>CM060351.1:172403148-177278460 GCA_030545235.1 Helianthus tuberosus
ACAAGTTCCTGTTAAGCCAGCTCAGCATGGGAACCAGAACCCTTTCAGAAATCAAGGAGACCAGCAGAATCAGAACAGGAACAATGAGCGTACGTTGATACCTGTCAACAACCAAAGCCAAGCAGGACCATCAAATGCTAACCAGGCACTTGTGGTTCAAATAGACGAAGGTGGTGATTGGTCAATCCATTTGAGTAGTGATACTCCAAATGGAACAGCTTGTTTTGCTGAGGTTGTCAAGGATCTTAAGCACGCCAGTGGTGGAGAATCTTCCACCAATGGTGACGAGTCTTCTGAAAATGAAGACAGTTCTGGTTACAGTGGAAGCTCAGATGAAGAATCCTCAACTTCTGGCAATGATCATTTGGATGACACGTCAAGTGTGCCAGTTGAAGCAGAGGTTGATGAGGTATTGGGAGACACTGCAGCAGAAAATCATAGGAGATCTATATTGGTGGATCAAGCTGCTTATTCTTCTTCTTCTCTCCATTCAGCCGTTATGGCTAATGTCGACAGTTCATCAAGTCAGGTATGTGTCGATGAACCCACTGCTGTTATTTGTGATAGTTGTGCTAGATTAAAAGTTAAATGTTCTGATTTAGAAGCAAACATGTCTGAGTTGCAAGGCAAACATGATGCTTTACAAGCTAGTTTGTTTGACTTGCAAAACAAACATGTTGATTTAGATGCTAAGTGGTGTGAGTTGCAAGGCAAACACGAGGCTTTTCAAGACAAGTATGATGTGACATTCATTCACAACCAGAAGTTGACCGTGGATCTTTCTAAATGCACTGAAGCCAACATGTTTTATGAAAACCATGAAAAGAACTTTAAGTCGATGATTGAGACATTAAAGAAAGATAAAACCGAACTGACAAAAATGGTTTCAAGAAAACAAACTGACATAAATTTGTATATCACACGTCTTGAGATAATGCAAAAAGAAATGGCTTGTGTCAAAACTGAAAGTGAGGCGATCCGACTCAAGTTAGACAGCTATTTAAGCTCTAGCTATGTGTTGGATCACATCATTGATGTTCAGAAAGAGAAACGGGATGTCACATGCATTGGTTACAAGAAATGTCCACCACCCGTGAGAAACAATTATGATGCCCTGCCTGATGAGGAGTATAGAACTCACTTTGAACCATCTGTTCCTCTAGATGTTAATGAATTTGCAGCAGGACTCGGATACAAGAAAGAGGTATCATCAGATTCAGATGTGTCAGCAGATACATGTGTGTCCTCTGCTGAACCGAATCAGGTTCCTCCAGTTGTGATATACAGTGAGGCTTCTGATTCTTCTGATGATGAGTCTGATGATACTGATTCAGCAAAGTCTGATGCGGTGATCAAAGAAGAGGACATACCTCTTGAGAATCACATTCTTTGTGATCCACCTGCTAAACCGTCTGTGATTGCTACAGCCAAGTCTGTTGAATCCTCATCTGGAAGCTGTGAAAGCGTGAACTTGCATTACACGTTGATTGGATCTGATAAAATATATTCAGACAAGGATTTCCCTATCAAAAATGTCAATCAATCTTTGATTGATAAAGTTTTCGAAGATTCTACCAGTAAGTTTTTGGGAAAGTCGAGCCCAGGAGTTGTAGTAACTCAGTGTGCTCCTATCCCAAAATCCGAAGTTAGAAAGAAATATGGGAATCAAAAATTGCAAAAACAAAACAATCAACGAAAGCAAAATCACGCTGCCCAAGGAAATGGAAAAGGCAAACAGAGCCAAAACAAGAAAAAGGACAAGAAGGTAAACTTTGTGAAATCAAAGGGAACGGACAAAATTGAAACGTTTGAAAACAAATCTAACTTAGATTTTGTTAAACAAGCAACAGTGTTGAAAAGAAATGAACCAAACTGTTCGAAACCTAGTACCTCGAGATCACAAAGTTCATCATCATCGGCAAGACGATCACATGATGCTTCGGGGATTGTTGAACGAAGATCATGTTTTGAATGTGGTACAATTGGGCATATCATTCGAAATTGCCCATATCTTCATAAATTAAAAGCCAAAGAAGATGATCCCCGTGACAAAACTGACCGCAAACGATCTGTTTCTGTAAAACAAGATCCCCGCCTTGTAAAAGAAAGGGAAAAGAAACAGAAACGCCAACAGGTCAAGAAAGTTGAAAAGGCGTTAAAACCGGAGGTTTCCCAAACAAAATCTGTTAAATCGGATGTTAAACATGAAAAACAAAAACAGATTTGGAAACCAAAATCGGTAACTGTTTCAGGGGGAGCTACAGCAATTCCGAATCATCGGGAAATGGATGTTACAATCCTCGATGATGACGGTCGACCCAAGTCTGTGAAGGCTTGGGTCCCACTCTCCAACTAATCTTTGAATGAGTGTGCAGGATGTTCCAGGAGGAACTATTGATAGTCTTAGGATTGTTGATAGTGGAGCGTCCATGCACAAGATCGGCGACATAAGACTCCGAAACATCATTATATCTAGGAGTTGTTGCCTTTGATGGAGAGAGAGGGAAAAAGAAAAGAAGAAGAATATGTTGATGAAAGAATGTGGTTGAATGAAGTTGCAAAATACGACCAGATGAAATATGTTCCAAAATTAGGTTGTCATGGTTTTTGATCGGGTCAACATGAAAGATTCCAATGAAAAGTACGCGCCTGTAGCACGTCTGAAGCTTTTTGAAGATTCATGGATTTTTCTTCCACAAGAAGTTCAAAGTCCACAAGATGAACGTGTAGGGTACTTTTCTCCACGGTGTGATTGAAGAAAATGTGTTTGTTGAACGAACCAACCGGGTGTGCGGATGCCTTGGCGTGGATTGAACAACCGCACACTACTTCTGAAAGAGAAAGACAAAGACCTTCGCTGGTGCAATGTGGAAGACTAGCCGGACCCAAAGGTTTATGATCTTGTTGCTGTCAAGAGATTTCTCAGTAGCTTCAAAGAATCGACTTTGACATCCACACCGGGTGGATATCCAGTTTGGGAGAGCGCTCAGATTCCTTGCAATGCACGAAGCAGTTGCAGGATACGGTTTTGAATTTCTAATCTCTCCTATACTTGTCGATATTTAAGCTGCTTTATAATTTATTATCCTCTCATACAGCACTCTTTGACCAGACACATTGAACTCGAATATCACCTCACACGTGATTGTTTCAATATGAAACTCGTCAATGTTGTCATGGTCCACACCGATTACCGATGTGCCAACTCATTTTCTCCAAAATTCGATAAATCATTTCTGATTAACTTAATTTTGGTAAAGGGCACTGAGGTAAAACATGAGGTAAAACCAACATCGGAAAATCATTTTTGTAAATATCTTTGTGTCTTTTAAATTTATCTTAGTTTGTTGATTTTAGGGGGAGTAAATCCAAAATTTGAAAAATCCAAAAACATTAAAAAAATTTCAAAAACACAAAAACAATAGAAAAACAAAAATGAGTTTCCTGGCGAGCAAAAGAGAAAATGATAGTACATCAGTGGTCTGTCTAAACCTCTTTAAACCCTAAACTGAAAAACGATAAGCAGCTCTATATAAGATGTATCGGTAGGCTCACAATCATTTTAAAGTGTGCAGGGTGATATAAACTTAAATCGACTGAAGACTGGGTGGGAACCATTCATTGGCATATGGTCTTAGTACCGAAATTTCGTTTGAGAGATTGCCGAGGTTCTGAGATATTCGGTCTTTATGCTGCTTATCATCTGAGTATCATGGTTGTATATTTTACCGAAAAATAACGGGGACGCAAGTCTAGATCTTCCATGATACTATACATACGTGTACATATTGCATACGACCTCAATAAGTGATCAACAATCACATGTCCCACAAATAAGTGATAATATATCACATTCATCCGGGAGTCAAGTTCGTCTCTCTGCTGTACGAAAGTACTGACCTGTTCACGGACTTGCTCCTGTGCCCTCATGCATCGAAAATCAAGTTCCTCATCAATAAGTGATTCTATCACATAGGGCTTGTTTTCAAATCAAAATAAGTGAGTATCTCACATCATATACGGTCAAACAGATGATAATCGGTATACTCACCGGTAAGATGAACCCTCGTGCATACCTTGATACGGGAATGTGTCGTGATGTGGATGAACACCGGTCGGTAAGTATAAATCATACCTTAACGTATCCCCTCGCTATGATTACATCTGATAAGTTGAGCTTATGTGGACAACAATACCGATAATTGTTATAGGATGCTTATCTTAATGTTAATTAACTGAACAACAAGAGCGTTTTGGCATGACCGTACACTGATATGATTCTCTTACCCTCGAAACTCACAAAAAGAATGTCTGTAAATATTTATTTAATGCTTTCAGTTTCTGCATCTTTTGTATATATTTATTTACTGCTTTCAGTCTTTACATTTGAAATATTCAAAAATACCAAAAAGATTTTAGGTGTGTTTTAATATAAACTTTCTAAAAGCCAAAAATATTTTATTTTTATCTTATTTTCGATTGTACGATGTTGGATCTCGAGTCTTCGTTACCTGAGACCTGAACGAAAACCGAAATGACTAAATCTTCATAAACGGTCGAAATTTGCAAAGTGTTGAAAGTTAAAATTGAAATTGATAAAATACATTAAACTTTCAAACTGTCGGACGGTGTTTGATTAAACAATGGTCACACGTGTGTCGTTTGTTTATGTTTACTATATTCCAAGCAGTTGTTCTCATTACGCGTTTAGATTTCTTGCATGTGCAGATTCTAAAGGCAAGGAGAGAACATGGTCGATGACAAGCCTCGGAATGAAGACACAACGTGAAGGCACTCAAATGATGAAGATGATCGAGTTGCCGCTGGCCATCATCAACACCATAAGGATCTCAAGTATTGAAGATCAAAAGATTCACGAGCATACCTCAAAGGAGAGCTTATGTTAAGGGGGAGTTTGTCAACACACTTCCTACATGAAACGGGGAGTTTGTTGATACACTTTCTTCTTACAAGACGTGAAGACTTTGAAGATCCTCCGACATAGAAGACATGAAAGGCGAATCTCGCGAGTAGCGTCCAAGGGGGAGTTTGTTGATACATGTATGTGGACGCGACTCGACTCGACGCGACTTGGTTCGGTTCGACCCGGTTAGGTTCGGCTCAAGCCCGACGTCACGACATTCCTCCGTCGTGCGTCCCAGAGTTCGACACGCGAAGCACGAAGCGCCGCGGACTTTCCCGTCGACACATCATCATGATGATGTCATGATGATGTCACCCATGTTGACTATGCTTACAAATTTAAAGAAGTTGGAACATGTCTTCAACAGAATATACGTAAACAAAGTCTGGGGCTTCACTGTTGGGCCTAAGCCCATTTTGGCGAAACAAGAAAGGTGGTCGACGAAACAAGTCCTGTTTCGTCGACTTGAGTCCATTTCGTCAACTGATATTTTGTTTCGTCAAGCCTTGTGTGTCTGTGAGTATAAATAGACATGTTATGTTTCTGTTTCGAGAGTGGAACACAGAGACAAGAGAATACACACACGAGAGCTTTGAGAGAGTTTGCAAAATACATTTGTAAACATTGCTTTGTAACTGAACTTTTCATAGTATTAATACAGAGGTGTTAATCGGTGAATCTTGCGTGTCGTGTATTTACGTGTTCGATCTCGGTTTGCTATCTCGGTTGGATTCCGCACAACCGGGTTGGTTCGTACACAAGGATTAGGCGACTAGATCCTCCCCTAGCCGGACCTACACAATATGTAACCATGTATTGGAAAGACACATACATATATCTACAATTTGTTTTTAAGTTGAGAACTAAAAAATTACATGTTGCACTTAAACTTTTCTAACCAAATACAATGAGAGAGAAATAGAGACAATTATGCAAAGAGTAACCTGGTATGTAGGCTAAACTAAATTAACATATATGTTTTTTGAGGTTGTCATGTTTAACTTATAATTAATTACAAACTAAATCATTAAATAAGCTAATGTAACAAAATATAGTGTTACGATTATATTTTCATACTTTAAGACAGTACCGCACACTAGTATAGTATAATCACTCATTGTCATGCATTATAAAACTTACCAATTTATGACCCATAATATTCACTCAAGCATTTATATGAGACAAGTAGACGACCATAGAGGTAACATCATATCATATATAAAATTTACTTGTTTACTTTTATAATCATATCTGATATAAAAATTCACAAGCACACACATAGATAATTTCTTTAAAAATATTTGTAGTATAATGCAATGCAATACAATATAGTGTAAGATGACCAAGTGCAACATAATAATATAATGTAATATAATACATTATTAATTGTTAATAATATAATGATGCGATAGAATGTTATACCATATGAATACATACCATACGGTACAATACTATCATGTCATATATATGTGTGTGAACATTGTATAAGTGTTGGTTCATGTATAATTGTATAGTATGAGGGAACTAAATAGATGCATTAGTTTTAGGTTTGACATATTCGACATGGTTCATGAATATTGAGTCTCTTAACCAAGATAAGTTATGATATTCTACAACATTATATAAATTATAACACTTTACCTATAATACCTTATTATAACATATCATAATAATATAATATATTGTTTTACATTACATTACATTAAATTGTATTTTAATGCACTGTATTTATTGTGTTATGTTGTAGTGTATTGTATTTTAATATTTGATTATTTTATACAATAATGTCATGAAATGTACTATAATATAATAATATAACATTAAGATGATATGATGATCTGATATGATACAACACCAGACGAATCTATACAAAATGATATTATTATATATGATATGACACGATATGTTTATCATTATATACTTTGAGATGTTATGCATCATCACGATGGTGATATGGTATGGTATGGTATGATATGGTATTGTATGATATCTTATGTTATGTTATGATTTGATATAATACAATATGATATGATTAGATATAAAATGTAACATGATACAATACCATACACCATACCGTATTAAATCACATAATGTCATATTATTCTATCATTACTAATCAAATGAGTATCATATATGGACAATAACCAATATAGAAGAAATATTTTTATAGTTTTTGTTTGACAACATATCCCTCAAAAATAGAAAAAAATAATTGTTGTGAAATTTTACCCAAATTATTGATGTTTATAAGTTTTGTCCAAATAATTTTTTATTTTTTAAAACTTTGTCAAACAAAATATTTGTTTGATCTTTTTTTGGAAAGTTGTTTTTACTATGTTAGAATATGATATTATACTATGACCACTGCTACACAAATAAGTCTAATATACACACACATATATATGTGTATTGATGGAAAATTTTATTGGTTGCTCTTACAAAAAAAAAAAAAAGAAAAGTTAAATGTGATCTTTTTTTTCTGAAAATTTGTCAAAAAGTTTACCATAGTGCAGGTTCCATGAATTGTAAAAAATAAAATGAAAATGATGTGAAGACGACAGAATTTATAATATGTTAATTTAGAAGATTTCCATGTATTGTGGGTTGTACTTTGTGCTTTGATGGTTTTATCACTACAAAAAATGCCATTTAGTGGCATTCAAAATGTGCCGCAAAATACCAAAAAAGTGCCACTAAAGACCCTTGTAGGAATGAGTGGCACACTTTAGTGACACTTTTTTGTTTGCCACTACAAACTCTTAGGCCTTTAGTGGCACATAATATTTGCCACAAAAATTGGTCTTTCCTACATTAGTTTTAATTAATTATAATTATTATTTATTTACATAAAAAGAAGAATAAAACTTTAACATGTAGAAATCATAATATAATAACTTCAATTAAAAGTTTGATTGTCTTCCACGTATTGCAAATGTTAATATAATAACTTCGAGTGTTCCAGTTGCAAGCTTCACCCTACTGGCTACAGGGCATTCACACATCTCAAAGATAGATTCGATCTTCTCAAACCAGTGAAGGAGATCTACGGCTCCCTCTGTGCCACTGAAGGTACTGGGTCGGCAATCCATGAAGGTCTTCAAGGTGCATGCTCATGGCTGAGCAGGCTGACCTATTGCGTAAGAAAGAAAGGATATAAGGTTAAGAATGACAGAGTGTCACGAGAGTAGGATCTAGCATCCTAGGATAGGTTGGTAGGATAGGATTTACCTCCTGGTTGGGCTGCTGCTAAAGCCTTAGCAACCCGTTCATTGATTGGGGCCGTCAGTTGAGCCTGAGTCAAGTTGAGGCGTCCACTCATGATCTTCACAGTCAGAAAACACAAGTGAGAATGATAACGTAGGAATGTGAAAAGAACAACCGGGGGGGGGGGGGGGGGGGGTTACGCATGTAGGGTTTCATGTAAACAGTGGATTGTCAAAGAGAGCACATTAGGGCTAACAGGCAACATGCTACTACACTAACTAGGCATACCATAAGCAACACATCATGCATAAGCAAACTATCAAGTAGGCAGTAATAACATAAATCATACCACCTATAATGTTGAGTCTTGCACGTGGAGCGAAGTGTCGTCGTGGATCGTTGAGCACTAAATAGGTTATAGTCTGGTTTTTGTCAAAAAGATTTTTCCCTTTTTAAACCGAGTTCACTATAAACACTGGCTCTGATACCAATTTGTCACACCCTTAAAATCCACTAGCGGAGTATTACCGCGAGGCGTGTGACTGACCAGGATCATACCACCAATCATACTGAACATTTAATTAATGTAAAGTAAAACCATAGCAAACCAAATGTTTAAAGTTCACCAAACCAAAAATCCAAAACCAAATTTAAAAGTTAGCGGAAGCCTAAAGTCTAAAACCCATAAATAGCTTAAAACATAAAGTTTAATGTTAGGAACCCCACAGTTGGTTCCTTGCCACAACGATCACTCTGCATGCAAGCCCCTGCCATGTACCTAATGACCTGCAAAGCATGTGGTAACGTGGCAACAAAAAGGTTGGCGAGTTCACAGTTGATTGTCAGTTTTAAAGTTGTTCCAAAAACCATAAGTTGTTTCGAAAACCATAAGTTGTCAAGTTCCTTGTTCTCATAACCATATGTTGTGGGGGCTACCCCGATGTTTTAAACCACTAGACCTGTACCATATCGACTACTGACTTAAGTTATGTTGAGTGCCCTAAGTCAATGTCTATCATCATTGACTAAGTGCCCAAGTCCATTAGTCCACGCCCGTCCTCTGCGGCACTGTGTGAGGCTTGTCATACCTAATAGCGCTATTTAACTAATGACCCGTTCGCCAATGGCCCAGCGATTAAGTCGATATAAAAACGAGGGACTTAAGATAGAGTTGGTGTCTAGTAAATTTAAGGTTGTCACTCTTCCCATGGAGAGCGGAGGTACGTATTCTACCCAAGGAGAATATGCAGGTTGCATCCCACCTAAGGGGAATTATTGTTATTTAACCCATTCCCAAACCATCGGGAATCCCATGCTTTGATGAAAAGTGTGAACTCACCTTTGATTGCTCGATTGGTCTCTAAATATGGTTAATAGTCAAGGTAGGTCAATCATGTCCTAGTATGATTACCATTGAGTTCATTAGTGTGTTCAAATAAGGCGTGCAGCTCCTACACGTATCTACCATATAATATGCACTCACTTTGACAGTTTACACACATATACATTTTCCCCCTATGACTACTCATGAACAATCGCACAATACTTCACATAACACTTTCGTTGACAGTTAACAAGTTGGATCATTATCAGATAGCATAACCGACATCTAGACACACAAATCACAACTTATAATGTTTTAGCTTTAACATCCAAAACTGAATTGTTTTCTGGTATTTTTCTAAAATAGTTATCCTGTTCCAAAAATTCTCAAAAATTTAAAGAATGTTCCAAACGGTCCACGACACATTGTGTAAAAATCTAGGGACCCAATTCATTACCAATTATTTTATAAAAATCATTTACCATACTGCAGTTAGATTCGTCACTTTCTGACTCCAGTCCACGAAAAAATTCATTTAAAATTCACCGTAAGTCCGATTAACGAAATTGTTGGATAATCTTCACATAGGTTGTTGGCTTCATTGGTTAGTAACAATTTGGTCTAATTGGTGTTTAATAATTATTAGTTAAAGGTTGCATTTTATGGTCAAGTAATAAAGTGCTATGTGTGTGAGCACATGCAAAGCACGTAATGTTAGTAGTAATAAAGAAGAATAGGTATAAAAGGTTTGACTATTCTTGAGAATGTGGACGTTGGAAAGCTGCACGTTGGGAAAAGAGTGGGTCATCTTCTATACCGGTTCTTTAGCAGAAAAGTAGTATTTTATTGTTATTTTGAAGGAGTCTTTTGTTTACGTTGGAATGTAGTGCCTATATAAAGGTTTTCTTTGGTTTATTGAATAAAGCAAGTCTCTTCCATCTTTCTTTTTGCAAGTCTCGTTTATTTTATTTCTTCTACATATTCATAGGTATACATTACCTGAGTTCTTTTGTGAGTTAAACTTTGAGCCTAAATCCTACATTTGGTATCAGAGCTTCGGCTCCTACCAGGGATCGTGAAGGGTTCTTCGTGAACCGTTGAGAGAGTCGAACAAGGCACTGTGTGAGCCGAGTTCATGTGAAGAAGACAACTTTGTGGTGTTTTCTAGAGAGGGAATCGGAAGACAAGTTGTGTGTGAATCAAAGTTTTGTGTGAACTAGAAAAGAGAACCTATTGTGTGTAGTTGATCGAACCTTAGTGGTGCTGTGTGAATCAATCAAGAAAAAAAAGAGAATCTGTGTGATTCAAGTATTTGTGTGAGAATATTAACGAGATCTGTGGGTTTGAGAGTCGTACCAGAGAAAAAGCTTATTTTATTTACTAAACCATTGAGCTATTTATAGCCTTTACACATGCATACGTAACAAACATAGAATCACATGCCAAATAACTTAGTCCATCATCTCCCTGAAATCAGCTAACAACTTTCAACGTTCACTTTCCCATGATCTCCTACATAATACTCCGTCATCCTCTAAACCAATTCAATACCTTGACCCGTTTGTTATTTAGTGACCCATTTAAACAAAATTGGTAACCGACTTGACCCGTAAATAACCCGTAACATCAAGATTACCCAACATTCACCCCCATAATCTTGATGTGGGTTCTTTCTTCTTGCCACGTTCTTGTTTGATTCGAATCCGTTCTTTCTTGCTTTATTCATCTCTTTCTTTCTAACTTGTTATTCGAACCATACGGTTCGTTCTTTCTCTTTCTTTTCTGAACAAGGCACCGTGTGAGCCGAGTTCATGTGAAGAAGACAACTTTACGGTGTTGTCTAGAGAGAGAATTGGAAGACAAGCTGTGTGCGAATCAAAGTTCTGTGTGAACTGGAAAAGAGAACCTATTGTGTGTAGTTGATGGAACCTTAGTGGTGCTGTGTGAATCGATAAAAAAAAAAGAGAATCTGTGTGATTCAAGTATTTGTGTGAGAATATTAACGAGATCTGTGTGATCCGAAAAATAATTCTGTGTGAATTGGTGAAGATCAAAGAAAAAAAAAGGAATTTTGTGTGATTGAAAATTTGAGGGGTGTTTGACTGGTGGTGAGGTACTGTACGAAGAAAAAAAAAACAACATTTGTTCTATATTGCTTTTCTATTTGTTTGCTAGGTTTGAAGAAAGAAGCAATGGGAGACAAGAGTCCAACTAATGCAATTGTACCAGCAAATCACCAAAGTAATGTTGCTTTACAGTGCCCGAAATTAACGGATACAAATTACACTTCGTGGGCGATTTTGGTCGAAACAATCCTACGGGTGAACAGTCTTTGGGAGGCTATAGATCCGGTCGCTGGAGCTACTGTGGAAGACAAGAAAAATTACACAACTAAAGCCATAATTTTTCAGTCTTTACCGGAGGATGTTTTGCTTCTGGTAGCAAAACACAAGTACGCAAAGGACGTGTGGCATTCAATCAAGGTTCGTTATCTAGGGGCTGATAGAGTTCAGAAAGCTCGGCTATCAATTTTAAGAAGCGATTTGGAAAAGCTGAAAATGAAGGAGAGTGAGACACTAGACGAGTATGCGGGAAAGATAAGCGGGATTGAAGCGAAGTTCAAAAACTTAGGATCAACTCTTGAAGACGCAACTATGGTAAGAAAGTTGTTAAATTCCGTTCCTAAGAAATATATGCAGATCATGGCGTCTATTGAGCAGTACTCGGATGTCGATACAATGCCGTTTGAAGAGGCAGTCGGTCGATTGAAGACGTACGAAGAAAGGCTTAAATCCCGTGATGACGAAGAAAATGATCAAGGCCAATTATTGCTTACAAAGGAAGATTGGGAGGAAAGAACTAGGCGGGGTGATTTTGATCAACCCGGACAAGGACGTGGTCGTGGACAAGGTAGAGGTCGCGGTTATGGTAGAGGTCGAGGTGGTCGGTTCCAAAGTAATGAAGTTCGAAAGGATCAAGGTTGGTATAGAGACAAGCGAAACATCAAATGCTATATTTGTCAAGAATACGAACATTATGCAAGCGAGTGCCCTAAGAAGGAAACAAAAGAAGAAGAGGTGAATTTGATTCCAGACCAAGACGAACCAACATTGCTTTGAAGAAGCGGGTCGACGTCAAGATTATGGGGGTGATTGTTGGACAATCTTGACATAGGTTGTTGGCTTCATTGGTTAGTAACAATTTGGTCTAATTGGTGTTTAATAATTATTAGTTAAAGGTTGCATTTTATGGTCAAGTAATAAAGTGCTATGTGTGTGAGCACATGCAAAGCACGTAATGTTAGTAGTAATAAAGAAGAATAGGTATAAAAGGTTTGAATATTCTTGAGAATGTGGATGTTGGAAAGCTGCACGTTGGGAGAAGAGTGGGTCATCTTGTGTACAGGTTCTTTAGCAGAAAAGTAGTATTTGATTGTTATTTTGAAGGAGTCTTTTGTTTACGTTGGAATGTAGTGCCTATATAAATGTTTTCTTTGGTTTATTGAATAAAGCAAGTCTCTTCCATCTTTCTTTTTGCAAGTCTCGTTTATTTTATTTCTTCTACATATTCATCGGTATACATTACCTGAGTTCTTTTGTGAGTTAAACTTGGAGCCTAAATCCTACAGAAATTCCAGTTGGAGATTTACGACGACATCCGTGTCCATCTACTGTACGAATTTCTTGACCTAACTCTATATAGATTACAAGTGATGATGAAAAACATAACACACATTTTCTGCAGAAAAAACACAGCTTTGCTGCTTTACAAAACGGAGCTTTAAAAATAGCAAACGACCTCCGAAAAATTTGATTCCAGTGCCATTTGAATAGTTTTTGGAAGACGTATAATTTAGACTTCAGAAAATCATTTTTTCAATTTATAACGGTCCGTTTACAGCCAACTGAAGTTGGCTGTTTTCGTTAATCAACATCCTGTTTTTCGTTTAAACGATACCATGTAGGTCCACCCGGAGGATCGAGTAAAACTTCTATTCCTGTTTTCCAACAAACCCGTGAGTGCGGAATCCAAACGGGTAAGTTAAACCAAGTTACGAACACAAACACAAAGATTCAACGATTAACACCCTATTGTATTAATGCGTATGAAACGGTTACAAAGCAATGTTTACAAGATGTTCTTCTAAACTCTCAGTGTGTGTGTGTTCACTCCGAAATCTATTCAGACTTCTCTCTAGTGTTTCTGTCTATTGTCAGTGTTTATAAAGTGAAGTGGTCGATGAAATCTAGTCCTAGATGAAAACTCATCAACGAAATCCAAGATCTGGGCTTGGATTTCGTCACATGTGGTGATTTCGTCCCATTTGGTTTTCGCCACAAGGGTGTTTTCACCACAAGGGTGTTTTCGTCACACGTTGGGCCTGGGATTGGGCTTCAACATGCTGGGCCTAACAAACAGACAACACTTAAACAATAAACAATATGCATACTGCACACACGCAGTAGCATTTACATCGTACAATACAAAGTAGTTTGCATACCGAGTCAAGAAAAGAGGATGTCTTGACTACGACCTTCACTTCGTAGCCGAGTCGAACCGAGCCGAGCCGTATCCACGAAATATGTATCAACAAACTCCCCCTTGGATGCTGCTCGCGAGGTTCGTAATCTCGGTCTCCATCTCTTGATGGTTCTTTTTCTCGGAAAGGGTCTTCAAAGTCTTCACGTGTTGCACGTAGAAAGTGAAGTGTATCAATAAACTCCCCCTTTGATTATGCTCGTGAATCTTTTGATCTTCAATACATTAGATCCTTGTGTTGTTGATGAATGATCAGCGGCAACTCTATCATCTTTATCATTTGAGTGCCTTCACATCGTGTCTTCATTCCGAAGCTTATCATCGAACATGTTCTCTTTACCTTCAGCATCTGCACATGCAAGAAAGCTAAACGCGTAAAGATAACAAACGCTTGGAATATAGTTACCATAAAACAAATGACACACATGAGACCAATTCTCATTCAACTACCATCCGACAATTAGTTTGAAAAGTTAACAGATTTTTCAATTTTGATTATTAACTTTCAAAACTTGCAAACTCTGACCGTTTATGAAGATTCACTCGTTTTCGTTTTCATCAGATTTCAGGCAATGAAGACTTTGAGTTCCAACATCGGTTAATCTAAACTAAAGCAGAAATGAAATCTTTTTGACTTTTAAAAAGTTTATATTAAAACACACCTAAACTCTTTTTGGCATTTTGAATATTTCAAACTTAAAGACTGAAAGCAGTAAATAAATATATACAGAGTTGCAGAAACTAAGAAAAGTAAATATATACAAACATTCTTTTTGCGAGTTTCGAGGGTAAGAGAATCATATCAGTGAATGGTCATGCCAAAGCGCTCTTGTTGTTCTTTATGTTAACAATTAGATAAACATCCAATAATGATTATCGGTATTGTTATCCATATAAGCTCAACTTATCATATGTAATCATGGCGAGGGGATACGTTAAGGTATGATTTTTACTTACCGACCGGTGTTCATCCACATCATGACACAATCCCGTATCAAGGTATGCACGAGGATTCATCTTACTGGTGAGTATACCATTTATCATCTGTTTTGACGTATATGAACATGTGAGAAACTCACTTATTTTGATTGAAAACAAGCCCTATGTGATAGAATCACTTATTGATGAGGAACTTGATTTTCAGATGCATGAGGGCACAGGAGCAAGTCCGTGAACAGGTCAGTACTTTCGTACAGCAAAGAGACGAACTTGACTCCCAGATGAATGTGATATATTATCACTTGTTTTTGTGGACATGTGATTGTTGATCACATATTGAGGTTGTATGCAGTATGTACACGTATGTATGATATCATGGAAGATCTAGACTTCGTCTCTGTTTGTTTCGGTAAAAGAAACAACCATGATACCCAGATGATAAACAGCATAAATGTCACACCCCAACCAATGGCGGAAACATCGGGATGAGACGAAGTGTGAAGATTGCTTGAGACATCATAACACTAATAATTGTGACAAGTATTTAAATAGTAATTTCATTTCATTTCTAAGAAATCGATTACAAGAGTTTGAAACAAGTACAACATGAATAATGAAATACAATACAAATAAAATACAAATTTAAAGTGTGTATCTAAGCATCCTACTAGATTCTATGCATCATCAACATCATCGCTAAACCTGCAACATGTTTTAATAAAGTTCAATGCAAAATCAAAGTCGAGTACACAAGGTTTGAATAAGTACAGCATAAGTGTAAAAGCATTTTACTCCAATCCACATGGCAATTTGTATACGAGGTAACTAGCATGCATAACATTACGTTTTAACCCAAAGTGTCCACTAGTATTTAGCATCCCTCGACACAAAAGTGACGAGACCGTATAGTATAATGACCTAACAAACCCCCGTCGGGTGGTGTGCTACTCCTATAGCGCTATATTTGTTAAGCGAGGGTATAACATAGTATAAAGCATGTATTATCAAGCATAACAAGTAGCATGTATAACAGATTGAGTTCATAAAGCATGTTAAGTGTGTGTGTAAGTGTAATTTCTGTAAGGTAACATGTTGCAACCCAAAAGTGGTTTAAAATTTAAATGGGACGAGTGTACTCACAATTTGCATATGTTTTTCCGATTATCCAATTATTGACGAGTAGAGACTTAGAGTCCGAATGTATAAGGGTTAAAGTTCAAGGCAAGGTTAGGGTCAAAATTCGGGATTAAGATTCAAAGAATAACAAAGTAAGTATTATGAAAATAATCTCTATGGTATTAGCACTTGTCTTTGACACTATGGTAATCCTTATGGATTGTATGTGATTTCATAGGTTCAAGACCTATTAGAATCGTGACAAGGAACTATACACATAGTGATAAACTTATTAACTTGGTAGAGGATTATATAATCACTATCAAGGGTTCGGTTTTAAGGATTATTATAGTCGTATTAGGTACATAATAATATATATATAGTCATGTAGGAGGCGGGAGGTTGAACCTTCCACTTTGGTACCTCTTGGTGTCATAAGTCAAGTAGGAGGTGGGAGGTGAAACCCTCCACTTTGGTACCTCGAATGATATGTTAACATATAGGTCATGTAGGAGGTAGGGAGGCGAACCTTCCATTTAGGAACCTCATAGATATGTACAAGAAATAATACAATTTAACTAAGAAAAACATTAAGTGGTGTGTGGACTTGTTTATGTAGGTTAGCCTAGGCTAGCCAAGTAGTCACACCATCTTCAAGTTCAAGACTTGGCACCACTTGTGAGTTAAGAACTTGATTAAAACAGAAAGTTTAGAGTGTTTAGACACTCATATTAAGTGTAAAAGAACCTTGGTTTGGCTTTACTAATCATACAATAGACTAGAAGCATAAGAACACAAGTTTGTGTGAAGTATACAAGAGTTTAGAAAGTTTTAAAGATAAACAGAAAGTTTATTGACACTTTTAGGGTATTTCCAGGTCTGATTTCTCCAAGGAGAGATCAATGAATCATGCCTAAAGAGTATCCAAGCATTCAGAAAGAAGAATCAAGTGATTTGGTTGAGTTTTGAGCAAGTTATGCTCACTTTTGTAAGGAGGTATGAATCTGCCCAAATTTCAGAATTTGCAAGAGTTTGAGAGTGATTTTGTAGAGATTAGAGGGTTGTGAAAGTGTAAAATGGCTTGGAGGAGGTGGGTATATATAGGGGATGAGTTTAGGGTTGATTGGAGTTGTTTAATGGAGGTTTAGAGCTGATTGGAGTAGAAAGAAACATGGCATTTCGTGAAAAATCACGGAGAAATGAAGCTGTTTGAATCTGCTGCCCGCCAGACCCCCTTACGGACCGTAAGGGGTGAGGCTTACGGTCCGTAAGACTTTGGCAGAAAAATAAATTTTTATGTCTTTGATTTTAAAGCTTTGCAACATGCCTAGATGTTATAAATTACGCATTTTATGATCATTTTAGGGTATTTAGGCATACTTAGCATGTACTAAAGGTAACACAAGTTTCAAATGAATAAGATTAAGTATAAGACTCGTATGTAAGTATCACACGAAGCATGTATGTTACGTATTAGTAGGTTTATTACACGTTTGCAAGTGTTACGGATATGTAACTAATTGTTTCACAATTAAACGTATGATTTTGTATAAAGTAGGTTTAACATGTAATTAACAAAGTACGAGTTTCATTTATGAATCAAGTTCCGTATTTTACATTTGATTAAGAAGAAAGGATGATTACGAGAATGCAAGTTTTCCAAAAGTAGAATTTCAAGCAACGGTTTCTAAATGTAGTAAGTATGAAAACGCAGGGCGTTACAGTCTCCCCTCCTTTAGGAAATTTCGTCCCGAAATTTATTCAAGAGGTAGACTTGAAAAGTTTTGGAAAAAAATTTGAGACTTGGAAAATTTGAAACGTTTTGAAAAGTACGGAATCTTGGAAGAATAGTCATAATAGATTTGTAAAATGATTTGTTTTGGCTAAAATGGTTTAGAGGCAAAAGCATGAGTGAAATGTGCATAGGTAAAGCGATTTTGAATAGCTAAATTTGGAGTTGTTTTACAAATGTATTGTATTTAAGAAAGAGGTCTTTATATAATGGTTTGAAATCAATAAACATTGAGGTAGGTTGCGTAGGAAGTTTTAAAGTTAGTATAAGACCACATTTTCATAAAAAATGCTTTTTGAGTGGAACTAGTCAATTTGGTAAAATAAAGTATTAACGACCTATTACATACGTTTGCACAAGGATAAAGAATAGAAAGACCGTTTTAAAGCCAACGAGATAAGTTAGGATTCGAATGTTTGAACAAGCTTGATTGTGAACGAGGTTTGTATGAAAGAAAAGAAAAAAGGAGAATAATAAGAGTATAGAATGAACGAATGACTCTTAAAGAGTGCAAGTATAAGAATAGCGTAAGTGTTGGATAGATGAACGCAGTGTGTTAAGGATGAAGTCTCGTCGTGGATAATCAGACATAGTGCGTTTGTGAATTGTCTAAAGTTGTATTAGGCCTAAATAGGTCTGTAAAACACTGAATTTCTCATGATACGTTTTACGAAAGTTTGGTAATGCGGTGAAAACACTTATATATAGGAAGTACCAACGGCGTATCCACCATGTTTTTACCACATTACGTCCCCTCCGTATTCGGTGCCATGTTACGTTCCGTGTCTTACCATACACAGTAGTACACTCTATGGTTCTCATACGCCTATCACTATAATCCCGTGTGCACCCGTGATTATATTGATCGTCGCATGATCCGCATAGCTTGTACTAGTTGTGTATGAATTTGGGTAGGTACACTAAAAAAATAAGAATGTGTGCATATAAGAATAAAGTATGTAAGCAAGTCCATGCTTAAGTATGTATGGGACCCACATAAGCGAATCGCTCGGATTACGCTCGCGTACGGGTACGAATGTATGGATCAGGGGTATGAACGAAAGTATGAGCATAAGTATAAGTTTAAGTATGAATAAGCACGCAAGTATGTGTATCAACATAACACGTACGAGTAGTATGTGTATACGTATAAGCATGCAACGTATGAGTATAAGTAAAAACATGAAACATATGAGTATAGGTAAAAACATGAAATGTATGAGCATAAGTATGAATACGATTATGAGTATAAACATAAAATGTATTGTTATGAATATGAGTGTGAGTGTGAGTACGAATACTAATGATTACGTATATAGTATTAATTAAAACATAAAAAAGTTAAGCAAGTAAAAGTGCTCAAGAGGTTGAGCATGTGTGCTCAAGAGGTTGAGCATGTAAATACGAACGATATAAATGAAATTGCCGCGATGCAACGACTAAAACGTGTATGAGGACATGCATGTATAGTTGTTTAAACGAAACGTTGAGTTCATCGAATCAAAATTAGATTGGGTTTGGTTTGAAAGGTAGAATATAGTTTTCATATTTAAGAGGATATAAAGTACTCATTGGTTAAGCATAATGTATTTTTGTAATGATTGAAATGCTACTTAAAAAAAACCGGAGTTTACGTATGTTGAAGATTGTCGGTCCCCATGAAGCCTCCTAGCCCACGTGTTTTGAAATTTGAATGACGAACTAAGCGGTATAGAAAAGATTTTTTTCTTTTTTGAAAATATTTGTATCAAAACAAGAGATTTTGAACTTTGAAGGTTCTTGTGAAACGTCGATCCTTAGAAAGGAAATTTAGTAAAATGACTTAGTGATTGTAAAAAAAAAAAAAAAAATTTAACAAATGATTTGTTGATGTTGAAAAGAGTATTTGGTAAAACGATCCTTATATGTATTTGGGAAAGGTTGGTTGGATTTTGATTAAGAGGAGAACTCCCTAGCATGATGGTATAATGTGAACGTGTTTTAGTTATTAAATCGTATATGAAGTTCATGGGCAAGTGACTCATTGGACCGATCAAATGGGTAGGTAGCATTTCGTAAGGTTTTGAAATTTGGGTGATGAAACGTTTTAAGACATGATTAAGACTCTCGTATGTATGAGTTAAGTGAAAAAAGATTGTAGAATAAGAAGCACGTTTGATAAAACAATTTATTTTGAAATCGGTATAAGTAAGTATTTTGAATAAGGATAAATGATTTAGGTATAACATATGATCGGGTTTGCATAATAAGATATTTTGAAGAGACATTTTAGTAACGATCACTTAGGTAAGGGAATCACCCCTAACTCGTTGGTGGGGTCGTTTTAAAGAAAAGGGAGTGGAGTTAATCGTCAAGGTAAGGAAATCACTCCTATCTCGATGATATGTCCTCACTCGTCAATACAAGGAATACGAATTTAAATTATATGAAATCATGCATATGCATGAATGTATGGAAAGATTCAATATGATGTGTGTGTGAGAAAAGTATCGAAAGTAAATTCTAATTTGAAAGATTGCATCGTATAAAATAAATAATAGAATCATATGTTTGATAAAAAAAAAATTTTGATGGTTCCAAAACGGAACTTTGACTAACCAAAGTGGTCGAAAAGTCTTTCGAATTTGAGGAGCATGCTTTGGCCTAATAGGTGAAATACACTCGCCGACAAGTCGGTTAACGGTATTTACCCTTCCGGTTACTACATGTCACAAATCGATCGAAATCTCGAGACTTGGCGGGATTTATGAAAACAAAAAAATTGAGGAGTAGAACTAGTCGTCAAGGTGCGGGTTTCACCCCTAACTTGGCGATTTAGTGTCCTAAGTGTGGTTGGTACTCGTCGGGTCAAAATTTGATTTCAACTCTTTGACGAGGGTCCACTAGAATTCAAAATTTGAATCTCTCCATCAAGGTGAGGATTTCACTCCTAACTTGGTGGTGAATTTCGTGTAAGAAAAGAAAAGTAGAAGGATCGAGAGTCATTCACCAAATTGTGGGTTTCACGCCTATTTTAGTGAAGTCGTCTCGTTTGTAATATGAGTGTTGTCGGATTTAGAATAATCGAGCGAAATGCATGAGGGTAGTGTATGTCAAAGGAAATACATAAACAAGTATAAACACATAAGAAAGCATATCAAGAATGGTACTTGGATAATGAAATGATAAAACATGTAGTAACACATAGAGAAATATGTTAAGAATAACACATAAAGAATCGAACAATGAAACAAGTATTAACACATAATAAGACAAGCATTAATGCATAAGAATAACATGTCGAATATTACTCATGAGTGATGTATATGTTTAAAAGAGCATAAATAAGGAACAAATAAAGTATCATGTAGTAGTTCAAGCAAAACATACGAATAAGGCTCTAAAACTATAGACTAGGTAAAAGCATTCTTACTTTTCCTAATTCCCTATAGTTATGGCTCTGATACCAATCTGTCACACCCCAACCAATGGCGGAAACATCGGGATGAGACGAAGTGTGAAGATTGCTCGAGACATCATAACACTAATAATTGTGACAAGTATTTAAATAGTAATTTCATATCATTTCTAAGAAATCGATTACAAGAGTTTGAAACAAGTACAACATGAATAATGAAATACAATACAAATAAAATACAAATTTAAAGTGTGTATCTAAGCATCCTACTAGATTCCATGCATCATCAACATCATCGCTAAACCTGCAACATGTTTTAATAAAGTTCAATGCAAAAGCAAAGGCGAGTACACAAGGTTTGAAAAAGTATAGCATAAGTGTAAAAGCATTTTACTCGAATCCACATGGCAATTTGTATACGAGGTAACTAGCATGCATAACATTACGTTTTAACCCAAAGTGTCTACTAGAATTTAGCATCCCTCGCCACAAAAGTTACCAGACCGTATAGTATAATGACCTAACAAACCCCCGTCGGGTGGTGTGCTACTCCTATAGCGCTATATTTGTTAAGCGAGGGTATAACATAGTATAAAGCATGTATTATCAAGCATAACAAATAGCATGTATAACGGATTGAGTTCATAAAGTGTTGATACATATCGTGTGGATACGGCTCGACTCGGTTCGACTCGACTATGAAGTGAAGGCCGTAGTCAAGACATCCTCCTGTCTTGACTCGGTATGCGATTGACTTCGTAACGTTCAATGTGATTGCAACTGCGTGTGTGCAGTTTGCAATTTAGATTATAGTTTATGTTTATTTGTTGTTTGTTTGTTCTAAGCCCAAGTCAAGGCCCAACATGCATATGATGAAATCACTGGCCCAATGTGTGACTAAATCCCTTTGGTGAAATCACTTTATCATGAAAACACTTATGGATGAAAACCAAATAGGACGAAATCACCTGATTTCGTCCATATCTTGGATTTCATCCATGTGATTTCGTGGGCTTTCTGATTTCGTCATGTCCTTTAGTATATAAACACAGACACAGAACAGAACAAACTAACGAAGTCTGAATAGATTTCTTTGAGCGAACACATTATAAACACACACACACTGAGAGTTTATGAGAGCATCTTATAAACATTGTATTGTAACCGTTTTCTAGATTAATACAATGGAGTGTTAATCGTGAATCTTGTGTTTTACGTGTTCGTCACCTGGTTTAACTTACCCGTTTGGATTCCGCACTTTCGGGTTTGTCGGAAAACAGGGAATAGAGGTTACTCGATCCTCTGGGTGGACCTACAATTGGTATCAGAGCATTTGGCTCGATTCCTTGTTAAAACCAAGTGTTTTTATTGAGATTTAAAAGGTTTTTAGTTGTTTTTCTTGGTTTTTGAGTGTTTAAAGTTCATATTTTTATGGAAAAACATTTTTAAAGTCTATGAATTTCATGTTGTTTTTGCTTCTAGTTCATATAAAACCTTGTTAAAACTCTTGCATACATTTAAGATTGTGTTTTTATTGAACTTTAACGCAAAAATTGTTGTCTGGAAAACTCAGAATATTCATAGTGTTCTTGGTGTTCTTGGTTTATTCAAACTGTTCTTGAAATATATATGTTTTTGATCCGAAATTGTGTTTGAAGTATTATTGTTGTTGATTATATAATATTATTGTTTGACTATTGTTCATATCAACATGATGGTGTTTAACTTGAAAAATGTGAGCCGAAAGCAAGACAGTGTGTAAGGGTAAGGTGGCTTTGACAAAGAAGTCTTTGTGTCAGTAAGAGATAAGGGTTGGTGTTCAAAATATCAAGTTGTCTGGTCATTTTTGTCCACGAAATCCCTTATTGTTGCCGAAATCACCCTTGTCATCAAACACTTGGGCCGAAAACACTTATTCTTGAAATCACCTTGCCGAAATCAGTTGAATCAACGAAAACAACCTTGTGCTTTTGTCTTCAGCCGAAATCACTCCACTTGTTGGCCGAAATCCCTTATTCATCAAGCTCAACGAAATCACTTGTGGATCACCTCACATTTGGGCCGAAATCAGTTCTGGGCCCAAATCATTACTTGTAGCCGAAATCACATTATCCATTTCAACGAAATCCAAGGGCCGAAATCAGTTCAACTGGGCCGAAATCACAACTGGACTTGTGTTATTTTTTTTAACAGTAGACTTGCAACTCATATTTAACTGTTTGATTTGTGTGATTTGTTCAGGTATTAGTCATTAAACATCAAAAATGAGTTCGAACTGGTGGGGTAATCCGTCACGTTTATCTCCATCATGGGCCGAATCTCCCGCACCTGCTTCTAATACGGAAAGTAAGTATACAAACACGCGTTTGTCGCCATCATGGGCTGAATCTTCGGCACCCGCATCTTCGCAAGTGAATCAAACATCGACCGGTCAATGGGCGTTTGTTTCAAACCAAACTCCAAGTATTCAAAGTATACTCCTCAACGAAAGTGAGACCGGAAGTCTGAATCGTCCACCGAAACTGATGCACCTAAATGAATATCCTGGTTGGGTTGATAGATTTCAGACGTATGTCAATGGGCAAAACACGGAACTGTGGTTACGTTTTACCACAGATTTCGATCAAACTCTTGACGTTGCCGCTTCAACTGCCGCTACATTTGCAGATCTTTCGGAAGACCAGAAAAAGGTATATGATTTAGAAAAGAAAGCATATGCTATTCTGACTCAGGCGTTGAGTAAGGATATATATCATCAGTTTGTCAGTTTCAAGACGTCAAAGCGATTGTGGGATGCTCTGAAGACAAGAGGTCTAGGAAATGAAAAGTCACGTCAATTGCGACATGATTTACTCAAGAAGGAGTTTGATGGTTTCACTTGTATGGAAAATGAATCTTTGGCAGATATGACAAGTCGATTTCATCACTTGCTGACTGAATTGAGCAATTATGAGGTAGTAACAACTGCAACACAGGTTGTCACAAAGTTTGCCGATGCACTGCCACCTCACTGGAATAGTTTCTTGGAAATCCTGAAATACAATGGCACATTGACTACAACAAACATCAATGACTTCGCTCAGCTCTTGGAGAACAAAGATCAGGAAGAAATTCTAAAGGCAAAAAGGGTTCCAGTGCGACAAAATACTGATATGTATTATGGAACTCCTAGCACTTCTACAATACAAGTGCGACATAATCCTGATATGTATTATGGAACTCCTAGTACTTCTGCAAGACCTGCTTCACATGCTCCACTTCAGACGGCGTTTGTCACAAGCACAGATTTGTATGGCAATCAGATACAAGTTCCTGTAAAGCCAGCTCCAACAACAGATATGTATGGATATCCACTTCCACCTTCCTCAATACCAAAGGTTGTTGCACCAACCACTGATTTGTATGGGAATCCACTTCCTGTTCAACAACAAGCTTGTTATGGAAGCACATCATCTGCTGGTCAGCCATCAAAGTCAAATACAGTACAGCTTGATACATCAAACTTCTCCAAAGTTAGCGTTGAAGTAGCTAAAGATCATATGGAGATACTAAACACATTGGTGAGCTCGTATTGTGGGTTGATAGCAGGTCAGATCGGGAACATCAATCTAACTCAAGAAGATTACCAGCAGATAGATAAAGAGGAGATGGATATGATGGACATCAAATGGGCTTTCGCCAGTGCTGTAAGGCGAGCTAAAGACTTCATGGAACGGACGGGTAGAACCAGCTTGGAAAGCAAGAAAGACACCAAGTTTGGGTTCGATAAGCTATCTGTTAGGTGCTTTAACTGTGGTGAACGTGGTCACTTCAAGAGGGAATGCACAAAGCCAGCTCAACATGGGAACCAGAATCCTTTCAGAGGTCAAGGAGGCAACCAACAGAATCGGAATCAACCCAGGAATGATGATCGCGCTTTGATCCCTGCAAACAATCAAGCAGGACCATCGAACACCAATCAAGCTCTTGTGGTGCAAGTAGATGAAGGTTGTGACTGGTCAATGCAATTAGGCATTGGTGATCAAGGAGGAGCAGCTTGTTTTGTTGAAGCTGCTAAGGATTTGAAGCACGCCAGTGGTGGAGAATCTTCCACCAGTGGTGGTGAATCTTCAGATGAAGAGAGTTCTGGTGATTCAAGGAGTTCAGATGAGGATGTCTCAACCTCAGGCGAAGATTTTTCTGATGATGTATCTAGTGGGAGAATCGATGAAGATATCAATGAAGTGTTAGGAGAAGCTGCAGCAAGGAATGATAGAAGATCTATTCTGGTGGATCAAGCTACTTATTCTTCTTCTTCTTCTCTTCTTTCAGCCTTTATGGCTAATGGCAGCAGTTCATCAAGCCAGGTATGTGTCGATGAACCAACTGTTGTTAATTGTGATAATTGTGCTACCTTAAGTGTTAAATGTGCTGAGTTGGATGCTAATATGTCTGAGTTGCAAAGCAAACATGATGCTTTAAATGCTAAATTGTTTTACTTGCAAAACAAACATGTTTCATTAGATACTAAGTGGTGTGATTTGCAAAGCAAACATGAGGATTTGCAAAACAAATTTGAAGTGACAAATATGCACAATCAAAAGTTGATAGTGGATCTTTCTAAATGCAAAGAGGCTAACATGTTTTATGAAAACCATGAAAAGGAATTTAAAATGATGGTTGAAACTTTAAGAAAAGATAAAACCGAACTGACAAAAATGGTTTCAAGAAAACAAACTGACATAAACCTTTATATCAGTCGTCTTGAAAGCATGCAAAAAGAGTTAGCCTGCACAAAGTGTGAAAGTGAGGCGATCCGGCTTAAACTAGACAGTTATTCTAACTCTAGATATGTGCTGGATCACATCATTGGCACACAAAAAGAGAAAAAGGATGTCACGTGCATTGGATATAAGAAATGTCCACCACCTGTTAGACAAAATTATGATGCACTGCCTGATGAGGAGTTTAGAACTCATTATGAAGAATATGTTCCTTTAGACATTGAGGAATTTGCAACGGGACTTGGATACAAACAGGAAGTATCATCAGATTCGGATGTGTCAGCAGATACTGTTGTAACTGCTGAACAAAATCAGGATCCTCTAATCATTGTTGAGGATACTGATTCTTCAGATGATGAATCTAATGATACTGACTCAGCACAGTCAGATGCGGTAATCAAAGAAGAGGACATACCTCTCGAGAATCATATTCTATGTGATCCTCCCGCAAAACCTGCTACGACTGTTTTGACCTAGTCCACGTCTACTTCCTCACAAGAGTCTGAGAGTGTGAATTTGCTGTACACTCTTGTTGGTGATGATAAAATCTACTCTGACAAAGATTTTCCTATTAAGAATGTTAATCAATCTTTAATAAGTAAAATTTTTGAGGATTCAACAAGTTTTTGGGAAAGACAGGATCACACGTTGTGGTAACACAGTGTCCTCCTATCCCAACGGCTGAAGTTAGAAAACAATGTGGCAATCAGAAATTACCAACAGTGAAAAAGCAGCAAAATCGCACCAAACCTAAAACTAACTCACCGACTCAATGGCAAAAGAAACATACCAAGAAAAAGAACAAGAAAGTGAACTTTGTGAAATCGAAGGGAACAGATAAACTTGAAACATTTTCCAATAAATCTAACTTAGATCATGTCATTCAAGTAATTTCTTTGAAAAGAAATGAATCAAACAGTTCAAAACCTAGTACCTCGGGATCACAAAGTTCATCGACAAGACAATCACATGATACTACGGGGTTTGTAGAACGTAGATCATGTTTTTCATGTGGCACATTTGGACATATTATTAGAAATTGTCCATATCTTCATAAACAAAAAGCCAAAGTTGATGATCCCCGTGACCAAATTAACTGCAAGCGATCTGTTTCATCAAAACCAGATCCCCGTCTTGTAAAAGAAAGGGAAAAGAAACAGAAACGTCAACAGGTCAAGAAAATTGAAAAGGCGATTAAAACCGACGTGGTTAACAAAACATCTGTTTCTGTCAAACCAGACAATTCAAAAACTTCAGACAATCATGAAGTTAATGTTTTAAAGAATAACACTGGTAAAACAAAACTGACCTGGAAACCAAAAACGGTTATTGAATCAGGGGGAACATCACAATTTCCGCAACATCGAGAAGTTCAAGTAACTTACGTTGATGAAAATGGAAGACCCAAGACCACAAAGGCTTGGGTCCCCATCTCCAACTAATCATGTGAGTACATGTGCAGGGTGTTCCAGGATGAACTTTCAGCAGTCATTGGATTGTTGATAGTGGGGCATCCAGGCACATGACAGGCGACATGAAGCTTCTCTACGACATTAAATCTATTAGAGGAGGTTATGTTGCTTTTGCTGGAGATAAAGGCGGATATATTACTGGAGAAGGAATGGTATCCAACGGGGTTGTAAGTTTTGACAAGATCAACTTTGTACAAC
This sequence comes from Helianthus tuberosus, assembly GCA_030545235.1. NCBI lineage: Eukaryota > Viridiplantae > Streptophyta > Magnoliopsida > Asterales > Asteraceae > Helianthus > Helianthus tuberosus. The sequence goes on from CM060351.1 coordinate 172,430,817, forward strand.
AGCTTGATCACAATCTTCTCAGCGTTTCACAAATCTGTGATAAAAAGTTTTCAGTACACTTTGATGTAAATGGATGTTACGTACTGAAACCCGGCTTCAAGATTCCAAAAGAATGGATTCTCTTATCTGCTCCAAGGATAAATGATTTGTATGTCCTTGATATGAGCCAAGCTATAACAACGACTGCACAAGCAACTTGTTTCATTACAAAAGCCACGGAAGAAGACTCAATCTCTTGGCACAGACGTATGGGTCACATTCACTTACAGAAAATGAATCATTTAGTGTCGAATGAATTAGTGAATGGTGTTCTTCTGAAGAAATTCCATCTTCAAGACGTATGTCTTTCATGCCAAAAAGGAAAGCAAACGAAGAAACGACATCTGACAAAGAAGGTCAATACGGTGGCAGTTCCTCTTGAACGTTTGCACATGGATTTGTTTGGTCCTGTCAAGCACAAAAGCATCAGGAATGATCAATACTGCCTCGTGATAACGGATGATTATTCAAGATTTTATTGGGTGGCGTTTATGGCTCACAAGAGTGCAACTTTCGGTATTATCAAAAACTTGATCATTCAGATTGAGAATTTGTATAAGTTGAAGGTTAGACGGATACGCAGCGACAATGGTACTGAATTTAAAAATCAAGCCATGGCGGAGTTTTGCACATCAAAAGATATTCTTCACGAATTTAGTGCGGCTTATACTCCTCAACAGAACGACGTCGCTGAACGTAAGAACCGTACATTGATCGAGACTGCTAGGACTATGTTGGTAGAGTCGCAGTTGCCCATTCCATTCTGGAGTGAAGCTGTGGCCTCCGCATGTTACACGATGAATCGAGTCCTTACAGTCAAAAGACACAATAAGACCTGCTTCGAGCTTCTTCAGAAACGGAAACCAGATTTGTCATATCTTGAACCATTTGGAGCTCCTTGCACAATGATCGATCCTAATGGAAAGTTTGGGACAAAAGCTATTGAAGGTCACTTTCTTGGTTATGCCACCCCGAACTTAAGAGTCTGGAATCTAGAGACTAAAAGGGTTGAAGAATGGTCTGAGGTCAGAGTACAAAGGCACACATTGCCAGTCAGATGTCCTGGTCAACCATGGATGTTTGAGTACGATGACTTTTTCAATTCGATCAATGTTGAAGCAGATGAAGAAACTGCTGCGGCAAGGATGTTTTTCGACAGTGACAATGCAACAGATTCACCGTTGGTTCGTCCAATTGTTGTCAATCAAGAACCATCTTCAGTGAACAATAATGCTCTCGACAATGAGGATTTTCATGATGCAACCGAACTGAACGAATCTTCAGAGGATGAAGAATTTCTAGATGCAGATCAAGAAGCTCCTACATCAGCTGTTCATGGTACTTCAGAGGCTACACCTCCAGTGGACGCCCCTATAACAGCTGAAGCTACTGCATCATCCTCTTCGTCAGTTCTGGGTATTGAATTGATTGTTGATCTAAATCTCAACAATCTGGGTTCAAACATTCCAGTTCCGGAAAACCCTGAAACAAGAATTCACAATACCCATCCTCAACAAAACATCATAGGCAATATACAAGGTGGCATACAAACAAGAAACATGTTGCGAAACAACAACAACGCAGGATTGTATGCGGCGATTAGAGAATCTGGTCAACAAAACGATTGGTCTTTCGCGTTTTATGTCTCACAGGAAGAACCAAGAACTTGGAAAGACGCTTTGAAAGATAACTCTTGGGTTGAAGCTATGCAGGAAGAACTGCAACAATTCCAGAAACTTGGTGTCTGGAAGCTCGTAGAGAAACCTGTTGGTTATAAGAAGATTGGTACCCGTTGGGTGTATAAATGCAAAAAGGACGATCGTGGAATCGTTATTCGCAACAAAGCTAGATTGGTCATTCAAGGTTTTCGTCAGATTGACGGTATAGACTACAACGAAGTGTATGCACCTGTTGCACGTCTGGAAGCAATTCGGATCTTTCTGGCTTATGCCTCATTCAAAGGATTCAAGGTTTACCAGATGGATGTCAAAAGTGCATTCTTACATGGTCTAGTGGAAGAAGAGGTGTATGTTGAACAGCCTCCAGGTTTTGAAGATCCTATCCATCCCGATCGGGTTTGGTTGCTGAACAAAGCTCTCTATGGTCTACATCAAGCACCGCGAGCTTGGTACGTAACCTTATCAAATTATCTGTTGGAGAATGGATTTCGCAGAGGTCTTATCGATTGCACTCTCTTCATAAAAGAACAAGATGGAGATCTTCTAATGGTTCAGGTATATGTGGATGATATTATATTTGGTTCTACTAACAATGTTATGTGTAGGGATTTCGAGCGTGTAATGCAGGATAAATTTGAGATGAGCGCTATGGGGGAGATGACTTTCTTTTTGGGCTTGCAAGTGCAACAAACGAGGTCTGGGATTTTCATCCATCAGACTAAGTATGTCCAAGACATCTTGAGCCGATTCCAGATGTCCGACACATTGCCCATTGGTACCCCACTGCAGCAAAATCACGGAATTAATCCAGACTTGAAGGGTGAACTCGTTAGCTCTTCATACTACCGCGCGATGATTGGATCCATTATGTACCTCATAGCATCAAGACCAGATATAATGTATCCAACATGCCTGCTGGCCAGATATCAAGTGAACCCGAAGGCCTCACATCTTGCAGCTGTAAAAAGGATTTTTCGTTATTTGAAGGGTTGCCCAGACACCGGTCTATGGTACCCTAAGGATGATAACTTTGAATTAGTCGCTTTCAGTGATTCTGATTTTGGCGGATGCAAAATCGACGGCAAATCCACAACGGCTGGATGCCAGTTTTTAGGAACTCGCCTCGTAACGTGGCAGTGCAAGAAGCAGACTTGTGTCGCTACATCAACTTGTGAAGCCGAATACATTGCTGCCTCAAGTTGTTGCTCCCAAGTCCTGTGGATACAACAGCAAATGCGCGATTACGGTTTTGAATTCCTAACTACTCCTATTTATGTCGATAATTCTGCTGCATTATCTATCACTAAAAATCCTGTGCAGCATTCAAAGACTAAGCACATCGAAATTAAATATCACTTCATACGTGATTGCTTTGATAAAAGGCTAATCGATGTTGCTTACGTCCACACTGATGACCAACGTGCCGACCTTTTTACCAAAGCATTTGATAAATCAAGATTTGACTTTTTATTATTGGTAAACGGCATTAAGGTCAAGCAAGAGTAATCCACATCAGAAAATCGTTTTTGTAAATATCTTTGTTTTTTAAATTATTGTAAGTTTGTTGATTTTAGGGGGAGTAAATCCAAATTGAAAATTCAAAAACATCGAAAAATTTCAAAACCCAAAAACAATAGAAAAACAAAAATGAGTTTCCTGGCGAGCAAAAGAGAAAATGATAGTACATCAGTGGTCTGTCTAAACCTCTTTAAACTGAAATGCAAAATGAAAAATGTTAAGCAGCTCCATATAAGATGTATCGGTAGGCTCACAATCATCTTAAAGTGTGCAGGGTGATATAAACCTAAATCGACTGAAGACCAGGTGGGAACCACTCATTGGCATATGGTCTTAGTACCGAAATTTCGTTTGAGAGATTGCCGAGGTTCTGAGATATGTGGTCTTTATGCTGTTTATCATCTGGGTATCATGGTTGTTTCTTTTACCGAAACAAAACGGAGACGAAGTCTAGATCTTCCATGATACCATACATACGTGTACATACTGCATACGACCTCAATAAGTGATCAACAATCACATGTCCCACAAAATAAGTGATAATATATCACATTCATCTGGGAGTCAAGTTCGTCTCTCTGCTGTACGAAAGTACTGACCTGTTCACGGACTTGCTCTTGTGCCCTTCATGCATCTGAAAATCAAGTTCCTCATCAATAAGTGATTCTATCACATAGGGCTTGTTTTCAATAAAAATAAGTGAGTTTCTCACATTTTCATATACGTCAAAACAGATGATAAATGGTATACTCACCAGTAAGATGAACTCTCGTGCATACCTTTATACGGGAATGTGTCGTGATGTGGATGAACACCGGTCAGTAAGTATAAATCATACCTTAACGTATCCCCTCGCCATGATTACATCTGATAAGTTGAGCTTATGTGGAAAACAATACCGATAATTGTTATATGATGTTTATCTAATATGTTAACAAAAAGAACAACAAGAGCGTTTTGGCATGACCGTACACTGATATGATTCTCTTACCCTCGAAACTCGCAAAAAGAATGTATGTATATATTTACTTTTATTAGTTTCTGCAACTCTGTATATATTTATTTACTGCTTTCAGTCTTTAAGTTTGAAATATTCAAAATACCAAAAAGATTTTAGGTGTGTTTTAATATAAACTTTATAAAAGTCAAAAAGATTTTATTTCTGCTTTAATTTTGATTAACCGATGTTGGAACTCAAGTCTTTGTTACCTGAAATCTGAATGAAAACCAAAACGACTGAATCTTCATAAACGGTCAGAGTTTGCAAGTTTTGAAAGTTAATAATTAAAATTGAAAAATCTGTTAACTTTTCAAACTAACTGTCGGACGATAGTTGAATAGGAATTGGTCACATGTGTGTCACTTGTTTAATGTTAACTATATTCCAAGCATTGTTCTCATTACGCGTTTAGCTTTCTTGCATGTGCAGATGCTAATGGCGAGGAGAACATGTTCGATGACAAGCTTCGGAACGAAGACACGACGTGAAGGCACTCAAATGATAAACATGATCGAGTTGCCGCTGATCAATCACCAACACCACAAGGATCACAAGCATTGAAGTCAAAAGATTCCCAAGCATAATCAAAGGGGGAGTTTGTTAACACACTACCTAAATGAAAAGGGAGTTTGTTGATACACTTTCTACTTACAACGCGTGAAGACTTTGAAGATCCTACGACAAGAATGAATGAACCATCAAGAGATGGAGAACGAGATTATGAACCTCGCGAGCAGCATCCAAGGGGGAGTTTGTTGATACATATCGTGTGGATACGGCTTGGCTCGGTTCGACTCGGCTATGAAGTGAAGGCCGTAGTCAAGACATCCTCCTGTCTTGACTCGGTATGTTATCTACTTCGTAACGTTCAATGTGATTGCAACTGCGTGTGTGGAGTTTGCATTTTAGATTATAGTTTCTGTTTGTTTGTTGTTTGTTTGTTCTAAGCCCAAGTCAAGGCCCAACATGCATATGATGAAATCACTGGCCCAATGTGTGACGAAATCCCTTTTGGTGAAAACACCTTGTGGTGAAAACACATGGGATGAAATCACCTTGTGTGACGAAATCCAAGGATTTCGTCCAATATTTTGATTTCGTTGATGGGATTTCGTGGGCCTCTTGTTTTCGTCATGTCTTCACTATATATACACAGACAACAGACATAAAATGGTAAGAGAGAAGTCTGAATAGATTTTGGAGCGAACACTGTAAACACATACACACTGAGAGTTTATGAGAGCATCTTGTAAACATTGTATTGTAACCGTTTTCTAGATTAATACAATGGAGTGTTAATCGGTGAATCTTGTGTTTTACGTGTTCGTCACTTGGTTTAACTTACCCGTTTGGATTCCGCACTTTCGGGTTTATCGGAAAACAGGGAATAGAGGTTACTCGATCCTCCGGGTGGACCTACATAAGGGAAGATTGAAAAGATAAAAAACCCCCTCACGCCACGATCGTATCCCACGCCACGTTTAGGGCCATGATGCGTTCTCACCGTTCTCACACTTTTAGGCGTTTTCTACTGATCCAGTACCAATATATATATAGGGCTCTGCTAATACCCGTTTGAGTTGAAAAACCCTGTAGGTCCACCCGGAGGATCGAGTAACCTCTATTCCCTGTTTTCCGACAAACCCGAAAGTGCGGAATCCAAACGGGTAAGTTAAACCAAGTTACGAACACGTAAGTCACAATATTCAATGATTAACACTCAATGTATTAATGCTAGAAAACGGTTACAATGCGGTGTTTACAAATGGTCTCTGTAAACTCTCAGTGTGTGTTACAATGTGTTCGCTCAGTGAAATCTATTCAGACTTCTCTAAATGTTATGTCTGTTGTCTGGGCTTATATAGTAACACAGTGACGAAAACCAGTTCTGGACGAAATCGGATTGATGAAATCCAATATCTCGACGAAATCACATGTGATTTCCTCCATCACCTGAGTGTTTTCGTCTTTAATATGAAGCCCAATGAAAGTTAAAGTCCATAAACAAGTTACGGCCCAAGTCTAAAGTTGAAGCCCATATGTGTTGAGGTTGATTGGCCCAGAGCATGTTTCTGTTGACTAATATTTCACCAATTCAACATAGGACAAATTTATGACATCATCATGACATCACAATGATGATATCATGGTGATGTGTAAACGGGACTTAGTTTACGGCGCTCCGTGCTTCGGGTGTCGAACTCTGGGGCGCACGACGGAGGAATGTCGTGACGTCGGGCTTGAGCCGGACCTAACTGAGTCGACCAGAACCGAATCGAACCGAGTCTAGTCGCGTCCACATAAAGTGTACCAACAAACTCCCCCTTGGACGCTACTCGTGAGGTTCGTAATCTCGTTCTCCATCTCTTGATGGTTCTTTTTCTCGGAAAGGATCTTCAAAGTCTTCACGTGACACAATCAGGGAGTGTACCAACAAACTCTCCCTTGGATGCTGCTCGTGAATCTTTTGAACTTCAAAACTTTAGATCCTTGTGGTGTTGATGAGTGATCAACTGCAACCCGATCATCTTGATCTTCTGATTGCATCAACGTCGTGTCTTCACTTTACGGCTTGTCATCTGACACGTTCTCTTCGCCTTTAGCTGATTCCGATGTCGCATCTGCACATACAAGAAAGCTAAACACGTAATGAGAACAACCGCTTGGAATTTAGACAAGTTAAACAAATGACACATATGAGATCAAATCTTAATCAAACACCGACCGACAACAGTTTGAAAGTTTAGAAAATGATTAATTTTAATCCTTTAACTTTCAAAACTTGTTAACTTCGACAGTTTATGAAGGTGCAATTGTTTTCCGGCTTACAATCAGGATTTTGGGTAGGATAGACTCGAGTTCCAACATCGGTCAATCAAAAATAAACTAGAAGCAAAATCTTTTTGGATTTTAAAAGTTTAGATTAAAACACACCTAAAATCTTTTTAGATATTTTAATTTTTCAAAAGTAAAGACGGAAAGCAATAAATAAATATATTCAGAGATACAAAAACTAAAAGCAGTAAACAAATATTTACAGACATTCTTTTTGCGAGTTTCGAGGGTAAGAGAATCATATCAGTGTACGGTCATGCCAAAACGCTCTTGTTGTTCAATTAGTTAACATTAAGATAAGCATCCTATAACAATTATCGGTATTGTTGTCCACTTAAGCTCAACTTATCAGATGTAATCATGGCGAGGGGATACGTTAAGGTATGATTTATACTTACCGACCGGTGTTCATCCACACACGACACATTCCCGTATCAAGGTATGCACGAGAGTTCATCTTACCGGTGAGTATACTATTTATCATCTGTTTGACCGTATAAAAGATGTGAGAAACTCACTTATTTTGATTGAAAACAAGCCCTATGTGATAGAATCACTTATTGATGAGGAACTTGATTTTCAGATGCATGAAGGCACAAGAGCAAGTTCGTGAACAGGTCAGTACTTTCGTACAGCAGAGAGACGAACTTGACTCCCGCAAAGAATCTGTGATATATTATCACTTATTTTGTTTGGACATGTGATTGTTGATCACTTATTGAGGTCGAATGCAATATGTACACGTATGTATGGTATCATGGAAGATCTAGACTTCGTCTCCGTTATTTTAACGGTTTGATACAACCATGACACCCAGATGATAGGACAGCATAAAGACCGAATATCTCAGAACCTCGGCAATCTCTCAAACGAAATTTCGGTACTAAGACCATATGCCAATGTGCGGTTCCCACCTGGTCTTCAGTCGATTAAGGATTTATATCACCCTGCACACTTTAAAATGATTGTGACCCTACCGATACATCTTATATAGAGCTGCTTATCAATTTTCATTTTGCATTTCAGTTCGAAGAGGTTTCAACAGACCACTGATATACTATCATTTTCTCTTTTTCTCGCCAGGAAACTCATTTTTGTTTTTCTATTGTTTTTGAGTTTTGAAATTTTTCGATGTTTTTGAATTTTCAAATTTTGGATTTACTCCCCCTAAAATCAACAAACTATGATAAATTTTAAAAACACAAAGGTATTTACAAAAACGATTTTCCGATGCTGGTTAACTCATGTTTTACCTCAATGCCGTTTACCAAAATTAATTTTAATCAGAAATGATTTATCAAATTTTGGAAAAATCAGTTGCCATGTCGGTAAGTGGTGCGGACCATGACAACATTGACGAGTTTCATAGTGAAACAATCACGTGTGAGGTGATATTCGAGATCAACGTGTCTGGCCAAAGAGTGCTACGAGAGGATAACCATTTATAAAGCAGCTTAAATATCGACAAGTATATGAGAGATTAGAAATTTAAAACTGTATCCTGCAACTGCTTCGTGCATTGCAAGGAATCTGAGTGCTCTCCCAAACTGGATATCCACCCGGTGTGGATTTCAAAGTCGATTTTGTAGCTACTGAGAAATCTCTTGACAGCAACAAGATCATAAACCTCTGGGTCCTGCTGGTCTTCCATATTACACCAGCGAAGGTCTTTGTCGTTTTCTTTCAGAAGTAGTGTGCGGTTGGGCAATCCACGCCAAGGCATCCGCACACCCGGTTGATTTGTTCAACAAACACATTTTCTTCAATCACACCGCGAAGTAATGTACACTGCTCGTTCATCTTGTTGAATTTGAACATCAGACGTGCTGCAGAAGCGTACATCTTGATTTGAATCTATCCTGGGGACCCGATTAAAGCCTTTAACAATCAAACTCTTGGAATGATTTTAAATTTGTCGAAGCTTTCAATTTCTTTCGACAGACAATTCTGTCTTCTTTTCTTTTTCTCTCCATCAAAGGCAACAATTTCTTTTGTCGCCGATCTTGTGCATGGACACTCCACTATCAACAATCCTATGACTACCGAAAGTTCCACCTGGAACATCCTACACACTCACTCAGAGATTAGTTGGAGAGGGGGACCCAAGTCTTCATAGACTTGGGTTGCCCGTGAGAATCAAGAAATGTAATTTCAATTTCTTGAAGGTCCTTAAATTGCAAGCCTCCTCCTGAATCCTCACCTGTTTTCGGTTTCCAAGCCTGTTTCCGTTTACTGAATTGTATATCATTTACAATTTTTGGTTTTAACGGTTGTGATGAACTTGGTTCCCTTTTAACAGATTTTACATCCGGTTTTAATGCCTTTTCAATTTTCTTTACATTTTGACGTCGTTGTTTCGTTTCCTGTTCTTTAACCGTGCGTTTATCATGTTTTGGAGAAACAGGACGACGTTGTTGGTGACCTTGTTCAGAAGGGGCTCTTTCTACAAAATTTGGTTTCGGAGAGTTTGTGCAATTTCTGATAATGTGGCCAAACTCTCCGCATTTAAAGCATGATCTCCTTTCAACAAAATTAGGAGATTCTGTTCGATGACCTGACGTTGAATTTGTAGACCCTGAGGTACTAGCTTCACACCCGTTTGTATGTTGGGTGTAATTGTTTTCACTATTACGTTTCAAAATTTTGAACTTTTGAACAAACTCAGTATTGGATTTATTTTCAAAAGTCTCAACTTTATCAGTACTATTGGAGGCCACAAATTTAACGTCTTTTGCTTTCTTCTTGTAACGAGCTCCTTTTGATTCAACCTTAGCCTTAGGCTTTGGAGCTCGTTGTTGTTGTTTACCCTTAAAAGCGATAGGTTGTTGCTTCGTTGGTGATGTTTGATTTCCATGTTGTTTCCTAACTTCAGCTTTTGGAATAGGATCACACTGAGTTACAGAAACTCTCTGGATCCCTTTTTCCAATAACTAACCATTCGTCTGTCTAGGATCGGCAAGTGGAGGCAGAAGGTGCGTCTGAAGCAGCAGTGGTGAACTAGGGTTTGCATTTTATAATGGTGGTTCACGTGAAATTTTGCATTTTAACCCCTCCTTTTTACACTTTATTTATCTATTAATTACCATCTGGCCCTTTCATTTAGTATGTTTGCTATGAATAAAAAATTATGTAGTTGTGCATATGTGCTTATGATATACTTCAAACCACACATGTTTATGTTAGTTTTCACATTTCATTGAATTAGGTTTGAAGCATTCATCCACGTACATATACGAATTACATGGGTGGGTGGGATACCCACTCTCATCACACGATTATGCATGCGCATCAAAATCACATAGCAATATGTGATTTGTTGGGCAATTATATGACATGTGTGCTAAGTAGAGTTAGTGATACTTTTTTTCTAGCAACTATAACAAATACGTGTGAGTTCTTAGATGCTTCATAAATCTTAAGAATTAAACTTTAAATATACTCTAGATTCTTGCTTTCGTCTTAGGGAGAAGGGACGTCGGCTATGAGTGCATACCCAAGTTTGGAGCTTTTCCATATAATTATGATTTTTTGGTACATTTTAATAAGCGAGTAATATGCTCATGTGTGCTTTAACATTGCACTAATCTAATCTTAGATGTTCTTTTGAAAATACGACAACACATATACGTGTTTAACTACTTTCCCTAACAACAAAAAAATTGATCTTAATATATATAAAAATGTGTAATAAAAATAAAATGTCCTAATTTGAAGATATAATTTATGATCACATATCTTTAATAGTTTTGAAAACATTTGAGCCATTACTTAGATTCTTCATAGCTTTTAAGATTTTGATTTAGATCTGGTCTTGTATTTAGAGTGACAGCGGGTAAAGATTACAAAGCCAAGTTTGGCGCTTTCATTTTTGTTTAGGTATGGAGGTTCATATTTACAAGAAGGAAATACAATCATGATGTGTTATACGGTGTGAAAGAAACACATGTGTAAAATCAATATGTTCTTAAAAAAACTAAAAACACTTCATTTGAAGTTTCTAAAAATGAGTGTCACTATATTGTACACATGAAGTTTTTCAAGGGTTTGAGAATGAGAAATCAAGTATATCCATTAAACCTATTCTCATTTTTCATATCACATAGTCTCTATGTCACTTTTAACCAACTTCATTAAAACACACATCCACGTATATAAGGGAGCACGTTGTTGTGACAACTGCTTCTTCCACACAAGATTACTTTTCCAACTTACACAGAAATATGTATCTTGTTGAGTAATAATATAACACGTGCTAGGTGGAGACTAAGACTTTACTATACTCACAACCATGAAATTAAGAAGCGCACAAGCGAATTTTAGATTCTTCAAAGATTGTAATTTAGATTAGATTAAGATTCGTGCTTTCAATTACTCGGAGTGATAACCTGTAAAGATCGCATAGCCATGTTTGGAACTTTTAGCTTCTGTATAGATAAAATAAACAGTGGGGGACTGATGCGTGTGTAGTGTGATATATTTTTATTAATATTTTTAAGCCCTTTTTAACACTTTGGTCAAGTTTTAAATTTATAAAACACGATATTCTACTAACACTAAACACACATATGGGCAAGTGCACCCATCGTGAGCGTAGTATAGCGTTGGTAAGATACTGAGGTCGTCCAAGGACACAAGAGCTTTTAATACCGGTTTATCCTCAACGTCTAATCAAATCAAAAGTTTTAGAAAAGGTTTTAAACATGAAAATAAAAACTAAAAATGCTGAAAATAAAAATAAAATAAAAACAGATAGACAAGATGAATCACTTAGATTCGACTCGCCTTTAATGTAACCTTTGATGATTTCTGCACTTTTGTACTTTTTAAGAGATTATCTTAGTTATAGTAGTAGGACCCTCTTTTGAAGGTGACGTTACCCTCAACCTTGTAGTTTGAGTCGGCGAGGATACAATCCTACAGGGTTGGAATATTAGAAGATAATTAATTAAGTTATTAATGCGTAATGTGGTAGGCCCCTCTTTTCAAGGTGACGTTACCCTCGGCTAAGTGGTTTGAGTCAGCAGGGATACAATCCCAAGTACCCGGGTTAATGTATTAAAAGTAGTTTACATATGAGGGGATCAAGCCATTCACACCCCCGCCATCCAATACTAGTGAGTATTGAAGGAGGTCCTAGTAAGCTTGACCCAGGTCCTTGCAGGATCTATACACTGAACAAGGCAAGAACCTTACCAAACCATTCTCTTAGCCCCCGACCAGGTAGCCAACATATCTCTATATTGACTGTAGAGATAAGAATGGTGAAAATCTTTTATTTTATATAGACAGTAAGATAACGCCAAGACACCACGGACAAATGATAAGGAAGTTTCACCATCAACAAAAGAAACTAGTTATTAAAGTCATTAATACAAAACCATATAAAAAGTGCGAAAAAAATTAAAAATCAAAAGTATTACATTAAATGCTTGTCTTCACCAAGTGATGTAAGAGACTTAGGCAATCATGGCCTTTGATTGTCAAGAACTCTTACTATCAATCTTGGGTCCCGAGACTACTACACACACTCTAAGGTGGATGATGGATGATGGTGGTGGATGTGGGTGTTGTAGTGGTGGTGAAGTGTGGATGAAGTGGGAGATAGGTGGTTTGCCAAGGGATGTCTTTGAAGTGAACCAAGCACCCCTATTTATAGCCTGCATAGACGCCCGGACACGGCCCCGTGTCCATCTTCTTTCTCTTTCTTCATTAATTGCAATTTGTCTGCATTAGCTCCACACGCCCCTGTGTTCGCTGGGCACGACCCCGTGTGAAGAAGCGTATCTGTACTATCAAGATTTGCAAGATTCTACGAATCTTTGCGTTGACCACGACCCGTGTTGAGCTGGGCACGCCCCCGTGCTAGGAATAGAAGCTTCTATGGCTTTGTCTTTTCTGCAGGCTCCTTGCCACGCCCCCGTGTCCGCTGGGCTGTCTCGATATGATCACATATCTGAACGATCTTGCTTCTAGTTTTTCCTGGACCAACTCGGGCCAGTAGATTGTTTATCTCTGGTCTCCGTTCAACACGACGGGGATCAACTTATTATGTTCCATCTGAAGCTTCACACGAAGCGGTTTGAACGGCGGTGTGATAAATACTGTTGTAGGAAGACTCCACTAAGGGCAAGTGAGTGTTCCAACTTATCATCAAAGTTTATCACACAAATACGTATCATGCCCATACAGTTTGCATCGGTCAGTAGCTTAGTCCATCTATATTAATAATTAAGTTCTTACGATCAACGGTGTGCTGCAATCTTTGTGATCAGTAAAGATCGTGTAGCGTTTTCTTTCAGGTAATGACGTCAAATTTGCGGCGCGCAATTACTGTATCTAGTTCAAGGTTTCTTCTTATGATTCCTTAATCAATGTGCCGCGTATGCAATGTTGTGGTCTCGTTGCATCGACGTACAATCGAGACTTTGTCGAGAAGCATCACATAATTGCAATTCTAGCTCCTTAGCTCTTGGTTGCAGGGTTAGCATGAATTTCGTTCTTATCCACCATGTATCTTAAAGTTCTCACTTCGCGAAATTGAAATCCGCTTTTCGTCGTCATAGCACATAACTGTTCTTTTCTCTAAGAGTTGCAAGGTAAATTGCAGTTGTTGCTCACGACCTTCCTTGGTCGTTGGCCATATAAGAATGTAGTCAATAAGTATAATCATGATTTATCCAGGTATGGCTTACACGTTCGATTCATGAGGTCCATGAATATTGTCGATGCATGTGTTAAGCCAAATGGTACGGCAAGGAACTCGTAATGCTCGAAGCGAGTCCTAAAGGTCGTTTTAGGGATATTTCCTTCTTGTATTCACAGTGGAGGACATCTTTTCCTCATGTTGATCTTTGAGTGGTAACTATAACCTGACGATTTGTCTGCTCATGTTATCAGTACTTGGCAAAGGATTCTGATTCTCAATTCTCTGGAATTTATGCAAAATAGAACTGTTAACTTTCTCCTTGTGTCCTTACTAAGGATGTCATGTCCTTAATTTCCTCTGTCTAGCAGCTCTTGCAGTTATATCGGAAGCTCGTACTTCGCGGACGAAGCTAATCGGTATGGCGTCATTCGGTACTAGTGTCGCTCCTGGCACAAGGTTCCTCTTATCGCTTGTGGAGGTATTCCTGGCAACTCTTCAGAAAAGGCTACTGGAACTTCTTCCATAACGGGGATGTTATCAGGCTCTATACTTGGATATCCAATCCATGCTGACTATCATATTATGACTTCTCAAGTTAATGGTAACAGAAGGTTCCGACCTTCTGAGTCCCTAAACACAATCCTTAATTGCTTCGTCTACTTAAACTAGCCTTCTATATGCGCATTTATAAAGAATATGGGACGTCTATTTTACTCGAAACTAGGCCAAGCAGTTTCTTAAGATCTAAGCATGCAAGGTTAAAGTTGATGCCACTATTAATCAAAAATAGATGCATAAGGTTGGTTAATAGGGAACGTACCCGTAACCGCATCTGGATCCTGGCGTGCTTCACCAGTTTCGATCGTGAAAACCCTTCCTTGCTTGTTTCTTCCTAGGGCAATCTTTCCTAAAGTGCCCTTCTTCACCACATTTGTAGCAACCTGGTACTCTACCTTTATTTCTTTTGTCTGGATCCTTCACCCAACAGCCATCCTTGCTGTGTCCTTCCTTTCCACACTTTCCGCACATTGGCCTCAGACATCGACCTTCATGGTGAAAATTGCATTCCCCGCACCTCGGCTTAGTCCTCGAGTAAATTTTACCACCGGCCTTATTAGTGGCTCCATCTGTGGTCCTACCATGCGGCGGATTCACTTTCTTTCTTTTGTTTGCTTTAGAGCTTCCATAGATGACTTGGGTGCACATCTCTAGGTTTGAAGACTTCCTTTTCTTGTTTCCTGATGACTCCACATGAGTCTCTTTCTTGTTATCCTCAGATTCCGAAAATTTCCCCATGCGTAGAGCTTCTTCAGTAAGAGTGACACTCAAATCGATAGCCTCTGCAATGGTTCAGGGCTTTGAGGTAGTAACCATGCTCCTGACCTGAGGTGAAAGTCCCCAAATGAATCGTTCAACCCTTTTGAATTCCGGTTTGACTAAGTAGGGGACGACCCTAGACAAGTCGTGAAATCGCTGGACATATTCAGGAATCTTCGGTCCGTCCATTTTCAAATTCCAGAACTCCACCTCATGCTTTTGGATTTCAGCCCTAGAACAATATTTCTTTTCCATCATTTTCTTGAGATCGTCCCAGCTCAGTGCATAAGCAGCATCTGCACCAAGGGTTTGAACCTGAACGTTCCACCAGGAGAGTGCGCCATCTAAAAATAACCCTGAGAAAAAGGTAACTCTCTGCTGGGGTGAATAGTTACTCATTCTTAGAACGGAGTCAGTCTTTCTGTCCAACGCACAAACGCAACAGCACCTCCTGTGCTGTCAAAGTTTAATGGCTGGCACTCCAGGAATTGTTTATAGGTGCAGCTAGTTGGAGGGTTATTTTCGGTAGTGCCACCGATGTGTTCGGAGCGGAGGGCTTCATGTCGTGTAATTGCCTGTGAGATTCGTTCTTGAAGCTCGGCTTCTGTCCTTGGTAACGTACAGGTGTTTGTGTCACGTTTGGTGGCATTCCCTTCTGTCAAAAGGTATGAGGTAAGTTAGACAACATTCCATAATTGTCTATGAGGTACATAGTACCATAAGTAAACAGGTAATCACCCAATATCACATGTATATATATAATCATCATTGTATGAGTGAGAAACAATTACTGAGCCTTCACATAGGCTCGGTGACTTGGATTATTGTTTGTAATAATGTATTCGAGGCTACATCGCCCTGGTCATACAAGTTTCATGAAGTGGTAGTTCGTAACGTCACTGAATCTTTCTGAACATTATCTATCTTCTCTTGCTTAAATATCGTTTCTCAAAGGCCTCGTACACGGGTAGACACAGAGTAGGCAAGACAGGTTTCCTACTTTATAAAGTGCTAAAACACTGATCTAGGTATTGTTCTACCATTTGAAGGTGTGAACACCTATAGTTTATTTTTTTGGAGGGATGGTGATCATCAGTCTGACCCGCAGAGTCCACCAGGATTTCCATGCACTACAAGTTGTTATTACGTGGGCCCCCATAATAATAAATTGTCTTGCACAGTTACCCCAGTTTTCTCTCGTCCAAGCAGATGATCAATCAAGGAGGGGACACCACTGTCCTTATACCTCTTGTCATGGAAAGGACCATTGCAGTGGTCCACGCACTAACAACCGTTATCGTTACGCACGCATAGGCACGATGATTAAATGAAGTAGGAATAAAGAGAATTCCCTGTAGTTGGAGGGGCACCTTCAAGATGAATACTTCATCTTCCTTTTCTGGTTAAGGGTCATCAATCTTGCTTCACAAAAGCCGCAGGGATCTCATCCTGCTGATTAAGAATTCATTCAAGGTTGCCGCCTCTGCCGTGCCATCACTATCGTAGTCAGGCATCTTCACGATCGAGGGGGAAGAGCAGCCATTTCCTACAGAAGCAAGCTCAGAATCTCGTTTGGTAATCACTCTAGCCATGAGCTTTGCAAAGTACGCTAGGTCGGTAGCTTCATCGTGCGAGTTACGTACATTAATAGGAGTTGGAGTCGAAAGTATCTCATTCACGTCAATAATTATTTCGTACACTTATTTGTATATACTCACGTCAATATTTATTCCGTACACTTATTCGTATGTATGTATCGATAAACAAATATGTTACTTAGCATAAATAGGCATTTCGATGCATCATATTACATATAACTTTTGTTTTTTTAGGGGGGGTCATTTTTCTAGTTGTCGATTTACGACAAAAACACTATGTTGGTGCACTAATGTCTGTTAACTTCGTCTTTATCGAGTCTTATGTCTAGATAGGATAAAGTAGCACACAGCAGGTTAGAAACTAGGGTTTGTGTGTGAATGAGTGATTTCGCATGAAATGGTCATGTGCCACTTTCAAGCGAAATTAAACTTTTTGATTTCGCTTGAAATTGCCAAGGCACTTTCAAACGAAATCAGCACAACTATAAATACCTGTGTTGCTAGTTCATTTGTAAGTTTTCCGATTCAGATCCGAGGTGCTGCCAGTTTGTCAAACGATCTGTAAAAGCTTTGGAATCAATAAAAGAAAGATAATTAAGAGGAATTAAGCTGTTACACGTCTATTTCTCTGATTCCGCCTTTGAAATAGATCATAAACTCTTCTGATTGACTCGTTAGGGTCACACAACGATCCAACAAGTGGTATCAGAACTCAGGACGAAGAGTTTATACCAATTCAGCTTGTTTTCCTCACTTCTACTCCTTCTTTTCAAAATTAAACAAGATTTAACGGACAAATTGGACTGAATTTCACATATAACATGTAAAACACTGTTTTAAAGAATCCTTGAAAGAATTGGACCAAAATTCGATCAAAATCCGGGTCAATCTGTCAAATTGGAGGCCGACATGATGATGTCATCCTAATTCCGCTCGAAATAGCACTTGTGATTTCACACGGAATTAGCTTTTGTGGTTAATTCCACTTGAAATTGTTGTTTGTGTCACACGGAATCACTAATTCCGTTTGAAAGTATTGTTGTTTCACACGGAATCACTAATTCCGTTTGAAAGTGCTATCTGATTTCACACGAAATCAGATTTCATTTGAAATTTCACACGAAATTAATTATTTCGCTCCAAAGTGACTTGATTCCGTTTGAATCCAATCTAATTCTGTACGAAATTAGATTTCGTTTGGAGATTTCGTTTGAAAAAACTTATTTCGTTTGAAAAGGTTATTTCGTGTGAAAGGAGTAATTTCGTTTGAAACGCTGATTTCGCTCGAACTGATTTCGCTTGAAACTGTTGTTTTTAAAATCCAAAATTTTTCTAAGTGTTTGTTGATTGTTTCAGATACGTAAAGATGGATGAGTTCATGAATCCGTTCTGTGATGTTTTTGCTTTCACGGGAACAGCGGAGATAATACATCAAACAACACAAATGAAAACGTTTCAATTCCGAGTGCGAAGAAAACTCTTTCTGATGCTTTAAGTGTGGAGAGTGCTTATGGGACGTACAACAAACCTCCCAAGCTGATGGCGATTGAAGATTACAATAAATGGGCTAAAAAGTTTGAAGAATGGCTAAAAGCATTTGCATATCCAAGTTGGAAGATGTTGAAGAATGGTTTCAGTATGGGAAGATCGGATTATGAAAATTTAACAGAAACTGAGGAGGTAGAAAGATATGTTGCTGAACAAAAGTGCATTGCATTACTTCATCATTCTGTGAGAGACGACATAATATCATTGATTGAGTACACAAATTCAAAAGATCTATGGGAGAAATTGAGAGTAAAATGTGTGGGTAGTGCTGAGATAGTTAAAAACAAAAAGAAGTTGTTAAGAAAAGAATTTGATTTGTTTGGATGTTTGAAAAACGAATCTGTATCTAAGATGATTGAAAGATTTGGGCATCTGAAGATGGAGCTGGCAAGACATGGAATCATTTATACTCGAGAAGAATTGGTTGACAAACTTTTTGACTCGTTGCTGGATGAGAAAGACTGGCAATACTTTGCTTTGATGCTGAAGAATATAATCAAGTCGGAGGATCTAACGGTTGATTTATTAATCGAAAGATTGGAGAGTCATGAGCTGGAGATCAAGAAATCATTCAAAGTCAATCATTCCTCATATCAGCAGAATGTTGAGTTGTATTAAGGAGTAAATATGATCCCGAAGAATGTGTCTCCTAAGACAGCTTTCTCAGCTGAAAGTTCTAACACGTCAAATCAAGAGAGTTCAAGCAGTGGTTTTCATAGTGGTTCATCGTCAACTACTTCAAATCAATCTGTTCCAAAGAATCTGTTCCAATGTAACATTGTTGTGGATCTGAAAAATGCACAAAACTTCAGTGAGGAATCAGCAAAACAGCAAATGGTGTTTTTAGAATCTGTCCTTGAATTATACGAGAGCCTTGTTGCGGGAAAGATTGGAAACACTAATCTCACCAAGGAGGACTATGATCAGATCGACCCATAAGAGATGGCGTTGATCGATATCAGGTGGTGTATGGCTAGTGCAGTTAGACGAGCTCAAAGGTTCATGGAGATTACATGTAGACATTCTATTGGCGGACCTTCCACTAAACTTGGTTTTGATAAATCAAAGGTCACGTGCTTCAGATGTAAACAAAAGGGACATTTTAAACGTGAGTTTCGAAACGCACCTGTTGATGATACTACAAATCCTTTCAGATAGGATTACTACAAAAGAGCAATCTACCATCAAAACAAATCTGAATCTCCTAGAATGAAGCAGCTTGAAGATACCCCCAAAGAAAAATCAAGAGCTCTTGCTGTTATTCATGATGACGAGGGATATGATTGGAGTGATGTGCTACCGGAAGAGGATGCAGTGGGCTATGCGTTTGTGACAAAAGTTGTTCCTTTCAAAGATAGCAGAAACGAAGAAGAGAAATATACAAAGAAGCAAAACAAAGAAGAGATGGGATGCTGATAGAGAATGTTACCTAGATCCTCAGGGTAACATAGCTGTTGATCCAAAAACCATTGATGTTGAAACTCTCACCAAACAAATTGCTGATGAAGAAGAAGCCAGACAGAGAGAGTGGTGGGGAGGTGGAGAAGCTGAAGAAAAAGCTGAAGAAAAAGTTGAAGAAAAAGAAAAAGAAAAAGAAAAAGAGAAAGAGCCACAGACAAAGAAAATTGATGACGGGATTATTGACACGTCACAAAAGTTTACTGCAGAAATTGAAAAAAGATGGCTGACAAAGTGTTTGCTGCAAAAGAGCTAGAGGTAGTTTCTAGTTCTAGCACTGAGTCTAAAAGCATGGTCAGTCAGAATGATGCAATCAATGAGTCAGGTAAGAAAGCCAAAACTGAGAGCGACTGCAAAAATTGCATGAAAGATTGCAAGGTTTGTAGTACAATTGCTTATCTTAGCGGTAAAAAGACCGAAGAACTGACAAAAAGAGTCAGAGACGTTGAAGATCAGATCTTAAACCGTGACAAAATGTTAAAAGCTTCAAATGATAGATTAAAAGAATTAACTGAGAAAATCAAAAATGATAAAATTGAAGTAGAAAGAATTAGGAAAGAAAACGAAAAGCTAATTCTTGAAAATCATCAAATTTCAGAAAATTTTGAGAAGCTAAAACGAACGGTAAAAGATTCTGATGAAAGAAATGGTAAGACATATAAAGAAAATGTGCAATTGACAGGTGTTCTGAGAGTTAAAGAAGAGTTAATCAATCAACAACTGGATGAGATTGCTAAGTTGAAGCTTCAGTTTCAAGAAGCTAAAATTGAAAATGAACGCATCCAGTTGAAACTAAACAGTTACAACTCCGCAAGTTTTGTTCTTCAACATATAGTTCAAAAACCAATTGGGAAGAACAAAGCAGGCGAAGATGTATACTTTGATGGAACCGGGGTTGGGTTTCATCAGGTTCCACCACCAGTGTTAAATAAATTTTCAAAGAAAAAACCAGGGTTGGTTAATGATGAGTAAGAAAATGAAGTTAAGCTTCCATACACGATTGATGTCACATTTACCACATCATCTGATGAAGATAGTGTCCAATCTGAAGTTGTGAAAAGCATGGTTGAAAATGTTTTAAAGTCTGAAAGTGACACTACTGAGGATGATGAATGCTTTTTGGACAAATATATTCCAAAATCAAAATCCAAAAACAACTTAACTGAAGAACCTAATCTTGTGATGTACAAGATGGCGGGATCAGAAAAGTTGTATTCGGATCGTGATTTTCCTTTGGAGAATGTGAATGTTGACAAATTGAGAAATGTGTTCAAGTTGGTCGAAATTGATGTTTCTGAATTTGAAAATTTGAAACGTGCTGAAAGACAATTGAATTTTGAGAAAGATAAATCTTACTATAAAAAACCTGTTGTACCACCGCGTTTTTCTAATAACAACCAAAACAGATGGTCGGGTGGATATTAGGGGGGTAAGAATTATCAAAGAAGGAACTTTCAAAACAAGAAGTGTGTTGAGAAAAAGGTGTTTGTAAAAAGCTCGAGTTCTCATTCCGAGCAAGAATCTGAAATTTTTTCAAAATCAAATGAAGAGTTTTTGAGGAAAAGGCCTCACAGCCTCAGACCGAAGGCACAAGTCGGGTAGCTGATACTCGTACATGCTTCTAGTGCAACAAAGTTGGACACATTGCTCGAAAGTGCACCAACCTAAAGCCTAAGTCTGAAGTTGTTGAGATTCTAAAAAAGAAAGTTGATACAAAAGGAAAAGCTCCAATGGTTGTTGAGAAGAAAATTTTGAAAAATGAAAACTTCAAAGTCAAAACTAAATCTGTTAAGAATGTGGTAACTAAAAATGAAAAATTTTACAAAAGGGTTGCTACACCTCAACAAGCATGGAAGCCAAAATCAGTGGAAAAGAAAACAAGTTCTCCAAAACCAAAGGTTTCAGAGTTAGAAAAACAATCGTCTACTACCACTCCGGTAAAGTTGAATGTTTCTTTGGATTACTATGAGAAATTTGAAAAACAAGAGTCTATCACTTCTGAGAAGAAAGATGTTTCAAAGAAAGACCAATCAACTGGTCAACCTTCTAAAAATGATTTCTTTTCATACAAAAAGGTTGAGTTGGGTCTGAAAAGAGCTTAAAGATGAATGACAAAAACTTTCCGGCATTATACACTACAACAACTCACATCGATGTCAAGTTACCCGAGTCAAAAGAGGCTTGGGTGGCATCAAAATCTCACTAATATTTTTGTAATGTGCAGGAGCTTCCAAGATCCGTTTCACGTTGGATTATGGATAGTGGAGCTTCTCGGCACATGACGGGGAAGAAGACCCTACTGTATGATGTTCGAGGGTTTAATGGAGGTTACGTGGGATTCACAGGAAATCAAGGTGGTCGAATAGTTGGTGAAGGAACTTTATCAAATGGTATTGTTACATTTGAATGAGTAAACTACATCGCCGAGCTTGAAAATAATCTTTTGAGCATCTCTCAGATTTGTGATCGTATGTATACAACGCACTTTACAGACAAAGAATGTTTGATCTTGAAACCAAGATTTGTTGTTCCCGAAGAGTGGGTCATCATGAGAGCACACAGAGTCAATGATCTGTACGTGTTGGATATGAGCGTAGCTACGACTACCACGGGTCAGGCTCACTGTTTTATGTCAAGAGCAATGGAAAAAGAGTCAAAATTATGGCATCGAAAGATGGGCCATATTCACTTACGAAAAATGAATCACCTCGTGCATAATGACTTAGTAACTGGTGTTCATGTGAAAGGTTTCCATGTGGAAGGGGAGTGCATTAGCTGCATCAAAGGCAAGCAAAAGAAGAAATCACACCCTCAAAAGAAAGCCAACTCAGTTTTGAGACCGTTATAGAGACTTCATATGGATCTTTTTGGTCCAGTAAATGTCAAAAGTATAACTGGGGATCTCTACTGTCTCGTAGTAACTGACGACTACTCAAGATTTTCATGGGTATTATTTCTGAAGTCAAAAGATGAGACGTTTGAAAGTTTGATGACGTTGTTCAAAAAAATTGAAAACTTGTACCAAACCCGAATCAGAAGAATCAGGAGTGACAACGGTACAGAGTTCAAGAACAACAAGATGGAAGAGTATTGTGATGAGAGAGGTATATTGCAAGAATTTAGTGCTCCTTACCCTCCGCAGCAAAATGGAGTAGCAGAAAGAAAGAACAGGACGATGCTTGCTGATTCAAAGCTACCAGTAAACTTTTGGGCAGAAGCAGTGTCAGCCGCTTGCTATACACTCAACCGGGTTGTCACAGTGAAGAAATTCTACAAGTCGTGTTTTGAGTTGATCAACAACCGCAAACCGAACCTGAAGTATTTAGAACCGTTTGGGTCTCCCTGCACAGTTCTAGAACCTTTTGGAAGTTTTGGTTCAAAGAGCATTGAAGGAATATTTGTGGTTTATGCAAGTCCATTGTAATGAGTCTTTGTTCCAAGCTTGAAGCGGATCATCGAAGCACAACATGTTGAGTGTCAAGGCTATACAATGCCGCCTCAGAATCCCGGTGACTTATGGCGTTTTAATTATGATAATTTGTGGGATTCGTTTGACATGATTGAAGAAGAACCAGATTTCTTTGACGAGTTAGATATTTTGAGAGAATATGAAGAATTGCAGGAAAGATTCCCAGCAGAAACTTACATTCATCAACGACAAGCTTCGAACGATGATGAAGCAGGTCCAAGTAATGCTGGAGAACATGATGATATTCAACAATCTCTTGACAATCAGACGGCAGTCAACGATAATCTAGAATCTGATGATAGACCGATATTCGATAATGATGATTCAGATTCTGAGGGGGAGCAGATCCAGAATTCAAGTCAAACAATTCCAGTCAGTGAACAAGGTGCAAATCAGAATGTCACAAATTTGGAAGGCGAGGTAGATGTTCCAGGCGAGGTGATGCCGAGAACTCTTTCATACCATCCAGAGGAGTTAATTATTGGAGAATTACAATCGGGCGTTCGCACTAGACGACAAATTGACAAAGGGCTTACTTGTTTTTATTCTACAGTTGCTCCTTTACAAACTGAGTTTTCACTAAGTTGTTTTATTTTGCAGATCGAACCGCGAACATACAAAGAGGCGCTAACTGAAGATTCTTGGGTTAATGCAATGCAAGAGGAGCTAAGTCAGTTTGAGAAGTTAGGAGTGTGGAAATTGGTAGACTTGCCTGATGGTCACAGGAAGATAAACACCAAGTGGGTGTTCAAGTGCAAGAAAGACGATAGAGGGGTTATTATTCGTAACAAAGCTCGACTCGTAGTCCAGGGTTTCAGTTAGCAGGAGGGGATAGATTTCACTGAAGTGTATGCTCCAGTTGCTAGACTAGAAGCGATCAGAATGTTCCTAGCATTTGCATCTTGGAAAGGTTTTAAAGTTTATCAGCTAGATGTTAAATCGACGTTTCTCTACGAGAAGGTAAAAGAGGAGGTATATGTCGGACAACCTCCGGGCCTCACCGATCCAATCCACAAAGGCAAGGTTTATTTGCTGGATAAAGCATTGTATGGTTTACACCAGGCCCCGAGAGCTTGGTACCAGACTTTGTCTCAACACCTGCTAGCCAACAGTTTCATCCGAGGAAAAGTGGATGCCACTCTCTTCACCAAAGAGGTCGACGGACATCTTCTGATAGTTCAAATATACGTGGACGACATCATATTTGGATCAACAAATGAAAATCTGTGCAAAGATTTTGAAAAAGTAATGAAGCAAAAATTTGAAATGTCATCGATGGGTGAGGTGAAATTCTTCTTGGAACTTCAGGTTGATCAACTACCCGAGGGAATTTTCATACATCAGACGAAGTATGTTCATGATATCTTAGAGAAATTTGGGATGTCAGGATCTACTCCAGCTTCCACCCCGTTAGCGACGAACCATGGGATAAATCCTTATCTCACAGGAGAGAAGGTAGATTAAACGTTATATCGTTCCATGATCGGATCGCTGATGTACTTGACTGCTTCAAGACCCGATATCATGTATCCATCCTGCCTCGCAGCGCGGTTTCAGTCTAACCCTAGAGCTTCGCATATGGTGATTGTGAAACGGATATTACGCTACCTGAAAGGTGTCACACCCCCAAAATCCACCCGCGGAGTACCACCGCTTGGAGGCGTGACATGACCAGGATCAAGCCACCAATCATATCAAACATAGTAATTAAGTGTAAAAGTAGGAAAAGGTAATTCATCTTGACATGACTGATGTTCATAACCAAACATTGTTTAAGTAGCGGAAGCATAATAATGAAAACCCAAAATAAGTTATAAGTTCAAATATCGTCTACGATCCGTATCCCACAACGACCTGCTCCTTCCTGTGCAAGCTCCATATGTACCTAAGGTCCTGCAAGGCATGTAACAGAGAATCAACAACTAGTTGAGCGAGTTCACGGTAAATAAGTTCGTAATAGTAAGTTTGTTTCGTAACATGTGGCGCTACTAGGCCGATCGTATGTTCTATTAGTGGGGGCTTCCCATGTTGCATATACACTAGACTATTTGTAACCATAAGTGTTCTTCACAACCGAGAACAGTAGTACGTACATAGTTTACGTAGGCTTTACGTAAGTGTCCTTCACAACCGAGGATAGTATTGAGTATAAGTTCACGTAGGTTTTACGTGAGTATCCTTCACAACCGAGGATAGTATTGAGTATAAGTTCACGTAGGTTTTACGTGAGTATCCTTCACAACCGAGGATAGTATTGAGTATAAGTTCACGTAGGTTTTACGTGAGTATCCTTCACAACCGAGGATAGTATTGAGTATAAACTCACGTAGGTTTTACGTGAGTATCCTTCACAACCGAGGATAGTATTGAGTATAAGTTCACGTAGGTTTTACGTGAGTATCCTTCACAACCGAGGATAGTATTGAGTATAAGTTCACGTAGGTTTTACGTGAGTATCCTTCACAACCGAGGATAGTATTGAGTATAAGTTCACGTAGGTTTTACGTGAGTATCCTTCACAACCGAGGATAGTATTGAGTATAAGTTCACGTAGGTTTTACGTGAGTATCCTTCACAACCGAGGATAGTATTGAGTATAAGTTCACGTAGGTTTTACGTGAGTATCCTTCACAACCGAGGATAGCGAGTAGCATAAGTATACGTAGGTTTTACGTATGTGTCCTTCACAACCGAGGACAATGGTATGGTAGTCTAGTATCAGTGTATGTACGAATCTATTCAACCTTATTCCTTCCATCCCATTCCCCAAACCCTGGGAATCCCATGCCTTAGTAAGGGTGTGAACTCACCTTGGTTTGCTCGGTATGCTAAGTGTATGCTCACAAGTAATCAATCGCGTCCTAAAGTAGGCACGTATGTGAAATCAGTTTGTGTTCAATTTGTTCACGTATAAACATGTAGCACGTAATCACAATCATATACAAGATGGTTACACTTAACAGCAGTTAAATATTCCAGTTAATGCTTAACAGAATTAACCCAAGTTCCTGCACAGATCAGCTATTCGGCGAAACACACATGTTGGCGAAACACAGATATTGACGAAACACATAAGTTGGCGAAACACACATTTGGCGAAACAAGTTCTGTTTCGTCGTGGTCTTAGTTGGCGAATCAGAATTCTAATTCGTCGATTGTCCTTGGCGAAACACATTCTGTTTCGCCGAGAGTTCTGTTTCGTCGAACAGTTCAGTTACGAAATCACAGAAACCCTAATCATTCTAACAGCCGTCATCAATATCATCAATCATCAACAACACAGAAAACATTCTAATCCTCATACAGAAATCATCGGTTATCATACTTCACATAACATTGTATATCATAATCATGTGCTAACCCTAAATCCTCTATGCTGGCCTTTCCCATTCAGCAACAATCATCAACAGCAATTGAATCATAAATCTCATAACACAAGAATCGAAATCCATATTATATGTTCAAGCAATATCAATTCATCAAGTAACACGAGTGTAAACGTTATATAACATCAAGCCTTATCGTTTTCAAGCAAAACAGTTAGCAATGGATATAAATCAAACAGCACGCATAGCTTAAACACTAACCACGAAGAATGAGATAATAACTTGATCGATTCGAGGCTTCGGGAATGCTAGATCGCCGTCAACAGAGAAGGAGAGACTCTAGGGTTTCGGTTGTTATGATAAATGTGTGAAACTGATGATGTTTCACGTTTTAAGACTCAAAATAACGTGTTGGGCCCGAACTGGGCTTCGGTGGATCTGGGCTCGGCGAAACAGCCTGTTTCGTCGAGAGGGTTGTTGGCGAAACAATCTGTTTCGTCGAGAGTGGTTATGGTGAAACAGATATTGTGTTTCGTCGAGTTGTTCAGGTCTCAAACAGTTTACAGTTAATCATGCAGTCAAGTATTTACACCTTATCACTCAAAATTCAAGATTATCATCTTAACTATAATTTAGTGTGCACAATTACCAGGTAAATAATTCGTGTAAGTAAAAAATCAAGACGGTCAACGTGCAATAAATGCGAATAAAGAATGTCGGAAATTCGAGCTGTCACATTATCCCCAACTTGAAAGAAATTTCGTCCCGAAATTTAGCATGCGGTTACTGAGGAAGCTAGTGGTGT
The DNA here is from genome assembly GCA_030545235.1 of Helianthus tuberosus. Taxonomy (NCBI): domain Eukaryota; kingdom Viridiplantae; phylum Streptophyta; class Magnoliopsida; order Asterales; family Asteraceae; genus Helianthus; species Helianthus tuberosus. The sequence goes on from CM060351.1 coordinate 172,458,055, forward strand.
GACGTTTACCTGTATCGTATCGCGGCTCCCCGAGCAAGTTTGCGAAGTTTTCCTGGGGTGTCACATTATCCCCCCGTTGATTTGGAATTTCGTCCCGAAATTCTGTTTTGGTAGCTTCAGCCTCAGTAGTAGTTGCTTGGTTTCCGAATAACTGGGGATATTTGAGTTCCATTTGATCTTTACGCTCCCAGGTGAACTCTGGGCCGCGGCGGGAGTTCCAACGAACTCGTACAAGAGGGATTCTCGTGTTCTTGAGGACCTTAACATCCCGGTCCGTGATTTCAACAGGTTCCTCGACGAAGTGCAACCGTTCGTCGATAGTGAGTTCCTGCAAGGGAACTATGTGGGTCTCATCTGACGTACACTTCTTCAGATTCGACACGTGAAAGACGTTGTGAACTGCACTGAGTTCAGGTGGTAAGTTCAGTCTGTAGGCTACTTTGCCTATTTTCTCAATAACTTCGAAAGGTCTGACGTATCGTGGATTGAGTTTGCCGCGTTTGCCAAAACGAACCACACCCTTCCAGGGCGAAACTTTGAGTAGCGCTCGATCCCCAACTTGGAATTCGAGTAGTTTTCTATCTTTATCAGTGTATGCTTTCTGACGGTCACGAGCTGCCGCCATGCGTTGTCGTATTTGTGCAATCTTTTCTGTAGTATCGACTACCATTTCTGGACCTGTGATTTGACTCTCTCCCACCTCTGCCCAACAGAGAGGTGACCGGCATTTACGCCCGTACAATGCCTCGAATGGAGCAGCTTTAATGCTGGTGTGGTAGCTGTTGTTGTATGAAAATTCCACAAGTGGCAGATGCTTTTCCCAGCCCTTGCCAAAATCAATTACGCACGCCCGAAGCATGTCTTCTAGAGTTTGAATAGTGCGCTCAGACTGCCCACCGGTCTGAGGATGATACGCCGTGCTCATGTCTAAACGAGAGCCGAAAGATTTGTGCATTGCTTGCCATAGTTTTGAAGTAAATCGTGCGTCCCGATCAGAGATAATAGAGGTTGGCACCCCGTGCCTTGAGACCACTTCTTTCAAGTAGATGTCTGCTAGTGTAGAGAACTTGTCTGTTTCTTTGGTAGCCAGGAAGTGTGCAGACTTTGTGAGTCGATCCACAATCACCCAAATAGTATCGTCTCCGCGCTGAGATCTAGGTAAGCCAGTAACAAAATCCATGGAAATTTGTTCCCATTTCCATTGAGGTATCTCAGGTTGTTGAAGTGGACCTGACGGTTTCTGATATTCTGCCTTGACTCTCGCACAAGTCAAGCATTTGCTAACGTATGTGGCTATGTGGGCCTTCATGCTAGGCCACCAATATATAGTTTTGATATCGTGGTACATTTTATCCGAACCTGGATGTACCGAGTAGCGAGACTTATGAGCTTCATCCATTACCAGCTCGCGTAAGTCATCAAAGTGTGGGATCCAGATGCGTCCTGTGACGTAGTAAGCACCATCTTCCTTCTGTTCTAAGCGTTGCCTTGAGCCGCGTAGGGCTTCAGCCCTGACGTTGTCTGGTTTCAATGCTTCTACCTGAGCATTTCGTATCTGAGAAGGTAGACTAGACTGTATAGTGAGTTGTAAAGCTCGCACGCGCTTAGGCGCGGTGTCCTTTCGACTGAGGGCGTCAGCCACAACATTGGCTTTGCCTGGGTGGTACCTAATTGAGCATTCATAGTCATTCAACAATTCTACCCATCGTCGCTGTCGCATATTCAGTTCCTTCTGTTTGAATATATGTTCGAGGCTTCTGTGGTCAGTGTAGATAGCACATTTGGTACCGTACAAGTAGTGTCGCCATATCTTAAGTGCAAAAACAACCGCTCCCAGCTCTAGGTCGTGTGTTGTGTAATTCCGTTCGTGAATCTTTAGTTGGCGCGAAGCATAAGCAATAACTTTATCCCTCTGCATCAATACACATCCAAGATCTTGGATAGATGCGTCGCAGTAGACTACGAAATCGTCCGTGCCTTCCGGCAATGAGTGGATAGGTGCACTACAAAGCCTATCCTTTAAGTGCTGAAACGCTGCTTCCTGTGCATTACCCCAACGATAAACAACACCCTTCTGCGTCAGTAGTGTAAGTGGCTGAGCAATCTTTGAGAAGTCTTTGATAAATCTTCTGTAATAACCCGCCAAACCCAAGAATTGGCGTATTTCTGTTGGTGTGCAAGGTGCAGGCCAGTTCTTGATCGAATCCACCTTGGATGGATCGACATGAATCCCATCCTGGTTTACCACGTGGCCTAGGAAGTGGACTTCACGAAGCCAGAAGTCACATTTGGAAAACTTGGCGTATAGCTGTTCCGTTCGAAGAAGTTCCAAAATAAGTCGTAAGTGATGCTCGTGTTCCTCCTGACTCTTCGAGTAGATCAGAATGTCATCGATGAAAACAATGACGAACTTGTCAAGATAAGGTTTGCACACCCTGTTCATAAGATCCATGAAAACTGCAGGCGCGTTCGTTAGCCCGAAAGGCATGACCAAAAACTCGTAATGGTCGTAGCGTGTTCTGAAAGCTGTTTTGGAGACGTCCTCATCCCGGACTCTCAGTTGATGGTATCCCGACCTTAGATCAATCTTCGAGTAATAGTTCGACCCTTGCAACTGGTCGAATAAATCGTCGATGCGTGGAAGAGGATAGCGATTCTTCACAGTCACCTTGTTCAGTTCGCGGTAGTCTATACCCATGCGGAAGGTACCATCCTTGACTCCATGACCAAGCTTGTCGCATCATTGACAATGATTTCGGTTGCACTGCCCGCTGTGGTGCAAGTTACATCGTTTGCACTTAGGGTGGTTTCCCCTGTATCCACCCTGCCCTTGAATACTAAATGTTGCTGATCAGGACTTTAGTTGTCATCGACCTTTCACTGCTGTGCCTGGGACGGAATCGTAGTCGAACCCTTGCTAGAGGTTCCATCCCACTTTCATCCATTGTTACTGAGGGTAGCAGAAGTAGTTGAAGTAGTAGTGGTAGTAGTATCGCTGATACGTTGAGGCAGCTTGTTCTGTTCCACTGCCTGGTCTGTGAGACGATGAGCAAGATGAGTAACATCTTAAATAGCAGCAAGGTTAGCAGTCATCACATGGCTTTGAATTTCTGGTACTAAGCCTTTGAGGTACAGCTCAAAGCTCTTTATGGGAGGATCCACCATAGTTGAACACAAAATTGCCAGTTTGTTGGATCGTTATCGTGCACGCTTCTATCTCCGACCCCGTCATCTTTATGTTAAAGGACTCCACTTCCAGCTTGTGGATGGCATCAAAACTACTGTATTCACGTTTGATCAGTTCCTTAGAATCATTCCATGGGGTGGCATAGCAGCCGCCAGCCCCAGTGTCGTAACTTGCGCGTTCCACCAAGTTTGCGCAGTGCCTTCGAGAATATCAGTGGCATATTTCACCTTACGAGCGTCGGGTCATTCACACACTCGAAGACCGATTCGAGATCCTCGAACTAATGGAGGAGTCCAACAGCTCCTTCAGTGTCGCTAAAAGTAGTAGGACGACAGTCCATAAAAGTCTTGTATGTGCACACAGGTGGCTGAGCGTGTTGACTTGTCGTGTGCGTAAGAGTAATCAAAATTAAGCACAAGTGTTGAGTTACGAGAGTAGGATCTAAAGATCCTAAAGTAAGTGGTGATGGCAGGTTACACCTCCTGCCTGGGCAGCTGCGAGTGCTGCAGTAACTTGTTCAGTGATCGAAGCCGCCAACTGGGCTTGAGTTAGGTTAGCGCGTCCACTCATGATCTTGACATCAAGGAGAACATGAGTGAGAGAGGTTCGCGAATAGTGCGGTGACAGAAGAGAGTGAGCACGTAAGCGTTTTCAAGCAGTAACATATAGTAGGTTCTGTAACCTAAGCATACCACGAGCAAAGTTCTTTGTAATTCTAGCAAGTAGGTAAAGTAACATGAATAGTAGTACCTATGATGTTGAGCCTTGCACGTGGAGCGAAGCGTCGTTGTGGATCGTTGAGAGCACTGTTCTGGTTATAGTCTGGTTTTAACAAAATCGTTTTTCCTCTATTAAAACCGAGTTCTCTATAACCAATGGCTCTGATACCAATCTGTCACACCCCCAAAATCCACCCGCGGAGTACCACCGCTTGGAGGCGTGACATGACCAGGATCAAGCCACCAATCATATCAAACATAGTAATTAAGTGTAAAAGTAGGAAAAGGTAATTCATCTTGACATGACTGATGTTCATAACCAAACATTGTTTAAGTAGCGGAAGCATAATAATGAAAACCCAAAATAAGTTATAAGTTCAAATATCGTCTACGATCCGTATCCCACAACGACCTGCTCCTTCCTGTGCAAGCTCCATATGTACCTAAGGTCCTGCAAGGCATGTAACAGAGAATCAACAACTAGTTGAGCGAGTTCACGGTAAATAAGTTCGTAATAGTAAGTTTGTTTCGTAACATGTGGCGCTACTAGGCCGATCGTATGTTCTATTAGTGGGGGCTTCCCATGTTGCATATACACTAGACTATTTGTAACCATAAGTGTTCTTCACAACCGAGAACAGTAGTACGTACATAGTTTACGTAGGCTTTACGTAAGTGTCCTTCACAACCGAGGATAGTATTGAGTATAAGTTCACGTAGGTTTTACGTGAGTATCCTTCACAACCGAGGATAGTATTGAGTATAAGTTCACGTAGGTTTTACGTGAGTATCCTTCACAACCGAGGATAGTATTGAGTATAAGTTCACGTAGGTTTTACGTGAGTATCCTTCACAACCGAGGATAGTATTGAGTATAAGCTCACGTAGGTTTTACGTGAGTATCCTTCACAACCGAGGATAGTATTGAGTATAAGTTCACGTAGGTTTTACGTGAGTATCCTTCACAACCGAGGATAGTATTGAGTATAAGTTCACGTAGGTTTTACGTGAGTATCCTTCACAACCGAGGATAGTATTGAGTATAAGTTCACGTAGGTTTTACGTGAGTATCCTTCACAACCGAGGATAGTATTGAGTATAAGTTCACGTAGGTTTTACGTGAGTATCCTTCACAACCGAGGATAGCGAGTAGCATAAGTATACGTAGGTTTTACGTATGTGTCCTTCACAACCGAGGACAATGGTATGGTAGTCTAGTATCAGTGTATGTACGAATCTATTCAACCTTATTCCTTCCATCCCATTCCCCAAACCCTCGGAATCCCATGCCTTAGTAAGGGTGTGAACTCACCTTGGTTTGCTCGGTATGCTAAGTGTATGCTCACAAGTAATCAATCGCGTCCTAAAGTAGGCACGTATGTGAAATCAGTTTGTGTTCAATTTGTTCACGTATAAACATGTAGCACGTAATCACAATCATATACAAGATGGTTACACTTAACAGCAGTTAAATATTCCAGTTAATGCTTAACAGAATTAACCCAAGTTCCTGCACAGATCAGCTATTCGGCGAAACACACATGTTGGCGAAACACAGATATTGACGAAACACATAAGTTGCCGAAACACACATTTGGCGAAACAAGTTCTGTTTCGTCGTGGTCTTAGTTGGCGAATCAGAATTCTAATTCGTCGATTGTCCTTGGCGAAACACATTCTGTTTCGCCGAGAGTTCTGTTTCGTCGAACAGTTCAGTTACGAAATCACAGAAACCCTAATCATTCTAACAGCCGTCATCAATATCATCAATCATCAACAACACAGAAAACATTCTAATCCTCATACAGAAATCATCGGTTATCATACTTCACATAACATTGTATATCATAATCATGTGCTAACCCTAAATCCTCTATGCTGGCCTTTCCCATTCAGCAACAATCATCAACAGCAATTGAATCGTAAATCTCATAACACAAGAATCGAAATCCATATTATATGTTCAAGCAATATCAATTCATCAAGTAACACGAGTGTAAACGTTATATAACATCAAGCCTTATCGTTTTCAAGCAAAACAGTTAGCAATGGATATAAATCAAACAGCACGCATAGCTTAAACACTAACCACGAAGAATGAGATAATAACTTGATCGATTCGAGGCTTCGGGAATGCTAGATCGCCGTCAACAGAGAAGGAGAGACTCTAGGGTTTCGGTTGTTATGATAAATGTGTGAAACTGATGATGTTTCACGTTTTAAGACTCAAAATAACGTGTTGGGCCCGAACTGGGCTTCGGTGGATCTGGGCTCGGCGAAACAGCCTGTTTCGTCGAGAGGGTTGTTGGCGAAACAATCTGTTTCGTCGAGAGTGGTTATGGCGAAACAGATATTGTGTTTCGTCGAGTTGTTCAGGTCTCAAACAGTTTACAGTTAATCATGCAGTCAAGTATTTACATCTTATCACTCAAAATTCAAGATTATCATCTTAACTATAATTTAGTGTGCACAATTACCAGGTAAATAATTCGTGTAAGTAAAAAATCAAGACGGTCAACGTGCAATAAATGCGAATAAAGAATGTCGGAAATTCGAGCTGTCACAAAAGGAACTCCATCACTGGGGTTGTGGTATCCAAGAGAAGGCGATTTCACGCTCGAAAGGTATTCTGATTCTGATTTCGGATGCTGCAAAGTTAACGCTAAATCAACAACAGTGGGGTGCTAGTTTTTCGGACCACGATTGGTCACCTGGCAATGCAAAAAGCAGACATCTGTATCTTTATCCACATGTGAAGCTGAATATGTATCTGCTAGCAGTTGCTGCTCTCAGATCTTGTGGATCCAGCAACAGATGAGAGACTACGGTTTGTAATTTCTTAACACCCCAATCTTTGTTGATAATGAGGCAGCAATAAACATCACTAAAAATCCTGTTCATCAGGCTAAAACGAAACACATTGAAATTCGTCATCAATTCATTCGCGACTGTTTCGAGAAGAAGTTGATACGAATTGAGAAAATCCACACTGACGAACAAAAAGCTGATTTACATACCAAAGCGTTTGATAAAACACGTTTTCAATATTTGTTAAAATTGAACAGTATGAAGCTTTTATCGGTGTTGGAGAAAATTCTTGGCGTTGATGAAGGTACTACTGTAGATGATGTTGAGAAGCAATCTGCAATGGTTTGTCGATTTTTTACTTGTTTTGGTATTTAGGGGGAGTATAGGGTAATATGTTCAGAAAATACAAAAACAATAAAAAATTTCAAAAATCCAAAAACAAGAGATATTTTCAAAATACAAAAACAATAGAAAATGAAAAAGAGCTTGTGTAAAAAGGGAAATGATAGTACATTGGCTTGACAGTTACAGTACGCTAAAGATATGTAAAGTTTAAAAGTCTTAAGCAGTCTTGCTGATGATATGCCGATAGGTTTTTACACATTTAGTAGGTTTGTTCGGGATATAAACCTAAATCTTTACTTACGTATTTTGTGGGGAACACTACTTGGATATATAGGTAACCCCTGAAATTTTGTTTGAAAGATCCCTCTTTCTGAGATACTAGGTCTTTATACTCAGTGATATCTGGGGTATTATTCCGGGACTTCTGATTTTGCGGAAGCAATGGCCTAGTCCCCGGAGAATACTTTACTGCTTGCTTGAAATATAGTACCGCCCTCAGCATAAAAAATGATGAAACATTGAAAAATGTTAATCATGTGCTGTTGAAGAAAAGATCCTCTAAAGGGGACACACCAAAAGTCGAAGCCGTCATCTCTCTGATTTTGCGGAAGCAATAGCCTCAGCTCTCACGGCCCTCGCAATTTAACCCTTACAGATATCATCTGTGGTATACTCACCTGTAAGACTGAATATTGGGATCTGGATACGGGAGTATATTCAAGAGGTGGGACACATGAATGAGTTTAAGTTCTTAATACACCTAATCCGTATCCTGAACAAATTGAAATTTGTGTGAGAAAATATGTGGACCAGTATATCGACAATCTAAGCGAATTGTTTAATTCTGAGTATGAAATTAAAGCTTAACGATTCTTGTAGCTTGTCGAATAGCTGACATGATTCCCTAACACGCTCACCAAAAATATGTTTGTAAATAGTTTACATTTACTGCATTTTATTTCTGTAATTCATTTCTAGTTTAGAAACTTTATTAAAAATTCAAAAAGATTTTACATTTCTGCTTTATTTTCCGACAAACCAAACTGGAAAGCTGATCTTCAGATTCGCAATTTGAAGCAAATGCAGGAAGTTTCCGAGCTGGAAGATGAGTCGTGAGCTTATCATGTTAAATCTCTGAATTTGAAAAGTCAAAACAAGTTCATTAATTTGAAACTTGTGAATTTCAGAAAATTGTTTCAACTAGTTTGTACTAAATGTCAGTGTGATTTGTTAGGAAACTTTATTTGTAAGTATTGAAGAAAAACACAATCAACTGGATCTATGAAGAGATCACAGTCCTAAAGATCACGAACTAGAAAAAGAAGATCAGATGGGACAACCGGAATACATAGCATCTACTTCAATGAATCACAAGTTGATCAAGAGCTGAATTGGATTATCAGAAAAGGTCATTTCTGATGGATCTGATGATATTTCTGATGAAATATCATCAGTATCTGACGATTCTGATCATCAAGGATTTTCTGATGATTTATTCATCAGAATTTCTGATGAAGTGGTTTATCAGAATTTCTGATGAAATAACCCACTTGTCTGAAATTGGCTCTGTCCTGCCACACTTACAGAAGCAAGTTGACATTTAATGATATCATGATGAAAAAGGCAACTTGAACGTTGGAATCAATGAATATGTCAATTGGCTACTTTTTGCAGGAATTATTGTATGAATAAACTATTGTTTATTCATACAAGCTGTCTATAAATAGAAGGCTAAACCAGGAGAAGCAAAGTGAGTTTGAAGCTTAGCATTCACACATACACCTAAACTCCATTGCTCTCTCCCCCACAGAATTCAAGATTCGTTTGTATTAGATAATAATCTTTCAATCACCTTGTAAACCATTTTGTTTCAAAGTGATATAAACTTGATAATTCTGTAGGACTTGTTTATTGAAAGTCTGATTTCCATTTCCGCACATCTTTTTCACATCTACTGAAATCACTTGCCATATTACGTGAAAAGAAGTTGTTTTGAGCCTGTACTGGGTCTAACAATTGGTATCAGAGCATATTGAATAAACTATTTTCAACCGATCAATCGCTCATCTTCTTTTTTCTAAATATGGCCAGCTTTCAATCCTGGAATAATGCTTTTAACATTGGTTCTATGTCTAAACCTCCGACTCTGGTCAGAGAGGAATACCCCCAGTGGAAAATCAGGATGGTCAATTTCCTTAATGGTCATGACCGAGCTCTGTTTCAATCCATTGAAAGGGGTCCACATATACCAATGACTGATATAGCTGCTATTCCAGCAACTGACCAATCACCAGCAATCCCTGCCTCCCGCGCTCCCAAAAGAGAAATAAACTGGAGTGCGGAAGACAAGGAACTGGTGGCTGGGGATGAAAGGGCTAAGTCACTTTTAATAATGGCCATCCCCAATGACATATTTTCACAAGTTGATGCATGTGCGTCAGCTAAGGAAATATGGGATCAGTTGGAAAATCTTTGTGAAGGAGGAGAAAGGATGAGAAGAAACAAGAGAACAAATAATGTCTCATCTTATGAAAGGTTTAAAAGTTTGCCAAATGAAAGGTTAAATGATACATATCAAAGATTTACAAAACTTTTAAACGAGCTAAAGAAATTTGGTATAACAAAATCAAACGATGAAAGAAACATAAAATTTCTTGATGCCCTTCCTAGAGAATGGAGAAGTCTAACCATGACTTTATCATCAACCTTAGAACTAGGAAACATGAGTCTTCATGACTTATACAGCATCTTGATCCCCAGAGAGGAAGAAATATTTTGAAGAAGCCATTCAAAGAGGGGGATCTTTAGCTCTAATCTCAAACTCACAAAGATCAACAACAACAAATGATCCACAACCATCAAACAGTCAAAATCTTGAAACTTCTGATGCATCATCAGACTTTTCAGCTTTTGCTGAAGCAATAGCACTGCTCACCAAAACAATTGAGCAGAGGTTAAGGGGAAGTAACCAGAGATACCAGAGGAGTGACAAAGGAAGGATGGATGGAAGATCTAAAGAAGAGTTTAGATCTAAGGATAAAGGGAAGGCTGAAGTTGTGTGTTACAAGTGCAAGCAAAGAGGTCATTATGCATCAGAATGCAAGACCAAAAAGCTGAAGGATGTTGCCTATTATGAGAAAAAGCTTGAAGAAGCAAAGAAGCAGCAACAAGTAAGCTTAATTGTTGGAACAGATACATGGTTATCTGATGATTCTTCTGATGATGAAGAAGAAGAATTGGCAAATTTTTGCCTCATGGCACTCTCTGAAGGACTACCAGAAACGTCAGAACAAAAGGTAAATTTAGACAATCTTGATCTTGAACAAAAACTAAACAAGCTCATGTCATATTTTCTAAATCTGCAAGAAAAACATCAATCAGATATTAGAAAATCTGATGAGTTGCAAAGGACTTTGAATAAAATCATTCTTGAAAACCAACATCTTATAGAGGACAGTTTAGATTAAGGAGCAAAAATTGAGTTTTATGAAAATGAAAGAAAAGATCTTTACAAGAAAATCAATGACAAAGAAATCAATGTAAGAGGTTTTCAATAGGCTAAAGAATTCATAAATTTTATTGAGTCCACACCAAATAACAAAGGAGAGGGTTTAGGCTATACAAGTACTACAAGATCAAATAGAAATAAACCCACTATCTTTGTAAAAGCAACTCATCAGATTTCTGATAATTTAGTATCAGAATCTGAATCTGAATCTTGCAAATCAATCTATTCTGAATATTCTTTTGACAAACCAAACTTCAAAATAAACAAGAGTGAATGCAGTCAAGAATCTGTAAAAACTCCAGAAGCAGTTCACTCATCTTTTCAAAATTATCCAATCATTCCATCACAAGAGGAACTATTAGAAAATTCTGATAACTCTTGTATGTGTGTTGACATACTGAAGCTTGTTCAACACCATCTTCAAAAGAAAAATGTAAAATCTGTTAATGGCTCAGCATATAATAGAGTTTCTGATGCAAAACCAAGAAGAAATAAAAATAAAATGTTTCAAGTTTCATCAGAAACAGTACCCAAGCATGCCTGGGTACCAAACACTCTCTAATCATTCCATTTCAGGACCATCATGTGCAGCAGATCTGGTACTGCGACTCAGGAAGCTCCAAGCACATGACTGGGGACAGGAGCTTACTCAGCAACTTTGTTTCAAAGCTGGGAAGAATGGTAAACTTTGGAAATGGTGTGAAAGGAAGGATCATGGGATATGGATGCATTAAAGGTATGGATGTCTAACCATAAACGAGAGTAGTCATTGTTATAAGACTTATCATATAATTTGCTTTGTTATGGTCAGTTCAATGGTAAACACTACTCAAGTAATTTTATCACTTGTAAAAATGCTTGATAAACTGCTTTAGTGAATAATCAAATTCATATGTCTGATTTATCACCAGAAAATCTGTCAAATTCTGACAACTTCATCAGAATTTCTGATAAGTCATCAGAATACTGGTGAACCATAAGCAAAAATGCTGATAATCAGAAATATCATAGTTCATTAAAACAAAGTACTGCATGACAACATCCACATTCATATTTCTTGTTTAATTTTTTTTTTGTGTGTTTAAATTTTTTATAATTTTTCCCTATGTTAGTGCTGATAACATCATTCAAACAGAAAATTTCTGGAAACTCGTTAAAATAGATATTTCTCTCTCCTTCATTTATTACACCCCATCATGTTTAAGAAGGTTGAAGTGATATATTGGTAGGCTACAATGATAAATTACCAGAAATTAGCCAACTAGATAAATCAATGCATGTGTAGTGGAGAAGGAACATATCTCTGTTATTTTTTTTTTCTGTTCTCTGATAATCATTAAAATAACAAAGATTGCGGTGAGGAAAATCCACAAGTTGGTAGCTTCCATTTATAGCAAATATTAATATTCACCACTTTGGGTCAAAATCAGTCTCCTTCACTTCTCTTCTTCATCACATATTCACACACACTCACGAAATGAACTCCATCAAAGATGAATGTTTTCCACTTGTTCTTTATCCATATTATAACCTAAGATTGAGGACAAATCTGGAAGGTCCTCAGTGGGAAGGGTGTCAAGTTGTATTCAAGATGCTCATGAATAGCAACTTGAGCTATGCCCTCACTGCTCACATAAGTGTTCATCCAGAGATTCTTCAAATCTTATGGAAAAATGCAACACTATCTGAGTATCAAAACAGGGAGCAGATGACCATCAAGTGTGAGGTGCTAAATTAGAAAATTCTGTTAAATGAAGCCACCATTAGGACTGCTCTTCAACTAAATGATGATAATGACGTTCTGAGGTTCACAAGGAATCAGAAGGAAAATGTCTTGAGGGAAATGGGTTATCACACACCAAATCAACGATGAGCAATCAACAAAAATGGCTTTAAAAAGCCATGGCAATATCTGGTCACCCAGATGGGTGCACGTTTTTCAAAGAAGGTCATCAATCATCATGAAATATCTCTGAAATTGATGGAGCCTATACTAGCACTGGTACTTAAGGTACCTTACAACTTCTCTCATTATCTGATGAGTGATTTTGTAAGTAACATGTGGGTTGCCAAGCCATTCTTGATGTATCCTCGTTTTCTAACAAAGATAATTACGAGTCAGCTAGACTTTGTAGGCATTCCTGCAAGTTATCCAAGGGCTGACATGAGACTTCAAGAAAACATGGGTCTCAGCGTGCTTGTACCCACTAACAACAACTCTGGGATGATAACTGATCTATTGTTACTGTTGGAAATGGAACATGGTGAAGGAGTAGATATTGATTAGGTTTTATCTGTTTTGCTTGTAAAAGTTTTTTTATTAATATTTTTGCTTACTAGTCTTCTGGTTTGTGGTTTTGGGAAATAGTTAAAGATAATGAACATCAGAAATCAAACTTAAAATTTTCTGATAAAATGGGACAAAATCTGGTTATTCAAAATTTTCTGATAAAACTTCAATGATAACAAAATGTTTTTAGAAAATATCAGAAAAGTCAAAGAAACTTGGATGCTACCAGAAAAACAAATGTAAGTCTTCTGATCTTTCCTTATTCCTTCTCATCTCAAAAAAAAAAAAAAGGGCACTCATAAGTTTAGGGGGAAATCTCAGAAATTCTGATAAAAAGACTGATTATTCCTGTTAACTACAAAAAGTCAACAGAAGTCAAAACAAAAGAATACATACGGTCAACAGAATTTCTGATGATCTTATCAGAATGGGACTTTCTGACTTATGAAGAAAAGAGGGTACATATGAAGGAAGATAATTGGACCTTTTATCAAATGGGGTCCACAAAGAAGAAAATGTGTCATAGAACCGATAGTTTTCTCCAATCAAAAATCAGTGCAACACTTTCAAGAAATGACTGAAGAAACTACAAATTGAAGAGTCAAGTTGAAAGGTCATAACCACGATTCCATGATAAACAATTTCATTAATGTCTTAACACCCACGATCCAACGGTTATATTTTGAACCAAAAACTCAGCATACACGATCTCACGGGTATAAAGACAATTAATGATCTCTTTATCACCATCTCATACCATGATTTATACTCCTTCAACTCCTTCTACTTCATACACCTACAATACTCTCAAATTTCTCATATCCTAAAAACCCCTGTTTTTCCCACAAATAAAAAATCCCTAAATTTCAAACCCTAACTCACAGAGACCAAAAATGGCAGAAGTTAACCACAATATTCCAATTATTCAACTTGAAGTACCTTTTGTCGAGGAAGCAGAATTTCTACCAATGAAGGAAAACAATCTGCTGATGAATACAGAGTATTCAGAGTATGATAAAAGATGTCAACTTCTGGTAGAATATCTTACAAAATGCCCAATCTCAGGAGCACTGAGAAAAGAAAGAGAAATACCAGAAAGGATGCTACAGCAATTTGTTTACACTTTTAAAGAAGTTGAAGAAAATCGGGTGTCTGCTCATGTATGGGGAAGTGTCTATGTAGAATTAACTCCAGCAAGAGTAAGTGAATGGCTTGGATTGCCTATTCTTGGCGGTTATACTGAAGCCCCAAGCAAAGAAGATTTATTAGACTTCGTCATTGGGCTTGGATACAAGAAAAGAGATGTCAACAAAATTGGAGCAATAAGAAGAAGTGAATTGCCAGCCATCCATCTGGCAAGTGATGATGGAAGTGTTAAACAAATGTCTTACCTCAAAGATAGGAGGGACTGATCAAATCAATCAAGCTATTCTGACGATCATGTTTGGACTCATAAATGGGTTCAAAATTGATTATGGGTCAGAAATATTTAACCTTCTCAAAAGATCAATCATCACCCGAAATGGAAGAATAACATCTCATCTGCCATATCCAAGGTTAATCTCAATTTTCATTTTTGAAGCATTTATTGAAAGAAACATGGAGATTCCAATCCTAGAAGACATCTGGAGATCAAAAACAATAAAGGCCTGGAGTTCAAATCATGGATGGGAATCAGACAAAGATATCCTTGTGTTACCAGAAAGCATGTTATGCTTCATTGGATCAGACTCACAATACAGAATACAACATGAAAAACTTCTGACAAAATCAACCTCTCCCACAGAAGAATCAAGCAGAGAAATTGTGAACTGTTCTTCATCAACAGAAAAAGGAGACAATGAGAAGTCCTCACCATCAGAAAATGAGGGTGTAGAAGAAAGAAGAATTCCAGAAAAAGCTAACTTGGAGATAGCCAAATCACCAGAAAACGAAGAAAAGCATGCTGAAAGTCAACAGATTCATGAAGCAGGAATTCATCATGAATTTGAAATCCATCAAACACATGATGCAGGATCACACATTGCTGGAGAAACACACGATGTTGAAATTGAAGCCACTGAAGTCATTCATCATGATGAATCTAACATTGCTGGTACATCCCTTTTAAACACTGTTCTAGTAGAAACTCACAGAGAAGAAACAATATCAGAAAGTTCTGTTAACGTTTCCTACAAAATAGAATACAGAACAACGAATGTTGATCAAGAGGTTACTAGTTCCATAAATCTCAACTCTGAATCAGAAAATGAGGAAGAGGATGAGATCCCAACAGATGGAGATCAGAAAACTGATCAAGGAAATCTGGGTAAAGGTAATTTGTTTACCTCAAAAACTTATGGAGGATCATATATTGATATGATTCAAGGACATAAGGAAACCCAGAATGAAAATGAGTTTTTCATCACTGGTGGAGATAATTCTGGTAAATTCAAAGCTGCACCAAGTGTGTTGGCCAAGAATGACCCTATCATCTCTAAAACAGCAGCAAATGTGTTTGCAGCTGGAATGTTAGAAGGAACATCTGTTGTTCCAATTATCCCTGAGAAACCCATGAACCAAGAAAATATAGAAGAAATACTGGAAAATGTTTACAAAGTCTGCAAAAGAAATCCAGTAGAAGAAAAACTTGATATGTTGCTGTCAGAAATACAAGGTCAAAAGGCTGATATGAAGACTTTGTCAGAATCAGTGAAGGAAATGAAGAAACAAACTGAAGAAAACACTGAAGCACTAAAGTCTCTTCAAAAGATGAAAGAAAAGGCACCAGAATCCAACATCTCTGCATCAGAAATCCAAACGATTCTCACAGAAATAGAAAAAATCAAAGCACAAGTTGCAAAAGTGATTGAATCAAGGCAGTCAAGTAGTAGAAACAGAGTTTTGGAAGAAGTTACCATACTAAGGGCAAGTAATAATAGCATCACAGATGCCCTTGAGAAGCTGTCAAAAGAATGGACTGAAATTCAAACAAAAGCTCAAACAGAATTCACAAATATTCAGAAAAACATATACAACAACTCAAAACAGGTAAAAGAAGTGTAACAACTGGTAGAGAAGATGCAATTCAATATTGCAAAACTAGCCAAAGTGAATCCACAGGAACTCATGAAAGAAATTCCTGCTGAAAGCTCACATCAAGAAACTCCAAAGTCAACTCCTCAACAATCATCAATCTCACCAATCACAAAAGCTAGAATCACAGTGATGGGTCCTCCTCTGAATGTTCCAAAAGACAAAATACTGAAAAGGTTAGCAACTGCAAAACCTCAAGTTATTACAAATTTGAAATTGCTAGCATCTGTCCCAAATCCAACAATATCTGATGACTCAGCAATAAGTAAGTATATGAATAAACAAATAATGAATGAATGGGAACAAGAAGGAAAGTTAGCAATAAAATCAAAGACTGTTAAGAGAAAGATCTCTGAAACCAAGTCTATCATGGTTAAAGAGATTGCACGAGATGTAATGATATTTCCTGAGACCAATCTGGTGAGCTACTATCTAACAAAAGAAGATACAGCACCAAGATCACTATCTCCTACCAGACTGGGCTTAAGAGAAGAAAGAATAAAAAGAGGGCCAAGCAGTATTCACAATCAAAATTGGAATCCAGTAAAAAGAATTCTAAACGTGAGTGAAGTAAAGAGTGCAATTGATGATATTGGAGGAACTCATGTGCAAAACAGATACACACTTCAGAGGGTGACTGATGAAGAAATAGCTGACGAGTTGCATCCTTTAGACATTCTGTTTATGAAGGATCATTATGAGAAGGAAAAGAAAAATAATCAAGAAGTCAGAAGAGCATTAAATGGCATATCAAAGGCTGGAATACTGCTATTTGAAAGAATAGCTTTTTCAGACTTTGATCTATGCATAAATTTTGAGCATGAACACAACAAAAAGGTATATGTCAGGTCACCAAAGACAAAAGTTCCTTCAGACATAGTAGAAGATGTAAGATCTGGAGACATCATCATGCTGACAAACGCAAATAAAGAACAAGATTATGGTGTAATCTTCAGAGATCAGGATGATAACAAAGCTATGTTCAGAGGTGTTGATATCTGCAAGTACTCAAATCAAACTCTGAGGTATATCTTGAAAACTATGAACAAAAGACAAGAACATCTTCAGAAGATAGAAAAGAACATGGAGGGAAGCAGAAAAGAAATTGAGCAGATGATTGAAGAATGGATTCAAGCAAGAGAATGGTATAAAGAGATGTATGTCAGCTGCAACAAATATATCTCCTACAAAAAGAAGCTAAAGACAGGAGATACGCATAAGAGAGTGAAACTTAACTGAAAGAACTATTTATTTAAATTCTCATCTTTTATGTAATTTGTTTTAACTTCAGTAACTGGTTTATATTTTCAAGTATTATATTTCCACTGTTTGGAAATTTTTCTGTTTATGAGGTAGTTCATTTTCTTACAATACTTAGGGGGAAACTGTTAGGAAACTTTATTTGTAAGTATTGAAGAAAAACACAATCAACTGGATCTATGAAGAGATCACAGTCCTGAAGATCACGAACTAGAAAAAGAAGATCAGATGGGACAACCGGAATACATAGCATCTCCTTCAAAGAATCACAAGTTGATCAAGAGCTGAATTGGATTATCAGAATTTTCTAATGGATCTGATGATAGTATCTGACGATTCTGATCATCAAGGATTTTCTGATGATTTGTTCATCAGAATTTCTGATGAAGTGGTTTATCAGAATTTCTGATGAAATAACCCACTTGTCTGAAATTGGCTCTGTCCTGCCACACTTACCGAAGCAAGTTGACATTTAATGATATCATGATGAAAAAGGCAACTTGAACGTTGGAATCAATGAATATGTCAATTGGCTACTTTTTGCAGGAATTATTGTATGAATAAACTATTGTTTATTCATACAAGCCGTCTATAAATAGAAGGCTAAACCAGGAGAAGCAAAGTGAGTTTGAAGCTTAGCATTCACACATACACCTAAACTCCATTGCTCTCTCCCCCACAGAATTCAAGATTCGTTTGTATTAGTAATAATCTTTCAATCACCTTGTAAACCATTTTGTTTCAAAGTGATATAAACTTGATAATTCTGTAGGTCTTGTTTCTTGAAAGTCTGATTTCCATTTCCGTACATCTTTTTCACATCCACTGAAATCACTTGCCATATTACGTGAAAAGAAGTTGTTTTGAGCCTGTACTGGGTCTAACATGATTTATCTCAGGTCAACCAAGGTTATTAAGTTGGATTTGGTAGACAAATTAAGTTTTCAGGGTCATTAATTTGGACCTGAATACTTAAGTGGATTTCTATACACTGATAAGACCATCAAATGAGGTTGAATGGTAAGTTTGGATTGAAATTGTTATTGTCATAAATCTTATATTTAGGTAGAGATTGTGCAGGTAACAAGTTTGAATTTGTGGAAGCAGCTAAGCAATATCCCAGCTAACTGATAGGGGGAGTCTGAATACTTTAAAGACAAATCCAGATTCTGGATCTACATTCAAGGGGGAGCTTGAAGGTTGTTAAAGATTCAGATTTTGTGATTCATGCTAGCTGTTGAAAGAAAAAGAGAAGATTTGAAGGAAGCATACATTGTTAGATAAACTGGAAAGTGAAAAGACTGAAGACTCGACGCCGAAGACTTCGTCAACATCCAAGGGGGAGTCTGTTGGTGCACTAATGTATGTTAACTTCGTCTTTATCGAGTCTTATGTCTAGTTAGGATAAACTAGCACACAGCAGGTTAGAAACTAGGGTTTGTGTATGAATGAGTGATTTCGCATGAAATGGTCATGTGCCACTTTCAAGCGAAATTAAACTTTGTGATTTCGCTTGAAATGGCCATGCCACTTTCAAACGAAATCAACACAACTATAAATACATGTGTTGCTAGTTCATTTGTAACTTTTCCGATTCAGAGCCGAGGTGCTGCCAGTTTGTCAAACGATCTGTAAAAGCTTTGGAATCAATAAAAGAAAGATAATTTAGAGGAATCAAGCTGTTACACGTCTATTTCTCTGATTCCGCCTTTGAAATAGATCATAAACTCTTCTGATTGACTCGTTAGGGTCATACAACGATCCAACACACTACTTGGTACTAGTTATCACCAAGAGTGTATTTTATCTTTGGCAAGTCTAACTCGTGTAGACTATGCCTTAATTGGCACCTTATCTTGAGGGTATTCCCTACTAATGTCCTTGCCTTGTCTCTTTTTTTAAAAGTGTTTGACTCATGGATCTTGACGCTTACGTGAATGCAATGAAAACCTTTTTGTAAAATGTCTTCGTGAGAGAACTCTAGTGATTGTAGTCTACACTCGAGAAGGAATCCTAGTTCACTACAATCGAAGCTCCGATACCAAACTGTCACACCCTGACTTTTGCTGAATTATGCAGAATTCTGCACTTTTGTGGGTTTTAGGCACTTTTCGACACTTTGTCTATCACTTAGGCATGCAGTTTTGTGGTCCTTACTTCCCTACACACTATGCTAGTGTAATACGTCATCTCTGGCTCATACTGGGCCTCAAAATACTGTCTGTCTATGTACTGAACTTCGTCAGCATTTTTAGTTTGTCTGGTAACGGTGCCAATTCTGTTCTGTGTATCATTAGAACTATCTCGTGTTGCATGTAGCAATGAATAAAATCTTGTATCATGAAATGCCATTGTATGTATATAACAGTAATCAAAAATTCATTTGTCTTGTAAACTAGATCATGCACCGTTATTAACGGACAGATTACGGTTCAATTAGTGTACGGAATGTACGGAGAAGTGACGGTTGTCACATGTAATGTGTAGGGTGTTCCAGGAGGAACTATCAGTAGTCTTTGGATTGTTGATAGAGGGGAATCCCGGCATATGACAGGCGACTTAAGGCTCCTTTATGATATGAAAAGCATTAGGGGAGGTTATATTCCCTTTGCTGGAGATAAAGGCGGTTACATCCTTGGAGAAGGAATGATTTCCAATGGTGTTGTTTGTTTTGAGAAGATCAATTAGGTTCATCAAATTGATAACAATCTTCTTAGTGTTTCGCAAATCTGTGACAAGAAGTTCACGGTTCATTCTGATGATACCGGTTGTTATGTGCTGAAACCTGGTTTCAAAATTCCCAAAGGATGGATTCTGCTGTCGGCTCCAAGAATCAATGATTTGTATATTCTTGACATGAGACAGGCTATTACTACGTCTGCACTAGTTACATGTTTTGTCTCAAAAGCCACTGAAAAGGAATCCATATCTTGGCACAGACGTAGGGGACACATTCACTTGAGGAAAATGAACTATTTGGTGAAAAATAATCTTGTGAATGGAGTGCCAATCAAGAGTTTTCATTTACAAGATGTCTGTATATCGTGTCGAAAAGGAAAGCAAGCAAAGAAGTCTCATCTAATCAAGAAAGTCAACACCGTCAACATGCCTCTTGAATGTCTTCATATGGACCTCTTTGGACCTATGAAGCACAAGACTACGTTTGGAGATGCTTATTATTTGGTTGTTACTGATGACTATTAAAGATTTTCATGGGTAGCTATGATGGCACATAAGAGTGAGACTCCAGGAATCCTCAAAAATCTTCTTACATTACTTGAGAATTTGTACACTTTGAAAGTAAAGAGAATCCGAAGTGACAACGGCACTAAATTCAAGAATCAAGTTATGTATGAGTTCTGTACTTTTAAGGGAATTCTACATGAATACAGTTCTTGTTATACTCCACAACAAAATGGTGTCGCCGAGAGGAAGAATAGAACGCTTATCGAGACTGCAAGAACTGTGTTAGTTGAGTCGGAGCTTCAAGTTCAGTTTTAAGGGGAGGCTGTGGCTAGTGCTTGTTATACTTTGAACGGAGTTCTTACTTTTAAAAGGCATGGGAAAACATGTTTTGAGTTGTTACATAAAAGGAAACCAAATGTGTCTTACTTAGAACCTTTTGGAGCTCCATGCACTATGATTGATCCACATGGTAAGTTTTGTCCAAGGGCTATCAAATGTTTCTTTCTTGGATATGCTACTACAAATTTCAGAGTGTGGAATCTGACAAGCAAAAAGATTGAAGAATGGTGTGAAGTTAAGGTTCAAAGGTACACTGAATCTGTGAGA
Source organism: Helianthus tuberosus (assembly GCA_030545235.1). Taxonomy (NCBI): domain Eukaryota; kingdom Viridiplantae; phylum Streptophyta; class Magnoliopsida; order Asterales; family Asteraceae; genus Helianthus; species Helianthus tuberosus. The sequence goes on from CM060351.1 coordinate 172,479,039, forward strand.
GCTCCAGGTGCTCCTTGGATGTTTGATTATGATGGACTGTTTGACTCCTTTAATCTGCCAACATTTGATGATGCGTCTGCAACAGCTCAAATGTTACTTGAAAGTGATACTGCAGTTGACTCATCATTAGTGCAACCGATTATTGTTAACCAACAAGTGTCTACTTCGGTTAATAATGTTGCTCAATATGAGGAGTTTGAAGATGCAGCTGATTATAATGTTTCGTCAAAAGATGAGGAGTTCCATGATGCAAATGAAGCCACTTTCAGCTCCTGTTCATGGTATTTCTAAAGCAACTTCTCATGTACAGGATCAAGGCATTGCTGAAGGAAATTCATCCACATCTATGACTTCTCCAGGCATCAATTTGGTTGTTGATTTGAATATCAACAATTTGGGTATTAATGCTCGTGTTCATTCCTGATGTTCCTGAAACTCGAATTCACAATACCCACCCTCAGGAGAATATTATAGGAGATGTCCAAAGTGGTGTGCATACACGTAATCAGCTAAAAAACAACCAGAATGCTGGTTCGTATTCAGCAATTAGAGAATCCGAGGAATAGAATGATTGGTCTTTCGCCTGCTATGTTTGCCAAGTTGAACCAAAATCTTCGAAGGAGGCGATGAAAGACGATTCATGGGTTGAAGAAATGCAAGAAGAACTTCAGTAGTTTTAGAAATTGGGCATGTGGAAATTGGTTGACAAGCCTCCGAACTACAAGAAGATTGGTACTAGATGGGTTTACAAGTGCAAGAAGGATGACCAAGGTGTTGTTGTGAGAAACAAAGCAAGAGTGGTTGTCCAGGGCTTTAATCAGGTAGAAGGTATTGATTATAATGAAGTTTATGCACCAGTGGCATGTCTTGAGGCGATAAAGATTTTCTTGGCTTATGCGTCATACAATAAGTTCATTGTTTATCAAATGTATGTGAAAAGTGCATTTCTTTATGGTGTGGTCGAAGAAGAAGTATATGTTGAGCAACTGCCTAGTTTTGAAGATCCGATTCATCCTGACAGAGTTTGGCTTCTAAACAAGGCGTTGTATGGTCTTCATCAAGCTCCAAGGGCTTGGTGCGAAACGTTGTCTTCCTATCTATTGCAGAATGGTTTTCGGCGTGGGTTGGTCGACTGTACTCTCTTCATCAAAGAAAATAATGAGGATTTGTTGCTGGTTCAAGTGTATGTTGATGATATCATTTTCGGGTCTACGAATGATGAAATGTGCAAGGAATTCGAGCGGCTGATGCAGGAGAAGTTCGAGATGAGCGCTATGGGAGAAATGACTTTCTTGCAGGTTCATCAGTCTGAAAAAGGGATTTTCATTCATCAGACCAAATATGTTGCGGATATCTTGAAACGATTTCAGATGGAAGATTCGAAGCCTTCGGGGATGCCTCTGGCTCAAAATCATGGGATTACTCCTGACGGAACGGGTGAACATGTGGAACCATGTTTGTATCATGCTTTGATTGGATCTCTCATGTATCTTACCGCTTCAAGACCCGACATTATGTATCCAACATGTCTTCTTGCTTGTTACCAGTCAAATCCAAAAGTTTCTCATATAATGGCTGTAAAAAGGATTTTTCGTTATCTGAAGGGTTGCCTAGACACTGGTCTTTGGTATCCTAAGGATGATAACTTTGATTTGATAGCATTCAATGATTCTGATGATGGTGGCTGCAAGATCGATGCAAAGTCAACATCAGCGGGATGTCAGTTTTTAGGAAATCGTCTAGTCACGTGGCTGTGCAAAAAGCAGACCTGTGTGGCCACTTCAACATGTGAAGCTGAGTATTTTGGCTTCTAGTTGTTGCTCTCAGGTTTTATGGAACCAACAACAAATGCGAGACTATGGTTTTGAATTCCTAACTACTCCTATTTATGTTGATAATGAAGCTGCTTTACAGATCACTCGTTATCATGTATAGCACTCAAAGACCAAACACATAAAAATTAAGAATCATTTCATATGAGATTGTTATGAAAAGAAACTTATCGATTTTGTTAAAATCCACACGGATCACCAACGTGCCGACCTGTTTACAAAAGCTTTTGATAAATCAAGTTTTGATTATCTTCTTTTGGTCAATGGCACCAAGGTGAAACCCGAGTAAATAATCTTCAGCAAATCTTTTTTGTAAATATTTTCTGAAAATCTAAAAATCTAAAAAGATTTTCAATTTATTTACTTTTTGCATTTTAGGGGGAGAAATCTTAATAAAATACAAAAACATCAGAAAATTTCAAAAATCCAAAAATATGTCTTTTACTGCTTTCCGTCTTTACATTTGAAAAATGAAAAATACAAAAACAATAGAACACCGAAAAATCAAAAATGAGTTTCTTGGAAAGATAAGAAAAAATGATGATACACTAGTGGTCTGTCAAATATGGTCAAATATGCAAAATGAAAAACGATAACTAGCTTTACTAATGATGTATCATAGGCTCACAATCAGATTAAAATGTGCAGGTTGATATAAACATAACGAACTACAAGCCAGGTGGGAACCATTCATTGGCATATGGTCTTGGTGCTGAAATTTCGTTTGATAGTATGCCGAGGTTCTGAGATATGTGACAGGTGGTCCATAGGACAACACTTAATAGTGTTAAAAGATAAGTTTATCCCTCACTTGATCGTGTAATTATCTTGAATTAGATGACTACAGTTGCTTATGTTTCAGGTACACTTTGGAGCTTAAAATGGAGAAAATGCTGCTTTGGAGGGATTGGAGTGGAACGGGTCAAGCATGGAAGGAAAGATAGGACAACCCTTAATAGTGTTAAAAGACGAGTTTATCCCTCACTTGATCGCGTAATTATCTTGAATTAGATGACTACAGTTGCTTATGTTTCAGGTACACTTTGGAGCTTAAAATGGAGAAAATTTTGCTTTGGAGGGATTGGAGTGGAACTGGTCAAGCATGGAAGGAAAGAAGAAACAAAAACCAAGATTCAGGGGTCCACCGTAATTTACGGTGGCCACCGTAAATTACGGTGGCCCTGAAACCCATGATTTTGCACCGTACCTCAGGAGCATCCCACCGCAACAAAATGATGTCCACCGTAACTTACGGTGGGTACCGTAAATTACGGTGGAGATGACGGACAAAAGTGTAACTGCTCATTAAAACCGTTTTTGGAGGTGCCTTTTCATATTATTCATCATTGGATGTTTTCTCTGAACATTGGGGCGATTTTGGCTGGTTCTTGTTGGTTCCAAACATTTCTAAACATTTGGTTTTACTTTTTGATTCATATGAACTTGAACTTTGATGTTATGATGATCAACCGAACAATGTCCGGCTAAACTTGTAGTGATCATCTTAGGTGAAGGTTTTCTTAAACTCTTGTGTGTTTGTTCCTTTATTTCTAGAATGATAACTTTGTGTTTGCTTTGATTATCATGGTGTATGAGTAATTGATTGTAGCTTGTTAATTGGTATTGCAATTCTTGTCAAAATCTTACGTTCTTGGTGTCGTTGGCAATCGAGATATCACGGGAAGGGTTAGGGTTGGATATTGATTGATTGATAATCGGGAAACGACCTCACATTCATATAATCAATTGTTTATATACGAGTTATGTCTATGTAACTCTTTCTAGTTGGAATTTCGCAAGTGTTAAAAGAAACTGAATCCTAAGATGGTCATTGTTCTCATAATCTGAAGTAAAATCCAATCTTGATTAGTAAGTAATTGATAATTTTGTTTTCTAAAACAAACAATCCAAATCATTGATCTTTAATTTCTGCATTTTAGGTTAATTGTAGTTAAATTGCAAAGCTATAGAATCAAAACATTTTCCACATACTCCCTGAGTTCGATACCCATTTACCACTATCTATTAGTTGTTATTTGGATTAAATTTGCGTGTACCACGACAGGACGTCAAATTTTGGCACCATTGCCGGGGAGTAGTGAGCAACGTGTGTTATTTTAGATCTTTTTAAGTTTGTTATTTTTCTGGTTTATGCTGGGTGTGCTAGTGTGCAGGTATTGACAGGTGCATGCGTACTAGGAGCTCTCACAAGCTTTCACCATTGGTATTTGATCCAGAAATTGAACGGACATTGAGAAGAAACAGAATTTTGCTATGAGAAAACAAAATCAGCGGTTCACCAACACCTACTACACCAATTACACCAATTAGATACATGGATCCACCACCACCACCTACCATTGGTCAACCTACACCATCCTTTACACCATCTTCAACACAACCTTCACCAAATACTACCATTCCTATATCCACACTAGAAATCAAACCAACCAACGCGACATTACCTGAGAACACTCAACCTGAATACTCGTTTAGCTATCAAGCTACATCATCTGCCGTTCCAGCTTACTCAACATTTTTCCCAACCTCCGGTCAACCTTCATCATCACAAAAAATACCACCACCTAACTTTTACCAAACCGGCCCAGCTATTGTTCATTCTACTCCATTTCAACCGGGAATGCAATTTCTACACACTTCGGGTGTAATACAAGATGGGTTCGATGATGGGTATGAAGATGGGTTTGAGGGATATGATGAAGAAGGATATATGTATGGGGGTGATGGAGATCAAGGGGAGTACACTTATGTTCAAGGTCAAAATCAAAGAATGCCAAGTGTTGGTAGGATTCCTACTCAACAAATCATACCTCACCAATCGCCACCACAAGGTCCACCGATGCAAAGGCAAGTTCAACAACCTCATGTGGGGCCTAGATTTTAACCACCACCTCTACAACAATTTGGGCCCTTCACGAATGCAAGCTCAAAGACCAATGGGTCCTATACGTCCCAGAGTTTGGTTGGGTGTACCAAGAAGACATCTACGAGAACACGCAAGAGGCATAGAAGCACATTTTATACCGGTGATCACTCATAATCCTTCACCAATAGTTATCCCTCAAAACGATCAAGGGAGGACATTCGAAGTACGAACGAATTCGTTACAAAGTTTGCCAAAGTATAAAGGCTTAGTAACGGAGGAGCCTTATTTTCATTTGGAGGCTTACGATTCAATTTGTAATACTATTGGGGGTCAATGATTCTCGGCCGATGATGTCAAATTGGTACTATTCCAATTTTCTTTGGAAGACAAAGCTAAAAAGTGGTTCTACACCCTACCGTCGGCATCTATCTACACATGGGCGGAAATGCAACAAATCTTTTTAGATGAATTTTATACCGCTCAAAAGACAAATGATGCTAGAAAAGGATTGAGAAGTTTTCAACAACAATCTGGTGAGATGTTTCATGAAGCCTTCGAACGGTTTAACATGATGATCAAGAATTGCCCTCATCATGGAATAGAGTTATGGGAATTGATGAATGCTTTCCATGAGGGGTTAAGTGCCGAAGATGCTCGTGATCTAATGTCCATTACAAATGGCACTTTTGGCACGAATTACGAGCATGATGATTGGGAATTCTTGGAGCAAATGGCGGTCACTTCAAAGAGAAAAACTCAAGCATCAAGGAGAGCACGACCGGCCATTACCTGAACTCAAGTGCACGCGGTAGACGATTATAATGTTCAAACTTCTAATCAAATTTATGATGTGTGTGCGCTTTGTAATAAGTTAGGACATGCGGCTGAAAATTGCCAAGGAATGGAAGGGCAATATGAAGAGGTGAATGCGTTGCAAGGGCAAGGAGGGGGTGGTAGAAATTACAACATGAATTCTAACACTTACCACCCCGGTTTGAGAAACCACCCAAATTTTTGGTACGGGAATCCCTCAAATCAAGCCAACCCGAATTTTCAAGGAAGTCAAGGTAACTTTGCTCCACGCCAACCGTTCAATAATCAAAGTGGGTTTTCGAGTCAAAGTTCTTCTGGTGGAAATGAGATGATGGAGATGCTCAGGCAATGCAACTAGAGATGCAGCGAAGAAATCAAATGGATGATGTTCGCATGCAAAAAGATGAAATCCGTGACAAAGCTATTCAATCATTGACCACTCAAATGGGTCAACTTGCAAGTGACGTGGCATTATTGAAGAAAGCAAAAGGTCAATCACCAAGTGACACGGTGATAAATCCCAAGAACACAAAAATCATTAACATCAATGTGGTAAGCACCGTTCCTAATAATGAAATTAATGAAACATTTCTTACTTCTTGTCAAGTGAGTGCAGGTATAGGAAGGGATGCCGAGGTTGAAACGGACAAGGAGCATGGAGCACCACTTGTGCCTATCAGAGTGGGGAAACTAAAAATTCCTCATGCATTATTGGATTATGGGGCGAGCATGAGTGTGTTACCAGGGGATCTATACGATATGTATGATTTTGGTCTGCTTCAGGATGTAGACACCATGGTGACTTTGGCGGATGAAAGTTGGAGGCGTCCACGGGGAATGGTTAAGAATGTTATGATCGGTTGGGAGAATTCGAATACCCGGTGGATTTTCTGGTTTTAGATTATGCTACTACCATGATGGCGTCACAACAAAGGGTGATTTTGGGTCGACCGTTTCTCTATACGGTAATTGCTCAAATCTATTGTAGAGAAGGAATCATTACCATGACCGAAAAGAACCGTAAGTTGTCATTTGATGTTCAGACTAAGATGATTAGTTACGATTTTGTTGAGGCGAAGGATAGCGGGTTTAGTGAAAAGGTGTTTCAAAGAATGTGAAGAAATCACCCTCCGGATCGTGAAGAAAAGCATATGGGTTCAAGCAAGAGTGTATTTGATTACCCACCGAGTCGAAACGAGACGGGTGCATTTTGCTCAATGGCACGAGGAAGTGATGGAGATGGCAGGAACCGCTTTTTTGAGCCACCTTAAATGGGGGTGGCACGGTCTGGCTGAAGACCTGAAAACTTAGCGCTGCTCGGGAGGCAACCCGAGGTTTTTCCCTGATCTTGTTATTTATTTTGTTTTCTATGTTTCAGGGCCATGGTAACACTCAAGTGTGGGGAAGATGTGCGGATATTTTTGTGAAGGTGGTGATAGGAAATTGGATCATTTACAATATTTGTTGTGTCAAAATTCACCAGGTCAATGTACTTTTTTCCTTAGACTTGTCATGTTCTTTAGCTTTGAAATATTGTTAGTTTATTAGTTTGCTTTTGTTTATAAAAAAAAAAAACAAAGTTGATGTTTTTGGGGTTCAAGAGATCTTCCCTTCAAAACCATACATTGGGGACAATGTATCCCAAGTGTGGGGATGAGGGGAAAATTTTGAGAAATTTAAAAAATTTGTGAAACCAAGCGAAAATTGTCAAAATTTGAAAACTTGATATTGTTCCACGTGACACACCGACACCCATTTCTAGTAATTTCTTGGTGAGTTTTTGAGCCACATATGATTATTAAAGATACTTTCTTTGTTTTGAGTGGCGGTGTGTGTATTGTGTTAATAGAACTTGTGTACTAATTCTTGTTGAATCTTAGAGTTAGCATGCTTGTGAAAACGATAGGGGACTTTTAGGTAGCTTCGTCTAGATGTGTGAGAGTGTGGGAATTGGGGGTTGGACCTCATACTTTACATATAAGAGCTTGGTATTGTGAGGGGAGGGGGTTTGGTCTTTAGAAAGCCATGTTTGAGCCTTATACCATTCGGTTGTGACCCAACCCTACTTCTTACAAAACTTTACCTATTGAGACGACCTGGTTTAGGAGTTTAGTTTGTGATTGTTAATGTTCTTGTATATATTGTTGAGTTTTATGTGTTATAAAAAAAAAAGAAGAAAAGAAAAAGAAAAAAAAGAGAAAAATATGAAAAATACAAAAAGAAGAAATTAGTTGTGTTAGTAGTTGAGAAGTTGATGATGTTTTGTATATAGTTGATGCTGCTTTGTTTAGTAGTAGAAATAAAAACCGGGTCGAATCGATGAGCTACTTTCACAATCCCACTATTTCCTACCTTTACACATAGCCCCGTTACAACCCGTAAGTCCTTTTGATTCATAAGCATGCTAAAATATTTGATAGGAGGAAACTTGATTTTTATACAAGCTTATTGTCGCACAATCACACATATGCATTGAGTGTTTTAGCATAATGTGCTAATATTACTTGTCACCGAGAGTTTTTGTGAGGGGTGTGTTTCGTGGTATGATAAATGGTTAGTAAAAGGACGGTATATTTAGCTTGGTTTTCATGATTGATGCTTGTAACTTGAAATGGTTTTTGAATGGGTTACTTGGGACAAGAAACGGTTAAGTGTGGGGATGTGACGGGTAGTCCATAGGACAACCCTTAAGTGGTAAAAATGATAATAAAATCCTACATTTAATCGGGTAGTTGTCTAGAATTAGATAACTACGGTTGTTTGTGTTTCAGGTACAAACGAGAGCTTAAAATGGAAGGAACACGGAGAATAAATGAAAAAAATAAATTTTTGGAATTGAAGAATTAAGAGGATAGCATGATAGAGGACGAAATTACGAGAACGTAGGCGAAAATGGTGAAGAAAACGGAGTTGAAACAAAAAAGTTATGCTGAAAACAAGTTTTTAGGTTGAAGCCTACCGTAAGCTACGGCCGGCCGTAGCTTACGGCGCCGACTGACAAAAATTGTCACCGTAAGCCAGTTTTAACCCACCGTAGGCCATTTCATGCCACCGTAAGCTACAGTGGCCACCGTAGCTTACGGTGGAGACTGACGTGAAACTTGTAACTCCCTCATTTAAGGTTGTTTATGGTGCCTTTTCATCATCCATTCATTCCCAACCGTTTTGGAGCACTTCTTGGGCGATTTTGGCTTGTTTTTCTTGGTTCTAAACAATTTCTAAACAATTTGTTGGTGTTTTTGATTCACATGAACATTAAGACCTGTTTGATTATGATGATCCGAGCTATGAGTGGCTAAACGCTTTATGATCATCCTGGATTGAAGGTTTGCTTGAGACATTTCATGTTTTGATCTTTATTTCTAGAATAATAGACTTGCATCTTATATTTGTTTATTATGATGTGTTGATATTTGTTCGTAAATGGTTGATTTATGCTTTGATCATAACTCAAACCATACGTTCTTGGTGGCGTTGGCAATCGAGATATCATGGGAGGGATTAGGATTGGGTACTGATTGGTTGGTCATCGGGTAACAACCTCGCGTTCTAGGAATCCGATTACTTAGTTCCCTTTCACCACGAACATGTAACTACACATGAACCATGTCTATGTGGTTCTTTCTAGTTGGATTAAAACATGAATGTCAATTGATACCAAAAGTCTAGGATGGTCATTTGTCTCTAATTTTTTTACAACCAACACTTACATTTTGCAATTAAAATAGTAATCTTAGTTTTAATCCAACTAGAAAGAACCACATAGACATGGTTCATGTGTAGTTACGTGTTCGTGGTGAAAGGGAACTAAGTACTCGGATTCCTAGAACGCGAGGTTGTTACCTGATGACCAACCAATCAATACCCTATGCTAATCCCTCCCATGATATCTCGATTGCCAACGGCACCAAGAACATATGGTTTGAGTTATGATCAAAGCATAAATCAACTATTTACCAACAAATATCAACACATCATAATAAACAAACATAAGATGCAAGTCTATTATTCTAGAAATAAAGATCAAAACATGAAATGTCTCAAGCAAACCTTCAATCCAGGATGATCATAAAGCGTTTAGCCACTCATAGCTCGGATCATCATAATCAAACAAGTCTTAATGTTCATGTGAATCAAAAACACCAACAAATTGTTTAGAGATTGTTTAGAACCAAGAAAAACAAGCCAAAATCGCCCAAGAAGTGCTCCAAAACGGTTGGGAATGATTGGATGATGAAAAGGCACCATAAACAACCGTAAATGAGGGAGTTACAAGTTTCACATCAGTGGCCACCGTAGCTTACGGTGGCTTGAAATGGCCTACGGTGGGTTAAAATTGGCTTACGGTGACAATTTTTGTCAGTCGGCGCCGCCGTAGCTTACGGTAGGCTTCAACCTAAAAACTTGTTTTCAACATAACTTTTTCGTTTCAACTCCGTTTTCGCCTACGTTCTCGTAATTTCGTCCTCTATCATGCTATCCTCTAAATTCTTCAATTCCAAAAATTGATTTTTTCATTTATTCTCCGTGTTCCTTCCATTTTAAGCTCCCGTTTGTACCTGAAACACAAACAACCGTAGATATCTAATTCTAGACAACTACCCGATTAAATGTAGGATTTTATTATCATTTTTACGACTTAAGGGTTGTTCTACGGACTACCCGTCAATATGCGGTCTTTGTGCTGTTTTATCATCTGGGTATCATGGTTGAATATTTTACCGAAAAATAACGGGGACCCAAGTCAAGATCTTTCATGATACCATAAACACATGTAAATATTGTATACGACCATCAATAAGTGATAAACATATCACATCCACCCAATGAATAAGTGATAAAATATCACAGCTTTAATGCGGGAGTCAAGTTCGTCTCTTTGTCGGTACGTTGGCACTAACCTGTTCACGGACTTGCTCATGTGCCATGCATGCATCTAAAAATCAAGTTCCTAATCAATAAGGGATTTTATCACATAGGGCTTGCTTTCAACAAAAAATAAGTGAGTATCTCACAATCTATACGTTCAAACAGATGATAAATGGTATACTCACCGGTAAGAAGAATTCTTGTGTGTGACAAGCCGAGTTTTCAAGGTCTCTATTTGACTTAACTTTGTATTTGTTTGCAAGGCGTGTTTTATTTTTTTTATTTGAGGTGCAATATAAGTGTTATATTGTGATATGTATAATATATGTGTGTAGGTCCCCTATTCGTATGGATCTTTCATAGAATTGTCTTTCCAATCAAGAGTGCGGAATCCTCTTGATCAGAATATCACAGAAACAAGTAGAAGAACAGAAAACAGCAAATCACTTTCAAACTGGGTTTTCTATTGATTATCCAACTTGCAATTTACAATCAATTAAAACCCTAACCAACAACAATTTCGTCCAAGCCTAAGGTCTCTCACGAAATTTCTCTCACAAACTGTTTTGGCTGATTAACCTAAACCCTAAAGCCTAACCTTGTTTATATAACACAAGGTTACTACTTGGGCCAATGTTTCCAACATGGACTGCGAATTGGACAGACCCAATTCGCCCCACAACCCCATAAGTATGGGTTTGGTTAGCCCAAACATTACAACTAACTATTACAAAGCTAAACCCGCTAACTGTTTATCGTTTAACTAATTACAAGATATCCAAAGACCAAATCTAAGCTGTTGTCACAAACATGCACCAACAAACTCCCCCTTGACAATAGCTTCATAAAATAACTTTGTCTTCAGTCATCATGCAATCTTCATGTAATCTTGCACTGTCTTTGGTCTTTGGATAGCTTCAGCTTCAATAGCTCTGTCAGCAACAGACTCCCCCTAAGCTGATGCATCCAATCACCAAATCTTCAAAACTTTAGCGTTTGAGTAAACTCCAGTTCAGCATTTGTAAAGCAATCTTCAAACTCTTCAACTTTGTCTGCAATATAGAAAGGAGGTTCTACCATGCATCCAATCAAACTCTCATCTTCACAGCAACTCAGCAACTTTAACTTCACAGCAACACAGCAACTTCTCAGCAACACACTGCTGCAATCTGTTTACTATAAAACAAACATCTCGAGAAACCATAAGAATTTTTCAACACAAGTTAAACAAATTATTATTATTCAAGAGATAGTTAAACTGTATCACAGATTAAGCATTTTCAAATTATCACCAACACGCAAAACTTTTCAATCACACACCATATAACCCGCATGATTTAAAATTTTGAACTCACTTTCTAACACCGTCTCCCCCTATCAGTAACAATTCCTCCAAGAATAACAGTTTTCCGTACGTTAAGAATTTTAAACAGAAAAAGACACTATTTTTTATTTTTATATTTTTCTGAAAGCAAGTAAATAACAAAAGCAATAAACACTCTGTTTTTGTGAGAATCACTGGTATGAAGATCATATCAACACAATCAAACTGTTTCACACAATTATATAATTCTTTATTTATTTTCGTGAAAAGCAGTCCAAGACGATTACCAGTATGTTTGTCCACTTAAACAAAATGCATGAACATTTCAAGTACCATTACCGTATGATACGTTAAGGTAATATTAATTACTGATATACTAGTGTGTCCCACTTCAGGATATACCCCCGCGATCAAGGTATGCACAAAGATTCATCGTAGTAGGTGAGTATACTGATGTCATCCTTTAAGATATCCTGACAATGTCTAGGTCTGCATATAATCTGTTTTATCATGTTTTGATTGCTTAACAATGAACACCCAAATAAATACTAATCAAATCCTGGAAATATAAACAACACACTCTATCATGCAAGTATCTTCCCTACCACATATTTAAAAAGTCCAATCCAGATTTCTGAAATCTTAACTGGGAATAGGTTGAGAAGAGAACAGAATAGATCTTTAGGAGAGATGGTATAATATACAGATCAAATGAGTTTTTCTTAGTTTGATATAGGTTTCTTGGGTTTCTTTTGGGCACTTGAGGGCCTCTTTCGGGTGTATTAGATCTATAGCGCGACAACGTACAGCTAGGTCATCATGTATCTGGATGCAGCAAAAGCTGTCGTTGCCTAGCACCTCCAGGTCAGCATATATCTGGATGCAGCAGAGGAGGTACACGACTTTTTTCAGAGAAGATTTCAGAATCAGATCAACATTGTGTGTATCGGGACAACATACAGACATTCAAATAGAAATGAGCTAATTCCAAGTGACTTTCTTTCCTGGGGTCATGTACAATTTTAGTTCTGAACAGAAAGACAGTCAAGATATCCCCAGATGAAATAACAGTATAAAGACCCAAAACTTCAGATTTTGGCAATCTATCAACGCAACATTTAAGGTCATTAAACCATACACCACTGATGTGTTCCCCACTCATACACAGTTGTATTTAAGTTTATATCGCATTGGTAAGTTGATTATTTCATGCTTTTTGCCTACTGGTACATCATATGATGAAGCTGCTATCACACTTAAGTAATTTAATTTCATTTTCACTGTGAGAGTCTAACTTGTTGAAGTACTATCATTTCTCCTTTTTCACACAGTGATAACTCATTTTTAATTTTTCTATTTTTTTTATGTTTTTGATTTTTCAATTTTTTGTATTTTTGATTTTTTTAAGAAAAGCAGTAAACTATTTTCAAAATTCTTATGAAAAACCAGTTATTCAGGATTCCTCATCCCGTTGAGTTCGACTAAATGTTCAAAGCGAGCCCTATCAAATGCTTTAGTGTAAAGATCTGCCAGGTTATCTAGTGTGTCGACTCAGCACTTTGAACTTCAATTTAAATCAATCAATATATAAATATCAACAATCTCACATCCCCCTTCATGTGCCTAGAGCAGCCACTATCAACATAAGTTGATAATCCTCCTTAGCAGCTCCTGCACACACCAACTAAGAAATTAGTTAGATTGGGGGACCCAAGCCTTAATGGTCTTGGGTCGTCCAAATTCACCAATCACTGGAACATCCATCCAATATCCATTACTCCTAACTGGAGTCTTGGATCTCAGACCTGTTGATGGAATTTGATTTTGGTTTCCACTAGGTCTTTGGTCCTGAGGTTTCCTATATGTATTTGGACTATTTGACCTTTGGAAATTTTGATTTTGATATCTTGAATTTTGATTCCAAGAAGCATTATTGTTATAATTTCTAAAGCCATTGTTATAAAAATTTCGACAACCATTATTTTGGTATCGATTTTGATATTGACCTTGACTTCTGAAATTATTTGAATTTCCATTAAAATTGTTCACTCTAGGTGAACTGCTTCTAGGTCTCTCAAATCTGCCTGGTGGAGATCTAGGCTGAAATCTTGGTTGATTTCTTTGAAAACGAGGAACTTGTGGAGTTCCTTTTCCAGCCTTATCTACACCAAAAGCAACATTCTCCGGTTGCTTAGGAGCAGACTTCTTTGGAGAATTTGAGCCTTTCTCCTCACTATCACCTTCCTTCACTGGTAATTTCCCTCTCTGTTTTTCACTAAGTTGTGCTTCACTCTTTTTGTTAGGACAGCAGCTAGCTACATGTCCTTTGACGTGACACTTGAAGCACGATCTCCTTTTCGAAGACTTCTTAGCTGGAGTCTCTGAGGTAGATCCCTTATCAGATGGTGATGATCCCTTAGATGAACCATGTTCAGTTTGCTTGATTTCAGATTTTTCTATGCTCTTATTTTTAGCAAACTCTACATTTGATTCATTTTCAATAACAGTTGTTTCATTTTTCATATCACTACCTTGAACAAAATTAATCTTTTTAACAAAAGCTTGATTTTTATTCTTAGGCGGTGAATTTTTCTTTTTAAAATCATCACTCTCAGATCCATCACCATCACCTTGACTTGATGTGGATGCGAAACTACTTGGTGTAGATGCCATAAAGTCTGCTAGCTCATCTTCACTAGGCAGGAATGAATAGTTATGACTAAGAGGAGGTGGAACTTCATTAAAGCCCTGGAAGCCCACACTGGTCTTGTCATTACTCTTCTTTAACCCACCCATCATCATGTGTTTCATAACAAAAGACGAATCTCTGAATTGACTTAATTTCTTTTCAAGTTCAACAATTTTAAGTTGTGCATCTGACAACTCATTGCATTTTTCAGAAATCTCTTTTGTTTTCTCAGCCATCATGTCATGAGCTAAGTCAATGACTTGAAGTTTTTCATTTAGTTTGCAAGTTAAAGCTTCAATTTCAGCTTCATAACCTTTTATCTTCTTCAAGTATGACGATTCATTTCTTTTAGCAAAAAAGTTTGCTTCTTTTATCTTAGACATCTCACTTACCAGAGTTTGGTTTTGTGTTGTCAACCTGGCAACCTCACCCTGTAGTTCACGACATCTCAAACATACTGAATTAGATTGTACCTCTTTCTCATGAACTTCTGAGGTTTCATCAGCAACAACCTGTTCAGCTTCACTCTCTTTCCCTACTTCAGCATCCACTTTTGCTTCAGCATTCTCCACTTGAGCTTCAGCATTTTTCACTTCAGATTCAGCATCACTCACACTAGTTTCAGCCTCATCAACTGACACTATCTCTGCCATGAATGCCTGAGTGACATTGCCATTTCCTTGATATCGCTTTTGTAATGCATCCCACATATCCTTTGAATCAGTGTACTTTTGGAAGGTATGCTTGATGCTATCAGGTAAGGACATCTTTATTGCCGCCAAGGCTCTCTTTTCAGCATCAACCACCTGTCTCTCAGATTCATCCATCTTGTCATAAGACAGCACTAAAACCCTTCCTTCAATAATACGCGTAGGAGTAACATAGCCATCCATCATACAGTACCACATTCTGGTATCTTCACTCTTCACAAATGCCTCAAACTCCTCTTTCCAGTCAGCATATTCTTTGACATTTTTCAGCTTTGGCCAATGTTTAATAGTCTCACTGACCTTATCCATTCTGACCATCTTTAAACACGTTTTACCGTAACCGTACCGATAAAAACCGTACAAAATATCTCCGAAAACAGTGGTTACCAAATTACACCTTTAAAATCGTCTCGAAAAGACGAATCCAATGATAAATAATTTGCTGAGTTAAATTCGCTGGCCAACTGGTTAATTTCGCTGATCTGTTATTTTCGCTGGTGAATCAGTTTATTTCGCTGGTCAAGTTCGCTGCTTAATTTCGCTATAACGACGATTGTAAATTCGCCGAAAACCGTGATAATTTCGCTGTGGACAATCACACGGTTACCAAAGTCGCCTTTGGATTTAACGTCGCCGGTAAATATGCTGGTCTCAGTTAATTTCGCTGATGATTAAGCTGATCAGTTAATTTCGCAGCCCTGTTAATTTCGCAGATCCTGTAAATTTGGAAACTTAATCTGATCAAAATTCTGAAGATTTTTCTGATTCTCCAACACAAATCTGCAAAATAAAAACAGCAAAATGGCACAATAATGTCGAAAATTATCAAGAACAGATGGAAAACCACGAAGAACACGAAGAACAGTCTTCGAATTCCAGCCAAATACTCGTCAAAATCCAACAGAAATCATCCCGAAAACCTGCAAATCAGCAAACAAACAAAGCAGAATATCAAAACAACCAATAAATCTCCAAAATTTTTATAAAAACAGCCAAGAATTTTGAAAATTTTTATCAAACAAACAGAAAATTTTCAAAAATTTCAAAACCCTAGTTTTCAAAAATTCAAAAAACTCCCTGTTTCTGCAGCAACCAATTCTGAACCGAGCCTTCAAGAGCCTAATGCTCTGATACCAATTGTAGGTCCCCTATTCCTATGGATCTTTCACAGAATTGTCTTTCCAATCAAGAGTGCGGAATCCTCTTGATCAGAATATCACAGAAACAAGTAGAAGAACAGAAAACAGCAAATCACTTTCAAACTGGGTTTTCTATTGATTATCCAACTTGCAATTTACAATCAATTAAAACCCTAACCAACAACAATTTCGTCCAAGCCTAAGGTCTCTCACGAAATTGCTCTCACAAACTGTTTTGGCTGATTAACCTAAACCCTAAAGCCTAACCTTGTTTATATAACACAAGGTTACTACTTGGGCCAAGGTTTCCAACATGGACTGCGAATTGGACAGACCCAATTCGCCCCACAACCCTATAAGTATGGGTTTGGTTAGCCCAAACATTACAACTAACTATTACAAAGCTAAACCCGCTAACTGTTTATCGTTTAACTAATTACAAGATATCCAAAGACCAAATCTAAGCTGTTGTCACAAACATGCACCAACAATGTGTATATGTTATACATATTGAAATTGTGTAATTATTTAAAACATGGAACTTTGCTTAACACCCCTAGCCAAAAACTCCCACCCGAAAACACCCCATGTCCGAAAACACCTCAGGTGTTTTCATCCACAAGAGGCCAACGAAAACAAGAATGGGCCTCGGCCCAGTTACCACAAAATAAAACTATAGGATCGACCCATTTACTTGAGTGTTTGGCATTATAACCTGAATGTACGTAACATCTCCTTTGTGTCTCACAAATACAAAATAATAAACCCTATTTCTCCACTTTGTTTGCGACGGCAGTAGATCATCACCGAAGCCTATCCCCCTCTTTGTGTTCGGGTATGTTACTGTTATGTTTGTAGAAGTAATTCATCATATGTTAATCATTCAAATATATGGCATGAAAAATTGATATATTATAGGACTTAGTATTAAATGTTAGGGTATGCTACTGTTATGTTTGTAGAAGTTCAGTTTTCTCAATTTACCAGAGACTCCCTGTTTTGTCTGTATTGCCTTTGGACAATTCCTGGCAATATGACCGACTGTTTTACACTGAAAATAGGTTCTCGTCTCTGTAGTCTTCTGAGCAATACTCTTCTTCATGTTCTCTTGCTTCTTTGCAAGGAATTCTTGATTTGTCTGCTTTCTGAACGCTTGCTCTTTCTCATCTTCTAAAGATTTTCATGAAACAAACACAGTTTTTGGTTTATAAACTTTTTCATTTTTATGACTTTTCGGTTGATTAAATCCAAGACCTTTCTTTTTGACATTACTATTATGGTTTGGTTTCTTTTGAAAACTATAACCATAATTGTAACCCATTTTCTTGTTAATTCTCTGTTGTTCTTTTGAAGTGTATTGTTTACGTTTTCTAGAAAGATTTAGATCTTTTATTTCAGAAATATTAATTTCTGTGATTTTGAATACCTTTTTGATCATTTCAATTTTAACACTTCTTATTGGAAAAATCTCATCAGAATATAATTTGTCAGAATCTTTCAAAGTATATGCTACTTTGACCGGTTCGTCATTCAAATTAGATTTTGATATAAAAAATTCCTTATCATAAACCCGTTTGTCCTTTTTGATTGTTGACTTTGACTTGTCGGACCCAGACTTTGACTCGAATTTGGACTCCGTTTTTGACTCCTCTATGTCATCTTTATCTAACACCTGATCGACCACACGTTTGATCAACTCGGACTCATGATCAGTGTCAGACGATGTGAACGTAACATCAATATTTTCTAGCAAATTATCCAACGACCCTGACTCCCACTGTATGTTAATTGCCTTTTTGACTCTTTCGGAATTTGGATTTCGAGACAAATATCCATTTTCAACTGGGGGCGGACATCTATTGTAGACAACACTTGGTTTCTTACCAGAAATTTCTACTTCATCCTCTTCTTTTCTCTCGGAATTTTTTTCTTCCGAAGTCTTCTCTTCTTCAAATGTCTTCATTCTTTCAACGATCGGGTAAATCCTGTCAACAACAAAAGTAGAACATGAGTAACTTTTCAATAAATTGTTGACTCTTTCAGTTTCAATCTTTTGTGTTGCCAACTTCAATTCCAGCTCAGCACACTTTTCTGTATAATAGTTGATATCATCAAGCTGTCTCATGTAAGCTCCTTTGAGTGTATTCAATGCAAATGCTTTTTCACTGTTCGAATCAGTGTATGTTGGTGCATGTTTGTGACAACAGCTTAGATTTGGTCTTTGGATATCTTGTAATTAGTTAAACGATAAACAGTTAGCGGGTTTAGCTTTGTAATAGTTAGTTGTAATGTTTGGGCTAAACAAAACCAACATTGGGTGATGGGGGACGATTTGGGCCTAGCCCATGTAGCAAACCCAGCCTAATGTTGCAACCTTGTGTTATATAAACAAGGTTAGGCTTTAGGGTTTAGGTTAATCAGCCAAAACAGTTTTTGAGAGACAGAATTTCGTGAGAGCTTGTGCTTGGACGAAATTGAGTGTGGTTAGGGATCTTGATTGATTGTAATCAGTTTGATAGTTAATCAATAAAGATCCGGTTTGAAAGTGAATTGCTGTTTCTGTTTTCTACTTGTTTCTGTGATATTCTGATCAAGAGGATTTCGCACTCTTGATCGGATTGACAATTCTGTGAAGATCCATACACATCAAGGGGACCTACAATTGGTGAGACCAGACCAGCGAATTTAAACAGACCAGCGAAATTAACAGAAAAACCAGCGAAATTAAGTGAGACCAGCGAATTAACAGGGTGGAATTTTTGTTGGCAAGCGTCGATAAAATTTCAGTGTTTTGCAAATAGAAATTGATCCGTAGCCCATTAGACAGAACCGTTTGGACCGTTAGACAGACTCTAGAAAATCCCGAATACGGTTTCCGACATTATATATCATTGGATTTGTCTTGTCGAGACGATTCTAAAGGTGTAATTTGGTAACCACTGTTTTCGGAGATATTTTGTACGGTTTTACCAGTCTGTTTGCGTTAAAATGTCGAACATGACAAAATTGAATGCATCTAAGATGATGAAGGTGGAGAATTATCTTACATGGAAGGACAATTTCAAATCTTTCATTGAATCTCAGGATGCACGTATGTGGATATGTATTGAAGATGGGTACATAAACCATACACATGATTATGAGGGCAGACCACGTAGAATAGACTATGTGAACATGAAAGAAGATGATAAAAAGATGTATGAGGCTGAAAAGAGAGCTTTGGCTGCGATAAAGATGTCCTTACCTGATAGCATCAAGCATACCTTCACAAAGTACACTAATTCAAAGGATATGTGGGATGCATTACAAAAGCGATATCAGGGGAATGAGAGTGCCACTCAGGCATTCATGGCAGAGATAGTGCCAGTTGATGAGGCTGAAACTACTGTGAGTGATGCTGAATCTGATGTGAAAAATGCTGAAGCTCAAGTGGAGAATGTTGAAGCAAAAGTGGATGCTGAAGTAGAGAAGGAGAGTGAAGCTGAACAGGTTGTTGCTGATGAAAATACAGAAGTTCATGAGAAAGAGGTACAATCTAATTCTGTGTGTTTGAGATGTCGTGAACTACAGGGTGAGGTTGACAGATTGACAACACAAAACCAAAGTCTGGTAAGCGAGATGTCAAACGTAAAAGAGTCAAACTTTTTTGCTAAAAGAAATGAATCTACATACTTGAAGAAGATAAGAGGTTATGAAGCTGAAATTGAAGCTTTAACTTGCAAATTGAATGAAAAACTTCAAGTCATAGACTTAGCTCATGACATGATGGCTGAGAAAACAAAAGAGATTTCTGAAAAATGCAATGAGTTGTCAGATGCACAACTTAAAATTGTTGAACTTGAAAAGAAATTGAGTCAATTCAGAGATTCGTCTTTTGTAATGAAACACATGATGGGTGGGTTAAAAAAGAGTAATGACAAGACCAGTGTGGGCTTCCATGGCTTTAATGAAGTTCCACCTCCTCTTAGTCATGACTATTCATTCCTGCCTAGTGAAGATGAGCTAGCAAACGTTATGGCATCTGCACCAAGTAGTTTCGGATCCACATCAAGTCAAGGGGATGGATCTGATAGTGATGATGCTAAGGAGAACAATAATAGGGAACCTTTGAAAAGGAAAAATTCACCGCCTAAGAATAAAAATCAAGCTTTTGTTAAAAAGATTTATTTTATTCAAGGTAGTGATATGAAAAATGTAACAACTGTTATTGAAAATGAATCAAATGTAGAGTTTGCTAAAAATAAGAACATAGAAAAATATGAAATCAAGCAAACTAAACAAGGTTCATCTAAGGGATCATCACCATCTGATAAGGGATCTACCTCAGAGACTCCAGCTAAGAAGTCTTTGAAAAGGAGATCGTGTTTCAAGTGTCAGATAAAGGGACATGTAGCTAGCTGTTGTCCTAACAAAAAGAGTGAAGCACAACTTAGTGAAAAACAGAGAGGGAAATTACCTGAGAAGATAGGTGATAGTGAGGAGAAAGGCTCAAATTCTCAAAAGAAATCTGCTCCTAAGCAACCAGAGAATGTTGTTGTTGGTGTAGATAAGGCTGGAACAGGAACTCCACAAGTTCCATGTTTTCAAAGAAAGCAACAAAGATTTCAGCCTAGATCTCCACTAGGCAGATACGAGAGACCTAGAACTTTTTTTAACAATGGCTTTAGAAATTACAACAATAATGCTTCTTGGAATCAAAATTCAAGATACCCAAATCAAAATTTTCAAAGGTCAAATAGTCCAAATACATATAGGAACCCTCAGGACCGGAGACCCTATGGAAATCAAAATCCATTTCCATCAACAGGTATAAGATCCAAGACTCCAGTTAGGAGTAATGGATATTGGATGGTTGTTACAATAGTTGGTGAATTTGGACGACCTAAGACCATTAAGGCTTGGGTCCCCCAATATAACTAATTTCTTAGTTGGTGTGTGCAGGAGCTGCTAAGGAGGATTATCAACTTATGTTGATAGTGGCTGCTTCAGGCACATGAAGGGGGGATGTGAGATTGTTGGTATATTTATATTGATTGATTTAAATTGAAGTTCAAAGTGTTGAGTTGACACACTAGATAACCTGGCAGATCTTTATACTAAAGCATTTGACAGGGCTCGCTTTGAACATTTAGTCGAACTCAACGGGATGAGAAATCCTGAATAACTAGTTTTTCATAAGAATTTTTGTAAATAGTTTACTGCTTTCTTAAAAATCAAAAATACAAAAAAATTGAAAAATCAAAAACATAAAAAATAGAAAAACAAAAATGAGTTATTACTGTGTGAAAAAGAAGAAATGATAGTACATCAGCGAGTTAGACTGTCACACTGAAAATAAATTAAATTGCTTAAGTGTGATAGCAGCTTCATCATATGATGTACCAGTAGGCAAAAAGCATGAAATAATCAACTTACCAATGTGATATAAACCTAAATAAACTGAGTATGAGTGGGGAACACATCAGTGGTGTATGGTTTAATGACCTTAAATCTTGCGTTGATAGATTGCCAAAATCTGAAGTTTTGGGTCTTTATACTGTTATTTCATCTGGGGATATCTTGGCTGTCATTCTGTTCAGAACTAAAATTGTACATGACCCAAGAAAAAAAAGTCACTTGGAATTAGCTCATTTCTATTTGAATGTTTAAGAGGACAACCATACTGGTAATCGTCTTGAACTGCTTTTCACTAAAAAAATAAATACAGAATTATCTAATAGTGTGAAAACAGTTTGATTGTGCTGATATGATCTTCTTACCGGTGATTCTCACAAAAATAGAGTGTTTATTGCTTTTTGTATTTATTTGCTTTCAGAAAATACAAAAAACCAAAAATAGTGTCTTTTTCTGTTTAAAATTCTTAACGTACGAAAGACTGTTATTCTTGGAGGAATTGTTACTGATAGGGGGAGACGGTGTTGGAAAGTGAGTTCAAAATTTTGAATCATG
The DNA here is from genome assembly GCA_030545235.1 of Helianthus tuberosus. Taxonomy (NCBI): domain Eukaryota; kingdom Viridiplantae; phylum Streptophyta; class Magnoliopsida; order Asterales; family Asteraceae; genus Helianthus; species Helianthus tuberosus. Next base: position 172,501,251 of record CM060351.1, read on the forward strand.
CGGGTTATAGGGTGTGATTAAAAGGTTTTGCTTGTTGGTGAAGAAATTGAAAATGCTTAATCTGTGATACAATCTCTTGATTAATAATAATAATTTATTCAACTGTGTTGAAAATTTCTTATGGTTTCTCGAGATGTTTGTTTTATAGTATACAGATTGAAGCAGTATGTTGCTGAGAAGTTAAAGTAAAGAGTTGCTGTGAAGATGAGAGTTTGATTGGATGCATGGTAGAACCTCCTTTCTACATTGCAGACAAAGTTGAAGAGTTTGAAGATTGCTATTCAAATGCTGAACTGGAGTTTACTCAAACGCTAAAGTTTTGAAGATTTGGTGATTGGATGCATCAGCTTAGGGGGAGTCTGTTGCTGACAGAAGCTATTGAAGCTGAAGCTATCCAAAGACCAAAGACATTGCAAGACTACATGAAGATTGCAAGATGACTGAAGACAAAGTTATTTTATGAAGCTATTGTCAAGGGGGAGTTTGTTGGTGCATGTTTGTGACAACAACTTAGATTTGGTCTTTGGATATCTTGTAATTAGTTAAACGATAAACAGTTAGCGGGTTTAGCTTTGTAATAGTTAGTTGTAATGTTTGGGCTAAACAAAACCCACATTGGGTGATGGGGGACGATTTGGGCCTAGCCCATGTAGCAAACCCAGCCTAATGTTGCAACCTTGTGTTATATAAACAAGGTTAGGCTTTAGGGTTTAGGTTAATCAGCCAAAATAGTTTTTGAGAGACAGAATTTCGTGAGAGCTTGTGCTTGGACGAAATTGAGTGTGGTTAGGGATCTTGATTGATTGTAATCAGTTTGATAGTTAATCAATAAAGATCCGGTTTGAAAGTGAATTGTTGTTTCTGTTTTCTACTTGTTTCTGTGATATTCTGATCAAGAGGATTTCGCACTCTTGATCAGATTGACAATTCTGTGAAGATCCATACACATCAAAGGGACCTACAGTGTACTTGTTAATCTCTCTGTTCAAAGTATCATAAGATTCTTTCAATTTTTTTATGTTGTGTAGCAGCTCATTGATTTGCATGATCAAAGAATCACAATTCAAGCACTTTTCAGGAACTTTGATTGCTTCAGTATCAACTTTGATTTCAAATTCCGGAACATCTTTGACTGTTCTTTTCGTTTGGAAAAACTCAGCTCTTTTCTTTTTCTCGGCTTCAGCTTCAGCTTTTAACCTTTCTTCTTCTTCCTCTTCTTCAATTTTTCTCCATTTTTCCTCTTCAGCTTCCCTAACTTTTCTGTGTTTTGCAGCCCAATACTCATCATAAGCATTAGCAATAAAGGCTTTACCATTTGACATCTCTTTTTCCATAAATTCTTTATCTAGGCAAAAATTATCCCAACTGAACCCTTCTGTCAATTTTTCATCATCTTGATCTGCCAAACACACTTTACTTTCTGTTGGAATGTATTTATCCCAGCTAAATCCACCATCCTTGCCCTGATTAACCAGACATGCTCTCTTTGAATCTTCAATTTCTTTTCTACCATGTGCAGTTTGAGCCTGATGTGGTGCCTGTTGTTGTTGATATGGCTGTTGTGAGACTTGATGATAAATTGCCTTTTTGTAGTAATCGTTGTTTCCGAAAGGGTTTTGAGCTCCACTCGCTTCTCGATTTGTGCACTCTCTCTTGAAATGCCCCTTTTCCCTGCAACGAAAACAAGTAACTTTAGACTTATCAAAACCTAAAGTTGAAATATGTGCCTCGCGAAAATCATCTCTGCCTGTGATTTGTTTAAACTTTTCAGCCCGTCTCAACACCCTAGCCATGGACCATTTAATATCCATCAATTCCATTTCCTCGGCATCAATTTGATCGTAATCCTCTTTCGTGAGCATTGGATTTCCGATCCTCCCTACAAATAAGCCTCCATAGGATTCAAGCACGGTCACTAACAAAGACATGTGACTTTTTGCAACTTCCTCAGTATAATTCTGATCATTCTCAAGCTTTAAGGCAATGTTACAATGAAGAACTTTGCCACTCTTTGTTGTAGAAAACTGTGGATCATAAGTTGGAAATGAAGAGAATCCTGTTGTGCTGCTTGATCCCTGAGATGCACTTTCAGAAGAATCTTTTGCGTTATAAGCAGTTTCAACCTTTGGAGAAAAATTTGTCTTTTCACTAACACCACTCTTGAAATACAAGCCGATGTCTTGTTCTCCATCGTAGTTCTTCATCCTGGCGATCTTTCTTTGCTCCATCTCTTGAGCTTCCAGATGTTTGATAAACTCACCCAGTATTAACTTTTTATATTCTTTCCGATTGTTTCTCAATATCATCAGGAATGTTCCCCAAGTATCATGTGGTAACGCGTCAGCAAGTTTTTCAATCAGCTCATCAGAATCCTTTTTGATCCCTAATTTCGTCATATTTCTCACCAAGTTACAATATCTCTCAATAATTTGTTTGGTATTTTCAGATTTCAACCCACGAAATAGATCAAATTCTTTCTTCATGAGAGACATCTTGTTTTTAAGCATATCATCACTTCCTATAGACTTTGCTTCCAATTCAGTCCAGATTGAATAAGCACTTCCATCATGTTGAAGCAAAATCAGAATGTCCTCTTTGATCGCTTCCTGTAACAGAGTCACCATCAATTTCTCATCTTTATACTTCTTTTTCTCCTCAGCACTCATATCTCTGATTGTTAACTGAATACCATTCCTTGTGGGCTTTTCATATGGGACTTTAGTGTGTTCCCAAGCATCCAAGTGATAAGCTTCAACCCAATTTCCAAAGCGTTCGGACCAACCATTGTAATCATCAATATCCAAGAGCTTAGGTGGTTTCTGTGATGTCCCGGTTTCATTTTCAAGCAAAGCATTCTGAGTAATTATGATAGGACTAGCAAAAGCATTGTAGAACTCGTTGTCCATGTTTCAAATTTCAAAAGTTCACAAATTCCAAGTTCAAGTGAAATAGTAAATGTATTCTTTCAAGCGATATATTAGTTTGAAACTTTGAAGCGGAATCAACAGCTGTTTACAAGCGGAATGTGATCTGGAGCGGAATCACTAACACACTTCAAGCGAAATCTGATCTGGCAGCTTGAAGAGGAATCAGCAAGATGTTGGAACGAAATCAGACTTTGAAACTTTGGAGTGAAATCTGAGTTTGAAGCTTGGAGCGGAATAAAAAAAAATCTCTGGAGCGAAATTAGATTGAACTTTCAAGCTGAACCTGCTTTTCGAGCGGAATCACAACTCAATTTGGAGCTGAATCAGATTGATTTGGAGTGGAATCAATCAATATATCAAGTGGGATGTTGATTTGGAGCGGAAACAGGATCAAATTCTCGAGCGGAATCAATGTGACGTCATCATTCAATCGAACATTTTCAAGGGGAACCTCAAAAATGACCAGTTTTAGTTTGTATTTTAGTCCGAAACTTATAAGGTTTTGTCAATACAAGATTCCGAGCAGTGTGTGCAAATATGAACCGATTCTGACCGTGAAAATTTTGATTTTCGAAAAAGAATGGTGTAGAAACAGAAATCGCAGTTGAATTGTATAGAACTCTTCTTCCTGAGCTCTCTGATACCACTTGTAGGATCGATTTCAGACCCGAATGAGTCTATCAGAAGAGTTTTTCACCAAAACAAGAGGCGGAAACAAGTGTTTCGGTACAATTTCAGCCGTATTCACTTTAACTTGTCGATATTATTGATATAAAAGCCTTTTACAATCACGACGACACTTCGGCAGCACTTCGTGGCTCACCGGAAGACAACACACACAACAACTCTCTGATTTCGCCCCAAATGACCTATTTATAGGTGTTCTGATTTAGCTCGAAATGACAAATGACAAGGTGTCATTTCGAGCGGAATCAGCAAGTTACTTTCGAGCGGAATCAGAAAGTTACTTTCGAGCGAAATTAGAATTATATGTGATTTAGCTCGAAATGACAAGGTGTCATTTCGAGCGGAATCACCCCTAAAAATCACTATTTTGATTCTCATGCCCTAAATCTATACAAGACTCGATACCAGACGTAGGCGACAGACGGATGCACCAACATTTTCTACCTGGAGAAGTCCAAAATCAACTTGTTTTTTAAATATCACAACTTCATTAAAATCCTTCTGTAATTGATAAACATAAAACAAAAGGCAAAATCTATTCTTGAATCTTCATAAGACTTTGGTGATTCTGTGTGTGTGTGTGGGGAGTCAACAAAAGATTCCAAAGTCACAAAGAACCAGCTGAGTCAACGAAGAACCATTCTTCGTAAGACATCTTTCATTGATATCATGTTTCCACGAAAAGCCTAGGTTCTTCGTGGACCTAGGTTATGGGCTAATCTGATTATGGCCCATCACAGTTCTTCATTGGCCCACTTGTAGTTTTTCATAGGGTTAAGTCTTTCGTGGGGGGTAATTGTATAAAAAGGCGGACCCCTTTCAGCAAATCTTATCACTTTCAAAATTTCACCTTGTTCATCTTCTAACTGTTCATCATCTTCTTCGAAAACCCCAACCGACATAAAACAAAACCAACTTTGATTCTGTGTTATTCTGTAGTACACTAAGGTAAACTGATGTTGTGCATCTTGTGTAATACATTGATACCATAAATCGAGTAAATCTAAACATCTGATAAGAAATCAAATCTGAAATATTCAAGCCAACTGTTCATTATGTTTAGTTTGTTAACGGTTTGAAGTTTTGAACAAGAAATCGAACCCTCTGTTTCACTCATTTGATTAACAGGTGTTTGGTTTTTAAAAATGGTTGATAAAAATCAAAACCCAAATGACGTATTTGTTTGATTTCTAATGATGGATTGAAATTTCTTATTAAATCGGTTTCTCAAAAAGGATTATTCGGTTAAACAGGGATTTTGGATCTGTTGTCAGGTTGTTTTAATATGTTGTTGATATGGTTTTTAATACCTACGTTTCGATTTCATCTGTCAGTTGGTTTCAATGTGTTTGTCAGTTTGTTTTTAAAACACTTGAATTAAACGAAGAACTGATTAAGGACGAAGAATAATGAATAACCATGTGTTAGACGAAGAACCTCTTTTCACTGGAGGAAAAACCCTTTTTGACGAAGAACCCCTTCTTCATTGGGTGTTGACGAAGAACCATTCTCCGTAAATGTGATCGACGAAAAACCCTTCTGGTCAACAAAGAATAAATTCTTCTGTAACTTGATTTTTTCGTCAAAAGAGTTCACGAAAAGTAGTGTTTCGTGGGTACAGGTCTTTCGTCCAATCAAGTTCTTCGTATGGCAGTTCTTTCTGAAACATATAGTTCTTCGTATGTTTATACCTATACAATGTTCACAGTGAACATGTTTAAGTATTATACATGTGTTTTTGTCATTCTTTCTCATTGTGGTTTCTTTTTGTGTATAGGATGGCACCTAAAGAACAGAAATGCAAACCCGCTACAAAAAGACTGATAAAACAGAAGAACAAATCATATCCGAACCATGGCACAACATGGTTGCATACTTGGATCCGCAAGACAAGCTAGATGAATTCAAGGAGATTACAAGTTTTTTGCGCGAGTCACGGATCAATGAAGCCATTACCCATCAGATGCCCGTGTACAAGACGTTGATAAAGGAATTTTAGGATTCGGAAAAAGTTATGGAAATTGATGGAAAAGAAATTATCCGCGGGCAAGTGAATGAGCTGGATTTGGATGTTTCTGCTGAAGTCCTTAATAACGTTTTACAACTTCGTGACGATCCAAATGCTCCGTATTATGTTCCTATAATGTGCCAACGTGGATGCTTATTGCGCATGAAGTGTGTGAAAGACATCTTGGGAGGACAGATCAACAAAGCGTGGTTGTCGCTTCGATACAAGTTCCTGTTACATATTCTTATTCAATGTTTGAGCAATCGACGAAGTGGTTATGATATGGCGAGTAACGAATTGGTAGGAACGATGGTTGCTTTGGTATTGAACAAACCGTTTAGTACTTCAAAGTATATCTTCGCAAACATGAAGGAGAATCTGGGAAGAATAGGTGTTGGTGGAAGTAAGTTTTGGATGTATCCTAGATTTCTGCAGATGATCATGAATGTGCAACATCCAAATCTTTGAAAGGCTGACAATGATGTTCTAAAGTTTGATGCAATGATGGAGCATTCATTGCAGATATTCAAGGGAGTAGCTTCGAAACCATACACAGAAATTACACCTCCTTGGAAGATGTTTGGTGTGTTAGTGAATACGGCATACGTCGCTCCGGCGAATGATAATTGGCGTCATGATGATGGTCAGTCTGACATTGAAGAACCAAAGTTGAAGAAGATGATTGAGGACAAGTTTGGTTGAAAGAAGTTGAAGATTTTTGGTGATACTGATGATGAAAGTGATAACGGAGACGGTGATGATGAAGGTGGTGATGGTGGTAATGTTGGTGTGAGTGGCGCAAGTGTTTATGGTGGCAACAATGACGAATCTGATTCAGACGATAATCCGCCTGAACCTGGATACGAACACTACTTTAATGATCGTGGTGTTAGACAAGTTAGACGCATTCGTACAGATCAAGTTACCGATTATGTTCCATCTGATACTGAATCAGCATGTCTGCGAAAGAAGAAAGCTGTTGTTCGTAGAAATAAAAGAAGTAAGAAGACGATTGGAATATCATCAGCAGAGCCTGCAGCCACACAACCTGAACCAATGTCAGAACCTGTTCTAGATGCCCACATCAACCCTCTGTTTGCATTCACAGAGGCAGAAACTGTAGCAATGATGACTTCTCCCACAGTAGCAACTGAAACACCTCCTGTGACTACAACTGTAGCTGAAACACCTGTTGTGACACCTCTAGCTGAGCCACAACATGCAACTTCTTCTATTCATCAATACCGATCTTCAACTCATCAACAAAGGTCAGTGCGTCGTAGCAAATTTTTCTCAGAAATGGAGCAGGATGAGAAGGTAGATTTTCTGTTTACGCAATTACAAGCTGCAGCAGGTCAGATAAATCGGCAATTGGAGTTTATGTCTTCAACTCGAAACACTGTGATTAAGAAACAATTGAAGATTAACATGTTGAAGGCAACTGTTGAAAGGAAACAAGCCTAGATTACGCAACTACGAGCTGAAAATGAACTGTTGAAGACTGCAGATGCTGCAAGAGAAGCTCAATTGCTACAGATGCGACCAGTTGATAATGCTCGTGGTATCGAAATGAACAGGTTGAAAGAACAAAGTGCATCTGTACAACGATCTCCAGATAGACATGTTGTAAGGCATGATGATATGAAAGAATGGTACAACAACAGAAATACCACACTTATGGAGGGTTTTAACTCCATTAAGGATGCCTTTGAGATGAGCAGGAAGTCGGTTAACATATTATGGTCAGAAAGGTGCAAAGAACAAGAAATTCTACGCAAGCGTGATAATGATAGTGAAGACCCAGGAAATCCTGATACATCAGCTTCCTCTGAACAACCAGGAGCTTCTGCATCAACTCAGATTGTGGTATATAAGCCTCTTCAGATTGTGACCGCTCCAGTCACCTTAGGTGAATCTAAAGAGGAATTTGAAAAGCTGGATTGTGGACATATTAGTGAAAGCTATACAGCTGGTGAGAATGTGGTGTTAAGTTCTTCTGATATTGCATTACAGGTGTATCCTCCGGTTTCTGGTGGAAAATTGGAAGAAGGAGAGTTCGTGTCTAAACTCACAGATGAACAGATTTTGGCGTTGTATGAAATGAAAGTAGTAGACGATGCTACTATTAACGAGATTCCCAGAGAACCTGAAGTAGCAAACTAAGATGATCTTAAAGAGATAGTGCTTGAAGGCGATGCGGAAAAGCGTAAATACGTGCGAGAAGATGGTACAGAGTTTAATCCATTTGATGAAGATTGGTTAAAGGATAACTTGGATGAGATCGACGACAAGTTAAAGAATCGTGATATATCAAGATGTACCAACTGACTCTTTCGATGAATGGAGAAAGAAATTTATGTCCAAGACTACAAAGCCAGCTCCTTCTGTAGTTCAATTTTACTATATGAAGTACGAGACAGTCCATCCTCATGGAAGAATTCTAAGCTGGATGTTCGTAAAAGATATACATTGCATGGCGGTGAAGCACGAGCATGGAATTCAGTACTTCGGGTCGCTCCTTAGCATTCTAACGTTACCATTTTATGATGTTGCAGCATTGGCGAAGCTGAATTTCATAAATCGATCAAATTACGAAGGTGCTAAGTTATTCACTCGCATGCTAAGGATTGAACGTAGAAAGGTTGGAAAGACGAGTTGTACAAGCCGCAATTTCCGATGCATGAGCAAATCAAGTATACATTGGATCCAGCAACCAACACTACATGTTACAAGCTTGTTTATCAGCCGGTGAAGGTTATGGATAAGATTCCACTCATGCCAATGAAACAAGATTTTCTTGGGAATATAGTTATATGGTGTTACGACTCGAATACACATGAAGAAGTAATCGTCTTCAAGAATGAAGAAGAAAACTTCCAGAAGACAAGGACGCCCATCAAGCTTTGCTATTTCAATGCGTCACTTGTTTTTGTTACTGCCGTGTAATTCACGCTGGAAAGCTCGTGGTCCAAAGCAGACCACTAGAAACGAAGACCGAAGACCAAGCAATAGCCAAGGGGGAGTTTGTTGGTGCAGTTTTTGTGTCTGTCGCTTGTTCTTGTTACGCCTGTAATAGGACGGTCTTTGTATAACGTGTTTGTAATGTTTTGGTCGAGTCAACCAAGTCAAGATATCCTCCTATCTTGACTTGGTACGACATTTATGTTGTAATGATGTAATACAGCTGTTATTTGTGCAGTCTGTTGTATATGTTTGTTTGTTTGTTTCTTGCTATCTGTCTGTTTCTGAATGTTTGTCTATGTTTCAGCCTACCCACGAAGAACCCATTATTCGTGGGATAACATCTTCATGAACAACATCTTTCGTCCTTGTGTGATAGTGACGAGAACCCTTCTTCGTCACTTAGTTTTTTGTTGGTTTGGATGACGAACAACCACATTCTTCTTGGGCTTAGATGTTTCGTGAGACCATTACCATTCTTCGTAATGCTACTACGTCTGGGCCTATATATAGACATCATTTGTTCACAGAACAGCCAAGAGAGTACAGAGAGTCTGTTCAAACTTTGTGTGTATGTGTTTGTACTTGTTCTCTTCAGATTAATCAAGATAGTGAATCTTTGGTTACTTGTGTTTGTTATACTTTGCTTTAGTTGCATTCTTACGTGGATTCCGCACTCGTAAGTGTGTTGTATAAACAAGGAAGTAGATTTCTTGATCCTCCAAGTGGAGCTACAATTAGCATGTAATTTCACATAATAACCTACAATAGGCTTCTCATCAAACACATGGTGTGCGTACATCGTTTAATGCACAATGTACAACTAATTCATGCTTTTATTCCTATTTCTTACATTCATCCATCATCATCACTAAGAATCACATAAATTTCATACCATCCTTCAATCTAACGAACAATTATGCATCACACACTAGCTAATTCATTACATTTACACAAGGATTGGACATGGATAACATACCCTTGTCGCCATCCTCATCATCCCTAAAAGGGATACACTTACAAACATCAAGTTACTTAAAATCATACAGAAAACAAGTTCTATTTGATGATTTTAATACATAATCATGCTTAATTTCATACCTAATCAAGGATTTATCATGAACCCACTTCATACAAAGTCACCAAATCATATTCTACAACTTACCACATGTTTATTTGAGCTAGATGATGAAGAATCTTCATTCATGTAAGAGTGTTAAGGCTGGATTCTACTTCAATTCTTCAACATTTCATCACCATGAGAAACCCTCTTGGCTTCTTGGTTTGCATCGACACTAACATAAGACTTGTGGTGTTCCACCACCTAACCTAAACTTCCTTTAAAATGTGCAAGATCAACCCTTGTATTATTGTTAATTTATTTATTTCCTTCTTGAGACTAATAGATATACAAACTAGGTTAGCTAATCCTAGTTAGTCAAATCCAGTTACGTTATTTCATACATAAATCTAGTATATGCCATATTTATTAAATGTTAGATTTTTTGGGCGTTGGACATAGATACACTTGTAATTCGATAAAACTAACTTAGGTATTTTATTGAACGCTTGGTGGGTATCATTATTAGTCCATCATATTAGCTCAATTTTCCAACCAAAATTACTATGTATCTCTCAACTCAACAAGTTCATACATTCCTTAACATCTAGCTAACCCAAATTCTTCACATATCAAGGAAATTTATCAATTTAATCATACAAGTGTTTGTGTTTCATACCTAGGTTAAAACCCACTACATAACATGTATAAACACTTAATCAAATCTCTAAATTGTTTATATATTTTACACACACAAGCAATTATGATGATTATAAACATCAATACATCATCAATTTCATCAAACCATCAAACCCCACGTAACATAAAAACTCATCATATGCAATTTCACCACATACCTTAGGTTTGTAGTGACTAGATGATGAGCAATTTGTGAACATGCAAGGAACCTTATTATTTGGCTGAATTCTTGAGTTATTGTGAAAGAGAAAATTTGTCTCTTTCCTCTCTAATCCATGCCACACACACTCACTCTGCCTTCACCTACTTTCTTTCTTTTTTTATCTAAAATTCTAGCAAGTTCACTTTTAGCCCATAAGCTTTAGCTAGTCACTTCTATTTAGCTTTAACCCATTCATCTCATAGTATTTAACTCCTCTATTACCTAAGTTAGATCACTTAGTTATTTTTATTTCATGACTTACATAACAAATCTACTACTTAATAAGATCGGGTTATGGGGCTGTTGGTACACTTTATGTGGACGCGACTCGACTCGGTTCGATTCGGTTCGGGTCGACTCGGTTAGGTCCGGCTCAAGCCCGACGTCACGACATTCCTCCGTCGTGCGCCCCAGAGTTCGACACGCGAAACACGGAGCGCCGCGAACCAAGACCAGGTGACACATCACCATGACATCATCTCTGTGATGTCATGATGATGTCATATAGTGTTGAAAATGCATGCAAATGTTGACTTTGTGAATCAAATGACGAAACATAAATGTGTTTCGTCAACTTTGTATTGCTTGTCCCTGTTTCGTCGCCTGCTGGGCTTATTCAGGCCCAATCTCTGGCCCAAAGGTGTTTCGCCGTTTCCTTTTCAGTTTCGTCAAATCTGTGTCTCTGTTTTAGTATAAATAGGTCTCATAGTTTCTGTGTGAAACGAGGATGAGACGAGAGCTGGGAGATGAGAGAATACCCTGCAAGTCTGTAAACTGTGTTTGTATCAGTTGTGCATTCTCATCCAGTTAATCAAACGATTGTGTTTCTTTGGTTAACCACTGTGTTTACTTTGTTCTATGTTTGATTTGGCTTAGTTAAGTGGATTCCGCACACTTAACTTTGTTTGTTATAAACAAGGCTTTGGTAGTGAAAATCGATCCTCCGATTTCGGGACCTACAAGTGGTATCAGAGCGGTGGCTCTTATCCTTGTTTAAAATCAAACATAGTTCGGTTGTTTTAATCAGTGTTTGTGTGTTTTTCTCAGAAAGTTGTTCTTAAAACTTAGTGTTTTCTGGATAAAGGATTCTTAAAATCAGAGAATGCTGATTGTTTGCTAGAAGTTTTACTAAAAACCTTACTTGTTTAAATGGTTGCATGTTAACAGTTGGTTTTTGTTGAAAGTTTTAGTCAAAATTTGTGTTCGGAAAGTTGTCAGTTTACCGGATTGTTCTTGTGTTCTTCAAATCTTCAAGAAATATTCAAAGTGTTCTAAGTATTTGCACTTTTTGATCTCTAACATTCAAAAAAAAAATAAGGTTTGCATTGGAAATAGTAATTAGTCTAATCTATTATCCACCGTACCTTAAGTTGGTGATAAAGCGTGGGTTAAAAATCGTGTGTGAGTTGACAGGCTGGGTATAATCAAATCACCTACTTTACCAACCATCTGACAACCTTTTTGACGAATCAGACCTCGAAGAAACAAACTATCGACGAAACCGAATTGAACTTGTATTAAAAAAAAATATTATTATATCTTGTGTTGAAAATTGTGTTGTCAAAAAGCATGGTGGTTGATTGTTTGGTAACATAAGCATGTGTGATGTTTGAAAATTGTGTTCTTGTGTCAGAGAAGAGATAAGGTTTCTTGATAATATCTCACCAACTCAACTCCATACCTTATCCAATTCTGTTTCATCATAATCATCACAAAAAGGATTCTGTTTCGTTGACCAGATATAAGCATCCAGTTTCGTCAAAGAGTATTGGACTTCAATTTGAATTGGGCTTCAAACTGATTCGGCCCACACACCTGTTTCGTCGACAACTTTCATTTCCTACGAAACAGAATTAATAAATATTCAATTTGGAGTTTAGGACCATGACATCATCATAAATAACTTTCTGTTTCGTCACCGCATAAAACAAATTCTGTTTCGTCATCAGTTGTTTCATCAAAACAAAATCTGTTTCATAGAAAGTGTTTCGTCGTGTGTGTTGTCATTTTTCAACAGAAGGTTTGCAAGTTTATCATAACATTGTGTTTCCAAGTGTTTGATTAGGTATTCTACTTGTTTACATCAAAGATGAGTTGCACAAGTCCGTGGGACTGGAGTACGGACCCACAACCTGGTCAAGATCAAACTTCCGCAGCCGCGTGGGCAAGAAGTATGTTTCCTTAACCAGCTATCAGTGCAAGTCAATGGGCGTTGGTATCCAATCAGAACCAAAGTATTCAAAATCTTCTGCTTAGCGAAAGTGAAACTGGCAGCAACAATCGCCCACCAAAGTTGAATCACATGAACGATTTTCCATCATGGAAGGCGTTGGTATCCAATCAGAACCAAAGTATTCAAAATCTTCTGCTTAGCGAAAGTGAAACTGGCAGCAACAATCACCCACCAAAGTTGAATCACATGAACGATTTTCCATCATGGAAAGGCCGCTTTCACACATATGTTCAAGGACAAAGCACCGAACTTTGGACATGTTTCATTAATGCATTCAACCCTAATCTCGAAGTAGCAGCATCCACTTCAGCAGGTTATGCTAATATGCTTGAAGATGACAAGAAAGCCTATGACTTAGAGAAAAAGGCGTTTGCTATCCTTACACAAGCACTCAACAAAGAAATCTATCATCAGTTCTCTTACTGCAAAGACACGAAAACATTATGGGATGCCTTGGTAGCGAGAGGAGAAGGCAATGCAGCTACTCGAAAGTCTCGCCATGATCTGTTAAAGAAAGAGTTTGAATCATTTCAGTTTTTGGAAAATGAAACACTAAATGATATGACTACACGTTTTTATCACTTGATTAGTGAAATGTTTGCTTATGGGGTTTTGGCAACTCAACAGGAAATGGTGGCTAGGTTTGCTGATGCTTTACCTCCAAAGTGGAGTTCGTTTATTGAGCTGTTGAAGCATACGGGTACTCTAGATACAGTCAACATCTATGAGTTCATTCAGAAGCTGGAACACAAGAATGATAAAGAAATCCGGAAAGCTAAACGAGTTCCTGCTCCTCAAAATACAGAAATGTACCTTCCAGGTTTCGACTCTTTGGCCAGATCCAGTGCAGCTCAGCAACCAAAATTGCAAACGGCATTTGTGTCCAATACAAGTTCCTTTCCGTTTCCTCAGTCAGCTCCTACTCCGGCTTTCGATCCAAGGGCTTATATTCCAACACCTCAACCTCCACCTCAAGTTAATCCTGCTCAACCTCAATTCGATCCGAGGGCTTACATTCATGTTCCATCACAACCACAAGTCCAACCACAGCAACAAGCTCATTATACCAACAATCCTCAACCTCAAAACCCTAACACAGTCCGAGTCGACACTTCAAACCTTTCACAAGTTAGCATTGAAGTAGCAAAGGAGCATATGGAACTTATCAATACGATGGTCAGTGCTTACTGCGGTTTGGTCGCAGGTCATATTGGAAACATCAATATGACCCATGAAGATTATCAACAGATCGACAAGGAAGAAATGGAGTTGATGGACATCAAATGGGCTTTTGCTAGTGCAGTTAGAAGGGCAAAAGACTTTATGGCTCGAACTGGAAGAACTTCGTTGGAAGGGAAAAAGGATACGAAGTACGGGTTTGATATAAATGCTGTCACATGCTTCAATTGTGGGGAGAAGGGGCATTTCAAACGTGAGTGCACCCGACCAACCAAACAAGGCAATCATAACCCATTCAGAAACCAGACGAGTGCTTCAAATGTCAATGCCCAGCAAGAGAATCGTGAAAGGAGGATTGTAGCAGTGAATAACAATCAAAACCAGTCTGGAACATCAAATTCCAATCGAGCATTGACAGTTCAAGCTGACGAAGGGTGTGACTGGTCTGTACAGTTTGGAGGAACAACTTGTTATGCAAAGATCATCAATCACATCAAGCACGTTCATAAGGAGGAATTTTCTGAAAGTGACGACAGTTCGGCTTATACCGGGAGTTCTGATGAAGAAAGTTCTATTTCGGGAGATGATCATTCTGATTCTGATGTGAAGGAAGAAGCAAGTTCTGATGTTGAAGACTTGTTAAATGAAGCTGAGGAGTTAAAATGTTAGAGATCAGTTCTGATCAAGAAGGCTGCTGCTGCATCTAAGGAAATGGAGAAGTTCTTCTTTGAAGACGGATCTTTTTCTTTTCATACTGCCTTTATGGCAAATGTCTCAGCCTCTTCAAGTCAGGTAAATTCTGAAACTCCTGCTCCTAGTGTTTGTAAATCTTGTGCAGATATGAAGCTTGAATCCGAAAAGCTTCATAGTCATAATCAAAGTTTGGTTATTGAACTATCTAAGTGCAAAGAAGCGAACATGGCTCTAGTTCGAAATGAAAAGGAATTTAAATCTGTAATTGAAACTTTAAAGAAAAGTGTTTCTGAAGTAAACAAAGTCGTTTATCATAAACAAGTGAGCATTAACGAATATATTAACATTGTTGAGGAAACCAAAAAGGAACTAGCCATAGCCAAATGCGAGCATGATGCTATCAAGCAAAAGTTGGAAAGTTATTCTAACTCCCGATTTGTGCTTGATCACATCATTGACGTTCAACAACTGAAAGGAAATCAGAAAGGCATAGGATATAAGAAGTGTCCACCCCCTTTGAGACACAACTATACCAAAATGCCTGATGAAGAGGATATGCCTCGGTATGAACCCAGTGTGCCTCTTGATTATGAGGAATTTTCTACTGGCCTAGGGTTCAAACCGGACAGTTCTTCAAACACATCATCTGAGCAACCAGAAACCTCGACATGTACGAAACAAAGTCCTCCAATCATTGAGGACTATGAGTCGTCAGATGATGAATCAGAATCAGATGTGAATGACCAGGATGAATCACTTGATGAGACGAAAGGAGTAGAAATTCCAATTGAGAATCATATTCTTTGTGATCCTCCTACTCCTGTCGTGTAACCTGTTCCCAAGCAAGTGATAGATCCTGTCAAGAATGTCAAGGAGGACAAAGAATGTGTGTCTGCTGTTAAGAGCAATAACGTGTTGTATACTTTGGTCGGTGATGCTAAAATTTATTCGGACAATGATTTTCCAATTAAAAATATCAATCCATCTTTGATTGATAAAGTGTTTGAAGACAACACGAAAAAAATTTTGGGAAAGAGTATTCCCGGAGTTGTGGTAACACAATGTGATCCTGTTCCAAAATCAAAAATCAGAAAACAATTTGGAAAACAGAAATCACCGACAAAGCAACAACCTATTGCCTCTAAGGGTAAACAACCAAAAAGGCGAGCTCAAAAGCCTAACATTTCTCAATCAAAATTTGAAACAAAAGGAGCTCGTTATCAGAAGAAAAGCAAGGATGCTAAATTTGTAGCATCAAAGGGTACGGATAAAATTGAGACTTTTGAAAACAAATCAAACACCGATTTTGTACAACAAGTCAAGATTTTGAAACGTAATAGTGATAACAATTACACCCAACACACAAACGGGTGTGATGAAAGAGCAAGTACCTCAGGTTCTACAGGTTCGACATCTGCGAGTCGATCAAATTCTCCTAAGATTGTTGAAAGGAGAACGTGTTTCAAATGTGGGAAGTTTGGGCACATCATTAAAGACTGCACAAACTCGCCTAAACCAAATTTTGTTGAAAGAACCCCTTCTGAACAAGGTCACTCACAACGTCGTCCTGTTTCTCCATAACATGATAAAACAACTGTTAAGGATCAAGAAACGAAACAACGACGTCATAACATCAAAGCTGTTGAAAAGGCTTTAAAATCTGAAGTCAAAACGGTTAAAAGGAAACCTAGTTTGTCACAACCATTAAAACCAGAAACTGTACATAATACACAATCTGGTAAACAAAAACAAACTTGGAAACCTAAAACGCATGAAAGTTCAGGGGGAGGTGCTGTGTTTGAAAATCATCAGGAAATTGAAATTACATTTCTTGATTCTCAGGGGCAACCTAAGTCTATGAAGGCTTGGGTCCCCCTCTCCAACTAATCTCTGAGTGAGTGTGCAGAATGTTCCAGGAGGAACTATTGATAATCGTAAGATTGTTGATAGTGGAGCGTCCTTGCACAAGATAGGCGACAGAAGAAATTGTTGCCTTTGATGGAGAGAAAATGAAAAGGGGAACAGAGTTGTCTGTTGAAAGAAATTGAAAAGCTTCGACAAAATGCAAATCATTTCAAAGTGTGATTGTTAAAGGCTTTGATCGGGTCCCCAGGGTAGATTCAAATCAAAATGTACGCACCTGCAGCACGTCTGAAGATTCAAAATTTAACAAGATGAACGTGCAGTGTGCATTTCTTCGCGGTGTAATTGAAGAAAATGTGTTTGTTGAACAAACCAACCAGGTGTGCGGATGCCTTGGCGTGGATTGAACAACCGCACACTACTTCTGAAAGAGAAAGATAAAGACCTTCGCTGGTGCAATGTGGAAGACCAGCCGGACCCAGAGGTTTATGATCTTGTTGCTGTGAAGAGATTTCTCAGTAGCTACAAAAATCGAACTTGAAATCCACACCGGGTGGATATCCAGTTTGGGAGAGCACTCAGATTCCTGACAATGCACGAAGCAGTTGCAGGATACGGTTTTAAATTTCTAATCTCTCCTATACTTGTCGATATTTAAGCTGCTTTTTGAATTATTATCTCGTACAACACTCTTTGGCCAGACAATGTTGTCATGGTCCGCACCGCTTACCGGCATGCCAACTGATTTTTCCAAAATTCGATTAAATCATTTCTGATTCAAATTAATTTTGGTAAACGGCATTGAGTTAAAACATGAGTTAACCGACATCGGGAAATCGTTTTTGTAAATATCTTCGTGTCTTTTAAATTTTATAATAGTTTGTTGATTTTACGGGGAGTAAATCCAAATTTGAAAAATGCAAAAACATCGAAAAATTTAAAAACACAAAAACAATAGAAAAACAAAAATGAGCTTCCTGGCGAGAAAAAGAGAATATGATAGTACATCAGTGGTCTGTCTAAACCTCTTTAAACCTAAAATGAAAAACGATAAGCAGCTCTATATAAGATGTATCGGTAGGCTCACAATCATTTTAAAGTGTGCAGGGTGATATAAACCTTAATCGACTAAAGACTAGGTGGGAACCATACATTGCCATATGGTCTTGGTACCGAAATTTCGTTTGAGAGATTGCCGAGGTTCTGAGATATTCGGTCTTTATGCTGCTTATCATCTGGGTATCGTGGTTGTATCTTTTACCGAAAAACGGGGACGCAAGTCTAGATCTTCCATGATACCATACATACGTGTACATATTGCATTCGACCTCAATAAGTGATCAACAATCACATGTGCAAACAAATAAGTGATAAAATATCACATTTATCCGGGAGTCAAGTTCGTCTCTCTGCTGTACGAAAGTACTGACCTGTTCACGGACTTGCTCCTGTGCCCTCATGCATCGAAAATCAAGTTCCTAATCAATAAGTGATTCTATCACATAGGGCTTGTTTTCAATCAAAATAAGTGAGAATCTCACATCAAATACGGTCAAACAGATGATAATCGGTATACTCACCGGTAAGATGAACTCTCGTGCATACCTTGATACGGGAATGTGTGGGGTGTGGATGAACACCGGTCGGTAAGTATAAATCATACCTTAACGTATCCCCTCACCATGATTACATCTGATAAGTTGAGCTTAAGTGGACAACAATACCGATAATTGTTATAGGATGCTTATCTTAATGTTAACTAATTGAACAACAAGAGCGTTTTGACGTGACCGTTCACTGATATGATTCTCTTACCCTCGAAACTCGCAAAAAGAATGTCTGTAAATATTTGTTTACTGCTTTCGTTTCTGCGTCTTTGTTTATATTTATTTATTGCTTTACGTCTTTACATTTGAAAAATTCAAAATTCCAAAAAGATTTTAGGTGTGTTTTAATATAAACTTTATAAAATCCAAAAAGATTTTGTTTCTAGTTTATTTTAGATTGACTGATGTTGGAACTCGAGTCTATCCTACCCAAAATCCTGATTGTAAGCCGGAAAACAATTGCACCTTCATAAACTGTCGAAGTTAACAAGTTTTGAAACTTAAGAACTAAAATTGAACAAATTTGTTTAAACTTTCAAACTTTTGTCGGTCGGTGTTTGATTGAGATTTGATCTCATATGTGTCATTTGTTTAAATGTTAACTATATTCCAAGCGGTTGTTCTCATTTTGCGTTTAGCTTTCTTGCATGTGCAGATGCTAAAGGCGAGGAGAACATTTTCGATGACAAGCTTCGGAATGAAGACACGACGTGAAGGCACTCAAAAGATAAACATGAACGAGTTGCCGCTGACCTCTCATCAACACCACAAGGATCTAAAGAATTGAAGTTCAAAAGATTCACAAGCATGACTCAATGGAGAGTTCATTCTAAGGGGGAGTTTGTTAACACACTTCCTAAATTAAATGGGGAGTTTGTTGATACACTTTCTGCTTACGACGCGTGAAGACTTTGAAGATCCTCCGACATGAAAGACACAGAAGACGAACAATCACAGAAGACGAACCATCACAGAAGACGAACCTCACGAGTAGCGTCCAAGGGGGAGTTTGTTGGTACACTTTATGTGGACGAGACTCGACTCGGTTCGATTCGGTTCGGGTCGACTCGGTTAGGTCCGGCTCAAGCCCGACGTCACGACATTCCTCCGTCGTGCGCCCCAGAGTTCGACACGCGAAGCACGGAGCGCCGCGAACCAAGACCAGGTGACACATCACCATGACATCATCTCTGTGATGTCATGATGATGTCATAGTGTTGAAAATGCATGCAAATGTTGACTTTGTGAATCAAATGACGAAACAAAAATGTGTTTCGTCAACTTTGTATTGCTTGTCCCTGTTTCGTCGCCTGCTGGGCTTATTCAGGCCCAATCTCTGGCCCAAAGGTGTTTCGCCGTTTCCTTTTCAGTTTCGTCAAGTCTGTGTCTCTGTTTTAGTATAAATAGGTCTCATAGTTTCTGTGTGAAACGAGGATGAGACGAGAGCTGGGAGATGAGAGAATACCCTGCAAGTCTGTAAACTGTGTTTGTATCAGTTGTGCATTCTCATCCAGTTAATCAAACGATTGTGTTTCTTTGGTTAACCACTGTGTTTACTTTATTCTATGTTTGATTTGGCTTAGTTAAGTGGATTCCGCACACTTAACTTTGTTTGTTATAAACAAGGCTTTGGTAGTGAAAATCGATCCTCTGATTTCGGGACCTACAAGTGGTTCGGGAGAGATCACCACTTGGTCTCTCCCCGGATGTGTACTCCTTTGGTATGTTCATAGATGGGAAGATTAGAGACGGATAAAAGTACTTACTTGTATAGATTTGTAACATAACAAAGCAAGCCGGCCCGATTAACAAGCTAACCGAACCATACCAAAGGAGTACACATCCGGGGAGAGACCAATTGGTGATCTCTCCCGGTGAGGTCTCAAACCTCCTAAAACTTCCAAGTGTTTCAAATGACAAAGGGTTGCTATTTATAGCTACACCCCTTTGTCTTTCAAACACACACGGTCAACCGAATAACCCTCTCGTTTGACCACTTCAAACGAGCGGGTCTATACACGTTCGATAGACCGTTTCACTAACTATTACAAATTCAGCGTAAAATAAATCTAATCTATTCGACAAGCATCGGACACAAAATCTGCATTAACAGGGGCATCACGGAATATGACCAACCCAGTTTAATTTAAGTCTCGGTAGCACGAGCCTTTTATAAACTTTATCTTCTAAAAAGTATTCATTCACCTTTTATCTAACATTAGATTCATTTATTTAAATCCTAGTATTTATCCGGTTAATCTTTACCACTATTGGTATTTTACCCGCTCATCCCTAGTTAATTTCGTTTAATTACTAAATTTGTTTTTGAAATGTTATAATAATGCTTATACATGTAGTGAGGTCCACTAGTGAAATAGGAAGGTAAGATGATTTGTTTTCCTAGGGCTTGGATTATGAGCAATATGTCATGTATACCTTGATAATATTCATTTTTGAACATATTTTTATGAACCCTTAAATAATCAAGACCACTTTGCTTTATACATACATTTACGTCTACCAAATATTATTGAAAAAGACAGCCACGTTTTAGCCAAACTAAATAAATGTTTGCCCGGCATGAATCATGTAGCGATAGCACACATTCATTGTTAGATTTCTGTCAAGAAGCGACTAACTGTGCTCACCATACAAAAGGATTAGAGGATAATTTAATGCCATGCATAAAGGGTGCAGTTTGTTAATGCTTTGAGGAGGCCCGTCCTTAAGATAGTGCTAGCAACATTACCCGCATTCGTTGCGACACGGCTACATATCAAACGTCGAAAGGCGGACTTGAAATATATGTAAAATACAATGCACTCAAAAGAAAACCTACCAAAAAAACAATGCTTTTGAAAACGCTAGCCCTATAGCCATGACCGTGCTAAAGGAAATTTGTGTAAAACACAATGCACTCAAAAGAAGGAATGAAATTTTTCATTAATTTGTAACTCCTAAAATGCCATGTAGATGTAACCAAGTTAGTGAAAAAATATAAAAACCTTAGATACGCAAAAGGTTGGAGGGACGAAACGTGAGATTTTTCAATGATTAGGAATGTGGTAAAGTGTTTATAAGGTTATAGGAAAACCACCAAGGTTAAAACTTTGTAGTGTATGAGGGTTTAGGCCAAACACCCTTGTAAAAAACAATGAGAAACCGAAACCGGCTAAAACCAGATGAATAAATGCAAACACCGTTCCTTAAACGCGACACAAATATAACCAACTTAGTGAAAATGCTAATTGTAAAAGTTGAAGGGTTAAGGAAGCAAATTATAAAAGTTGAGAAGAGACAAATTAAAAGTTTTAATTGTGAAAGTGGAGGGGTGTTGGTGGGAAATCCCACCGTCATTTATGTTTTTATTCCTTTTGATATGATAAGATATAATATTAAATGCTATGGTACGATTGGATAGATACAATATGATATAATATGATACCTCTACACATAACATTGTGTAGGTCCGGCTAGGGGAGGATCTAGTCGCCTAATCCTTGTATACGAACCATTCCGGTTGTGCGGAATCCAACCGGAATAGCAAACCGAGATCGAACACGTAAATACACGACACACAAATATCACCGTTTAACACCACTGTATTAAAACTATGAAAAGTCAGTTACAAATCAAGGTTTACAAATGTGCTCTGTAAACTCTCTCTCTCGTGTGTGTGTGCTCTGTTCTTGTGTCTCTCTATCTCTAACTTTCTGTTCTGTCTTCAGTCTATATATATAGACACACAGCACCACGAAACAGACAGGACTCGACGAATCAAGCCTCAGCTCGACGAAATGGAAACAATATTGACGAAACTGTCTGTTTCGTCGACTTGGGTTTAGGCCCAAACAGTGGAGGCCCAATTCATCATGCATGCACGTACATCATTTAATCTGTTTCATATCTTTGAAGTGTAGTCAACATGGTGACATCATCATGACATCATCAAGGTGATGTCATGGTGATGTGTCGACGGGAAAGGCCGCGGCGCTTCGTGCTTCGCGTGTCGAACTCTGGGACGCACGACGGAGGAATGTCGTGACGTCGGGCTTGAGCCGAACCTAACCGGGTCGAACCGAAACGAGTCGCGTCGAGTCGAGTCGCGTCCACATACATGTATCAACAAACTCCCCCTTGGACGCCACTCGCGAGATTCGCCTTTCATGTTTTCTATGTCGGAGGATCTTCAAAGTCTTCACGTCTTGAAAGCAGAAAGTGTATCAACAAACTCCCCGTTTCATGTAGGAAGTGTGTTGACAAACTCCCCCTTAACATAAGCTCCCCCTTGAGTTATGCTCGTGAACGACTTGATCTTCAGTACTTGAGATCCTTGTGGTGTTGATGATGGCCAGCGGCAACTCGATCATCTTCATCATTTGAGTGCCTTCACGTCGTGTCTTCATTCCGAAGCTTGTCATCGACCATGTTCTCCTTGCCTTTAGCATCTGCACATGCAAGAAAGCTAAACGCGTAATGAGAACAACTGCTTGGAATATAGTTAGTATAAACAAATGACACACGTATGACCATATTTAATCAAACACCGTCCGACAGTTTGAAAGTTTAACAAATTTGTCAATTTTAGGTTTCTAACTCTCAAAACTTGCAAATTTCGACCGTTTATGAAGATTTAGTCGTTTGGTTTTCAATCAGGTTTCAGGTAATGAAGACTCGAGATCCAACATCGTACGATCGAAAATAAAATAGAAATAAAATCTTTTTGGCTTTTATCAAGTTTATATTAAAACACACTTAAAATCTTTTTGGACTTTTTGAATATTTCAAATGTAAAGACAGAAAGCAGTAAATAAATATTTACAGACATTCTTTTTGCGAGTTTCGAGGGTAAGAGAATCATATCAGTGTACGGTCATGCCAAAACGCTCTTGTTGTTCTTTTAATTTAATATTAAGATAAGCATCCTATAACGATTATCGGTATTGTTGTCCACATAAACTCAACTTATCATTTGTAATCATGGCGAGGGGATACGTTAAGGTATGATTTATACTTACCGACCGGTGTTCATCCACATCACGACACATTCCCGTATCAAGGTATGCACGAGGGTTCATCTTACCGGTGAGTATACCGATTATCATCTGTTTGACCGTATATGATGTGAGATTCTCACTTATTTTGATTGAAAACAAGCCCTATGTGATAGAATCACTTATTGATGAGGAACTTGATTTTCGATGCATGAGGGCACAGGAGCAAGTCCGTGAACAGGTCAGTACTTTCGTACAGCAGAGAGACGAACTTGACTCCCGGATGAATGTGATATTTTATCACTTATTTTGGGGACATGTGATTGTTTATCACTTATTGAGGTCGAATGCAATATGTACACGTATGTATAGTATCATGGAAGATCTAGACTTGCGTCCCCGTTATTTTTCGGTAAAAGATACAACCATGATACCCAGATGATAAGCAGCATAAAGACCGAATATCTCAGAACCTCGGCAATCTCTCAAACGAAATTTCGGTACCAAGACCATATGCCAATGAATGGTTCCCACCCAGTCTTCAGTCGATTTAAGATTTATATCACCCTGCACACTTTAAAATGATTGTGAGCCTACCGATACATCTTATATAGAGCTGCTTATCGTTTCTTCATTTAAGGTTTAAAGAGGTTTAGACAGACCACTGATGTACTATCATTTTCTCTTTAGCTCGCCAGGAAACTCATTTTTGATTTTCTATTGTTTTTGTGTTTTTGAAATTTTTCAATGTTTTTGGATTTTCAAATTTTTGGATTTACTCCCCCTAAAATCAATAAACTAAGACAAATTTAAAACACAAAGGTATTTACAAAAATGATTTTCCGATGTGGATTACTCTTGCTTGACCTTAATGCCGTTTACCAATAATAAAAAGTCAAATCTTGATTTGTCAAATGCTTTGGTAAAAAGGTCGGCACGTTGGTCATCGGTGTGGACGTAAGCAACATCGATTAGCCTTTTCTCAAAGCAATCACGTATGAAGTGATACTTAATGTCGATGTGCTTAGTCTTTGAATGCTGCACAGGATTTTTAGTGATCTGTAAGGCAGCAGAATTATCAACGTAAATAGGAGTAGTTAGGAATTCAAAACCGTAATCACGCATTTGTTGTTGTATCCACAGGACTTGGGAGCAACAACTTGAGGCAGCAATGTATTCAGCTTCGCATGTTGATGTAGCGACGCACGTCTGCTTCTTGCACTGCCATGTGACTAGGCGATTTCCCAAAAACTGACATCCAGCCGTTGTGGATTTGCCGTCGATTTTGCATCCGCCAAAATCAGAATCACTGAATGCGATCAAGTCAAAGTTATTATCCCTAGGGTACCATAG
The DNA here is from genome assembly GCA_030545235.1 of Helianthus tuberosus. NCBI lineage: Eukaryota > Viridiplantae > Streptophyta > Magnoliopsida > Asterales > Asteraceae > Helianthus > Helianthus tuberosus. Next base: position 172,525,717 of record CM060351.1, read on the forward strand.
ACCGGTGTCAGGGTAACCCTTCAAATAACGAAAAATCCTTTTTACAGCTGCAAGATGTGAGGCCTTCGGGTTGACTTGATATCTGGCAAGCAGGCACGTTGGGTACATTATATCTGGTCTTGATGCTGTGAGGTACATAAGAGATCCGATCATCGCGCGGTAGTATGAGGGGCTAGTATCTTGACCCTTCAAGTCTGGAGTAATTCCGTGATTTTGCGGCAATGGGGTACCAATGGGCGTTGCATCAGACATCTGGAACCGGCTCAAGATGTCACCAACATATTTAGTCTGATGGATGAATATCCCAGACTCTGTTTGTTGTACTTGTAGGCCCAAAAAGAAAGTCATTTCCCCCATAGCACTCATCTCGAATTTATCCTGCATTACACGCTCGAAATCCCTACACAAAACATCATTAGTAGAACCAAAAATAATATCATCAACGTATACCTGTACCAGTAGAAGATCTCCATCTTGTTCTTTGATGAAAAGAGTACAATCGATAAGACCTCTGCGAAATCCATTCTCCAGCAGATAATTAGATAAGGTTGCGTACCAAGCTCGCGGTGCTTGATGTAGACCATATAGAGCTTTGTTGAGCAACCAAACCCGATCGGGATGGATAGGATCTTCAAAACCTGGAGGCTGTTCGACGTACACCTCTTCTTCTACCACACCATGTAAGAATGCACTTTTCACGTCCATCTGGTATACCTTGAAACCTTTGAATGAGGCATAAGCCAGAAAAATCCGAATTGCTTCTAGACGTGCAACTGGTGCATACACTTCGTTGTAGTCGATCCCTTCAATCTGACGAAAACCTTGAACGACTAGCCTTGCTTTGTTTCGAATAACGACTCCACGGTCATCCTTTTTGCATTTAAACACCCAACGGGTACCAATCTTCTTGTAACCAGCAGGTTTCTCTACGAGTTTCCAGACACCAAGCTTCTGGAATTGTTGCAGTTCTTCCTGCATTGCTTCAACCCATGAGCTATCTTTCAAAGCATCTTTCCAAGTTCTTGGCTCTTCCTGTGAGACATAACACGCGAAAGACCAATCATTTTGTTGACCAGATTCTCGGATAGTTGCATACAAGCCTGCATTGTTGTTGTTCCGCAACATGTTTCTTGTTTGAACGCCACTCTGTACATTTCCGATGATGTTTTGTTGAGGATGGGTATTGTGAATCCTTGTTTCTGGATTCTCTGGAACTGGAATATTTGTACCCAGATTGTTGAGATTGAGATCAACAATCAATTCAAGGCCCGGAATTGACGAAGAGGATGATGCAGAAGCTTCAGCTGTTCCAGGGACGCCCACTGGAGGAGTACCCTCTGAAGTACCATGAACTGCTGTTATTGGAGCTTCTTGATCTGCATCGAGAAATTCATCATCCTCTGAAGATTCGTTCAATTCGGTAGCATCGTGAAAATCCTCATTGTCGAGAGCATTATTGTTCACTGAAGATGGTTCTTGATTGACAATAATGGGACGAACCAACGGTGAATCTGTTGCATTGTCACTCTCGAAAAACATCCTTGCCGCAGCACTTTCTTCAACTGCTTCAACATTGATCGAATTGAAAAAGTCATCGTACTCAAACATCCAAGGCTGACCCGGATTTCTAACTGGCAAAGTGTGCCTTTGTACTCTGACTTCAGACCATTCCTCGACCCTTTTAGTCTCTAGATTCCAGACTCTTAAGTTCGGGGTGGAATACCCAAGAAAGTATCCCTCAATTGCTCTTGCCCCAAACTTTCCATTAGGATCGATAATTGTGCAAGGAGCTCCAAACGGTTCGAGATAAGACAAGTCTGGTTTCCGTTTGTTGAGAAGCTCAAAGCAGGTCTTGTTGTGCCTTTTGACTGTAAGGACTCGATTCAACGTATAGCATGCAGAGGACACAGCTTCAGTCCAGAATGGAATGGGCAGCTGCGATTCTACCAACATAGTCCTAGCAGTCTCGATCAATGTGCGGTTTTTACGTTCAGCGACGCCATTCTGTTGAGGAGTATAAGCTGCACTAAATTCGTGAAGAATACCTTTTGAAGTGCAAAACTCCGCCATGGCATGATTTTTGAATTCAGTACCATTGTCGCTGCGTATCCGCCTAACCTTCAACTTATATAGATTCTCAATCTGAATGATCAAGTTTTTGATAATACCGAAGGTTTCACTCTTATGTGCCATGAACGCCACCCACGAAAATCTTGAATAATCATCAGTTATCACGAGGCAATATTGATCATTCCTAATGCTTTTGTGCTTGACAGGACCGAACAAATCCATGTGCAAACGTTCAAGAGGAACGGCCACCGTGTTGATTTTCTTTGTAGGGTGTCGCTTCTTCGTTTGTTTTCCTTTCTGGCACGAGACACAGACGTCTTGAAGATGGAAGTTTTTAAGAGGAACACCATTCACCAATTCATTTGACACCAAATGATTCATTTTGCGTAAGTGAATGTGACCCATTCGTCTGTGCCAAGAGATTGTGTCTTTTTCTGTGGCTTTGGAAACGAAACAAGTTGCTTGTGCAGACGTAGTAATAGCTTGACTCATATCAAGGACATACAAATCATTTATCCTTGGAGCCGACAAGAGAATCCATTCTTTTGGAATTTTGAAGCCGGGTTTCAGGACATAACATCCATTTGCATCAAAGTGTACTGAGAACTGCTTATCACAAATTTGAGAAACACTAAGAAGATTGTGATCAAGTTGTTGTACAAAGTTGATCTTATCAAAGCTAACAACCCCGTTGGAAATCATTCCTTCACCCGTAATATATCCGCCTTTATCTCCAGCAAAAGCAACATAACCTCCTCTAATAGATTTGACGTCGTAGAGAAGCTTCATGTCGCCTGTCATGTGCCTGGATGCCCCACTATCAACAATCCAATGACTACTGACAGTTCCTCCTGGAACACCCTGCACATGAACTCACATAATTAGTTGGAGATGGGGACCCAAGCCATTGTGGTCTTGGGTCTTCCATTTTCATCAATCACAATAACCTCTATTCTTTGATGATTTGAAAATTGTGATGGTCCCCCTGATTCAATAACAGATTTTGGTTTCCAGGTCTGTTGAGTTTTACCAGCTTGATTGTTAGAAAATTTAACTTCATGATTGTTCGAAGTTTTTGAAAATTTGGAGTTTTCTGGTTTAACTGAAACAGATTGCTTTTGAACCACATCAGTTTTAATTGCCTTTTCAATTTTCTTGACCTGTTGACGTTTCTGTTTCTTTTCCCTTTCTCTTATGAGTCGGGGATCTTGTTTTACAGAAACAGATCGCCTTTGGTGATTGCGTTCACGGGGATCATCTTCTTTGGCTTTCAACTTATGAAGATACGGGCAATTTCGAATGATATGCCCGATTGTACCACATTCAAAACATGATCTTCGTTCAAAAAACCCCGAAGTATCATGTGATCGTCTTGCCGATGATGAACTTTGTGATCCCGAGGTACTAGGTTTTGAACTACTTGGTTCATTCCTTTTCATCACTGTTACTTTCTGGACAAAATCTAAGTTAGATTGATTTGCAAACTTCTCAATTTTGTCCGTTCCCTTCGATTTCACAAAGTTCACATTCTTCTTCTTCTTCTGATTCGGCTTCTTTTGACTCTGAGTCGGTGTCTTACCTTTCAATTTGGTATGATTTTGCTGGGTTTTCACTGTCGGTAATTTCCTGTTCCCAAATTGTTTTCTGACTTCAGCCTTTGGGATAGGAGGACACTGTGTGACTGTAACATATGGTCCTGTCTTTCCCAAAAACTTACTTGTAGAATTTTCAAAGACTTTACTGATTAAAGATTGATTAACATTTTTAATAGGAAAATCTTTGTCTGAATAGATCTTATCATCACCAACAAGAGTGTACAGCAAATCCACACTCTCCGACTCTTTTGCAGATGTTGACTCGGTTGGAACAGTCTTAGCGGGTTTTGCGGGAGGATCACATAGAATATGATTCTCAAGAGGTATGTCCTCTTCTTTGATTACCGCATCAGACTTTTCCGAATCAGTATCATCGGATTCATCATCAGAAGAATCAGTATCCTCAATCACAACTGTAGGATCCTGATTCTGTTCAGCAGAGGACACACATGTATCTGCTGACACATCTGAATCTGATGATACTTCTTTCTTGTATCCGAGACCTGTTGCACATTCTGCTGCAAATTCCTTAACATCTAGAGGAACAGATGGTTCAAAATGAGTTCTATACTCCTCATCGGGCAGTGCATCATAATTGTGTTTGACAGGTGGTGGACATTGCTTATATCCAATGCATGTGACATCCTTTTTCTCTTTCTGCACATCAATGATGTGATCCAACACATAGCTAGAGCTTAAATAGCTATCTAACTTGAGTCGTATCGCCTCACTTTCTGTTTTAACACAAGCCATTTCCTTTTGCATTACCTCAAGGCGAGTTATATACAAGTTAATGTCAGTTTGTTTTCTGGAAACCATTTTTGTTAACTCGATTTTATCTTTCTTTAATTTTTCAATCATCGATTTAAACTCTTTTTCATGGTTCTCATAAAACATGTTGGCTTCAGTGCATTTTGAAAGATCAACAGTCAATTTCTGATTATGAATGAATGTCACATCATATTTCTCTTGCAAAGCCTCGTGTTTGCCTTGCAATTCACACCACTTATCATTCACTAGAACATGTTTGTCTTGCAATTCAAACAAACTAGCTTGTAAAGCATCGTGTTTGCCTTGCAACTCAGACATGTTTGCTTCCAAATCAGCACATCTAACATGCAATCTATCACAATTATCACAGCTAACAGAAGTGGGTTCATCGACACATACCTGACTTGATGAACTGTCGACATTAGCCATAAAGGCTGAATGGAGAGAAGACGAAGAATAAGCAGCTTGATCCACCAAAATAGATCTTCTTTGAATTCCTGCTGCAGCTTCATCCAATAGCTCATCAATAACTGCATCGACTGACGCACTTGATGTGTCATCTTCCTGATCATTCCCTGAACCCGAGGACTCTTCATCCGAGCTTCCACTGTATCCTGAGCTGTTTTCATCTTCAGAAGATTCATCACCATTGGTGGAAGATTCTCCACCACTGGTGTGATTTAGATCCTTCACGATTTCAGCAAAACAAGCTGTGCCATCTGGAGCGTCATTTCCCAACTGGATTGACCAATCACAACCTTCATCTACTTGAACCACAAGTGCCTGGTTGGCATTTGATGGTCCTGCTTGAGTCTGGTTGTTGACAGGCACCAATGTGCGAACATTGTTCCTGTTCTGGTTCTGCTGGTTGCCTTGACCTCTAAAAGGATTCTGGTTTCCATGTTGAGATGGCCTCGTACATTCACGCTTGAAATGACCACGTTCACCACAATTGAAGCATTTAACAGCCTGTTTATCGAACCCATACTTGGTGTCTTTTCCACCTTCCAAGCTGGTTCTGCCCGTTCTTTCCATGAAATCCTTTGCTCGCCTCACAGCACTGGCAAAGGCCCACTTTATGTCCATCATCTCCATCTCCTCTTTATCAATCTGCTGATAGTCTTCTTGTGTCAGATTAACGTTACCAATCTGACCTTCAACTAATCCACAGTATGCGCTCACCAAAGTGTTAAGCAGCTCCATGTGTTCCTTGGCTACCTCCACACTGACTTTAGAAAAACTTGAGGTGTCGAGCCGTACTGTATTTGGCTTTGACTGCTGAGTAGCAGATGATGTACTTCCATAACATGCTTGCTGTTGAGGAGGAAGTGGATTCCCATACATGTCTGTTGGTCCGGTAGATTGAGGAGGAGGAAGTGGATTCCCGAACATATCAGTTGTTTCGGTAGGTCGAACAGGTAAAGGATTTCCGAACATATCAGTTGCTCTGACAGTTCGTTGGCTTTGCTGTTGTGGTGCTGGTTGAGAAACTGGTTCAAGCAGATTCCCAAACATGTCTGTTTTTGGAGGAACTGGAACTTGGATGGTATTGCCAAACATGTCAGTGTGAGACACAAACGCTGTTTGAAGTGGAGCATGTGAAGCAGGTTTTGTAGAGGTGCTCGAAGTTCCATAATACATTTCTGGATTTTGTGGCACTGGAACTCTTTTTGCCTTGAGAGTTTCTTCCTGATTCTTGTTCTCCAGGATTTGAACAAAGTCATTGTAAGTTGTTGTAGTTAGAGTGCCATTGTACTTCATGATTTCCAAGAAAGTATTCCATTGAGGTGGCAAGGCATCTGCAAACTTCTTCACAATCTCTGCTTGAGGTGTAACGACCTCAAAATTTGACAATTCACTCAGCAAATGGTTAAATCGACTTGTCAAATCTCCTAAAGATTCATTCTCCATACAAGAAAAACCATCAAACTCTTTCTTTAGCAAGTCTTTTCTCAATTGGCGGGTCGCTTCATTTCCTACGCCCCTTGTCTTCAATGCATCCCACAGCCTCTTAGTGGTCTTGTAACTGACAAATTGATGATAAATGTCTTTACTCAACGCCTGAGTAAGAATGGCATATGCCTTCTTTTCCAAGTCATAGACCTTCTTCTGATCCTCTGTAAGATCTGCAAACGTAGCAGCAGATGATGCAGCAACCTCTATTGTTTGATCGAAATCTGTGATGAACCGCAACCACAATTCTGTATTTTGCCCAAGGACGTATGTATGAAATCTATCAATCCATCCTGGATATTCATATAAGTGCATCAACTTTGGAGGCCGATTCAAACTTCCTGTTTCACTCTCACTTAAGAGAATGCTTTGAACACTTGGAGTTTGATTTGATACGAAAGCCCATTGACCAGTATTAGCTTGAGAAGACACCGGTGCGGGAGACGGAGTACCAAAATACATATCAGAATTTACCGCCGGCCTATTCCATCTTGGATTCATTTTTGATCAAGAAATAATAATACCTGAAAATTCACACTTGAAACAAACAGTTAAGACACACTTGCAACCCTTCTGTTAAAAATACCAACACACTCAACGAAACAAAGTCCCACGAAACAGACTTTGTTATTTTTACGAAATAGATGTACTGGATATTTGACGAAACAGAAAAATTGTATAGGGCCCAACAGAAGTTGACGAAACAAATTTTATAAACTTGTTTGACGAAACCGGAAAGTCTTTTGGCGAAACAGTTTTAAGTTTTGGGCTTGATAATTGACGAAACAGGCCCAATGCTTGTTTTATCGATGAAACAGATTTGTGAAAATGATTGACGAAACAAAAGTTGTTTTTGGGCTTCTAGATAATCCACCTTTGACGAACAAGGGTCCACTTCTAAAATGGCGAAACAAAATGGATTTTGATTTGGGCTTCAGATGTCTACGAAATAAAAATAGAAGCCCAAAACACAATGACTAAATGATTTTCACTTTAGGCCTTTGAAAGTCAACGAAACTGAGTTTTGTCTTGGGCTCCACAATACTAATTTCCTTTTAATTTTTTTTTTTTTTTAAATTAGGCCTTCTACTTGACGAAACAGGGCCCAAATTGTATGTTGTGCATTTGAAACAAGTCTTGTACAATTGCCCAATTGACTTTTTATCACTGACACAAAGTAGATTACTTTTTCAACTCAACTTTCGGCTACACACTTTTCCATTTACCAACCAAATGAGTGTTTTACCAACTTGATATTGAAATGATAATATTTTAAATCTGATCACAATTTACAAGACCACAAACAACTTTTACAAGTAACTTTCAAAGATCAAAAGGTGTACAATTTGAAGAACACTATGAAGTTGAAATGAACACAACCCAGAAATATGAGTTTTCCGACAAACTGATGAGTTTTCCGGTGTCCCGACAACTTTCCGAAACGCGTTTTTGCTTGAAATGTTTAATCAAAACCAATATTTATCATGAAGACATGTGCTTAACACGGTTTTTAACAAAACAAAACAACAAAACAACAAGATTAAACCCGATTTTAACAAGTTTTTCCAGAAAATATGAACTTTTCACAACCCGAAAAACAAACAAGAACACCTCGGTTTTAACAAGGAGAAGAGCCAAAGCTCTGATACCACTTGTAGGTCCGGCTAGGGGAGGATCTAGTCGCCTAATCCTTGTATACGAACCACTCCGGTTGTGCGGAATCCAACCGGAATAGCAAACCGAGATCGAACACGTAAATACACGACACACAAATATCACCGTTTAACACCACTGTATTAAAACTATGAAAAGTCAGTTACAAATCAAGGTTTACAAATGTGCTCTGTAAACTCTCTCTCTCGTGTGTGTGTGCTCTGTTCTTGTGTCTCTCTATCTCTAACTTTCTGTTCTGTCTTCAGTCTATATATATAGACACACAGCACCACGAAACAGACAGGACTCGACGAATCAAGCCTCAGCTCGACGAAATGGAAACAATATTGACGAAACTGTCTGTTTCGTCGACTTGGGTTTAGGCCCAAACAGTGGAGGCCCAATTCATCATGCATGCACGTACATCATTTAATCTGTTTCATATCTTTGAAGTGTAGTCAACATGGTGACATCATCATGACATCATCAAGGTGATGTCATGGTGATGTGTCGACGGGAAAGGCCGCGGCGCTTCGTGCTTCGCGTGTCGAACTCTGGGACGCACGACGGAGGAATGTCGTGACGTCGGGCTTGAGCCGAACCTAACCGGGTCGAACCGAAACGAGTCGCGTCGAGTCGAGTCGCGTCCACATACATGTATCAACACATTGTATCATGTTATCAATACTTCCTAGACAAGTATTATAAACCCAAAGCTATTGACCGTCCAGAAAACCAAAAATGAAAAACTATATTTTTAGTTGTTAGATAACCTAACAGCTTATTCCTATAGTAAATAAAAGAGTAAATTACCTACTAAATCCCCGTGTTTTAGTAATTTTAACTATGGTTGTAAAACAAGGTTTCCAAAGCCAAGTACTCCCATAGTAGTCGCTACAAGGTAAGTTGTCGAGTCGACTTTTTTAAACTCCACCTAATTACTCGGAATTGATCAAACACGATCAATATCAGCCAAAATCGGATCTTGTAGGTCAACTCGGGTTTGAATTAAAAAATAATAAACATAATTTATATGCCTATCAAATTAAAAAATTTAATATAATTTAACATATTTGGTTATAAATATTAAGAACTTTATTTTATTTGACATAAATTTGAATTCTCAAAACTAATTTCTTTATAATTTAGTAGGTTCCAGTATTCCCCAAGCTCTGAACTCCCCGATCGACCGACTAGTGAGCGTCTAGCGACTTTTTCAACCATGATTTTAACCACTTAAATGCAAAATCAAAAAGTTTAATGCTCTGAGTTCTTAACCGCTCATTTTATAACCCGACGATTACCATGAAATCGAAAAGATAAAAAAATTAATTTTCTTTTTCAATTTTTGTCACCAAGAGATTAATTAGAACTCCACCAGGTTTTTTTTTTAAATTTTTTTTCTTTTAGTATATTTAAAAAAAATCTTATTTTGATGTCTTAGCGTATTTATTGATTTTATTAGATAATTGCAAGTGTTCGTTAATTATTAATTATTTGAAGCTTTTTATTTGGTATTAACGATCAATTGGACTTCAATCTAAATGACTAGGTTGGCCTTTTTCAAGAATAAATCAACGCGAATCCAAGTCAAGCCCTTGGTCAAAAATTCAAATTGGTTTAGAATTTGGCTTAAGCTATATGTTTATCAAATTGTTTGTACCCAAATATTTTTATCACTCTATGCTTCTTTATCATTATCATTATCATTTGTCAAATAATTAAAAGCATTCTAAAGCCGAAACACAAGTTAAACTCTTGAATAACTAATTAAACAATATATCTTTTATAAGAATCGATTACAAGACATAAATTATAAAAAGGTGTATCTTTATGGAAAACTTCAAATCTTAATCAATCATCACAACCAACTCTCTCAATTGTCATTAAAACTAATATTCAAATCTTAATCAATCATCATGCCAAACTAAAAATTTCTGATTCTTGAAGAACACCATCCATGGGAGTCCAAAAACCACATCAACAAACCGCATTGTCAGGTCCATAACCACCCGTAGTTGCATATTGTTATTATTTTTGTCGAGTCACACATCGGTTCATGACCACACAATATCGCCAAACGAGTCAACCAATTGTTCACCTAACTTTTCAGGGTCATCCGCGAGTGCTCGGATGAAAGTGTTAACCACTCTACGTTCATGCTCTGTTGAACTCAGACTAAACCACGTGAACAGTTTACGTCTAAACTCTTTCGTGATGTGCCCTTCACGCTCAAGCTTCCAGAACACCACACAATATTCCGTCAGCTTTCGAAGTGTTGGACTTGACCATATGACCAGGCCCACTCAATTCTGGACCTGATATATCATCCAAGCCTCTTCGATCTCCAACCCAAGTTAGTTGTGGCAGTTTCCCAGAGTCTCGGGCTTTAAGTATAGAGTCTGGTTCAGCATCTTTGGCACCAGATGGTCCTTCAATTTGAGGAACAGAACCTTCTGCAAGGGGAAAAATAAAACATGCATAAGAATTGAAGGGTCAATTCGGGTCATGTAACAGAAAAAAACTAGCTAGCAGACGCACAGGTCACCTAAATCATTTTGTTCAAAAAAACAAATTATTATATTGGAACAGTATGTTTTTGTAATCTTAATTGATTTACTAATGATTTAAAAAAAAGTACAATTTGGACATACAACGTGCACCCAATTCAACCCAACCCGAGCCGACTTTTTAAACGAAAGAAGCCAGGTCGGAGTAGATAGCTTTACCAGCCAGGGCACTAGAATGTTCGCAGATTTCATCTGTATAAATTTAAAAATGGTTAATCAGAAATGTCATTTTTTAGGTTAGTTACCTGCATCACGTTCGCAGATCTCATCTTGGGCATGGTGATACATTCCTATGAACAATCACCATGCTATCAAGATTAATTAACACGCATTCTTCAGTTCCCTGCAGCATCTGGAATCAGTTAGTCAGTATAATTATTAACAATATAAACCAAGAATTAAAGATAACTAACCATTCGTCTGTCTAGGATCGGCAAGTGGAGGCAGAAGATGCGTCTGAAGCGGCAGTGGTGAACTAGGGTTTACCGACAGTGGACTCAGAAGCGGCGCTGAATAATAAAATTGAGAATTAGGGTTTGATTTATAATGGTGGTTCATGTGAAATTTTGCATTTTAACCCCTCCTTTTTACACTATTTATCTGTTAATTACCCCTCTGGCCCTTTCATTTAGTTTGTTTACTGAGACTAAAAAATTATGTAGTTTTGCTTATGATAGATATACTCTATTTATCTTCAAACCACACATGTTTACATTAGTTTTCACATTACATAGTCGTGTATCTCTATGTCACATTTCATCGAATTAGGTTTCAAGCATTCATCCACGTACATATACAAATTACATGGGTGGGTGGGATAGCCACTCTCATTACACGATTATGCATGTGCTTCAACATCACATAGCAATATGTGATTTTTGGGCAATTATATGACATGTGTGCTAAGTAGAGTTAGTGAAACTTTATTCTTGCAACTATAACACAAACGTGTGAATTTTTAGATGTTTCATAAATCTTAAGAATTCAATTTTAAATATACTCAAGATTCTTGCTTTCATCTTATGGAGAAGGGAGGGGGGCTATATGATTGTATAGCCAAGTTTAGAGCATTTCCAGATAATTAAGATTTTTTGGTACATTTTAATAGGCGATTAATATGCTCATTTCATAGATTTAAGATTTGATTTTAGATCCCGTCGGTCTTTAGAGTGACAGCAGGTAAAGATTACCAAGCCAAGTTTGGCGCTTTCACTTTTGTTTAGATATGGAGGTTCATATTTACAAGGAAATACAATCATGATGTGTTATACGTTCCAAAAGGAACACATGTGTAAAATCAATATGTTCTTGAAAAACAAACTAATAACGCTTCATTTGAAATTCCTTGTGAAAAAATGAGTGTCACTATATTGTACACGTGAAGTTTTTAAAGGGTTTGAGAAGGAGAAATCAAGTATTCCATTAAACCTATTCTCATTTTTCATATCACATAGTTGTCTACCTCTATGTAACTTTTAACCAACTTCATTAAAACACATATCCACATCCACATATATAAGGGAGCACATTGTTGTGACAACTGCTTCTTCCACACACGATTTTTGTTTCCAACCCACATAGAAATATGTATCTTGTTGAGTAATAATATAACACCTGGAGATTGAGGCACTTTACAATTGTCACGGCCATGAAATTAACAAACGCACAAGTCGTTTCTTAGATTTGTAATTTAGATCCGATTAAGATTCGTGCTTTCAATTTTGGAGTGATAACATGTAAAGATCGCATAGCCATGTTTGGAACTTTTAGCTTCCGGTTAGATTTCCACGGTACATTTTTGCATAAAGGTCGTGTATATGTTTGTGATGTGTTATAACAACGTGACAGAAAATCCTATGCACAATTAAGATGTTCTCGCGAAAAAATATAACGACATTTTAAATTGAGGACTCCTTGTTGTAGGTTCAAGATTTCGGACCGAAACCTGTGATTAGTGAGTGATTAAGTTCAAGACGGGAGAGATTAGAGACTAATAAAAAACTTCTTTGTATTAATCCGAAAAATACCAAAGGAGTATACATCCGGGGAGAGACCAAGTGGTGATCTCTCCCCCAAGGTCTAAAACCTTCATCCAAACTCTCCGCTAACTCTCTCATTTTCAAATGAACAAGGGGTTGGTATTTATAGTCACACCCACTTGTCTTGCAAACACACACGGTCAAACACATAGCCCTCTCGTTTGACCACTTCAAACGAGCGGGTCAATACACGGTCGTTTGACCGTTTCACTAACAATTACATAATTAGAAAAAAATAATTCAAATCTATTCGAACAGCATAGGACACAAAAACTGCATGAACAAATTCCCCCTTGTCCGTTGCTGTCGAATGCTGAAAATGCAACTGCAATCGATCTTCAGTCAAGTATTTGTTGATGTTATCTTCTCTGTGTTAACGAATTCCCCCTTGACCGATGATCCAGGTAAGTAGTATCTTCACTTGAATCTTCATAGCAATCCCAAAACCCTTGAAGCTTCTCGTATAAAATTTCCCCCTCAAAGTATGCGTATCCGTGTTGGGTGTTGTGCAATCTCCTTGCAAGGCTAAATTGACTGATCTTCCGCTGATCTTCCAATACTCCAACCACATTTGATATGGGTTCCATTCTTTTAAAAACTGCATCAAGTCTTGATCTTGTCATAAGAACTCCATTTCATTCAAGCATACTACATTGGTAGAGTTTTCTGGTGAACTGTCTTCTATAAACCATCTTTGTGGAATCGACCAAGTAATGCACTTTGATCCTCAGCATCAACAATTAGGAAGTCAGCTAGACCGAGTATATCACTTGCAAGCTCAACTAGCATGCTTGGTTGAACTACATCCAGATCTCATTGTCTCGCCTTTGTGAAGTTGACCAAGTAATGCACCACGGATCTTCAGCCTCAGTACTCAGGATGTCAGCTTGACCAAGAAAATCGTTTGCGAACTCAACGAATTGAATTACACCCACATCCCAATAAAATCTCATAAAGATTCCCCAGGTCTTCAGTGAACAACGCTTTGAAACTACTCTAGACTTTAGATACCTGTTTGTTTTCATGCAAAACCATTCACGCTGGCTGGAGGATTAATTAAAATCCTCAAATATGTGTCTCTGCAAAACGTTCCACACAGAACCTTTAGTATCACCAGAAAAACACACTCTCCACCACCTGTGATTGCGTTTAGAAATTTATCAAAGAAATTCCAAAACATATGAAAAAATTTTATCCCCCCATTTCTTTGGTAAAATCTCTAAACCTTGACAAATTCCCTCCACTGAGCAGAACTGTCGTCAAATTTACTGAACAGATTCTCTCCACTGAGCAGAATCTTTCAAACGTTCTAGGTTTTTCTAAAAATCACGAAAGCGACTTTCTTCTTTGCATATTCTCGTTGATAATGAAAGTCCCGTAGCCTCGTAGGATCCGACTTGTATCCCCCAAAAGTTCTGCTAACACCTAATCCTAAAACTTCCATTATAGGCATAACTCTTCGACTTTGTGAACTCGTTAGGACCGTTTTTCTTGGCTCTCTAGGTTCCTTTAATCGTTACCAAATGCAAGAATATGACAATAAACAAAATTCTTTCGAGCATGTACGAACACAGATAACAAAACAAATTTTCACGTGTGGAAGAAAAATATACAGTTTTTGGCCCATAATAGTCACGTCACCAATTTTGACATTTGCACCGGTAACCGTAACTACCCCACGTTTAACAAAAATCAAGTTTTCATCATGCCTCATCATCCCACGCGATCCCGAATCTATACGAATTTGACGTTAAAAATTAACTCAAATATCTTTCGCGAACACCCGACCTCCACTTTGCAACTCACGAGTCTAAACATTAAACAAATCTAACATTAAATTCAATGTTAGTTGCTCAAAAGTGGGCCGACGAACATAGATCTTTGTTAATTGTTCACCAACAAGTGGGCTGATGAACAAGTCTAACATAAACTGTTTAATTGTTCAAAAGTAGGCCGACGAACAATCATGAGGTCCTACGAAGACTCATTGTTTGAAGCCCACGAACAAACTTAATGAGACTCAGCTGCAACAAACATACGTAATTGTGTGTGGGCCCTTCATAACAAAATTTTATATTCCGTAGAAGACATATCATGCGGCCCAGTGACTCTCATGTGGCCCAATCACCAATGTTTAAGACAACTAGGCCCATCCTCCTCCTACCCTATCATGCGGCCCAATAAACTGTCATGATCCACGAAGATTGATTCTTCGTCGAAAGGATTCTTTCAACCAAAGGGTGACAGTGGATTCTTCGTCCAATGATCTGAACCAAGTCCACGAATAATGGATTTTTCATCCAAGGGAATCTTCGTAGGAGGTTCACCACGAAGACTACTCTTCGCCGATTAAATGGAGTAAAACATGAAGCCCACAATGAAACAGGATCACGAACAATGAAGACTCTTCGTTGACCTTACATGGTCTTCGACCAGCGAACAATTGATTCTTCATCCAGCGAACAATTGATTCTTCGTCCAGCAAACATTTGATTCTTCGTCTAGCGAACAATTGATTCTTCGTCCAACGAGCCATCTTGATTCTTCGTCAACCATGGAGTGTTCGTAGACCATTTCATTCTTCGTCAAAGGATTCTTCGACAGAGAAAGATTCTTGGTGGATGCAGATATGAAGAAACCCTAGTGTTTCTTAACAGCCGCCACCATCTTCAACAACACAGCGACCTGTTCGTTTGTAGATCTGATGAAGAACCTTCAAATGATGATGAAAACATGATTTTCTGGTGTGAAACAGCAAACTCAACTCTTTGGTATGAACCTATTCATCTCAGACCCATGTATATGGTCTAAATCTGGGTTTTTCTTCATGTTTCCACTATTTTACATCTTGAACAAAAATCACAAAAATGACAGATCTAGAGCACATCTGACTTAACAAACTGTTAGATTCACTAATTCGGGTACCATGGCTCTGATAACAATTGTAGGTCCCTAGAGGAGGATCTAGAACACCTTCTCCTTGTTACCGAACACACCTGCAAGTGCGGATTCCAAGCGGGTATGTAACCAAGACAAAGAACACAAACACAAAAAAAAAAAAGATTCAACGATTAAAGCCTAAATGTATTCAACCAAAGGAGTTTGTTTAAAGAGATGATACAAGATAACACACAAACTCTCTGAATACTCTCACTGTGTTCTACTCCGTGTTCTCCCGAAATGATAAACAAGTGCCTGTATTTATAGGCCCAACACCCAGTAACCCTACAAAGAATGGTTACTGGGCTCATGAACATTCATCAGGCCCACGAAGAAGGGAATCTTCGTGGACCATTTCAACGAACCCTTCATCACCACGAAGAGTGGGATTCTTTGTGGTGAACAATCATACAAAACAATCATTCTTCGTGTGATGTATAAGCCTGGACGAACAATGAGTCTTCGTGAGTTGCATGGAAGTTGATGAAAACTTGATTTTTGATAAACGTGGGGTAGTCACGGTTACCGGTTCAAATGTCAAAAATGGTGACATGACTATTATGGGCCAAAAAACAGTATATTTTTCTTCCGCACGTGAAAATTTGGTTTGATATTGTTGTTCGTACATGCTCGAAAGAATTTTGTTTATTGTCATATTCTCGCATTTGGTAACGATTGCAGGAACCTAGAGAGCCAAGAACGGTCGTAACGAGTTCACAAAGTCGAAGAGTTATGCCTATGATCGAAGTTTTCGGATTAGGTGTTAGCAGAACTTTGGGGGGATACAAGTCGGATCCTACGGGGCTAGGGGACTTTCATTATCAACTAGAATATGCAAAGAAGAAAGTCGCTTTCGTGATTCTTAGAAAAAATGAGAACGTTTGAAAGATTATGCTTAGTGGAGAAAATCTATTCAGTAAAGTTGACGACAGTTCTGCTCAGTGGAGGGAATTTGTCAAGGTTTAGAGATTTTACCAAAGAAATGGGGGGATAAAAATTTTTCATATGTTTTGGAATTTCTTGGGTAAATTTTCGAAACGCAATCACAGGTGGTGATGTGTGTGTTTTTCTGGTGATACCAAAGGTTCTGCATGGAATGTTTAGCACATACACATATTTGAGGATTTTAATTAATTCTCCAGCCAGCGTGAAGGGTTTTGCACGGAAACATACAGGTAACTAAAGTCTACAGTAGTTTCAAAGCGCTGTTCACTGAAGACCCGGGGAATCTTTATGAGATTTTACAGGGATCAGGGTGTAATTCAATGTGTTGAGTTCACAAACGATGTACTTGGTCAAGCTGACATCCTGAGTACTAATGCTGAAGATCCGTAGTGCATTACTTGGTCAACTTCACAAAGGCGAGACAATGAGATCTGGATGTAGTTCAACCAAGCATGCTGGTTGAGCTTGCAAGTGATATATTCGGTCTAGCTGACATTCTGACTGTTGATGTAGAGGATCAAAGTGTATTACTTGGTCGATTCCATAGAGATGGTTTACAGAAGACAGTTCACCAGAAAACTCTATCAATGTAGTATGCCTGAATGAAATGGAGTTCTTATGACAAGATCAAGACTTGATGCAGTTTTTAAAAGAATGGAACCCTTATCAAATGCGGTTGGAGTATTGGAAGATCAGCAAAATATCGGTCAATTTAGCCTTACAAGGAGATTGCACAACACCCAACACGGATACACATACTTTGAGGGGGAAATTTTATACGAGAAGCTTCAAGGGTTTGGGATTGCTATGAAGATTTAAGTGAAGATACTACTTACCTGGATCATCGGTTAAGGGGGAATGTATTAACATAGAGAAGATAACATCAACAAATACTTGACTGAAGATCGATTGTAGTTGCATTTTCAGCATTTGACAGCAACGGACAAGGGGGAATTTGTTGGTGCAGTTTTTGTGTCCGATACTGTTCGAATAGATTAGAATTATTTTTTGCTGATTATGTAATAGTTAGTGAAACGGTCAAACGAACGTGTATTGACCCGCTCGTTTGAAGTGGTCAAATGAGAGTGCTATGTGTTTGACCGTTTGTGTTTGGAAGACAAGTGGGTGTGACTATAAATACCAACCCCTTGTTCATTTGCAAATGAGAGAGTTAACAGAGAGTTTGGATGAAGATTTTAGACCTTGGGGGAGAGATCACCACTTGGTCTCTCTGCAGATGTATACTCCTTTGGTATTGTTCGGTTAGCTTATACTCGGGCCGCTTTGTAACGTTATACTACCGGATTAATACAAAGAAGTTTTCTTATTAGTCTCTAATCTCTCCCGTCTTGAACTTAATCACTCACTAATCACGGGTTTCGGTCCAAAATCTTGAACCTACACTTGTGAAAAATGAGTGTCATGTCTTTATGTTGTACACATGAACTTTATAATGGGTTAAGAATTCACAATAATAAACACATATTGTGTCATGATTTCAAGGTTTATGAGTTTTGGTAAAAAGTTGACCCCAATTAAACCAAGTTGTCCACCTTCTTGATTTCAACATATAAACGACACTACTGAGTTTCGTTAATGCTCCAGCTTATAGGTCCACTTGGAGGATCAAGATAACCTACTTCCTTGTTTGTTGACACAAATACGAGTGTGGAATCCACGTAGTTATGCAAACCCAAGCAAAGAAATGCAAAACACAAGTAACCAAAGATTCACAATCTTAGATTAACTTAAGAGAATCAGTACAACACATACACACAGTGCTTACAACCTTCAGACCGTAAATAAAGACCATACAAATTACAACGTAATAAGAACAAGCGACAGACACAAAACTGCACCAACACAGCTCAATGAATATTATTTTCTTTTTTCAATGGACAAGACTAATTTTATATAGTTGTGCAAATCATACTTAAAACTACACATCTTTACACTAGTTTTCACATTACTTACATAGTCGTGTATCTATATGTCACATTTAACCAAATTAGTTTTAATTCACCGGTATACATAACGAATTACATGGATGATGATTGGGATAGCCACTCTCACCCCACAATTATGAATGTATTTCAAAATCACATAGAAATACGTGATTTTTTGGGTAGTTGTGACATGTGTGCTAGATAAAGTTAGTGAAATTTTATTCTAGAAACTATAACACACATGTGAGAATTCTAGATGCTTAATACTTTTATGAATTCAAAATTAAATATACTCAAGACTCTCTTGCTTTCAACTTTGAAGTGAACGAGAAGGGGGAGGAAAAAGATTTCATATCCAAATTTGGAACTTCTCGATGTAATTTAGATTTTGGGGTCCATTTTAATAGGAGACTAATATGTTCATGATGTGCTTTGACGTTGTGATAACATAATAATGCATGTTCTTGCAAAAATATGACAACAAACGTATACATTTTAACAACTTCTTTCCTTTAAAAAAATATGTTCTTAATTTATTATAAAAATGTGTACAAGATAAAATAAAATGTCCTGATTTGAAGATATGATTTATGATCATGGATCTTTGACAGTTTTCAAAACGTACTCTAGTAACAACCCTAAAATAAGCACTCAAGTGATTACTTAGATTCGTTTTAGGTTTTAAGATTTCATCTTAGGTGAATTGTAAAGATGAGTTGTGAAATCTAAAACATGGTTTGAATGACAAATATCTTGAGCGGTACCTTGTTGATATTTTGACCAAGCAATAGTCGCCCATTTTTCTTGTTACACTTCTTTATGTTTCATCATTGATTTTTGTTATATTTAGCATTTAAACCTATTAAGGAGTGTATTTTACAATATGTAACCGTGTATTGGAAAGATACATACATATATATATATATAATTTGTTTTTTAAGTTAAGAACTAAAATATACATGTTGCACTTAAACTTTTCTAACCAAATACAATGAGAGAGAAATAGAGACAATTATGCAAAGAGTAACCTCGTATGTAGGCTAAACGAAATTAACATATATGTTTTTGAGGTTATCATGTTTAACTTATAATTAATTACAAATTAAATCATTAAATAAGCTAATGTAACAAAATATAGTGTTACATTTATATTTCAAGACATTACCACAAACTAATATAGTATAATGACTCATTGTCATCCATTATAATACATACCAATTTATGACCCATAATATTCACTCAAGCATTTATATGAGACAAGTAGAAGACCATAGAGGTAACATCAAGTCTTATATAAAATTTATATGTTTACTTTTGTAATCATATCTTATATAAAAATTCACAAGCACACACATAGATAATTTCTTTAAAAATATTTGTAGTATAACACAATGCAATACAATATAGTGTAAGATGACGAAGGGCAACATAATAATATAATGTAATATGATGAAACGGGATCAGGAGAAAACGCTCAAAAGTGTGAGAACGGTGAGAACGCTTCCTGGCCCAACACGTGTCACGCCGCTTAGTGAAGGGCGGAGGGGCTTTTTTATCCTTTCATCTTCTGCTTTTCTAGTTCCGCTTTTCTGAACATTGTTTGAATTTTTGGGGTTTAAGATTTTTGGCGTTAACAAAATTCAATAATTAATGGCGTTTAATGGTTTCATCGTATTAACATTTTGGCGTTTATGGCGTTTATTCAAATCGTATGCCATTGTAAACCAGGGTTCAGGAAATCTATTTGAATGACGTTTTTCAAGGCGTTTTAAACAAGATGGCCCATTGTTCTATTATTTTCTATAAACATTTTGGCGTTTGGGTTATCTTGGCGTTTTACAATTGTTGGATTATATTTCATCCACAGTAAAAAAAAATACAAGCGAAGAAAATAAATTAAAAATCCTAATCGGATCTCTCTTCACAATATTCACTGTCATCAGTCTCTCTGTTCTTTAATAGTACAAGAACTGTCACAAAAAATATGGCGTTTTATTTAACAAGCCCGTCAGTTTGATTATTTTGCCTGCTCGTCTGTTGAAGTTGCTTTTTTTGTGGATGTTTTGGGACATAGATCTATGACGTGTGGGTGGGTTTTCTGCTTTTTCTTCATGTTGATCTTCATCTTTATAATCATCCCACTCTTTAGTGTCATTGATCTCTTCTCCTTATTCAAGCCTTCTTCAAGAACAAAAAATACAAAATGCCATGACTAGATCAGTATCTTTTTTCTTGAAGTTTTGTCCATCTCAAGCAAAGCAAAATCTTACTGAGTTACTTGCCTCCGCTAACAATTCATTCAGTGAAGACGAATAACAATACTGAATATCCAAAAAAGCATATTAGGCATCTTTGATTTCTTTTTTGGCGTTTTACAGTGAGTGGTATTTAGTACTATTGGCATTTGTTTTTTGTTTTTTTTTTGGTTTGATCAAATGGAAGTTGCTGAGACATATCATTTTATAGGATCTCTTTTTGGCGCTTAAGTTAGGCGGTGCGTTATTATAATAAAGTATTTGTCTTTTCAGTTACTGTTTGTGATTATTGTTTTTGACAAGCTTTAAATCTGAAGTCTGTAACACGTCCCATATTTCAAGTTTGGCGTTTTAGATTCTATTATAATAAATTTTCCCTATCTTTAGTTTTTCTGATTTGAAGTTACCGTTTCTAGTTACATTTTCAAGTTTGTTTTTTATTTTTTAAGGTTTTTTATAATACTTTTTCAAACTAATTTTATTCTAGTTTTGGGGTTTTTGGGGGCGTTTAACGGGATGATATCGTTTAAACAAGCATTTTGGCTGTTTTGGCGTTTTTATTATACAACAATCAACTGAAGAAGAAAATAATAAAAAAAGAATACATAAAAAAAGTTTTTTTATAATAGTTGTCCAAAGTAATTTTATGATGGTTTGATAAACGCCAAAGGTGTAAGTCATTTGCCTTTTTGGTGTTTTTATTATATATGACATTGTTTATTAAATAACAATAAACTGAAAAAGAAAATTAAACAAAATAAATATTGATCTTCCAAATCTTCACTGTCACCAAGCATCTTCACTGACTGTTTCGACTTTCGTATGAAATCAGCCTCTTTTTCAATAAATTTTCTCCATATCATGCAGCAAATTGTTATTGAGTTTACACCCTTTCAGCCAAAATGTTATCTTTTTTGCCGTTTTACCGAGAAAAAGAACGCCACAAAATAAACCATCTCAAAACTGTAAATTTGATCATGCTAAAATCAATAAAGTGTTGCTGAATGGTGATGGATAACATTGTTAATCCTCAGTTAAGAAAGATAACTGACAATGTTGTCCACACCATACAGCTACACTTTATTTGACAGCAATATATTTGATGTTTGGGTTTTCTGGCGTTTATCAGACGAATGGTATATATTATGTTGATACATATTAGTGGATACGGCTCACTCGGTTCGAATACGTTACAAGTTAGAAGACCGAGACTCGACATCCTTCGTCGTGTCTCAGATTGTTATCAACTGTGTCTGCAAGTCTTATATGATTTGCATAGTGCAGATCTATCAGTTGCTGTTGTTTGCTTGCATGATGAAAGACATGAAGCTCCCATATGACAAAACTGGTCCAGTTCTGCATGACGAAACATCTGACCTTCTGTTGTTGTTGATGAAACATTTGTTGAAGCCTGCGACGAAACTCCTGCATTGACGAAACTCCTACATGTTTCGTCATCATGGTCTTCCATCATGAAGTTTCGTCGGCTCTTTGATGTTTCGTCTGAGACTTTCGTCGACTCGGCATGTTTGGTCGACCAGGTGGTTATATAAGCAGCAGACACGAGACAGAACATAAGGTTAGAGAACCAGAAGACACAACACAGAGAAACGAGAGAACTGAGAGAGGTAACTGAGAAAGTTTGAGTGTGTAACTTTATAAACAAACTTTCGAGCGTTAATACAGTTTATATTTAAACGTTAAATCTCTGTTTTCTTGTTCTAACTCAGTTTGCTTTACCTGTTGGATTCCGCACAACCGGGTTTGTTCGTATACAAGGATTAGGATACTAGATCCTCCGCTAGATGGGCCTACAACTGGTATCAGAGCTGTGGCTCTCTTCCTTGTTAAAACCAAGACGTTTTCTTATGTTTTTAAAGGATTTTTTTTGCATTTTCTGGAAAAACAAGTTTATAACCTTGAAAATCTTTATATTTTGCTTATTAGTTTGATGAAAAACCTTGTTAAGTTCATGTTTACATGTTAAGGTTTGGTTTTTATTAAACTTTGTGTGCAAAATTGCGGTTCGAAAATTTTTCGGTTGGCCGGAAAACTCATAAGTGTTCTTTAGATATTCAAAGTGTTCTTGAAAAAGTTCATGTTTTGATTCTTGTTTGAAGTTTACTGAAGTTGTTTGACAAGTGGGTTGTTCAAAATGATTGTTATTTTTCTGAAAAGTATGGGTGAGGTTGAAAGTTGGTAAACCGAGGGATGGCCTAAAAGTAAAGTAAAGTGAAGTTTGAAATTGCCACTCCTTGTGTCAGAGATAAAAGGATAAGATCAGATTTCTCTTACATAATATCTCACCAACTTTGCACATTAGTCAACGAAACTCCATTTTTCCTAAAAATTTGATTTTAACGAAACTCTTATTTTTCCTCAAAATTGGTTTTGACGAAACTCATAATTTTCGTCACAATTGTTCTTTGAAGAAAGATCACATTTTTCATCATTTTGTCTTTGATGAAAAACCCTTTTTCGTCAGAAACGGAGTTTCACCAAAAACCAAGTGTTTCGTGGATCACTTTTGCCAAGTATTAACAGAAGCTTTCAAAAGTTATTTTAACGAATTATTTTAAGTGATTTTAGCAGGTATTCCGTATTATATATTCAAAATGAATCCAGACTAGTGGGGTATTCCATCCAATACGGAGAGCAAATATAGAAGCACGGGTTTATCTCCATCATGGGCCGAATCTCCAGCACCCGCATCTAATACGGAGAGCAAGTATAGAAGCACGGGTTTATCACCATCATGGGCCGAATCCCCCGCACCCGCATTTTCGTCAGTTCCATCTCAAACGAATTAAATTTCGACTGGTCAATGGGAATTTGTTTCAAATCAAACTCAAAGTATTCAAAGTATACTTTTAAGCGAAAGCGAAACCGGAAGCCTTAACCATCCACTGAAGCTAATGCACATGAATGAATATCCTGGATGGGTAGAAAGATTCCATATACGTATGTCCATGGGCAAAACACGGAACTGTGGTTATGTTTTACTACAGATTTCGATCAAGCTCTTGATGTTGCCGCTTCAACTGCCGCGACATTTCCAGATCTTACGGAAGACGAGAAAAGGCATATGATTTAGAAAAGAAAGTGTTTTGGTCAAAAATTACCGAAGCAATTAAGTGATCAAATTAGTTAAGTGAGGTAGTGTGCTAAAAACGTGTTTTGAAAATATGCTAGTTAAGTTGTTTACAAAAACAGGTTCAGGATATAGCTCAGGATATTGAGCTATATCTATGATCAAACAATGAGCAAAAATGTAAAGGGTGACACGAGATGTACGAGGAAAGCCCTTGATCAATCTAGATCGCCGGCATAAAACCTCGGGAGCTGACAATCGCAGTTG
The DNA here is from genome assembly GCA_030545235.1 of Helianthus tuberosus. NCBI lineage: Eukaryota > Viridiplantae > Streptophyta > Magnoliopsida > Asterales > Asteraceae > Helianthus > Helianthus tuberosus. Next base: position 172,549,812 of record CM060351.1, read on the forward strand.
CCATGTTCTTCTTATTGCTTCAAATATCAGGATACAGTGAAGGATATGATGCGGATCAACTAAGTGTTACAATGCAATTCGAGTAAAAGTGTTAGTGCGTTGTGAGTGTTTGCAAGTAGAGAGAAAGAGTGTGCGAAAGATTGTGTGTGTTGCTATCTGATTCGATCAATCCATTTATAGAAAAATGAAAATAACAAACTACCCTATTAAACTGGGATGCTTCGAATATTCCTCAAGTGAACGTTGAAGTCAACGTCTTCTGGCTTCAACATCTATAACCCAACTGATTTGCCCGAGTCTTGAGGAGAAGAAGTTCACTTGAACGTTGGAGACTTGCACCTTCTAATCTGCATGTGGTTAAATTAGTCACTACCAGGATATCGTATCAGGATATTACCAATATCCTGATCCGGCATCCTGGACAATAAAACAAACAAAGTCAGAATATCAGTCAGGATATATGAGCAGAAAATCACCCATAACAATTGTCCCCAAAATATATCTGTTGGTATACCAATTCCAACGGATATATTTTAAATCTTATCCCTCGAATCGAGGTTATTGAATTGAAACGACGGTCAAGATAGCACTATGTAACTTCCAACGCGGTTTTTACTCGATGGATATCTATTACGCCCCTATATCTTCTCTCTTTTTGTTTGAAAACCAAATATCATCAACTGAGTCTCCAGGTAATTACTCATTCCTTCCTCGTTTCCTGTTAATTTCTTTATTCTACTTCCAATGGCCACTAGATCCTACCCTCAAACCGGTGAATCGTCAGAGACCTTTATCCAGCAAAACCTTCTTAAAAACCCCGAGAAGGAGATCTGTGCCTTTGATAACGCAGACATTGCAGCGTTGAGAGCCTCCGGCGCTTTCCCCGACGGTACAATTATTAGGCCATTTGATCAATCAATTCGATCGAATGTTTCTTCCGCCGATTGGGTCTGTTTTCCGGCATACCCTTTCTCACTGGGTCTTCGGTATCCATTTCCTACATTTATGATGCAATTTTTCCGAACTACTGGTATTTCCTTTGCCCAAACAATGCCCATGGTTTGGAGAGTACTGATCGTACTCAACCAAATCAAAAATCTTCATTGTCCTGAGCTCCGCATGGAGGATATCCCGATTGCTTATCGCCTCCGATCACATGGTTCCAGTCGGTTCTTACTCTTTTCAACTTCCAGCAAACCCCTCATTCTTAAAGCCACCAAGAACGAGGATGGATGGCAGAGTAAATTCTTCTTCGTCAAGCGAGACTCCATCTATGAGGGTGCTAGCCTTCCGGTGGAGTGGTTAACCACCGGTAGGGTTTAGGGTTTCAAGAATGTCCCCAGATTTTTCCTGGCCTTTATCCTGTGCTAATATTTTCTTCTTTGGCCTTTATGTAGTGAACTTTAAAGAAGTAGCCCCTCCTACTGCAGAATCCGAAAAGGATCAAAGCAATTTACCAGTTACCGGAAGGTGACAGGAGTTTTTCCACACACCTCCCAAGTTCCAGTCAATATTCATCATCTGATATGTCTGGTAAGAGTCATTTCATAAATAATTGATCTGCGTAAAATAATGAAAGAGAAATAAGGATTTAGAACTTCCCCTTTATGCAGCATTAGCCAAGATCCCAGAAGTTTTCGACCTTGAAGAGCTGGACAGTTACTCCGATCACGTCCAGGTCAAGAAGGAGCCCAGTCCCAAGGCTACGCCCTCATCCAAGCCCAGCAGCTCCAAAGCCATCATCATTCCCAAGCCTTCGCCGGCTACTAAGCCCCTGAGTTCAAGTTCTCGCAAAAGGAAAGAGACCGATTCACCTACCATCTCCGATACGTTCCCCTATGAGAATCATGGGTTTATTGAGGCGAGCGGGTTCATGACTTCCTTTCTTAACCAGGTATAAATTCCTATTCCATATCCTGCATATATAAGTCAAACCAATATCCTGGCCATCATAATACCTGTGTCTTTGGGTGTAAGGCCTCGAACGTCTGGTTCATTTGTACCAAGAATCCTGTGGGCTCAACAAGATGCTCGAGTCCAAGTTGAAGATAGCTGAGGTTACCATTTCCGACCAAGGTATGATCGCTGCTGCCAAACTCGACACTACGAAGACAAGTTCAAGACCATGACTCAGGAGCATCAGGCTGCTCTCAAAAGAGCCACTTATGAAACCCAAGCCCATCTGGACGCTGCCCACGCCCAACATGAGCAGGATATGGCCACTTATCGGGAAGGCCTCAAAAGCTCTGTTGTCATCTCCCTCTTACAGGCTCGGCTAAAAATGGCTTACGAAGCCAAAGCCCTGGGCTTCGAATGCCCTTCTTGGAACGTCGACGCCTGGGAGACCAAGCCAAAATCTCTTGGAGGTAATCCCGTGGAGCATCCCATTAAATCTGCGGCTGCAGGGTCTTCAAAAGTGATGGAAAAGCTAACGGGTGCTGACGACGAGGCTGAGAAGGAGGTTCATGCCAATCGTGAAGCGGATGCTGGTGAAGACGCGATGAACGATGAAGGCGTTGCCCCCTAAAACTCATTTCTTTTAAATTTCAAGGTTATGTTTGTATGAACAATTTTATTTCTTGTCCTTTGAACAATTTTCTCTTCCTACACTAAAATGATTTGATAACCAAAGGTGGATGGGTCCTAGGTTTTAGGATGAAGCCTTTGATTATTGTTTTGGTAAAAAATTACCGAAACAATTAAGTGATCAAATTAGTTAAGTGAGGTAGTGTGATAGAAATGTATGTTGAAAATATGCTAGTTAAGTTATTTGCAAAAAACAGTTTCAGGATACGACTGAGGATATAGAACTGTGTCTACGATCAAACAATGAGCAAAAATGTAAAGGATGACACAGGATATACGAGGAAAGCCCTTGATCAATCTAGATCGCCGGCACAAAACCTCGGGAGCTGACAATCGCAGCTGCCTTGTTCTTCTATTACTTCAAATATCAGGATACAGTGCAGGATATGATGCGGATCAACTAGGTGTTACAATGTAATTTGAGTACAAGTGTTTGTTTGTAGTGATTGCTAGTAGCTAGAGAGTAAAGTGTGCGAAAGAGAGTGTGTCACTTAATCTGATCCGATCAATCTATTTATAGTTAAACGAAATCAACTAACTATCCTATTAAACTGGGATGCTTCGAATATTCCTCAAGTGAACGTTGTAGTCCACTTCTTCCGGGTTCAACGTCTCTCATATAACTGGTTTGCCCGAGTCTTAAGGAGAAGAGGTCCACTTGACCGTTAGGGACCCGCGCCTTGTAATCTGTACGTGGTTAAATTAGTCATTACCAGGATATCACATCAGGATGTTACCAATATCCTGATCCGGTATCCTGATCACAAATAAACAATCAAAACCAGAATATTAGTCAGGATATATGCTTCAGAAAATGGCCCATAACAATTGTCCCCAAATATATCTGTTGGTATACCAATCCAACGTATATATTTTAAAACTTTATCTCGTAAACCGAGGTAATCAATACGACGAGACTCCTGAAATGACAATGTGCAACTTCCAACACGTTATTTACTTTTTACCCCCTATTACTCAGCCTATAATTAGCCGAAATACATTGCACTATGATCATTACTCCTCAAGCGAATCACAGGTATTTCTCTCTTCTTCTCTATTTTTCTTTTCTTTGAATTTCTTGTTTCTCGGTCGATACCCTTTATGGCATCTCGAACATGATCTCGGTCAAACGAGCCAGTCACAACCCTCACATGTCAAAACCTTATCCGAGAACCACAAAATGAAGTCTGCTCTTTCAACAATGCTGATATCGCCGCTTTGAAGGATTCCGATGCATTTCCTGCTGGAGTGGTCATTCGCCCTTTTGATCGGGAAGTCCGATCAGATGCGTCATCGAACGAATGGGTCTGCTTTCTTGCCTATCCCTTTTCATTGGGACTCCGGTACCCATTTCCACCCTTTATCTCTCGTTTCTTTGAGCTTACCGGCTCAGCTATGCCCAGACTATGCCCATGGTATGGCGAGTTTTAATGGTGTTAAGCCAAATCAAATCTCGTCATTGCCCTGACCTATGCATTGAAGACCTTCCCATAGCATACCGACTAAGATCCCATGGCAACAGTCGCTTCCATTTGTTCTCCACTTCCAAGAACCCCTTAGTCCTTAAGGCCACCAAGAATGAAGATCAGTGGCAACGAAGGTTCTTTTTCATAAAAGAGACTCTATTGACAAGGGTTTTGATCTGCCAGTTAGATGGTTAACCAAGGGTAGGATTTAGGGTTTTAGGAATATCCTCAAATGTATCCTTAAACTATATCTTAGACTGATATCCTGATATTTTATGCAGCGAATTTCAGAGATCTAGCACCCCCAAGCGCGGAATCAGAGCCCAGGATCAAAGAGATCTACCGACTTCCTGCTACTGAAAGAACCTTCTCCCTGTCTCTCACGAACTCAAGTAAAAAATCAAGCTCAAAGATGTCTGGTAAGCACATGATTATAGTGAATATAAAGTATAAGTGTTACAAACTAAATATTTCTTCCCTCGTTCAGTGCCGGTTATCAACCTTGAAGGCTTCCAACTCGACGAGTTGGACAGTTACTCTAGCCTTGCACCTGTCAAGCAAGAATCCAATCCGAAGTCGTCTGTCACACCAAAGCCTACCAATTCGAAGACTACTACCGCTCCCAAAGCTCCTCCAGCATCCATGACCCGGGCCTCCAGCTCCCAGAAGAGAAAGGAAACAGAGCCTCCCGTTACACCCCATGTATTCCCATTTGAGAACACGGAATCCAGCAAATTCATGATCGGCTTCCTTAACCAGGTTAGTATCCAGACCCATATCCTGCAACATATGCTGTTTATTGAAGTTAATTAAAGTCAATACCTGTTCCTTTATTTTGCAGGGTCTCGAACGCCTGATGATCCTTTATGAAGACGCATATGGCTTGAACACCATGTTAGAGAGCAAGCTGAAGAAGGCCGAAGTCACCATTGCAGATCAAGCAGCACTTGCCACCGCCAAATCGGAGCATTACCAGGCTAAATATAAGGCAATGGTCCAAGAGCACCAGGCTGCCATTCAGAAGGTTACTTACGAGGCTCAAGCCAAGTCCGATACAGCCCAAGTTCAACATGAACAGGACATGGCTTCATACTGGGAAAGCCTCAAGAATTCTGTTATCATCTCCCTTCTCCAGGCCAGATTGAAAATGGCTTACGAGGCCATGGCTTTGGGTGTTGAATGCCCTTAATGGAATGTCAAAGCTTGGGAGATGAAATTGAAGGATCTTGGTGGTAACCCTGTGGAGCCCTCTTCAAAGCCTCCTGCAGAGGAGCCCACTAAGGCGACCGAGAAGGTAGATGATGCCGGTGCTTCAAAGGATGCTGGTGGCGATGCTGGAGGTGATGCTGAAGGTGATGCTGGAGGAAATGCTTGGGAGGATGCTGCCGACGAGGGTATGACGGAAGGAGGAGCTGCCCCTTTGAGGCAGCGAAGTGGGCAATGATGGATATACGTGCCAAGGCCGGAGCCCACTTTTATAAATTCCATGATTGTGGTCTGTTTAAACAATTTACTTTTCCTGTCGTTGAACAATTTACATTTCCTGCACTAGAACAATATGATGACCAAAGGTGGATGGGCCCTGGGTTTCAGGATGAAGCCTTTGGTCATCAGTTAGTTTAAGTTGTTTTGAATGATGCAACGGTTGGAGGCGGATGGGTCTCGTTTTGAGATGAAACCTTCAATCGTTGCGTAAATATGGTAAAAACTAATTGTGCTTTTGGCGGATGGGCCTCGGTTTGAGGTGAAACCAAAAGCACAATTTTTGACATGTTAATAATATAACCACCTTTTGACTTACTTGCTGTTGCCTTTTAATTTTTTGTCATGCATTACTTAGTTTAAATTTTAGCTTTGCAAAATTTGTGCAATTATTTTTTGAAAATATCCTGATCAATATACTCAGTGGTATCCTACGAATACTTTCGTCAAATAGGACTTCTCAAAATCCAAACAATTTAGACAAAGTCTCTAAAGAATAAAAGATAGTTTATTTTTCAAAATCCGTTTTGATAACACTTGTTTGACCAGAGTACTAATTTTCAACCTAAGTATTATTTACCAAATATCCCAATCAAATATCCTGAAACGTATCCCGAAAACACATTTTGAGAACATATCCTAAAGATATATCCTTATCAGGATATTTGAGCCTTAAACACAGTTTCAAAAGTTTAAACAACTTATGTAAGGTTCACAAAGGAAAGATCATACCAGGAATAGAGTGTAACCCTAGTACCGAACTTTAATCCTATTGCAACTTCTTCAACTAATATGTCCCCAGTCTGAGATACTTAGTATACTAGGTTTGAGTTTGATTCCTTGAGCCTTACATAATCTCCTTCGGAGGAATGTACCCTGTGCATAAAGTCTTCGAACACTTAGAATTTTTTTTTGAATTCAAGTTCTAACTGTTTGAAGACTTCTTGTGTTACTGGGGTAAAACCCAAAAACATACTGGAGATAAATCCATAGTATCCTGGGGAAAATCCCATAAGTATCCTGCGGAAAATCCCATATTTTCATGCGCTATAGGCGGGATTGTATAAACTCCAAGACTTAGAGAGGTGATAACCTTTAAACCTTAGAGAGTATGAAAATACCCTTTCGTGAGAGAGGGTGATCAATCCTCATTTACCTTTAGGATCCCTGATATAGCCAACAGTAACGAAATTGTCAGCCACTTTTACATGGACTGGTCCCGCTATCTTGAACTATCCCTGGATAACTTGCACTCCAGGCGGGGTGTTTAAACCCAATTCGAGAGAAAGGTGAATACCTTTAAACCTGTGAAGGGATCAGGATCCCTTGAACGTGAGAGAGGGGGCCAATCCTCTAATCTTTCGAAGTATCCTGAATGTATACCCTGGAGCTATATCCCGAAGCATATACTGCAAAACAACTGTAAGCTAAGGTGGGTGTTAGCCTGGCTAACACCCCTCCGATGCTTAAGTCAGTAATGGGTTCAAAATAATAAATATTAAAATTTAATAAAAGAGACAGAATCCATACCATCCAGAGTTAGAATTTAAATTCCAAACTCACTTGAAATAGAGCTTTAGATATATAGCATTCCAGGATCTTGGTAGCATATCCCCCTCCATATTCTTGAGTCGGTATGCTCCTTTTCCTGATTCTGATTCAATCTCATAGGGTCCTTCCCATTTTGGAGCCAACTTTCCATCAGCAGGATTAGTAGTATTCTGAAAAGCCTTCCTCAATACCCAATCCCCAACTTGGAACCTTCTAGTCCTTATATTCTTGTTATATGCTTTAGATATCCTCTATTGATACGCCGCCATCCTTAGTCTTGCTGCGTCTCTTGTTTCATCAATAGTATCCAATTCCTGGCATAGGATTTCAGGATTCTGCTCAGGATCCCGGAGGTTGGATCTCGCTGAAGGCATTACCATCTCTGTCGGGATCACCGCTTCTGCTCCAAATACCAAGGAAAACGGGGTTTGGCCAGTTGCACTTTTCACCGTCGTCCTATCAGCCCACAAAACAAATGGTAGTTCTTCTGCCCACCTTCCTTTTTTAGCTCCTAGTCTTTTTTTTCAGGTTGTTGACAATTATCTTGTTTGAGGATTCTGCTTGTCCATTTGCTTGAGGATGTACCGGTGTGGATGTAATCATCTTGATTCCCCAACTCTTACAAACGTCAGTAGTCCTCTTACTTATAAATTGAGATCCGTTGTCACAGATTATCTCAGCTGGTACTCCGAACCTAGTCAGGATATTCCTTTTTATAAAGGATACCACTTCTTGATCTCTAACTTGAACGAATGCTTCAGCTTCGACCCACTTAGAGAAATAATCGGTCATTTCCTGCATGAAGACCTTTCCTCCTGGAGCCTTTGGCAATTTTCCTACTATATCCATTCCCCGCTTCTTGAATGGCCAAGGAGAAGCTATATGATAAAGTGGCTCGGCCGGCTGATGTAATATATTACTGTGTCTTTGACATGCATCACATCTTTGAGCATATTCTGTAGCATCTTTTCTCATCGTCGGCCAATAATATCCTGTTCTTAATGCCTTTGAGAACAACAACCTGCCCCCAGTATGGTTACCACAATCCCCTTCATGTATATCCTGAAGCACTTCCTTGGTTTCGGGATCCTCTAAGCACCTCAGATATGGTCCTGCAAGAGATTTCTTATACAAGACATTATTTATAATAGTGAATCGTGATACCTTCATCCTAAAGGCCTTAGGATTCTCATCCTTTGGGATGTGTCCTTGAGATATCTTATGATTGGAGCCATCCAAGACTTAGGATCCTTCTCAGGATACTCGTCATCAGGATCCTGAACACTTACTACTTCCTTATCCTGAGGATCCGTCGCTTGATATAGGACATGTCGTAATGGTATTTGGGTTCCTTCCGGTATCCTGACTGATGATCCTAGATTCGCCAATGCATCAGCTTCGGCATTATCTTCTCTTGGTACCGGTTCGAGTGTAAAAATATCGAAATAACCTACTAATTTTTTGAGAATTTCGAGATATTCGATTAACTTCTCACCTTTAACTGCATAGGTTCCATTAAAATGATTAGTAATTAACAAAGAATCAACATATACTGGCAAACTCTTGATATTCATACTTTTAGCCAATTCTAATCCTGCAATTAAAGCTTCATATTCTTGTTAGGGGAGGATTTCTCATTGACCTGTGATCCTCAATTACTGTTAGGTTTGGTGATCCTCACTTCTGTTTGAGTTAGTGATCCTCAGAAGTGTTTCGTGATCAGGATCATGGATCATCTTAAGGATCCTTATACTAACGAGTGTCTACTTTGAATATGGTATTGTTTTGCAGGAGTACGAGCTTGGACTTGGTCTTGGCGATATTCCTGGAGCATATTCCATGGCTTATTCTGCACGTGCTTAACTGAAGTGGACGTTATGGAGTTCGTGGAGGACTTGCATGAAATGCGGAATGTTTGTTAGCTTAGATATTTTTCCATTTTTAAACGGGGTAGCGAGCTATATAGAAACACTTGGCTATTTTTGGCTACACACACACTCTCATAACTGCTCTCACCAGCTCTCGTTAATTCACTTGGCGATTACACACTTTTTTACACAATACACTATAGTGATCCTTGTACTTAGCTCGCTATCATCCGAAGTTGTAATAGATTTCTTGTTTAATTTGAGTTGGTGATCGGTAGTTTCCATCACCCGAGGTTTTTTATGCCGGAGATCATTCATTGATCAAGGGCTTTTTCCTCGTATAAATCTTCGTGTCACTTGTTCATTATATTTCAGAGTGATCCTTATTGTTGTTCATCAATTCAAGCATCATACCTCACAACAGAAAGTTTGGTTGCATTGTCATTGCTTGATTTTTGACCAAAACAGTTTGGCGCCCACCGTGGGGCAATTGGTGCTTCATTCCTAAGAAAATTCATACTTTTGTGGTCATTTTGGTTTATTACAACCAAGCAGATGGCTTCCTAAGCGAAGAACACTTCAAGCTTAATGCCCTCATTCAGTTCTTCACAAGGCGTTCCTCCTTTGCCTCCACCACCTTCTGGATCCCAGAAGAATGCTGAGAATGCTGCGAAGAAACAAACCCCCATTTTCCAAAAACCACCAACTTCTTCTGTTTCAACTAATCCTACTACTAATGATCTTTATGCTCTGATTTTGCATATGAGGAATCACGCACAAGAGCAAGACAAAACCAACGAAAGGATCCTCTGGGAGATCGATGAGATCAAGAAACAGAAGAAATCAGTGGAGGATCACTCCCCTCTGATGCCAAGATCGCTGAACTTCGACACTCCAGTCATAACTTCCCAACACTCAGTAGTTCTGGACGTGCAATACTTGGGTGAATTACCAGGAAGACGTCATGGAACAACAACAATGAGTCAGGCATTTGGCTCTCACTACCAGCCACAGGGATCCTATTTTCAGCCATCGGGATCCTCTATTCAGCATCAAGGATCCTTCAGCTCAGGAGGATATTTGGGAATGCATGCAGTTCAAGGATCCTCCCAGGTCCAAGGATCCTCCCAGGTCCAAGGATCCACCCAGGTCCAAGGATCCTCCCAGGTCCAAGGATCCTCCCAGGTCCCAAGATCCTTTCAGATTCAAGGATCCTCTCAGTCTCAAGGATCCAACATCTTTCAGGATCAAGGATTCTTGAAAAGTATGCAGCCTCGGAGCTCGGATGTTCATCAAGGAGACTTCATACCAATGCAAACCCTTGCTTCATCTGGTCCTTCGATCATACAAGAATCCCGCCAATATGGATACACATCTGGAGTTCCAAACACGAATCCTGTGGTAGGTAACACATTTAATAATTCATACAACACTAACCATGGCTTAATGCAGGATACAGGTATCAATCAGGCTATGGCCAGGGAGTTACTGAAGCTCAAGGATATGATATCCAGTGTTCCAGGAGTGGTTAAACCCATTCCTGAAATTGCAGACGGTAGCCATAGGATATCTCATTTTGCACCACCCTTATGTGATGCTGAGATACCCAAAAGATTCCAGATACCATCCATGAAACTGTATGATGGTTCAACGGATCCAGAGGAGCATGTAGCTCAATACAGGGAGAGGATGGAGATCAACTCAATTCCTGAAAGGTTAAAAGAAGCATGTCTACGCAAGGGATTTGGATCCACACTCACAGGATCTGCTCTTAAATGGCTACTAAGTCTTCCCCTTACTCTATTACTTCATTTGCTAATCTAGTTAATTTGTTTAATAGTCAATTTTCTTGTAGTAGGAAATTTGAAAGATTAACTAGTGATTTATATAGGGTAACTCAAGGTCAAAATGAATCACTTAGAGATTATATCACTAAGTTTAGTAAAGAATCCTTAGATATTCCTAACTTGGATATTGCTACGGCTGTAGAAGCCTTTAAAATGGGATTGCTTAGGGATTCATTATTCTATGATGATCTTGTTATGAAACCTTGCAGGAATCTTGATGAAGTAAGAACCAGGGCCCTTAGGTTCATCCGCCTAGAGGATGATAAAAGGATCCAGGATAGATTGACAGGATCCTCAAAACAGGAGAAGCAAGGATCCTACTTAAGGAACAACAAATCAAAGTCTTATAACAGATCTAATAACCAGAACGTGCATGCCGTGGAACAAGAAGAGGATGATGAGGATTATCCTCCTATTTCTGAATACTGTTTTTCTGTTGATAACAATGAACTAATCCTTGCAATGCAGAATCTAGGTGAGAAAGCTAGGTGGCCGAGAAAAAGTGATAAACCGACTGCTACAAAGGATAAGTCCAAGTGGTGTGCATATCATGAGGATTTCGGGCATCTCACTGAAGAATGTATTGCATTGAGAAAGGAAATTGGTTACTTGTTGAGCAAGGGGCATTTGAAGGAACTTTTGAGACGAAAGAAGTCAAGGATCCAGGATCCTGAAAGGATCCCGGAAAGAGCTCCTGCCCCTCCAGCAGATGCACAAGTTATAAACTTCATATCCGGTAGATCAGACATTTGTGGTACTTCCTTTTCAGCAGCAAAAAGACACGCTAAGGAAACCAATATGGATAATGGAGACAGACCTGTCCGGACCTTCGTTCTCACCCAGGATAAAGTCATAACTTTTGATGAGGATGATCGTGTTAATGTCCAGGATCCTCATCATGATGGTCTTGTAATTACATTGTTTATTTCTAACCACTTTGTTCGCAGGATCCTTATAGATGGAGGAAGCTCTGTGAACATCATTCAGTTTGATGTCCTCAAGAAGATGAATATCCCGGAGTCTGATATTATCCCAAGATCCTCAGTACTTGTGGGATTCAGTGGAGAAACTAAGAATACATTGGGGGACATCAAATTCCCAATCTATATTGAAGGATTGCATTTTTATCAAAAGTTTTGTGTTATAGATTGCTTATCATGTTGCAACGTTATCCTTGGTAGGCCATGGATACATGATATGAAGGCAGTTCCGTCCACCTATCATCAATGTGTAAAGCTTACAAATCCTTGGGGAGTGGTGAAATTTGAGAGTGATCAACAAGAAGCTAAGAATTGCTATACCTCATCAATGAAGCCAGCCTCAAGACCAAGGGAGCAATAGCAATTAAAGTATCCTTCAAGAGATGTCTTGGAGGCAAGAGAACAGGATTTGAAAGAAATCCTCATGGATCCTGAGGATCCTGAATCCAAGATCTTCATAGGATCAGGGATCCTTAGCGACATCAAACATGAGCTAGTATCCTTCCTTAAGAGAAGGAAATCCACCTTTTCCTGGAAACATGAAGACATGACAGGTATATCTAAGGATATAATTACTCACAAACTTGGCATTGACAGGTCATTCAAGCCAATTCATCAAAAGAGGAGGAAGTTTGCACCTGAAAGGAATGCTATTATCCAGGAAGAGGTAGACAAACTACTTCGGGCAGGTATGATTAGAGAGGTTAAGTATCCAAGATGGTTAGCCAATGTGGTTGTTGTTCAAAATAAAAACAGAAAGTGGAGGGTATGTGTCGATTTTACTGACTTAAACAAGGCATGTCCCAAGGATCCTTTCCCATTACCCCACATTGACTCTATAGTGGATACTACCGTGGGTCATGAGTTGTTGACTATTATGGATGCTTCATCTGGATTTCAACAAATTCAGATGGAACCATCTGATCAAGAGGATACAGCCTTTATGACCCCAACTGGTATATACTGTTATATTGCTATGCCATTTGGATTAAGGAATGCAGGTGCTACTTATCAAAGGCTTGTCAATATGATGTTCAAGGAACAAATTGGACACACTATGGAAGTCTATATAGATGACATGGTGGTTAAGTCCAAGAAAGCTGAGGATCACCTTAAAGACTTGGAGGAAGCATTCAATATCCTTGACAAATTTAATATGAAACTAAATCCTTCCAAGTGTCATTTTGGTGTTAAGGCAGGTAAATTCTTAGGCTATATGGTGACAAAGAGGGGCATTGAAGCAAGTCCAGAGCAAATCAAGGCTATTGTGAATATCAAATCTCCTGCCAATGCTAAGGATGTGCAAAGATTGACAGGCAGGATCGCGGCCTTGAACATATTCATATCCAAATCCTCAGAAAAGTGCAAGGAATTCTATGATATCCTGAGGAAGAACAAGAAATTTGAATGGACTGAGAAGCATGAAAGTGCCCTCAAAGCTCTTAAGGATTACCTATCCTCAGCCCTGGCCTTGATGAAACCAAAAAAAGGGGATATATTATCCTTATATTTAGCAGTATCCTCAAAAGCAGTAAGTGCGGTCCTTGTTAAGGATCACCAAGGTACACAACATCCTGTCTATTATGTAAGTAAGAGTTTACTTGATGCTGAATCTGGGTATTCACACTTAGAAAAACTTATCCTTGCATTAATTATGGTATCTACTAAATTAAGACATTATTTTGAGACTCATGTCATTATTGTTAAGACTAATTTTCCGATTAAGAATGTTCTCAGGAAACCTGAAATGTCAGGAAGGATGGCTAAGTGGGCAGTGAAGCTGAGTGCATATGATATAAGATATGAACCAAGGACTGCCATCAAATCCCAAGCCTTAGCTGACTTTGTGGTAGATTTTAGTAGTGACTTGCAAAAGGAAGCTGAGTTAGAAGTCCAACAACTTGAAGAGACTAAGGATCCTTGGATACTCTTCACTGATGGAGCCTCTAATGTAAAAGGAACAGGGCTTGGAATACTACTAAAATCGCCACAGGGGGACATAATACCCCACTCCATAGCTTGTGAATTTCAAACTACCAACAATGAGGCTGAGTATGAAGCCTTGATAGCTGGTTTGCAAATTGCTAAGCATATGAGGATCAGGTATCTTGAGGTACATGTAGATTCATTATTAATCACTAATCTCTTTAATGGATCCTATGCTGTTAAAGGTGAAAAGCTAATCAAATATTTGGAGATAGTCAAAGAATTGGCACTCTCTTTTGTATCTTTAGTTTGACACAGGTACTAAGGGAAGAGAATGCAGAAGCTGATGCATTAGCCAATCTAGGATCATCTTTGAAGATCCCTGAGGATATCAAGATCCCTATTATCCATATCATGACCCCTGCTATCGAGGATCATGTAGCTATGGAGATAGGAGAAGATTCTGCAGTCATCCCTGGAGATGATACTCAATCTCATTCAGGATCATGGATCCTCCAAATCATGAGATACATACAACATGGAGAAATTCCTACAGGAGAAAACCCAAGGGCTTTCAAAACTAAGGTATCTCAATTTACAATATTAAATAATATGTTGTATAAACGATCTCTTGCAGGACCATATCTAAGATGCATTGAGGATCCTGAAATCCAAGAAGTCCTAAAGGATTTTCATGAAGGAGATTGTGGAAACCACACTGGGGGCAGGGCATTATTCTCAAGGATCCTGAGGACCGGATACTATTGGCCCACTATGAAGAAGGATGCTGTGGAGTATGCCAAGAAGTGTGATCCTTGTCAGAGGCATAGTAATATCCTTCACCAACCAGCAGAACTCTTGCATCCTATATCCTCTTCCTGGCCATTCATGAGATGGGGAATGGATATAGTTGGAAGGCTTCCTAAGGCACCTGGTGGAAATGTATTCATGCTTGCTATGACTGATTACTTCTCTAAGTGGATAGAGGCTTAAGCCTTTGCTCAAGTCAGAGAAAATGAAGTTATATCCTTTATTAAAAGAAACATTATTACTAGATTTGGTATCCCTTCTGAGATTATTTATGATAATGGATCCAAATTTATTGGGAATAGAACCACTAACTTTTGTGACAGCTGGGGGATTAAGATGATAACATCAACACCAGTCCACCCACAAGCTAATGGTCAGGCAGAATCATCCAACAAGATCATCATCAACAATTTGAAGAAGAAGCTTGGATCCAAGAAAGGAAAATGGGCAGAAGAACTACCTTATGTGCTTTGGGCTGATAGGACAACTCCCAAGAATGCTACAGGCCAAACTCCATTTTCTTTGGTATTTGGGGCAGAATCAGTGATCCCTACAGAGATGGTGGTTCCAACTGCAAGAACAAGCATTCGTGATCCTGAAGAGAATGCTGAAAACTTGTGTTGATGCATTTTTAGTGTCTGTAACTAGTCTTGTTTTAACGATGTATTTTGAATGGTCTTTTATTAATTATCGAGTCTGTATGTTATGTTGACCAAGTCAGATATCCTCCTATCTACTTGTGTACAACTTATTTGTCTCTTTTGGTATGTAATGTTTTATGAACAATGCATGTTGCATTAAAGGGTAGTTTTGTCATTACTATGTTTATATGTTGCTGATTGTTGCTGTCTGATAACAGGAACAAACACAACAGTTGCAGTCTTCGACGAAACAGACTTCTGTTTCGTCGGAACACTTCATGGCGAATCAGACTAGTGTTCAAGATTCTGTTTCGTTTGAAGGTCATGACGAATCAGACCTTGATTCGTCATGTACTGACGAATCAGACCTTGATTCATCATGTATTGGGCTGTTCCAGGCCCAATGTCTGGCCCATGTTCAGATTCGTCAAACACTTGTGTGTTTCGTCGATATCAATGGCCCAGGGACTATATAAACAACACTTTGTGTTCATTTGAACTAAGAGATAAGAAACAGACCATAGTAACAAAACTCTGCCAAAATTTCGTCTGAACTGTGTTTGTATCAGTTGTAATAGGTTCTTATCCCATTAATCAATCGAGTGTGTATCATTGATTAATCCGTTGTTATTATTGCTATATATGTTTGATTTGGCATAGTTACGTGGATTCCGCACACGTAACCGTGTTTACTATAAACAAGTGATTCGGTTCGTAATCGATCCTCAGATTTTGGGACCTACAAGTGGTATCAGAGCATTGGCTCTTATCCTTGTTTAAAATCAAACTTGTTCGGTTTTATCAAGTATTTTGTGTGTGTTTTTCTGAAAACTTGTTCTTGAAAAATTAATATTTTCTGGAAAAATATTCATAAATCTGCTGTTTTAGTGTTGTTTGCTACTGATTTTTATCAAAAACCTAAGTTAGATTGTTTGTTTATGCTTTAAACCGGGTTTTTAGTGAAAATCTAGTGTATTTTCGTGTTTCGGAAATTTATCGGTGATCGGAAAACTCATCGGAAACTTCATGTTCTTGAGTGTGTTCTTCATATATTCATAAGTGTTCTTGTTATAAGCTGAGAATTTGATCTGAAAATTGATTAAAACAAAGTGTTGTAACTTATAAAACAATATCTTGACTTTTGTGTAAAAGTAATAATTGGTTTCAGTAACAAAGTCTGTTTCGTGGAAAATAAGAGTTACAAACATACTTGTGTCAGGGTTAAATATCTTGTTGTCTCATCTTATCCTTGACTGGTCAGTAGATATTTTAAATATCTAAATCCACTGACTTTTACCCAGTTTTGACGAAACACACAGCCGACAAATCACATCTGTTTCGTCGCAACACCTTTGACGAATCAAACGTCTGTTTCGCCACAACATCTTTGACGAAACAAAATTCTGTTTCGCCACGAATCACAATTATCACAAGTCTGTTTCGTCGTCATTCATTCAGACGAAACAAACCTGTTTCGTGAACTCTGTTTCGTCGAAAACAGATATGTTTTAAACAGAAGACTTATATCAGTTTGCTTACTGTTTGTTTTCAAGAAATTTGTGCAGGTACTATCATACATACATCAAATATGAGTTGTACTAGTCCATGGGATTGGAGTATGGATTCTAGACCACGTGAAGATCCGACGTCCGCAGCAGCGTGGGTGAAGTGTGTTTATGGTCAACCAACTATAAGTGCCGGACAATGGGCTTTGGCATCCAATCAGAACCAAAACATTCAAAATCTTCTGATTAGCGAGAGCGAAACGGGTAGCAACAATCGCCCGCCAAAGTTGAATCATATGAACGAGTTTCCATCATGGAAAGGTCGTTTCATTACATATGTTCAAGGTCAAAGCACTGATATTTGGAGGTGTTTCATTACTCCACGCAATGATGCTCTTGAAGTAGCAGCGTCAACGGCCGAAGGTTTTACTAACATGCAGGAAAATGACAAGAAAGCATATGAATTTGAGAAAAAGTCATTTGCTGTTCTTACTCAAGCACTTCATAAAGATATCTATCATCAGTTTTCTTATAGTAAGGACACTAAATCCTTATGGGATTGTTTGGTGACAAGAGGAGAAGGAAACGCAGCTTCCAGAAAGACACGGCATGATTTATTAAAGAAAGAGTTTGAGTCGTTCCAGTTCTTGGAAAACGAAACTCTAAATGATATGACCACACGGTTTTATCATTTGATTAGTGAGATGTTTGCCTATACTGTTACTGCATCTCAAAAGGAAGTTTGTGCACGATTTGCTGATTCTCTACCACCAAAGTGGAGTTCATACATCGAGCTTCTAAAACATACAGGTATTCTAGATGCTGACACTATAACTATCTATGAATTTGTACAGAAGCTGGAACATAAAAATGATGAAGAAATCCGAAAAGCAAAACGCATTGCTGCTCCTCAGAATGTTGAAATGTATAATGGTGGAGGTTTTGATCCGTCAGCTAGTCTGAGGCAACCAAAGTTACAAACGGCGTTTGTATCAGATACAAACTCTTCTCCGTTTCCTCAACAAACTCAGACTTATTCTGGAGGAGGTTTTATTCCTTTTATACCTCCAGTAAATACTACTCAACCTCAAGCATATTCAGGAGGAGGTTTTAATCCATCCCTACCACAACAACAACAAGTCCAACCACAACAACAACAGCAAGCTCATTATACCAACAATCCTCCAACTCCAAACCCTAACACAGTCAAAGTTGATACATCAAACCTCTCAAATGTTAGCATTGAAGTAGCAAAGGAACATATGGAACTTATTAATACCATGGTCAGTGCTTACTGCGGTTTGGTCGCAGGTCAAATTGGAAACATCAATTTAACCAACGAAGACTATCTACAAATTAACCGTGATGAAATGGAGTTGATGGATATAAAGTGGGCATTCGCAAGTGCTGTTAGAAGGGCGAAGGACTTTATGGTTCGAACAGGAAGAAGTTCTTTGGAAAGCAAACAAGATACAAAGTACGGTTTTGATAAAGAAGCAGTTACATGCTTCAATTGTGGGGAAAAGGGTCACTTCAAACGTGAGTGCACTCGACCAAGCAGACAAGGCAATCAGAACCCATTCCGTAATCAGACGAGTACTTCAAATGCTAATCAAGACAATCGTGGAAAAGGGATAGTGGCTGTAACCAAGTACATCCACGTCCAACTCAAATAAAGCCTATGACTCCTGGTCTGTAAAATTAGGAAGTGGAGATCAAGGAGGAACTGTGTTTCATGCTAAAATTGTCAAGAATGTCAATGATGGTAAATCTTCAGGAAAAGATGACAGTTCAGGATGTAGTGGCACTGATGAAGATAGTTCAGGTGTGAGTGATAGTTTGTCGAATGGTGCCAAGGAGATGAAATGTCAAAATTCTGACTTGATCAAGAAAGCTGATGCTACATCAAAAGAAATGGAGAAGATTCTCACTGAAGATGGATCTTTCTCTTCTCAGACTGCCTTTATGGCTAATGTCACAGTTTCTACAAGTCAGGTAACATCTGAAACTCCTAGAATTTGTAATGACTGTGCTTATATGAAACAGGAATGTGAAAGAGTGAAACTTGAATGTGACACAATTCATAGTCACAATCAACATTTGGTTGTTGATATGTCAAAATGCAAAGAGGCAAACATGGCTTTAACAAGAAATGAAAAGGACTTTAAATCTATGATTGAAACTCTAAAGAAAAATGTTTCCGAAGTGACAAAAACTGTTTATCATAAACAAGTTAGTATAAATGATTACATTAACATTGTTGAGGAAACTAAAAAGGAGTTAGCCATTGCCAAATGCGAGCATGATGCTATCAAGCAAAAATTGGAGAGTTATTCTAACTCCCGATTTGTGCTCGATCACATAATTGACGTTCAACAACTGAAAGGGAACGTGAAAGGTGTTGGGTATAAGAAATGTCCGCCCCCTTTGAGACACAATTATGCTCCACCACCTGATGAAGAGGATATGCCTCGTTTTGAACCCAGTGTGCCTCTTAATTATGAGGAATTTACTACTGGATTAGGGTTCAAACCGGACAGCTCCTTGGGAACCTCATCTGTTGAAACAAAAACTTCAACAACAGTGAGTCAAAGTCCTCCAATTGTTGAGGATTATGATTCATCTGATGATGAAACAGATGCTAATGACCAGGATGAATCACTTGACAAGAAAAAGGGAATAGAAATTCCAATTGAGAATCATATTCTTTGTGATCCTCCTATTCCTGTTGTGCAACAAGTTGCCAAACAAGTGATTAATCCTGTCAAGGACGACAAGAAACCTGTGTCTACTGTTAAGAGTAACAATGTGTTGTATACTTTGGTTGGTGATTCCAAAATTTTTTCGGATAATGATTTTCCAATTAAAGACGTCAATCCATCATCGATTGATAAAGTTTTTGAAGATAACACAAGCAAGTTTTTGGGAAAGACGATCCCGGGAGTTATTGTAACTCAGTGTGATCATATTCCAAAAGCTAAAGTTAGGAAACAATTTGGAAAACCAAAATCACCAACAAAGCAACAACCTGTAGCTCCTAAGGGTAAACAACCAGTTCAACGAGCTCAAAGGCCAAATGTTTCTAAATCAAAATTTGAAACAAATGGAGCTCGTTATCAAAAGAAAAGCAATGATGTCAGATTTGTGGCATCTGAGGGTACTGATAAAATTGAGACTTTTGCAAACAAATCAAACACCGATTTTGTACAAAAAGTCAAGATTTTAAAGCGAAATAGTCAAAACAATTACACTCAACAAACAAACGGGTGTGAAGAAAAGCCAAGTACCTCAGGTTCTACGGGTTCGACATCTGGCCGTCGATCAGATTCTCCTAAGTTTGTTGAAAGGAGAAAATGTTTTAAGTGTGGGAAGTTTGGGCACATCATTAAAGAATGCACAAACTCGCCCAAACCAAATTTTGTAGAAAGAGCCCCTTCTGAACAAGGTCACTCACAACGTCGTCCTGTTTCTCCAAAACATGATAAACGCACTATTAAAGAACAAGAAACAAAACAACGACGTCAAAACGTCAAAAAGGTTGAAAAGGCGTTAAAACCGAAGGTTGTCCTAACAAAATCTGTTGAATCAAATGTTAAATATGAAAAACAAAAACAGATTTGGAAACCAAAATCGGTAAATGTTTCAGGGGGAGCTCAATCTATTCCGAATCATCGGGAAATGGATGTCACAATCCTTGATGATGACGGACGACCCAAGTCTGTGAAGGCTTGGGTCCCACTCTCCAACTAATCTCTGAGTGAGTGTGCAGAATGTTCCAGGAGGAACTATTGATAGTCGTAAGATTGTTGATAGTGGAGCGCCCTTGCACAAGATAGGCGACAGAAGAAATTGTTGCCTTTGATGGAGAGAAGAAGAAAAGAAGACAGAATTGTCTGTCGAAAGAAATTGAAAAGCTTCGACAGAATGAAAATCATTTCAAAATGTGATTGTTCAAGGCTTTAATCGGGTCCCCGGGATAGATTCAATGAAAATGTACGCACCTGCACCACGTCTGAAGTACAAATCAACAAGATGAACGTGCAGTGTACATTTCTTCGCGGTGTGATTGAAGAAAACGTGTTTGTTGAACAAACCAACCGAGTGTGCGGATGCCTTGGCGTGGATTGAACAACCGCACACTACTTCTCAAGAGAAAGACAAAGACCTTCGCTGGTGCAATGTGGAAGACCAGCCAGACCCAAAGGTTTCTGGTCTTGTTGCTGTGAAGAGATTTCTCAGTAGCTACAAAAATCGACTTTGAAATCCACACCGGGTGGATATCCAGTTTGGGAGAGCACTCAGATTCATTGCAATGCACGAAGCAGTTGCAGGATACGGTTTTAAATTTCTAATCTCTCCTATACTTGTCGATATTTAAGCTGCTTTATAAATTGTTATTCTCTTGTAGCACTCTTTGGCCAGACAATGTTGTCATGGTCCGCACCGCTTACCGACGTGCCAACTGATTTTTCCAAAATTCGATAAATCATTTCTGATTCAAAATTAATTTTGGTAAACGGCATTGAGGTAAAACATGAGTTAACCGACATCGGGAAATCGTTTTTGTAAATACCTTTGTGTCTTTTAAATTTATCTTAGTTTGTTGATTTTAGGGGGAGTAAATCCAAATTTGAAAAATTCAAAAACAGTGAAAAATTTCAAAACCCAAAAACATTGGAAAAACAAAAATGAGTTTCCTGGCGAGAAAAAGAGAAAATGATAATAGATCAGTGGTCTGTCGAAACCTTTTCAAACTGAAATGCAAAATGAAAAATGTTAAGCAGCTCTATATAAGATGTATCGGTAGGCTCACAAACATATTAAAGTGTGCAGGGTGATATAAATCTTAAATCGACTGAAGATCAGGTGGGAACCATTCATTGGCATATGGTCTTAGTACCGAAATCTCGTTTGAGAGATTACCGAGATCTGAAATATTCGGTCTTTATGCTGCTTATCATCTGGGTATCATGGTTGTATCAAACCGTAAAAATAACGGAGACGAAGTCTAAGATCTTCCATGATACTATACATACGTGTACATACTGCATTCGACCTCAATAAGTGATCAACAATCACATGTCCAAACAAAATAAGTGATAAATTATCACAAATTCTTTGCGGGAGTCAAGTTCGTCTCTCTGCTGTACGGAAGTACTGACCTGTTCACGGACTTGCTCCTGTGCCCTCATGCATCTGAAAATCAAGTTCCTCATCAATAAGTGATTCTATCACATAGGGCTTGTTTTCAAATCAAAATAAGTGAGTTTCTCACATTCTTTTATACGGTCAAACAGATGATAAACAGTATACTCACCGGTAAGATGAACTCTCGTGCATACCTTGATACGGGAATGTGTCGTGTGTGGATGAACACCGGTCGGTAAGTATAAATCATACCTTAACGTATCCCCTCGTCATGATTACATCTGATAAGTTGAGCTTATGTGGACAACAATACCGATAATTGTTATAGGATGCTTTTCTTAATGTTAACTAAAAGAACAACAAGAGCGTTTTGACGTGACCGTACACTGATATGATTCTCTTACCCTCGAAACTCGCAAAAAGAATGTCTGTAAATATTTGTTTACTGCTTTTGTTTCTGCATCTCTGTATATATTTTTATTTATTGCTTTCCGTCTTTACTTTTGAAAAATGAAAAATTCCAAAAAGATTTTAGGTGTGTTTTAATATAAACTTTATAAAATCCAAAAAGATTTTGCTTCTAGTTTATTTTAGATTGACCGATGTTGGAACTCGAGTCTATCCTACCCAAAATCCTGATCGCAAGCCGGAAAACAATTGCACCTTCATAAAACTGTCGAAGTTAACAAGTTTTGAAAGTTAAAGGATTAAAATTGATCATTTTCTAAACTTTCAAACTGTTGTCGGTCGGTGTTTGATTGAGATTTGATCTTATATGTGTCATTTGTTTAAATGTTAACTATATTCCAAGCAGTTGTTCTCATTATGCGTTTAGCTTTCTTGCATGTGCAGATGCTAAAGGTGAGGAGAACATGTTCGATGACAAGCTTTGGAATGAAGACACGAAGTGGAGGCACTCAAAGGATAAAATGATCGAGTTGCCGCTGACCCTTCATCAACACCACAAGGATCTGAAGAATTGACAAGTCAAAAGATTCACGAGCATGACTCAATGGAGAGTTCATTCTAAGGGGGAGTTTGTTAACACACTACCTAAATGAAAAGGGAGTTTGTTGATACACTTTCTTCTTTCGAAGCGTGAAGACTTTGAAGATCCTCCGACATGAAAGACACAGAAGACGAACAATCACAGAAGACGAACCTCACGAGTAGCGTCCAAGGGGGAGATTGTTGGTA
Organism: Helianthus tuberosus; assembly: GCA_030545235.1. Taxonomy (NCBI): domain Eukaryota; kingdom Viridiplantae; phylum Streptophyta; class Magnoliopsida; order Asterales; family Asteraceae; genus Helianthus; species Helianthus tuberosus. Next base: position 172,572,819 of record CM060351.1, read on the forward strand.
CACTTTATGTGGACGCGACTCGACTCGGTTTGATTCGGTTCGGGTCGACTCGGTTAGATCCGGCTCAAGCCCGAAGACACGACATTCCTCCGTCGTGCTCCCCAGAGTTCGACACGCGAAGCACGGAGCGCCGCGAACAAGTCCCAGGTGACACATCACCATGACATCATCAATGTGATGTCATGATGATGTCAACATTTGTCTCTTATGGTGAAATTGGTGAAAGATTAGAACAGAACTTGTCTGGGTCGTAACCTCTTCAACATGGGCTGAAATCTACATTGGGCTTTGTCTATGTTTTGGGCTTCAACACCAACGACGAAACAGAAGAATTAGATTAATGTTTGTCGACGAAACAGGTGTGTTTCGTCGACTTTGTGTGTTTCGCCGAGAGTTATTTGTGTTTCGTCATATCTGGTCTGTGTCTTAGTATAAATACCCCACTCAGTTTCTGTGTGAAACGGATGAATCAGAGAGACTTAGAGAGAGAGTCTTTAAACATTGTTTGTATATGTTTGTTCTCGGTTTTCATCCCGTTTAATCAATAGAGTGTGTATCATTGATTATACGCGTGTGTGTTTTACACTTTGTTTGGTTTGCACCGTCACGGGGATTCCGCACCCGTTACCATGTTCGTGATAAACAAGGATAGGTGTTCGTTATCGATCCTCACCGGGAAAAACGGACCTACAACTTGGTTCAAGACTTGGATACTATAGAAGAAATCAGGGATTTGGTAAGGATAAGGATAGCTAGTTATCAACAATGGATGGCTGGAGCCTACAACAAAAATGTCAGGATTAGGAAATTCCAAGTTGGTGAAATGGTATTAAGGAAAGCATTTTAGAATACCACCAATCCTGCTGATGGAAAGTTGGCACTAAAATGGGAAGGCCCCTATTTGATTGAAGCTGAAGCAGGAAAGGGGGCATATCGATTGCTAACAATGGAAGGTGATTTGCTACCAAGAGCTTGGAATGCTGTCCATTTGAAGAAATATTTTATGTGACAAGAATCCATGATCCTCACCCGACAAGTATTCTTGAAGGATCCTTACAGAGTAGATGATCCTCATCTTGGTAACATTCTAATCTCAGACTATTTCATTCTTTTATTCTCTTATATAAGGATAAGGATCCTGCATCCTTTATCCTCCTTTCACTTGATTCTGAGTTTTGAAGGTTCAGGTATCCTTAACAGAGGATTGAGTATCCACAGAAGTATCCAGTTATTTGGTCTTGACCCCAGTTATTTGGGCTTGACCCCAGTTTTGGCATGTCCCCAGTTTCGCCAGTACCGCACGATGATCCAGGTATAGTTCATGGCTATGGGACCAGTACTAGCTTTAGGGGCTGACAATTTCATTGTACTGGCTATATTCAGGATCCTACGTATAATGGTAGACGTACCATACATCCGTTCCTAAGGTTTCTAACGTTTTCACGTTAGCTAAGGTTTTGGCATTTCCATGTCACTAAGTTTGGATAGTCGCCAGTAAGGGCCATACTCCAGTTTATATACGATCCTTTGGGCTTGTCCCCAGTTATCCTATGGGCTTATCCCCAGTTATCCTTTGGGCTTGTCCCCAGTTATCCTTTGGGCTTGTCCCTAGTTATCCTTTGGGATTGTCCCCAGTATATTGGGCTTGTCCCCAGAATTGTTGGGCTTGTCCCCAGTTGCTAACTTTTATCTTATATTGGCTTAGTCCCAAGTTGTATCCTATTTCAGGTTTTTGAAGCTAAATGACCAAGGATCCTTGATCCTTACCTTCTACTAAGGTTTGTCTTTTGGGTTATCCTGATTATAAGTGTTAAAGGATAGGATCCTAACTTGGATTCTCAGGTATGATCCTTAACTATTTTGATTTAATTCATTATTTATTTGAATAACCCTTATCCTTTGACAACTGAACTTATGATCCTTAAACTATATTACTTTTCAGAACTTATCGATTATGGGAAATGTGATCCTTGATCATATCCTAAACTTTTTGGGGATATTTCTTAAATTTTTTCTTTACTTGATAAGTTTAAACAAAATGAACATCACAACAGTTGGAAAGTAAAATATTAACAAGGATATCAACACAGGATAAGCCAAAAAGTTAAAGTTATTTTATTCACAAAAGATTAAACCATTTAAGGTTGTCAAAATTGCCAACCCACGTTTCTACCAGCAAAACGTGGCCCGTCCACACGGGTTGGCAAAGGGTGTCCATTGTTCATTGGTCTAGAAAGTGCAGGAATCAAAAGACGGCAGGATCACAATGGCTTCATCCCCCAAACAGAGGACCCCTCCACCATTTGTAATCCTACCTATTGTTCGAAGGATCCATGATCCTTAGCCCTAATTACTATTGTTTAAGTACAACCCATCATTGTTCAACAAAAAACACCAAAACAAACTATCAAACTTAAAAAATGGGCTCCGGCTACGTCTAGAAATGTCCTTCATCGCCCATTCATGCAGCCTATGCCTTCGCTGCATCACCATCTCCTCCAGCTCCCATATACTTCACCTGATCCTTGCCACTGCCACCAGCTTCGATTGCCAGAACCTCGTCAGCCTCATTTTCATCATCATTCAACTCAGCTAACCTAGCCATCCAGCCCTCCATGTCCCAGTTGCTCCTGTCAAAGGCAGGATCCTGAGCTTCTTGGGCCATCTGCAGCTTGGTCTTATACATGGCAATGGCAGCGGAGACCTTAGCATCCTCCGTGATCTCATGCTTCTCATAATCAGCATTGATCTGAGTTGCAACTATCTGAGCTTTGGCATCATTGAGATCCTTTTCATGGGAAGCAATCTTGTGATCCTTGAGCACCGCCACTTTTTGGAGGTCAGAGTATTTCTCCTCAAGCTCTTCAACATTCCCAACATAGTCCTCGATCTCAGCAAATTTCTACAAAGAAGACAATGCAAAGGTTAGAGTCAAGTGATCCTCAAATGGGCAGGATAACTAAGCTAAGTCAGTGATCCTTACATCTGCGAAATACTCGAGGAACTGATGGCGGATCAGAGGCAAGCCTTGTAGGTTGTCAGCTTCAGAGGTCTTCCTTTTCTTTCCACCTCTTCCCTTTGAAGTGGTTGCCTTGGGGATTTCAACGGAGGGGCTAGCAGCAGACTTTTTCTTTGAGGATCTGACAATGTCAAGATCAGTGACACTGAATTTGGAGACAGATTTTGAGGATTTACCGGCACCTACACACCCAAAACAGATAAGTATCCTTATCCTATTTCTATTTAACTATTTATTTAAACATTTAACTATACAAAAAACAGGATACTTACTCGACATAGTGACAGAACCTGAGGATACTTTCTGAGAATCATGGGTGTTTGTTTTAAATGATCTTTTTGCAGGATCAAGTCTCCGGAAAGCGGCAAGCCTTTCCTTTGTTGCAGGAGTTGTGATGAGGTGTGCGACAGTAATAGCTGCAAAAAAGGAACAAAAATACGTTAGTGATCCTTAAATAAAAACAAGGTCATCTGGTGATCCTTCTCAGGATCCTCTATCCTACCATGGGTGCTCCACTTCCTTGGCAGATCCTTTCCATCCGGGATAGAATCCCTTCTAACAAAGAAGAATCGCCGTTTCCAGTTGGTATCATTCTTAGTGGCTTTAAAGATGGGGTGTTCTTCACCGGGTTTACGCTTGAATAGATATCGGTGGGATCCAAATGTTGTGAGGTCATACATCTCTGCCAATTCCGACATTCCTAGAGCAATTCCTTCTTGCTCAATGATCCTCTCAAGGGTATGTAAGACCCTCCAGATCATTGGCATAGCTTGAATGTAGGAGATGCCGGTAAGGGAGAAGAAAGACTGGGTGAATTCAGGGAAAGGATACGAGTATCCTATTGTGAAAGGAGTGACCGGGAAAGCTACCCAAGTTTCAGAAACGTAATCACTTAGAACGGTGGGATCAAACGGTTTGAAATCGGTGTTCGCTGGAAAGCAATGTCGGATCCTGTCTATTTGTGGATCAGTGAAGCAGCATCTTTCTTTCGCTGAATCCTTGATGATCCCCTGGCTTTTAAGAGGACTGTCTTTGGTGTGATCCTTAGCCGGAGAGGATCTCAACATCATCTTGGTCATGAGGGTAGAGAAGAAGATGAACAAAGAAAGAATACGTAAAGGGAGAAGAGGAAGAGAGATACCTGCTTGATCTTCGAATGTGGATTTAAAGGGAGTTTCTATTGAATTTAAATGCGAATTGATCCCTATCTATAACTTCAATTTATAATGATGATTTTGCAGGATTGTCACCTCAATGACGTCATGCTCGTAACGGCTAGTCCGACTACAACGGCTAGTTATCCGTTGATTCAATGCGGATAAGAACGAGAAAATATAACTCGTCTATTTACATAATTACTCCTTATATTTTGGGGGCAATTGTTAGGGGAGGATTTCTCAATGACCTGTGATCCTCAATTACTGTTCGGTTTGGTGATCCTCACTTCTGTTTGAGTTAGTGATCCTCAGAAGTGTTTCAGGATCAGGATCATGGATCATCTTAAGGATCCTTATACTAACGATTGTCTACTTTGAATATGGTATTGTTTTGCAGGAGTACGAGCTTGGACTTGGTCTTGGCGATATTCCTGGAGCATATTCCATGGCTTATTCCGCACGTGCTTAACTGAAGTGGGCGTTATGGAGTTCTTGGAGGACTTGCATGAAATACAGAATGTTTGTTAGCTTAGATATTTTTCCATTTTTAAACGGGGTAGCGAACTATATAGAAACACTTGGCTATTTTTGGCTACACACACACTCTTACAACTGCTCTCACCAGCTCTCGTTAATTCACTTGGCGATTACACACTTTTTTACACAATACACTATAGTGATCCTTGTACTTAGCTCGCTATCATCCGAAGTTGTAATAGATTTCTTGTTTAATTTGAGTTGGTGATCGGTAGTTTCCATCACCCGAGGTTTTTTACGCCGAAGATCATTCATTGATCATGGGCTTTTTCCTCATATAAATCTTCGTGTCACTTGTTCATTACATTTCAGAGTGATCCTTATTATTGTTCATCAATTCAAGCATCATACCTCACAACAGAAAGTTTGGTTGCATTGTCATTGCTTGATTTTTGACCAAAACAATTCTGCCTCATTATTAGCGGCAGGAAACTCACTTCTAATAGCCTGGGGTAATATGTCCCCCTGTGGCGATTTTAGTAGTATACCAAAACCTACACCTCTTACATTAGATGCACCATAAGTATATAACGTCCTGGATTCTAAGTTTTCTCCTAGCTGTTGTACTTCCAGGTCTACTTCATTTTGAATATCACTACTGAAATCAGCCACAAAGTCAGCTAAAGCCTGAGACTTTATGGCACTTCTAGGTTCATATACTAGATCAAAGGAACTTATTTTCGCTGACCATTTAGCCATCCTACCTGACATCTCGGGTTTCCTAAGCACATTTTTAACAGGATAGTTGGTTTTAACGTGAATCCTATGTGTTTCAAAATAATGTCTAAGTTTTGTTGACGCCATAAATAGGGCTAAAATTAGTTTCTCTTAGTGGGAATACCTAGTTTCAGCATCTAATAAACTTTTACTAACATAATAAATAGGATACTGCTGACCTTCATGATCCTTTACAAGGACAACACTTACTGCATTCCCTGATACCGCAAGATACAAGGATAATGGTTCACCATCCTCAGGCTTCATCAATACGGGTGCAGTTGAAAGATACTGCTTCAAATCCTGCAAGGCTGCTTCATGCTTTGCTCCCCATTCAAACTTTTTATTCTTCTTCAGGATATCATAAAATTCCTTGCATTTTTCTGAGGATCTTGAAATAAATCTATTTAATGCTGCCACTCGTCCTGTCAACCTTTGAACATCCTTCATATTTGAAGGTGACTTAATATCCAAGATAGCTTTAATCTGCTCCGGGCTTGCTTCTATCCCTCTTTTAGTCACCATATATCCTAGAAACTTTCCTGCCCCCACTCCAAAATGGCACTTAGCAGGATTTAGCTTCATGTTATACTGATCCAGGATATCAAATGCTCCCTTGATATCCTGGAGGTGATCCTCAGCTTTTTTAGATTTTACTACCATGTCGTCGATGTACACCTCCATACTGTCCCCAGCTTTTCTTTGAACATCATGTTCACCAATCTTTGATATGTTGCACCTGCATTTTTCAAACCAAAGGGCATAGCAGTGTAACAATAAATACTTGTTGGCGTCATGAAGGCAGTATCCTCCTGGTCTGAAGGTTCCATTTGGATCTGCTAGAATCCTGAAGATGCATCCATGAAGGTTAACATCTCATGGCCGGCAGTAGCATCCACCATTGAATCAATATGTGGAAGAGGAAATGGGTCTTTGGGACAAGCTTTGCTTAAGTCTGTGTAATATACACAAACTCTCCATTTCCCATTTTTCTTTTGCACGACAGCTACATTCGCCAGCCATTTAGGAAACTTCACTTCCCTAATCATCTTGCTTCTTAGTAGTCTTTCAACTTCCTCTTGGATGATCACATTTTGCTCCGGAGCAAACTTCCTCCTCTTTTGTTGGACAGGCTTGAATGACCTGTCAATACCGAGCTTATGTGTTATAATATCCTAGGAAATACATGTCATATCCTCGTGCTTCCACGCGAATGTTGACATCCTGCATTTCAAAAAATTAGTCAATTGATCTTCAATATCCTGAGGGATATTGGTTCCCACGAGCACCGAGATATCCGGATTATTCTGATCCAAGATCTCTTTGTTTACATCCTGCTCTGAAGCCTCCATGATATCCTGGCCACATATCTTTAATTGCTATGCTGCACTAGGCTTTGTTGAGGATTTCATCGAAGAAGAATAACACTCCTTTGCTTCCTGCTGATCACTTTCCACCTTGACAACTCCCCAGGGAGTAGGGATCTTGATGCATTGATGGTAGGTTGACGGAACAACTTTCATATCATGGATCCAAGGCCTACCTAGTATAATATTATAACAAGATAAAGAGTCCATGACACAAAAGCGCTGCATTGAGTTGACCCCTTGAATATACACGGGCAACTTTATCTCACCTACGGTATTCCTAGCTTCTCCACTAAAACCAACAAGCACAGTGGACATTGAAGTAATGTCCATCGGAGATACATTCATTCTCTTCAATGTTTCCAACTGAATTATGTTGACTGAGCTGCCATTACCCACTAATATCCTACGTACAAAATGGTTAGCAACATATAACGTTATCACTAAAGCATCATGATGGGGATCCTGGACAGTATCTCTGTCATCATTATCGAACGTGATGACTTTGTCAGTTGTGAGGGTTGACATCCTTGTCGGCTTTTCTCCCCTCTCCGCTTTGTCTTCCTTCGCTTGTCTTTTTGACGTAGAATCTGATGTGCCGCAGATGTCGGATCCTCCTGAAATAAAGTTAATTATTTTTGCATCCGCAGGAGGTGATGCTGCCCGTTCAGGATCTTTCTCAGGATCCTGAGCCTTATTCTTCTTTCTTCCTAGGAGGTCCTTCAGACATCCCTTGCTCAAGAGATAGCTTATTTCTTTTCTCAAAGCGATGCAATCCTTAGTAACATGCCCGAAGTCCTCATGGAAAGCACACCATTTGGACTTGTCCTTCCAATCAGCCTTTTGTTGATTCTTTCGGGGCCATCTTGCTTTGTCTCCTAAACCCTACATAGCATACATTAGTTCAGGTATGTTAACAGAAAAACAATATTCAGACAACTCTGGATACTCCTCAGGATCCTCGTCTTCAACAGCATTCACTTTTTTGCTATCATTTCTTCCATATGGCTTTGGGCGATATGGTTTAAACGAGGATTCTGATTTCCTGTTGGTTGACTCATAGGTTGTGGACAAATTCATTCTCTCTTGCATCTTTTTATCATCCTCCAGCCGAATGTACCTTAAAGCCCTGTTACGAGCTTCGTCCAGATTTCTGCAGGGATTCATTACAAGATCCAGATTTCTACAGGGATTCATACAGGATCCTGTTGCAACATCAAGATGTGGGATATCAAAGGATTCCCGACTAAACTTGTTCACATAATCCCTCAAGGATTCCTGAGGTCCTTGAGATATCCTGTAAAGATCACTGGTTAGTTTCTCAAAACTCCGGCTACAAGAAAATTGACTATTAAATAAATTAACTAAATGAGCAAAAGAAGTAATTGAGTGAGGAGGAACATTTAACAACCATTTTAAGGCTGATCTAGTTAAGGTAGAACCGAAACCCTTGCACAAGCATGCTTCTTTGAGGTCTGGAGGGATAGGGTTGATTTCCATCCTTTCCCTATACTGGGCAATATGCTCCTCAGGATCCGTAGTTCCGTCATAGAGCTTCATGTTGGGGGTTTGAAATCTTTTTGGGATTTCAGCATCACAAATGGGATATGCAAACCGGGATATCCTGTGGCTATCCTGGGATACTTCAGGAATTGGCTGAACCACCCCAGGTACACTTGATATCATGTCCTTCAATTTTTGAAGCTCCCTAGAAAATGTTAATGTCATACCTGCATCCTGCAAAGATCCAACACCATTAGTAGCAAGAGTATTATTATTATTATTAGATACATTACCAGCTTGGGGATTCTGGCCATATCCTGAAGCATATCCTAAGCTTCTCACAATTGATACTCTTACTGAAGAGGGTATCTTAGGAGTATGATTTTGGGAATGACTAGGCACAATATTCCCCCGGTTATCCTCAGTATAAACAGCAAAACTGAAGTTCAAAGCCCTGGGTTGCAAGGGAGTGACATTATCTTCAGCAGGTCTACTCGGGCCAAATTTCAAGAGTTGTATCTCTCTTATCAGCATCTGATTAGTTTCCTGCTGCTACCTCATCTGTTCCTGTACACTACCAAACAAATTCAGAATTTCTTCGTTAGAAGCCAAAACAGGACCGGATCCCTGGACATTGAGAGCAGGGATAACATCCCAAGCCACATGACTTTCGGTTCCCTGTGAAGAGTGTTGCATTCTCGGAGGAGGTGGTGGAAGCATCGAACCAATTGTTGCAGAGGTTGTAGCAGACACGGTGGAAGAGCTCATGTTTGATCTTGAGGCCATTGAAAATAGTGTAGCAAAAAGTTTTGAAAATAGAAAACCAAGTAATGATTTTGCAAAAGCTTTTAGTAGAAATAGCACCACTTGCCCCACGGTGGGCGCCAAATTGTTTTGGTAAAAAATTACCGAAGCAATTAAGTGATCAAATTAGTTAAGTGAGGTAGTGTGCTAGAAATGTACGTTGAAAATATGCTAGTTAAGTTATTCGCAAAAAATAGTTTCAGGATACGGCTCAGGATATAGAGTTGTATCTACGATCAAACAATGAGCAAAAATGTAAAGGATGACACAGGATATACGAGGAAAGCCCTTGATCAATCTAGATCGCCGGCACAAAACCTCGGGAGCTGACAATTGCAGCTGCCTTGTTCTTCTATTACTTTAAATATCAGAATACAGTGCAGGATATGATGCGAATCAACTAGGTAATGTAATTTGAGTACAAGTGTTTGTGTGTAGTGATTGCTAATAGCTAGAGAGTAAAGTGTGCGAAAGAGAGTGCGTCACTTAATCTGATCCGATCAATCTATTTATAGTTAAACGAAATCAACTAATTATCCTATTAAACCGGGATGCTTCGAATATTCCTCAAAAGAACGTTGTAGTCCACTTCTTCCGGGTTCAACGTCTCTCATATAACTGGTTTGCCCGAGTCTTACGGAGAAGAGGTCCACTTGACCGTTAGGGACCCGCACCTTCTAATCTGCACGTGGTTAAATTAGTCATTACCAGGATATCACATCAGGATGTTACCAATATCCTGATCTGGTATCCTGATCACAAATAAACAATCAAAACCAGAATATTAGTCAGGATATATGCTTCAGAAAATGGCCCATAACAATCATCAACTAGTATCGCTTATTTCGGATAATACCACCTCCTTTTGACTTATTTGATGTTGTCTTTTAATTCTTTGTTAAGGATTGCTTAATTTAAATTTCAACTCTCCAAAATTAGTGCCATTACTTTTTGAAAATATCCTGACCAGTATATTCAGCGATATCCTACAAAGACTTTCGTCTGAAAGGGTTTTTCAAAATTCAGATAATTCAAATAAAGTTTTTAAAGAAAAAAGGACAGTTTGTTTTACAAAGTTTGTTTTGATAACACTTGTTTGACCAGAGTAGTAGTTTCTAACCCAAGTATTATATCCCAAACATTCCAATCAAATATCCTGAAACATATTCCAAAAACACATTTTGAGAATATATCCTAATCAGGATATTTAAGCCCTCTTCAAACATAGTTTCAAAAGTTCAAATAAGGTTTACAAAGGAAAGACCATACCAGGAATAGGGTGTAACCCTATTTTCGAGTTTCAATCCTTTTGCAATTTTCTTCCAGTAAGATGTCCCTAGTCCGAAATACTAGGTCCAAATTTGATCCTTAGAGCCTTGCACAATCGCCTCAGAAGGAATGTCCCCTGTGCATAAAGTCTTTGGACACTTAGAAATTTTTTGAACATTGGTTCCAATCGTCTGAACAGTTCTTGTGTTACAGGGGGAAAACCCTAAAATGTACTGGAGATAAATCCTTATTATCCTGGGGATAAACCCATAAGTATCCTGGGGAAAATCCTAAATTTTCATGCGCTACAGGCGGGTGTGTATAAACTCCAAGACTTAGAAAGGTGATAACCTTTAAACCTTAGAGAGTATGAAAATACCCTTCCATGAGAGAGGGTGATCAATCCTCATATACCTTTAGGATCCAGGATATAGCCAACAATAACGAAATTGTCAGCCACTTTTACATGGACTGGTCCCACAATCTTGAACTATCCCTGGATAACTTGCGCTCCAGGCGGGGTGTTTAAACCTAATTCGAGAGAAAGGTGAATAACTTTAAACCTGTGAAGGGATCAGGATCCCTTAAACGTGAGAGAGGGGGCCAATCCTCTAATCTGTCGAAGTATCCTGAGTGTGTATGCTGGAGCTATATCCCGAAGCATATACTGCAAAACAACTGTAAACTACGGTGGGTGTTAGCCAGGCTAACACCCCTCCGATGCTTAAGTTTGTAATGGGTTCAAAAGAATAAATAATATCAAAACATATTAAAAGAGATAGAATCCATACCATCCTGAGTTAGAATTTAAATTCCAAACTCACTTGAAATAGAGCTTTAGATGTATAGCATTCCAGGATCTTGGAAGCATATCCTCCTCCATATTCTTGAGTCGGTATACTCCTTTTCCTGATTCTGATTCAATCTCATAGGGTCCTTCCTATTTCGGAGCCAACTTTCCATCAGCAGGATTAGTAATATTCTGAAATGCCTTTCTTAATACCCAATATCCAACCTGGAACCTTCTAGTCCTTATATTCTTGTTATATGCTCTGGAAATCCTCTTTTGATATGCTGCCATCCTTAGTTTTGTTGCATCTCTTGTCTCATCAACAGTATCCAATTCCTGGCATAGGGCTTCAGGATTCTGCTCAGGATCCCAGAGGTTGGATCTTGCTGTAGGTATCACCATTTCTGTCGGGATCACCGCTTCTGCTCCAAACACCAAGGAAAATGGGGTTTGCCCGGTTGCAGATTTCACCGTCATTCTATCAGCCCATAAAACAAAGGGTAATTCTTCTGCCCATTTTCCCTTCTTAGCTCCAAGCCTTTTCTTCAAGTTGCTGACAATTATCTTGTTTGAGGATTCTGCTTGTCCATTTGCTTGAGGATGTACCGGTGTGGATGTGATCCTTTTGATTCCCCAACTCTTGCAAAAGTCAGTAGTCCTCTTACTTATACACTGAGAACCATTGTCACAAATTATCTCAGCTAGCACTCCAAACCTAGTCAGGATATTCCTTTTTATGAAGGATACTACTTCTTGATCTCTGACTTGAACAAATGCTTCAGCTTTGACCCACTTAGAGAAATAATCAGTCATTGCCAGCATGAAGACCTTTCCTCCTGGAGCCTTTAACAATTTCCCTACTATATCCATTCCCCACTTCATGAATGGCCAAGGGGAAGCGATAGGATAAAGTGGCTCAGCAGGTTGGTGTAATATATTACTGTGTCTTCGACACGCATCACATCTTTGAGCATATTCTGCAGCATCTTTTCTCATCGTCGGCCAATAGTATCATGTTCTTAATACCTTTGAGAATAATGACCTACCCCCAGTATGGTTACCACAATCCCCTTCGTTTATATCCTGAATCACTTATTTAGTTTCGGTATCCTCCAAGCACCTCAGATATGGTCGTGCAAGAGTTTCTTATACAAGATATTATTTATAATAGTGAATCGTGATACCTTCATTCTAAATGCCTTAGGATTTTCATCCTTTGGGATGTGTCCTTTCTTGAGATATCTTATGATTGGAGCCGTCCAGGACTTAAGATCCTCCTCAGGATACTCATCATCAGGATTCTGAACACTTACTACTTCCTTATCCTAAGGATCCGTCCCAGGATACAGGATATGTAATATTGGTATTCGGGTCCCTTCCGGTATCCTGACTGATGATCAAAGATTTTCCAAGGCATCAACTTCAGCATTATCCTCTCTTGGTACCTGTTCAAGTGTAAAAATATCGAAATATTCTGCTAATTTTTTGAGAATTTCGAGATACTCGATTAACTTCTCACCTTTAACTGCATAGGTCCCATTAAAATGATTAGTAATTAACAAAGAATCAACAAATACTTGTAAACTCTTGATACTCATGCTCTTAGCCAATTCTAATCCTGCAATTAAAGCTTCATATTCTGCTTCATTATTAGTGGCAGGAAACTCACATCTAATAGCCTGGGGTAATATGTCCCCCTGTGGCGATTTTAGTAGTATACCCAAACCTACACCTCTTACATTAGATGCACCATCAATATATAATGTCCAGGATCCTAAGCTTTCTCCTAGCTGTTGTACTTCTAGGTCTACTTCACTTTGAAAATCACTACTGAAATCAGCCACAAAGTCAGCTAAAGCCTGAGACTTTATGGCATTTCTAGGTTCATACACTAGATCATATGCACTTAATTTTACTGACCACTTAGCTATCCTACCTGACATCTCTGGTTTCCTAAGCACATTTTTTACAGGATAGTTGGTTTTAACATGAATCCTACGTGTTTCAAAATAATGTCTATGTTTTGTTGACGCCGTAACAAGGGCTAATATCAATTTCTCTAAATGAGAATACCTAGTTTCAGCATCTAATAAACTTTTACTAACATAATAGACAGGATACTGCTGACCTTCATGATCCTTTACAAGGAAAGCACTTACTGCATTCCCTGATACTGCAAGATATAGGGATAATGGTTCACCATCCTCAGGCTTCATCAATAGGGGTGCAGATGAAAGATACTGCTTCAAATCCTACAAGGCTGCTTCATGCTTTACTCCCCATTCGAACTTCTTGTTCTTTTTCAGGATATCATAAATTTCCTTGCATTTTTCTGAGGATCTTGAGATAAATCTATTCAATGCTGCTACTCGTCCTGTCAGTCTTTGAACATCTTTCAGGTTAGAAGGTGATTTGATATCCAAGATGGCTTTGATCTGTTCTGGGCTTGCTTCTATCCCTCTTTTAGTCACCATATATCCTAGAAACTTTCCTGCCCCTACTCCGAAATGGCACTTAGCAGGATTTAGCTTCATGTTATACTGATCCAGGATATCAAATGCTCCCTTAATATCCTGGAGGTGATCCTCAGCCTTTTTAGATTTTACTACCATGTCATCGATGTACACCTCCATAGTGTCCCCTAGCTTGTCTTTGAACATCATGCTCACCAATCTTTGATATGTTGCACCTACATTTTTCAAACCAAAGGGCATACCAGCGTAACAATAAATACCTGTTGGTGTCATGAAGGAAGTATCCTCCTGGTCCGAAGGTTCCATTTGGATCTGCTGGAATCCTGAGGATGCATCCATGAAGGTTAACATCTCATGGACGGCAGTAGCATCCACCATTGAGTCAATATGAGGAAGAGGAAATGGGTCTTTGGGACAAGCTTTGTTCAAGTCTGTGTAATCTACACAAACTCTCCATTTCCCATTTTTCTTCTGCACCACCACTACATTTGCTAGCCATCTTGGAAACTTGACTTCTCTGATCATTTTGGATTTCAATAACCTCTCTACTTCTTCTTGAATAATCATATTTTGCTCCAGAGCAAATTTCCTTCTCTTTTGTTGGACAGGCTTGAACGACCTGTCAATACTAAGCTTATGTGTTATAATATCCTTGGATATTCGTGTCATATCCTCGTGTTTCCACGCGAATGTTGACATCCTGCATTTCAAAAAGTTAGTCAATTGATCTTCAATATCCTTAGGGATATTGGTTCCTACGAGCACCGAGATATCCGGATTATCCTGATCCAGGAGAATTTTCTTCACATCCTGCTCTGAAGCCTCCATGATATCCTGGCCTCGCATCTTTAATTGCTATGCTGCACTAGGTTTTGTTGAGGATTTCATTGAATAAGAATAACACTCCTTTGCTTCATGTTGATCACTTTCCACCTTGACAACTCCCCAAGGGGTAGGGATCTTGATGCATTGATGGTAGGTTGATGGAACATCTTTCATATCATGGATCCAAGGCCTACCTAATATAATATTATAGCAGGATAAAGTGTCCATGACACAAAAGCGCTGCATTGAGTTGACCCCTTGAATATACACGGGTAACTTTATCTCTCCTACGGTATTCCTAGCTTCTCCACTGAAACCAACGAGCACAGTGGACTTCGAAGTAATATCCATCGGGGATACATTCATCCTCTTCAACGTTTCCAGCTGAATTATGTTGACTGAGCTGCCTTTGTCCACTAATATCCTGCACACAAAATGGTTAGCAACATATAACGTTATTACTAAAGCATCATGATGAGGATCCTGGACCGTATCCCTATGATCATTATCGAACGTGATCACTTTTTCAGTCGTGAGATTTGACATCCTGGTTGGCTTATCTCCCCTCTCTGCTTTGGCTTCCTTCGCGTGTCTTTTCGCCGCAAAATATGATGTGCAGCAGATGTCGGATCCTCCTGAAATAAAGTTAATTATTTTTGCATCCGCAGCCTTCTCAGGACCCTGACCCTTATTCTTCTTAAGAGATAGCGATGCAATCCTCGGTAACATGTCCAAAGTCCTCATGGAAAGCACACCATTTGGACTTGTCCTTCCAATCAGCCTTTTGTTAATTTCTTCTGGGGCCATCTTGCTTTGTCTCCTAAATCCTGCATAGCATACATTAGTTCAGGTATATTAACAGAAAAACAATATTCAAACAAGTCAGGATACTCCTCAGGATCCTCATCTTCAACAGCATTCACTTTCTTGCTGTCATTTTTGCCATATGCCTTTGAGCAATATGGTTTATACGAGAATTCTGATTTCCTGTTGGTTGACTCATAGGTTGTGGATGAATTCATCCTCTCTTGCATCCTTTTGTCATCCTCCAGCCGAATGTATCTTAAGGCCCTGTTACGAGCTTCGTCCAGATTCCTGCAGGGATTCATTACAAGATCCTGATAAATTTGAGAATCCTTTTGCAACCCCATCTTGAAGGCTTGCACAGCAGTTGCAACATCAAGATGCGGGATATCTAAAGATTCCCGACTAAACTTGTTCACAGAATCCCTCAAGGATTCCTGAGGTCCTTGAGTTATCCTATAAAGATCACTGGTTAGTTTCTCAAAACTCTGGCTGCAAGAAAATTGACTATTAAATAAATTAACTAAATGAGGAAATGAAGTAATTGAGTGAGGAGGAACGTTTAACAACCATTTTAAGGCTGATCCAGTTAAGGTAGAACCGAAACCCTTGCACAAGCATGCTTCTTTGAGGTCTGGAGGGATAGGGTTGATTTCCATCCTTTCCCTATACTGGGCAATATGCTCCTCAGGATCCGTAGTTCCGTCATAGAGTTTCATGTTGGGGGTTTGAAATCTTTTTGGGATTTCAGCATCATAAATAGGATATACAAACCGTGATATCCTGTGGCTGTCCTGGGACACTTCTAGAATTGGCTGGACCACCCCAGGCACACTGGATATCATATCTTTCAGATTTTGAAGCTCTCTTGAAAATGCTGATGTCATTCCTGCATCCTGCAAAGATCCAACACCATTAGTAGCAAGAGTATTATTATTATTAGATACATTACCAGTCTGGGGATTCTGGCCATATCCTGAAGCATATCCTGAGCTTCTCACTGTTGATACTCTTACTGAAGAGGGTATCTCAGGGGTATGATTCTGGGAATGGCTAGGCACAATATTCCCCCGGTTATCCTCACTATAAACTGCAGAACTGAAGTTCAAAGCCCTGGGTTGCAAGGGAGTGACAGTATCTTCAGCAGGCCTACTTGGGCCGAATTTTAAGAGTTGTATCTCTCTTATCAGCATATGATTAGTTTCCTGCTGCTGCCTCATTTGTTCCTGTACACTACCAAACCAATTTAGAATTTCTTCGTTAGAAGCCAAAACAGGAGCAGATCCCTGGATATTGCGAGCGGGGATAACATCCCGAGCCACATGACTTTCAGTTCCCTGTGAAGAGGCTTGCATTCTCGGAGGAGGTGGTGGAAGCACCGAACCAATTGTTACAGAGGTTGTAGCAGACACGGTGGAAGAGCTCATGTTTGATCTCGAGGCCATTGAAAATAATGTAGCAAAAAGTTTTGAAAATAGAAAATCAAGTAACGTTTTGCAAAAACTTTTAGTAAAAGTAGCACCACTTGCCCCACGGTGGGCGCCAAATTGTTTTGGTCAAAAATTACCGAAGCAATTAAGTGATCAAATTAGTTAAGTGAGGTAGTGTGCTAAAATCGTGTGTTGAAAATATGCTAGTTAAGTTGTTTACAAAAACAGGTTCAGGATATAGCTCAGGATATTGAGCTATATCTATAATCAAACAATGAGCAAAAATGTAAAGGGTGACACGAGATGTACGAGGAAAGCCATTATCAATCTAGATCGCCGGCATAAAACCTCGGGAGCTGACAATCGCAGCTGCCTTGTTCTTCTTATTGCTTCAAATATCAGGATACAGTGCAGGATATGATGCGGATCCACTAAGTGTTACAATGCAATTCGAGTACAAGTGTTAGTGCGTTGTGAGTGTTTGCAAGTAGAGAGAAAGAGTGTGTGAAAGATTGTGTGTGTTGGTATCTGATCCGATCAATCCATTTATAGTAAAATGAAAATTACAAACTACCCTATTAAACAGGGATGCTTCGAGTATTCCTCAAGTGAACGTTATAGTCCACGTCTTCCGGCTTCAACGTCTATAACCCAACTGATTTGCCCGAGTCTTGAGGAGAGGAACTCCACTTGAACGTTGGAGACTTGCACCTTCTAATCTGCACATGGTTAAATTAGTCACTACCAGGATATCATATCAGGATGTTACCAATATCCTGATCCGGCATCCTGGACACTAAAACAAACAAAGTCAGAATATCAGTCAGGATATATGAGCAGAAAATCACCCATAATAGAAAGCGTATGCTATTCTAACTCAGGCGTTGAGCAAGGATATATATCGTCAGTTTGTCAGCTTCAAGACGTCAAAGCGGTTATGGGATGCATTGAAGACGAGAGGTCTAGGAAATGAAGCGTCACACCAATTGCGACATAATTTACTCAAGAAGGATTTTGATGGCTTCACATGTATGGAAAAAGAATCTTTGGCAGATTTGACAAGTAGATATTATCACTTGCTGACTGAGTTGAATAATTATGGGGTAGCAACAACTCCAGCAGAGATTGTCACAAAGTTTGCCGATGCACTGCCACCTCAATGGAATGGTTTCTTGGAAATCTTGAAATACAATGGCACTTTGGCTACGACAAACATCAATGATTTCGTTCAGCTCTTGGAGAACAAAGACCAAGAAGAAATCAGGAAGGCAAAACGGATTCAAGTGCAACAAAATCCTGATATGTATTAAGGTAACTGTGGAGGTTCTAGTACTGTTGCAAGACCTGTTACACATGCTCCGCTACAAACGGCTTTTGTCTCAAGCACAGACTTGTATGGAAATTCACTACAGCCAGTTCCCCAGCAGCAAACCCAAAGGTCTTTTGTAGCAACTGATTTGTAGGGAAATCCACTACCAGTTCCACAACAAGCTTGTTATTGAAGTACTTCATCTGCAGGTCAGCCATCTAATCCAAATGCAGTTCGGCTCGACACTTCAAATTTCTCTAAAGTAAGTGTTGAGGTAGCTAAGGATCATATGGAGCTATTAAACACATTGGTGAGCGCGTATTGTGGGTTAATAGCAGGTCAGATTGGAATCATCAATCTGACATAAGAAGATTATCAACAGATCGATAAGGAGGAAATGGATATGATGGACATCAAGTGGGCTTTTGCTAGTGCGGTCATGCGAGCTAAAGACTTCATGGAAAGGACTGGTAGAACCAGCTTGGAAAGCAAGAGAGATACTAAGTATGGGTTCGATAAACAATCAGTCAGTGCTTCAATTGTGGTGAACGAGGTCACTTTAAGAGAGAATGTACCAAACCAGCTCAACATGGGAACCAGAATCCTTTCAGGAATCAAGGCAACCAGCAGAATCAGAATAAAAACAGGAATAACGAACGTACGTTGATGCCTATGAACAATCCAAATCAAGCAGGAGCATCAAATGCCAACCAGGCTCTTGTGGTACAAGTCGATGAAGGTTGCGACTGGTCGATTCAATTGGGAAGTGATGTTCAGGATAGAACAACTTGTTTTACTGAAGTTGTCAAGGATCTCAAACACACCAGTGGTGGAGAATATTCCGCCAGTGGTGGAGAATCATCTGAAGATGAAGACAGTTTCGGATATAGTAGAAGCTAATATGAAGAATCCTCAACTTCAGGCGATGATCATTTGGATGAAACGTCAAGTGTGTCAGTCGACGCAGATGTTGATGAATTGTTGGTAGAAGCTGCAGCAAGGAATGACAGAAGATCAATTCTGGTGGATAAAGCTGCTTATTCTTCTTCTTCTATTCATTCAGACTTTATGGCTAATGTCGGCAGTTCATCAAGTCAGGTATGTGTCGATAAACCAACTTCTAATAAATGTGATAAATGTGTTAGTTTAGGTGATAAATTGTCGGACTTGCAAAGCAAATATGATGATTTGCAAAGCAAGTATGACGTGACATATATCCACAATCAAAAGTTGATAGTGGATCTTTCGAAATGCAAAGAGGCTAACATGTTTTATGAAAACCATGAAAAAGATTTTAAAAAGGTGGTTGAAAATTAAAGAAATGATAAAACCGAGCAAACAAAAATGGTTTCAAGAAAACAAACTGACATAAATTGTTATATCAATCGTCTCGATATCATGCAAAAAGAGTTAGCCTGTGTAAAGTGTGAAAGTGAGGCAATCCGACTTAAGCTAGACAGTTATTCAAACTCTAGGTTTGTGCTGGATCATATCATTGACATACAGAAAGAGAAAAAGGATGTCACATGCATTGGATACAAGAAATGTCCACCACCTGTTAGACAAAATTATGACGCAATGCCTGATGAGGAGAATAGAACTTATTTTGAGCAATCTGTTCCTTTAGACATTGAGGAATTTGCAACCGGACTTGGATACAAAAATGAAGTATCATCAGATTCGGATGTTTCAACAGTTACAATTGTGTCAACTGCTTAACAAAATCAGGATCCTCCAATCATTGTTGAGGATGCTGATTCTTCAGATGATGAATCCGATGATACTAACTCAGCACAGTCTGATGCGGTAATCAAAGAAGAGGTCATACCTCTTGAGAATCATATTCTATGTGATCCTCCCACAAAACCTGCTAAGACTGTTCTGGTCGAGTCCACGTCTGCAAAAGAGTCAGAGAGTGTGAATTTGCTGTACACTCTTGTTGGTGATGATATAATCTATTCTGACAAAGATTTTCTGATTAAGAATGTAAATCAATCTTTAATCAGTAAAGTTTTTGAAGATTCGACAATTAGGTTTTAGGGAAAGTCGGATTAACACGTTGTGGTAACACAGTGCCCTCCGATTCCAAAGGCCTAAATTCGAAAACAATATGGCAATAAGAAATTACTGTTGGTGCATACGTCTGTCGATTTCGTATTGTATCGAGTCTTGTATTTGTTTAGAAAGATCAGGGCACATAGAACGAGAAAACGAGAAATGTATGTTTGTGGGCATTTCGCACGAAATGACTATTTCGTGTGAAACTGATTTCGTTTGGATGGTTTCATGCGAAATAAGGTTGCCTATAAATACTAGGTCATGCCTTGTCATTTGTAACGATTCGATTCCTGTAGCGAAGCTCTGCCGAAGTGTCTCCAACATTGTAAAACGACTTGATATCAATATAGAGACAGTTTAAAGTTATTTTCTGTGTAATCCAGCTGAAACGACTTCGATGTGTTTGTTTCCGCACTCGTATTGACAAGAACTCTTCTGAACGACTCGTTTCGATCATGAAAACGATCCTACAAGTGGTATCAGAGCCCAGGAGGAAGAGTTCTTACCATTTCAGCTATAAATTCTGATTTCTACACCTTCTTTTTACAATTAAACAAGTTCTCACAGATAAAATGGCTTGATTTTGAAACATAACGTGCGAAACAGAGTTTTAACAAACCCTTGAAAGTTTCAGGCCTCAATTCAAAGTAAAACCTGATCAAATTGTTCAAAAACTGTCCGATAGTTTCATTTCGCACGAAAGTTGATATCATTTCGTTTAAGCATTGCCTTCATTTCGTACGAAATCAGATTTTATTTCACGCAAAACCACTATTTCGTGTGAATCAGTTTGTTCAATTTTCATTTCGTATGAAATCAGTAGTTTTGTTTCGCATGAAACTGCTATTTTGCTTGAAAGGTGTTCATCAGATAGTTATTCCGTACGAAATCATCTATTTCGTGTGAAAGTTATCTCATTCCGTACGAAATCAGTCATTTTGTATGAAACAGTTAAGAAAGTTCATTTCGTTTGGAAGGTCATTTTGCATGAAAGATTCATTTCATTTGAGAAGGTCATTTTGCGTAAACAATTGATTTCGTTTGAAAGTTGCTTCATTTCGCTTGAAAGAGTCTCAGTAATTTCATTTCGTTTGAAAAGCTGTGGTTGTGGTATTTTGAAAACCAAATCATGGAAAACGAGTTCTATAATGCTTTTGCTGGTCCAATGACTATTACTCAGAGTACTATGCTAGAAAATGAAACAGGGACAATGCAAAAACCGCCTAAGCTCATGAGTATCGAGGATTACAGTGGATGGGTCGAACGTTTTGCAAACTGGGTTCAAGCATATCACTTAGATGCTTGGGAACATACTGAATTTCAATATAGTAGACCAGTCAAGGATGATGGAGTGAAAATTGAAATTAGAAATTTGAGTGTTGAGGAGAAAAAGAAATACAAAGATGAAAAAATGATGGTTAGTCTATTGCAGCAAGCTATTAAAGAAGACATCTTGATTTTACTTCAACACAATGGAAGTGCACATTCGATATAGGAAGAATTAGAATCAAAGTTTCTTGGAAGTGATAAGATGATCAAGAACAAAAAGTCACTTATGAAGAAAGAATTTGATTTGTTTCGAGGATTAAGAACTGAAAACACCAAGCAGATTATTGAAAGATATTGCAATTTATTGAAGAATATGAAAAGATTAAACATCAATAAAGATAAGGATGAATTAATTGAAAAGTTGGCTGATGCGATGCCACATGATGTTTAGGGCACGTATCTGATAATGTTGAAAAATAAACCGGATTTTGACAAGTTAACGCTGAGTGAGTTTATTAAACAACTTGAAGCTCAAGAGATGGAACAACGAAAAATAGCGAGGATGAAGAATTATGATGGAGAACAAGACATTGGTTTGTACTACAAAGGTGGTGTTAGTGATAAAACCAATATTTCACCAAAGATTGAAACTGCTTTCAATGCAAAAAGTTCTTCTGAAAGTTCATCTCAAGGTTCAAGTAGCAAAATGGGATTCTCTTCATATCCGTCATTTGATCCAAATTTATCAGCAACCAAGAGTGGGAAAGTGCTTCTGTGCAACATTGCTTTAAATCTTGAAAATGATCAGAATTACTCGGAAGAAGTTGCTAAAAGTCACTTGTCTTTGTTGGTGACTGTGTTAGTGTCATATGGGAGTTTAGTTGCAGGAAGGATCGGAAATCCAATGCTGACAAAAGAGGATTACGATCAGGTTGATGCTGAGGAAATGGAGTTGATGGATATAAAGTGCAGTTTGGCTAGCGTGTTGAGAAGAGCTGAAAAGTTTAAACAAATTACGGGAAGAGATGATTTCCGTGATGCAAATGTTTCTACTTTAGGATTTAATAAATCTAAAGTTACTTGTTTTCGTTGCAGGGAAAAAGGGCATTTTAAGCGAGAGTGCACAAACCGCGAAGCAAGTGGAGCTCAAAATCCTTTCAGAAATAATGACTACTATCGAAAGGCAATTTATCATCAAGTTGCTCAACAACCGTATCAACAAGAATAGCAACAAACTGCACATGCTAGAAAGGTGATCGAAGATTCAAAGAAAGCGTGGCATGTTAATCAAGATGATAGAAGTTCATCAAAAGAATTCAGTTGGGATAAATATATTTCGACTGATAATAAAGCATGTTTGATAGATCAAGATGATGAAAGGCTTCCAGAGGGTTTCAATTGGAAAGATTTCAGTTGGGATAATTATGATCCTAACAGAACTTCAGATCATAAAGTTTTTTTGCTTAAATTGTTAAAGATAATGGTGAAAAATATACTACTGATGATTATTGGGCAGAAAAAATAAGAAAGCCTTTAAACAAGAAACATCAGAAAGTTGAAGAAGAGGTTCGTGTGATAAAGAAACAGGATAAAGAAATTCCAGTGTTTGAGATAAAAAAAGGAAGCTGTAGCAGAAAAAGTGTCTAAGAATTGTGAAAACTGTGAGACCATGAAGAAACAAAACAGTGCATTGATTCACAACATGAATAGGCTGAAAGAATCATATGATGTCTTAAAAAAAACAATGAATAAATACAACCAGTCAAGCAGTGAACAAGCTACAGCCATGAAGACACTCAATGGAGCATACATGATAAAGCAAGAAATGATCAATTATTACATTGGGTTGATTGCTGAGCTTGAGCAGAAATTAGAAACTCAGAAAATTGAAACTGAGAGAGTAAACAAATTGTTGAAAAGTTACTCATGTTCTGCTTATGTAATTGATAAAATTTATCCTGTAGTTGCAGGTATGAAGACATTTTAAGAAGAAACGTCTGAAGAAAAGATTTCCAATACAAAAGATGATACAGAAGAGAAGAATTCTGGTAAGAAACCAAGTGTCAGTTACAACACGTGTCCACCCCTGCTTGAAAATGGATATTCTCCACGAAATCCAAATTCAGAAAGAGTCAAAAAGGCAACCAACTTATAGTGGGAATCTGAGTCTTCAGATAACTTGCCAGAAAACATTGATGTCATTTTCACATCGTCTGACACTGATCATGAGTCCGAGTTAATAAAGAAAGTGGTCGATCAGGTGTTGGATAAAGACGAAACCGAGGAGTCAAAGTTGGAGTCAAAATCAGAGTCAAAGTTTGAGTCTGACACGTCAAGTTCAAAAGAGAAACAGGACAAAAGAGTTTACAATAAAGAATTTCTATTATCAAAATCTAATTTGAATGACGAACCGATCAAAGTGGCATATACTTTAAATGATTCAGACAAATTATATTCTGATAAGGAATTTCCCATAAGAGGTGTTAAAACAGAAATGATCAAAAAGGTTTTTAAACTAACAAAAATTAAAATTTCTGAAATAAAAGATGAAAATCTTTTTGAAAAACCTAATCCTTACACCTCAAGAGTTCAACAACGTTTAAACAAGAAAAAGGGTTACAGTTCTGGTTCAGGTTATCGAAAGAAACCAAACCATAACGGTAATTTCAAAAAGAAAGGTCTTGGTTTTATTCCACCAAAAAATTATAAAAATGAGAATACTTATAAACCAAAAACTGTATTTGTTTCAGGATCAAGTGTAGAGGGGGAAGAAAAGAGTTCATTCTGGAAGCAGACGAACAAAGAATTCCTTGCTAAGAAGCAAGAGGAAATGAAGAAGAAAATTGTTCAGAAGACGGAGACGAGAACTTGATTTCAATGCAAAACAGTTGGTCATATTGCCAGAAATTGTCCAAAGGCAATTCAAACAAAACAGGGAGTTTTTGATAAACTAAAAGGAAAGATGGTTGAAAATGAGCCACCAACCAAACAATTTATTGTTTTCAAAAATTCAAAGTTTGAGGTTGGTGAGTGTTCAAAAAGTTTTTACAGAAGGAAAGTAAAACTTGACAACCAAAAGTGGGTTGTTAAGAATTCTGATGCTACTTCTGGCGATGAATCTGATTCCATAAAATCAGAGGAGCCACAAGTTGTTATAAAAGAAGAGAAATCAGTGCCGCCATTTGATGATGCAAATTTTCCACCATTGCGGATTGAAAATTTAAAATAAAAAATCAGAAAAGTTGAAATTTCAAATCAATTCTTTTCTGAAAAGAAAGATTTTGATGTTGAAAAGGTCTTTAACCCCACCGTTCAAAATATTTTTGGAAAAATGATTGATGGGAAGATCAAGGGGGTTAAGGAATTTTATGAAAAGAAAACAAAGAAACCAAATGAAGATGGTTCATCCCGGGTTAGTAACTGGGATAGAATCTATCATGACTAAAAAATCTGGACTTGCCGGAGCTCCCAACTTGGTAATCGTTGAGCAGGAATCGGCATTATTCTTGAAAATGTTTGTTGGGTAAACATACAAGTGGTTAATCAAGGTCACTAAGTTGAACTTGATTTAACTATTCATTCAAGTGGTAATTGGAAAACAAAGTGATGAGTTTATCCCCATTCCTACAAGTGGTAAAATCAACAAAACTAATTTTTCGGAAAAACCATTTGATTAAAACAGACTAAAGTGTTTTGAAATCATAATGGGAAAATAGTTTGTTGTCAGGGGGAGTTCTGATTGTTTATGCCTAGTGGATGGTAAATTGAAGCAATTCACAACAATTGTCAGTTTATGTGTACAGTTTGTGTTCAAATTTCCTTTAAATGATTTTGAATTTTAGGGGGAGTAAGAAATTTCAGAAAATCCAAAAATATTAGAAAATTTGAAAAATCCAAAAACATGATAAAATCAAAAATGAGTTTTGTTGGAAAAAGAGGAAATGATAGTACATCAGTGGACATTCATGGCATGCTAAAGAATTGGAAAGTCAAAATGTGATAAACGGTCTCACTGATGATATGCCAGTAGGTTTTTGCACATTTAGTTGATTGTGTTCGAGATATAAACCTAAATTTCAAACTTACTTATCTCGTGGGGAACATCTCTCGGATATATAGGTAAACCCCGAAATCTTGTTTGAAAGACCCCTCTTTCTGAGATACTAGGTCTTTATGCTTAGTGATATCTGGGGTATTATCCCGGGACTTCTGATTTTGCGGAAGCAATGGCCTTGTCCCCGTATAATACTTTTCTCTTGCTTGAAATAAAAGCACCCCCCTCAGCATAAAAATGATGAAACATTGCAAAATGCTAATCATGTGCTGTTGAAGAAAAGATTCTCTAAAGGGAACACATCTAAAGTCGAAGCCATCATCTCTCTGATTTTGCGAAAGCAATAGCCTGAGCTCTCATGGCCCTCGCATTTAACCCTTTAAAGATATCATCTAAGTATACTCACCTGTAAGACTGAATATTGGGATCTGGATACGGGAGTATATTCTGAGGTGGTACACGCGAATAAGTTTAAGTCTCTAAAACACTAATCTCATATCTCGAAACAATTGAACTTTGTGTGAAAATTTAAGTGGATCAGTATACTGACAATCTAAGTGAATCGTTTAGAACTAAATATGTTTAAAGCTTAACGGTGTTGGTGATTTGTCTCAAAAACTGATATGATCCTCTTACACAAACTCGTAAACGTATTGTTTGTATATTTTTCTTTACTGCTTTCATTAAATACAAAAATCCAAAAAGATTTTTAGTGTGTTTTAGCATAAAATTTTGAAAAATACAAAAAGATTTTCGGCAACTGATGTTGAAGAGCTGATTTTCAAAATTCCAAGTGCTAAGCATGATGAACAACAGGTTTGGGAGAGTGTGTTTGAGAAAAAGATATGTTTACAAGTGATCATCTGAGAATACAAATGATAAATCATTTTGGATGATATTTGCATGAGATTGTTTGAGTTTGAAAGTGATAAGCAAGATTTTAAAATTGTTAAAACTTAAAATATGTGAATCTTATGTTTTAGGTAGAGATTGTGCAGACAGTAGCAGCAAAGTTTCGACTTATGAAATAACTATTCCAGACTGCGATCCCGGTTTATCGAAAGGGGGAGTCTGAAGACACAAGCTGCTGATACTGATGAACTTAAGGAATCAAGAGATCTGATCAAGAGAATTAGAAAGCTCAAGAGTCAGATTGCGATTCTGATCCTGTGATTAGAAGAAAAGAAGAGAAAGAGATTGATTAAGGATACTTACTGTTTTGGTCAAAAATTACCGAAGCAATTAAGTGATCAAATTAGTTAAGTGAGGTAGTGTGCTAGAAATGAGTGTCGAAAATGTGTTAATCAAATTAATTGTAAAAACAGTTTCAGGACACGGCTCAAGATATAGAGCTGTATCTATAATCAAACGATGAGTGAAAAACATAAAGGGGTGACACGAGATGTATGAGGAAAGCCCTTGATCAATCTAGATCACCGGCACAAAACCTCAGGAGCTGACAATAGCAGCTGCCTTGTTCTTCTATTACTTCAAATATCAGGATACAGTGCTGTTTTGGTCAAAAATTACCGAAGCAATTAAGTGATCAAATTAGTTAAGTGAGGTAGTGTGCTAAAAATGAGTGTCAAAAATATGTTAATCAAGTTAATTGCAAAAACAGTTTCAGGATACGGCTAAGGATATAGAGTTGTATCTATGATCAAACAATGAGCAAAAAAGTAAAGGTTAACACGTGATGTACGAGGAAAGCCCTTGATCAATCTAGATCAACGATACAAAACCTTGGGAGCTGACAATCGCAGCTGCCTTGTTCTTCTATTGCTTCAAATATCAGGATACAGTGCAGGATGTAATTCGAGTACAAGTGTTTCTGAGTAGTGTTTGCTAGAAGCTAGAGAGCAAAAGTGTGCGAAAGAGTGTGTGTAAAAGTTGTGTGCCTTAATCTGATCCGCCCCATCTATTTATAGTAAAAGAAATGTAACAAACTACCCTAATAAACCGGGATCCGGCGTATATTCCCCACTCGAATGTTGTAGACCCGGTCTTTTGGGTTCAACGTCTCTCACATAACATATTTGTCCGAGTCTTAAGGAGAAGAAGTTCATCTGACCGTTAGTGACCCACAGCTTCAAACCTGCACGTGATTCATTTAGCTAATACCAGGATACCGCCCAGAATATTACCAATATCCTAATCCAGTATCCTGATCACAAGTAAACAATCAAAAGCAGGATATTAGTCAGGATATATACGCTCAGAAAATGGCCCATAACAATTGTCCCCAAAATATATATGTTGGTATACCAATCCAACTGATATATTTTAAAAATTCTATCTCGTAGACCAAGGCAATTAAAACGAAACGACGGTTGAGGTGACATTGTGCAATTTTCAATGCAACGTTTACTCTTTACCCCCATCCAAACTCAGCTTTTATTTGACCGACTTATCACATATCATCATCACCATATCCCAGGTAATTTCTCAGGTATTTTTCTCCTTCTCTATTTTCTTCTATTTTCCTTTATCAAAAATTTTCATGGCTAGCGAGACGAGATCTCATACTGGCAACCCGACTCCATGCTTTGAAGCCCAAAACCTTCTTAGCAAACCCGAAAAAGAAATCTGCTCGTTTGACAATGCCGACATAGCCTCTCTGCAAGCTTCTGGTGCCTTCCCTGTTGGAACGATCATTCGTGCTTTCCATAGGGAAGTGCGATCGGATTTCTCTTCCACCGAATGGGTCTGTTTCATGGCTTACCCTTTTTCTATTGGACTCCGATATCCGTTTCCGACTTTTATATCTCGCTTCTTTGAACTTACCGATCTCAGTTATGCCCAAACCATGCCTATGGTTTGGCGGGTGCTGGTGACCTTAGACCAAATCAGATCCCGTTTTACCCCTGATCTTTGCATTGAAGATCTCTCGATGGCCTATCGCCTTCATTCTCACGGCAACAGTCGTTTTCTCCTTTTCTCTACCTCCAAAAATCCTCTTGTTCTTAAAGCCACGAAGAATGAGGAGAAATGGAAACATAAGTTCTTTTTTGTAAAAAGGGATTCTATTGCTGGAGGTTTTGACCTTCCAGTGAAGTGGCTGACTTCCGGTAGGATTTAGGGTTTTAGGAATATCCCCAATCGTATCCTGAAGTTATATCTTGAATTGACAGCTTTATCTTTTGTGCAACAAATCTCAAGAAACTTGCCCCTCCAAGCGCTGAGTCTGAACAGAGGATCAAAAGAATTTACCAGCTTCCAAAGAGTGAAAGAACTTTCTCCCTATTATCTGCAAGCTCAAGCCAGAGATCCATCTCCGAGATGTCTGGTAAGCATGTTAGTACGAAATGTATGTATTAGCTTAAAAAAAATATACTCATGGATCGAATATTTCTTCCCTTTATACAGCACCAGTTAAAACTCCAGAGATCTTTGATCTCGATGAACTAGACAGCTACTCCGCTCCCCTTTCAGTAAACAAGGAATCAAGCCCCCAACTCACCATGTCCTCCAAGTCCAGCCTCCAGGACTCGTGTTGCCAGCGCCCGGAAGAGAAAGGAAACAGATTCTCCAGCTACCACCGAGACTTTTTCTCTTGAGAACCATGGATTTAATGAAGCCACTTCATTCCTTAAGAAGGTATGAATTCCCATCCGATATCTTATACATGTATGTTAACCATTATCATGCACATTTTATATCGATACTTGTGTCCTTAACTGCAGGGTTTGGAACGTCGCATGCACTTATATGAAGATGCCTGTGGGCTTAACAAGATGCTGGAGATCAAGCTCAAAAAAGCTGTAGCCACCATAGCCGATCAAGGAGCGATTGCGGCCGCGAAGTCCAACATTATGAAGATAAACTTAAGGTGATGACCCAGGAGCACCAAGCTACCCTTCATAAAGCTAACGAAGATGCTCAAGCCAAGCTAGATGCTGCTCTTCTCCAATACCAGCAGGATATTAGTTCCTATCGGGATAGCCTTAAAGGATCCGTTGTTATTTCCCTTCTCCAAGCCAGGTTAAGGATGGCTTATGAGACCAAAGCCTTGGGCTTCGAATGCCCCTCTTGAAATGTCAAGGCTTGGGAAGCGAAATTACAGGATCTTGGAGGCCACCTCGTTGCAGATCCCGTAAAGCGTGCTGGTGAAGAGCCTTCTAAGGCAGCAGAGGAGGTCGCCAATGGTGGTGATGATGCTGAGAAGGATCCTGAGGGGGATGCCAATGCAGATGCTGGGAAAGAGGTTGCTGGTCAAGAAGGAGCTGCCCCTTAGCCAGCGAAGTGGGCAATGATGGATATATGTGCTGAGGCCGGAGCCCACTTTTTTCTTTAAAATTTCATGGTTGTGGTCTGTACAAACAATTTACCTTTCCTGTCGTTGAACAATTTACATTTTCTGCACTAGAACGATACGATGACCTAAGGTGGATGGGTCTTGTGTTTCAGGATGAAGCCCTTGGTCGTCGGTTAGTATAAGTTGTTAAGGTTGAAGGTGGACAGGTTCCGTTTTGAGATAAAACCTTCAACCGTTATGTAGGTATGGTAAAAACTAATCGTGCTTTTGGCGGATGGGCCTCGGTTTGAGGTGAAACCAAAAGCACAACTTTTGACCTGTTAATAATATAACTACCTCTTGACTTATTTGTTGTCGTCTTTTAGATTTTTTCCATGCGTTACTTAGTTAATTTTGCAAAATATCCTGATCAATATACTCAGTGATATATTATGAAAACCTTTTTTTCAAACAAAATTTCTAAAAATTCAATTAATTTCAGAAAAAACTTCTAAAAGATAACCCATTCTCTAAAACCTATTTCGACAATATTTGTTAGATCAGGGTTTTCATTTTCAATTCAAATATTTCAATCAAATATTTCAATGAAATATCCCGAAACATATTCCAAAAACAGATTTCGAAGACATATCCTAAAGATATATCCTTAATCGGAGTTAAATAATTCATTTAAGGTTCACAAAGGAAAGATCATACCAGGAATTGAGTGTAGCCTTAGTATTAAACTCCAACCCCTTTTGTGACTTCTCCTACCAAGATGTCCCCAGTTCGATACACTTAGCTCAACTTTGATCCTTTGTGCTTCATACAATTACTTTAGATAGATTGTCCCCTGTGCATGAAGTCCTTAAACACTTAGAAATTTTTTGAACAATAGTTCCAATTGTATAGACAATTTTTTGTGTTACAGGGGTAAAACCCAAAATATACTGGAGATAAATCCTTTGTATCCTGGGGAAAATCCCAAATTTTCGTGCGCTACAGGCGGGAGTGTATAAACTCCAAGACTTAGAAAGGTGAAAACCTTTAAACCTTAGAGAGTATTAAAATACCCTTTCGTGAGAGAGGGTGATCAATCCTCATATACCTTTAGGATTTAGGATATAGCCAATAGTAACGAAATTGTCAGCCACTTTTACATGAACTGGTCCCGCCACCTTGAACTATTCCCGAATAACTTGCGCTCCAGGCGGGGTGTTTAAACCCAATTTAGAAGAAAGGTGAATACCTTTAAACCTGTGAAGGGATCAGGATCCCTTAGACGTGAGAGAGGGGGCCAATCCTCTAATCTTTGGAAGTATCTTGAGTGTGTATCCTGGAGCTATATCCCGAAGCATATACTGCAAAACAACTGTAAACTAAGGTAGGTGTTAGCCTGGCTAACACCCCTCCGATGCTTAAGTCAGTAACGGGTTCAAAATAGTAAATAATATCAAAATTTAGTAAAAGAGAAAGAATCCATACCACCCTGAGTCAGAATTTGAATTCCATACTTACTTAAAATAGAGCTTTAGATGTATAGCATTCCAGGATCTCGGTAGCATATCCCCCTCCATATTCTTGAGTCGGCATGCTCCTTCTCCAGATTCTGATTCAACCTCATAGGGTCCTTCCCACTTTGGAGCCAACTTTCCATCAGCAGGATTAGTAGTATTCTGAAAAGCTTTTCTTAATACCAAATCTCCAACCTGAAGTCTTCTAGTCCTTATATTCTTATATGCTTTAGATATCCTCTGTTGATATGCTGCCATCCTTAGCCTTGCAGCGTCTCTTGTCTCATCAACAGTATCCAGTTCCTGGCATAGGACTTCAGGATTCTGCTCAGGATCCCTGAGGTTGGATCTCGCTGTAGGTATCACCATTTCTGTGGGGATCACCGCCTCTGCTCCAAACACCAAAGAAAACGGGGTTTGGCCAGTTGCATTCTTCACCGTTGTCCTATCAGCCCACCAAACAAAGGGTAATTCTTCCGCCCATCTTCCTTTCTTAGCCCCTAGTCTCTTTTTTAAGTTGTTGACAATTATCTTGTTCGAGGATTCTGCTTGTCCATTTGCTTGAGGATGCACCGGAGTAGAGGTGTTCATTTTGATTCCCAAACTCTTGCAAAAGTCAGTAGTCCTTTTACTTATGAATTGAGATCCATTGTCACAAATTATCTCAGCTGGTACTCCAAACCTAGTCAGGATATTCCTTTTTATGAAGGATACCACTTCTTGATCTCTAACTTGAACTAATGCTTCTGCTTCAACCCACTTGGAGAAATAATCCGTCATTGCCAACATGAAAACCTTTCCTCCTGGAGCTTTTGGAAGCTTTCCCATTATATCCATACCCCATTTCATAAACGGCCAAGGGGAAACGATAGGATACAGCGGTTCAGCAGGCTGATGTAATATGTTACTATGTCTTTGACACGCGTCACATCTTCGAGCATATTCTGTGGCATCTTTTCTCATCGTCGGCCAATAATATCCTGTCCTCAATACTTTTGAGAATAACGACCTGCCCCCAGTATGGTTACCACAATCCTCTTCGTGTATATCCTGAAGCACTTATTTGGTTTCGGGATCCTCCAAGCACCTCAGATATGGTCCTGCAAGAGATTTCTTATACAAAACGTCATTTATAAGAGTGAATCATGATACCTTCATTTTAAAGGCTTTAGGATTCTCATTCTTTGGGATGTGTCCTTCCTTGAGATATCTCATGATTGGAGCTGTCCAGGACTTAGGATCCTCCTCGGATACTCATCATCAGGATCCTGAATACTCGTTACTTCCTTATCCTGAGGATTCGTCGTAGGTTATAGGATATGTAATATTGGTATTCGGGTTCCTTCCGGTATCCTGACCGAGGATCCTAGATTTGCCAAGGCATCAGCTTCAGCATTTTCCTCTCTTGGTACCAGTTCAAGTGTAAAAATATCGAAGTATCCTGCTAATTTTTTGAGAATTTCGAGATATTCAGCTAACTTTTCACCTTTTACTGCATAAGATCCATTGAAATGGTTAGTAATCAACAAGGAATCAACATATACTTGTAAACATCTAAAATTCATATTTTTAGCCAACTACAATCCTGCAATCAAAGCTTCATATTCTGCCTCATTATTAGTAGCAGGAAACTCACACCTAATAGCCTGGGGTAATATGTCCCCCTGTGGCGATTTTAGTAGTATAGCTAGGCCTACACCACTTACGTTAGATGCACCATCAGTATACAATGTCCAGCGTTCTAAGTTTTCTCCTAGCTGCTGTACTTCTATGTCTACTTCATTTTGAATGTCACTACTGAAATCAGCCACAAAGTCAGCTAAATCCTGAGACTTTATGGCATTTCTAGGCTCATATACTAAGTCATAAGCACTTAATTTCACTGACCACTTAGCCATCCTACCCGACATCTCGGGTTTCCTAAGCACGTTTTTAACAGGATAATTAGTTTTAACATGAATCCTATGTGTCTCAAAATAATGTCTAAGTTTCGTTGATGCCATAACTAGGGCTAATATTAATTTTTCTAGATGAGAATATCTAGTTTCAGCATCTAATAAACTTTTACTAACATAATAGACAAGATACTGCTGACCTTCATGATCTTTTACAAGGACAGCACTTACTGCATTCCCTGATACTGCAAGATATAGGGATAACGGTTCGCCATCCTCAGGCTTCATCAATAAGGGTGCGGTTGAAAGATATTGCTTCAAATCCTGCAAGGCTACTTCGTGCTTTGCTCCCCATTCGAACTTCTTATTCTTCTTGAGGATATCATAAAAATCCTTGCACTTTTCCGAGGATCTTGAAATAAATTTATTCAATGCTGCTACTCGGTCGGTTAACCGTTGGACATCCTTCATATTCGAAGGTGATTTTATATCCAGGATAGCTTTGATCTGCTCCGGGCTTGCCTCTATGCCTCTTTTGGTCACCATATATCCAAGAAAGTTTCCTGCCCCCACTCCGAAATGGCACTTAGCAGGATTCGGTTTCATGTTATATTGATCCAGGATATCAAACGCTCCCTTAATATCCTTGAGATGATCCTTAGCCTTTTTAGATTTCACCACCATATCATCAATATATACCTCCATGGTGTCCCCCAACTTGTCTTTAAACATCATGTTTACCAACCTCTGGTGTGTCGCACCTGCATTTTTCAAACCAAAGGGCATAGCAGTATAACAATAAATACCTGTGGGTGTCATGGAAGCAGTATCCTCCTGATCAGAGGGTTCCATTTGGATTTGCTGAAATCCTGAAGAGGCATCCATGAAGGTTAACATCTCGTGGCCGGCGGTAGCATCTACCATTGAATCAATATGAGGTAGATGAAACGGGTCTTTGAGACACGCTTTGTTTAAGTCTGTGTAATCTACACAAACTCTCCATTTCCCATTTTTCTTTTGTACCACGACTACATTCGCGAGCCATTTAGGAAACTTCACTTCTCTAATCATCTTGCTCCTTAGTAGCCTTTCAACTTCCTCTTGGATAATCGCATTTCGCTCCGGAGCAAATTTCCTTCTCTTTTGTTGGACTGGCTTGAACGACCTGTCAATACCAAGTTTATGTGTTATAATATCCTTGAAATTACCTGTCATATCCTCGTGCTTCCACGCGAATGTTGACATCCTGCATTTCAAAAAGTTAGTCAATTGATTTTCAATATCCTGAGGGATATTGGTTCCTACGAGCACCAAGATATCCGGATTATCTTGATCCAGGATAACTTTCTTTACATCCTGCTCCGAAGCCTCCATGATATCTTGGGCCCGCATCTTTAATTGCTATTCTGCATTAGGCTTGGTTGAGGATTTCATTGAGGATGAGTAGCATTCCTTCGCCTCCTGCTGATCACTATCAACTTTGACGACCCCCCAAGGGGTAGGGATCTCGATGCACTGGTGATAAGTCGATGGCACAACCTTCATGTCATGAATCCATGGCCCTAGTATGATGTTATAGCAGAATAGGGAGTCCATCACACAGAAGCGTTGTATCGAGTTAACCCCTTCAACATATACTGGTAACTTTATCTCCCCTACGGTATTCCTAGCTTCTCCACTGAAACCAACGAGCACAGTGGACTTCGAAGTAATGTCCATCGGAGATACATTCATCCTCTTCAATGTTTCCAGCTGAATTATGTTGACAGAGCTACCAATGTCCACCAATATCCTGTGTACAAAATGGTTAGCAACATACAATGTTATTACGAGAGCATCATGGTGAGGATCCTGCACAGTATCCCTGTCATCACTGTCGAAAGTGATCACTTTATCAGTTGCAAGGGTGGTCATCCTGGCTGGTTTGTCTCCACTGTCAGTCTTAGCCTCCTTTGCATGTCTCTTAGCCGCAGAATACGAAGTCCCACAAATGTCGGATCCTCCTGAAATAAAATTAATTATTTTGGCTTCTGCTGGGGGTGATGCTGCTCGTTCAGGATCCTTCTCAGGATCTTGCCCTTTATTCTTCTTTCTTCCCAACAAATCCTTCAGATATCCCTTGCTCAATAGGTAGCTTATTTATTTTCTTAGAGCAATGCAATCCTCAGTCACATGTCCGAAATCTTCATGGAAGGCACACCATTTGGATTTATCCTTCCAATCAGCTTTTTGTTGATTCTTTCGAGGCCACCTAGCTTTGTCTCCTAAACCCTGCATAGCATACATCAACTCAGGTATATTAACAGAAAAGCAATATTCATATAATTCAGGATATTCTTCAGGATCCTCGTCTTCAACAACATTCACTTTCTTGTTATCATTTCTGCCATATGGCTTGGAGCGATATGGTTTATACGAGGATTCTGATTTCCTGTTGGTTGATTCGTAGGTTGAGGTAGAATTCATCCTCTCTTGCATCTTTTTGTCATCTTCCAGGCGAATATATCTCAAGGCCCTATTACGAGCTTCATCAAGATTCCTGCAGGGATTCATTACAAGATCCTGATAAAACTGAGAATCCTTTTGTAACCCCATCTTAAAAGCCTGCACAGCTGTTGCAACATCAAGATGTGGGATATCCAAGGATTCCCGACTAAACTTGTTCACATAATCTCTCAAGGATTCCTGAGGTCCTTGAGTTATCCTGTAAAGATCACTGGTTAGTTTTTCAAAACTCCGGCTGCAAGAAAACTGACTATTAAATAAATTAACCAAATGAGCAAACGAAGTAATTGAGTGAGGAGGAACATTTAACAGCCATTTTAAGGCCGACCCTGTCAAGGTAGAACCGAAACCCTTGCACAAGCATGCTTCCTTGAGTTCCGGAGGGATAGGGTTAATCTCCATTCTTTCCCTATACTGGGCAATATGCTCTTCAGGATCCGTAGTCCCGTCATACAATTTCATTTTAGGGGTCTGAAATCTCTTCGGGATTTCAGCATCACAGATAGGATATGCAAAGCGGGATATCCTGTGGCTGTCTTGGGATACTTTTGGAATTGGCTGGACCACTCCAGGTACACTGGATATCATGTCCTTCAATTTCTGAAGCTCCCTAGAAAAAGTTGACGTCATACCTGCATCCTGCAAAGACCCATTGTTGTTAGTAGCAAGAATATTATTATTTGACACGTTACCGGTCTGAGGATTCTGGCCATATCCTGAAGCATATCCTGAGCTCCTCACAGTTGACAACCTGACCGAGGAGGGTATCTCAGGAGTATGATTTTGAGAATGGCTTGGCACGATATTCCCCCGGATATCTTCAGTGTAAACTGCAGAACTGAAGTTCAAAGCTCTAGGCTGCAAAGGAGAGACAGTTTCTTCAGCAGGTCTACTTGGGCCGGATTTCAAGAGTTGTATTTCTCTCATCAGCATCCGATTAGTTTCCTGCTGCTGCCTCATCTGTTCCTGTACACTACCAAACAAATTCAGAATTTCATCATTAGAAGCCAAAACAGGATCAGATCCCAGAGTAGTGGGAGCGGGGATAACATCCTGAGCCATATGACTTTCAGTAGCATGTGAAGAAGTTTGCATTCGTGGAGGAGGAGGTGGAAGCACCGAACCAATTGTTGCAGTGGTTGTAGCAGACATGGTGGAAGAGCTCATGTTTGATCTCGAGGCCATTGAAAACAATGTAGCAAAAAGTTTTGACAATAGAAAACCGAGTAATGATTTTACTAAAGTTTTTAGCAAAAATAGCACCACTTGCCCCGCGGTGGGCGCCAAATTGTTTTGGTAAAAAATTACCGAAGCAATTAAGTGATCAAATTAGTTAAGTGAGGTAGTGTGCTAGAAATGAGTGTTGAAAATATGTTAATCAAGTTAATTGCAAAAACAGTTTCAGGATACGGCTCAGGATATAGAGTTGTATCTACGATCAAACAATGAGCAAAAAAGTAAAGGTTGACACGTGATGTACGAGGAAAGCCCTTGATCAATCTAGATCGCCGGCACAAAACCTCAGGAGCTGACAATCGCAGCTGCCTTGTTCTTCTATTGCTTCAAATATCAGGATACAATGCAGGATGTGAAGCGGATCAACTAGGTGTTACAATGTAATTCGAGTACAAGTGTTTGTGAGTAGTATTTGCTAGAAGCTAGAGAGCAAAAGTGTGCGAAAGAGTGTGTGTAAAAGTTGCGTGCCTTAATCTGATCCGTCCCATCTATTTATAGTAAAAGAAATGTAACAAACTACCCTAATAAACCGGGATCCAGCGGATATTCCCCACTCGAACGTTGTAGACTTGGTCTTTCGGGTTCAACGTCTCTCACATAATAGATTTGCCCGAGTCTTAAGGAGAAGAAGTTCATCTGACCGTTAGTGACCCACAGCTTCAAACCTGCACGTGATTAATTTAGCTAATACCAGGATACCACCCAGAATGTTACCAATATCCTAATCCAGTATCCTGATCAAAAGTAAACAATCAAAAGCAGGATATTAGTCAGGATATATACGCTCAAAAAAATGGCCCATAACAAGTGCAGGATGTGATACAGATCAACTAAGTGTTACAATGTGATTCGAGTACAAGTGTTTATGTGTAGTGGTTGCCCGTAGCTTGAGAGTAAAGTGTGCGAATGAAAAAGTGTGTGCCTTAACTGATCCAATCCATCTATTTATAGTAAAAGAAGTGTAACAAACTACCCTATTAAACCGGGATCCGGCGGATATTCCCTACTTGAACGTTGTAGACCTGGTCCTTCGGGTTCAACGTCTCTCATGTAACTGGTTTGCCCGAGTCTTAAGGAGAAGAAGTCCATCCGACTGTTAGTGACCTACAGCTTCTTACCTACACGTGGTCAATTTAGTTAGCACCAGGATATCGCACCAGGATGTTACCAATATCCTGATCCGGTATCCTGGTCACAGGTAAACAATCAAAAGCAGAATATTAGTCAGGATATATATGCTCAGAAAATGGCCCATAACAATTATCCCCAAATATATATGTTGGTATACCAATCTAACGGATATATTTTAAAATCCTGTTTCGCAAATCAAGGCAATTAAATCGAGATGACGGTCAAGATTACACCATTCAACTTCGAACGCACTTTTAACTCGATGGTCATCTACAACGCTCCTATATCTTCTCTCTTCTTGTTTGAAAAGCAGATAGCTCCAACGGAGTCTCCAAGTAATTCCTTACTTCTTATTCATTTTCTGTCAATTTCTTTTCCTTTACTTGCAATGGCTACTGGAACTTTTTCTCAAACCGGCGAATCATCTGAGACCTTCATCCAGCAAAATCTTCTCAAAAATCCTGAGAAGGAGGTATGTGCGTTTGATAACGCGGACATTGCGGCATTAAGGGCTTCCGGTGCTTTCCACGATGGCACGATCTTCAGACCGTTTGATCGATCAATTTGATCAGACGTTTCTTCTGCTGATTGGGTCTGCTTCCCGGCATACCCTTTCTCGCTAGGTCTTCGGTACCCCTTTTCCCGAATTTATGATGCAATTTTTCCGGACTACCGGTATTTCCTTTGCCCAAACCATGCCCATGGTCTGGAGGGTATTAATCGTCCTCAACCAAATTAAAAACCTTCACTGTCCCGACCTTTGCATCGAAGATATGCCAATTACTTACCGCCTCCGATCCCATGGTTCTAGTCGGTTTTTGCTTTTTTCAACTTCCAATAAACCCCTTATTCTTAAAGCCACAAAAAACGAAGACGAATGGCAACGCAAGTTCTTCTTCGTCAAACGAGACTCCATTGATGAGGGTGCTAACCTTCCGGTGGAGTGGTTAACCACCGGTAGGATCATGAATGTCCCCATGTACCTCTTAGACTTTTATTTTTTGCTGATATCTTCTTATTTGATCCTTTTGCAGTGAATTTTAAGGAAGAAGCTCCCCCTTCTGCGGAATCAGAAAAAAGAATCAAAGCAGTTTACCAATTACCTGCAAGTAACAGGAGTTTTACCACACATATCCCGAGTTCCAGTCAATACTCATCATCCGAAATGTCTGGTAAGGGTTACTTTTGAAATAACTAATTAGTGCAATATAATATACTGAAGGGTAATAAAGATGTAGGATTTTTTCTTTTATGCAGCACCAGCCAAGATCCCTGAAGTTTTCGACCTTGATGAGCTGGATAGTTATTCTGACCAGGTCCAGATCAAGAAGGAACCTAGTCCCAAGGCCACGGCCCCATCCAAGCCCAGCAGCTCCAAGGCCATCATCATTCCCAAACCTTCGCCAGCTACCAAGCCCCGGAGTTCAAGTTCTCGTAAAAGGAAAGAGCCTGATTCTCCCGTTATCTCTGATATATTCCCCTATGAGAATCACGGGTTCATTGAAGCAAGTGGATTTATGACTTCTTTTCTCAACCATCCCATGGTTCTAGTCGGTTTTTGCTTTTTTCAACTTCCAATAAACCCCTTATTCTTAAAGCCACAAAAAACGAAGACGGATGGCAACGCAAGTTCTTCTTCGTCAAACGAGACTCCATTGATGAGGGTGCTAACCTTCCGGTGGAGTGGTTAACCACCGGTAGGATCATGAATGTCCCCATGTACCTCTTAGAGTTTTATTTTTTGCTGATATCTTCTTATTTGATCCTTTTGCAGTGAATTTTAAGGAAGAAGCTCCCCCTTCTGCGGAATCAGAAAAAAGAATCAAAGCAGTTTACCAATTACCTGCAAGTAACAGGAGTTTTACCACACATATCCCGAGTTCCAGTCAATACTCATCATCCGAAATGTCTGGTAAGGGTTACTTTTGAAATAACTAATTAGTGCAATATAATATACTGAAGGGTAATAAAGTTGTGGGATTTTTCCCTTTATACAGCACCAGCCAAGATCCCTGAAGTTTTCGACCTTGATGAGCTGGACAGTTATTCTGACCAGGTCCAGATCAAGAAGGAACCTAGTCCCAAGGCCACGGCCTCATCCAAGCCCAGCAGCTCCAAGGCCATCATCATTCCCAAACCTTCGCCAGCTACCAAGCCCCGGAGTTCAAGTTCTCGTAAAAGGAAAGAGCCTGATTCTCCCGTTATCTCTGATATATTCCCCTATGAGAATCACGGGTTCATTGAAGCAAGTGGATTTATGACTTCTTTTCTCAACCATCCCATGGTTCTAGTCGGTTTTTGCTTTTTTCAACTTCCAATAAACCCCTTATTCTTAAAGCCACAAAAAACGAAGACGGATGGCAACGCAAGTTCTTCTTCGTCAAACGAGACTCCATTGATGAGGGTGCTAACCTTCCGGTGGAGTGGTTAACCACCGGTAGGATCATGAATGTCCCCATGTACCTCTTAGACTTTTATTTTTTGCTGATATCTTCTTATTTGATCCTTTTGCAGTGAATTTTAAGGAAGAAGCTCCCCCTTCTGCGGAATCAGAAAAAAGAATCAAAGCAGTTTACCAATTACCTGCAAGTAACAGGAGTTTTACCACACATATCCCGAGTTCCAGTCAATACTCATCATCCGAAATGTCTGGTAAGGGTTACTTTTGAAATAACTAATTAGTGCAATATAATATACTGAAGGGTAATAAAGATGTAGGATTTTTTCTTTTATGCAGCACCAGCCAAGATCCCTGAAGTTTTCGACCTTGATGAGCTGGATAGTTATTCTGACCAGGTCCAGATCAAGAAGGAACCTAGTCCCAAGGCCACGGCCCCATCCAAGCCCAGCAGCTCCAAGGCCATCATCATTCCCAAACCTTCGCCAGCTACCAAGCCCCGGAGTTCAAGTTCTCGTAAAAGGAAAGAGCCTGATTCTCCTGTTATCTCTGATATATTCCCCTATGAGAATCACGGGTTCATTGAAGCAAGTGGATTTATGACTTCTTTTCTCAACCATCCCATGGTTCTAGTCGGTTTTTGCTTTTTTCAACTTCCAATAAACCCCTTATTCTTAAAGCCACAAAAAACGAAGACGGATGGCAACGCAAGTTCTTCTTCGTCAAACGAGACTCCATTGATGAGGGTGCTAACCTTCCGGTGGAGTGGTTAACCACCGGTAGGATCATGAATGTCCCCATGTACCTCTTAGAGTTTTATTTTTTGCTGATATCTTCTTATTTGATCCTTTTGCAGTGAATTTTAAGGAAGAAGCTCCCACTTCTGCGGAATCAGAAAAAAGAATCAAAGCAGTTTACCAATTACCTGCAAGTAACAGGAGTTTTACCACACATATCCCGAGTTCCAGTCAATACTCATCATCCGAAATGTCTGGTAAGGGTTACTTTTGAAATAACTAATTAGTGCAATATAATATACTGAAGGGTAATAAAGTTGTGGGATTTTTCCCTTTATACAGCACCAGCCAAGATCCCTGAAGTTTTCGACCTTGATGAGCTGGACAGTTATTCTGACCAGGTCCAGATCAAGAAGGAACCTAGTCCCAAGGCCACGGCCTCATCTAAGCCCAGCAGCTCCAAGGCCATCATCATTCCCGAACCTTCGCCAGCTACCAAGCCCCGGAGTTCAAGTTCTCGTAAAAGGAAAGAGCCTGATTCTCCCGTTATCTCTGATATATTCCCCTATGAGAATCACGGGTTCATTGAAGCAAGTGGATTTATGACTTCTTTTCTCAACCAGGTCAGTATCCTTGATCCATATCCTGCACTTATATCACTTATAAGTATTTATTAAAACCAATACCTGTCCTCTTACTTTGCAGGGTCTTGAACGTCTGGTTCATCTATATCAAGAACCCTGTGGGCTCAACAAGACGCTTGAATCCAAGTTAAAGAAAGCCGAGGTTACCATCTCCGATCAGGGCATGATTGCAGCCGCCAAGTCTCGGCACTACGAGGAGAAGTTCAAGGCTATGACCCAAGAACACCAAGTCGCCCTCAACAAAGCTGCACTCCATGCCCAAGCTGATCTTGATGCTGCCCACGCTCAACACGAACGGGATATGATCAGCTACCGGGAAAGCCTTAAAAGTTCCGTCGTCACTTGCCTTCTCCAGGCCAGGCTAAAGATGGCCCATGAAGCCAAAGCACTGGGCTTTGAATGCCCTTCTTGGGACATCAATGCCTGGGAAACAAAGCTAAGGAGTCTCGGTGGCACTTCCACTAAACCTGTAGCTGAAGGATCTTCAAAGGCAGTCGAAAAACCAACTGATGCTGAGAAGGATGCTGAGGTTGATCCCGAGACGGATTCTGCTGAAAATACCATGAACGAAGAAGGCACTGCCTCCTAAAACTTATTTCCCTTAAATTTGAGAGTTATGCTTATGTTTGAACAATTTTACTTCTTGTCCTATGAACAGTTTTTATTTCTGCATTAAAACAACTTGATAGCTGATGGTGGATGGATCCTAGGTTTTAGGATGACGCCTTCGGTCATCAACTGGTATTATAATTTCATCTTTCAATTGGCTTGCTATTGTTCTCTAATGCATTTCTTAGTGAAGATTTTTACAAAATATCCTGGTCAATATACTCAGTGATATATTATGAAAACTTTTATTAAATAGAATTTCTAAAAATTCAATCAACTTTAGATAAAACTTCTAAAGAATAAAAGATAGTCCATTTTCTAAAACCTGTTTTGATAATACTTGTTTGAGCAGAGTTTTTATTTTCAATCAAGTATCACTTCCCAAATATTTCAATCAAATATCCTGAAATGTATCCCAAAAATACATTCTGAAGACATATCCTAAAGATGTGTCATTTTCAGGATATTTTGAGCCTTAATCAGAGTTAAATAATTCATGTAAGATTCACAAAGGAAAGATCATACCAGGAATTGAGTGTAACCCTAGTATCAAACTGCAACCCCTTTTGCAACTTCTCCCACTAAGATGTCCCCAGTCCGAGACACTTAGCCCAATTTTGAGCTTTTGAGCTTCACACAATTGCTTTAGAAGGAATGTCCCATGTGCATGAAGTCTTTAAGCACTTAGAAAATTTTTGAACATTAGTTCCAACTG
Source organism: Helianthus tuberosus (assembly GCA_030545235.1). Lineage (NCBI taxonomy): Eukaryota > Viridiplantae > Streptophyta > Magnoliopsida > Asterales > Asteraceae > Helianthus > Helianthus tuberosus. Next base: position 172,615,823 of record CM060351.1, read on the forward strand.
TTTAGACAATTCTTGTGTTATAGGGGTAAAACCCAAAAATATACTGGAGATAAATCCTTGGTATCCTGGGGAAAATCCCAAATTTTCATGCGCTACAGGCGGGAGTGTATAAACTCCGAGACTTAGAAAGGTGAAAACCTTTAAACCTTAGAGAGTATGAAAATACCCTTTCGTGAGAGAGGGTGATCAATCCTCATATACCTTTAGGATTCAGGATATAGCCAATAGTAACGAAATTGTCAGCCACTTTTACATGAACTGGTCCCGCCACCTTGAACTATTCCCGAATAACTTGTGCTCCAGGCGGGGTGTTTAAACCCAATTCGGAAGAAAGGTGAATACCTTTAAACCAGTGAAGGGATCAGGATCCCTTAGACGTGAGAGAGGGGGCCAATCCTCTAATCTTTCGAAGTATCCTGAATGTGTATCCTGGTGCTACATCCCGAAGCATATACTGCAAAACAATCGTAAGCTAAGGTGGGTGTTAGCCTGGCTAACACCCCTCCGATGCTTAAGTCAGTAATGGGTTCAAAACAGTAAATAATATCAAAATTTAATAAAAGAGACAGAATCCATACCATCCTAACTTAGAACTTAAATTCCATACTCACTTAAAATAGAGTTTTAGATGTATAGCATTCCAGGATCTCGGTAGCATATCTCCCTCCATATTCTTGAGTCGGTATGCTCCTTTTCCTGATTCTGATTCAACCTCATAGGGTCCTTCCCATTTTGGAGCCAACTTTCCATCAGCAGGATTAGTAGTATTCTGAAAAGCCTTTCTCAATACCCAATCTCCAACTTGAAATCTTCTAGTCCTTATATTCTTGTTATACGCTTTAGATATCCTCTGTTGATATGCTGCCATCCTTAGCCTTGCAGTGTCTCTTGTCTCATCAATAGTATCCAGTTCATGGCATAGGACTTCAGGATTCTGCTCAGGATCCCTGAGGTTAGATCTCGCTGTAGGTATCACCATTTCTGTCGGGATCACCGCTTCTGCTCCAAACACCAAGGAAAACGGGATTTGGCCAGTTGCACTCTTCACCATCGTCCTATCAGCCCACAAAACAAAGGGTAATTCTTCTGCCCGTCTTCCTTTCTTAGCCCCTAGTCTCTTTTTCAAGTTGTTGACAATTATCTAGTTCGAGGATTCTGCTTGTCCATTTTCTTGAGGGTGTACCGGAGTAGACGTGATCATTTTGATTCCCCAACTCTTACAAAAGTCAGTAGTCCTCTTACTTATAAATTGAGATCCATAGTCACAAATTATCTTAGCTGGTACTCCAAACCTAGTCAGGATATTCCGTTTTATGAAGGATACCACTTCTTGATCTCTAACCTGAACAAATGCTTCTGCTTCAACCCACTTGGAGATATAATCCGTCATTGCCAACATGAAAACCTTTCCTCCTGGAGCCTTTGGAAGCTTTCCCACTATATCCATCCCCCATTTCATAAACGGCCAAGGGGAAACAATAGGATACAGTGGTTCTGCAGGCTGATGTAATATATTACTATGTCTTTGACATGCGTCACATCTTCAAGCATATTCTGCAGCATCTTTTCTCATCGTCGGCCAATAATATCCCGTCCTTAATACTTTTGAGAATAACGACCTGCCCCCAGTATGGTTTTCACAATCCCCTTCGTGTATATCCTGAAGCACGTCTTTGGTTTTGAGATCCTCCAAATACCTCAGATATGGTCCTGCAAGATATTTCTTATACAAAACATTATTTATAATAGTGAATCATGATACCTTCATTCTAAAGGCCTTAGGATTCTCATTCTTTGGGATGTGTCCTTCCTTGAGGTATCTCATGATTGGAGCTGTCCAGGACTTAGGATCCTCCTCGGAATACTCGTCATCAGGATCCTGAATACTTATTACTTCCTTATCCTGAGGATTCGTCGCAGGATATAGGATATGTAATATTGGTATTCAGGTTCTTTCTGGTATCCTGGCCGATGATCCCAGATTTGCCAAGGCATCAGCTTCAGCATTATCCTCTCTTGGTACATGTTCAAGTGTACAAATATCAAAATATCCGGCAAATTTTTTGAGAATTTCGAGATACTCGATTAACTTCTCTCCTTTAACAGCATAGGTTCCATTAAAATGATTAGTGATTAACAAAGAGTCAACATATACTTGCAAATTCTTGATACTCATATTTTTAGCCAACTCAAATCCTGCAATCAAAGCTTCATATTCTGCCTCATTATTAGTAGCAGGAAATTCACACCTAATAGCCTGGGGTAATATGTCCCCCTGTAGCGATTTTAGTAGTATACCTAGACCGACACCTCTTACATTAGATGCACCATCAGTATACAATGTCCAGCATTCTAAGTTTTCTCCTAGCTGCTGTACTTCTAGGTCTACTTCATTTTGAATGTCACTACTGAAATCAGCCACAAAGTCAGCTAAAGCCTGAGACTTTATGGCATTTCTAGGTTCATACACTAAGTCATAAGCACTTAATTTCACTGACCACTTAGCCATTCTACCCGACAACTCGGGTTACGAAAGCACATTCTTAACAGGATAATTAGTTCTAACATGAATCCTATGCGTCTCAAAATATTGTCTAAGCTTCGTTGATGCCATAACTAGGGCTAATATCAAATTTTCTAGATGAGAATATCTAGTTTCAGCATCTAATAAACTTTTACTAACGTAATAGACAGGATACTGCTGACCTTCATGATCCTTTATAAGGACAGCACTTACTGCATTCTCTGACACTGCAAGATACAGGGATAATGGTTCGCCATCCTCAGGCTTCATCAATAAGGGTGCAGTTGAAAGATAATGCTTCAAATCCTGCAAGGCTGCTTCATGCTTTGCTCCCCATTCGAACTTCTTATTCTTCTTGAGGATATCGTAAAATTCCTTGCACTTTTCTGAGGATCTTGAAATAAATCTGTTCAACGCTGCTACTCGGCCTATTAACCGTTGAACATCTTTCATATTCGAAGGTGATTTTATATCCAGGATAACTTTAATCTGCTCCGGGCTTGCCTCTATCCCTCCTTTGGTCACCATATATCCTAGAAACTTTCCTGCCCCCACTCCAAAATGGCACTTAGCATGATTCAGTTTCATGTTATATTGATCCAGGATATCAAACGCTCCCTTAATATCCTGGAGGTGATCCTCAGCCTTTTTAGATTTCACCACCATATCATCAATATATACCTCCATGGTGTCCCCCAGCTTGTCTTTAAACATCATGTTTACCAACCTCTGGTATGTTGCACCTGCATTTTTCAAACCAAAAGGCATAGCAGTATAACAATAAATACCTGTGGGTGTCATGAAAGCCGTATCCTCCTGATCAGAGGGTTCCATTTGGATTTGCTGAAATCCAGAAGAGGCATCCATGAAGGTTAACATCTCGTGGCCGGCGGTAGCATCTACCATTGAATCAATATGAGGTAGAGGAAACGGGTCTTTCGGACAGGCTTTGTTTAAGTCTGTGTAGTCTACACAAACTCTCCATTTCCCATTTTTCTTTTGTACCACGACTACATTCGCAAGCCATTTAGGAAACTTCACTTCTCTAATCATCTTGCTCCTTAGTAGTCTTTCAACTTCCTCTTGGATGATCCCATTTCGCTCCGGAGCAAATTTCCTTCTCTTTTGTTGGACCGGCTTGAATAATCTGTCAATACCGAGCTTATGTGTTATAATATCCTTGGAAATACCTGTCATATCCTTGTGCTTCCATGCGAATGTTGACATCCTGCATTTCAAAAATTAATCAATTGATTTTCAATATCCTGAGGGATATTGGTTCCTACGAGCACCGAGATATCTGGATTATCCTGATCCAGGATAACTTTCTTTACATCCTGCTCCGAAGCTTCCATGATATCCTGGGCCCACATCTTTAATTGCTATGCTGCATTAGGCTTGGTTGAGGATTTCATTGAGGATGAGTAGCATTCCTTCGCCTCCTGCTGATCACTATCAACCTTGACAACCCCCAATGGGTAGGGATCTTGATGCACTGATGATAAGTCGATGGCACAACCTTCATATCATGGATCCATGGCCTGCCTAGTATGATGTTATAGCAGGATAGGGAGTCCATCACACAGAAACGTTGTATCGAGTTGACCCCTTCAACATATACTGGTAACTTTATCTCCCCTACGGTATTCCTAGCTTCCCCACTGAAGCCAACGAGCACGGTGGATTTCGAAGTAATGTCCATCGGAGATACATTCATCCTCTTCAATGTTTCCAGCTGAATTATGTTGACAGAGCTGCCATTATGCACTAATATCCTGCATACAAAATGGTTAGCAACATATAACGTTATCACGAGGGCATCATGGTGAGGATCCTGGACAGTATCCCTGTCATCACTATCGAAAGTGATCACTTTGTCAGTTGTGAGGGTAGTCATTCTGGCTGGTCTGTCTCCCCTTTCAGTCTTAGCCTCCTTTGCATGTCTCTTGGCCGCAAAATACGAAGTCCCACAAATGTCGGATCCTCCTGAAATAAAGTTCATTATTTTGGCATCTGCTGGGGGTGATGCTGCTCGTTCAGGGTCCTTCTCAGGATCCTGCCCTTTATTTTTCTTTCTTCCCAGCAAATCCTTCAGATATCCCTTGCTCAATAGGTAGCTTTTTTCTTTTCTTTGAGCAATGCAATCCTCAGTCACATGTCCGAAATCTTCATGGAAGGCACACCATTTGGATTTATCCTTCCAATCAGCTTTTTGTTGATTCTTTCGAGGCCACCTAGCTTTGTCTCCTAAACCCTGCATAGCATACATTAACTCAGGTATATTAACAAAAAAGCAATATTCAGATAATTCAGGATATTCTTCAGGATCCTCGTCTTCAACAGCATTCACTTCCTTTTTGTCATTTCTGCCATATGGCTTGGAGCGATACGGTTTATACGAGGATTCTGATTTCCTGTTGGTTGATTCGTAGGTTGAGGTAGAATTCATCCTCTCTTGCATCTTTTTGTCATCTTCCAAGTGGATATATCTCAAGACCCTGTTACGAGCTTCGTCGAGATTCCTGCAGGGATTCATTACAAGATCCTGATAAAACTGAGAATCTTTTTGTAATCCCATCTTAAAAGCCTGCACAGCTGTTGCAACATCAAGATGTGGGATACCTAAGGATTCCCGACTAAACTTGTTCACATAATCCCTCAAGGATTCCTGAGGTCCTTGAGTTATCCTGTAAAGATCACTGGTTAGTTTCTCAAAACTCCGGCTGCAAGAAAACTGACTATTAAATAAATTAACCAAATAAGCAAACGAAGTAATTGAGTGAGGAGGAACATTTAACAGCCATTTTAAGGTTGATCCTGTCAAGGTAGAACCGAAACCCTTGCACATGCATGCTTCCTTGAGCTCCGGAGGGATAGGGTTTATCTCCATTCTTTCTCTATACTGGGCAATATACTCTTCCGGGTCCGTAGTCCCATCATACAGTTTCATGTTGGGGGTTTGAAATCTCTTTGGGATTTCAGCATCACAGATAGGATATGCAAGCGGGATATCCTGTGGCTGTCTTGGGACACTTCCGGAATTGGCTGGACCACTCAAGGTACACTGGATATCATGTCCTTCAATTTCTGAACCTCCCTAGTAAATGTTGACGTCATACCTGCATCTTGCAAAGACCCATTATTGTTAGTAGCAAGAATATTATTATTTGACACGTTACCGGTCTGAGGATTCTGGCCATATCCTGAAGCATATCATGAGCTCCTCACAGTTGACACCCTGACCGAGGAGGGTATCTCAGGAGTATGATTCTGAGAATGGCTTGGCACGATATTCCCCCGGTTATCCTCAGCGTAAACTACAGAACTGAAGTTCAAAGCCCTAGGCTGCAAAGGAGTGACAGTTTCTTCAGCAGGTCTACTTGGGCCGGATTTTAAGAGTTGTATCTCTCTCATCAGCATCCGATTAGTTTCCTGCTGCTGCCTCATCTGTTCCTGTACACTACCAAACAAATTCAGAATTTCAGCGTTAGAAGCCAAAACAGGACCAGATCCCTGGGTACTGGGAGTGGGGATAACATCCCGAGCCACATGACTCTCAGTTCCATGTGAAGAAGCTTGCATTCTTGGAGGAGGAGTTGGAAGCACCGAACCAATTGTTGCAGAGGTTGTAGCAGACATGGTGGAAGGGCTCATGTTTGATCTCGAGGCTATTGAAAAAATGTAGCAAAAAGTTTTAACAATAGAAAACCGAGTAATTATTTTACTAAAGTTTTTAGTAAAAATAGCACCACTTGCCCCACGGTGGGCGCCAAATTGTTTTGGTCAAAAATTACCGAAGCAATTAAGTGATCAAATTAGTTAAGTGGGGTAGTGTGCTAGAAATGAGTGTCGAAAATATGTTAATCAAATTAATTGTAAAAACAGTTTCAGGATACGACTCAGGATATAGAGCTGTATCTATGATCAAACGATGAGCGAAAAACATAAAGGGGTGACACGAGATGTACGAGGAAAGCCCTTGATCTATCTAGATCGCCGGCACAAAACCTCGGGAGCTGACAATCGCAGCTGCCTTGTTCTTCTATTACTTCGAATATCAGGATACAGTGCAGGATGTGATGCGGATCAACTAAGTGTTACAATGTGATTCGAGTACAAGTGTTTGTTTGTAGTGGTTGGCAGTAGCTTGAGAGTAAAGTGTGTGAATGAAAAAGTGTGTGCCTTAACCGATCCGATCCATCTATTTATAGTAAAAGAAATGTAACAAACTACCCTATTAAACCGGGATCCGGCGGATATTCCCTACTTGAACGTTGTAGACCTGGTTCTTCGGGTTCAACGTCTCTCATGTAACTGTTTGCCCGAGTCTTAAGGAGAAGAAGTCCATCCGACCGTTAGTGACCTACAGCTTCTTACCTGCACGTGGTCAATTTAGTTAGCACCAAGATATCGCACTAGGAAGTTACCAATATCCTGATCCGGTATCCTGGTCACAGGTAAACAATCAAAAGCAGAATATTAGTCAGGATATATATGCTCAGAAAATGGCCCATAACACTTACAATGGAGAATCTTTGGAGAGAGCGAGAAGACTGATAAAGACTGAAGGTTTGACAACCGAAGACTCGACACCGAAGACTTCGTCAACATCCGAGGGGGAGTCTGTTGGTGCATACGTTTGTCGACTTCGTCTTGTATCGATTTGTTTAGATAGATCAGGGCACGTAGAACGAGAAAACGAGAAATGTATGGTTATGGGCATTTCGCACGAAATGACTATTTCGTGTGAAACTGAATTCGTTTGGATTGTTTCGTGCGAAATAAGGTTGCCTATAAAGACTAAGTCGTGCCTTGTCATTTGTAACGATTCGATTCCGGTAGCGAAGCTCTGCCGAAGTGTCTCCAGCATTGTAAAACGACTTGATATCAATATAGAGACAGTTTAAAGTGATTTGCTGTGTAATCCAGCTAAAACGACTTCGATACGTTTGTTTCCGCCAGTCGTATTGACAAGAACTCTTCTGAACGACTCGTTTCGGTCGTGAAAACGATCCTACAATTAGCAACAGTGAAAAAGCCGCAAAATCATACCAAACCAAAAGGTAAATCAACGACTCAAGGTCGAAAGGAACCGAACCAAAAGAAGAACAAAAGGGTGAACTTTGTGAAATCAAAGGGAACGGATAAATTGGAAACCTTCGCAAATAAATCTAACTTATATCATGTTAATCAAGTTAAACTTTTGAAAAGAAAAGAACAAAATAGTTCAAAACTAAGTACCTCGGGATCACAAAGTTCATCAACAAGGCAATCACATGATACTTCGGGGTTTGTTGAACCAAGATCATGTTTTGAATGTGGTGAAATTGGGCATATCATTCGAAATTATCCATATCTTCATAAGTTAAAAGCCAAAACTGATGACCCCCGTGAACAAAATTACCGAAAGCGACCTGTTTCTACAAAACAAGATCCCCGTCTTGTAAAAGAAATGGAAAAGAAACAAAGACGCCAACAAGTCAAGGTAATTGAGAAGGCAATTAAAACCGATGTGGTTCACAAACAACCTATTTCCGTTAAACCAGAAATTTCTAAAACTTCTAATAATCATGAAGTTAAGATTTCGAAAATTCAAACTGGTAAAACACAACAGACTTGGAAACCAAAAACGGTTACTAATTCAGGGGGAGCATCACAATTTCCAAACCATCGAGAAATTGAAATAACTTTTGTCGTTGAAAGCGGAAGACCCAAGACCACAAAGGCTTAGGTCCCCATCTCCAACTAATCATGTGAGTTCATGTGCAGGGTGTTCCAGGAGGAACTTTCTGCAGTCATTGGATTGTTGATAGTGGGGCATCCAGGCACATGACAGGCGACGTGAAGCTTCTCTACGACGTTAAATCTATTAGAGGAGGTTATGTTGCTTTTGCTGGAGATAAAGGCGGATATATTACTGTTGAAGGAATGGTATCCAACGGGGTTGTAAGCTTTGATAAGATCAACTTTGTGCAACAACTTGATCACAATCTTCTCAGCGTTTCACAAATTTGTGATAAGCAGTTTTCAGTACACTTTGATGCAAATGGATGTTATGTGCTGAAACCCGGCTTCAAGATTCCTAAAGAATGGATTCTCTTATATGTTCCAAGGATAAATGATTTATATGTCCTTGATATGAGCCAAGCAATTACAACGTCTGCACAAGCAACTTGTTTTATTACCAAAGCCACTGAAAAAGACTCAATCTCTTGGCATAGACGGATGGGTCACATTCACCTACGCAAAATGAATCATTTGGTGTCGAATGAATTAGTGAATGGTGTTCCTCTTAAAAACTTCCATCTTCAAGACGTCTGTGTTTCATGCCAAAAAAGGAAAGCAAAGCAGGAAACGACACACTACAAAGAAGATTAACACCGTGGCAATTCCGCTTGAACGTTTGCACATGGATTTGTTCGGTCCTGTCAAGCATAAAAGCATCAGGAATGATCAGTAATGCCTCGTGGTGACTGATGATTATTCAAGATTTTCTTGGTTGGCGTTTATGGCACACAAGAGTGACACTATCGGAATTATCAAAAACTTGATCATTCAGATTGAGAATTTGTATACTTTGAAGGTTAAACAGATTCGCAATGACAATGGAACTGAGTTTAAAAATCAAGCCATGAAGGAGTTCTGTACTTCAAAAGTTATTCTTCACGAATTTAGTGCAGCTTACACTCCTCAACAGGACGACGTCGCTGAACGTAAAAACCGTACGTTTATCGAGACTGCTAGGACGATGTTGGTAGAGTCACAATTGCCGATTCCCTTCTGGACAAAAGCTGTGTCCTCTGCTTGTTATACATTGAACCGAGTCCTTACAGTTAAAAGACACAACAAGACCTGCTTTGAGCTTCTTCATAAACGGAAACCATATTTGTCATATCTTGAACCGTTTGGAGCTCCTTGCACAATTATCGATCCTAATGGAAAGTTTGGGGAAAAAGCAATTGAAGGATACTTTCTTGGGTATGCCACCCGAACTTAAGAGTCTGGAATCTAGAGACTAAAAGGGTCGAGGAATGGTCTGAGGTTAGGGTACAACGGCACACATTGCCAGTCAAATGTCCAGGTCAACCATGGATGTTTGAGTACGATGACTTTTTCAATTCGATCAATATTCAAGAAGTCGAAGAAAGTGCCGCGGCAAAGATGTTTTTCGAGAGTGACACCGCAACAGATTCACCGTTGGTTCGTCCAATTATTGTCAACAATCAAGAACCAACTTCAGTGAACAATAATGCTCTCGACAATGAGGATTTTCACGATGCTACCGAACTTAACGAATCTTCAGAGGATGATGCATTTCTCGATGCAGACCAAGAAGCTGTTCATTGTACTGCAGAGGCTACACCTCCAGTGGACGCCCCTAAAACAGCTGAAGCTACTGCATCATCCTCTTCGACAGTTCAGGGTATTAACTTGGTTGTTGATCTTAAACTCAACAATCTGGGTACAAACATTCCAGTTCCAGATAATCCAGAAACAAGAATTCACAATACCCATCCTCAACAAAACATCATCGGTAATGTAGAAAGTGGCGTACAAACGAGAAACATGTTGCGAAACAACAACAATGCAGGCTTGTATGCGGCGATTCGAGAATCTGGTCAACAAAACGATTGGTCCTTCGCGTGTTATATTTCACAAGAAGAACCCAAATCTTGGAAAGAAGCTTTGAAAGATAATGCTTTGGTGGAAGCTATGGAGGAAGAACTGAAGCAATTCCAGAAGATTGGTACCCTTTGGGTGTATAAGTGCAAAAAGGATGACCGTGGAGTAGTCATTCGAAACAAAGCAAGATTAGTCGTTCAAGGTTTTCGTCAGATTGAAGGGATCGACTACAACGAAGTTTATGCACCGGTTGCACGTCTTAAAGCTATTCGGATTTTTCTAGTCTATGCTTCCTTCAAAGGATTCAAGGTTTACCAGATGGACGTGAAAAGTGCATTCTTACATGGTGTGGTTGAAGAAGAGGTGTATGTCGAACAGCCTCCAGGTTTTGAAGATCCTATTCAACCTGATTGGGTTTGGTTGCTCAACAATGCTCTCTATGGTCTACATCAAGCACCTCGAGCTTGGTATGCAACCTTATCTAATTATCTGTTGGAGAATGGATTTCGAAGAGGTCTTATCGATTGCACTCCATTCATCAAAGATCAGGATGGATTTCTTCTATTGGTACAGGTATACGTAGATGATATTATTTTTGGTTCTACTAACTATGTTTTGTGTACGAATTTCGAGCGTGTTATGCAGGAGAAATTTGAAATGAGCGCTATGGGGGAGATGACTTTCTTTTTGGGCTTACAAGTGCAACAAACGAAGTCGGGGATATTCATCCATCAGACTAAGTATGTCAATGACATCTTGACCCGATTCCAGATGTCCGATACATCGCCCATTGGTACCCCACTGCAGCAAAATCATGGAATTCATCCTGACTTGAAGGGTAAAGTTGTTAGCTCCTCATACTACCGCGCAATGATCGGATCTCTTATGTACCTCACAGCATCAAGACCAGACATAATGTACCCAACGTACCTGCTTGCCAGATATCAAGTCAACCCGAAGGCCTCACATCTTGCAGCTGTGAAAATGATTTTTCGCTATTTGAAGGGATGCCCAGACACCGGTCTATGGTACCCTAGGGATGATAGTTTTGACTTGATCGCTTTCAGTGATTCTGATTTTGGCGGATGCAAAATCGACGGCAAATCCATAACGGCTGGATATCAGTTTGTAGGAAATCGCTTAGTCACATGGCAGTGCAAGAAGCAGACTTGTGTCGCTACATCAACATGCGAAGCCGAATACATTGCTGCCTCAAGTTGTTGCTCCGAAGTCCTGTGGATCCAACAACAAATGTGCGACTATGGTTTTGAGTTCCTAACTATATTGTTGGGACTGAGCTCGTGAAAGCCAATACAGTAAAATTATTTTTAATTATTGTTAGATAACATACTGACGTATCCAATGAATATATATATATATATATATATATATATATAACTTTTATGAAAAATATTACTGAGTGATCTAAGAAAAATAAAATGAAAACTAAACAAATTTTTTTCTCGATTTTTAAAAAAGAGTTAAATGCCATTTTAGTCCCTGTGGTTTGAGTTATTTTGTCAATTTAGTTCAAAGATTTCATTTTTCACATATAGGTCCAAAATGGTTTCACTGTTGCCATTTGAATTCACCGGGTTAACTTCATCCATTTTTTCTGTTAACGAGATGGGCAATTCGGTCATTTTATATATAATTCTGTGAACTGAAGGGCAATTCGGTCATATAAAATGACCGAACTGTCTTTCTCATCAACAGAAATAATGGATGAAATTAACCGAGTGGTCTAAAGTTTAAGTGGACAAGTATATCGTTAAACATCGGTTAAAAAGTTAATAAGACACTTAATTGTTTAGTAATAATATAACACGTGGTAGGTGGAGACTGAGGCAGTTTACTATAGTCACAACCAACCATGAAATTAAGAAGCTGTAAATATGACAACAAACGTGTACATTTTACAGCTTCTTTCCTTTAAAAAATATGTTCTTAACTTATTATAAAAATGTGTAAAACAATGTCCTGATTTTAATATATGATTTATGATCACATATTTTCAACGGATTTCGGAACACACTCTAGTACAACCCTAAAATAAGCACTCGAATAATTACTGTTTCTTTTTTAGATTTTAACATTTCATTTTAGATCCCGTCAGGTGGATTCATGGCTTGTCTTGAGAGTGATGGCGAGTAAACACTACAAAGTCAAGTTTGGCGCTTTTCTCTTTTGTGTAGATTTCAAGGTTCATATTTACAAGAAGGGAATAGAATCATGATGTGTTATACATTGCGGTAGAAATGCATATGCAAAATTAGATGTTCTTGAAAAAAAAAAACTAATGAAGATCCTTGTGAAAAATGTGAGTCGGTATGTTGTACACATGAAGTATATCCATTAACCTATTCTCTTTTTTATAAAACCATAGTTGTAAACACATCATATACTTTCACAAAGAGAAGAAAAATATCTTCTACATGTGGTTATGAAATATTTCAAGTTACAGATGACTAGGTTAGTTTTCATGTCACATAGTTTGTTGATGCAGTTTTGTGTGGATGTGACTCGGTTCGTTCCGGTTCAAGACCGACGTCACGACATTCCTCCGTCGTACGCCCCAAGCACGAAGAGCCGCAAGCTGACATCATCATGATGATGTCACATTTATATCTTAAAATCTTTGCATGGAGATAAACCTTTGCATGAAACAATGAATTGAAACTGCCATGCTGAATGTCCACGAAATACTTGCGTGTGTTTCACAATTATAAAAGTCAACGAAGAACATTGTTCACATGGGGTGTTACGTGGGATTGAGTTTGGACGAAAAACTCAAATGTTTTTCGTGGTCTTCATGTCTTTCGTGGGCCTCTTGTTTTGGGCCCAGTACCTTTTGTGAAGGATCTGGGACTTTGGTTATAAACAGGATTTGCAGAACAGTTTCATGTGTAGAGCACACCAGTGAGTTTGTGAGAGCATTTCTTGTACTATTCTTGTAAACAAACTCTACTGAAAGTTAATACATTTGAGTTTTAACTTTGAAATCTTTTGTGTATCTGTGTGTTCTTTGGCTTTGTTGCATACCCACTTGGATTCCGCACTTGCGGGTGTGTTAAATAACAACGAAGTAGGTTAACTTGATCCTCCGAGTAGACCTACAAGTGGTATCAGAGCATTGGCTCTCTTCGTTGTTAAAACCAAGCTTTGTGTCGTGTTTTCGAGAAATTTTTTGAAGGTTTCTGAAATTGTTCTTGAAAATTAAACATGATATTCAAACTTTTGAAAGCAAAATGGGTTAAAAGTATAGAAAAACGTGTTTGTTTGCTAAAAATTTTCTTAAAAACCTTGTTGAAACACATGGAGACATGTTAAAATCTGTTTTTTCTTAAAATTTCTTGCAAAAATCTTGTTCGACAATTTTTCCGGTGAGGTGTTTGGCCGAAAAAGTGACCTGAATATTCTTGTTTAGAAGATAAATTTCAAAATCTTTCTAAAAAGTTTGATTTTCGTGTGTCTGTAACTTATCTAAATCTGGTATTCTACCAACCAACTAACCATATTCAGTGAACCAGATTCTGTCTAAATTAGTAACATCTCACCAACATTTTACGAATCTCAATACCTGCGAAACACTTTTTCAACGAAACATACTTTTATAGTCAACGAAAAATCCACTTATTTGTCTTGTTTCAACAAAAAACCAATCCCACAGCTTGTCATCCACTAAAGTCAACGAAGAATCTTGGAAGTCAACAAAAAAAACATTTTTGTCTTGTTTCACGAAATACTGCACTCACAAAAAAAATACCCATCTTTATGGAAAACCAAGATTCTTCGTCTGGGCCCAAATCAATTTTTCGTAAGACATAGTTCGTGGGCCTTTTTAATTGACAATTATTCGTGGGTAGTATATTCACAAAAAACCCACCATTTTTCGTGGACCTTTATTTGCGCAGGTTGGGCGCTTTTTGCAATTGGGCCATTCATCTTTCGTGGATATTCTAAACTTGGGCCTTCTTTCACGAATAACATTCTTCGGCCATCATTTATTCGTGGGTCTAAGGATTCGTGGGTTGTTAATTGGGCCTGGGCTCCTAGCTATTTTTCGTGGGTTTTGTTTTTATCATTCATAACAAAATATTAGGATCATTCGTGGGTTTTTAAAAGTTGTTTGTTATTCGTGGGAAGTTGTTGATATTTAGTGATCATCAGTTCTTCGTAAGCAATCATTCTTCGTGAATATCAGTTGTTTCACAGAAACTTCACAATGAGTTCACAGTTTGGTTTTTAGTTGGTAATTTTCAATTCAACATGAGTATAGACTGGTGGGGTTGGTAACCTGATCCTAATACAGATAATATGTATACTGGTAAGGGCTTAATGCCTTCATAGGCTCAGTCTCCTACACCCTCGTCCTCATCACTAGTGAGTTCAATTACGGCAAATCAGTGCGCATTTGTTACTAACCAAAATCAAAGTACTCAAAGTCTTCTTTTAAGCGAAAATGAAACCGGAAGTAACAACCGTCCACCAAGGCTCATGCATATGAACGAGTATCCCGGATGGCAGGATAGATTTCATACGTATATTCTTGGGCAAAACACGGAGTTGTGGTTGTGTTTTACTTCGGATTTCGATCAAGCACTTGAAGAAGCCGGTTCAAATCCCACGTCGTTTGCAGATCTTACTATCTTACTACCGATGAGAAGAAGTCATAAGACTTAGAGAAGAAGGTGTTCTCAATTCTAACTCAAGCCTTAAACAAAGATATTTATCATCAGTTTGTGAGATTCAAAACAAAAAAAAGTTTATAGGATGCGTTAAAGGTGAGAGGACAAGGAAATGCGACATCACGCAAACTGAGACATGATTTACTCAAAAAGGAATTCGACGGCTTCATGTGTATGGAAAGGGAGTCGCCGGGAGATATGACAAGTCGATATTATCATCTACTGAGTGAGTTGGGTAATTATGGGGTAGTGGTAACTCCAGAAGAGGTTGTCACAAAGTTTGCCGATGCGTTGCAAGTTCAATGGAATGGATTCTTGGAGATTCTGAAGTATAATGGCACTTTGGCTACGACCAACATCCATGATTTCATTCAGCTTTTGGAGAACAAAAATCAAGAAGAAATCAGGAAGGCAAAAAGAGTTCTGGTGCCACAAAATCCTGAGGTGTATTATGGAAATTGTGGAGGTACTAGCACTGTTCCAATACCTGCTCAACATGCTCAGCTACAAACGACTTTTGTCTCAAGCACCAATATGTATGGTGAACCACAACCAGTTGCCTTAGAGCAAAGCTATCGGTCTACTGGAGTACCATCATTTCTTGATCCAAACTACTAAGGTCAACAACAAGCTTGTTATGGAAACACTTCATCTACAGTCAATGCTGGTCGGTCAACTAATCCAAACACAGTTCGGCTGGACACTACAAAGTTCTCAAAAGTGAGTATTGAGGTGGCAAAGGAACATATGGAGCTATTAAACACCTTGGTGAGCGTGTACTGTGGGTTAGTAGCAAGGCAAATTGGAAACATCAATTTGACCCAGGAAGATTATCAGCAAATAGATAAGGATGATGTCACACCCTGACTTATTGCGGAAGCGTGATTATGTGTGACTTTCTTAATATCATTGCATTCAATCATAACAACCACTATATGATAAAACTAACGATGGTCATCCATTAAATAAATTTTAAAAACACAACAACAATATTGTTTTAAAACATAGAAGTCAAATTCGAGTACTAAACATGCAACTTGTTTAAGAGTTCACAAAGACTCGACAAAAGACATTAGATAACACCAGGATTTGGAAGACGTGTCTCGTCAGGATAAGACACACTGACCAAACCCTAAGATCATGGATGACATCTTTTATTTTTAAACCACACTTGGAACTTCCGAACGCCTGCCAGATCCACATCTAATTCCCTGAAATATTACATGCAGTTTGAAAATATCAACAAAAGTTGAGCGAGTTCATGTGTTTGTTTGTGTGTACGAACAACCTTTGAAATCGTTGAAAGTATGTATATATGTTTGTAAACTCCTGGTATGAAAGCAACAAGGAAAACAGATCACCAATGGTTTGCAAGGCCATTGATATGTGTGAAGTGATGTAGGAAAACTCAAACTTAGCAGATTTGTCTTCGGGAATAAGACATATTCACCTCATGGGCCACCCTGGTCCACATGGGTGTGGGCTCGCTACACCCAAATAGATCTATCACTCATGTCCCTCGGTCCTACAACGAGGATTAATGGCCTTAAGTGTTATACCCACCACTCACATGATCAAGTAGTACCCTTCCTTAGCTAACCATACCAAACCAAAATGTTTGTAAATAGTTGTAACATGTATTTCACCCGCGAAGTTATAAAACCAAAACAGTTAGAGAAAAGGGGGTCATGAACTCACAGTCTTGCGTCTTCAATCACCGTAACTCAAGCTTCTTCGGATAAAACAGGACTACCTACAACGTACTATGATCTATTAGACGAGCGGGTCGTGCCTTGACTTAGTATTAATGTCTTTGAGTTACGTTTGTTCGTATCTTCGATATCATTCCAAGTTATATAATTATTTGTTAAAATTAATAATTTTTTAACTTAAATTATATTTATTAAATTTTGGAATAATTGTTAAAACAATATATATTAACTTAATATCCTTAACAAAGGTCCACCAATGCATATTTCCAAAATATGTATTTTAATAAATATTATTTATAAAAATTATTTATAATTTTTCTTTTGGCAAAAATATTTGTATTTTCTCATAAGTTTCAAAATAAATATATTTTCAAGTCAAACTTGGAAAATATATATAAACTCATTTTTCTCAAAAAATGACATATTTCATATTTATTTGAGAAAATATATCTTTCACCCAAAAATATTGTATTTCATGTTTGTTTAAGAAAATATATATTTCTTAAAAATAAAATATCTTCTAAATATTTCAAGAAAAATAAATATTCATACTTGCCAAAAATAATATATTTTTCCCTTGTAAAAAATATGATATATTCTTGTAGTAATTGTAAAAATCATATTTTCATTTCCTTGGTGTCCAAAATATACTTTGTGAATAGATTTTCCGGAAAACTTTGTAAGTCTTATTCCGTAGTTCGGTTTCACCAATATTTTGTGTAGAATGTGTATATGTATTCCTTGGAATTTTGGCAACATTTTGGTTTGTAATTTTTGGTATTTTGATGAGTTATAATATTTGATGTTCTAAAATAATATAACTAATACACCAAATATACAAATAATCACACACATGGTGTCATCTAAATATATATTTCCTAAATACATATTTAGTCACTTTTATTTATAAAAACCAACCTCCATTAATTATAATTTTTGTAACAAAAATTATGGCAAAGTTTTTGTAACAATTTATGGTTTAAAATACACTTGTAAATATTTGTTTAGAAATATTTTTCTAAGTGTTTACATTTTTAGAAAATTTTGCCATAGTTTCCCCTAAAAATGGAGGTTTCTATGCTTTCAAGCATATCATTTTCTTTTGTAAAAATCAACACAATCAATCCACAATCAACAATAAACAACCTTTACTTACCAACTTTGCCAAAAACAAGTATAATCTACTACTTCATGAACTTGAAATTTCACAAAAATTTGTAGTAATTTACTAGTGTCATTAGTAAGCCTGGTTATCCTTTAAAGTGTGATTAGTTCTTTAAAAACTTCATTTTTAAAGAATATGGATCTTTACAACTTGTGATCATCATTTCTAAGAATGTTCCTTTATGAATTTTTCTTGTTACACAAGTGTTTCTACACTAGTTTATCCACCAAAAATAAGGTTTGTTTATGTAAGAACCAAGATTTAGTAAAACTTATATTTTTAACTTTGTTTCTTTAGAAATCATCCATAAAATTTCTAGATCTACAAGTATCACAACTTACTTTGATCATTATTTTTCAAGAAATCAATGTATTCTTTCAAGTTCATGCTTCTCATGAGGATGATCCATTAACTTTCATCAAGTTCATCCTCTCATCTTGCTAGATTATGTTTTTAATCATGATCTAGCAAGATCATATGATGATCAACATCATTTTCACAAGTAATCAACAATCATCAAGCATAACAACTTATATTCATCAAGATTTCTTCATATTTTAAGCTTATGTTCAAGTTTACTTCTTGTGATTCTTTGTGTTCTTCAAGATTATGATTATGATTCTTCTTTTAACCACTTAAAATGGAAGTAAAATAGCAAGATCAAGGTTCTTACCACTAGCACAAGGCTAGGGATGATCAAGTGAAGAAAACAAGTGGATAAAAGCAAATAAGAGAGGTCTTTGAACTTCCGAAAGCTCCTAGCTCTTTTATGTGACTTCTAACACCTTGGTATATGCTTGAAATGTATGAGATTGGATGAATGATGGTGGATGTGTGGGTGTGGATGTTCGGCCGAGAGCACTAAGGGGAGGAGAAGAAACTTGTGTGTGTTTTGGTTTGTGAAGAATGAAGGTTATGAGCATAAGGATTATACTTATAACCATTCTAACACTTTAACTCATATGTAATGTGCTTATCATTAGGGAACACGATCCATTTTTAAATGAAAGAAAATCTCCATGGTGGGCCATATGTTGGCCGTCCATAGGTAGGGGGTAGTAGACTAGGGTAAAACTAAACTAGTTAGTTACTAGTTGAAATCCAAGTGTAAGTTAAGTGTTTTAGTTATTAGATATTTGTATGATGTGTTATGATGTACGGGGACCATAACTAGCTTGGTAATGTTAAAACAGTGCTTCTAGTGAAAATTTGGTGTTTCGGGTAGTGTCCGGTTGTTCGGTTGGTTACCGGTTCGTTAAGGTGCTAAACTTTGCAGTTTAGTGTGCTTTATGTACCCTTTTGTGACATTTTGATTCCCGACACTTAGGAAAGCATTCAGGACCATTTAACCATATTTCTTCATAAAATTAGATTGTTAAAATGTTGATTATTGCTGAATTCAGCACCTTATGTGAGTTTTAGGCACTTTCCGGCACTTAAACTATCCCTAAAAAGGCAGTTTTGTGATTCTTACTTTCCTACACACTATACTAGTGTAATACTTGGTTTCTAGCTCATTCTGTGTCTCAACACACTGTCTATCTATGTTCTAAGTTCTGTCAGCATTTTCCTGATTTATCTGATAACTATGCTAATTGTGTTTCGGGCATCATTCGAGTCAAATAAACTTTCATGCAATAATGACATAACATTTGGCAATATATGATGCACATGTATGTATAAAGCAGTAATCAGAAAGCAATTAATTTGCAATTCAGCACAATAATTAAGCACTAATCATGGTTAATTAATTATACGGATACGTGAATTTTTTACAGTTGTCACATTCTCCCCCTGTTAAGAAAATGTCGTCCCGAAATTTTAAGCCTTACTATTAGCAGTAGGGGAGTTAGGGAACAAATGCGGGTATTTGGCTTTCATGCGGTCCTCACGCTCCCAAGTAAACTCTGGGCCGTGATGCGCATTCCATCTAACCTTAACAAGCTTAACACTACTCCTCCGAGTTTTGTTGACTTTCCAATCAGTAACCTCAACGGGTTCTTTGGTAAAGTGGAGTGTGTCGTCAATGTGAACTTCGTCAGCAGGAATGACCACTGTTTCTTGTGTTGGGCTCTTCTTCCGATTAGATACAAGGAATGTATCTTGAACACCATTAAGTTCTGCAGGTAGTTCCAACTTATATGCTGCAGGACCAATCCTCTCCAGGATTTTGAACGGCACGATAAATCGTGGGTTTAACTTTCCACGCTTCCCAAAACGTGCCACACCTTTCCAAGGTGAGACTTTTAACAAAACCATATCTCCCACTTCGAATTCCAAAGGTTTCCTTCTTTGGTCCGCATAGCTCTTTTGTCGATCACGAGCCGCCTTAATGCGCTCTCGGATCTGTATGATCTTATCTGTCGTCTCTTGAACCAATTCGGGGCCAACCAGCTGTCTATCACCTGCATCTGCCCAGCATAATGGTGATCGACACTTTCGTCCGTAGAGAGCTTTGAACGGTGCAACTTGAATGCTTGTATGGTAGCTGTTGTTATAGGAGAGCTCAACCAAAGGTAGGTGAGTGTCCCAACTGCCACCCAAGTCCATTACGCAAGCTCGTAACATATCTTCAAGTGTCTAAATTGTTCTCTCACTTTGACCGTCCGTCTGTGGATGAAATGCGGTGCTCAGATTCAACTGTGAACCAAACGCTTCTTGGAAATATTGCCAAATCCTTGACACAAATCTCCCATCTCTATCAGATATAATCGAGATAGGCACTCCATGACGGGCAACTATCTCCCTCAGATATAGCTCAGCTAGCTTACCTGTGTTATCCTTTTCCCTGATTGGCAGAAAGTGCGCAGATTTTGTCAGACGGTCTACGATTACCCAAATCATATCATGACCTCTGGGTGTCTTTGGCAACTTGGTTATGAAGTCCATTGAAATCTGCTCCCATTTCCACACGGGTATCTCAGGTTGCTGCAAAAGACCTGATGGCTTCTGATACTCGGCCTTCACTTTGGCCCAAGTTAAACACTTTCCACCATAAGTTGCAACATCGCCCTTCAGTCTTGGCTACCAATAATAATCCTTCAAATCTTGGTACATCTTGTCTGATCCTGGGTGGATCGAGTACCTCGATTTATGAGCTTCATTGAATATAACGTCTCTAAGACCACCAAAGAGGGGAACCCAAATTCGTCCCATGAAACACAAAGTTTCTTCTTCATTGGGTACCAGCTTTTTCTGCATCCCATGGAGATATTCATCCTTCAAGTTTTCCTTTTTAAGAGCTTCTCTCTGTGTAGCACGAATGCACAACGAGAGGTCTGTCTGAATGATCATTTCTAAAGCCCTAACCCTTATGGGCTTGATCCTCTCTTTTCGACTTAAGGCATCTGCCACCACATTCACCTTTCCTGGGTGATATTTGATTTTGCAATCATAATTATTTAACAGCTCTACCCATCGCTGCTATCTCATATTAAGCTCTTTCTGATCGAATATGTATTGGAGGCTCTTGTGATCTGTAAAGATCGTGCATCGGGTACCATACAAATAATGTCACCAGATCTTCAAAGCAAACACCACTGCGCCTAATTCCAAATCATGTGTGGTGTAGTTCTTCTCATGAACCTTCAATTGGTGCGAAGCATAAGCGATAACCTTCTGTCGCTGCATCGGCACGTAGCCCAGTCCCTGACGCGAGGCGTCGTGGTATACCACGAAGTCATCGGTACCTTCGGGTAGGGATAGAATAGGTGCATCGCAGAGCTTATTCTTTAGCAACTGAAATGCCTCTTCTTGTTTATCTCCCCATTCATACTTCTTATCCTTTTGAGTAAGGGAGGTCAACGGTTTTAGCGATTTTAGAAAATCCTCGATGAATCTGCGATAGTACCCTGCTAAACCCAAAAACTGTCGGATCTCGGTTGGCGTCTTCGGAGTTTCCCAATTCTTGATCGCCTCGATCTTGGTGGGATCCACATGGATTCCATCTTCATTCACTACATGACCAAGGAACTGTACCTCACGCAACCAGAACTCACACTTCGAGAACTTAGCGTACAGTTCTCCTCCTTGAGAAACTCTAAGATGGCTCTAAGGTGTTGCTTGTGCTCTTCCTTCATCCGCGAATAAATCAAAATATCATCGATAAACACAATCATGAATTTATCGAGATAGGTCTTGCAAACTCGGTTCATCAAATCTATAAACCTTGCCGGCGCGTTTGTCAAACCAAACGACATTACTAGAAACTCATAATCTCCATAACGAGTTCTAAAAGCAGTCTTCGGTATACTCTCTTCTTGAATCCGCAGCTGGTGATAACCTGATCGAAGATCGATCTTGGAGTAGTAACTCGAACCTTGAAGTTGATCGAAGAGATCATCAATCCTCGGCAAAGGATACCGATTCTTGATGGTTATCTTGTTTAGCTCTAGGTAGTCAATACGCATGCGAAAACTACCGTCCTTCTTCTTGACAAACAGAACTGGAGATCCCCAAGGCGAGAAACTTGGTCTAATAAATCCCTTGTCCAAAAGCTCTTGAAGCTGCGTCGACAATTCTTGCATTTCTGATGGCCTAAGTCGATAAGGTGCCTTGGCTACAGGCGCGGCGCCTGGGACCAAGTCAATATGGAATTCGACTTGTCATTGCGGCGGCAATCCTGGCAAGTCTTCGGGGAAGACTTCAGGATAGTCTCTTACCACGGGGATATCTTCCAGCTTTGGCTCTTCGGCTTCCTTATCAATAATGTGAGCCAAAAAGGCAACACATCCTTTCTGTAAAAACTTTTGGGCCTTCAAACAGCTGATAATCCTTAGAGGCGTATCATGCCTTTCTCCATGCACTACTATCGTTTCTCCATTCACCATCAGGATTCGGATGATATTCTCGTGACATACGATCTCAGCTCGGTTGCTCGACAACCAAACCAATCCATTCCAACTACAACGTCAAAGCTTCCCAACTCAGCTCGTAGAAGATCGAGCGTAAACTCACGCTCTCCGAGCTCCATTACACAACCTCTAATCACTTCATTTGCCTCTACTTGCTTTCCATTAGCTAGTTCTATTGAGTACGGGATTTCTAACTTACTGGCAACTAACCCAAGTATATCCTTAAATTCTAAGGACACGAAGCTATAATCGGCACCAGTATCAAATAGCACAGATGCAAAGTGTTGGTTGATAGGGAACCTACCAGTGACTACGTTCGGATCCTGATGAGCTTCCCTAGCTCTAATGTTGAAGACTCTTCCTTGGGCTTGATTGTTCTTTGGGCAATCCCACTTGAAATGTCCAATATCTCCACAGCTAAAGCAACCTTGTCTGTTTCCAGTACCGCCCTGATTGTTGTTGGCTCCACGGTTTCCGTTATCAGCTTGATTTCCAGAACCACCACAATTTCCATTACCGCCATTTCCTCCTTGATTGCGGTTTCCATAACCGTTTCCACCACGGTTACCATTTCCATTTCCGTTACCATTACCTCTATGGCCACCATTTCTACGACCAGTAACAGCCCAGCACGTCTCCTTCGAATGACCATTCTTTCCATAGGATTCACATTTCCTAACCCTGCATTGGCCGGCATGGTGGAACTGGCATACATCACACTTGCGCAAAGTGCCCACGTATCCCTTTCCCTTGTTCTCTGAACTTGCAGTACCAGTCCTAACTTCAGCTGGTGGGTTCGCATCTCTCTTCTTGTTACTACCGTTTTTGTTTCCTTGGGTACCCTTCTTGAAGTTCGAGAACTTCCTCTTGTTCTCTCCTGACGACTCGACATGAGTCTCCTTCTTCTTTCCTTCAGAAATCGAAAACTTGTTCAATCTAATCGCTTCTTCAGCCAATGCCACGCTCAAATCAATGGCCTCTGTGATTGTTGGAGGCTTCGAAGTACTCACCATGCTCATAATTTGGGGTGCCAATCCCCAAATGAAACGTTCAACTCGCTTGAATTCCGGTTCTACCATGTAAGGGACAACGCGAGAAAAATCATGGATTCTCTGTACGTACTCTGCGATCTTCGGTCCATCCATCTTCAGATTCCAACTTCTGAATCTCAGCCCTCGTGCAGTACTTCTTGTTCATCTGTTCTTTCATCTCATCCCAAGTCATAGCATACGCAGCTTCCTCACCTAGAGTCTGAACCTGAAGGTTCCACCACGATAGAGCTCCATCAAGAAACAATCCAGAAATGTAGGTGACCTGGTGCTCTGGCGCACACTTGCTCATTCACAGCACAGAATCAGTTTTCTCAGCCCATCTAACGAAAGCTACAGCACCTCCAGAGCCGTCAAAGTTCAGAGGCTTGCAGTCAAGGAACTGCTTGTAAGTACAGCCTGTACAAGCAACATCATTCACAGAAGGCATTAGCAAAAGCACACGGAAAGTCCTAACGTATCGTAATGTGTCTTAAATGACTTAAACATTACCGTGATGTGGGTTATTTACTGAGGTACCTCCGCTGTGTTCAGAGTGCAAGGCCTCATGTTGTGCAATTGCCTGTGAAATCCGTTCTGGCAGTTCTGCTTCTGTTGTGGGCAACTGATCGTTCCTTCATGGAGGCGTCTTCTAAAAGAAGATTGTATAGGTTAGGTCTTAATAAAGTCTCAAGTACATAAGCATCCACTACACGAATACGACCTAGGGGGTGTATATATATACATAGGTATATAAGTAATTATCATAGCAGGCCATCATATATCATCACAATCAAGTTATAAACATGTAATTCTAACAACGTATTTAATGAGAACATTACGATTGAGCTTTCATTAATCATCGACCACAAGCATTGTTACATGTTTTACAAATGTATCATATCAGAAGGAACACAGGGTCACACTACCCTTGTCCAGCAAGTCTATCAGTCTACAAAAGTCATACAGTCAAAAGTGGTCTCTAGAAGGCTTCACAAGCTCAGCTCAATAGTGGTGCTCTCATCAAAAGCAAGCTACCTACATAAAACCAAAAACCGGCTATGCTGATGGTGGTGGTGGAGGAGGTGGAGGAACAAAAAGCAAGCTGTGCACATGCGCAAGCTCCTCCTCAAGATGATAAACATGATGCAACAGATAACTGATCTGCTACTTAACGGTAAGAAATCGAGTATCAAACTCAGGAAGTGGAGTAAGCGGTGCAGGAGGATGCGAAAATGGGGACGGTGATGAACGAGAGGGAACAAAAGATGGCTGACAAGGACATGGAAAGGTCGCGGTGTCATCTCAAGCTCTAAAATCCTGCGACTCATGATCTCAAAGTGAAGCTGCAAGGATAGAAGTAACTCATCCCGTGTATAACCAGTAAAATGCGAGGGATGATAAGGATCAGATATCGGCATGGTGTAAGGTGGGAACCATCTGTGTGGCTCATCAAGTGGTGAAGAAGTAAGATGAGCAGAAGGTGCAAATTGAGGTACATGGGGAAATGCTGCTGAAACATGAGGGTCATGGCTAGGCTGCTGGCTAGAAGTGCCCTCCCCTGGACGGGGTGCGGGTATATCCTGCAAGATAACAATAGTCAGGTCGACACGGTGTACATCGGACTCAACTGGGTGAAAAGGAGCAACATCAACAAGTGCAGGTGCTAATGGAGGAGTGACTGGCTCAATAATAGGAGGGTCAGCGGGTACGAGAACTGGATCTGGTATAAGTGGTGCAATGTCAGGTATGCCAAATGGAATAGGGTCATTGTCAGGCAAAGTCTCAGGTGCAGCTATCGGCTCAGGATCAGCTGGTGCATCAACAGGCTGATCAACAGGAATAAAATCAAGCTCAAGTCCAGGCTCAAAGTCATATGGAGGGGACGGTGCAACTGACATGGCTGTATCATCGTCAGAATCAGTTGCGTAACATCGCAAACCAACTGCCTGTAAGGCGGAAGATGACACAGACTCAAAAGAATCTGAGACAGAGTGTAAGCTATAATCAGAAGAAATCTCAATAACAGGAATCCCCAGAAGTGGAAAATCAACAACGTCCTCATCAAGCTCTCCATCGCCATGAGCGTCATCAGGGGGACCATCAACAAACAAATCAAAATCATCGTCAAAGAGATCGTCAAAGGGCCAATCCTCAGGAGGAATGACCATGAGAGGAACGGGAGCGAGGATCGGTGCCACGACATGCTCACCATCAGTGTGATCGATGATAAGATGATCATGAACTGGAATGGGAATAACAAAAGAATCCCCTTCTGGGATACCATCAGCAATCGGTAAATCAACTCTAAAATCGGGCAGCGCAAATGGCTAGAAAATGTCGTCGTCGTCGGACATCATCTCTGGGTCACTCTCGGTATCAGAAGTAAAGATCTCTGGCTCGGGTGCAATCTCGTCATCTGAGACTACAGCCATAGGGTCATCGGTATCGTACAATCCACTCTCGGATGATGACACAGTGTCTGTAACAAAACAATCACAACATATGCACATATATAAACTATTAACATTAAACATGCAATCACTGACAATGTAAACATGTATCTTTCCTAGTCTCCCAGACTAAACCACCCAGTCTCCCAGACTGAACTACCTAGTCTCCCAGACTAACCTACACAGTCTCCTAGACTGAACTACCTAGTCTCTCAGACTAAACCAACCAAGTAACTGTGCATTGTGTTTTTCGTCTTTCCATTTGTAAAAATGTGTGTTTCCCTGGATATGGGCGTTCCGTGTATGAAATGAAAACATGTTGTGAAAAGATTTTCGTTAGAGCCCTAATGATTGTAGTCTAGACTCGAGAAGGAATCCTTGTTCGCTACAATCGAAGCTCTGATACCAAGCTGTCACACCTGACTTTTTGTGGAAGCGTGATTATGTGTGGCTTTCTTAATATCATTGCATTCAATCATAACAACCACTATATGATAAAACTAACAATGGTCATCCATTAAATAAATTTTAAAAACATAACAACATTGTTTTAAAACATAGAAATCAAATTTGAGTACTAAACATGCAACTTGTTTAAGAGTTCACAAAGACTCGACAAAAGACAATAGATAACACCAGGATTTGGAAGACGTGTCTCGTCCAGGATAAGACACACTGACCAAACCCTAAGATCATGGATGACATCTTTTATTTTTAAACCACACTTGGAACTTCCGAACGCCTGCCAGATCCACATCTAATTCCCTGAAATATTACATGCAGTTTGAAAATATCAACAAAAGTTGAGCGAGTTCATGTGTTTGTTTGTGTGTACGAACAACCTTTGAAATCATTGAAAGTATGTATATATGTTTGTAAACTCCTGGTATGAAAGCAACAAGGAAAACAGATCACCAATGGTTTGCAAGGCCATTGATATGTGTGAAGTGATGCAGGAAAACTCAAACCTAGCAGATTTGTCTCCTGGAATAAGACATAGTCACCTCATGAGCCACCCTGGTCCACATGGGTGTGGGCTCACTACACCCAAATAGATCTATCACTCATGTCCCTCTGTCCTACAACGAGGATTAATGGCCTTAAGTGTTATACCCACCACTCACATGATCAAGTAGTACCCTTCCTTAGCTAACCACACCAAATCAAAATGTTAGTAAATAGTTGTAACATGTATTTCACCCCGAAGTTATAAAACCAAAACAATTAGAGAAAAAGGGGTCATGAACTCACAGTCTTGCGTCTTCAATCACCGTAACTCAAGCTTCTTCAGATAAAACACAACTACCTATAGCGTACTATGATTAATTAGACGAGCGGGTCGTGCCTTGACTTAGTATTAATGTCTTTGAGTTACGTTTCTTCGTATATTCGATATCATTCCAAGTTATATAATTATTTGTTAAATTAATTAATATTTTATCTCAGAACCTCGGCAATCTCTCAAATTAAATTTCGGTACTAAGACCATATGCCAATGTGCGGTTCCCACCTGGTCTTCAGTCGATTTAAGTTTATATCACCCTGCACACTTTAAAATGATTGTGAGCCTACCGATACATCTTATATAGAGCTGCTTAACATTTTTCATTTTAAGTTCAGTTTGAAGAGGTTTCGACAATCCACTGATTTACTATCATTTTCTCTTTTTCTCGCCAGGAAACTCATTTTTGTTTTTCTATTGTTTTTTAGTTTTGAAATTTTCCGATGTTTTTGAATTTTCAAATTTGGATTTACTCCCCCTAAAATGCAACAAACTATGATAAATTTAGAAAAACAAAGGTATTTACCAAAACGATTTTCCGATGTCGGTTAACTCATGTTTTACCTCAATGCCGTTTACCAAAATTAATTTTAATCAGAAATGATTTTATCGAATTTTGGAAAAAAATGAGTTGGCACGTCGGTAAGCGGTGCGGACCATAACAACATTGACGAGTTTCATATTGAAACAATCACGTGTGAGGTGATATTCGAGTTCAACGTGTCAGGTCAAAGAGTGCTGTACGAAATAGTAATTCAAAGAGTAGCTTAAATATCGACAAAGATAAGATAGATTAGAAATTTAAAACCGTATCCTGCAACTGTTTCATGCATTGCAAGGAATCTGAGTGCTCTCCCAAATTGGATATCCACCCGGTGTGGATTTCAAAGTCGATTTTGTAGCTACTGAGAAATCTCTTCACAGCAACAAGATCATAAACCTCTGGGTCCGGCTGGTCTTCCACATTGCACCAGCGAAGGTCTTTGTCTTTCTCTTTGAGAAGTAGTGTGCGGTTGTTCAATCCATGCCAAGGCATCCGCACACCCGGTTGGTTTGTTCAACAAACACATTTTCTTCAATCATACCGCAAAGAAATGTACACTGCATGTTCACTTTGTTGATTTTGAACTTCAGACGTGCTGCAGGTGCGTAAATTTTGATTGAATCTATCCTGGGGACCCGATCAAAGCCTTGAACAATCAAACTTTGGTATGATTTTCATTTTGTCGAAGGTTTTCAATTTCTTTCGACAGAAAATCTGTCTTCTTTTCTTTTTCTCTCCATCAAAGGCAACAATTTCTTTTGTCGCCGATCTTGTGCATGGGCACTCCACTATCAACAATCCGATGACTATCGATAGTTCCTCCTGGAACATCCTGCACACTCAGTCAGAGATTAGTTGGAGAGGGGGACCCAAGCCTTCACAGACTTGGGTTTCCACTGTGATTCAAGAAATGTAATTTCAATTTCTTGAAGGTTCTTAAATTGCAAGCCTCCCCCTGAATCCTCACCTGTTTTCGGTTTCCAAGCTTGTTTCCGTTTACCAGATTGTGTATTATTTACAGGTTTAGAAATCTACGGTTTGAACGGTTGTGACAAAATTGGTTTCCTTTTAACAGTTTCTGGTTTTAAAGCCTTTTCAATCACCTTCACATTTTAACGTCATTGTTTTGTTTCCTGTTCTTTAACATTGCGTTTGTCAGTTTTTGGTGACACAGGACGACGTTGTTGGTGACCTTGTTCAGAAGGGGCACTTTCAACAAAATTTGGTTTCAGAGAGTTTGTGCAATTTCTGATAATGTGGCCAAACTCCCCGCATTTAAAGCATGATCTCCTTTCAACAAAATTAGGAGATTCTGTTCGAGGACCTGACGTTGAATTTGTAGACCCCGAGGTACTAGCTTCACACCCGTTTGTGTGTTGGGTGTAATTGTTATCACTATTATGTTTCAAAATTTTGACCTTTTGAACAAACTCAGTATTGGATTTATTTTCAAAAGACTCAACTTTATCAGTACCCATGGAGGCCACAAATTTAATGTCCTTGTTTTTCTTTTTGTTTCAGCCTTTGGGCGTAAAGCCTTAGGCTTTTGAGCTCGTTGTTGTCGCTGTTTACCCTTAAAAGCGACAGGTTGTTGCTTAGTCGGTAATTTCTGATTTCCATGCTGTTTCCTAACTTCAGCTTTTGGAATAGGATCACACTGAGTTACAGAAACTCTCTGGATCCCTTTTTCCAAAAACTTACTTGTAGTATCTTCAAACACTTTGTTAATCAAAGATTGATTGACGTTTTTAATGGGAAAATCTTGGTTTGAATAAATTTTACCATCACCGACCAAAGTGTACAACACGTTATCACTTTTAACGGTAGACACTATCTCAGTGATAGGATCCATCTCTTGTTTAGCAGTTGAATGCACAACAGGAGTAGGAGGATCACACAGAATGTGATTCTCAAAAGGCACTTCTACTCCTTTTCTATCGTCAAGAGATTTATCCTCATCACTCACATCTGATTCATCATCCGAAGAATCATAGTCCTCAACGGCTGGAGGACTTTGATTTGAAGCACATGATGACTTTTCCTGGCTATCAGATGAGCCCTCTGATGAATTGTCCGTTTTGAACCCTAAGCCAGTTGTAACTTCCTCATAATCAAGAGGTACAGTTGGCTCAAAACGCGGCATTTCCTCCTCATCGGGCATCTTGGTATAGTTGTGTCTCAAAGGAGGCAGACACGACTTATACCCAATGCCTTTAATGTTCCCTTTCAGCTTTTGAATGTCTATAATGTGATCGAGCACATATCGGGAGTTTGAGTAACTCTCCAATTTGAGCTTGATCGCATCATGCTTGCATTTGGCAATGGCTAGCTCTTTCTTTGTTTCCTCAATGATATTAATGTAGTTATTAATACCAATTTAATTATTGAAAACAGTTTTGGTCAATTCGGAAACACTTTTCTTTAAGGTTTCAATTACAGATTTAAAATCCTTTTCGTGTCTAGCTAAAGCCATATTTGCCTCTTTGCACTTTGACAGTTCAATAACCAAACTTTGATTGTGACTATGAACCATTTCAGATTCATGTTTCAATTCAGCACATCCATGTTTCATATTAGCACAATCACTACATATGCTAGGAGTTTCAGATTTTACCTGACTTGTAGAAGCTGAGACGTTAGCCATAAAGGCAGTCTGAGAAGAGAAAGATCCATCTTCAGTGAGAATCTTCTCCATTTCTTCTGATGCAGCATCAGCTTTCTTGATCAAGACATATTTCTCACACTTGACCTTCTCAGCATCATTCAACAAACTATCACCTTCAGAACCAGTTCTCTCATTCACATCCGATTCTTCATCCGAACTGCCACTGTATCCCGAACTATCATCATCTTCAGACAATTCTTCTTTGTGCACATGCTTGATGTGACTGATGATCTTCGCATAACATGCAGTTCCTCCTCCAAACTGTACGGACCAATCACATCCCTCATCGGCTTGTACCACTAATGCTCGTTTAGTATTAGATGGCCCTGACTGGTTTGTTTAGTTGTTATCAGCTACTATCCCTCTTTCGTTGTTAGCTTGATTTGAAGTACTTGTTTAATTTTTGAAGGGATTTTGGTTGCCTTGTTTGCTCGATCGTGTGCATTCACGTTTGAAGTGACCCTTTTCACCGCAATTGAAGCACGTCTCGGCATCCTTATCATAACCATATTTCGTATCCCGCTTGCTTTCCAAGCTAGTCTTCCTGGTTCTCCTCATATAATCCTTGGCTCGTCTAACCGCACTCGCAAACGCCCACTTGATATCCATTAACTCTATTTCGTCCCTGTCTATCTGCTGATAGTCTTCGTTTGTCAAATTAATGTTGCCAATCTGACTTGCGACTAGTCCGCAGTAGGCATTGACCATGGTGTTAAGAAGTTCCATGGTTTCCTTTGCAGTTTCCACATTGACTTTGGATAAGTTTGCTTGTGGCTGTTTGGATTGAGGTTGTGGTTGTGGTTGGGCTTGTGATGGTGTTGGAATATATGCATTTGGATCAAATTCAGGTTGAGTGGGAGGAACTTGTGGTGGAGGTTGGGGTTTAGGTAGCCACGCACTTGCATCTAATTGTGGTTTTGAGAAAGCATGAGCTTGAGCAATCATATGCGCTGGCGGATGATAAGCACTTGGATCGAAAACCTCAGGTGGAGCTGATTGTGGAAACGGAAAAGAGATTGTATTAGACATAAACGCTGTCTGTAGCTTCGGTTGCTGAACTGAACTGGAACTGGAACTAGCTAAAGAGTTAAAACCTGCAAAGTACATTTCGGTATTTTGAGGAACAGGAATTCGTTTAGCTTTCCGGATTTCTTCATCATTCTTGTGTTCCAACTTCTGAATGAATTCATAGATATTGACAGCATCTAGAACAGCCGTATGCTGTAGAAGCTCAATGAATGGGATACACTTTGGAGGTAGAGCATCAGTAAACCTTGCAACCATTTCCTGTTGAGTTGCACGAACATTATAAGAATACATTTCACTAATCAAATGATAAAAACGAGTAGTCATATCATTTAGGGTTTCATTCTCTAAGAAATGAAATGATTCGAATTCCTTCTTCAACAGATCCTGACGTGTCTTTCTTGTCGCTGCATTTCCTTCACCTCTTGCTACCAAGGCATCCCATAGTGCTTTCGTGCTCGTACAATAAGAGAATTGATGATAGATGTTTTTTGTGGAGTGCTTGCGTGAGAATAGCAAACGCCTTCTTCTCTAGATCATACGCTTTCTTGTCATCTTCTAACATATTCGCCAATGTCGCCGCACTTGAACCTGCTTCTTCTAGATCTTGATTATACGGCGAAATGAAGCACGTCCATACTTCGGTATTTTGCCCTAGAACGTACGTGTGGAAACGACCTTTCCATGTCGGATATTCATTCATGTGATTCAACTTTGGGGGGCGATTGTTGCTACCCGTTTCACTCTCACTTAACAACAAATTCTGAATGCTTTGATTCTGGTTCGTCACGCATGCCCATTGACTTGCACTAATAGATTGTTGTGGCATAACATTCCTTAACCAAATGGCTGCGGAGGTCTGATCTTCACCTGGTCTCGGTTCCATGCTCCAATCCGAAGGGCTAGTACAACTCATGATAGATGTATGAACAAGTTTACCTGCTTAAAAACTTGAAAAGAGATTGTTAAGATATGTTTGCAAAGCTTCTGTTTAAAATCATAGTAATGTTATGACGAAATCCTGTATGACAAACAATGGTTATTTCGTCGATGTTATGTGTGACGAAAACAGGTAATTTCGTTGACAAGGATGTGACGAAATCACAGGGTTTTCGTTGACTTGAATGTGACAAAATCACAGGGTTTTCGTTGACTTGAATGTGACAAAATCACAGGGTTTTCGTCCAAGATGGTTTTCGTCCAGCCAAGTGATTTCGACTAGATGTGATTTCGTTGACAATGGTTACCAGCTGTTAGATATTTTTCAAACCTTATCCTCTGACAAGTTGACAAGTTGGTGACAACAATTTCAACAGACCATCCTTTTTCTGATGTTCGAACCTCCTTTTCTCACCAACTAATCCTCATAGTACACATAATTTCAAACACTTGCAATTTAATATTGATAAGCAAAATTCTTTAGAATCAACAAAGCTCAAAACCAGATGTATGCAACTAACAGTTTGAAGATTTTCAAGAACATTTCAAGAACACTTTGAAGATATGAAGTTTCTGGAAAACGATTTTGCTTATACTTTCAACAAAAAACCAAACTATAAACATGCACGCATGTAATGTATCAAGGTTTTCAATAAAACTATAGCAAAAACAATACGATTAAACACAGATTTTCAATAGAATTTCCAGAAAGAAAAATAAACTTTTCAAGAACAACAATCTGAAAATCACAAGAACACACTTGTTTCAAACAATCACAATGTTTGGTTTTAAACAAGGAAAAGAGCCAAAGCTCTGATACCACTTGTAGGTCCGTTTTTCTCGGAGGATCCGATACGTAACCTATCCTTGTTTATCACAAACACTATCACGGGTGCGGAATCCCCGTAAAGGTGCAAACCAAACACAATGTAAAACACACACGCGTGACCAAAGATTCAATATCTATTGATTAGGGATGAGTACAACCACAAACATATACAAACAATGTTTTACAGACTCTCTCAAGTCTCTCTGTTCTCACTCATAACTAAACTGTGAAACAACTTAGCTATTTATACTGACCAACGAAGAAAACCCAAATGACGAAAACCATGTTTGACGAAATCAGGGATTTCGCCTCACACATAGTCACGAAAACAAGGGGGATTTCGCCATTTACCATATCTGACGAAAACATGAAGATTTCGTCATTCATGGCTTTTGGAATTTCAAATTGTTAAGTTTAGTCAAACTTGTGACATCATCATGATGATGTCATGATGATGTGTCAGCGGGATTGGTTCGCGGCTCTCCGTGCTTCGCGTGTAGAACTCTGGGGTGCATGACGGAGGAATGTCGCTACGTGGGGCTTGAGCCCAACCTAACCGAGTCGAACCGAGCCGAGTCGCATCCACATAAAGTGTACCAACACCACTTGTAGGTCCGTTTTTCTTGGAGGATCCGATACGAAAACCTATTCCCTGTTTATCACAAACACAATCGCGGGTGCGGAATCCCCGTGACGGTGCAAACCAAACATAATGTAGAACACACACGCGTAACCAAGGATTCAATATCTATTGATTAGGGATGAGTACAACCACAAACATATACAAATAATGTTTTATAGACTCTCTCAAGTCTCTCTGTTCTCACTCATAGAGTTTCACAGTGGTCTCATGGTCTCATAACTAAACTGATAATCAACTGAGCTATTTATACTGACCAACGGCGAAAACCCTTTGGACGAAAACCATGTGTGACGAAATCAGGGATTTCTCTACACACACATAATGACAAAAACAGGGGATTTCGCCATATCAATATTGATGAAATCAGGAAGAGATTTCGTCATGTATGTAACGTCTCACCCAAAAATGTCCTAAAATGCTCCGTAAGTGTAAACCCGGACCCCTGAAACCCTAATGTTCATGAAAAACCAAGAGATTTGAATTTCACGCGGGCCGCGTAAGACATAAGGGTAGTCTACGCGGGCTGCGACAGATTGAAAATCACCGGATAAGCATGAAGGCCACGTGTCGTCACACGTGTCAATACCACCGATGACTCAGCAACCCTTACCGCCGCCCTTATGGCCCTCGCGGGCCGTGTAAGATACATCAAAGGGTTTACGCGGGCCGCGTAAAACCCAATTTCATGCTATAAATTTCCTGGACCAGGGGCTGTCCTCTGTGCTCGAAATCTCATTCTTAAAACCCCCCTATTCTGCTAAAATCGAATTTCTGGGTAGTGAAGCGTTGCTATGACTACAAGGTATTAGCTCGATCACCGCTACGTTTCAAACTGCTACAATTCTTTTCTTTCCTTCAGCTTTTATAGCAATCCGCAGCTTTTATAGTGACGTAAGTGTATACTTTCTAATTCCCAAAACTCTGCCCGTTATTAGAGTAATAACTCTAATCACTGATACGATACTTTATCCGATCGATTGAAACCAATCCGATGGATGTTTAAGTACTGTAGTTTGTCATTCATCGTGAATCCGATGGATGTTTAAGTGCTGCTCGAATTCGGGCTATACTTTGTCATTCGTCGTGAGGGTTGTGATCTCGTGATTATCGTTAAAGTTGAATTGAGTTAATACACTAATACGAGTTCCGTTGTGTCTAGAAATTATAACCCATAACCAGGGAACTGCTAAGCTAGAAAACTTAGCAGTTAAGTAAACTTAATAATAAGTAAACTTAGTGTTTAAATAAACTTAGTCATTAAGTTAGCTTACTGATTAAGTACACTTAGTAGTTAAGAAAACTTAGCAGTTAAGCAAGCTAAGTAAGTTAATTAATCAGCTAAATACGTTATTTAATCGGCTAAGTAAATTACTTAATTAAATCGTTAAGGAAAATTAATCAGTTAAGTAAGATTAATTAAGTCAAGTATGATTAATTAATCAGTTAAACAAGATTAATTACGCTAAGCAAGATTAATTAAGCTAAGCGAGATTAATTAAGCTAAGCAAGATTAATTAAGCTAAGCGGGATTAATTAAGCTAAGTAAAATTAATAAAGTAAGTAAATTAAACACCTAAATAGATATACATAAAAAATAAATATATATGAGATAGATAATATCAAAGGAAGGTGCAAGGAAGATGCAAGAGGATATATATGTAGGTAGGAAGCTTCCTAGAAAATGTATAGGTAACTTCCTAGAAAAGCTATAGGAACTTCCTAGAAATTTCATACTTCTTACCTATAAATAGGAAGCCTAGGAATCCATTTCCTTTGCTCATTTATTTTCTTCTTCTCTCTATACGTTGGTGTTCTAACCAATAATCACCGACGCGATATTCTGTCCGATCGATTCAGGAACAAACTAGCGGATGCCAATGTGCTATACTTTGTGAGTTCGTTAAACGGATGCCAAAGTGCTATACTTTGTGAGTTCGTTAAACGGATGCCAAAGTGCTATACTTTGTGAGTTCGTTAAACGGATGCCAAAGAACTGTCTAATAAGACTATACTTTGTGAAATTCGTTAAGGTTCGAATCTCGTGACCATCGTTAGGTTTGATGTGGTCTTTCACTAATACGTATTCCACTCTGTTAAACTAAATGTTTGACTACCCGAAACTCTACACCATACTCTTACAATCAAAATGGATGCTATTATCAGAAGATTCAGAACCATAAAGTAGATTCTTAGAATCAAGATGGTTGTTTAAACAAGACTATATGCTAACAAGGTAAGTCATTCTCTTTTTATCAACAATGTTTTACAATACTTCAATCATTTTCAAAAGTTAAAATTACAGGGATTAAGTCGTGGTTATCTTGAATCACTGGCTAGTCGGGTATTGTGCACATTACTAATTTCTCACGGTTAGGCTAATAAATCCTAATAGTGATAATCATCACTACTTGGGTGAAAGGACCCAATAGTGGTACGACCATCGTCACCAGGAGGTGACACGGCGCCAGATAAAAATAAGATAGAACCCTTTTGTAATCGCTCTTATGATGTAATTCATAACTAATGTGACAACTCGAGTTTCCGACTTTCACTTTCGTATTTATTGCACGTTGACTTTGACTGTTTGGTTGTTTGACTTGTTTGACTTGTAACTGTACATGTACGTGTTATAATGAAACGTATTGTATTGTGATTGTTGCATGTACGGGATTCATATTATGACATGAGACTTGTTATATTAGAAAAACATAAACCGTATAACACATGAGAGGACCCGACGAAACAGACTGTTTCGCCATATACATCTCGACGAAACAGAAGTCTGTTTCGCCAAGCCCAAATACGCCGAAGCCCACTAAGGGCCCAGTTCATTTACGTGTTATAATTTTACGCAAACTGTTACATTCGGGAAACAACTTACCAAATCAAAACCCTAAAGCTCCTCTCCTCTGTGAACGACGATCTTAATCTGTTCTTCGTGGTTAGTGTTTAACTCTTTGCATGTTTTTGTTTGTGATGCATGTATTATATATTGAATTCATGATATCATGCAAATCTGGATGTCGATCTAAGGTTATGGCGGTTTGGATAATTGGAAATTGTGTAAACTTGTTGTTGCTTGACTGTTTAGATACATACATCGAACACATCTTGTTTGCTATCTAGATCACATGTGTATAGGGTGCATTCTAGATATAATGATTGTGAACATTAATTCTCCTCTGAAAGTTGCACATGATCTTAGCCTAACATTAGTCAAACTCATCATAAATCTAAGTGGTCCAATAACAACTTGGGGTGGGTTGTAGTTGTCGGCCATGGTATTAATGTTGTAGGTGATTTTCCATGATTATGTGAGTTGGTGTTGACCTAGGATTGAGAATTTATATTATTAAAAGATTGATGATGGATCACGGATCTGCTGTTGTTGAATGAATACCATATGATTTCTGCATGATGATGATTGTATGACCTTCGTATGATGTTGATGGCTGCTAGCAATGATTAGGGTTTCTGGGTAACTGATAGAACGACGTAACAGACTTGTTGACGAAACGTAATACACAACGAAACAAATACGTTTCGTCGAAACCAAACTGGACGAAACGAACACGACGAAACTGATGTGTTTCGTCGAGGGTTTCATGACGAAACAAGGGTGTTTCGTCAAAGGGGAAATCAGCACCGTAACTTGCTATAATTCTGTTAAAGTTAAGCATGACTGGTATGATTTTGAATACGTGCTATGTGCTTATACGTGAACTTCGTGAATACAAACTGATTATGTATACGTGCGTACTTTAGGACGTGATTGATTAACTGTGAGCATACTTAGCATACCGAGCAAACCAAGGTGAGTTCACACTCTTACCAAGGCATGGGATTCCCAGGGCTGGGAATGGGTTTGGAATAATGGGATTGAATAGTTGCTTGAACTTTTATCATTACTAGACTACCTACCATCGTCCGCGGATGTGCCGGACACATACGTAAAACCTACGTATACTAGTAATTACCACTGTCCTCTGGTGACGAAGGACACTTACGTAAAACCTACGTAAACGCATACACACTACCGTCTTCGGGTGATGA
This sequence comes from Helianthus tuberosus, assembly GCA_030545235.1. Classification (NCBI taxonomy): domain Eukaryota; kingdom Viridiplantae; phylum Streptophyta; class Magnoliopsida; order Asterales; family Asteraceae; genus Helianthus; species Helianthus tuberosus. The sequence goes on from CM060351.1 coordinate 172,653,850, forward strand.
AAGAAACTTACGTAAAACCTACGTAAACCTCGCGTACCACTGTCCTCGGGTTGGGAAGGGCACTTACGTAAAGCCTACGTAAACCACATACGCAGTCCTGTTCTCGGGTTGGGAAGAACACTTATGGTATAACTTGTCTAGTAAATGCAAACATGGGAAGCCCCCACTAATAGTACATATAACATGGGAAGCCCCCACCTAAGGAATATACAAACGGTTTGGTTAATAACGCATTGCTATGCAACGAACTTACTTTCTGTGAACTCGCTCAACTAGTTGTTGACTCTCTGTTACATTCCTTGTAGGACCTTAGGTACATATGGAGCTTGCACGGGAGGCACGGTTGTTGTGGATACGGATCATGGTTGCTTTGATTAAACATTTGTCATTTCATACTTTATTTGAGTTGGGCTTTTACTCATATGCTTCCGCTAAACATTGACATTGCACTTATGTGTTGAATACTCTTCATATTGGTTTGGTTGAATTACAAACACTTTTATTTACGTTGTTCAATATGATTGGTGGCTTGATCCTGGTCAGTCACACCTCCAAGCGGTGGTACTCCGCGTGTGGATTTTGGGGGTGTGACAGATTGGTATCAGAGCCAGTGGTTATAGAGAACTCGGTTTTAATATGGGGAAAACGTTTTTATTAAAACCAGACTATAACCAGAACAGTGCTCTCAACGATCCACAACGACGCTTCGCTCCACGTGCAAGACTCAACATCCTAGGTAATATAGTACATGTTTTATTGCCTACTTGCTAGAATTGCATAGAACTTTGTTCCGGGTATGCTTAGATTAACGTAACACTATTGCATGAGAATACTTGTGTGCTCACTCTCTTCTGTCATCGCACTATTCGGGAGCCTCTCTCACTTATGCTATATTTGCTATGAAGATCATGGCTGGACGTATTAACATGACACAAGCCCAGTTGATGGCTCTCATTAACGAACAAGTTGCTGCGGCAGTTGCAGCCGCACAAGCAGGAGGTATACCCTGCAGTTGTAACTCACACTAGGATCTTTAGAATCCTACATTTCTAAACCAACTCTTGTGTTTAATCTTGTTGTAATTCCTATACACAACAGGTCAACCACCTGTTTGCACCTTCAAAACTTTCATGGACTGTCGTCCTACTACTTTTAGTGGCACGGAGGGAGCAGTTGGACTCCTCCACTGGTTTGAAAAGCTTGAGTCAGTATTCGAAATGTGTGAATGCCCTGAGGCACGCAGGGTGAAGTATGCTACCGGTACTCTCGAGGTTTTAGCCCTCACATGGTGGAAAGCTCAGGTCCACATGCTGGGGTTGGTTGCTGCTAACGCCACCCCATGGAACAATTTTAAAGAGATGATCAAGGAGGAATACTGCAGTCGTGACGACATTCATAAGCTGGAGGTCGAGTTCTTCAACCTCAAGATGACGGGGTCAGAAATTGAGGCGTTTACCAAGAGATCAAATGAGCTTGCATTACTGTGTCCTACTATGGTGGACCCTCCAATTAAGCGTATCGAACTCTATCTTAAGGGTCTAGTGCCAGAGATCCAAAGTCATGTAACTTCAGCAAACCTTGCCACCTACCAGCAGGTTGTTCAGTTGGCTCACCGTCTCACTGATCAGGCGGTGGAGCAGAACAGGTTGCCTAAACGCATCAGCGCTACTACTACCGCTACCACTTCAACTACTCCTGCTACTCCTAGTGATAACAAGAGAAAATGGGAGGGGGATTCCAGCAAAGGTTCAGCTTCAGTTCAGTCCCAAGTTCAGCAGTGAAAGACTGACAACTATCAGTGCCCTAGTCAGCAATCTTCGGGCAATCACAGGTAGGGTGGTTATCGAGGGAACCTCCCAAGGTGCAACAACTGTAACAGACACCACAGTGGCCAGTGCAACAAGGGTCGCTGTCAGAGGTGCTTCAAGATGGGTCATGAGGCCAAGGATTGTAGGAGCCTGCGGCCTGCTAATCAGAATCTGCAGCAACAGCAAACACCGCAGAATCAGCAACAGGGCAACAAAGGATGTTTTCATTGTGGCGCTGAAGGTCACTTCAAAAGACACTGCCCTCAGTTAAACCGAAACCAGAACAACCACAACAACCAGGGCAATGGGAATAACAACAACGGGGGAAACAACAACAATGGTGATAGGGGTCGTGCATTTGTGATTGGTCAGGCTGATGCAAGGAACGATCCTAATGTGGTTATGGGTTAGTTTCTTCTCAACGACTTTTATGTTACTGTTTTGTTTGATTCGGGTGCGGATACCAGTTATATGTCTCTGAAAGTTAGTCAGATGCTTAAACGCGTGCCAACACTTTTGAACACCAAACATGTCGTAGAGTTAGCTAACGGTAAAAGTCTAGAGGCCACACACGTAGTTCAGGGTTGTAATCTTATCCTCGCTGGTGAGACTTTCTCTATCGATCTCATTCCTATAACTCTGGGTAGTTTTGACGTCGTCATTGGTATGGATTATTTATCACAACAACTAGCAGAGATCTTATGTAAGGAGAAGATCATTCGTATTCCCCGTACTGGTAAAGAACCTCTCGAAATTCAAGGCGACAAGAGTGGTGTCGTGAGTGGCATCATCTCCTTCTTGAAGGCATAGAAGTGTTTGCGAAAGGGCTACACAGCTATATTAGCACTCGTTACAGATACATCGACGAAAGAGAAGAAGATTGAGGATATTCCAGTTGTACGCGACTTTCCTCAAGTGTTTCCTGAAGAGTTACCTGGGTTACCGCCTCATCGCCAGGTCGAATTTCATATCGAGCTAGCTCCAGGAGCAGCACCCATAGCTCGAGCACCTTATCGCTTAGCCCCAACCGAACTGGAAGAACTATCTAAGCAATTGCAAGAACTGTTGGAAAAGGGTTTCATACGCCCTAGTTCTTCGCCCTGGGGAGCTCCGGTACTATTTGTAAAGAAGAAGGACGGTACCTTCCGCATGTGTATAGACTACCGCGAACTGAACAAGGTGACTGTGAAGAATCGCTATCCACTTCCACGCATCGACGACCTATTCAACCAGTTGCAAGGGTCGAGCTATTACTCGAAGATTGACTTGAGGTCAGGGTATCACCAACTGAGAGTCCGGGATGAGGACGTCTCCAAAACAGCATTCAGAACACGCTACGGTCACTACGAATTTCTGGTCATGCCATTCGGGTTAACGAACGCGCCTGCGGTTTTCATGGACCTTATGAACAGGGTGTGCAAACCTTATCTTGACAAGTTTGTTATTGTTTTTATTGATGACATCCTGATCTACTCAAAGAGTCGGGAGGAACACGAGCAGCACTTACGCCTTATTTTGGAACTCCTACGAACGGAACAGCTGTACGCTAAGTTTTCGAAATGCGACTTTTGGCTTCGTGAAGTCCACTTTCTAGGCCACGTGGTAAACAAGGATGGGATTCATGTTGATCCATCCAAGGTAGATTCGATCAAGAACTGGCCTGCACCTCGCACACCAACTGAAATACGCCAATTCTTGGGTTTGGCGGGTTACTACAGACGGTTCATCAAAGACTTCTCAAAGATTGCGCAGCCGCTTACACTACTGACACAGAAAGGTGTTGTTTATCGTTGGGGTAATACACAGGAAACAGCGTTTCAGCACTTAAAGGATAGACTTTGTAGCGCACCTATCCTCTCATTGCCTGAAGGCACGGACGATTTTGTGGTTTACTGCGACGCATCCATCCAAGGTCTTGGATGTGTGTTGATGCAACGGGATAAAGTCATAGCCTACGCCTCACGCCAACTCAAAGTTCATGAAAAGAACTACACTACTCACGATCTAGAGCTGGGAGCGGTTGTTTTTGCACTTAAGATATGGAGACACTACCTGTACGGTACCAAGTGCACCATCTACACCGATCACAGGAGTCTTGAGCATATTTTCAAACAGAAAGAATTGAACATGCGACAACATGGATGGGTCGAGCTACTGAACGATTACGAGTGTGCCATAAAGTACCATCCGGGTATAGCCAATGTGGTGGCCGACGCCCTCACTCGAAAGGATATTACACCTAGGCGTGTACGAGCGTTGCAACTCACTATTCAGTCTAGTTTTCCTTCACAGATACGAGATGCTCAGGTAGAAGCATTGAAACCAGAAAACGTCAGGGCTGAAGCCCTACGCGGCTCAAGGCAACGGTTAGAACAAAAGGAAGACGGAGCCTACTATGTAACAGGACGTATCTGGGTCCCACTCTATGGCAACTTACGCGAGCTTGTAATGGAAGAAGCTCATAAGTCTCGCTACTCAGTACATCCTGGTTCAGATAAGATGTACCACGACCTCAGAACTACATATTGGTGGCCTAGGATGAAAGCTCACATAGCCACTTACATTAGCAAGTGCTTGACTTGTGCGAGAGTTAAAGCGGAATATCAGAAACCATCAGGCCCACTCCAACAACCTGAGATACCACAATGGAAATGGGAACAAATTTCCATGGATTTTGTTAATGGCCTACCTAGATCTCAGCGTGGGAATGACACTATTTGGGTGATTGTGGATCGACTCACAAAGTCTGCTCACTTCTTGGCTATCAAGGAAACGGACAAGTTCTCCACACTAGCAGATGTATACTTGAAGGAAGTGGTCTCAAGGCACGGGGTGCCCACCTCTATTATCTCTGATCGTGATGCACGTTTTACTTCAGAACTGTGGCAAGCAATGCATAAATCTTTTGGCTCTCGTTTAGACATGAGCACAGCTTATCATCCTCAGACAGATGGGCAGTCTAAGCGCACTATTCAAACTCTAGAAGACATGCTTCGGGCGTGCGTAATTGACTTTGGCAATGGCTGGGAAAAACATCTGCCACTTATGGAATTTTCGTACAATAACAGCTACCACACCAGCATTAAAGTTGCCCCATTTGAGGCATTGTACGGGCGTAAATGCCGATCACCTCTTTGTTGGGCAGAGGTGGGTGACAGTCAGATCACAGGTCCAGAAATGGTAGTTGATACTACTGAAAAGATTGCTCAGACACGGCAACGCATGGCGGCAGCTCGTGACCGTCAGAAAGCATACGCAGATAAAGACAGGAAACTACTCGAATTCCAGGTTGGGGATCGAGCGCTACTCAAAGTTTCACCCTGGAAGGGTGTTGTTCGTTTTGGCAAACGAGGCAAGCTCAATCCACGATACGTTGGACCATTCGAAGTCATAGAGAAAATAGGCAAAGTGGCCTACAGACTGAACTTACCAGCTGAACTCAGTGCAGTTCACAACGTCTTTCACGTGTCGAATCTGAAGAAGTGTCTGTCAGATGAGACCCTTATAGTTCCTTTGAAGGAACTCACTATCGACGAGCGGTTGCAGTTCGTCGAGGAACCAGTTGAAATCACGGACCGGGATGTTAAGGTCCTCAAGAACACGAGAATCCCTCTTGTACGAGTTCGTTGGAACTCCCGTCGCGGCCCAGAGTTCACCTGGGAGCGTGAAGACCAAATGGAACTCAAGTATCCCCAGTTATTCGGAACCAATGCAACTACTACTGAGGCTGAAGCTACTACTGCAGAATTTCGGGACGAAATTCCAAATCAACGGGAGGATGATGTGACACCCCAGGAAAACCAGTAAACGATACAACTTACCTAGCTTCCTCAGTAACCGCATGCTAAATTTCGGGACGAAATTTCTTTCAAGTTGGGGATAATGTGACAACTCGAGTTTCCGACTTTCACTTTCGTATTTATTGCACGTTGACTTTGACTGTTTGGTTGTTTGACTTGTTTGACTTGTAACTGTACATGTACGTGTTATAATGAAACGTATTGTATTGTGATTGTTGCATGTACGGGATTGATATTATGACATGAGACTTGTGTCACAAGGAAAACCAGTAAACGATACAACTTACCTAGCTTCCTCAGTAAACGCATGCTAAATTTCGGGACGAAATTTCTTTCAAGTTGGGGATAATGTGACAACTCGAGTTTCCGACTTTCACTTTCGTATTTATTGCACGTTGACTTTGACTGTTTGGTTGTTTGACTTGTAACTGTACATGTACGTGTTATAATGAAACGTATTGTATTGTGATTGTTGCATGTACGGGATTGATATTATGACATGAGACTTGTTATATTAGAAAAACATAAACCGTATAACACATGAGAGGACCCGACGAAACAGACTGTTTCACCATATACATCTCGACGAAACAGAAGTCTGTTTCGCCAAGCCCAAATACGCCGAAGCCCACTAAGGGCCCAGTTCATTTATGTGTTATTATTTTACGCAAACTGTTACATTCGGGAAACAACTGACCAAATCAAAACCCTAAAGCTCCTCTCCTCTGTGAACGGCGATCTTAATCTGTTCTTCGTGGTCAGTGTTTAACTCTTTGCATGTTTTTGTTTGTGATGCATGTATTATATATTGAATTCATGATATCATGCAAATCTGGATGTCGATCTAAGGTTATGGCGGTTTGGATAATTGGAAATTGTGTAAACTTGTTGTTGCTTGACTGTTTAGATCCATACATCGAACACATCTTGTTTGCTATCTAGACCACATGTGTATAGGGTGCATTCTAGATATAATGATTGTGAACATTAATTCTCCTCTGAAAGTTGCACATGATCTTAGCCTAACATTAGTCAAACTCATCATAAATCTAAGTGGTCCAATAACATCTTGGGGTGGGTTGTAGTTGTCGCCATGGTATTAATGTTGCAGGTGATTTTCCGTGATTATGTGAGTTGGTGTTGACCTAGGATTGAGAATTTATATTATTAAAAGATTGATGATGGATCACGGATCTGCTGTTGTTGAATGAATACCATATGATTTCTGCATGATGATGATTGTATGACCTTCGTATGATGTTGACGGCTGCTAGCAATGATTAGGGTTTCTGGGTAACTGATAGAATGACGTAACAGACTTGTTGACGAAACGTAATACACGACGAAACAAATACGTTTCGTCGAAACCAAACTGGACAAAACGAACACGATGAAACTGATGTGTTTCGTCGAGGGTTTCATGACGAAACAAGGGTGTTTCGTCAAAGGGGAAATCAGCACCGTAACTTGCTATAATTTTGTTAAAGTTAAGCATGACTGGTATGATTTTGAATACGTGCAATGTGCTTATACGTGAACTTTGTGAATACAAACTGATTATGTATACGTGCGTACTTTAGGACGTGATTGATTAACTGTGAGCATACTTAGCATACCGAGCAAACCAAGGTGAGTTCACACTCTTACCAAGGCATGGGATTCCCAGGGCTGGGAATGGGTTTGGAATAATGGGATTGAATAGTTGCTTGAACTTTTATCATTACTAGACTACCTACCATCGTCCGCGGATGTGCCGGACACATACGTAAAACCTACGTATACTAGTAATTACCACTGTCCTCTGGTGACGAAGGACACTTACGTAAAACCTACGCAAACGCATACACACTACCGTCTTCGGGTGATGAAAGACACTTACGTAAAACCTACGTAAACCTCGCGTACCACTGTCCTCGGGTTGAGAAGGGCACTTACGTAAAGCCTACGTAAACCACATACGCAGTCCTGTTCTCGGGTTGGGAAGAACACTTATGGTATAACCTGTCTAGTAAATGCAAACATGGGAAGCCCCCACTAATAGTACATATAACATGAGAAGCCCCCACCTAAGGAATATACAAACGGTTTGGTTAATAACGCATTGCTATGCAACGACCTTACTTTCTGTGAACTCGCTCAACTAGTTGTTGACTCTCTGTTACATGCCTTGCAGGACCTTAGGTACATATGGAGCTTGCACGGGAGGCACGGTCGTTGTGGATACGGATCATGGTTGCTTTGATTAAACATTTGACATTTCATACTTTATTTGAGTTGGGCTTTTACTCATATGCTTCTGCTAAACATTGATATTGCACTTATGTGTTGAATACTCTTCATATTGGTTTGGTTGAATTACAAAAACTTTTATTTACGTTGTTCAATATGATTGGTGGCTTGATCCTGGTCAGTCACGCCTCCAAGCGGTGGTACTCAGCGTGTGGATTTTGGGGGTGTGACAACTAAAGTGTCATTTTATAAAACCTGAATGAACTCACCAGTATTTCCTGCTGACCAAATGTTTTTAAAACGCGTTTTAGGTATTTACAGTAGATCGGAATAAGAGTTGGATATGGCACCAAAAAGGCTTACAGAAGTGGCTTGATTTATCAATTAAATTAAATTAAGAAAAGTTCTTTTATGTATTCGGGTTTATCCCATATTAAAGCTACCTTTCAAAACATGGGTTTATCCCATCTATTTAATAAATAAAATCCGGTGTTTTCTAAACGCTGATATTTTTCCTAACTCACGGTCTTGATGAAATTTCCGCTGCACTACTTTTCAAAATAACCACCGGTACCATTGAACTGGTTTGCGGCTCTCGATTCCGTCCAAGGTGGGGTTGGGGGTCGTGACAGAAGGTGGTATCAGAGCCACTGATTTAAGCCAATAGGTGTTGTGATAATAGTACCTAAGCCTAAATAAAAGAGTTAGGAAATTGCTATTAACTGGTAGCACACATGATAGCATTTAGACTTGAACTTAAGAAAAGATGCCTAAGTATAAGCTTCGAGATAAGCTAAATACTTGTGTAAATAAAGTGTGATGGGTTTTGGTATGCCGTGAGGATGATAACTAGAACGTTGCAAGTATAATAAATAAGCAATAACACTTGACCACTGTTATTTCTTATTTATTGGTACTACTTTGTTCAAGAATATGATCCGTCATGTGAATACTAATTTGCTTAGTCTTTGTTGAAAGTCATAATGCACTTTCCAAATCATGATTTAAGAAAGATCTATTTATGGGAAATATAAACTTCTTCTCCGGCAAGACCGGGTATGGTGTAGCAGACTCTCCAGCTTGTCCGGATATACTGGGGTTACCTCTCCGGCGAGAACCGGATAAGACGGGGTATATAATATGTCAAACAAGTGACAAGATTTCCCTAAATAATATCATGACCTGATATCTGACTTGTTTTTAGAAATATGAATCTGTTAAATACATTGACCTTGTGAATGGTATGTATGATTATATAGATGTGTATATCTATAAGGAAACGATTGACAATTTAAAATAAATCATGAACATAAGTGTCAATAATAATTCTAGATTTCTTTATCAGGAATCTCTTGCATATATCTATAATTCCGATATCAAACATTATTTCGTTTGATCATCTACCTCGTAACTCGTACGACAATATAAACAATGGAAACCCTTTAAGTTGGGACGCCATCAAAAGTATAAAGAATTTCCAATGCGTTACCATAAACTATTAACGCAAGTAAGAAGCATGTAAAGTTGTGCTAGTGCACAAGAAAACACATGAAACTTAAATTATACGTCCACAAACGTCGAAGTATATCACACACGACTTTCAAGGCAAGGCCTTTTGAAAATATAATTGGGCATGACGACACCAATGCGAATCCCGTCAGTGGAAGAATTACTAATCAAAAAGCAGCACTTGGCCACGTGATCCTACAAACAACATGAATCTTGCTGAGGTACGATAGAACAAGATTTCACAACAATCGGTGCATAGTCTAAATCCAATTCTTGACGCTGCAAAAGGAGTAACATACCTTTGCAATTCCCCTATTTCATTTTATTCGAAATTCCCTGGTAATGTCACTTAACAACAGTTATCACACAAAAAACAATTCTAGATAAAATTTTTAAATTTCTTTTGTTAAAATTCTGACCTCTATGAATAGACTTTTGCATTGCTACTCCCCCTAATGGCCATCATACCATGAGGATTTCTTTCATAGTAGCAAATATTGATCTATTTCATTTCTTGGTAAATCCACACGTTACACATGCACTGTTTATTGCGCATGTGGTTCGTTTGATTTATGAAGACCACTGGAGGGCTTCATTCCAATTTGTTGTTTTATTCAAACTCAAATATCATTTCGCTATACTTGATTTTTTGCACTGTGAACCGCATTATTGCAAAACGATGACTTTTTGATATCGAGTCAATTTATTTCTTGAAAAAACTCAATTTCCTTCGGCATACATGGTTTTTGTTGTGACCATGTCCGAACTTTCTTATTGATACATGAACTCGTTGTATTTAAACCAAGTTCCATTGTTTGATCTTGTTCGCATTACGTATTCAATTCAAAGTCCCATATGATGAATTGAAGCCATCATCTTCGAAATAATCCCAACAAGCACTTCAATTGCTTTGAACCATAACAGACTTGTTTGGTCTTCGATTTCATTAAATCGTTTCTTTAATCACGATCACCTTGTGGTGACATTTTCACAAATTTGAATCTTGCACTAATCTCGTTTGCACACATCATATACGGATTTAATTATTTATTTATTTATCTTGAATCCGCTTTGTTGGTTTATCCTGTAAAAGCAATCTTAACACAATCGTGTGCTAAGATAAGGATACATAAATTCATGTCATATTTCAGTGTATCTCTTAATGGTTCTTACAGCATCAATCGAGCATTTCCTGATATTTATTGCTTTATCATCTTCAATCGAAAAACATTATTCAATTGTTTCAATTTCAATCGAAAATCTACTAGATTTGTTTGAAACAAACATTCAGACTTACTTCATTGAACTTTCATTTGATTTAAAACACGGTGAGCTCGTCCAGTCACCGCAATTATTTCAATCACTACGACACCTTGTGGCGTCGGTATAGAATTGTAGCTTAAGCTAATCTATATATACCTTTCACTTGACTCATCCTTGAAAATGGTCTTAATACAACTATGTGTTAAGACAATGATACACTAAACTCTGTTGTATATCGGTGTATCCTTGTAATTCGATAAATATCAAACCATTGATTTTCTCATATCATAATTCAATAGTTGACAAATCATTTTCGTACTTCCATTTCATTCGAGCTTGTTGATTCTGATACTTCCTCAATTGACAATCCAAGTAAGTTTTCTGTTGACAGTGAATTCTATTGTTTCTAAACATCATTCACAACTTGTAAACATTCACATCTATAGATCATATATCTTTTTGACTTAAACCTAATCACCTTAGAAACTATATCATTTCATCTCATTCATTTGACATCAAATTCTTGAACTAATTTAGTTGAATCATTGAGTCCCAATTATTGTAAAACACGTATTCATCTTAGAACTGTTCTTATTGACTAAAACATGTTATAATTCTAAAAGAGATATCGTAGCCCAAATCTCGAGGACGAGATTTAAAACAAGCTGGGGAGAATGTAACGACTCGCCCAAAAATGTCCTAAAATGCTCCGTAAGTGTAAACCCGGACCCTGAAACCCTAATGTTCATGAAAAACCAAGAAATTAAGAAATTTGAATTTCACGCGGGTCGCGTAAGCCATAAGGGTAGTCTACGCGGGCCGCGACATATTGAAAATCACCGGATAAGCTTGAAGGCCACGTGTCGTCATACGTGTCAATACCACCGATGACTCAACAACCCTTACCGCCGCCCTTATGGCCCTCGCGGGCCGCGTAAGATACCTCAAAGGGTTTACGCGGGCCGCGTAAAACCCAATTTCATGCTATAAATTGCCTGGACCTGGGGCTGTCCTCTGTGCTCGAAATCTCATTCTTAAAACGCCCCAATTCTGCTAAAATCGAATTTCCGGGTAGTGAAACGCTGCTACGACTACAAGGTATTAGCTCGATCACTGCTACGTTTCAAACTGCTATAATTCTTTTCTTTCCTTCAGCTTTTATAGCAAATAATAGCTCGGGATTATACCTTCTAATTCCCGAAACTATGCCCGTTATTAGAGTAATAACTCTAATCACTGATACGATACTTTTTCTGATCGATTGAAACCAATCCGATGGATGTTTAAGTACTGTACTTTGTCATTCGTCGTGAATCCAATGAATGTTTAAGTGCTGGTCGAATTCGGGCTATACTTTGTCATTCGTCGTGAGGGTTGTGATCTCGTGATTATCGTTAAAGTTGAATTGAGTTAATACACTAATACGAGTTCCGTTGTGTCTAGAAATTATAACCCATAACCAGGGAACTGCTAAGCTAGAAAACTTAGCAGTTAAGTAAACTTAATAATAAGTAAACATAGTGTTTAAATAAACTTAGTCATTAAGTTAGCTTACTGATTAAGTACACATAGCGGTTAAGAAAACTTAGCAGTTAAGCAAGCTAAGTAAGTTAATTAATCAGCTAAATACGTTATTTAATCGGCTAAGTAAATTACTTAATTAAACCGTTAAGGAAAATTAATCAGTTAAGTAAGATTAATTAATCAGTTAAGTAAGATTAATTAAGTCAAGTATGATTAATTAATCTTTTAAACAAGATTAATTAAGCTAAACAAGATTAATTAAGCAAAGCGGGATTAATTAAGCTAAGTAAAATTAATTAAGTAAATTAAACACCTAAATAGATATACATAAGAAATAAATATATATGAGATAGATAATATCAAAGGAAGGTGCAAGGAAGATGCAAGAGGATATATTTGTAGGTAGGAAGCTTCCTAGAAAATGTATAGGTAAATTCCTAGAAAAGCTATAGGAAACTTCCAAGAAATTTCATACTTCTTACCTATAAATAGGAAGCCTAGGAATCCATTTCCTTTGCTCATTTCTTTTCTTCTTCTCCCTATACGTTGGTGTTCTAACCAATAATCACCGACGCGATATTCTGTCCGATCGATTCAGGAACCAACTAACGGATGCCAAAGTGCTATACTTTGTGAGTTCGTTAAACGGATGCCAAAGTGCTATACTTTGTGAGTTCGTTAAACGGATGCCAAAGTACTGTCTAATAAGGCTATACTTTGTGAAATTCGTTAAGGTTCGAATCTCGTAACCATCGTTAGGTTTGATGTGGTTTTTCACTAATACATATTCCACTCTGTTAAATTAAATGTTTAACAACCCGAAACTCTACACCATACTCTTACAATCAAAATGGATGCTTAATCATCAGAAGATTCAGAACCATAAAGTAGATGCTTAGAATCAAGATGCTTGTTTAAACAAGACTATATGCTAACAAGGTGAGTCATTCTCTTTTTATCAACAATGTTTTACAATACTCCAATCATTTTCAAAAGTTATAATTACAGGGATTAAGTCATGCTTATCTTGAATCACTGGCTAGTGGGGTATTGTGCACATTACTAATTTCTCATGGTCAGGCTAATAAATCCTAACAGTGATAATCATCACTACTTGGGTTAAAGGACCCAATAGTGGTATGACCATCGTCACCAGGAGGTGACACGGCGCCAGATAAAAATAAGATAGAAGCCATTGTAATCGCTCTTATGCTGTAATTCATAACTATAGTGTCATTTTATAAAACCTGAATGAACTCACCAGTATTTCCTGCTGACCAAATGTTTTTAAAATGCGTTTCAGGTAATTACAGTAGATCGGAATAAGAGTTGGATACGACACCAAAAAGGCTTACAAAAGTGGCTTGATTGTAACAACCGTAAATTTATTTATTCGTTTTCCGTAAATAATCCCAATTACTGAGTAATTGTATTTAAACATTCATGCTCAAATACGGGTTTATTAAAACTTTACTAGACTTGAAAGCAAAACAACATAATGTAATTTAATTCATCGTTTTAGAATAATGGCGAAACAACTTGCGGAAGCTTCATTTAACGCGTGTTTGGTTCTTGCTCGACGCTTGATCTTCATCCGGGGCTCTCGACAATCATCTGTATTCAAAACCAACTCAAAAGTTAGTTTTGATAATTAAATATATATGGGTTGAATCATAGAATTAAAGAAAATCAGGAAAATCCCATTATAAATCCCTTGATCATATAAGCAAGGATTCAATTCTGGCCTCCACCGTAAGTTACGGTGGTCACCGTAAGTTACGGTGGCCCCTGGTATAACATGCCCCTACCGTAAATCAGTAGGCAGCTGTCGTAAAGCTTTCTGCGCCACCGTAACTTACGGTGGGCACCGTAAGTTACGGTGGCCCCTGTATCAGAACTCCTATTTTGCCGTTTTTGACACGAAAACTTTCGTATCTTTCAATCCGCTTGTCCGTTTGACCTACTGTTTCTTCCGACTAAACTTGTTCACATAATCCCTCAAGGATTCCTGAGGTCCTTGAGTTATCCTGTAAAGATCACTGGTTAGTTTCTCAAAACTCCGGCTGCAAGAAAACTGACTATTAAATAAATTAACCAAATAAGCAAACGAAGTAATTGAGTGAGGAGGAACATTTAACAGCCATTTTAAGGTTGATCCTGTCAAGGTAGAACCGAAACCCTTGCACATGCATGCTTCCTTGAGCTCCGGAGGGATAGGGTTTATCTCCATTCTTTCTCTATACTGGGCAATATACTCTTCCGGGTCCGTAGTCCCATCATACAGTTTCATGTTGGGGGTTTGAAATCTCTTTGGGATTTCAGCATCACAGATAGGATATGCAAGCGGGATATCCTGTGGCTGTCTTGGGACACTTCCGGAATTGGCTGGACCACTCAAGGTACACTGGATATCATGTCCTTCAATTTCTGAACCTCCCTAGTAAATGTTGACGTCATACCTGCATCTTGCAAAGACCCATTATTGTTAGTAGCAAGAATATTATTATTTGACACGTTACCGGTCTGAGGATTCTGGCCATATCCTGAAGCATATCATGAGCTCCTCACAGTTGACACCCTGACCGAGGAGGGTATCTCAGGAGTATGATTCTGAGAATGGCTTGGCACGATATTCCCCCGGTTATCCTCAGCGTAAACTACAGAACTGAAGTTCAAAGCCCTAGGCTGCAAAGGAGTGACAGTTTCTTCAGCAGGTCTACTTGGGCCGGATTTTAAGAGTTGTATCTCTCTCATCAGCATCCGATTAGTTTCCTGCTGCTGCCTCATCTGTTCCTGTACACTACCAAACAAATTCAGAATTTCAGCGTTAGAAGCCAAAACAGGACCAGATCCCTGGGTACTGGGAGTGGGGATAACATCCCGAGCCACATGACTCTCAGTTCCATGTGAAGAAGCTTGCATTCTTGGAGGAGGAGTTGGAAGCACCGAACCAATTGTTGCAGAGGTTGTAGCAGACATGGTGGAAGGGCTCATGTTTGATCTCGAGGCTATTGAAAAAATGTAGCAAAAAGTTTTAACAATAGAAAACCGAGTAATTATTTTACTAAAGTTTTTAGTAAAAATAGCACCACTTGCCCCACGGTGGGCGCCAAATTGTTTTGGTCAAAAATTACCGAAGCAATTAAGTGATCAAATTAGTTAAGTGGGGTAGTGTGCTAGAAATGAGTGTCGAAAATATGTTAATCAAATTAATTGTAAAAACAGTTTCAGGATACGGCTCAGGATATAGAGCTGTATCTATGATCAAACGATGAGCGAAAAACATAAAGGGGTGACACGAGATGTACGAGGAAAGCCCTTGATCTATCTAGATCGCCGGCACAAAACCTCGGGAGCTGACAATCGCAGCTGCCTTGTTCTTCTATTACTTCGAATATCAGGATACAGTGCAGGATGTGATGCGGATCAACTAAGTGTTACAATGTGATTCGAGTACAAGTGTTTGTTTGTAGTGGTTGGCAGTAGCTTGAGAGTAAAGTGTGTGAATGAAAAAGTGTGTGCCTTAACCGATCCGATCCATCTATTTATAGTAAAAGAAATGTAACAAACTACCCTATTAAACCGGGATCCGGCGGATATTCCCTACTTGAACGTTGTAGACCTGGTTCTTCGGGTTCAACGTCTCTCATGTAACTGTTTGCCCGAGTCTTAAGGAGAAGAAGTCCATCCGACCGTTAGTGACCTACAGCTTCTTACCTGCACGTGGTCAATTTAGTTAGCACCAAGATATCGCACTAGGAAGTTACCAATATCCTGATCCGGTATCCTGGTCACAGGTAAACAATCAAAAGCAGAATATTAGTCAGGATATATATGCTCAGAAAATGGCCCATAACACTTACAATGGAGAATCTTTGGAGAGAGCGAGAAGACTGATAAAGACTGAAGGTTTGACAACCGAAGACTCGACACCGAAGACTTCGTCAACATCCGAGGGGGAGTCTGTTGGTGCATACGTTTGTCGACTTCGTCTTGTATCGATTTGTTTAGATAGATCAGGGCACGTAGAACGAGAAAACGAGAAATGTATGGTTATGGGCATTTCGCACGAAATGACTATTTCGTGTGAAACTGAATTCGTTTGGATTGTTTCGTGCGAAATAAGGTTGCCTATAAAGACTAAGTCGTGCCTTGTCATTTGTAACGATTCGATTCCGGTAGCGAAGCTCTGCCGAAGTGTCTCCAGCATTGTAAAACGACTTGATATCAATATAGAGACAGTTTAAAGTGATTTGCTGTGTAATCCAGCTAAAACGACTTCGATACGTTTGTTTCCGCCAGTCGTATTGACAAGAACTCTTCTGAACGACTCGTTTCGGTCGTGAAAACGATCCTACAATTAGCAACAGTGAAAAAGCCGCAAAATCATACCAAACCAAAAGGTAAATCAACGACTCAAGGTCGAAAGGAACCGAACCAAAAGAAGAACAAAAGGGTGAACTTTGTGAAATCAAAGGGAACGGATAAATTGGAAACCTTCGCAAATAAATCTAACTTATATCATGTTAATCAAGTTAAACTTTTGAAAAGAAAAGAACAAAATAGTTCAAAACTAAGTACCTCGGGATCACAAAGTTCATCAACAAGGCAATCACATGATACTTCGGGGTTTGTTGAACCAAGATCATGTTTTGAATGTGGTGAAATTGGGCATATCATTCGAAATTATCCATATCTTCATAAGTTAAAAGCCAAAACTGATGACCCCCGTGAACAAAATTACCGAAAGCGACCTGTTTCTACAAAACAAGATCCCCGTCTTGTAAAAGAAATGGAAAAGAAACAAAGACGCCAACAAGTCAAGGTAATTGAGAAGGCAATTAAAACCGATGTGGTTCACAAACAACCTATTTCCGTTAAACCAGAAATTTCTAAAACTTCTAATAATCATGAAGTTAAGATTTCGAAAATTCAAACTGGTAAAACACAACAGACTTGGAAACCAAAAACGGTTACTAATTCAGGGGGAGCATCACAATTTCCAAACCATCGAGAAATTGAAATAACTTTTGTCGTTGAAAGCGGAAGACCCAAGACCACAAAGGCTTAGGTCCCCATCTCCAACTAATCATGTGAGTTCATGTGCAGGGTGTTCCAGGAGGAACTTTCTGCAGTCATTGGATTGTTGATAGTGGGGCATCCAGGCACATGACAGGCGACGTGAAGCTTCTCTACGACGTTAAATCTATTAGAGGAGGTTATGTTGCTTTTGCTGGAGATAAAGGCGGATATATTACTGTTGAAGGAATGGTATCCAACGGGGTTGTAAGCTTTGATAAGATCAACTTTGTGCAACAACTTGATCACAATCTTCTCAGCGTTTCACAAATTTGTGATAAGCAGTTTTCAGTACACTTTGATGCAAATGGATGTTATGTGCTGAAACCCGGCTTCAAGATTCCTAAAGAATGGATTCTCTTATATGTTCCAAGGATAAATGATTTATATGTCCTTGATATGAGCCAAGCAATTACAACGTCTGCACAAGCAACTTGTTTTATTACCAAAGCCACTGAAAAAGACTCAATCTCTTGGCATAGACGGATGGGTCACATTCACCTACGCAAAATGAATCATTTGGTGTCGAATGAATTAGTGAATGGTGTTCCTCTTAAAAACTTCCATCTTCAAGACGTCTGTGTTTCATGCCAAAAAAGGAAAGCAAAGCAGGAAACGACACACTACAAAGAAGATTAACACCGTGGCAATTCCGCTTGAACGTTTGCACATGGATTTGTTCGGTCCTGTCAAGCATAAAAGCATCAGGAATGATCAGTAATGCCTCGTGGTGACTGATGATTATTCAAGATTTTCTTGGTTGGCGTTTATGGCACACAAGAGTGACACTATCGGAATTATCAAAAACTTGATCATTCAGATTGAGAATTTGTATACTTTGAAGGTTAAACAGATTCGCAATGACAATGGAACTGAGTTTAAAAATCAAGCCATGAAGGAGTTCTGTACTTCAAAAGTTATTCTTCACGAATTTAGTGCAGCTTACACTCCTCAACAGGACGACGTCGCTGAACGTAAAAACCGTACGTTTATCGAGACTGCTAGGACGATGTTGGTAGAGTCACAATTGCCGATTCCCTTCTGGACAAAAGCTGTGTCCTCTGCTTGTTATACATTGAACCGAGTCCTTACAGTTAAAAGACACAACAAGACCTGCTTTGAGCTTCTTCATAAACGGAAACCATATTTGTCATATCTTGAACCGTTTGGAGCTCCTTGCACAATTATCGATCCTAATGGAAAGTTTGGGGAAAAAGCAATTGAAGGATACTTTCTTGGGTATGCCACCCGAACTTAAGAGTCTGGAATCTAGAGACTAAAAGGGTCGAGGAATGGTCTGAGGTTAGGGTACAACGGCACACATTGCCAGTCAAATGTCCAGGTCAACCATGGATGTTTGAGTACGATGACTTTTTCAATTCGATCAATATTCAAGAAGTCGAAGAAAGTGCCGCGGCAAAGATGTTTTTCGAGAGTGACACCGCAACAGATTCACCGTTGGTTCGTCCAATTATTGTCAACAATCAAGAACCAACTTCAGTGAACAATAATGCTCTCGACAATGAGGATTTTCACGATGCTACCGAACTTAACGAATCTTCAGAGGATGATGCATTTCTCGATGCAGACCAAGAAGCTGTTCATTGTACTGCAGAGGCTACACCTCCAGTGGACGCCCCTAAAACAGCTGAAGCTACTGCATCATCCTCTTCGACAGTTCAGGGTATTAACTTGGTTGTTGATCTTAAACTCAACAATCTGGGTACAAACATTCCAGTTCCAGATAATCCAGAAACAAGAATTCACAATACCCATCCTCAACAAAACATCATCGGTAATGTAGAAAGTGGCGTACAAACGAGAAACATGTTGCGAAACAACAACAATGCAGGCTTGTATGCGGCGATTCGAGAATCTGGTCAACAAAACGATTGGTCCTTCGCGTGTTATATTTCACAAGAAGAACCCAAATCTTGGAAAGAAGCTTTGAAAGATAATGCTTTGGTGGAAGCTATGGAGGAAGAACTGAAGCAATTCCAGAAGATTGGTACCCTTTGGGTGTATAAGTGCAAAAAGGATGACCGTGGAGTAGTCATTCGAAACAAAGCAAGATTAGTCGTTCAAGGTTTTCGTCAGATTGAAGGGATCGACTACAACGAAGTTTATGCACCGGTTGCACGTCTTAAAGCTATTCGGATTTTTCTAGTCTATGCTTCCTTCAAAGGATTCAAGGTTTACCAGATGGACGTGAAAAGTGCATTCTTACATGGTGTGGTTGAAGAAGAGGTGTATGTCGAACAGCCTCCAGGTTTTGAAGATCCTATTCACCCTGATTGGGTTTGGTTGCTCAACAATGCTCTCTATGGTCTACATCAAGCACCTCGAGCTTGGTATGCAACCTTATCTAATTATCTGTTGGAGAATGGATTTCGAAGAGGTCTTATCGATTGCACTCCATTCATCAAAGATCAGGATGGATTTCTTCTATTGGTACAGGTATACGTAGATGATATTATTTTTGGTTCTACTAACTATGTTTTGTGTACGAATTTCGAGCGTGTTATGCAGGAGAAATTTGAAATGAGCGCTATGGGGGAGATGACTTTCTTTTTGGGCTTACAAGTGCAACAAACGAAGTCGGGGATATTCATCCATCAGACTAAGTATGTCAATGACATCTTGACCCGATTCCAGATGTCCGATACATCGCCCATTGGTACCCCACTGCAGCAAAATCATGGAATTCATCCTGACTTGAAGGGTAAAGTTGTTAGCTCCTCATACTACCGCGCAATGATCGGATCTCTTATGTACCTCACAGCATCAAGACCAGACATAATGTACCCAACGTACCTGCTTGCCAGATATCAAGTCAACCCGAAGGCCTCACATCTTGCAGCTGTGAAAATGATTTTTCGCTATTTGAAGGGATGCCCAGACACCGGTCTATGGTACCCTAGGGATGATAGTTTTGACTTGATCGCTTTCAGTGATTCTGATTTTGGCGGATGCAAAATCGACGGCAAATCCATAACGGCTGGATGTCAGTTTGTAGGAAATCGCTTAGTCACATGGCAGTGCAAGAAGCAGACTTGTGTCGCTACATCAACATGCGAAGCCGAATACATTGCTGCCTCAAGTTGTTGCTCCGAAGTCCTGTGGATCCAACAACAAATGTGCGACTATGGTTTTGAGTTCCTAACTATATTGTTGGGACTGAGCTCGTGAAAGCCAATACAGTAAAATTATTTTTAATTATTGTTAGATAACATACTGACGTATCCAATGAATATATATATATATATATATATATATATATAACTTTTATGAAAAATATTACTGAGTGATCTAAGAAAAATAAAATGAAAACTAAACAAATTTTTTTCTCGATTTTTAAAAAAGAGTTAAATGCCATTTTAGTCCCTGTGGTTTGAGTTATTTTGTCAATTTAGTTCAAAGATTTCATTTTTCACATATAGGTCCAAAATGGTTTCACTGTTGCCATTTGAATTCACCGGGTTAACTTCATCCATTTTTTCTGTTAACGAGATGGGCAATTCGGTCATTTTATATATAATTCTGTGAACTGAAGGGCAATTCGGTCATATAAAATGACCGAACTGTCTTTCTCATCAACAGAAATAATGGATGAAATTAACCGAGTGGTCTAAAGTTTAAGTGGACAAGTATATCGTTAAACATCGGTTAAAAAGTTAATAAGACACTTAATTGTTTAGTAATAATATAACACGTGGTAGGTGGAGACTGAGGCAGTTTACTATAGTCACAACCAACCATGAAATTAAGAAGCTGTAAATATGACAACAAACGTGTACATTTTACAGCTTCTTTCCTTTAAAAAATATGTTCTTAACTTATTATAAAAATGTGTAAAACAATGTCCTGATTTTAATATATGATTTATGATCACATATTTTCAACGGATTTCGGAACACACTCTAGTACAACCCTAAAATAAGCACTCGAATAATTACTGTTTCTTTTTTAGATTTTAACATTTCATTTTAGATCCCGTCAGGTGGATTCATGGCTTGTCTTGAGAGTGATGGCGAGTAAACACTACAAAGTCAAGTTTGGCGCTTTTCTCTTTTGTGTAGATTTCAAGGTTCATATTTACAAGAAGGGAATAGAATCATGATGTGTTATACATTGCGGTAGAAATGCATATGCAAAATTAGATGTTCTTGAAAAAAAAAAACTAATGAAGATCCTTGTGAAAAATGTGAGTCGGTATGTTGTACACATGAACTATATCCATTAACCTATTCTCTTTTTTATAAAACCATAGTTGTAAACACATCATATACTTTCACAAAGAGAAGAAAAATATCTTCTACATGTGGTTATGAAATATTTCAAGTTACAGATGACTAGGTTAGTTTTCATGTCACATAGTTTGTTGATGCAGTTTTGTGTGGATGTGACTCGGTTCGTTCCGGTTCAAGACCGACGTCACGACATTCCTCCGTCGTACGCCCCAAGCACGAAGAGCCGCAAGCTGACATCATCATGATGATGTCACATTTATATCTTAAAATCTTTGCATGGAGATAAACCTTTGCATGAAACAATGAATTGAAACTGCCATGCTGAATGTCCACGAAATACTTGCGTGTGTTTCACAATTATAAAAGTCAACGAAGAACATTGTTCACATGGGGTGTTACGTGGGATTGAGTTTGGACGAAAAACTCAAATGTTTTTCGTGGTCTTCATGTCTTTCGTGGGCCTCTTGTTTTGGGCCCAGTACCTTTTGTGAAGGATCTGGGACTTTGGTTATAAACAGGATTTGCAGAACAGTTTCATGTGTAGAGCACACCAGTGAGTTTGTGAGAGCATTTCTTGTACTATTCTTGTAAACAAACTCTACTGAAAGTTAATACATTTGAGTTTTAACTTTGAAATCTTTTGTGTATCTGTGTGTTCTTTGGCTTTGTTGCATACCCACTTGGATTCCGCACTTGCGGGTGTGTTAAATAACAACGAAGTAGGTTAACTTGATCCTCCGAGTAGACCTACAAGTGGTATCAGAGCATTGGCTCTCTTCGTTGTTAAAACCAAGCTTTGTGTCGTGTTTTCGAGAAATTTTTTGAAGGTTTCTGAAATTGTTCTTGAAAATTAAACATGATATTCAAACTTTTGAAAGCAAAATGGGTTAAAAGTATAGAAAAACGTGTTTGTTTGCTAAAAAATTTCTTAAAAACCTTGTTGAAACACATGGAGACATGTTAAAATCTGTTTTTTCTTAAAATTTCTTGCAAAAATCTTGTTCGACAATTTTTCCGGTGAGGTGTTTGGCCGAAAAAGTGACCTGAATATTCTTGTTTAGAAGATAAATTTCAAAATCTTTCTAAAAAGTTTGATTTTCGTGTGTCTGTAACTTATCTAAATCTGGTATTCTACCAACCAACTAACCATATTCAGTGAACCAGATTCTGTCTAAATTAGTAACATCTCACCAACATTTTACGAATCTCAATACCTGCGAAACACTTTTTCAACGAAACATACTTTTATAGTCAACGAAAAATCCACTTATTTGTCTTGTTTCAACAAAAAACCAATCCCACAGCTTGTCATCCACTAAAGTCAACGAAGAATCTTGGAAGTCAACAAAAAAAACATTTTTGTCTTGTTTCACGAAATACTGCACTCACAAAAAAAATACCCATCTTTATGGAAAACCAAGATTCTTCGTCTGGGCCCAAATCAATTTTTCGTAAGACATAGTTCGTGGGCCTTTTTAATTGACAATTATTCGTGGGTAGTATATTCACAAAAAACCCACCATTTTTCGTGGACCTTTATTTGCGCAGGTTGGGCGCTTTTTGCAATTGGGCCATTCATCTTTCGTGGATATTCTAAACTTGGGCCTTCTTTCACGAATAACATTCTTCGGCCATCATTTATTCGTGGGTCTAAGGATTCGTGGGTTGTTAATTGGGCCTGGGCTCCTAGCTATTTTTCGTGGGTTTTGTTTTTATCATTCATAACAAAATATTAGGATCATTCGTGGGTTTTTAAAAGTTGTTTGTTATTCGTGGGAAGTTGTTGATATTTAGTGATCATCAGTTCTTCGTAAGCAATCATTCTTCGTGAATATCAGTTGTTTCACAGAAACTTCACAATGAGTTCACAGTTTGGTTTTTAGTTGGTAATTTTCAATTCAACATGAGTATAGACTGGTGGGGTTGGTAACCTGATCCTAATACAGATAATATGTATACTGGTAAGGGCTTAATGCCTTCATAGGCTCAGTCTCCTACACCCTCGTCCTCATCACTAGTGAGTTCAATTACGGCAAATCAGTGCGCATTTGTTACTAACCAAAATCAAAGTACTCAAAGTCTTCTTTTAAGCGAAAATGAAACCGGAAGTAACAACCGTCCACCAAGGCTCATGCATATGAACGAGTATCCCGGATGGCAGGATAGATTTCATACGTATATTCTTGGGCAAAACACGGAGTTGTGGTTGTGTTTTACTTCGGATTTCGATCAAGCACTTGAAGAAGCCGGTTCAAATCCCACGTCGTTTGCAGATCTTACTATCTTACTACCGATGAGAAGAAGTCATAAGACTTAGAGAAGAAGGTGTTCTCAATTCTAACTCAAGCCTTAAACAAAGATATTTATCATCAGTTTGTGAGATTCAAAACAAAAAAAAGTTTATAGGATGCGTTAAAGGTGAGAGGACAAGGAAATGCGACATCACGCAAACTGAGACATGATTTACTCAAAAAGGAATTCGACGGCTTCATGTGTATGGAAAGGGAGTCGCCGGGAGATATGACAAGTCGATATTATCATCTACTGAGTGAGTTGGGTAATTATGGGGTAGTGGTAACTCCAGAAGAGGTTGTCACAAAGTTTGCCGATGCGTTGCAAGTTCAATGGAATGGATTCTTGGAGATTCTGAAGTATAATGGCACTTTGGCTACGACCAACATCCATGATTTCATTCAGCTTTTGGAGAACAAAAATCAAGAAGAAATCAGGAAGGCAAAAAGAGTTCTGGTGCCACAAAATCCTGAGGTGTATTATGGAAATTGTGGAGGTACTAGCACTGTTCCAATACCTGCTCAACATGCTCAGCTACAAACGACTTTTGTCTCAAGCACCAATATGTATGGTGAACCACAACCAGTTGCCTTAGAGCAAAGCTATCGGTCTACTGGAGTACCATCATTTCTTGATCCAAACTACTAAGGTCAACAACAAGCTTGTTATGGAAACACTTCATCTACAGTCAATGCTGGTCGGTCAACTAATCCAAACACAGTTCGGCTGGACACTACAAAGTTCTCAAAAGTGAGTATTGAGGTGGCAAAGGAACATATGGAGCTATTAAACACCTTGGTGAGCGTGTACTGTGGGTTAGTAGCAAGGCAAATTGGAAACATCAATTTGACCCAGGAAGATTATCAGCAAATAGATAAGGATGATGTCACACCCTGACTTATTGCGGAAGCGTGATTATGTGTGACTTTCTTAATATCATTGCATTCAATCATAACAACCACTATATGATAAAACTAACGATGGTCATCCATTAAATAAATTTTAAAAACACAACAACAATATTGTTTTAAAACATAGAAGTCAAATTCGAGTACTAAACATGCAACTTGTTTAAGAGTTCACAAAGACTCGACAAAAGACATTAGATAACACCAGGATTTGGAAGACGTGTCTCGTCAGGATAAGACACACTGACCAAACCCTAAGATCATGGATGACATCTTTTATTTTTAAACCACACTTGGAACTTCCGAACGCCTGCCAGATCCACATCTAATTCCCTGAAATATTACATGCAGTTTGAAAATATCAACAAAAGTTGAGCGAGTTCATGTGTTTGTTTGTGTGTACGAACAACCTTTGAAATCGTTGAAAGTATGTATATATGTTTGTAAACTCCTGGTATGAAAGCAACAAGGAAAACAGATCACCAATGGTTTGCAAGGCCATTGATATGTGTGAAGTGATGTAGGAAAACTCAAACTTAGCAGATTTGTCTTCGGGAATAAGACATATTCACCTCATGGGCCACCCTGGTCCACATGGGTGTGGGCTCGCTACACCCAAATAGATCTATCACTCATGTCCCTCGGTCCTACAACGAGGATTAATGGCCTTAAGTGTTATACCCACCACTCACATGATCAAGTAGTACCCTTCCTTAGCTAACCATACCAAACCAAAATGTTTGTAAATAGTTGTAACATGTATTTCACCCGCGAAGTTATAAAACCAAAACAGTTAGAGAAAAGGGGGTCATGAACTCACAGTCTTGCGTCTTCAATCACCGTAACTCAAGCTTCTTCGGATAAAACAGGACTACCTACAACGTACTATGATCTATTAGACGAGCGGGTCGTGCCTTGACTTAGTATTAATGTCTTTGAGTTACGTTTGTTCGTATCTTCGATATCATTCCAAGTTATATAATTATTTGTTAAAATTAATAATTTTTTAACTTAAATTATATTTATTAAATTTTGGAATAATTGTTAAAACAATATATATTAACTTAATATCCTTAACAAAGGTCCACCAATGCATATTTCCAAAATATGTATTGTAATAAATATTATTTATAAAAATTATTTATAATTTTTCTTTTGGCAAAAATATTTGTATTTTCTCATAAGTTTCAAAATAAATATATTTTCAAGTCAAACTTGGAAAATATATATAAACTCATTTTTCTCAAAAAATGACATATTTCATATTTATTTGAGAAAATATATCTTTCACCCAAAAATATTGTATTTCATGTTTGTTTAAGAAAATATATATTTCTTAAAAATAAAATATCTTCTAAATATTTCAAGAAAAATAAATATTCATACTTGCCAAAAATAATATATTTTTCCCTTGTAAAAAATATGATATATTCTTGTAGTAATTGTAAAAATCATATTTTCATTTCCTTGGTGTCCAAAATATACTTTGTGAATAGATTTTTCGGAAAACTTTGTAAGTCTTATTCCGTAGTTCGGTTTCACCAATATTTTGTGTAGAATGTGTATATGTATTCCTTGGAATTTTGGCAACATTTTGGTTTGTAATTTTTGGTATTTTGATGAGTTATAATATTTGATGTTCTAAAATAATATAACTAATACACCAAATATACAAATAATCACACACATGGTGTCATCTAAATATATATTTCCTAAATACATATTTAGTCACTTTTATTTATAAAAACCAACCTCCATTAATTATAATTTTTGTAACAAAAATTATGGCAAAGTTTTTGTAACAATTTATGGTTTAAAATACACTTGTAAATATTTGTTTAGAAATATTTTTCTAAGTGTTTACATTTTTAGAAAATTTTGCCATAGTTTCCCCTAAAAATGGAGGTTTCTATGCTTTCAAGCATATCATTTTCTTTTGTAAAAATCAACACAATCAATCCACAATCAACAATAAACAACCTTTACTTACCAACTTTGCCAAAAACAAGTATAATCTACTACTTCATGAACTTGAAATTTCACAAAAATTTGTAGTAATTTACTAGTGTCATTAGTAAGCCTGGTTATCCTTTAAAGTGTGATTAGTTCTTTAAAAACTTCATTTTTAAAGAATATGGATCTTTACAACTTGTGATCATCATTTCTAAGAATGTTCCTTTATGAATTTTTCTTGTTACACAAGTGTTTCTACACTAGTTTATCCACCAAAAATAAGGTTTGTTTATGTAAGAACCAAGATTTAGTAAAACTTATATTTTTAACTTTGTTTCTTTAGAAATCATCCATAAAATTTCTAGATCTACAAGTATCACAACTTACTTTGATCATTATTTTTCAAGAAATCAATGTATTCTTTCAAGTTCATGCTTCTCATGAGGATGATCCATTAACTTTCATCAAGTTCATCCTCTCATCTTGCTAGATTATGTTTTTAATCATGATCTAGCAAGATCATATGATGATCAACATCATTTTCACAAGTAATCAACAATCATCAAGCATAACAACTTATATTCATCAAGATTTCTTCATATTTTAAGCTTATGTTCAAGTTTACTTCTTGTGATTCTTTGTGTTCTTCAAGATTATGATTATGATTCTTCTTTTAACCACTTAAAATGGAAGTAAAATAGCAAGATCAAGGTTCTTACCACTAGCACAAGGCTAGGGATGATCAAGTGAAGAAAACAAGTGGATAAAAGCAAATAAGAGAGGTCTTTGAACTTCCGAAAGCTCCTAGCTCTTTTATGTGACTTCTAACACCTTGGTATATGCTTGAAATGTATGAGATTGGATGAATGATGGTGGATGTGTGGGTGTGGATGTTCGGCCGAGAGCACTAAGGGGAGGAGAAGAAACTTGTGTGTGTTTTGGTTTGTGAAGAATGAAGGTTATGAGCATAAGGATTATACTTATAACCATTCTAACACTTTAACTCATATGTAATGTGCTTATCATTAGGGAACACGATCCATTTTTAAATGAAAGAAAATCTCCATGGTGGGCCATATGTTGGCCGTCCATAGGTAGGGGGTAGTAGACTAGGGTAAAACTAAACTAGTTAGTTACTAGTTGAAATCCAAGTGTAAGTTAAGTGTTTTAGTTATTAGATATTTGTATGATGTGTTATGATGTACGGGGACCATAACTAGCTTGGTAATGTTAAAACAGTGCTTCTAGTGAAAATTTGGTGTTTCGGGTAGTGTCCGGTTGTTCGGTTGGTTACCGGTTCGTTAAGGTGCTAAACTTTGCAGTTTAGTGTGCTTTATGTACCCTTTTGTGACATTTTGATTCCCGACACTTAGGAAAGCATTCAGGACCATTTAACCATATTTCTTCATAAAATTAGATTGTTAAAATGTTGATTATTGCTGAATTCAGCACCTTATGTGAGTTTTAGGCACTTTCCGGCACTTAAACTATCCCTAAAAAGGCAGTTTTGTGATTCTTACTTTCCTACACACTATACTAGTGTAATACTTGGTTTCTAGCTCATTCTGTGTCTCAACACACTGTCTATCTATGTTCTAAGTTCTGTCAGCATTTTCCTGATTTATCTGATAACTATGCTAATTGTGTTTCGGGCATCATTCGAGTCAAATAAACTTTCATGCAATAATGACATAACATTTGGCAATATATGATGCACATGTATGTATAAAGCAGTAATCAGAAAGCAATTAATTTGCAATTCAGCACAATAATTAAGCACTAATCATGGTTAATTAATTATACGGATACGTGAATTTTTTACAGTTGTCACATTCTCCCCCTGTTAAGAAAATGTCGTCCCGAAATTTTAAGCCTTACTATTAGCAGTAGGGGAGTTAGGGAACAAATGCGGGTATTTGGCTTTCATGCGGTCCTCACGCTCCCAAGTAAACTCTGGGCCGTGATGCGCATTCCATCTAACCTTAACAAGCTTAACACTACTCCTCCGAGTTTTGTTGACTTTCCAATCAGTAACCTCAACGGGTTCTTTGGTAAAGTGGAGTGTGTCGTCAATGTGAACTTCGTCAGCAGGAATGACCACTGTTTCTTGTGTTGGGCTCTTCTTCCGATTAGATACAAGGAATGTATCTTGAACACCATTAAGTTCTGCAGGTAGTTCCAACTTATATGCTGCAGGACCAATCCTCTCCAGGATTTTGAACGGCACGATAAATCGTGGGTTTAACTTTCCACGCTTCCCAAAACGTGCCACACCTTTCCAAGGTGAGACTTTTAACAAAACCATATCTCCCACTTCGAATTCCAAAGGTTTCCTTCTTTGGTCCGCATAGCTCTTTTGTCGATCACGAGCCGCCTTAATGCGCTCTCGGATCTGTATGATCTTATCTGTCGTCTCTTGAACCAATTCGGGGCCAACCAGCTGTCTATCACCTGCATCTGCCCAGCATAATGGTGATCGACACTTTCGTCCGTAGAGAGCTTTGAACGGTGCAACTTGAATGCTTGTATGGTAGCTGTTGTTATAGGAGAGCTCAACCAAAGGTAGGTGAGTGTCCCAACTGCCACCCAAGTCCATTACGCAAGCTCGTAACATATCTTCAAGTGTCTAAATTGTTCTCTCACTTTGACCGTCCGTCTGTGGATGAAATGCGGTGCTCAGATTCAACTGTGAACCAAACGCTTCTTGGAAAGATTGCCAAATCCTTGACACAAATCTCCCATCTCTATCAGATATAATCGAGATAGGCACTCCATGACGGGCAACTATCTCCCTCAGATATAGCTCAGCTAGCTTACCTGTGTTATCCTTTTCCCTGATTGGCAGAAAGTGCGCAGATTTTGTCAGACGGTCTACGATTACCCAAATCATATCATGACCTCTGGGTGTCTTTGGCAACTTGGTTATGAAGTCCATTGAAATCTGCTCCCATTTCCACACGGGTATCTCAGGTTGCTGCAAAAGACCTGATGGCTTCTGATACTCGGCCTTCACTTTGGCCCAAGTTAAACACTTTCCACCATAAGTTGCAACATCGCCCTTCAGTCTTGGCTACCAATAATAATCCTTCAAATCTTGGTACATCTTGTCTGATCCTGGGTGGATCGAGTACCTCGATTTATGAGCTTCATTGAATATAACGTCTCTAAGACCACCAAAGAGGGGAACCCAAATTCGTCCCATGAAACACAAAGTTTCTTCTTCATTGGGTACCAGCTTTTTCTGCATCCCATGGAGATATTCATCCTTCAAGTTTTCCTTTTTAAGAGCTTCTCTCTGTGTAGCACGAATGCACAACGAGAGGTCTGTCTGAATGATCATTTCTAAAGCCCTAACCCTTATGGGCTTGATCCTCTCTTTTCGACTTAAGGCATCTGCCACCACATTCACCTTTCCTGGGTGATATTTGATTTTGCAATCATAATTATTTAACAGCTCTACCCATCGCTGCTATCTCATATTAAGCTCTTTCTGATCGAATATGTATTGGAGGCTCTTGTGATCTGTAAAGATCGTGCATCGGGTACCATACAAATAATGTCACCAGATCTTCAAAGCAAACACCACTGCGCCTAATTCCAAACCATGTGTGGTGTAGTTCTTCTCATGAACCTTCAATTGGTGCGAAGCATAAGCGATAACCTTCTGTCGCTGCATCGGCACGTAGCCCAGTCCCTGACGCGAGGCGTCGTGGTATACCACGAAGTCATCGGTACCTTCGGGTAGGGATAGAATAGGTGCATCGCAGAGCTTATTCTTTAGCAACTGAAATGCCTCTTCTTGTTTATCTCCCCATTCATACTTCTTATCCTTTTGAGTAAGGGAGGTCAACGGTTTTAGCGATTTTAGAAAATCCTCGATGAATCTGCGATAGTACCCTGCTAAACCCAAAAACTGTCGGATCTCGGTTGGCGTCTTCGGAGTTTCCCAATTCTTGATCGCCTCGATCTTGGTGGGATCCACATGGATTCCATCTTCATTCACTACATGACCAAGGAACTGTACCTCACGCAACCAGAACTCACACTTCGAGAACTTAGCGTACAGTTCTCCTCCTTGAGAAACTCTAAGATGGCTCTAAGGTGTTGCTTGTGCTCTTCCTTCATCCGCGAATAAATCAAAATATCATCGATAAACACAATCATGAATTTATCGAGATAGGTCTTGCAAACTCGGTTCATCAAATCTATAAACCTTGCCGGCGCGTTTGTCAAACCAAACGACATTACTAGAAACTCATAATCTCCATAACGAGTTCTAAAAGCAGTCTTCGGTATACTCTCTTCTTGAATCCGCAGCTGGTGATAACCTGATCGAAGATCGATCTTGGAGTAGTAACTCGAACCTTGAAGTTGATCGAAGAGATCATCAATCCTCGGCAAAGGATACCGATTCTTGATGGTTATCTTGTTTAGCTCTAGGTAGTCAATACGCATGCGAAAACTACCGTCCTTCTTCTTGACAAACAGAACTGGAGATCCCCAAGGCGAGAAACTTGGTCTAATAAATCCCTTGTCCAAAAGCTCTTGAAGCTGCGTTGACAATTCTTGCATTTCTGATGGCCTAAGTCGATAAGGTGCCTTGGCTACAGGCGCGGCGCCTGGGACCAAGTCAATATGGAATTCGACTTGTCATTGCGGCGGCAATCCTGGCAAGTCTTCGGGGAAGACTTCAGGATAGTCTCTTACCACGGGGATATCTTCCAGCTTTGGCTCTTCGGCTTCCTTATCAATAATGTGAGCCAAAAAGGCAACACATCCTTTCTGTAAAAACTTTTGGGCCTTCAAACAGCTGATAATCCTTAGAGGCGTATCATGCCTTTCTCCATGCACTACTATCGTTTCTCCATTCACCATCAGGATTCGGATGATATTCTCGTGACATACGATCTCAGCTCGGTTGCTCGACAACCAAACCAATCCATTCCAACTACAACGTCAAAGCTTCCCAACTCAGCTCGTAGAAGATCGAGCGTAAACTCACGCTCTCCGAGCTCCATTACACAACCTCTAATCACTTCATTTGCCTCTACTTGCTTTCCATTAGCTAGTTCTATTGAGTACGGGATTTCTAACTTACTGGCAACTAACCCAAGTATATCCTTAAATTCTAAGGACACGAAGCTATAATCAGCACCAGTATCAAATAGCACAGATGCAAAGTGTTGGTTGATAGGGAACCTACCAGTGACTACGTTCGGATCCTGATGAGCTTCCCTAGCTCTAATGTTGAAGACTCTTCCTTGGGCTTGATTGTTCTTTGGGCAATCCCACTTGAAATGTCCAATATCTCCACAGCTAAAGCAACCTTGTCTGTTTCCAGTACCGCCCTGATTGTTGTTGGCTCCACGGTTTCCGTTATCAGCTTGATTTCCAGAACCACCACAATTTCCATTACCGCCATTTCCTCCTTGATTGCGGTTTCCATAACCGTTTCCACCACGGTTACCATTTCCATTTCCGTTACCATTACCTCTATGGCCACCATTTCTACGACCAGTAACAGCCCAGCACGTCTCCTTCGAATGACCATTCTTTCCATAGGATTCACATTTCCTAACCCTGCATTGGCCGGCATGGTGGAACTGGCATACATCACACTTGCGCAAAGTGCCCACGTATCCCTTTCCCTTGTTCTCTGAACTTGCAGTACCAGTCCTAACTTCAGCTGGTGGGTTCGCATCTCTCTTCTTGTTACTACCGTTTTTGTTTCCTTGGGTACCCTTCTTGAAGTTCGAGAACTTCCTCTTGTTCTCTCCTGACGACTCGACATGAGTCTCCTTCTTCTTTCCTTCAGAAATCGAAAACTTGTTCAATCTAATCGCTTCTTCAGCCAATGCCACGCTCAAATCAATGGCCTCTGTGATTGTTGGAGGCTTCGAAGTACTCACCATGCTCATAATTTGGGGTGCCAATCCCCAAATGAAACGTTCAACTCGCTTGAATTCCGGTTCTACCATGTAAGGGACAACGCGAGAAAAATCATGGATTCTCTGTACGTACTCTGCGATCTTCGGTCCATCCATCTTCAGATTCCAACTTCTGAATCTCAGCCCTCGTGCAGTACTTCTTGTTCATCTGTTCTTTCATCTCATCCCAAGTCATAGCATACGCAGCTTCCTCACCTAGAGTCTGAACCTGAAGGTTCCACCACGATAGAGCTCCATCAAGAAACAATCCAGAAATGTAGGTGACCTGGTGCTCTGGCGCACACTTGCTCATTCACAGCACAGAATCAGTTTTCTCAGCCCATCTAACGAAAGCTACAGCACCTCCAGAGCCGTCAAAGTTCAGAGGCTTGCAGTCAAGGAACTGCTTGTAAGTACAGCCTGTACAAGCAACATCATTCACAGAAGGCATTAGCAAAAGCACACGGAAAGTCCTAACGTATCGTAATGTGTCTTAAATGACTTAAACATTACCGTGATGTGGGTTATTTACTGAGGTACCTCCGCTGTGTTCAGAGTGCAAGGCCTCATGTTGTGCAATTGCCTGTGAAATCCGTTCTGGCAGTTCTGCTTCTGTTGTGGGCAACTGATCGTTCCTTCATGGAGGCGTCTTCTAAAAGAAGATTGTATAGGTTAGGTCTTAATAAAGTCTCAAGTACATAAGCATCCACTACACGAATACGACCTAGGGGGTGTATATATATACATAGGTATATAAGTAATTATCATAGCAGGCCATCATATATCATCACAATCAAGTTATAAACATGTAATTCTAACAACGTATTTAATGAGAACATTACGATTGAGCTTTCATTAATCATCGACCACAAGCATTGTTACATGTTTTACAAATGTATCATATCAGAAGGAACACAGGGTCACACTACCCTTGTCCAGCAAGTCTATCAGTCTACAAAAGTCATACAGTCAAAAGTGGTCTCTAGAAGGCTTCACAAGCTCAGCTCAATAGTGGTGCTCTCATCAAAAGCAAGCTACCTACATAAAACCAAAAACCGGCTATGCTGATGGTGGTGGTGGAGGAGGTGGAGGAACAAAAAGCAAGCTGTGCACATGCGCAAGCTCCTCCTCAAGATGATAAACATGATGCAACAGATAACTGATCTGCTACTTAACGGTAAGAAATCGAGTATCAAACTCAGGAAGTGGAGTAAGCGGTGTAGGAGGATGCGAAAATGGGGACGGTGATGAACGAGAGGGAACAAAAGATGGCTGACAAGGACATGGAAAGGTCGCGGTGTCATCTCAAGCTCTAAAATCCTGCGACTCATGATCTCAAAGTGAAGCTGCAAGGATAGAAGTAACTCATCCCGTGTATAACCAGTAAAATGCGAGGGATGATAAGGATCAGATATCGGCATGGTGTAAGGTGGGAACCATCTGTGTGGCTCATCAAGTGGTGAAGAAGTAAGATGAGCAGAAGGTGCAGATTGAGGTACATGGGGAAATGCTGCTGAAACATGAGGGTCATGGCTAGGCTGCTGGCTAGAAGTGCCCTCCCCTGGACGGGGTGCGGGTATATCCTGCAAGATAACAATAGTCAGGTCGACACGGTGTACATCGGACTCAACTGGGTGAAAAGGAGCAACATCAACAAGTGCAGGTGCTAATGGAGGAGTGACTGGCTCAATAATAGGAGGGTCAGCGGGTACGAGAACTGGATCTGGTATAAGTGGTGCAATGTCAGGTATGCCAAATGGAATAGGGTCATTGTCAGGCAAAGTCTCAGGTGCAGCTATCGGCTCAGGATCAGCTGGTGCATCAACAGGCTGATCAACAGGAATAAAATCAAGCTCAAGTCCAGGCTCAAAGTCATATGGAGGGGACGGTGCAACTGACATGGCTGTATCATCGTCAGAATCAGTTGCGTAACATCGCAAACCAACTGCCTGTAAGGCGGAAGATGACACAGACTCAAAAGAATCTGAGACAGAGTGTAAGCTATAATCAGAAGAAATCTCAATAACAGGAATCCCCAGAAGTGGAAAATCAACAACGTCCTCATCAAGCTCTCCATCGCCATGAGCGTCATCAGGGGGACCATCAACAAACAAATCAAAATCATCGTCAAAGAGATCGTCAAAGGGCCAATCCTCAGGAGGAATGACCATGAGAGGAACGGGAGCGAGGATCGGTGCCACGACATGCTCACCATCAGTGTGATCGATGATAAGATGATCATGAACTGGAATGGGAATAACAAAAGAATCCCCTTCTGGGATACCATCAGCAATCGGTAAATCAACTCTAAAATCGGGCAGCGCAAATGGCTAGAAAATGTCGTCGTCGTCGGACATCATCTCTGGGTCACTCTCGGTATCAGAAGTAAAGATCTCTGGCTCGGGTGCAATCTCGTCATCTGAGACTACAGCCATAGGGTCATCGGTATCGTACAATCCACTCTCGGATGATGACACAGTGTCTGTAACAAAACAATCACAACATATGCACATATATAAACTATTAACATTAAACATGCAATCACTGACAATGTAAACATGTATCTTTCCTAGTCTCCCAGACTAAACCACCCAGTCTCCCAGACTGAACTACCTAGTCTCCCAGACTAACCTACACAGTCTCCTAGACTGAACTACCTAGTCTCTCAGACTAAACCAACCAAGTAACTGTGCATTGTGTTTTTCGTCTTTCCATTTGTAAAAATGTGTGTTTCCCTGGATATGGGCGTTCCGTGTATGAAATGAAAACATGTTGTGAAAAGATTTTCGTTAGAGCCCTAATGATTGTAGTCTAGACTCGAGAAGGAATCCTTGTTCGCTACAATCGAAGCTCTGATACCAAGCTGTCACACCTGACTTTTTGTGGAAGCGTGATTATGTGTGGCTTTCTTAATATCATTGCATTCAATCATAACAACCACTATATGATAAAACTAACAATGGTCATCCATTAAATAAATTTTAAAAACATAACAACATTGTTTTAAAACATAGAAATCAAATTTGAGTACTAAACATGCAACTTGTTTAAGAGTTCACAAAGACTCGACAAAAGACAATAGATAACACCAGGATTTGGAAGACGTGTCTCGTCCAGGATAAGACACACTGACCAAACCCTAAGATCATGGATGACATCTTTTATTTTTAAACCACACTTGGAACTTCCGAACGCCTGCCAGATCCACATCTAATTCCCTGAAATATTACATGCAGTTTGAAAATATCAACAAAAGTTGAGCGAGTTCATGTGTTTGTTTGTGTGTACGAACAACCTTTGAAATCGTTGAAAGTATGTATATATGTTTGTAAACTCCTGGTATGAAAGCAACAAGGAAAACAGATCACCAATGGTTTGCAAGGCCATTGATATGTGTGAAGTGATGCAGGAAAACTCAAACCTAGCAGATTTGTCTCCTGGAATAAGACATAGTCACCTCATGAGCCACCCTGGTCCACATGGGTGTGGGCTCACTACACCCAAATAGATCTATCACTCATGTCCCTCTGTCCTACAACGAGGATTAATGGCCTTAAGTGTTATACCCACCACTCACATGATCAAGTAGTACCCTTCCTTAGCTAACCACACCAAATCAAAATGTTAGTAAATAGTTGTAACATGTATTTCACCCCGAAGTTATAAAACCAAAACAATTAGAGAAAAAGGGGTCATGAACTCACAGTCTTGCGTCTTCAATCACCGTAACTCAAGCTTCTTCAGATAAAACACAACTACCTATAGCGTACTATGATTAATTAGACGAGCGGGTCGTGCCTTGACTTAGTATTAATGTCTTTGAGTTACGTTTCTTCGTATATTCGATATCATTCCAAGTTATATAATTATTTGTTAAATTAATTAATATTTTATCTCAGAACCTCGGCAATCTCTCAAATTAAATTTCGGTACTAAGACCATATGCCAATGTGCGGTTCCCACCTGGTCTTCAGTCGATTTAAGTTTATATCACCCTGCACACTTTAAAATGATTGTGAGCCTACCGATACATCTTATATAGAGCTGCTTAACATTTTTCATTTTAAGTTCAGTTTGAAGAGGTTTCGACAATCCACTGATTTACTATCATTTTCTCTTTTTCTCGCCAGGAAACTCATTTTTGTTTTTCTATTGTTTTTTAGTTTTGAAATTTTCCGATGTTTTTGAATTTTCAAATTTGGATTTACTCCCCCTAAAATGCAACAAACTATTATAAATTTAGAAAAACAAAGGTATTTACCAAAACGATTTTCCGATGTCGGTTAACTCATGTTTTACCTCAATGCCGTTTACCAAAATTAATTTTAATCAGAAATGATTTTATCGAATTTTGGAAAAAAATGAGTTGGCACGTCGGTAAGCGGTGCGGACCATAACAACATTGACGAGTTTCATATTGAAACAATCACGTGTGAGGTGATATTCGAGTTCAACGTGTCAGGTCAAAGAGTGCTGTACGAAATAGTAATTCAAAGAGTAGCTTAAATATCGACAAAGATAAGATAGATTAGAAATTTAAAACCGTATCCTGCAACTGTTTCATGCATTGCAAGGAATCTGAGTGCTCTCCCAAATTGGATATCCACCCGGTGTGGATTTCAAAGTCGATTTTGTAGCTACTGAGAAATCTCTTCACAGCAACAAGATCATAAACCTCTGGGTCCGGCTGGTCTTCCACATTGCACCAGCGAAGGTCTTTGTCTTTCTCTTTGAGAAGTAGTGTGCGGTTGTTCAATCCATGCCAAGGCATCCGCACACCCGGTTGGTTTGTTCAACAAACACATTTTCTTCAATCATACCGCAAAGAAATGTACACTGCATGTTCACTTTGTTGATTTTGAACTTCAGACGTGCTGCAGGTGCGTAAATTTTGATTGAATCTATCCTGGGGACCCGATCAAAGCCTTGAACAATCAAACTTTGGTATGATTTTCATTTTGTCGAAGGTTTTCAATTTCTTTCGACAGAAAATCTGTCTTCTTTTCTTTTTCTCTCCATCAAAGGCAACAATTTCTTTTGTCGCCGATCTTGTGCATGGGCACTCCACTATCAACAATCCGATGACTATCGATAGTTCCTCCTGGAACATCCTGCACACTCAGTCAGAGATTAGTTGGAGAGGGGGACCCAAGCCTTCACAGACTTGGGTTTCCACTGTGATTCAAGAAATGTAATTTCAATTTCTTGAAGGTTCTTAAATTGCAAGCCTCCCCCTGAATCCTCACCTGTTTTCGGTTTCCAAGCTTGTTTCCGTTTACCAGATTGTGTATTATTTACAGGTTTAGAAATCTACGGTTTGAACGGTTGTGACAAAATTGGTTTCCTTTTAACAGTTTCTGGTTTTAAAGCCTTTTCAATCACCTTCACATTTTAACGTCATTGTTTTGTTTCCTGTTCTTTAACATTGCGTTTGTCAGTTTTTGGTGACACAGGACGACGTTGTTGGTGACCTTGTTCAGAAGGGGCACTTTCAACAAAATTTGGTTTCAGAGAGTTTGTGCAATTTCTGATAATGTGGCCAAACTCCCCGCATTTAAAGCATGATCTCCTTTCAACAAAATTAGGAGATTCTGTTCGAGGACCTGACGTTGAATTTGTAGACCCCGAGGTACTAGCTTCACACCCGTTTGTGTGTTGGGTGTAATTGTTATCACTATTATGTTTCAAAATTTTGACCTTTTGAACAAACTCAGTATTGGATTTATTTTCAAAAGACTCAACTTTATCAGTACCCATGGAGGCCACAAATTTAATGTCCTTGTTTTTCTTTTTGTTTCAGCCTTTGGGCGTAAAGCCTTAGGCTTTTGAGCTCGTTGTTGTCGCTGTTTACCCTTAAAAGCGACAGGTTGTTGCTTAGTCGGTAATTTCTGATTTCCATGCTGTTTCCTAACTTCAGCTTTTGGAATAGGATCACACTGAGTTACAGAAACTCTCTGGATCCCTTTTTCCAAAAACTTACTTGTAGTATCTTCAAACACTTTGTTAATCAAAGATTGATTGACGTTTTTAATGGGAAAATCTTGGTTTGAATAAATTTTACCATCACCGACCAAAGTGTACAACACGTTATCACTTTTAACGGTAGACACTATCTCAGTGATAGGATCCATCTCTTGTTTAGCAGTTGAATGCACAACAGGAGTAGGAGGATCACACAGAATGTGATTCTCAAAAGGCACTTCTACTCCTTTTCTATCGTCAAGAGATTTATCCTCATCACTCACATCTGATTCATCATCCGAAGAATCATAGTCCTCAACGGCTGGAGGACTTTGATTTGAAGCACATGATGACTTTTCCTGGCTATCAGATGAGCCCTCTGATGAATTGTCCGTTTTGAACCCTAAGCCAGTTGTAACTTCCTCATAATCAAGAGGTACAGTTGGCTCAAAACGCGGCATTTCCTCCTCATCGGGCATCTTGGTATAGTTGTGTCTCAAAGGAGGCAGACACGACTTATACCCAATGCCTTTAATGTTCCCTTTCAGCTTTTGAATGTCTATAATGTGATCGAGCACATATCGGGAGTTTGAGTAACTCTCCAATTTGAGCTTGATCGCATCATGCTTGCATTTGGCAATGGCTAGCTCTTTCTTTGTTTCCTCAATGATATTAATGTAGTTATTAATACCAATTTAATTATTGAAAACAGTTTTGGTCAATTCGGAAACACTTTTCTTTAAGGTTTCAATTACAGATTTAAAATCCTTTTCGTGTCTAGCTAAAGCCATATTTGCCTCTTTGCACTTTGACAGTTCAATAACCAAACTTTGATTGTGACTATGAACCATTTCAGATTCATGTTTCAATTCAGCACATCCATGTTTCATATTAGCACAATCACTACATATGCTAGGAGTTTCAGATTTTACCTGACTTGTAGAAGCTGAGACGTTAGCCATAAAGGCAGTCTGAGAAGAGAAAGATCCATCTTCAGTGAGAATCTTCTCCATTTCTTCTGATGCAGCATCAGCTTTCTTGATCAAGACATATTTCTCACACTTGACCTTCTCAGCATCATTCAACAAACTATCACCTTCAGAACCAGTTCTCTCATTCACATCCGATTCTTCATCCGAACTGCCACTGTATCCCGAACTATCATCATCTTCAGACAATTCTTCTTTGTGCACATGCTTGATGTGACTGATGATCTTCGCATAACATGCAGTTCCTCCTCCAAACTGTACGGACCAATCACATCCCTCATCGGCTTGTACCACTAATGCTCGTTTAGTATTAGATGGCCCTGACTGGTTTGTTTAGTTGTTATCAGCTACTATCCCTCTTTCGTTGTTAGCTTGATTTGAAGTACTTGTTTAATTTTTGAAGGGATTTTGGTTGCCTTGTTTGCTCGATCGTGTGCATTCACGTTTGAAGTGACCCTTTTCACCGCAATTGAAGCACGTCTCGGCATCCTTATCATAACCATATTTCGTATCCCGCTTGCTTTCCAAGCTAGTCTTCCTGGTTCTCCACATATAATCCTTGGCTCGTCTAACCGCACTCGCAAACGCCCACTTGATATCCATTAACTCTATTTCGTCCCTGTCTATCTGCTGATAGTCTTCGTTTGTCAAATTAATGTTGCCAATCTGACTTGCGACTAGTCCGCAGTAGGCATTGACCATGGTGTTAAGAAGTTCCATGGTTTCCTTTGCAGTTTCCACATTGACTTTGGATAAGTTTGCTTGTGGCTGTTTGGATTGAGGTTGTGGTTGTGGTTGGGCTTGTGATGGTGTTGGAATATATGCATTTGGATCAAATTCAGGTTGAGTGGGAGGAACTTGTGGTGGAGGTTGGGGTTTAGGTAGCCACGCACTTGCATCTAATTGTGGTTTTGAGAAAGCATGAGCTTGAGCAATCATATGCGCTGGCGGATGATAAGCACTTGGATCGAAAACCTCAGGTGGAGCTGATTGTGGAAACGGAAAAGAGATTGTATTAGACATAAACGCTGTCTGTAGCTTCGGTTGCTGAACTGAACTGGAACTGGAACTAGCTAAAGAGTTAAAACCTGCAAAGTACATTTCGGTATTTTGAGGAACAGGAATTCGTTTAGCTTTCCGGATTTCTTCATCATTCTTGTGTTCCAACTTCTGAATGAATTCATAGATATTGACAGCATCTAGAACAGCCGTATGCTGTAGAAGCTCAATGAATGGGATACACTTTGGAGGTAGAGCATCAGTAAACCTTGCAACCATTTCCTGTTGAGTTGCACGAACATTATAAGAATACATTTCACTAATCAAATGATAAAAACGAGTAGTCATATCATTTAGGGTTTCATTCTCTAAGAAATGAAATGATTCGAATTCCTTCTTCAACAGATCCTGACGTGTCTTTCTTGTCGCTGCATTTCCTTCACCTCTTGCTACCAAGGCATCCCATAGTGCTTTCGTGCTCGTACAATAAGAGAATTGATGATAGATGTTTTTTGTGGAGTGCTTGCGTGAGAATAGCAAACGCCTTCTTCTCTAGATCATACGCTTTCTTGTCATCTTCTAACATATTCGCCAATGTCGCCGCACTTGAACCTGCTTCTTCTAGATCTTGATTATACGGCGAAATGAAGCACGTCCATACTTCGGTATTTTGCCCTAGAACGTACGTGTGGAAACGACCTTTCCATGTCGGATATTCATTCATGTGATTCAACTTTGGGGGGCGATTGTTGCTACCCGTTTCACTCTCACTTAACAACAAATTCTGAATGCTTTGATTCTGGTTCGTCACGCATGCCCATTGACTTGCACTAATAGATTGTTGTGGCATAACATTCCTTAACCAAATGGCTGCGGAGGTCTGATCTTCACCTGGTCTCGGTTCCATGCTCCAATCCGAAGGGCTAGTACAACTCATGATAGATGTATGAACAAGTTTACCTGCTTAAAAACTTGAAAAGAGATTGTTAAGATATGTTTGCAAAGCTTCTGTTTAAAATCATAGTAATGTTATGACGAAATCCTGTATGACAAACAATGGTTATTTCGTCGATGTTATGTGTGACGAAAACAGGTAATTTCGTTGACAAGGATGTGACGAAATCACAGGGTTTTCGTTGACTTGAATGTGACAAAATCACAGGGTTTTCGTTGACTTGAATGTGACAAAATCACAGGGTTTTCGTCCAAGATGGTTTTCGTCCAGCCAAGTGATTTCGACTAGATGTGATTTCGTTGACAATGGTTACCAGCTGTTAGATATTTTTCAAACCTTATCCTCTGACAAGTTGACAAGTTGGTGACAACAATTTCAACAGACCATCCTTTTTCTGATGTTCGAACCTCCTTTTCTCACCAACTAATCCTCATAGTACACATAATTTCAAACACTTGCAATTTAATATTGATAAGCAAAATTCTTTAGAATCAACAAAGCTCAAAACCAGATGTATGCAACTAACAGTTTGAAGATTTTCAAGAACATTTCAAGAACACTTTGAAGATATGAAGTTTCTGGAAAACGATTTTGCTTATACTTTCAACAAAAACCAAACTATAAACATGCACGCATGTAATGTATCAAGGTTTTCAATAAAACTATAGCAAAAACAATACGATTAAACACAGATTTTCAATAGAATTTCCAGAAAGAAAAATAAACTTTTCAAGAACAACAATCTGAAAATCACAAGAACACACTTGTTTCAAACAATCACAATGTTTGGTTTTAAACAAGGAAAAGAGCCAAAGCTCTGATACCACTTGTAGGTCCGTTTTTCTCGGAGGATCCGATACGTAACCTATCCTTGTTTATCACAAACACTATCACGGGTGCGGAATCCCCGTAAAGGTGCAAACCAAACACAATGTAAAACACACACGCGTGACCAAAGATTCAATATCTATTGATTAGGGATGAGTATAACCACAAACATATACAAACAATGTTTTACAGACTCTCTCAAGTCTCTCTGTTCTCACTCATAACTAAACTGTGAAACAACTTAGCTATTTATACTGACCAACGAAGAAAACCCAAATGACGAAAACCATGTTTGACGAAATCAGGGATTTCGCCTCACACATAGTCACGAAAACAAGGGGGATTTCGCCATTTACCATATCTGACGAAAACATGAAGATTTCGTCATTCATGGCTTTTGGAATTTCAAATTGTTAAGTTTAGTCAAACTTGTGACATCATCATGATGATGTGTCAGCGGGATTGGTTCGCGGCTCTCCGTGCTTCGCGTGTAGAACTCTGGGGTGCATGACGGAGGAATGTCGCTACGTGGGGCTTGAGCCCAACCTAACCGAGTCGAACCGAGCCGAGTCGCATCCACATAAAGTGTACCAACACCACTTGTAGGTCCGTTTTTCTTGGAGGATCCGATACGAAAACCTATTCCCTGTTTATCACAAACACAATCGCGGGTGCGGAATCCCCGTGACGGTGCAAACCAAACATAATGTAGAACACACACGCGTAACCAAGGATTCAATATCTATTGATTAGGGATGAGTACAACCACAAACATATACAAATAATGTTTTATAGACTCTCTCAAGTCTCTATGTTCTCACTCATAGAGTTTCACAGTGGTCTCATGGTCTCATAACTAAACTGATAATCAACTGAGCTATTTATACTGACCAACGGCGAAAACCCTTTGGACGAAAACCATGTGTGACGAAATCAGGGATTTCTCTACACACACATAATGACAAAAACAGGGGATTTCGCCATATCAATATTGATGAAATCAGGACGAGATTTCGTCATGTATGTAACGTCTCACCCAAAAATGTCCTAAAATGCTCCGTAAGTGTAAACCCGGACCCCTGAAACCCTAATGTTCATGAAAAACCAAGAGATTTGAATTTCACGCGGGCCGCGTAAGACATAAGGGTAGTCTACGCGGGCTGCGACAGATTGAAAATCACCGGATAAGCATGAAGGCCACGTGTCGTCACACGTGTCAATACCACCGATGACTCAGCAACCCTTACCGCCGCCCTTATGGCCCTCGCGGGCCGTGTAAGATACATCAAAGGGTTTACGCGGGCCGCGTAAAACCCAATTTCATGCTATAAATTTCCTGGACCAGGGGCTGTCCTCTGTGCTCGAAATCTCATTCTTAAAACCCCCCTATTCTGCTAAAATCGAATTTCTGGGTAGTGAAGCGTTGCTATGACTACAAGGTATTAGCTCGATCACCGCTACGTTTCAAACTGCTACAATTCTTTTCTTTCCTTCAGCTTTTATAGCAATCCGCAGCTTTTATAGTGACGTAAGTGTATACTTTCTAATTCCCAAAACTCTGCCCGTTATTAGAGTAATAACTCTAATCACTGATACGATACTTTATCCGATCGATTGAAACCAATCCGATGGATGTTTAAGTACTGTAGTTTGTCATTCATCGTGAATCCGATGGATGTTTAAGTGCTGCTCGAATTCGGGCTATACTTTGTCATTCGTCGTGAGGGTTGTGATCTCGTGATTATCGTTAAAGTTGAATTGAGTTAATACACTAATACGAGTTCCGTTGTGTCTAGAAATTATAACCCATAACCAGGGAACTGCTAAGCTAGAAAACTTAGCAGTTAAGTAAACTTAATAATAAGTAAACTTAGTGTTTAAATAAACTTAGTCATTAAGTTAGCTTACTGATTAAGTACACTTAGTAGTTAAGAAAACTTAGCAGTTAAGCAAGCTAAGTAAGTTAATTAATCAGCTAAATACGTTATTTAATCGGCTAAGTAAATTACTTAATTAAATCGTTAAGGAAAATTAATCAGTTAAGTAAGATTAATTAAGTCAAGTATGATTAATTAATCAGTTAAACAAGATTAATTACGCTAAGCAAGATTAATTAAGCTAAGCGAGATTAATTAAGCTAAGCAAGATTAATTAAGCTAAGCGGGATTAATTAAGCTAAGTAAAATTAATAAAGTAAGTAAATTAAACACCTAAATAGATATACATAAAAAATAAATATATATGAGATAGATAATATCAAAGGAAGGTGCAAGGAAGATGCAAGAGGATATATATGTAGGTAGGAAGCTTCCTAGAAAATGTATAGGTAACTTCCTAGAAAAGCTATAGGAACTTCCTAGAAATTTCATACTTCTTACCTATAAATAGGAAGCCTAGGAATCCATTTCCTTTGCTCATTTATTTTCTTCTTCTCTCTATACGTTGGTGTTCTAACCAATAATCACCGA
The DNA here is from genome assembly GCA_030545235.1 of Helianthus tuberosus. NCBI lineage: Eukaryota > Viridiplantae > Streptophyta > Magnoliopsida > Asterales > Asteraceae > Helianthus > Helianthus tuberosus. Next base: position 172,698,592 of record CM060351.1, read on the forward strand.
CGCGATATTCTGTCCGATCGATTCAGGAACAAACTAGCGGATGCCAATGTGCTATACTTTGTGAGTTCGTTAAACGGATGCCAAAGTGCTATACTTTGTGAGTTCGTTAAACGGATGCCAAAGTGCTATACTTTGTGAGTTCGTTAAACGGATGCCAAAGAACTGTCTAATAAGACTATACTTTGTGAAATTCGTTAAGGTTCGAATCTCGTGACCATCGTTAGGTTTGATGTGGTCTTTCACTAATACGTATTCCACTCTGTTAAACTAAATGTTTGACTACCCGAAACTCTACACCATACTCTTACAATCAAAATGGATGCTATTATCAGAAGATTCAGAACCATAAAGTAGATTCTTAGAATCAAGATGGTTGTTTAAACAAGACTATATGCTAACAAGGTAAGTCATTCTCTTTTTATCAACAATGTTTTACAATACTTCAATCATTTTCAAAAGTTAAAATTACAGGGATTAAGTCGTGGTTATCTTGAATCACTGGCTAGTCGGGTATTGTGCACATTACTAATTTCTCACGGTTAGGCTAATAAATCCTAATAGTGATAATCATCACTACTTGGGTGAAAGGACCCAATAGTGGTACGACCATCGTCACCAGGAGGTGACACGGCGCCAGATAAAAATAAGATAGAACCCTTTTGTAATCGCTCTTATGATGTAATTCATAACTAATGTGACAACTCGAGTTTCCGACTTTCACTTTCGTATTTATTGCACGTTGACTTTGACTGTTTGGTTGTTTGACTTGTTTGACTTGTAACTGTACATGTACGTGTTATAATGAAACGTATTGTATTGTGATTGTTGCATGTACGGGATTCATATTATGACATGAGACTTGTTATATTAGAAAAACATAAACCGTATAACACATGAGAGGACCCGACGAAACAGACTGTTTCGCCATATACATCTCGACGAAACAGAAGTCTGTTTCGCCAAGCCCAAATACGCCGAAGCCCACTAAGGGCCCAGTTCATTTACGTGTTATAATTTTACGCAAACTGTTACATTCGGGAAACAACTTACCAAATCAAAACCCTAAAGCTCCTCTCCTCTGTGAACGACGATCTTAATCTGTTCTTCGTGGTTAGTGTTTAACTCTTTGCATGTTTTTGTTTGTGATGCATGTATTATATATTGAATTCATGATATCATGCAAATCTGGATGTCGATCTAAGGTTATGGCGGTTTGGATAATTGGAAATTGTGTAAACTTGTTGTTGCTTGACTGTTTAGATACATACATCGAACACATCTTGTTTGCTATCTAGATCACATGTGTATAGGGTGCATTCTAGATATAATGATTGTGAACATTAATTCTCCTCTGAAAGTTGCACATGATCTTAGCCTAACATTAGTCAAACTCATCATAAATCTAAGTGGTCCAATAACAACTTGGGGTGGGTTGTAGTTGTCGGCCATGGTATTAATGTTGCAGGTGATTTTCCATGATTATGTGAGTTGGTGTTGACCTAGGATTGAGAATTTATATTATTAAAAGATTGATGATGGATCACGGATCTGCTGTTGTTGAATGAATACCATATGATTTCTGCATGATGATGATTGTATGACCTTCGTATGATGTTGATGGCTGCTAGCAATGATTAGGGTTTCTGGGTAACTGATAGAACGACGTAACAGACTTGTTGACGAAACGTAATACACAACGAAACAAATACGTTTCGTCGAAACCAAACTGGACGAAACGAACACGACGAAACTGATGTGTTTCGTCGAGGGTTTCATGACGAAACAAGGGTGTTTCGTCAAAGGGGAAATCAGCACCGTAACTTGCTATAATTCTGTTAAAGTTAAGCATGACTGGTATGATTTTGAATACGTGCTATGTGCTTATACGTGAACTTCGTGAATACAAACTGATTATGTATACGTGCGTACTTTAGGACGTGATTGATTAACTGTGAGCATACTTAGCATACCGAGCAAACCAAGGTGAGTTCACACTCTTACCAAGGCATGGGATTCCCAGGGCTGGGAATGGGTTTGGAATAATGGGATTGAATAGTTGCTTGAACTTTTATCATTACTAGACTACCTACCATCGTCCGCGGATGTGCCGGACACATACGTAAAACCTACGTATACTAGTAATTACCACTGTCCTCTGGTGACGAAGGACACTTACGTAAAACCTACGTAAACGCATACACACTACCGTCTTCGGGTGATGAAAGAAACTTACGTAAAACCTACGTAAACCTCGCGTACCACTGTCCTCGGGTTGGGAAGGGCACTTACGTAAAGCCTACGTAAACCACATACGCAGTCCTGTTCTCGGGTTGGGAAGAACACTTATGGTATAACTTGTCTAGTAAATGCAAACATGGGAAGCCCCCACTAATAGTACATATAACATGGGAAGCCCCCACCTAAGGAATATACAAACGGTTTGGTTAATAACGCATTGCTATGCAACGAACTTACTTTCTGTGAACTCGCTCAACTAGTTGTTGACTCTCTGTTACATTCCTTGTAGGACCTTAGGTACATATGGAGCTTGCACGGGAGGCACGGTTGTTGTGGATACGGATCATGGTTGCTTTGATTAAACATTTGTCATTTCATACTTTATTTGAGTTGGGCTTTTACTCATATGCTTCCGCTAAACATTGACATTGCACTTATGTGTTGAATACTCTTCATATTGGTTTGGTTGAATTACAAACACTTTTATTTACGTTGTTCAATATGATTGGTGGCTTGATCCTGGTCAGTCACACCTCCAAGCGGTGGTACTCCGCGTGTGGATTTTGGGGGTGTGACAGATTGGTATCAGAGCCAGTGGTTATAGAGAACTCGGTTTTAATATGGGGAAAACGTTTTTATTAAAACCAGACTATAACCAGAACAGTGCTCTCAACGATCCACAACGACGCTTCGCTCCACGTGCAAGACTCAACATCCTAGGTAATATAGTACATGTTTTATTGCCTACTTGCTAGAATTGCATAGAACTTTGTTCCGGGTATGCTTAGATTAACGTAACACTATTGCATGAGAATACTTGTGTGCTCACTCTCTTCTGTCATCGCACTATTCGGGAGCCTCTCTCACTTATGCTATATTTGCTATGAAGATCATGGCTGGACGTATTAACATGACACAAGCCCAGTTGATGGCTCTCATTAACGAACAAGTTGCTGCGGCAGTTGCAGCCGCACAAGCAGGAGGTATACCCTGCAGTTGTAACTCACACTAGGATCTTTAGAATCCTACATTTCTAAACCAACTCTTGTGTTTAATCTTGTTGTAATTCCTATACACAACAGGTCAACCACCTGTTTGCACCTTCAAAACTTTCATGGACTGTCGTCCTACTACTTTTAGTGGCACGGAGGGAGCAGTTGGACTCCTCCACTGGTTTGAAAAGCTTGAGTCAGTATTCGAAATGTGTGAATGCCCTGAGGCACGCAGGGTGAAGTATGCTACCGGTACTCTCGAGGGTTTAGCCCTCACATGGTGGAAAGCTCAGGTCCACATGCTGGGGTTGGTTGCTGCTAACGCCACCCCATGGAACAATTTTAAAGAGATGATCAAGGAGGAATACTGCAGTCGTGACGACATTCATAAGCTGGAGGTCGAGTTCTTCAACCTCAAGATGACGGGGTCAGAAATTGAGGCGTTTACCAAGAGATCAAATGAGCTTGCATTACTGTGTCCTACTATGGTAGACCCTCCAATTAAGCGTATCGAACTCTATCTTAAGGGTCTAGTGCCAGAGATCCAAAGTCATGTAACTTCAGCAAACCTTGCCACCTACCAGCAGGTTGTTCAGTTGGCTCACCGTCTCACTGATCAGGCGGTGGAGCAGAACAGGTTGCCTAAACGCATCAGCGCTACTACTACCGCTACCACTTCAACTACTCCTGCTACTCCTAGTGATAACAAGAGAAAATGGGAGGGGGATTCCAGCAAAGGTTCAGCTTCAGTTCAGTCCCAAGTTCAGCAGTGAAAGACTGACAACTATCAGTGCCCTAGTCAGCAATCTTCGGGCAATCACAGGTAGGGTGGTTATCGAGGGAACCTCCCAAGGTGCAACAACTGTAACAGACACCACAGTGGCCAGTGCAACAAGGGTCGCTGTCAGAGGTGCCTCAAGATGGGTCATGAGGCCAAGGATTGTAGGAGCCTGCGGCCTGCTAATCAGAATCTGCAGCAACAGCAAACACCGCAGAATCAGCAACAGGGCAACAAAGGATGTTTTCATTGTGGCGCTGAAGGTCACTTCAAAAGACACTGCCCTCAGTTAAACCGAAACCAGAACAACCACAACAACCAGGGCAATGGGAATAACAACAACGGGGGAAACAACAACAATGGTGATAGGGGTCGTGCATTTGTGATTGGTCAGGCTGATGCAAGGAACGATCCTAATGTGGTTATGGGTTAGTTTCTTCTCAACGACTTTTATGTTACTGTTTTGTTTGATTCGGGTGCGGATACCAGTTATATGTCTCTGAAAGTTAGTCAGATGCTTAAACGCGTGCCAACACTTTTGAACACCAAACATGTCGTAGAGTTAGCTAACGGTAAAAGTCTAGAGGCCACACACGTAGTTCAGGGTTGTAATCTTATCCTCGCTGGTGAGACTTTCTCTATCGATCTCATTCCTATAACTCTGGGTAGTTTTGACGTCGTCATTGGTATGGATTATTTATCACAACAACTAGCAGAGATCTTATGTAAGGAGAAGATCATTCGTATTCCCCGTACTGGTAAAGAACCTCTCGAAATTCAAGGCGACAAGAGTGGTGTCGTGAGTGGCATCATCTCCTTCTTGAAGGCATAGAAGTGTTTGCGAAAGGGCTACACAGCTATATTAGCACTCGTTACAGATACATCGACGAAAGAGAAGAAGATTGAGGATATTCCAGTTGTACGCGACTTTCCTCAAGTGTTTCCTGAAGAGTTACCTGGGTTACCGCCTCATCGCCAGGTCGAATTTCATATCGAGCTAGCTCCAGGAGCAGCACCCATAGCTCGAGCACCTTATCGCTTAGCCCCAACCGAACTGGAAGAACTATCTAAGCAATTGCAAGAACTGTTGGAAAAGGGTTTCATACGCCCTAGTTCTTCGCCCTGGGGAGCTCCGGTACTATTTGTAAAGAAGAAGGACGGTACCTTCCGCATGTGTATAGACTACCGCGAACTGAACAAGGTGACTGTGAAGAATCGCTATCCACTTCCACGCATCGACGACCTATTCAACCAGTTGCAAGGGTCGAGCTATTACTCGAAGATTGACTTGAGGTCAGGGTATCACCAACTGAGAGTCCGGGATGAGGACGTCTCCAAAACAGCATTCAGAACACGCTACGGTCACTACGAATTTCTGGTCATGCCATTCGGGTTAACGAACGCGCCTGCGGTTTTCATGGACCTTATGAACAGGGTGTGCAAACCTTATCTTGACAAGTTTGTTATTGTTTTTATTGATGACATCCTGATCTACTCAAAGAGTCGGGAGGAACACGAGCAGCACTTACGCCTTATTTTGGAACTCCTACGAACGGAACAGCTGTACGCTAAGTTTTCGAAATGCGACTTTTGGCTTCGTGAAGTCCACTTTCTAGGCCACGTGGTAAACAAGGATGGGATTCATGTTGATCCATCCAAGGTAGATTCGATCAAGAACTGGCCTGCACCTCGCACACCAACTGAAATACGCCAATTCTTGGGTTTGGCGGGTTACTACAGACGGTTCATCAAAGACTTCTCAAAGATTGCGCAGCCGCTTACACTACTGACACAGAAAGGTGTTGTTTATCGTTGGGGTAATACACAGGAAACAGCGTTTCAGCACTTAAAGGATAGACTTTGTAGCGCACCTATCCTCTCATTGCCTGAAGGAACGGACGATTTTGTGGTTTACTGCGACGCATCCATCCAAGGTCTTGGATGTGTGTTGATGCAACGGGATAAAGTCATAGCCTACGCCTCACGCCAACTCAAAGTTCATGAAAAGAACTACACTACTCACGATCTAGAGCTGGGAGCGGTTGTTTTTGCACTTAAGATATGGAGACACTACCTGTACGGTACCAAGTGCACCATCTACACCGATCACAGGAGTCTTGAGCATATTTTCAAACAGAAAGAATTGAACATGCGACAACATGGATGGGTCGAGCTACTGAACGATTACGAGTGTGCCATAAAGTACCATCCGGGTATAGCCAATGTGGTGGCCGACGCCCTCACTCGAAAGGATATTACACCTAGGCGTGTACGAGCGTTGCAACTCACTATTCAGTCTAGTTTTCCTTCACAGATACGAGATGCTCAGGTAGAAGCATTGAAACCAGAAAACGTCAGGGCTGAAGCCCTACGCGGCTCAAGGCAACGGTTAGAACAAAAGGAAGACGGAGCCTACTATGTAACAGGACGTATCTGGGTCCCACTCTATGGCAACTTACGCGAGCTTGTAATGGAAGAAGCTCATAAGTCTCGCTACTCAGTACATCCTGGTTCAGATAAGATGTACCACGACCTCAGAACTACATATTGGTGGCCTAGGATGAAAGCTCACATAGCCACTTACATTAGCAAGTGCTTGACTTGTGCGAGAGTTAAAGCGGAATATCAGAAACCATCAGGCCCACTCCAACAACCTGAGATACCACAATGGAAATGGGAACAAATTTCCATGGATTTTGTTAATGGCCTACCTAGATCTCAGCGTGGGAATGACACTATTTGGGTGATTGTGGATCGACTCACAAAGTCTGCTCACTTCTTGGCTATCAAGGAAACGGACAAGTTCTCCACACTAGCAGATGTATACTTGAAGGAAGTGGTCTCAAGGCACGGGGTGCCCACCTCTATTATCTCTGATCGTGATGCACGTTTTACTTCAGAACTGTGGCAAGCAATGCATAAATCTTTTGGCTCTCGTTTAGACATGAGCACAGCTTATCATCCTCAGACAGATGGGCAGTCTAAGCGCACTATTCAAACTCTAGAAGACATGCTTCGGGCGTGCGTAATTGACTTTGGCAATGGCTGGGAAAAACATCTGCCACTTATGGAATTTTCGTACAATAACAGCTACCACACCAGCATTAAAGTTGCCCCATTTGAGGCATTGTACGGGCGTAAATGCCGATCACCTCTTTGTTGGGCAGAGGTGGGTGACAGTCAGATCACAGGTCCAGAAATGGTAGTTGATACTACTGAAAAGATTGCTCAGACACGGCAACGCATGGCGGCAGCTCGTGACCGTCAGAAAGCATACGCAGATAAAGACAGGAAACTACTCGAATTCCAGGTTGGGGATCGAGCGCTACTCAAAGTTTCACCCTGGAAGGGTGTTGTTCGTTTTGGCAAACGAGGCAAGCTCAATCCACGATACGTTGGACCATTCGAAGTCATAGAGAAAATAGGCAAAGTGGCCTACAGACTGAACTTACCAGCTGAACTCAGTGCAGTTCACAACGTCTTTCACGTGTCGAATCTGAAGAAGTGTCTGTCAGATGAGACCCTTATAGTTCCTTTGAAGGAACTCACTATCGACGAGCGGTTGCAGTTCGTCGAGGAACCAGTTGAAATCACGGACCGGGATGTTAAGGTCCTCAAGAACACGAGAATCCCTCTTGTACGAGTTCGTTGGAACTCCCGTCGCGGCCCAGAGTTCACCTGGGAGCGTGAAGACCAAATGGAACTCAAGTATCCCCAGTTATTCGGAACCAATGCAACTACTACTGAGGCTGAAGCTACTACTGCAGAATTTCGGGACGAAATTCCAAATCAACGGGAGGATGATGTGACACCCCAGGAAAACCAGTAAACGATACAACTTACCTAGCTTCCTCAGTAACCGCATGCTAAATTTCGGGACGAAATTTCTTTCAAGTTGGGGATAATGTGACAACTCGAGTTTCCGACTTTCACTTTCGTATTTATTGCACGTTGACTTTGACTGTTTGGTTGTTTGACTTGTTTGACTTGTAACTGTACATGTACGTGTTATAATGAAACGTATTGTATTGTGATTGTTGCATGTACGGGATTGATATTATGACATGAGACTTGTGTCACAAGGAAAACCAGTAAACGATACAACTTACCTAGCTTCCTCAGTAAACGCATGCTAAATTTCGGGACGAAATTTCTTTCAAGTTGGGGATAATGTGACAACTCGAGTTTCCGACTTTCACTTTCGTATTTATTGCACGTTGACTTTGACTGTTTGGTTGTTTGACTTGTAACTGTACATGTACGTGTTATAATGAAACGTATTGTATTGTGATTGTTGCATGTACGGGATTGATATTATGACATGAGACTTGTTATATTAGAAAAACATAAACCGTATAACACATGAGAGGACCCGACGAAACAGACTGTTTCACCATATACATCTCGACGAAACAGAAGTCTGTTTCGCCAAGCCCAAATACGCCGAAGCCCACTAAGGGCCCAGTTCATTTATGTGTTATTATTTTACGCAAACTGTTACATTCGGGAAACAACTGACCAAATCAAAACCCTAAAGCTCCTCTCCTCTGTGAACGGCGATCTTAATCTGTTCTTCGTGGTCAGTGTTTAACTCTTTGCATGTTTTTGTTTGTGATGCATGTATTATATATTGAATTCATGATATCATGCAAATCTGGATGTCGATCTAAGGTTATGGCGGTTTGGATAATTGGAAATTGTGTAAACTTGTTGTTGCTTGACTGTTTAGATCCATACATCGAACACATCTTGTTTGCTATCTAGACCACATGTGTATAGGGTGCATTCTAGATATAATGATTGTGAACATTAATTCTCCTCTGAAAGTTGCACATGATCTTAGCCTAACATTAGTCAAACTCATCATAAATCTAAGTGGTCCAATAACATCTTGGGGTGGGTTGTAGTTGTCGCCATGGTATTAATGTTGCAGGTGATTTTCCGTGATTATGTGAGTTGGTGTTGACCTAGGATTGAGAATTTATATTATTAAAAGATTGATGATGGATCACGGATCTGCTGTTGTTGAATGAATACCATATGATTTCTGCATGATGATGATTGTATGACCTTCGTATGATGTTGACGGCTGCTAGCAATGATTAGGGTTTCTGGGTAACTGATAGAATGACGTAACAGACTTGTTGACGAAACGTAATACACGACGAAACAAATACGTTTCGTCGAAACCAAACTGGACAAAACGAACACGATGAAACTGATGTGTTTCGTCGAGGGTTTCATGACGAAACAAGGGTGTTTCGTCAAAGGGGAAATCAGCACCGTAACTTGCTATAATTTTGTTAAAGTTAAGCATGACTGGTATGATTTTGAATACGTGCAATGTGCTTATACGTGAACTTTGTGAATACAAACTGATTATGTATACGTGCGTACTTTAGGACGTGATTGATTAACTGTGAGCATACTTAGCATACCGAGCAAACCAAGGTGAGTTCACACTCTTACCAAGGCATGGGATTCCCAGGGCTGGGAATGGGTTTGGAATAATGGGATTGAATAGTTGCTTGAACTTTTATCATTACTAGACTACCTACCATCGTCCGCGGATGTGCCGGACACATACGTAAAACCTACGTATACTAGTAATTACCACTGTCCTCTGGTGACGAAGGACACTTACGTAAAACCTACGCAAACGCATACACACTACCGTCTTCGGGTGATGAAAGACACTTACGTAAAACCTACGTAAACCTCGCGTACCACTGTCCTCGGGTTGAGAAGGGCACTTACGTAAAGCCTACGTAAACCACATACGCAGTCCTGTTCTCGGGTTGGGAAGAACACTTATGGTATAACCTGTCTAGTAAATGCAAACATGGGAAGCCCCCACTAATAGTACATATAACATGAGAAGCCCCCACCTAAGGAATATACAAACGGTTTGGTTAATAACGCATTGCTATGCAACGACCTTACTTTCTGTGAACTCGCTCAACTAGTTGTTGACTCTCTGTTACATGCCTTGCAGGACCTTAGGTACATATGGAGCTTGCACGGGAGGCACGGTCGTTGTGGATACGGATCATGGTTGCTTTGATTAAACATTTGACATTTCATACTTTATTTGAGTTGGGCTTTTACTCATATGCTTCTGCTAAACATTGATATTGCACTTATGTGTTGAATACTCTTCATATTGGTTTGGTTGAATTACAAAAACTTTTATTTACGTTGTTCAATATGATTGGTGGCTTGATCCTGGTCAGTCACGCCTCCAAGCGGTGGTACTCAGCGTGTGGATTTTGGGGGTGTGACAACTAAAGTGTCATTTTATAAAACCTGAATGAACTCACCAGTATTTCCTGCTGACCAAATGTTTTTAAAACGCGTTTTAGGTATTTACAGTAGATCGGAATAAGAGTTGGATATGGCACCAAAAAGGCTTACAGAAGTGGCTTGATTTATCAATTAAATTAAATTAAATTAAGAAAAGTTGTTTTATGTATTCGGGTTTATCCCATATTAAAGCTACCTTTCAAAACATGGGTTTATCCCATCTATTTAATAAATAAAATCCGGTGTTTTCCAAACGCTGATATTTTTCCTAACTCACGGTCTTGATGAAATTTCCGCTGCACTACTTTTCAAAATAACCACCGGTACCATTGAACTGGTTTGCGGCTCTCGATTCCGTCCAAGGTGGGGTTGGGGGTCGTGACAGAAGGTGGTATCAGAGCCACTGATTTAAGCCAATAGGTGTTGTGATAATAGTACCTAAGCCTAAATAAAAGAGTTAGGAAATTGCTATTAACTGGTAGCACACATGATAGCATTTAGACTTGAACTTAAGAAAAGATGCCTAAGTATAAGCTTCGAGATAAGCTAAATACTTGTGTAAATAAAGTGTGATGGGTTTTGGTATGCCGTGAGGATGATAACTAGAACGTTGCAAGTATAATAAATAAGCAATAACACTTGACCACTGTTATTTCTTATTTATTTGTACTACTTTGTTCAAGAATATGATCCGTCATGTGAATACTAATTTGCTTAGTCTTTGTTGAAAGTCATAATGCACTTTCCAAATCATGATTTAAGAAAGATCTATTTATGGGAAATATAAACTTCTTCTCCGGCAAGACCGGGTATGGTGTAGCAGACTCTCCAGCTTGTCCGGATATACTGGGGTTACCTCTCCGGCGAGAACCGGATAAGACGGGGTATATAATATGTCAAACAAGTGACAAGATTTCCCTAAATAATATCATGACCTGATATCTGACTTGTTTTTAGAAATATGAATCTGTTAAATACATTGACCTTGTGAATGGTATGTATGATTATATAGATGTGTATATCTATAAGGAAACGATTGACAATTTAAAATAAATCATGAACATAAGTGTCAATAATAATTCTAGATTTCTTTATCAGGAATCTCTTGCATATATCTATAATTCCGATATCAAACATTATTTCGTTTGATCATCTACCTCGTAACTCGTACGACAATATAAACAATGGAAACCCTTTAAGTTGGGACGCCATCAAAAGTATAAAGAATTTCCAATGCGTTACCATAAACTATTAACGCAAGTAAGAAGCATGTAAAGTTGTGCTAGTGCACAAGAAAACACATGAAACTTAAATTATACGTCCACAAACGTCGAAGTATATCACACACGACTTTCAAGGCAAGGCCTTTTGAAAATATAATTGGGCATGACGACACCAATGCGAATCCCGTCAGTGGAAGAATTACTAATCAAAAAGCAGCACTTGGCCACGTGATCCTACAAACAACATGAATCTTGCTGAGGTACGATAGAACAAGATTTCACAACAATCGGTGCATAGTCTAAATCCAATTCTTGACGCTGCAAAAGGAGTAACATACCTTTGCAATTCCCCTATTTCATTTTATTCGAAATTCCCTGGTAATGTCACTTAACAACAGTTATCACACAAAAAACAATTCTAGATAAAATTTTTAAATTTCTTTTGTTAAAATTCTGACCTCTATGAATAGACTTTTGCATTGCTACTCCCCCTAATGGCCATCATACCATGAGGATTTCTTTCATAGTAGCAAATATTGATCTATTTCATTTCTTGGTAAATCCACACGTTACACATGCACTGTTTATTGCGCATGTGGTTCGTTTGATTTATGAAGACCACTGGAGGGCTTCATTCCAATTTGTTGTTTTATTCAAACTCAAATATCATTTCGCTATACTTGATTTTTTGCACTGTGAACCGCATTATTGCAAAACGATGACTTTTTGATATCGAGTCAATTTATTTCTTGAAAAAACTCAATTTCCTTCGGCATACATGGTTTTTGTTGTGACCATGTCCGAACTTTCTTATTGATACATGAACTCGTTGTATTTAAACCAAGTTCCATTGTTTGATCTTGTTCGCATTACGTATTCAATTCAAAGTCCCATATGATGAATTGAAGCCATCATCTTCGAAATAATCCCAACAAGCACTTCAATTGCTTTGAACCATAACAGACTTGTTTGGTCTTCGATTTCATTAAATCGTTTCTTTAATCACGATCACCTTGTGGTGACATTTTCACAAATTTGAATCTTGCACTAATCTCGTTTGCACACATCATATACGGATTTAATTATTTATTTATTTATCTTGAATCCGCTTTGTTGGTTTATCCTGTAAAAGCAATCTTAACACAATCGTGTGCTAAGATAAGGATACATAAATTCATGTCATATTTCAGTGTATCTCTTAATGGTTCTTACAGCATCAATCGAGCATTTCCTGATATTTATTGCTTTATCATCTTCAATCGAAAAACATTATTCAATTGTTTCAATTTCAATCGAAAATCTACTAGATTTGTTTGAAACAAACATTCAGACTTACTTCATTAAACTTTCATTTGATTTAAAACACGGTGAGCTCGTCCAGTCACCGCAATTATTTCAATCACTACGACACCTTGTGGCGTCGGTATAGAATTGTAGCTTAAGCTAATCTATATATACCTTTCACTTGACTCATCCTTGAAAATGGTCTTAATACAACTATGTGTTAAGACAATGATACACTAAACTCTGTTGTATATCGGTGTATCCTTGTAATTCGATAAATATCAAACCATTGATTTTCTCATATCATAATTCAATAGTTGACAAATCATTTTCGTACTTCCATTTCATTCGAGCTTGTTGATTCTGATACTTCCTCAGTTGACAATCCAAGTAAGTTTTCTGTTGACAGTGAATTCTATTGTTTCTAAACATCATTCACAACTTGTAAACATTCACATCTATAGATCATATATCTTTTTGACTTAAACCTAATCACCTTAGAAACTATATCATTTCATCTCATTCATTTGACATCAAATTCTTGAACTAATTTAGTTGAATCATTGAGTCCCAATTATTGTAAAACACGTATTCATCTTAGAACTGTTCTTATTGACTAAAACATGTTATAATTCTAAAAGAGATATCGTAGCCCAAATCTCGAGGACGAGATTTAAAACAAGCTGGGGAGAATGTAACGACTCGCCCAAAAATGTCCTAAAATGCTCCGTAAGTGTAAACCCGGACCCTGAAACCCTAATGTTCATGAAAAACCAAGAAATTAAGAAATTTGAATTTCACGCGGGTCGCGTAAGCCATAAGGGTAGTCTACGCGGGCCGCGACATATTGAAAATCACCGGATAAGCTTGAAGGCCACGTGTCGTCATACGTGTCAATACCACCGATGACTCAACAACCCTTACCGCCGCCCTTGTGGCCCTCGCGGGCCGCGTAAGATACCTCAAAGGGTTTACGCGGGCCGCGTAAAACCCAATTTCATGCTATAAATTGCCTGGACCTGGGGCTGTCCTCTGTGCTCGAAATCTCATTCTTAAAACGCCCCAATTCTGCTAAAATCGAATTTCCGGGTAGTGAAACGCTGCTACGACTACAAGGTATTAGCTCGATCACTGCTACGTTTCAAACTGCTATAATTCTTTTCTTTCCTTCAGCTTTTATAGCAAATAATAGCTCGGGATTATACCTTCTAATTCCCGAAACTATGCCCGTTATTAGAGTAATAACTCTAATCACTGATACGATACTTTTTCTGATCGATTGAAACCAATCCGATGGATGTTTAAGTACTGTACTTTGTCATTCGTCGTGAATCCAATGAATGTTTAAGTGCTGGTCGAATTCGGGCTATACTTTGTCATTCGTCGTGAGGGTTGTGATCTCGTGATTATCGTTAAAGTTGAATTGAGTTAATACACTAATACGAGTTCCGTTGTGTCTAGAAATTATAACCCATAACCAGGGAACTGCTAAGCTAGAAAACTTAGCAGTTAAGTAAACTTAATAATAAGTAAACATAGTGTTTAAATAAACTTAGTCATTAAGTTAGCTTACTGATTAAGTACACATAGCGGTTAAGAAAACTTAGCAGTTAAGCAAGCTAAGTAAGTTAATTAATCAGCTAAATACGTTATTTAATCGGCTAAGTAAATTACTTAATTAAACCGTTAAGGAAAATTAATCAGTTAAGTAAGATTAATTAATCAGTTAAGTAAGATTAATTAAGTCAAGTATGATTAATTAATCTTTTAAACAAGATTAATTAAGCTAAACAAGATTAATTAAGCAAAGCGGGATTAATTAAGCTAAGTAAAATTAATTAAGTAAATTAAACACCTAAATAGATATACATAAGAAATAAATATATATGAGATAGATAATATCAAAGGAAGGTGCAAGGAAGATGCAAGAGGATATATTTGTAGGTAGGAAGCTTCCTAGAAAATGTATAGGTAAATTCCTAGAAAAGCTATAGGAAACTTCCAAGAAATTTCATACTTCTTACCTATAAATAGGAAGCCTAGGAATCCATTTCCTTTGCTCATTTCTTTTCTTCTTCTCCCTATACGTTGGTGTTCTAACCAATAATCACCGACGCGATATTCTGTCCGATCGATTCAGGAACCAACTAACGGATGCCAAAGTGCTATACTTTGTGAGTTCGTTAAACGGATGCCAAAGTGCTATACTTTGTGAGTTCGTTAAACGGATGCCAAAGTACTGTCTAATAAGGCTATACTTTGTGAAATTCGTTAAGGTTCGAATCTCGTAACCATCGTTAGGTTTGATGTGGTTTTTCACTAATACATATTCCACTCTGTTAAATTAAATGTTTAACAACCCGAAACTCTACACCATACTCTTACAATCAAAATGGATGCTTAATCATCAGAAGATTCAGAACCATAAAGTAGATGCTTAGAATCAAGATGCTTGTTTAAACAAGACTATATGCTAACAAGGTGAGTCATTCTCTTTTTATCAACAATGTTTTACAATACTCCAATCATTTTCAAAAGTTATAATTACAGGGATTAAGTCATGCTTATCTTGAATCACTGGCTAGTGGGGTATTGTGCACATTACTAATTTCTCATGGTCAGGCTAATAAATCCTAACAGTGATAATCATCACTACTTGGGTTAAAGGACCCAATAGTGGTATGACCATCGTCACCAGGAGGTGACACGGCGCCAGATAAAAATAAGATAGAAGCCATTGTAATCGCTCTTATGCTGTAATTCATAACTATAGTGTCATTTTATAAAACCTGAATGAACTCACCAGTATTTCCTGCTGACCAAATGTTTTTAAAATGCGTTTCAGGTAATTACAGTAGATCGGAATAAGAGTTGGATACGACACCAAAAAGGCTTACAAAAGTGGCTTGATTGTAACAACCGTAAATTTATTTATTCGTTTTCCGTAAATAATCCCAATTACTGAGTAATTGTATTTAAACATTCATGCTCAAATACGGGTTTATTAAAACTTTACTAGACTTGAAAGCAAAACAACATAATGTAATTTAATTCATCGTTTTAGAATAATGGCGAAACAACTTGCGGAAGCTTCATTTAACGCGTGTTTGGTTCTTGCTCGACGCTTGATCTTCATCCGGGGCTCTCGACAATCATCTGTATTCAAAACCAACTCAAAAGTTAGTTTTGATAATTAAATATATATGGGTTGAATCATAGAATTAAAGAAAATCAGGAAAATCCCATTATAAATCCCTTGATCATATAAGCAAGGATTCAATTCTGGCCTCCACCGTAAGTTACGGTGGTCACCGTAAGTTACGGTGGCCCCTGGTATAACATGCCCCTACCGTAAATCAGTAGGCAGCTGTCGTAAAGCTTTCTGCGCCACCGTAACTTACGGTGGGCACCGTAAGTTACGGTGGCCCCTGTATCAGAACTCCTATTTTGCCGTTTTTGACACGAAAACTTTCGTATCTTTCAATCCGCTTGTCCGTTTGACCTACTGTTTCTTCCTAAGTAATTGTAATTTGATTCTCCACCTTATGAGGTTAAAATCCAACATCCGGTTTAACAAAATTTTAGACTTTTAAGTCTTCGGCTTGTTACCCTTTTTACCAAATTTTGACCCGTTCGATTATTTTATCAAACAAACATATTTATTTGATCCTTAAACTTATGAAATTCAAACTTTCCATATCTCCTATCATATTAATTTCAAATCACGGGATTCTTACATAATAAAAACCCGTTTACGCTCAAGTTCTTATTTTGACCTGTTTAGAGCGAATTATGTACATTTAAGCATCAAACTCTCCCTTCTCTTCCTACACTTCATATTCTCACTTTAAAATAGCCTCTTACATTCCACCACAACTATTTTTGTGGTGGATTTAACATAATGAACCGCTATCCTCATTTTTACCCTTAGGATAGTCATTATATGTGATTGACCCGTTCCTATACATTTGACCCCCAAGGTTGATGCCTACAACTCTTACCTGTGTCTAAGAGTTACATGATGATAATGCTAGTATCTAAACGACCTCTAAGGGTCGTTTGCCCGATTTGCCTATCAAGGGCATTTTCATCAACTTATTTCCTCCTTTTACGACATTGGTCTCTTTGCTAAGGTATTTGACCAACATTGCATTTTTAACCATCAATATATATATATGCGTACCTGGCTCGAGTCAACATGTGGACCCGTTTTAAGACCGTGTCTCTATAATATGCTAATTCATAGCCTTGCTAATTCATAACCCATTCATCCTGCGAGCATGAGACTCGACATACACTTTTTAGTCATAAATTGTCAAATGGTATCAATATTATCATTTGACCCGGTTGTTCTAACTACCAAATGTTTTGCGCTTAATATTAAATGGTGTTTATTCACCAGTTCATTAAATAACTATCCTTGGATTTCTAACCATTTAGTTATGTCGCCCTAACCCATTTCTTATGCTTTTATTCCAACATAGTTTATGTCCCTTTGCGTCGTTTAAAGCTTTGACTTTTAATATACATACTTGATTAAAATCACCGATTTACCCTCTTTACTCTCTTAGGCTTACTTATAAAGTAGCCATTCAAAACTTATTATAAATATGTCACCTCAATGACTATATTGCGTTTTTCACCCTTTTACCAATAGTAATAGTTTTTCATCATTTTGGTATGTTTCGACCCGTATCAATTCGCATCGGGAACCATACCTTGAATATTATCTTTATCATATAAATAACTTTTGAACAAGCACCTATACTACAAAAAAAAGTGTAAGTTCCACTTACCTCGCATCCGAACTACGCTTTTCCTTTCCTTCTTGATTCGTTTGACCCGCTCCCTCATCAAGCTTCCACCTAGCTCGTTAGATGTCAAACTATCATCATAATTCGTAAGATGGTTAGATTAGTCATTATCAATTATGACTACTCCACCTAACGGGTCTTAAGTTTGATTTAGTGAAATTATGTCCACTAGGTGTTTGTTAAAATGCCTAAATGAAGCTAAAATGTTGAAATTTCATGTGAAATGTGCATTTGAATATGTTGATAGACCAATTGACTTTTAGGAAGTCAAACTAACCAATGATCAAATCATTGGTTAGTTTGACTTCCTAAAAGTCAATTGGTCTATCAACATATTCAAATGCACATTTCACA
Source organism: Helianthus tuberosus (assembly GCA_030545235.1). Lineage (NCBI taxonomy): Eukaryota > Viridiplantae > Streptophyta > Magnoliopsida > Asterales > Asteraceae > Helianthus > Helianthus tuberosus. Next base: position 172,716,578 of record CM060351.1, read on the forward strand.
TGAAATTTCAACATTTTAGCTTCATTTAGGCATTTTAACAAACACCTAGTGGACATAATTTCACTAAATCAAATGTCAAGTTTCATGACTAACTATTTAGCCAAGATTAAACAATTTTTTGCAAGTTTAATATATCTAGTATGCATAATAACATCTAGATTCACCTTATGTGAATAAATAACACTCAATTTATAATCAAATTTCTAGTGTTCTTCATCATTCTACAACACCCATATAACACTTAGATGGGTGACCATGAATTTCACAATTGTAAACATCAATTCAACAAATAAATGACTATGGTTTATTCCTAGACATAGTTTCATCCCTAATTTCATCCAAACAACGAACATGCAAGCTCAGATTCGAATCTCACAAGTTCATTTAAAATTTAAGATAGAACCAAATAGCAAAATTTTGCATACCTTATGATCCCTTCGCTAAGGTGATCACTAATCTATGCTTGGATTTCGATTTGAGCTTGATTTGCCCCTTCAATTTAGTGAATTCTTGTGTTTTAGGGTTTGAGCTTGAGAGCTCCCTTTTGATCAGGTTGAAATCGCAGGACCCAACATACGTATGTGTTTGTTTGGTGTCCATTATTTGATAGAATTAAAACTTTAGTTCTTTTGCCCAAGTTTAGTCCCTCCACTTTACACCAATTATTTAAAGTGTATTTTAACCATATTTGTTCTATTATGTCAAGACACTAACTAACTAAGTTATTCATTCCTAGTTACTTGGTGGGTCCCGGTAGTTATAATCCGTTTTATTTTAAGTCTCGTTAACTCGGGCTCTTATAAACTTAATTCCATAAAACTTTGCTTCGTTTGTATTTAATATTAGGATTTCTTATTAAATTCCAAATATTTACCGGGTTATTTTTACTACTAACGGTACTTTACCCGTCTTTTAGTGTTAACGGAGTTTGATTACCAAACCCGTTTTCGGGGTGTTACAAGTCTACCCCCCTTAGAGAGGTTTCGTCCTCGAAACCTTTTCTTACATAATTCATTGAGTTTAAACTCAATGTATTTGATCCGAGAAATATTTTAAACATTACTTATACTTTTAACCAATTGTTAGTATTACCAGATAAGTATGGTAACGTCTTTTTGGTCACTAATTGTCTACATATCTCATACGACATAGTGCAACTTGAAATAACGTAATCTCGTTATTTCCACTAGTTTAGTTAACTAAGCGATATCTATCGCTTTCATATACTATCGAATTCTTTATGAATCCGTTACTTTGACCCGTTTAAAGATCCTTAGTGAAATCTTTCACCTTTAGCAAAAATTCTTTTGTTTTCAAATTTATTTATTCGGTTCAGTTATACCGAATCTACCGCTTACAAGCAAATCAAATTTCTTGATTTGAATTGCTGACCTTAACCTGGTCTCACTAACTAGACTTATTAGTCCGGTTACTATTACCACTCGCTTGGTTATAATGTGATTCTACCTCACATTGCATTTCTTGACAGTGATCGTGTCACATCATGTTTAATTCATATCCACCTTTCATTTTTGAAAACATCACTTTTTTCGAATATATCGCCTTGCGCCTATTAGTGTCAAGACTTGTATCATTCTGGCTTACTATTTAAATTCCTATCAAAATTTATATTTGTAAAAACGTTATTTCTTACTAAAACCAAAGTTTTAGTTTTAGGATCTTCTCTTTAACTTTTGTCAAAATTATGGATATTGACAGTCCATGATTTATTCTTTTACAGTCTTAGTTTTATTCGGGAAGTTACAATCAGTTCCCTTGTTTTATCTAATTGACCCGTAGGTTTTATCACTTAGCCTTATGGGCTATTTTGATTAGACTTTCACCTCTTTAGGGCGAAGTCTTTATAATTTCTTTCTAATCATGACCCGTGGGTCGTTTTAGTCTCGTAGACCTTTCATTTGTTTATAACCCTAAAGGTTATGTTGATCCCGTAGATCACTCCTTACTCATGTCACTGTTTTTGTTCAAAGAATCATTTGGTTTTAAGCTTAGGTTCCGTTAACATTGATTGTAGTTTCGTGGCTACAATTGTCTTCTTTCGGACAATTTTCCTACTTATGACTTCTCACGTCATTTATGCGTCAGTTCTTCTTTTGCATATATATATATATATGCGTACCTGGCTCGAGTCAACATGTGGACCCGTTTTAAGACCGTGTCTCTATAATATGCTAATTCATAGCCTTGCTAATTCATAACCCATTCATCCTGCGAGCATGAGACTTGACATACACTTTTTAGTCATAAATTGTCAAATGGTATCAATATTATCATTTGTCCCGGTTGGTCTAACTACCAAATGTTTTGCGCTTAATATTAAATGGTGTTTATTCACCATTTCATTAAATAACTATCCTTGGATTTCTAACCATTTAGTTATGTCGCCCTAACCCATTTCTTATGCTTTTATTCCAACATAGTTTATGTCCCTTGGCGTCGTTTAAAGCTTTGACTTTTAATTTACATACTTGATTAAAATCACCGGTTTACCCTCTTTACTCTCTTAGGCTTACTTATAAATTAGCCATTCAAAACTTATTATAAATATGTCACCTCAATGACTATATTGCGTTTTTCACCCTTTTACCAATAGTAATAGTTTTTCATCATTTTGGTATGTTCCAACCCGTATCAATTCGCATCGGGGACCATACCATGAATATTATCTTTATCATATAAATAGCTTTTGAACAAGCACGTATACTACAAAAAAAAGTGTAAGTTCCACTTACCTCGCATCCGAACTACGTTTTTCCTTTCCTTCTTGATTCATTTGACCCGTTCCCTCATCAAGCTTCCACCTAGCTCGTTAGACGTCAAACTATCATCATAATTCGTAAGATGGTTAGATTAGTCATTATCAATTATGACTACTCCACCAAACGGGTCTTATGTTGAATTTATCACTCGATCAAATCATTGGTTAGTTTGACTTCCTAAAAGTCAATTGGTCTATCAACATATTCAAATGCACATTTCACACGAAATTTCAATATTTTAGCTTCATTTAGGCATTTTAACAAACACCTAGTGGGCATAATTTCACTAAATCAAAAGTCAAGTTTCATGACTAACTATTTAGCCAAGATTAAACAATTTTTGCAAGTTTAATATATCTAGTATGCATAATAACATCTAGATTCACCTTATGTGAATAAATAACACCCAATTTATAATCAAATTTCTAGTGTTCTTCATCATTCTACAACACCCATTTAACACTTAGATGGGTGACCATGAATTTCACAATTATAAACATCAATTCAACAAATAAATGACTAGGGTTTACTCCTAGACATAGTTTCATCCCTAATTTCATCCAAACAACGAACATGCAAGCTCATATTCGAATCTCACAAGTTCGTCTAAAATTTAAGATAGAACCAAATAGCAAAAGTTTGCATAACTTATGATCCCTTCGCTGAGGTGATCACTAATCTATGCTTGGATTTCGATTTGAGCTTGATTTGCCCCTTCAATTTAGTGAATTCTTGTGTTTTAGGGTTTGAGCTTGAGAGCTCCCTTTTGATCAGGTTGAAATCGCAGGACCCAACATACGTATGTGTTTGTTTGGTGTCCATTATTTGATAGAATTAAAACTTTAGTTCTTTTGCCCAAGTTTAGTCCCTCCACTTTACACCAATTATTTAAAGGGTATTTTAACCATATTTGTTCTATTATGTCAAGACACTAACTAACTAGGTTATTCATTCCTAGTTACTTGGTGGGTCCCGGTATTTATAATCCGTTTTATTTTAAGTCCCGTTAACTCGGGCTCTTATAAACTTAATTCCTTAAAACTTTGCTTCATTTGTATTTAATATTAGGATTTCTTATTAAATTCCAAATATTTACCGGTTTATTTTTACTACTAATGATACTTTACCCGTCTTTTAGTGTTAACCGAGTTTGATTACCAAACCCGTTTTCGGGGTGTTACATTGATTTATCAATTAAATTAAATTAAGAAAAGTTGTTTTATGTATTCGGGTTTGTCGCATATTAAAGCTACCTTTCAAAACATGGGTTTATCCCATCTATTTAATAAATAAAATCTGGGTTTTTTGTAAACTCTGATATTTTTCCTAACTCACGGACCAGATGAAATTTCCGCTGCACTACTTTTCAAAATAACCACCGGTACCACTGAACTGGTTCGCGGCTCTCGATTCCGTCCAGGGTGGGGTCGGGGGTCGTGACAATGTATGTTTCATGAATTTCATTGACATTATCATGACATCACCATGGTGATGTGTCGGCGGGACTGGTCGGAGGAATGTCGCCACGTCGGACTTGAGCCGGACCTAACCGTGTCGAACCGAACCGAGTCGCGTCCACATAAAGTGTACCAACAGGTTTATTGGGTTGGCTTGAACTGAAGCATTAATAATACTCATTAGTGTCGTTTATATGTTGAAATCAAGAAGGTGGATAACTTGGTTTATTTGGGGTCAACTCTTTACCAAAAATCATTGAAATCGAAATCATGACACAATTTGTGTTCATTATTGTGAATTCTTAACCCATTATAAAGTTTAGTGTACAACATAAAGACATGACACTCATTTTTCACAAGGAGTCCTCAAATTAAATGTTATTATATTTTTTCGCGAGAACATCTTAATTGTGCATAGGATTTTCTATCACATTGATAAAACACATCACAAACATTTACACTACCTTTATGCAAAAAATGTACTTTGGAAATCTAAACAAAAGCTAAAAGTTCCAAACATGGCTATGCGATCTTTACATGTTATCACTCCAAAATTGAAAGCACGAATCTTAATCGGATCTAAATTACAATCTTCAAATCTATGAAGAATCTAAGAAATCGCTTGTGTGCTTCTTAATTTCATTGTCGTGACAATTGTAAAGTGCCTCAATATCCACCTAGCACGTGTTATATTATTACTCAACAAGATACATATTTCTATGTGGGTTGGAAACAAAAATCGTGTGTGGAAGAAGCTGTTGTCACAACAATGTACTCCCTTATATACGTGGATGTGGATGTGTGTTTTAATGAAGTTGGTTAAAAGTGACATAGAGGTAGACGACTATTGATATGAAAAATGAGAATAGATTTCATGGAAATATTTGATTTCTCCTTCTCAAACCCTTTAAAAAGTTCATGTGTACAATATAGTGACACTCATTTTTCACAAGGAACTTCAAATGAAGTGTTATTAGTTTGTTTTTCAAGAACATATTGATTTTACATGTGTGTTCCTTTCGCAGCGTATAACACATCATGATTGTGTTTGTAGGACCGTGTTTCGGGACCGAAACCGTGATTCGTGTGAGATCGGTTCAAGACGGGAGAGATTAGAGATGATAAACAAACAACTTTGTATTAATCCGGTAGTAAAACATTACAAATCGGCCCGATTACATGATAACCGAACTAATACCAAAGGAGTATACATCCAGGGAGAGACCAAGTGGTGATCTCTCCCGGTGAGGTCTCAAACCTCCTAAAATCTCCTAGTGTTTGAAATGGCAAGGGTTTTCTATTTATAGTCACACCCCTTGTCTTGCAAACACACACGGTCAACCGAATAACCCTCTCTTTTGACCACTTCAAACGAGCGGGTCTATACACGTTCGATAGACAGTTTCACTAACTATTACAAATTCAGCGTAAAATAAATCTAATCTATTCGACAAGCATCGGACACAAAATCTGCATCAACAAATTCCCCCTTGTCCGTTGCTGTCGAATGCTGAAAATGCAACTGCAATCGATCTTCAGTCAAGTATTCATCTTCTCTGTGTTAACAAATTCCCCCTTGACCGATGATCCAGGTAAGTAGTATCTTGACGCTTCTTGTATAATAGTTCCCCCTCAAAGTATGCGTATCCGTGTTGGGTGTTGTGCAATTTCCTCAAAAGGCTCAATTGACCGATCTTCCGCTGATCTTCCAATACTCCAACTGGAATTTGATAAGGGTTCCATTCTTTAAAAACTGCATCAAGTCTTGATCTTCAAGCATACTACATTGGTAGAGGTTTCTGGTGAACTGTCTTCTGTAAACCGTCTTTGTGGAATCGACCAAGTAATGCACTTTAATCTTCAGCATCAACACTCAGGAAAGTCAGCTAGACCAAGTGTATCCCTTGCAAGCTCAACCAGCATGCTTAGTTGAACTACATCCAGATCTCATTGTCTCGCCTTTGTGAAGTTGACCACGTAATGCACTACGGATCTTCAGCATCAGTACTCAGGAAGTCAGCTAGACCAAGTACATCGTTTGCAAACTCAACGAATTGAGTTACCCCCAGATCCCTGTAAAATCCCAAAGAAACATCAAACCCAAAACCAAATCCTGCAGGTCTTCAGCCTTGAACTATCAGCTTTCATAAAGATTCCCCCAGGTCTTCAGTAAACAGTGCTTTGAAACAACTGTCGACTTTAGATACCTGTATGTTTCCGTGCAAAACCCTTCACGCTGGCTGGAGAATTAATTAAAATCCTCAAATATGTGTCTGTGCAAAACATTCCACGCCGAACCTTTAGTATCACCAGAAAATCACAAACTCTACCACCTGTGATTGCGTTTAGAAATTTACCGAAGAAATTCAACATTTGAAAATTTTTTTCCCCCCATTTCTTTGGTAAAATCTCTAAACCTTAACAGATTCTCTCCACTTCAAAGAAACTGTCGTCAAATGTTCACCAATTCCCTCCACTAAGCGGAGCTGTCGTCAATCTTCATTGAATGTTCTCGGTTCCGAAAAATCACGAAAACGACTTTCTTCTTTGCATATTCTAGTTGAATAAGAACGTCCCCTAGTACCCCGTAGGATCCGACTTGTATCCCTCCAAAGACTTTGTGAACTCGTTAGGACCGGTATTGACATTCTAGGTTCATTCATTCGTTACCAAATGCGAGAATATGACAATAAACAAAAAGGATTTCTTCGTTGCATATTCTAGTTGATAAAGAAATTTCGCCTAGTACCCCGTAGGATCCGACTTGTATCCCTCCAAAGACTTTGTGAACTCGTTAGGACCGGTATTGACATTCTAGGTTCATTCGTTCGTTTTCAAATGCGAGAATATGACAATAAACAAAATGCTTTCGAACATTTACGAATAACCGATAACCATCATAAACATTGACGTGCGGAAGTGAACATACCGTATTGTTTTTGGCCCATAGTAGTCAAGTCACCATAATTTGACGTTTGCATCGGTAACCGAGACTACCCCACATTTTTCAAAAATCAAGTTTTCATCATCTCTTGTTTTCATCATGCCGCATCATCCCGCGCGCTCCCGAACCCCGTGCAAATTTAACCTTGATATTTAGATGCGCGATTCAAAACAACTCCGCGAATACCCGACCCCTCTTTTCAACTCACTTGAAATCCTTGGCCTGATAACGTTTTGTAGAGGTAAGCAAAATTAACCAATCATCAGGCATGGTAATGAGAATTTCATACTAGGCCCAACATAAAGAGTTAATTCACACAATATCATAGGCCCACTTGATTCAACTTAAACCCATCGAAATCCTGGCCCACCCTATCTCTTTTGTCTGACCAACAACAAACACAACCCTACGTACATACTCAGCCGCTATTGTCTTTCTTCTCCAGTTATCCTTCTTCGATACCCAGCACCAACCATCATAAGACATCCTCCATCTCTCTGCGAAAAACTTCAGCAGACATCCATAGTTATCCAGCCTTCATCAAGTCAACTTGATCGTTACGAACAGTAAACAAAAGGTGCCAGTCGATTCAAACAGAGCACCAACTTGAAGAACGATTACCCGAGGCCAGATTCTTCGTGATTAAAAGATGATTTCAGCGAACCAACCAAGAAATCAACAACCCTAAAATCACAAGTAAGCCCTAACCAGTCGCTGATTATCATCTGTCTTCCTCCTTGTCAGCGATACCAGCTGAAACCCCTGTTTCAGTCGACGAAACTGATTGATCTTGTTGGCCGACGATCTGGATCCTTCGAAACAGAAGATATATGCTGGACGATTGATGCTCGAAAGATGAATTGGTCAACGAAGGATTTGACCTATTGGATCCTTCGAGCTGATCAGACTTTTCGAAAGATGGATCAGGTCGAAAGATATCCTTCAAGGATAATCTTTCGAAGTTGTTGAGGGTTTCCACAAATATCTGGTATCTTTCGATCCAGATCTGGATCCTTCGACCCAAAGTCTCATCTTTCGAGCACCTTTTTCATCTTTCGGGAGTGGGGATGAAGAAACCCTTGTTTCTTTAAGCAGCCGCCAAGAATATCTCAAGAACACAGCGACTGTTCTTATGCAGATTTGACAAAAACATTGTATATTTGATTTTTGATGATGATAACTTGATTATATAGATGAAAAACATAAAACCGAACACTTGTTTCAGCACAGATCTGAATATTCGGGTCCAGATCTGAGTTTTTCTCATTTTCACCCAACTTTTCTTCTTGAACAAAAATCACTAAAATCACAGATCTAGAGCACATGTGACTTAGTAAACGGTTAGATTTACTAAATCGGGCACCATGGCTCTGATACCAATTGTAGGACCGTGTTTCGGGACCGAAACCGTGATTCGTGTGAGATCGGTTCAAGACGGGAGAGATTAGAGATGATAAACAAACAACTTTGTATTAATCCGGTAGTAAAACATTACAAATCGGCCCGATTACATGATAACCGAACTAATACCAAAGGAGTATACATCCAGGGAGAGACCAAGTGGTGATCTCTCCCGGTGAGGTCTCAAACCTCCTAAAATCTCCTAGTGTTTGAAATGGCAAGGGTTTTCTATTTATAGTCACACCCCTTGTCTTGCAAACACACACGGTCAACCGAATAACCCTCTCGTTTGACCACTTCAAACGAGCGGGTCTATACACGTTCGATAGACCGTTTCACTAACTATTACAAATTCAGCGTAAAATAAATCTAATCTATTCGACAAGCATCGGACACAAAATCTGCATCAACAGTGTTTCCTTCTTGTAAATATGAACCTCCATATCTAAACAAAAGTGAAAGCGCCAAACTTGGCTTTGTAATCTTTACCCGCTGTCACTCTAAAGACGAGACGTGATTTAAATGAAATCTTAAAATTATGAAGAATCTAAGTAATCGCTCATATGTTTTCAAAACTATTAAAGATATGTGATCATAAATCATATCTTCAAATTAGGACATGTTATTTTTATTACACATTTTGATATAAATTAAGATTATTTTTTTTGTAAGGGACAGAAGTTGTTAATCACGTTTACGTGTTGTCGTATGTTTAATAAAACATCTAAGATTAGATTAATGCAACGTTAAATCACACAAGAGCATATTACTCGCCTATTAAAATGTACCAAAAAATCTTAATTATATGGAAACGCTCTAAACTTGGCTATACAATCATAGCCCCCCTCCCTTCTCCCTAAGATGAAAGCAAGAATCTTGAGTCTATTTAAAGTTGAATTCTTAAGATTTATGAAACATATAAAAATTCACACGTTTGTGTTATAGTTGCTAGAATAAAGTTTCACTAACTCTACTTAGCACACATGTCATATAACTGGCCAACAAATCACATATTGCTATGTGATGTTGAAGCACATGCATAATCGTGTTATGAGAGTGGCTATCCCACCCACCCATGTAATTCGTATATGTATGTGGATGAATGCTTCAAACCTAATTCGATGAAATGTGATATAGAGATACACGACTGTGTAATGTAAAAACTAATGTAAACATGTGTAGTTTGAAGTATATCTTTCATAAACAAAACTACATAAATTTTTTAGACTTAGCAAACATACTAAATGAAAGGGCCAGAGGGATAATTAATAGATAAATAGAGTGTAAAAAGGAGGGGTTAAAATGCAAAATTTCACATAAACCAGCATTATAAATCAAATCCTAATTCTCAATTTTATTATTCAGCGCCGCTTCTGCCTCTGTCGGTACGTAAACCCTAGTGTACCACTGCCGCTTCAGACGCATCTTCTGCCTGCACTTGCCGATCCTAGACAGACGAATGGTTAGTTATCTTTAATTCTTGGTTTATATTGTTAATAATTATACTGACTGACTGATTCCGGATGCTGCAGGGAACTGAAGAATACGTGTTAATTAATCTTGATAGCATGGTGATTGTTCATAGGAATGTATCACCATGCGGAAGATGAGATCTGCGTACGTGATGCAGGTAACTAACCTAAAAAATGACATTTCTGATTAACCTTTTTTTAAATATATACAGATGTTTTTTGTATTGGAATCCTTCTAAAAAGTAATATTTTAATTAAATAGTAATACACAAAGATTTAAAATGCTGCGTAATTATCTTACAAAGATCTTTTGATTTTGGATGTATTTTTTGTCAGTAATTTCTTGTTTATTTTTTGTTTGTAGACGGTAATCTAGGGGTTATGTTGTTTAATTGTCAAGAATCAAAAATTGTTATTGTTTAATCATTCAAATGTGCATTTTTTCTGATATTCTTTTTGTGTTTTTCTCTTTGGTTCATGACGTACACTTTTGAATAAGACATGTTTTTTTTTATTTTTATAAAAAAACCATGGTATAAATCTGTGTGACAATTTCTTACTGGGTTAAAACTAGGAATGTTCATAGTTCGGTTATAAACCATGAAAGATCACAAGTGCAAACTGGTCATCAGTTTGGTTTTATAGATCGGTTTTGTTATTTCATATTATATATAATAATGTATTTGTATTTTATCTTAAGTTTAGTTATAATAAAAAGAGGGGGGTTATTATATTTTAACTTTGAAGTTGAATTGTTGGGCTTTGTATGTATTTTATCTTAAACTTTGGATGCTATACAATTTTTAAAACTTTGTTTAGGTATTTCAGATTAACCTTTTATTCTAGTTATTTTGGATGGACAACCTTTTTTAAACTTATATTTTTTGGCATCCTATTTTAAGTTTGTATTAAGAAAAAAAACGAACAACTTGATTAAGTTTGGACAACTTCAATTTTTGCACTTTTATTTTATATACTATTCATTTTAAATAAAGGGCCAATAAAGCCTAAACTGTAAAACTAAGGGGCTGTTTGGTAGCCTCTTAATCCATTCAGAGACTGTCTCTTAATGAAATCATTTGTGGCCCTTATGTCTGAATGAATAAGAGGTACCCTTATGTCTGACTGGATAAGAGGTAACATCTGAATGGTAAACCATCACATGTCACATTCTTCTACATTATCATTGTTAAACTCTTAAATGATTTCATTAAGAGGTAGCCTCTTAATGTCATTCTGATGCTACCAAACAGCCCCTAAACTGGAACCACAATAAGCCGTCGGCATGTGAACACTGAAACATGTGGACAACAATTAAATAATAAGATTTCAGGTTGCATAATATAGCCCGTTTATCAAACATGTAAAGCCGAGCACGATTGGGTTTATAGAATAGCCCATTTATCAAACATGTAAGCCCGGAATGATCGGGTTAATAAAAAGGTTGACCTGTTAACTGCTTAATTTCAGAGGTTTTTTAAAAAGTTTAGGGTTATATATTGAGAGGTTTGTTGATACATGATACTGTGGACGCGACTCGGTTCGGCCCGTGTTGACACGACTTTCCTCCGTCATGTACAAGACGTCAAGCCAACAAAAGAGACAAGACAAGGACTGGACTCAACATCACAGTCCTTGGGCTAAAAGAAGATGACGAATCAGGGATTGGGCCTTAAACTGACTGGGCCTAAGACCACATCGGCGAATCAGCCCAGAAGTCGACGAAACAGATGTGTTTCGTCGACCATGATTCTGTTTCGTCGCCTGTTTTATGTTTCGTCATATGTATGTGTGTCTGTTAGTATAAATAGAGTTCATTTGTTCTGTTTCGATAAGAGGAGAACACATAGAGAGAACACAGAGAACACACGAGAGTTAGAGAGAGTTTGCAATACACATTTGTAAACATTGGATTGTAACCGAACCTTTCATACGTATTAATACAGAGGTGTTAATCGTTGAGTCTTGTGTGTTGATTATTTGCGTGTTCTGTCTCGGTTTGCTTTCCCGGTTGGATTCCGCACAACCGGGTTGGTTCGTATACAAGGATTAGGCGACTAGATCCTCCCCTAGCCGGACCTACAAGTGGTATCAGAGCCTTGGCTCTTCTCCTTGTTAAAACCGAGGTGTTCTTGCGTTTTTCGGGATTTAAAAGTTCATAATTTTCTGGAAAATTTCTTAAAATCGAGCTAAGTGTTGTGTTTTGCTTTATGTTTTGTTAAAAACCTCGTAAAATTAACGTTCACATATTAGTTATTGGTTTTTTATTAAACATTTTAGCAAAAATTTGGGTTTTGGAAATTTTCGAGTCACCGGAAAATTCATCGTGTTCTTGCCATCTTCAAAGTGTTCTTCTTGAAACCCACTTTTTGATCTTAAAAAGTTTAAATTAATAAGTGTTTGTGAATTGGAAATTGAAATTTGATTAAAATATTGGAGACCATACTGGTTGGTGAACTTGGACGTGCAAGGTTGTCTCAAAGTTGTACCGTGTCAGACAGATCTCACCAACCCCTGTTACCGTTTCGACGAATCAGACATCAGACGAAACAGGTCTCATTCGTCAAGCCCCTCCACGACGAAACAGACTTTCTGTTTCGTCGATATTGCTTGTTTTTGGGCTTCTGTTTCGTGGACCTTGTTACTGGGCTTCTGTTTCGTGGACATTGTTACTGGGCTTCTGTTTCGTCGACTTGGCAGCCCAAATCATAAGTGGGCTGTTTCGTCAACACTTATATAGTCTAAATCAGTCTCGTCGCATATCAAATTTAGGCTTATTTCGTCGATCATCTTGTTTCGTCGAACAAAATCATAAGCCAGTTTCGTCAAAACACCTGTCAGTTTTTAACAGAAGGTTTGTATTTGTGCTTTGACAGTTTGTTTGAGGTGTGAATTTCAGGTTTTATTATTTTTGATCAAAAATGAATCCGGCCTGGGGTACTCCGTCAAATACAGAAAACAAGTATAGAAGCAGTGAGGATTTATTTAGAGAAATGTACTATGGAACTCCGTCTCCCGCACCGGCATCTTCGCAAGCTAATGCTACATCTACCGGTCAATGGGCATTCGTATCAAATCAAGCTCCAAGTGTTCAAAGCATTTTGCTAAGCGAAAGTGAAACGGGAAGTTTGAATAGGCCTCCAAAGTTGATGCACTTAAGTGAATATCCGGGATGGTTTGGTAGATTTCATACATACGTCCTTGGTCAAAATACAGAACTGTGGTTGCGTTTCATCACAGATTTTGATCAAACAATAGAGGTTGCCGCTTCATCTGCTGCTACATTTGCTGATCTTACGGAAGATCAGAAGAAGGTCTATGACTTAGAGAAGAAAGCGTATGCCATTCTTACTCAGGCGTTAAGTAAAGACATTTATCATCAATTTATCAATTACAAGACAACAAAGAGGTTGTGGGACGCATTGAAGATAAGGGGCGTGGGAAATGAAGCAACACGTCAATTGAGAAAAGACTTGCTAAAGAAAGAGTTCGATGGTTTTTCTTGTATGGAGAATGAATCTTTAGGAGATTTGACAAGTCGATTTAATCATTTGCTGTCTGAATTGTCAAATTTTGATGTTGTTACACCTTCAGCAGAGATTGTGAAAAAGTTTGCTGATGCGTTGCCACCCCAATGGAATACTTTCTTGGAAATCTTGAAGTGCAATGGCACGTTAGCTACAACAAGCTTCAATGACTTTGTTCAAATCTTGGAAAACAAGAATCAGGAAGAAACTCTTAAAGCGAAAAGAGTTCCAGTGCCACAAAATCCTGAGATGTATTATGGAACTTCTAGCACTTCTACAAAACCTTCTTCACATGCTCCAATTCAAACAGCGTTTGTGTCTACCACTGACATGTATGGCAATACTGTTCAAGTTCCAGTCCTTCCAAAAACAGACATGTATGGAAATCCGCTTGAACCTGTTCCTCAACAAGTACCACAACAGCAGAGCCAACGACTTATCAGAACTACAGATATGTACGGAAATCCGTTTGAACCAGCTTCTCAACCAGCACCACAACAGCCTATCAGAACAACTGATATGTATGGGAATCCACTTCCTCCTCAACAGCAAGCATGTTATGGAAGCACATCATCTGCTAGTCAGCAATCAAAGCCAAATACAGTACGGCTCGACACCTCAAGCTTTTCTAAAGTCAGTGTGGAAGTAGCCAAGGAACACATGGAGCTGCTAAACACTTTGGTGAGCGCATACTGTGGATTGGTAGAAGGTCAGATTGGCAACATTAATCTGACACAAGAAGACTATCAGCAGATAGATAAAGAGGAGATGGAGATGATGGACATCAAGTGGGCCTTTGCCAGTGCTGTTAGGCGAGCAAAGGATTTCATGGAAAGAACGGGCAGAACCAGCTTGGAAAGCAAGAAAGACACCAAGTATAGGTTTGATAAGCAGGCTGTTAAATGCTTCAATTGTGGTGAACGTGGTCATTTCAAGCGTGAATGTACGAGGCCATCTCAACATGGAAATCAGAATCCTTTCAGAGGTCAAGGCAACCAGCAGAACCAGAACAGGAACAATGTTCGTACGTTGGTACCTGTCAACAACCAAAGCCAAGCAGGACCATCAAATGCCAACCAGGCACTTGTGGTTCAAGTAGATGAAGGTTGTGATTGGTCGATCCAGTTGGGAAATGATGCTCCAGATGGAACAGTTTGCTTTGCTGAAATTGTCAAGGATCTTAAACACGCCAGTGGTGGAGAATCTTCCACCAATGGTGATGAATCTTCTGAAGATGAAGACAGCTCCGGTTACACTGGAAGTTCAGATGAAGAGTCCTCGGGTTCAGGGAATGATCAGGAAGATGACACATCAAGTGCGTCAGTCGATGCAGTTATTGATGAGCTATTGGATGAAGCTGCAGCAGGAATTCAAAGAAGATCTATTTTGGTGGATCAAGCTGCTTATTCTTCGTCTTCTCTCCATTCAGCCTTTATGGCTAATGTCGACAGTTCATCAAGTCAGGTATGTGTCGATGAACCCACTTCTGTTAGCTGTGATAACTGTGATAGTTTAAATGGTAAATGTGCTGATTTAGAGGCAAACATGTCTGAGTTGCAAGGCAAACATGATGCTGTACAAGCTAGTTTGTTTGACTTGCAAGACAAACATGTGTCATTGAATGATAAGTGGTGTGAATTGCAAGGCAAACACGAGGCTTTGCAAGAGAAATATGATGTGACATTCATTCATAATCAGAAATTAACTGTTGATCTTTCAAATTGCACTGAAGCCAACATGTTTTATGAAAACCATGAAAAGGATTTTAAATAGATGATTGAAAAATTAAAGAAAGATAAAATCGAGTTAACAAAAATGGTTTCCAGAAAACAAACTGACATTAATTTGTATATAACTCGCCTTGAGGTAATGCAAAAGGAAATGGCTTGTGTTAAAACCGAAAGTGAGGCGATCCGACTCAAGTTAGATAGCTATTTGAGCTCTAGCTATGTGTTGGATCACATCATTGATGTTCAGAAAGAGAAAAAGGATGTCACATGTATTGGATATAAGCAATGTCCACCACCTGTCAGACACAATTATGATGCACTGCCCGATGAGGAGTATAGAACTCATTTTGAACCATCTGTTCCTCTAGATGTTAAGGAATTTGCAGCAGAATGTGCAACAGGTCTCGGATACAAGAAAGAAGTATCATCAGATTCAGATGTGTCAGCAGATACATGTGTGTCCTCTGCTGAACAGAATCAGGATCCTACAGTTGTGATTGAGGATACTGATTCTTCTGATGATGAATCCGATGATACTGATTTGGAAAAGTCTGATGCGGTAATCAAAGAAGAGGACATACCTCTTGAGAATCATATTCTATGTGATCCTCCCGCAAAACCCGCTAAGACTGTTCCAACCGAGTCAACATCTGCAAAAGAGTCGGAGAGTGTGGATTTGCTGTACACTCTTGTTGGTGATGATAAAGTTTATTCAGACAAAGATTTTCCTATTAAGAATGTTAATCAATCATTAATCAGTAAAGTCTTTGAAAATTCAACAAGTAAGTTTTTGGGAAAGACAGGATCACGTGTTACAGTCACACAGTGCCCTCCTATCCCAAAGGCCGAAGTTCGAAAACAATTTGGCAATCAAAAATTACCAACAGTGCAAAAACAGCAAAATCATGTCAAACCAAGAGGTAAAACACCGACTCAAAGTCAAAGGAAGCCGAATCAGAAGAAAAAGAAGAATGTGAACTTTGTGAAATCTAAGGGAACGGACAAAATTGCAAAGTTTGAAAATCAATCTAATTTAGATTTTGTCCAAAAAACAACTGTGATGAAAAGGAATGAACCAAGTTGTTCAAAACCTAGTACCTCGGGATCACAAAGTTCATCATCGGCAAGACGACCACATGATACTTCGGGGTTTGTTGAACGAAGATCATGTTTTGAATGTGGAACAATCGGGCATATTGTTCGAAATTGCCCGTATCTTCATAAACAAAAAGGCATAGTTGATGTTCCCCGTGGCCCAACTGACCGCAAGCGATCTGTTTCTGTAAAACAAGATCCCCGACTTGTAAAAGAAAGGGAAAAGAAACAGAAACGCCAACAGGTCAAGAAAATTGAAAAGGCGATTAAAATTGATGTGGTTCAAAAACAATCTGTTCCAGTTAAACCAGAAAGTTCAAACGAAGTTAGACTTACAAACAATCAAACTGGCATCACAAAACAGACCTGGAAACCAAAAACGGTTAAAAATTCAGGGGGACCATCACAATTTTCAAATCATCAAAGAATAGAAGTTATTGTCATTGATGAAAATGGAAGACCCAAGACCACAATGGCTTGGGTCCCCATCTCCAACTAATGGTGTGAGTTCATGTGCAGGGTGTTCCAGGAGGAACTATCAGTAGTCATTGGATTGTTGATAGTGGGGCATCCAGGCACATGACAGGCGACATGAAGCTTCTCTACGACGTCAAATCTATTAGAGGAGGTTATGTTGCTTTTGCTGGAGATAAGGGCGGATATATTACGGGTGAAGGAATGATTTCTAACGGGGTTGTTAGTTTTGACAAGATCAACTTCGTACAACAACTTGATCACAATCTTCTTAGTGTTTCTCAAATTTGTGATAAGCAGTTCTCAGTACACTTTGATGCAAATGGATGTTATGTGCTGAAACCCGGCTTCAAAATTCCAAAAGAATGGATTCTCTTGTCGGCTCCAAGGATAAATGATCTGTATGTCCTTGATATGAGCCAAGCTATCACAACGTCTGCACAAGCAACTTGTTTCGTTTCCAAAGCCACAGAAAAAGACTCAATCTCTTGGCACAGACGAATGGGTCACATTCACTTACGCAAAATGAATCATTTGGTGTCAAACGAGTTGGTGAATGGTGTTCCTCTTAAAAATTTTCATCTTCAAGACATCTGTGTCTCGTGCCAGAAAGGAAAACAAACGAAGAAGCGACACCCTACAAAGAAAGTCAACACGGTGGCTGTTCCTCTTGAACGTTTGCACATGGATTTGTTCGGTCCTGTCAAGCACAAAAGCATTAGGAATGATCAATATTGCCTCGTGATTACTGATGATTATTCAAGATTTTCTTGGGTGGCGTTCATGGCACATAAGAGTGAAACCTTCGGTATTATCAAAAACTTAATCATTCAGATTGAGAATCTATATAAGTTGAAGGTTAGGCGGATACGTAGCGACAATGGTACTGAATTCAAAAATCATGCCATGGCGGAGTTTTGCACTTCAAAAGGTATTCTTCACGAATTTAGTGCAGCTTATACTCCTCAACAAAATGGCGTCGCTGAACGTAAGAACCGCACATTGATCGAGACTGCTAGGACTATGTTGGTAGAGTCACAATTGCCGATTCCTTTTTGGACTGAAGCTGTGGCCTCTGCATGTTATACGTTGAACCGAGTCCTTACAGTCAAATGGCACAACAAGACCTGCTTTGAGCTTATTAACAAACGGAAACCAGATTTGTCATATCTTGAACCGTTTGGAGCTCCGTGCACAATAATCGATCCTAATGGAAAGTTTGGGGCAAGAGCCATTGAAGGATACTTTCTTGGGTATTCCACCCCGAACTTAAGAGTCTGGAATCTAGAGACTAAAAGGGTCGAGGAATGGTCTGAAGTCAGAGTACAAAGGCACACTTTACCGGTTAGAAATCCTGGTCAGCCTTGGATGTTCGAGTACGATGACTTTTTCAATTCGATCAATGTTGAAGCAGTTGAAGAAAATGCTGCAGCAAGGATGTTTTTCGAGAGTGACAATGCAACAGATTCACCGTTGGTTCGTCCCTTTATTGTCAATCAAGAACCATCTTCAGTGAACAATAATGCTCTCGATAATGAGGATTTTCACGATGCTACCGAATTAAACGAATCTTCAGAGGATGATGAATTTCTCGATGCAGATCAAGAAGCTCCAATAACAGCAGTTCATGGTACTTCAGAGGGTACTCCTCCAGTGGGCGTCCCTGGAACAGCTGAAGCTACTGCATCATCCTCTTCGTCAATTCCGGGCATTGAATTAATTGTTGATCTCAATCTCAACAATCTGGGTACAAACATTCCAGTTCAAGATAATCCAGAGACAAGGATTCATAATAACCATCCTCAACAAAATATCATCGGAAATGTGCAAAGTGGCGTTCAAACAAGAAACATGTTGCGGAACAACAACAATGCAGGCTTGTATGCAGCTATCCGAGAATCCGGGCAACAAAATGATTGGTCTTTCGCGTGTTATGTCTCACAGGAAGAGCCAAGAACTTGGAAAGATGCTTTGAAAGATAGCTCTTGGGTTGAAGCAATGCAGGAAGAACTGCAACAATTCCAGAAGCTTGGTGTCTGGAAACTCGTAGAGAAACCTGCTGGTTACAAGAAGATTGGTACCCGTTGGGTGTTTAAATGCAAAAAGGATGAACGTGGAGTCGTTATTCGAAACAAAGCAAGGCTAGTCGTTCAAGGTTTTCGTCAGATAGAAGGGATCGACTACAACGAAGTTTATGCACCTGTTGCACGTCTAGAAGCAATTCGGATCTTTCTGGCTTATGCCTCATTCAAAGGTTTCAAGGTATACCAGATGGACGTGAAAAAGTGCATTCTTACATGGTGTGGTGGAAGAAGAGGTGTACGTCGAACAGCCTCCAGGTTTTGAAGATCCTATTCATCCCGATCGGGTTTGGTTGCTCAACAAAGCTCTATATGGTCTACATCAAGCACCGCGAGCTTGCTACGCAACCTTATCTAATTATTTGCTGGAGAATGGATTTCGCAGAGGTCTTATCGATTGTACTCTTTTCATCAAAGAACAAGATGGAGATCTTCTACTGGTACAGGTATACGTTGATGATATTATATTTGGTTCTACTAATGATGCTTTGTGTAGGAATTTCGAGCGCATTATGCAGGATAAATTCGAGATGAGTACTATGGGGGAAATGACTTTCTTTTTGGGCCTACAAGTGCAACAAACTGAGTCTGGGATATTCATCCATCAGACTAAATATGTTGGTGACATCTTGAGCCGGTTCCAGATGTCTGATGCAACGCCCATCGGTACCCCATTGCCACAAAATCACGGAATTACTCCAGATTTGAAGGGTGAAGCAGTTAGCCCCTCATACTACCGCGCGATGATCGGATCTCTTATGTACCTCACGGCATCAAGACCAGATATAATGTACCCAACGTGCCTGCTTGCCAGATATCAAGTCAACCCGAAGGCCTCACATCTTGCAGCTGTAAAAAGGATTTTTCGTTATTTGAAGGGTTGCCCTGACACCGGTCTATGGTACCCTAGGGATAATAACTTTGACTTGATCGCATTCAGTGATTCTGACTTTGGTGGATGCAAAATCGACGGCAAATCCACAACGGCTGGATGTCAGTTTTTGGGAAATCGCCTAGTCACATGGCAATGCAAGAAGCAGACATGCGTCGCTACATCAACATGCGAAGCTGAATACATTGCTGCCTCAAGTTGTTGCTCCCAAGTCCTGTGGATCCAACAACAAATGCGCGACTACGGTTTTGAATTCCTAACTACTCCTATTTACGTTGATAATTCTGCTGCATTACAGATCACTAAAAATCCTGTGCAGCATTCAAAGACTAAGCACATCGACATTAAGTATCACTTCATACGTGATTGCTTTGAGAAAAGGCTAATCGATGTTGCTTATATCCACACCGATGACCAACGTGCCGACCTTTTTACCAAAGCATTTGACAAATCAAGATTTGACTTTTTATTATTGGTAAACGGCATTAAGGTCAATTAAGAGTAAACCAACATCGGAAAATCATTTTTGTAAATACCTTTGTGTTTTTAATTTGTCTTAGTTTATTGATTTTAGGGGGAGTAAATCCAAAATTTGAAAAATCCAAAAACATTAAAAAAAAATTTCAAAAACACAAAAACAATAGAAAAACAAAAATGAGTTTCCTGGCGAGCAAAAGAGAAAATGATAGTACATCGGTGGTCTGTCTAAGCCTCTTTAAACCTAAAATGAAAAATGTTAAGCAGCTCTATATAAGATGTATCGGTAGGCTCACAATCATTTTAAAGTGTGCAGGGTGATATAAACTTAAATCGACTGAAGACTGGGTGGGAACCATTCATTGGCATATGGTCTTGGTACCGAAATTTCGTTTGAGAGATTGCCGAGGTTCTGAGATATTCTGTCTTTATGCTGCTTATCATCTGGGTATCATGGTTGTATCTTTTACCGAAAAATAACGGGGACGCAAGTCTAGATCTTCCATGATACCATACATACGTGTACATACTGCATACGACCTCAATAAGTGATAAACAATCACATGTCCACACAAATAAGTGATATTATATCACATTTATCCGGGAGTCAAGTTCGTCTCTCTGCTGTACGAAAGTACTGACCTATTCACGAACTTGCTCCTGTGCCCTCATGCATATGAAAATCAAGTTCCTCATCAATAAGTGATTCTATCACATAGGGCTTGTTTTCAAATCAAAATAAGTGAGAATCTCACATCATATACGGTCAAACAGATGATAATCGGTATACTCACCGGTAAGATGAACCCTCGTGCATACCTTGATACGGGAATGTGTCGTGATGTGGATGAACACCGGTCGGTAAGTATAAATCATACCTTAACGTATCCCCTCGCCATGATTACATCTGATAAGTTGAGCTTATGTGGACAACAATACCGATAATCGTTATAGGATGCTTATCTAAATGTTAACTAAAAAGGAGCGTTTTGGCCTGACCGTACACTGATATGATTCTCTTACCCTCGAAACTCGCAAAAAGAATGTCTGTATTTATTTATTTAATGCTTTCAGTTTCTGCATCTTTGTATATATCTATTTACTGCTTTCACTCTTTACATTTCGAAATATTCAAAAATACCAAAAAGATTTTAGGTGTGTTTTAATATAAACTTTATAAAAGCCAAAAAGATTTTATTTCTATCTTATTTTCGATCGTACGATGTTGGATCTCGAGTCTTCGTTACCTGAAACCTGATTGAAAACCGAAACGACTAAATCTTCATAAACGGTCGAAATTTGCAAGTGTTGAAAGTTAAAATTTGAAATTGATAAAATGTGTTAAAACTTTCAAACTGTCGGACGGTGTTTATTTAAACAATGGTCACACGTGTGTCGTTTGTTTATGTTTACTATATTCCAAGCAGTTGTTCTCATTACGCGTTTAGATTTCTTGCATGTGCAGATTCTAAAGGCAAGGAGAACATGGTCGATGACAAGCCTCGGAATGGAGACACGACGTGAAGGCGCTCAAGTGATGAAGATGATCGAGTTGCCGCTGACCATCATCAATACCACAAGGATCTCACTTCATAACGAACAAGTATTTCACGAGCATACCTCAAAGGAGAGCTTATGTTAAGGGGGAGTTTGTCAACACACTTCCTACATGAAACGGGGAGTTTGTTGATACACTTTCTGCTTTGAAGACGTGAAGACTTTGAAGATCCTCCGACATAGAAGATATGAGAAGCGAACCTCACGAGTAGCGTCCAAGGGGGAGTTTGTTGATACATGATACTGTGGACGCGACTCGGTTCGGCCCGTGTTGACACGACTTTCCTCCGTCATGTACAAGACGTCAAGCCAACAAAAGAGACAAGACAAGGACTGGACTCAACATCACAGTCCTTGGGCTAAAAGAAGATGACGAATCAGGGATTGGGCCTTAAACTGACTGGGCCTAAGACCACATCGGCGAATCAGCCCAGAAGTCGACGAAACAGATGTGTTTCGTCGACCATGATTCTGTTTCGTCGCCTGTTTTATGTTTCGTCATATGTATGTGTGTCTGTTAGTATAAATAGAGTTCATTTGTTCTGTTTCGATAAGAGGAGAACACATAGAGAGAACACAGAGAACACACGAGAGTTAGAGAGAGTTTGCAATACACATTTGTAAACATTGGATTGTAACCGAACCTTTCATACGTATTAATACAGAGGTGTTAATCGTTGAGTCTTGTGTGTTGATTATTTGCGTGTTCTGTCTCCGTTTGCTTTCCCGGTTGGATTCCGCACAACCGGGTTGGTTCGTATACAAGGATTAGGCGACTAGATCCTCCCCTAGCCGGACCTACAAGTTATTTAAAAAAGTATTTATTTCCAAAGTTTGACTTGTAGATTTTTAATTTTTCATCTAGCCACCTGGGTATTCGGTTTGCCTTAATAGTCCGTTGTTTCTTTTTTCATTTTTTATGTTAGTTTTCAAATTTATATTTGGTTTACCTATTAATTTAGGAAATTGATTGTCTATTTAAGCCAAACCAATCAACTAAAGTTTCATTATTCAATCATCTAAGTCTACCAAACTCATTTCTATATAGAATATGTTATACCATAAAAAGGCTCAATACGTCCAAACATGAAACCAAATCAAAGCTAAGCAAGTAACGGTGTTGTTTGATATGCAATTATCAAAAATCGTTACCAATTGGTTAATTTGGATTACTGTTTAATTCAAAAACCATCAAAGCCCGGACTGGGAACATGATGATTAGTTATACAGGGATGTTTGGATTTGTGTTTCGGAACTCATTTATTTTATCATTGCTATACTTTTTTCACATATAGCGTCTCTTTTGACCGTATTAGGAGCAACTATAGGTAGATATATGATTTGTTTTGTGAGTTTAAAGTATGTAGATTATACATGATCATGGTTGTAGGTCCGGCTAGGGGAGGATCTAGTCGCCTAATCCTTGTATACGAACCACTCCGGTTGTGCGGAATCCAACCGGAATAGCAAACCGAGACAGAACACGCAAATAATCAACACACAAGACTCAACGATTAACACCTCTGTATTAATACGTATGAAAGGTTCGATTACAATCCAATGTTTACAAATGTGTATTGCAAACTCTCTCTAACTCTCGTGTGCTCTGTGGGTTCTCTCTTGTTCTTCTGCCGAAACAGAACAAATGAAACCTATTTATACTAACAGACACACATACATGTGACGAAACAGAATATAGGCGACGAATCAGAATCATGGTCGACGAAACACATCTGTTTCGTCGACTTCTGGGCTGATTCGCCGATGTGGCCTTTGGCCCAAACAGTTGAGGCCCAATTCCTGTTTCGCCATCTTCTCTCAGCCCAAGGACTTTAATGTTGAGCCCAGTCCTTGTCTTTTCTCTGGTGTCGGCTTGAGGTCTTGCACACGACGGAGGAAAGTCGTCACAATACGTGCCGAACCGAGTCGCGTCCACAATATCATGTATCAACAAACTCCCCCTTGGACGCTACTCGTGAGATTCGCTTCTCATATCTTCTATGTCGGAGGATCCTCAAAGTCTTCACGTCTTGAAGGCAAAGAGTGTATCGACAAACTCCCATTTACCTGTAGGAAGTGTGTTGACAAAATCCCCCTTAACATAAGCTCCCCCTTGAGTTATGCTCGTGAAATACTTGTTCTTTATGAATTGAGATCCTTGTGGTGTTGATGATGGTCAGCGGCAACTCGATCATCTTCATCATTTGAGTGCCTTCACGTCGTGTCTTCATTCCGAAGCTTGTCATCGACCATGTTCTCCTTGCCTTTAGAATCTGCACATGCAAGAAATCTAAACGCGTAATGAGAACAACTGCCTGGAATATCATAAGAAAGCGACACACATGTGACCATTGTTTAAATAAACACCGTCCGACAGATTGAAAGTTTTAACACATTTTATCAATTTCAAATTTTAACTTTCAACACTTGCAAATTTCGACCGTTTATGAAGATTTAGTCGTTTCGGTTTTCAATCAGGTTTCAGGTAACGAAGACTCGAGATCCAACATCGTACGATCGAAAATAAGATAGAAATAAAATCTTTTTGGCTTTTATAAAGTTTATATTAAAACACACCTAAAATCTTTTTGGTATTTTTGAATATTTCAAATGTAAAGACAGAAAGCAGTAAATAAATATATACAAAGATGCAGAAACTGAAAGCATTAAATAAATATTTACAGACATTCTTTTTGTGAGTTTCGAGGGTAAGAGAATCATATCAGTGTACGGTCACGCCAAAACACTCTTGTTGTTCAGTTAATTAACATTAAGATAAGCATCCTATAACAATTATCGGTATTGTTGTCCACTTAAACTCAACTTATCATTTGTAATCATGGCGAGGGGATACGTTAAGGTATGATTTATACTTACCGACCGGTGTTCATCCACATCACGACACATTCCCGTATCAAGGTATGCACGAGGGTTCATCTTACCGGTGAGTATACCGATTATCATCTGTTTGACCGTATATGATGTGAGATACTCACTTATTTTGATTGAAAACAAGCCCTATGTGATAGAATCACTTATTGATGAGGAACTTGATTTTCGATGCATGAGGGCACAGGAGCAAGTCCGTGAACAGGTCAGTACTTTCGTACAGCAGAGAGACGAACTTGACTCCCGGATGAATGTGATATATTATCACTTATTTGTTTGGACATGTGATTGTTGATCACTTATTGAGGTCGAATGCAGTATGAAATATGTACACGTATGTATGGTATCATGGAAGATCTAGACTTGCGTCCCCGTTATGTTTGGTAAAAGATACAACCATGATACCCAGATGATAAGCAGCATAAAGACCGAATATCTCAGAACCTCGGCAATCTCTCAAACGAAATTTCGGTACCAAGACCATATGCCAATGAATGGTTCCCACCTGGTCTTCAGTCGATTTAAGTTTATATCACCCTGCACACTTTAAAATGATTGTGAGCCTACCGATACATCTTATATAGAGCTGCTTATCGTTTTTCATTTTGCATTTCAGTTTAAAAAGGTTTGGACAGACCACTGATGTACTATCATTTTCTCTTTTGCTCGCCAGGAAACTCATTTTTGTTTTTCTATTGTTTTTGTGTTTTTGAAATTTTTCGATGTTTTTGGATTTTCAAATTTTTGGATTTACTCCCCCTAAAATCAACAAACTAAGACAAATTTAAAACACAAAGATATTTACAAAAATGATTTTCCGATGTGGATTACTCTTGCTTGACCTTAATGCCGTTTACCAATAATAAAAAGTCAAATCTTGATTTGTCAAATGCTTTGGTAAAAAGGTCGGCACGTTGGTCATCGGTGTGGACGTAAGTAACATCGATTAGCCTTTTCTCAAAGCAATCACGTATGAAGTGATACTTGATGTCGATGTGCTTAGTCTTTGAATGCTGCACAGGATTTTTAGTGATCTGTAATGCAGCAGAATTATCAACGTAAATAGGAGTAGTTAGGAATTCAAAACCGTAGTCACGCATTTGTTGTTGGATCCATAGGACTTGGGAGCAACAACTTGAGGCAGCAATGTATTCAGCTTCGCATGTTGATGTAGCGACGCACGTCTGCTTCTTGCACTGCCATGTGACTAGGCGATTTCCCAAAAACTGACATCCAGCCGTTGTGGATTTGCCGTCGATTTTGCATCCGCCAAAATCAGAATCACTGAATGCGATCAAGTCAAAGTTATTATCCCTAGGGTACCATAGACCGGTGTCAGGGTAACCCTTCAAATAACGAAAAATCCTTTTTACAGCTGCAAGATGTGAGGCCTTCGGGTTCACTTGATATCTGGCAAGCAGGCACGTTGGGTACATTATATCTGGTCTTGATGCTGTGAGGTACATAAGAGATCCGATCATCGCGCGGTAGTGTGAGGGGCTAACATCTTGACCCTTCAAGTCTGGAGTAATTCCGTGATTTTGTGGCAATGGGGTACCAATGGGCGTTGCATCAGACATCTGGAACCGGCTCAAGATGTCACCAACATATTTAGTCTGATGGATGAATATCCCAGACTCTGTTTGTTGTACTTGTAGGCCCAAAAAGAAGGTCATTTCCCCCATAGCACTCATCTCGAATTTATCCTGCATAACACGCTCGAAATCCCTACACAAAACATCATTAGTAGAACCAAAAATAATATCATCAACGTATACCTGTACCAGTAGAAGATCTCCATCTTGTTCTTTGATGAAAAGAGTGCAGTCGATAAGACCTCTGCGAAAACCGTTCTCCAGCAGATAATTAGATAAGGTTGCGTACCAAGCTCGCGGTGCTTGATGTAGACCATATAGAGCTTTGTTGAGCAACCAAACCCGATCGGGATGGATAGGATCTTCAAAACCTGGAGGCTGTTCGACGTACACCTCTTCTTCTACCACACCATGTAAGAATGCACTTTTCACGTCCATCTGGTATACCTTGAAACCTTTGAATGAGGCATAAGCCAGAAAAATCCGAATTGCTTCTAGACGTGCAACTGGTGCATACACTTCGTTGTAGTCGATTCCTTCAATCTGACGAAAACCTTGAACGACTAGCCTTGCTTTGTTCCGGATAACGATTCCACGGTCATCCTTTTTGCATTTAAACACCCAACGGGTACCAATCTTCTTGTAACCAGCAGGTTTCTCTACGAGTTTCCAGACACCAAGCTTCTGGAATTGTTGCAGTTCTTCCTGCATTGCTTCAACCCATGAGCTATCTTTCAATGCATCTTTCCAAGTTCTTGGCTCTTCCTGTGAGACATAACACGCGAAAGACCAATCATTCTGTTGACCAGATTCTCGGATAGTTGCATACAAGCCTGCATTGTTGTTGTTTCGCAACATGTTTCTTGTTTGAACGCCACTTTGAACATTTCCTATGATGTTTTGTTGAGGATGGGTATTGTGAATCCTTGTTTTTGGATTATCTTGAACTGGAATATTTGTACCCAGATTGTTGAGATTCAGATCAACAATCAATTCAAGGCCCGGAATTGACGAAGAGGATGATGCAGAAGTTTCAGCTGTTCTAGGGACATCCACTGGAGGTGTACCCTCTGAAATACCATGAACTGCTGTTGGAGCTTCTTGATCTGCATCTAGAAATTCATCATCCTCTGAAGATTCGTTCAATTCGGTAGCATCTTGAAAATCCTCATTGTCGAGAGCATTATTGTTCACTGAAGAAGGTTCTTGATTGACAATAATGGGACGAACCAACGGTGAATCTGTTGCGTTGTCACTCTCGAAAAACATCCTTGCCGCAGCATTTTCTTCAACGGCTTCAACATTGATCGAATTGAAAAAGTCATCGTACTCAAACATCCAAGGCTGACCAGGATTTCTAACCGGTAAAGTGTGCCTTTGTACTCTGACTTCAGACCATTCCTCGACCCTTTTAGTCTCTAAATTCCAGACTCTTAAGTTAGGGGTGGAATACCCAAGAAAGTATCCCTCAATTGCTCTTGCCCCAAACTTTCCATTAGGATCGATTATTGTGCATGGAGCTCCAAACGGTTCAAGATAAGACAAGTCTGGTTTCCGTTTGTTGATGAGCTCAAAGCAGGTCTTGTTGTGTCTTTTGACTGTAAGGACTCGGTTCAACGTATAGCATGCAGAAGACACAGCTTCAGTCCAGAATGGAATGGGTAGCTGCGACTCTACCAACATAGTCCTAGCAGTCTCGATCAATGTGCGGTTCTTACGTTCAGCGACGCCATTCTGTTGAGGAGTATAAGCTGCACTAAATTCGTGAAGAATACCTTTTGAAGTGCAAAACTCCGCCATGGCATGATTTTTGAATTCAGTACCATTGTCGCTACGTATCCGCCTAACCTTCAAGTTGTAAAGATTCTCAATCTGAATGATCAAGTTTTTGATAATACCGAAGGTTTCGCTCTTGTGTGCCATGAACGCCACCCAAGAAAATCTTGAATAATCATCAGTAATTACGAGGCAATATTGATCATTCCTAATGCTTTTGTGCTTGACAGGACCGAACAAATCCATGTGCAAACGTTCAAGAGGAACAGCCACCGTGTTGACTTTCTTTGTAGGGTGTCGCTTCTTCGTTTGTTTTCCTTTCTGGCACGAAACACAGACGTCTTGAAGATGGAAATTTTTAAGAGGAACACCATTCACCAATTCATTTGACACCAAATGATTCATTTTCCGTAAGTGAATGTGACCCATTCGTCTGTGCCAAGAGATTGTGTCTTTTTCTGTGGCTTTGGAAACGAAACAAGTTGCTTGTGCAGACGTTGTGATAGCTTGGCTCATATCAAGGACATACAGATCATTTATCCTTGGAGCCGACAAGAGAATCCATTCTTTTGGAATTTTGAAGCCGGGTTTCAGCACATAACATCCATTAGCATCAAAGTGTACTGAGAACTGCTTGTCACAAATTTGAGAAACACTAAGAAGATTGTGATCAAGTTGTTGCACAAAGTTGATCTTGTCAAAGCTAACAACCCCGTTGGAAATCATTCCTTCACCCGTAATATATCCGCCCTTATCTCCAGCAAAAGCAACATAACCTCCTCTAACAGATTTAACGTCGTAGAGAAGCTTCATGTCGCCTGTCATGTGCCTGGATGCCCCACTATCAACAATCCAATGACTACTGATAGTTCCTCCTGGAACACCCTGCACATGAACTCACACAATTAGTTGGAGATGGGGACCCAAGCCATTGTGGTCTTGGGTCTTCCATTTTCATCAATCACAATAACCTCTATTCTTTGATGATTCGAGAATTGAGATGGCCCCCCTGAATTCTTAACCGTTTTTGGTTTCCAGGTCTGTTTTGTTATACCATTGTTATTCTTTAAAACCTTAACTTCATGTTTGTCTGAAGTTTTTAAATTGTTTGGTTTGACAGAAACAGATGGTTTGTTAACCACATCGGTTTTAATTGCCTTTTCAATTTTCTTGACCTGTTGGCGTTTCTGTTTCTTTTCCCTTTCTTTTACAAGGCGGGGATCTTGTTTTACAGAAACAGATCGTTTGCGGTCAGTTTTGTCACGGGGATCATCTTCTTTGGCTTTCAATTTATGAAGATACGGGCAATTTCGAATGATATGCCCAATTGTACCACATTCAAAACATGATCTTCGTTCAACAAACCCCGAAGAAACATGTGATTGCCTAGCCGATGATGAACTTTGTGATCCCGAAGTACTAGGTTTTGAACTGTTTAGTTCATTTCTTTTCCTTACTGTTGCTTTCTTGACAAAATCTAAGTTAGATTGGTTTTCAAAATTTGCAATTTTGTCCGTTCCCTTAGATTTCACAAAGTTCACATTCTTCTTCTTCTTCTGATTCGGCTTCTTTTGACTTTGAGTCGGTGTCTTACCTTTGGATTTGGTATGATTTTGCTGTTTTTCCACTGTTGGTAATTTCTTGTTCCCAAATTGTTTTCTAACTTCAGCCTTTGGGATAGGAGGACACTGTGTGACTGTAACATGTGGTCCTTTCTTACCCAAAAACTTAGTTGTTGAATTTTCAAAGACTTTACTAATTAGAGATTGATTAACATTCTTAATAGGAAAATCTTTGTCTGAGTAAATTTTATCATCACCAACAAGAGTGTACAACAAATCCACACTCTCCGACTCTTTCTCAGACGAGGACTCAGTTGCAACAGTCTTAGCGGGTTTTGCAGGAGGATCACACAGAATGTGATTCTCAAGAGGTATGTCCTCATCTTTTATCACCGCATCAGACTTTGCTGAATCAGTATCATCGGATTCATCATCAGAAGAATCAGTATCCTCAATCACAACTGGAGGAGCCTGATTCGGTTCAGCAGAAGACACACATGTATCTGCTGACACATCTGAATCTGATGATACCTCTTTCTTGTATCCGAGTCCTGCTGCACATTCTGCTGCAAATTCCTTAACATCTAGAGGAACAGATGGTTCAAAATGAGTTCTGTACTCCTCATCAGGCATGGCATCATAATTTTGTCTAACAGGTGGTGGACATTGCTTATAACCTATGCATGTGACATCCTTTTTCTCTTTCTGCACATCAATGATGTGATCCAACACATAGCTAGAGCTTAAATAGCTATCTAACTTGAGTCGGATCGCCTCACTTTCGGTTTTAACACAGGCCATTTCCTTTTGCATTACCTCAAGGCGAGTTATATACAAATTAATGTCAGTTTGTTTTCTGGAAACCATTTTTGTTAACTCGATTTTATCTTTCTTTAATTTTTCAATCATCGATTTAAAATCCTTTTCATGGTTTTCATAAAACATGTTGGCTTCAGTGCACTTTGAAAGATCAACAGTTAATTTCTGATTATGAATGAATGTCACATCATATTTCTCTTGCAAAGCCTCGTGTTTGCCTTGCAATTCACACCACTTATCATTCAATGACACATGTTTGTCTTGCAAGTCAAACAAACTAGCTTGTACAGCATCATGTTTGCCTTGCAACTCAGACATGTTTGCCTCTAAATCAGCACATTTACCATTTAAACTATCACAGTTATCACAGCTAACAGAAGTGGGTTCATCGACACATACCTGACTTGATGAACTGTCGACATTAGCCATAAAGGCTGAATGGAGAGAAGACGAAGAATAAGCAGCTTGATCCACCAAAATAGATCTTCTTTGAATTCCTGCTGCAGCTTCATCCAATAGCTCATCAATAACTGCATCGACTGACGCACTTGATGTGTCATCTTCCCGATCATTCCCTGAACCCGAGGACTCTTCATCTGAACTTCCAGTGTAACCGGAGCTGTCTTCATCTTCAGAAGATTCATCACCATTGGTGGAAGATTCTCCACCACTGGCGTGTTTAAGATCCTTGACAATTTCAGCAAAGCAAACTGTTCCATCTGGAGCATCATTTCCCAACTGGATCGACCAATCACAACCTTCATCTACTTGAACCACAAGTGCCTGGTTGGCATTTGATGGTCCTGCTTGGCTTTGGTTGTTGACAGGTACCAACGTACGAACATTGTTCCTGTTCTGGTTCTGCTGGTTGCCTTGACCTCTGAAAGGATTCTGATTTCCATGTTGAGATGGCCTCGTACATTCACGCTTGAAATGACCACGTTCACCACAATTGAAGCATTTAACAGCCTGCTTATCAAACCCATACTTGGTGTCTTTCTTGCTTTCCAAGCTGGTTCTGCCCGTTCTTTCCATGAAATCCTTTGCTCGCCTAACAGCACTGGCAAAGGCCCACTTGATGTCCATCATCTCCATCTCCTCCTTATCTATCTGCTGATAGTCTTCTTGTGTCAGATTAATGTTGCCAATCTGACCTTCTACCAATCCACAGTATGCGCTCACCAAAGTGTTTAGCAGCTCCATGTGTTCCTTGGCTACTTCCACACTGACTTTAGAAAAGCTTGAGGTGTCGAGCCGTACTGTATTTGGCTTTGATTGCTGACTAGCAGATGATGTGCTTCCATAACATGCTTGCTGTTGAGGAGGAAGTGGATTCCCATACATATCAGTTGTTCTGATAGGCTGTTGTGGTGCTGGTTGAGAAGCTGGTTCAAACGGATTTCCGTACATATCTGTAGTTCTGATAAGTCGTTGGCTCTGCTGTTGTGGTACTTGTTGAGGAACAGGTTCAAGCGGATTTCCATACATGTCTGTTTTTGGAAGGACTGGAACTTGAACAGTATTGCCATACATGTCAGTGGTAGACACAAACGCTGTTTGAATTGGAGCATGTGAAGAAGGTTTTGTAGAAGTGCTAGAAGTTCCATAATACATCTCAGGATTTTGTGGCACTGGAACTCTTTTCGCTTTAAGAGTTTCTTCCTGATTCTTGTTTTCCAAGATTTGAACAAAGTCATTGAAGCTTGTTGTAGCTAACGTGCCATTGCACTTCAAGATTTCCAAGAAAGTATTCCATTGGGGTGGCAACGCATCAGCAAACTTTTTCACAATCTCTGCTGAAGGTGTAACAACATCAAAATTTGACAATTCAGACAGCAAATGATTAAATCGACTTGTCAAATCTCCTAAAGATTCATTCTCTATACAAGAAAAACCATCGAACTCTTTCTTTAGCAAGTCTTTTCTCAATTGACGTGTTGCTTCATTTCCCACGCCCCTTATCTTCAATGCGTCCCACAACCTCTTTGTTGTCTTGTAATTGATAAATTGATGATAAATGTCTTTACTTAATGCCTGAGTAAGAATGGCATACGCTTTCTTCTCTAAGTCATAGACCTTCTTCTGATCTTCCGTAAGATCAGCAAATGTAGCAGCAGATGAAGCGGCAACCTCTATTGTTTGATCAAAATCTGTGATGAAACGCAACCACAGTTCTGTATTTTGACCAAGGACGTATGTATGAAATCTACCAAACCATCCCGGATATTCACTTAAGTGCATCAACTTTGGAGGCCTATTCAAACTTCCCGTTTCACTTTCGCTTAGCAAAATGCTTTGAACACTTGGAGCTTGATTTGATATGAATGCCCATTGACCGGTAGATGTAGCATTAGCTTGCGAAGATGCCGGTGCGGGAGACGGAGTTCCATAGTACATTTCTCTAAATAAATCCTCACTGCTTCTATACTTGTTTTCTGTATTTGACGGAGTACCCCAGGCCGGATTCATTTTTGATCAAAAATAATAAAACCTGAAATTCACACCTCAAACAAACTGTCAAAGCACAATTACACGCCTTCTGTTAAAACAGATAAGTGTTTTGACGAAACACAGATCCACGAAACAGATGTATGACGAAACCAAATTGTATGATATGTTCGACGAAACAAAAAGGTGAAATGTGTTTGACGAAACAAAAAGGCCCACTAAGGCGACGAAACTGCTTTTGGGCTAAAAGTCCACGAAACAAGAAGCCCAGTACCAAGGCCCACGAAACAGAAGCCCAAAGACAAGCTATATCGACGAAACAGAAGGTCTGTTTCGTCGAGGAGGGGCTTGACGAATGAGACCTGTTTCGTCTGATGTCTGATTCGTCGAAGAAGTAACTGGGTTGGTGAGATCTGTTTCTGACACAGTTAACTTTTTCAAACAACTGGTATGGAGAGTTCACTAACCCGGTAAGGTGAGTAGTATTTTAAAATAAATTCTTTTCAATTTCAATTTCCAATAACCCCAAACAATTTTACAAGTTAAATTTTAAAGATCAAAAAGTGTATTTTATCAAGAACACTTTGAAGGTTGCAAAGAACCCAATGAACTTTCCGGTAAAAATATGATGATTCCGGTGACCCGAAAAGTTTCCGAAACCAGAATTTTGCTCGAAACTTCACTAAAAACCAACTTTTAATATGTGAGTATGAAAAGTATAGTGGTTTTTATAAGAACTTCCAGCAAAACACCAAGATTTCAGCCGATTTTAACAAGTTTTCCAGAAAAATATGAACTTTAAATCCCGAAAAACAACCCGAAAACACTCGGTTTTAACAAGGAGAAGAGCCAAGGCTCTGATACCACTTGTAGGTCCGGCTAGGGGAGGATCTAGTCGCCTAATCCTTGTATACGAACCACTCCGGTTGTGCGGAATCCAACCGGAATAGCAAACCGAGACAGAACACGCAAATAATCAACACACAAGACTCAACGATTAACACCTCTGTATTAATACGTATGAAAGGTTCGATTACAATCCAATGTTTACAAATGTGTATTGCAAACTCTCTCTAACTCTCGTGTGCTCTGTGGGTTCTCTCTTGTTCTTCTGCCGAAACAGAACAAATGAAACCTATTTATACTAACAGACACACATACATGTGACGAAACAGAATATAGGCGACGAATCAGAATCATGGTCGACGAAACACATCTGTTTCGTCGACTTCTGGGCTGATTCGCCGATGTGGCCTTTGGCCCAAACAGTTGAGGCCCAATTCCTGTTTCGCCATCTTCTCTCAGCCCAAGGACTTTAATGTTGAGCCCAGTCCTTGTCTTTTCTCTGGTGTCGGCTTGAGGTCTTGCACACGACGGAGGAAAGTCGTCACAATACGTGCCGAACCGAGTCGCGTCCACAATATCATGTATCAACAATGGTTATAGGCTAGGACAGAAAAATAGATTTTTATTCAAAAAAATATTAATTGTTTTACTGATGTGATTGTTAAATTGGTTTACAAATAGTCATAGAGTTTTATTTTCAGTCCTTCTAACTCATTGATGTTCACATATTCTGACTTATAGAATACTTTTGATATGCAGCAAAATGATTTAATTTCTGGTGTCGAAAAGCTTCATATATTAAGTTCTAAGGATCTTGGCAAGCTAATAAGAGATGCCATGAATGGTATCATTAAATATACTATAAATGGATCATCTTTTGAGGTTGGTAGATTTTTTTTAATTATAATTTTAATAAATTAAATTATTTAAATATTAATAAAATTTTGCTGACTGTCTATTTGTAAATATGATAAACATCTTGATGTTTCAGATAAATATGGAAAATCTAGGAAGACCTCTTGTCCAGCACATAATGAAAGATATTGTATCATCACTTAAGCCAGATAAGCAGCATTTCAAATATGTGTTAAGTGGTTTAAAATTATTGCATACTCTATGGAATATTGCATCCCACCACTCAACACTTGCGCGGGTTAGTAAATTTAATTTTCAATTTATCTATTTTCTTAATGGGTGAATACCAGAAAACAAGCATACCCGATTTGACCCTTCAATTCTTATGCATGTTTTATTTTTTCCCTTGCAGAAGGCTCTGTTCCTCAAATTGAAGGAACATCTGATGCCAAAGATGCTGAACCAGACTCTATACTTAAAGCCCGAGACTCTGGGAAACTGCCACAACAAACTTGGGTTGAAGATGGAAGAGGCTTGGATGATTTATCAGGTCCAGAAATGAGTGGGCTTGGGTACATGGTCAAGCCCAACACTTCGAAAGCTGACGGGTCACCATCTACGTCTAACGGGCTGGACATGAATATTGTTGTCATATATAGTTCCTGATGTAGATGACGAAGCTGCTCCAAATGATATCCCTAGGGATGAAGCAGAAAATTCGGCCTAACATGGGCCCAATGTGGAAGTGGCAGCTGTTAACTCCCAGGCTGGGATGTCAAGAAAGAGGCAAGCTAGTACGGAGGCCTATGATTCTGATAGTACATTTGTACGTATCACACCCTTTCTGGCCCACAGGGAAGGACCTAGTAACTTGGATCCGAACTAAGAATATTGTGTGGTGTTCCGGAAGCTTGAGCGTGAAGCTTAGGTGAACAATTGGTTGACTCATTTGGCGATATTGTGTGGTCATGAACCGATGTGTGCTCGACAAAAATAATAACAATATGCAACTACGGGTGGTTGTGGACCTGACAATGCGGTTTGTTGACGTGGTTTTTGGACTCCCATGGATGGTTTTTGTCAAGAATCGGAAATTTTTAGTTTGGCACAGAAAGGTGAGAAGCCTGTGATGATTGATTAAGATTTGAAGATTAGTTTTAATGACAATTCAGAGAGTTGGTTGTGATGATTGATTAAGATTTGAAGTTTTCCATAAAGATACACCTTTTTATAATTTATGTTTTGTAATCAATTCCTATAATAGATTTATTGTATAAATAGTTATTCAAGGGTTTAACATCTGCTTCGGCTTTAGAATGCTTGCAATTATTTGAGAAGTGATAATGAAGAAAGAAGTATAGAGTGTGATAAAAATATTTGGGTACAAACAATTTGATAAACATATAGATTAAGCCAAATTCTAAGCCAATTTGAATTTTTGAGCATGGGCTTGACTTGGATTCGAGTTGATTTATTTTTGAAAAAGGCCAACCTAGTCTTTTAGATTGAAGACCTGTTGATGGTTAATACCAAAATAAAAAACTTCAATTATTAATTAAAAATTAACGAGCACTTGCAATTATCTAATAAATCAATAACTAAGCTAAGACATCAAAATAAGAATTTTATGAAAATATACTAAAAGAAAAAAAATTATTTAAAAAAAAACCTGGTGGAGTTCTAATTGAAAAAGAAAATTAATTTTTTTTACCGTTTGGATTTCATGGTAATCGTCCCGTTATAGAATGAGTGGTTAAGAACTCAGAGAATTAAACTTTTTGATTTTGCATTTAACTGGTTAAAACTTAAAACTACTAAAACACGGGGATTTGGGAAGTAATTTACTCTTTTATTTATTACTAGTGGGAATGCCCGCGCGTTGCAGCGGGTGTCCCAACTCATATCAGATTCAATTTGTTTGTTAAGTTATATTGGTTTGGTCCAGTTATTTTGGTTAAATAAATACGTGTAACAGAAAACGTGCCACTATAATCGATTATTAAAAATCTATGAACAAACCATAAGTTTCTTAATTGGTTAAATCGGTATTCGAAACTAATAGGCCGGTGTTCGTATTGAAGTCGTCATAGACCGGTGTCAAAACTATACAGTTTAAGTTATTCTTACCGTCATTAGTTGTGCAATAATCATAAGTTTTGTTGTTAGTTAGTATATTACTTATTAATATTATTATATTTGCTCAACCGATTAGTTTAGAGGATTTTGCCATCCTGTGTACTTGTAATCAAACACAAGCACATTTCTTTTCATGAAGAACTAAATTGTTTACAACAGGACATTCTTTTAGGACATTCAACATTTCCGTTATTTTCGTGTAATAAGAAGCCAAAATGTGATAACGGGTCTCAGAGAACCACGAATAGCACATGAGCTTGTAAACACTTAATCACTTATCTTGATGACGGACAGCTACTGTTAGATCGATTCTTTTGTTCATTGCCAGATGTTGGGTGCCCGTTTAACGATGGATCCCTAGACGCAGCCTCTTTTTTCATAAGTAAAGTTTCTTGAATCTTCTTCTCACTTTTCATCGCCTCTTGTACATTTTCACACACTCGAATGCAGAGCTCGTCTAGAGAAAGCATCTGAAAAGGCTCTTCAATGAGAACTCCCACCTACAAATTCTCATCTAATAAGGTTCATGTTTGACTTTAAAAGTCAAATTGATAGATAAACACTTCAGAATTGGTTAGTAATGCTTCAATTTTCAACCACATATTTGATTATTACGCTTCATCTTGCAATTTGTTGTATCTAGTCTGCAATGTGATCCATTAAATGCAATGTTTGACCTATGAAGTCAACAGAAAAGATATAAAAATGCAATGTTATCTACTTTCCAGTTATTATAACTCTCACCCGCAAATACCCGAATCAATATATATCTACATTATCCCTATATACCAAAATTAAGTAAATAGAAATTGAAAAACGCAATGTTTGTATTTTTAAGTCAACAGAAATGATATAAAAATGCATCCTTTCTATTTCCATCCAAAATTACGATAACCAATATTAAAAATTATAACAAAAACTGGAAACAGGAACATATTGGGATGAAGTTTCAAACAGAATCAATATATGACAAGCTGATCACAATAACAACCTCAATGTCCTAAAGCCACCCCTTCAGCTCCACTATGACCACTGGTAGCTGTGTACACGTAAAAGAAAATACCACATAAATTGAAGTTAGTTTGATAATTAAAAAAAGTGATAAAGGAGACGTAGTCGATAACGATGTATACATTATTTGCATCTTCATATTGTCATAAATACTTGATTTTATTCACTGATTCCATAAACATACAATAATATGTGAGTTAGCCAGATGAAACATGAATACCAAACAAAACAACATAAAAATAATCTTCCATATATCTCGGTTGGACTGATGGGCTTGCCAAAACAGCCGACACCCCATCTCTCTCTCTCGGGATAGAGATTCATAGATAAAGAAGTAAAAAAATCTTTGATATAACAGCAGCATATGTCAATTGAAACTTCATGTAATATTTGTTGATGCAGATTTTGTGTCTGATGCTTGTCGAATAGATTAGTTTTATTTTACGCTGAATTTGTAATAGTTAGTGAAACGGTTTATCGAACGTGTATAGACCCGCTCGTTTGAAGTGGTCAAACGAGAAGGTTATTCGGTTGACCGTGTGTGTTTGCAAGACAAGGGGTGTGACTATAAATAGAAAACCCTTGCCATTTGCAACACTAGGAGATTTTAGGAGTTTTTAGGAGGTTTGAGACCTCACCGGGAGAGATCACCACTTGGTCTCTCCCCGGATGTATACTTCTTTGGTATTAGTTCGGTTATCATGTAATCGGGCCGATTTGTAATGTTTTACTACCGGATTAATACAAAGTTGTTTGTTTATCATCTCTAATCTCTCCCGTCTTGAACCGATCTCACACGAATCACGGTTTCGGTCACGAAACTCGGTCCTACAATTGGTATCAGAGCCATGGTGCCCGATTTAGTAAATCTAACCGTTTACTAAGTCACATGTGCTCTAGATCTGTGATTTTAGTGATTTTTGTTCAAGAAGAAAAGTTGGGTGAAAATGAGAAAAACTCAGATCTGGACCCGAATTTTCAGATCTGTGCTGAAACGAGTGTGGGTTTTATGTTTTTCACCTAAATAATCAAGTTATCATCATCAAAAATCATATATACAACGTTTTCGTCAAATCTGCAAAATTGAACAGAGGCTGTGTTCTTGATGTTCTTGGCGGCTGCTTAAAGAAACTAGGGTTTCTTCATACCCACTCCCGAAAGATGAAAAAGGTGCTCGAAAGATGAGACTTTGGGTCGAAGGATCCAGATCTGGATCGAAAGATACCAGATATTTGTGGGAACCCTCAACAACTTCGAAAGATTATCCTCGAAGGATATCTTTCGACCTGATACATCTTTCGATCTGAAACAGGGGTTACGGTTGTATCGAAGATGAAGAAGGTGTTGATGGAGGTGCACCGATGACTGATAATGGTCTCTGATCTCAACCTTACGCTGAAGCCGCTGATTGCTTCAGTCGTGACCTAGAAATCAAGAAATTAACGGCTGTATGTTGATTATTAGCTGCTGTTTGTTGTTTTTATTTGGGGATTTGCTGGTATTGTTCATCGAAGAAGGTAACAGAGAACAGGGTATGATGATGGTGGCTGGTGCAATTTTTATTTGAAGATGGAATCGATTTGAGGTGTGTATCGCCGAGGAAAGAGAAAAAGGGGATTGGAGTGATGATTTACAGTTGTTGCTCTGTTTGTATCGAAGATAAGGGAAGAAGAAGACATGATGAAGATGATTTTCTTTAGCGGCTGGTGATGTTAAAAAAAAAAAAAATAGGGTTGTTGACTTGTGGGTGAATCAGATACACTCTGTGGGCCGTGAATGCACATCACAAATTTCATTTGGGCTTGCTAGATATATTTTTCTCTTGGGCCACTAAGTTTGTCTAAATTCCAACAACTTGAATGGTGGGGGCCCAAAGTTGGTTAAGCTGGCTTAAATTTTGGGAAATAAGCGTATTAAATTAATTGGGAAGATGACTGTGGGAGCATTATTTTCTAGGTCTACATGATTGTGGGGTCTACTAATGATGGGGTAAGATTACAAAACGTCACCTTTGATTGAAATATCTGTTTTGGTGGACCTACAAAAATATATGAGATCATGTGTATTTTTTTGTTGGGCATTATAAGACATTCTTGTGCCCACTAATTTACATCAGGTATGATATTGTGGGCTTGGGTTAATTGGACGTATTGTGAGAAATGCTACTTGGGCCGGGTATTAAAAAAAAAATAAAAAATTATTCGTGGTGATGGAATGTTGATCAATGGGGTCGGGTGTTCGCAAAGTTGATTTGAACCGCGCTTCTAAATGTCAACGTCAAATTTGCACGGGTTCGGGAGCGCGCGGGATGATACAGCAAGATGAAAACAGATGATGATAATTTTGAAAAATTGTGGGGTAGTCACGGTTACCGACTCAAACGTCAAATTTGGTACTTGACTACTATGGGCCAAAAACAGAACGGTATGTTCACTTCCGCACGTCGATATTTATGATTGTTATCGGTTATTCGTAAATGTTCGAAAGCATTTTGTTTATTGTCATATTCTCGCATTTGAAAACGAACGTATGAACCTAGAATGTCAATACCGGTCCTAACGAGTTCACAAAGTCTTTGGAGGGATACAAGTCGGATCCTACGGGGTACTAGGCGAAATTTCTTTATCAACTAGAATATGCAACGAAGAAATCCTTTTTGTTTATTGTCATATTCTCGCATTTGGTAACGAATGAATGAACCTAGAATGTCAATACCGGTCCTAACGAGTTCACAAAGTCTTTGGAGGGATACAAGTCGGATCCTACGGGGTACTAGGGGACGTTCTTATTCAACTAGAATATGCAAAGAAGAAAGTCGTTTTCATGATTTTTCGGAACCGAGAACATTCAATGAAGATTGACGACAGTTCCGCTTAGTGGAGGGAATTGGTGAACATTTGACGACAGTTTCTTTGAAGTGGAGAGAATCTGTTAAGGTTTAGAGATTTTACCAAAGAAATGGGGGGATAAAAATTTTCAAATGTTGAATTTCTTCGGTAAATTTCTAAACGCAATCACAGGTGGTAGAGTTTGTGATTTTCGGGTGATACAAACGGTTCGGCGTGGAATGTTTTGCACAGACACATATTTGAGGATTTTAATTAATTCTCCAGCCAGCGTGAAGGGTTTTGCACGGAAAAATACAGGTTTCTAAAGTCTACAGTAGTTACAAAAGCGCTGTTCACTGAAGACCTGGGGAATCTTTATGAAAGCTGATAGTTCAAGACTGAAGACCTGCAGGATTCGGTTTTGGGTTTGATGTTTCTTTGGGATTTTACAGGGATCTGGGGGTAACTCAATTCGTTGAGTTTGCAAACGATGTACTTGGTCTAGCTGACTTCCTGAGTACTGATGCTGAAGATCCGTAGTGCATTATGTGGTCAACTTCACAAAGGCGAGACAATGAGATCTGGATGTAGTTCAACTAAGCATGCTGGTTGAGCTTGCAAGGGATACACTTGGTCTAGCTGACTTTCCTGAGTGTTGATGCTGAAGATTAAAGTGCATTACTTGGTCGATTCCACAAAGATGGTTTACAGAAGACAGTTCACCAGAAATCTCTACCAATGTAGTATGCTTGAAGATCAAGACTTGATGCAGTTTTTTAAAGAATGGAACCCTTATCAAATGCCGGTTGGAGTATTGG
This sequence comes from Helianthus tuberosus, assembly GCA_030545235.1. Classification (NCBI taxonomy): domain Eukaryota; kingdom Viridiplantae; phylum Streptophyta; class Magnoliopsida; order Asterales; family Asteraceae; genus Helianthus; species Helianthus tuberosus. The sequence continues at coordinate 172,758,048 of CM060351.1, forward strand.
AAGATCAGCGGAAGATCGGTCAATTGAGGAAATTGCACAACACCCAACACGGATACGCGTACTTTAAGGGGGAAATATGATACAAGGAGCATCAAGATACTACTTACCTGGATCATCGGTCAAGGGGGAATTTGTTAACACAGAGAAGATGAATACTTGACTGAAGATCGATTGCAGTTGCATTTTCAGCATTCGACAGCAACGGACAAGGGGGAATTTGGTGATGCAGATTTTGTGTCCGATGCTTGTCGAATAGATTAGTTTTATTTTACGCTGAATTTGTAATAGTTAGTGAAACGGTTTATCGAAGGTGTATAGACCCGCTCGTTTGAAGTGGTCAAACGAGAAGGTTATTCGGTTGACCGTGTGTGTTTGCAAGACAAGGGGTGTGACTATAAATAGAAAACCCTTGCCATTTGCAACACTAGGAGATTTTAGGAGTTTTTAGGAGGTTTGAGACCTCACCGGGAGAGATCACAACTTGGTCTCTCCCCGGATGTATACTTCTTTGGTATTAGTTCGGTTATCATGTAATCGGGCCGATTTGTAATGTTTTACTACCGGATTAATACAAAGTTGTTTGTTTATCATCTCTAATCTCTCCCGTCTTGAACCGATCTCACACGAATCACGGTTTCGGTCACGAAACTCGGTCCTACAATATTTCATATGCATACCATGTACTTATATTTATGCATTTACTTCAAATAAGTTTATATCTACTCAACGGTATTGGCGCGCTACGTAACATATATAAAATCCCAGAAGATAAAACTTATTCGGTACACTAACCTTGGTGTGTCAACATAAACAATATCTCCCGAAAAGGAAAAGAACTCCCCTCAGAAGCCTCATAGCGAAAGATCGCTCACTTTATCAGTCTTAATCTGCACCAAAAAAAAACAAATAGCAGATCACATATGCGTCAATGTCTAGTATCCCGTCTTTGCTAATGATGACGCCGCTAATTCTTGGCGGCTACTGATCAAAATGCCGACGCTAATACACGCGTCGCCACTTATGCTCTTGCCGAAGAATTTGCAGGGAAGATCCCCGGAGATTACACAAGACATTTCCAGATTACATAACTTGTCGAACTAAGAAACTGTATATCAAAAACGCAAACAAAGGATTCTCATATCCGCTAATAACTTGTCGGAACTAATAAATTTGAAGATTACATAACTTCTCATTGAAATCTCATATCAAAAATGGATTCTACATAAAATTACACTATTCATTTTCTAAATAATAAAACAAACCTGGTCGGAGCTTGAGCTTGAGCTTGTCGACATTACAACATTATGGTGGTGCTTGATAGAGCTTGTCGGCGGTAACGGAGGTTGTCGTTGGTAAGGTATGGAGCTTGAGCTTCGTATATTCTTTTCAATTCTAGCATTCCGATACCGCAACCTCCATGAGCTTTGGAGGGCAGGGTATGGTTCCGTTCAAGTTCGCTTTCCAAATAGGGAAATCTAACGAATTGTCGGTTATTGAAGTTTCTGGTTTAAAATCGGCTTTCCAACCAAAAATTGCGTGTTTGGTTCAGCCCCTAGAAGTTGAGAATGTTCAAGAAACTGTTGGAAAGAAGATTCGGCTTCCGTACCGCCAGGCTGGATGCCGTCTTTTAGTTCACGACAGCAATTGAGACAAACATCGTACGAGCAATCGGGACTTGGGCAGCTTCTGTGAAAATTGACAATCGATGTATTGCAGTTGTCACTGTCCAACAAGAATTATTTTTGTTTAGAAATTAGAATCGGTTATAAAAAACGGATGCTTTAGGATGAAATTTACCAGTACACTCTGTCATCTTCATCAACTGAAGTTTTCGGTACACGTTCTTCAGTCAATTCAACGCCTAAAAGTGGATAACAAACAACAACCTTAAACTTTAAGTTCTTTCCTAATTCCTATAAAACAAACTTGTGACTTTAATATAAATAAAGTTGTACCATGTATGCCAGATTCAACCATAAGCTCAGATCTTTGCTCTTCTTGTATATGCTTCAAAAGAGGCAGAGCCACCTTCCTACTGGAGCACAATAAACAACAAATGTTTCAAAGATTTAATTGCTAGTTTTGTTTCTTTTAATTTATTTTATTATGGCTTTGAATAAAAAAAAAGCTATATGCGTTATGGTTTGAAAACATTGACGAGAGCTTCCTCAAAGTTGTCACAAGTTTGAAACCAGATCATACTTATACATCATCACACCACCTAAAATTAGAAAAATGAATGCAAGAGTTTGGTTATAGGTTCACATATAAATGCAAACTTTGATTGTTTATATATAATTTGGTCACCTCAGATTATTTTTTCTCTTACGGATCAAATGGGTAACAATAAAAGATGCAACTTTAAAATAAACAAGTCAAATGGTCGAACTGGAATATGTTGAACATTGCCCAAAATGTACTTTTGATGCATAAAACCTCTTCATAAAAATAAGATTTTCAATGAGATGATATAGTTTTTTAATGGAATTTGACAAGCTAATCGTATAAGAAAAAAAAGTCATTTTTATGGGAAAAAAGGTGTTTTCATGACTTTCCAGTAATTGATATCTCATACCAGAAATTTGAAAAGCTGATTAATCACTATCTTATTTAGTTTATCAGAATTTTTGAGGATTACCGAAAATTAGTGTATGATCATAACTTAAACCAATACAACCGTTGTTTCATGCGTATTCTCATATAGTTATAGAAAGATACTTCATATCAATTAAAGTGTGTCTATGAAAGTGTGTCTGTTACTTAAATGACCTTAGGTAATGTTTGATGATCCTGCTCCATCAAATTTCCATGTTGCTGCAGCCTTCAGTTCTGCAAGAGATAATATTCTGACTTAACTTGTTGACTTTGACCCCAATATCTCTTTTCTATGATCTACAATAAGAATATATAACCATGACAAACCCTTATAATCTTTATCCCTACTTAGTATGCGCATGAATAGCCTAAAGAAGTTTTTCTAATATTACAAAGTAAATATTGAAAAAAAAAATAAAACTAATCTATGACCAGTAAAAATACATACATAACCAGATCATATTTACCGAAGGCTCAAACATACATCAACCAATTACCAAACCCAATATTCCATAAAACAACTCACATATATACCTTTAAAAAAATCAAACAAAAACAAATTAGATTACCATGGTTGCAAAAATCAATGAAGGACACTCAACCCAAACACTCTCTTCTTGTGTGGAAGAAGTATTGACCTCCAATCCTGAAATGAAAAAAATATAGTTCATTGAAACTAATAATAAGTAATCTCATCATAATCATTACAACCCATGAGGCGATATAAAACGTAACCGGAAACGCCGGAATCTTAAACAACCCTAAACAACTTAATTTGTCAGAATGTAGACCGGTCTTAAATCGACAATAAAAAGGTTAGAGATTTAACGCTTACCAGAGAAGAACAATCGAGCGCAGCAACCCAAAAACTTACCCCAACCCTACCGAATCTGATGAGGAATACAACGCCGTTGCCACTGTTTCATGGCGGAACCATATCCGTTGGAAGACGCATAAGACCCTTTTATGGCTGAACCCTAACCACCACCCCAACTGTTTCACAGCCTTGAACCACAACGCCACTGACGACCGAGAAAACCTTATTGTCACCGCTGGTTCATCGTCAACACTACTGTTGCTTGGAACCAAGAGCACAGTCACCAGTAATTAGGAATGTGTAGTTTGTGATTTGCCAATTATCGGAAAGATCATCGGACGCCAGAGGCCCATACGCTACCTCCAAACGTAGGGCGATAACAAAGACACAGAGGGGTGTATCAGATGATTCAATTGCAGGAGGAAAAAGAAACGATTCATATGCCTAGGAGTTAGGAGTTAATTGTAGCATTATTTCATGGATGAAATCCCAAAAACACCCCTAAAGTGTCTTAAAACTTTAGATAATGTGCAAGTTTACCCCCTCTAAAATAGCTTGGCTCTCTTGTACATGTTGCTTGAAGATGTGTACACAGTGTAAAATTACGATAAGGGTAGAAAACCCAGTTTACTTAATAAGGTAGTATAGATAGGAATAAGCTGTTAGGTTATCTAACAAAAACTAAAAACATTGTTTTTCATTTTTTATTTTATGGACGGTCAAAAGCTTTCGGTTTATAATTACTCGTCTAGGAGTATTTTTTTTTGAAAATCAAACTTCATTCAAAACCAAAAAGCGCAAGTTATCACCAAGAAGGGGACAGCAAGGCGAAAAACCACCAATCCAAGAACTTACATTACATCAAAAGAACGCCATCTCTCCCACTCTACAATTTCACCTTTAAATCTATGCTTATATCACAAAAAGGCCAACGTCTTGACATCCGCAACAATGTCCGCCACAGTCGAGTTCTTACAAGAAAACAACTTCTCGTTCATGGCCCTCCATAACCTCCAACTAGCTATAATGAAAATACCTTTCCGCTGCGCAGAACTGGTGCAAAGCCGCAACATCCTTCACTGAAAACATAGATCTCTGGGATCCGACAACAAACCGAAATACCATGCCAAACGCCTGCAGAAACACTACAACCTGTAATAATATGATCGATTGATTCTTCTGCTTCTTCGCACCACACACAAACGTCATTTTCCACATGAATATTCCTTCAAATCAAAGCTGTCTTCGTCGGGAGCCGATCCAACAAGGCACGCCACATAAAAATATTACACTTATTAGGAACCCACTTACTCCATTTAAAACCGAATTGATTCGCATTGTTACTCTGACCACGCATCCATTTCTTCGTCCCGGAAACCGAAAAAACTACGTCTCTACTATCGTTCCATTCCCATTTATCATCCCTATCATCCAACACGCAACCACCCAACTCAGCTTCCAATTCGCTCCTTTCTGCCATCTCGACTTCCAAACCCACAGCTGAATTCCAATTCCACTTAATATTTAACCCATCTTCAGACCACTCGCTTCTATCCGCAACAACACACAACTTGTTTTTTTTTTCTTTTCTAAACAGACTAGGAAACCTATCCTTCAGCGGTTGTTGTCCTAACCAAATATCAATCCAGAAACGAATTTGAGTCCCACTTCCAACCTTGCCTCGAATCATAGAACTAACCCCGATCCCTTGTATCTTAATTTTATTACAAACAGAGACTAACGTTTTCCAAACCCCCGTCAAATCATTACGGACTGGAGTATTGATAACATGATATAATGTTATGTGTAGAGAGATCATATGATATTGTATCTATCCAATCGTATCATAGCATTTAATATTATATCTTATCATATCAAAAGGAAAAAAAAAACATAAATGCCGGTGGGATTTCCCACCAACACTCCTCCACTTTCACAATTCAAACTTTTAATTTGCCTCTTGTCATCTTTTATAATTTGCTTCCTTAACCCTTCAACTTTTACAATTAGCATTTTCACTAAGTTGGTTATATTTGTGTGGCGTTTAAGGAACTGTGTTTGCATTTATTCATCTGGCCAGTTTCGGTTTCTCAATGTTTTTTACATTGGCGTTTGGCCTAAACCCTCGTACACTACAAAGTTTTAACCATGGTGTTTTTCCTATAACCTTATAAACACTTTACAACATTACTAATCATTGAAAAATCTCACGTTTGGTCCCTCCAACCTTTAGCGTATCTAAAGGTTTATACCTTTTCACTAACTTGGTTATATCTACATGGCATTTTAGGAGTTACGAATTAATGAAAAACTTCATTCCTTCTTTTGAGTGCATTGTGTTTTACACAAATTTCCTTTAACACGGCCATGGCTATAGGGCTAGGGTTTTCAAAAGTATTGTTTTTTTCGGTAGGTTTTCTTTTGAGTGCATTATATTTTACATATATTTCGAGTCCTCCTTTCGAAGTTTGACATGTAGTCGTGTCGCAACGCACGCGGGTATTGTTGCTAGCACTATCTTAAGGATGGGACACCTCAACGCATTATTAAAGTACACCCCTTTATGCAAGGCATTACATTATCCTCTAGTCCTTTTGTATGATGAGCACGGTTAGTCGCTTCTTAACAGAAATCTAACAATGAATGTGTGCTATCGCTACATGATTCACGTTGGGCAAACATTTATTTAGTTCGGCTAAAATTTGGGTGTCTTTTCCAATAATATTTGGTAGACGTAAATGTATGTATAAAGCAAAGTGGTCTTGATTACTTAAGTGTTCATAAAAATATGTTCAAAAATGAATATTTTCAAGGTATACATGACATAGTGCTCAGAATCCAAGCACTAGGAAAACAAATCATCTTACCTTCCTATTTCACTAGTGGGCCTCACTACATGTATAAGCATTATTATAACATTCCAAAAACAAATTTAGTAATTAAACCAAATTAACTAGGGATAAGCGGGTAAAATACCAATAATGGTAAAGGTTAACCCGATAAATACTAGGATTTAAATAAATGAATCTAATGTTAGATAAAAGGTGAATGAATACTTTTTAGAAGATAAAGTTTACAAAAGGCTTGGGCTACCGAGACTTAAATTAATCCGGGTTGGTCATATTCGGTGATGCCCCATAACCTGATTTTATTAAGTAGTAGATTTGTTATGTAAGTCATGAAATAAAAATATCTACGTGATCTAACTTAGGTAATTGAGGAGTTAAATACTATGAGATGAATGTGTTAATGCTAAATAGAAGTGACTAGCTAAACCTTACGGGCTAAAAGTGAACATGCTAGAATTTTAGATAAAAAAACGAAAGTAGTTGAAGGTAGAGTGAGTGTTTGTGGCATGGATTAGATAGGAAAGAAACAAATTTTCTCTTTCACAATAACTCAAGAATTCAGCCAATTCATAAGGTTCCTTGCATGTTCACAAATTGCTCATCATCTAGTAACTACAAACCTAAGGTCTGTGGTGAAATTGCATATGATGAGTTTTATGTTAAGTGGGTCTTGATGGTTTGATGAAATTGATGATGTATTGATGTTTATAATCATCATAATTGCTTGTGTGTGTAAAATACATAAACAATTTAGAGATTTGATTAAGTGTTTCTACATGTTATGTAGTGGGTTTTAACATAGGTATGAAACTCAAACTCTTGTATGATTAAATTGATAAATTTCCTTGATAAGTGAAGAAATTGGGTTAGCTAGATGTTAAGGAATGTATGAACTTGTTGAGTTGAAAGATACATAGTAATTTTGGTTGGAAAATTGAGCTAATATGATGGCCTAATAATGATACCTACCAAGCATTCAATAAAATACCTAAACTAGTTATATCGAATTACAAGTGTATCAATGTGTAACGCCCCAAAAATCTAATATTTAATAAATATGGCATATACTAGATTTATGTATGAAATAACGTAACTAGATTTGACGAACTAGGATTAGCTAACCTAGTTTGTATATCTATTAGTCTCAAGAAGGAAAGAAATAAATTAACAATAGTACAAGGGTTGATCTTGCATATTTTAAGGGAAGTTTAGGTTAAGTGGTGGAACACCACAAGTCTTATGTTGGTGTCGATGCAAGCCAAGAAGCCAAGAGGGTTTCTCATGGTGATGAAATGTTGAAGAATTGAAGTAGAATCCAGCCTTAACTCTCGTACATGAATCAAGATTCTTCACCATCTAGCTCAAATAAACATGTGGTAAGTTATAGAATATGATTTGGCGACTTTGTATGAAGTGGGTTCATGATAAATTGTAGGTCCCTCCTCCCGGATGATGAGAATAAACCTTATCCTTGTTATATTAACACACTAGCGAGTGCGGAATCCAAGCTAGCATGCAAACCGAGATCGAGACAAGTATAAACACAAAACACACAAGGTTCACCGATTAACACCACTTGTATTAATACGAATGAAGGTTCCAGTTACAAGCTCAATGTTTACAGATGTATTCCGTAAACTCTCTCTCTCGTGTGTGTGTGTGATTTCAGCAGAATGCTGCTAAGTGTTCTCCTATGGTGTCTCTCTTGTCTCTAAGTGTCTCTACTGAAATGAACACAACACTTGGGTATTTATACCCGACACAGCAGGTATGGTCGAAGGATAAGGAAGTCTGGTCGAAGGATCATCTATCGACCAGAATGCTACCGAAAGATCCATACATACCTCGAAGGATGATATCCTTCGAGGTCCATCTGTATCAATCGAATGACATTATCTTTCGAGGTCATCGAAGGATACAAACCATCCTTCGATGACATCCTTCGACACAAGCATGTTTCAACCAATGTGCTAACTGTTTGGCCAAATCAAACCGGAGGATGGTTGACTTGGTCAAACTTACATCGAACGCACATATAAACAAATCTAACACAAGACATCGTTTTGTATCATGACACATTACAGACAAAGTACAGACACAAGCAGCTTTGTCTTGATCTTCGTGTCTTCAAGTCGAGACCAAATCGAACTGAGCCGAGTTGAACCGAGCCGAGTCGTGTCCACAAAATATGCATCAACAAACTCCCCCTTGGACGCTACTCGTGAGGTTCAACTTCGATGTCTTCCACGTCGGAGGATCTTCAAAGTCTTCACGCATCGTAAGTAGAGAGTGTATCAACAAACTCCCCTTTTTGTTTAGGTAGTGTGTCAATAAACTCCCCCTTAGATTGAACTCTCCATTGAGTCATGCTCGTGAATCTTTTGACTTGTCAATTCTTCAGATCCTTGTGGTGTTGATGAAGGGTCAGCGGCAACTCGATCACTTTATCCTTTGAGTGCCTCCACTTCGTGTCTTCATTCCAAAGCTAGTCATCGACCATGTTCTCCTCGCCTTTAGCATCTGCACATGCAAGAAAGCTAAACGCATAATGAGAACAACCGCTTGGAATATAGTTAACATTTAAACAAATGACACATATGAGATCAAATCTCAATCAAACACCAACCGACAACAGTTTGAAAGTTTAGAAAATGTACAATCTTAATCCTTTAACTTTCAAAACTTGTTAACTTCGACAGTTTATGAAGATGCAATTGTTTTCTGGCTTACGATCAGGATTTTGGGTAGGAAAGACTCGAGTTCCAATCATCAGTCAATCAAAAATAAACTAGAAGCAAAATCTTTTTGGATTTTATAAAGTTTATATTAAAACACACCTAAAATCTTTTTGGAATTTTTCATTTTTCGAAAGTAAAGACGGAAAACAATAAATATATACAAAGATACATAAACTGAAAACAGTAAATAAATATCTACAGACATTCTTTTTGCGAGTTTCGAGGGTAAGAGAATCATATCAGTGTATGGTCATGCCAAAACGCTCTCTTTGTTCAATTAGTTAACATTAAGATAAGCATCCTATAACAATTATCGGTATTGTTGTCCACTTAAGCTCAACTTATCAGATGTAATAATGGCGAGGGGATACGTTAATGTATGATTTATACTTACCGACCGGTGTTCATCCACATCACGACACATTCCCGTATCAAGGTATGCACGAGGGTTCATCTTACCGGTGAGTATACCGATTATCATCTGTTTGACCGTATATGATGTGAGATTCTCACTTATTTTGATTGAAAACAAGCCCTATGTGATAGAATCACTTATTAATGAGGAACTTGATTTTCGATGCATGAAGGGCACAGGAGCAAGTCCGTGAACAGGTCAGTACTTTCGTACAGCAGAGAGACGAACTTGACTCCCGGAAAGAATTTGTGATATTTTATCACTTATTTTGTTTGGACATGTGATTGTTTATCACTTATTGAGGTCGAATGCAGTATGTAATATGTACACGTATGTATAGTATCATGGAAGATCTAGACTTGCGTCCCCGTTATTTTTCGGTAAAAGAAACAACCATGATACCCAGATGATAAACAGCATAAAGACCGAATATCTCAGAACCTCGGCAATCTCTCAAACGAAATTTCGGTACTAAGACCATATGCCAATGAATGGTTCCCACCCAATCTTCAGTCGATTTAAGTTTATATCACCCTGCACACTTTAAAATGATTGTGAGCCTACCGATACATCTTATATAGAGCTGCTTATCGCTTTTTCATTTAAGGTTTAAAGAGGTTTAGACAGACCACTGATGTACTATCATTTTCTCTTTTTCTCGCCAGGAAACTCATTTTTGTTTTTCTATTGTTTTTGTGCTTTTGAAATTTTTCTATGTTTTTGGATTTTTCAAATTTTGGATTTACTCCCCCTAAAATCAACAAATTAAGATAAAATTTAAAAACACAAAGGTATTTACAAAAATGACTTTCCGATGTTGGTTAACTCATGTTTTACCTTAATGCCGTTTACCAAAATTAAGTTTTAATCTGAAAAGATTTATCGAATTTTGGAAAAATCAGTTGGCATGTCGGTTTGCGGTGCGGACCATGACAACATTGTCTGGCCAAAGAGTGCTGTACGAGATAATACAAATTCATAAAGCAGCTTAAATATCGACAAGTAAAGGAGAGATTAGAAATTTAAAACCGTATCCTGCAACTGCTTCGTGCATTGCAAGGAATCTCAGCGCTCTCCCAAACTGGATATCCACCCGGTGTGGATTTCAAAGACGATTTTTGTAACTACTTAGAAGTCTCTTGACAGCAACAAGATCATAAACCTTTGGGTCCGGCTGGTCTTCCACATTGCACCAGCGAAGGTTTTTGTCTTTCTCTTTCAGAAGTAGTGTGCGGTTGTTTAATCCAAGCCAAGGCATCCGCACACCCGGTTGGTTTGTTCAACAAACACATTTTCTTCAATCACATCGCGTAGAAATGTACACTGCACGTTCATCTTGTTGATTTTGAACCTCAAACGTGCTGCAGGTGCGTACATTTTGATTTGAATCTACCCTGGGGACCCGATCAAAGCTTGATTGTAAAAGGCTTTGCATTTTTGTCGAAGCTTTTCAAACTCTTTCAACAGACAATTTTGTTTCTCTTTTCCTTTTCTTTTCTTCTCTCCATCAAAGGCAACAATTTCTTCTGTCGCCTATTTTGTGCATGGACACTCCACTATCAACAATCTTACGACTATTGAAAGTTCCTCCTGGAATATCCTACACACTCATTCAAAGATTAGACGGAGAGGGGGACCCAAGCCTTTGTGGACTTGGGTCGTCCTTGATCATCAAGGAAAGTGATTTCAATCACTTGATGATTAGGAAAAAGAACCTGCGGTGCTCCCCCTGATTGAATTACCTGCTTTGGCTTCCAAGCTGTTTGTCCTTTACCAGTATTTGTATTAATTGTTTTAGCATTTACTGGTTTTGCAGTTTTAGGTTTTGCTTGAACAGGTTTTTCTTCTTTGACCTCTGATTTTAAGGCCTTTTCAATTACCTTTTGATTCTTTTGTTTTAACTTCTTTTCCCTTTCTTTCAAGACACGTGGGTCTTGTTTCGGGGAAACTGATCGTTTTTGGTAATTGGTTTCTTGGGGAGCCTTCAATTTTTGCAGGTATGGGCAGTATCTTACAATATGCCCAATTGTGCCACACTCAAAACACATTCTCCGCTCTACAAACCTCGGAGAAACATGTTGATGACCAGACTGAGAACCAGACAATGAACTTTGTGATCTAGATGTACTTGGACCTAAATCACATCCGTTGGAGTGTTGGGTGTAATTATTCTGATCATTTCGTTTTAAAATTCTAACTTGTTTTATAAAATCAATGTTAGATTTATCCTGAAATGTTTCAAGTTTATCCGTACCCTTGGATCCAACAAAGTTCACTTTCGGTTCTCTTTTCTTAACAGGAGCTCTTTTGTTTTGCACCTTTGGCTGTTGAACCTTAGGTGCTTGAACATTCTTGTTCTGAGCCTTCTTTCCCTGTGCTTTACCCTTTCCGGAGTTGACTTGTTGTTTTCGCTCAATTGGTTGTTTTTGGTTTCCGTATTGTTTTCTAATTTGTTCACACGGAATTGGATCACATTGAGTGACGGTAACTTTGCCACTTTTGTTCCCCAAAAACTTATCAGTACATCCTTCAAAAATTTGCTCAATTAAATCTTGATTTACATTTTTAATTGGAAAATCTTTGTTAGAGTAGATTTTGTCATCTCCTTTGAGCGTGTACAACAAGTTATTCCCTTCACAACTAGATACAAGGGACTCCATTCCTTTTGACATTTCAGTCTTACTCGGTTCCACTGGTGGATCACACAAGATGTGATTCTCGATTGGAATATCTGTTGTAACCGAGTTAGACTGTTGGTTCACAATTACTTCAGATTCATCATCCGAAGAATCAGCATCCTCAACAATTGGAGGATTCTGTTCCTTATCACACGATGAATCTGTCACATTCTCAGATTCAGATTCTGATTGACCCGAGGATGATGTACCAGTTGTGAACCCGAGGCCTGCTGCAAAGTCATCTAGACCGAGTGGCACAGTAGGTTCAAAACGGGGCATATACTCGTCATCAGGCAATTTGGAGTAATTGTGATTCATTGGGGGAGGACATGATTTGAATCCATTACACTTCCTATCCCCCTTTTTCTTTTGAACATCAATAATGTGATCCAAAACATAGCGGGAATTGGAATAGCTTTCCAATTTCTACTTAATTGTCTCACATTCACATCTAGCTGTTGCTAACTCTACCATTTGCTTTTCAATTGTGTCAATTAAATCATTGTTAGCATGTTGTTTTCTCAAAACAGCCCTTTGTAATTCAGAAACATCATGTTTTAATGACGCAATTGTAGCTTTAAATTCCTTTTCATTTCTGGTTAAAAACAAGTTAGCTTCAGTTGCTTTAGAAAGATCAACAATCAATTCTTGATTGTGTTTGTTTGTGACTTCAAACTTCTTTTCCTGTTCAGCATATTTAACCTTTAAACTATCACAATTTTCACAGCTAACTACAGTGGGTTCATCGACACTTACCTGACCTGATGAACTGTCGACATTAGCCGTAAAGGCTGAATGGAAAGAAAAAGATCCATCTTCAGAGAAGAACTTAGCAAGCTTCTCGGAAGTTCCAGCAGATTTCTGGCAAAGAATAGATCTCCTCTTGCATAATACTTCAGCTTCAGCCAGAAGTTCATCAACCTTCAAATTCAAATCTAAAGTATCACTTGATAAATCACCAACATCAAGTGATTCCCCATCCATGCTCCCACTATAACCCGAACTATCTTCATCTTCTGAAGATTCACCAGCAGACACGGGTTCTACTGTCTTCTCAGTCACTTTAGCATAACATGCTGTTCCACCATTTCCTCCTTCTCCAAGCTGAAGCGACCAATCACAACCTTCATCTATTTGAACCACGAGTCCCCGGTTGGCATTTGATGACCCTGGTTGGCTTTGGTTGTTGACAGGTATCAATGTACGAACATTGTTCCTGTTCTGGTTCTGCTGGTTGTCTTGATTTCTGAAGGGATTTTGATTTCCATGCTGAGCTGGTCTTGTGCATTCCCTTTTGAAATGACCTCGTTCACCACAGTTAAAGCATGTTACAGCTTGCTTGTCGAACCCATACTTGGTGTCTTTCTTGCTTTCCAAGTTGGTTCTCCCCGTCCTTTCCATAAACTCCTTTGCTCTTCGAATTGCACTAGCAAGAGCCCATTTGATATCCATCATTTCAAACTCATCTCTATCCACTTGCTGATAATCTTCATTGGTTAGATTGATATTCCCAATCTGACCTGCAATCAATCCACAATAAGCACTAACCAAGGTATTCAACATCTCCATATGCTCCTTGGCTATTTCGACACTGACTTTGGAAAAGTTGGAAGTGTCTAATCTGACTGTGTTTGGATTGGAAGTGGCTTGAAAGTTTGAAGAGTTTCCATAAAACCCTTGCTGTTGCGGTTGTTGCTGCTGAGGAGCTGTCGGTTTCACATCTGATCTTGGATACATCAAGTATGCTGAAGGATCAAACTGATCTGTTGTTGAAGGTGCAGTGTTTGAGATGAAAGCTGTTTGAAGCTTAGCATGTTGAGAAGCTGGTTTTTCTCCACTGATACCTCCTGCAATCCCAAAATACATCTCTGGACTTTGAGGAGTTAGTGTTCTTTTTGCCTTCAGTTTTTCTTCTACATCCTTGTTCTCCAATTTTTGAATTAAATCATAAACGGTGATAGTGTCTAAAACACCATTTTCTTTAAGGATTTCAAGATAACTGCTCCACTTTGCTGGTAAGCTATCAGCAAATCTCTTTGTCATTTCTTGTGGAGTGGCATTGACTTTAAAAGCAAACATCTCGCTCAACAAGTGATGAAACCTTGTAGATAAATCTGCCAAAGTCTCATTCTCCATACACGTGAATCCTTCAAACTCTTTCTTCAGTAAATCTTGCTTGATCTTTCTTGATTGAGCATTTCCTTCACATCTTAACGTGAGCATATCCCACAAACTTTTAGTAGTCGTGCAGTAAACAAACTGGTGGTAAATGTCTCTGTTAAGAGCTTGTGTGAGAATCATGAATGCTTTCTTTTCTAACTCAAATTTCTTCTTATCTTCATCAGACAGAGTGCTGTAAGTTTGTGGATTAGATCCTGCAACTTCCAACTCACTGTCAAATGGAGTGAAGAAACACATCCATAGATCTTGACCTTGCCCCTGAACATAAGTTCTCAGCCTTTCTTTCCACCATCCCCAATCATTGATGTGATTTAACTTTGGCGGTTTTGTGCTTGTACCAGTTTCACTGTCGTTCTGCATCATAGATTGAATGCTGCTGCTTTGATTTGTGACCAATGCCCATTGATTTGCAGTTATCATTGCAGCTTGAGTTGGGGCAATAGCTCGCAAGAATGCATTTTTGTCAAACTCTGGCTCAGGTTGTGTAGCTGATGATTGTGGAGTCGAAGTTAATTGAGTCCACCACTCACCGTTTGTTCCCATTTTATAAAAATTAATATATTAAGTGAAAATTGATTTAAAATAAAATTAATTTTCACAAACTATGTTAATTTTTCGAATGATAACAACCAGCCGAAGGATCCCTGTTCGAAAGACCTGAAAAACACAAACTGTTAAACTTAAACAGATTAGGGTCGAAAGATCAACACTTGTTCGAAAGATAGACACTTGTTCGAAGGATCAACAGTGTTCGAAAGATCACTGTTGAGTTTCGAACGATGACTTCGAAAGATTCTCCAAGACGAAGGATCCTTATCTTTCGAAATGTAACAGAAGCTCGAACAATATATCCTTCGAAAAGATTCCTTGGCTCGAAAGATAACTCACTGACTTCGAAAGATGTTCGAAGGATGGGTATCTGTCGAACCTCCTTGATCGAAAGATGATCTTTCGATTCCGAAGGATATCTTTCGATGAGCTCTGACACAGTTGACAAATGTTGACAGGTTGGTGAGAAAGGTGACAAGTTGGTAGAAACTTTCGGCAGAAGGTATGTTCAGACGTGCTTTCTGCCAAAACCAGATTTGGTTTGAATATTTTAACCAGTTGTCCTTTCCCAATGCACAAACAACTTTCGAAATCAATTAAACAAGATCAAAATATTTAACACTTTGAAGAACACTTGAATATATGATGAAGATATCAAGAACAAACCCAGAAAAATTTGAATTTTCTGATGAACCGACAACTGCCGAACACGAGTTTTGGCCGAAAATTCAATAAAAACCACCCTTTAACATGTGAAAGAGATAAACAACAAAGTTTTTATAAAAATTTCAGCAAAACAAGCAGATTTTCGAAGTTTTAAAGCTGATTTTTCAGAAAAATATGAACTCCAAAAATCCGAAACACACCCGAAAACACTCGGTTTTAACAAGGAAAAGAGCCAAGGCTCTGATACCAATTGTAGGACCGGGTTTGGGGACCGAAACCGTGATTCTTGTGATTATGTTCAAAGATGGAAGAGATTGGCAATGATAAACAAACAACTTTGTATTAATCCAGTAGTAAAACGTTACAAGTCGGCCCGATTACATGATAACCGAACTAATACCAAAGGAGTATACATTCCGGGAGAGATCAAGTGGTGATCTCTCCCCGGGTGAGGTCTCAAACCTCCTCTCACTCTCTTGTGTTGCAAATGACCAAGTGTTGGTATTTATACCCAACACAGGTTGTATGGTCGAAGGATCTAACTGACTGATCGATAGATCATCTGTCGATCATCCAGCTATCGAAATATACACATATACCTCGAAGGATGACATATCCTTCGAGGTCCATCTTCATCCTTCGATGGATATCTTTCGAGCTCATCGAAGGATATACACAATCCTTCGATGCCTTATCCTTCGACACCAAACATTATACAACCATAATTTGTCTAGCAAACACACACGGTCAAACGAATAACCCTCTCGTTTGACCACTTCAAACGAGCGGGTCTATACACGTTCGATAGACCGTTTCACTAACTATTACAAATTCAGCGTCAAATAATAACTAATCTATTCGACAAGCATCGGACACAAAATCTGCATCAACAAATTCCCCCTTGTCCGTTGCTGTCGAATGCTGAAAATGCAACTGCAATCGATCTTCAGTCAAGTATTCATCTTCTCTGTGTTAACAAATTCCCCCTTGACCGATGATCCAGGTAAGTAGTATCTTGACGCTCCTTGTAAAATATTTCCCCCTTAAAGTACGCGTATCCGTGTTGGGTGTTGTGCAATTTCCTCAATTGACCGATCTTCCGCTGATCTTCCAATACTCCAACCGGCATTTGATAAGGGTTCCAATCTTTAAGAACTGCATCAAGTCTTGATCTTGTCATAAGAACTCTATTTCATCCAAGCATACTACATTGATAGAGATTTCTGGTGAACTGTCTTCTGTAAACCGTCTTTGTGGAATCGACCAAGTAATGCACTTTAATCTTCAGCATCAACACTCAGGAAAGTCAGCTAGACCAAGTGTATCCCTTGCAAGCTCAACCAGAAAGCTTAGTTGAACTACATCCAGATCTCATTGTCTCGCCTTTGTGAAGTTGACCACGTAATGCACTACAGATCTTCAGCATCAGTACTCAGGAAGTCAGCTAGACCAAGTACATCGTTTGCAAACTCAACGAATTGAGTTACCCCCAGATCCCTGTAAAATCCCAAAGAAACATCAAACCCAAAACCGAATCCTGCAGGTCTTCAGCCTTGAACTATCAGCTTTCATTAAGATTCCCCAGGTCTTCAGTGAACAGCGCTTTTGTAACTACTGTAGACTTTAGAAACCTGTATTTTTCCGTGCAAAACCCTTCACGCTGGCTGGAGAATTAAATAAAATCCTCAAATATGTGTATGTGCAAAACATTCCACGCCGAACCGTTTGTATCACCAGAAAATCACAAACTCTACCACCTGTGATTGCGTTTAGAAATTTACCGAAGAAATTCAATTTTTACCATTGTAGGACCGGGTTTGGGGACCGAAACCGTGATTCTTGTGATTATGTTCAAAGACGGAAGAGATTGGCAATGATAAACAAACAACTTTGTATTAATCCGGTAGTAAAACGTTACAAGTCGGCCCGATTACATGATAACCGAACTAATACCAAAGGAGTATACATTCCGGGAGAGATCAAGTGGTGATCTCTCCCCGGGTGAGGTCTCAAACCTCCTCTCACTCTCTTGTGTTGCAAATGACCAAGTGTTGGTATTTATACCCAACACAGGTTGTATGGTCGAAGGATCTAACTGACTGATCGATAGATCATCTGTCGATCATCCAGCTATCGAAAGATACACATATACCTCGAAGGATGACATATCCTTCGAGGTCCATCTTCATCCTTCGATGGATATCTTTCGAGCTCATCGAAGGATATACACAATCCTTCGATGCCTTATCCTTCGACACCAAACATTATACAACCATAATTTGTCTAGCAAACACACACGGTCAAACGAATAACCCTCTCGTTTGACCACTTCAAACGAGCGGGTCTATACACGTTCGATAGACCGTTTCACTAACTATTACAAATTCAGCGTCAAATAATAACTAATCTATTCGACAAGCATCGGACACAAAATCTGCATCAACAAATTCCCCCTTGTCCGTTGCTGTCGAATGCTGAAAATGCAACTGCAATCGATCTTCAGTCAAGTATTCATCTTCTCTGTGTTAACAAATTCCCCCTTGACCGATGATCCAGGTAAGTAGTATCTTGACGCTCCTTGTAAAATATTTCCCCCTTAAAGTACGCGTATCCGTGTTGGGTGTTGTGCAATTTCCTCAATTGACCGATCTTCCGCTGATCTTCCAATACTCCAACCGGCATTTGATAAGGGTTCCAATCTTTAAGAACTGCATCAAGTCTTGATCTTGTCATAAGAACTCTATTTCATCCAAGCATACTACATTGATAGAGATTTCTGGTGAACTGTCTTCTGTAAACCGTCTTTGTGGAATCGACCAAGTAATGCACTTTAATCTTCAGCATCAACACTCAGGAAAGTCAGCTAGACCAAGTGTATCCCTTGCAAGCTCAACCAGCATGCTTAGTTGAACTACATCCAGATCTCATTGTCTCGCCTTTGTGAAGTTGACCACGTAATGCACTACAGATCTTCAGCATCAGTACTCAGGAAGTCAGCTAGACCAAGTACATCGTTTGCAAACTCAACGAATTGAGTTACCCCCAGATCCCTGTAAAATCCCAAAGAAACATCAAACCCAAAACCGAATCCTGCAGGTCTTCAGCCTTGAACTATCAGCTTTCATTAAGATTCCCCAGGTCTTCAGTGAACAGCGCTTTTGTAACTACTGTAGACTTTAGAAACCTGTATTTTTCCGTGCAAAACCCTTCACGCTGGCTGGAGAATTAATTAAAATCCTCAAATATGTGTATGTGCAAAACATTCCACGCCGAACCGTTTGTATCACCAGAAAATCACAAACTCTACCACCTGTGATTGCGTTTAGAAATTTACCGAAGAAATTCAATTTTTATCCCCCCATTTCTTTGGTAAAATCTCTAAACCTTAACAGATTCTCTCCACTTCAAAGAAAACTGTCGTCAAATGTTCACCAATTCCCTCCACTAAGCGGAACTGTCGTCAATCTTTATTGAATGTTCTCGGTTCCGAAAAATCACGAAAACGACTTTCTTCTTTGCATATTCTAGTTGAATAAGAACGTCCCCTAGTACCCCGTAGGATCCGACTTGTATCCCTCCAAAGACTTTGTGAACTCGTTAGGACCGGTGTTGACATTCCAGGTTCATTCATTCGTTACCAAATGCGAGAATATGACAATAAACAAAAAAGATTTCTTCGTTGCATATTCTAGTTGATAAAGCAATGTCGCCTAGTACCCCATCGGATCCGACTTGTATCCCTCCAAAGACTTTGTGAACTCGTTAGGACCGGTGTTGGCGTTCAAGGTTCATACGTTCGTCTTCAAATGCGAGAATATGACAATAAACAAAATGCTTTCGAACATTTACGAATAACCGGTAACAATCATAAACATTGACGTGCGGAAGTGAACATACCATTCCGTTTTTGGCCCATAATAGTCGCGTCACCATTTTTGACATTTGCATCGGTAACCGTGACTACCCCACATTTTTCAAAAAAATAAAATCAAGTTCTCTTCATCTTCTTCCTTTTTTTTTTTTTTTTTTTTTTTTTTTTTTTTTTTTTTTTTAACAAAATGTTTTCATCATTCCACATCATCTGGCTCCTTCGAAACATCTGGATCTTTCGGTTAACAAATTTCTTCGAAATATGCTGGATCCTTCGATCTGGATCCTTCGATCTGGATCCTTCGATCTGGATCCTTCGACCTGGATCCTTCGACCTGGATCCTTCGACTGATCCTTCGAAAAAACTGTTTGATCTTTCAAAGTTCCTTACATCTTTCGAGCACCTTAACATCCTTCGAAGTCTGTTCAATCTTTCGATGGCCAAACAGCATCCTTCGAAATATGAAGCTGCCAAGAACATCAAGAACACAGCCACTGTGTAAATCTGCAGATTTGACGAAAACACTGTATTTTTTTTATTTTTGATGATGATAACTTGAATATTTAGGTGAAAAACATAAAACCCAACACTCGTTTCAGCACAGATCTGAATATTCGGGTCCAGATCTGAGTTTTTCTTGATTTTCACTTTTTTTTTTTACATCTTGAACAAAAAGCACAAAAATCACAGATCTAGAGCACATGTGACTTAGTAAACGGTTAGATTTACTAAATCGGGCACCATGGCTCTGATACCAATTGTAGGACCGGGTTTGGGGACCGAAACCGTGATTCTTGTGATTATGTTCAAAGACAGAAGAGATTGGCAATGATAAACAAACAACTTTGTATTAATCCGGTACTAAAACGTTACAAGTCGGCCCGATTACATGATAACCGAACTAATACCAAAGGAGTATACATTCCGGGAGAGATCAAGTGGTGATCTCTCCCCGGGTGAGGTCTCAAACCTCCTCTCACTCTCTTGTGTTGCAAATGACCAAGTGTTGGTATTTATACCCAACACAGGTTGTATGGTCGAAGGATCTAACTGACTGATCGATAGATCATCTGTCGATCATCCAGCTATCGAAAGATACACATATACCTCGAAGGATGACATATCCTTCGAGGTCCATCTTCATCCTTCGATGGATATCTTTCGAGCTCATCGAAGGATATACACAATCCTTCGATGCCTTATCCTTCGACACCAAACATTATACAACCATAATTTGTCTAGCAAACACACACGGTCAAACGAATAACCCTCTCGTTTGACCACTTCAAACGAGCGGGCCTATACACGTTCGATAGACCGTTTCACTAACTATTACAAATTCAGCGTCAAATAATAACTAATCTATTCGACAAGCATCGGACACAAAATCTGCATCAACATAAATCCTTGATTAGGTATGAAATTAAGCATGATTATGTATTAAAATCATCATATAGAACTTCTTTTGTGTATGATTTTAAGTAACTTGATGTTTGTAAGTGTATCCTTTTTAGGGATGATGAAGATGGCGACATGGGTATGTTATCCATGTCCAAACCTTGTGTAAATGTAATGAATTAGCTAGTGTGTGATGCATAATTGTTGCTTAGATTGAAGGATGGTATGAAATTTATTTGATTCTTAGTGATGATGATGAATCAATGTAAGAAATAGGAATAAAAGCATGAATTAGTTGTACATTGTGCATTAAACGATGTACGCACACTGATGAAATGCCTAGTGTAGGTTATTATGTGAAATTACATGCTAATTGTAGGTCCACTTGGAGGATCAAGAAACCTACTTCCTTGTTTATATAACACACTTACGAGTGTAGAATCCACGTAAGAATGCAACCAATGCAAAGTATAACAAACACAAGTAACCAAAGATTCACTGTCTTAATTAATCTGAAGAGAACAAGTACAAACCCATACATACAATGTTTGAACAGACTCTCTGTGCTCTCTTGGTTGTTCTGCGAATAAATGATGTCTATATATAGGCCCAGACCCAGTAACATTACGAAGAATGTTATTGGGCTCACGAAACATCTAAGCCCACGAAGAATGTGGTTCTTCGTCATCCAAACCAACGAAAAACTAACTGACGAAGAAGGGTTCTCATCACTATCACACAAGGACGAAGATGTTGTTCGTGAAGATGTTATCCCACGAAGAATGGGTTCTTCATGGGTAGGCTACAAACACAGACAAACATTCGAAATAGACAGACAACAAGAAACAAACAAACAAACACATACAACAGACTGCACAAACAACAATTGTTTTACATCATTACAACATAAATGTAGTACCAAGTCAAGATAGGAGGATAACTTGTGCCTTTGTACTCTGACTTCAGACCATTCCTCGACCCTTTTTGTCTCGAGATTCTAAACTCTTAAATTTGGGGTGGTATACCCAAGAAAGTATCCCTTAATTGCTTTTGCCCCAAACTTTCTACCTGGATTGATGATAGTGCAAGGAGCCCATAACGGTTCAAGAAATTGTAAATCTGGTTTCCGTTTGTGCGGTAGCTCAAAGCATGTCATGTTGTGTCTTTTTACTGTAAGGACTCGGTTCATCGTGTAACATGCAGAGGCAACAACTTCACTCTAGAATGGAATGGGCAACTATAACTCTACCTACATAGTCCTTGCAGTTTCGATCAATGTTCGGTTCTTACGCTCAATGATGCCATTTTGTTGAGGAGTGTATCTAGCACTGAAATCATGAAGAACTCCTCCATAGCGTGATTCTTAAACTCAATTCCATTGTCGCTGTGTATGCGTGTCAATTTCAAAGTATACAAATTCCCAATCATACTGATCAAATTTTTTATAATTTTGAAAGTCCCACTCTTGTGTGCCATAAACGCCACCGAAGAAAAAAATGAATAATCATCTGTCACATATTTGAGAAACACTGAGAAGATTGTGATCAAGTTGTTGCACAAAGTTGATCTTGTCAAAACTCACAACCCCGTTGGATACCATGCCTTCACCAGTAATATATCCGCCTTTATATCCAGCAAAAGCAACATAACCTCCTCTAATAGATTTGACGTTGTAGAGAAGTCTCATGTCGCCGGTCATGTGCCTGGATGCCCCACTATCAACAATCCAAAGACTACTGATAGTTCCTCCTGGAACACCCTGCACATGTACTCAAATGATTAGTAGGAGATAGGGACCCAAGCCTTCGTGGACTTGGGTCTTCCATTTTCATCGACAAAAGTTATTTCAACTTCGCGATGGTTTGGAAATGGTGATGCTCCCCCTGAATTTGTGACCAATTTAGGTTTCCAAGTCTGTTGAGTTTTACTAGTTTGATTGTTTGAAATTTTAACTTCGTGATTGTTTGAAGTTTTTGAAATTTCTGGTTTGACTGAAACAGGTTGTTTTTTACCCACATCGGTTTTAAGAGCCTTTTCAATTACTTTGATTTGCTTGCGTTTCTGTTTCTTCTCCCTTTCTTTCACAAGACGAGGATCTTGTTATGGAGAAACATATCGCTTTTGGTAATTTTTCTCACGGGGAACATCAGCTTTAGCCTTTGACTTATGAAGATATAGACAATTTCAAATGATATGTCCAAATTCACCACACTCGAAACATAATCTTCGTTCAACAAACCCCGAAGTATCATGTTGATGTCTCGTTGAGGAACTCTGTGATTTTGATGTACTTGGTCCTGAATTGTTTTGACCATCTATTTTCAAAATTTTAACTTGATTAACATAAAGCACATTAGATTTGTTTTCAAATGTTTCAAGTTTATTGGTTCCCTTCGACTTCACAAAGTTCATCTTTTGATTCTTTCTTTGTTTTTGTTCCTTTCGACCTTGAGTCGTTGATTTACCTTTTGGTTTAGTGTGATGTTGCTGAATTTTCTTTGTTGGTAATTTTTTATTGCCATATTGTTTTCAAATTTCTGCTTTTGGAATCGGAGGACATTGTGTTACCACAACTCGTGAACTCGACTCTCCCAAAAACTTACTTGTCGAATCCTAAAAAACTTTACTGATTAATGATTGATTTACATTCTTAATCGGAAAATCTTTGTTTGAATAAACTTTAACATCACCCACTAGAGTATACAACAAATTCACACTCTCAGAGTCTTGTGAAGAAATGGACTGAACCAGAAAAGTCTTAGCAGGTTTTGCGGGAGGATCATGTTGGTGCATATTTTTGTGTATGTAACTTGTTCATATTTAACGTTGTATTTGTACGGTCTTTTGTTTATCGAGTCTGTAAGTTTTCGTCTAGTCAACCAAGTCGGATATCCTCCTATCTAACTTTGGTACGACATTTGTCTTTTTGTTGTTGTTTAAGTTTGAACTAATGCATGCTGCAGTTAGTTGTTGTTATGTTTGAGTGTGTGTTTTGTGTTGCTGCAAACTGTCAAACAGTTTGCAGCTTTTCTGAATTGCAGCCTCCCCACGAAGAACCTATTCTTCATGGGATGTCATCTGTCACGAAGAACATACTTCATCATTAATGGTGTGTGACGAAGAACCCCTTCTTCATCACATAGTGTTTCGTGGCAACAGTGACGAAGAACCTGGTTGTTCGTCGGCTTAGGTTCTTCGTCAACCCATTTACATTCTTCGTAGTGTAGTGGGTGGGCTGTAGTATAAATAATACACCTTGTCTTCTGTGTGAAGCTATGAGAGCATAACCTACTGAGAGTATTATCAAACATTGTGTGTATGTGTTTGTAATATGTTCTCATCCTGTTAATCAATAGACCGTGAATCTTTGGTTAATTTGTGTTTGCTGTACTTTGTTTGTTTTGCATCGTCACGGGGATTCCGCACTCGTGATTGTGTTTGTGATAAACAAGGATTAGGTTTCGTAATCGATCCTCCGAGAAAAACGGACCTACAAGTGATATCAGAGCATTCGCTCTTATCCTTGTTTAAAACCAAACATAGTTCTGTTTTATCAAGTTGTTTATGTGATTTTCAGAAACTGTGCTCATTTGACATTCATAATTTTCTGGAAAAAGTCTTTTAAAATCAGTCAAAATCATGTTATTTGCTATAAGTTTTATCAAAAACCTTGTTATATTGCATGTTCACATGATAAAATTGGGTTTTTATTGAAAGTTTAAGCAAATTTCGTGTTTCGGAAAACTTCATATCTTCAAAAGGGTTCTTCGTATCTTCAAGTTGTTCTTGAATTTAATTAAAATATAATTGTTAAAAAAATTGGTACACCATGATGGGTTGGTAAGTCAGGGCATCTTGTTAGGTTGAACGAGGGTGTCTGTGTCAGGACAAGATAAGATTTCCTTTTTGAAAATATCTCAACAACTCTCTGTGTCTATGTCTGATTGTCAACGAAGAACCCATGCGATGAGCAACCTGGTCTTTCGTCAAATTGTCCTCGTCGAAAAACCCAGTTTTTCGTAAAAGTGTTGTTGACAAAGAACCTGTTCTTCGTAGTAATTGTTTTTGACAAAAAACCATTCTTCGTTTATTCTGGTCTTTCGCGAAGAACCTAGTTCTTCATGGGTGTCACTTGTGAAATTTTTAGCAGAAGCATTGTAAAAGTTACTTAACAGTTTCATTTCAAGTGTGTGACTAGGTATTCTCATAAATACGTCAATCATGAGTACTAGCCCTTGGGATTGGAGCAGTAGCCCTAGCTCAGCTCAAGATTCGACCTCCGCATCAGCTTGGATGAAAAATATGATACCACAACAATCAATTACTGCAAGTCAATGGGCATGCGTAGCGAATCAAAATCAAAGCATTCAGAATTTGCTATTGAGTGAAAGTGAAACGGGTAGCAACAATCGCCCACTAAAGCTAAATCATATGAACGACTATCCATCTTGGAAAGGTTGATTTCACACTTATGTTCTAGGGCAAAACACCGAGCTATGGACGTGTTTCACTACGCCATATAATACAGCTCTTGAAGAAGCAAGATCAAATCCAACGACCTTGGCAAATATGTTGGAAAGTGACAAAAAGGCATATGATCTAGAAAAGAAGGCTTTTTCTATCCCTACGCAAGAACTCCACAAAGACATTTATCATCAATTTGCTTATTGTACAAACACGAAAGCGTTATGGGATGTCTTGGTAACAAGAGGAGAAGGAAATGCGGCTACAAGGAAGACACGCCTTGATTTGTTGAAAAAGGAATTTGAAGCATTTCTACTCATGGAAAATGAAACATTAAATGATATGGCAACTCATTTTTATCATTTACTTAGTGAAATGTTTTCTTATAATGTTGTTGCAACTCAACAGGAAATGGTTGCAAGGTTTGCTGATGCTCTACCCCAAAGTTGAGTCCATTCATTGAATTGTTAAAACATACAGGTGTTTTAGATACAATCAGTATCTATGAATTCGTTCAGAAGTTGGAAAACAAGAATGAAGAAGAAATCCAGAAGGCTAAATGCATTACAGTTCCTCAAAATCTGGAATGTACTTTGGAGGGTTTAATCTTGCATCCAGTTCCAGTCAGCAACCAAAACTACAAAAGACTTTTGTGTCCAATAGAAGCCCCTTTCCCCAGTCAGCTCCTCAGGTTTTCTATCCAAATGCCTATCTCCCACCACCACATCTTGTTGCACAAGCTCAAGTCCATTCAAAACCACAATTCGATCCTAGTGCCTGGTTCCTTAAACCCCAATCTCAACTTCACGTTTCCACAACACAACCTCAATTCGATCCGAGTGCCTGGTTCCCTAAACCCCAACCTCAACCTCAAGTTTCTACAACTCAACCTCAATTTGATCCAAGTGCCTATCTTCCGCCACCACCACAAGCCCAACCACAGCAAGCATGTTACAGTAACAACTTTCAACCCCAAAACCCCAATACCGTCAAATTTGATACTTCAAACCTTTCAAAAGTCAGTATAGAATTTGCGAAGGAACATATGAAACTTCTCAACACAATGTTCAGTACTGTGGACTGGTCGCAGGTCATATTAGAAACATTAATTTGACCAATGAAGATTATCAACAGATAGACAGTGATGAAATGGAGTTAATGGACATTAAATGGGCGTTTGCGAGTGCTGTTCGAAGGGCTAAGGATTATATGAGCCGAACTGGGAGAACTACCTTGGAAAGCAAAAAGGATACAAAGTACGGTTTCGACAAGGATGCAGTTACGTGCTTTAATTGTGGTGAAAAGGGTCACCTCAAACGTGAGTGCACTCGACCGAGCAAAAAAGGCAACCAAAATCCCTTCCAAATCAGACAAGTACTTCCAACACAAATCAAGGTAACCGTGAAAGAGGGATAGTAGCTGTGAACAACTCAACCAACCAAAACTAGTCTGGGCCTTCAAACACCAATCGGGAATTAGTCGTTCAAGCTGATGAAGGGTGTAACTAGTCAGTACAGTTTGGAGATGGTGATCAAGGAAGAGGAGGAGCTGCATGTTATGCCAAGATCATCAATCACATCAAGCACGTGCACAAGGAAGAGTTCTCTGAAAGTGATGATAGTTCGGGTTATAGTGGCAGTTCGGATGAAGAAAGCTCAAGTGCGGGAGGTTATAATTCAGAATCGGATGTGAAGGAGGAGATGGATTCTGATGTTGATAGCTTGTTAAAGGAAGCTGAGGAGGTAAAGTGTTAGAAATCTGTTCTGATAAAGAAGGCTGCTGTTGCATCAAAAGAAATGGAGAAGTTCTTCTCTGAAGATAGATCTTTTTCTTATCAGACTGCGTTTATGGCAAATGTCGCAGCCTCGACAAGTCAGGTAAATTCCGACCCTCCTACGCCTAGTGTATGTAGTAATTGTGCAGATTTGAAACATGAATCGGAAAAGATTCATAGTCACAATCAGAATTTGGTTATTGAGCTGTAAAAATGCAAAGAGGCAAACATGGCCTTACCTCGAAACGAAAAGGATTTCAAATCAGTAATCTCGAAACTTTAAAGAAAACATTTCCGAATTAACAAAAATTGTTTTCAACAAACAAACTGGTATTAACAACTACATTAATAACATTGAGGAAACAAAGAAGGAGCTAGCCATGGAAAAATGCGAGCATGATGCGATCAAGCTCAAATTGGAGAGTTATTCTAACTCCCGATATGTGCTTGATCACATTATACACGCTCAACAGCTGAAAGGGAATAAGAAAGGCGTTGGGTATAAGTCATGTCCGCCTCCTTTGAGACACAACTATACCAGAATGCCCAATGAAGAGGAAATGCCTCGTTTTGAACCAAGTGTACCCCTTGATTATGAGGAGGTCACTACAGGATTAGGGTTCAAATCGGATAGTTCCTCGGGTACCTCATCTGAAGGAACATAAACTTCAACATCTACGAAACAATGTACTCCAATTATTGAGGACTATGATTCGTCTGATGATGAATCAGATGTGAGTGATCAGGATAAATCTCTTGATAAGATGAAAGGAGTAGAAATTCCTGTTGAGAATCATATTCTGTGTGATCCTCCTACTCCTGCTGATGTGTGTTAGCGTGAATATATTTTTACGTCTATTTTTAGCCCTTTTTAACACTTTAGTAAAGTTTTAAATTTATAAAACCCGATATTCCACAAACACTAAATACACATATGGGCAAGTGCACCCAACGTGAGCGTAGTATAGTGTTAGTAAGATACCGAGGTCGTCCAAGGACATGAAAGCTTTTAATACCGGTTTATCCTCAACGTCTAATCAAATCAAAATTTTAGAAAAAGGTTTAAACATGAAAATAAAAACTAAAAATGCTGAAAATATAAATAAAATAAAAATATATAGACAAGATGAATCACTTGGATCCGAGTCGCCTTTAGTGTAACCTTTGATTATTTCCGCACTTTTACACTTTTTAAGAGATTATCTTAGTTATAGTAGTAGGCCCCTCTTTAGAAGGAGACGTTACCCTCAACCCAGTAGTTTGAGTCATCAAGGATACAATCCTAAAGGGTTGGATTATTGAAAGATAATTAATTAAGTTATTAATGCGTAATGTGATTGGACCCTCTTTTGAAGGTGACGTTACCCTCGACTAAGTAGTTTGAGTAAGTAAGGATACAATCATAAGTAGCCGGGTTAATGTATTAATAGTAGTTTACATATGACGGGATCAAGAAATTCGAACCCCCGCCATCCAATACCAGTGGGTATTGAAGGAGGTCCTACTAAGCTTGACCCAGGTCTTTGCAGGATCTATACCATTGAATAAGGCAAGACGCTTACCAAACCATTCCCTTAACCCCCGACCAGGTAGCTAACATATCCCCATATAGACCGTGGAGATATGAATGGTGTAAATCTTTTATTTTATATAGACAGTAAAATAACGCCAAGACACCACGAACAAATGATAAGGAAGTTTCACCTTCAACATAAGAAACTAGTTATTATAGTCATTAATACATAACCAAATAAAAAGTGCGAAGAGATTAAAAATAAAAAGTATTACACTAAATGCTTGTCTTCACTAAGTGATGTAAGAGACTTAGGTAAACATGGCCTTTGATTGTCAAGACCTCTTACTATCAATCTTGGATCCAGAGACTACTACACATACTCTATGATGGATGATGGTGGTGGATGATGGTGTTGTGGTGGTGGTGGAGTGTGGGTGAAGTGGAAAAGAGGTGGTTTGCCAAGGGATGCTTTGGAAGTGAACCAAGCACCTCTATTTATAGCCTGCACAGAAGCCCGGACAGGGTCCCGTGTCCAATGTGCACGACCCCGTGTCCACCCACTTTCTCTTTCTTCATTAATTGCAGTTTGTATGCATTAGTTGACCACGCCCCCGTGTCCGCTGGGCACATCCCCGTGTGCAGAAGCGTATCTATATGATCAAGATTTGTTTGGATTCTGCGAATCTTAGCGTTGACCACGGCTGTGTGGAGCTGGGCACGCCCCCGTGTCGGGAAATAGAAGCTTCTACTGATTTGTCCTTTCTGCAAACGCTTGGGCACGACCCCATGTCCGCTGGGCACGGGGCGTGTTCAGCCATTTGAAGTCTTGTTTTGCTTGGGCAGATGCTGTCGAGGGATCGGGCATGCCACGTTTCTTCCTTTTCTTGTATTTATGTTAGATTTGGCTGTGTTTTTGCTTCTTTTGTTCATTTAAGCTTTTTAACACTGAAAATACAAAAGGAAGGCACAAGCACACTTTTTCCAACATTAGTACTAAAAAGGGTTAGTTTTATGCCTCATTTGATGTAATTTATATGTTGCATTTTACACACATCAAATATCCCCACACTTGAATCTTTGCTTGTCCTCAAGCAAAACTCTTTATAATGTGGCTTACACTCCCAAATGGAATCGGTAGAAGAGAAAGTTTTGGGCTTGTCTTGAGTGTTGGGATTCCAAGATCTTTATTAGGCTTTATTTTTATGTTATTTACAATCCTATTGGTTATGATTTTTTTAGAACATTACATCAGAGAAATTACTTATTTGGGCATTACATGCCTCTTTAAAATTCCATTTATATACAAGTTCACATACCTCACGGGAGATCACTCAACACTCGGCCGAAGATGTATTTGTGAAACACTAGAGACCGGCATGGAACTTACTTCTACCATATGCTTGCCAAGCAATCAATCCTCCTCCTTTTTAACAATAAACCTTTGTAAATATCAAGATGACTTTTGGGGAAGGGTTAGGCTTGGGTTAAAGGTAGGTGGTTTTGGGTTAGTGTTAGTAGAAAAGGGCGAAAAGCGTAAAAAACTCCGGTTTTCGTAAAAAAAAATTTGTTTTTGTGACTTTTTATTTAAATGAAGCATTTTCAAACAAAGTTTCCTTTTGAAGAACTTGTTTGTTTATTACTAGGCTTCATAACAATTTTCTTTATAAGGATGTCACAAGAAAAACCGAGCTTTTTACTAAAATAAAGGGTTGAAAATAAAAAGGGTTTTGGTGGGTGAAGGGTGTTTGTTTTGTAGGTTTAGAAATGAAAAGGTTTAGCCTCAAAGAGGTTAACTAGGGGGATTTTGGGTAGGTGATACAAAAAAAAATGGTGTTGAAAGAAAAAGGGTTAGTCTTAATCTCTCCATCATTTACTTACTTGGGTTTAAGTTGGTAAGGACCGGGAATGTATCGTCGTGGCAAGTTCTAGAGTCGTAAGAAACCAAGCGGCTATTCACACAAGAAACGAAAGATGAGCATTTAGTTTAAAAGATGTGTATTTGTATGCTCATTTAAAGGCTCAAAACTCAATTTTTTTGGGAATGGGTTTTTAATGTGATCAAGTATATATAATCAAATTTTAACTAGATTTGTCATGTCGTTTCATAATTTTCTTATGTTGGTTCTTTTTATCACGACGCTATCGGTTGTAAATTTATAAAAATATAACCTTTTTAGAACTTGTTATTCCCAATTTAAACCAAGACAAGTAATTTTTCTCACGGGAACATCAGCTTTAGCCTTTGACTTATGAAGATATAAAAAATTTCGAATGATATGTCCAAATTCACCACACTCGAAACATGATCTTCGTTCAACAAACCCTGAAGTATCATGTTGATGTCTCGTCGAGGAACTCTGTGATTTCGAAGTACTTGGTCCTGAATTGTTTTGACCATCTCTTTTCAAATTTTTAACTTGATTAACATAATGCACGTTAGATTTGTTTCAAATGTTTCAAGTTTATTGGTTCCCTTCGATTTCACAAAGTTCATCTTTTGATTCTTTCTTTGATTTTGTTCCTTTCGGCCTTGAGTCGTTGATTTACCTTTTGGTTTAGTGTGATGTTGCTGAATTTTCTTTGCTGGTAATTATTTATTGCCATATTGTTTTCGAATTTCAGCTTTTGGAATCGGAGGACATTGTGTTACCACAACTCGTGAACTCGACTCTCCCAAAAACTTACTTGTCGAATCCTCAAAAACTTTACTGATTAATGATTGGTTTACATTCTTAATCGAAAAATCTTTGTTTGAATAAACTTTATCATCAACCACTAGAGTATATAACAAATTCACACTCTCAGAGTCTTGTGAAGAAATGGACTCAACCAGAAAAGTCTTAGCAGGTTTTGTGGGAGGATCATGTTGGTGCATATTTTTGTGTCTGTAACTTGTTCTTATTTAACGTTGTATTTGTACGGTCTTTTGTTTATCGAGTCTGTAAGTTTCCATCTAGTCGACC
Organism: Helianthus tuberosus; assembly: GCA_030545235.1. Classification (NCBI taxonomy): domain Eukaryota; kingdom Viridiplantae; phylum Streptophyta; class Magnoliopsida; order Asterales; family Asteraceae; genus Helianthus; species Helianthus tuberosus. The sequence goes on from CM060351.1 coordinate 172,789,522, forward strand.
AAGTCGGATATCCTCCTATCTAACTTTGGTACGACATTTGTGTAAGGTTTGTAATTAGGACTTGCAAAATTCAAGGTTTTAGCATCCCCCAATACTTAAATTACACATTGTCCTTAATGTGTCCCAAAAATAAGTTTTTAGGTTGATTGAATGTGTAAAAAGGTGTGAAAAAGCAAAAATTTATGTTATTGGCCGTCTGGACACGGCCACGTGCTTGCTGAGCACGACCCCGTGGTCAGATTGCCAGTAACGAAAACTTACAGAAGGTTGACACGGGGGCGTGTCCGGTGAACATGGCCCTGTGTCTGGCGAAAGTCTGCATAATTTAAACAAACAGCAGGTCTGGGCGATGGGCACGGGGGCGTGTCGGCTGGGCACGACCCCGTGTGAACAAACTGCAAAAGTGTAAAACAGGTTTTTGTCTTCGATTCTGCTGTCCCTGCTTTAAGCCTCGTATGTACCTGTTTTACTAATACATACCACACCAAACCATAAAAAACATCCTAAATTACCATTGTTCAACCATTCACATCAGAAAGTTAAAATAAAAAAAATGCAGAAAATTAAAAGTGTTAAGGGAAATAAAATTGTTCAACAAACGGCACCCAGGCCAAGTAATTGTTCATGAGAATAAGGGGTTAACCTGATAGACATCCAACCGGCTGATCATACCTCCACTCCTCCCGCTTAATCCATGTCCTCGTCTTCATCATCATCGTCCCCTCCGTGCCCCGCCATGTACTCCCGGATGTTCCCAATATCATCCAGCATCTCGGAGATATTTCTCTCTATTGCTCCGACCCAGGCGTACGTGTTGCTGGCTATGTTGTAGGTGTTCCTGGTGCACATGAGGTTTTCTTGCAATAAATCATGTAAACTTTGAAAGTTAGGAAAACCGCCTCCTTGAGAGGAGGATTGACCCAGATCACCCTGGGGCTGGTAGTGGTACTGAGGAGGAGGACGGATGTGTGATGTATGTAAGACGAGTGCTTCTTGCGGGTTCCATGCATGCCCTTGAACTCTCTGAAAACTGACCGTCCCGTCATCCGCTTCATAGATCAAGTTCATGGAGCGGCAAATGACCATGTCTACTTTCCCCGACCACGGGCCTTTTTGAAAGGACCTTGGCATCCTAGGCACAAAGTCTTTGAAAAGGCGGTAAATCCACACTCTAAACAGGGTAGGATTCGGGGGAGTAGCAAGTTGGTTCTAGTGCATGTTGCGGAGCAGTAGTTAAGGAACATCAAGATTGAGCCGGTTGTGGATGCAATGGAGTACTAGGAGATCACGTAACCCAACAACACCACCGCTGTCGTGTCTCTGGTAGAGAGAATAGCTGAGGACCCAGTGGATGTAACGGTAGAGAGGGTCCCTCAAACTTGTGCTCTTGGTTCGGCTCGGATTGTAGTTACCGTCCCCGATTTGAGCCCAAGTGGCTCGGCGTTGATTTTCTTGAAGCTCATGGAGACCTCCGGTGTTCTCTTTATCACCCGCATCCTCTTCCGAGTACAACCCAACAAGCCCCCCGAATTGAGCAACAGAGATTGAGTACATGGTTCCTCCACAACGGAACTCTACCCCATCACTATCAAACGGATCTGCTCTCGAATTGAAGACGAACGTGCTATAGAATTCCATGTTATATTCGTTCACAGAGTGAAGTCGAGTGCAGAGAGCATCTCTTAGCGGGCTGGTGACAAGGTTGTTGAAGCGGTCTAGCTGGTTTACTGCTTCAAGTGTGTCCATGCACACTTGTCGGGGGTTCTCCTCCGGCCATGTCCTTAACACATCATAACGAGCTTGAGCAGCCAACTCGCTTGCGTTAAATCTTGTGAATTTCTTGGCCATCTGCAGGAAAACACCAAACAATTAGCATGAAACATTGAAATTTTTGAAGAAAACTGAAAACAGCCAGCTGAACACGACCCCGTGTTCAGTGGACACGCCCCGAGTTCGCCTGGTTTTGGCTGGACACGCCCCCGTGCTCAGCGAGCACGACCCCGTGTCCAGACGTCGTTTCCCAAAAATCCCATTTTTCTACCCGGACCCAAAAACTTGAAAATTTTTGGTCCAGTAGGGGCGGTTTTTTCCAAAAACGAAACCCCAAGTGCCGTTTTCCCAAACCAAACCGTTTACCCCTTCAATTTCATCTTTTTCGGTTAAAAAACAAGGGTTTGGGGTTTTTGTGAGAAATCGGGCAAATCTACAAACAATACAAGCTGATTTACTTCCTATAACAAGCATCTATACTAATGCTAACAGATTTATGCAAAAATTTGAGGTTCGATCCGGTTCAAGAACCCTAGATTTTCCCCAAATTTTTTATGTTAAACTACATGCAAATGCTTAATCTAACTATTAATGATGATAGAATCATACCTTGATGTTGTTAGAAGTAGGGGAGACGTCGAAATCTTGCAGAAAAATCGCCGGAACCAGAGAGTTTTTGGGGAAACGGGGCGTGCGGAATGAAGAAACTGTTTTGAAAAGGGGTGTTTTATCCCGACTGTTGGTGGACACGTCCCCATGGGCGGGCAATTTTAAAGTTTTTTTTCAGTGCTCGTGTGAGTGCCCTATTTTCCAAAACTTGGTTTTTAGAAGACTTACCGATTTAGATGTCAACCTGATGTTCGTAACTTACAAGGTACAATGTTGATGCTTGATTCTCCGGTTTATTCTTCTACCGTTTGAAGTGAGATTTCTTCCTCTTCATCCTCAATGAATCCTTGATAAAGCTTTAGCCGTTGGCCATTGACTTTGAATGGAATTACATTACGAGATTTAATTTCGACTGCACAGTGTGGGAAAATATGGGTAATGGAAAAAGGACCCGACCACCTAGACTTTAGTTTACCAGGAAATAATTGAAGTCGTGAATTAAACAATAGAACTTGATCTCCTACCCGAAATTCATTAGATTTAATGTGTTTATCATGCAATTTTTTCATTCTTTCCTTATAAATTTCGGAGTTAGAGTAAGCATAATTCCTTAATTCGTCTAATTCATTTAATTGGTAAAATCGATTTTTACCGGCAATTTCTAAGTCTAAGTTTACGTTTTTAATTGCCCAGTAGGCTTTGTGTGCTATTTCTACCGGCAAGTGGCAACTTTTTCCATAGACGAGCTTATATGGGGTTGTACCTATCGTTGTTTTATAAGCTATTCCAAAAGCCCATCAAGCGTCATTTAATTTGTCGGCCCATTCTTTTTTATTCAACCCTACGGTTTTTTCGAGAATTTTTTTTAAACCTCTATTAGTCACTTCGGCTTGTCCATTTGTTTGAGGGTGATATGCCGTTGAGACCCGGTGATAGACCCCATACCTTGTTAAGATTTTTTCAAGTTGATGGTTACAAAAATGGGTACCTCTATCACTTATTAATGCTTTTGGTGTCCCAAAACGAGAGAATAATCGTTTTAGAAATCTTACCACAACTTTTCCATCGTTTGTTGGAAGTTCCTCGGCCTCGGCCCATTTAGACAAGTAATCTACCGCCACAAGTATATATTTGTTTCCTTTTGATGGTGGGAAAGGTCCCATAAAGTTGAGTCCCCATACATAAAAAATTTCACAAACAAGAATGCCATTTTGTGGCATTTCATTTTTGGAAGAAATATTTCCTGATCTTTGGCAAGCGTCACATGCCTTTATAAGACTTTGCGCTTCTTTATAAATGGTTGGCTAATAAAATCCTGAATCAAATACCTTTCGTGCGGTACTAGTGGCACCATGATGTCCTCCGTATGGACCCTCATGACAATGGCGGAGAATTCTTCTTGCTTCACTACCATGTACGTATCGGCGGATGAGTTGATCAGCACACATTTTGAAAAGATAAGGATCCTCCCAAAAATAATGCTTCACATCGGCAAATAATTTCTTTCTTTGATGATGTGGCAATCCTTTGGCGACTATACCGCTAGCTAGGTAGTTAGCATAGTCAGCGTACCATGGCTCTTCTCTGTATTCCACCATTTTCAGGGACTCTTTTGGGAATTTTTCATTAATTTACTCATCCCTGGTTGCCTCCAAAGTTGGGTCTTCCAAGCGGGAAAGATGATCTGCTGCAGTGTTTTAGGCCCCTCTTTTGTCTTTAATTTCAATGTCGAATTCTTGGAGGAGTAGAATCCACCGAATCAAACATGGTTTAGCATCCTGTTTCTTGAAGAGATATCGAATGGCTGCATGGTCTGTATAAACTATTGTTTTAGAAAGAACAAGATAAGAATGAAATTTATCAAAAGCAAGTACCACGGCTAGCATTCGTTTAAGGTTATCGAGGGGCCTAAAATGATATTTTCCCAGTTAAGGGCGAGGTTTTATGACCGGGTACTATTCCATCCGTTACCATGAAATGACATTTTTCCCAGTTAAGGGCGAGGTTGGTTTCCTCACATCGGGATAGCATTCGTTTAAGGTTATCGAGGCATTGGTTGTATGAATCTCCAAAGATAGAAAACTCGTCCATGAAGACTTCCATAGTCTTTTCTATCATGTCATGGAAGATGGCCACCATGCAACGTTGGAAAGTTGCGGGGGCATGGCATAGACCGAATGGCATGCGTCGATAAGCAAAAGTTCCATAGGGACATGTAAACGTTGTCTTTTCTTGGTCTTCGGGTGCTATCGGTATTTGAAAGTAACCTGAAAAACCATCCAAGAAACAGTAAAATTTATGACCGGATAATCTTTCTAATATTTGATCAATGAAGGGGTAAAGGAAAGTGATCCTTCCTTATTGCTTCATTTAATCAACAATAGTCTATACACACTCTCCATCCTGTGACGGTTCTTGTTGGTATTAATTCATTTTTCTCGTTAGTTATTACCGTTATACCTCCTTTCGTTGGTACTACTTGGACGGGACTTACCCAAGGACTATCGGTGATTGGGTAAATGAGTCTGGCGTCAAGTAGTTTGATGACCTCGTTTTTAACCACTTCTTGGACATTTGGATTTACTCTACGTTGTGGTTGTATTACCGATGTGTAGTCATCATTCATTAAAATTTTGTGCGTACACATGGAAGGACTTATTCCTTTAATATCTACAAGCTTCCATGCGATCGCACTTTTGTGTTTTTTCAAAAGTGTAATTAATTTTTCTTTTTCTAAGCTAGATAATTTAGACAAAATAATTACAGGAAATTTACCATCTTTGTCTAGAAAAGCATATTCCAAACCTTTCAGAAGTTCTTTGAGCTCAAGAGGTGGGTCTTTTGGAGACTCCTTATTTGGATGCTCATTTTTATCAAGAACCATATGGGTTTGTTCTATGGCAACCTCTTCTTCAACAAAGTGGTCAATTTCTTCTCTTGTATCTGGTGGTTCATCTTCATCTTAAATTAGGGGGTCATTATTGCCGAATGGATATTTCATTGAACGCTCAAGATCGACACTCTTTTTAAATGCCCCTAATTGAATAGATAGATTGTTGTGCTTCCGATTTTTCAAAGCTTCGTGGGTCTTTACAAAATGTCGTTCCAACACTAGAGGAGCGTCATCAAAGATAACAAAGTTGGTTGGGATTACCATTTGATTTGTTTAGACCAAGACATCCTCAACTACCCCTATTGACTTTATTATTTTCCGATTAGATGGAAAATGGGTATTTGAAGTGGAGAAAAATCACCAATACTTAATTTTTCGAAAATGTAATTGGGCATTATGTTAACACAAAGATCTTTATCAATTGTTATTTTACTATTAAAGGAGTTTTGAAAAAAACATGGAACCGGTGTAATGTTAATTTCAAATGGATCTTCTTTTATTAGCGTAGTTTAATCATTTGTTAGCCTAATGCTTACCGTTTCATCAATTTTAGTGTTAATGTTTAACTCTTTTAAAAACTTAGCATGAGTGGGTACTAAACAATGATTTTCGAAAGAAGGTGACAAGAGGTTAATTTCTTTAAAATTAGAGTCTTCTTGAATTTCAACGTTCTCGGACTCACCGTTTTCGTTGTTTAACTCATGTGTCGGATTTTCACTTACTTGTTCTTCCATTTTCACATTTTCAACTATCTCTTCTTTATTACAAGTTAATTCTTCCTTTGCCCGGGACTCCTCTTCCCTTGCGCGAGATTCTTTTATGCAACGTTCAAATGTTTTAATGTGTTCTATTATCTTATCGGCTATATGGGTGCTAGAATAAGGATCGGGATCCTCTAAGCTTGAATTCGGAAGTTCGATCCTTGGTTCCTCATAATACTCATATGAAGTAGATGGTTCACACCATTGTTCTTCATTGTAAGTATATGATGGATAAGGGCCGTAACTTTGTTCTTCGTAATACTCATATGAGATGGGTTGTTCACGTCATGGTTCCTCATAATAAGTATATGAAGGTGGAGGCTCATATCTTGATTCCTCAAAGTATGAAGGTGAAGTTTCATACCTTGGTCCATCAAAATATGAGTATGAGGGAGAAGGTTGATACCTTTGGTCTTCATAGTGCGTATATGAAGTTGATGGCTCGTACCTAGGCTCCTCATAGTAGGTGTATGAATTGGATGGCTCGAAACGGTCACAATATAGTACCGAATGAGGGTTACCACAAATGGTGCAATAGCCTTCCCTATAATCATCCTCCTCATAGGTGTAGTTGTAATCTCCTGAGTATTGATCCATAAGAATCACTCAGCAGACTACAACAGAGTCTCGGGACCAGAAAACAGAAATTAAACGGAAACAGAGGCTGGACATGGCCCGTGTTCAGATCCTGTATCTGGGCGTTTTAATAAAAGTTACTGGTTTTGTGCAGCACGGGGGCGTGTTCAGTGAGCACGACCCTGTGTTCAGACTCTGTATCTGGGAGTTTTGAAAAAAAAATGTGGAGCAAGGCCCCGTGTTCTGTGAGCACGGCCCGTGTTCAACCTACTGTAAATGCAAAACTAACTAAAATGCAAAAAAATGTGCTCGCGTTTTGAAAAGGTTTTGAAAAACTGATTAGGTCGTCGATTTTAAGCTTTCTTAAAATCCTTTTGTCCCCGGCAACGGCGCCAAAAATTTATGTGTGTTAGCATGAATATACTTTTACGTCTATTTTTACCCCTTTTTAACACTTTAGTCAAGTTTTAAATTTATAAAACACGATATTCTACTAACACTAAACACACATATGGGCAAGTGCACCCATGGTGAGTGTAGTATAGTGTTGGTATGATACCGAGGTCGTCCAAGGACACAAGAGCTTTTAATACCGGTTTATCCTCAACGTCTAATCAAATCAAAATTTTAGAAAAAGGTTTAAACTTGAAAATAAAAACTAAAAATGCTGAAAATAAAAATAAAATAAAAACAGATAGACAAGATGAATCACATGGATCTGACTCGCCTTTAGTGTAACCTATGATTATTTCTGCACTTTTGCACTTTTTTAGAGATTATCTTAGTTATAGTAGTAGGCCCCTCTTTTGAAGGTGACGTTACCCTCAACCCATCAGTTTGAGTCAACAAGGATACAATCCTAAAGGGTTGGATTATTGAAAGATAATTAATTAAGTTATTAATGCATGATGTGGTAGGCCCCTCTTTCGAAAGTGACGTTACCCTCGGGTAAGTAGTTCGAGTCAGCAAGGATACAATCCTAAGTTGCCGGGTTAATGTATTAATAGTAGTTTACATATGTGGTGATCAATAAATTCTAACCCCCGTCATCCAATACCAGTGGGTATTGAAGGAGGTCCTACTAAGCTTGACCTAGGTCTTTGCAGGATCTATACCATTGAATAAGGCAAGACGCTTACCAAACCATTCCCTTAACCCCCGACCAGGTAGCTAACATATCCCCATATAGACCGTGGAGATATGAATGGTGTAAATCTTTTATTTTATATAGACAGTAAAATAACGCCAAGACACCACGGACAAATGATAAGGAAGTTTCACCTTCAACATAAGAAACTAGTTATTAAAGTCATTAATACATAACCAAATAAAAAGTGCCAAAAGATTAAAAATAAAAAGTATTACACTAAATGCTTGTCTTCACCAAGTGATGTAAGAGACTTAGACAAACATGGCCTTTTATTGTCAAGAACTCTTACTATCAATCTTGGATCCCGAGATTACTATACACACTCTATGATGGATGATGGATGATGGTGGGGGATGATGATGTTGTGGTGGTGGTGGAGTGTGGGTGAAGTGGAAGAGTGGTGGTTTGGCAAGGGATGCTTTGGAACTGAACCAAGCACCTCTATTTATAGCCTGCATAGAAGCCCGGACACGGCTCCGTGTCCAATGGGCACGGCCCCGTGTCCACCTACTTTCTCTTTCTTCATTAATTGCAGCTTGTCTGCATCAGTTGACCACGCCCCCGTGTCCGCTGGGCACGGCCCGGTGTGCAGAAGCGTATCTGTACTATCAAGATTTGCTTGGATTCTGTGAATCTTTGCGTTGACCACGGCCGTGTGGAGCTGGGCACGGCCCCGTGTCGGGAAATAGAAGCTTCTACTGATTTGTCCTTTCTGCAGACGCTTGGGCACGCCCCCATGTCCACTGGGCACGGGGCGTGTTCAGACTTCTGAAGTCTTGTTTTACTTGGGAAGATGCTGTCGAGGGGTCGAGCATGCCACGTTTCTTCCTTTTCTTGTATTTATGTTAGATTTGGCTATGTTTTTGCTTCTTTTGTTCATTTAAGCTCTTTTAACCCTGAAAATACAAAAGGAAGACAAAATCACACTTTTTCCAACATTAGTACTAAAAAAATGTTAGTTTTATGCCTCATTTAATGTAATTTATATGTTGCATTTTACACACATCAAATATCCCCACACTTGAATCTTTGCTTGTCGTCAAGCAAAACTATTTACAATGTGGCTTACACTCCCAAATGGAATGGGTAGAAGAGAAAGTTTTGGGCTTGTCTTGAGTGTCAGGATTCCAAGATCTTTATTAGGCTTTATTTTTATGTTATTTACAATCGTATTCGTTATGATTTATTTAGAACATTACATAAGATAAATAACTTATTTGGGCATAACATGCCTCTTTAAAATTCCATTTATATATAAGTTCACATACCTCACGGGAGATCACTCAACACTCGGCCGAAGATGTATTTGTGAAACACTCGAGACCGGCATGGAACTTACTTCTACTATATACTTGCCAAGCAATCAATCCTCCTCCTTTTTAACTATAAACCTTTGTAAATATCAAGAGGACTTTTGGGGAAGGGTTAGGCTTGGGTTAAAGGTATGTGGATTTGGGTTAGTGGTTAGTAGAAAAGGGCGAAAAGCGTAAAAAACTTGGGTTTTCGTAAAACTTTTTGTTTTTGTGACTTTTTATTTAAATGAAGCATTTTCAAACAAAGTTTCATTTTGAAGAACTTGTTTGTTTATTACTAGGCTTCATAACAAAAAAAAATTTCTAAGGATGTCACAAGAAAAACCGATCTTTTTACTAAAATAAAGGGTTTAAAATAAAAAACGGTTTTGGTGGGTGAAGGGTGTTTGTTTTGTGGGTTTAGAAATGAAAATGTTTAGACTCAAAGAGGTTAACTAGGGAGATTTTGGGTAGGTGATAAAAAAAAAGAAAAATAATGGTGTTGAAAGAAAAAGGGTTAGTCCTAATGCCTCCATCATTTACTTACTTGGGTTTAAGTTGGTAAGGACAGGGAATGTATCGTCGTGGCAAGTTCTAGAGTCATAAGAAACCAAGCGGCTATTCATACAAGAAACGAAAGATGAGCATTTAGTTTAAAAGATGTGTATTTGTATGCTCATTTAAAGGCTCAAAACTCACCTTTTGTGGGAATGGGTTTTTAATGTGATCAAGTATATATAATCAAATTTTAACTAGATTTGTCATACCATTTCATAATTTTCTTATGTTGGTTCTTTTTATCACGACACTATCGGTTTTAAATTTATAAAAATATAACCTTTTTAGAATTTGTTATTCCCAATTTAAACCAAGACAAGTAAAAAAATGAAAAATTTTTTGAAAACATTTGGGGTGTTTAGCGGTTCCAATAGAGTTTTGTGTAAGGCTTGTAATTAGGACTTGCAAAATTTAAGGTTTTAGCATCCCCCCATACTTAAATTACACATTGTCCTCAATGTGTCCCAAAAATAAGTTTTTAGGTTGATTGAATGTGTAAAAGGTATGAAAAATCAAAAATTTATGTTATTGAGTGTCTAGACACGGCCCCGTGCTTGCTAAGCACAACCCCGTGGTCAGATTGCCAGTAACGAAAAGTTACAGAAGGTTGACACGGGGGCGTGTCCGGTGAACACGGCCCCGTGTCTGGCGAAAGTTTGCATAATTTAAACAAACAGCAGGTCTGGGCGATGGGCACGGGGGCGTGTCGGCTGGGCACGACCCCGTGTGAACAAACTGCAAAAGTGTAAAAACGGTTTTTGTCTTCGGTTCTGCTGTCCCGGCTTTAGTAGCACTAGTATTTAGCGCAGTAAGCCTCGTATGTACCTGTTTTACTAATAGATACCACACCAAACCATAACAAACATCCTAAATTACCATTGTTCAACCATTCACATCAAAAAGTTAAAATAAAAGAAATGCAGAAAATTAAAAGTGTTAAGGGAAATAAAATTGTTCAACAAACGGCACGCATGCCAAGTAATTGTTCATGAGAATAATGGATTAACCTGATAGACCTCCAACCGGCTGATCATACCTCCACTCCTCCCGCTCAATCCATGTCCTCGTCTTCATCATCATCATCCCCTCTGTGCCCCGCCATGTAGTCCCGGATGTTCCCAATATCATCCTGCATGTCGGAGATACTTCTCTCAATTGCTCCGACCCGGGCGTACGTGTTGCTGGCCATGTTGTAGGTGTTCCTGGTGCACATGAGGTTTTCCTGTAATAAATCATGTAAACCTTGAAAGTTAGGAAAACCGCCTCCTTGAGAGGAGGATTGACCCGGATCACCCTAGGCTGGTAGTGGTACTGAGGAGGAGGACGGATGTGTGGTGTATGTAAGACGAGTGCTTCTTGCGGGTTCCATGCATGCCCTTGAACTCTCAAAAAACTGACCGTCCCGTCATCCGCTTCATAGATCAAGTTCATGGAGCGGCAAATGACCATGTCTACTTTCCCCGACCATGGGCCTTTTTGAAAGGACCTTGGCATCCTAGGCACAAAGTGTTTGAAAAGGCGGTAAATCCACCCTCCAAACAGGATAGGAGTCAGGGGAGTAGCAAGTTGGTTTTATTGCATGTTGCAGAGCAGTAGGTAAGGAACATCAAGGTTGAGCCGGTTGTGGATGCAATAGAGGACTAGGAGATCACGTAACCCAACAACACCACCGTTGTCGTGTCTCTGGCAGAGAAAATAGCTGAGGACCCGGTGGATGTCACGGTAGAGAGGGTCCCTCTAACTTGTGCTCTTGGTTCGCCTCGGATTGTAGTTACCGTCCCCGATTGGAGCCAAGCGGCTTGGCATTGATTTGTTTGAAGCTCAAGGAGACCTCCGGTGTTCTCTTCATCACCCGCATCCTCTTCCGAGTACAACCCAAGAAACGCCCCAAATTGAGCAATAGAGATTGAGTACATGGTTCCTCCACGACGGAACTCTACCCCATCACTGTCAAACGGATCTGCTCTCGACTTGAAAACGAACGTGCTACAGAATTCCATGTTATATTCATGCATGGAGTGAAGTTGAGTGCAGAGAGCAGTTCTTAGCGGGCCGGTGACAAGGTTGTTGAAGCGGTCTAGCTGGTTTACTGTTTCAAGCGTGGCCATGCACACTTGTCGGGGGTTCTCCTCGGGCCTTGTCCTTAACACATCATAACGAGCATGAGCAGCCAACTCGCTTGCGTTAATTCGTGTGAATTTCTTGGCCATCTGCAGGAAAACACCAAACAATTAGCATGAAACATTGAAATTTTCGAAGAAAACTTAAAAAAGCCAGCTGAACACGCCCCGAGTTCGCCTGATTTTGGCTGGATACGCCCCCGTTCTCAGTGAGCATGACCCCGTGTCCAGACGTCTGTTTCCCAAAAATCCTATTTTTCGACCCGGCCCCGAAAACTTGAAAATTTCTGGTCTAGTAGGGGCGGTTTTCCCTGAAAATGAAACCCCAAGTGCCGTTTTTCCCAAAACAAACCGTTTACCCCTTGAATTTCATCTTTTTCGGTTCAAAAACAAGGGTTTGGGGTTTTTGTGAGAAATCGGGCAAATCTACAAACAATACAAGTTGATTTACTTCCTATAACATGCATCTATACTAATGCTAACAGATTTATTCAAAAATTTGAGGTTCGATCCGGTTCAAGTTCAAGAACCCTAGATTTTCCCCCAAATTTTTATGTTAAACTACATGCAAATGCTTAATCTAACTACTAATGGTGATAGAATCATACCTTGATGTTGTTAGAAGTAGGGGAGACGTCGAAATCTTGCAGAAAAATCGCCAGAACCAGAGAGTTTTCGGGGAAACGGGACGTGTGGAATGAAGAAACTATTTTGAAAAGGGGGTTTTATCCCGACAGTTGCGCGGACATGGCCCCGTGTCCAGTGGACACGGCCCCGTGGGGGGGCAATTTTAATTTTTTAAGTGCTCGTGTGAGTGCCCTGTTTCCCAAAACTTGGTTTTTAGAAGACTTGCCGATTTAGATGTCAACCCGATGTTCGTAACTTACAAGGTACAATGTTGATGCTTGATTCTCTGTTTTATTCTTCGATCGTTTGAAGTGAGATTTCTTACTCTTCATCCTCAATTAATCCTTGATAAAGCTTTAGCCGTTGGCCATTGACTTTGAATCGAATTCCATTACGTGACTTAATTTCGACTGCACCGTGTGGGAAAATATGGGTAATGGAAAAAGGACCCGACCACCTAGACTTTAGTTTACCAGGAAATAATCAAAGTCGTGAATTAAACAATAGAACTTGATCTCCTACCCGAAATTCATTAGGTTTAATGTGTTTATCATGCAAAATTTTCATTCTTTCCTTATAAATTTCGGAGTTAGAGTAAGCATAATTCCTTAATTCGTCTAATTCATTTAATTGGCAAAATTGATTTTTACCGACAATTTCTAAGTCTAAGTTTACGTTTTTAATTGCCCAGTAGGCTTTATGTGCTATTTCTACCGGCAAGTGGCAACTTTTTCCATAGACGAGCTTATATGGGGTTGTACCTATCGTTGTTTTATAAGCTGTTCGAAAAGCCCATAAACCGTCATCTAATTTGTCGGCCCATTCTTTTTTATTCAACCCTACGGGTTTTTCGAGAATTCTTTTTAAACCTTTATTAGTCACTTCGGCTTGTCCATTTGTTTGAGGGTGATATGCTGTTGAGACCCGGTGATAGACCCCATACCTTGTTAAGATTTTTTTCAAGTTGATGGTTACAAAAATGGGTACCTCTATCACTTATTAAAGCTTTTTGTGTCACAAAACGAGAGAATAATTGTTTCAGAAATCTTACCACAACTCTTCCATCATTTATTGGAAGTGCATCGGCCTCGGCCCATTTAGACAAGTAATCTACCGCCACAAGTATATATTTGTTTCCTTTTGATGGTGGGAAAGGTCCCATAAAGTCGAGTCCCCACACATAAAAAATTTCACAAACAAGAATGCCATTTTGTGGCATTTCGTTTTTGGAAGAAATATTACCTGATCTTTGGCAAGCGTCACATGCCTTTATAAGACTTTGTGCGTCTTTATAAATGGTTGGCCAATAAAATCCTGAATAAAATACCTTTCGTGCGGTACTAGCGACACCATGATGTCCTCCGTATGGACCCTCATGACAATGGCGGAGAATTCTTCTTGCTTCACTACCATGTACGTATCGGCTGATGAGTTGATCAGCACACATTTTGAAAAGATAAGGATCCTCCCAAAAATAATACTTCACATCGGCAAAGAATTTCTTTCTTTTATGATGTGGCCATCCTTTGGCGACTATACCGCTAGCTAGGTAGTTAGCACAGTCGGCGTACCATGGCTCTTCTCTGTATTCCACCATTTCCAGGGACTCTGTTGGGAATTTTTCATTGATTTGCGCATCCCTGGTTACCTCCAAAGCTGCGTCTTCCAAGCGGAAAAGATGATCTGATGCGGTGTTTTCTGCCCCTCTTTTGTCTTTTATTTCAATGTCGAATTCTTGGAGGAGTAGAATCCACAGAATCAAACATGGTTTAGCATCCTGTTTCTTGAAGAGATATCGAATGGCTGCATGGTCTGTATAAACTATTGTTTTAGAAAGAACAAGATAGGAATGAAATTTATCAAAAGCAAGTACCACGGCTAGTAATTCTTTTTCTGTTGTTGTATAATTTTCTTGTGCATCATTAAGTGTTTTACTAGGGTAATAAATGGGGTGAAAATGCTTTTCTTTTCTATGTCCCAAGACGGATCCAACTGTAAATTCTATTGCATCACACATGATTTCGAAAGGTAATTTCCAATCAGGTGCTATCATGATAGGTGCATCGCGGTCACAATCAAATTTAATCCAGTTACAACTATTTAGCTAGCGGTAAGTGGGTATCGAACACAGGGAGTTTATGGAATATGTGTTATCTCAATGTATGTCTAACTAACTAGATTAATCTAAATTGCAAGAAATGTAAATTTCAATGTTGGGTTGAATGGTTTTAATTATCTAGAGTTACTAAATTAGAATACAAATCAAAGTCAAGTTTTGTAACAGGATAAGAAGGTAGTGATCATCTCGAGTTTCAGGTTTTAAGTGACAATCAAGGTTTATGTTCAACTGGAAAGAACTACATAGACATAGCTCATGCTAGATCAATTATTTGTGATGAAAGGGAACTAAGTACTTGGATTCCTAGAACGCGAGGTTGTTACCCGATGACCAATTAACATATATCCAACCCTAATCCCTCCCATGATATCTCGATTGCCAACGGCACCAAGAACGTATGGTTTAGAACTATGATCAAACATACATCAACAATTTACAAACACCCAATCAAGCACCATAATAAACTAACAACACATGCACAGTTTAATATTCCAGAAATTCAAGAACAAAACATAATTGTCACAAGTAAACCTTACATTCGGGATGATCACCAAGCAAACCTAGCCGCTCATAGTGTGGTGAATCATCATCACAATCAAACCTTTGTTTTTTGGAATCAAAAAAAAAATCTTCATGTTTTGATCACTCAAGAACATAAAAGGAGAGCCAAAAATCGCTTCTCTCCTGCTCCAAAACCGTCCCCCATGAGAATCCTTGAAAAGACACCATAAAAACGACTTTAATGAGGCAGTTACAAACTTGATCGCAGCCTTCACCGTAATTTACGGCTCCACCGTAAATTACGGTGGTCATGAATTGTTTATGGCGAGAAATGTCTGATTTACGGTGAGGAAAAGATCAAAATCAAGTCCACCGTAAATTACGGTGAGACCGTAATTTACGGTGACAAGCTGATTGTTATTCCTTGTTCACGTGATGATGTCTGCCAAAGTCCGATGATCAGAATAGGTTGTGCCGTGATGATTATTTGATGACTATTATTGATGATGTTGTTGACTAAAGCTGATGATGTCTAAAATTAATTGACTTCACATGATCAACAGCCGTCAACCCAAGTCACGTGAATACCCCTTTCTCTGATAATGTAATCGATGATGTTTATATGTATCCACGTGTTGCTTGCCTCTTTAACTCACATGCGCCGCCAAGGTGGAGGATTGTTGTTGATTTTTAAGTAATCATCATCATCTTGACAAAACAATTGTCTTCTTCTTGTGCTCCTTAATTGCCGCCCCCAAAGACCAATCATATGGGCCCAAGTCTCCATCCCACATGTGTTGTGAGTTAGTGTTGGCCCAATCCAAATCCTCCAAAAGTTCCCTGGCCCACTACGTTGATGATGTTGTTGTTTTGACTTTTGTATGGCGGCCCAATCCAAAAGATCCACACGTGACCCTCCAAAGGCTACCGTCCACCTGATCCAATATATGTCGCCCACCTCCTTAAAACAATTGTGTGTTGTTGACTAAACAAAGCCCCAAAGCATGTGCTCTAATTAATATTCACGTGAAAGAGTGGTGCCAATTATGTTGCTTTTCTTTTCAATTGATGATGATGTCTTTCATGTGCACATGTTGTTAGCCCAATAATCACGTGAATTGTGCTTGTTTGTTTCTCCAAATCGGTCCAACAAAAAGGAGTCCATGTGATGTTTGATGATGATTATATAATTAAGATTTGCAATTGATGTGGTGTGATGTCTCTCTTGTATTCTTTGAACCACAAAGTCACGATGCCATTTAATTTCCAACCATAACCTACGCGTTCCAATTTAACCGAAATAAGCGATTTACCTGCAAAACACACGAACACTCGTAGTTACTAAGTTCAAGCAAATAACCAAGTAAAGCATGGAATTTTAATCTTTTTAAACCACTTAAGGGTTGTCCTACGGACCACCCGTCACATCCCCACACTTACCCGTTGCTTGTCCCAAGCAACCCATTCAAAAACTATTTCAAAACAAGTGATCAATGTAAACCAAGCAAAAACAAGCAATCCTTTTACTAACCCCTTTTTAACACCCAACTAATGCACCCCTCACTATGTCTCTCCTCTCGGTTACAAGTAAACACTAGCAATATGAGCTAGACACACAAAGGCTAATGGGCGGTTGCACAATTATAGGCTTGTACCTAAATCAATCCTTCTCCTAACAAGTGCCAAACATGAATGCAAATCAAAGGGATTTTCAAGGTTGTAACGTGGCTAGGTGTATGGGTAGGAAATGGAATATATATGAAGTAGCGAAAATTTAACCCGGTCTTTTTATTACACAATAAAACAAACTAACAACTACCAATTTAACTAATATATACAAGACAACTAAACATCTTTTTTTTTTTTTTTTCATTTCATTGTTTTTTTTTCTCCTTTTTTCATTGCTCTTTTTTTTTCTCTTTTTTTTTCTTTTTTTTTTTAGCATAGAGAAACATTTAACAAAACATATCTAAACACAACTATAACAACTACTAACACTATAAGACCGGGTCAAATTTGGGTAAGTTTTTAAGTAAGTAGCTAGGGGTAACAAATGATAGGCTTTTAGGCACAAAATTGGGCAACTAAATGTCCAAACCCCCGCCCCTCTCGCAACCATGCTCATATATATACATTATGAGGTCCAACCCCCCAAATCCCACACTCACACACACTAAAGACGAGGCTACCTAGATGCCCTTATCCTTTTCGCATTCATGTCTAACTAAGGACTCAAACCGTATTAAGGCACAAGTTCTAATGCACCCCACCCGTTGCCACTCTCATCAAAGATAAGTATTATTTATTCACATGTGTGGCTACAACTCTCACCAAGAATAAAAGGTATTAAGGGTTGCCGGTGCATTATTTGGGGTTAATCCAAAGTGTTCAAATTCTCACATTGTTTCGCTTGATTTAAAATTTTTTCAAAAACTTCAAAAATTTCCCCCCATCCCCACACTTGGGATACATTGACCCCAATGTATGGTTTTGGGAAGAATTGATCGCTAAACCCTTCAACATCAACCAAAATCTCATAATCTCAAACCACAAATTTCTTTTTGGTTTTTTTTTTTTTTTATATATATAACTAAAAACACCACCAACTTTCACAATCCATAAACACATCAAACACATTAAACACCACCCATCCGCCCAACCGTAAACTTAAACATGAATATATACAAAGGTGCACAGAATGAGAACAAGACACAACCTGATTAGTAAATCAGCAGTGTTGGTAGTGATGCAGCTGCGGTAATCGGACCGATTCATAAACATCTCTTGGATTCGCCGATATCTCAACGGGGATGTTGCCAAACATCCCCACACTTGAATCATTGCATCCGCGAGGGTTGAAACGTAATAACCTGCCAACACACAAACCCAACACCAAAACAAAACCAAACAAAGCAAAACAAAACAAAACAAAAATACAATACTCTACATCCTCGGGCTGCCTCCCGAGAGCGCTAAGTTTAAAGGTCTTCAGCCAGACCATACCTGATATGCGTTATGGTGGTCTTAATGCACACTTACCCGCAGCATTTCCAACAAATGCCCTGAAATTTACATGCCATCTCCATAGATTTGTCAGTATATTTGGCATGTTAAAGCTGCTCCTACGGGCTTTGCTAGTCCACTTCATGACATATACCTTAATGTCTGGTAGTTTCACCCTTCTCATCTTGTTCCTCGAACCCTCTTCCCCACACTTGTTAATTTGAATTATTGATATGGGAAGAGGTTCGGTACACATATCCATCCCATCAGCCTGCTCTACCTCATAATCTGCACACATCATCTGATCTACAAGTGACTCTTCATCATATAAAGGACTAATTGGTGTGGTATTATCCTCCACAACCTCCTCCTTCATGTGAGAATAATCTCTAATATCGTCAGGTAATGGTGAGAGGCGTTCTTCTATCTCTATCTTCAATTTTAAAGCATGACACTTAGAAACTAAGCAGCTGATTCGGTCTTCATCGGACAGGTTGGGTGTTGCTAAATATTGCTCGAGTTTGGACAAAGTTACTTCCAATACAGCAAGCTCTTTTTCCTCCTCGGTCTCATAAACATAAACACCCTCGGGCTCAGAATATTCTTCGGGATGATATTGTCGATATCCCTGATACGGTCTATAGATGCGCGCTTCCATCATCTTTTTATTCCAATACTTCGGGTTTTCCGAATACACCGGGCACACATCATAATCATAAGTGTGATCGCGACCGCAACAAAAACATAGACCATCCATCCTTTCCTCATAATAAACTTCCTCATCCCGATCGTATCCATATGAATAAAAGTCATCCTCCATTTCTGATTCATAATCATCAACGTATGATGGAGGTGGAAGCTGTGAAACATAAGACACCGGTTTTCCATGTGCCCTCCTGTAGTGAGCCTCGTGGCAACCAATACATGGATGTCGTGGACCCCCGCACAATCTACACGTAAATAAGATGAAATTTGTGTAATGCCCTGTCATCCTGCACAACACAACTCAACTACCAAGTGTAAATCATGAACATAAAAGAAATCTTTTTGTTTTTTTTTTTTTAATTTTTTTTTCTTTTAAATTTTTTTTTCAAACTAATACACAAGATAACACACGTTGCGCACTACTCCCCGGCAACGGCGCCAAAATTTGACGTGATGTCGCGGTCACAATCAAATTTAATCCAGTTACAACTATTTAGCTAGCGGTAAGTGGGAATCGAACACAGGGAGTTTGTGGAATATGTGTTATCTCAATGTATGTCTAACTAACTAGATTAATCTAAATTGCAAGAAATGTAAATTTCAATGTTGGGTTGAATGGTTTTAATTATCTAGAGTTACTAAATTAGAATACAAATCAAAGTCAAGTTTTGTAACAGGATAAGAAGGTAGTGATCATCTCGAGTTTCAGGTTTTAAGTGACAATCAAGGTTTATGTTCAACTGGAAAGAACTACATAGACATAGCTCATGCAAGATCAATTATTTGTGATGAAAGGGAACTAAGTACTCGGATTCCTAGAACGCGAGGTTGTTACCCGATGACCAATTAACATATATCCAACCCTAATCCCTCCCATGATATCTCGATTGCCAACGGCACCAAGAACGTATGGTTTAGAACTATGATCAAACATACATCAACAATTTACAAACACCCAATCAAGCACCATAATAAACTAACAACACATGCACAGTTTAATATTCCAGAAATTCAAGAACAAAACATAATTGTCACAAGTAAACCTTACATTCGGGATGATCACCAAGCAAACCTAGCCGCTCATAGTGTGGTGAATCATCATCACAATCAAACCTTTGTTTTTTGGAATCAAAAAAAAAATCTTCATGTTTTGATCACTCAAGAACATAAAAGGAGAGCCAAAAATCGCCCCTCTCCTGCTCCAAAACCGTCCCCCATGAGAATCCTTGAAAAGACACCATAAAAACGACTTTAATGAGGTAGTTACAAACTTGATCGCAGCCTTCACCGTAATTTACGGCTCCACCGTAAATTACGGTGGTCATGAATTGTTTACGGCGAGAAATGTCTGATTTACGGTGAGGAAATGATCAAAATCAAGTCCACCGTAAATTACGGTGAGACCGTAATTTACGGTGACAAGCTGATTGTTATTCCTTGTTCACGTGATGATGTCTGCCAAAGTCCGATGATCAGAATAGGTTGTGCCGTGATGATGATTTGATGAATATTATTGATGATGTTGTTGACTAAAGCTGATGATGTCTAAAATTAATTGACTTCACATGATCAACAGCCGTCAACCCAAGTCACGTGAATACCCCTTTCTCTGATAATGTAATCGATGATGTTTATATGTATCCACGTGTTGCTTGCCTCTTTAACTCACATGCGCCGCCAAGGTGGAGGATTGTTGTTGATTTTTAAGTAATCATCATCATCTTGACAAAACAATTGTCTTCTTCTTGTGCTCCTTAATTGCCGCCCCCAAAGACCAATCATATGGGCCCAAGTCTCCATCCCACATGTGTTGTGAGTTAGTGTTGGCCCAATCCAAATCCTCCAAAAGTTCCCTGGCCCACTACGTTGATGATGTTGTTGTTTTGACTTTTGTATGGCGGCCCAATCCAAAAGATCCACACGTGACCCTCCAAA
Source organism: Helianthus tuberosus (assembly GCA_030545235.1). Classification (NCBI taxonomy): domain Eukaryota; kingdom Viridiplantae; phylum Streptophyta; class Magnoliopsida; order Asterales; family Asteraceae; genus Helianthus; species Helianthus tuberosus. The sequence goes on from CM060351.1 coordinate 172,810,141, forward strand.
GGCTACCGTCCACCTGATCCAATATATGTCGCCCACCTCCTTAAAACAATTGTGTGTTGTTGACTAAACAAAGCCCCAAAGCATGTGCTCTAATTAATATTCACGTGAAAGAGTGGTGCCAATTATGTTGCTTTTCTTTTCAATTGATGATGATGTCTTTCATGTGCACATGTTGTTAGCCCAATAATCACGTGAATTGTGCTTGTTTGTTTCTCCAAATCGGTCCAACAAAAAGGAGTCCATGTGATGTTTGATGATGATTATATAATTAAGATTTGCAATTGATGTGGTGTGATGTCTCTCTTGTATTCTTTGAACCACAAAGTCACGATGCCATTTAATTTCCAACCATAACCTATGCGTTCCAATTTAACCGAAATAAGCGATTTACCTGCAAAACACACGAACACTCGTAGTTACTAAGTTCAAGCAAATAACCAAGTAAAGCATGGAATTTTAATCTTTTTAAACCACTTAAGGGTTGTCCTACGGACCACCCGTCACATTGACTAGCATTTCCTTTAGTGTTAGAAATGCTTGATTGTAATCCTTGTCAAAGATGAAAGGGGCATCTTTTTCAAGTAATTTTGTTAGAGGCATTGAGATTTTTGAAAAGTCTTTGATAAATCGCCTATAAATCTGGGATGCCCTAGGAAACTTCGGATAGCTTTAACGGAGGATGGGACCGGTAATCGAGAAATAGTGTCTATTTTTGCTCGATCAACCTCCATTCCTTCGCTCGAGATTTTATGACCGAGTACCATTCCATCCGTTACCATGAAATGGCATTTTTCCCAGTTAAGGGCGAGGTTGGTTTCCTCACATCGGGATAGCATTCGTTTAAGGTTATCGAGGCATTGGTTGTATGAATCTCCAAAGAAGAAAACTCGTCCATGAAGACTTCCTTAGTCTTTTCTATCATGTCATGGAAGATGGCCACCATGCAACGTTGGAAAGTTGCGGGGGCATGGCATAGACCGAATGGCATGCGTCGATAAGCCAAAGTTCCATAGGGACATGTAAACGTTGTCTTTTCTTGTTCTTCGAGTGCTATCGGTATTTGAAAGTAACCTGAAAAAACATCCAAGAAACAGTAAAATTTATGACCGGATAATCTTTCTAATATTTGATCAATGAAGGGGTAAAGGAAAGTGATCCTTCCTTATTGCTTCATTTAATCAACGATAGTCTATACACACTCTCCATCCTGTGACGGTTCTTGTTGGTATTAATTCATTTTTCTCGTTAGTTATTACCGTTATACCTCCTTTCGTTGGTACTACTTGGACGGGACTTACCCAAGGACTATCGGAGATTGGGTAAATGAGTCTGGCGTCAAGTAGTTTGATGACCTCGTTTTTAACCACTTCTTGGACATTTGGATTTACTCTACGTTGTGGTTGTATTACCGATGTGTAGTCACCATTCATTAAAATTTTGTGCGCACACATGGAAGGACTTATTCCTTTAATATCTACAAGCTTCCATGCGATCGCACTTTTGAGTTTTTTCAAAAGTGTAATTAATTTTTCTTTTTCTAAGCTAGATAATTTAGACGAAATAATTACAGGTAATTTACCATCTTTTTCTAAGCTAGATAATTTAGACGAAATAATTTCGGAAGTTCTTTGAGCTCAAGAGGTGGGTCTTTTGGAGACTCCTTATTTGGTTGCTCATTTTTATCAAGAACTATAAAGGTTTGTTCTATGGCGACCTCTTCTTCAACAAAGTGGTCAATTTCTTCTCTTGTATCGGGTGGTTCATCTTCATCTTAAATTAGGGGGTCATTATTGCTGAATGGATATTTCATTGAATGCTCAAGATCCAAACTTTTTTTAAATGCCCCAAATTGAATAGATAGATTGTTGTGCTTCCGATTTTTCAAAGCTTCGTGGGTCTTTACAAAAGGTCGTCCCAACACTAAAGGAGCGTCATCAAGGATGACAAAGTCGGTTGGGATTACCATTTGATTTGTTTGGACCAAAAGATCCTCAACTACCCCTATTGATTTTTATTATTTTCCGATTAGATAGAAAAAGGGGTATTTGAAGTGGAGAAAAATCACCAATACTTAATTTTTCAAAAATGTAATTGGGCATTATGTTAACACAAAGATCTTTATCAATTGTTATATTACTAATAAAGAAGTTTTGAAAAAAACATGGAACCGGTGTAATGTTAATTTCAAATGGATCTTCTTTTATTAGCGTAGTTTGATCATTTGTTAAACTAATGCTTACTGTTTCGTCAATTTTAGTGTTAGTGTTTAACTCTTTTAAAAACTTAGCATGCGTGGGTACTAAACAATGATTTTCGAAAGAAGGTGACAAGAGGTTAATTTCTTTAAAATTAGACTCTTCATGAATTTCAACGTTGTCCGACTCACCTTTTTTGTTGTTTAACTCATGTGTCGGCTTTTCACTTGTTCTTCCATTTTCACATTTTCAACTATCTCTTCTTTATTACAAGTTAATTCTTCCTTTGCGCGGGACTCCTCTTCCCTTGCGCGGGATTCTTTTATGCAACGTTCAATAGTTTTAATATGTTCTATTATCTTATCGGCTATGTGGGTGATATAATAAGGATCGGGATCCTCAAAGCTTGAATTCGGAAGTTCGATCCTTGGTTCCTCATAATACTCATATGAAGTAGATGGTTCACACCATTGTTCTTCATTGTAAGTATATGATGGATAAGGGTCGTAACTTTGATCTTTGTAATACTCATATGAGTTGGGTTGTTCACGCCATGGTTCCTCATAATAAGTATATGAAGGTGGAGGCTCATATCTTGATTCCTCAAAGTATGAAGGTGAATGTTCATACCTTGGTCCATCAAAATATGAGTATGAGGGAGAAGGTTCATACCTTTGGTCTTCATAGTGCGTATATGAAGTTGATGGCTCGTACCTAGGCTCCTCATAGTAGGTGTATGAAGTGGATGGCTCGAAAAGTTCACAATATTGTACCGAATGAGGGTTACCACAAATGGTGCAATAGTCTTCCCTATAATCATCCTCCTCGTAGGTGTAGTTGTAATCTCCTGAGTATTGATCCATAAGAATCTCTCAGCAGACTACAACAGAGTCTCGGGACCAGAAAACAAAAATTAAACGGAAACAGAGGCTGGACACGGCCCCGTGTTCAGTGAGCACGGCCCATGTTCACATCCTGTATCTGGGCGTTTTAATAAAAGTTACTGGTTTTGTGCAGCACGGGGGCGTGTTCAGTGAGCACGACCCTGTGTTCAGACTCTGTATATGGGAGTTTTGATAAAAATGTGGAGCACGGCCCCGTGTTCAGTGAGCACGGCCCGTGTTCAACCTACTGTAAATTCAAAACTAACTAAAATGCAGAAAAATGTGCGCGCATTTTGAAAAGGTTTTGAAAAACTGATTAGGCCGTCGATTTTAAGCTTTCTTAAAATCCTTGTGTCCCCAGCAACGGCGCCAAAAACTAGATGTGTTTTAGCGTGAATATATTTTTACGTCTATTTTTAGCCCTTTTTAACACTTTAGTCAAGTTTTAATTTTATAAAACACGATATTCTACTAACACTAAACACACATATGGGCAAGTGCACCCATCGTGAGCGTATTATAGTGTTGGTAAGATACCGAGTTCGTCCAAGGACACAAAAGCTTTTAATACCGATTTATACTCAACGTCTAATCAAATCAAATTTTAGAAAAAAGGTTTAAACATCAAAATAAAAACTAAAAATGCTGAAAATAAAAATAAAATAAAAACAGATAGACAAGATGACTCACTTGGATCCGACTCACCTTTAGTGTAACCTTTGATTATTTCCACACTTTTGCACTTTTTAAGAGATTATCTTAGTTATAGTAGTAGGCCCCTCTTTTGAATGTGACATTACCCTCAACCTAGTAGTTTGAGTACGCAAGGATACAATCCTAAAGGGTTGGATTATTGAAAGATAATTAATTAAGTTATTAATGCGTAATGTGGTAGGCCCCTCTTTTGAAGGTGACGTTACCCTCGGCTAAGTAGTTTGAGTAAGCAAGGATACAATCCTAAGTAGCCGGGTTAATGTATTAATAGTAGTTTACATATGAGGGGATCAAGAAATTCGAACCCCCACCATCCAATACCAGTGGGTATTGAAGGAGGTCCTACTAAGCTTGACCCATGTCCTTGCATGATCTATACACTGAACAAGGCAAGACGCTTACCAAACCATTCCCTTAGCCCCCGACGAGGTAGCCAACATATCTGTATATAGACCGTGGAGATATGAATGGTGTAAATCTTTTATTTTATATAGACAGCAAAATAACGCCAAGACACCATGGACAAATGATAAGGAAGTTTCACCTTCAACATAAGAAACTAGTTATTAAAGTTATTAATACATAACCAAATAAAAAGTGCGAAAAGATTAAAAATAAAAAGTATTACACTAAATGCTTGTCTTCACCAAGTGATGTAAGAGACTTAGGCAAACATGGAATTTGATTGTCAAGAACTCTTACTATCAATCTTGGATCCTGAGACTACTACACACACTCTATGATGGATGATGGTGTTGTGGTGGTGGTGGAGTATGGGTGAAGTGGAAGAGAGGTGGTTTGCCAAGGGATGCTTTGGAAGTGAACCAACCACCTCTATTTATAGCCTGCACAGAAGCCTGGACACGGCCCCGTGTCCAACCACTTTCTCTTTCTTCATTAATTGCAGTTTGTCTGCGTTAGTTGACCACGCCCCCGTGTCCGCTGGGCACGGACCCGTGTGCAGAAGCGTATCTGTACTATCAAGATTTGCTTGGATTCTGCGAATCTTAGCGTTGACCACGGCCGTGTGGAGCTGGGCACGCCCCCTGTCGGGAAATGGAAGCTTCTACTGATTTGTCCTTTCTGCAAACGCTTGGGCACGCCCCCGTGTCCGCTGGGCATAGGGCGTGTTCAGCCTTCTGAAGTCTTGTTTTGCTTGGGAAGATGCTGTCGAGGGGTCTGGCATGCCACGTTTCTTCCTTTTATTGTATTTATGTTAGATTTGGCTGTGTTTTTGCTTCTTTTGTTCATTTAAGTTCTTTTAACCCTGAAAATACAAAAGGAGGAAAAAAGCACACTTTTTCCAACATTAGTACTAAAAAGTGTTAGTTTTATGCCTCATTTGATGTAATTTATATGTTGCATTTTACACACATCACCTGCTGTGCAACCTGTGACCAAACAAGTGATAGATCCTGTCAAGGAATCTGTGTCTGCCGTTAAAAGTGATAATGTGTTGTATACTTTAGTCGGTGATGTTAAAATGTATTCAAACAAAGATTTCCAAATTAAAAATGTCAATCCATCTTTGATTGATAAAGTGTTTGAAGATCCCCAGTAATTTTTTGGGAAAGACGATCCCGGGAGTTGTTGTAACTCAGTGTGATCCTATTCCAAAATCTGAAGTTAGAAAACAATATAGAAATCAATGATTACCAACAAACCAACAACCTATTGCTTCAAAGGGTAAACAACAAGATCAACAAGATCAACGAGCTCAAAAGCCTAATGTTTCTCAACGAAAGTTTGAAACAAAGGGAGCTCGTTACAAGAAGAAAATCAATGATGTTAAATTTGTAGCGTCAAGTGGTACGGATAAAGTGGAGACTTTTGAAAATAAATCAAATACCGATTTTGTTCAACAAGTTAGAATTTTAAAACGTAATAGTCAAAACAACTACACCCAACACACAAATGGGTGTAATGAAGGAACAAGTACCTCTGGGTCTGCAGGTTTAACATCTGGTCGTCAATCGGAATCTCCTAAGTTTCTTGAAAGGAGAACTTGTTTTAAATGTGGGGAGTTTGGACATATTATCAAAAACTGTACAAATCCTCCCAAAAAAAAAGTTTGTTGAGAGATCCCCTTCTGAAAAAGGTCACCAACAACGTCCTTCTATTTCACCAAAACTAGATAAGCTAACTGTTAAAGAACAAGAAACAAAACAACGACGTCAAAACGTCAAGGCAATAGAAAAGGCTTTAAAACCAGAAGTCAAATATGTTAAAAGGGAACCAAGTTCAACACAACCGTTAAAACAAGAAATTTCAAAATCTCTTAATAAAGCTCAATCTGGTAAACAAAATCAGTCTTGGAAACCTAAAACGGGTGAAGGTTTAGGGGGAGGTGTGATATTTCAAAATCATCAAGAAATCGAAATCACATTTCTTGATGATCAGGGACTACCCAAGACCACTAAGGCTTGGGTCCCCAACTCCAATTGATTGTTGAATGAAATGTGCAAGATGTTCCAGGAGGAACTGTTAATAGTCATTGGATTGCTGACAATGGAGCATCTAGGCACATAACTGGCTACTTACGGCTTCTTTATGATGTGAAAAACATTAGAGGAGGTTATGTCGCATTTGCTGGAGACAAAGGCAGAAACATCACTGGAGAAGGAATGATCTCCAATGGTGTTGTGTGTTTCGATAAGATCAATTATGTACGACAAATTGATCACAATCTTCTGAGTGTTTTGCAGATCTGCGATAAGAAATTCTTCGTGCATTTTGATGATGCCGGTTGTTATGTGCTGAAGCCTTGTTTTAAAATTCCAAAAGAATGGATTCTCTTATCGGCTCCAAGATTTAATGATCTTTATATTCTTGACATGAGCCAAGCGATTACGACATCTACATAAGTCACATGTTTTGTCTCGAAAGCCACAGAAAAGGAGTCTGTATCTTGGCACAGGCGAATGGGGCACATTCACTTGAGAAAAATGAACCATTTGGTGAAAAACAATCTTGTGAATGGTGTGCCTGTTAAGAATTTTCATTTACAAGAAGTCTGTGTTTCATGCCAGAAAGGAAAACAAACGAAGAAGTCTCACCCGATTAAGAAAATCAACACTGTCAGCATGCCTCTTGAACGTCTTCATATGGACCTCTTTGGACCTATGAAACACAAAACAAACTTTGGGTATGCTTATTGTCTGGTGGTTACTGATGACTACTCTAGATTTTCTTGGGTATCATTTATGGCACACAAGAGTGAAACTCCTGAAATCCTCAAGAATCTTCTTACTCTTCTAGAAAATTTGTACACGTTGAAAGTGAAGAGGATCCGAAGCGACAATGGCATTGAGTTCAAAAACCACATAATGGATGCGTTCTGTACTTCAAAGGGTATTATTCATGAGTACAGTTCTCGCTACACTCCACAACAAAACGGTGTCACTGAGAGGAAAAATCGAACAATAATCGAAACTACAAGAACGATGTTGGTAGAGTCGGAGCTTCCTGTTCAGTTCTGGGGGGAGGCTGTGGCTACTTCTTGCTGCACTTTAAATAGAGTTCTCACAGTTAAAAGGCATGACAATACTTGTTTCGAACTGTTACACAAAAGGAAATCAGTCATTTCACACTTAGAACCTTTTGGCGGTCCATGCACTAAGATTGAACCGCATGGAAAGTTTGGCACTAAAGCTATCGAGGGTTTCTTCCTTGGATATGCTACTCCGAATTTTCGTGTATGGAATTTGGAAACCAAAAAGATTGAGTTATGGAGTGAAGTAAAGGTTCAAAGGTATACTAATCCTGTTAGAGCTCTGGGTGATCCTTGGATGTTCGATTATGATGGGCTATTCGACTCCTTTAATCTGCCAACCTTTGATGAAGCATCTGCAGCTGCTCAAATGTTACTGGAAAGTGATAATTCTGTTGACTCGTCTTTGGTGCGACCAATTGTTGTTAACCCTCAAGCGTCTAATTTGGTTAACAACATTGCTCAAAATGCGGAATTTGAAGATGCTACTGATTACAATGTGTCATCGGAAGATGATGAGTTCCACGATGCGAATGAAGACTCTTCGGCTCCGGTTGCTCCTGTTCAAGGTGCTTCTAAAGCAACTACTCATGTGCAGAATGTAGACTCTGCTGAAGGAAACGCATCCACATCTATGTCGAAGCTAGGCATGGATTTGGTTGTTGATCTTAATGTTAACAATTGGGGTATTAATACTCGTGTTCCTGATGTTTCTGAAACGAGAATTCATGATGCTCATCCGCAGCAAAATATTATTGGAGATGTCCATAGTGGTGTTTAGACGCGTAATCAGCTAAGAAACAACCAGAATGCTGGCTTGTACTCAGCTATCAGAGAATCCGGCTTACAAAATGATTGGTCTTTCGCGTGTTATGTCTCACAAGAAGAACCAAAGTCTTGGAAAGAAGCTCTTAAGGATAATTCTTGGGTGGAAGCTATGCAGGAAGAATTGCAACAATTCCAAAAGCTGGGTGTCTGGAAACTTGTTGAAAGACCTGAAAATTACAAGAAAATTGGCACTCGTTGGGTTTTCAAATGCAAAAAGGATGATCGTGGAGTAGTCATTCGAAACAAGGCGAGATTAGTGGTTCAAGGGTTTCGTTAGATCGAAGGGATTAACTACAATAAAGTTTATGCATCGTTTGCACGTCTTGAGGCTATTCGGATCTTTCTAGCTTATACTTCATTTAAAGGATTCAAGGTCTACCAGATGGACGTGAAAAGTGCTTTCTTACATGGTGTGGTTGAAGAAGAGGTGCACGTCGAACAACCTCCGGGTTTTGAAGATCCTATTCACCTTGATCGGGTTTGGTTGCTCAACAAAGCTCTTTATGGTTTACATCAAGCACCGAGAGCTTGGTATGCAACCTTATCTAACTATCTGCTGGAGAATGGTTTTCGGTGAGGTCTTATCGATTGCACTCTTTTCATCAAAGAACAGGATGGAGATCTTCTGTTGGTACAGGTATACGTTGATGATATCATATTTGGTTCAACTAACGATGTTTTGTACAGGCAATTCGAGCGTGTTATGCAGGAGAAATTTGAGATGAGCGCAATGGGGGAAATGAATTTCTTTTTGGGCCAACAAGTTCAACAAACTGAGTCTGGGATATTCATTGATCAGAGTAAATATGTTGGTGACATCTTGAGCCGGTTCCAGATGTCTGATGCAACGCCCATTGGTACCCCACTTCCGTAGAATCACAGGATTACTCCGGATTTGAAGGGTAAAATCACTAACTCTTCATATTATCGTGCAATGATGGGATCTCTAATGTATCTCATAGCCTTGAGGCCTGACATAATGTATCCTACATGCCTGCTCGCAAGATATCAAGCCAACCCGAAGGCCTCACATCTGGGAGCTATAAAAAGGATTTTCCACTATTTGAAGGGTTGCCCGGAAACCGGTCTTTAGTACCCTAGGGATGATAGTTTCAACTTGATCGCGCTCAGTGATTCGGATTTTGGTGGCTGCAAAATTGACGGCAAATCCACAACGGCTGGATGTCAGTTTTTAGGAAATCGCCTGGTCACATGGCAGTGCAAGAAGCAGACTTGTGTCACTACATTAATTTGTGAAGCTAAACACATTGCTGCCTCAAGTTGTTGCTCCCATGTTCTGTGGATCCCACAACAAATGCGCGACTACGGTTTTGAATTCCTATCTACTCCTATTTTCGTTGATAACAATGCTGCCTTACAGATCATTAGAAATCCTATGTAGCATTCCAAGACCAAACACATTGATATTAAATATCACTTCATACGTGATTGTTTTGATAAAAGACTTATCGATGTTGTTAAAATCCACACTTATCACCAACGTGCCAACCTGTTCACTAAAGCTTTTGATAAGTCAAGTTTTGATTATCTTCTTTTGGTCAATGGCATTAAGGTGAAACCCGAGTAAAACTTTTTTGGCTAATCGTTTTTGTAAATATTTTCTTTAAAAATTCTAAAAAAATACAAAAATATTTTCATTTCCGTAACCTTTTCGCATTTTAGGGAGAGAAATTTCAAGAAAATACAAAAACATTTGAAAAAGTCAAAAATCCAAAAATGTGTCTTCACTTTCTGTCCTTAGTCTTTACTTTCTGTCTTTACATTTGAAAAATCAAAGTCTTTACATTTGAAAAATCAAAATTTCAAAAAAAAAAATAGAAAATAAAAAATAAGTTTCTTGGATAAGGAAAATGATGAGATTCATTGGTGTGGTCGGTTAACATGGTCAGAAATGTAAAAAGAAATATTGAGAAATGATAAGTATCTCTACTAATGATGCATCGGTAGGCTCACAATCAGATTAAAATGTGCAGGATGATATAAACCTAACAAACTTCAAGTCAGGTGGGAACCATTCATTGGCATATGGTCTTAGTACTAAAATTTCATTTGATTGATTGCCGAGGTTCTGAGATATACGGTCTTTATGCTGTCTTATCATTTGGGTATCATGGTTGTATCTTTTACCGAAAAATAACGGAGACGAAGTCTAGATCTTCCATGATACTATACATACGTGTACATATTGCATTCGACCTCAATAAGTGATCAACAATCACATGTCCAAACAAAATAAGTGATAATATATCACATTTATCCGGGAGTCAAGTTCGTCTCTTTGTCTGTACGATGGTACTAACCTGTTCACGGACTTGCTCCTTTGCCCTCATGCATCTGAAAATCAAGTTCCTCATCAATAAGTGATTCTATCACATAGGGCCTGTTTTCAACCAAAATAAATGAGTATCTCACAATCTATACGTTCAAATAGATGATAAGCGCTATACTCACCGGTAAGATGAACTCTCGTGCATACCTTGATACGGGAATGTGTCGTGAGTTGATGAACATCTACTTGTAAGTATAATTCATACCGTAAATCGTATCTCCTAATCATGATACATCTGATCAGTTTGAGCTTATGTGGACAACAATACCGTTAATTGTGATAGTATACTTATCTAAAGCTTTAATAAAAAAAATCATGTTGACAAAGACTTTAAGCCGGTATGATTCTTTTACCTTGAAACTCGCAAAAGTTTGTTTTTGTACAGTCTTTTACTGCTTATTGTTGATTGTCGTTAGTTTAACGCATTTAAAATTTCAGTTTAGTGTAATTTGTACATTTCTTTTCTATTAGCCGAAGTTGAAACTCGAATGTTTTCTGCCGAAAAGCCCGAAACCGACTTGTTTGAGATTTCACTACTTCATAAAGATCTTTTTGAATTTTGATAAATTAAACTCAAAGGAAAATCTGTTAAAATCAGTAAAGTTTGTTCATTCTTTTCAAAATTCAATGACTTGGAGATTTTATGTGTGAAAGGTCCACGAAAGACCTCAAGGTCCACGAAAAACCTCCAGGTCAACGAAGAACCAGACTTGGTCAAAGAAAAACTTTATCACGACGAAGAACCATTCTTCGTCGAGGTCTTCACAAAGAACCTTGGTTCTTCGTAGACCTTCATTATGGGCTAACTGTATAAGCCCATCAAGGTTCTTCGTCGACCCAACAAGTTCTTCATCGAGGTCTTTCGAAAATCAGATCTACAAAAGGGGGACCCAGTACATTATTGGTTTCACTTTTTCAAACCCACTCCAACTGTTCATTTTCTTCAACACGCGACCCCCCATACTCTCTGCCGACTCAAAACCTTTATTTTTCCTTTGAGATTTTTATAAAATCCAAGGTATTAAACGAGACCAAGGTCCTTTAACACATTTAAAACTTCTTAAAAACCCTCTGTTTTTTTGTTCGACTGTTTATGAATCACTCGGAAACCCCTTGATTTGATGATTTCAAAGTGTTAACTGTTTGCTTCGTTGTTTTTATTGTGATAAAACATGAATATATCTGATTTATGAGTAGATAGTTTCATCTTTTGGGTTTCTGTTTTGGGTGTTAAACAGGGGTTTGGGATTTCGTTGTGTTTGATAGATTTGGGTATGGTTTCTCGTTCAAAATTGTGTTGTTTAAACTTCTGGGTTTAGGGTCATCCTTTTGTGCTTATTTAAAAGTGTCGTGTTTGTTTTGCTGTTCTGAATCGTTGATTCAACGAAGATCGACGAAAAACACCTGCATCGAAAAACCCCCAATTTCAGTGCAGACGAAGAACCCTAATTGACGAAAAACCCCTTTTACAACGAAGAATCTATTACATCAAACTGTTTATGATGAATAACCTGTTTGACGAAGAAGCATTCTTCGTCAAAAACATGTTGACGAAAGACCCATGGTCAAAGGATAACCATTCTTCATTGACTTCAGTTGACTTTGGTTGACCAATAGTTTTTCTCCATAAAGAAGGTTCTTCGCCACAATGTCAGTTCTTTGTGGGCCAACAGTTAGAAAAATTTTCATGTTGTTCATTGTAGTGCACTTTCACAGTATGTATGTTTATACATGTTTACTGTTCACAGTATACATGAACATGTATATCCTTTGCAAGTATTATATCCTTATCACTTACAGTCGATGTTTTTCGTATACAGAATGGCTTCCAAAGAAAAAAACGCAAATCCGCGACTAAGAAAACAGACAAAACAGAAGATCAAATCATGTCTCAACCCTGTCACAACATGGTCGCATATCTTGATCCTGAAGGAAAGATTACTGAATTGAAGGAGATCACTCTATGGCTAAAGGAATCTCGGATCAACAAAGCCATTACCTTTTCAACACCGGTGTACAAGTCTCTTATTAAAGAATTCTTGAATTCAGCGAACGTGATTGAAGTGGACGGAAATGAGCTTATTCAAGGGCAAGTTAATTAAGTGAACATGGATGTCTCTCTGGATATTCTAAATACCGTACTGGAACTTCAAGATGACCCGAACGCCCCATATTCTATTCCAATTATGTGCACATGCGGATGTTTGCTTCTGATGAAATGTACTAGAGACATCTTTAGTGGTCAGATCAACAAGGCCTGGTTGCCGATGCGCTACAAGTTTCTATTGCATGTTCTTATTCAATGTCTGAGCAACAGACGTACTGGTTACAACATGGCAGGCAATGATCTAGTTGGATTTATGGTGGCCTTGGTTCTAAACAAGCCGTTTAGTATTTCCAAGTATATTTATGTAAACATGAAAGAGAATCTGAAGAGAACGGGTGGTCGTACGACAGGGAACAAGTTCTGGATGTATCCTAGATTCTTGCAGATGATAATGAACGTCCAACATCCGAATCTTCCGAAAGTCGATAACGATATTCTGAAGATAGATGCTATGATAGAGCATTCTCTAAAGATTTTCAGGGGTGTTGCATCAAATAGGTACAAAGAAAGCAAACCAAGAGCCAAATAGGTGCTCTTGATAAGACTGATTACGTCGCTCCAGAAAATGATAAATGGCATCACAATGACAGCCAATCGGACGACCAAGAGCCGAAGTTGAAAAAGATGATGGAAGATAAGTTTGGTCGCAAGAAGATTAAAATTTTCAGTGATTCTACTGAAAGTGGCAGCGATGACGATGGTGATGATGAAGGTGATGATGGTGGAGATACTGGTGCTGCTGGTGCATCTGTTGCTGGTACAACTGGTGCTAGTTCAGCTGGAGGTGATGCAGAGGATTCAGAGTCTGATGATAATCGGCCGAAACAGGATATGAGTTCTATCTAGACGATCGTGGAGTGAGAAAAGTGAGGAAGATTAGACAGGAAGAGGATGCTGATTATGTTCCTTGGGATACTGAAGCTGAATGTTTAAAGAGGATACAAACTGCTGCTCGTAGAAAGAAAAAAAACAGGAAGTACATTGGTGCTTCCTCTGTGCAGCCAACCATTTCACAACCAGAGCCTGTTCATGAAGCAGATATGAATCCGAACTTTTGACTCACGACCGATGAAGCTGCTGCTATTATATCGTCTCCTCCATGATCATCTGAACCAACTCATGTGGTTACTTCAGCTGTTGAAACTCCAACGGCTACACCACAAGAACCTACTCGCTCAATAGCATCCACTATTCAAGCAACTACCTCTCAGCACGGCTCAGAACGCAGACAAAGGAAATTTTCTGAAATGCAGCAAGATGAAAAGGTAGATTTCTTGTTTTCTTAATTGCAAGCTGCCGCAGGTTAGATTGATAGGCAATCGGCGGTCATAAATGTTACAAGAGGCGACGTGATCAAGTAACGGTTGGAGATGAATACTTTGAAGTCCACTGTTGAGCGTCAACAAGCTGAGATTGCACGCCAACAAGCTGAGATTGAACAACTTAAGGCTGAGAATGCACACTTGAAGGCTGATGATGATGAAAGGGAACGCCAATTACAGCAAATGCGAGATGCAGACAATGCTCGTGGTATTGATATGAACCGTTTGAAAGAAAGAAGCATTAAGGTTCAAAGGTTGGCCAAAACTCTTATAACAAAGCATGATGATATGAAAGAATGGTACAACTCTCACAATACCAAGATAACAGATGGGGTCAAGAAAATCAATGATGGTTTCGAGAATGTCAGAAAACGTGTTAACATTTTGTGGGCTGACCGATGCAAACAACAGGAAGGCTTGATGAAACGTGATCATGATTCTGAAGATCCGGGTAACCCAGACCCTTCTGCAACATCTGAACAACCACAAGCCACTGCATCCGCTTAGATCATAGTGTACAAGCGTCAGAAGACTGGAACTACACAAGGAACCTCCGGTGGCGCACAAGAAGAACTACGACAGCTAGAGAGCTGATGCGGGCTGGTGTGTATATGGAATTAAGTATATTTTAAGCCCTTTTTACACGTTAGTCAAGTTTTAAATTTATAAAACACAATATTTTACTAACACCAAACACACATATGGGCAAGTGCACCCATCGTGAGCGTAGTATAGTGTTGGCAAGATACCAGGGTCGTCCAAGGACACAAGAGCTTTTAGTACCGGTTTATCCTCAACGTCTAATCAAATCAAAAGATAGAAAAATGTTTTTAAACTAGAAAAATAAAAATAACTAAAATGTTGAAAAATAAAATAAAAGTAAAAACAGATAGACAAGATGAATCACTTGGCTCCGACTCGTGTATAGTGTAACATTTGATTATTTCCGCACTTTTGCACTTTTTAAGAGATTATCTTAGTTATTGTAGTAGGCCCCTCTTTTGAAGGTGACGTTACCCTCAACCCAGTAGTTTGAGTCAGCAAGGATACAATCCTAAAGGGTCGGATTATTGAAAGATAATTAATTAAGTTATTAATGCATATTATGGTAGGCCTCTCTTTTGAAGGTGACGTTACCCTCGGCTAAGTAGTCTGAGTTAGCAGGGATACAGTCCTAAGTAGCCGGGTTAAAGTATTAATAATAGCTTACATATGAGGGGATCAAAGAGTTTGGACCCCCGCCATCCAATACCGGTGGGTATTGAAGGAGGTCCTACTAAATGTGACCCAGGTCCTAGTAGGATCTATACACTGAACAAGGCAAGACTCTTTCCAAACCGTTCCCTTAACCCCTTACCAGGTAGCCAACATATCTCCATATAAACCGTGGAGATATGAGTGGTGAAAATCTTTTATTTTATATAGACAGTAAAATAATGCCAAGACACCACGAACAAACGATAAGGAAGAATCACCTTCAACATAAGAAACTAGTTATTAAAGTCATTAATACATAACCAAGTAAAAAGTGCAAAAAGATTAAAAATAAAAAGTGTTACACTAGATACTTGTCTTCACCAAGTGATTTAGGAGACTTAGGCAAACATGGCCTTTGATTGTCAAGTACTCTTACGATCAATCTTGGATCCCGAGACGACTCACACACTCTATGATGGACAATGGATGATGGTGGTGCATGATGGTGTTGTGATGTTGGTGGGTGAAGTTTGAGAGAGGTGGTGTGCCAAGGGATGGTTTGCAATTGAGCCAAGCACCCCTATTTATAGCCTGAACAGTAGCTCGGGCACGACCCCGTGTCCATCCTCTTCTCTTCCTTCATTAATTGCAGTTTGTCTGCATTAGTTGACCATGCCCCCGTGTTCGCTGGGCACGCCCCCGTGTGCAGAAGCATATCTGTACTATCAAGATTTCCTCAGATTCTGCGAATCTTAGAGTTGACCACGGCCCCGTGTCCATTGGGCAGGCCCCCGTGGTGGGTGATAGAAGCTTCTATATCTTTGTTTTTTATGCTTGCACTTGGGCACGCCCCCGTGTTCACTGAACACGGGGAGTGTGTTCAGCCTTCTGTTTTCTTGATTTTGCTTGGGAAGATGCTGTTGGGGGGTCGGGCATGCCACGTTTGTTCCTTTTCTTGTATTTATGTTAGATTTAGCTGCCTTTTTGCTTCTTTTGTTAATTTGAGCTCATTTAATCCTGAAAATACAAAAGGAAGACAAAAACACACATTTTCCAACATTAGTACTAAAAAGGGTTAGTTTTATGCCACAATTGATGTAATTTATATGTTGCATTTTGTGCACATCAAATACCCCCACACTTGAATCTTTGCTTGTCCTCAAGCAAAACTCTTTATAATATGGCTTTACACTCCCAAATGGAATGGGTAGAAGAGAAGGTTTTTGGGCTTGTCTTAGAGTGTCGGGATTTCCAAGATTCTTTATTAAGTTTTATTTTTATTTATTTACAATCCTATTCGTCATGATTTATTTAAAACATTACATAAGATAAATTACTTATTAGGGCATAACATGCCTTTTTAAAATTCCATTTATATACAAGTTCACATACCTCACGGGGATCACTCAACACTCGGCCGAAGATGTATTTTAGTGAATCACTCGAGAGTGGCATGGAACTTACTCCTACCATAGGCTTGCCAAGCAATTAATCCTCCTCCCTTTTAACTATATACCTTTATAAATATCAAGAGGACTTTTGGGTGAAGGGTTAGGCTTGGGTTAAAGGTAGGTGGTTGGGTTAGTGGTTAGTAAAAAGGGCGAAAGGCTTAAAAGCGTCGGTTTTCGTAAGACTTTTTATTTTTGCAATTTTTATTTTGATGAAGCCATTATTCAAACAAAGTTTTTTTTGATGAAATTGTTTGTTTATTTCTCTTTTGCTTCATCATCAACATTTTTTTTTTTGAAAAGTCATACGAAAAACCGAGCTTGTTACTAAAACAAAGGGTTAAAAATAAAAAGGTTTTGGTGGGTGAAAGGGTGTTTGTTTTTTGGTTAAGAAATGAAAAGGTTTAGGCTCAAAGGGGTTAACTAGGGGGATTTTGGGTAGGTGGTAAAAAAAAAGAAAAAATAATGGTGTAGAAATGAAAAAAGGGTTAGTCCTAATGCCTCCATCATTTACTTACTCGGGTTTAAGTTGGTAAGGACCGGGAATATATCGTCGTGGCAAGTTCTAGAGTCGTAAGAACCAAGCGGCTATTCATACAATAAACGAAAAATGAGCATTTAGTTTAAAGATATGTATTTGTATGCTCAATAAAGGCTCAAAACTCACTTTTGTGGGAATGGGTTTTTATGTGATTAAGTATATATAATCAAATTTTAACTAAACTTGTCATGCCGTTTCATAATTTTCTTATGTTGGTTCTTTTTATCACGACGCTATCGGTTGTAAATTTGTAAAAATATAACCTTTTTAGAATTTGAAATTCCCATCTTAAACCTAGACAAGTAAGAAAAATGAAAAAAATTTTGAAAAAAGTTGGGGTGATTAGCGGTTCCAATAGAGTTTTGTGTAAGGCTTGTAATTAGGACTTGCAAGATTCAAGGTTTTAGCATCCCCCCCACACTTAAATTACACATTGTCCTCAATGTATCCAAAAAATAAGTTTTTTAGGTTGATTGAATGTGTAAAAAGGTGTGAAAAAGCAAAATTTATGTTACTGGGGGTCTGGACACGGCCCCGTGTCTGATGGACACGACCCCGTGTTCAGGTGCCAGTAACGAAAACTTACAGAAGATGGACACGGGGGCGTGTCCACTGGGCACGACCCCGTGTCTGGCAAAAGTCTGCAGATTTAAACAAACAGCAGGTCTGCGGAAGTGGGCACGGGGGCGTGTCAGCTGGACACGACCCCGTGTAGACAATCTACAAAGTTGAAAAACAGGTTTCTGGCTCCGGTTTTCCTGTCCCGGCTTTAGTAGCACTAATGTTTAGTGCTCTAAGCCTCGTATGTACCTGTTTTATCAATAAACACTACACCAAACCATAGCAAACATCCTAAATTACCAAGTTCAACATCCACATCACAAAGTTAAAAAGAAAAAAAAATGCAGAAAGTAAAAAGAGTTAAAGGAAAGTAAATTGTTCAACACACGGCACGCAGGCCAGAAATTGTTCGAAAGAAAAAGGGGGTTAACCTGTGGGATCACCAACCATTTGCTCTTACCTCCCGCCTAGTCCATTTCCTCGTCCTCATCATCATCTCCTCCTCCATGCCCCGCCATGTACTCCCGGATGTTCCCAATGTCATCCTAAATGTCAGAGATGTTTCTTTCAATCGCTCTGACCCGGGCGTACGTATTGCTCGCCATGTTATAGGTGTTCCTGGTGCACATGAGGTTTTCCTGCAACAAATCATGTAAACTTTGGAAGTTAGAAAAACCACCTCCTTATGAGGAGGATTGGACTGGATCACCGTGGGGCCGGTACTGGTACTGATGATGCTGTGGAGCGTGAAGGACGAGTGCCTCTTGCGGGTTCCATGCATGCCCCTGCATCCTTTGGAAGCTAATTGTCCCATCTTCAACCTCATAAATTAAGTTCATGAAGCGGCAGATGTGTACATCCACTCTTCCCGACCATGGGCTCTTCTCGAAGGATCCAGGCATGTTCACGAAATGTTTGAAGAGATGGTATATCCACCCCCCGAAGAAGATAGGGGTTGGTGGAGTAGCAAGCCGGTTCAAATGCATGTTTCGGAGCAGGAGGTACGGAACATCGAGGTGTCTACGGTTATGAATGCAATGAACGACTATCAGGTCTCTCAACCCTACAACGCCACCGCTATTATGTCTTTGGCTAAGAGAATAAGTGAGAAGCCTATGGATGTAACGGTAGAGTGGGTCCTTCAACTTGGTACTCTTAGTGCTGCTCGGGTTGTAGTGCCCTTCACCAATCTGAGCCCATGCGGCTTGGCGTTCGTTCTCATCCAACTCTCGCACCCCTCTGGTTATCTCTTCATTACCCACATCTTCCTCCACATACAGCCCAACTATCGACACAAATTGTGCCATCGAAATCGAGTACTTAGTTCCACCACATCGGAATCCCACCCCATCATTGTCGAAAAGGTAGCACCTTGAATTGAACATGAATGTGCTATAGAATTCCAGATTGTACTCGTGGACTGAGCGAAGTCGAGTGGTTAGGGCGACTCTTAGTGGGCCGGTAACGAGGTTGTTAAACCGGTCAAGTTGGTTCACCGTTGCTAACAGATCCATGCACGCTTGTCTTGGGTATTCTTCCGGTCTGGTTTAAAGCACTTCGTACCTTGCCCTAGCATCAAGCTCATTTGCGTTGAACCTCGTGAATTTCTTCGACATCTGAAAGAATACACCAAAAGTTAGCATGAAACAGTGGAATTTTCGGAGAAAACTGAAAACAGCGAGCTGGACATGGCCCCGTGTTCAGCAGACACGACCCCGTGTCCAGGCGTCTGTTACTCAAAATCTACATTTTTTGACCCGGTCCTGAAAACTTGAAAATTTTTTGTCCAATAGGTGCGGTTTCCCCCGAAAATGAAACCCCAAGTGCCGTTTTTCCCAAAACAAACCGTTTACCCCTTCAATTTTATCTTTTTCGGTTCAAAAACAAGGGTTTGGGGTTTTGTGAGAAATCGGGCGAATCTTTGAACAATACAAGTGGATTTACTTCCTATAACATTAATCTAAACTAATGTTTACAAATTTATGCAAAAATTTGAGGTTCGATCCGGATGAAGTTCAAGAACCCTAGATTTTTCCCCAAATTTTTGATGTTTTGACTACATGCAAATGCCTAATCTAACTAATAATGATGATAGAATCATACCTTGACGTTGTTAGAAGTAGAGGAGACGTTGAAAATCTGCGGAAAATCGCCTTGAACCAGAGCGTTTTCGGGGAAACGGGGCGTGTGGAATGAAGTAACTGTTATGAAAAAGGGGTTTTATCCCGACAGTCGTGCGGACACGGCCACGTGTCCAATGGACACGGCCCCATGCCGAGCAAAAATTAATTTTTTTAGTGCTCGTGTGAGTACCCTCGTTTCCCAAAAACTTGGCCAGAATACTTACCGATTTAGAAGTCAACCCTTTTGTTCGTAACTTACCAGGTATGATGTTGATGCTTTTATTCGTCGACTGTTTGAAGCGAGATTTCTTCCTCTTCATCCTCAATGAATCCTCGATAGAGCTTCAGCCGTTGGCCATTGACTTTGAATGGAATTCCATTCCGAGATTTAATTTCTACTGCACCGTGTGGGAAAATATGGGTGATGGAAAAAGGTCCTGACCACCTAGACTTTAATTTACCAGGGAATAGTCGAAGTCGTGAATTAAACAAAAGAACTTGATCTCCTATTCGAAATTCATTAGGTTTAACGTGTTTGTCATGCAAGTTTTTCATTCTTTCCTTATAAATTTCAGAGTTTGAGTATGCAAAATTTCTAAGTTCGTCTAATTCATTTAACTGACAAAATCCATTTCTACCGGAAAATTCTAAATCTAAGTTTACATTTTTAATTGCCCAGTAGGCTTTGTGTGCAATTTCTACTGGCAAATGACAGCTTTTTCCATAGACTAGCTTATATGGGGTTGTACCTATTGTTGTTTTATAAGCAGTTCGAAAAGCCCATAAAGCATCATCTAATTTATCTGCCCATTCCTTTTTATTTAACCCTACGGTTTTTTCAAGTATTCGTTTTAAACCTCTATTAGTCACTTCGGCTTGTCCGTTTGTTTGAGGGTGATATGCTGTCGAGACCCTGTGATAGACCCCATATCTTGTTAATTTTTTTTTTCAAATTGATGGTTGCAAAAATGGGTACCTCTATCACTTATTAATGCTTTAGGTGTTCCAAAACGAGAGAATAATTTTTTCAGAAATCGTACCACGACTCTTCCATCATTTGTTGGAAGTGCCTCGGCCTCGGCCCATTTAGAAAGTAGTCTACCGCCACAAGTATATATTTGTTTCCTTTTGACGGTGGGAAAGGTCCCATAAAGTCGAGTCCCCACATATCAAAAATTTCACAAACAAGAATGCCATTTTGTGGCATTTCGTTTTTGGACGAAATATTACTTGTTCTTTCGCAAGCATCACATGTCTTGACAAGACTTTGGGCGTCTTTGTAAATGGTTGGCCAATAAAACCCTGAATCAAATACCTTTCGTGCGGTACTAGCGGCACCATGATGCCCTCCGTATGGACCTTCATGACAATGGCGGAGAATTCTTTTTGCTTCACTACCATGTACGCATCGTCGGATGAGTTGGTCGACACACATTTTGAAAAGATAAGGATCTTCCCAAAAATAGTGTTTTACATCAGCAAAGAATTTCTTTCTTTGATGGTGTGGCCAACCTTTTGCGACTATACCGCTAGCTAGGTAGTTAGCATAGTCGGCGTACCATGGTTCTTATCTATATTCCACCATTTCAAGGGACTCCGTTGGAAATTTTTCGTTGATTTGCTCGTCCCTGGTTGCCTCCAAAGCTGGGTCTTCTAAGCACGAAAGATGATCTGCTATGGTGTTTTCTGCTCCTCTTTTGTCTTTGATTTCAATATCAAATTCTTGGAGGAGTAAAATCCACCGAATCAAACGTGGTTTTGCGTCCTGCTTTTTTAAGAGATATCGAATGGCTGCATGATCTGTATAGACTACTGTTTTAGAAAGAATAAGATAAGAACGAAATTTATCTAAAGCAAATACCACAGCTAGTAATTCTTTTTCAGTTGTTGTGTAATTTTCTTGTGCATCGTTAAATGTTTTACTAGCATAATAAATTGGGTGAAAATGCTTTTCTTTTCTTTGTCCCAAGACAGCTCCAACCACAAAGTCACTTGCATCACACATGATTTCGAAAGGAAATTTCCAATCAGGCGCTATCATGATAGGTGCATTGACTAGCATTTCCTTTAGGGTTAGAAATGTTTGATTGCAATCCTTGTCAAAGATGAAATGGGCATCTTTTTCAAGCAATTTTGTTAGAGGCCTTGAAATTTTAGAAAAGTATTTGATAAACCGCCTATAAAATCCGGCATGCCCTAGGAAACTTCTGATAGCTCTAACGGAGGATGGGGTGGTAATCGAGAAATAGTGTCTATTTTGGCTCGTTCAACCTCCATTCCTTCGCTTGAGATCTTGTGACCGAGTACTATTCCCTCCATTACCATGAAATGGCATTTTTCCCAATTAAGGGCGAGGTTAGTTTCCTGACATCGGGATAGAATTCGTTCAAGGTTATCGAGGCATTGGTCGTATGAATCCCCAAAGATAGAAAAGTCGTCCATGAAGACTTCCATTGTCTTTTCTATCATGTCATGGAAGATGGCTACCATGCAACTTTGGAAGGTTGCAGGGGCATTACATAGACCAAATGGCATGCGTCGATAAGCAAAAGTTCCATAGGGACATGTGAAGGTTATCTTTTCTTGGTCTTCGGGTGCTATCGGGATTTGAAAGTAACCTGAAAAACCATCCAAGAAACAGTAATATTTATGACCGGATAATCTTTCTAACATTTGATCAATGAAGGGCAAAGGAAAGTGATCTTTCCTTGTTGCTTCATTTAATCGTCTATAATCTATACATACTCTCCATCCTGTGACGGTTCTCGTTGGTATTAATTCATTCTTTTCGTTAGTTATTATCGTCATACCTCCTTTCTTTGGAACTACTTGGACGGGACTTACCCAAGGACTATCGGAGATAGGATAAATAAATTCAGCATCTACTAATTTGATGGCTTCGTTTTTAACCACTTCTTGAACATTTGGATTTACTCGACGTTGTGGTTGTATTACCGATTTGTAGTCATCATTCATTAAAATTTTGTGCGTGCACATGGAAGGACTTATTCCTTTAATATCTACAAGCTTCCAAGCAATCGCATTTTTTTGTTTTCTTAAAAGATTAATTAATTTTTCTTTTTCTAAACTACTTAACTTAGACGAAATAATTACAGGTGATTTACCATATTTGTCTAGAAAAGCATATTCCAAACGTTTTAGAAGTTCTTTGAGCTCAAGAGGTGGTTCTTTAGGAGACTCCTTATTGGGTTGCTCAATTTGATCAAGAACTTTAAAATTTTGTTCTATGGTGACCTCTTCTTCAACAAAGTGGTCAAACTTTTCACTTGTATCGGGTGGTTCATCTTCATCTTCAATTAGGGGGTCATTATTTCCGAATGGATATTTCATTGATCGCTCAAGATCGACACTCTTTTTAAATGCCCCTAATTGAATTGATAGATTGTTGAACTTCCGGTTTTTCAAAGCTTCGTGAGTTTTTACAAAGGGTCGTCCCAACACTAGAGGAGCGTCATCGAGGATGACAAAGTCGGTTGGGATTACCATTTGATTTGTTTGAACCAAGACATCCTCAACTACACCGATTGATTTTATTACTTTCCGATTAGATAGAAAAATGGGTATTTGAAGTGGAGAAAAATCACTAATACTTAATTTTTCGAAAATGTAGTTGGGCATTATGTTAACACAAATATCTTTATCAATTGTGACATTACTAATAAATGAATTTTGAAAAAAAACATGGAACCTGTGTGATGTTGATTTTAAATGGGTCTTCTTTTATTAGCGAGGTTTGATCGTTAGTTAACTTAACGCTTACCGTTTCATCAATTTTAGTGTTAGTGTTTAACTCTTTTAAAAACTTAGCATGAGTTGGAACTAAACAATAATTTTCAAAAGAAGCTGACAAGAGATTAATTTCTTCAAAATTAGACTCTTCTTGAATTTTAACGTTGTCGGACTCACCTTTTTCGTTGTTTAACTCATGTGTCGGTTCTTCACTTATTTGTTCTTCCATTTTTACACTTTCAACTATCTATTCTTTATTTAATTCTTCTCTTGCGCGGGACTCCTCTTCCTTTGCTCGAGATTCTTTTATGTAGCGCTCGATAGTTTTAAGGTGTTCTAATACCTATCGGTCACTTCGGTGATAGAGTAAGGATCGGGATTTTCAAAGCTTGAATCTGGTTGTTCGATCCTTTGTTCCTCATAATACCCATAGGAAGTAGATGGTTCACACCATTGTCTTTCATTGTAAGCATATGATGGATAAGGGTCGTAATTTTGTTCTTCATAATGCTCATATGAGGTGGATTGTTCACGCCAAGGTTACTCATAGTAAGCATATAAAGGTGGTGGCTCATATCTTGGTTCCTCAAAGTATGAGTAAGAAGGCTCATACCTTGGTTCATCAAAATATGAGTATGAGGGAGGAGGTTCATACCTTTGGTCTTCATAGGATGTGTATGAAGTTGATGGCTCGTACCTGGGTTCCTCATAGTAGGTGTATGAAGTGGATGGTTGATATAAGTGACAATATTGAACCGAGTGCAGGTCACCACGGTTAGTGCCATAATTATTACTATAATCATCCTCCTCATAGGTGTAGTTGTAACCTCCTGAGTATTGATCCATAAGAATCACTCAACAGACCACAACCAAGTCTCGAGATCAGAAAACAAAAAATAAAAACGGAAACAGAAGCTGGACACGGCCCCGTGTTTAGTGGACACGGCCCCGTGTACAGAATCTGTATCTTGGCGTTTTAATTAAAGTTACTGATTTCGTTAAGCACGGGGACGTGTTCAGTGAGCACGGCCACGTGTTCAAGCTCTGTATCTGGGTGTTTTATGAAAAATATGCAGCACGGCCCCGTGTTCAGTGAGCACGGCCCGTGTTCAACTTACTGTAAATGCAAAACTAAACTAAAATGCAGAAAAATGTGCGCGCGTTTTAAAAAAAAGTTTTGAAAAACTGATTAGGCTGTCGATTTTAAGCTTTCTTAAAATCCTTGTGTCCCGGCAGCGACGCCAAAAACCTGATGCGGGTTGGTGTGTATATGGAATTAAGTATATTTTAAGCCCTTTTTACACGTTAGTCAAGTTTTAAATTTATAAAACATGATATTTTACTAACACCAAACACACATATGGGCAAGTGCACCCATCGTGAGCGTAGTATAGTGTTGGCAAGATACCGAGGTCGTCAAAGGACACAAGAGCTGTTAGTACCGGTTTATCCTCAACGTCTAATCAAATCAAAAGTTAGAAAAAGTTTTTTAACTAGAAAAATAAAAACTAACTAAAATGCTGAAAAATAAAATAAAACTAAAAACAGATAGACAAGATGAATCACTTGGCTCCGACTCGTGTATAGTGTAACCGTTGATTATTTCCGCACTTTTGCATTTTTTAAGAGATTATCTTAGTTATTGAAGCAGGCCCCTCTTTTGAAGGTGACGTTACCCTCAACCCAGTAGTATGAGTCAGCAAGGATACAATCCTAAAGGGTCGGATTATTGAAAGATAATTAATTAAGTTATTAATGCATATTATGGTAGGCCCCTCTTTTGAAGGTGACGTTACCCTCGGCTAAGTAGTCTGAGTCAGCAAGGATACAGTCCTAAGTAGTCGGGTTAAAGTATTAATAGTAGCTTACAAATGAGGGGATCAAAGAGTTTGGACCCCCGCCATCCAATACCGGTGGGTATTGAAGGAGGTCCTACTAAATTTGACCCAGGTCCTTGCAGGATCTATACACTGAACAAGACAAGACTCTTACCAAACCGTTCCCTTAACCCCCGACCAGGTAGCCAACATATCTCCATATAGACCGTGGAGATATGAATGGTGAGAATATTTTATTTTATATAGACAATAAAATAATGCCAAGACACCACGGACAAACGATAAGGAAGAATCACCTTCAACATAAGAAACTAGTTATTAAAGTCATTAATACATAACGAAGTAAAACGTGCGAAAAGATTAAAAATAAAAAGTATTACACTAGACACTTGTCTTCACCAAGTGATGTAAGAGACTTAGGCAAACATGGCCTTTGATTGTCAAGAACTCTTACGATCAATCTTGGATCCCGAGATGACTCACACACCCTATGATGGACAATGGATGATGGTGGTGGATGATGGTGTTGTGATGGTGGTGGGTGAAGTATGAGAGACGTGGTGTGCCAAGGTATGGTTTGCAATTGAGCCAAGCACCCCTATTTATAGCCTGAACAGTAGCTCGGGCACGGCCCCGTGTCCATTGGGCACGGCCCGTGTCCAACCTCTTATCTTCCTTCATTAATTGAAGTTTGTCTACATTAGTTGACCACGCCCCCGTGTTCGCTGGGCACGCCCCCGTGTGCAGAAGCATATATGTACTATCAAGATTTCCTCAGATTCTGCGAATCTTAGAGTTGACCATGGCCCCGTGTCCGTTGGGCACGCCCCCGTGGTGGGTGATAGAAGCTTCTATAGCTTTGTCTCTTATGCTGGCACTTGGGCACGCCCCCGTATTCACTGAGCACGGGGAGTGTTCAGCCTTCTGTTTTCTTGATTTTGCTTGGGAAGATGCTGTCGGGGGGTCCGGCATGCCATGTTTGTTCCTTTTCTTGTATCTATATTAGATTTAGCTGCCTTTTTGCTTCTTTTGTTAATTTGAGGTCATTTAATCCTAAAAATACAAAGGGAAGACAAAAACACACTTTTTCCAACATTAGTACTAAAAAAGGGTTAGTTTTATGCCACAATTGATGTAATTTATATGTTGCATTTTGTGCACATCAAGAGCAGCCATTATGTTGAAAGCTCCTTGGCTGGTAAGGATCCAGTTGTTGAATCTGCTGATCTTGCTCAGAAGAGAGTACATCCAGTGACTGGTGAAGAACTGGAAGAGGGAGAACTAATTGCTGACTTCACAAATGAACAAATTGTAGCTCTGAATGAAATGAAAGTAATCGATGATGCTGCTATTGATAATATTCCAAGTGAACCTGAAACAACAGACTTAGAAAATATTGAAGAGATTGTGTTTGAAGGTGATCATAACAAGTCTACTTATGTGCGAGAAGACAGAACAAAGTTCATTCCCTTTAATGAAGAATGGTTGAAGGAAAATGTTGACGACATCGACGAACACTTGAAAAATCATGATGCTACAGATAATGCACCTGATGCGTTTACAGAATGGAGAAAACAGTTCCTGTCCAAGGCTACAACGCCTATGCCAGCTGAAGCTCAAGTCGATTACTTGAAATACGAGAAAGAAAATTTGCACGGAAGATACTTTGCTGGATGTTTGTCAAAGAAACCCATTGCTTGGCCATCAAACGTGAACACGACATTCAATATTTCAGTTAGTTGCTGAGCATTCTGTCCTTACCGTTTTATGACGTTGCAGCCTTAACCAAGCTAGAGCTAATTAATCGCTCAAACTTCGAAGGAGCAACGTTGTTTGCTCGCAAGATTAAGATGAACAAGAGGACAGGATGGAAAGACGAGTTGTACAAGCCTCAATTTCCAATTTATTAGCAGATAAATTTCACCTTGGATCCGTCAACCAACACGGCAAGATACAAGCTTGTTTATCAGCCGGCAAAGGTTATGGACAAGATTCCTCTGTTTCCGATGAAGCAAAACTTCTTGGAGAACATGGCGTTGTGGTGTTACGACTCTGATACGCACAAGGCCGTTATTGTTGGTGCATATTTTTGTGTCTGTAACTTGTTCTTAATTAACGTTGTATTTGTATGGTCTTTTGTTTATCGAGTCTGTAAGTTTCCGTCTAGTCGACCAAGTCGGATATCCTCCTATCTAACTTTGGTACGACATTTTTCTTTTTGTTATTGTTTAAGTTTGAACTAATGCATGTTGTAGTTAGTTGCTGTTATGTTTGTGTGTGTGTTTAATTGTTGCTGCAAACTGTCAAACAGTTTGCAGCTTTTCTGAATTACAGCCACCTCACGAAGAACCTATTCTTCGTGGGATGTCATCTTTCACGAAGAACATACTTCATCATTAATGGTGTGTGACGAAGAACCCCTTCTTCGTCACATAGTGTTTCGTGGAAACAGTGACGAAGAACCTGGTTGTTAGTCGGCTGAGGTTCTTCGTCGACCCATTTACATTCTTCGTAGTGTAGTGGGTAGGCTGCAGTATAAATAACACACCTTGTCTTCTGTGTGAAGCTATGAGAGCATAACCTACTGAGAGTATTATCAAACATTGTGTGTATGTGTTTGTAATATGTTCTCATCCTGTTAATCAATAGACCGGAATCTTTGGTTACTTTGTGTTTGCTATACTTTGTTTGGTTTGCATCATCACGGGGATTCCGCACTGGTGATTGTGTTTGTGATAAACAAGGATTAGGTTTCTTAATCGATCCTCCGGGAAAAATGGACCTACAGATCACATAGAATATGATTCTCGAGAGTTATGTCTTCTCCTTTGATCACCGCATCAGACTGTGCAGAGTTAGTATCCTCAGATTCATCATCTAAAGAATCACCATCCTCAACAATGACTGGAGGATCCTGATTTTGTTCAGCTGTTAACACGTTCGCATTTGCTGATTTATCTGATATACTTCCTTTTTGAAACCGAGCCCAGTTGCGAATTCCTCATGGTCTAATGAAACTGATGGCTCAAAGTGTGGCTTATCTTCCTCATCAGGCATCGCGGTATAATTGTGTCTAACTGGTGGAGGACACTTCTTATATCCAATGCACGTGACATCTTCTTTATTTTTCTGTATGTCAATGATGTGATCCAAAACATACCTAGAGTTTGACTAACTGTCTAACTTAAGCTGGATCGCCTCATTTTCACACTTAGCACATGCCAATTCTGTTTGTGTTTCCTCGAGCCTATTGAGGTAATTGTTTATTGCAGTTTGTTTTTTTAAACTATTTTCTTTAGCTCCGAAAGATCTTCTCTTAATGTGTCAAGTACCTTCTTAAAATCCGTTTCATGATTTTTATGAAACATACTTGCCTCTGTGCATTTTGAAAGATCCACGATTAAATTTTAATTGTGGATAAATGTCACATCATATTTGCTTTGCAAATCTTCATATTTGCTTTGCAAATCGTCATATTTGCTTTGCAAATCGTCATATTTCTTTGCAGATCAAACAATTTAGCGCCTAAATCAACACAACTATCACATCTATCAGATTTTTGGTTCATCATCACATGACGAACAGCCAACATTAGCCATGAAGGCTGAATGATGAGAAGAAGAATAATAAGCAACTTGATCCACCAAAATTGATCTCCTGTCATTCACTGGTTTAGCTTCATCCAATAACTTCTCAACATCTGCATCGATGGTCTCACGTGACACTTCATCCAAAGCGTCTTCACCTAAACATGAGTTTTCCTCATCTGAGCTTCCACTATAACCAGAACTGTCTTCATCTTCTAAAGATTCTCCACCACATGCGTGCTTTAGATCCTTTACAACCTTAGCAAAATAGGTTGTTCTACCCAGTTGAATCGACCAGTCACAACCTTCATCAACTTGTACCATAAGAGCTCGGTTGTTGTTTGATGATCCAGCTTGATGAGAGTTGTTTGCAGGCATCAAGGAACGCTCATTATTCCTGGTTTGATTCTAATTAGGTTGATTGCCTTGATTTCTGAATGGATTTTGGTTCCCATGCTGAGCTAGCTTCATGCATTCCCGTTTGAAATGACCTCGTTCACCATAGTTGAAGCATTTGACCGATTGCTTATCGAACCCATACTTAGTGTCCTTTTTACTTTCCAAGCTGGTTTTACCAGTTCTTTCCATGAAGTCTTTTGCTCGCCTCACTTCACTAGCAAATGCCCACTTGATATCCATCAAATTCATTTCATCTGTGACAACTGTAAAAAATTCAGGTATCCGTACAATTAATTAACCATGATTAGTGCTTAATGACTATGCTGAATTGCAAATTAATTGCTTTCTGATTACTGCTTTATACATACATGTGCATCATATATTGCCAAATGTTATGTCATTATTGCATGAAAGCTTATTTGACTCGAATGATGCACGAAACACAGTTAGCGTAGTTATCAGATAAATCAGGAAAATGCTGACAGAACATAGAACATAGACAGACAGTGTGTTGAGACACAGAATGAGCCAGAAACCAAGTATTACACTAGTATAGTGTGTAGGAAAGTAAGGATCACAAAACTGCCTTTTTAGGGATAGTTAAAGTGCCGGAAAGTGCCTAAAACTCACAAAAGGTGCTGAATTCAGCAAAATTTAGCAATAATCAGCATTTTAACAATCTAATTTTATGCAGAAATATGGTTAAATGGTCCTGAATGCTTTCCTAAGTGCCAGGAATCAAAAGTGTCACAAAAGGGTACATAAAGCAAACTAAACTACAAAGTTTAGCACCTTAACGAACCGGTAACCAACCGGACACTACCCGAAACTACAAATTTTCACTAGAAGCACTGTTTTAACATTACCAAGCTAGTTATGGTCCCCGAACATCATAATACATCATACAAATACCTAATAACTAAAACACTTAACTTACACTTGGATTTCAACTAGTAACTAACTAGTTTACTACCCCCCCCCCCCACCTATGGACGGCCAACATATGGCCCACCATGGAGATTTTCTTTCATTTAAAAATGGATCATGTTCCCTAATGAGAAGCACATTATACATGAGTTAAAGTGTTAAAATGGTTATAAGTATAACCCTTATGTTCATAACCTTCATTCTTCACATACCAAAACACACACAAGTTTCTTCTCCTCCCCTTAGTGCTCTCGACTGAACATCCACACCCACACATCCACCATCATTCCTCCATTCTCATACATTTAAAGCATATACCAAGGTGTTAGAAGTCACATAAAGGAGCTAGGAGCTTTCGGAAGTTCAAGGACCTCTGTAATTTGCTTTTATCCACTTGTTTTCTTCACTTGATTATCCCTAGCCTTGTGCTAGTGGTAAGAACCTTGATCTTGCTATTTTACTTCCATTTTAAGTGGTTAAAAGAGGAATCATAATCATAATCTTGAAGAACACTAATAATCACAAGAAGTAAACTTGAACATAAACTTAAAATATGAAGAAATCTTGATGAATATAAGTTGTTATGCTTGATGATTGTTGATTACTTGTGAAAATGATGTTGATCATCATATGATCTTGCTAGATCATGATTAAAAATATAATCTAGCAAGATGAGAGGATGAACTTGATGAAAGTTAACGGATAATCCTCATGAGAAGCATGAACTTGAAAGAATACATTGATTTCTTGAAAGATAATGATCAAAGTAAGTTGTGATACTTGTAGATCTAGAAATTTTATGGATGATTTCTAAAGAAACCAAGTTAAAAATATAGGTTTTACTAAATCTTGGTTCTTACATAAACAAACCTTATTTTTGGTGGATAAACTAGTGTAGAAACACTTGTGTAACAAGAAAAATTCATAAAGGAACATTCTTAGAAATGATGAACACAAGTTGCAAAGATCCATATTCTTTAAAAATGAAGTTTTTAAAGAACTAATCACACTTTAAAGGATAACAAGGCTTACTAATGACACTAGTAAATTACTACAAATTTTTGTGAAATTTCAAGTTCATGAAGTAGTAGATTATACTTGTTTTTGGCAAAGTTGGTAAGTAAAGGTTGTTTATTGTTGATTGTGGATTGATTGTGTTGATTTTTACAAAAGAAAATGATATGCTTGAAAGCATGGAAACCTCCATTTTTAGGGGAAACTATGGCAAAATTTTCTAAAAAAGTAAACACTTAGAAAAATATTTCTAAACAAATATTTACAAGTTTATTTTAAACCATAAATTGTTACAAAAACTTTGCCATAATTTTTGTTACAAAAATTATAATTACTGGAGGTTGGTTTTTATAAATAAAAGTGACTAAATATGTATTTAGGAAATATATATTTAGATTACACCATGTGTGTGATTATTTGTATATTTGGTGTATTAGTTATATTATTTTAGGACATGAAATAGTATAACACATCAAAATTACAAACCAAAATATTACCAAAATTCCAAGGAATAAAAATACACATTCTACACAAAATATTGGTGAAAACGAACTACGGAATAAGACTTACAAAGTATTCCGGAAAATCTATTCACAAAGTATATTTTGGTAAATAATATTTTGGACACCAAGGAAATAAAAATATGATTTTTACAATTACTACAAGAATATATCATATTTTTTACAAGGGAAAAATATATTATTTTTGGCAAGTATGAATATATATTTTTCTTGAAATTTTTAGAAGATATATTATTTTTAAAAAATATATATTTTCTTTAACAAACATGAAATACAATATTTTTGGGTGAAAGATATATTTTCTCAAATAAATATGAAATATGTCATTTTTGGAGAAAAATGAGTTTATATATATTTTCCAAGTTGGACTTGAAATATATTAATTTTGAAACTTATGAGAAAATACAAATATTTTTGCCAAAAGAAAAATTATAAATAATTTTTCTAAATAATATTTATTACAATACATATTTTGGAAATATACATTGGTGGACCTTTATTAAGGATATTATTTCCGAAAATTAACGAAACTAAGTATATGGATACTTAATGAATACAAATACACTCATCCTTGGGAAGGATATACAAGTATAAATACTTGGGAAGTATTAAGTTAATATATATTGTTTTAACAATTATTCCAAAATTTAATAAATATAATTTAAGTTATTCGGTCTTTATGTTGTTTATCATCTGGGTATCATGGTTGTTTCTTTTACCGAAAAATAACGGAGACGAAGTGTAGATCTTCCATGATATCATACATACTGCATACGACCTCAATAAGTGATCAACAATCACATGTCCAAACAAAAAAAAGTGATAATTTTATCACAGCTTTCTTGAGGGAGTCAAGTTCGTC
The DNA here is from genome assembly GCA_030545235.1 of Helianthus tuberosus. Classification (NCBI taxonomy): domain Eukaryota; kingdom Viridiplantae; phylum Streptophyta; class Magnoliopsida; order Asterales; family Asteraceae; genus Helianthus; species Helianthus tuberosus. Next base: position 172,842,799 of record CM060351.1, read on the forward strand.
TCTTTGCTGTATGAAAGTACTGACCTGTTCACGGACTTGCTCCTGTGCCCTCATGCATATGAAAATCAAGTTCCTCATCAATAAGTGATTCTATCACATAGGGCTTGTTTTCAAATCAAAATAAGTGAGTTTCTCACATCTTTTATACGGTCAAACAAATGATAAATAGTATACTCACCGGTAAGATGAACTCTCGTGCATACCTTGATACGGGAATGTGTCGTGCATGGATGAACACCGGTCGGTAAGTATAAATCATACCATAACATATCCCCTCGCCATGATTACATCTGATAAGTTGAGATTATGTGGACAACAATACCGATAATTGTTATACGATGCTTATCTAAATGTTAACTAATTGAACAAAAAGAGCGTTTTGGCGTGACCATACACTGATATGATTCTCTTACCCTCGAAACTCGCAAAAAGAATGTCTGTAAATATTTTTTTACTGCTTTCATTTCTGCATCTTTGTATATATTTATTTATTGCTTTTCGTCTTTACATTTGAAAAATGAAAAATTCAAAAAAAGATTTAAGGTGTGTTTTAATATAAACTTTATAAAAGCCAAAAAGATTTTGCTTCTGGTTTATTTTTGATTGATCGATGTTGGAACTCGATTCTGTCATACCCAAAATCCTGATTGTAAGCCGGAAAACAATTGCATCTTCATAAATTGTCGAAGTTAACAAGTTTTGAAAGTAAGGGATTAAAATTGATCATTTTTTAAACTTTCTAACTATTGTCGGTCGTTGTTTGATTGAGATTTGATCTCATATGTGTCGTTTGTTTAATTTGTCTATATTCAAAACGGTTGTTCTCATTACGTGTTTAGCTTTCTTGTATGTGCAGATGCAACATCGGAATAAGCTAAAGGCGAAGAGAACGTGTAAGATAACAAGCCGTAAAGTGAAGACACGACGTTGATGCAATCAGAAGATCAAGATGATCGGGTTGCAGTTGATCACTTTTCAACACCACAAGGATCTAAAGTATTGAAGATCAAAAGATTCACGAGCAACATTCAAGGGGGAGTTTGTTGATACACACCCTGATTGTGTCACGTGAAGACCTTTGAAGATCCTCTGACACAAAAGTCATGGAAGACGAACCATCACGAGTAGCGTCCAAGGGGGAGTTTGTTGGTACACTTTATGTGGACGCGACTCGGATCGGTTTGACTCGGTTAGATTTGGCTCAAGCCCGACGTAGCGACATTCCTCCGCCGTGCGCCCCAGAGTTCTACACGCGAAGCACGGAGAGCCGCGAACCAATCCCGCTGACACATCATCATGATGATGTCACAAGTTTGACTAAACTTAACAATTTGAAATTCCAAAAGCCATGCATGACGAAATCTCCATGTTTTCGTCAGAAATGGTAAATGGCGAAATCCCCTTTGTTTTCGTCACTATGTGTGTGGCGAAATCCCTGATTTTGTCACACATGGTTTTCGTCATTTGTGTTTTCATCGTTGGTCAGTATAAATAGCTAAGTTGTTTCACAGTTTAGTTATGAGTGAGAACAGAGAGACTTGAGAGAGTCTATAAAACATTGTTTGTATATGTTTGTGGTTGTACTCATCCCTAATCAATAGATATTGAATCTTTGGTTATGCGTGTGTGTTTTACATTGTGTTTGGTTTGCACCTTTACGGGGATTCCGCACCCGTGATAGTGTTTGTGATAAACAAGGATAGGTTACGTATCGGATCCTCCGAGAAAAACAGACCTACAAGTGGCATCAGAGCTTTGGCTCTTATCCTTGTTTAACACCAAACATTGTTAGTGTTTTATCAAGTTGTTTGTGATTTTCAGATTTGTATTCTTGAAAAAGTTCATATTTTTTTTTGAAAAGTTCTCTTAAAAAAATTTGTTAGATCTTTTTTTGCCAAAGTCTTATAAAAAAACCTCCTTTGTATTACTTGTTCATGTGGTAAAACAGGGTTTTTAGTGAAAGTTTTGGGCAAACTCGTGACCGGAAACTTCATATCTTCATCAAACCTTAATAGAGTTCATATGTGTTCTTCATATTTTCCACTTTTTGATCTTATGTGAAGTCACTATATTAGTTGTTGGTGATTTTGAATTTTAAAAGATAAAAGGAAATTTGAATAAAGTATGGGTCACCATACTTTCAAAGTAAGATAAGCATGGCCATGAGTTGAAATATGGTGCATTGTGTCAGAGAAAGATAAGATTCACCTTTGAAAATTGTCACCTTTGAAAATTGTCACCAACTGCCTGTGATCTTATCCATTTGTTGACCAAAATTTCATTTGGATGAAATCCAACAAAGTTTCGCCAGAGTCAATTCACAAAGAACTTTCAAGTTTCGTCGCAAGTGTATTCACAAGATTCGTCATACATTATCATTCATAATTGAAGTTTCGTCGGTTTATTAATGTATAAAAAAATTAAACATCCAATTTCGTCAAACATATCCCGATGAAAACCCTGTTTCGTAACACAATTTCAGCGACGAAATCTCCAATTTCGTCACAGGCATTTCAACGACAAACACTCCTTATTTTCGTCAAACATATTTGTAATATTTTTTAACAGAAGCTTTGCATATCTATCATAACGGTTTGCTTTTAAGTGTTTAACCAGGTTTTCACTTTCATATATCAATCATGAGTTGTACTAGCCCTTCGGATTGGAGCATGGAACCGAGACCAGGTGAAGATCAGACATCCGCAGCCGTTTGGTTAAGGAATGTCATGCCTCAACAATCGATAAATGCAAGTCAATGGGCATTGGTGACGAACCAGAATCAAAGTATTCAAAATCTGTTGATAAGTGAGAGTGAAACGGGAAGCAATAACCGCCCGCCAAAGTTGAATCCATGAATGAATATCCGACATGGAAAGGTCGTTTCCACACATACGTTCTAGGGAAAAATACCGAAGTATGTACATGCTTCATTTCGCCGTATAATCAAGATCTCGAAGAAGCAGGTTCAAGTGCGGCGACATTGGCAAATATGCTAGAAGATGACAAGAAAGCGTATGATCTAGAGAAGAAGGCGTTTGCCATTCTCACGCAAGCACTCCACAAAAACATCTATCATCAATTCTCTTATTGTACGAGCACGAAAGCACTATGGGATGCCTTGGTAGCAAGAGGTGAAGGAAATGCAGCGACAAGAAAGACATGTCATGATCTGTTGAAGAAGGAATTCGAATTATTTCATTTCTTAGAGAATGAAACCCTAAATGATATGACTACTCGTTTTTATCATTTGATTAGTGAAATATATTCTTATAATGTCTGTGCAACTCAACAGGAAATGGTTGCAAGGTTTGCTGATGCTCTACCTCCAAAATGGAGCCCATTCATTGAGCTTCTACAACATACGGGTGTTCTAGATGCTGTTAGTATCTATGAATTCATTCAGAAGTTGGAACACAAGAATGATGAAGAAATCCAGAAAGCTAAACGAATTCCTGTTCCTCAAAATACCGAAATGTACCTTGCAGGTTTTAACTCTTTAGCTAGTTCCAGTTCCAGTTCAGTTCAGCAACCGAATCTACAGACAGCGTTTATGTCGAATATAAGCTCTTTTCTGTTTCCACAATCAGCTCCACCTGAGGTTTTCGATCCAAGTGCTTATCATCCGCCAGCGCATATGATTGCTCAAGCTCATGCTTTCTCAAAACCTCAATTAGATGCAAGTGCGTGGCTACCTAAACCCCAACCTCCACCACAAGTTCCTCCCACTCAACCTCAATTTGATCCAAATGCCTATATTCCAACACCATCACAAGCCCAACCACAACCTCAAACCAAACAGCCACAAGCAAACTTATCCAAAGTCAATGTGGAAACTGTAAGGGAAACCATGGAACTTCTTAACACCATGGTCAATGCCTACTGCGGACTAGTCGCAAGTCAAATTGGAAACATTAATTTGACAAACGAAGACTATCAGCAGATGGACAGGGACGAAATAGAGTTAATGGATATCAAGTGGGCTTTTGCGGGTGCGGTTAGATGAGCCAAGGATTATATGAGGAGAATCGGGAAAACTAGCTTCGAAAGCAAGCGGGATACAAAGTACGGTTTTGATAAGGATGTCGTTATTTGCTTCAATTGCGGTGAAAAGGGTCACTTCAAACATGAATGCACGCGACCGAGCAAACAAGGCAACCAAAATCCCTTCCAAAATCAAACAAGTACTTCAAATCAAGCTAACAACGAAAGAGGGATAGTAGCTGATAACAACCAAACAAACCAGTCAGGGCCATCTAATACTAATCGAGCATTAGTGGTACAAGCCGATGAGGGATGTGATTGGTCCGTACAGTTTGGAGGAGGAACTGCATGTTATGCGAAGATCATCAATCACATCAAGCATGTGCACAAAGAAGAATTCTCTGAAGATGATGATAGTTCGGGATACAGTGGCAGTTCGGATGAAGAATCAAATGTGAATGAGAGAACTGGTTCTGAAGGTGACAGTTTGTTGATTGATGCTGAGGAGGTCAAGTTTCAGAAATATGTCTTGATCAATAAAGCTGATGCTACATCAGAAGAAATGGAGAAGATTCTCACTGAAGATGGATCTTTCTCTTCTCAGACTGCCTTTATGGCTAATGTCTCAGCTTCTACAAGTCAGGTAAAATCTGAAACTCCTAGCATATGTAGTGATTGTGCTGATATGAAACATGAATGTCCTGATATGAAACAAGAATCTGAAAATATTCACAGTCACAATCAGAGTTTGGTTATTGAACTGTCAAAGTGCAAAGAGGCAAACATGGCCTTAGCTCGCAATGAAAAAGATTTTAAATCGGTAATTGAAACACTCAAGAAAAGTGTTTCTGAGTTATCCAAAATGGTTTTTAATAAGCAAATAGGTATTAATAATTACATTAATATCATTGAGGCAACTAAGAAAGAGCTAGCCGAGGCGAAATGTGAGCATGAAGCGATCAAGCTCAAATTGGAGAGTTACTCAAACTCCCGATATGTGCTTGATCACATCATTGACGTGCAACAACTAAAGGGTAATGTTAAAGGCGTTGGGTATAAGTCGTGTTCGCCTCCTTTGAGACACAACTATACCAAGATGCCCGATGAGGAGGAAATGCCGCGTTTTGAGCCAACTGTACCTCTTGATTATGAGGAAGTTACAACTGGCTTAGGGTTCAAAACGGACAATTCATCGGAGGGCTCATCTGATAGCAAGGAAAAGTCATCATGTGCTTCAAATCAAAGTCCTCCAACCGTTGAGGACTATGATTCTTCGGATGATGAATCAGATGTAAGTGATGAGGATAAATCTCTTGACGATAGAAAAGGAGTAGAAGTGCCTTTTGAGAATCACATTCTGTGTGATCCTCCTACTCCTGCTGTGCAATCAACTGGTGCTAAACAAGAGATAGATCCTATCACTGAGACAGTGTCTACCATTAAATGTGATAATGTGTTGTACACTTTAGTCGGTGATAACAAAATTTATTCAAACCAAGATTTTCCAATCAAAAACGTCAATCAATCTTTGATTGACAAAGTGTTTGAAGATACTACAAGTAAGTTTTTGGAAAAAGGGATCCAGAGAGTTTCTGTAACTCAGTGTGATCCTATTCCAAAAGCTGAAGTTAGAAAACAGCTTGGAAATCAAACATTACCGACAAAGCAACAACCTGTCGCTTTTAAGGGTAAACAACAACAACGAGCTCAAAAGCCTAAGGTTACACAACCAAAGGCTGAAACAAAAGGAGCTCGTAACAAGAAGAAATGCAAAGACGTTAAATTTGTGGCCTCCAAAGTTACTGATAAAGTGGAGACTTTTGAAAATAAGTCAAATAGCGATTTTGTTCAAAAAGTCAACATTTTGAAACGTAATAGTGATAACAATTATACCCAAGACACAAATGGGTGTGAAGCTAGTACCTCTGGGTCTACAACTTTAACGTCAGGTCATCGAACAGAATCTCCTAATTTTGTTGAAAGGAGATCATGCTTTAAATGCGGGGAGTTTGGCCACATTATCAGAAATTGCACAAACTCTCCGAAACCAAATTTTGTAGAGAGAGCCCCTCCTGAGAAAGATCACCAAAAACGTCGTTCTGTTTCACCAAAACATGATAAAGGAACTGTTAAAGAACAAGAAACAAAACAACGACGTCAAAATGTAAAGGTGATCGAAAAGGCAGTAAAACTGGATGTAAAATCTGTTAAAAGGGAACCAAGTTCATCACAACTGTTAAAACCAAAAATTGTTAATAATACACAATCTGGTAAACGGAAACAGTCTTGGAAACCTAAAACGGGTGAAGGTTCAGAGGGAGGCGTAAAATTTCCAAATCATCAAGAAATTGAAATTACATTTCTTGATTCTCAGGGGCAACCTAAGTCTATGAAGGCTTGGGTCCCCCTCTCCAACTAATCTCTGAGTGAGTGTGCAGGATGTTCCAGGAGGAACTATCGATAGTCATAGGATTGTTGATAGTGGAGTGTCCATGCACAAGATCGGCGACAAATAAATTGTTGCCTTTGATGGAGGGAAAAAGGAAAGAAGACGGAATTGTCTGTCGAAAGAAATTGAAAACCTTCGAGAAAATGAAAAATCATTTCAAAGTTTGATTGTTAAAGGCTTTAATCGGGTCACCGGGATAGATTCAATCAAAATGTACGCACCTGCAGCACGTCTGAAGTTCAAAATCAACAAAATAACCGTACAGTGTACATTTCTCCATGGTGTGATTGAAGAAAATGTGTTAGTTGAACAAACCAACCAGGTGTGTGGATGCCTTGGCATGGATTGAACAACCGCACACTACTTCTCAAAGAGAAAGTCAAAGACCTTCATTGGTGCAATATGGAAGACCAGCCGGACCCAAAGGTTTATGATCTTGTTGCTGTTAAGAGATTTCTCAGTTGCTACAAAATCGACTTTGAAATCCACACCGGGTGGATATCTAGTTTGGGAGAGCACTCAGATTCCTTGCAATGCACGAAGCAGTTGCAGAATACGGTTTTAAATTTCATATCTCTCCTATACTTGTCGATATTTAAGCTGCTTATTGAATTATTATCATCTCGTATAGCACTCTTTGGCCAGACACGTTGATCTCGAATATCACCTCACACGTGATTGTTTTTAATATGAAACTCGTCAATGTTGTAATGGTCCACACCGATTACCAACGTGCCAACTCATTTTTCCAAAATTTGATAAATCATTTCTGATTAAATTAATTTTGGTAAACGGCATTGAGGTAAAACATGAGTTAACCGACATCGGGAAATCCTTTTTGTAAATATCTTTGTGTCTTTTAAATTTATCTTAGTTTGTTGATTTTAGGGGGAGTAAATCTAAATTTGAAAAATTCAAAAACATTGAAAAATTTCAAAACTCAAAAACATTGGAAAAACAAAAATGAGTTTCCTGGCGAGAAAAAGGAGAAAATGATAGTAAATCAGTGGTCTGTCAAAACCTCCTTGAAATGAACTTAAATGAAAAATGTTAAGCAGCTCTATATAAGATGTATCGGTAGGCTCACAATCATTTTAAAGTGTGCAGGGTGATATAAATCTTAAATCGACTGAAGACCAGGTGGGAACCACACATTGGCATATGGTCTTAGTACCGAAATTTCGTTTGATTGATTGCCGAGGTTCTGAGATATTCGCTCTTTATGATGTGTCTTATCATGGTTGTTTCTTTTACCGAAACAAAACGGAGACGAAGTCTAGATCTTCCATGATACTATACATACGTGTACATATTGCATACGACCTCAATAAGTGATCAACAATCACATGTCCAAACAAAATAAGTGATAAAATATCACATTTATCCGGGAGTCAAGTTCTTCTCTTTGCTCTACGTTTGTACTGACCTGTTCACAGAATTGCTCCTGTGCCCTCATGCATATGAAAATCAAGTTCCTCATCAATAAGTGATTCTATCACATAGGGCTTGTTGCAAATCAAAATAAGTGAGTTTCTCACATTCTTTTATACGGTCAAACAGATGATAAACTGTATACTCACCGGTAAGATGAACCCTCGTGCATACCTTGATACGGGAATGTGTCGTGTGTGGATGAACACCGGTCGGTAAGTATAAATCATACCTTAACGTATCCCCTAAACATGATTACATCTGATAAGTTGAGCTTATGTGGACAACAATACCGATAATTGTTATAGGATGCTTATCTAAATGTTAACTAATTGAACAAAAAGAGCGTTTTGGCATGACCGTACACTGATATGATTCTCTTACCCTCGAAACTCGCAAAAACAATGTCTGTAAATATTTGTTTACTGATTTCGTTTCTGCATCTTTGTATAAATTTTTTTATTGCTTTCCGTCTTTACATTTGAAAAATGAAAAATTCCAAAAAGATTTTATGTGTGTTTTAATTTAAACTTTATAAAAGCCAAAAAGATTTTGCTTCTAGTTTATTTTTTGATTGACCGATGTTGGAACTCGAGTCTATCCTACCCAAAATCCTGATCGTAAACCGGAAAACAATTGCATCTTCATAAACAGTCGAAGTTAACAAGTTTTGAAAGTTAAAAGGTTAAAATTGATCAAGTTTTAAACTTTCAAACTGTTGTCAATCGGTGTTTAAATGAGATTTGATCTCATATGTGTCATTTGTTTAATTTGTCTAAATTCCAAGCGGTTGTTCTCATTACGTGTTTAGCTTTCTTGTATGTGCAGATGCGACATCAGAATCTAGCTAAAGACGAAGAGAACATGTCAGATGACAAGCCGTAAAGTGAAGACACGACATTGAAGCAATCAGAAGATCAAGATGATCGAGTTGCAGCTGATCACTCATCAACACCACAAGGATCTAAAGTTTTGAAGTTCAAAAGATTCACGAGCATCATTCAAGGGGGAGTTTGTTGATACACTCCCTATTTGCGACACGTGAAGACCTTTTAAAGATCCGATAATGTGTAGATCGAACCATCACAAGTAGCGTCCAAGGGGGACTTTGTTGGTACACTTTATGTGGACGCAACTCAGTTCGGTTCGACTTGGTTCGGTTCGACACGGTTAGGTCCGGCTCAAGTCCAACGTCGCGACATTCCTCCGTCATGCGCCCAGGAGATCGACACACGAAGCACGGAGAGCCACCGACCAGTCCCACCGACACATCACCATGACATCACCGTAGTGATGTCTTGATGATGTCAATGAAATTCATGAAACATACATGACGAAATCTCTTCCTGATTTCATCAATATTGATATGGCGAAATCCCCTGTTTTCGTCATTATGTGTGTGTGGGGAAATCCCTGATTTCATCACACATGGTTTTCGTCCAAAGGGTTTTCGCCGTTGATCAGTATAAATAGCTCAGTTGTTTATCAGTTTAGTTATGAGACCATGAGACCACTGTGAAACTCTATGAGTGAGAACAGAGAGACTTGAGAGAGTCTGTAAAACATTGTTTATATATGTTTGTGGTTGTACTCATCCCTAATCAACAGATATTGAATCTTTGGTTACGCGTGTGTGTTCTACATTGTGTTTGGTTTTCACCGTCATGGGGATTCCGCACCCGTGATTGTGTTTGTGATAAACAGGGAATAGGTTTTCGTATCGGATCCTCCGAGAAAACGGACCTACAAAACCAAACAAATCAGGCAAACCCGGTAAACCCACCTAGAAGGGGTAGAGCTTTCAACAACATCAATGCAAATCCATCACAGGATAACAACAATGATGTGAACAGATAGCTTAGTAGACCCTTTCACTGTGGAAGTTTTTGTTTCGAGGTACTACTTCAAATTATCATCATTTTCATATTGTTTGATCTATAAAGTTGCATTCAAGTGAGCATTTACCATTAACCCCTCGGTTTTACACTCTTTTTATTTACTAATTACCCCTTTAGCCCTTTGATTTTGTAAGATTATTTGTTTAAGACTAAATTAATATTATTTTCTTTTTTCAACGGGTAAGACTAATTTTATATAGTTGTGCAAATCATACTTAAAATTACACATCTTTACACTAGTTTTCACATTACGTACATAGTCGTGTATCTCTATGTCACATTTAACCAAATTAGTTTTAATTCACCAGTGTACATAATGAATTACATGGGTCATGAGCGGGATAGCCACTCTCACCACACAATTATGCATGTATTTCAAAATCACATAGAAATACATGATTTTTTGGGTGGTTGTGACATGTGTGCTAGATAGAGTTAGTGAAATTTTATTCTTGAAAGTATAACACACATGTGCGAATTCTTAGATGCTTAATACTTTTAAGAATTCAAAATTAAATATACTCAAGACTCTCTTGCTTTCAACTTTGAAGTGAACGAGAAGGGGGAGGAAAAAGATTTTAGAGCCAAATTTGGAGCTTTTCGATGTAATTAAGATTTGGTGGTCCATTTTAAAAGGAGAGTAATATGTTCATGATGTGCTTTGACGTTGTGATAACATGTAGGTCCACTCGGAGGATCAAGATAAACCTACTTCCTTGTTATACGACACTCCCACGAGTGCGGAATCTAAGTGGGTATGTAAACCAAGCCAAAGAGCACAAATACAAGAAAAGATTAAACGTTTAAAGCTTCGTGTATTTATCCAGAAGAGTAACAGTACAAGGTTTTTACAAAAAAACTCTCACAACTCTCCTGGTGTGCTCTCCTATCATTCTGTTCTGCAAGTGTCTGTATTTATAGGCCAAGCAAACAGCATCCTACAAAACACTGTACTGGGCCCAAAACAAAGGCCCACGAAAGACCCAATCCATGAAAGATGATGAGTTCTTCATGGAGGCTATAATCGGTGAACAACCATACCACAATGTATTAGTCTTTCGTCCAAAACCCACGAATTATGTATATGGGCCACAAACAACTTCAGGCCCACTAAACAAAACGATTCTTCGTGAATCATGCATGCATTGAAACAATTCTTCGTGGTCTTCATGGAAGACAGTCCATGCAAAGTTCACATAATATTAAAGGTGACATCATCATGGTGATGTCATGGTGATGTCAGCTCACGGCTCTTCGTGCTTCGTGTGTCATTCTCTGGGACGCGACAAGCCCCACTCGAGCTGCTCGCATCAGCTAGACCGAACGTTGATGGTCACAGGTGTAGAATTTGCCTAACACTTAGCCATGGTTGGTGATAGACCTGGTACAACAGGGGCAGCAACGTCAGCTTCGAATCAAACACTTTGTTGACATGACTTAGGTTAGCTACCTACAAATATAACAAGTAACTGCAAAACACTTCAACTTACTGTTTCGGGTTTGGAACAGTGGAAAACTCTTGAGAAACAACCTACTTTATAACTGTAATCTAAAACCTGTGAACTCACTCATCATTATGTGTTGACACTTGTTCTTGCATGTCTTTCTCAGGTTGCTAATGTAGCACACACCAGGACTAGGATGCATTTTGGAGTTGCATTGTTTTCATCAAATATTTTGACACAACTTTAAACTACATTAGCCATTATGATTTTATAATTGTTTACGCTTCCGCAACTCATTTGTATAAACAATATTTTCTCATGAATGAGCAAATCTGGAAAATTTATGAACTCATAATGGTCGTTCAGTATGACTAATGACTGTGATCCTGGTTTGTCACGCGCCTCGCGGTAGAACTCCGCACGTGGAATTTGAGGGTGTGACATAGACAATTATGCAAAGAGTACTTCGCATGTACGCTAAACAAAATTAACATAATATAACCTTACCTTAAACCATTTTGACATTCGATTTATCCATAACAAAGTCTCACCCTTGAACCCGTTAGCCGTTCGTGGCTACAATCACCTTCGACGTTCTTCAACGAGCTATTTTTCCTTTTTGTCACACTCTCACTATTTTTACCTCATGCGTTTAGTCAATCCTTTTAGACTTGAAATCTTTCCACATACCGTATCTACACACCCACTTAAACCCCAACATTTTCTTACCGGCAAAAACCGATTAACTATTTTCAACCATTTATTTAATTATACACATAGCAACCTGATTAACAATATACAAAACGTGTAGTCACTTATCTTAGTGCCCAAAATTGTTTTCAACTACTTAATCAAAATTCATTTAAACTTCCTTTAATGAGTTTTAAGCCTAAGTCTCCACTTTATTTAAGTACTCATTCTCACAAACTAGAGTTAGCCAAGGAGATGTGAAATTTTCCTTTCTCTTCCACACTTAGACTTCAACTATTCAACCTATTTACCCAATAAAATCTTTCCCTACAACTACAATTTTTGTCACCTCATTCTAAATAACATCTTTTTTTTACGATTATAGTTTTTTTACCTCTCTTTTTAAATTTAAATGAATAAAACCTCTTTTTACAATTGTAATTTTTACCAAATCACACTAAACAGATAAAATCTTTTCTCACAACTATGGTTTTTGCCATCTCATTTTGTAGGATTATGTCTTTATCCTCCCATAAATTTCTCACTTAATTACTCCTCAAGGCGGCTTACCCAGACACTCTTTTTTGGTCGCCTATTTTCTAAATTCGGTCACATTACCACCGCCTAAACATGCACCCCCATTTTTACAACCTTTTCCACTTACTTGTGGATATGACCTCAATCCATTTTTAAACAAACGGATTAATTTTATAAACTCATCTGTTTATTTGCACCATTTTCTTAGCCAACCAAATGGTATAATCTATCCAAACCTCAATGAATCACCAGTTTAGCCAAAACATTCGTTAGTTGATTTTGTATGTCACATTTAACTTGCTTTCAATTTATACGCTTACATGTAATAATTTATAGTAACTAGACGACAATCTCCTCCCTAGTCAAATATTCTAACTAGTTACCACTCGTATACAAGTACCACTTTTTACCTATTTCCTAAAAGCCAGCTCTTAAATAAATTTCAGCATGAAATTTCCTCTAGTTAGGAAGACTATAATGTTTCATGTTTTTCAAGTGTTTTTCTATTTTGTTTTTGTTAGGATCGGAGGCTTCTCACGAATGTGTTTGTTTGTATAATTTGAACAAATCAATAAAAATGAACAGAGTTTAAGTGCAACGGAAATGAAAACAAACTTTGTAAACACAATCAAAGAAGAAAATAGTTTTGATAAATACATGCTTTTCATTAAGTCAAATGATTACAATACACATCAAAAGATTACTAAGCATGCTTACAAACTAAACTCCCCCTCAGCCTGATACTCCATGGTTGATTGCACAAGATGAAAGGACTGGACTAGAGGAGAAGAACTCACTCAGTCCATCAAATGTAACAGTACAGGGTACTGTTACATTTATAGGCAAACCAAACCACTGAAGCCTCTCAGCTGACGTCACCATGAAAGTGACATCTAACAACCTAACAAACTCTATCCACTGATCTATAGCTACTGATCATACAGACACTGATTACAATCTAAGCATTGATGTATAAACACTGATTCTTCATTCCACTGATGTAGTCAACCCCTGATGTTGAGCATTAGTGCTTTCTTCAAAGGGAGATCAGACCTTGAATGGGAAATGCTTTAACTCTTCAGCAATGCTTGGATTCTGTCAGTAGATTGAGCTTCAGTCTTTAATCTTCATCAGTACTTTAGTAACAATTGTTCTTTTGGGCAGTGATTTGAAGTCTGTTAGTTTCCAGATAACCACTGTCAAGGGGAAAGCTTAATGCAAACAACTTCTTATGATGAATCCACTGAAGTGAACCAGTTTTGGCTTTCATTATCTGTTCCTCTGGTAGGGTTCAATCCCAACAATCTTCCCCTTGAACAGATAATGCCAAAACCCTTCATTATTCTGGATCTTTATTGTCTCATCAGAAGTTCCCTAACTTTTCCTTTAAACTGCAACTCAAAATCCATGGAACTTGTGTCATCCTCATCCCTGCACAGTGTAAGTTCAAAGAGATCTTGCAGATCTTCAACACCCACGCCTAGTGCTTCTTTCCTTGATATGTACCTCACTTCACCATTGGATCTGAACATGGTCAGTACATGGGTCTTTTGATCAGACATCCATTTTAGTACTTTTGAACCCAATGGGTTTCTTGGGAGAGATTTATTAACTGATGAGTTGGGGGATTGTGGCCTTGTGAAAATTTGTTGATCAGTACTCTGTGCTTTTGTTGGTTCAGAGTTTTCAGCCTGATCAATACTCTGAGCTTTTGATAGTTTAGAGTTTTCAGCATGATCAGTACTCTGAACTTTTGCTGCTTCAGAGTTTTCAGCTGACATTTGTTTGAAGGCCTTTTTATGATTTCATTTGCTGCAGCTATGTCTTCTGCAGTTTCTAGTTCAATTTGCTCTTGCCTTTTCTTTTGATCTAGCTCAATGGCTGTCATATCTGCTGAAGTGTTTGTTGATGCTGATTTGTGTATTACCTTTTTAACAAGGTTTTGAAGTTTTGCTGAGCTATCTTCATTTAAAGCCATTTTCTTGATGGCTTCTGTAAAGTACTCAGCTTCCTTTTCCTTTTCTTCTTCATTAGTCGGCAGTTTCCTCTTTTCTTGGTTTATCAAAATAATGGAGGTATCTGCTGAAGTGAACAATGATTTAGGATCAATGACCTGTATTGGCTCTTTATGTTCAGGTTTCTTTAGTAAATTAGGATCTGTCATTTCCTTTTTTTCAGCCTTTCATAGGCCTCATCTGTATACTGTTTTGTCCATTTTGCTATGGCTTTAGCAGTATCCACCTTTGCATCCACTAACTCATCCTTCTTTCTTTTGTATTCTGAAGTAAGTTTATCAATGGCCTGCTTGTATTTGCTCCAGTTTGGAGCTGTTCTTTTCTTACTAGGATCATTCTTGATTCTCTTGATCCTGTTTACCTCATGCTTTAGTGCAATGAGTGGCCATTCACTGAGTTGTTCCTCTTTAGCTGAATAGAACTTTTCTTTCATGGTGAATTCAAGAAACTCCTTTCTCATTACCTTTTGTAGGGCAGCATCAGGTGGCATATTTCACATGTCTTTGCTCAGGTCTTTTGCATAATCTTCCATTTGTTTGACCTTAGTGAGTAAAAGCTCCATTCTCTCATAAATGGCTTTATCACCTTGATCTTTGCACTCAATTCTAGCTCATATATATCTGCTTGCCTGGCTTTGATTTTCAGATACTCACTCACGTTTAATGGATTCCTGAAGCCAATGAGAGAAGGAAATCTTCTTTCCCAAGGATCATCTATCGTATAGAATTGTTTCATCTCATCCTTTACAGCTTCCAATTCCAGTGGATATTTTTCAGCAACAAATTCAATTCTAGTGGAGGATATTTGAGTGGGTGCTGGTATATCATCATTATTCTTTTGAATTTTCCTTTTTCTTGTGTAAAGCTTTTTAGGTGAAGGAGGTTTTGGTTGTGATGTGACATTGATGAGAGCAGTGGTGGATGACTGGCAAACAGCTGTTGAAACAACTGGTGCTTCAACCTCCGTTGTCATTACAACTACTGATGTGTCAGTAGATGTCTTCTGCTTTTGAGCAGGTGGTGGTTTGATGGGTGGTGATGTAGTTGAAGTGATGGCTTTTGGTGGAGAGGTGATTTTAGGTGAAGGTAGGGCAGTGGTTGTGGTGTGTGTTGGAGTGATGGTTTTAACAACTGCTGAAACTACTGATGTACCAACAGTTGCTGAGACAGCAGAAGTTACATCAACTGTTTGGGTAGATGGTTTAGATGCCTGCTTTTCTTTTTCTAGTTCAACATAAAGGCCATCATCTATTCCCTTTTTCTTTAATTCCTTAATTTTCTCCCCCTTTTTGGCATTATCTGGAAGAATTTGATCGATGAAAAGAACGTTGGAAGGAGCAGTGCCAGGGGTATTCAACATTTGGGATTTTATAGCCTTGATGTCTGCTTATGTGTTTCTAAACGTTGACTTAATCATGTTTCTTAGTTCTTGCACGTATATCACGTGTTGCTGATCTGCCATTTGTCTTTATTTTTCGAGCAGGGGTTGAAATAGATTCCATAGCTCATTTGCAGCAAGTGCAAGTTGTGCAGGTGCTTGAGCTGGAACAGCAGTGGATTGTGCATTTTAAGCTTTTAACAGCTGTTGCACCATGTCCTTTATTTCAGCAACAGATGTTTCAAGGTTGTCAATTCTCCCCGTCAATTCCTGATATTATAAATCATCACCCAAGTTAATGGGTGTCACACCCCGACCACGTAAAACAACTAGACGTGGCGGAAACGTTGGGGAGTGTTGTAACAGAATCATTGTTTCATAACCATGGAATAATTAAATTCTGTTTCATTGAATAAATGAACTCATTGTTTTAATACAATCAAATAAGTACAACTATGATCTTACAAGTTTTAAAGTTGCTAAGGCACGAGTCCATCCTAAATGTAGCATGTATCAACAGTCATTGCAAAGCAGTACCTGAAACATGTGTAAAAATAGGTACGTCAGCATAAAAATGCCTGTGAGATACATAGGTTTTGTGAATATAGGATTCATGACTTATAAGTTTAGAAAGAGTTGTTTAACAAAAGTCAGTCATGATCCTTGTAAAATGTTTTGTTTTATAAATCATTCGAAAAGTGATGATAAAGTAGATGATACGTAAAAGAGTAATGTAAGGTTAATTGAATAACCAAGTAAAAAGGAATTTGTATAAGATAAGTTGTTGTAAAATAATGTCTTATGAAAAGTATGTTATTTGTATAAAATGTTATATGACTTAAATTGAAATGATTCAAATAACGCTACGATATGTAATACCATACAAACACTTATATATAGGAAGTACCAGCGGCGTATCCACCATGCTTGTATCATATTACACACGCCTCGTTACTTAAGTCACTTACTCAAACCAAACCACTAATATAGAATGTTCATGTTTAAACCAATAGTCCAATGTTATTGTATAACTCAAGTTAAATGTAAACCATGTAATGTGTAAACAAAAGTTATGTATGGTAAGTAAAATGAGATTTCTTAAACCACAAGTAAAAATGTACAAAACAAAGTGTTTGAATAAATCAAAAGTTATGCTTTGTAAAATAATGTAAGGTTAAACGAATAGCCTTATAGTAGCATATTAAAAGTATACTTTGGATTTGTAAATAACATATTAAAAATATGTTTTGGTTTGTTGATAAAATATATATGTTGGTTCTGTACAATACCACACATGAGAGTATATCAAACTATACTTTTGGGAGTATATCAAAATATACTTTAAATGTGTGATTTAAGAATTCATTCAGACCTAGTGCATCAAACTACACCTTTGAGACTATAAGGATACCACAAAGGTAATCCCTATTTGGATGGAGAAACAAATTGGTTTCAGACATTCCATGACAACAGGAATGGGGTGTCTAATCCTATAGTGCTATATCATACTAACAATCGGTCTGGTGAACATAAAATAAGTACAATTCAACATTTTTATTTTATGTTCTTTGAGAAATCAGTGTTTAAACCATAGATAGTCATTTAGTTTGTCAAAAGATAAGTAATAACATGTATAATCAATTATACTTTGAAATCATGAAAATAACACATAGGTACACATGTTTCACCCCAAAACAGTTTGGAAAACAGTAAAATAGGGGAACTATGTACTTACTTGAGATTGCTCAGAAGTCCTAAGATAACCACCAAGCAATGCTAGAGATCACGGAATCAAACGGCACCTAATATAGGTAACTATGTTAATAAACCGGACCTATTTCGGAAGATCGGATAGAATGAGGGCTTTGTAAACCAAATGAGTATGAGAACTCATGTAATATGGTTTAACAAAGCCTACATACTAAATGAAACCTAACCTAAGTGCTTACGACCCATTACGACCCGTTTAGGTAGCTTATGCTACTTTAACGCGTCGTTCGCGTGAAACGCGTTCGGACCGCTTAACTAGTCCTATGACAAGTAACATATGCCTTAACATGTCTAATATTGTTGTCAAATCAGTTTAGATGTCAAAAGTTATGTTACATATGTTTAAAATGAATTTTGGCATTAAAGGGGCATTTTGGTAATTTACCTAAGGCATATAAATTACCTATCATACAACTACTTAAACGAAGCGACCATAAGGTATAACCTTGGAAGGTTATTCCCTATATACTATGGTCACCTAATGTGTTTGGTCGGATCCTAATGATCGACCAAATGGGTCGGGTTCGAAGGTATAAGCGATTTATCAGATCGCTTACCCTTACGACCCTAGACAACGTGGTAATCAGTAGGCATAGTCACAAGGGACTATAACCATCGTGATTACGCTCACGTTGCGAAGTTCAAACGAACTTCGCATTGACCATAAACTGGTCAATTCAGAAAGTCAAACAAAGTTTGACTTTCGGACTCGAAAAGCAATAAAAGAACGAAGGAATACTTACAAAGGGTCCCCGAATGCTAATCTTGATTCAAGTAGCTCAGGTATGAAACAATGGTTTCAACTTAGAGCTTCTCAAATCAGATTCTTGTTGGTTTTGCAATGGGGATGGATGGGTATTTATAGTTTTCGGAGAGCCGTTAAGATCGTTTCTCGAATAACGTGATCGAATCTCATCCGTACAAGTGTTGGAATGTTATGGTAACTCATTTTGCCCACCATAATTGATTGACATGTGGCATTGGCCTTTGGGGAGTGTTTAAAGGCTGTTAATCAGTAGGAAAAATGATTTTCTGCATCTGACCCGTGCTTACGGACCTCAACACTCAGAATGTTGAGGTCCGTAAGGACCTTGCAGGCCTGAAACTTTCGAAAATGGCAGAACAGGCCCCTGTGCACGTATCGTCGTGTTTTGGCACTTCTAACACCCATCAAACCCAATTTCAAGCTCCACAATGATGTTAAAGTATAGGAAACTTAAAATGTGCTCAAAAATATCTCGAATGTCAGTTCGTTTGGCCGTACGATTGCGTTGTTCGGTTAATTACGACGGAATGCGCATAAGCGCAAAAAACGATCCAAATGGCGTGAAGAATGGATTTTTCTTATGCCAAACACTAAAATAAAATATTTTAGTGCTTACATAAATTTTTGGATGTCCGGATGTATTCAGAACGTAAGTTATGCGCGAAAATGCAAACTTATGCACTTTTTGACACTTTTAGTCCCTGAATGACCCAAAAGTTTATTTTAGCACACCGAACCCCTCAAAGCCTATTTCTAAGCTATATAAAGGATATTTAAGGTTTAACTTATGGTCATGTTCTAGAATGTCTGTTATAGTTCAAATTGGCATACTTTCGCAGTTTGTCAAGTTTAGTCCCTATAAGCGAATTAACTTGTTTTTGTCATACCAAAGTCTTTAAAACTTATTTCTAAGTTATGTAAAGGTTATTTAAGGTATGTTAAGCCTATTTCACTATTCCGAAGTGTTCGTTGGATTAAACTGGTTATATTTACGCATCAGAGCGCGTATAACCCTCCAGAAAGCGATTTAAAGCTTAAAATCGAACAAGAGTTGATATGTGCAAACGATACACATATTTTTACAAATCCCAAGTATGAAATACAATATTTCATTGGTTTGGCATTTGTTTGATGGTTGAAGTGACACAAGTGTCACAATGGGATCATCTGATTCCCCACCAGCAGTGGTTGTATCAATGTGTGACTTAGGACACGAAGCCCAAAAATCATTCATTGATGCCCCTTGTTCTTGGTACCGGGGACTTCTTTCTTCAGCACTTGATAATCTTTTAATAGAACCAGTGGTCAAAACAGCCTCACTAGTGGTTATCAGAGGTGCTATAGAAGAAAATGCCTTCAAGGGAGTCTGATTGATGTAACAACTAGCCAAATGTAGATCTGTTGATCCAGCATTTGTAGTTTCTGCTCCACTTGAACTACTGTCAAGAATTACTTATAACTCCAGCAGTGTAACCTCCTTAGTTGTTGCTGGGATAGCAGAGGTATAAGCATCAGACCCAGTCACTTGTGGGAGTGTACTCTCAGTGATAGGTGATAAAGAGGAACTGGTTTCTGTCTGAGCTATAGCAACTGCATGCAACAAGGGTATTATTGATTGTGGTAATGTGAGGGGTGAAGATATAGGTGATGAAAGAGACATGTCCTTGGGATCAGGACTGAGGAAGATGGATCCAATTGAATCCAGAGCTTCATAATGTGGGGTCCCTATGCTTACAACCTGATCCTTTTGTGAGGATGCAGGAGGAGTTTTAGGGAAGGGTGGAGATCTTTCTTCCATCTGCTGTGAGGAAGTAGCAGCAGTGGTTATAGGTGACATTTGTGTTGTCACTGGCAGTGGCTCTGGGATCTTATCTTCCAGAGTTGCCTTTGTTTTGGGTTTGGGGGGCTTTCTGAATGTTTTCTTTTTAGTCTTTTTGGTAATGGCAGGTGTGGGTTTCAAAGCAGTGGTTGTGCTGCTATGATCACCTGGAGTAGTGGGCTCAACAGCAGATGCCTGAGGAGCAGTGGTAGCTGCTAAAGTCTGTTCAGGCACCTCTGCTTTTGTTTTTGAAGGTGTTAACATTCTAGTGAATGTTTTAGGTGTTAAACCTTTTTTTTTTTGAAAATAAACACCTTGTTTGAGCAGATTTTCATTTTCCTTTCCAAATTTTTGTTCAAAATAGTAGCTTAGAAACCTTGGAAAAAGTAAAAATGATTTTCTATCAACATTTTTTACCAAGTCATCAAAGATCTCCTGGGAATAGTTATAATTTTCATTATGTAAAATAGCATAACCCAGACATTGGATCTTCAATGGTATTTCGTTAAAAGCAGTTCTTTTATTTGAAACACCCATCAAAAGTGTATGGAATAAAAACCTTGGTGCAAAAGGGAAAAAGCCTTTTTGTAAGGTATCCCTTTTTGTTTGTTCTGCATACACCCTTCCTAGAAAATCAGTTTTCAACTCGCTTTTAGAAAAAGAAGTTTTACCTTGCTGATCGTTGAGTTTAAAGACTTCTGAGATGGATTGTGGAGTGATTTGAATCGCTTTACCCTGTATGGAAGAGTTGATGGCTATGACTTTCTCGTCTTGTTGGTCAAGGGTAGCATTTTTCCAAAACTCTCTCTGGGTTTGTTGGTAAATTGGAGCATCTACTGTTAGCAAAGTTTTGTACTTTGATGCAGACATGATGTCGATGATGGAATCGAAAGTGTTGGTGGTAGTGGGTTTTGTGAGCAGACCCAAGTAATTGTGAGGAGATTAGTATGGGATTTCAATAGGTTCAGCGACCATTTGAGTGTCCTCTTTGGAAGATGAGGATGATTTTGATTTTGATTTTGATTTAGTCATCTTGATGAAGAAGAATGAAGGATGATTTGGGATGGAAGGTTGGAAACTGCTTTGAGAAGAGAATTTTGGAATTCAATTCGACAGTGTAAAAACATGTTTAGGGTTTTGGTCAGGGTTTTATTTAGGGAAAAAGTGAATACTGATGTGACAGCTGTTACAAAGATCTGATTGCTAGAAACTGACCACGTGCCAACCTCTAATGAGAAGATGAATAATGGAGGACAGTTATTTTGGAGAACCACTGATGGAGCAAATATCAGTAGTTACAACGGTAACAATATGAGAGCAGTGGGTGAAGTTTACTATCAGTGGAGAGCATAACAGTGGATAAGACACTGATTTTGAGCATCAGTGCTTGCCAAGAAAATGAAGGATGAGGGGTTGACTTTCAGCAGTGGACAGTATTTAGGAATCAAATGTTTGAACAAAGTAGTGGATAGGGGTAATGGTAAAGATTTGAAAGACTAGTATATCAGCAACTGTAATTGCACCAGTGGATAAGCTTTTGACAAATATTTGAGCATCTGCTATCCTGATGATATGAATGATTTTATCTTGTGAAAACATTTTAGATGCAGTTTGTCAAGTTCAATATGTCAGTAGTCTTTACAGGAAATTTTCATTCAAGGTTTTGCCACATGTCAATTACAGGTTTTGAAACATTTATAGATTCCTGACAGTGGTTTAGTACTCCAGATGATGGAGACCCTTTTTACTAAGGCTACTCATTTAGTGTCATAATATTTGATTTAGAACATGAGTACCCAAGTATTTTAAGATCTGTTAGCAATCAATCTTTGGATTAGTTGTTAAACCAAACTTGAGTATGACATGACCTTGACACATGCACCATTTTCTTTTGGTCTATTTTCAAGGATAATATCACCACACAAAAATAAAGGTTTTATATCCTGACAGGAGATTGAAACTTTTACAATAAAAAACAAGTAAAAGTACAAAATATATTATTCTAAAGAAAAATAAAGAATAATATATCATGTTTTATTGAGAAAAACCTTTTCAAGAAAAAAATTAATGGTTATTCTGAAAACAACATAAAAAAGGATCTGGTGTATTTTCCAATTAAAACTCATAGTCACATCTTTCTCAAGTTTTAGGAATATGGTCAATGATTTGAAATACATTGTAATAACCACTGTTTGGGACCATTTCCTTGTCAATTGATTGCAAAAATGAGGAGACATGTACACATAGGTTTTGAGAGTCTTGACATAAACTTTACCATGTGATGACACTGAAAAACTTGTCTAGTCCGCTTTTAAGTTTATTTACTGGAGATACTATTTTTACCTGAACTTCCCTGTACCAATGAATGCACACAATTGGTTGATGACCATTGTTCCCCCTATTTTTGGACTCTTAAGTGTTTTACATTTATACTATTTCCTCTTGACTTCAAAAGTTTTGAGATAAACACACTTTTGAGTTTTTGAAATTTTTCTTTTTCCCTTTTTACCCTTCCCATTCATAAGTACTAAAATACTTACTGGGAGGTTTTATTGAGGGAATACTTATTCCAAAATCATTTTGTAGTAATGTTTTGAGAGATCTGGTTATATTTTGTCACACCCCCAAAATCCACCATGCAGAGTATCCCGCTTGGAGGCATGATATGACCAGGATCGAGCCACCAAACATATTGAACGACGCAATTAAGTAAATAAAACCAACTACAATAAAATTGGTGGCCAAAAGCAAGTTAACCAAGTTCATATTAAACAGCGGAAGCGTTAAAGATAAAACCAAAAACATAAGTTCCATAGTTCATAAGTTTAAAGTCCGAAACGTAGGTTAATAAGTTCACAAGGATTAAATGTTTAGCAGGGGATATAACAATCCATATTCCACAACGGCCTCCTCCTCATGCAAGCTCCATAAGCATCTAGCGACCTGTAAGGCATGTAACAACGAGTCAACAACAAAGTTGAGTGAGTTCACGGTTGGTTGTTTAGTTTTAAGTTGTTTCCGAAAACATGGTTTGTCTTTCGTTGACTTATTTGTCGTGGGGGTTACCCCAAAGTTGAAAGTGTGATTAACCAGTTCCTTCTTTATTACCCAAACCATATCCATAATCACTGAGGGCTTCCCCATGTGAACCACTAGACCGTTACCATATCGACAACTGACGAACAATAGTTGTGCCCTACGTCAATGTCTATCATCATTGACAGTTTGCCATAGTACATTAGTACACGCCCGTCCGAATGGCACGGTGTGAGGTTTGTTAAACCTAATAGCGCTATTAACTAATGACCCGCTGGCCATTGGCCTCGGCGATTAAGTCGATATAAAATGAGGGACTTAATGATAGAGTTTCGTCTAGTAAGTTTTAAGGTTGTTGTCCTACCCAAGGAGGACGAACGTACGTATTCTACCCAAGGAGAACACGCAGGAATTATATTGGCATCTTACCCATGGACGATGGCGGTACATATCCTACCCAAGGAGGATATGTAGGTTTCGTTTTAATTCTTTAACCCATTCCCAAACCACCGGGAATCCTATGCCTTAGAAAGTGTGTGAACTCACCTTGGTTTGCTCGGTTAGATTAGTTACTCTTATAATAAGAAATCAAGCACGTCCTAATAAGGTACATACAACAATCAGTTTCTCGTGCATGCATAACACGTATCCTACGTACGGTTTATCTACTCATTACTTCTATCACATACCACATAATCCAAACGTCAAGGTACTTTGTTAAGTTACATTATTTTACCCTAAAATAATATAACTATCTGACAAAATAAGCAAGTATCCACACAAGTGTTCTAATATAAGATATATATTCTAAATATATATTTACCCATTTTTATTTACAAAAACCAACCTCCGACCAAACAACTTAACAAGCTTCTTATGATGATTAAACATCAAGTAATCATCAACATGACCAAACAACTTCATTTCATCATGTTTTCATCTTATTTCATCATTATGTTACTTTATATTCAAGACTTTGTTTATGATCCTTTAGTGTTCATGGATTCTCATCATAAAATAACTATTAACCACTCTAAATATGAAGCAAATGAAGATTCAAGAGACTTACTACTAGCTTTTAAGCTAGGGAAGATCAAGAGTAGAAATGGGGTGGTTAATAGCAAATAGAGAAGGTCCTTGAGCTTCCGAGAACACCAAGCTTCGTTGTACACCTTTTAGCACCTTAGGATCACTAGAGATTGAATGCTTTGGACTTGAAGATGGTGATGATGGTGGTGGTGCTCTCGGCCGAGACCAAGAAGAGGGGGAGAGGGTGTGATGGTGTTGATGAGTGAATGATGAAATGAGAATGAAGGACTTGTGGGTTTATAGCTAAACCTCCCAACATCCTTTTAACCATTGGACTTAATGCTCGCTAAGTACATAACAATTACAATAAACAAAACAAGAAAATCAAAGTGGGTATCCCACTTCTAGAACCGGTTTGGGGGGGGGGTTGGTTTAGTTGGTTTGCAATGGATAGTTAGTTAACTAGTTAGGTTTTAAGTATCTAGTTAATGTTATAAGTGTGTTATGTAATATATTGTGTGTTAGGGTGTTCGGGGACTCTAACTAGCTTAGAAAAATACAAACAATGTTTCTTGCAATATTTTAGTGTTCCGGGTAATGTCCGGTTGTTTGTTTGGATACCGTTCCGTTAAAGTGCTAAGTTATTCCATATTGTGTCCTATATATATATATATATATATATATATATATATCTTTTTGTAACATTTTTAATTCCCAACACTTAGGCAAAGCATACTGGACTATTTAGTCAATTTTCTGCACAGGACTAGTATGTTAACAAGCACACGTAAGTATAACACAGTAATCAGAAAGCAGTTAAGTAATTCAGCACAATCATCAAGCACTTTAATTAATATTAATAAATCGTACAGATACATGTAATTTTGAGGGTTGTCACATTCTCCCCCTGTTAAGAGATTCGTCCCGAAATTTAGCACATCGTTACTGAGGAAGCTAGTTAAGTTGCGTTGGTTTCCTGGTTTTCCTGGGGTGTCACATCATCCCCCCGTTGGTTTGGAATTTCGTCCTGAAATTCTGCAGTAGCTTCAGCCTCAGTAGTGGTTGCAGTTTTCTTAAACAGTTGGGGATACTTGAGTTTCATCTGGTCTTCTCGTTCCCAGGTATACTCTGGGCCACGACGGGAATCCCAATGAACTCGGACAAGAGGTATCCTGGTACGCTTGAGAACCTTAACATCTCGATTAGTAATCTCTACTGGTTCCTAGACGAATCGCAGCTGGTCGTCGATAGTGAGTTCCTTGAGAGGAACTATGAGGGTCGCATCTGACAGACACTTCTTCAGATTTGACACGTGGAATACGTTGTGAACTCCACTGAGTTCTTCAGGTAGACTCAACTTGTAAGCGACTTTGCCAATTTTCTCAATAATTTCGAACGGTCCAACATAACGCGGATTGAGCTTGCCTCGTTTGCCAAAACGAACTACACCTTTCCAAGGTGAGACTTTGAGTAGCACCCGATCCCCAACCTGGAACTCGAGTGGCTTTTTTCGCTTATCAGCATAGCTTTTCTGACGGTCACGTGTTGCCGCCATTCGTTGTCGTATCTGAGCAATCCTCTCGGTTGTATCTACTACAAGTTCTGGGCCAGTGATTTGACTGTCGCCAACCTCTCCCCAACAAAGAGGTGATCGACACTTCCATCCATACAATGCCTCAAACGGAGCGGCCTGGATGCTGGTGTGGTAACTGTTGTTATACGAAAACTCCACTAACGGGAGGTGTTTTTCCCAGCCATTACCGAAGTCGATTACACATGCCCTAAGCATGTCTTCAAGGGTTTGGATGGTGTGTTCAGATTGCCCATCCGTCTGTGGATGATATGCTATGCTCATGTCTAATCGAGAGCCAAAGGACTTGTGCATAGCTTGCCACAATTCAAATGTAAAACGTGAGTCACGATCAGAAATGATGGAGGTTGGCACTCCGTGCCTTGATACTACTTCCTTTAGGTAGATGTCTGCTAGAGTAGAAAACTTGTCGGTTTCCTTGATAGCCAAGAAGTGTGCAGACTTAGTTAATCGATCCACGATCACCCAAATGGTATCATTTCCGCGTTGAGATCTAGGCAGGCCAGTAACGAAATCCATGGAAATTTGCTCCCGTTTCCATTTTGGGATCTCTGGTTGTTGAAGTAGGCCTGCTGGTTTCTGATATTCAGTCTTGACTCTCGCACAAGTCAAACACTTGCTAACGTAGGTTGCTATGTAGGCTTTCATGCTAGGCCACCAGTATCTAGTTTTGAGATCATGGTACATCTTATCCGAACCAGGATGTACCGAATAACGAGACTTGTGCGCTTCATCCATCACAAGCTCGCGTAAGTTTCCATTTAGTGGAACCCAGATGCGCCCTGTTACATAGTAGGCGCCATCTTCCTTTTGTTCTAGCCGCTGCCTCGATCCTCGTAAGGACTCAGCACTGATGTTCTCTGCTTTCAATCCTACTACCTGAGCATCTCGAATTTGAGCGGGAAGGTTAGAGTGAATGGTAAGCTGTAACGCACGTACACGCTTAGGTATAGTATCCTTTCGACTGAGGGCGTCGGCCACCACATTGGCTTTGCTCGGATGATACTTGATCGCACATTCGTAATCATTCAAGAGCTCGACCCATCGGCGTTGTCGCATATTTAATTCCTTTTGCTTGAAGATATGCTCGAGACTCCTGTGATCGGTGTAAATGGTGCACTTGGTACCGTACAGGTAATGTCTCCATATCTTAAGTGCAAAAACAACTGATCCCAATTCCAAGTCATGCGTAGTGTAGTTCCTTTCATGAACTTTAAGTTGGCGTGATGCATAGGCATTGACCTTGTCACGTTGCATCAACACGCAACCAAGTCCTTGGATGGAAGCGTCGCAATAAACCACAAAATCATCTGTGCCTTCGGGCAATGAGAGGATAGGCGCACTACAAAGTCTATCTTTTAAGTGCTGAAATGCGGACTCCTGTGCATCACCCCAACGATAGGTGACACCCTTCTGAGTCAGTGAAGTGAGAGGTTGCACAATTTTTGAGAAATCCTTGATAAACCTTCTGTAATATCCCGCCAAACCCAAGAATTGGCGGATTTCTGTTGGTGTACGGGGTGCAGGCCAGTTCTTGATCGAGTCAACCTTGGATGGATCAACATGAATACCATCCTTGTTTACCACATGGCCTAGAAAGTGGACTTCGCGAAGCCAGAAGTCGCATTTCGAAAACTTGGCATACAGTTGCTCTGCTCGAAGAAGTTCCAGCATAAGTCGTAGATGCTGCTCGTGTTCCTCCTGACTCTTAGAATAGATCAGGATGTCGTCGATGAACACAATAACAAACTTATCCAGGTAGGGTTTGCATACTCGGTTCATGAGATCCATGAAGACTGCAGGTGCATTCGTCAATCCAAAAGGCATAACCAGAAACTCGTAATACCCATAACGAGTCCTGAATGCTATTTTAGGGACATCCTCGTCTCGGACTCTCAGCTGATGGTAGCCTGACCTTAGGTCAATCTTGGAATAGAAACTCGACCCTTGCAACTGGTCGAATAAGTCATCAATGCGTGGAAGAGGATAACGATTCTTCACGGTCACCTTGTTAAGTTCGCGGTAGTCAATACACATTCTGAAGGTACCGTCTTTCTTCTTCACGAATAACACTGGAGCTCCCCAAGGCGAAGAGCTAGGACGTATGAAACCCTTTTCCAAGAGTTCTTGTAGTTGCGTGGACAGCTCTTCAAGTTCTGATGGAGCTAGACGATAAGGTGCTCGAGCTATGGGCGCTGCTCCAGGAGCTAGATCGATTTGAAATTCAACTTGACGATGGGGTGGAAGACCAGGTAATTCCTCAGAAAATACCTCAGGAGAACCACGTACGATAGGTATGTCTTCTATCTTCTATTCCTCTGAGGATGTATCAGAAACGAGGGCTAGAATAGCAGTGTGGCCCTTTTGCAAACACTTCAGGGCCTTAAGGAAAGTGATGATGCCCACAACAGCACCACTCTTGTCGGACAATCTTCTCGTTGCAAAGGATTTCCGCTTGCTGATGAGATAACCAATCCATCCCAATAACAACGTCAAAACTACCCAGAACGATAGGAATAAGATCGATAGAGAATGTCTGACCAGCTAGGACGAGGTTACAGCCCTTAACTATGTGTGTGGCTTCAAGACTTTTACCGTTTGCTAGTTCTACCGTGTGTTTGGTGTTCAGAAGTGTTGGAGTGCGCTTAAGCATTTGGCTACCTTTTAAGGATGCATAACTAGTATCGGCACCCGAATCAAATAAAATAGTAACAAAGAAGTCGTCCAGAAGAAACTTACCCATCACAACGTTGGGATCGTTCCTTGCATCACCCTGACCCAGCACGAACACACGTCCCCTGGCACCATTGCCATTATTGTTACCCTCGTTGTTGCCTCCATTGTTGCCTCCATTATTGTTCCCGTTTCCTTGGTTGTTATTATTCTGATTCTAGTTCTGCTGAGGACAGTTCCTCTTAAAGTGGCCTTCAGCGCCACACTGAAAGCATCCTTTATTGCCTTGCTGTTGCTGGTGGTTCTGTGGAGCTTGTTGTTGTTGTTGGCGATTCTGATTTGCTGGTCGTGCGCTCCTGCAATCCTTTGCTTCATGACCAAACTTGTTACACCTCAGGCAACGACCCTTGTGGCACTGCCCGCTGTGATGCTTGTTACACCGGTTGCACTTGGGGTGGTTCCCTCGGTATCCACCCTGTCCTTGACTACCAGAAGATTGCTGACCAGGACTCTGGTAGTCATCAGTCTTTCGCTGCTTAGACTGAACTGAAGTAGAACCCTTGCCCGAATTTCCATCCCACTTGCGCTTGTTATCACTGGGAGCATCAGTAATAGTAGCACTAATACGCTTGGGCAGCTTGTTCTGCTCAACTGCCTGATCAGTGAGACGATGAGCCAACTTGATGATTTGCTGAATGGTGCCAATATTAGCTGAGGTCACGTGGCTTTGAATTTCTGGCACCAAACCCTTAAGGTACATCTCAATACGCTTGATAGGAGGATCCACAAAAGTGGGACACAGGATAGCTAATTCGTTCGACCTCTTTGTGTATGCCTCGATTTTAGACCCCGTCATCTTCAGATTGAAAAATTCTACCTCTAGCTTGTGGATGTCGTCACGACTACAGTACTCTTCTTTGATCAGTTCTTTGAAACCGTTCCATGGGGTGGCATTAGCAACCGCCAGCCCTAGCAGTTGAACCTGTGCTTTCCACCAGGTTAACGCAGCACCTTCGAGTGTTCCAGTAGCATATTTCACCCTACGATCTTCATGGCATTCACACATCTCGAAAACAGACTCAAGCTTCTGGAACCAGTGAAGAAGGCCTACAGCTCCTTCTGTGCCGCTGAAAGTACTAGGTCGGCAATCCATGAATGTTTTGAATGTACATACGGGAGGTTGAGCATGTTGACCTGTTGCACGAGAATAAAAGACAAGGTTAAGCACGAGGGTTGGTTTGCGAAGGTAGGATCTAAACGTCCTAAGATGGGTTGATATGGCAGGTTATACCTCCTACAGGGACAGTTGCGAGTGCCTCAGCAACCCGTTCATTGATCAAAGCCGTCAACTGGGCTTGAGTTAGGTTGACACGTCCTCCGCGTCCGTTCATGATCTTCACAACGAAGCAACGTAAGTGAGAAAAGTGTCGCGAAAGTGCGTAAGCATGGGATAACAGGAGAGAGTAAGCACACAAGGTTCAAATAGCAGTTATCACGTTAACTAGTGTACAGTGTGAACTATCTAACCGACAATATAACATAAATCATACCACCTGTTGTGTCGAGTCTTGCACGTGGAGTGAAGCGTCGTTGTGGATCGTTGAGCACTGTACAGTTTATAGTCTAGTTTTATCAAAAAGCGTTTCCCCTTTTTAAAACCAAGTTCACTATAACCAATGGCTCTGATACCAATCTGTCACACCCCCAAAATCCACCATGCGGAGTATCCCGCTTGGAGGCGTGACATGACCAGGATCGAGCCATCAATCATATTGAACGACGCAATTAAGTAAATAAAACCAACTACAATACAATTGGTGACCAAAAGCTAGTTAACCAAGTTCATATTAAACAGCAGAAGCGTTAAAGATAAAACCCAAAACATAAGTTCCATAGTTCATAAGTTTAAAGTCCAAAACGTAGGTTAATAAGTTCATAAGGATTAAATGTTTAGCATGGGACATAACAATCCATATTCCACAACGGCCTCCTCCTCGTGCAAGCTCCATAAGCATCTAGCGACCTGTAAGGCATGTAACAACGAGTCAACAACAAACTTGAGTGAGTTCACGGTTGGTTGTTTAGTTTTAAGTTGTTTCCGAAAACATGGTTTATCTTTCGTTGGCTTATTTGCCGTGGGGGTTACCCCAAAGTTGAAAGTGTGATTAACCAGTTCATTCTTTATTACCCAAACCATATCCATAATCAGTAGGGGCTTCCCCATGTGAACCACTAGACCGTTACCATATCGACAACTGACGAACAATAGTTGTGCCCTACGTCAATGTCTATCATTATTGACAGTTTGCCATAGTCCATTAGTACACGCCCGTCCGAACGGCACGGTGTGAGGTTTGTTAAACCTAATAGCGCTATTAACTAATGACCCGCTCGCCATTGGTCTCGGTGATTAAGTCGATATAAAATGAGGGACTTAATGATAGAGTTTTGTCTAGTAAGTTTTAAGGTTGTTGTCCTACCTAAGGAGGACGAACTTACGTATTCTACCCAAGGAGAACACGAAGGAATTATATTGGCATCCTACCCATGGAGGATGGTGGTACATATCCTACCCAAGGATGATATGTAGGTTTCGTTTTAATTCTTTAACCCATTCCCAAACCACCGGGAATCCCATGCCTTAGAAAGTGTGTGAACTCACCTTGGTTTGCTCGGTTAGATTAGTTACTCTTATAATCAGAATTCAAGCACGTCCTAATAAGGTACATACAACAATCAGTTTCTCGTGCATGCATAACACGTATCCTACGTACGGTTTATCTACTCATTACTTCTATCACATACCACATAATCCAAACGTCAAGGTACTTTGTTAAGTTACATTATTTTACCCTAAAATAATATAACTTTCTCACAAAATAAGCAAGTATCCACACAAGTGTTCTAATATAAGATATATATTCTAAATATATATTTACCCATTTTTATTTACAAAAACCAACCTCCGACACTTTGTATTTTGTTACCAAAAATGATGGCAAAGTTTATATTTGAAACACAAGTTATAAAATACACTTGTAACGCTTGTTGAGAAAAATATTTTCTAAGTGTTGGAATTTTTAGAAAATTTTGCCAGAGTTTCCTTTGTAAATGGAGGTGTCCATGCTTATTAGCATATCATTTTCTTTTCCAAAAATCATTCAACAATCAATAACAAGTTACTAAACAATATTACACTAGTCAAGTGCAAAACAATGCACTTTACATAATAACATGAACTTGGTTTTTTTAGTAAAAAGGCGTAGTAACTTAGTGGGGTGTTTAGTGGGTTTAGTTACCCTCCAAAGTGTGTTTATTTTTGTTAAAATCTTACTCTCGGGGTTTTTAGATGTTCACAACTAGTGAACTTATTTTGCAAAAGTATCTATTTACAATATTTTCATGTTTCACTAGCATCCATTAACTTAGTTTATTTCGAAGATGGTGTAGGTATATGTAAGAATCATACTTTTTCAAAAACCGCCTTTTAAACTTGGTTTTCTAAAATAACTCATACATAAGTTTTAAGTTTACAAGTTTACTAGTCCACTAGGTTTATTATTTTCTAAGAAAATCACTTTTATTCCCAAGTTCATGCTCTAACAAGATGATGATTATTTTATGTTCACATAATCACCTCTAACTTGTTAAGTCATGTTTTTAATCCTCACTTAACAAGCTTCATATGATGATTAAACATCATATTGCTAGTAATCACCAAATAAACATCAAGTAATTATCAACATGACCAAACAACTTCATTTCATCATGTTTTCACCTTATTTCATCATCATGTTACTTTATATTCAAGACTTTGTTTATGATCCTTTAGTGTTCATGAATTCTCATTATAAAATAACTATTAACCACTCTAAATATGAAGCAAATGAAGATTCAAGAGACTTACTACTAGCCTTTAAGCTAGGGAAGATCAAGAGTAGAAATGGGGTGGTTAATAGCAAATAGAGACGGTCCTTGAGCTTTCGAGAACACCAAGCTTCGTTGTACACCTTGTAGCACCTTAGGATCACTAGAGATTGAATGCTTTGGACTTGAAGATGGTGATGATGGTGGTGGTGCTCTCGGCCGAGACTAAGAAGAGAGGGAGATGGTGTGATGGTGTTGATGAGTGAATGATGAAATGAGAATGAAGGACTTGTGGGTTTATAGCTTAACCTCCCAACATCCTTTTAACCACTGGACTTAATGCTCCCTAAGTACATAACAATTACAATAAACAAAACAAGAAAATCAAAGTGGGGATCCCACTTCTAGAACCGGTTTGGCGGGGGGGGGGGGGTTGGTTTAGTTGGTTTGCAATGGATAGTTAGTTAACTAGTTTGGTT
This sequence comes from Helianthus tuberosus, assembly GCA_030545235.1. Classification (NCBI taxonomy): domain Eukaryota; kingdom Viridiplantae; phylum Streptophyta; class Magnoliopsida; order Asterales; family Asteraceae; genus Helianthus; species Helianthus tuberosus. The sequence continues at coordinate 172,875,652 of CM060351.1, forward strand.
TTAAGTATCTAGTTAATGTTATAAGTGTGTTATGTAATATATTGTGTGTTAGGGTGTTCGGGGACTCTAATTAGCTTAGAAAAATACGAACAATGTTTCTTGCAATATTTTAGTGTTCCGGGTAATGTCCGGTTGTTTAGTTGGATACCGTTCCGTTAAAGTGCTAAGTTATTCCATATTGTGTCCTATATATATCTTTTTGTAACATTTTTAATTCCCAACACTTAGGAAAAGCGTACAGGACTATTTAGTCAATTTTCTGCACAGGACTAGTATGTTAACAAGCACACGTAAGTATAACACAGTAATAAAAAAGCAGTTAAGTAATTCAGCACAGTCATCAAGCACTTTAATTAATATTAATAAATCGTACGGATACATGTAATTTTGAGGGTTGTCACATTCTCCCCCCTGTTAAGAGAATTTCGTCCCGAAATTTAGCACATGGTTACTGAGAAAGCTAGTTAAGTTGCATTGGTTTCCTGGTTTTCCTGGAGTGTCACATATTTGTACATACTTATAACAAATCTCACATTACATATGATTCGTACTATTTTAACACCTGATTTTCTTAATGTATTCTTAACACAATTGATTTTGGTCCTTTTGAAGGATTCTCAACCTGTTTTTCAATACATAAGATTTAAATGACTAAAGTTTTAATTTCCCTCTTTTTATGTAAACAAAAACACTAATGTTTTTACGAAACTAGGTTTTTGTTGACCAGAGGTTCACACCTTAGTATCAAACATGATAGAAACAACACAAACTTCATATCAACACTTGAAATCAATTTCGTAAAGAAAAATGATTATTCCATAGTTATCAGACATATTTTCAGATCTGAACACTATGGATGTTTTATGCATGATATCACTTGTTATGTGAAGTTTGTGTGTCTTATGACATCTTGGTTGTTTTACAGAGCTTTTGAGTAGTCACTTTGAACATGATTTCTCGTTACTCTGTTTTTCAACTAAATACAATCAGCCTTAGTAGCAATGAATTTTGAGCTGAACTGTTATGTCAAATTGACTGTTAGATCGAATTTGACTGTCCAAGCTCTGATACCAATTGTTAGGATCGGAGGCTTCACACGAATGTGTTTGTTTGTATAATTTGAACAAATCAATAAAAATGAACAGAGTTTAAGTGCAGCGGAAATGAAAACAAACTTTGTAAGCACAATCAAAGAAGAAAATAGTTTTGATAAATACATGCTTTTCACTAAGTCAAATGATTACAATACACATCAAAAGATTACTAAGCATGCTTGCAAACTAAACTCCCCCTCAGCCTGATACTCCATGGTTGATTGCACAAGGTAATTGTGAGGAGATTTGTATGGGATTTCAATAGGTTCAGCGACCATTTCAGTGTCCTATTTGGAAGATGAGGATGATTTTGATTTTGATTTCGTCATCTTGATGAAGAAGAATGAAGGATGATTTGGGATGGAAGGTTGGAAACTGCTTTGAGAAGAGAATTTTGGAATTCAATTCGACAGTGTAAAAACCTGTTTGGGGTTTTGGTCAGGGTTTTATTTAGGGAAAAAGTGAATACTGATGTGGCAGCGGTTACAAAGATCTGATCGCTAGAAACTGACCACGTGCCAACCTCTGATGAGAAGATGAATAATGGAGGACAGTTATTTTGGAGAACCACTGATGGAGCAAGTATCAGTAGTTACAACGGTAACAATATGAGAGCAGTGGGTGAATTTTACTATCAGTGGATAGCATAACAGTGGATAAGACACTGATTTTGAGCATCAGTGCTTGCCAAGAAAATGAAGGATCAGGGGTTGACTTTCAGAAGTGGACAGTATTTAGGAATCAGATGTTTGAACAAAGCAGTGGTTAGGGGTAATGGTAAAGATTTGAAAGACTAGTATATCAGCAACTGTAATTGCACCAGTGGATAAGCTTTTAACAAATATTTGAGCATCTGCTATCCTGATGATAGGAATGATATTATCTTGTGAAAACATTTTAGATGCAGTTTGTCAAGTTCAATATGTCAGCAGTCCTTACAGGAAATTTTCATTCAAGGTTTTGCCACATGTCAATTACAGGTTTTGAAACAGTTATAGATTCCAGACAGTGGTTTAGTACTCCAGATGATGGAGACCCTTTTTACTAAGGTTACTCATTTAGTGTCATAATATTTGATTTAGAACATGAGTTCCCCAAGTATTTTAAGGTCTGTTTGTCACACCCTGGCTTTGCGGAAGCGTGGTTAATTTTGGTGTGACTTCTTAATACCATAGCTTAACCATAACAAAGCTATATGAAATAAAATCATGCAAGATCATCCATTTGATTAAGTTTTAAAACCAGAGTAACATAACATTGTCTTAATGACTTACAACCTCATAACGTGAAACATTGTCTTAAAAACCATAAACATCAACATGAGATAAACGCAGTTTAAGATTTGTGACTTGTCCATGAAAGAGTCACATTTCCTAAACTGGGATGACCTTGGAACCCTTATGCAGCGGGAAAACATAACATACCGCGCCAGATCTTTACTTTCCTGAAATACATGTAAGTTGGAAAATCAACAATAATGTTGAGCGAGTTCATGTGTAAGTGAGTATGTAAAACACTTGTGAGTATAAAAATAGTCTTGGTATGTAGCAGATAAGGGGAATTGTGATCACCAATGGTTTGCAAGGCCACTGATATATGTGAAGTGCAAATAGGGAGACTCAAACCTAGCAGATTTCGCCACGGCATTAGTATGTGGACAAAGTCACCCCAAGGTCCGTTTCTAGTTTGGCCTGGGGCTGGGCTCGCTACACCCAGATAGATCTACCGCTCCTGTCCCTCGGTCCCGACATGAGGACTAATGGCCTCATATTGCTCCTACCCACTCACATGATCTAAGTAGTAAACCTCCTTACGCTAACCATACCGCGTATAAAGTACTCGTAATCATAGTAACATGTATTTCACCCCCGCAGTTAAGAAAACTGAAAACAGTTAGAGAAAAGGGGGACATGAACTCACAGTGAAGCGTCTCTACCAAGTATCTCCTGCTCACGCAGCTGTGCGACGACCTACAGGTGCTAATTTCTATTAGACGGACGGCCGTGCCTTAGCTTTATAGTTTAAGTCTTTGGGAAATAGTTAGACAACTATTTTGTGTTTACATTCTGTATATACTTGGTAGTTATTCTCCTTCCCAAGGATGGGGGATTCGATACATGTGCGTACAATTTATATCATTAAGTCTCACTTAATATATATATATATATATATTTCCAATTCCAAAATATAAGTATTTTTCTCAAAAATATTATATTTTCATTTCACATAATTTTTCTCCAGTAATACGTTGTTAAAATACGCGTTCATAAATATTTCCGTAAGTGCGTAAGTTATGTTTTAACAAACGATTGGTAATATAATTACCGATGTAACTTATATATTTATGGTGAAAGCGTTCGTATTATTTTGGATTCGTTAACGTTCGTAAATATTATTTTTACTCGAAAATAATATTTATGTATTTTCACAAAATAATCATAAACAGTGTGTGAAAATATATATTTATCACGTTAAATTCGGTGAAAATCCCACCTCCGAATATTTGGTAAATAAAGTCATGGCGAAATTTATATTTCGAAAACATGTCCAAAAGTAATTCTAACACTTGTGGTGTAAATAGTTCTAAGTGTTAGGTTTTTAGAAAAATTTCGCCAGAGTTTCCTCTGTAACTGGAGGTGGCCACGCTTTCAAGCGTATCATTTTCTTTAACAAATCAACTCAACAATTTTCTTTATTTGATCATAACAACTTTCATCACAACAACTACTCAACATATGTGTAAATTGCCAAAAATTACATGAACTTGCAGTTTTCCCAAAACCGTGGTGTAAATCCCCTTAAATTTAGTAGATCTTCATATAAGGTAATTTGATCTTGTAAAAACCTCGTTTTTAGAGAAAATCCGTCTTTACAACCTCCCGTCATCTTTTACAAAAACTGTTATTTTGTCGGATCTTTTCATTTCACAAGTGTTTACACACTTGTGGTTTATAAAAATCATGCTTGTTAGTGTAAGATCTATCATTTAAAATACATGATTTCTTTGATACGTGGTTCTTTGAAAATACCACTTGCAGATGCGTAGATCTGCTAGTTTTAAACACATTTTCACAAGTAAAACTCTTTTACACAAGTTCATGATTCGCGTGTGGTGGAGTTTCACCCTTTAACCCTTGTTCTATTCAAAACAACCTTATGTCACGATTCGTGATCATGACCAAACCAGGTTAAGTGATGATCCGAGCTACCACAACATAGATCGGGCCTAAATAATCATACATTTCGAATACTACAACATTTACACAACTTATGAGCTATTAACCACCATTTTTAGTGTTTTAAGTAGACTTTAAAGCATCAACTTGTAAGATTCCGAGTTTTAACCGATACAAATCCTTTTAACCACTTTAGAATAGTTCAAAAACGAGTTTTAAGCATTATACCTCTAGCTCAAGGCTAGGGAAGGATCTTGACTAAAATGGCGTGGATAAAAGCAAGATAAAGAGGTCCTTCAAACTCCGAGTGCACCAAGACTCCTTGTATACGACCCTCGACACTTGTATGATCTTGTGATGTGAAGATGGAAGCCGAAAATGGATGTGTGGGGAGGGGGGTGTTCGGCCGAGAATGAGCAAGAGAAAGAGAGAGAGTTGTGAAGTGTGTTGAGTTGTGTAATGATCTCATGTGTTTAGACATGATCTTATAGGCAATTATAAGTGTATTAACCAAAGGATAATGTGTCTTGTAGATATTAGACAAAAATTAGATTATGGTAATCTTGCAAGGACAAGTGTGTCCCCCATGGTTGGGGACGGTTAGGAGAGGGGGGGGGGGGTCTTAGTCCACTTCCAACTAGTAGTTAAGTATTGTTAGGTTAAGTTAAGTAATTAACTCGGTTAGTTATGTTTAGTGTGTTATGACGGATGTTAGGGTATTCAGGGACCCTAACTGGCTCAGAAAAAGATAAATAGTGAAAATAACAATATTTTCATGTTCCGGGTATAGTCCGGTTGTTTGGTTGGATAGTAATCCGTTAAAGCGTTACTAAAGCTTTAAAGTGTCGTTATTACTCTTTTTAGTGACACAGCTTATTCCTGACACTTTGGGAAGTGTCTAGTGTTATTTTTCTCATGTTTTGGCACTTTATTAGTTAGCTAAGAGCTGAATTATTTTGTAAAGTGCTGAGTTTTGTACTTAGAGTACGTTTTAGGCACATCCAGTCATAGTGACTTATCCCTAGAGACGCAGTTCCACAACCCTTATATCCCTACACTCACTACTAGTGTAGCAAAACATTTCAGGCTCTTACAGGCCTTAGAGGCAGTGTTTGCCTTATGCTGGCTTTATCAGCATGTTCAATAGGTTATCCGTGTATTGTGCTACTGTGCTTTTTGTGCATCATGGTTGTCACTAGGGTTTAGCATGTAAATAGTGAAGTGACGATAAGTAATGTATGATGCAAGTACGTACATGTATCAGATATCAAGTAGCAGTTCATCAGCTAGTTCAAACAAGCACAGTAATTAAGCAGTAATTAATCATTAGTTAAGTCGTACGGATACCTGGTTTAGTGCGGGTTGTCACATTCTCCCCCCGTTAAATAAATTTCGTCCCGAAATTTAAGTTCTGCTTGTAGATGCCGGGTTCTTAGGAAAAAGGTGGGGGTATTTCTCTTTCATCCGGTCCTCATGCTCCCAGGTGTATTCATGACCATGTCTGGCATTCCAACGAACCTTGACGAGTTTGACACTGCTCCGGCGGGTCTTGTTTACTTTCCAATCCGTGACCTCGACAGGTTCTTCAACGAAGTGGAGCGTGTCGTCAACATGAATCTCGTCGGTGGGAATGGCAACGGTGACCTGAGTTGGACTTTTCTTCAGGTTGGATACATGAAATGTATCGTGAACACCATTCAGTTCAGCAGGTAGGTCCAACTTGTATGCTACTAGTCCTATTCTTTCCAGAATTCTGAAGGGACCAATGTAGCGCGGATTTAACTTCCCACGCTTTCCGAAGCGTGCCACACCCTTCCAGGGTGAGACTTTCAATAACACCATCTCTCCAACTTGGAAATCTACATGTTTTCGGTTTGGATCCGCATAGGCCTTCTGTCTATGGCGAGCTGCTTCGATGCGTTTAAGAATCTGCGCGATCTTGTCTGTCGTCTCTTGGACGATTTCAGGACCAGCAAGCTGCCTATCACCTGCGTCAGCCCAACATAGAGGTGATCGGCACTTGCGTCCGTAAAGGGCTTCAAATGGCGCGACACCAATACTGGTGTGGTAGCTGTTGTTGTATGAAAATTCGACCAAAGGTAAATGTTTATCCCAGCTACCGCCCAAATCCATAACACACGCTCTCAGCATGTCTTCCAAAGTCTGTATCGTTCGCTCGCTCTGGCCGTCAGTTTGCGGATGAAACGCAGTGCTCAGATTCAGTTGTGAGCCAAAGGCTTCTTGGAAGGATTGCCATATCCTTGACACAAACCTTCCGTCTCTATCAGAGATGATCGAGAGAGGTACTCCATGGCGCGCGACGATCTCTCTCATGTAAATTTCAGCCAATTTGCTAGTGTTATCCTTTTCTCTGATAGGTAAGAAGTGTGCTGACTTCGTTAATCGATCCACTATCACCCAGATAGTGTCATGGCCTTTTGGCGTTCTTGGCAACTTTGTAAAAAAATCCATGGAGATTTTTCCCATTTCCACTTGGGAATCTCAGGTTGTTGCAGAAGTCTTGAAGGCTTCTGGTATTCCGCTTTAACCTTAGCGCACGTTAAACATTTGCTCACATACACAGCAACGTCGCCTTTCATCCTAGGCCACCAATAATAATCTTTGAGATCCTGGTACATCTTATCCGCTCCAGGATGGATAGAGTACCGCGATTTGTGAGCTTCATCAAAAATAACTTTCCTTAATCCACCAAACAGAGGAACCCAAATCCTTTTCTCGAAGCATAACGTTCCTTCCTCGTTTGGTACCAGTAGCTTCTCCATCCCACGGAGATATTCTTCTTCAAGATTCCTTTCCTTAAGAGCTTCCTTTTGCGCGGCACGAATGCGCAAGGAAAGATCGGTTTGAATAATCATTTCCAACGCTCTAACCCTTATGGGCTTGATTCTCTCTTTACGACTTAGGGCATCGGCGACTACATTCGCCTTCCCTGGATGATACTTTATCTCGCAGTCGTAGTCGTTCAGCAACTCAACCAATCGTCTTTGCCTCATATTCAACTCCTTCTGGTTGAATATATGCTGTAGGCTCTTGTGATCTGTAAAGATTGTACACTTTGTACCATAAAGGTAGTGTCTCCAGATCTTTAAAGCAAAAACCACTGCGCCAAGTTCCAAATCATGTGTGGTATAGTTCTTTTCATGCACTTTCAGTTGACGCGATGCGTAAGCAATAACCTTTTGGCGTTGCATCAACACACAACCCAATCCTTGACGCGATGCGTCGCAGTATACCACAAAATCATCAGTACCTTCCGGTAGAGCTAAGATTGGCGCATTGCAGAGCTTATCTTTCAATATCTGAAACGCTTCATCCTGTTTGATTCCCCAATCAAACTTCTTATCCTTCTGCTTGAGGAGCGTCAATGGTTGAGCGATCTTTGAAAAATTCTCAATGAATCTTCGATAGTAGCCAGCCAAACCTAAGAATTGTCGAATCTCGGTTGGCGTCTTTGGCGTTTCCCAATCCTTGATCGCCTCGATCTTGGTTGGATCCACGTGGATTCCATCTCCATTTACCACGTGCCCAAGGAATTGGACTTCACGTAGCCAAAATTCGCACTTGGAGAATTTGGCATACAGCTGTTCCTTCTTTAGCAGCTCCAAAATAGCTCTTAGATGCTGTTCGTGCTCGGCCTTTGTTCTTGAATAGATCAAGATGTCGTCGATAAACACAATCACGAACTTGTCCAAGTACGGCTTGCAAACTCTATTCATTAAATCCATAAAGACTGCAGGTGCGTTTGTCAAACCAAACGGCATAACAAGGAACTCGTAGTGTCCATAACGAGTTCTGAAGGCTGTCTTTGGGATACTTTCCTCTTGTATCCTTAACTGATGGTATCCAGATCGAAGATCGATCTTAGAGTAAAAGCTTGAGCCTTGCAGTTGATCAAACAGATCATCGATTCTTGGCAGAGGATACCTATTCTTGATCGTTAGCTTGTTCAACTCCCGGTAGTCGATGCACATACGAAAACTATCGTCCTTCTTCTTGACAAACAGGACCGGAGCTCCCCAAGGCGAGAAGCTTGGTCGGATAAAACCCTTGTCTAACAACTCTTGAAGTTGTGTCGACAGTTCCTGCATCTCAGACGGAGCAAGTCTGTATGGTGCCTTAGCCACAGGCGCGGCGCCTGGAACTAAGTCGATGTGGAACTCTACTTGCCTCTGAGGTGGCAGTCCAGGCAAGTCTTCTGGGAAGACTTCTGGATACTCCCTCACGACAGGGATGTCTTCGATTCTTGGCTCAGCAGCCTTCTTATCCACAATGTGTGCCAGAAAAGCAACACATCCTTTCTGCAAACACTTCCTTGCTTTCAAGCAGCTGATAATCCTCAACGGCATCTCACGCTTCTCTCCATGTACCACAATGGTCTCACCATCATCGGTTGGGATACGAACAACCTTTTCGTGACAAACTATCTCAGCTTTGTTGCCTGATAACCAATCCATTCCTACCACCACGTCGAAGCTTCCCAACTGGACTGGTAGTAGATCCAGAGCAAAGTCACGCTCTCCCAATTCAATCACACAACCTCTGATAACTTCATTGGCTTCTACTAACTTCCCATTGGCCAATTCGATCGAGTAGGGAACATCTAACTTATTAGCGGCTAAACCAAGTATATTCTTAAACTCTAACGACACGAAGCTATAATCGGCACCAGTATCAAATAAAACGGATGCATAGCGTTGATTTACAGGGAACGTACCAGTAATGACATTGGGGTCCTGGCGCGCTTCCCTTGCTTCAATTTGGAACACTCTTCCACGGGCTTGGTTTAAGTCTGGGCAGTTCTTCTTAAAATGCCCGATATCACCGCAGTTAAAGCATCCAAGTCTTTGCCCGTTTCCACCAGCTTGATCATTCCTCTGATTACGATTCACGGCGCCCGCTTGGTTAGCATTGTTGCCTCGATTCTCGTTTCCTCCATAGTTTCCTTGTGAGCGATTCTCAATACCACCACGATTATTATTTTTATTCCCAAATCCTCCCTGGCCTCCCCGGCCAGCACTAGCCCAACAAGAATCTTTCGAGTGGCCCGGCTTTCCACATGCTTCGCATACTTTCACACTACAATGGTCAGTATGATGGCATTGACAGGTATTACACTTGGGCTGGGTGCCCTGATATCCTTTTCCTTTCTTTCCACTGCCAGCCGATCCTCCTTTCTTAACTGCCACACTGGCGCCCTGCTTGAAGTTTGAGAACTTCCGTTTGTTACCTCCTGATGACTCGACATGAGTCTTTTTCTTCTTATGCTCAGCATCATCAAACTTGTTCAGGCGAATGGCCTCCTCTGTGAGAGCCACGCTCAAATCAATCGCCTCAGTAATGGTCGCAGGCTTGGATGAGGTTACCATGCTTATGATTTGAGGAGCTAGTCCCCAAATGAAGCGTTCAATTCTCTTGAACTCAGGAGTGACCATGTAGGGTACCACATGCGATAAGTCATGGAACCTTTGAACGTATTCCACGATCTTTGGACCATCCATTTTCAAGTGCCAGAACTCGGTTTCCAATCTTTGGATTTCCGCGTGAGAGCAGTACTTCTTGCGCATAAGTTCCTTCAGTTCGGTCCAGGTTAGCGCGTAGGCAGCAGCTTCGCCTAGTGTCTGTACCTGCAGATTCCACCAAGATAGGGCTCCATCTAGAAACAGCCCTGAGATATAGGTGACTTGCTGATCCAGCGCGCACTTGCTCATGCGAAGAACAGATTCGGTTTTCTCAGCCCAACGAACAAAGGTGACTGCACCTCCTGTGCCATCAAAGTTTACGGGCTTGCAGTCTAAGAATTGCTTGTAGGTGCACCCATGAGGTGGATTATTGTTGCCAGTGTTGCCAGAGTTGCTTCCACTAGTCCCTCCTTGAGAGGCGGCGTATTGTGCAATGGCAGCAGCGATAATTTGCTGGAGTTCTGCCTCATTAGTAGGCATGTGTGTCTCGCGTCTCGGCGGCATCTTCTAAAAGATGGTTTACGTTGGTCAGGCCATAGTAAAACGTACGTATATAGTAATAGTAATAGCACATAACATCTCATGTTATCAACACATCACAAGTACCAATCACACAACATCCCATATCATAAAAATATAAATAAGCAATCAAGCGAATCAAATATGGTGAGAATACTGCGATTGCCAGATATCGAGACCACATAGTAAGTGTATCAGTATATCCCTGTGTCATACAATCATCAATCAACAAGGGGCTACATCACCCCTGTCCAAAAGCTATATCATGTCAGTGTCAAATACGTCAAATACATGTCAACAAAAAATCAGGATCATAAAGTAGTCTCCAAAAATGTTGTGCAGTCCAACAATCGCCGTCTTCTCACCAACGTCTACCCAAACAGCACTGATGAGCTCTATACAGATGGCGGTGGAGGAGGGGGAAAGTGGGTGTAGAACAAACGGCGTAACTGGAGCCAGTCCTCCTCCATGGCTCGCTGAGTACGGATGATGGAGGCAACCTGCTGCTCTAGTGTAAAGAGACGGGCAGCATAATCTGGAGGTAAGGGTCGAAATGTCTACAGAGGAGAGTGTGTCTGACCATGGCACTGGCATGGTGGCAGCTGAGCTCTCTCAAGCTCCTGGATGCGCTACGTGTGCGACTCGTGCTGGGCGACAAAAGACATCAAAACGTCCTCGATAGTATACCCCATGTGGAAAGAATGGTAGGGGTCAGTAGGTGGCATAGCAGAGTGTGGTGTCCAAAGGAATGGCTCACTGGTGGGGTCAAAAGGTGCCACATGAAATGGAGCAACAGAGGGTGGAACAGATGACATCTGGGGCATGAAGGGGATAGACATCGGTGCATGCCCAAAAGGATGGGCTGAAGAACCCTCTCCAGCCCTCGCTGGAGGTACAAACTGTGGAACCTGAAAAGAAGAATCAACATGTCGTGTATCAGGGATCTGAGGGGGAAAAGGTGGAACATCCTCATCAGCAGGTATCCAACCGTGCTATGCATGCTCATCTGGTGGATCCATGTGTGCCGCGAACAGTGCATGCTCGGGCTCTAGTGGGATGGGATCAGGTGCAACAATAGGGTGAACAGGTGCAATGTGCTCAACAGGATGGTCAACAGGTATGTCAACCACAGGTGGAGGAACAACAGGATCAACAACAACATGATCGCCCTCTAACACAGGAACATCCACGGGGAGATCATCAACAGGTGGGTCTGCTATAACAGGCTCAATAGGGATGCCAGCATGTACGGGGTCATGCTCAAGTATGGGGTCTAGAGCGGCTGCCTGCTCAGGAGCGATGACAGGCTCAGGATCATCAAAAGCCATCTCGAAGTCAAACTCGGGTTCGATAGGATCTACTGGGTCAGCTGGATCCTCCATGGGCTGATCCATAGGTATAAACTTGATATCACGATCTGGGTCGTATCCCGGGGGAAAGATAGGATCAGAGTCCTCTATGTCATCATGGTCAAACTCAAAGCTGGGAATAGGTGCAACAGAGGATGCCTGGTCAGGATCAAAATCATGCGCAAGGTGATGTGCGCTCAATGTGTGAGAAGGTGCGGATGCCACAGACTCGAAGGAGTCTGGGGCAGGAGAATGCGCAGGCGAATCCTGAGCGGGAACGTCAGCGATCATCAGAAGATTGTCCGCAGGAAGAAGGGCCTCGCCCTGGATCTCATCCTCAAAGGGCTCATCCTCAAACAGGTCAACATCGCCGTCAGCCTCGGCGTCAAGAGGAAAATCATATGCTGGATAAACGGCTAAGGGTATAGGAGCCGGAATCTCTACTAGAGGTAGGTACTCAGCGGGAGGGTCATCTGCAAGCTCATCAGCACCATCGGGTAGTGCGAAGGGCTGGAAATCGTCCTCGTCAGTACTGGTGTAGTCAGATGTGTACACCTCATGCTCGTAGGATGTGAGGTCATCAGATACGATAGGTATGGGTCCGGTAGTGTCCGAATCGCCAGTACCGGCTGAATCCATGAGTCTGTAACATAAACACAAGTATGCTCAAATAATCAGTCATACAATCAGATAATCACATAAGTCACCAAGTAAGATATCACATAATTCTCCTAGTCCCACTAGCCTCCCAGTCTCCTAGACTGCTCAACTACCTCGACCTCTCAGATCGAGCCTCGGTCTCCAATACCGAGCCTCAGTCTCCAAACTGAGCCTACTCTTCCTAGTCCAACTAGCCAACTACCTCGATCTCTCAGACCGAGCCTCGGCCTCTCAGACCGAGCCTCAGCCCTTTCTAGACTGAGCCTACTCTTCCTAGTCTCACTAGCCAACTACCTCGATCTCTCAGACCGAGCCTCGGCCTCTCAGACCGAGCCTCAGCCTTTCTAGACTGAGCCTATAAATAATAAAATGTGCTCAACATTTGTTTGTAAAAAGTTTTGGATCTGGACTTAAGTGGTATGCAGTAAAAATGTTTTCGTGAGAGCCCTAGTGATCATAGTCTAGACTCGAAAGAGAATCCTAGTTCGCTATGATCAGAGCTCTGATACCAAGCTGTCACACCCTGGCTTTGCGGAAGCGTGGTTAATTTTGGTGTGACTTCTTAACACCATAGCTTAACCATAACAAAGCTATATGAAATAAAATCATGCAAGATCATCCATTTGATTAAGTTTTAAAACCAGAGTAACATAACATTGTCTTAAGGACTTACAACCTCATAACGTGAAACATTGTCTTAAAAACCATAAACATCAACATGAGATAAACGCAGTTTAAGATTTGTGACTTGTCCAGGAAAGAGTCACATTTCCTAAACTGGGATGACCTTGGAACCCTTATGCAGCGGGAAAACATAACATACCGCGCCAGATCTTTACTTTCCTGAAATACATGTAAGTTGGAAAATCAACAATAATGTTGAGCGAGTTCATGTGTAAGTGAGTATGTAAAACACTTGTGAGTATAAAAATAGTCTTGGTATGTAGCAGATAAGGGGAATTGTGATCACCAATGGTTTGCAAGGCCACTGATATATGTGAAGTGCAAATAGGGAGACTCAAACCTAGCAGATTTCGCCACGGCATTAGTATGTGGACAAAGTCACCCCAAGGTCCGTTTCTAGTTTGGCCTGGGGCTGGGCTCACTACACCCAGATAGATCGACCGCTCCTGTCCCTCGGTCCCGACATGAGGACTAATGGCCTCATATTGCTCCTACCCACTCACATGATCTAAGTAGTAAACCTCCTTACGCTAACCATACCGCGTATAAAGTACTCGTAATCATAGTAACATGTATTTCACCCCCGCAGTTAAGAAAACTGAAAACAGTTAGAGAAAAGGGGGACATGAACTCACAGTGAAGCGTCTCTACCAAGTATCTCCTGCTCACGCAGCTGTGCGACGACCTACAGGTGCTAATTTCTATTAGACGGACGGCCGTGCCTTAGCTTTATAGTTTAAGTCTTTGGGAAATAGTTAGACAACTATTTTGTGTTTACATTCTGTATATACTTGGTAGTTATTCTCCTTCCCAAGGATGGGGGATTCGATACATGTGCGTACAATTTATATCATTAAGTCTCACTTAATATATATATATATTTCCAATTCCAAAATATAAGTATTTTTCTCAAAAATATTATATTTTCATTTCACATAATTTTTCTCCAGTAATACGTTGTTAAAATACGCGTTCATAAATATTTCCGTAAGTGCGTAAGTTACGTTTTAACAAACGATTGGTAATATAATTACCGGTGTAACTTATATATTTATGGTGAAAGCGTTCGTATTATTTTGGATTCGTTAACGTTTGTAAATATTATTTTTACTCGAAAATAATATTTATGTATTTTCACAAAATAATCATAAACAGTGTGTGAAAATATATATTTATCACGTTAAATTCTGTGAAAATCCCACCTCCGAATATTTGGTAAATAAAGTCATGGCGAAATTTATATTTCGAAAACATGTCCAAAAGTAATTCTAACACTTGTGGTGTAAATAGTTCTTTAACAAATCAACTCAACAATTTTCTTTATTTGATCATAACAACTTTCATCACAACAACTACTCAACATATGTGTAAATTGCCAAAAATTACATGAACTTGCAGTTTTCCCAAAACCGTGGTGTAAATCCCCTTAAATTTAGTAGATCTTCATATAAGGTAATTTGATCTTGTAAAAACCTCGTTTTTAGAGAAAATCCGTCTTTACAACCTCCCGTCATCTTTTACAAAAACTGTTATTTTGTCGGATCTTTTCATTTCACAAGTGTTTACACACTTGTGGTTTATAAAAATCATGCTTGTTAGTGTAAGATCTATCTTTTAGAATACATGATTTCTTTGATACGTGGTTCTTTGAAAATACCACTTGCAGATGCGTAGATCTGCTAGTTTTAAACACATTTTCCCAAGTAAAACTCTTTTACACAAGTTCATGATTCGCGTGTGGTGGAGTTTCACCCTTTAACCCTTGTTCTATTCAAAACAACCTTATGTCACAATTCGTGATCATGACCAAACCGGGTTAAGTGATGATCCGAGCTACCACAACATAGATCGGGCCTAAATAATCATACATTTCGAATACAACATTTACACAACTTATGAGCTATTAACCACCATTTTTAGTGTTTTAAGTAGACTTTAAAGCATCAACTTGTAAGATTCCGAGTTTTAACCGATACAAATCCTTTTAACCACTTTAGAATAGTTCAAAAACGAGTTTTAAGCATTATACCTCTAGCTCAAGGCTAGGGAAGGATCTTGACGAAAATGGCGTGGATAAAAGCAAGATAAAAAGGTCCTTCAAACTCCGAGTGCACCAAGACTCCTTGTATACGACCCTCGACACTTGTATGATCTTGTGATGTGAAGATGGAAGCCGAAAATGGATGTGTGGGGAGGGGGGTGTTCGGCCGAGAATGAGCAAGAGAAAGAGAGAGAGTTGTGAAGTGTGTTGAGTTGTGTAATGATCTCATGTGTTTAGACATGATCTTATAGGCAATTATAAGTGTATTAACCAAAGGATAATGTGTCTTGTAGATATTAGACAAAAATTAGATTATGGTAATCTTGCAAGGACAAGTGTGTCCCCCATGGTTGGGGACGGTTAGGAGAGGGGGGGGGGGGGGGTCTTAGTCCACTTCCAACTAGTAGTTAAGTATTGTTAGGTTAAGTTAAGTAATTAACTCGGTTAGTTATGTTTAGTGTGTTATGACGGATGTTAGGGTATTCAGGGACCCTAACTGGCTCAGAAAAAGATAAATAGTGAAAATAACAATATTTTCATGTTCCGGGTATAGTCCGGTTGTTTGGTTGGATAGTAATCCGTTAAAGCGTTACTAAAGCTTTAAAGTGTCGTTATTACTCTTTTTAGTGACACAGCTTATTCCTGACACTTTGGGAAGTGTCTAGTGTTATTTTTCTCATGTTTTGGCACTTTATTAGTTAGCTAAGAGCTGAATTATTTTATAAAGTGCTGAGTTTTGTACTTAGAGTACGTTTTAGGCACATCCAGTCATAGTGACTTATCCCTAGAGACGCAGTTCCACAACCCTTATATCCCTACACTCATTACTAGTGTAGCAAAACATTTCAGGCTCTTACAGGCCTTAGAGGCAGTGTTTGCCTGATGCTGGCTTTATCAGCATGTTCAATAGGTTATCCGTGTATTGTGCTACTGTGCTTTTTGTGCATCATGGTTGTCACTAGGGTTTAGCATGTAAATAGTGAAGTGACGATAAGTAATGTATGATGCAAGTACGTACATGTATCAGATACCAAGTAGCAGTTCATCAGCTAGTTCAAACAAGCACAGTAATTAAGCAGTAATTAATCATTAGTTAAGTCGTACGGATACCTGGTTTAGTGCGGGTTGTCACACTGTTAGCAATCAATCTTTGGATCAGTTGTTAAACCAAACTTGAGTTTGACATGACCTTGACACATGCACCAATTCCTTTTGGTCTATTTTCAAGGGTAATATCACCACACAAAAATAAAGGTTTTATATCCTGACAGGAGATTGAAAGTTTTACTATCAAAAACAAGTAAAAGTACAAAATATATTATTCTAAAGAAAAATAAAGAATAATATATCCTGTTTTATTGAGAAAAACCTTTTCAAGAAAAAAAAATTAAAGGTTATTCTGAAAACAACATCAAAAAGGATCTGGTGTATTTTCCAATTAAAACTCATAGTCACATCTTTCTCAAGTTTTAGGAATATGGTCAATGATTTGAAATACATTGTAATAACCACTGTTTAGGCCCATTTCCTTGTCAATTGATTGCAAAAATGAGGAGACATGTACACATAGGTTTTGAGAGCCTTGACATAGACTTTACCATGTGATGACACTGAAAAACTTGTCTAGTCCTCTTTTAAGTTTATTTACTGGAGATACTATTTTTACCTGAATTTCCCTGTACCAATGAATGCACACAGTTGGTTGATGATCATTGTTCACCCTATTTTTGGACTCTTAAGTGTTTTACATTTATACTCTTTTCTTTTGACTTCAAAAGTTTTGAGATAAACACACTTTTGAGTTTTTGAAATTTTTCTTTTTCCCTTTTTACCCTTCCCATTCATAAGTACTAAAATACTTACTGGGAGGTTTTATTGAGGGAATACTTATTCCAAAATCATTTTGTAGTAATGTTTTGAGAGATCTGGTTATATTTGTACATATTTATAACAAATCTCACATTACATATGATTCGTACTATTTTAACACCTGATTTTCTTAATGTATTCTTAACACAATTGATTTTGGTCCTTTTGAAGGATTCTCAACCTGTTTTTCAATACACAAGATTTAAATGACTAAAGTTTTAATTTCCCTCTTTTTATGTAAACAAAAACACTAATGTTTTTACGAAACTAGGTTTTTGTTGACCAGAGGTTCACACCTTAGTATCAAACATGATAGAAACAACACAAACTTCATATCAACACTTGAAATCAATTTCGTAAAGAAAAATGATTATTCCATAGTTATCAGACATATTTTTAGATCTGAACACTATGGATGTTTTATGCATGATATCACTTGTTATGTGAAGTTTGTGTATCTTATGACATCTTGGTTGTTTTACAGAGCTTTTGAGTAGTCACTTTGAACATGATTTCTCATTACTCTGTTTTTCAACTAAATACAATCAGCCTTAGTATCAATGAATTTTGAGCTGAACTGTTATGTCAAATTGACTGTTAGATCGAATTTGACTGTCCAAGCTCTGATACCAATTGTTAGGATCGGAGGCTTCTCACGAATGTGTTTGTTTGTATAATTTGAACAAATCAATAAAAATGAACAGAGTTTAAGTGCAGCGGAAATGAAAACAAACTTTGTAAACACAATCAAAGAAGAAAATAGTTTTGATAAATACATGCTTTTCTTTAAGTCAAATGATTACAATACACATCAAAAGATTGCTAAGCATGCTTACAAACTAAACTCCCCCTCAGCCTGATACTCCATGGTTGATTGCACAAGATGAAAGGATTGGACTAGAGGAGAAGAACTCACTCAGTCCATCAAATGTAGCAGTACAGGGTACTGTTACATTTATAAGCAAACCAAACCACTGAAGCCTCTCAGTTGACGTCACCATGAAAGCGACATCTAACAACCTAACAAACTTTATCCACTGATCTATAACTACTGATCATACAGACACTGATTACAATCTAAGCACTGATGTATAAACACTGATTCTTCATTCCACTGATGTAGTCAACCACTGATGTTGAGCATCAGTGCTTTCTTCAAAGGGTGATCAGACCTTGAATGGGCAGTGCTTTAACTTTTCAGCAGTGCTTGGATTCCGTCAGTAGATTGAGCTTCAGTCTTTAATCTTCATCAGTACTTTAGTAACAATTGTTCTTTTGGGCAGTGCTTTGAAGTCTGTCAGTTGCCAGATAACCACTGTCAAGGGGAAAGCTTAATGCAAACAGCTGCTTATGATGAATCCACTGAAATGAACCAGTTTTGGCTTTCATTATCCGTTCCTCTGGTAGGGTTCAATCCCAACAGTTTTTAATTCGTATCCTATCTTCAATCCTTTATAATTCAAGAATTGATCATAACAAAAATCGTATTTTATATTATTTTTGTCAAATCATGCTTGTACGATACGTAAATATTCACAAATACGTGTTTTCTTCTTCTCTTTTCTTAGATAACCTTTAGGATTATTGCCACATATTTACTAAGGTAAACAAAGTTGGTATACCACCATTTTCTATGTCCAAGTGAGGATTTTTGTTAAACTTTATAAACGTGTTCATCTTTACTTTGTTTTTGGAACATTTCACACCAAACCAAGTCAACAACAAACTTCCATGTTGAAGGGCTTGTGTTAAGGTTTTGTTCTAGAAACTTTAAGCTTCATATGCCTTCTTTTAAGTTCTTGAAAGTCTCTAAGTAATCTCCAAGTCATAAAGTGGGTAAACCTACACCAAGCCTCCAATCTCGCAATGTTGGAAGTACTTGTCTAGGTGATACCTCACTTGGTTACTTAGCAAATAGATAGTTTAGTTATGTTCTTCATACTTGTATCCATGACCATCCGAATCATCCATATGGTGATTTTGTGCAATGGTGAAAATCTTGAGGTTAGTGGATTACCCTACCTCTAATACATGTTAAATACATGACTATAATATACCTAATATATACATATATAATACTTCCTAAAACCGAACCATAATATCAACCGAAACCATGGTTAAATGTTATGTGTTAAGGTGGAAATTATCTTAACTTTAGACTCCTTATTTTGGACTTTTAATGGGTGTAACATTCATGAAAAACACAAACTAAAAATAGTGCCTAAATAAGTATCTAGACAAGATATGTTTTATGTATTTTCATACTTACAATATTTCCATTTATATTCCAATCCTAAAATCCTCATACTCATACACCTTTTTTACTATTTTAGGGTAAACTTTGGGGACTCCATCCCGTTCACTCGCATTTTGTGGAAATCTTCGCAAACCGTGAGCTCATACTCGACTCATTTTACGCTTTAAACACTATTTGGGTTGGAACATGTATCCGTATTAAAATCACAATCACACATACAATCAATCTTATGATGTATCTGCCCCATTTGTTGGGTCATTGTTAAGTATTCAATCTTTACGATGTTATTCACTTTTGTGATAATGTTATTGTTAAGTATTCAATCTTTACGGTATTATTCACTTTGGTGATAATGTTACTAGAACTTTGGGTTGATATTTAGTCTAGCGTGCTAGTATGATTGTATGACTTAGTATACAAATAACATGTGGAATTGAGATTTTATTCATACTTATGCTATGTAGACAAACTAGTATGCTCACCGACATAATTTGTGTTGACGGATATTTTATATTTGTTGCAGGAAATATTTGATGATGATTTCGCAAGAAAAGACTAGGTACTCACCTAGTTTTAATTTATGCATTTTAATATTGTTAATTTTAAAATTCTAATTGTCGTATTCTCTATTTTCATGAACAATGTAATGCTTGATTTAGTGAAATGAAATGAAATTTTGAATTTTAATTTATTGGCGCAAATTTAGTGTTATCTTGTCTTTGGGCAATCTATTACGTCTCGCCTCGATTTTTCCGCCATCAGTTAGGGTGTGACATTGATATTTTTTTAATAACATAATGATGTGATACAATGCGAATACATATGATACGTACAATACTATCATGTGATATATATGTGTGCGTGAACCTTGTATAAGTGTTAATATTCGTGAACCATGTATAAGAGAACTGAATAGAAGCATTAGTTATAGGTTTTACATATTCAACATGGTTCATGAATATTGAGTCTGTTAACTGAGATAAGTTATGTGATACAATTTGAATACATATGATAAGGTACAATATGTGTGTGTGAACCTTGTATAAGTGTTAATATTCATGAACCATGTATAATTGTATAGTATAAGAGAACTGAATAGAAGCATTAGTTGTAGGTTTCACTAGGGGTGTTCAAAAAAATCTGAATCCGAAATCGAATCCGAAATATCCGAAATTTCGAATCCGAATTATCCGAAATTTCGGATATCAGAAAATATTCAGATATCCGAAAATTCGGATTCGGATATTAGTTTTGAAAATTTTTGAATATTTCATATATCCAATATCCGAAATACTAAATAATAGTATATTTAAATTTTTAATTATATATAACAAAATTTTCTTGAAATCCTAATTCCTACTTTCCTGTTCAACTTTCCCAATCGCACGCCTCCACTACCCCACCCCAATCTCCGCTTCATTCGAGTTCGACAATCCATGAAACTGCATTTGTTTTCAATGCTTTACTCATTGGCAAAAAGGATAGTCAACAAAGGATATTTGGTAAATGGCCAATGATATTAGCAACCCAAGACAACCCTTTCCTGCAACAAAGGGGTTTTTTTCTTGAGGAATCTTTTTTGTTCTTCTGCAAATGGGGGCTGTAACTTTTCCTAAAAATTGGTAAGAAAGATGAAAATTATACTTAGGTTTTCAATCATGCTGCTCAAAATCCACAAATCAACAGCCCATTTTATTTTTTATGCTAGTTTTTTTAATGTTCCTAACCTAATCTGTAGCTTCATGTGTGTGAAGCTTTAGCAATATAAATTATTAGATTTAGGAAAGTCATTCTAAAGTTGTGTACTTTCGATTGAATATGTTTGCATTTTAAGTCTTTTATTTTTTTGGTTTAGGAATTCAGATATCCGAACCACTATCCGAACAGATATCCGAATTTGCGGATATTTGGTTTTGAACATCCCTGTGGTTGACAAAATTTCACCTTTAGTCCCTAACTTTTTGAAATTACACTCTTGGTCCTTGTGGTTTACTCGGTTGTTACTCGGATAGTCAGCTGAGTGAATGGAGGTTAGTTAGTTAAGTACCCGTGAAATAACTAAAATACCCTTAATGATAAAAAATAAACTAATTAAGTATCTATCTACTATAATAAAAGAAACCAACTTTTGAACACGTGTCATTCATTGAAGGTATCCTCAAATCTATACTTATCTTATATTAACTAAATAAATTATAAATTAATATTAAATCTTATCATACTTTAATAAAATATTATCCTCAAATCTAAATTGTTAATTTAATATATTTTTAAAACAAATGTCTCTCTCTTTCCTATTTATCTTATATTAAATATATAAATAATAAATTAATATTAAATGTTATCCTAATTTATTAAAAAAATATTTTTTTATTATTATTTTGTATACAAAATTATATTTATTCAACTCGTGTAAAACGTAGGGTTTTTAACAGTAATTTTTTTTATTATTTACTATTCAAAGTTACATTTATATAACCCGTGTAATACAAGGAGTTTTTAAAGATATAACTTTTTATCATTTGCTATGTAAAATTAGATTTATTCAACATGTGTAATACACCGAGTTTTTTAAGGATATAATTTTTTTATTATTTGGTAGATTTTTTAACCCGATTATACACGGGTTTTTTAAAGATACGACGTTTTTAGTAGTTAATATACAAAATTACATTTAATTAATGTGTGTAATACACATGGTTTTTAAAGATATAACTCTTTTTTAGATCTATTCAACACGTGTAATATACAGGGTTTTTAAGGATGTAATTTTTTTATTATTTGGTAGATTTATCCAAGTTGATTTTACATGGGGTTTTTAAAGATACGACGTTTTTAGTATTTAGTATACAAAATTACATTTATTTAGTTTGTGTAATACACATGGTTTTTAAAGATATAACTTTTTTTATTATTTGATATATAAAATTACATTTATTTAACCCGTACAATATACGGGGTTCATAAAGATATAACTTTTTATTATTTAATATATAAAATTACATTTATTCAACCCGTGTAATACACGAGGTTCTAACCTAGTTTAATAAATATATTTATATATTCTGGACACACTTATTATACTATAAATATATATTATATATAAACCAACCCCCAGCCCCACCTTTCTTATCTGGTTTTGGTCAGATCTTCTTCAACAAAAGCCGACAACCACCCCAACTTCGAATCCACCGTGTCCGCACCCCAACTTCCCTGACCTCCATTTCTTCTCCTATTCCCTACCACCGCCCACCCTCCCTCCTTTTCTTCTCCGATTCACCCACCGCCGCCGCACCCCAGAAAAGTGAGTTTTAATTGCACACATCCAACTTGTTTATCTTCCGCGCAAAGTACATAGTAGACAGCTGTAACACCTCGAAATCGGGGTTGATAATTAAACCATGTTAACAATAATGAAAGGGAAAAATACCGTAGGTGGTTAAGTAAACCTGGTGAATATTAGTATATAAATAAATAAATAAATCTAATATTTATTAAAAGGATGAAAAATACTTTGAGAAAACAAAGTATATGAAGGGCCCGAGTTAACGGGACTTAAAAATAAAATGGAGTATGAACAAGATAAAATAACTAGGAATAAATAACCTAGTTAGTCACAAGTCTTGTAGTAATAAAGAAATTGGTTAAAACACACTATATGCAACTTGGGGAAAGTTGAGGAGCCAAATATGAAAAACTCGAAACTAGTTTTAATTAAATAAAATCCTACACCAAAACACACACACTAAGTGTGTGTTCTGGTCGATACAATCACAGGAGCCAAGGGGCTCTCCTACTCAAACCCTAACAAGCACAAAATCAGCAAATTGAAGGGGCAAATCAAGTCCAAATCAAAATCTAAGCTCAAATTAGTGACCACCTCCATGAAGGGATCATAAGGTATGCCAATTTTCGTTATTTAGTTCCATCTTGAATTCTTGGTGAACATAGAAAATCGAGAATTTGGCTTGCATGATTGATGCTTGGATGAAATTAGGATGAAATCATGTCTAGGAGTAAACCCTAGTCAATAGTTTGTTGAATTAATGTTTATAATTGTGAAATTCATGGTGACCCATCTAAGTGTTAAATGGGTGTTGTAGAATGATGAAGCACACTAGAAATTTGATTATAAATTGAGTGTTATTTATTTACATAAGGTGAATCTAGATGTTATTATGCATACTAGATATATTAAACTTGCAAAAATTGTTTAATCTTGGCTAAATAGTTAGTCATGAAACTTGATTTTTGATTTAGTGAAATAATGCCCACTAGGTGTTTGTTAAAATGCCTAAATGAAGCTAAAATGTTGAAATTCCGTGTGGAGTGTGCATTTGAATATGTTGATAGATCAATTGACTTTTAGGAAGTCAAACTAACCAATGATTTGATCGAGTGATAAAGTCGACATAAGACCCGTTAGGTGGAGTAGTCATAAATGATAATGACTAATCTAACCATCTTACGAATTATGATGATAGTTTGACGCCTAACGAGCTAGGTGGAAGCTTGATGAGTGAGCGGGTCAAACGAATCAAGAAGGAAAGGAAAAGCGTAGTTCGGATGTGAGGTAAGTAAAACTTACACCCATTTGTAGTATATGTGTTTATTTTATAAGCGATGAATACGATAAAGGATTAGGTTCGAATTATGGGTTCCGACGCGAAACGAAATGGGTCGGAACGAATAAAAATGTTTTAAACCATGATTAATGGTGAAAGAGGCAAAATGGTAAATTAGTCATGAATTGGTTAAGAATTAATGAGTTTTTCTTAAAGTTACCTTATAGCGTAACTAGTAATGGGAAAATGGATAAAAATGGAAATTTAGTCAAGTATCGACTAAAGTAAATTAAAGTTCAAAGGACACCCATAGCGTAAGCCGAATGGGTTAAAAATATAAGAAATGACTTTAGAAGAAAAGGGATCTAGTGAGAAAATCCAAAATGGGTCGGATGTGTGATTGGTAACTAAAACCCATGTTTTGTTACATATGAAAATGTTGGGTTATATAGGCCGAACGGGCCAAATGGTGGGGATAACGCCATTTGACGAAATCAACTAATGTGGTTGTCAAGTCATGTGTTTACAGGAGCGAATAGTAATTTGGGTAATTGCGTCGCCATAGAATATCGGTAATAAAAGCAAGGTGTCGAAACGTGTCACTAGGTTGACTCGAGCCAGGTACGTATAAATACGATTGTGGTTAAACATACATTTTTGGGTCAATTAGTAGCAAATGTCCTTCGTCGTAAATGGGCTAAAGTTGACTAAAATGCCCTTTATGGGTAAATCGGGCAAACGACCTTTAAAGGTTGTTAGAAATAAGTGTTTTGATAGATTAAATCCTTAGGATAAGTATAAAAAGGGATGATATGGGACCTTAGTGTCCAACGAGTTAAAACGAGTATTTTCCGTAAAATGACATATCTGAGGGATAGAACTAGGAATAAATAGTCTATCACATTAAATCCACCACAATCATAGTTGTGGTGGAAAACCAATTAATATGGATGGGTGGAATTATGATGCATATAAGGAACGGACGTAAATTAAGTTTAAAAAGTGCATAAATACCCTTAACGGGTCAAAATAGAAGTATTAGCGAAACGGGTTAAGAATGTGTAATAACCCGTGATTTGAACCTTGTACAATAGGAAATAATCATAACAATATGTTTACAAAAGAACCAAGGGCCACAAACAAGTTTGTTAGATGAAACCATGAACGGGTCAAGAAGTGTCGTAATTGAACTTCAAGCCGAGAGCTTGAAGTCAAAAATTTTGTGAAGTTAGATGTTGGATTTTTAACTCCATATGATGGAGAATTAAATTACGGACGCGTAGGAAAAATGTAGGTTCGTTTTTTTCTCGGAGGATCCGATACGTAACTTATCCTTGTTTATCACAAACACGGTAATGGGTGCGGAATCCCCGTGACGGTGCAAACCAAACAAAGTGTAAAACACATGCGTAACCAAAGATTCAATATCTATTGATTATGGATGAGTACAACCACAAACATATACAAACAATGTTTTACAGACTCTCACTAAGTCTCTCTGTTCTCACTCATAGAGTTTCACAGTGGTCTCATGAACTCATAACTAAACTGTGAAACAACTTACCTATTTATACTGACCATTGGCGAAAACCCTTTGGACGAAAACCATGTGTGACGAAATCAGGGATTTCGCCACACACATAGTGACGAAAACAGATTTCGTCATGCATGGAATTCAAAGTCTTTCATTGACATCATCATGACATCACTAAGGTGATGTCATGGATGATGTGTCTGCGGGAATGGCCGCGGCTCTCTGTGCTTCGCGTGTCGAACTCTGGGGCGCACGACGGAGGAATGTCGTTACGTCGGGCTTGAGCCGAACCTAACCGCGTCGAACCGAGTCGAGTCGAACCGAGCCGAGTCGCGTCCACATAAAGTGTACCAACAAACTCCCCCTTGGACGCTACTCGTGATGGTTCGTCTTCCATGTCTTTTGTGTCGGAGGATCTTCAAAGTCTTCACGTGACATAATCAGGGAGTGTATCAACAAACTCCCCCTTGAATGATGCTCGTGAATCTTTTGAACTTCAATACTTTAGATCCTTGTGGTGTTGAAAAGTGGTCAACTGCAACCCGATCATCATGATCTTCTGATTGCATCAATGACGTGTCTTCACTTTACGGCTAGTCATCTGACACGTTCTCTTCGCCTTTAGCTGATTCTGATGTCGCATCTCCACATACAAGAAAGCTAAACACGTAATGAGAACAACCGCTTGGAATTTAGACAAATTAAACAAATGACACATATGAGATCAAATCTCAATCAAACCCCGATCGACAACAGTTTGAAAGTTTAAAAATTGATCAATTTTAACCTTTTAACTTTCAAAACTTGTTAACTTCGACAGTTTATGAAGGTGCAATTGTTTTCCGGCTTACGATCAGGATTTTGGGTAGGATAGACTCGAGTTCCAACATCGGTCAATCAAAAATAAACTAGAAGCAAAATGTTTTTGGATTTTATAAAATTTATATTAAAACACACCTAAAATCTTTTTGGAATTTTTCATTTTTCAAATGTAAAGACGGAAAGCAATAAATAAATATATACAAAGATGCAGAAACAAAAGCAGTAAACAAATATTTACAGACATTCTTTTTGCGAGTTTCGAGGGTAAGAAAATCATATCAATGTACGGTCATGCCAAAACGCTCTTGTTGTTCAATTAGTTCACATTTAGATAAGCATCCTATAACAATTATTGGTATTGTTTTCCATTTAAGCTCAACTTATCAGATGTAATCATGGCGAGGGGATACGTTAAGGTATGAATTATACTTACCGACCGGTGTTCATCCACACACGACACATTCCCGTATCAAGGTATGCACGAGAGTTCATCTTACCGGTGAGTATACCATTTATCATCTGTTTTGCTGTATATGAAAATGTGAGAGACTCACTTGTTTTGATTGAAAACAAGCCCTATGTGATAGAATCACTTATTGATGAGGAACTTGATTTTCATATGCATGAGGGCACAGGAGCAAGTCCGTGAACAGGTCAGTACTTTCGTACAGCAAAGAGACGAACTTGACTCCCGCAAAGAATCTGTGATATATTATCACTTATTTTGTTTGGACATGTGATTGTTGATCACTTATTGAGGTCGAATGCAATATGTACACGTATGTATAGTATCATGGAAGATCTAGACTTCGTCTCCATTTTGTTTCGGTAAAAGAAACAACCATGATACCCAGATGATAAGACAGCATAAAGACCGAATATCTCAGAACCTCGGCAATCTCTCAAACGAAATTTCAGTACCAACACCATATGCCAATGTGCGGTTCCCACCTGGTCTTCAGTCGATTAAGGTTTATATCACCCTGCACACTTTAAAATGATTGTGAGCCTACTGATACATCTTATATAGAGCTGCTTAACATATTTCATTTTGCATTTCAGTTTAAAGAGGTTTCGACAGACCACTGATCTACTATCATTTTCTCTTTTTCTCGCCAGGAAACTCATTTTTGTTTTTCTATTGTTTTTGCGTTTTGAAATTTTTCACTGTTTTTGAATTTTCAAATTTTGGATTTACTCCCCCTAAAATCAACAAACTATGATAAATTTAAAAAACACAAAGGTATTTACAAAAAGGATTTCCCGATGTTGGTTAACTCATGTTTTACCTCGATGCCATTTACCAAAATTAATTTTGAATCAGAAATGATTTATCGAATTTTGGAAAAATCAGTTGGCACGTCGGTAAGCGGTGCGGACCATGACAACATTGACGAGTTTCATAGTGAAACAATCACGTGTGAGGTGATATTCGAGATCAACGTGTTTGGCCAAAGAATGCTACGAGAGGATAACAATTTATAAAGTAGCTTAAATATCGACAAGTATAGGAGAGATTAGAAATTTAAAACTGTATCCTTCAACTGCTTCGTGCATTGCAAGGAATCTGAGTGCTCTCCCAAACTGGATATCCACCCGGTGTGGATTTCAAAGTCAATTTTTTTAGCTACTAAGAAATCGCTTGACAGCCACAAGATCAGAAACCTTTGGGTCCGGCTGGTCTTCCACATTGCACCAGCGAAGGTCTTTGTCTTTCTCTTTGAGAAGTAGTGTGCGGTTGTTCAATCCACGCCAAGGCATCCGCACACCCAGTTGGTTTGTTCAACAAAACACATTTTCTTCAATTACACCGCGAATAAATGTACACTGCACGTTCATCTTGTTGAGTTTGAACTTCAGACGTGCTGCAGGTGCGTACATTTTGATTTGAATCTACCCTGGGGACCCGATCAAAACCTTTAACAATCAAACTTTGGAATGATTTTCAATTTGTCGAAGCTTTTCAATCTCTTTCGACAGACAATTCTGTCTTCTTTTTCTTCTTCTTCTCTCCATCAAAGGCAACCACTCCTAGAAATAACAATATCTTGGAGCTTTGAGTCGCCTATCTTGTGCATGGACACTCCACTATCAACAATCCGATGACTATCAATAGTTCCTCCTGGAACATCCTGCACACTCACTCAGAGATTAGTTGGAGAGGGGGACCCAAGCCTTCATAGACTTTGGTTGCCCTTGAGAATCAAGAAATGTAATTTCAATCTCTTGATGATTTGGAAATTTCACGCCTCCCCCAGAACCTTCACCTGTTTTCGGTTCCCAAGCTTGTTTCCATTTACCAGATTGTGTATTAATTACAATTTCTGGTTTTAACGGTTGATGTGAACTTGGTTTCCTTTTAACATTTTCCAGTTTTAAAGCCTTTTCGATCACCTTCACATTTTGACATCGTTGTTTTGTTTCCTGTTCTTTAACAGTACGTTTGTCATTTTTGGGTGAAACAGGACGACGTTGTGAATGACTGTGTTCAGAAGGGGCTCTTTCTACAAAATTTGCTTTTGGAGAGTTTGTGCATTTTTTGATAATGTGTCCAAACTCCCCACATTTGAAACATTTTCTCCTTTCAACAAACTTAGGAGAATCTGTTCGATGGCCTGACGTTGAAGTTGTAGACCCAGAGGTACTAGCTTCACACCCGTTTGTGTGTTGGGTGTAATTGTTATCACTATTACGTTTCAAAATTTTGACCTTTTGAACAAACTCTGTATTGGATTTATTTTCAAAAGTTTCAACTTTATCAGTACCCACGGAGGCCACAAACTTAACGTCTTTTGCTTTCTTCTTGTAACGAGCTCCTTTTGATTCAACCTTAGCCTTAGGCTTTGGAGCTCGTTGTTGTTGTTTACCCTTAAAAGCGATAGGTTGTTGCTTCGTTGGTGATTTTTGATTTCCAAATTTTCTTCTAACTTCAGCTTTTGGAATCGGATTACACTGAGTTACTGAAACTCTCGGAATCCCCTTTTCCAAAAACTTACCGGTAGTATCTTCAAACACTTTATCAATCAAAGATTGATTGACATTTTTAATTGGAAAAGTTGTGTTTGAATAAATTTTGTCATCACCAACTAAAGTGTACAACACGTTATCACTTTTAACAGTAGACACTGTTTTAGTGATAAGATCTATCTCTTGTTTAGCACCAGTTGATTGCACAACAGGAGTAGGAGGATCACACAGAATGTGATTCTCAAAAGGCACTTCTACTCCTTTGTTCTTCTCAAGAGATTTATCCTCATCACTCACATCTGGTTCATCATCGGACGAATCATAGTCCTCAACTGTGGGAGGACTTTGATTTGAAGCACATGATGACTTTTCTTTCCGATCAGATGAGCCCTCCGATGAATTGTCCGTTTTGAACCCTAAGCCAGTTGTAACTTCCCCATAATCAAGAGGTACAGATGGCTCAAAACGTGGCATTTCTTCCTCATCGGGCATTCGAGTATAATTTTGTCTCAAAGAGGGCGGACATTTCTTATACCCAACACCACTCACATTTCCCTTCAGTTGTTGAACGTCAATAATGTGATCGAGCACAAATCGGGAGTTAGAATAACTCTCCAACTTGAGCTTGATTGCATCATGCTCGCATTTGGCAATGGCTAGTTCCTTTTTGGTTTCCTTAACAATGTTAATGTAATCGTTAATACTAACTTGTTTATGATAAACAGTTTTGGACACTTCGGAAACACTTTTCTTTAAGGTTTCAATTACAGCTTTAAAATCCTTTTCATTTCTAACCAGAGCCATATTTGCCTCTTTGCACTTTGACAGTTCAATAACCAAACTCTGATTGTGACTATGAACCGTTTCAGATTCACGTTTCAATTCAGCACATTCATGTTTCATATCAGCACAATCACTACATATGCTAGGAGTTTCAGATTGTACCTGACTTGTAGAAGCTGTGACATTAGCCATAAAGGCAGTCTGAGAAGAGAAAGATCCATCTTCAGTGAGAATCTTCTCCATTTCTTTTGATGTAGCATCAGCTTTCTTGATCAAGTCTGATTTCTCGTTAGCATCATTCGACAAATTATCAGCTTGAGAATCAGTTCTTTCATTCAAATTGGATTCTTCATCCAAACTGCCACTGTATCCCGAACTATCATCTTTTCCTGAAGATTCACCATCATTGACATTCTTGACATTTTCAACGTAAAACGCAGTTCTTGTTTGATCACTGTTTCCCAACTGTATGGCCGGACCACAATCGACAGCAGGTTTAGGAAAATAGGCACTTGGATCAAAGACCGGAGGTGGAGCTGATTGTGGAAACGGAAAAGAGTTTGTATTTGATACAAACGCCGTTTGTAACTTTGGTTGCTGAGCTGAACTGGAACTAGCTAATGGGTTAAAACCTCCTCCATAATACATTTCGGTATTTTGAGTAGGTGCAATCCTGTTAGCTTTCCGAATTTCCTCTTCGTTATTGTGCTCCAACTTCTGAATGAATTGATAGATATTAACATTGACAACATCTAGAACGCCCGTATGCTTTAAAAGCTCAATAAATGGGCTCCACTTTGGAGGTAGAGCATCAGCAAACCGTGCTACAATTTCATGTTGAGATGCAAGAACACCAAAATAATACATTTCACTCATCAAATGATAATAACGAGTAGTTATATCATTTAGGGTTTCATTCTCTAAGAAATGAAATGATTCGAATTTCTTCTTCAACAGATCATGACGTGTCTTTCTAGTAGCTGCATTTCCTTCTCCTCTCGCTACCAAAAGATTCTGTATGTTTTGATTTTGATTCGACACCAAAGCCCATTGACTGGCACTAATAGTTTGTTGTTGTTGAGGTATGGTACTCCTCATATATTCGGCCATTCACATCTGTTTTAGAGCTGGTTGTGGATCCGTACTCCAATCCCAAGGACTTGTATAACTCATGATTGATGTTAGAACAATTGTACCTGCTTAAATCACTTAAACAAACAGTTAACAAAGAAATAAAAATCTCCGGTTAAAAAGATTCCAAGTATGAAGGACGAAATCAGATGTTTTCGTTGAGTAACATGTTAGAGATTTCGTTGACTGATGTTGGTGATTTCGTTGACTGATGTTGGTGATTTCGTTGCTTGAAATCTGATGAAATCAAGAACGGTTTTCGTCCAAGTCTTGATGAACACAAGTGAAAATGAACCAGCAAGTGATTTCAGCCAAGACTTGATGAAAACAAGAAGTGTTTTCGGCTGAGGAGTTGTAATTTCAACTTGATTTCGTCCAAGAGCTGACAAGGGATTTCGGCCAGGTCTGATTTATAAACAAATGTGATTTCGTCCCTGTGGTGATTTCGGCTGGAATAGGGAGCTGGGTGATTTTGGCCAGAAGTAATAATGTTGACTGAGGTGTGATTTCGTTGACGGATGATGTGTATTCGTGTGAAAGAGATTTCGTGGGTTTTGGAGATAGGTGAAAAGGTGATTTAATTGACTGAAGTGATTTCGTGGGGCTGTTGGTGATTTCGTGGGGGTGTTGAGTGATTTCGGCTGGATGTGAGGAGTGATTTCGCCAAGAGTGTTTAAGGAAATTGGTGTTTTCGTTGACAATTGTTACCAGACAAAACAGATATTTATCCCAAACCTTATCCTTATCCTTCTGACACTTATGGTCACTTTTTTCAAACACTCAAAGACCCAACCTTACTTATCAGACTTGCTTTTCCAACACACATCATGACTTGTACAAGATATTCAAACAAATAATATTATATCAACTTCAGTAATAATTCAAACACAATTTCGATCAAAAACATATATATTTCAAGAACACTTTGAATAAACCAAGAACACCTTGAAGATTTCGGCCAAAATTTCACCTGAGAAATTTTCGGAACACAAATTTTGCTTAAAACTTTCAACAAAAACCCAATACTAACATACAACCATGTAATATAACAAGGTTTCCACTAAAACAAGAAGCAAAACATACTGATTTACACGATTTTTGAAACGTTTTTCCAGAAAATGTATGAACTTAAACTCCAAAATACAAGAAAAACACTTTAAAAACCATGAAAAATCAAGAACACAAACTTGGTTTTAACAAGGAATCGAGCCAATGCTCTGATACCAATTGTAGGTCCGTTTTTCTTGGAGGATCCGATACGTAACCTATCCTTGTTTATCACAAACACGGTAACGGGTGCGGAATCCCCGTGACGGTGCAAACCAAACAAAGTGTAAAACACACGCGTAACCAAAGATTCAATATCTATTGATTAGGGATGAGTAGAACCACAAACATATACAAACAATGTTTTACAGACTCTCACTAAGTCTCTCTGTTCTCACTCATAGAGTTTCACAGTGGTCTCATGAACTCATAACTAAACTGTGAAACAACTTAGCTATTTATACTGACCATTGGCGAAAACCCTTTGGACGAAAACCATGTGTGACGAAATCAGGGATTTCGCCACACACTAGTGACGAAAACACAAGGGATTTCGCCATACATATAATATTGACGAAAACAGATTGCGTCATGCATGGAATTCAAAGTCTTTCATTGACATCATCATGACATCACTAAGGTGATGTCATGGATGATGTGTCTGCGGGAATGGCCGCGGCTCTCCGTGCTTCGCGTGTCGAACTCTGGGGCGCACGACGGAGGAATGTCGCTACGTCGGGCTTGAGCCGAACCTAACCGCGTCGAACCGAGCCGAGTCGCGTCCACATAAAGTGTACCAACAAAAAAGAATCGCGTAAAACGGATCAATAACGAAGATGTTATGGCCATTTCCGTAAAAACCGGTATTGCTGAAAATTGCAGGACCCAGCTCCAGGCCTGCTGGAAAACGTCCTCCCCGCGCCACGCGAGGAAGCAACGTGGTGCCGCCGCGTGGCGCGACAGGGCACTGTTTTGGCGAAATTTTTTTATTTTAATCAGTTTCACTTCCTGAACTCGTTTAAATGCATTCTAAGTTACGTATGACTAATCCAACTCATATTTTATGAGTTTCAGATATAATTTTAGCACCGGAGGACGATCAAGCACAACGAAGAACCGAACACGATCAAGAAATAAGCTTCCGCACTATGTATCGTTGTTATGTTAAATGACGAACTCTCACATGTTATGTTGTATAGTTATTAATTCTGTAAAAAAAAGTTTAATGAACCCGTATTTTCAATGAATTCGAAATCGTAATTACCCGTTTATCTTCGTAAGCTATACGAAAACCGTTATATAATAATAAGGGTGTTACAACAGCTAATGATGAGCCAAAATCGCTTGATAGTGTTGTTAATGCAGTGAGTCAACACAAGCTCGATTATCATAACAAAGCGACCTGTATAAGTTATAGCAGCTGGTTCTCAATATAAAATGCTATCTTTTAGGGGTGTGATAAATATACCTAAAATAAAGATTAATATACTCAAAAGTCAAATTTGGTAATGATTTAGTAATGATTAACTATTTTATTATTACCCAAAAGTCAAATTTAGTAATGATTTAGCAATGATTAACTACTTTATTATATTATTTTATTATAAAGTTAAAAGTAATAATTATGTTTTATTATAAAGTCAAAACTAATAATTATGTTTTTTATCTTATTTTATTTTATAATACTTTTGTTACTTTTTTATATTTTGTTATATTATTATTAGTATTAATATCAATACTAATAAATAAATAATCAAGACACTTTATTATAAATACAAAAGTGAAAAAGTTAATCATAAATAAATAACGAGTCTCTAACTTTATTATTATTGTTATTATTATTATTATTATTATTATTATTATTAAATTTGAATCTTGCATTTAGATAACATGTTTTATATATATATATATATATAGGGGAGCGCTAAAATCAAAACCACCTTCAGTTGTAAAAACCACGAGAACCACTTTCTGGCCATTAGATCAATAATATGGGTGGATGAAATTAAAAGTTGTTAAAATTAATATTAAAAACTTTTTGTCTTACTATGTTTTTAATATTTTATTGTTAAAGGGTAAATAAGTAAAATTGTTTTTTTTTCTTTTTTTATATATTAATTTTTAATTACCTTTTTTGTCCTATTCATTAAATACTTTTTTGACTTAATTATTTTTTTATTTAGAAACAAATTTTTTTGTTAAACAATTTTTTGAAATCAAATTTTTATTATAATTTTTTTAAGATTTGTTTAAAAAAACGTTTTGAAGAGCCGTTTTTTTTACGCCCGGCTTTTTCAGGCGTCGTTTTTTTAACGCGCCGTCATTTACGTTAAAAACTTTACGTTTTGCGTTACGCGCCGTCATTTACGTTAAAAACTTTACGCTTTGCGTTAAAAATTTATGTTTTCCGTTTTACGTTAAAAAATTACGTTTTCCATTTTTTCGCCCGGCTTTTTCACGCATCGTTTCTTAACGGGTCGTTTTTGCACGCATCGTTTTTTAACGGGTCGTTTTTGAACCCGACATTTTTTACACGCCGTTTTTTCAAAGCATCGTTTTTTACACGTTTTTTTAACGCGTCGTTTTTTACACGTTTTTTACACGCCGTTTTTTGCACGTTTTTTTACACGTCGTTTTAACGCGCCGTTTTTTTGACTTTTTTTAAACTTTATACGTTTTACCTTAAACTTTTAATACTTTTTACGTTTTAAGTTTTACGTTTAACTTTTTACATTTTACGTTTTACGTAAAAAAAAATTACGTTTTACGTTAAAAATTATACGTTTTACGTAAAACGTTTTACGTTTTACGTAAAACTTTTTACGTTTTACGTTTTACGTAAAACTTTTTACGTTTTACGTTTTACATTTTACGTAAAACTTTTTACGTTTTACGTTTTTACATTTTATGATAAAAAGTTTACGGTTTACGTTAAAAAAGTTTACGGTTTAATTTTTTTTTACAAAAACTTTTTTTACGAAAAAACGAACGCACTCAGAAATAGCAAACTCGGAAGGTGTCTCATATATATCGTTATCATCATCGACTAGGGGGGAAAATAAAAAAACAACATCAAAACAAAGTGTATCTCGAAAAAAAACGGGGTTTGGCTTAGATTTTCTGATAATCAAAAGGCTGCAAAGTGGGGTTGAAGGTTCAAAAACCTATCCTCCACCATCGTTGCCGCGCCATCGTCATCAAAATCTGGCTTTTTTTTTTTTTTGCATCATCACTGCCAAAATGCTGTACAGACCCATCAAGCATCTCTAAATATAATCATCCAACACCCATTTTATATAGAATACCAAAATTAAAGGGAAACCCAGCAAACATGATCAAATAAACAAGCTGTACAGATCCACCACCAAACAAACATAATCAAATCAAAACTTATTCAAAAAACAAATTGTGTGATTGCAAAAACAAAAGAAACAAGATCGAACCTTTGGACCCCCATCAACCACCTGCACCAGCACCGACTTCCGAACACCCCACCCCCATCATCGTTTTCCGCCACCTCCCACCACCTCCCATCAACGTCTTCCCCACCAACATCTCCCCACCGCTATCCTCTTTCTCTATTCTCGGTAAGAGAGAGATGAGAGAGAGAGAGCATATCTTACTAGAGAGAGAAACACCCTTCAAAGGCATCCCCGCCGCCGACATCCCACCGCCGCCGTCATCTTTCTCAGATCCAGGATTGGGCGGTGGTTGAGGTAGATCGGAAGAGATGATGACGGTGGTGGTGGTGGTGGTCGGATTTGTTTCAGGTTGTTGGCAGGTATTCACCGGAGGGAGGGGTGTTTGAGGTAGATCGGAAGAGATGAAGACGGTGGTGGGTTACTGCAGAGACGGAGGGGGGTGGTGGGTTGCAGGTAAGTATCGCCGGATCCCCTTCTATCTCTTTTGAAGATGAACATGGTGGTGGAACACAAATTAGGAAGAAACTTTTTAAACAAAATAACCAGAGGTGGTTTCTTTTTAATATAGGCAGTGATATGGTTTGAGAGGAGAGAGGATATGGGTTTTCAAAAAGGTGGAAGGAGAGAGTTCTAACAATTATAAATGAGGAGAGATGGTAGGATTTGACATTTGGGGTAAATGGCCAATATACCCTTTTTGTTGGCTGAATATGATTGGTGGAGAGTGGTTCTCGCGGTTCTTACAACTGGGGGTGGTTCCTATTTTGGCGGCTCCATATATATATATATATATATATATATATATATATATATATAACTTTTTCACCATACGTGTTTTATAAAAAAAAAACTTAAAAGTGTATTTTTTTATTCAGAAAAGTTTATTTCTTATTTTTTTGGAACATGTTTTTATTTATAAATAAAAAACATATTTAGTTTTCTTTACCTAAAAAAATCTAGGGGGGAAACATGACAAAATTTAATGTATTTTATTGGCTATGTTGTCTAATAGTGTAAAGAAATTTCTATACTAGCATACATCAAACGGAAGCATTATTTTAAATAATTATATATTGGATTGAAATTTTATGGCATTTAAAGTTTAAACCAAAAACTTATTGGTAGATTTAAAACAAAAGGGTATTATAGAGACTAACCGGAACAAAAATACAAATATTAATGTTTGTAAAAAAATAAATAGAAAACCAGTTATGTCATATCTGTAATGAAAAACTATTATTTTATTAACAAGTATTTAAGACACGAAATTTATCATTTGAAATCATATTGTCAGATAAATTTTTTTATAGTTATCTAAACAATAATATAATTTAAAATAAACTACATATGCAAAAATCTTACGAATGAGACTTAGTGTATCATCAATATTAGAAACTAAAAGAAAATTTAAAAAATATAAATTAAACAA
Source organism: Helianthus tuberosus (assembly GCA_030545235.1). Classification (NCBI taxonomy): domain Eukaryota; kingdom Viridiplantae; phylum Streptophyta; class Magnoliopsida; order Asterales; family Asteraceae; genus Helianthus; species Helianthus tuberosus. The sequence continues at coordinate 172,912,481 of CM060351.1, forward strand.
GCTTTATAAAATATAAAACTTTTTTTGGTATGAAGTATCGTAGAAATAAAAGGATTATGAAGAGGTTGTTTAAAAAAAATTATGAAGAGAGATAATATATAATACTACTTTACTACCTATATCTATGTGGCTTTGTTGTCTGCATTTATTACATGGCCAACAAATTGACTTCTGTGTCTATTTATTACTTGAAAAGGGTTGACTTGTGTGTAAAAAGTTAAAAAAAAGTTGACTTTGGGTGTATTTAACACAACCCATCTTTTATAGGTTTTGCAATGGCCTAGTTGTTGAAATCAGTGTAGTCTTATCTCAAAGAAACACAAGAAAAGTCAATTGTGGAAGTTAGAGCATTCACATCCAATCCACTAAAAATATACATACATCCCACTAAAAAACAACTCCTATATCAATAAATTTTCACTAAAAAACAAAATACTTTTTCTCTCTCCTTTTCAATATATATTATATTTTCTCTTTCCTCCACTCACAACCACTTTCAATATATATTAAAAAAGTATAGGGGGTGAACAGTGTCCCCCCAAATATACAGATGAACAGTAACATTTTCTCTCTCCTCCACTCACAACCACTTTTTATACTTCTTATATTTTAAAAACCCCCCACACAGATTTTGGTGGTTTGGATGAGAATGCTCTAAGTAACTATATATCTATCATATGAATGAATATCCGCATTGAAATAATATATATATATATATATATATATAGAGAGAGAGAGAGAGAGAGATAAAGTATAATGTACTTCACGGCTAACGTACATTAACGTACGCGACCAAGTGTTTTGGTCAAAAAATCTGATGAGGATATTGCAACCAAACTCTTTGTTAAGGGGTATGATGCTAATTATGTATATCAATAACAAGGATCACTTCAATGTAATTTGCACAAATGACACAAGGATGTATACGGGGAAAAAGCCCTTGATCAAGAGTTGATCTCCGGCACAAAAAACCCCGGGTGATGGAAACTACCGATCACCAAGCTCCAATTAATGAAAAAATGTTTACAACTTCGGATAGTAACGAGCTAGGTACAAGGATCACTATCGTGAAATGTGTATAAGTGAGTGAAAACGAATGAATGTTCGTCGAGAGCTTCAAGTGTGCGAGTATATGAGTGTGTGTAGCTGAGAAATGGCTAAGTGTTTTTCTACTAGCTCGTTACCCCTTTTAAATTAGAAGTTAACTACTAAAACTAACTATCCGACTTTTGTGCCAAGCTCCCACGTTCTCCATAACGTCCACTTTTGGCCAAGCCCGTGCGGGATAGTCTGGGAATATTCTCCAGGAATGTCGCCAAGACTAAGTCCGACTTGTTACTCCTGCAAAACAATACGAAACACAAGTGAACAATTGTTAGTATGAGGATCCTTAAGGTGATCCATGATCCTGATCCTGAAGCTCTTCTGAGGATCACTATCTGTCACAGAAGTAAGGATCACTAAAGAGGATAATAACTGAGGATCACGGGTCATTTAGAAATCCACCCCTAACAATTGCCCCCAAAATATAAGGAGTTAAATTGTAAATATGTGAGTTATATTTTCTTGATCTTATCCACAACTAACTAACGGATATATAGCCGTTCATATCGAACTAGCCGTTGCAACCATGACGTCACAGAAGTGACAACCCTGCACGATCATGATTATAAATAGGGGATAGAGATAGGATCAAATGCATTTAAATTCGAAAGAAAATCCCTTTATATTCTCAGTCAAAGATCAATCAGGTATCTCTTTCTTCATCTTCCTCCTTCTCTTACTCTGTTTTTCTTTCTTTATCACCATCACTCTGAGAATGATGCTCCGAAGCTCCCCGGGCAAGGATCACAAGAAGAACAGCCCTCTGAAAAGCCAGGGGATCATTGAAGACTCCATTAAAGAACGCTGTTGTTTCAATGATGATCAGATTGATAGGATCCGCCACTGCTTCCCGGCGAACACCGAGTTTAGTCCCTATGACCCCAATGCCCTGAGTGATCATATCTCCGATGAATGGGTTGCTTTCCCCGTCACTCCGTTCACCATAGGTTATATATATCCTTTCCCAACCTTCACCCAATCCTTCTTTTCCTTAACCGGCATTTCTTATCTTCAAGCCATGCCGATGATTTGGAGGGTTTTGTACACCCTTGAGAGGATCATCGAGCAAGAAAGTATAGACCTAGGAATGGCAGAGCTGGGAGAGTTGTATGATCTTACTACCTTTGGTTCTCATCGCTATTTGTTTAAACGTAAACCCGGTGAGGAACACCCGATCTTCAAAGCCACCAAGAACGATGCTAACTGGAAACGGCGTTTCTTTTTTATCAAGAGAGATTCTATTGAGGATGGAAAGGATCTACCCAAGAAATGGGCTACCCATGGTAGGGTGGAGGATCCTGAGAAGGATCACCAGAAACTTTCTTTTGATGTAAGGATCACTTATATTTTTGCTTTCTTGTTATGCAGCTATCACCGTCTCACACCTCAAACTGTCCCCTGCTGCTAAGGAAAGGCTCCTCGCTTTCAAGAAACTTGATCCTGAGACAAGAACTTTCAAGACAACAACCCAAGATTCACAGGAGGTATCCTCAGGCTCTGTCACGATGTCAAGTAAGTATCCTTGTTTAAAATTTAAATAAATAGTGAAATATAAATTATGAAAAGATACTTATCTTGTTTTGGTTGTGTAGGTGCTGGAAAATCCACCAAGTCTGCTTCCAAGTTCAATGTTGCTGATCTCACTACTGTCAGATCCTCCAAGAGAAAAGCTCCTACCAGTCCTACAGCTTCAGTCCCTAAGGCACCCCTCAAAGGAAAGGCAATTAAGAAGAGAAGAGCCTCTGAAGCTGGGGATCTGCAGGGTCTGCCTCTGATCCGTCATCAATTCCTTGAGTACTTTAATGAGGTGAGGATCACTGTCTCTACTTGTATATCCTGTTGACATATCCTGCTGATATATCCTGCTGATTTGAGGATCACTTAATCCTGACCTTATCCTCTATCCCTTTTGCAGAAATTCTCTGAGATTGAGGATTATGTTGGCCACGTTGAGGATCAGGATAGGAAGATTGCCGACCTCCAGCAAGTTGCAGTGCCTAAGGACCTTGCAATTGCTGATCTTCAGAAGGAAGTCCGGGATGCCAAACAGGAGACGGTCAAGGTGCTGATCAATGTTGACTATGAGAAACGTGAGATCACCGAAGACGCCAAAGTCTCTGCCGCCATAACAATGTACAAGACCAAGCTGCAAATGGCCTTGGAAGCTCAGGATCCTGCTTTTGACAAGAACACCTGGGATATTGAAGGTTGGAAGGCAAGGCTGGCTGAACTGGACGATGAAGAGGCTGAGGAGGTTGAAGAGATCCTGACAATTGAAGCTGGAGGCAAAGGTGAAGCTGGTGAAGCAAGTGGAGCCGGAGGTGGTGATGCAGCAAAGGTTTAGGCTGCTTGATTGGGCAATGATGGACATTTCTAGACGTAGCCGGAGCCCAATTTTTTTAAATCTGGTAGTAGTTTTTTGTGGTTGTGATGTTTTAAACAATGATGGTCTGTACTGAACAATAGTTTTTAGGATTAAGGATCATGTATGATCCTTTAGACAATAGGCAGGATTGCAATTGGTGGAGGGATCCTCTGTTTGGGGGATGAAGCCATTGTGATCCCGCCGCCTTTATATTCCTGCACTACTTTTGAACTTATTATCATGGACACCCTTTACCTACCCCAGCGGACGGGCCACGTTTTGCTGGTAGATGCTCGGGTAGGTAATTTTGACAACCTTTTAAGGGTTAGTCTTTTGTTAATAAATAAAATCTTAACCTTTTGTCGCTTATCTTGTGTTGTTATCCTTTTTAATATTTTACTTTCCAACTGTTGTAATGTTCATTCTGTTTATACTTATCAAGCCTTAAAAAGATATCAAAAAGTTTAGGATATGATCAAAGATCACATATCCCATAACCGATAAGTTCTAAAAAGTGATATGGTTTAAGAATCACAAGTTCAGTTGTCAAGTATAAGGGTTATTCAAATAAATAATGAATAGAATTATTAATAGTTAAGGATCATACCTGAGGATCCAAGTTAGGATCCTAACCATAATAAGGATAACTATAAGATAAACCTTAGAATAAAGTAAGGATCAAGGATCCCTAGTTGCATATCTTCAAGAACCTGAAATAGAGCATAACTTGGGACTAAGCCAACATAAGAAAAGAGTTAGCAACTGGGGACAAGCCCAAGGATAACTGGGGACAAGCCCAAGGATCGTATGTAAACTGGAGTATGGCCCTAACTGGCGACTATCCAAACTTAGTGACATGAAAATGCCAAAACCTTAGCTAACGTGAAAACGTTAGAAACCTTAGCTAACGTGAAAACGTTAGAAACCTTAGGAACGGATGTATGGTACGTCTACCATTATACGTAGGATCCTAGGCATAGCCAGTACAATGGAATTATCAGCCCCTAAAACGAGTACTGGTCCCACTGCCTTGAACTATACCAGGATTATCATGCGCTACAGGCGGAACTGGGGTCAAGCCCAAATAACTGGGGTTAAACCCAAGGAACGGATTGCTTCAGCGGATAACCAATGTTATGCTAAGGATACCTAAACTTTTAAAACTTAAACTCACGTGAGAAATGGATAAAGGATACATGATCCTTATCCTTATATGAGAAAATAAAGAAATGAAATAGTTCAAGTTTAGGATATTACCTAAGTAAGGATCACCGATGCCTTGAGGATCCTTTAAGGATATCCCTATCGTGAGGATCATCTGTACCATGAGGATCCTGCTCATATGAAATATTTCTTCAAGTGGACAGCATTCCAAGCTCTTGGTAGCAAATCACCTTCCATGGTTAGCAATCTATATGCCCCCTTTCCTGCTTCAGCTTCAATCAAATAAGGGCCTTCCCATTTTGGAGCCAATTTTCCATCAGCAGGATTGGTGGTATTCTGAAATGCTTTCCTTAATACCATATCTCCAGCTTGAAACCTCCTGATCCTGACATTTTTGTTGTAAGCACCAGCCATTCTTTGCTGATAACTGGCCATCCTTATCCTAGCCATATCCCTGATTTCTTCAATAGTATCCAGGTCTTGAGCCAAGTTCTCATCATTCTCCTCAGGATCACGGGTACTTGTTCTTGCAGTTGGAACCACCATTTCTGTTGGGATCACTGATTCTGCCCCAAATACCAAAGAGAATGGCGTTTGACCAGTAGCATTCTTAGGGGTTGTCCTATCAGCCCAAAGCACATAGGGTAGTTCTTCTGCCCATTTCCCTTTCTTGGATCCAAGCTTCTTCTTCAAATTGTTGATGATGATCTTGTTGGATGATTCTGCCTGACCATTAGCTTGTGGGTGGATTGGTGTTGATGTTATCATCTTAATCCCCCAGCTGTCACAAAAGTTAGTGGTTCTGCCCCCAATAAATTGGGAACCATTATCACATATAATCTCAGAAGGAATTCCAAATCTAGTTATAATATTTCTTTTAATGAAGGATATAACTTCCTTTTCTCTGACTTGGGCAAAAGCTTCAGCCTCTATCCACTTGGAGAAGTAATCAGTCATAGCTAGCATGAATACTTTTCCACCAGGTGCCTTAGGGAGCTTACCAACTATATCCATACCCCATCTCATAAATGGCCAAGAGGAGGATATAGGATGCAATAATTCAGCTGGATGATGAAGGATATTGTTGTGCCTCTGACAAGGATCACATCTCTTAACATACTCCACAACATCTCTCTTCATGGTTGGCCAGTAGTATCCTGTCCTCAGGATCCTTGAGAATAATGCCCTGCCCCCAGTGTGGTTTCCACAATCTCCTTCATGGAAGTCTTTTAAAACTTCTTGGATTTCAGGATCCTCAATGCATCTCAAGTATGGTCCTGCAAGAGATCGTCTATACAACATATTATTTAAAATTGTGAATTGAGATACCTTAGTTTTGAAAGCCCTAGGGTTTTCTCCTGTAGGAATCTCTCCGTGTTGTAAGTATCTCATAATTGGTGAGATCCATGATCCTGATCCTGAATGGGATTGGGTATCCTCACAAGGGATAATTGCAGAATCATTTCCTGTCTCCATAGCCTCATGATCCTCGATAGCCGGGGCCAGGATATGGATAATAGGGATCTTGATATCCTCCGGGATCTTCAAGGATGATCCTAAGTTAGCCAATGCATCAGCCTCTGTATTTTCTTCCCTTGGTACCTGCGTCAAACTAAAGGAAACAAAAGAGAGTGCCAAACTTTTGGCTATCTCTAAATATTTGGTTAGCTTTTCACCTTTAACAGCGTAGGATCCATTAAAGTGGTTTGTAATTAACAATGAATCTACATGTACCTCAAGATACCTGATCCCCATATGCTTTGCAATTTGCAAACCAGCAATTAAGGCTTCATATTCAGCCTCATTGTTAGTGGTTTGGAACTCACAAGCTATAGAGTGGGGTATTATGTCCCCCTGTGGCGATTTTAGTAGTATTCCAAGCCCTGTGCCTTTGACATTTGAGGATCCATCAGTATAGAGTATCCAAGGATCCTTGGTCTCTTCTAGCTGCTGGACTTCTAACTCAGCTTCTTCTTGTAAATCACTACTGAAATCAGCCACAAAGTCAGCTAATGCTTGGGATTTGATAGCTGTCCTAGGCTCATATCTTATATCATATGCACTTAGCTTCACTGCCCACTTAGCCATCCTTCCTGACATCTCTGGTTTCCTGAGGACATTCTTAATTGGAAAATTAGTTTTAACAATGATAACATGAGTTTCAAAATAATGTCTTAACTTAGTAGATGCCATAATTAATGCAAGAATAAGCTTTTCAAGGTGTGAATACCTGGATTCGGCATCAAGTAAACTTTTACTTACATAATAGACAGGATGTTGTGTACCTTCATGATCCTTAACAAGGACCGCACTTACTGTTTTTGAGGATACTGCAAGATACAAGGATAGCACATCGCCTTTTTCTGGCTTCATCAAGGCTGGGGCTGAGGATAGGTAATCCTTGAGGGCTCTTAAAGCATTTTCATGCTTCTCAGTCCACTCAAATTTCTTGTTCTTCCTTAGGATATCATAGAATTCTTTGCACTTCTCTGAGGATTTGGATATAAATCTGTTCAAAGTTGCTATCCTGCCTGTTAGCCTTTGAACATCCTTAGCATTGGCCGGAGATTTGATGTTCACTATTGCTTTGATTTGTTCCGGGCTAGCTTCAATGCCTCTCTTTGTCACCATATATCCTAAGAATTTACCTGCTTTAACACCAAAGTGACATTTTGAAGGATTAAGTTTCATGTTATATTTATCAAGGATATTGAATGCTTCCACCAAGTCTCTTAGGTGATCCTCAGCTTTTAAGGATTTTACCACCATATCATCTATGTAAACCTCCATAGTTTGTCCAATCTGATCCTTGAACATCATATTCACCAGCCTTTGATATGTTGCACCTGCATTTCTCAATCCGAACGGCATAGCAATATAGCAGTATATACTAGTTGGAGTCATGAAAGCTGTATCCTCTTGGTCGGATGGTTCCATTTGGATTTGTTGAAATCCAGATGAAGCATCCATAAAAGTTAACAGTTCATGACCCGCAGTTGCATCCACCATGGAGTCAATGTGGGGTAATGGGAAAGGATCCTTGGGACATGCCTTATTTAGATCGGTAAAATCGACACATACCCTCCACTTTCCGTTTTTCTTTTGAACAACAACCACATTGGCCAACCATCTTGGATACTTGACCTCCCTAATCATACCTGCCCGGAGCAATTTCTCTACCTCTTCCTGGATAATGGCATTTCTTTCCGGTGCAAACTTTCTTCTCCTTTGATGGATTGGTTTGAAGGATCTGTCTATCCCAAGTTTGTGAGTGATTACATCTTTGGATATACCAGTCATGTCTTCGTGTTTCCATGCAAAGGTAGTCTTTCTCCTTTTGAGGAAGGATACGAGGTCTTCTTTCATTTCGCCAAGGATCCCTGATCCGATATAGATTATAGATTCAGGATCACTAGGATCCATAAGGATTTCCACTATATCCTGTTCTGTTGCCTCCAAGACGTCCCTCGGAGGATACTTTGATTGCTATTGCTCCCTTGACTTCGAGGCTGGTTTCATCGATGAAGTGTAGCAATTCTTAGCCTCCTGCTGATCACTATCAATCTTCACTATTCCCCAAGGACTAGGGAGCTTCACACATTGAAGGTAAGTAGATGGGACTGCTTTCATATCGTGTATCCAAGGCCTGCCAAGGATAACATTACAACAAGATAAACAGTCAATAACACAAAATTTTTGATAAGAGTGTAGGCCTTCAATGTATATTGGGAGTTTAATGTCCCCCAGGGTATTCTTAGTTTCGCCACTAAATCCCACGAGCACGGAGGATCTTGGTATGATGTCTGATTCAGGGATACCCATCTTCTTTAGAACATCAAGCTGGATAATGTTCACTGAACTTCCTCCGTCTATAAGGATCCTGCGGACAAAATGGTTAGAAATGAAAAGAGTAATAACTAAACCATCGTGATGAGGATCCTGGATGTCAACACGATCATCCTCATCAAAGGTTATGACTTTTCCTTCGGAGACACTTGATGTTCGAACAGGTCTTTCTCCATTATCCATTTTAGTTTCCTTTGCATGCCTTTTAGCTGCTGAGAAGGATGTGCCGCAAATGTCTGATCCTCCAGAAATAAAGTTTATCACTTGTGCATCTGCTGGAGGGGCTGGAGCCTTCTCAGGGATCCTTTCAGGATCCTGAGTCTTTGACTTTTTTCTTCCCAACAATTCCTTTAGATGCCCCTTGCTCAACAAGTATCCAATTTCCTTTCTTAGTGCAATGCATTCTTCTGTAAGATGCCCAAAGTCTTCATGGTATGCACACCACTTTGATTTATCCTTAGTTGCAGCTGGCCTATCATTTTGTCTCGGCCATCTAGCTTTATCACCTAGGTTCTGCATCGCAAGGATTAGTTCATTGTTATCTACACAAAAACAATATTTAGAAATTGGAGGATAATCCTTGTCATCCTCCTCTTGATCAATAGAATGCACGTTCTGGTTATCAGATCTGTTGTAGGATCTGAACTTGTTGTTCCTGAATGAGGATCCCTGCTTATCCTGCTTTGAGGATCCTGCTAACCTCTCCTGGATCCTCTTGTCATCCTCTAGCCGAATAAACCTAAGTGCTCGTGTTCTTACCTCATCTAAGTTCCTGCATGGTGTCATAACAAGATCATCATAGAACGACGAATCCCTAAGCAATCCCATTTTAAAGGCCTCAACAGCCGTAGCTATATCTAAGTTGGGAATGTCTAAGGATTCTTTACTGAATTTGGTAATGTAATCCCTTAATGATTCATTATGACCCTGGGTTATCCTATATAAATCACTAGTTAATCGTTCAAATTTTCTACTACAAGAAAACTGATTATTAAACAAGTTAACTAGATTAGCAAATGAGGTAATAGAATAGGGAGGAAGACTTAGCAGCCATTTGAGAGCTGATCCAGTAAGAGTGGATCCGAATCCCTTGCAAAGCCATGCTTCCTTTAACCTTTCTGGAATTGGATTGATCTCCATCCTCTCCCTGTATTGTGTTATGTGTTCCTCAGGATCTGTCGAACCATCACACAGCTTCATTGTTGGCACATGGAACCTCTTGGGTATCTCAGCATCACAGATTGGTGGTGCAAAACGAGATATCTTGTGGCTCCCATCTGCAATCTCTGGGATAGGTTTGACCACTCCTGGAACACTTGATATCATATCCTTTAACTTTTGCAATTCTCTGGCCATGGCATGATTGATACCTGGATCCTGCATAAGACCATGGTTAGTAGTATAAGAATTATTAAAAGTGTTACCTCCCATTGGATTCAGGTTAGGAAGATTGGATGTTAATCCATATTGTTGAGGCTCTGGAATGATCTAGGGACCAGTAGAAGCATTGGTCTGCATTGGAATAAAATCTCCCTGATGGACATCTGAACTTCCTGTTTGCAAACTCCTCAAGGATCCTGGCATCTGGAAGGATCCCTGAAATTAGGACCTGGAACGAAGGAGGATCCTTGAACCTGGGATGATCCTGGAACAAAGGAGGATCCTTGAACCTGGGATGATCCTGGAACGAAGGAGGATCCTTGAACCTGGGATGATCCTGGAACGAAGGAGGATCCTTGAACCTGGGATGATCCTGGAACAAAGGAGGATCCTTGAACCTGGGATGATCCTGGAACAAAGGAGGATCCTTGAACCTGGGATGATCCTCGAACAAAGGAGGATCCTTGAACCTGGGATGATCCAGGAACAAAGGAGGATCCTTGAACCTGGGATGATCCTGGAACAAAGGAGGATCCTTGAACCTGGGATGATCCTGGAACAAAGGAGGATCCTTGAACCTGCTGCACTCCTGAATATCCTCCTGAATTCGTGAGGGATCCCATATGCTGAGGATAGGATCCCGCTGGCTGGAAATATGAACCTGATGCCTGAGTCATTGTTGTTGTTCCGTAGTGCACTCCTTTTGGTCCACCCACATATTGAACGTCTGGAACCACTGATGGCTGAGAAGTAATCACCGGAGTATCAAAATTCAAGGATTTCGGCTCCAGTGGGGAATGATCCTCTGCCGTTGTCTTTTGTTTCTTGAGATCTCCGATTTCTTTGAGAATCCTCTCATTGGTCTTATCCTGTTGCCGTATCTGATCCTTCATCTGCAAAATCAAAGTAAACATGTCACTAGTAGTGGGAGTGTAAGAAGCAGAAGAAGTTGGAGGTTTTGAGAAAATGGGAGTCGGTTTCTTCGCAGCATTCTCAGCATTCTTCTGGGATCCAGAAGGTGGTGGAGGCAAAGGGGGAACGCCTTGTGAAGAAGTGAATGAGGGCATCAAATTTGAAGCATTCTTCGCTGAGGAAGCCATTTGCTTGGTTGTAGTGAACCGAAATGAGCACAGAAATGCGTATTTTTCTAAGGACGAAGCACCAATTGCCCCACGGTGGGCGCCAAACTGTTTTGGTCAAAAAATCTGATGAGGATATTGCAACCAAACTCTTTGTTACGGGGTATGATGCTAATTATGTATATCAATAACAAGGATCACTTCAATGTAATTTGCACAAATGACACAAGGATGTATACGGGGAAAAAGCCCTTGATCAAGAGTTGATCTCCGGCACAAAAAACCCCGGGTGATGGAAACTACCGATCACCAAGCTCCAATTAATGAAAAAATGTTTACAACTTCGGATAGTAACGAGCTAGGTACAAGGATCACTATCGTGAAATGTGTATAAGTGAGTGAAAACGAATGAATGTTCGTCGAGAGCTTCAAGTGTGCGAGTATATGAGTGTGTGTAGCTGAGAAATGGCTAAGTGTTTTTCTACTAGCTCGTTACCCCTTTTAAATTAGAAGTTAACTACTAAAACTAACTATCCGACTTTTGTGCCAAGCTCCCACGTTCTCCATAACGTCCACTTTTGGCCAAGCACGTGCGGGATAGTCTGGGAATATTCTCCAGGAATGTCGCCAAGACTAAGTCCGACTTGTTACTCCTGCAAAACAATACGAAACACAAGTGAACAATTGTTAGTATGAGGATCCTTAAGGTGATCCATGATCCTGATCCTGAAGCTCTTCTGAGGATCACTATCTGTCACAGAAGTAAGGATCACTAAAGAGGATAATAACTGAGGATCACGGGTCATTTAGAAATCCACCCCTAACACCAAGTATATAACATGCGTAATTACAATTTTGATCAAAATAACGTGCGTGATTTTGGATCCCATGCGTGCTTTTGGATCCCATGCGTGATTATAAAAAAAAACTGAACCCATGCGTGATTATAGCCCTGATCCGACGGTTACCATTGTCGCCTACGTGAAGTATGATAAGCCGTGAAGTATGTTAACCGCACTATATATATATATATATATATATGGAGCAGCTAAAATGAAAACTACCCCTAGTTGTAAGAACTGTGAGAACCAGTCTCCACCAATCAGATTATGCCAACCAAAAGGGTAGTTTGGTCAATTACCCCAAATGTCAAATCCCCCCCCCCCCTCTCTCTCTCTCATTTAAAGCCATCAGACTTTTGTCTCTCTCCTCATTTGTTTCCTTTCATGTTCTCTCTCCTCATTTCTTCAAAAAACACAAACCTTCATCTTCTTTATCCCAACCCATAACCCACCACCACCCCCGAACCCCTCTCTTCTCTCTGCTAATCCGATTGTTGTTTTCGGTACAGACAAGACACACCCACACCGCCCTTCTTCTCTAGTGAGCCACACTCTCCACTCACCTGATTTAGAAAGAGGCATCGAGATGAGAGAGGTATCAAGAAGAAAGAGAGCCACCGCCACGGCGGCGGCGGCGCGGCGGCGGGACCAGAAAAAAACAAGGAGAGAGAAGGAGGGAGAGAGAGTGTGACAGAGGAAAGAAGGGACCGGTGGTTGGTGGGGAGACGGTGCCGGAAGACGGTGGGGGCAGGTGGTGTGTTCGGAAGTCGGTGGTGGGGCAGGTGGTTGATGGGGAGACGGTGCCGGAAGCTACAGATCTGAGTTTTACGGATCTGGAACATTGTGCCGGTGCCGGAATCAACTTTAGTCTTGTAAGGCCATATAATGGTGTAGGTTTACGCCTATCTTTATCAAACACAAATATAGGCTATTGGACTTAGCCTTGTAGTGGGTTAGATAATATTGGGATAAGCCATGTGGGCTATTTAAGTGACTTGGGCTTTTTTTGGTTAGTAATATTGTGCATGTGGGCCTGGCCCAGTCTGTAACTAGGTCACCATATGTAACTATAAATAGGGTGAACCTGGTTCATTATTGGGGTTAGACATTTTTGAGACGTTTTCATTATTATTTTCGAATTCTTTGTGGGTGTACCAGACGGTTCTCTAGAAACCGTGTGCACTTTGGTTATAATCGATTGAGTGTTCTTGTTCTTAACACTTTTCTCAGTATTTCGCGCTTTGATTAGTGTTTGATATCCGATTGTGTAGTGTTCCTGGACTTACAATTGGTATCAGAGCATAAGTAGTCTCACGAAGGCTCGATTGGATATCATTCGAAGAACAAGAATTTTTTTTGAGTATCGAAGAACACGAAGAACGCTGTTGAAGATCAAGAAAATTTTGAAAATTCTGCATTTTGATTCGTTTGAGAAAGAGAGAGAAGGTGTTTGCACGTTTTTAGGAATATTGGTGGAAAGGATATTTTGAAAAATTGATTTTCTAAATTATTTCCTTGATTTACGAGATTATTGTTTCCAAAGTCAACAACAGCCGCAACTTGTGCGACCAAAACCAACATCATCATCATCATCAGTTTCAATTCATTTGATTTGTGCAATTGAAATATACACTTGTGCGATTCTAGTTGACTTGTGCGACTACACAACAAACAACTGTCATCATCATTCTCAATTGTGAGATTCAATCAAACACCAATCATCTTGTGCGACTGAAACAATTGTTCTTGTGCGATCGGAGGTTCTTGTGCGACCGAAACCTCCTTGTGCGACCATACAAATTCAATCTTGTGCGATCAAAAAGCATCATCATTTCTTTCGAGTTGATTTTCGAAGTTTTCCGAAACCGCGCATCACCATAAACAACCTGCAACAGATCGTTGTTCACCACAGCAATCACCATCGTCTTCATCCGAAACGTCTTTCCGATCATCATCACATCATCTTCCATCATAACCGATTCCGATTCCGATTCCGCACAAGCACACCATCACCATCTGTTCATCATCGTCAAATAGCATCATCTTCACACTATCAACCTGCAACCATTCGTTAACCTGATATCATCGTCAAATAACCACTCACCGACGACCTATCGTTCATACTTTCCGACGACAATAACTATCCGGTCAACATTATCTCCGGTTCGAGTTCGAGATTTCATCATCGTTTTTCCATTAACCTCCATCTCACTCGCCGGAGCACCACCTCAGTTCATCATAACTTCCGACGAACTCTCGTCCACCATCAATCATCTCGGACATCACGATCACCTCCGTTATAAGCCGACCATAGTTCATCCACCAGTCACCACAGCTGTTGAAACGAAGAAGAGTTGTCACTGTTAAAAATTAGGTTTGGGGGATTGATTTCGGTTGTCCAACGAAGAAGAGGAGAAGATCAGGTAGTTTATTTTGTTTTGATTAAGGTTTTATTATTATTATTATAATAATAATAATAATAATAATAATAATAATAATAATAATAATAATTAAAACAATAATCATAAGCTAATCATTATTCAATCATTTTTTTCCTTTTATAAAATTAATAATAATATTAATCATAATAATAATATCTTTTATTACTTTATATATTATATTTAAAAAAAAAAACAAAAACAAAAAGGTTTATTAAAATAAAAAAAGGGGGGTTTTCGTTATTGTTTGGTGATAAGTTTGGACAGGATCGGAGGCGCGGTACAGGAAGCTGGTTCGTGCGTTTTTCAAAGGGTTTGAGTTAGTGAGTACACGGGTTCTCGCTTGGGCCTGTGTTGAAGAAATAATTAAAGCGCACATTTTCGGGGGATCACATCTTAAAAATGTCTTCTAAGAGAGAGGTGCTTGAGCAGGAACTCCAAGGATTCAGATACTCATATGGTGAATCTATAGAAGCACTTACAAGCCGGTTTGCTGAACTACTCTCTGAGGGGAGAAGGCAGAGATGGTGGTGTCTACTCACATGTGCAACAGAAAGCTTCTGGATGCTATAAAAGGGATTCCAGATCAGGCAAACTGTAGTTGGTTTAGAAATGTTAATCAGATAATTGTGACTACCGACTGCAACTGTTACAAAATGAAGCAGAATGAGCTGATCTCACTCATCAAATCATATGACAACGCTGACAAGCAGTCCCCTCAAGGTATTCAAATTCACGACTTCACTCCCATTCCCGATGAGGTATGTGTAGATGATGTTTGTTGTACTGTAAAATGTAGAGAGAAAGTAAAAGGTTTTAAAGAACAGGCTCAATCGCTTTCTATGCAACTTCAATGTACCAAATCCAGTAGCTACGAAGTTAAAAAGAAACTAGATGGGTATAAGGAAATGGTAGAGGCTCAAAAACATGACATTCGACAGTTGCATAGTGATCTAAGCGAAGCAAAATGTCGATATCTCCACTTCAAGGAGCTATCTGAAAAATTAACTGTTGAATTAAACAACTTAAAATCGACTTTCGAAAATACTGAATTTAATTTCAAAAAATTTGATGTTTCAAGCGAAAAGGTCGAGAAAATGATAAATCAACAGTTAAAGTATAGCAAAAAGGAAATGAGGAATAAGGTGTTGGGTTTTGTGGCGATACCCCCACCATACAACCATAACTATTCCTCAATTCCCATGACTGATGATGAGATAGCCGATTTGCCTGAAATGGAATATGGGAAGCCTGGGGATAGGAAGGTTGAGCCTGTTAATCAAAAGAAAGTTAAAATCACAAGGCCTGATAAAACCGAAATTATTCTAGAAAAACAGGCGTTTAATAAAACTTTTGTGAAACCTGCTGAAGTTTCAAAGCAAACCGAGACTCTAAATTTTGAGAATAATGTGAACGTTGACAAACATTTTCAAGTATTAGATAATACTGTGTCAAGTTTTTCTCAAAATTCATCTGAAGTGCAACCTCAAACAAAAGAGTCTGAATTAACAGAGCCTAGAGTTAATGTAGACAACATCGAGTTTGCCATGTTAAGAGGTTTGACTGAGTTTGTGAAAGAATTTAATAAGAGCAAACAAGCTGAATCTGCTTCGTCATTTGACACATCTTGCGATACTTCTGAAACATCCACTTCTGAGAAATCAGAAATGGGCGAATCACCTAGTGTCAACAATGCTTCACCTGAGGAAGCAGAGGCATCTCAAACTGAATCAATAGCTTCATCTGATTCAACTAGTGACTCCCATGAAAAGACTGACTGTGATAATTCAGAGTCAGTTGCTTCAGTGGAATCAACAAATGAATCATCTGAAACTGTTGATTCAAATTCGATTAAAGAAGAATAAAAAACAACATCAGGAGCATCTGTTGAGTTAGATGGTAATGAAACCACAGGAGCCCCTGCTGACTGTTCAAAGGAAAATAATTCTGATTCTTCTTAACCAATTGTGTCACAAGAAGCTGAGAGCAATTCTGCAGCATCAAGTGATACTGTTTGTGAGAAAATTAATGATACTTACCCTGTTGCTTCAAATGCAGACCAAGTAATAATAGAGGATTGGGTTGAGGAGGATGACGTTGTTTGTCAAAAAGCTGACGATGTTTGTCCAAAAACATCAAATTTTTCTGCTGATGCTCCTCCTTATGTGAGAAAGGCTGTTTCTGAGCCAGCTTTGAGAGGCCCTACAAATAAATATGTGCCTCCAAAGCCAACAGTTAGAAATGAAAATGTTAAATCCAATGAATGTGCTAACTGTTGTAAACAGGGACATAAGAAGCAGGAGAGAAAGTCTGAAAAGTTTGCAAACAAATCATCCAACAAATCGTATAACTCATACTCAGCATCGGTTGGATGGAATGGATCGGGATATGCTCCTTACGTAAAGAAGCAGACCTGCTACAACTGCGGCATACCCGGTCACATTGCAAGAAATTGCACACATCGTCCCTATGTGCCATATTATACACAGCATCAGAAGGTTACACCTAGGGATAGATCTTATTCTAGGCCAATGAAGGTTGAAAAACCTAAGGCAATGATGAATAAGCATCCCCAAGTTAAACCATCTGATGGGGACTGGAATGCTGCCAAAGCTAAAAGAAAACAAGCTTTGAAACCTAAACAAGTTCTAAAAAATAAAAAGGTTGAAAAGCAGACTGTTTTGCCCAAGGCACCTAAGAAATTAGAGAAGCCTAAACAAGTTTGGAAGGCAAAACATAAAGCAAACAACATCACCAGTCCTTGAATCAAAAGGGGGCATGTGTTTTCGAGAAGTGTCGTACATTGATGCTTCAGGAATACCCAGGACCACGATGGCCTGGGTACCAATGTCTTACTAATCTCCTTACTTTTCAGGGACAACCAAGGAGGAGCTGTTGACAATCCTTGGATGTTGATAGCGGTTGTTCCAGAGACATAACGGGTAACATTTCACTGTTTCAAAAGGTACATTTCTTTACAGTTGATATGTTTCGTTTGAGGAGATAAGAGAAGTAAGTAAGACAGGATCAGCAAAAAGGTACAAAATCTGAATTTCATGTTCGAACTTTGATATTGATTAGTCCAATGATGGAACGGTTAAACAAAAACAACAAAAATATTTTCATTTTCATTTTTGTTTTTCGTTGTAGATACGTTTTCGTTGTCAAGTAAATTTGCGCATAAGATTTATGCTCAAATTTAGGGGGATATCTTAGGTTATCTGTAAATAAAAAAAATACAAAATACAAAAACATTTGAAAAACAGAAAAATAAAAAATGTTTTATTGCATAAATGGGAAATGAAATAATTTCATTATGTGGATTAAGGCTGACTCATGTAAGACCAACATTGAAATGGTCTGACTCTAGAGTGATATGTTCGTAGGATTTATCCTGATGGCTGGATTCTTTGACTGGTTCTGTGCAGAACGCTAATATTATTCTATGACCACAGGAAAGAACATCACTTGGAATTAGGACATGGCTATTTGAATGATTGTGTGATGTCCCGATACACACAATTTCGTTTTAGTTCTGAAATCTTTTCTGTCCAACTCGTGTATCTCCTCTGTTTTGCGTGAGCAAAGACCTGGAGGTGCTAGGCAACGTCAGCTTCTGCTGCATCCAGATACATGCTGACCTAGCTGTACGTTGTCGCGCTATAGATCAATTACACCCGAAAGAGGCCCTCTAGTGCCCAAAAGAAACCCGGAAAAAAACCTATATCAAACTGAGAAAACTCATTTGATCTGTACATTATATCCATCTCTGCAAATGATCTATTCTGTTCTTCTCTCAATCCAGTCATAGTCAAGGTTTCAGAATCCTAGAACGGGCTTGTGAAATATGTGGTAGGGAAACTGCATATATGATTGCGTGTTCTGATTAAAAATTCCAGGATTTGATTGTGATTGAATTGAGTGCTCTTATAAATTAAAATGAAAACATGATAAATCAGTTGCAGACCGTCACATGAAAAAGGCCTAGGGAGATAAGTTTAAGTGGACAAATATACTGGCAATCACTCGGAACAACCAAAGTAAATTAGTGTTGATAAGTGTAGTCTGGCCTGAAACACGGTGATTTGATCCCATTGCAACTGTAATTGTAATTGTATTTTAGTTTCTTTGTTTACTTGTGTTTCGGTTTATATTCTTAGATTTAGAAATAAATTCAAAAATCCAAAAAATAAAGTGTTTATTTGTTTTATTAAAAATTTAACCGTTCTTGAAGATTTGATTGATCACCATAAATTGAATAAAATTTGAATTGTGAAATCCGAGTACAAATACTTGGATGTACTGAGTGTTCACATGGTATTTCCCTCTGCTGCACAAAATTGTTTGCTTATGAATTTCTGAGTATGTGCAGAATTTAATGTTAAATCAAGAAACAGGGGTTGTTGAAGATTGAGATGGTGTTGGTTGCTGACAAAGCTTGAAGCATCAGAATAGCAAGATGTACCTGAGTCAGAAGAACCAGATACAAGTCATCATCTGACAGTGATAGTACATGTGAAGAAGTACCTGTGAACCTGCTTGAAATAGAAGACATTGACAAAGAAAAGAGTTGCTGAGAATCCTCCGCTTGCATTCTTTTCAACAAGTTTTTCAAGCAAAGCTGATCGTGATTAAGAAGAACAACGAGCCCAAGTTTGAAGATTAAGAGATAAAGCATCTTCCCACGGATTCATGATGAAGACAAGAGTTTGATAAAGACAGCATAAACCTAGGGGGATATTGTAAGGCCATATAATGGTGTAGGTTTACGCCTATCTTTATCAAACACATATATAGGCTATTGGGCTTAGCCTTGTAGTGGGTTAGATAATATTGGGATAAGCCATGTGGGCTATTTAAGTGATTTGGGCTTGTTTGGTTAGTAATATTTTGCATGTGGGCTTGGCCCAGTCTGTAACTAGGTCACCCTATGTAACTATAAATAGGGTGAACCTGGTTCATTATTGGGGTTAGACATTTTTGAGAGGTTCTTCATTATTATTTTCGAATTCTTTGTGGGTGTACCAGACGGTTCTCTAGAAACCGTGTGCACTTTGGTTATAATCGATTGAGTGTTCTTGTTCTTAACACTTTTCTCAGTATTCCGCGCTTTGATTAGTATTTGATATCCGATTGTGTAGTGTTCCTGGACTTACAAGTCTGTTTGTGGGGAGACGGTACCGGAATCAAGTTTAGGCTATTTGTTTGTTGATTCGGAATTGCTAACTCATCTGCAGACGGATCTGGAACATTGTGTCAGTGGTCCCGATGGCTGTTTGTTTGTTGATTCGGAATTGTTAACTCATCTTCACACAGATCTGGAACATTGTGCCGGTGGTCCCGATGGCGCCGGCAGTGCCGGTGATCTTTGTTTCATCTCCGGTGGTGCCGGCGGAGGCGGAGGTGACTTTTTCACCGATGATGCCCCGGTGACTTGCGGTTAGTAGATGAATTTTGATTTTTGCGTTTGATTTTTCTGATTGTCCCGCTTTCCTCCACTGATTTGTTTTGGTGGTTTGTTTTGATCTTGATAGTTGATTGTGTTTAGTTGTTTGTTTACTTCAAGCATGTTCACAGTGAGGAGTTCTCTGAGGATGATGACAGTTCTGGTTACAGCGGTAGCTCAGATGAGGAAAGCTCCAATGCGGGTGGTTATGGTTCAGATTGAGAAGTAAAGGAAAATCTTGATGCTGAGGTTTACGGTTTGCTGAAGGAAGCTGAAGATCTGAAAGAAGCTGAGGAGCTTAAAAGTCAGAAATCTGTGTTGATAAGGAAAGCTGAAGTCGCATCCAAGGAAATGGAAAAATTCCTCACTGAGGATGGATCTTTCTCTTATCAAACTGCCTTTATGGTAACTGCTGCAGCTTCGACTAGTAAGGTACACACCGAAACTTGGTGTTGGGTGTTCCTTTACGTAGTTTCAATATGCATAGTAAATGTGAATTCTGCTAGAAAGGGAAAATCAAGCGTAAACCTCATAAGCCTAAACACATAAACTCTATCCAACAACCACTAGAGTTGCTTCACATGGATTTGTTTGGTTCGATCCATGTAACTAGCATTGGTGGTATGTCTTATTGTTTGGTTGTCACATATGATTTTTCAAGGTATTCGTGGGTATTTTTCTTAAAATCGAAAGATCAAACTTTCGGCACATAGAAAGATTTGTTTAAACAATTAGAGAAAATTTACTCTTTACCCATCAAAAGAATTAGAAGTGATAACGGAACTGAATTTAAAAATCAAAATATGGATGAGTTATGTCGTGATATGGGTATTGTTCATCAGTTTAGCGCTCCTTATGTTCCTCAACAGAATGGAGTCGCTGAAAGGAAGAATTGGACCCTTATCGAGGCTGCAAGAACCCTTCTCTCAGAATCCAAATTGCCCATATTCTTTTGGGCCGAAGTTGTAAACACCGCATGCTATGTGCTGAATCGTGTGCTTACAGTGAAACGGGAAGATAAAACTTGTTATGAACTTCTTGAGAAAAAGAAAACAAATTTGAAAGGTTTCCAGCCTTTTGGAATTAAGTGTATGATCCGACGGACATCAGATACTCCAAAGTTTGGGGAGATTGGAGAAATTGGTTTCTTCTAGGTTACGAACTAGGCTCTCTGAACAAAAGAGTATACAATGTCAAGAAACGGATGGTGGAAGTAGTCTTTGATATAACTCCTTTGAGTTACTATCCTCCACCATCTGAGTTCGGTCCCAAAACTGGCTACGATTATGACAAGTTGTTTGATTCTTTTGCTTTACCAGATCTAACAGATGATGAGACTGAACTAGTGTACTCACACTTGATCGATAAAGATGAAGCGGATGCAGGTTGGCGTACTAGCATTCCAACAAATGTCTCTTCAAATGGTGATTCAGGAGTAAATGTTTCCAGCACGTCAAATGTTAATGACGCCGGAGCTACTCAACCCTCCAATGATGCAGATTCAAGCGATTCTGATGATGACGTTGTAGCTGCTTCTGAAGCTGAAGCTGCTCAAAATACAATTGGTGATCTTTTTGTTGATTTTTCAACTTATCCAAATGTTGGCACGTCTACGGGAAATGTTCAAGCATCTGGTAATGCAACTACTGAGGGGGAGATCCAGTCAAATTTGGGAACAAATCTGCAAGTTCCTGTTGTTCCTGTCACTCGGACAAATAGGAATCATCCTATTAATAATGTTATCAGAGATCTGCGTGAAGGAATAATGACTCGAAGCAGAAGTCTTAATGATATGAAGTGTTTATTCACAGAGATCAAAGAGAACGAGATTTACTGCTTAAGCCTGCACGAATGCTTTATTTCGCAGATAGAGCCGAAAAACTACCACATGGCGCTGAAAGACAGCTCGTGGTGTGAGGCGATGCAGGAGGAGTTGGCTCAGTTTGACAAGCTGAATGTTTGGAACTTGGTAGATCTTCCGAAGGGCCAGCACGCGATCAACACTAAATGGGTCCTTAAATGTAAAAAGGACGATAAAGGTGTTATCGTCAGGAATAAAGCTCGTTTGGTGGTGCAAGGGTTCAATCAGGAAGAAGGGATTGATTACACAGAAGTTTATGCGCCAGTGGCACGACTTGAAGTATTTTATTTGTTCCTAGCCTTTGCCGCTCATATGTATATTAAAGTCTATCAGTTGGATGTCAAAAGTGCATTTCTTTATGGGAAGTTGCAAGAAACTGTGTATGTTTCCCAGCCGCCAGGTTTTGAAGCTCCAGATTCGTCAAACAAAGTTTACTTGCTGGACAAAGCTTTATACGGTCTTCATCAGGCTCCTCGTGCTTGGTACGAGACGTTGTCAAAGCATTTGTTGGCAAACAGATTCATTCGTGGTGCAATAGATTCCACTCTCTTCATCTTAAAGAAAGGGGGAGATTTCCTGATTGTGCAAATATATGTCAATGACATTATTTTTTATTCTTCAAATGAAGAGCTTTGTCAGGAATTCGAACAAGTGATGAAATCGAAGTTTGAGATGAGTGCAATGGGTGAGCTGAAGTTTTTCCTCCGGTTGTAAGTGGATCAAGAAGTGAATGGCACGTATATTCATTAGACGAAGTACGTCTATGAGATCCTCAATCGATTCAACATGGAAGACAGTCTGCCTTACGAAACTCCGTTGCCTACCAATCACAAGCTTTCAGATGAAAAGGACAAAGATCCTGAAGTGGATCATTCGGTTTATCGTTCAATGATTGATTCTTTAATGTATCTTACTGCATCTCGACCTGACATAATGTTTTCGGTGTATTTATGTGCTAGGTACCAAGCAAATCCAAAAGAATCGCATTTGAAAGCTGTCAAATGGATTTTTCGCTATCTTAAAGGCAAACCAAGACTTGGATTGTGGTATCAAGTCGACGGAGGCTTGGATTTGATAGCATTTGCGGATGCAAATTTTGGCAGGTGTCCGATCAACAGGAAGTCAACCTCAGGTGGTGCTCAACTGCTTGGAAGCCGTCTAATATCCTAGCAATGCAAAAAGCAACAATCATTGTTGTTGTCCACATGTGAAGCATAATACATCTCCGCTTCGAGCTGATGTGCTCAAGTCTTGTGGATCCTACAGCAATTGCGGGATTACGGTTTGAATTATACACAAACTCCTATCATGGTAGATAATAACTTAGCTATTTCAATAACAAATAACCCAGTACACCATTCACGCACTAAACATATAGATGTTAGGCATCATTTTATACGTGATTGTGTTGAAAAAGGTTTAATTGATGTAGTTAGAGTTGACACCTTAGAAAACTATGCAGACCTGTTTTGAAAGAGATTCGATCGGACGAGGTTCGAGAACTTACTCCGAATGATCGGGATGATAAACCCTGAGTAGGATGGTTGCATAAGCCCTCATGGAAACTTTATTTTTCCGTTCCTTTGTACAGGTTACTGCTTTTCATAAAACACAAAAATCCAAAAAGATTTTATTTAGTTGTAGGATATTTTTATAGAAATCCAAAAACTTCAGAAAATGAAAAATTTGAAGACGCGTTGATTGTGAGAAGAAATGATAGTACATCGGTAGTCATATCTTTTACGGGGTATCTTATAAAATTAAACCTAAACTGTTGACAACTTCATTATATGTTGTAACGATAGGTTTTACGCGTTAATAAGAACCTGTTTTGGTATATAAAGATAACGGACTGCGTAACTTTTGTGTAACATCTCTCGGATATATGGTCTTGGTACCGTAATTTCGTTTGAGAGATTACCAAAATTATGAGATACTAGGTCTTTATATCTGATTATCTGGGGTATTATACTTGGTCTTCTGATATTGCGTGAGCAATGGCCTAGACCTCATATAATGCTTTGATAGGCGCTTCGTTTGTGCGCAAACCCTTTAGGTGGATTTCTTTTCTGCCTAACAATCATCACCGGATGATCTGTTCAAAGCTTGTAACCACCGGGTGAATAACTGAATATTTATGATACCATCGGGTACATAAAAAATGAAAAATGCCAAAGTGCAGCAAAAGATACCAAAACGTTGGTACACCACCTAAAGTCGAGCCTTCATCTCTCTGTCGGTGCGGTGACACTAACCTGAGCTCTCAAGGTTTCGCAATTTTAGCCGGATACACATAATAGTTGGATATATTCACCTGTAAGATGTAATTTTTGGTAGTCTTGATACGGGAGTATATTCTTAGGTGGGGAACACAGTTATATCAGTTAATAAGACACTTAATTGCATATCTCGAAAACAGTATTCGAACATGTGCTAAAGCTTAAGTGGACAACTATATCGTTAAACATCTTGAACTGTCATTATCATTCTTAGTGCTTAAAATCGTTAAATGGATACTAACTATGATAGATTTTGACATATAAGCCGATATGATCTTCTTGTCCACGTTTTCACAAAAGGATAAAGTTTGTAAATATCTACGTTTCATTCCCGTTACAAAAATTGAAAAATTACAAAACGAATTTTGGTGTGTTTTAATATAAAGTTCGGAAAATACAAAAAGATTTCGTTTCTCGTGTAGGTCCACCTGGAGGATCGAGTTAAACCTATTCCCTGTTTTTCGACAAACCCGAGATTGCGGAATCCAAACGGGTAAGTTAAACCAAGTTAGAACACGAAAACGACAAACACGGTTCAACGATTAACACTCAAATGTATTAATATGTATGATGGTTACAAAGCAATGTTTTCACAGTGTGCTCTCTCTCTAGTCACTACTGACTTGCGTTCTGTTCTGCTGTATTTATACTACATGTTCGGCGAACCTCCTGTGGCGACGAAGCATCCATGACAAAGACTCTAAGACGAGAAGATCGTGGCTCTTCGTCGTTAGCCTTTGACGAACATTAGCATACCAGCGAACCTTCAAACATTTGACGAACCTTTAGACTTCGTGAGGTGTACATACATGGACGAACAACGAATCTTTGTTGGGCTTCATTTGACTGATGCTTCGTTGGATTTAAGCCCAATAAGGCAAATGGCCCAGAAAGCATGCAATTTACATGAACATTCCTTGCAAATTTATTAGAATTCATTGTTGCATGCATTTTGGTCAAATGTCATGACATCATCATGATGATGTCATGGTGACGTTAGCTTCTGGTGCTCCGTGCTTTGTCTGTCGAACTCTGGGGCGCACGAAGGAGGAATGTCGTGGCATCGGGCTTGAGCCGAACCGAACCGAGTCGCGTCCACATCAAATGTATCAACATCTCGTTTCCATGTGTGGGCTTTATATTTTTAACGATACTCAAAAGGGGTTTTACAATTTTGAAAACGTATTAAAATCAATCTGGTGAGGTAATTTAAAATAAGTCTTTTAATGAAAACATTTGGTCTTGCTAAGTTGGTCTAAGTGTGTGTTGTCCATGTGGGAAACCATGTTCCAAGTTGGTAGAAATATTTTTTTTAAGTATGTGTTACTTAAAATTTTTGAGCTTAAATATGTTAACAGTATTGGTTTTGAAATTCATTTAGGCTTTAATGGTTTCTAATGAAGTTTTGAGTTTGGCAAGCTATTTTAGATTATCTGAAAGAAGACATGAAACTCGCTTTTCGGTGTGCTCGAGTTGTTCGATGTTGTGTGAAGAACAAGACTGGAGCAGGAAGCACTCGAAGATTTGATGAAGATCTGCAGAACCCACATATATCAAGGGGGAGTCTGTAAATGCACTTCAGGATGATAAATGCAGGAAACGGCTTCTCAAAGACTCGTTGAAGATTTGCAAATCCCGCATAAATCAAGGGGGAGTCTGTAAGTGCACCAAAGTTTGATAAATGCTGGATACTGCTGAAGTTTCAACATTAAGGGACTAATCTTGTAATTATGTGAAAGTGCCACAAGTTTGGACAAGGGTTCTTATACATATGAGAACTTATGGATTTATCTCTCATGAGAACTTGTGGATTTATCCATGTGAGAACTTGTGGATTTATCCATGTGAGAACTTGTGGATTTATCTCTCATTAGAACTTAGTGGTGAGAACTTGTGGATTTATCCATGTGAGAACTTGTGGATTTATCTCTCGTCAGAACTTAGTGGTGAGAACTTAGTGGTGAGAACTTGTGGTGAGAACTTTTATATAGTGAGAACTTGTGGTGAAAACTTGTGGTTTTATATGGTGAGAACTTAGTGTGTGAACTTGTATTTTTCAATAGTGGTGAGTACTTATTTGTTAAGTACTGAGAGTTTCATTGTCATGTTGTGAGAACTTTGGTGTGTATATATTCTTAGTGTCTTGTACGCATCAGGCAACTGAGACATTTCAATGAAACAGTGAAATTTTTGGGAGAAAACTTCTTGTGCAAACAAACCCTAGCTTTGTGTTCATTATTCAATCTATGTGATTGTTGATTGTGCATACTCTGTGTATTCATGATTCTCTCATCTTCTACACCTTCTGTACGAGCTCTACGTTGTGGTACGAGGCACGCGGTGGTGTCCGCACATCGCGTGTGTGTTCGATCTGTCCGGTTCGTGTGTTCGTTGAAGGAAGACGACCTTACAGGGTTTGGACGAAAGACCTCATATGTTTCATGGGCTTAGAACTTGTTTCTGGGCCTAGAGTCTTTCATGAGGTTTATGAGGCCCAGTAACATTCTTGGTAATGTTACTGGGTACTTGGCTATATAAACAGACTTGCATTATACAGAACAAAGGAGAGCACACTAGCAAAGTTTGAGAGAAATTTCTTGTACTATCGTTGGAACCAAACTCTACTGGAATATACACTTGAGCTATAAACTTTGAATCTTTTCTTGTGTTTGTGTGTTCTTTGGCTTGGTTTACATACACACTTGGATTCCGCACTCATGTGTGTGTTATATAACAAGGGAGTAGGTTTATCTTGATCCTCCGAGTGGACCTACAAATCTTATGATGTATTCGCCCCATTTGTTCGGTCATTGTTAAGTATTCAATCTTTACGGTGTTATTCACTTCGGTGATAATGTTACTAGAACTTTGGGTTGATATTTAGTCTTGCATGCTATTATGATTGTATGACTTAGTATACAAATAACATGTGGATTTGAGATTTTATTCATCCTTATGCTGGATCACTTAAGTTAGATCACTTAGTTATTTTTATTTCATGAGTTACATAACAAATCTACTACTTAATAAAATCGGGTTATGGGGCATCACCGAATATGACCAACCCGGATTAATTTAAGTCTAAGTAGCCCAAGCCTTTTATAAACTTTATCTTCTAAAAATTATTCATTCACCTTTTATCTAACATTAGATTCATTTATTTAAATCCTAGTATTTATCGGGTTAACCTTTACCACTATTGGTATTTTACCAGCGCATCCCTAGTTAATTTGGTTTAATTACTAAATTTGTTTTTGGAATGTAATAATGCTTATACATGTAGTGAGGTCCACTAGTGAAATAGGAAGGTAAGATGATTTGTTTTCCTAGTGCTTGGATTCTGAGCAGTATGTCATGTTTACCTTGAATATTCAGTTTTGAACATATTTTTATGAACCCTTAAGTAATCAAGACCACTTTGCTTTATACATACATTTACGTCTACCAAATATTATTGGAAAAGACAGCCATGTTTTAGCCAAACTAAATAAATGTTTGCCCGGTGTGAATCATGTAGCGATAGCACACATTCATTGTTAGATTTCTATCAAGAAGCGACTAATCATGCTCACCATACAAAAGGATTAGAGGATAATGTAATGCCATGCATAAAGGCTGCAGTTTATTAATGCGTTGAGGTGGCCCATCCTTAAGATAGTGCTAGCAACATTACCCGTGTAAGGACTCTCAAAATTCTCATAAAAATACCCGTAACTAATAACCCGGACCCCTGAAACCCTAAACCATATTAAAAATCAAGAAAAACAAAATTCTGGGTCTCAGGCGGGCCACGTAAAAGACAAGCCTTGTCTTACGCCGGCCGCGTCAACACATGTTTCACCGGATAAGTGTTCCAGATCCACGTGGTGTCCAGCTGGCTAACCTACTGATGACCAATCAACCCTACTCGTAGACTAGGCAGCCTCGCGGGCCGCGTAAGTGTTAACCCTGGGTTTACGCGGGCCGCGTGAACCCTAAAAATCAGCTATAAATAGCCTGTTGCATGCACAGTCCACTGGTGTCGAAACAAACTTTCAAAAATGAATTCTTGTTACTCTAAAGTCGAATATACTTTCAATATTAGCGAGGCGCTGCTCCGATACCGGGTATTAACTCGATCGCTGATACGATTCAATGTCCGATCGATTAAACTATCCAATGGATGTTTAAGTATCGCACTTTGTCATTAATTGTGAAGGTTTAATCTCGTGAGTTATCGTAAATGCTGTATTAGTTACTAACCGAGTTCGTGTGCATGTTATTAAATTTAGGTTAAAAGGCTAATCAGTAGGCTAAGCTATGTTCATATAAATCTGCAATGTGAGTCATTCTCTTTTTATCAAATTGCTTTCCAAAACTCTATTTATTTCCAAGTTATAATTACAGGGATTAAGTCTTTGTAGTCACCAAATTACAGCCGGTATGTGGGGTTCTGTATACATTACTTGATAAACTTCACCATTGGACAACGGGTTGGGTGATATGACCATAGTCACAGACACCATTGGACTCTGAGGTTACCGATGGATGGTCGAGTGACAAATACTGTGGGTAGTTGGTTGATATATGGAAACATTGTAATCGCTCTTAATACTGTAAATTATAACAAACGCGTCGTTTTCATAAAAAAGAATGATTCACCAGTATTTCCCACTGACAAAACCTTTTTCAAACATGTTTCAGGTGATCTGTTGTGATCCAGGAAAAGTGCCATGAAGCACTACAAGCTTAAGGAAGTGACTCAATATAAAATAAAGAAACATGTTTTGAAAAATAAAGATTTCTCAGTGAAATCGTATGATTGTAAACTATCGGGGTTTGTCCCGAATTGTGAAATAAAATAATCAGGAAATTTCAGTTTTAAAAAGATCCTGAAGAAAACTTCCGCTGTCAACTCAATTAAATAAATACCACGGGATTTTCTGTTCCGCGGCTCTTGAAACGGGTCAAACCGGGTCGGGGCCGTGACAGAAAAAGGTGGTATCAGAGCCACTGATTTAAGCCAATTAAGCATTTAGAAAATACTTAATTTTACTAATTGCTATTCTGTGATTATGTGTTTTATTATTTGAATATTTGTGTACAGTATGGGTAAGCAAAAGCTTTCAAACATTTATCTTAAGTTAGATAGGTTATCAAACGAGAAGGGAAGTTCATCCCAAACAAATTCCTCAAAACACTATGCAAATCCTGAAGAAGGAATATTTGTTCGAAATGCACAATATGAGGAACCACTTTCTCCTAATAAAAGAAGTTTGATTATTAGGAAAAGTCAGGAGAAATTAAAAAAATCACAACCAAAAGAAAAGAGAATTAATCAGAAAACCCAAGAATTAGGCAGTAAACCACCATGGGAAGACAAGTTAAATGAAAAATGGGCAGATCTCTATATGCTAGCCACTGTAGCAGTAAATGCAAATCTTTAAATACTCTGACTCAAGTTTTAGCACCCTTATCACCTACAAGCCAGAAACCTTGTCCAGGAAAATAAATAAGTTTACAGTAAACCCTGGTGTGTTTTAATTTTCAGTTATCTTTGTATAAATTAGTCACATGGTATACAATAATATTTAAAGGTTAATTATGAAATTTGTTATAAAATTTTAACTTAGCAATTTTTGTGTATTTTGCATATATGAGAAACAGCATGAATGACTTGTCTGAAGCCCTTCAGAATTTAAATCTCTATCCGATGAAACTACAGGTTTCCAGAGATTTTAATAGGTATATACCTGATATAGAAGAACCTATGGAATTCAACGCTCCACCTCCGGAGAAACCCAAACCTAAGAAAAGGAGAAGATTTGTGGGATGGAGGCGTGTGCGCAGAAGGAAACCCGCCACTAGGAAGATTCCCAAAATAGAAAATCCCTTAGACAAAGGGAAGGGGATTGAAGTCGGGGAAGGTTCTAGGCAGATGGAAATGCAGTTTGGGGAATATTCTAGGAAAATGGAAATGGAGTTCGGGGAAGGTTCTAGGTAAACCAAGATAGAAATTGGGGAAAGCTCTAGACAAATTGAGGAGTTACCATTTCAGGAGGAACTGGATCGTGCATTGGTGAGCTGTGATGTCGTCAGACCTATCAATAATAAACTTTACCCTTATCCTGCTGAAACTGAGTTACCAATGAACTTGGAACCAGCAATTCCAGAACCTATAATCCACACCCAACCTCTAGGAATGGATGAATGGTGGACCAATGATTGGCAGTTCCAAAACCTTCTCAACAGTCCTTATTCCTTTCTCCCTCAATTCGACCCGGAACCTATACCAAACCCACCAATGAGCAATGAAAATTTAGCTGAACTCCGCCACTTTGGCGAGGAGCTGGTGGATGCAGGTAATCGGATCAGGGAAGTAGGAGAACAGATCTCCTGGAAATACGACGAGAGGGAACGTCGTTACTGAAATACCAACTGACGAGGGATAGTGGGGTTGTGAAACTATGGTTGTATAATAAATAGAAAAATATAATTTTGTAAAATAACTACAAATAAAACTTTGTAAGATAAATGGTGTATATTGATGCATATTATAAAATATAAAAATAGGAATCGAGAAATCGACAGTTTTGGCTATATGTGTATTCTGAAATTTGTATGATTGTTTTGTGTATAATTGTTATTTATTCGATACTAATAAATATATTAATTATCAGATGGAAAACGCTAATAATGAACCAGTTAATGAGGTTAATCAATCTTAGTAACATCCGTAGGATCAATTTATGACTAGGCAAGATATAGAAAATATCGTTGCTCAAGGAATTGCCAATGCTATTCCAGCAATACTTGCTGCTGCCCAGAAACCTGTTGAACCCCAACAAATCATTTCTAACAAATGTATTTCTGAAGATAACTTCAGTAATAGCATAAACGGAGGCGGTAATCATCACGATAATGATTCTCGGCAGGCAATGAAGGAGCGACTGCAGCACTGCGTTGGTTAGAGAAACCCGAGGCAGTTATTACAATAAGTAAATGTGACAAGGACGACAAGGTCATGTACGCGTCAAATCTGTTCAAAGAAGGGGTGCTAGAATGGTGGAATACAGTACTTCAAGCTAAAGGAAGAAGTATAGCCTATGCCATGAACTGGGAAGAATTTAAGAGTCTTGTAGAAAGAAAATTTTGTCCCGAATATGAAAAAGATCAAATGGAGAATAAATTTCTAAATCATCGAATGATAGGTGTAGATTGTCGCGGGTATACTTCGACATTCTTCGAATATGCTAGAGTGGTACCAACACTGGCTTCGCCAGAACCGGTACTCATTTCTCGCTATATTTGGGGACTGATTGGCGAAATCCGTAATATCGTTAAAGCTGCGAGACCTCGTACTATTGACGATGCGGTAGAATTAGCTAACACCCTAACTGGCGAACTGGTACGCACACGGGATGAAAACAGGAAAAAGGAGCTGGCTCAGAAAATTACCCAAGGATTTCATACGGGTAATAATAGCAGTTTCAAGAGAAGAGGAACAGGGCAATCCTCAACTCCGCCGTTCTGCAGGAATTGCAAAAAGAAACATTATGGAAGATGTAATATAATCTGCAATTTTTGCAAAATGGTAGGACATCGTGAAGAAGACTGTAGAAAGAAAACAAGAATCTGCTTTAACTGTGGCGAAGCCAGACATTTCAAAACAGAATGTCCTAAATTGGTCAAACCAGCAGACAACAAAGCCAAGACGGCCGACGGAGCTACTAAAAAGAATGTCAGAGCATTCCAGCTGACCACTCAAGAAGCAGAACTCATTCCAGATGTGATAGCTGGTACGTTCTTAGTTCACAACGTGTATGCAAAAATATTATTTGACTCTGGTGCAAACCAAAGTTTTATCAATACTTCATTCTGCCAAGCTCTTAATTTACCTTTAACCAACCTTAAGCAAATTTTTACAGTCGAAACGGCAGATGGGAATTCAGTTAATATAGATAAGGTTTTGCAAAAAGAAAATATAGAACTTTCAGGTCATAAATTTCATGCAAACCTGTTACCTATGAAATTATCTGAGTTCAATGTTGTGTTAGGAATGGATTGGTTAATAGCCAACCATGCTCGAATCCTTTGTGATAAGAATTCCATAGAAATTCAGGCACCTACTGGGGAAGTAATCCTGATTACAGGAGATAAACCACGTAAACCCATGAAGTTCATTTCAGTAATGAAAGTTGCTAGTTATGAACGAAAACAAGGAATAGTATATACGATTTCAGTAATCATTAGTACTAAGGGTAAAGAACTTAAGGAGATTCCTGTAGTCTCAGAATACCCAGATGTATTCCCAGAAGAATTACCAGGATTACCACCAGATAGGGAAGTAGAATTTAGAATTCATCTAATTCCAGGAACTACACCGATAGCCAAGGCACCTTATCGGTTAGCACCCACAGAAATGTTAGAACTGAAAAAGCAATTAGATGAATTACTAAGTAAAGGTTTCATACAACCTAGTTCATCCCCGTGGGGAGCAACAGTGTTGTTTGTAAAGAAGAAGGATGGTTCGATGAGAATGTGTATTGATTATAGAGAATTGAATAAGGTTGCAATTAAGAATCGATACCCATTACCTAGGATTGATGATCTATTCGATCAACTTCAAGGAGCTAGATACTTTTCTAAGATAGGTTTACGTTCAGGGTATCATCAGTTGAAGGTACAAGAAGAAGACATACCTAAAACTGCTTTCAGAACTAGGTATGGTCATTACGAGTTTACAGTCATGCCCTTTGGATTAACGAATGCACCTGCAGCATTTATGAACATGATGAATAGAATCTGTAAACCGTACTTGGATAAATTTGTAATTGTTTTTATCGACGATATACTTATTTATTCCAAAAACCAGGACGAACATTGTCAGCACTTGCATGCACTCTTAACTTTGTTAAGAAAAGAAAAGTGTAGGTCCCTCGGAGGTTGAGGTCAAACCTATTCCTTGTTATGTCTAACACACTAGCAAGTGCGGAATCCAAGCTAGAGTGCAAACCGAGATAGAACAAGCACAAACACAACACACAATCTTCACCGATTAACACCACTTGTATTAATACGAATGAAAGATTCGGTTACAAAGCTATGTTTACAAATGTGTTTTGCAAACTCTCTAAAACACGCGTGTGTGTGTGCTCTCAACAGAATGTTCACTCACTTCTCACCCTTGTCTCTTCTCCTAATGAAGTGAACACATAACATGAGTATTTATACTCAACACAGCTCGTCTGGTCGAAGGATCAGATAGACTGATCGAAGGATCATCTATCGATCTGAAACTCATCGAAGGATCCACATATACCTCGAAGGATGATATCCTTCGAAGTCCATCATCCATCGAAGGTTTATCTTTCGAGCACATCATCGAAGGATATAAACAATCCTTCGATGACGCATCCTTCGACACAAACATGTCACAACAAGGTGCTAACTGTTTGGCCAAGTCAAACCAGGAGGATGGTTGACTTGGTCAAACTTACATCAACCTTACATCAAAGACATCGTTTGGTATCATGACAAAATACAGACAAAGTACAGACACAAGTGCACCAACAAACTCCCCCTTGGCTGTAGCTTTGTCTCGATCTTCATTCTTGTAGGTCCCTCGTGTCTTCAAGTCTTTGACGTCCTTTCAAGTCTTCAATGTCGGAGGATCTTTAAAGTCTTCACGTCTTGAAAGCAGAAAGTGTACCAACAAACTCCCCGTTTCATGTAGGAAGTGTGTTGACAAACTCCCCCTTAACATAAGCTCCCCCTTGAGTTATGCTCGTGAAAGTCTTGATCTTTAGAACTTGAGATCCTAGTGGTGTTGATGATGGTCAGCGGCAACTCGATCATCTTCATCATTTGAGTGCCTTCACGTCGTGTCTTCATTCCGAAGCTTGTCATCGACCATGTTCTCCTTGCCTTTAGAATCTGCACATGCAAGAAATCTAAACGCGTAATGAGAACAACTGCTTGGAATGTAGCAACATAAACAAACGACACACGTGTGACCATTGTTTAAACAAACACCGTCCGACAGTTTGAAAGTTTAATGTATTTTATCAATTTCAATTTTAACTTTCAACACTTTGCAAATTTCGACCGTTTATGAAGATTTAGTCATTTTCGGTTTTCGTTCAGGTTTCAGGTAACGAAGACTCGAGCTCCAACATCGTACGATCGAAAATAAAACAGAGATAAAATCTTTTTGGCTTTTATAAAGTTTATATTAAAACACACCTAAAATCTTTTTGGAATTTTTGAATATTTCAAATGTAAAGACAGAAAGCAGTAAATAAATATATACAAAGGTGCAGAATCTGAAAGCATTAAATAAATATTTACAGACGTTCTTTTTGCGAGTTTCGAGGGTAAGAGAATCATATCAGTGTACGGTCATGCCAAAACGCTCTTGTTGTTCAATTAGTTAACATTAAGATAAGCATCCTATAACGATTATCGGTATTGTTGTCCACTTAAGCTCAACTTATCAGATGTAATCATGGCGAGGGGATACGTTAGGGTATGATTTATACTTACCGACCGGTGTTCATCCACATCACGACACATTCCCGTATCAAGGTATGCACGAGGGTTCATCTTACCGGTGAGTATACCGATTATCATCTGTTTGACCGTATATGATGTGAGATACTCACTTATTTTGATTGAAAACAAGCCCTATGTGATAGAATCACTTATTGATGAGGAACTTGATTTTCGATGCATGAGGGCACAGGAGCAAGTCCGTGAACAGGTCAGTACTTTCGTACAGCAGAGAGACGAACTTGACTCCCGGATAAATGTGATATTTTATCACTTATTTGTATGGACATGTGATTGTTGATCACTTATTGAGGTCGAATGCAATATGTACACGTATGTATGGTATCATGGAAGATCTAGACTTGCGTCCCCGTTATTTTTCGGTAAAAGATACAACCATGATACCCAGATGATAAGCAGCATAAAGACCGAATATCTCAGAACCTCGGCAATCTCTCAAACGAAATTTCGGTACTAAGACCATATGCCAATGAATGGTTCCCACCCAGTCTTCAGTCGGATTTAAGTTTATATCACCCTGCACACTTTAAAATGATTGTGAGCCTACCGATACATCTTATATAGAGCTGCTTATCGTTTTTCAGTTTAGGTTTAAAGAGGTTTGGACAGACCACTGATGTACTATCATTTTCTCTTTTGCTCGCCAGGAAACTCATTTTTGTTTTTCTATTGTTTTTGTGTTTTTGAAATTTTTCGATGTTTTTGGATTTTCAAATTTTGGATTTACTCCCCCTAAAATCAATAAACTAAGATAAATTTAAAACACAAAGGTATTTACAAAAATGATTTTCCGATGTTGGTTTTACTCTTGCTTGACCTTAATGCCGTTTACCAATAATAAATAGTCAAATCTTGATTTGTCAAAAGCTTTGGTAAAAAGGTCGGCACGTTGGTCATCGGTGTGGACATAAGCAACATCGATTAGCCTTTTCTCAAAGCAATCACGTATGAAGTGATACTTAATTTCGATGTGCTTAGTCTTTGAATGCTGCACAGGATTTCTAGTGATCTGTAAGGCAGCAGAATTATCAATGTAAATAGGAGTAGTTAGGAATTCAAAACCGTAGTCGCGCATTTGTTGTTGGATCCATAGGACTTGGGAGCAACAACTTGAGGCAGCAATGTATTCAGCTTCGCATGTTGATGTAGCGACGCACGTCTGCTTCTTGCACTGCCATGTGACTAGGCGATTTCCCAAAAACTGATATCCAGCCGTTGTGGATTTGCCGTCGATTTTGCATCCGCCAAAATCAGAATCACTGAATGCGATCAAGTCAAAGTTATTATCCCTAGGGTACCATAGACCGGTGTCAGGGTAACCCTTCAAATAACGAAAAATCCTTTTTACAGCTGCAAGATGTGAGGCCTTCGGGTTGACTTGATATCTGGCAAGCAGGCACGTTGGGTACATTATATCTGGTCTTGATGCTGTGAGGTACATAAGAGATCCGATCATCGCGCGGTAGTATGAGGGGCTAACAGCTTCACCCTTCAAGTCTGGAGTAATTCCGTGATTTTGCGGCAATGGGGTACCGATGGGCGTTTCATTAGACATCTGGAACCGGCTCAAGATGTCACCAACATATTTAGTCTGATGGATGAATATCCCAGACTCAGTTTGTTGTACTTGTAGGCCCAAAAAGAAAGTCATTTCCCCCATAGCACTCATCTCGAATTTATCCTGCATGATGCGCTCGAAATTCCTACACAAAACATCATTAGTAGAACCAAAAATAATATCATCAACGTATACCTGTACCAGTAGAAGATCTCCAACTTGTTCTTTGATGAAAAGAGTACAATCGATAAGACCTCTGCGAAATCCATTCTCCAGCAGATAATTAGATAAGGTTGCGTACCAAGCTCGCGGTGCTTGATGTAGACCATATAGAGCTTTGTTGAGCAACCAAACCCGATCGGGATGGATAGGATCTTCAAACCCAGGAGGCTGTTTGACGTACACCTCTTCTTCCACCACACCATGTAAGAATGCACTTTTCACGTCCATCTGGTATACCTTGAAACCTTTGAATGAGGCATAAGCCAGAAAGATCCGAATTGCTTCTAGACGTGCAACCGGTGCATATACTTCGTTGTAGTCGATCCCTTCTATCTGACGAAAACCTTGAACGACTAGCCTTGCTTTGTTTCGAATAACGACTCGTCATCCTTTTTGCATTTAAACACCCAACGGGTACCAATCTTCTTGTAACCAGCAGGTTTCTCTACGAGTTTCCAGACACCAAGCTTCTGGAATTGTTGCAGTTCTTCCTGCATTGCTTCAACCCAAGAGCTATCTTTCAAAGCTTCTTTCCAAGTTCTTGGCTCTTCCTGTGAGACATAACACGCGAAGGACCAATCATTTTGTTGACCAGGTTCTCGGATAGCTGTATACAAGCCTGCATTGTTGTTGTTTCGCAACATGTTTCTTGTTTGAATGCCACTTTGTACATTTCCGATGATGTTTTGTTGAGGATGGGTATTGTGAATCCTTGTTTCTGGATTATCTTGAACTGGAATATTTGTACCCAGATTGTTGAGATTGAGATCAACAACCAATTCAATACCCGGAATTGACGAAGAGGATGATGCAGTAGCTTCAGCTGTTCTAGGGACATCCACTGGAGGTGTACCTTCTGAAGTACCATGTACTGCTGTTGTTGGAGCTTCTTGATCTGCATCGAGAAATTCATCATCCTCTGAAGATTCGTTCAATTCGGTAGCATCGTGAAAATCCTCATTGTCGAGAGCATTATTGTTCACTGAAGATGGTTCTTGATTCACAATAATGGGACGAACCAACGGTGAATCTGTTGCATTGTCACTCTCGAAAAACATCCTTGCCGCAGCATTTTCTTCAACTGCTTCAACATTGATCGAATTGAAAAAGTCATCGTACTCAAACATCCAAGGCTGACCAGGATTTCTAACTGGCAAAGTGTGCCTTTGTACTCTGACTTCAGACCATTCCTCGACCCTTTTAGTCTCTAGATTACAGACTCTTAAGTTCGGGGTGGAATACCCAAGAAAGTATCCTTCAATGGCTCTAGCCCCAAACTTTCCATTAGGATCGATTAGTGTGCACGGAGCTCCAAACGGTTCAAGATATGACAAATCTGGTTTCCGTTTGTGAAGAAGCTCAAAGCAGGTCTTGTTGTGCCTTTTGACTGTAAGGACTCGATTCAACGTGTAGCATGCAGAGGCCACAGCTTCAGTCCAGAATGGAATCGGCAATTGTGACTCTACCAACATAGTCCTAGCAGTCTCGATCAATGTGCGGTTCTTACGTTCAGCGACGCCATTCTGTTGAGGAGTATAAGCTGCACTAAATTCGTGAAGAATACCTTTTGAAGTGCAAAACTCCGCCATGGCATGATTTTTGAATTCAGTACCATTGTCGCTACGTATCCGCCTAACTTACAAGTTATACAAATTCTCAATCTGAATGATCAAGTTTTTGATGATACCGAAAGTTTTGCTCTTGTGTGCCATGAACGCCACCCAAGAAAATCTTGAATAATCATCAGTTATCACGAGGCAATATTGATCATTCCTAATACTTTTGTGCTTGACAGGACCGAACAAATCCATGTGCAAACGTTCAAGAGGAACAGCCACCGTGTTGATTTTCTTTGTAGGGTGTCGCTTCTTTGTTTGTTTTCCTTTCTGGCACGAGACACAGACGTCTTAAAGATGGAAGTTTTTAAGAGGAACACCATTCACTAATTCATTTGACACCAAATGATTCATTTTGCGTAAGTGAATGTGACCCATTCGTCTGTGCCAAGAGATTGTGTCTTTTTCTGTGGCTTTGGAAACGAAACAAGTTGCTTGTGCAGACGTTGTGATAGCTTGGCTCATATCAAGGACATACAAATCATTTATCCTTGGAGCAGATAAGAGAATCCATTCTTTTGGAATTTTGAAGCCGGGTTTCAGCACATAACATCCATTTGCATCAAAGTGTACTGAGAACTATTTATCACAAATTTGAGAAACACTAAGAAGATTGTGATCAAGTTGTTGTACGAAGTTGATCTTATCAAAGCTTACAACCCCGTTGGAAATCATTCCTTCACCCGTAATATATCCGCCTTTATCTCCAGCAAAAGCAACATAACCTCCTCTAATAGATTTGACGTCGTAGAGAAGCTTCATGTCGCCTGTCATGTGCCTGGATGCCCCACTATCAACAATCCAATGACTACTGATAGTTCCTCCTGGAACACCCTGCACATGAACTCACTCGATTAGTTGGAGATGGGGACCCAAGCCATTGTGGTCTTGGGTCTTCCATTTTTATCAACAACAATAACCTCCACCTTTTGGTGATTCGGAAATTGTGATGGCCCCTCTGAACTTGTGATTAATTTAGGTTTCCATGTCTGTTGAGTTTTACCAGTTTGATTGTTTAAAAATTTAACTTCGTGATTGTTTGAAGTTTTTGAAAATTTTGAGTTTTCTGGCTTAACTGAAACAGATTGTTTTTGAACCACATCAGTTTTAAGTGCCTTTTCAATCACCTTGACTTGTTGGCGTTTCTGTTTCTTTTCCCTTTCTCTTACAAGTCGGGGATCTTGTTT
Organism: Helianthus tuberosus; assembly: GCA_030545235.1. NCBI lineage: Eukaryota > Viridiplantae > Streptophyta > Magnoliopsida > Asterales > Asteraceae > Helianthus > Helianthus tuberosus. The sequence continues at coordinate 172,951,419 of CM060351.1, forward strand.
TGCAGAAACAGATCGCTTTTGGTGATTGTGTTCACGGGGACCATCAACCTTTGCTTTCAACTTATGAAGATACGGACAGTTTCGAACTATATGTCCAATTGTACCACATTCAAAACATGATCTTCGTTCAACAAACCCCGAAGTATCATGTGTTCGTCTTGCCGATGATGAACTTTGTGATCCCGAGGTACTAGGTTTTGAACTATTTGGTTCATTCCTTTTCATCACTGTTGCTTTCTTGACAAAATCTAAGTTAGATTGATTTTCAAACTTTTCAATTTTGTCCGTTCCCTTTGATTTCACAAAGTTCACATTCTTGTTCTTCTTCTGATTCAGCTTCCTTTGACTTTGAGTCGGTGCTTTACCTTTTGGTTTGGTATGATTTTGCTGTTTTTGCACTGTTGGTAATTTCTGATTGCCATATTGTTTTCGAACTTCGGCCTTTGGGATAGGAGGGCACTGTGTTACCACAACGTGTGATCCTTTCTTACCCAGAAACTTACTTGTCGAATTTTCAAAAACTTTACTGATTAAAGATTGATTTACATTCTTAATTGGAAAATCTTTGTCAGAATAAATTTTATTATCACCAACAAGAGTATACAGCAAATCCACACTCTCCGACTCTTGTGCAGACAAGGACTCGATTGCAACAGTCTTAGCGGGTTTTGCAGGAGGATCACACAGAATATGATTCTCAAGAGGTATGTCCTCTTCTTTTATCACCGCATCAGACTTTGCTGAATCAGTATCATCAGACTCATCATCAGAAGAATCAGCATCCTCAACAACAACTGGAGGATCCTGATTCTGTTCAACAGAAGACACACATGTATCTGCTGACACATCCGAATCTGATGATACTTCTTTCTTGTATCCGAGACATGTAGCAAATTCATTGACATCTAGAGGAACAGATGGTTCAAAGTGAGTTCTATATTCCTCATCAGGCAGTGCATCGTAATTGTGTCTCACAGGTGGTGGACATTGCTTGTATCTAATGCATGTGACATCCCGTTTCTCTTTCTGTACGTCAATGATGTGATCCAACACATAGCTAGAGCTCAAATAACTGTCTAGCTTAAGTTGGATCGCCTCACTTTCAGTTTTGACACAAGCCATTTCCTTTTGCATTACCTCAAGGCGAGTGATATACAAATTTATGTCAGTTTGTTTCCTGGAAACCATTTTTGTCAGCTCGGTTTTATCTTTCTTTAATTTTTCAATCATCGATTTAAATTCCTTTTCATGGTTTTCATAAAACATGTTGGCTTCTGTGCACTTAGAAAGATCCACGGTCAATTTCTGATTGTGGATGAATGTCACATCATATTTCTCTTGCAAAGCCTCATGTTTGCTTTGCAATTCACACCACTTATCATTCAACGAAACATGTTTGTCTTGCAAGTCAAACAAACTAGCTTGTAAAGCATCATGTTTGCCTTGCAACTCAGACATGTTTGCATCCAAATCAGCACATCTAACATGCAATCTATCACAATTATCACAAATAACAGCAATAGGTTCATCGACACATACCTGACTTGATGAACTGTCGATATTAGCCATAAAGGCTGAATGGAGAGAAGACGAAGAATAAGCAGCTTGATCCACCAAAATAGATCTTCTTTCAATTCTTGCTGTAGCTTCTTCCAAAAGCTCATCAATATCTGCATCGACTGACGCACTTGATGTCTCATCCACATGATCATTGCCTGAAGTGGAGGATTCTTCATCTGAGCTTCCACTATAACCGGAGCTGTCTTCATCTTCAGAAGATTCATCACCATTGGTGGAAGATTCTCCACCACTGGCGTGTTTAAGATCCTTAACCACTTCAGCAAAACATGTTGTTCCATCTGGAGCATCACCATTCAGCTGAATTGACCAATCACAACCTTCATCTACTTGAACCACAAGTGCCTGATTGGCATTAGATGGTCCTGCTTGACTCTGGTTGTTGACAGGCACCAGTGTGCGCTCGTTGTTCCTTACTTGGTTCTGATTTGCCCTGTTGCCTTGACCTCTGAAAGGATTTTGGTTCCCATGTTGAGATGGCCTCGTACATTCACGTTTGAAATGACCACGTTCACCACAATTGAAACACTTAACAGCCTGCTTATCAAACCCATACTTGGTGTCTTTCTTGCTTTCCAAGCTGGTTCTGCCAGTTCTTTCCATGAAATCCTTTGCTCGCCTAACAGCACTGGCAAAGGCCCACTTGATGTCCATCATCTCCATCTCCTCTTTATCGATCTGCTGATAGTCTTCTTGTGTCAGATTAATGTTACCAATCTGACCTTCCACTAATCCACAGTATGCGCTCACCAAAGTGTTTAGCAGCTCCATGTGTTCCTTTGCTACTTCCACACTGACTTTAGAAAAGCTTGAGGTGTCGAGCCGTACTGTATTTGGCTTTGATTGTTGACCAGCAGATGATGTGCTTCCATAACACGCTTGCTGTTGAGGAGGAAGTGGATTCCCATACATGTCTGTTGGTCCGGTAGATTGAGGAGGAAGTGGATTCCCATACATGTCTGTTGGTCCGGTAGATCGAACAGGTAATGGATTTCCGAACATATCAGTTGCTCTGATAGGTCGTTGGCTTTGCTGTTGTGGTACTGGTTGAGGAACTGGTTCAAGCGGATTTCCATACATGTCTGTTCGAGGAGGCTTGACCGGAACTTGGATAGTATTGCCATACATGTCAGTGCTAGATACAAACGCTGTTTGAATTGGAGCGTGTGAAGAAGGTTTTGTAGAAGTGCTAGAAGTTCCATAATACATTTCAGGATTTTGTGGCACGGAAACTCTTTTTGCCTTGAGAGTTTCTTCCTGATTCTTGTTTTCCAGGAGTTGAACAAAGTCATTGAAGTTTGTTGTAGCTAAAGTGCCATTGTACTTCATGATTTCCAAGAAAGTATTCCATTGAGGTGGCAACGCATCTGCAAACTTTTTCACAATCTCTGCTGAAGTTGTAACAACCTCAAAATTTGCCAATTCAGTCAGCAAATGATTAAATCGACTTGTCAAATCTCCTAAAGATTCATTCTCCATACAAGTAAAACCATCAAACTCTTTCTTTAACAAGTCACGTCTCAATTGACGTGTCGCTTCATTTCCCACGCCCCTTGTCTTCAATGCGTCCCACAACCTCTTCGTTGTCTTGTAACTGACAAATTGATGATAAATATCTTTACTTAACGCCTGAGTAAGAATGGCATATGCCTTCTTTTCCAAATCATAGACCTTCTTCTGATCTTCCGTAAGATCTGCAAACGTAGCAGCAGATGATGCGGCAACCTCTATTGTTTGATCGAAATATGTGATGAACCGCAACCACAATTCTGTATTTTGTCCAAGGACGTATGTATGAAATCTGTCAATCCATCCTGGATATCCGTATAGGTGCATCAACTTTGGAGGCCGATTCAAACTTCCGGTTTCGCTCTCGCTTAAGAGAATGCTTTGAATACTTGGAGTTTAATTTGATACGAATGCCCATTGACCGGTAGAAATTGCATTAGCTTGAGAAGATACCGGTGCGGGAGATTCGGCCCACGAAGGAGACAAACTCGTGTTTCTATACTTTCCACTATCCGGAGACGGAGTACCAAAATACATCTCTGTATTTACCGGAGTACCCCATCTTGGATTCATTTTTGATCAAGAATAATAATACCTGAAAATCACAAACTTGTTAAACATAAACAGACTAAGGTCGAAGGATCAAGACTTGTTCGAAGGATCAACAGTGTTCGAAAGATCACTGTTGAATTTCGAACAATGATTTCGAAAGATTCTCCAAACGAAGGATCCTTATCTTTCGAAAAAGAACTGTAGACCGAAAGATGTAAGCTTCGAAAAGATTCCTTGGTTCGAAGGATAAGTCACAGACTTCGAAGGATGTTCGAAGGATGATTATCTATCGAACCTCCTTTGATCGAAAGATGATCTTTCGACTTCGAAGGATATCCTTCGATCTGCACTGACACAGTTGACAAAGGTGACAGGTTGGTGAAAAAGGTGATGGGTTGGTAGAAACTTTCGGCAGAAGGTATGGTCAGACCATACTTTCTGCCAAAGCAGATTTGAACAAAAAAATAATACCAAGAAAAACAAGGTTCTGACCCAGAAACCGGTCACCGGAGTAAGCCGGAATTTGGCCGGAAATTACCAAATTTCTTAAAAACAAGTTTTTAAGTTACCCAACCCGTCTTTTAACACACCCGGTAAGTTTAGAACACGTTTTTACGACTGGAAAAGCAAGAAAAACACTAAAAACGGGTGCTAAACCATGTGAGTTTTTGTCCAAAACACTCCAAAGTCTTGTATAAACTCGGTTTTTAACAAGGAAAAGAGCCACGGCTCTGATACCACTTGTAGGTCCCTCGGAGGTTGAGGTCAAACCTATTCCTTGTTATGTCTAACACACTAGCAAGTGCGGAATCCAAGCTAGAGTGCAAACCGAGATAGAACAAGCACAAACACAACACACAATCTTCACCGATTAACACCACTTATATTAATACGAATGAAAGATTCGGTTACAAAGCTATGTTTACAAATGTGTTTTGCAAACTCTCTAAAACACTCGTGTGTGTGTGCTCTCAACAGAATGTTCACTCACTTCTCACCCTTGTCTCTTTTCCTAATGAAGTGAACACATAACATGAGGATTTATACTCAACACAGCTCGTCTGGTCGAAGGATCAGATAGACTGATCGAAGGATCATCTATCGATCTGAAACTCATCGAAGGATCCACATATACCTCGAAGGATGATATCCTTCGAAGTCCATCATCCATCGAAGGTTTATCTTTCGAGCTCATCATCGAAGGATATAAACAATCCTTCGATGACACATCCTTCGACACAAACATGTCACAACAAGGTGCTAACTGTTTGGCCAAGTCAAACCAGGAGGATGGTTGACTTGGTCAAACTTACATCAACCTTACATCAAAGACATCGTTTGGTATCATGACAAAATACAGACAAAGTACAGACACAAGTGCACCAACAAAAAGCTTTACCCCAAATTCTCGAAGTGTGAATTTTGGCTACAAGAAGTGCAATTTCTAGGTCACATGGTGAATCACGAGGGCATTCATGTAGATCCTGCTAAGATAGAGGCAATTACCAAATGCAAGGTTCCGCAATCCACAATGGAAATTAGAAGTTTTATAGGTTTAGCCGGATACTATAGACGGTTTATTAAGGATTTTTCCAAGATAGCTGTACCATTAACTAAGCTAACCTGTAAAGTAGTTAAGTTTGAATGGGGACCTAAGCAAGAAGAAGCTTTTAGGATTCTAAAGCAAAAGTTAACAAATGCTCCCATCCTAGCTTTACCAGAAGGGACTGAAGATTTTGAAGTTTACTGTGATGCTTCAAAACTAGGATTAGGATGTGTGCTAATGCAACGCAAGAAAGTAATTGTGTATGCTTCAAGACAATTGAAAAAGCACAAAGAAAACTATGCGACTCATGATTTAGAATTAGGAGCCATAATTTTTGCCCTTAAGATTTGGAGACATTATCTGTACGGAAGTAAATTTACTGTCTATACAGATCATAAGAGTTTAAGATATATATTTGGGCAAAAAGAATTAAACATGAGGCAAAGGAGATGGATTGAAATCCTAAGTGACTACGACTGTGATATTCAGTATCACGAAGGAAAGGCAAATGTAGTTGCAGATGCCTTAAGTCGTAAGTATCGTGAAAAGAAAAAGCGAGTTCGTGCTCTCAGATTAAATCTACAGTTAGATTTAATGGAACAATTGAAGAATGTTCAAGCTACAACAATCAAGGATGATGCTGAAGGAATGAAAGGACGAATAAAAGAATTAGAGCAAGGAGCTGATGGAATTTGGAGATTCCACAAAAGCAGAATTTGGGTACCTAAACAGGGAGAATTAAGAAATAAAATTTTAGAAGAAGCCCATAAATCTAGGTATACCATGCACCCTGGAAACAATAAAATGTATCAAGATTTAAGAAATAACTTTTGGTGGATAGGAATGAAAAAGGACATAGCTCGATATGTTTCTAAATGTCTTATTTGTTCACAAGTTAAGGCAGAACACCAGAAACCTTCAGGTCTACTACAACAATTAGAAATGCCTGTATGGAAATGGGAACTCATAACAATGGATTTTGTTACTAAGTTACCCAAAACCAGAAAAGGTAATGATGCGATTTGGGTAATTGTGGATCGATTAACCAAATCATCTCACTTTCTACCTATAAAAGAAACCTTTAGCATGGAAAGGTTGGCAAAGTTGTATGTAGATGAAGTAGTATCCTTACATGGAGTTCCACCCTCCATTGTATCGGATAGGGATAGTCGTTTCACTTCCCATTTCTGGAAAAGCTTTCAAGAAGCAATGGGAACTCGATTAAATCTAAGCACTGCATATCATCCTCAAACAGACGGACAAAGAAAACGGACAATCCAAACTCTGGAAGATATGCTTAGATCATGTGTGATAGATTTTGTTGGAAATTGGGATGATCACTTACCTTTGATCGAATTCTCCTATAATAATAGTTATCGTTCAAGCATTGAAGCTGCCCCATTTGAAGCACTGTACGGACGAAAGTGCAGAACTCCAGTTTGTTGGGCATAAATAGGAGAGAGTCACTTATCAGGTCCAGAGACTGTGCAAGAAACTACCGACAAAATTACCCAAATCAAGCAAAGACTGAAGACGGCTCAAGATCGCCAGAAGAGTTATGCAGATAATAGACGGAAGCCGTTGGAATTCCAAGTAGGAGACAAAGTACTATTGAAAGTTTCTCCTTGGAAAGGAGTAGTTCGATTCGGTAAGAAAGGAAAGTTAAGCCCAAGATACGTAGGACCATTTTCAGTGATCCAACGTATAGGACCAGTTGCTTATCGTTTACAACTACCAGAGGAATTAGCTGGAGTACATGACGTATTTCATGTATCCAACCTTAAGAAATGCCTATCTGATGAATCTTTGGTAGTACCTCTCCAAGATATAGAGGTAAACGAAAAGTTAAAATTTGTTGAGAAACTTCTTCAGATAGAAGACAGAAAGGTGAAATTTCTCAAACACAAACGGTTAGTACTTGTCAAAGTCAAGTGGGATTCAAAGAGAGGATCTGAATACACTTGGGAGCTGGAATCAGAGATGAAGCGAAAGTATCCTCACTTATTCCAATAAATCTCAAGGACGAGATTTTAAATAAGGTGGGGAGGATGTAAGGACCCTCAAAATTTTCCTAAAAATACCCGTAAGTAATAACCCGGACCCCTGAAACCCTAAACCATATTAAAAATCAAGAAAAACAAAATTATGGGTCTCAGGCGGGCCGCGTAAAAGACAAGCCTTGTCTTACGCGGGCCGCGTCAACACATGTTTGACCGGATAAGTGTTCCGGATCCACGTGGTGTCCAACTGGCTAACCTACTGATGACCAATCAACCCTACTCGTAGACTAGGCATCCTCGCGGGCCGCGTAAGTGTTAACCCTGGGTTTACGCGGGCCGCGTGAACCCTAAAAATCAGCTATAAATAGCTTGTTGCATGCAAAGTCCACTGGTGTCGAAACAAACTTTCAAAAACGAATTCTTGTTACTCTGAAGTCGAATATACTTTCAATATTAGCGAGGTGCTGCTCCGATTCCGGGTATTAACTCGATCGCTGATACGATTCAATATCCGATCGATTAAACTATCCAATGGATGTTTAAGTATCGCACTTTGTCATTAATTGTGAAGGTTTAATCTCGTGAGTTATCGTAAATGTTGTATTAGTTACTAACCGAGTTCGTGTGCATGTTATTAAATTTAGGTTAAAAGGCTAATCAGTAGGCTAAGCTCTGCTCATATAAATCTGCAATGTGAGTCATTCTCTTTTTATCAAATTGCTTTGCAAAACTCTATTTATTTCCAAGTTATAATTACAGGGATTAAGTCTTTGTAGTCACCAAATTACAGCCGGTATATGGGTTTTGTATACATTACTTCATAAGCTTCACCATTGGACAACGGGTTAGCCAAGGGGTGATATGACCATAGTCACAGACACCATTGGACTCTGAGGTTACCGATGGATGGTCGAGTGACAAATACTGTGGGTAGTTGGTTGATATATGGAAACACTGTAATCGCTCTTAATACTGTAAATTATAACAAACGCGTCGTTTTCATAAAAAGAATGATTCACCAGTATTTCCCGCTGACAAAACCTTTCTCAAACATGTTTCGGGTGATATGTTGTGATCCAGGAAAAGTGCCATGAAGCACTACAAGCTTAAGGAAGTGGCTCAATATAAAATAAAGAAACATGTTTTGAAAAATAAAGATTTCTCAGTGAAATCGTATGATTGTAAACTATCGGGGTTTATCCCGAATTGTGAAATAAAATAATCGGGAAATTTCAGTTTTAAAAAGATCCTGAAGAAAACTTCCGCTGTCAACTCAATTAAATAAATACCACGGGATTTTCTATTCCGCGACTCTTGAAACGGGTCAAACCGGGTCGGGGCCGTGACAACCCGCGTGCGTTGCGACACGGCTACATCTCAAACTTCGAAAGGAGGACTCGAAATATATGTAAAATACAATGCACTCAAAAGAAAACCTACCAAAAAAACAATGCTTTTTAAAACGCTAGCCCTATAGCCATGGGCCGTGTTAAAGGAAATTTGTGTAAAACACAATGCACTCAAAAGAAGGAATGAAGTTTTTCATTAATTCGTAACTCCTAAAATGCCATGTAGATATAACCTAGTTAGTGAAAAAGTATAAAAACCTTAGATACGCTAAAGGTTAAAGGGACCAAACGTGAGATTTTTCAACGATTAGTAATGTTGTAAAGTGTTTATAAGGTTATAGGAAAAACACCAAGGTTAAAACTTTGTAGTGTATGAGGGTTTAGGCCAAACGTCAATGTAAAAAACAATGAGAAACCGAAACTGGCTAAACCAGATGCATAAATGCAAACACAGTTCCTTAAACGCCACACAAATATAACTAACTTAGTGAAAATGCTAATTGTAAAAGTTGAAGGGTTAAGGAAGCAAATTATAAAAGTCGAAAAGAGAAAAATTGAAAGTTTTAATTGTGAAAGTGGAGGGGTGTTGGTGGGAAATCCCACTGGCATTTATGTTTTTATTTCTTTTGATATGATAAGATATGATATTAAATGATATGATACGATTGGATAGATACAATGTGATATGATATATATCTCTACACATAACATTATATCATGTTATCAATACTTCCTAGACGAGTATTATAAACAGAAAGCTATCTACCGTCCAGAAAACCAAAAATGAAAAACTATATTTTTAGTTTTTTGTTAGATAACCTAACAGCTTATTCCTATATTAAATAAAAGAGTAAATTACTTACTAAATCCCCGTGTTTTAGTAGATTTAAGTTTAACCACTTATATGGAAAATCAAAAAGTTTAATGCTCTGAGTTTTTAACCGCTCGTATTTTATAACCAAACGATTACCATGAAATCGGAAAGATAAAAAAAATTAATTTTCTTTTTCAATTTTTGTCACCAAGAGATTAATTAGAACTCCACCAGGTTTTTTTTTAAATATTTTTTTCTTTTAGTATATTTTCAAAAATCTTATTTTGAATTTTTGTTGTCTTAGTGTATTTATTATTGATTTTATTAGATAATTGCAAGTGTTCGTTAATTATTAATTATTTGAAGTTTTTTATTTTGGTATTAACGATCAATTGGTCTTCAATCTAAAAGACTAGGTTGGCCTATTTTCAAGAATAAATCAACTCAAATCCAAGTCAAGCCCTTGGTCAAAAATTCAAATTGGTTTAGAATTTGGCTTAAGCTATATGTTTATCAATTTGTACCCAAATATTTTTATCACTCTATACTTCTTTCTTCATTATCACTTGTCAAATAATTACAAGCATTCTAAAACCGAAGCACTTGTTAAACCCTTGAATAACTATTTATACAATAAATCTATTATAGGAATCTATTACAAGACATAAATTATAAAAAGGTGTATCTTTATGGAATACTTCATATCTTAATGAATCATCACAACCAACCCTCTGAATTGTCATTAAAACTAATCTTCAAATCTTAATCAATCATCACTAGCTTCTCACCGTTCTGTGCCAAACTAAAAATTTCCGATTCTTGAAGAACACCATCCATGGGAGTCCAAAAACCACGTCAACGTCAACAAACCGCATTGTCAGGTCCACAACTACTCGAAGTTGCATATTGTTATTATTTTTGTCGAGCCACACATCGGTTCATGACCACACACTATTGCCAAATTAGTCAACCAATTGTTCACCTAAGCTTTCAAGGCGAGTGTTCGGATGAAAGCGTTAACTTTTCTACGTTCATGCTCGGTTGAACTCAGACTAAACCACATGAACAGTTTCCGTCTAAATTCTTTCGTGATGTGCCCTTCACACTTAAGCTTCCAGAACACCACACAATATTCATAGTTCGGATCCAAGTTACTAGGTCCTACCCTGTGGGCCAGAAAGGGTGTGATACGTTCAAATGTACTATCAGAATCATGGGCCTCCGTACTAGCTGGCCTCTTTCTTGACATCCCATCCAAGGGAGTTAACAGCTGCCACTTCTCGTCATCTACATGAGGAACTATGACGATATTCGTGTCCAGCCCGTTTGACGTAGATGGTGACCCGTCAGCTTTCCAAGTGTTACTTGACCAAATGACCACGCCCACTCAATTCTGGACCTGATATATCATCCAAGCCTCTTCCATCTTCAACCCAAGTTAGTTGTGGCAGTTTATTCTTCTTTCTTCATTATCACTTGTCAAATAATTACAAGCATTCTAAAACCGAAGCACATGTTAAACCCTTGAATAACTATTTATACAATAAATCTATTATAGGAATCTATTACAAGTCATAAATTATAAAAAAGGTGTATCTTTATGGAAAACTTCATATCTTAATGAATCATCACAACCAACCCTCTGAATTGTCATTAAAACTAATCTTCAAATCTTAATCAATCATCACAAGCTTCTCACCGTTCTGTACCAAACTAAAAATTTCCGATTCTTGAAGAACACCATCCATGGGAGTCCAAAAACCACGTCAACAAACCGCACTGTCAGGTCCACAACCACTCGTAGTTGCATATTGTTATTATTTTTGTCGAGCCACACATCGGTTCATGACCACACAATATCGCCAAATTAGTCAACCAATTGTTCACCTAAGCTTTCAGGGCGAGTGTTCGGATGAAAGCGTTAACTGCTCTACGTTCACGCTCGGTTGAACTCAGACTAAACCACATGAACAGTTTCCGTCTAAATTCTTTCGTGATGTGCCCTTCACACTCAAGCTTCCGGAACACCACACCATATTCATAGTTCGGATCCAAGTTACCAGGTCCTACCCTGTGGGCCAGAAAGGGTGTGATACGTTCAAATGTACTATCAGAATCATGAGCCTCCATACTAGCTGGCCTCTTTCTTGACATCCCAGCCAAGGGAGTTAACAGCTGCCACTTCTCGTCATCTACATCAGGAACTATGACGATATTCGTGTCCAGCCCGTTTGACGTAGATGGTGACCCATCAGCTTTCCAAGTGTTACTTGACCAAATGACCACGCCCACTCAATTCTGGACCCGATATATCATCCAAGCCTCTTCCATCTTCAACCCAAGTAAGTTGTGGCAGTTTCCCAGAGTCTCGGGCTTTAAGTATAGAGTCTGGTTCAGCATCTTTGGCACCAGATGTTCCTTCAATTTGAGGAACAGAGCCTTCTGCAAGGGGGAAAAATAAAACATGCATAAGAATTGAAGGGTCAATTCGGGTCATGTAACAGAAAAAAACTAGCTAGCAGACGCACAGGTCACCTAAATCATTTTGTTCAAAAAAACAAATTATTATATTGGAACAGTATGGTTTTTGTAATCTTAATTGATGTACTAATGATTTAAAAATAAAGTACAATTTGGACATAAAACGTGCACCTAATTCAGCCCAACCCGACCCATTAATAAAGTATGTTTGTTTCGCTAGTATTCACCCATTAAGAAAATAGATAAATGGAAAAATAAATTTACTAACCCGCGCAAGTGTTGAGTGGTGGGATGCAATATTCCATAGAGTATGCAATAATTTTAAACCACTTAACAAATATTTGAAATGCTGCTTATCTGGCTTATGTGATGATACAATATCTTTCATTATGTGCTGAACAAGAGGTCTTCCTAGATTTTCCACATTTATCTGAAACATCAAGATGTTTATCACATTTACAAATAGACAGTCAGCAAAATTTTATTAATAATTAAATAATTTAAATTATTAAAATTATAATTAAAAAAAATCTACCAACCTCAAAAGATGATCCATTTATAGTATATTTAATGATACCATTCATGGCATCTCTTATTAACTTGCCAAGATCCTTAGAACTAAATATATGAAGCTTTTTGACAGAAGAAATTAAATCATTTTGCTGCATATAAAAAGTATTCTATAAGTCAGAATATGTGAATAATATGTGAATATCAATGAGTTAGATGGACTGAAAATAAAACTCTACGACTATTTGAAAACCAATTTAACAATCACATCACTAAAACAATTAATATTTTTTTGAATAAAAATATACTTTTTCTGTCCTAGCCTATAACCATGATCATGTATAACCTACATACTTTAAACTCACAAAACAAATCATATGTCTACCTATAGTTGCTCCTAATAGGTGATTGTGAAAAGAGTGAGTGATGTAACTTAGGCTGGACGGTATCGTGGCGTCGTCCACCCCGTCTCCACGCGGCGCCGTCCCCCTCTCCATGCCGCACCCTCCGTCGTCGTCCAGTCATCGTCCTCTCCGTCGGAATTTCGACGTCCAGGACGGAGCAAAACATGTGGGCCCCCTCTTTCTTCTCGGCGCCGCTCCGTCACCTCATGCCGCCACCCCCGTCGCCGTCCATCCCTCCGTCACCATACCGTTCAGCCTTATAAGGAAAAGTTTGCATTTGTGTTTTGAAAGTGATTATATGATATTAGTTTAATAATCATAATCAAAAAATCAATTAATATGATGATCCATTGATGCTTAAACGTTTGGAAACTTATAATTTAGCATACCAATAGATAATATGGTCAAAAGAGACGCTATATGTGAAAAAAGTAGCAATGATAAAATAAATGAGTTCCGAAACACAAATCCAAACATCCCTATATAACTAATCATAATGTTCCTAGTTCGGGCTTTGATGGTTTCATGTTTGGACGTATTGAGCCTTTTTATGTTATAACATATTCTATATAGAAATGAGTTTGGTAGACTTGGATGATTGAATAATGATGCTTTGGTTGATTGGTTTGGCTTAAATAGACAATCAATTTTCTAAATTAATAGGTAAACCAAATATCAATTTGAAAATTAACATAAAAATGAAAAAAAAAAACGGACTATTAAGGCAAACCGAATACCCAGATGGCCAGATGAAAAATTAAAAATCTAAAAGTCAATTGGAAATAAATACTTTTTTAAATAACCTCTCAATATATAACCATAAACTTTTTAAAAAACCTCTAAAATTAAGCAGTTAACAGGTCAACCTTTTTATTAACCCAATCGTGCCCGGCTTTACATGTTTGATAAACGGGCTATATTATGCAACCCGAAATCTTATTATTTAATTGTTGTCCACATGTTTTGGTGTTCACATGCCGACGGCTTATTGTTTAAACTACTGGTAACGGTTTTTGATTTCAAAAACAAAAACCTTGACATTTTTAACAGAACCATTACTAATGGTGTGGTTCCAGTTTAGTTTTATGTTATAACATATTCTATATAGAAATGAGTTTGGTAGACTTGGATGATTGAATAATGATGCTTTGGTTGATTGGTTTGGCTTAAATAGACAATCAATTTTCTAAATTAATAGGTAAACCAAATATCAATTTGAAAATTAACATAAAAATGAAAAAAAAAACGGACTATTAAGGCAAACCGAATACCCAGATGGCCAGATGAAAAATTAAAAATCTAAAAGTCAATTGGAAATAAATACTTTTTTAAATAACCTCTCAATATATAACCATAAACTTTTTAAAAAACCTCTAAAATTAAGCAGTTAACAGGTCAACCTTTTTATTAACCCAATCGTGCCCGGCTTTACATGTTTGATAAACGGGCTATATTATGCAACCCGAAATCTTATTATTTAATTGTTGTCCACATGTTTCGGTGTTCACATGCCGACAGCTTATTGTTTAAACTACTGGTAACGGTTTTTGATTTCAAAAACAAAAACCTTGACATTTTTAACAGAACCATTACTAATGGTGTGGTTCCAGTTTAGTTTTATAGTTTAGGCTTTATTGGCCCTTTATTTAAAATGAATAGTATATAAAATAAAAGTGCAAAAATTGAAGTTGTCAAAATTTAATCAAGTTGTTCGTTTTTTTAATACAAACTTAAAATAGGATGCCAAAAAATAGAAGTTTAGAAAAGGTTGTCCATCCAAAATAACCAGAATAAAAGGTTAATCTGAAATACCTAAACAAAGTTTTAAAAGTTGTATAGCATCCAAAGCTTAAGATAAAATACATACAAAGCCCAACAATTCCACTTCAAAGTTCAAATATAATAACCCCAGTCTTTTTATGATAACTAAACTTAAGATAAAATACAAATACATTATTATATATATAATATGAAATAACAAAACCGATCTATAAAACCAAACTGATGACCGGTTTGCACTTGTGATCTTTCATGGTTTATAACCAAACTATGAACATTCCTAGTTTAATTAAACCCAGTAAGAAATTGTCACCCAGATTTATACCATGGTTTTTTTATAAAAATTAAAAAAAAAAAACATATCTTATTCAAAACTGTACGTCATGACTCTCTTCTTTTATTGAAGATGAAAAAAATAAAATCCACTAATAGATAAACAAACTAATAAAAACATTACTCACCAGTGTAACCTCTTTCCAGCATAGTTCCACCACCTTTTCAGCCACCATTTTATCTTTTCAGTAGTAGAACCGAAGAGAAAAACACAAAAAGAATATCAGAAAAAATGCACATTTGAATGATTAAACAATAACAATTTATGATTCTTGACAACTAAACAACATAAACCCTAGATTACCGTCTACAAACAAGAAATTACTGACAAAAATACATCCAAAATCAAAAGATCTTTGTAATATAATTACGGAGCATTTTAAATCTTTGTGTATTGCTATTTAATTAAAATATTACTTTTTAGAAGGATTCCAATACAAAAAAAAAAACACATGTTTTCACGTTTATTCATCGATCAAATAAGGATTCCAATAAAAAAACATCTGTAGATATTTAAATAAGGTTACCTGCATTCGCAGATCTCATTCCTATGAACAATCACCATGCTATCAAGATTAATTAACACGCATTCTTCAGTTCCCTGCAGCATCCGGAATCAGTCAGTCAGTCAGTATAATTATTAACAATATAAACCAAGAATTAAAGATAACTAACCATTCGTCTGTCTAGGATCGGCAAGTGCAGGCAGAAGATGCGTCTGAAGCGGCAGTGGTACACTAGGGTTTACCTACCGACAGAGGCAGTCAGAAGCGGCGCTGAATAATAAAATTGAGAATTAGGATTTGATTTATAATGCTGGTTTATGTGAAATTTTGCATTTTAAACCCTCCTTTTTACACTCTATTTATCTATTAATTATCCCTTTGGCCCTTTCATTTAGTATGTTTGCTAAGACTAAAAAATTTATGTAGTTTTGCTTATGATAGATATACTTCAAACTACACATGTTTACATTAGTTTTCACATTACACAGTCGTGTATCTCTATGTCACATTTCATCGAATTAGGTTTGAAGCATTCATCCACGTACATATACGAATTACATGGGTGGGTGGGATAGCCACTCTCATAACACGATTATGCATGTGCTTCAACATCACATAGCAATATGTGATTTGTTGGGCAGTTATATGACATGTGTGCTAAGTAGAATTAGTGAAACTTTATTCTAGCAACTATAACACAAACGTGTGAATTTTTAAATGTTTCATAAATCTTAAGAATTCAACTTTAAATATACTCAAGATTCTTGCTTTCATCTTAGAGAGAAGGGAGGGGGCTATGATTGTATAGCCAAGTTTAGAGCGTTTCCATATAATTAAGATTTTTTGGTACATTTTAATAGGCGAGTAATATGCTCATGTGTGATTTAACGTTGCATTAATCTAATCTTAGATGTTTTATTAAACATACGACAACACTTAAACGTGTTTAACAACTTCGGTCCCTTACAAAAAAAAAATAATCTTAATTTATATCAAAATGTGTTATCAAAATAAAATGTCCTAATTTGAAGATATGATTTATGATCACATATCTTTAATAGTTTTGAAAACATTTAAGCGATTACTTAGATTCTTTATAGATTTTAAGATTTCATTTTAGATCACGTCTGGTCTTTAGAGTGACAGCGGGTAAAGATTACAGAGCCAAGTTTGGCGCTTTCACTTTTGTTTAGATATGGAGGTTCATATTTACAAGAAGGAAATACAATCATGATGTGTTATACGTTTCGAAAGGAACAAATGTGTAAAATCAATATGTTCTTGAAAAACAAACTTGTTGATACATATCGTGTGGATACGGCTCGACTCGGTTCGACTCGGCTACGAAGTGAAGGCCGTAGTCAAGACATCCTCCTGTCTTGACTCGGTATGCGATTGACCCAAGTCAAAGGCCCAAAGCACAAACAACATGCACATGTCCTTGAAGCCCAATATGAAAACCTCAGGACCATATGCATGACGAAAACCAACATGTTGGACAAAATCCAATTTGATGAAAACCAAATGGGATGAAAACACTTATGGATGAAAACCAAATAGGACGAAATCACCTGATTTCGTCCATATCTTGGATTTCGTCTATGTGTTTTCATGGGCTTCTGATTTCGTCAGTCTGTTACTATATAAATACAGACACAGAACATAATGAAATCAACGAAGTCTGAATAGATTTCTCTGAGAGAACACACACACAACTGAGAGTTTATAGGTTTATCTTGTAAACATTGCTTTGTAATGGTTTCATACGAGTTAATACAATGGAGTGTTAATCGTTGAATCTTTGTGTTTGTGTTCGTCACTTGGTTTAACTTACCCGTTTGGATTCCGCACTTTCGGGTTTGTCGGAAAACAGGGAATAGAGGTTACTCGATCCTCCGGGTGGACCTACAATTGGTATCAGAGCATTGGCTCGATTCCTTGTTTAAACCAAGTCGATTTTCTTGTGTTTTAATAGATTTTAAAGTGTTTTTCAGTTTTGTTCTTATTTGAATATCATACTTTTCTGGAAAATCTTGTTTAAAATCTTTAAAACCTTGTTGTTTTGCTTATTAGTTCTTATAAAACCTTGTTATAACTCTTGTATACATGTTAGTTTTGGGTTTTTATTGAACTTTATTTGCAAAAAGTGTGTTCGGATAATTTCTGGTCACTTGCATATTCATCCAGTTCATAACATCTTCAAGTTGTTCTTGGATAATTTTCATCTTTGATCTATATTTGTTACTGAATCATTGTATTTGTGTTTATTGTTTAGATTATTAAAAGAATTGTTTGACAAATGTGTACAAGTAATGATGAAAGGTTGAAATAATCAAGCATCGAGATGTGTTTCAGTAAGTTTGGTTTGACAAAAGAGGCTGTTGATGCAGATTTTGTGTCCGATGCTTGTCGAATAGATTAGTTATTATTGTACGCTGAATTTGTAATAGTTAGTGAAACGGTCAAACAAACGTGTATAGACCCGCTCGTTTGAAGTGGTCAAACGAGAGGGTTATTTGGTTGACCGTGTGGGTTTTGCTAGACAAATTATGGTTGTATAATGTTTGGTGTCGAAGGATAAGGCATCGAAGGATTGTGTATATCCTTCGATGAGCTCGAAAGATATCCATCGATAGATGAAGATGGACCTCGAAGGATATGTCATCCTTCGAGGTATATGTGTATCTTTCGATAGCTGGATGATCGACAGATGATCTATCGATCAATCAGTTAGATCCTTCGACCATACAACCTGTGTTGGGTATAAATACCAACACTTTGTCATTTGCAAGACTAAGAGAGAATAGGGGAGCCCATTTGAGAGTTCCCTGTGAGCTTCAGTGTGTCTGGGAGAGATCACCACTTGATCTCTCCCCGAATGTATACTCCTTTGGTATTAGTTCGGTTATCATGTAATCGGGCCGACTTGTAATGTTATACTACCGGATTAATACAAAGTTGTTTGTTTATCATCTCTTATCTCTTCCGTTTTTGAACATAATCACAAGAATCACGGTTTCGGTCCCCAAACCCGGTCCTACAATTGGTATCAGAGCCATGGTGCCCGATTTAGTAAATCTAACCGTTTACTAAGTCACATGTGCTCTAGATCTGTGATTTTCGTGAGTTTTGTTCAAGATCTAAAGATTGGGTGAAAATGAGAAAAACTCAGATCTGGACCCGAATATTCAGATCTGTGCTGAAACAAGTGTTCCGTTTTATGTTTTTCACCTATATAATCAAGTTATTATCATCAAAAATAAAAAAAATATAATGTTTTCGTCAAGATCTGCATAAGAACAGTCGCTGTGTTCTTGATGTTCTTGGCGGCTGCTTGAAGACCCGAAAGATGATCCACTCCCGAAAGATGAAACAGTGCTCGAAAGATGAGATTTTGGCTCGAAGGATCCAGATCTGGATCGAAAGATACAAGATATTTGTGGGATCCCTCAACTTCGAAAGATGATCAATTCCAAACAACCAGCATATATCAGTTCGAAAGATGATCAGTTCGAAAGATGATCAGTTCCAAACAACCAGCATATATCAGTTCGAAAGATGATCAGTTCGGAAGATGATCAGTTCCCAACAACTTCGAAAGATGATCCTCGAAGGATATCTTTCCATCTTTCGACCTGATATCTTTCCATCTTTCGACCTGATATCTTTCGACCTGCTGTTTGTTCATCGATTGGGTTTTGAGGATTATGTTGCTGCTGCTGATGAATGTTGCTGCTGCTGATTGTTCATAATCGATGAAGAAGGAAGAGATTTTGGGGGAATGAAATTGGGGCTGTGGATGTTTGGTTCTTTGTGTATCGAAGAGAAGAGGAAGTATTCGGGGGTTTGATGTTGATTGTTCTTCTTGGCTGCTGTTGTTTTTGTATCGAAAAAGAGAGAGAGAGTTTCAGCTGCTGCTATTATTATTTCAGATGTATGGAAGAAGATGATGTCTGCTGTTTATCGAAGATGGAGAAGAAGTCAATGATGCCTGTTTTCTTTGAAAGTGGAATCTTTGAAGCTGGTGCTTGTTTATGAATCGAAGAAGAAGACAAAGCTGAAGAATGGTGGCTGTACATAACAGTTGTCAGCTGAATATGTTTGCAGCTAGGTTTTGGAATGTGCATGGTTGTTGGGCCCACTATAGTACATCAATTACTGGGCCACTTGCTGTTGACGTTGAGTTTGTTTGGACTGGGAAACAAAAATTTGTGGGCTTGGAATTTTATACTTATTGTTTGGCCCAGCTGGAAAATGATGATTTGCTGGGAATTTGAATTCAGCTGGATGTATTTTGCGGCTAGGGCTTCTGGTAGACATCAAATGTTTGATACATGGAGTGTATTGGGCTTGACATTCATGATGGACTCACCTAAAAAAAATGAAGCTTTTATGGGTATTGGATTTCTAATGGACCTTCTATAATGGATATTTTCATTAGTTTATTTGTTTGAGTAAACAAATTACTAGTGGGAGTGGAGTCGGGTGTTCGCGAAGTTCATTTGAACCGCGCTTCTAAATGTTAAAGTCAAATTTGTACGGGTTCAAGAGCGCGCCAAACCAGCACGGGATGATGCGGAATGACGAAAACAAAAGATGATGATTTAAAAAAAAAAAAAAAAAAATGATGAAAACTTGATATTTTTGAAAAATGTGGGGTAGTCACGGTTACCGATGCAAATGTCAAAAATGGTGACGCGACTATTATGGGCCAAAAACAACACGGTATGTTCACTTCCGCACGTCAATGTTTATGATTGTTATCGGTTATTCGAAAATGTTCGAAAGCATTTTGTTTATTGTCATATTCTCGCATTTGAAGACGAACGTATGAACCTAGAATGTCAATACCGGTCCTAACGAGTTCACAAAGTCTTTGGAGGGATACAAGTCGGATCCTACGGGGTACTAGGCGAAATTTCCTTATCAACTAGAATATGCAACGAAGAAATCTTTTTGTTTGTTGTCATATTCTCGCATTTGGTAACGAATGAATGAACCTAGAATGTCAATACCGGTCCTAACGAGTTCACAAAGTCTTTGGAGGGATACAAGTCGGATCCAACGGGGTACTAGGGGACGTTCTTATTCAACTAGCATATGCAAAGAAGAAATTCGTTTTCGTGATTTTTCGAAAAACCAAGAACATTCAACGAAGATTGACGACAGTTCCGCTCAGTGGAGGGAATTGGTGAACATTTGACGACAGTTTCTTTGAAGTGGAGAGAATCTGTTAAGGTTTAGAAATCTTACCAAAGAAATAGGGGGAATAAAAATTTCGTATGTTGAATTTCTTCGGTAAATTTCTAAACGCAATCACAGGTGGTAGAGTTTGTGATTTTCTGGTGATACAATCGGTTCAGCGTGGAATGTTTTGCACATACACATATTTGAGGATTTTAATTAATTCTCCAGCCAGCGTGAAGGGTTTTGCACGGAAAAATACAGGTTTCTA
This sequence comes from Helianthus tuberosus, assembly GCA_030545235.1. Taxonomy (NCBI): domain Eukaryota; kingdom Viridiplantae; phylum Streptophyta; class Magnoliopsida; order Asterales; family Asteraceae; genus Helianthus; species Helianthus tuberosus. The sequence continues at coordinate 172,972,235 of CM060351.1, forward strand.
AAGTCTACAGTAGTTACAAAAGCGTTGTTCACTGAAGACCTGGGGAATCTTTATGAAAGCTGATAGTTCAAGACTGAAGGCCTGCAGGATTCGGTTTTGGGTTTGATGTTTCTTTGGGATTTTACAGGGATCTGGGGGTAACTCAATTCGTTGAGTTTGCAAACGATGTACTTGGTCTAGCTGACTTCCTGAGTACTAATGCTGAAGATCCGTAGTGCATTACGTGGTCAACTTCACAAAGGCGAGACAATGAGATCTGGATGTAGTTCAACTAAGCATGCTGGTTGAGCTTGCAAGGGATACACTTGGTCTAGCTGACTTTCCTGAGTGTTGATTGTAGGACCGTTTTCTGGACCGAAACCGTGATTATCATGATTATGTTCATAGACGGGAAGATCATAGACAGATAAACGACTAACCTGTATAGATTTGATAACATAAGAGTACAAGCCGTCCCGATTAACAAGATAATCGAACCTTTACCAGAGCCGTTTGGTTCCGGGGAGAGATCAAGTGGTGATCTCTCCCTGGTGAGGTCTCAAACCTCCTACAATCTACTCAGTGTTTGAAATGGCAAAGGGTTGCTATTTATAGCTACACCCCTTTGTCTTTCAAACACACACGGTCAACCGAATAACCCTCTCGTTTGACCACTTCAAACGAGCGGGTCTATACAAGTTCGTTAGACCGTTTCACTAACTATTACAAATTCAGCATAAAATAAATCTAATCTATTCGACAAGCATCGGACACAAATCTGCATCAACAATTTCCCCCTTGTCCGTTGCTGTCGAATGCTGAAAATGCAACTGCAATCGATCTTCAGTCAAGTATTCATCTTCTATGTGTTAACAAATTCCCCCTTGACCGATGATCCAGGTAAGTAGTATCTTGACGCTTCTTGTATAATAGTTCCCCCTCAAAGTACGCGTATCCGTGTTGAGCGTTGTGCAATTTCCTCAAAAGGATCAATTGACCGATCTTCCGCTGATCTTCCAATACTCCAACCGGCATTTGATAAGGGTTCCATTCTTTTAAAAACTGCATCAAGTCTTGATCTTCAAGCATACTACAATGATAGAGGTTTCTGGTGAACTGTCTTCTGTAAACCGTCTTTGTGTCACTAGAAAATTACAAACTCTACCACCTGTGATTGCGTTTAGAAATTTACCGAAGAAATTCAACATACGAAAATTTGTATTCCCCCATTTCTTTGGTAAGATCTCTAAACCTTAACAGATTCCCTTCCACTTTAAAGGAACTGTCGTTAAGTTTCAAATGTTCACCAGTTCCCTTCACCTAGCGGAACTGTCGTCAATCTTTACTGAACAAATTCTCTCCACTGAGTAGAATCTTTCAAATGTTCTCGGTTTTTCGAAAAATCACTAAAACGGCTTTCTTCTTTGCATATTCTAGTTGAATAAGAACGTCCCCTAATACCCCGTAGGATCCGACTTGTATCCCCCCAAGGTTCTGCTAACACCTAATCTGAAAACTTTCATCATAGGCATATACTCTTCGACCTTTTGGATTCGTTAGGACCGGTATTGACATTCTAGGTTCATACGTTCGTTTTCAAATGCGAAAATATGACAATAAACAAAATGCTTTCGAACATCTTCGAATAACCGATAACAAACATAAATACTGACGTGCGGAAGTGAACATACCGTTTTGTTTTTGGTTTTTGGCCCATAATAGTCGCGTCACCATTTTTGACATTTTCATCGGTAACCGTGACTACCCACATTTTTCAACTAATCAAGTTCTCATCAAGCTTCATCATCTGTTTTCATCATTCTTAAGTGATTCCCGAACTGGTTTGGCGCGCTCTCGAACTCGTACCCAATACTTAAAATTTTTGGCCCACTAAAATAGTCTTGTACTCTTGGAAAATAAATCCAAGCTGGATGTCTAGTGAGTCCAATATAGAAGCCCAAACCAAACATCATGTGCATCATTCTTTCCTGTCGACATTCACCCTTGGATAAAAGATGGTTAACAGCAGCCGGTTGCCCACATTAGAACCATTTTCGCCCAAAAAAAAAATTAATGTGTTTGTTATAAAAAAAAGGCCCAATATTTCACTCAAAGTGGGCCCAATAGAAACCCTATCTGCCAAAAAGTTCAGCCGACAACATCATCTTTGTCTTCCTCTTCTTTCTTAGCGACACACACACACCTCCAAACCCTAAACCAAACATACATCCGCCACTACCAGACATCCTCGTCATCCTCCACCACCTTTCTGCGATAACCAGCAACAATCGGACATCACCTCCACATTCCGCTTCAACATATCTCCAATCACAACTTTAGAGAAATCAATATTCGTCACATAACGGAATCCCGCATCATATACCTGCTCAGATAGCCGAGAACTGCCGCAAACAGGAACAAGAATCTGAACCTCCGATTCTGTTAAATTGATCTGTGCAAGAAGAAGGTTTCGGAGCTGAGGCCACTCAGTTTACCATTCGAAAGAGTCATCGGTGCCTCTGATGCCGAAGAACCAGGTTCTTCATCGATTGAAGATGACAATTGACGGTGTGGAGGTTCGTAGCGGATGTTCTTCGTTTGTTGAAAACTTAGTCGGACCAGCCATCTTTCAAGTCTCTCAGTTCTGTCTTCGATAAACAACAAGCAACAACTATATCTTCTATCTTTCTTCGATTTATCCGTAACCCCTGTTTCAGTCGACGAAACTGATTGGAGTTTATGAATCGACGAAACTGATTGTTGTATCTTGATGACGAAACAGATTGTTAAACATGCCGACGAAACAGATATCAAAGATCTTGCCGAGGACGAAACTGGAGAAGGTGTTTCGACATGGGGCCTGTTTCGTCGAGACTGGGTATGAAGAAACCCTAGTTCTTTAACCAGCCGCCAAGAACATCTCAAGAACACAGTGTACTGTTCTTTTGCAGATTTGACAAAAACACTGTATTTTTTTTATTTTTGATGATGATAACTTGATTATATAGGTGAAAAACATAAAACCGAACACTTGTTTCAGCACAGATCTGAATAATCGGTTCCAGATCTGAGTTTTTCTCATTTTCACCATTTTTTACATCTTGAACAAAAAGCACAAAAATCACAGATCTAGAGCACATGTGACTTAGTAAACGGTTAGATTTACTAAATCGGGCACCATGGCTCTGATACCACTTGTAGGACCGTTTTTCCGGTGGATCGATAACGAAAACCTATCCTTGCTTATCACGAACACGGTAACGGGTGCGGAATCCCCGTGACGATGCAAACCAAACAAAGTGTAAAACAACACGGATTAACCAATGAAACACACTCTATTGATTAACGGGATGAGAACCGAATACAAACTGATACAAACACAGTTTAGACGGAATTTTGACAGAGTTTCTTTACAAGTATTTTCTGATCTCTCTGCACTCATCTCTGTTTCAAAGTGAAACTGAGATGGTATTTATACTAAAACACAGACCAGAAATGACGAAACTGAAATAACTACGGCGAAACACATAAAGTCGACGAAACACACCTGTTTCGTCGATATACATATATTCCTAATTCTGTTTCGTCAAGTGTTGTTGAAGCCCAACTGAAGACAAAGGCCCACTAAAAGATTAGGCCCACATGTGAAGTTAAGGCCCGGACAAGGTTCTGTTATAAACCATTCACCAATTTCACATATAGGACAAAGTGTTGACATCATCATGACATCACTAAGGTGATGTCATGGTGATGTGTTTTGCGGGAATGGCTTCCGGCGTTCCGTGCCTCGCGTGTCGAACTCTGGGGCGCACGACAGAGGAATGTCGTGTCTTCGGGCTTGAGCCGGACCTAACCGAGTCAAAACCAAGTCGAACTGAGCCGAGTCGAACCGAGCCGAGTCGTGTCCACATAAAGTGTACCAACATTGATGCTGAAGATTAAAGTGCATTACTTGGTCGATTCCACAAAGACGGTTTACAGAAGACAGTTCACCAGAAATCTCTATCAATGTAGTATGCTTGTATGAAATAGAGTTCTTATGACAAGATCAAGACTTGATGCAGTTTTTAAAGATTGGAACCCTTATCTAATGCCGGTTGGAGTATTGGAAGATCAGCGGAAGATCGGTCAATTGAGCCTTTTGAGAAAATTGCACAACACCCAACACGGATGCGCGTACTTTGAGGGGGAAATATTATACAAGGAGCATCAAGATACTACTTACCTGGATCATCGGTCAAGGGGGAATTTGTTAACACAGAGAAGATGAATACTTGACTGAAGATCGATTGCAGTTGCATTTTCAGCATTCGACAGCAACGGACAAGGGGGAATTTGTTGATGCAGATTTTGTGTCCGATGCTTGTCGAATAGATTAGTTATTATTGTACGCTGAATTTGTAATAGTTAGTGAAACGGTCAAACAAACGTGTATAGACCCGCTCGTTTGAAGTGGTCAAACGAGAGGGTTATTTGGTTGACCGTGTGGGTTTTGCTAGACAAATTATGGTTGTATAATGTTTGGTGTCGAAGGATAAGGCATCGAAGGATTGTGTATATCCTTCGATGAGCTCGAAAGATATCCATCGATAGATGAAGATGGACCTCGAAGGATATGTCATCCTTCGAGGTATATGTGTATCTTTCGATAGCTGGATGATCGACAGATGATCTATCGATCAATCAGTTAGATCCTTCGACCATACAACCTGTGTTGGGTATAAATACCAACACTTTGTCATTTGCAAGACTAAGAGAGAATAGGGGAGCCCATTTGAGAGTTCCCTGTGAGCTTCAGTGTGTCTGGGAGAGATCACCACTTGATCTCTCCCCGAATGTATACTCCTTTGGTATTAGTTCGGTTATCATGTAATCGGGCCGACTTGTAATGTTATACTACCGGATTAATACAAAGTTGTTTGTTTATCATCTCTTATCTCTTCCGTTTTTGAACATAATCACAAGAATCACGGTTTCGGTCCCCAAACCCGGTCCTACAGAGGCTAGTGTCAGGAGATAAGGTGTTTGAAAATATCTTGTTGTCTAGTCATTATTGTTCAACGAAATCACATAAGCAACTTGGCAAACATCCAGTCAACGAAAACATTCTGGTCAATAACATCAGGCTGGCCGAAATCACTTCAGTCTTCTTTACTGGACGAAATCACTTCTCTCAAATTTGGGCCGAAATCACCTAAATCAACTTCTGGGCCTTTCATTCAGTTTGGGCCGAAAACACTTTGCTGAAATCAGCTTATCACCGAAAACACACCTGGCCAAAATCAGTTCTGAGATATTCATCTTGGACGAAATCAGATCTTGTCCTTGTCTGGCCGAAAACCCTTATTGGTCTGGACGAAAACACCCTTGTCACCGAAATCAGTTGTGGGCCGAAATCAGTTCTGGGCCCAAATCTCTTTGCCGAAAACACCTAGTGCACTTGTAGCCGAAATCACCTTCTTGTTTTCATCAGATTTCGTCAAACATTCATACTTGTGACATTTCTAACAGAAGCATTTTATTTCTTTGATAACCCTTTGTTTTGAGAATTGTAAACAGGTACTCATCAAGATATATTCAATATGACTTCAGAATGGGCAAATCTCAAACCAAATACTGATGGTAGCACCGGTTTATCTCCATTTTGGGCCGAACCTCCTCCACAACCTCAAGTGTCAACTGGTCAATGGGCTTTTGTTTCGAATCAAAACCAGAGTATTCAAAGCATACTCTTGAGCGAAAACGAAACGGGAAGCAATAACCGCCCTCCGAAGCTGATGCACATGAATGAATATGCAGGATGGCACGACAGATTTCACACGTATATTCTTGGGCAAAACACGGAGTTGTGGTTACGATTCATTACCGACTTCGATCAAGCTCTTGATATTGCTGCATCAACTGCTGCATCTTATGCAGATCTTACTCCGAATGATAAGAAGATCTATGACTTAGAAAAGAAGGCGTTTTCGATTCTTTCTCAAGCATTGAACAATGACATCTATCATCAGTTCGTTAGCTTCAAGACGACAAAGCTATTATGGGATGCATTGAAGATAAGAGGTGAAGGAAATGAAGCATCACGCAAACTCAGACACGATCTACTCAAGAAAGAGTTTGACGGATTCATGCATATGCAAGGGGAGTCCTTGAAAGAAATGACAAGTCGATTCTTTCACTTGTTAACGGAACTGAATCTTCATTCAGTAACAACAACTCCAGCAGAGTTTGTCAAAAAGCTTGCAGATGCGTTGCCACCACAATGGAACGGATTTCTGGAAATCTTGAAGTATAACGGAACATTGACTACAACCACAATCAATGATTTCATTCAGATGTTGGAGAACAAAGATCAGGAAGAAATCCTAAAGGCTAAAAGGGTTCCAGTGCCACAGAATCCGGATATGTATTATGGAGCTCCTAGCACTGCTGCAAAACCTGCTACACATGCTCCAATTCAAACGGCCTTTGTCTCTAGCACAGATTTGTATGGAAATCCAATACTTGTCCCAGCAAAGCCAGCTCCAACCACAGACTTGTATGGAAATCCACTACAACGAGTTCCACAACAGCAAAGCCAACGACCTATCATAGCAACTGATATGTTCGGAAATCCATTACCTGTTCGATCTACCGGACCAACAGATCTGTATGGAAATCCACCTCCACCTTCCTCAAGACCAATGGTTGTTCAACCAACCACAGATTTGTACGGCAATCCACTACCTGTGCAACAGCAAGCCTGTTATGGTAGCACGTCATCAGCTGGTCAGCCATCTAATACAGTACGACTGGACACATCAAGTTTCTCCAAAGTTAGCGTTGAAGTTGCTAAGGATCACATGGAGATATTGAACACATTAGTGAGCGCGTATTGTGGGTTGATAGCAGGTCAGATCGGGAACATCAATCTGACTCAAGAAGATTACCAGCAGATAGATAAAGTGGAGATGGAGATGATGGACATCAAGTGGGCTTTCACCAGTGCTGTATGGCGAGCAAAAGACTTCATGGAACGGACGGGTAGAACCAGCTTGGAAAGCAAGAAAGATACAAAGTATGGGTTCGACAAATAATCCGTCAAGTGCTTTAACTATGGTGAACGTGGTCATTTCAAGCGTGAATGCACAAAGCCAGCTCAGCATGGGAACCAGAATCCTTTCAGAGGTCAAGGCAACCATGCGCATCAGAATCAAACCAGGAACAACGAGCGCACCTTGGTTTCTGTAAACAATCAAGCAGGACCATCGAACACCAGTCAAGCTCTTGTGGTGCAAATAGATGAAGGTTGCGACTGGTCAATGCAATTAGGCATGGGTGATCAAGGAGGAGCAGCTTGTTTTGCTGAAACTGCTAAGGATCCGAATCACGCCAGTGGTGGAGAATCTTCCGTCAGTGGTGGTGAATCTTCAGATGAAGAGAGTTATGGTTATTCAAGGAGTTCAGATGAGGAAACCTCAACCTCAGGCGAAGATCATTCTGATGATGTATCTAGTGGGAGAATCGATGCAGATATCGATGAATTGTTAGGAGAAGCTGCAGCAGGGAATGATAGAAGATCTATTCTGGTGGATCAAGCTGCTTATTCTTCTTCCTCTCTTCATTCAGCCTTTATGGCTAATGGCAGCAGTTCATCAAGCCAGGTATGTGTCGATGAACCAACTGTTGTTAATTGTGATAATTGTGCTAGCTTAATAATAAATGTGCTGATTTAGATGCTAATATGTCTGAATTGCAAAGCAAACATGATGCTTTAAAAGCTGAATTGTCTGACTTGCAAAGCAAACATGATGCTTTAGATAATAAGTGGTGTGATTTGCAAAGCAAACTTGAGGCTTTGCAAACCAAATATAATGTGACATTTATCCACAACCAACAGTTGATCGTGGATCTTGCTAAATGCACAGAAGCCAACATGTTTTATACAAACCATGAAAACGAGTATAAAACAATGATTGAAAATTTAAGAGAAAACAAATCCGAGCTAACGAAAATGGTTTCAAGAAAACAAACAACCATTAATTGTTACATCAATAGGCTCGAGATAATGCAAAAAGAGATGGCTTGTGTAAAATCTGATAGTGAGGCGATCAATCTTAAGCTGAATAGTTATTTAAACTCTAGCTTTGTGTTGGATCACATCATTGATGTCCAGAAAGAGAAAAGGGATATCACGTGCATTGGATACAAAAAATGTCCACCACCTGTGAAGCATAATTATGACACAATGCCAGATGAAGAAGATAGAACTTTCTTTACACCATATGTTCCTTTAAACTTTGAGGAGTTTGCGACGGGACTTGGATACAAATAAGAAGTATCATCAGATTCAGATGTATCAACAGTTATGAGTGTGTCAACTGTTGAGCAGAATCAGGATCCTCCAGTTATTGTTGAGGATGCTGATTCTTCAGATGATGAATCTAATGATACTGGCTCAGCACAGTCAGATGCAGTAATCAAAGAAGAGGACATTCCTCTCGAGAATCACATTCTTTGTGATCCCCCAGCAAAACCTGCTACGACTGTTCTGACCAAATCCACGTCCACTCAAGAGTCTGAGAGTGTGAATTTGCTATACACTCTTGTTGGTGATGACAAAGTTTATTCTAACAATGACTTTCCGATTAAAAATGTTAATCAATCGTTAATCAGTAAAGTTTTTGAAGAATCAACAAGTAGGTTTTTGGGAAAGTCGGGTTTACACGTTGTGGTATCACAGTGTCCGTCGATTCCGAAAGCTGAAATTCGCAAACAAAATGGCAATAAAAATTACCAACTGAGAAAGTTCAGCAAAATCGCACCAAACCTAGAAGTAACTCACCGACTCAATGGCAAAAGAAACAGACCAAGAAAAAGGACAAGAAGGTGAACTTTGTGAAATCAAAAGGAACGGATAAAATTGAAACATTTGAAAACAAATCTAACCTAGATTATGTTAATCAAGCGAAAATTTTGAAAAGAAATGAACAAAACAGTTCAAAACCAAGTACCTCGGGATCACAAAGTTCATCATCATCAAGACAATCACATGATACTTCGGGGTTTGTAGAACGAAGATCATGTTTTTCATGTGGTACATTTGGACATATTATTCGCAATTGTCCATATCTCCATAAACAAAAAGCCAAAGTTGATGATCCCCGTGACCGAAATGACCGAAAGCAATCTGTTTCACCAAAACCATATCCCCGTCTTGTAAAAGAAAGGGAAAAGAAACAGAAACGCCAACAGGTCAAGAAAATTGAAAAGGCGATTAAAACCGACATGGTTAACAAAACATCTGTTTCTGTCAAACCAGACAATTCAAAAACTTCAGACAATCATGAAGTTAATATTTTAAAGAATAAAACTGGTAAAACAAAACAGACCTGGAAACCAAAAACGGTTATTGAATCAGGGGGAACATCACAATTTCCACAACATCGAGAAGTTCAAGTAACTTACGTTGATGAAAATGGAAGACCCAAGACCACAAAGGCTTGGGTCCCCATCTCCAACTAATCATGTGAGTACATGTGCAGGGTGTTCCTGGAGGAACTTTCAGCAGTCATTGGATTGTTGATAGTGGGGCATCCAGGCACATGACAGGCGACATGAAGCTTCTCTACGACGTTAAACCTATTAGAGGAGGATATGTTGCTTTTGCTGGAGATAAAGGCGGATATATTACTGGAGATGGAATGGTATCCAACGGGGTTGTAAGTTTTGACAAGATCAACTTTGTACAACAACTTGATCACAATCTTCTCAGCGTTTCACGAATCTGTGATAAACAGTTTTCAGTACACTTTGATGCAAATGGATGTTACGTGCTGAAACCCGGCTTCAAGATTCCAAAAGAGTGGATTCTCTTATCTGCTCCAAGGATAAATGATTTGTATGTCCTTGATATGAGCCAAGCTATAACAACGACTGCACAAGCAACTTGTTTCATTTCAAAAGCCACGGAAAAAGACTCAATCTCTTGGCACAGACGTATGGGTCACATTCACTTACGGAAAATGAATCATTTGGTGTCGAATGAATTAGTGAATGGTGTTCTTCTGAAAAATTTCCATCTTCAAGACGTCTGTGTTTCATGCCACAAGGGAAAGCAAATGAAGAAACGACATCTGACAAAGAAGGTCAACACGGTGGCAGTTCCTCTTGAATGTTGGCACATGGATTTGTTTGGTCCTGTCAAGCACAAAAGCATCAGGAATGATCAATACTGCCTCGTGATAACGGATGATTATTCAATATTTTCTTGGGTGGCGTTTATGGCTCACAAGAGTGCAACTTTCGGTATTATCAAAAACTTGATCATTCAGATTGAGAATTTGTATAAGTTGAAGGTTAGACGGATACGCAGTGACAATGGTACTGAATTTAAAAATCAAGCCATGGCGGAGTTTTACACATCAAAAGGTATTCTTCACGAATTTAGTGCTGCTTATACTCCTCAACAGAACGGCGTCACTGAACGTAAGAACCGAACATTGATCGAGACTGCTAGGACTATGTTGGTAGAGTCGCAGTTGCCCATTCCATTCTGGACTGAAGCTGTGGCCTCCGCATGTTACACGATGAATCGAGTCCTTATAGTCAAAAGACACAACAAGACCTGCTTCGAGCTTCTTCACAAACGGAAACCAGATTTGTCATATCTTGAACCGTTTGGAGCTCCTTGCACAATGATCGATCCTAATGGAAAGTTTGGGGCAAAAGCTATTGAAGGTCACTTTCTTGGTTATGCCACCCCGAACTTAAGAGTCTGGAATCTAGAGACTAAAAGGGTTGAGGAATGGTCTGAGGTCAGAGAACAAAGGCACACTTTGCCAGTCAAAAATCCTGGTCAACCATGGATGTTTGAGTACGATGACTTTTTCAATTCGATCAATGTTGAAGCAGTTGAAGAAACTGCTGCGGCAAGGATGTTTTTCAAGAGTGACTACGCAACAGATTCACCGTTGGTTCGTCCAATTATTGTCAATCAAGAACCATCTTCAGTGAACAATAATGCTCTCGACAATGAGGATTTTCATGATGCAACCGAACTGAATGAATCTTCTGAGGATGAAGAATTTCTAGATGCAGATCAAGAAGCTCCTACATCAGCTGTTCATAGTACTTCAGAGGCTACACCTCCAGTGGACGCCCCTATAACAGCTAAAGCTACTGCATCATCCTCTTCGTCAGTTCCGAGTATTGAATTGGTTGTTGATCTAAATCTCAACAATCTGGGTACAAACATTCCAGTTCCGGAAAACCCTGAAACAAGAATTCACAATATCCATCCTCAACAAAACATCATAGGCAATGTACAAAGTGGCATACAAACAAGAAACATGTTGCGCAACAACAACAACGCAGGCTTGTATGCGGCGATTCGAGAATCAGGTCAACAAAACGATTGGTCTTTCGCGTGTTATGTCTCACAGGAAGAGCCAAGAACTTGGAAAGATGCTTTGAAAGATAACTCTTGGGTTGAAGCAATGCAGGAAGAACTGCAACAGTTCCAGAAACTTGGTGTCTGGAAGCTCGTAGAGAAACCTGCTGGTTATAAGAAGATTGGTACCCGTTGGGTGTATAAATGCAAAAAGGACGACCGTGGAATCGTTATTCGCAACAAAGCTAGATTGGTCGTTCAAGGTTTTCGTCAGATTGAAGGTATAGACTACAACGAAGTATATGCACCTTTTGCACGTCTGGAAGCAATTCGGATCTTTCTGGCTTATGCCTCATTCAAAGGATTCAAGGTTTACCAGATGGACATCAAAAGTGCATTCTTACATGGTCTAGTGGAAGAAGAGGTGTATGTTGAACAGCCTCCAGGTTTTGAAGATCCTATCCATCCCGATCGGGTTTGGTTGCTGAACAAAGCTCTCTATGGTCTACATCAAGCACCGCGAGCTTGGTACGCAACCTTATCTAATTATCTATTGGAGAATGGATTTCGCAGAGGTCTTATCGATTGCACTCTCTTCATAAAAGAACAAGATGGAGATCTTCTACTAGTTCAGGTATATGTGGATGATATTATATTTGGTTATACTAACAATGTTATGTGTAGGGATTTCGAGCGTGTAATGCAGGATAAATTCGAGATGAGCGCTATGGGGGAGATGACTTTCTTTTTGGGCTTGCAAGTGCAACAAACGAAGTCTGGGATTTTCATCCATCAGACTAAGTATGTCCAAGACATCTTGAGCCGATTCCAGATGTCCGACACAACGCCCATTGGTACCGCACTACAGCAAAATCACGGAATTAATCCAGACTTGAAGGGAGAACTCGTTAGCTCTTCATACTACCGCGCGATGATTGGATCCCTTATGTACCTCACAGCATCAAGACCAGATATAATGTATCCAACATGCCTGCTGGCCAGATATCAAGTGAACCCGAAGGCCTCACATCTTGCAGCTGTAAAAAGGATTTTTCGTTATTTGAAGGGTTGCCCAGACACCGGTCTATGGTACCCTAAGGATGATAACTTTGAATTAGTCCCATTCAGTGATTCTGATTTTGGCGGATGCAAAATCGACGGAAAATCCACAACGGCTGGATGCCAGTTTTTAGGAACTCGCCTCGTAACGTGGCAGTGCAAGAAGCAGACTTGTGTCGCTACGTCAACTTGTGAAGCCGAATACATTGCTGCCTCAAGTTGTTGCTCCCAAGTCCTGTGGATACAACAGCAAATGCGCGATTACGGTTTTGAATTCCTAACTACTCCTATTTATGTCGATAATTCTGTTGCCTTATCTATCACTAAAAATCCTGTGCAGCATTCAAAGACTAAGCACATCGAAATTAAATATCACTTCATACGTGATTGCTTTGATAAAAGGCTAATCGATGTTGCTTACGTCCACACTGATGACCAACGTGCCGACCTTTTTACCAAAGCATTTGATAAATCAAGATTTGACTTTTTATTATTGGTAAACGACATTAAGGTCAAGCAAGAGTAATCCACATCGGAAAATCGTTTTTGTAAATATCTTTGTTTTTTAAAATTCTTGTAAGTTTGTTGATTTTAGGGGGAGTAATTCAAAAAATTTGAAAATTCAAAAACATCGAAAAATTTCAAAACCCAAAAACAATAGAAAAACAAAAATGAGTTTCCTGGCGAGCAAAAGAGAAAATGATAGTACATTAGTGGTCTGTCTAAACCTCTTTAAACTAAAATGAAAAATGTTAAGCAGCTCTATATAAGATGTATCGGTAGGCTCACAATCATCTTAAAGTGTGCATGGTGATATAAACCTAAATCGACTGAAGACCAGGTGGGAACCACTCATTGGCATATGGTCTTAGTACCGAAATTTCGTTTGAGAGATTGCCGAGGTTCTGAGATATGTGGTCTTTATGCTGTTTATCATCTCGGTATCATGGTTGTTTCTTTTACCGAAACAAACGGAGACAAAGTCTAGATCTTCCATGATACCATACATACGTGTACATACTGCATTCGACTTTAATAAGTTATCAACAATCACATGTCCCACAAAACAAGTGATAATATATCACATTTATCCGGGAGTCAAGTTCGTCTCTCTGCTGTACGAAAGTACTGACCTGTTCACGGACTTGCTCCTGTGCCCTCATGCATCTGAAAATCAAGTTCCACATCAATAAGTGATTCTATCACATAGGGCTTGTTTTCAAACAAAATAAGTGAGTTTCTCACATTTTCATATACGTCAATAAGATGAAATCTCGTGCATACCTTGATACGGGAATGTGTCGTGATGTGGATGAACACCGGTCAGTAAGTATAAATCATACCTTAACGTATCCCCTCGCCATGATTACATATGATAAGTTGAGCTTATGTGGATAACAATACCGATAATGGTTATAGGATGTTTATCTAAATGTTAACAAAAAGAACATCAAGAGCATTTTGGCATGACCGTACACTGATATGATTCTCTTACCCTCGAAACTCGCAAAAAGAATGTCTGTATATATTTACTTTTACTAGTTTCTGCAACTATGTATATATTTATTTACTGCTTTCAGTCTTTAAGTTTGAAATATTCAAAATGCCAAAAAGATTTTAGGTGTGTTTTAATATAAACTTTCTAAAAGCCAAAAAGATTTTATTTCTGCTTTAGTTTTGATTAACCGATGTTGGAACTCAAGTCTTCATTACCTGAAATCTGATGAAAACCAAAACGACTGAATCTTCATAAACGGTCAGAGTTTGCAAGTTTTGAAAGTTAATAATCAAAATTGAAAAATCTGTTAACTTTTCAAACTAACTGTCGGACGGTAGTTGAAAACATGGTCACATGTGTGTTATTTGTTTAATGTTAACTATATTCCAAGCAGTTGTTCTCATTACGTGTTTAGCTTTCTTGCATGTGCAGATGCTAAAGGCGAGGAGAACATGTTCGATGACAAGCTTCGGAATGAAGACACGACATGGAGGCACTCAAATGATAAAGATGATCGAGTTGCCGCTGATCTATCACCAACACCACAAGGATCCCAAGCATTGAAGTCAAAAGATTCCCAAGCATAATCAAAGGGGGAGTTTGTTAACACAATACCTAAATGAAAAGGGAGTTTGTTGATACACTTTCTACTTACGACGCGTGAAGACTTTGAAGATCCTACGACAAAAATGAATGAACCATCAAGAGATGGAGAACGAGATTACGAACCTCACGAGCAGCATCCAAGGGGGAGTTTGTTGATACATATCGTGTGGATACGGCTCGGCTCGGTTCGACTCGGCTACGAAGTGAAGACCGTAGTCAAGACATCCTCCTGTCTTGACTCGGTATGTTAGTTACTTCGTATTGTTCGATGTACATGTAACTGCGTGTGTACAGTATACATGTTAGTGTATTGTTTATTTGTTTGTTGTTTGTTTGTTCTAAAGCCCAAGTCAAAGGCCCAAAGCCCAAACAACATGCACATGTCCTTGAAGCCCAATATGAAAACCTCAGGCCCATATGCATGACGAAAACCAACATGTTGGACAAAATCCAATTTGATGAAAACCAAATGGGATGAAAACACTTATGGATGAAAACCAAATAGGACAAAATCACCTGATTTCGTCCATATCTTGGATTTCGTCTATGTGTTTTCATGGGCTTCTGATTTCATCAGTCTGTTACTATATAAACACAGACACAGAACAGAATGAAATCAACGAAGTCTGAATAGATTTCTCTGAGAGAACACACACACAACTGAGAGTTTATAGGTTTATCTTGTAAACATTGCTTTGTAATGGTTTCATACGGGTTAATACAATGGAGTGTTAATCGTTGAATCTTTGTGTTTGTGTTCGTCACTTGGTTTAACTTACCCGTTTGGATTCCGCACTTTCGGGTTTGTCGGAAAACAGGGAATAGAGGTTACTCGATCCTCCGGGTGGACCTACAAAACTAATAACGCTTCATTTGAAGTTCCTTGTGAAAAATGAGTGTCACTATATTGTAGACATGAAGTTTTTAAAGGGTTTGAGAAGGAGAAATCAAATATTCCCATGAAATATGTTCTCATTTTTAATATCACATGGTCGTATACATCTATGTCACTTTTAACCAACTTCATTAAAACATACATCCACATCCACGTATATCTGGGAGTACATTGTTGTGACAACTGCTTCTTCCACACATGATTTTTGTTTCCAACCCACATAGAAATATGTATCTTGTTGAGTAATAATATAACACGTGCTAGGTGGAGATTGAGGCACTTTACTATTGTCGCAACCATGAAATTAAGAAGCGCACAAGCGATTTCTTAGATTCTTCGTAGATTTGAAGATTGTAATTTAGATCCGATTAAGATTCGTGCTTTCAATTTTGGAGTGATAACATGTAAAGATCGCATAGCCATGTTTGGAACTTTTAGCTTTTGTTTAGATTTCCAAAGTACATTTTTTGCATAAAGGTAGTGTATATGTTTGTGATGTTTTTTTAACAATGTGATAGAAAATCCAATGCACAACTAAGATGTTCTCAAGAAAAAAAATATAATAACTTTTAATTTGAGGACTCCTTGTGAAAAATGAGTGTCATGTCTTTATGCTGTACACTAAACTTTATAATGGGTTAAGAATTCACAATAATGAACACAAATTGTGTCATGATTTCAATGAGTTTTGGTAAGAAGTTGACCCCAAATAAACCAAGTTATCCACCTTCTTGATTTCAACATATAAACGACACTGATGAGTTTCATTAATGCTCGAGTTCAAGCCAACCTAATAAACCAAACAAATCAGGCAAACCCGACAAACCCACCTAGAAGGGGTAGAGCTTTCAACAACATCAATGAAAATCCATGAGAGGCTAAAAACAATGATGTGAACAAATAGCTTAGCAGACCCTTTCACCGTGGAAGTTTTGGTTTCGAGGTACTACTTCAAATTATCATCATTTTCATTTTGTTTGATCTATAAAATTGCATTCATGTGAGCATTTACCATTAACCCCTCATTTTTAGACTTTTTTTTATCTACTAATTAGCCCTTTAGCCCGTACATTTTGTAAGATTATTTGTTTAAGACTAAATTAATATTATTTTCTTTTTTCAACAGGTAACACTACAAGAAAAAGACCTTATAGAGAGGACATTTTTTCAGCCTATAGAGAGGACATGTTGTCTTTATAGGCCTTTTTCACCTATAGAGACGACATATGGTCTCTATAAAATTTGTCTCTACAGCCTCGTCTCTATAGGCTACAAAAGTCGTCTCTATAGGTGTCGTTGCTATAGAATAGTTTGTAGAGACGACGTGTCGTCCCTACAAGTTTGTGCAAAAAAAAAAAATTAAAAATCAAACTTGATATTTATTAAATAAAAGAAATGTTTATTTCTAATATTTTTTAACCCTATAGAGACGATATGTCGTCTCTATAGGATATCTATAAAAATTAAAAAAAAAAAAAACATTTAAGCCCTGTCGTCTTTATAGGTTTTTCTTTATAAAAAAATTAAAAATATTTTCACCTATAGAGACGACATGTCGTCTCTATAGGTTATCTTTAAAAAATAAAAATAAAATCATATAAGCCATATAGAGACGACTTATCCTTTCTATAGGTTTTTCTTTATAAAAAATAAAAAAAAACAAATTTTAACCTATAGAGACGACTTGTTGTCTCTATAGGATTTTAGGATAGATAAAATAATTTCACCTTTTTCAGCAATAGAAACGACTTGTCGTTTCTTTAGAATTTGCTTTTAAATAAAACAATTTAATCATTTCATCTATAGAGAGGACTTTTCGTTTCTATAGGATATTCTTTGAAAAAAAAAATGTCAAATATTGTTTTTAGCTATAGAGACGACATGTCCTCTCTAAAAGGCTGAAAAAATAAAAAAAATATTAAAATATTAAAAAAAAAAAATTTCCAGGTTTTTAAACAAAAAATACCAATAATTAAACAAATTTAAACATGTTAACACATGTTAAACAAACTATACAACTAAATATCATAGATTAAACATGCATTACAAAACAATGTAATCTAAATCACATACCAACATAACACAAACTAAACTAAGTAACTAACCATCATTTTCATCATCACCACTACCATCACGACTGCCACTACCATCACGACTACCACTACTATCACCCCTATAATCACGCTGTTGATACATATTATGTGGACGCGACTTGGTTCGGTTCAACTCGTTTCGGTTCGACCCGGTTAGGTTCGGCTCAAGCCCGACGTCACGACATTCCTCCGTCGTGCGTCCCAGAGTTCGACACACGAAGCACGAAGCGCCGCTAGCCGGTTCCCGCTGCCACATCATCATGACATCATCATGATGATGTCATGATGATGTCACTTGTTGACTACTCTTTAAAAATATGAATTCTGAATTCATGCACGTACAAGTTTGGACCAATCAGATTTATTTGTGGGCCAATTAACTCAATGTTGGGCTTTTATTACCCACATGGGCCAACTCCAATCGCACAAGACTTATTTTTATACCGAAATCACTTGTGATTTCGGTGGGTGTGTAAAGAGCGAACAAGGATTCAGTGGGTGTCGAAGGATGAGCTCGAAGGATGATCCTTCGATGGATATAGATGGACCTCGAAGGATATCATCCTTCGAGGTATATGTGGATCCTTCGATGGCTGTATGATCGAAAGATGATGTTTCGATCAGTAATCCTGATCCTTCGACCAGATGATCTAGTGCTGGGTATATAAACCCATGCAGTGTGTTCATTTAAGACAGGAGATGAACACTAGACAAGTGTGAGAGCATACTGTAAACACAGAGAGCACACGAGAGGTTGAGAGAGTTTACATATTACGGTTGTAAACATTGTTCTGTAACTGATTCCGCGTTTAATACAAGATGTGTTAATCGTTGATACCGCGTGTGTTATCTTTACTTGTTTTCGTCTCTATCTCGGTTTGCTGATCTCGTTGGATTCCGCACAACAAGATCGGTTCGTATACAAGGAAGTAGGCGGTTAGATCCGTATCCGGACACGGGGACCTACAAGTGGTATCAGAGCCTTGGCTCTTCTCCTTGTTAAAACCGAGTTGTGTTCGGGTTGTTTTTCGGGTTTTAGAAGCTTGTATTCTCTGGAAATTTCTGTTTTTAGCTTCGAAAATCTGCATTTTTGCTGGAAGTTCACATAAAAACCTTGTTATTTTTCATTTTCAGATGTTAAAAGTTGGTTTTTATTGAAGTTTTGAGCAAAACCGCGTTTCGGAAATTTGTCGGTTCACCGGAAAACTCTTTAGTTTACCGGAAAATTTAAATTTTCTGGGTTGTTCTTCATAAGTTCATAAGTGTTCTTCAAGATTTCAATTTTTTTGATCCTTTGGAAAGTAACTGTGTTAGTTGTTGGTGAAATTAAGATTTTTAAAAATTAAAAGGTTTGATTAAAATATTGTACACACCTTACTAGTTGGTAATTTGAGACATGTGGTGGAGTGAAAATCGAGTGTCTATGTCAGATTGGATAAGGCTTGTTTGAAAAGAAGCTTGCTTTATGTCAGAAAGTTAGAAAGATAAGTTTACTTTGAAATTTGAATGTTCAGTGATTGTGTCTTGGAAAGTGGTGTTTGATTAAAATAGTACAACATCTTTAGGTTGGTAACTTGGGATTGTGTAGCCGAAAGTAAGTTGGAAAAGAAGTCTGTGTGTGTCAGGTTGATAGAAAGTCAAACATTCAGTCGCACAACATTTATCAATTGCAAAATATGTTCAGTCGCACAAGAGGCTTGATCGCACAAGAATAAGATAATCACACGAGTTCATTAGTTTCACAAGAATTGGGCTTCTCACAAGAATTGGGGCTGTTTCGTTGACTGGGAGCCCAAAAAGAAAAATAGATCAGTTTCGTCGAGCTAAATTATTGTTTCAGTTTCGTCGACTACCATTGGGCTTTTAATCACTCATTGGGCCTTGTTTCGTAAATTGTGAAGCCCAAAATCAAATAATTCTGTTTCGCCGATTCCATTGTGGGCCTCACTTTCGTCAATTAACAATCCATTTCGCCAAAGAAGTTAAAATTTGTTTCGTCGTTCACTTGGGCCTTAGATAAACTTGGGCCCGTTTCGTCACTAATAAAAATAAAAATTTTGTTTCGTCAACCAAGTGTTTAAAACTCATTTCGTCACTTGAAAGCCAAATTGTGTTTCGTTAACAAAAACAGTTTCTGTCTCGTGGAAATCATTTCGTCGAGATACTTGTGAGTTTTTAAACAGAAGGTTTGTCAAAGTGATTTACCTGTTTGTTTGAGGTGTGATTTTCAAGTATTCTTTTTCTTGATCAAAAATGAATCCGGCCTGGGGTACTCCGTCAAATACAGAAAACAAGTATATAAGCCGTGAGGATTTATTTACAGAAATGTATTATGGAACACCCAGCACTTCTACAAAACCTTCTTCACATGCTCCAATTCAAACAGAGTTTGTGTCTCACACTGACATGTTTGGCAATACTATCCAAGTTCCAGTCCCTCCAAAAACAGATATGTTCGGAAATCCATTACCTGTTCGATCTACAGGACCAACAAGTGTGTCTAGCACTAGCTTGTATGGCATTCCTCCTCCAACAACAGACATATATGGAAATCCGCTTCAACCAGTTCTTCAACCAATGCCTCAACAGCAAACACAAAGGCCTCCTGTGACAACAGATCTACATGGCAATCCCATTCAAGTTCCTGTTAAGCCAGCTCAGCATGGGAACCAGAACCCTTTCAGAGATCAAGGAGACCAGCAGAATCAGAACAGGAACGATGAGCGTACATTGATACCTGTCAACAACCAAAGCCAAGCAGGACCATCAAATGCTAACCAGGCACTTGTGGTTCAAGTATATGAAAGTGGTGATTGGTCAATCAGGTTGAGTAGTGATGCTCCAGTTGGAACAGCTTGTTTTGCTGAAGTTGTCAAAGATGCCAGCAATGGTGAATCCTCGGGAAATAATGACAGTTCTGAACATGACAGTAGTTCAGATGAAGATGTTTCAACTTCAGTTGAGGATGATACTACTTCAAGTTCAAGCGAGGTTGGATCTGAATATGAATCATCAAGGGAGGTTGTTGATTCTGATGCAGAAAGGTCAACATCTGAGAGTGATCCAAGTCAGGTATGTGTCAATGAACCAACTGCTGTTATTTGTGATAATTGTGATAGATTGCATGTTAAATGTGCTAATTTAGAAGTAAACATGTCTGAGTTGCAAGGCAAACATGATGCTTTACAAGCTAGTTTGTTTGACTTGCAAAACAAACATGTTGATTTAGATGCTAAGTGGTGTGAGTTGCAAAGCAAACACGAGGCTTTGCAGGAGAAATATGATGTGACATTTATCCACAATCAGAAATTAACCGTGGATCTTTCTAAGTGCACAGAAGCCAACATGTTTTATGAAAACCATGAAAAGAACTTTAAGTCGATGATTGAAACATTAAAGAAAGATAAAACCGAGCTGACAAAAATGGTTTCCAGAAAACAAACTGACATAAATTTGTATATCACACGTCTTGAGATAATGCAAAAGGAAATGGCTTGTGTTAAAACCGAAAGTGAGGCGATCCGACTCAAGTTAGATAGTTATTTGAGCTCTAGCTATGTGTTGGATCACATCATTGATGTTCAGAAAGAGAAAAAGGATGTCACATGCATCGGATATAAGCAATGTCCACCACCTGTTAGACAAAATTATGATGCCATGCCTGACGAGGAGAATAGAACTTTCTTTGAACCATCTGTTCCTCTTGATGTTAAAGAATTTGCAGCAGGGCTCGGATACAAGAAAGAGGTATCATCAGATTCAGATGTGTCAGCAGATACATGTGTGTCTTCTGCTGAACCGAGTCAGAATCCTCCAGTTGTGATTAAGGATACTGATTCTTCTGATGATGAATCTGATGATACTGATTCGGAAAAGTCTGATGCGGTAATCAAAGAAGAGGACATACCTCTTGAGAATCATATTCTATGTGATCCTCCCGCAAAACCTGCTAAGACTGTTCCAACCGAGTCCACATCTGCCCAAGAGTCGGAGAGTGTGGATTTACTGTACACTCTTGTTGGTGATGATAAAATTTACTCAGACAAAGATTTTCCTATAAAGAATGTTAATCAATCTTTAATAAGTAAAGTTTTTGAAAATTCGACAAGTAAGTTTTTGGGAAAGACAGGATCACGTGTTACTGTAACACAGTGCCCTCCTATCCCAAAGGCCGAAGTTCGAAAACAATTTGGCAATCAAAAGTTACCAACAGTGCAAAAACAGCAAAATCATGCCAAATCAAAAGGTAAAACACCGACTCAAAATCCAAGGAAGCCGAATCAGAAGAAGAAAAAGAATGTGAACTTTGTGAAATCTAAGGGAACGGACAAAATTGCAAATTTTGAGAACCAATCTAACTTAGATTTTGTCAAGAAAGCAACAGTGAGGAAAAGAAATGAACTAAACAGTTCAAAACCTAGTACTTCGGGATCACAAAGTTCATCATCGGCTAGGCAATCACATGATGCTCCGAGGTTTGTAGAGCGGAGAATGTGTTTTGAATGTGGTACAATTGGACACATAATTCGAAAATGTCCTTATCTTCATAAGTTGAAAGCAAAAGTTGATGCCCCCCATGGTAACAATTACCATAAAAGATTTGTTTCACCAAAACAGGACCCTCGTCTTGTTAAACAACAAGAAGTGAAACAGAGAAAGAAACAACGGAAAAATGTTGAAAAGGTTTTAAAACCGGAGGTTGTCCAAACGCAGTCTGTTAAATCAAATGTTAAAAATGAAAAACAAAAACAGATTTGGAAACCAAAATCGGAAATTGTTTCAGGGGGAGCTACATCAATTCCGAATCATCGGGAAATGGATGTCACAATCCTCGATGATGACGGACGACCCAAGTCTGTGAAGGCTTGGGTCCCCCTCTCCAACTAATCTCTGAATGAGTGTGTAGGATGTTCCAGGAGGAACTATTGATAGTCTTAGGATTGTTGATAGTGGAGCGTCCAGGCACAAGATCGGCGACACCAGACTCTGAAACATCATTATATCTAGGAGTTGTTGCCTTTGATGGAGAGAAATGAGAAAAGAAAGGAAAAAGATAAGAAGATAAACATTCCGATGAAGGAATGATGGTGAAAGAATGTGGTTGAATGAAGTTGCAAAATTCGACCAGATGAAATATGTGCCAAAATTTGGTTGTCATGGTTTTTGATCGGGTCCTCAGGGAAGATTCGAATGAAAAGTACGCACCTGCAGCACGTTTGAAGTTCAAAATCAACAAGATGAACGTGCAGTGTACATTTCTCCACGGTGTGATTGAAGAAAATGTGTTTGTTGAACGAACCAACCGGGTGTGCGGATGCCTTGGCATGGATTGAACAACCGCACACTACTTCTCAAAGAGAAAGACAAAAACCTTCGCTGGTGCAATGTGGAAGACCAGCCGGACCCAAAGGTTTATGATCTTGTTGCTGTCAAGAGACTTCTCAGTAGCTACAAAGAATCGACTTTGAAATCCACACCGGATGGATATCCAGTTTGGGAGAGCACTCAGATTCCTGGCAATGCACGAAGCAGTTGCAGGATACGGTTTTAAATTTCTAATCTCTCTTATACTTGTCGATATTTAAGCTGCTTACAGCACTCTTTGACCAGACACGTTGAACTCGAATATCACCTCACACGTGATTGTTTCAATATGAAACTCGTCAATGTTGTCATGGTCCACACCGATGACCAACGTGCCGACCTTTTTACCAAAGCATTTGACAAATCAAGTTTTGACTATTTATTATTGGTAAACGGCATTAAGGTCAAGCAAGAGTAAAACCAACATCGGAAAATCATTTTTGTAAATACCTTTGTGTTTCAAATTTGTCTTAGTTTGTTGATTTTAGGGGGAGTAAATCCAAAAATTTGAAAATCCAAAAACATTGAAAAATTTCAAAAACACAAAAACAATAGAAAAACAAAAATGAGTTTCCTGGCGAGTAAAAGAGAAAATGATAGTACATCAGTGGTCTGTCTAAACCTCTTTAAACCTTAAATGAAAAACGATAAGCAGCTCTATATAAGATGTATCGGTAGGCTCACAATCATTTTAAAGTGTGCAGGGTGATATAAACTTAAATCGACTGAAGACTGGGTGGGAACCATTCATTGGCATATGGTCTTGGTACCGAAATTTCGTTTGAGAGATTGCCGAGGTTCTGAGATATTCGGTCTTTATGCTGCTTATCATCTGGGTATCATGGTTGTATCTTTTACCAAAAAATAACGGGGACGCAAGTCTAGATCTTCCATGATACCATACATACGTGTACATATTGCATACGACCTCAATAAGTGATAAACAATCACATGTCCAAACAAATAAGTGATAATATATCACAAATTCTTTCCGGGATTCAAGTTCGTCTCTCTGCTGTACGAAAGTACTGACCTGTTCACGGACTTGCTCCTGTGCCCACATGCATACGAAAATCAAGTTCCTCATCATTAAGTGATTCTATCACATAGGGCTTGTTTTCAAATCAAAATAAGTGAGAATCTCACATCATATACGGTCAAACAGATGATAATCGGTATACTCACCGGTAAGATGAACCCTCGTGCATACCTTGATACGGGAATGTGTCGTGATGTGGATGAACACCGGTCGGTAAGTATAAATCATACCTTAACGTATCCCCTCGCCATGATTACAAATGATAAGTTGAGCTTATGTGGACAACAATACCGATAATCGTTATAGGATGCTTATCTTAATGTTAACTAATTGAACAACAAGAGCGTTTTGGCATGACCGTACACTGATATGATTCTCTTACCCTCGAAACTCGCAAAAAGAATGTCTGTAAATTTTTATTTAATGCTTTTAGTTTCTACATCTCTGTATATATTTATTTACTGCTTTCAGTCTTTACATTTCAAATATTAAAACACACCTAAAATCTGTTTTAATATAAACTTTATAAAAGCCAAAAAGATTTTATTTCTGTTTTATTTTCGATCGTACGATGTTGGATCTCGAGTCTTCGTTGCCTGAAATCTGTAAGAAAACCGAAACGACTAAATCTTCATAAACGGTCGAAATTTGCAAGTTTTGAAAGTTAAAAACTAAAATTGATAAAAATTTGTTAAACTTTCAAACTGTCGGACGGTGATTGATTGAACAATGGTCACATGTGTGTCGTTTGCTTATGATATTCCAAGCAGTTGTTCTCATTACGCGTTTAGATTTCTTGCATGTGCAGATTCTAAAGGCAAGGAGAACATGGTCGATGACAAGCCTCGGAATGAAGACACAAAGTGAAGGCACTCAAATGATGAAGATGATCGAGTTGCCGCTGGCCATCATCAACACCACAAGGATCTCACTTCATAAAGAACAAGTATTTCACGAGCATAACTCAAGGGGGAGCTTATGTTAAGGGGGAGTTTGTCAACACACTTCCTACATGAAACGGGAAGTTTGTTGATACACTTTCTGCTTTCAAGACGTGAAGACATTGAAGATCCTCCGACTTAGAAGACATGGAAGATGAACCTCACGAGTAGCGTCCAAGGGGGAGTTTGTTGATACATATTATGTGGACGCGACTTGGTTCGGTTCAACTCGTTTCGGTTCGACCCGGTTAGGTTCGGCTCAAGCCCGACGTCACGACATTCCTCCGTCGTGCGTCCCAGAGTTCGACACACGAAGCACGAAGCGCCGCTAGCCGGTTCCCGCTGCCACATCATCATGACATCATCATGATGATGTCACTTGTTGACTACTCTTTACAAATATGAATTCTGAATTCATGCACGTACAAGTTTGGACCAATCAGATTTATTTGTGGGCCAATTAACTCAATGTTGGGCTTTTATTACCCACATGGGCCAACTCCAATCGCACAAGACTTATTTTTATACCGAAATCACTTGTGATTTCGGTGGGTGTGTAAAGAGCGAACAAGGATTCAGTGGGTGTCGAAGGATGAGCTCGAAGGATGATCCTTCGATGGATATAGATGGACCTCGAAGGATATCATCCTTCGAGGTATATGTGGATCCTTCGATGGCTGTATGATCGAAAGATGATGTTTCGATCAGTAATCCTGATCCTTCGACCAGATGATCTAGTGCTGGGTATATAAACCCATGCAGTGTGTTCATTTAAGACAGGAGATGAACACTAGACAAGTGTGAGAGCATACTGTAAACACAGAGAGCACACGAGAGGTTGAGAGAGTTTACATATTACGGTTGTAAACATTGTTCTGTAACTGATTCCGCGTTTAATACAAGATGTGTTAATCGTTGATACCGCGTGTGTTATCTTTACTTTTTTTCGTCTCTATCTCGGTTTGCTGATCTCGTTAGATTCCGCACAACAAGATCGGTTCGTATACAAGGAAGTAGGCGGTTAGATCCGTATCCGGACACGGGGACCTACACACGCCTACCACAAGTCGAAATTGTCTATTTATAACTTGCTCCTTTCTTTTAAAAGTACTTGCAATTTTTTCCAATTGTTGGTTAAATTGTTGCCGCATCTCTTCTTGCAATTGTTCCAATTGTTGGTTAACTTGTCTTTGAACTTGTTCTTCAACTCATCTATGAAAATCTTGTTCATTTCTTTGTACTTGTTCTTCCACTCGTTTTGCAATATTTTCTTCAATTACATTACCAACATTTTGTTGCCAATATTCTCGTGGGGTGAGTTGTCTACCCGAGGACACCTCCGGGGTCGGCTTTCTCACCACATGTCCAACACCTTTTATATGACCACGCCTTTCCCCTAGAGCGTTTTTCATACATTCAATTTGATCATTTAGTGATAAATCACCAACATCACGTTCCATCCTTCGAGCTTCTGCTAGAATCTTTTCCTGCATAAACAACACATAGAATAAACCTATGTCAATTTTTTACTAAATTTCGGCAGCATTACCACTATAAAATGAATAACCAACCTGTTGAACTATAAATACTAAGCAATAATAATTCACAAATTTCAACAAATCGCCCTTACTAGCAAAAAACCGCACAACTAAAAATTTATATTAATTGTAGACCTGGCAAATGGGTCAGGTCAGGTCATGGGTCAAAACGGATTCGGGTCAAAACGGGTTCGAGTCAAAACGGGTCAATTAAAAAAAGGGTTGTTTTGGTTCGGGTCGAAACGGGTTTGGGTCGGAAGAGGTTCGGGTCAGAACGGGTTCGGGTCAGAACGGTTTCGGGTCAGAACTGGTTTGACTGCAAATTTGGCACTTTGATTCTAGAATTGCAGCATTTAGATAGCCTATTACACAAAAAAAAAACATCAGATGCACATGGCACTTTGAAAAAAAAACATCTGATGCACAAGAGACTTGAATAAAAACATCAGATGCATATATCTTGAAGTATTATTACGCTGTTGATAATTTGATAGAAGTGTTGAAGCTATGTATTGTTACGCTGTTGATTTTTCGGATTCGCTCTATTCATAACAAGGCGGCTGCATCTCAGCAAGTTGTTACCAAGATGTGTTGGTGCACTTGTGTCTGTACTTTGTCTGTATTTTGTAACTATACCGAACGTTGTCTTTGTTAGTCCTGTAAGTTTGACCAAGTCAACCATCCTCCGGTTTGACTCGGTCAAACAGTTAGAAAATGTTTGAAAGATGGCTGGGTCGAAGGATAGATCATCGAAGGATTGCTTATATCCTTCGATGAGCTCGAAAGATAGCCTTCGATTGATGGACCTCGAAAGATGTCATCCTTCGAGGTACATGTTGATCGTTCGAGCTGTTTCTGGTCGATAGATGATCCTTCGATCATCTATCTGATCCTTCGACCAGACCTGCTGTGTTACGGGTATATATACCCATGCATTGTGTTCACTTCTGAGTTAGACACTTAGCACTTGAAAGATAGACACTAGAGAGAAGGGAGAGCATTCTGTTCAGAACACACACACTTAGAGAGTTTGCAAAACACATTTGTAAACATTGAGCTTGTAACCGAACCTTTCATACGTATTAATACAAGTGGTGTTAATCGGTGAAGACTTGTGTGTCGTGTTTTTACTTGTTCTATCTCGGTTTGCTATCTCGGTTGGATTCCACACAACCGGGTTGGTTTGTACACAAGGATTAGGCGACTAGATCCTCCCCTAGCCGGACCTACAAGTGGTATCAGAGCATTGGCTCTTATCCTTGTTAAAACCGAGGTGTTCTTGCTATTTTTCGGGTTTGAAAAGTTCATATTTTCTGGAAAAACTTGTTAAAATCGGGTTTAATCTTGTTGTTTTGCTGGAAGTTGTTATAAAAACCTTGTTATTTTTCATTTTCACATGTTAAACATTGGTTTTTAGTGAAGTTTCAGCCAAATTCGTGTTCGGAAAATCTTCGGTTCAACAGAAAATTCATAAATTTCTGGGCTGTTCTTCATATCTTCATCATATATTCAAAGTGTTCTCTTTAAATTAACTTGTTTAATCTTTGAAATTTGGATATTGAAAAGTGTTTGTGTGTTGGAAGTTGTTAACTGATTAAAATATTTGAACCTTACCTGTTTGGTGAAGACCTGCATTGTTCAGAGCAGAAAGATATGGTCTGAACATACTTTCTGCAGAAAGTTTTTACCAACCCGTCAACTTTTTCACCAACCTGTCACCCTTTGTCAACTGTGTCTGTGCAGTTCGAAAGATATCCTTCGAAGTCGAAAGATCATCTTTCGATCAAAGGAGGTTCGATAGATAGTCATCCTTCGAACATCCTTCGAAGTCTGAGACTTATCTTCCGTTCCAAGGAATATTTTCGAAACATACATCTTTCGGTCTCCTGCTCTTTTTCGAAAGACAAGGATCCTTCGATTGGGGAGTCTTTCGAAATCATTGTTTGAAACTCAACAGTGATCTTTCGAACACTGTTGATCCTTCGAACAGGTCTTGATCTTTCGATCCTTAGTCTGTTTATGTTTAACAAAGTGTGATTTTCAGGTTTCTATTAGTTTTCTTGATCAAAAATGAATCCAAGATGGAATAGACTGGTAAATACAGATATGTATTTTGGTACTCCGTCTCCTGCACCGGCATCTTCACAAGCTAATGCTATATCTACCGGTCAATGGGCATTCGTATCAAATCAAACTCCAAGTGTTTAAAGCATTTTATTAAGTGAGAGTGAAACGGGAAGTTTGAATCGGCCTCCAAAGTTGATGCACTTATATGAATATCCAGGATGGATAGACAGATTTCATACATACGTCCTTGGGCAAAATACTGAGTTGTGGTTGCGGTTCATCACAGATTTCGATCAAACAATAGAGGTTGCTGCATCATCTGCTGCTACGTTTGCAGATCTTACAGAAGATCAGAAGAAGGTCTATGACTTGGAAAAGAAGGCATATGCCATTCTTACTCAGGCGTTAAGTAAAGACATTTATCATCAATTTGTCAGTTACAAAACAACGAAAAGGTTGTGGGACGCATTGAAGACAAGGGGCGTGGGAAATGAAGCGACACGTCAATTGAGAAAAGAACTGCTAAAGAAAGAGTTTGATGGTTTTACTTGTATGGAAAATGAATCTTTAGGAGATTTGACAAGTAGATTTAATCATTTGCTGAGTGAATTGTCAAATTTTGAGGTCGTTACACCTTCAGCAGAGATTGTGAAAAAGTTTGCAGATGCGTTGCCACCTCAATGGAATACTTTCTTGGAAATCATGAAGTATAATGGCACCTTAGCAACAACAACCTACAATGACTTTGTTCAAATCCTGGAAAACAAGAATCAGGAAGAAACTCTCAAGGCAAAAAGAGTCCCAGCGCCACAAAATCCTGAAATGTATTATGGAACTTCTAGCACTTCTACAAAGTCTTCTTCACATGCTCCAATTCAAACAGCGTTTGTGTCTCACACTGACATTTTTGGCAATACTTTCCAAGTTCCGGTCCCTCCAAAAACAGACATGTTTGGAAATCCGCTTGAACCAGTTCCTCAACCAGCACCACAACAGCAAAGCCAACAAACTATCAGAGCTACTGATATGTTCGGAAATCCTTTACCTGTTCGAGCTACCGAGACAACTGATATGTTCGGAAACCCATTACCTCCTCCTCAATCTACCGGACCAACAGACATGTATGGGAATCCACTTCCTCCTCAACAGCAAGCATGTTATGGAAGCACATCATCTGCTGGTCAGCAATCAAAGCCAAATACAGTACGGCTCGACACCTCAAGCTTTTCTAAAGTCAGTGTGGAAGTAGCAAAGGAACACATGGAGCTGCTAAACACTTTGGTGAGCGCATACTGTGGATTAGTTGAAGGTCAGATTGGTAACATTAATCTGACACAAGAAGACTATCAGCAGATAGATAAAGAGGAGATGGAGATGATGGACATCAAGTGGGCCCTTGCCAGTGCTGTTAGGCGAGCAAAGGATTTCATGGAAAGAACTGGCAGAACCAGCTTGGAAGGCAAGAAAGACACCAAGTATGGGTTTGATAAACAGGCTGTTAGATGCTTCAATTGTGGTGAACGTGGTCATTTCAAGCGTGAATGTACGAGGCCATCTCAACATGGAAACCAGAATCCTTTCAGAGGTCAAGGCAACCAGCAGAACCAGAACAGGAACAATGTTCGCACATTGGTGCCTGTCAACAACCAGACTCAAGCAGGACCATCAAATGCCAACCAGGCACTTGTGGTTCAAGTAGATGAAGGTTGTGATTGGTCTATTCAGTTGGGAAATGATGCTCCACATGGAACAGCTTGTTTTGCTGAAATTGTCAAGGATCTTAAACACGCCAGTGGTGGAGAATCTTCCACCAATGGTGATGAATCTTCTGAGGATGAAGACAGCTCTGGTTATAGTGGAAGCTCAGATGAAGAATCCTCCACTTCAGGCAATGATCATGTGGATGACACATCAAGTGCGTCAGTCGATGCAAATATTGATGAGCTGTTGGAAGAAGCTGCAGCAGGAATTCAAAGAAGATCTATTTTGGTGGATCAAGCTGCTTATTCTTCGTCTTCTCTCCATTCAGCCTTTATGGCTAATGTCGACAGTTCATCAAGTCAGGTATGTGTCGATGAACCCACTTCTGTTAGCTGTGATAACTGTGATAGTTTGCGTGTTAAATGTGCTGATTTAGAGACAAGCATGTCTGAGTTGCAAGGCAAACATGATGCCTTACAAGCTAGTTTGTTTGACTTGCAAGACAAACATGCTTCATTAAATGATAAGTGGTGTGAGTTGCAAAGCAAACACGAGGCTTTGCAAGAGAAATATGATGTGATATTCATCCACAATCAGAAGTTAACCGTGGATCTTTCCAAGTGCACAGAAGCCAACATGTTTTATGAAAACCATGAAAAGGAATTTAAATCTATGATTGAAAAATTAAAGAAAGATAAAACCGAGCTAACAAAAATGGTTTCCAGAAAACAAACTGACATTAATTTGTATATAACTCGCCTTGAGGTAATGCAAAAAGAAATGGCTTGTGTCAAAACTGAAAGTGAGGCGATCCAACTTAAGCTAGACAGTTATTTGAGCTCTAGCTATGTGTTGGATCACATCATTGATGTACAGAAAGAGAAACGGGATGTCACATGCATAGGTTACAAGAAATGTCCACCACCCGTGAGAAATAATTATGATGCCATGCCTGATGAGGAATATAGAACTCATTTTGAACCATCTGTTCCTCTAGATGTTAAGGAATTTGCAACAGAATGTGCAACAGGACTCGGATATAAGAAAAAGGAAGTATCGTCAGATTCGGATGTGTCAGCAGATACATGTGTGTCCTCTGCTGAACCGAATCAGGTTCCTCCAGTTGTGATATACAGTGAGGATTCTGATTCGTCTGATGATGAATCTGATGATACTGATTCAGAAAAGTCTGATGTGGTAATCAAAGAAGAGGACATACCTCTTGAGAATCATATTCTATGTGATCCTCCTCCAAAACCCACTAAGACTGTTCCGACGGAGTCCACATCTGCGAAAGAGTCGGAGAGTGTGGATTTGCTGTACACTCTTGTTGGTGATGAGAAAATTTATTCTGACAAAGATTTTCCTATTAAAAATGTCAATCAATCTTTAATCAGTAAAGTCTTTGAAAATTCGACAAATAAGTTTTTGGGAAAGGCAGGACCACATGTTACTGTGACACAGTGCCCTCCTATCCCAAAGGCTGATGTTAGAAAACAGTTTGGCAATCAACAATTACCAACAGTGCAAAAACAGCAAAATCATGCCAAACCAAAAGGAAAATTACCGGCTCAAGGTCAAAGGAAGCCGAATCAAAAGAAGAAAAAGAATGTGAACTTTGTGAAATCTAAAGGAACGGACAAAATTGAAACGTTTGAAAATCAATCTATCTTAGATTTTGTCAAGAAAGCAACTGTGATGAAAAGAAATGAACCAAGTTGTTCGAAACCTAGTACTTCGAGATCACAAAGTTCATCTTCATCATCGGCAAGACGACCACATGATACTTCGGGGTTTGTTGAACGAAGATCATGTTTTGAATGTGGTACAATTGGGCATATCATTTGAAATTGCCCGTATCTTCATAAATTAAAAGCCAAAGAAGATGATCCCCGTGAAAAAACTGACCGCAAACGATCTGTTTCTGCAAAACAAGATCCCCGCCTTGTAAAAGAAAGGGAAAAGAAACAGAAACGCCAACAGGTCAAGAAAATTGAAAAGGCAATTAAAACCGATGTGGTTCAAAAACAATCTGTTTCAGTTAAGCCAGAAAATTCAAAATTTTCAAAAACTTCAAACAATCACGAAGTTAAATTGTTAAACAATGACAATGGTAAACCAAAACAGACCTGGAAACCTAAAACGGTTAAAAATTCAGGGGGACCATCACAATTTTCAAATCATCAAAGAATAGAAGTTATTGTTATTAATGAAAATGGAAGACCCAAGACCACAATGGCTTGGGTCCCCATCTCCAACTAATTGTGTGAGTTCATGTGCAGGGTGTTCCAGGGGGAACTATCAGTAGTCATTGGATTGTTGATAGTGGGGCATCCAGGCACATGACAGGCGACATGAAGCTTCTCTACGACGTCAAATCTATTAGAGGAGGTTATGTTGCTTTTGCTGGAGATAAAGGCGGATATATTACGGGTGAAGGAATGATTTCCAACGGGGTTGTTAGTTTTGACAAGATCAACTTCGTACAACAACTTGATCACAATCTTCTTAGTGTTTCTCAAATTTGTGATAAGCAATTCTCAGTACACTTTGATGCAAATGGATGTTATGTGCTGAAACCCGGCTTCAAAATTCCAAAAGAATGGATTCTCTTGTCGGCTCCAAGGATAAATGATCTGTATGTCCTTGATATGAGCCAAGCTATTACTACGTCTGCACAAGCAACTTGTTTCGTTTCCAAAGCCACAGAAAAAGACACAATCTCTTGGCACAGACGAATGGGTCACATTCACTTACGCAAAATGAATCATTTGGTGTCAAATGAATTAGTGAATGGTGTTCCTCTTAAAAACTTCCATCTTCAAGACGTCTGTGTCTCGTGCCAGAAAGGAAAACAAACGAAGAAGCGACACCCTACAAAGAAAGTCAACACGGTGGCAGTTCCTCTTGAACGTTTGCACATGGATTTGTTCGGTCCTGTCAAGCACAAAAGCATCAGGAATCATCAATATTGCCTCGTGATAACTGATGATTATTCAAGATTTTCTTGGGTGGCGTTCATGGCTCATAAGAGTGAAACCTTCGGTATTATCAAAAACTTGATCATTCAGATTGAGAATCTATATAAGTTGAAGGTTAGGCGGATACGTAGCGACAATGGTACTGAATTCAAAAATCATGCCATGGCTGAGTTTTGCACTTCAAAAGGTATTCTTCACGAATTTAGTGCAGTTTACACTCCTCAACAGAATGGCGTCGCTAAACGTAAGAACCGCACATTGATCGAGACTGCTAGGACTATGTTGGTAGAGTCACAATTGCCGATTCCATTTTGGACTGAAGCTGTGTCCTCTGCATGTTATACGTTGAACCGAGTCCTTACAGTCAAAAGGCACAACAAGACCTGCTTTGAGCTCATTAACAAACGGAAACCAGATTTGTCATATCTTGAACCGTTTGGAGCTCCGTGCACAATAATCGATCCTAATGGAAAGTTTGGGGCTAGAGCAATTGATGGATACTTTCTTGGGTATTCCACCCCGAACTTAAGAGTCTGGAATCTAGAGACTAAAAGGGTCGAGGAATGGTCTGAAGTCAGAGTACAAAGGCACACTTTACCAGTCAAAAATCCTGGCCAGCCTTGGATGTTTGAGTACGATGACTTTTTCAATTCGATCAATGTTGAAGCAGTTGAAGAAAATGCTGCAGCAAGGATGTTTTTCGAGAGTGACAATGCAACAGATTCACCGTTGGTTCGTCCAATTATTGTCAATCAAGAACCATCTTCAGTGAACAATAATGCTCTCGACAATGAGGATTTTCATGATGCAACCGAATTGAACGAATCTTCAGAGGATGATGAATTTCTCGATGCAGATCAAGAAGCTCCGATAACAGCAGTTCATGGTATTTCAGAGGGTACTCCTCCAGTAGGCGCCCCGGGAACAGCTGAAGCTACTGCATCATCCTCTTCGTCAATTCCGGGCATTGAATTGGTTGTTGATCTCAATCTCAACAATCTGGGTTCAAATATTCCAGTTCAAGATAATCCAGAAACAAGGATTCACAATACCCATCCTCAACAAAACATCATCGGAAATGTGCAAAGTGGCGTTCAAACAAGAAACATGTTGCGGAACAACAACAATGCAGGCTTGTATGCAACTATTAGAGAATCTGGTCAACAAAATGATTGGTCTTTCGCGTGTTATGTCTCACAGGAAGAGCCAAGAACTTGGAAAGAAGCTTTGAAAGATAACTCTTGGGTTGAAGCAATGCAGGAAGAACTGCAGCAATTCCAGAAGCTTGGTGTCTGGAAACTCGTAGAGAAACCTGCTGGTTACAAGAAGATTGGTACCCGTTGGGTGTTTAAATGCAAAAAGGATGACCGTGGAATCGTTATTCGAAACAAAGCAAGGCTAGTCGTTCAAGGTTTTCGTCAGATAGAAGGAATCGACTACAACGAAGTGTATGCACCTGTTGCACGTCTAGAAGCAATTCGGATCTTTCTGGCTTATGCCTCATTCAAAGGTTTCAAGGTATACCAGATGGACGTGAAAAGTGCATTCTTACATGGTGTAGTGGAAGAAGAGGTGTACGTCGAACAGCCTCCAGGTTTTGAAGATCCTATCCATCCCGATCGGGTTTGGTTGCTCAACAAAGCTCTCTATGGTCTACATCAAGCACCGCGAGCTTGGTACGCAACCTTATCTAATTATTTGCTAGAGAATGGATTTCGCAGAGGTC
The DNA here is from genome assembly GCA_030545235.1 of Helianthus tuberosus. NCBI lineage: Eukaryota > Viridiplantae > Streptophyta > Magnoliopsida > Asterales > Asteraceae > Helianthus > Helianthus tuberosus. The sequence continues at coordinate 173,007,093 of CM060351.1, forward strand.
TTATCGATTGTACTCTTTTCGTCAAAGAACAAGATGGAGATCTTCTACTGGTACAGGTATACATTGATGATATTATTTTTGGTTCTACTAATGATGTTTTGTGTAGGAATTTCGAGCGCATTATGCAGGATAAATTCGAGATGAGTGCTATGGGGGAAATGACTTTCTTTTTGGGCCTACAAGTACAACAAACTGAGTCTGGGATATTCATCCATCAGACTAAATATGTTGGTGACATCTTGAGCCGTTTCCAGATGTCTGATGCAACGCCCATCGGTACCCCATTGCCGCAAAATCACGGAATTACTCCAGACTTGAAAGGTCAAGATGTTAGCCCCTCACACTACCGCGCGATGATCGGATCTCTTATGTACCTCACAGCATCAAGACCAGATATAATGTACCCAACGTGCCTACTTGCCAGATATCAAGTCAACCCGAAGGCCTCACATCTTGCAGCTGTAAAAAGGATTTTTCGTTATTTGAAGGGTTACCCTGACACCGGTCTATGGTACCCTATGGATAATAACTTTGACTTGATCGCATTCAGTGATTCTGATTTTGGCGGATGCAAAATCGACGGCAAGTCCACAACGGCTGGATGTCAGTTTTTGGGAAATCGCCTAGTCACATGGCAGTGCAAGAAACAGACCTGTGTCGCTACATCAACATGCGAAGCTGAATACATTGCTGCCTCAAGTTGTTGCTCCCAAGTCCTATGGATCCAACAACAAATGCGCGACTACGGTTTTGAATTCCTAACTACTCCTATTTACGTTGATAATTCTGCTGCCTTACAGATCACTAAAAATCCTGTGCAGCATTCAAAGACTAAGCACATCGATATTAAGTATCACTTCATACGTGATTGCTTTGAGAAAAGGCTAATCGATGTTGCTTACGTCCACACCGATGACCAACGTGCCGACCTTTTTACCAAAGCATTTGACAAATCAAGATTTGACTATTTATTATTGGTAAACGGCATTAAGGTCAAGCAAGAGTAAAACCAACATCGGAAAATCATTTTTGTTAATACCTTTGTGTTTTAAATTTGTCTTAGTTTATTGATTTTAGGGGGAGTAAATCTAAATCCAAATTTGGAAAATCCAAAAACATTAAAAATTTCAAAAACACAAAAACAATAGAAAAACAAAAATGAGTTTCCTGGCGAGCAAAAGAGAAAATGATAGTACATCAGTGGTCTGTCTAAACCTCTTTAAACCTTAAATGAAAAACGATAAGCAGCTCTATATAAGATGTATCGGTAGGCTCACAATCATTTTAAAGTGTGCAGGGTGATATAAACTTAAATTGACTGAAGACTGGGTGGGAACCATTCATTGGCATATGGTCTTGGTACCGAAATTTCGTTTGAGAGATTGCCGAGGTTCTGAGATATTCGGTCTTTATGCTGCTTATCATCTGGGTATCATGGTTGTATCTTTTACCGAAAAATAACGGGGACGCAAGTCTAGATCTTCCATGATACTATACATACGTGTACATATTGCATACGACCTCAATAAGTGATCAACAATCACATGTCCAAACAAATAAGTGATAAAATATCACAAATTCTTTCCGGGTGTCAAGTTCGTCTCTCTGCTGTACGAAAGTACTGACCTGTTCACGGACTTGCTCCTGTGCCCTCATGCATCTGAAAATCAAGTTCCTCATCAATAAGTGATTATATCACATAGGGCTTGTTTTCAATCAAAATAAGTGAGAATCTCACATCATATACGGTCAAACAGATGATAATCGGTATACTCACCGGTAAGATGAACCCTCGTGCATACCTTGATACGGGAATGTGTCGTGATGTGGATGAACACCGGTCGGTAAGTATAAATCATACCTTAACGTATCCCCGCGCCATGATTACAAATGATAAGTTGAGCTTAAGTGGACAACAATACCGATAATCGTTATAGGATGCTTATCTTAATGTTAACTAAAAGAACAACAAGAGCGTTTTGACATGACCGTACACTGATATGATTCTCTTACCCTCGAAACTCGCAAAAAGAATGTCTGTAAATATTTATTTAATGCTTTTAGTTTCTGCATCTTTGTATATATTTATTTACTGCTTTCAGTCTTTAAGTTTAAAATATTCAAAAATTCCAAAAAGATTTTAGGTGAGTTTTAATATAAACTTTATAAAAGCCAAAAAGATTTTATTTCTATTTTATTTTCGATCGTACGATGTTGGAGCTCGAGTCTTCGTTACCAGAAACCTGAACGAAAACCAAAATGACTAAATCTTCATAAACGGTCGAAATTTGCATGTTTTGAAAGTTAAAAACTAAAATTGATAAAAATTGTTTAAAACTTTCAAACTGTCGGACGGTGTTTGATTATGCAATGGTCACATGTGTGTCATTTGCTTATGATGTTCCAAGCAGTTGTTCTCATTACGCGTTTAGATTTCTTGCATGTGCAGATTCTAAAGGCAAGGAGAACATGGTCGATGACAAGCTTCGGAATGAAGACACGACGTGAAGGCGCTCAAGTGATGAAGAAGATCGAGTTGCCGCTGGCCATCATCAACACCACAAGGATCTCAATTCATAAAGAACAAGTATCTCACGAGCATAACTCAAGGGGGAGCTTATGTTAAGGGGGAGTTTGTCAACACACTTCCTACATAAAACGGGTAGTTTGTTGGTACACTTTCTGCTTTCAAGACGTGAAGACTTTAAAGATCCTCCGACATTGAAAACTTGAAAGGACGTCAAAGGCTTGAAGTCACAAAGATCGAGACAAAGATCAAGTTATAAAGATCGAGACAAAGCTACAGCCAAGGGGGAGTTTGTTGGTGCACTTGTGTCTGTACTTTGTCTGTATTTTGTAACTATACCGAACGTTGTCTTTGTTAGTCCTGTAAGTTTGACCAAGTCAACCATCCTCCGGTTTGACTCGGTCAAACAGTTAGAAAATGTTTGAAAGATGGTTGGGTCGAAGGATAGATCATCGAAGGATTGCTTATATCCTTCGATGAGCTCGAAAGATAGCCTTCGATTGATGGACCTCGAAAGATGTCATCCTTCGAGGTACATGTTGATCGTTCGAGCTGTTTCTGGTCGATAGATGATCCTTCGATCATCTATCTGATCCTTCGACCAGACCTGCTGTGTTACGGGTATATATACCCATGCATTGTGTTCACTTCTGAGTTAGACACTTAGCACTTGAAAGATAGACACTAGAGAGAAGGGAGAGCATTCTGTTCAGAACACACACACTTAGAGAGTTTGCAAAACACATTTGTAAACATTGAGCTTGTAACCGAACCTTTCATACGTATTAATACAAGTGGTGTTAATCGGTGAAGACTTGTGTGTCGTGTTTTTACTTGTTCTATCTCGGTTTGCTATCTCGGTTGGATTCCGCACAACCGGGTTGGTTTGTACACAAGGATTAGGCGACTAGATCCTCCCCTAGCCGGACCTACAAGATGCGAATAGAGCGAATCCGAAAAATAAACAGCGTAACAATACACAGCTTCATCACTTCTATCAAATTATCACCTAAAAGTTAGCATCTAGTGCAAAATCATGTAATCATCCAACAAATTTAACATATCAGCATAGAAAAATCACTAAAACAGTAAACGTAATCAGACTAGATGCTATACATGAAGTGCGCATATCTACACGAACTATAAGCAAGTATTCGATCAAAAACACTTGAAAACATACAGATTTCAACATGAAGAACGAGTTGAATCGATTAAAATGCAGGAAAATTAGGTCAGAAAATCTGATGCATATAAGAAGAAAAAATATACCTGATTTATTGCACAAATAGTCCTTAAAATAGAAGAAGACAAATTTACCCTTGTGTGCAATGCAAATGACTAAAATTAACTTAAAATTTTAACTAAGTTAGAGCTACTAATGCATTTTTCGTGGAAGTTTTTTTTGCTTACATGGTCCAATGATGCGGTCTCGTTTACCCATCCCGTGTCTTCTTTCCAATGCGATGATTTAAAACCTTCAATAGGATTCGTGTGCCTGGGCAGCTGTAAACATCAAACATACTATTAATACGATTTCAATATGACACTTAATACATATTTGGATACAACTTACCCGCATGTGTCGTTTCTGCGCATATGACTGAGTTCCATGATAACTTGTATAGCGCAATTTTGTTCTATTTTGTCTGTTTTTTTTTCACATTGGTTTATATATCCCGGATCTTGGTACAACCGATCAATTATCTCAATCCACCTTTCTGGTTCAGATGCAAAGTCGTCCGGCGGATTATTCTTTATAGTTTCAACATCTTCATATGTATCATAATGTGACTTATATTTCGATTTCCGCGCCTTGTAGCTTCTTTGACACTCGGCCTGAATTCCGAGTTGTACACCTGGCCACTCACTTGTGTCTTCAAACGAAAGAAGATCAAAATATTGCTGCAAAAAGTAGTAATTAGAAAACATATAAAAATTAAGAATCTGAATTAAAATAACTATTAGTTCGTAAACTTACATAAATTGTGGTATATATATCTCTCTTTGTTTCATTTGGAACACACTGCCAAGTACGGTGATAAAAAGGAGCAACCCTTGCAACTTCATTCGATATCATCAGTATAATATCCTGGGCATTAACTCCAACAAATTTATACTGACCCCCCCTTATACTAATCTCAACGGGTAGTGGCTGATTTTTGTTGTTTCTAAATTAATATATATTTTTTTGTTGTTCGCCTTTCCACGTGTTTTCTTAGGTTGTGCTACATTGACAAATAAAACAACAAAGTTAGTAAATTAATTTAGGTACGTTACTGATATATTACATACTTACCTATTTGAAATATTCCAATCACTAAAACCTTTCTAATTGTGAGATTAAGTCAAAGTAAAAACAAAATTAAAACAGAATCTATGTCGATGTTCAATTATACTAATTTCTTTTGTTTTTTAGTTTTATCAGCGCCGGCTAAGGCCAGGTACAGAATGGGCCTGTGCACAGGGCCCAAACCAGTATAGGGCCCAAAAAAACTAGCTTGGAAGTCCATTTAATAAAAACAAGAACCGTATCAATACCTATAATTATAGTAAAGGTTCGAACAATTAACTTACAAGACTCGCAACCCGTCCGGATCCGGTTTGAATTTCGCTTAGGAGGTTCGTTCCCACCGTCCCCCCGTGTGATCGTGCAACATCGGCCATTCGTTCAAAAAAAAAACAAACAAGGTACAGTAGCTAAACAATAAACATAAATGATGTATTTTCTTTTGAATAAAGATAGCTATTAAAAAAATCTAAATGAACTAATATCATTTTGATACCTAAGATGCAAAGATAGCCTACAAGGTGATGTTTGTAATATATATTTTCTTCGTTTTGGTAATATGTTATTGACATATCATTATTAATACTATCTTTTTTGGTAATACAAAAAATTATATGCCATTGAGTGTTTTCAATACACTTTATTTTATTTAAAGATCTTTGACCATAAACCGTTTATGTTTCAGTTTGAAACTAGCTGCTGAACAGTGTTGGAAACAACTGAGCAGTTGTGCAAACAACTAGAGGGTTAAACAACTAATGAGCCAAAGTGTTGATAAAAAAAGAATTGATAAGCCAACCTTATAAGACTAATTTTATTTAGTTGTGCAAAACATACTTAAAACTACACATCTTTACACTAGTTTTCACATTACGTACATAGTGGTGTATCTCTATGTCACATTTAACCAAATTAGTTTTAATTCACCGGTGTACATAATGAATTACATGGGTCATGAGCGGGATAGCCACTCTCACCACCCAATTATGCATGTATTTCAAAATCACATAGAAATACATGATATTTTAGGTGGTTGTGACATGTGTGCTAGATAGAGTTAGTGAAAATATTCAGTTTTGAACCTATTTTTATGAACCTTTAAGTAATCAAGACCACTTTGCTTCATACATACATTTACGTCTACCAAATATTATTGGAAAAGACAGTTAGCCAAACTAAATAAATGTTTGCCCGGCGTGAATCATGTAGCGATAGCACACATTCATTTTTAGATTTCTGTCAAGAAGCGACTAATCGTGCTCACCATACAAAAGGATTAGAGGATAATGTAATGCCATGCATAAAGGGTGCAGTTTATTAATGCGTTGAGGTGGCCCATCCTTAAGATAGTGTTAGCAACATCACCCGCGTGCGTTGACACACGGCTAGATCACAAACTTCGAAAAGGGGACTCAAAATATATGTAAAATACAATGCACTAAAAAGAAAACCTACCAAAAAACAGTGCTTTTTAAAACGCCAGCCCTATAGCCATGGCCATGTTAAAGGAAATTTGTGTAAAACACAATGCACTCAAAAGAAGGAATGAAGTTTTTCATTAATTCGTAACTCCTAAAATGCCATGTAGATATAACCAAGTTAGTGAAAAAGTATAAAAACCTTAGATACGCTAAAGGTTGGAGGGACCAAACGTGAGATTTTTCAATGATTAGTAATGTTGTAAAGTGTTTATAAGGTTATAGGAAAAATACCAAGGTTAAAACTTTGTAGTGTATCAGGGTTTAGGCCAAACGCCAATGTAAAAAACAATGAGAAACCGAAACTGGCTAAAACCAGATGCATAAATGCAAACACAGTTCCTTAAACGCCACACAAATATAACCAACTTAGTGAAAATGCTAATTGTAAAAGTTGAAGGGTTAAGGAAGCAAATTACAAAAGTTGAAAAGTGTTGATAAATATTATGTGGATACGGCTCGGCTTAGTTCGACTCAGCTACAAAGTGAAGGTCATAGTCAAGACATCCTCCTGTCTTGACTCGGTATGCTAGTTACTTCGTATTGTTCGATGTACATGTAACTGCGTGTGTGCAATATACATGTTAGATTAAGTTTGTGTTGTTTTTTGTTTGATTGTTTGGACCATTGAAGCAGCCCAACAACATGCCTAAGTCCAAGCTGTTTTCTGTTTGATTGTTTGGACCATTGAAGCCGCCCAACAACATGCCTAAGTCCAAGTTGTTTTCTGTTTGATTGTTTAGACCATCGAAGCAGCCCAACAACATGCCTAAGTTCAAGCCCAAGTCATTGGCCCAACATGAGAAGAAGACCTGATGTGACGAAATCAAGTGATTTCGTCGATGTTCCTATGAGCCGAAGACACCCTTGTGGCGAAATCCCTTAGGACAAAATCCCGTGTGACGAAATCAAGGATTTCGTCGAGATATTGGATTCCGTCGATCTGTTTTGGTCGGCTTCTTGTTTTCATTGTTCATGTTAGTATATAAACACAGACAACTGACAGAAACACTAAGAGCACAGAAAAGCAAGTTCGAATAAATTTGAGAGCGAACACACTGTAACACACACACTGAGAGTTTACAGAGACCATTTGTAAACACCGCATTGTAACCGTTTCATAGCATTAATACATTGAGTGTCAATCGGTGAATCTTGTGTTTTACGTGTTCGTAACTAGGGGTGTACATCGAATCGAATATCGAATTTTCAAATTATTCGAATCGAATTCGACTAAAACTTACCGAATTCGATTCGAATTCATATTCGAATAAAAAACCCAATTCGTATTCGATTCGTATTCGATTAAAAATTCGAATTCGAATCGGATTCGAATAAATTCGATTTAATTCAGATTCTTTAAAAACATGTAAAAAACTATCAAAATGAAACATAAATTTTATAGCAGTCATAAAGCACGATATCACATTAAAAAGTTCCAAATAAAGTACCATGTCTAAAATTCAAAACGAGAAGTCGGGAATAACCACTCCATATTACAAGTTAATATTTTTAGGGTTATAAATCTATTGATAGATTTGTTACTTATGTTTAGTTATGGGCCATGTAGTGGGTTTGATAATGGGTAATTTTAATATTTGGAAAAAAAAATTGAAAATAATTTATAGTATAGCTTAATAAAAGTTATATATGCATTATATATAAAAATAATTAATAAAAATGTATAATTTTTATTCGAATTTTGAATCGAATTGAATTTGAAATTATAAATTCGTATTCGATTCGTATTCGATTTACTTGACTCGAATTGAATCGAATTCGAATTCTTTTAATCGAAACGAATTCTTGATAATCGAATCGAATTTAAACGAATTTCGAATTTTTCGAATTCGAAACGAATTCTGAACAATCCTACAGAAAAGCAAGTTTGAATAGATTTGAGAGCGAACACCTTGTAACACACACACACTGAGAGTTTACAGAGACCATTTGTAAACACCGCATTGTAACCGTTTCATAGCATTAATACATTGAGTGTCAATCGGTGAATCTTGTGTTTTACATGTTCATAACTTGGTTTAACTTACCCATTTGGATTCCGCACTCACGGGTTTGTAGGAAAACAGGGAATAGAGGTTACTCGATCCTCCGGGTGGACCTACAATTGGTATCAGAGCATTGGCTCGATTCCTTGTTAAAACCAAGTTGTGTTCTTGAGTTTTCAAAGATTTTTCATAAGTTTTTCAGATTTGTTATTGAAATTTGATACAAATTGTTTATACATATTATGTATATTATGTGGACGTGACTCGGTTCAGTTCGGCTCGGTTCGACTCGGCTACGAAGTGAAGGCCGTAGTCAATACAACCTCCTGTCTTGACTCGGTATGCTTTTTACTTTGTATCGTACGATGTTCATGCAACTGTGTGTGTGCAGTATGCATGATAGATTATAGTTTATGATTGTTTGTTGTTTGTTTGTTCTAAAGCCCAAGTCAAGGCCCAAAGCCCAACATACATGATGAAGTCCTTGAAGCCCAACATGAAGACCAAAGCCCAATCACATATGGATTCCGTCCATGTCCTTGTGGTGAAAACAATTTAGGTGAAAACCACTAAGGACGAAAACACATGGGACGAAATCCCCTGAGGTGACGAAATCACCCTGATTTCGTCATGATGATCTGATTTCGTCAATGGGTTTTCGTGGGCATCTTGTTTTCGTCATAGCTTTACTATATATACACTCACAACAGACAGACACAGTAACGAAGTCTGAATAGATTTCTTTGAGAGAACACACACACAACTGAGAGTTTATAGGTTTATCTTGTAAACATTGCTTTGTAACGGTTTCATACGCGTTAATACAATGGAGTGTTAATCGTTGAATCTTTGTGTTTGTGTTCGTAACTTGGTTTAACTTACCCGTTTGAATTCCGCACTTTCGGGTTTGTCGGAAAACAGGGAATAGAGGTTACTCGATCCTCCGGGTGGACCTACAATTGGTATCAGAGCATTGGCTCGATTCCTTGTTAAAACCAAGTAGATTTTCATGTGTTTCCAGATTTGTTCTTGATTTTTTATACAAAAAGTTTTTATTTTCAGAAAAATCAGGTTTAAATCTTTGAAAATCTTGTGTTTTTGCTGATTGTTCTTATAAAAATCTTGTTAGTTTTCATTTATACATGTTAAGAAAGGATTTTTATTGAACATTTGCGCAAAATTTGAGTTCGGAAAATTTATTGGTTGCCGGAAAACTCATATATTCATCGGAGTTCATCAGACATTCAAAGTGTTCTTGAGTTTTTCCTATTATATATCTCAGTTTGATCTTGGTTTGGTAAATTTTTAGGTGTTATTGATTATAAAAATATACAAGTGTTTGAATATTGTGTCATACAAATGATGAAATGTTAAATAACATGTTCTAAAAGCATGTGTGTTTGAAAAGGAAGTCCTTGTGTCAGAAGATAAGGATATGGATGAGATTAGATTTTGTTTTTTAAAAATAACTTGCAAGTTGGTATCATCTAGTCAACGAAATCACATTCTTGTTTGACGAAATCAACCAGGTCTTCATCATACATATTGTTTGACAAAATCACCACATGTGTTTGACGAAATCTCCAGGTCTTGTTTGACGAAATCACCAGGTCTTCATCATACATATTCTGGACGAAAACAACGCCTGATTTCGTCATCAAAACACATCAGCGACGAAATCACATCCTGATTTCGTCATCAACACATCAGCGACGAAATCACCTTTCAGCGACGAAATCACCTTTCAGCAACGAAATCACCTTTCGCGACGAAATCACCCTTTCAGCGACGAAATCACCATTTCAGCATCGAAATCACCATTTCAGCGACGAAATCAAACATATCAGCGACGAAAACCCCTATTTTCATCACATATCTTTTCATTTTATTAACAGAAGCTTTTTAAAACATTCTAAACTGTTTGATTTGAGTGTTTTGAGCAGGTATTCGTCATTATACATCCAATATGAATTCAGTTTGGTCTTCGTCCAAATCCTCCGCACCAAAAATTATGGCATAAATGTGGGCATTGGTTACTAACCAACATCAAAGTGAACCAAAAATGGCAAGAAATTTGTATGGTGATCTAGTACCAGTTGCTCAGTTACCAGCAATCTGTGTCCCAACCACCGATTTGTATGGATATCCATTACCACCAGTTGCTGCACAGCGCCATCATTCTACTATAGCACCATCATCTCTTGATCCAAGGAACTGTAGTCAAACAAAAACGGCGTTTTATGCAAAAATTGTCAAAGATGCCAGCAATGGTGAATCATCACGAAACGATGACAGTTCTGAACATGACAGTAGTTCAGTTGAAGACGTTTCAACTTCAGTTGAAGATGTTACAACTTCAAGTTCAAGTTCAAGCGAGGATGGATCTGAATGTAAATCATCAAAGGAGGTTGTTGATTCTGATGCAGATAGGTCAACATCTGAGAGTGATTCTAGTCAGGTACGTGTCGATGAATCAAAATCTGATAGTTGTGATAGGTGTGATAGGTGTGTCGGATTAAATGTTAAATTGTCTGATTTGCAAAGCAAATTTGACGATTTGAAAAGCAAATATGATGTGACATACATCCACAATCAACATTTGATCATGGATCTTTCGAAATGCACAGAGGCCAACATGTTTCGTGAAAATTATGAAAAGGAATTTAAAAAGATAATTGAAACATTAAAAGCAGATAAGACCGAACTAACGGAAATGGTTTCAAGAAAACAAACTGAAATAAACCTTTACATCAGTCGTCTTGAGATCATGCAAAAAGAGTTAGCCTGTGCTAAGTGTGAAAGTGAGGCCATCCAACTTAAGCTAAATAGTTATTCAAACTCTAGGTATGTGCTGGATCACATCATTGACATACAGAAAAAGAAAACTTATGTCACATGCATTGGCTATAAGAAATGTCCACCACCTATTAAACACGATTATTCTTCGATGCCTGATGAGGAAAATAAACCTCATTTTGAGCCCTCAGTTTCTTTGAACCTTGAGGAATTCACAGCTGGGATCGGTTACACAAAGGAAGTATCCTCAGATTCGGATGAATCAGTAGATACGAAAGTGTCAACAGCTGAACGAAATCAGGATCCTCCAGTCATTGTTGTGGATGCTGATTCGTCAGATGATGAATCCGAGGATATTAACTCTGAACAGTCAGAAACGGTAACAAAAGAGGAAAACATACCTCTCGAAAATCACATTCTTTGTGATCCACCTGCAAAACCGTTAGTGACTGCTACAGCCAAGTCCGTTGAATCCTCATCTGGAAGTTGTGAAAGCGTGAACTTGCTTTACACGTTGATTGGATCTGATAAAATATATTCAGATAAAGATTTCCCAATAAAAAATGTCAATCAATCCTTGATTGATAAAGTTTTCGAAGATTCTACTAGTAAGTTTTTGGGAAAGTCGAGCCCAAAAGTTGTAGTAACTCAGTGTGCTCCTATCCCAAAATCCGAAGTTAGGAAGCAATACGGGAATCAAAAATTGCAATCTCAAAACAATCAACGAAAGCAAGGTCACGTTCACCAGGGAAAAGGCAAACAGAGCCAAAACAAGAAAAAGATTCAGAAGGTGAACTTCGTGAAATCCAGAGGAACTGATAAAATTGAAACTTTCGAAAACAAATCCAACACGGATTTTGTTAAACAAAGTAAAATTTTGAAAAGAAACAGTCAAAACAATTACACACAACACACGAACGGTTGTGATGTAGGACCAAGTACCTCAAGATCACGAAGTTCATCATCAAGCTCTTACAGTTATGATACTCCGAGGTTTGTTGAGCGGAGATCATGTTTTGAATGCGGTGAGTATGGCCACATTGTCAGAAACTGTCCATATCTCACGGAAGGAAAGGCAAAGGTTGATGCCCCCCGTGGTAACAAATACCATAAAAGATCTGTTTCACCAAAACAGGACCCTCGTCTTGTTAAACAACAAGAAGTGAAACAGATAAAGAAACAACAGAAAAATGTTGAAAAGCTTTTAAAACCGGAGGTTGTCCAAACAAAATCTGTTGAATCAAATGTTAAACATGAAAAACAAAAACAGATTTGGAAACCAAAATCGGAAATTGTTTGAGGGGGAGCTAGATCAATTCCGAATCATCGGGAAATGGATGTTACAATTCTCGATGATTACGGACGACCCAAGTCTGTGAAGGCTTGGGTCCCCCTCTCCAATTAATCTCTGAATGAGTATGCAGGATGTTCCAGGAGGAACTATTGATAGTCTTAGGATTGTTGATAGTGGAGCGTCCATGCACAAGATCGGCTACAAAGAAATTGTTGCCTTTGATGGAGAGAAAAAGAAAAGAAGACAAAATTGTTTGTAGAAAGAAATTGAAAACCTTCGACAAAATGAAAATCATACCAAAGTTTGATTGTTCAAGCCCTTGGTCAAAAATTCAAATTGGTTTAGAATTTGGCTTAAGCTATATGTTTATCAATTTGTACCCAAATATTTTTATCACTCTATACTTCTTTCTTCATTATCACTTGTCAAATAATTACAAGCATTCAAAAAGTGAAGCACATGTTAAACCCTTGAATAACTATTTATACAATAAATCTATTATAGTAATCTATTACAAGACATAAATTATAAAAAGGTGTATCTTTATGGAAAACTTCATATCTTAATGAATCATCACAACCAACCCTCTGAATTGTCATTAAAACTAATCTTCAAATCTTAATCAATCATCACAAGCTTCTCACCGTTCTGTGCCAAACTAAAAATTTCCGATTCTTGAAGAACACCATCCATGGGAGTCCAAAAACCACGTCAACAAACCGCATTGTCAGGTCCACAACCACTCGTAGTTGCATATTGTTATTGTTTTTGTCGAGCCACACATCGGTTCATGACCACACAATATCGCCAAATGACTCAACCAATTGTTCACCTAAGCTTTCAGGGCGAGTGTTCGGATGAAAGTGTTAACTGCTCTACGTTCACGCTCGGTTGAACTCAGACTAAACCACATGAACAGTTTCCATCTAAATTCTTTCGTGATGTGCCCTTCACACTCAAGCTTTCGGAACACCACACAATATTCATAGTTCGGATCCAAGTTACCAGGTCCTACCCTGTGGGCCAGAAAGAGTGTGATACGTTCAAATGTACTATCAGAATCATGGGCCTCCATACAAGCTGGCCTCTTTCTTGACATCCCAGCCAAGGGAGTTAACAGCTGCCACTTCTCGTCATCTACATCAGGAACTATGACGATATTCATGTCCAGCCCGTTTGACGTAGATGGTGACCCGTCAGCTTTCCAAGTGTTACTTGACCAAATGACCACGCCCACTCAATTCTGGACCTGATATATCATCCAAGTCTCTTCCATCTTCAACCCAAGTTAGTTGTGGCAGTTTCCCAGAGTCTCGGGCTTTAAGTATAGAGTCGGGTTCAGCATCTTTGGCACCAGATGTTCCTTCAATTTGAGGAACAGAGCTTTCTGCAAGTGGGAAAAATAAAACATGCATAAGAATTGAAGGGTCAATTCGGGTCATGTAACAGAAAAAAAACTAGCTAGCAGACACACAGGTCACCTAAATCATTTTGTTCAAAAAAACAAATTATTATATTGGAACAGTATGGTTTTTGTAATCTTAATTGATGTACTAATGATTTAAAAATAAAGTACAGATTGGACATAAAACGTGAACCTAATTCAGCCCAACCCGACCCATTAATAAAGTATGTTTGTTTCGCTGGTATTCACTCATTAAGAAAATAGATAAATGGAAAAATAAATTTACTAACCCGCGCAAGTGTTGAGTGGTGGGATGCAATATTCCATAGAGTATGCAATAATTTTAAACCACTTAACAAATATTTGAAATGCTGCTTATCTGGCTTAAGTGATGATACAATATCTTTCATTAATTTTTTTTTTTTTTTTGTTCTTAATTTTTTTTTTTTTTTTATTAACCAAATTAGCAAATTACAAACAAGTGGCAGGTAAACGGGCAACAAGCTGCGCCGCAACCCCCTTTTGAATTGCAAAACCAATCCTACTAAAGACGAAACGACCCTTAAAAGTTGAGAGATTACTATTCACAACCTGTTGGACCCTATTTAGAAATTCCACAGCCTCTGGGGCTAGGGAACCAAATGTATCAAAAGCGAATGGGATAAACACATGTTGATTCTCTAAACAAGCCTTCTCGTGTTTAGCGACTTTGCTTGATTCCGCTTTCAACGCAGCTTGGCCAGCAGCAAACCCATTATCCCTGAGCCCAACAAGAGGGGACACTCCTGTAAGGTCCACACAAGCGTGTTTTCCCCTGGCCCACCCAAACACAAGAATATCAGCTTTAAAACATCAAACAGAATATCCCTTACCAAATCATGCCTGTATTTAAAACCAGGCAACTCCTTACAATGCACCGCATGCTCGCCAAAAGTATCTAAACAAACCTTGCGGCAAACTGGGCAAGGCTCATCAACCGGAAACAGAGGGATCATTAGCCGGTACTTAAGAATTGCCCGGTATTCCACTGCCGACATGTGTTGGCCTAGTCCTTCAATGGGGATGACTGTCAGGAAATCCTGAGCATGAGGAGCCCGGAGACAATCGAACACGGCTTTCTGACGAGGGGATAGACTAAACTTCTCTCCCAAACTTTGGACAGTTCTACTAAATAGGGCACTCGCCAAAGCATTCTGGGCTTTAGGAGGGGCGGTGTCCTTATTAGAGAAACCGCCAAGATCGAAATCCGGAAGGGACATATGCATGCAATCCAACGCACACACATAATCGGAATCTAACCCGACAATACCACAGTCCCGAAGAATGTGGTCCTGCAAACTCCAAGATTGTGCCCTCGAGGCCACGAAAGCATACGTAGATACATCCTCAGCCGAACATAAACCCAAACCCCCAAAACAGGTCGGAAGGGATGCAAGCCTCCATTGAAGATCCCCAAAAAAAGGACCCCCGCAAACCACAATATCCTCGATAGCTCTCCTAAGGCCTTTGTCAAAAACCGAAACAGCCTCCCCAACAAACGTGGGTTGGCACGTTCTGAGGCCGAATAACAACTTAGTAACACCCATGCAAGAGCGCAGTAAGAGGAGCTCGCATTGAGGGTCCCGCAGATGTGGAAGATAGCTCATCAGATCCACTGCACAATATGCCCTTTTCACGGCCAAGCTACTGATAAAACCCGCATCCCGACTAACAGCGCCCCCGAGGAGTTTGACACCCGACGCCGGCCTTCCAATCCCACTAGGAAACAAACCCTTTTGCGTCTTAACTCCATTGCACGATGGCCAAAAAACTTCTGTTTTCTTGACGTTAAGTTGAAGCCCCAAACAAGGCCCCTTAGTCCTGATGATTTCTAAAGCTTTAGCCACCTCTTTAGCATCTCCTATAATCGTACCATCATCCAAGTACCAAGCATGGAAGAGTAACTTGCATCTATCTCGTATCTGATGAATGAGGGGATGCAAAACTAAGGCAAAGAGAAGAGGCCCTAAGGGGTCTCCCTGCTGAACCCCGGTGGTGGACCAAATATGGTCGTCTCCGACATATAATCTAGCCGGCTGTCCATATAGAAAATCCACCCATAAAGAAATGGACGGGCATCGGGTCCGAACTTCTGACAAAAGGGCGGTTCTATCCACCAGGTTGAAAGCATTAGAGAAATCAACAGTAATCATGGCCAACGACCCATCCGAGTGGAACGCGTTTAAGAACCTGTTCGCACTATGGAGCACAGCCTCAGCCCCGCTAGGAATACCCACCCCAAATTGAAAATCACCGAGATATTTAGCCATCTCCTTCCCGACCCCTCTCATAGCCGCCTTAGAGACTAACCTCCTCCAAATGGCGCCCACAGCAATAGGCCTAATCCCATTGTCTGGTTTAAGTAAGGGCGTGAGGGGCGCAGAAGCAACAAACTCCGCCAAGACCCTAGGGCACCTCCCACCCAAGCACAAGTTAACCACCTCAGAAATAGCCCTAAGCAGCCCGCAAGCGATCACCGACCCCTCTCCACAAAGAGCATCCAAAATGTGTTGTGCCCTCAACTCATCCCTCCCACAAGAGGTCCCTTTGGGGAAAGATTTAATGCACCCAAGAACGTTATCAACATCCACAGTAAGGGGTGGCTCCGATAGTAAGGACCCAGGCATAACCGGAGGAGGTACGACAGGATGTTTAGCCACCAACGCTTTCATAGTATCCTCACCAAGAGGTGCAACCCCCGAAGAACATAAAACCTTAACCGCCGCAGTGAAATGGCCATCTGCAACTTTCCGTAAACATTGCTTAACGTTGGTGCCTACCTTAGAATTATTAGACTCATGGGAAGGCTCGTTAGGGCGCGTAACCACCTCTGATGTTTCGGCAAAAAGTGATAGGGTGAGTTCAGCAAAACCATCCCTATTGCCCCACGCTGCCAGGGCCCGCCGAATACTAAGACATTGTAAGGACTTCCTATTCCCCGACCTGCGCTCCTGACGGTTAGAAGGCCTGAAAATCCGCAGCGTGCAACGTGGCAACAACAAAAGTCTCACCCACGCCTCAACAGACTCTGGCGTAGCCAACACCTTGCACAAAGATGTCGTAAAAGCCTGGGAAAAGGCCATTCGACAACTATGAGGGATGCTCTTCACTGTTTTGATGGGAAGAGAAAAGACACGTTCAAGCAAACCCACGTCTACCTCCAAACCTCCAAAAGAAACAATCTCCTTTCCAACATGTGGCTTAGGAATCCCCACCATAAACTCCTCCGCATTTCCCGTAACCAACTTGAACCGTGCCACCCCATCTGCATGATGGCACCCCCGACTAAGAGCATGTAAACACATACACTCCCCACATAACCATTGGCCGGAGACCTTAAGAGCCTCACCAACTGAAACAAACAAATCCCACTCCGCAGATATGGCATCCCGCATGGCCCACTTCTTGTCATCTGAAGACAAATGAAGCCGCTTGATATGGGCCACCAACCTCGGGAACCCCTTAGCCCCTGCTTGTCCATCAGGGCAACAATGGAAGCTTTTAAAAGGGCACAACCAGACACCCCTTGAGGAACCAACACCCCCCTCCTCGGATGGAGCCCCACAAACAGTCAAAGCCCTAGACAAAACCCCCACTCCAGACCCGGGCATCAACAATTCAAAATACAAACGAAGTTTAAGGAAAATTCGCGCTGAACTTGGGAAATAAATGACGAAAAGTAATGGGTTAGCGGGGGCAACGACAAGTTGCCCCACCTCCCTTTGAGGCACACCACACTCAATCCATTGCGGGCTTTCGAAACCTAAAACCCCAACTAGAAACTACTTGAAACAGCTGATTATTCAATCAGTTGTAGTAAACAACTGATGTTCAGCCTCCAAACAAATGGTTTTTCTTCTCGACATTTCATTATGTGCTGGACAAGAGTGTTGGTACACTTTATGTGGACACGACTCGGCTCGGTTCGACTCGGCTAAATCTAATCTATTCGACAAGCATCGGACACAAATCTGCATCAACAAAACTCTACGACTATTTGAAAACCAATTTAACAATCACATCACTAAAACAATTAATATTTTTTTGAATAAAAATATACTTTTTCTGTCCTAGCCTATAACCATGATCATGTATAACCTACATACTTTAAACTCACAAAACAAATCATATGTCTACCTATAGTTGCTCCTAATAGGTGATTGTGAAAAGAGTGAATGATGTAACTTATAAGGAAAAGTTTGCATTTGTGTTTTGAAAGTGATTATATGATATTAGTTTAATAATCATAATCAAACAATCAATTAATATGATGATCCATTGATGCTTAAACGTTTGGAAACTTATAATTTAGCATACCAATAGATAATATGGTCAAAAGAGACGCTATATGTGAAAAAAGTAGCAATGATAAAATAAATGAGTTCCGAAACACAAATCCAAACATCCCTATATAACTAATCATCATGTTCCTAGTCCGGGCTTTGATGGTTTCATGTTTGGACGTATTGAGCCTTTTTATGGTATAACATATTCTATATAGAAATGAGTTTGGTAGACTTGGATGATTGAATAATGATGCTTTGGTTGATTGGTTTGGCTTAAATAGACAATCAATTTTCTAAATTAATAGGTAAACCAAATATCAATTTGAAAATTAACATAAAAATGAAAAAAAAAACGGACTATTAAGGCAAACCGAATACCCAGATGGCCAGATGAAAAATTAAAAATCTAAAAGTCAATTGGAAATTTTTAAATAATCTCTCAATATATAACCATAAACTTTTTAAAAAACCTCTAAAATTAAGCAGTTAACAGGTAACCTTTTTATTAACCCAATCGTGCCTGGCTTTACATGTTTGATAAACGGGCTATATTATGCAACCCGAAATCTTATTATTTAATTGTTGTCCACATGTTTCGGTGTTCACATGCCGACGGCTTATTGTTTAAACTACTGGTAACGGTTTTTGATTTCAAAAACAAAAACCTTGACATTTTTAACAGAACCATTACTAATGGTGTGGTTCCAGTTTAGTTTTATAGTTTAGGCTTTATTGGCCCTTTATTTAAAATGAATAGTATATAAAATAAAAGTGCAAAAATTGAAGTTGTCCAAATTTAATCAAGTTGTTCGTTTTTTTAATACAAACTTAAAATAGGATGCCAAAAAATAGAAGTTTAGAAAAGGTTGTCCATCCAAAATAACCAGAATAAAAGGTTAATCTGAAATACCTAAACAAAGTTTTAAAAGTTGTATAGCATCCAAAGCTTAAGATAAAATACATACAAAGCCCAACAATTCCACTTCAAAGTTCAAATATAATAACCCCAGTCTTTTTATGATAACTAAACTTAAGATAAAATACAAATATATTATTATATATATAATATGAAATAACAAAACCGATCTATAAAACCAAACTGATGACCGGTTGCACTTGTGATCTTTCATGGTTTATAACCAAACTATGAACATTCCTAGTTTAATTAAACCCAGTAAGAAATTGTCACCCAGATTTATACCATGGTTTTTTTATAAAAATTAAAAAAAAACATATCTTATTCAAAACTGTACGTCATGACTCTCTTCTTTTATTGAAGATGAAAAAAATAAAATCCATTATGTTGATGCAGATTTTGTGTCCGATGCTTGTCGAATAGATTAGTTTTATTTTACGCTGAATTTGTAATAGTTAGTGAAACGGTCTATCGAACGTGTATAGACCCGCTCGTTTGAAGTGGTCAAACGAGAGGGTTATTCGGTTGACCGTGTGGGTTTTGCTAGACAATCAGTTAGATTATGGTTGTATAATGTTTGGTGTCGAAGGATAAGGCATCGAAGGATTGTGTATATCCTTCGATGAGCTCGAAAGATATCCATCGATAGATGAAGATGGACCTCGAAGGATATGTCATCCTTCGAGGTATATGTGTATCTTTCGATAGCTGGATGATCGACAGATGATCTATCGATCAATCAGTTAGATCCTTCGACCATACAACCTGTGTTGGGTATAAATACCAACACTTTGTCATTTGCAAAAATAAGAGAGCGAGAGGAGGTTTGAGACCTCACCCGGGGAGAGATCACCACTTGATCTCTCCCGGAATGTATACTCCTTTGGTATTAGTTCGGTTATCATGTAATCGGGCCGATTTGTAACGTTTTACTACCGGATTAATACAAAGTTGTTTGTTTATCATTGCTAATCTCTTCCGTCTTTGAACATAATCACAAGAATCACGGTTTCGGTCCCCAAACCCGGTCCTACAATTGGTATCAGAGCCATGGTGCCCGATTTAGTAAATCTAACCGTTTACTAAGTCACATGTGCTCTAGATCTGTGATTTTTGTGCTTTTTGTTCAAGATGTAAAGTTGGGTGAAAATGAGAAAAACTCAGATCTGGACCCGAATATTCAGATCTGTGCTGAAACGAGTGTTGGGTTTTATGTTTTTCACCTATATAATCAAGTTATCATCATCAAAAATCAAAAATACAATGTTTTCGTCAAAAATCTGCAAAATAAACAGCGCTGTGTTCTTGATGTTCTTGGCAGCTTCATATTTCGAAAGATGTAAGGAACTTCGAAAGATCAAACAGATTTCGAAGGGTCATCCTCAGTCTCAACAACTTCGAAGGATCATCTTTACCCTTTGTTGTGTTTCGAAAGATCAACTTTACCCCCATCAACTTCGAAAGATGAGACAGATTTCGAAGGACCTCAACAACTTCGAAAGATATATCTTTCGTTCTTGGCACGAAACAGATTTCGAAGGATCCAGAATCGAAAGATCAGGATGTTTCGAAGGATCCAGAGAAAAAGGGCTGCTGGAGTTGTGTGTATCGAAGAAGAAGAAGAGTTGAAGGTCTGATGTGTTGCTGTGCATGATTCCTGATGTCTGATGTCGGCTGAACAGTGGTAAATAGACATCAGCAGCAGCTGAACCTCTTTGAAACAAAGAGTGAGAGAGACTTGGGTGACGGCTGCTGTTTGCAGCTAGGGTTTGTTGGTTGAATGTGTACATGAATGCAACAAATCAATTTATGTTGGACACTATTAGTTCAGCCCACTATTAGTTCAGCCCACTATTAGTTTAAGATTTAAATTAAGTGTGTGGGCCTGTGCTAGAATCTAGTAAATGAAGTCCATCAAATTGGTCGGGTGTTCGCGAAGTTTAGTTGAATCGCGCTTCTAAATGTCAACGCCAAATCTGTACGGGTTCGGGAGCGCGCGCGGGATGATGCGGCATGTTGTTAAAAAAAAAAAAAAAAAAAAAAAAAAAAAATGAAAAAAAAAAATGATGATGATATTTTGAAAAATGTGGGGTAGTCACGGTTACCGATGCAAATGGCAAAAATGGTGACGCGACTATTATGGGCCAAAAACCAAAAACGGAATGGTATGTTCACTTCCGCACGTCAATGTTTATGATTGTTACCGGTTATTCGTAAATGTTCGAAAGCATTTTGTTTATTGTCATATTCTCGCATTTGAAGACGAACGTATGAACCTTGAACGCCAACACCGGTCCTAACGAGTTCACAAAGTCTTTGGAGGGATACAAGTCGGATCCGATGGGGGTACTAGGCGATATTGCTTTATCAACTAGAATATGCAACGAAGAAATCCTTTTTGTTTATTGTCATATTCTCGCATTTGGTAACGAATGAATGAACCTAGAATGTCAACACCGGTCCTAACGAGTTCACAAAGTCTTTGGAGGGATACAAGTTGGATCCTACGGGGTACTAGGGGACGTTCTTATTCAACTAGAATATGCAAAGAAGAAAGTCGTTTTCGTGATTTTTCGGAACCGAGAACATTCAATAAAGATTGACGACAGTTCCGCTTAGTGGAGGGAATTGGTGAACTTTTGACGACAGTTTCTTTGAAGTGGAGAGAATCTGTTAAGGTTTAGAGATTTTACCAAAGAAATGGGGGGATAAAAATGTTGAATTTCTTCGGTAAATTTCTAAACGCAATCACAGGTGGTAGAGTTTGTGATTTTCTGGTGATACAAACGGTTCGGCGTGGAATGTTTTGCACATACACATATTTGAGGATTTTAATTAATTCTCCAGCCAGCGTGAAGGGTTTTGCACGGAAAAATACAGGTTTCTAAAGTCTACAGTAGTTACAAAAGCGCTGTTCACTGAAGACCTGGGGAATCTTAATGAAAGCTGATAGTTCAAGGCTGAAGACCTGCAGGATTCGGTTTTGGGTTTGATGTTTCTTTGGGATTTTACAGGGATCTGGGGGTAACTCAATTCGTTGAGTTTGCAAACGATGTACTTGGTCTAGCTGACTTCCTGAGTACTGATGCTGAAGATCCGTAGTGCATTACGTGGTCAACTTCACAAAGGAGAGACAATGAGATCTGGATGTAGTTCAACTAAGCATGCTGGTTGAGCTTGCAAGGGATACACTTGGCCTAGCTGACTTTCCTGAGTGTTGATGCTGAAGATTAAAGTGCATTACTTGGTCGATTCCACAAAGACGGTTTACAGAAGACAGTTCACCAGAAATCTCTATCAATGTAGTATGCTTGTATGAAATAGAGTTCTTATGACAAGATCAAGACTTGATGCAGTTCTTAAAGATTGGAACCCTTATCAAATGCCGGTTGGAGTATTGGAAGATCAGCGGAAGATCGGTCAATTGAGGAAATTGCACAACACCCAACACGGATACGCGTACTTTAAGGGGGAAATATTTTACAAGGAGCGTCAAGATACTACTTACCTGGATCATCGGTCAAGGGGGAATTTGTTAACACAGAGAAGATGAATACTTGACTGAAGATCGATTGCAGTTGCATTTTTAGCATTCGACAGCAACGGACAAGGGGGAATTTGTTGATGCAGATTTTGTGTCCGATGCTTGTCGAATAGATTAGTTTTATTTTACGCTGAATTTGTAATAGTTAGTGAAACGGTCTATCGAACGTGTATAGACCCGCTCGTTTGAAGTGGTCAAACGAGAGGGTTATTCGGTTGACCGTGTGGGTTTTGCTAGACAATCAGTTAGATTATGGTTGTATAATGTTTGGTGTCGAAGGATAAGGCATCGAAGGATTGTGTATATCCTTCGATGAGCTCGAAAGATATCCATCGATAGATGAAGATGGACCTCGAAGGATATGTCATCCTTCGAGGTATATGTGTATCTTTCGATAGCTGGATGATCGACAGATGATCTATCGATCAATCAGTTAGATCCTTCGACCATACAACCTGTGTTGGGTATAAATACCAACACTATGTCATTTGCAAAAATAAGAGAGCGAGAGGAGGTTTGAGACCTCACCCGGGGAGAGATCACCACTTGATCTCTCCCGGAATGTATACTCCTTTGGTATTAGTTCGGTTATCATGTAATCGGGCCGATTTGTAACGTTTTACTACCGGATTAATACAAAGTTGTTTGTTTATCATTGCTAATCTCTTCCGTCTTTGAACATAATCACAAGAATCACGGTTTCGGTCCCCAAACCCGGTCCTACACATTAATAGATAAACAAACTAATAAAAACATTACTCACCAGTGTAACCTCTTTCCAGCATAGTTCCACCACCTTTTCAGCCACCATTTTATCTTTTCAGTAGTAGAACCAAAGAGAAAAACACAAAAAGAATATCAGAAAAAATGCACATTTGAATGATTAAACAATAACAATTTATGATTCTTGACAACTAAACAACATAAACCCTAGATTACCGTCTACAAACAAAAAATAAACAAGAAATTACTGACAAAAATACATCCAAAATCAAAAGATCTTTGTAAGATAATTACGGAGCATTTTAAATCTGTGTATTGCTATTTAATTAAAATATTACTTTTTAGAAGGATTCCAATACAAAAAACACATGTTTTCACGTTTATTCATCGATCAAATAAGGATTCCAATACAAAAAACATCTGTAGATATTTAAATAAGGTTAGCTGCATTCGCAGATCTCATTCCTATGAACAATCACCATGCTATCAAGATTAATTAACACGCATTCTTCAGTTCCTTGCAGCATCCGGAATCAGTCAGTCAGTCAGTATAATTATTAACAATATAAACCAAGAATTAAAGATAACTAACCATTCGTCTGTCTAGGATCGGCAAGTGCAGGCAGAAGATGCGTCTGAAGCGGCAGTGGTAAACTAGGGTTTACCTACCGACAGAGGCAGTCAGAAGCGGCGCTGAATAATAAAATTGAGAATTAGGATTTGATTTATAATGCTGGTTTATGTGAAATTTTGCATTTTAACCCCTCCTTTTTACACTCTATTTATCTATTAATTATCCCTCTGGCCCTTTCATTTAGTATGTTTGCTAAGACTAAAAAATTTATGTAGTTTTGCTTATGATAGATATACTTCAAACTACACATGTTTACATTAGTTTTCACATTACACAGTCGTGTATCTCTATGTCACATTTCATCGAATTAGGTTTGAAGCATTCATCCACGTACATATACGAATTACATGGGTGGGTGGGTGGGTGGGATAGCCACTCTCATAACACGATTATGCATGTGCTTCAACATCACATAGCAATATGTGATTTGTTGGGCAGTTATATGACATGTGTGCTAAGTAGAATTAGTGAAACTTTATTCTAGCAACTATAACACAAACGTGTGAATTTTTAAATGTTTCATAAATCTTAAGAATTCAACTTTAAATATACTCAAGATTCTTGCTTTCATCTTAGGGAGAAGGGAGGGGGCTATGATTGTATAGCCAAGTTTAGAGCGTTTCCATATAATTAAGATTTTTTGGTACATTTTAATAGGCGAGTAATATGCTCATGTGTGATTTAACGTTGCATTAATCTAATCTTAGATGTTTTATTAAACATGAGACAACACTTAAACGTGTTTAACAACTTCGGTCCCTTACAAAAAAATAATAATCTTAATTTATATCAAAATCTGTAATAAAAATAAAATGTCCTAATTTGAAGATATGATTTATGATCACATATCTTTAATAGTTTTGAAAACATTTGAGCGATTACTTAGATTCTTTATAGATTTTAAGATTTCATTTTAGATCACGTCTGGTCTTTAGAGTGACAGCGGGTAAAGATTACAAAGCCAAGTTTGGCGCTTTCACTTTTGTTTAGATATGGAGGTTCATATTTACAAGAAGGAAATACAATCATGACGTGTTATACGTTTCGAAAGGAACACATGTGTAAAATCAATATGTTCTTGAAAAACAAACTAATAACGCTTCATTTGAAGTTCCTTGTGAAAAATGAGTGTCACTATATTGTAGACATGAAGTTTTTAAAGGGTTTGAGAAGGAGAAATCAAATATTTCCATGAAATCTGTTCTCATTTTTAATATCACATGGTCGTATACATCTATGTCACTTTTAACCAACTTCATTAAAACACACATCCACATCCACGTATATCTGGGAGTACATTGTTGTGACAACTGCTTCTTCCACACATGATTTTTGTTTCCAACCCACATAGAAATATGTATCTTGTTGAGTAATAATATAACACGTGCTAGGTGGAGATTGAGGCACTTTACTATTGTCACGACCATGAAATTAAGAAGCGCACAAGCGATTTCTTAGATTCTTCGTAGATTTGAAGATTGTAATTTAGATCCGATTAAGATTCGTGCTTTCAATTTTGGAGTGATAACATGTAAAGATCGCATAGCCATGTTTGGAACTTTTAGCTTTTGTTTAGATTTCCAAAGTACATTTTTTGCATAAAGGTAGTGTATATGTTTGTGATGTTTTTTTAACAATGTGATAGAAAATCCTATGCACAACTAAGATGTTCTCGTGAAAAAAATATAACAACATTTAATTTGAGGACTCCTTGTGAAAAATGAGTGTCATGTTTTTATGCTGTACACTAAACTTTATAATGGGTTAAGAATTCACAATAATGAACACAAATTGTGTCATGATTTCAATGAGTTTTGGTAATAAGTTGACCCCAAATAAACCAAGTTATCCACCTTCTTGATTTCAACATATAAACGACTATGATGAGTTTCATTAATGCTCGAGTTCAAGCCAACCTAATAAACCAAACAAATCAGGCAAACCCGACAAACCCACCTAGAAGGGGTAGAGCTTCCAACAACATCAATGCAAATCCATGAGAGGCTAAAAACTGTTGTAGGTCCGGCTAGGGGAGGATCTAGTCGCCTAATCCTTGTATACGAACCACTCCGGTTGTGCGGAATCCAACCGGAATAGCAAACCGAGACGGAACACGCAAATACACGACACACAATATTCACCGATTAACACCTCTGTATTAATACGTATGAAAGGTTCAGTTACAAGCTCAATGTTTACAAATGTGTATTGCAAACTCTCTAAAGCTCTCGTGTGTGTGCTCTCACAAATATGCTCTCTGTGTTCTCTCTATGTGTTCTCTACTTAAAACAGAAATAATGAACTCTATTTATACCCACAGACACTACGAAACAAACCACACTTGGCGAATCACAATTACATTTGACGAATCACATCATTGCTCGACGAAACAGCGACGAAACTGGTCTTGGTCGACGAAACTGAAGTGTTTCGTCGACATAATTCTTGTTACGTCAATCATGGGCTTGGGCTTAAAAGGTTTCAGCCCATGAGTTGTAAACAATATGATTGGCCCAACCATAAATTCCATGCACGTGAATTATGATAATTCAATATGCAGGTTGTAGATTAGTCAACATAAGTGACATCATCATGATGATGTCATGATGATGTGTCAAGCGGGAACGGTTCTCGGCTTTCCGTGCTTCGCGTGACGAACTCTGGGACGCACGACGGAGGAATGTCGTGGCGTCGGGCTTGAGCCGAACCTAAACGGGTCGAACCGAACCAAGTCGCGTCGAGTCGAGTCGCGTCCACATATATGTATCAACAAACTCCCCCTTGGACGCTACTCGCGAGATTCGCCTTTCATGTCTTCTATGTCGGAGGATCTTCAAAGTCTTCATGTCTTGAAAGCAGAAAGTGTATCAACAAACTCCCTGTTTCATGTAGGAAGTGTGTTGACAAACTCCCCCTTAACATAAGCTCCCCCTTGAGTTATGCTCGTGAATGACTTGATCGTTATGAAATGAGATCCTTGTGATGTTGAGGATGGTCAGCGGCAACTCGATCATCTTTATCACTTGAGTGCCTTCACGTCGTGTCTTCATTCCAAAGCTTGTCATCGACCATGTTCTCCTTGCCTTTAGAATCTGCACATGAAAGAAATCTAAACGCGTAATGAGAACAACTGCCTGGAATATCATAAGCAAACGAAACACATGTGACCATTGTTCAATCAACTACCATCCGACATTTTGAAAGTTTAACAAATTTTTCAATTTTAGTTTTTTTTTTTAACTTTCAACACTTGCAAATTTCGACCGTTTATGAAGATTTAGTCATTTTCGGTTTTCGTTCAGGTTTCAGGTAACGAAGACTCGAGCTCCAACATCGTACGATCGAAAATAAAATAGAAATAAAATCTTTTTGGCTTTTATAAGGTTTATATTAAAACACACATAAAATCTTTTTGGAATTTTTGAGTATTTCAAATGTAAAGACTGAAAACAGTAATAAATATTTACAGACATTCTTTTTGTGAGTTTCGAGGGTAAGAGAATCATATCAGTGTACGGTCATGCCAAAACGCTCTTGTTGTTCTTTTAATTTAACATTAAGATAAGCATCCTATAACGATTATCGGTATTGTTGTCCACATAAACTCAACTTATCATTTGTAATCATGGCGAGGGGATACGTTAAGGTATGATTTATACTTACCGACCGGTGTTCATCCACATCACGACACATTCCCGTATCAAGGTATGCACGAGGGTTCATCTTACCGGTGAGTATACCGATTATCATCTGTTTGACCGTATATGATGTGAGATTCTCACTTATTTTGATTTGAAAACAAGCCCTATGTGATATAATCACTTATTGATGAGGAACTTGATTTTCATATGCATGAGGGCACAGGAGCAAGTCCGTGAACAGGTCAGTACTTTCGTACAGCAGAGAGACGAACTTGACTCCCGGAAAGAATTTGTGATATATTATCACTTATTTGGGGACATGTGATTGTTGATCACTTATTGAGGTCGTATGCATATATGTACACGTATGTATAGTATCATGGAAGATCTAGACTTGCGTCCCCGTTATTTTTCGGTAAAAGATACAACCATGATACCCAGATGATAAGCAGCATAAAGACCGAATATCTCAGAACCTCGGCAATCTCTCAAACGAAATTTCGGTACCAAGACCATATGCCAATGAATGGTTCCCACCCAGTCTTCAGTCGATTTAAGTTTATATCACCCTGCACACTTTAAAATGATTGTGAGCCTACCGATACATCTTATATAGAGCTGCTTATCGTTTTTCATTTTAGGTTTAAAGAGGTTTAGACAGACCACTGATGTACTATCATTTTCTCTTTTACTCACCAGGAAACTCATTTTTGTTTTTCTATTGTTTTTGTGTTTTTGAAATTTTTCGATGTTTTTGGATTTTTCAAATTTGGATTTATATTAATACGTATGAAAAGATCAGTTACAAGCTCAATGTTTACAAATGTATTCTGTAAACTCTCTCTCTCGTGTGTGTGTGCTCTGTTCTTGTGTCTCTGTGTTCTGTGTGCTCCCTTCTTTTTTTTGAAACAGAAGGTTAACCTTCTATTTATACACACAGACATACGAGACATGACGAAACAAAATATCAGTCGGCGAAATGGACTCAAATCGACGAAACAGGACTTGTTTCGTCGACCACCTTTCTTGATTCGTCATTTTTGGCTAAGGCCCAACAGTTGAGGCCCAGTGAATCTGATTGGTCCAAGTTCATTTGCCCATGCACGTTCATATTGGCAGTATCTTCATGAATTTGCATTTAGACAACATGAGTGACATCATCATGACATCATCATGATGATGTCATGATGATGTGGCGTTGGAAATAGGTTGCGGCTCTCCGTGCTTCGCGTGTCGAACTCTGGGACGCACGACGGAGGAATGTCGTGACGTCGGGCTTGAGCCGAACCTAACCGGGTCGACTAAGTCGAATTGAGCCGAGTCGAACCGAGCCGAGTCGCGTACACATATATGTATCAACAACTGTTGATACATATTTTGTGGATACGGCTCGGCTCGGTTCGACTCGACTACGAAGTGAAGGCCGTAGTCAAGACAACCTCCTGTCTTGACTCGGTATGCGATTTACTTCGTAACGTTCGATGTAAATGCAACTGCGTGTGTGCAGTTTGCATATTAGATTATAGTTTGTTTTCATTATGTTTGTTGTCTGCTTGGTTGACGTCCAACATGAGACAAGGCCCAACATGAAGCCCAAGCCCAAACACTTCAATGAAATCCCAAGCCTAAAGAACATGGACGAAAACACAAGTGATGAAAACACTTTTTGGTGAAAAACACCTTTTAGGTGAAAACCAAATGGGACGAAATCACCCTGATTTCGTCCAAGACTTGATTTCGTCATGTGTGTTAGTATATAAACACAGACACAGAACAGAAACACTAGAGAGAAGTCTGAATAGATTTCACTGAGCGAACACATTGTAACACACACACTGAGAGTTTACAAAGACCATTTGTAAACACCGCATTGTAACCGTTTTCTAGCATTAATACATTGAGTGTTAATCGTTGAATCGTTGTGTCTTACATGTTCGTCACTTGGTTTAACTTACCCGTTTGGATTCCGCACTTTCAGGTTTGTCGGAAAACAGGGAATAGAGGTTACTCGATCCTCCGGGTGGACCTACAATTGGTATCAGAGCATTGGCTCGGTTCCTTGTTTAAACCAAGTCGATTTTCTTGTGTTTTTGAAAGATTTTTAAGTGTTTTTATGAATTTTTAAAGTTTGAAGTTCATATATTTCTGGAAAAACAGTTTGAGAATCGTGAAAAACCTTGTTGTTTTGCTTATTAATTCATACAAAACCTTGTTATTATCTTATGCATACATGTTAGTTTAAGGTTTTTATTGAAGTTCTTTGCAAAAAATCGTGTTCGGAAAATTATTCCGGTGAAATTATTGTCGGAATCTTCAAAAACTCATCGGAGTTCTTTAAGTGTTCATCGGATCTTCATGTTGTTCTTGAATAAATATCTGTGTTTGATCTATGTGTTGTTTGAATCAAAGTGTTGTTGCATATTATATTAATTGTATGAATATTGTCACACATATAATTGATAGTTGGTAACCACAGTGGCCGAAAGCATTGACAAAAGAGGCTTCTGTGTCAAAAGATAAGAAGATAAGGTTTGCAAAATATCTAGTTTGTCTGGTCACCTTTTGTCAACGAAATCAACTTGCAGCCGAAATCCCTTTTGACAAACATCCAGTCAACGAAAACTCTCTGGTCAAAAATATCAAGCTGCACTTTATTCACTTGGACGAAATCAGGTGAAATCACTTCAACTTGTGTTATCTGGTCGAAATCAGTCAACAGCCGAAATCACCTATCACCTTTCAATACAGCCGAAATCACTCTCCACACAACGAAATCCCTTTGTTTTCATCCCACCATCTTGGGCCTAATCCTTACGACAAAAAAAAAATCACATAATAAATTATAAGTGGTTGTAGGCTTACTAAGTCAACGAACAGTCTTCGTGACTTCTAACAATCCACTTTAGCTCTTTGTTGGGTTTTTAAATTAAAGTCTCATTGGGCCTTCACGTTTTGTTCTAAAAGGAATTTTTTTTTGAACTTTTTTTTTTGTGGATATTAGCCTCAAGTCGCTGTTTGTTAACTTTTAACAATCAAGTCTTTTGTGGGATTATAATTTTTAGTGGACTACATTTCAAACAACACGTCTTCGTTGTGAATCACAGTTCGTGGAGTATAGTGTTCGTAGAAGCATAGTGTTTGCGAAAGATATTTGACTGTGTTTTCAAGTGTTTGACCAGGTGTTATCATTCTGATATCAAATATGAGTTGTACGAGTCCTTGGGATTGGAGTACGGATCCACAACCAGATCTAAAACAGATGTCGATGGCCGAATATATGAGGAGGACCATACCTCAACAACAACAGTCAATAAGTGCAAGTCAATGGGCAATGGTGTCGAATCAAAATCAGAGCATTCAAAATCTTTTGGTAGCGAGAGGAGAAGAATATGCAGCTACTAGAAAGACACGTCATGATCTGTTGAAGAAGAAATTCGAATCATTTCATTTCTTAGAGAATGAAACCCTAAATGATATAATTACTCGTTATTATCATTTGATGAGTGAAATGTATTATGTTGGTGTTCTTGCATCTCAACAGGAAATTGTAGCACGGTTTGCTGATGCTCTACCTCCAAACTGGAGCCCATTCATTGAGCTTTTAAAGCATACGGGCGTTCTAGATGCTGTCAATGTTAATATCTATGAATTCATTCAGAAGTTGGAGCACAAGAACGAAGAGGAAATTCGGAAAGCTAAACGAATTCCTGCTCCTCAAAATACCGAAATGTATCTTGGAGGAGGTTTTAACCCGTTAGTTAGTTCTAGTTCAGCTCAGCAACCAAAGTTACAAACGGTGTTTGTATCAAATGCAAACTCATCTCCGTTTCCACAGTTCAATCAAAATGCTTATCTTTCGCAATCTAAACCCCAAACTCAACCTCAAGTTTCCACAACACAACCTCAATTCGATCAAAGTGTCGATTGTGGTCCGGCCATACAGTTGGGAAACGGTGATCAAACAAGAACTGCGTTTTATGCTGAAATTGTCAAGAATGTCAGCGATGGTGAATCTTCAGGAAAAGATGATAGTTCGGGATACAGTGGCAGTTCGGACGAAGAATCGAATTTGAATGAAAGAACTGATTCTGAAGCTAATAATTTGTCGAATGATGCTAACGAGAAATCGAACTTGATCAAGAAAGCTGATGCTACATCAGAAGAAATGGAGAAGATTCTCACTGAAGATGGATCTTTCTCTTCTCAGACTGCCTTTATGGCTAATGTCACAGCTTCTACAAGTCAGGTTAAATCTGAAACTCCTAGCATATGTAGTGATTGTGCTGATTTGAAACATGAATGTGCTGAATTGAAACAAGAATCTGAAAAGATTCACAGTCACAATCAGAGTTTGGTTATTGAACTGTCAAAGTGCAAAGAGGCAAACATGGCCTTAGGTCGAAATGAAAAGGAGTTTAAAACAGTTATTGAAACCCAAAAGAAAAGTGTTTCCGAATTAACAAAAACTGTTTTCAACAAACAAATTGGTATTAATAACTACATTAATATCATTGAGGAAACCAAGAAAGAGCTAGCCGTGGCCAAGTGTGAATATGAAGCGATCAAGCTCAAATTGGAGAGTTATTCTAACTCCCGATATGTGCTTGATCACATCATTGACGTTCAGAAACTAAAGGGAAACGTTAAAGGCGTTGGTTATAGGAAGTGTCCACCCCCTTTGAGACACGACTATACCAAGTCGCCCGATGAAGAGGATATGCCTCGGTATGAACCCAGTGTGCCTCTTGATTATGAGGAAGTTACTACTGGCCTAGGGTTCAAACCGGACAATTCATCGGAGGGCTCATCTGATAGAAAGGAAAAGTCATCATGTGCTTCAAATCAAAGTCCTCCAACCATTGAGGACTAGGATTCTTCGGATGATGAATCAGATGTGAGTGATGAGGATATATCTCGTGACGATAAAAAAGGAGTAGAAGTGCCTTTTGAGAATCACATTCTGTGTGATCCTCCTACTCCTGCTGTGCAATCAACTGGAACTAAACAAGAGATAGATCCTATCACTGAGACAGTGTCTACCATTAAAAGTGATAACGTGTTGTATACTTTGGTCGGTGATAGTAAAATTTATTCAGACAAAGATTTTCCAATCAAAAACGTCAATCAATCCTTGATTGATAAAGTGTTTGAAGATAATACAACTAAGTTTTTGGGAAAAGCGATCCCGAGAGTTTCAGTAACTCAGTGTGATCCTATTCCAAAAGCTGAAGTGAGGAAACAATTTGAAAACCAAAAATTACCGACTAAACAACAACCTGTCGCTTTTAAGGGTAAACAGCAACGAGCTCCAAAGCCTAAGGCTAAGGTTGAATCAAAAGGAGCTCGTTACAAGAAGAAGGCAAAAGATGTTAAATTTGTGGCCTCCAAGGGTACTGATAAAGTTGAGACTTTTGAAAATAAATCCAATACTGAGTTTGTTCAAAAGTTCAAAATTTTGAAACGTAATAGTGAAAACAATTACACCCAACACACAAACGGGTGTGAAGCTAGTACCTCTGGGTCTACAACTTCTACGTCAGGTCGTCGATCAGAATCTCCTTATTTTGTTGAAAGGAGATCATGCTTTAAATGCGGGGAGTTTGGCCACATTATCAGAAATTGCAAAAACTCTCCGAAACCAAATTTTGTAGAAAGAGCCCCTTCTGAACAAGGTCACCAACAACGTCGTCCTGTGTCACCAAAAACTGACAAACGCACTGTTAAAGAACAGGAAACAAAACAACGACGTCAAAATGTGAAGGTGATCGAAAAGGCTTTAAAACCGGAATCTGTTAAAAGGGAACCAAGTTCATCACAACCGTTAACACCAAAAATTGTTAATAATGCACAATCTGGTAAACGAAAACAGTATTGGAAACCTAAAATGGGTGAAGGTTCAGGGGGAGGCGTGAAATTTCCAAATCATCAAGAGATTGAAATTACATTTCTTGATTCTCAGGGGCAACCCAAGTCTATGAAGGCTTGGGTCCCCCTCTCCAACTAATCTCTGAGTGAGTGTGCAGGATGTTCCAGGAGGAACTTTCGATAGTCATAGGATTATTGATAGTGGAATGTTCATGCACAAGATCGGCGACAAAAGAAATTGTTGCCTTTGATGGAGAGAAAAAGAAAAGAAGACAGAATTGTCTATCGAAAGAAATTGAAAGCTTCGACAAATTGAAAATCATTCCAAGAGTTTGATTGTTAAAGGCTTTGATCGGGTCCCCAGGATAGATTCAATCAAAATGTACGCACCTGCAGCACGTCTGATGTTCAAAATCAACAAGATGAACGTGCGGTGTACATTTCTCCACGGTGTGATTGAAGAAAATGTGTTTGTTGAACAAACCAACCGGGTGTGCGGATGCCTTGGCGTGGATTGAACAACCGCACACTACTTCTCAAGAGAAAGATAAAGACCTTCGCTGGTGCAATGTGTAAGACCAGCCGGACCCAGAGGTCTATGATCTTGTTGTTGTCAAGAGACTTCTCAGTAGCTACAAAGAATCGACTTTGAAGTCCACACCGGGTGGATATCCAGTTTGGGAGAGCACTCAGATTCCTTGCAATGCATGAAGCAGTTGCAGGATACGGTTTTGATTTTCTAATCTCTCCTTTACTTGTCGATATTTAAGCTGCTTTATGAATTATTATCATCTCGTACAGCACTCTTTGACCTGACACGTTGAACTCGAATATCACCCCACACGTGATTGTTTCACTATGAAACTCGTCAATGTTGTCATGGTCCACACCGCTTACCGACATGCCAACTGATTTTTCCAAAATTCGATAAATCATTTATGATTAAATTAATTTTGGTAAACGACATTAAGGTAAAACATGAGTTAACCGACATCGGAAAATCGTTTTTGTAAATACCTTTGGGTTTTTTAAATTTATCTTAGTTTGTTGATTTTAGGGGGAGTAAATCCAAATTTGAAAATTCAAAAACATCGAAAAATTTCAAAACGCAAAAACATTGGAAAAACAAAAATGAGTTTCCTGGTGAGAAAAAGAGAAAATGATAGTAAATCAGTGGTCTGTCAATACCTCTTCGAACTGAAATGCAAAATGAAAAACGATAAGCAGCTCAATATAAGATGTATCGGTAGGCTCACAATCATTTTAAAGTGTGCAGGGTGATATAAATCTTAAATCGACTGAAGACCAGGTGGGAACCACACATTGGCATATGGTCTTAGTACCGAAATTTCGTTTGAGAGATTGCCGAGGTTCTGAGATATTCGGTCTTTATGCTGTCTTATCATCTGGGTATCATGGTTGTATCAAACCGAAAAATAACGGAGACGAAGTCTAGATCTTCCATGATACTATACATACGTGTACATATTGCATTCGACCTCAATAAGTGATCAACAATCACATGTCCAACAAAACAAGTGATAATATATCACAGATTCTTTATCCGGGAGTCAAGTTCGTCTCTCTGCTGTACGAAAGTACTGACCTGTTCACGGACTTGCTCCTGTGCCCTCATGCATATGAAAATCAAGTTCCTCATCAATAAGTGATTCTATCACATAGGGCTTGTTTTCAATCAAAATAAGTGAGTTTCTCACATCTTTTATACGGTCAAACGGATGATAAGCGGTATACTCACCGGTAAGATGAACTCTCGTGTATACCTTGATACGGGAATGTGTCGTGTGTGGATGAACACCGGTCGGTAAGAATAAATCATACCTTAACGTATCCCCTAATCATGATTACATATGATAAGTTGAGCTTATGTGGACAACAATACCGATAATTGTTATAGGATGCTTATCTTAATGTTAACTAATTGAACAAAAAGAGCGTTTTGACATGACCGTGCACTGATATGATTCTCTTACCCTCGAAACTCGCAAAAAGAATGTCTGTAAATATTTGTTTACTGCTTTCAGTTTCTGCATCTTTGTATATATTTATTTATTGCTTTCCGTCTATACATTTGAAAAATGAAAAATTTCAAAAAGATTTTAGGTGTGTTTTAATATAAACTTTATAAAAGCCAAAAAGATTTTGCTTCTAGTTTATTTTTGATTGACCGATGTTGGAACTCGAGTCTATCCTATCCAAAATCCTGATTGTAAGCCGGAAAACAATTGCATCTTCATAAACAGTCGAAGTTAACAAGTTTTGAAAGTTAAAAGATTAAAATTGATCATTTTCTAAACTTTCAAACTGTTGTCGGTCGGTGTTTGATTGAGATTTGATGTCATATGTGTCGTTTGTTTAATTTGTCTAAATTCCAAGCGGTTGTTCTCATTACGTGTTTAGCTTTCTTGTATGTGCAGATGCGACATCAGAATCAGCTAAAGGCGAAGAGAACGTGTCAGATGACAAGCGGTAAAGTGAAGACACGACGTGGAGGCACTCAAATGATAAAGATGATCGAGTTGCCGCTGATCAATCATCAACACCACAAGGATCTAAAGTTTTGAAGTTCAAAAGGTTCACGAGTATCGTTCAAGGGGGAGTTTGTTGATACACTCCCTGATTGTGTCACGTGAAGACTTTGAAGATCCTTTCCGAGAAAATGAACCATCAAGAGATGGAGAACGAGATTACGAACCTCGCGAGCAGCATCCAAGGGGGAGTTTGTTGATACATATTTTGTGGATACGGCTCGGCTCGGTTCGACTCGACTACGAAGTGAAGGCCGTAGTCAAGACAACCTCCTGTCTTGACTCGGTATGCGATTTACTTCGTAACGTTCGATGTAAATGCAACTGCATGTGTGCAGTTTGCATATTAGATTATAGTTTGTTTTCATTATGTTTGTTGTCTGCTTGGTTGACGTCCAACATGAGACAAGGCCCAACATGAAGCCCAAGCCCAAACACTTCAATGAAATCCCAAGCCTAAAGAACATGGACGAAAACACAAGTGATGAAAACACTTTTTTGGTGAAAACACCTTTTAGGTGAAAACCAAATGGGACGAAATCACCCTGATTTCGTCCAAGACTTGATTTCGTCATGTGTGTTAGTATATAAACACAGACACAGAACATAAACACTTGAGAGAAGTCTGAATAGATTTCGGAGAGAACACACACAACTGAGAGTTTATAGGTTTATCTTGTAAACATTGCTTTGTAACGATTCAGAGTATTAATACATTGCGTGTTAATCATTGAATCTTTGTGTCTTGCATGTTCTTAACTTGGTTTAACTTACCCGTTTGGATTCCGCACTTTCGGGTTTGTCGGAAAACAGGGAATAGAGGTTACTCGATCCTCCGGGTGGACCTACAAAAACAATGATGTGAACAGATAGCTTAGCAGACCCTTTCACCGTGGAAGTTTTGGTTTCGAGGTACTACTTCAAATTATCATCATTTTCATATTGTTTGATCTATAAAGTTGCATTCATGTGAGCATTTACCATTAACCCCTCATTTTTAGACTTTTTTTTATCTACTAACTACCCCTTTAGCCCGTACATTTTGTAAGATTATTTGTTTAAGACTAAATTAATATTATTTACTTTTTTCAACGGGTAACACTACAAGAAAAAAAACCATATAGAGAGGACATTTTTTCAGCCTATAGAGAGGACATGTTCTCTTTATAGGCCTTTTTCTCTATAAAATTTGTCTCTACAGCCTCGTCCCTATAGGCTACAAAAGTCGTCTCTATAGGTGTCGTTGCTATAGAATAGTTTGTAGAGACGACATGTCGTCCCTACAAGTTTGTGCAAAAAAAATTTAAAAATCAAACTTAATATTTATTAAATAAAAGAAATGTTTATTTCTAATATTTTTTAACCCTATAGAGACGATATGTCGTCTCTATAGGATATCTATAAAAATTTTAAAAAAAAATCATTTAAGCCCTGTCGTCTTTATAGGTTTTTCTTTATAAAAAAGTTAAAAATATTTTCACCTATAGAGACGACATGTCGTCTCTATAGGTTATCTTTAAAAAATAAAAATAAAATCATATAAGCCATATAGAGACGACTTATCCTTTCTACAGGTTTTTCTTTATAAAAAATAAAAAATAAAACAAATTTTAACCTATAGAGACGACTTGTTGTCTCTATAGGATTTTAGGATAGATAAAATAATTTCACCTTTTTCACCAATAGAAACGACTTGTCGTTTCTTTAGAATTTGCTTTTAAATAAAACAATTTAATCATTTCATCTATAGATAGGAATTTTCGTTTCTATAGGATATTCTTTGAAAAAAATGTCAAATATTGTTTTTAGCTATAGAGACGACATGTCCTCTCTAAAAGGCTAAAAAATAAAAAAAAATAAAAATATTAAAAATTTTGTTTTTCCAGGTTTTTAAGCAAAAAAATACCAATAATTAAACAAATTTAAACATGTTAACACATGCTAAACAAAACTATACAACTAAATATCATAGATTAAAGAAGCATTACAAAACAAAGTAATCTAAATCACATACCAACATAACACAAACTAAACTAAGTAGCTAACCATCATTTTCATCATCACCACTACCATCACGACTGCCACTACCATCACGACCACCACTACTATCACCCCTATAATCACGCCTACCACTACTATCACCACCATTACCAGGTAGAAGTCGAAATTGTCTATTTATAACTTGCTCCTTTCTTTTAAAAGTACTTTCAATTTTTTCCAATTGTTGGTTAAATTGTTGCCGCATCTCTTCTTGCAATTGTTCCAATTGTTGGTTAACTTGTCTTTGAACTTGTTCTTCAACTCGTCTTTGAAAATCTTGTTCATTTCTTTGTACTTGTTCTTCCACTCGTTTTGCAATATTTTCTTCAATTACATTACCAACATTTTGTTGCCAATATTCTCGTGGGGTGAGTTGTCTACCTGAGGACACCTCCGGGGTCGGCTTTCTCACCACATGTCCAACACCTTTTATATGACCACGCCTTTCCCCTTGAGCGTTTTTCATACATTCAATTTGATCATTTGGTGATAAATCACCAACATCACGTTCCATCCTTCGAGCTTCTGCTAGAAT
Organism: Helianthus tuberosus; assembly: GCA_030545235.1. Taxonomy (NCBI): domain Eukaryota; kingdom Viridiplantae; phylum Streptophyta; class Magnoliopsida; order Asterales; family Asteraceae; genus Helianthus; species Helianthus tuberosus. Next base: position 173,045,658 of record CM060351.1, read on the forward strand.
ATTTTCCTGCATAAACAATACATAGAATAAACCTATGTCAATTTTTTACTAAATTTCGGCAGCATTACCACTATAAAATGAATAACCAACCTGTTGAACTATAAATACTAAGCAATAATAATTCGCAAATTTCAACAAATCACCCTTACTAGCAACAAACCGCACAACTAAAAATTTATATTAATTGTAGACCTGGCAAATGGGTCGGGTCGGGTCAGGTCATGGGTCAAAACGGATTCGGGTCAAAACGGGTCAATTAAAAAAAGGGTTGTTTTGGTTCGGTTCGAAACGGGTTTGGGTCGGAACAGGTTCGGGTCAGAACGGGTTCCGGGTCGAAACGTGTCTGGGTCAGAACTGGTTTGACTGCAAATTTGGCACTTTGATTCTAGAATTGCAGCATTTAGATAGCCAATTACACAAAAAAAAACATCAGATCTGTTGATTTTTCGGATTCGCTCTATTCGTAACAAGGCAGCTGCATCTCAGCAAGTTGTTACCAAGATGCGAATAGAGCGAATCCGAAAAATCAACAGCGTAACAATACACAGCTTCATCACTTCTATCAAATTATCACCTAAAAGTTAGCATCTAGTGCAAAATCATGTAATCATCCAACAAATTTAACATATCAGCATAGAAAAATCACTAAAACAGTAAACGTAATCAGACTAGATGCTATACATGAAGTGCGCATATCTACACGAACTATAAGCAAGTATTCGATCAAAAACACTTGAAAACATACAGATTTCAACATGAAGAACGAGTTGAATTGATTAAAATGCAGGAAAATAGGTCAGAAAATCTGATGCATATAAGAAGAAAAAATATACCTGATTTATTGCACAAATAGTCCTTAAAATAGAAGAAGACAAATTTACCCTTGTGTGCAATGCAAATGACTGAAATTAACATAAAATTCTAACTAAGTTAGAGCTACTAATGCATTTTTCGTTGAAGTTTTTTTTGCTTACATGGTCCAATGATACGGTCTCGTTTACCCATCCCGTGTCTTCTTTCCAATGCGATGATTTAAAACCTTCAATAGGATTCGTGTGCCCGGGCAGCTGTAAACATCAAACATACTATTAATACGATTTCAATATGACACTTAATACATATTTGGATACAACTTACCCGCATGTGTCGTTTCTGCGCATATGACTGAGTTCCATGATAACTTGTATAGCGTAATTTTGTTCTATTTTGTCTGTTTTTTTTTCACATTGGTTTATATATCCCGGATCTTGGTACAACCGATCAATAATCTCAATCCACCTTTCTGATTCAGATGCAAAGTCGTTCGGCGGATTATTATTTACAGTTTCAACATCTTCATATGTATCATAATGTGACTTATATTTCGATTTCCGCGCCTTGTAGCTTCTTTGACAGTCGGCCTGAATTCCGAGTTGTACACCTGGCCACTCACTTGTGTCTTCAAACGAAAGAAGATCAAAATATTGCTGCAAAAAGTAGTAATTAGAAAACATATAAAAATTAAGAATCTGAATTAAAATAACTATTAGTTCGTAAACTTACATAAATTGTGGTATATATATCTCTCTCTTTGTTTCATTTGGAACACGCTGCCAAGTACGGTGATAAAAAGGAGCAACCCTTGCAACTTCATTCGATATCATCCGTATAATATCCTATGTAGGTCCCGTTTTTCCGGTGAGGATCGATAACGAACACCTATCCTTGTTTATCACAAACACGGTAACGGGTGCGGAATCCCCGTGACGGTGCAAACCAAACAAAGTGTATAAAACACACGCGTAACCAAAGATTCAATATCTATTGATTAGGGATGAGAACGATACAAAAAATGTTTTAAGGACTCTCACTAAGTCTCTCTGTGCTCATCCGTTTCACACAGAAACTGAGAGGGGTATTTATACTAGAAACAGACACAGACTGACGAAACGCATAAAGGCACGACGAAACACTAAAGTCGACGAAACACATTCTGTTTCGTCGACATACATATATTCCTATTTCTGTGTCGTCGTTTGTTGTTGAAGCCCAAAACAAAGGTCAAAGTCCAAGATAAGATTTCGGCCCAAATAGATGAATTTATGGCCCAGACTTTGTTCCAGTTTACAACTTTGCACAATTGGAAAGGTAGGACAAAGTTATGACATCATCATGACATCACAATGATGATGTCATGGTGATGTGTAAACGGGAATGGCTTGCGGCGCCCCGTGCTTCGCGTGTCGAACTCTGGGGCGCACGACTGAGGAATGTTGTGACATCGGGCTGGAGCCGGACCTAACCGAGTCGACCCGAACCGAATCGAACCGAGTCGAGTCGCGTCCACATAAAGTGTACCAACAATCTCCCCCTTGGACGCTACTCGTGAGGTTCGTCTTCTGTGTCTTTCATGTCGGAGGATCTTCAAAGTCTTCACGCGTCGTAAGAAGAAAGTGTATCAACAAACTCCCATTTCATTTAGGTAGTGTGTTAACAAACTCCCCCTTAGAATGAACTCTCCATTGAGTTATGCTCGTGAATCTTTCGATCGTTAATTCTTCAGATCCTTGTGGTGTTGATGAAGGGTCAGTGGCAACTCGATCATTTTTATCCTTTGAGTGCCTCCACTTCGTGTCTTCATTCCAAAGCTTGTTATCGAACATGTTCTCCTCGCCTTTAGCATCTGCACATGCAAGAAAGCTAAACGCGTAATGAGAACAACAGCTTGGAATATAGTTAACATTTAAACAAATGACACATATGAGATCAAATCTCAATCAAACACCGACCAACAACAGTTTGAAAGTTTAAACAAATTTGTTCAATTTTAGTTCTTAACTTTCAAAACTTGTTAACTTCGACGGTTTATGAAGATGCAATTGTTTTCGGCTTTCGATTAGGATTTTGGGTAGGATAGACTCGAGTTCCAACATCGGTCAATCAAAAATAAACTAGAAGCAAAATCTTTTTGGCTTTTATAAAGTTTAGATTAAAACACACCAAAAATCTTTTTGGAATTTTTCATTTTTCAAATGTAAAGACGGAAAGCAATAAATAAATATATACAAAGATGCATAAACTGAAAACAGTAAATAAATATTTACAGACGTTCTTTTTGCGAGTTTCGAGGATAAGAGAATCATATCAGTGTACGGTCATGCCAAAACGCTCTTGTTGTTCTATTAGTTAACATTTAGATAAGCATCCTATAACAATTATCGGTATTGTTGTCCACATAAGCTCAACTTATCAGATGTAATCATGGCGAGAGGATACGTTAAGGTATGATTTATACTTACCGACCGGTGTTCATCCACACACGACACATTCCCGTATCAAGGTATGCACGAGAGTTCATCTTACCGGTGAGTATACCGTTTATCATCTGTTTGACCGTATAAAAGAATGTGAGTAACTCACTTATTTTGATTGAAAACAAGCCCTATGTGATAGAATCACTTATTGATGAGGAACTTGATTTTCGATGCATGAGGGCACAGGAGCAAGTCCGTGAACAGGTCAGTACTTCCGTACAGCAGAGAGACGAACTTGACTCCCGCAAAGAATCTGTGATATATTATCACTTATTTTGTGTGGACATGTGATTGTTGATCACTTATTGAGGTCGAATGCAATATGTACACGTATGTGTAGTATCATGGAAGATCTTAGACTTCGTCTCTGTTATTTTTACGGTTTGATACAACCATGATACCCAGATGATAAGACAGCATAAAGACCGAATATTTCAGAACCTCGGCAATCAATCAAACGAAATTTCGGTACTAAGACCATATGCCAATGAATGGTTCCCACCTGACTTGAAGTATGTTAGGTTTATATCATCCTGTACATTTTAGTCTGATTGTGAGCCTACCGATACATCGTTAGTAAAGCTACTTATCATTTTTCAATTTTTCTTTTTCTTTTGACCATATTGACAGACCACACCAGTGTATATCATCACTTTCTCTTCTTTTCTCCAAGAAACTCATTTTTGATTTTCTATTGTTTTTAAATTTTTGATTTTTCAAACTTAAAGACAGAAAAGTAAACGACATATTTTTGGATTTTTGAATTTTTCACATGTTTTTGTATTTTCTGAAATTTCTCCCCCTAAAATGCGAAAAGATAAGTAAACTGAAAATCTTTTTGAATTTTTGATGCTTAAGAAAATATTTACAAAAACGATCAGCCGACAGAAGTTTACTCTTGTTTCACCTTAATACCATTGACCACTAAAAGATAGTCAAAACGAGATTTGTCAAAAGCTTTTGTAAACAGGTCAGCACGTTGTTCATCAGTGTGGATTTTAACAACATCGATTAATCTTTTGTCAAAACAATCACGTATGAAATGATATTTTATATCGATGTGTTTGGTCTTGGAGTGTTGAACAGGATTTCTAGTGATAGATAAGGCAGCATTATTATCAACAAAGATAGAGGTAGATACGAATTCAAAACCGTAGTCGCGCATTTGTTGCTGGATCCATAGAACCTGAGAGCAACAACTTGAAGCCGCAATGTGTTCAGCTTCACAAGTTGATGTAGCAACACAAGTTTGCTTCTTGCACTGCCACGTGACTAAGCGACTTCCTAAGAATTGACATCCAGCCGTTGTGGATTTCCCGTCTATTTTGCAACCACCAAAATCTGAATCACTAAAAGCAACCAAGTCAAAACTATCATCCCTAGGGTACCAGAGACCGGTGTCCGGGCAACCCTTCAGATAGCGAAAAATCCTTTTAACAGCTACAAGATGAGATGTTTTTGGGTTGGCTTGGTATCTTGCAAGCAGGCACGTTGGATACATGATATCAGGCCTTGATGCTGTGAGATACATGAGAGATCCAATCATTGCGCGATAATAAGAAGAGTTGACACTTTCTCCCTTCAAGTCCGGAGTAATCCCGTGATTAGTCAGAAGTGGGGTACCAGTGGGTGTTGCGTCAGACATCTGGAATCGGCTCAAGATGTCACCAACATATTTAGTCTGATGGATGAATATCCCAGACTCAGTTTGTTGAACTTGTAGGCCCAAAAAGAAATTCATCTCTCCCATTGCGCTCATTTCGAACTTTTCTTGCATAACACTTTCAAATTTCCTGCACAAAGCATCGTTAGTAGAACCAAATATTATATCATCAACGTATACCTGTACCAGCAAAAGATCTCCATCCTGTTCCTTGATGAAAAGAGTACAGTCGATAAGACCCCGGCGAAAACCGTTCTCTAGCAGATAAGTGGATAAGGTTGCATACCAAGCCCTCGATGCTTGATGTAATCCGTAGAGAGCTTTGTTGAGCAACCAAACCCGATCGGGATGGATAGGATCTTCAAAACCTGGAGGTTGTTCGACATACACCTCTTCTTCAACAATACCATGTAAGAACGCGCTTTTGACGTCCATCTGATAGACTTTGAATCCTTTAAAAGAAGCATAAGCTAGAAAGATCCGAATAGCCTCCAGACGTGCAACTGGTGCATAAACCTCGTTGTAATCAATGCCTTCAATTTGACGAAAGCCCTGAACAACCAATCTCGCCTTGTTGTGAATGACCACTCCACGATCATCCTTTTTGCACTTGTAAACCCAACGGGTGCCAATTTTCTTGTAGTTGTCTGGTTTTTCAACAAGTCTCCAAACACCAAGCTTTTGAAATTGCTGCAGTTCGTCCTGCATGGCTTCAACCCAAGAATTATCTTTTAAAGCATCCTTCCAAGACTTCGGTTCTTCTTGTGAAACGTAACACGCAAAGGACCAATCGTTTTGAAGACCAGATTCTCTAATGGCTGAATATAAACCAGCATTCTGGTTATTTCTCAGCTGATTACGCGTCTGCACTCCCTGTTGGACATCTCCTATGATATTCTGCTGAGGATGGGTATCGTGTATCCTCGTTTCAGTATTTTCAGGAACACGAGCATTAACACCCAAATTGTTAATATTAAGATCGACAACCAATTCCACACCTGGAATATGCGTAGAAGTGGATGCATTCCCTTCAGCAGTATCAACATTCTGCACTTGAGAAGTTTCTAAAGAAGTGCCATGAACAGGAACAACCAGGGCAGAAGTGCCTTCAGTTGCATCAAGATGTTCATCATATTCCGATGACTCATTGTAGTCAGTAGCATCTTCAAATACCTCATTTTGAAAAGTATTGTTAACTGAATTAGAACCTTGTGGGTTAACAATAATTGGTCTTACCAAAGACGAGCCGGCAGGATTGTCACTATCAAATAACATTTGAACAGCTGCAGATTCTTCATCAAAGGTGGGCAGATTAAAGGAGTCGAATATCCCATCGTAATCGAACATCCAAGGATCACCCGGAGATCTAACAGGATTTGTGTACCTTTGAACCCTTACTTCATTCCAAAGCTCAATCTTTTTGGTGGTCAGATTCCATACACGAAAATTCGGAGTTGCATATCCAAGGAAGAAACCTTCGATAGCTTTTGCGCCAAACTTTCCATCTGGGTCAATCATGGTACATGGACCGCCAAAAGGTTCAAGGAAAGAAAGATCCGGTTTCCTTTTCTGTAGAAGTTCGAAACAAGTTTTGGCATGCCTCTTAACTGTAAGAACTCTGTTCAAAGTGTAACAAGCAGTCGACACAGCTTCTGCCCAGAATTGAACAGGAAGCTCCGACTCTACCAACATCGTTCTTGCAGTCTCAATAATCATGCGATTCTTCCTCTCAGCGACACCGTTTTGTTATGGAGTATAGCGAGAACTGTATTCATGAAGAATGCCTTTAGAAGTACAGAACTCATCCATCACACGGTTCTTGAATTCAGTTCCATTGTCGCTTCGGATCCTCTTCACTTTCAACGTGTATAAATTTTCCAACATTGTAAGAAGATCCTTGAGGATTCCAGGAGTATCACTCTTGTGTGCCATAAACGCTACCCAAGAAAATCTAGAATAATCATCAGTAACAACCAGACAGTAAGCATCGCCGAATGTTGTCTTGTGCTTCATAGGTCCAAAAAGGTCCATATGAATACGTTCGAGAGGCATGCTAACAGTGTTGATTTTCTTCAGAGGGTGAGATTTCTTTGTTTGTTTCCCTTTCTGGCACGAAACACAGATATCTTGTAGATGAAAGCTTCTCACAGGCACACCATTCACAAGATTATTTTTCACCAAATGGTTCATTTTCCTCAAATGAATGTGCCCCATTCTTCTGTGCCAAGAAATCGACTCCTTCTCTGTGGCTTTTGAGACAAAACATGTTACTTGCGCAGATGACGTAATAGCTTGACTCATATCAAGAATATAAAGATCATTAATTCTTGGAGCCGATAAGAGAATCCATTCATCAGGAATCTTGAATCCAGGTTTAAGCACATAACAACCGGCATCATCAAAATGCACGGTAAACTTCTTATCGCAGATTTGCGACACACTGAGAAGATTATGATCAAGTTGACGAACATAATTGATCTTTTCGAAACATACCACACCATTTGAGATCATTCCTTCTCCGGTGATATATCCGCCTTTGTCTCCTGCGAACGCGACATAGCCTCCTTTAATGTTTCTCACATCGTACAGAAGCCGTAAGTCGCCTGTCATGTGCCTGGATGCCCCACTATCAACAATCCAATGACTACTGATAGTTCCTCCTGGAACACCCTGCACATATCATCCAATGATTAGTTAAGGATGGGGACCCAAGCCATAGTGGTCTTGGGTCGTCCCTGAGCATCACGAATTGTGATCTCGATCTGTTGATGATTTTCCAAACTAACAGCTCCCCCTGAACTTTCACTCATCTTAGGTTTCCAAGTTTGTTTTTGTTTACCAGATTGAGTTTTGTAAACAGATTGTGAAACTTCTGGTTTTAAAGGTGACCTTGGTTCCCTTGGAACAGATTTGACCTCAGTTTTTAAAGCCTTTTCTATTTTCTTTACGTTCTGACGTCGTTGTTTCGTTTCCTGTTCTTTAATAGTTCTTTTATCATGTTTTTGGGAAACGGGATGACATTGAGTGTGAATCTTTTCAGGTGGTGCTTTCTCAACAAATTTATCTCTTGGAGTGTTTACACAATCCTTGATGATGTGCCCAAACTCCCCACATTTAAAACACGTTCTCCTCTCAACAAACTTAGGAGAAACGGATCGACGAAAAGATGTCGAATCTGTAAAACCTGAGGTACTTGCCTTTTCATCACACCCGTTTGAATGTTGAGTGTAATTGTTTTGATTGTTACGCTTTAAAATCTTGACTTGTTGGATAAAATCGGTGTTGGATTTGTTTTCAAAAGTCTCAATTTTATCAGTACCTTTTGATGCTACAAACTTGACATCTTTTGCTTTCTTCTTGTAACGAGCTCCTTTTGATTCAACCTTAGCCTTTGGCTTTGGAGCTCGTTGTTGTTGTTGTTTGCCCTTAGAAGCAACAGGTTGTTGCTTTGTCGGTGATTTCTGTTTTCCAGGGATTGTCTTTCCCAAAAATTTTCTTGTATTATCTTCAAACACTTTGTCAATCAAAGATTGATTGACGTTTTTTATTGGAAAATCTTGGTTTGAATAAATTTTACCATCACCGACCAAAGTGTACAACACGTTATCACTTTTAACGGTAGACACTGTCTCAGTGATAGGATCCATCTCTTGTTTAGCAGTTGAATGCATAGCAGGAGTAGGAGGATCACACAGAATGTGATTCTCAAAAGGAACTTCAACTCCTTTGTTCTTCTCAAGAGATTTATCCTCATCACTCACATCTGGTTCATCATCTGACGAATCATAGTCCTCAACTGTGGGAGGACTTTGTTCCGTACCAACAGATGCTGAATTTTCGCTTGTTCCAGATGAGCCTTCCGAGGAACTGTCTGATTTGAACCCTAGACCAGTTGTAAACTCCTCATAATTAAGAGGTACAGTTGGTTCAAAACGAGGCATTTCCTCCTCATTGGGCATCTTGGTATAGTTGTGTCTCAAAGGAGGTGGACACGCCTTATACCCTACGCCTTTCACGTTCCCTTTCAGTTGTTGAACGTCAATTATGTGATCGAGCACAAATCAGGAGTTAGAATAACTTTCCAATTTTTGCTTGATAGCATCATGCTCGCATTTGGCAATGGCTAGTTCCTTTTTGGTTTCCTCAACAATGTTAATGTAATCATTAATACTAACTTGTTTGTGATACACAACTTTGTTCACTTCGGAAACACTTTTCTTTAAGGTTTCAATAACAGATTTAAATTCCTTTTCATTTCGAACTAAATCCATATTTTCCTTTTTGCACTTTGAAAGTTCAACAACCAAACTCTGATTGTGACTATGAACCGTTTCAGATTCACGTTTCAAATCAGCACATTCATGTTTTAATTCTTCAAAAGCATGTTTAGCATTAGCACATTCAAGTTTCAAATCAGCACAATCACTACATATGCTAGGAGTTTCAGATTTTACCTGACTTGTAGAAGCTGTGACATTAGCCATAAAGGCAGTCTGAGAAGAGAAAGATCCATCTTCAGTGAGAATCTTATCCATTTCTTTTGAAGGAGCATCAGCTTTCTTGATCAAGTCAGATTTCTTGTTTGCATCATTCGGCAAATTATCAGCTTCAGAATCCACTCCCTCCTTCACGTCCGATTCTGAACTGTAATCACTCACACCTGAGCCATCTTCATCAGTACTGCCACTATATCCTGAACTATCATCATTTCCTGAAGATTCACCATGAGGTTGTGTTGTGGAAACTTGAGGTTGAGGTTGAGGTTGGGGTTTAGGTTGCGAAAGATAAGCACTTTGATTGAACTGTGGAAACGGAGATGAGCTTGTATTTGATACAAATGCCGTTTGAAGCTTCGGTTGCTGAATGGAACTAGAACTAGCTGAAGGACCAAAACCCGGCAAATACATTTCTGTGTTTTGATTTTGATTCGACACCATTGCCCATTGACCTGCACTTATTGATTGTTGTCGTTGAGGCAAGGAATTCATTAACAATTCGGCCAACGAAGGCTGATTTTGACTTGGTCCTGAGTCCGAACTCCAATCCCACAGACCTTTGTTACTCATGTTTGATGTATGTATGTGAAAACCTGATCAAATACTTGAAAACACAGTGTTAACCCACTTTTGCAAACCTTCTGTTTAAAAGTGACAAGTATCTCAATGAAACTGATTGATGAGGTCCGACGAAACTGGATTCTGATTTGATGATGACGAAACAAATTTGAATATTGATCGACGAAACAGGTTGTGATATTATTGTCGACGAAACTCAATTTGTTTTTTTTTTCTTTTTTTTTTGTATTCGACGAAACAAAAGATTGAAGGTCCGACGAAACAGATTGTTAAAAGGTGGGTGACGAAACAGAATTGTTAAACTTTTGATGTTTGATGAAACTGATTGAGGCTTATAATCGACAAAACTGATTTGATAATGTGTGATCGACGAAACAGGATGGTATGTCTTGATTGCGACGAAACAACTTTAATAATTTTGAAACCCAAATCAACTTGAAGCCCAATATATAATATAAAGCCCAATTCAGCTTTGTAGCCCACTTTATGTTGACGAAACGGTGAAGTATGTTGATCGACGAAACAGATTCCCTTGTGTGATCGACGAAACACACTTGAAGCCCAATTTAGTTTGATAGCCCAATACCCTTTGAAAGCCCAATCTGATTTAATTAAAGGAGCCGAAGTATTTGACTGTTGACTGATCTTGAATGTTTGTCTTGTGATATATGACGAAACAGAATTGTTAAACTTTTGATGTTTGACGAAACAGAATTTTGGGATAAGATCTGGTGAGATATTTTCAAACAAGCTTATCTTTTACTAACACAAAGCCACAATTTTCAACCTACTCAACAATTACCAGACTTTTGTTGTTTCGAGACTTCCTATTTTCAACAAATAACATCATCACAATGCACAATTTTCAAACAAACAATATTATAATCAATTTTTAATTCACAAACAACTTATACAGTTACTTCACAAATGATCAAAAGTTGATATTATGAAGAACACGATGAAGGTTTGATGAACTTGATAAATTTTCCAACACGATTTTGCTTTAAACTTTTACTGAAAACCCAGTTTTTCAACGTGAACAATCAAAACAAACAAGGTTTTTGATAAAACTTTTAGCACATGACAATATCTAACAGATTTTAAGATGAATTTTCCAGAAAATGATGAGTTTTTCAAGAACAAAAATCTGAAAAACACAATAACACACTTGTTAAAACACAACAATGTTTGGTTTTAAACAAGGATTAGAGCCAAAGCTCTGATACCAATTGTAGGTCCCGTTTGTCCGGTGAGGATCGATAACGAACACCTATCCTTGTTTATCACAAACACGGTAACGGGTGCGGAATCCCCGTGACGGTGCAAACCAAACAAAGTGTATAAAACACACGCGTAACCAAAGATTCAATATCTATTGATTAGGGATGAGAACGATACAAACAATGTTTTAAGGACTCTCACTAAGTCTCTCTGTGCTCATCTGTTTCACACAGAAACTGAGAGGGGTATTTATACTAGAAACAGACACAGACTGACGAAACGCATAAAGGCACGACGAAACACTAAAGTCGACGAAACACATTATGTTTCGTCGACATACATATATTCCTATTTCTGTTTCGTCGTTTGTTGTTGAAGCCCAAAACAAAGGTCAAAGTCCAAGATAAGATTTCGGCCCAAATAGATGAATTTATGGCCCAGACTTTGTTCCAGTTTACAACTTTGCACAATTAGAAAGGTAGGACAAAGTTATGACATCATCGTGACATCACAATGATGATGTCATGGTGATGTGTAAACGGGAATGGCTTGCGGCGCCCCGTGCTTCGCGTGTCGAACTCTGGGGCGCACGACTGAGGAATGTTGTGACATCGGGCTGGAGCCGGACCTAACCGAGTCGACCCGAACCGAATCGAACCGAGTCGAGTCGCGTCCAAATAAAGTGTACCAACATCCTATAATATCCTGGGCATTAACTCCAACAAATTTATACTGACCCCCCTTTATACTAATCTCAACGGGTAGTGGCTGATTTTTGTTGTTTCTAAATTTAATATATAATTTTTTGTTGTTCGCCTTTCCACGTGTTTTCTTAGGTTGTGCTACATTGACAAATAAAACAACAAAGTTAGTAAATTAATTTAGGTACGTTACTGATATATTACATACTTACCTATTTGAAATATTCCAATCACTAAAACCTTTCTAATTGTGAGATTAAGTCAAAGTAAAATCAATATTGAAACAGAATCTATGTCGATGTTCAATTATACTAATTTCTTTTTTTTTTTAGTTTTATCAGCGCCGGCTAAGGCCAGGTGCAGAATGGGCCTGTGCACAGGGCCCAAACCAGTATAGGGCCCAAAAAAACTAGCTTGGAAGTCCATTTAATAAAAACAAGAACCGTATCAATACCTATAATTATAGTAAAGGTTCGAACAATTAACTTACAAGACTCGCAACCCGTCCGGATCCGTTTTGAATTTCGATTAGGAGGTTCGTTCCCACCATCCCCCCCCCCCCCCCGTGTGATCGTGCAACATCGGCCATTCCTTCAAAAAAAAAACAAGGTACAGTAGCTAAACAATAAACATAAATGATGTATTTTCTTTTGAATAAAGATCGCTATTAAAAAAATCTAAATGAACTAATATCATTTTGATACCTAAGATGCAAAGATAGCCTACAACTAATCAGCCAAAGTGTTGATAAAAAAAGAATTGATAAGCCAACCTTATAAGACTAATTTTATATAGTTGTGCAAAACATACTTAAAACTACACATCTTTACACTAGTTTTCACATTACGTACATAGTCGTGTATCTCTATGTCACATTTAACCAAATTAGTTTTAATTCACCGGTGTACATAATGAATTACATGGGTCATGAGCGGGATAGCCACTCTCACCACCCAATTATGCATGTATTTCAAAATCACATAGAAATACATGATTTTTTAGGTGGTTGTGACATGTGTGCTAGATAGAGTTAGTGAAAATATTCAGTTTTGAACATATTTTTATGAACCCTTAAGTAATCAAGACCACTTTGCTTCAAACATACATTTACGTCTACCAAATATTATTGGAAAAGACAGCCACGTTTTAGCCAAACTAAATAAATGTTTGCCCGGCGTGAATCATGTAGCGATAGCACACATTCATTGTTAGATTTCTGTCAAGAAGCGACTAATCGTGCTCACCATACAAAAGGATTAGAGGATAATGTAATGCCATGCATAAAGGGTGCAGTTTATTAATGCGTTGAGGTGGCCCATCCTTAAGATAGTGCTAGCAACATCACCCGCATGCGTTGACACACGGCTAGATCTCAAACTTCGAAAGGGGGACTCGAAATATAAGTAAAATACAATGCACTCAAAAGAAAACTGTGACAACCCTCAAAATCCCATGTATTCCGTACAATCCATTAATGATAATTAAAGTGCTTGACGACTGTGTGGAATTACTTAACTGCTTTCTGATATCTGTGTTATACTTACATGTATTTGTTAACATACTAGCAGGATACAGAAAAGTTACTAAATAGTCCGGTATGCCTTCCTGAGTGTTAAAAATTAAAAACGTTGCAAAATATATATATGTAGGACGCTTTACGGATTAATTAAGCAGTTTAGCGGAACAGTATCCGACCGAACAACTGGACATTACCCGGGACATCAAATATTTTTCAAACATGCTATTTAATTATTTTTGGCTAGTCATGGTCCCCGTATGCCATAACACCCACTAAAAACCCTATATCTAACATAAAATATCAAATGCTTGCAAACTAACTATCTTTTACATTTAGTTGAGAAATGTTTCCCTTTACCCCCCCCCCCCCCCCAACCGAAAAATCGGTCCTTGTGGACCCACCACATCAACATCACCATACTTGCTATCTTCTACTTGATTTTAATCTAATTGTTTATGTGATTGTTACTTGTGTATGTAAACAAAATGTGTAAGATGTCTTATAAGAAGTATGGTGCATAAGATTTATAATCATCACACTCAAGATTTCACACTCAACCCTCACATCACTCTTCTCTCTCCCTCTATTCGGTTTACCACAACCGAATCCACCACCATCATCTTTAAACATCTTCATCTCTTCCCTTATACAAGTTCCATTTAAGTTAGAAGGTGAATCAAGAAGGTTACTACTTGTGGAGCTTCAAGAAGGGCTTTGTTCTAGTCTTTTTCACCATCACTTCTTCACAAGATTTCATCCCTAGCTATAAGCTAGTAGTAAGTCCTTTGTTACACTCTTGTTAATTTTGTTTCATCTCGTTTCTATGATCAAAGGGTGTAGTATGTTTAAAATCACTAAAGTGTCAAGAACAAATAGATAAATATTAAAAGTTTACTTATGATTGATACTTAAAGATGAAAACTTGTTGGTTTAAGGTTAGTTAATGCATATATGATGTTTGATCGTCAAACTTTTGATAAACCCGTTGTTCGGACACTTGTTAATACGTTTAGTAACATTTAAACCACAAAACAGCAAGCTGAGTAATGATTTCCAGCCGACTTCATCAGGCTGTAAACAGGCCATAAATTCAACGAAAAACCGATATTCTGAATCTAAAATATGTTATTATGAAATACGGTTCTAATGGCACCGGAATCATAATTTTTGGACTCCGTTTACTATTTTTAAAGTGTTAATTTGTAACAGCAACTTAAGCTGAATTTTGACAGCAATAAATGGGTGTTATACTTTCGGTCATAACCTGAGTTTTGTGATGAATCGGACCATGAAATTTGTACAGTAGATGACAACCGATGCATTTGTAATTACCCCACTAGAATTTCGTAAATCGGACACTCGATTAATTTTTAATAAATTGTTCCGTGGACTGTGGTCAAAAAATACATAAATCTGAGTTCAGTTCGGAATATGAATTTTTATAAAATATTGGTAATGAACCGGACCCCGATATTTTTACACAATAAAATATGGAACGTTTAAGACATCCTGTAAAAATTTGGGAATTTTTGGAATAGTTTAACTATTTTATTTAAAGGTCCGAAAAACAGCCGGTTTTGAATATTAATGCTGAATTGACATAAGTTGTGACTTGCGTGTCTAAATGTCGAGTATGCTATCAGTGAATGATTTAACATGTATTATGTGTTACGTGCAATATCGTATGTTTGTTTTTGAGTGGGGAATGGATGGGAAGTTTATATGGGCATAAATCGTTAAAAGTGTGTACCTGTTATGTGGACGAAGTAATGTGCAAATAAACCATACGTAGGATACGTGTTATGCATGAGAAACTGATTGTTATCCGTACCTTATTAGGACGTGATTGACCGACCTTGACTGTTAACTATATTTGAGAACCTAACCGAGCAAACCGAGGTGAGTTCACACTCTTTCTAAGGCATGGGATTCCCAGGGGTTGGGAATGGGATTGAATAACTACTTGTACTATCATTACTATTAAACTACTTTTTACTGTCCTCGGATTGAAGGACACGTACGTAAAACCTACGTACACTCATACTTACTACTGTCCTCGGATTGAAGGACACGTACGTAAAACCTACGTACACGATCATAAGACCATCAACTCTATCACTTTAAGTCCCTCATTTATCGACTTAATCGCCGAGGCCTATGGCGAGCGGGTCATTAGTTAATAGCGCTATTAGGTTTAATAAACCTCACACCGTGCCAGTCGGACGGGCGTGTACTAATGGACTATGGGCAAAGGGTCAATGCTACTTTCAGTGGCACCGAAGGAGCAGTGGGCCTTCTTCACTGGTTTGAAAAGCTTGAGTCAGTTTTCGAGATGTGCGAATGCCCCGAAGACTGTAGGGTGAAATATGCTACCGGAACACTTGAAGGAGCTGCGTTAACCTGGTGGAAGGCACAGGTTCAACTACTAGGACTGGCAGTTGCTAATGCCACACCCTGGAATGGTTTCAAAGAGCTGATCAAGGAGGAGTACTGTAGTCGGGATGACATCCACAAGCTAGAAGTGGAATTTTACAATCTGAAGATGACGGGGTCTGAGATTGAGGCGTATACTAAGAGGTCAAACGAGCTGGCCATCCTGTGTCCAACTATGGTGGACCCTCCCATCAAACGAATTGAGCTGTACCTCAAGGGCCTTGTACCAGAGATTCAAAGTCACGTAACTTCAGCCAACCTGGGTACCATTCAGCAAATTATCAAGTTGGCTCATCTTCTCACCGACCAGGCGGTGGAGCAAAACAGGCTACCCAAACGTATCAGTGCCACAGCTACTTCTGATGCACCTACCGACAACAAGCGAAAATGGGATGGAAACTCCAGTAAGGGTTCTGCTTCGGTTCAGTCCCAGCAGAGAAAGACTGATGGCTACCAGAGTCCTGGTCAGCAATCCTCCGGTAATCAAGGACAGGGTGGGTGTCGAGGAAACCACCCGAAGTGCAACAAATGTAACAGACACCATAGTGGTCAATGAAACAAAGGGCGTTGTCAGAGGTGTCTCAAGATGGGTCACGAAGCCAAGGATTGCAGGAGCTCACGGCCTGCAAATCAGAATCGCCAGCAGCAACAACAAGCACCGCAGAATCAGCAACAGCAACAGGGCAACAGGGGATGCTTTCAGTGTGGCGCTGAAGGCCACTTTAAGAAGAACTGTCCCCAGCTTAACCAGAATCAGAACAACAACAACAACCAGGGAAACGAGAACAACAATGGAGGTAACAACGGGGGTAACAACAATGGTAATGGAGCAAGAGGTCGTGCTTTCATGATTGGTCAGGGTGATGCAAGGAACGATCCCAACGTTGTGATGGGTAAGTTTCTTCTGGATGACTTCTTTGTTACTGTTTTATTCGATTCGGGTGCCGATACTAGTTATGTGTCCTTAAAAGTTAGCCAAATGCTTAAGCGCACTCCAACACTTTTGAACACCAAACACGCGGTAGAGCTAGCAAATGGTAAATGTCTTGAAGCCACACACGTAGTTAAAGGTTGTAACCTGGTATTAGCTGGTCAGATTTTCCCTATCGATCTTATTCCTATCACACTTGGTAGTTTCGACGTTGTTATTGGGATGGATTGGCTATCTCATCATCAAGCGGAGATTGTTTGCAAGGAGAAAATCGTCCGCATTCCTCGTTCTGATAAAGAACCCATCGTGATTCGTGGCGACAAGAGTGGTGCTGTCGAAGGCATCATCTCTTTCCTTAAGGCCCAGAAATGTTTGCGAAAGGGCCACACTTCCATTCTGGCACTCGTTACTGACACATCCACGGAAGAGAAGAGAATTGAAGGTATTCCAATAGTACGCGATTTTCCCGAGGTATTTCCTGAGGAATTACCTGGTCTTCCGCCTCACCGCCAAGTTGAATTCCAAATCGAGCTAGCTCCTGGAGCAGCACCAGTAGCTCGAGCACCTTATCGTCTAGCTCCATCAGAACTTGAAGAACTGTCCACGCAATTACAAGAACTCTTGGAAAGGGGTTTTATTCGTCCGAGCTCTTCGCCCTGGGGAGCTCCAGTCTTGTTCGTAAAGAAGAAAGATGGTACCTTCAGAATGTGTATTGACTACCGCGAACTCAACAAGGTGACTGTGAAGAATCGTTATCCTCTTCCACGTATTGACGACTTGTTCGACCAGTTGCAAGGGTCGAGCTATTACTCCAAGATTGATTTGAGATCGGGATACCATCAGCTGAGGGTCCGAGAGGAAGACGTCTCCAAAACAGCATTCAGAACTCGTTACGGTCATTATGAGTTTCTGGTTATGCCATTCGGGCTGACGAATGCACCAGCGGTCTTCATGGATCTCATGAACCGAGTGTGCAAGCCTTACCTGGATAAGTTCGTTATTGTGTTCATCGACGATATCATGATCTATTCTAAGAGTCAGGAGGAACACGAGCAGCATCTACGACTTATGTTGGAACTTCTTCGAAAAGAGCAATTGTATGCCAAGTTTTCAAAATGTGACTTCTGGCTTCGCGAAGTCCACTTTCTAGGCCATGTGGTAAACAAGGATGGGATTCATGTTGATCCATCCAAGGTTGACTCAATCAAGAACTGGCCTGCACCCCGCACACCAACAAAAATCCGCCAATTCTTGGGTTTGGCAGGATATTACAGAAGATTTATCAAAGATTTCTCCAAGATTGCGCAACCTCTCACTTCACTGACTCAGAAGGGTGTCATCTATCGTTGGGGTGATGCACAAGAGTCCGCATTTCAACATCTAAAGGATAGACTTTGTAGCGCGCCTATCCTCTCATTGCCCGAAGGCACCGATGATTTCGTGGTTTATTGCGACGCTTCCATCCAAGGACTTGGTTGCTTGTTGATGCAACGTGACAAGGTCATTGCCTACGCATCACGCCAACTCAAGGTTCACGAAAGAAATTACACTACTCACGATCTGGAGCTGGGAGCAGTTGTTTTCGCGCTTAAGATATGGAGACATTACCTGTACGGTACCAAGTGCACCATTTACACCGATCACAGGAGTCTCGAGCATATCTTCAAGCAAAAGGAGTTGAACATGCAACAACGCCGATGGGTTGAGCTCTTGAACGATTATGAATGCGCAATCAAGTATCATCCGGGCAAAGCCAATGTTGTGGCCGACGCCCTCAGTCGAAAGGATACCATACCTAGGCGTGTACGTGCTCTACAGCTTACCATCCAATCTAACCTTCCCGCTCAGATTCGCGATGCTCAGGTTGAAGCATTGAAAACAGAGAACATCAGGGCTGGGTCCCTACGAGGATCGAGGCAACGGCTAGAACAAAAGGAAGACGGCGCCTACTATGTAACAGGACGTATTTGGGTTCCACTCTATGGAAACTTACGCGAGCTTGTGATGGATGAAGCACATAAGTCTCGTTATTCAGTACATCCTGGTTCGGATAAAATGTACCACGACTTAAAGACCACATACTGGTGGCCTGGCATGAAAGCCCACATAGCAACCTACGTCAGCAAGCGCTTGACTTGTGCCAGAGTCAAGTCTGAATATCAAAAACCAGTAGGACTACTTCAACAACCGGAGATCCCGAAATGGAAATGGGAGCAAATTTCCATGGATTTCGTTACCAGCCTGCCCAGATCTCAACGCGGAAACGATACCATTTGGGCGATCGTAGATCGACTGACCAAGTCTGCACATTTTCTGGCTATCAAAGAAACGGATAAGTTTTCTACTCTTGCAGACATTTACCTAAAGGAAGTGGTATCAAGGCACGGAGTGCCAACCTCTATTATATCTGATCGTGATGCACGTTTTACTTCTGAACGGTGGCAAGCAAGGCACAAGTCCTTTGGCTCACGTTTAGATATGAGCACCGCTTATCACCCACAGACGGATGGGCAATCTGAACGCACCATCCAAACCCTTGAAGACATGCTTAGGGCATGTGTAATCGATTTTGGTAATGGCTGGGAAAGGCACCTCCCGCAGGTGGAGTTTTCGTACAACAACAGCTACCACACCAGCATCCAAGCCGCTCCGTTTGAGACATTGTACGGACGCAAATGCCGATCACCTCTCTGTTGGGCAGAAGTTGGTGACAGCCAAATCACTGGCCCAGAACTTGTGGTAGATACCACCGAGAAAATTGCTCAGATACGACAGCGAATGGCGGCAGCTCGTGACCGTCAGAAAAGCTATGCTGATAAGGGAAGAAAACCACTCGAGCTCCAGGTTGGGGATCGAGTGCTACTCAAAGTCTCACCTTGGAAAGGTGTAGTTCGCTTTGGCAAACGAGGAAAACACAATCCGCGTTATGTCGGACCATTCGAGGTCACCGAGAAAATTGGCAAAGTCGCCTACAGGTTGAATCTACCTGAAGAACTCAGCGGAGTTCACAATGTTTTCCATGTGTCGAATCTGAAGAAGTGTCTGTCAGATGAGACCCTCATAGTTCCTCTGAAGGAACTCACTATCGACGACCAGCTGCGATTCGTCGAGGAACCTGTAGAGATTACTGATCGAGATGTTAAGATCCTCAAGCATACCAGGATACCTCTGGTCCGAGTTCGTTGGAATGCTCGTCGTGGCCCAGAGTATACCTGGGAACGAGAAGACCAAATGAAACTCAAGTATCCCCAACTGTTTAAGAAAAACGCAACCATTACTGAGGCTGAAGCTACTACAGAATTTCAGGAAGAAATTCCAAATCAACTGGGGGATGATGTGACACCACAGGAAAACCAGGAAAACAACGCAACTTAACTAGCTTCCTCAGTAACCACGCGCTAAATTTCGGGACGAAATTCTCTTAACAGGGGGAGAATGTGACAACCCTCAAAATCCAATGTATTCCGTACAATCCATTAATGATAATTAAAGTGCTTGACGACTGTGTGGAATTACTTAACTGCTTTCTGATATCTGTGTTATACTTACATGTATTTGTTAACATACTAGCAGGATACAGAAAAGTTACTAAATAGTCCGGTATGCCTTCCTGAGTGTTAAAAATTAAAAACGTTGCAAAATATATATATGTAGGACGCTTACGGATTAATTAAGCAGTTTAGCGGAACAGTATCCGACCGAACAACCGGACATTACCCGGGACATCAAATATTTTTCAAACACACTATTTAATTATTTTTGGCTAGTCATGGTCCCCGTATGCCATAACACCCACTAAAAACCATATATCTAACATAAAATATCAAATGCTTGCAAACTAACTATCTTTTACATTTAGTTGAGAAATGTTTCCCTTTACCCCCCCCCCCCAACCGAAAAATCGGTCCTTGTGGACCCACCACATCAACATCACCATACTTGCTATCTTCTACTTGATTTTAATCTAATTGTTTATGTGATTGTTACTTGTGTATGTAAACAAAATGTGTAAGATGTCTTATAAGAAGTATGGTGCATAAGATTTATAATCATCACACTCAAGATTTCACACTCAACCCTCACATCACTCTTCTCTCTCCCTCTATTCGGTTTACCACAACCGAATCCACCACCATCATCTTTAAACATCTTCATCTCTTCCCTTATACAAGTTCCATTTAAGTTAGAAGGTGAATCAAGAAGGTTACTACTTGTGGAGCTTCAAGAAGGGCTTTGTTCTAGTCTTTTTCACCATCACTTCTTCACAAGATTTCATCCCTAGCTATAAGCTAGTAGTAAGTCCTTTGTTACACTCTTGTTAATTTTGTTTCATCTCGTTTCTATGATCAAAGGGTGTAGTATGTTTAAAATCACTAAAGTGTCAAGAACAAATAGATAAATATTAAAAGTTTACTTATGATTGATACTTAAAGATGAAAACTTGTTGGTTTAAGGTTAGTTAATGCATATATGATGTTTGATCGTCAAACTTTTGATAAACCCGTTGTTCGGACACTTGTTAATACGTTTAGTAACATTTAAACCACAAAACAGCAAGCTGAGTAATGATTTCCAGCCGACTTCATCAGGCTGTAAACAGGCCATAAATTCAACGAAAAAACCGATATTCTGAATCTAAAATATGTTATTATGAAATACGGTTCTAATGGCACCGGAATCATAATTTTTGGACTCCGTTTACTATTTTTAAAGTGTTAATTTGTAACAGCAACTTAAGCTGAATTTTGACAGCAATAAATGGGTGTTATACTTTCGGTCATAACCTGAGTTTTGTGATGAATCGGACCATGAAATTTGTACAGTAGATGACAACCGATGCATTTGTAATTACCCCACTAGAATTTCGTAAATCGGACACTCGATTAATTTTTAATAAATTGTTCCGTGGACTGTGGTCAAAAAATACATAAATCTGAGTTCAGTTCGGAATATGAATTTTTATAAAATATTGGTAATGAACCGGACCCCGATATTTTTACACAATAAAATATGGAACGTTTAAGACATCCTGTAAAAATTTGGGAATTTTTGGAATAGTTTAACTATTTTATTTAAAGGTCCGAAAAACAGCCGGTTTTGAATATTAATGCTGAATTGACATAAGTTGTGACTTGCGTGTCTAAATGTCGAGTATGCTATCAGTGAATGATTTAACATGTATTATGTGTTACGTGCAATATCGTATGTTTGTTTATGAGTGGGGAATGGATGGGAAGTTTATATGGGCATAAATCGTTAAAAGTGTGTACCTGTTATGTGGACGAAGTAATGTGCAAATAAACCATACGTAGGATACGTGTTATGCATGAGAAACTGATTGTTATCCGTACCTTATTAGGACGTGATTGACCGACCTTGACTGTTAACTATATTTGAGAACCTAACCGAGCAAACCGAGGTGAGTTCACACTCTTTCTAAGGCATGGGATTCCCAGGGGTTGGGAATGGGATTGAATAACTACTTGTACTATCATTACTATTAAACTACTTTTTACTGTCCTCGGATTGAAGGACACGTACGTAAATCCTACGTACACTCATACTTACTACTGTCCTCGGATTGAAGGACACGTACGTAAAACCTACGTACACGATCATAAGACCATCAACTCTATCACTTTAAGTCCCTCATTTATCGACTTAATCGCCGAGGCCTATGGCGAGCGGGTCATTAGTTAATAGCGCTATTAGGTTTAATAAACCTCACACCGTGCCAGTCGGACGGGCGTGTACTAATGGACTATGGGCAAAGGGTCAATGCTACTTTCAGTGGCACCGAAGGAGCAGTGGGCCTTCTTCACTGGTTTGAAAAGCTTGAGTCAGTTTTCGAGATGTGCGAATGCCCCGAAGACTGTAGGGTGAAATATGCTACCGGAACACTTGAAGGAGCTGCGTTAACCTGGTGGAAGGCACAGGTTCAACTACTAGGACTGGCAGTTGCTAATGCCACACCCTGGAATGGTTTCAAAGAGCTGATCAAGGAGGAGTACTGTAGTCGGGATGACATCCACAAGCTAGAAGTGGAATTTTACAATCTGAAGATGACGGGGTCTGAGATTGAGGCGTATACTAAGAGGTCAAACGAGCTGGCCATCCTGTGTCCAACTATGGTGGACCCTCCCATCAAACGAATTGAGCTGTACCTCAAGGGCCTTGTACCAGAGATTCAAAGTCACGTAACTTCAGCCAACCTGGGTACCATTCAGCAAATTATCAAGTTGGCTCATCTTCTCACCGACCAGGCGGTGGAGCAAAACAGGCTACCCAAACGTATCAGTGCCACAGCTACTTCTGATGCACCTACCGACAACAAGCGAAAATGGGATGGAAACTCCAGTAAGGGTTCTGCTTCGGTTCAGTCCCAGCAGAGAAAGACTGATGGCTACCAGAGTCCTGGTCAGCAATCCTCCGGTAATCAAGGACAGGGTGGGTGTCGAGGAAACCACCCGAAGTGCAACAAATGTAACAGACACCATAGTGGTCAATGAAACAAAGGGCGTTGTCAGAGGTGTCTCAAGATGGGTCACGAAGCCAAGGATTGCAGGAGCTCACGGCCTGCAAATCAGAATCGCCAGCAGCAACAACAAGCACCGCAGAATCAGCAACAGCAACAGGGCAACAGGGGATGCTTTCAGTGTGGCGCTGAAGGCCACTTTAAGAAGAACTGTCCCCAGCTTAACCAGAATCAGAACAACAACAACAACCAGGGAAACGAGAACAACAATGGAGGTAACAACGGGGGTAACAACAATGGTAATGGAGCAAGAGGTCGTGCTTTCATGATTGGTCAGGGTGATGCAAGGAACGATCCCAACGTTGTGATGGGTAAGTTTCTTCTGGATGACTTCTTTGTTACTGTTTTATTCGATTCGGGTGCCGATACTAGTTATGTGTCCTTAAAAGTTAGCCAAATGCTTAAGCGCACTCCAACACTTTTGAACACCAAACACGCGGTAGAGCTAGCAAATGGTAAATGTCTTGAAGCCACACACGTAGTTAAAGGTTGTAACCTGGTATTAGCTGGTCAGATTTTCCCTATCGATCTTATTCCTATCACACTTGGTAGTTTCGACGTTGTTATTGGGATGGATTGGCTATCTCATCATCAAGCGGAGATTGTTTGCAAGGAGAAAATCGTCCGCATTCCTCGTTCTGATAAAGAACCCATCGTGATTCGTGGCGACAAGAGTGGTGCTGTCGAAGGCATCATCTCTTTCCTTAAGGCCCAGAAATGTTTGCGAAAGGGCCACACTTCCATTCTGGCACTCGTTACTGACACATCCACGGAAGAGAAGAGAATTGAAGGTATTCCAATAGTACGCGATTTTCCCGAGGTATTTCCTGAGGAATTACCTGGTCTTCCGCCTCACCGCCAAGTTGAATTCCAAATCGAGCTAGCTCCTGGAGCAGCACCAGTAGCTCGAGCACCTTATCGTCTAGCTCCATCAGAACTTGAAGAACTGTCCACGCAATTACAAGAACTCTTGGAAAGGGGTTTTATTCGTCCGAGCTCTTCGCCCTGGGGAGCTCCAGTCTTGTTCGTAAAGAAGAAAGATGGTACCTTCAGAATGTGTATTGACTACCGCGAACTCAACAAGGTGACTGTGAAGAATCGTTATCCTCTTCCACGTATTGACGACTTGTTCGACCAGTTGCAAGGGTCGAGCTATTACTCCAAGATTGATTTGAGATCGGGATACCATCAGCTGAGGGTCCGGGAGGAAGACGTCTCCAAAACAGCATTCAGAACTCGTTACGGTCATTATGAGTTTCTGGTTATGCCATTCGGGCTGACGAATGCACCAGCGGTCTTCATGGATCTCATGAACCGAGTGTGCAAGCCTTACCTGGATAAGTTCGTTATTGTGTTCATCGACGATATCATGATCTATTCTAAGAGTCAGGAGGAACACGAGCAGCATCTACGACTTATGTTGGAACTTCTTCGAAAAGAGCAATTGTATGCCAAGTTTTCAAAATGTGACTTCTGGCTTCGCGAAGTCCACTTTCTAGGCCATGTGGTAAACAAGGATGGGATTCATGTTGATCCATCCAAGGTTGACTCAATCAAGAACTGGCCTGCACCCCGCACACCAACAAAAATCCGCCAATTCTTGGGTTTGGCAGGATATTACAGAAGATTTATCAAAGATTTCTCCAAGATTGCGCAACCTCTCACTTCACTGACTCAGAAGGGTGTCATCTATCGTTGGGGTGATGCACAAGAGTCCGCATTTCAACATCTAAAGGATAGACTTTGTAGCGCGCCTATCCTCTCATTGCCCGAAGGCACCGATGATTTCGTGGTTTATTGCGACGCTTCCATCCAAGGACTTGGTTGCTTGTTGATGCAACGTGACAAGGTCATTGCCTACGCATCACGCCAACTCAAGGTTCACGAAAGAAATTACACTACTCACGATCTGGAGCTGGGAGCAGTTGTTTTCGCGCTTAAGATATGGAGACATTACCTGTACGGTACCAAGTGCACCATTTACACCGATCACAGGAGTCTCGAGCATATCTTCAAGCAAAAGGAGTTGAACATGCAACAACGCCGATGGGTTGAGCTCTTGAACGATTATGAATGCGCAATCAAGTATCATCCGGGCAAAGCCAATGTTGTGGCCGACGCCCTCAGTCGAAAGGATACCATACCTAGGCGTGTACGTGCTCTACAGCTTACCATCCAATCTAACCTTCCCGCTCAGATTCGCGATGCTCAGGTTGAAGCATTGAAAACAGAGAACATCAGGGCTGGGTCCCTACGAGGATCGAGGCAACGGCTAGAACAAAAGGAAGACGGCGCCTACTATGTAACAGGACGTATTTGGGTTCCACTCTATGGAAACTTACGCGAGCTTGTGATGGATGAAGCACATAAGTCTCGTTATTCAGTACATCCTGGTTCGGATAAAATGTACCACGACTTAAAGACCACATACTGGTGGCCTGGCATGAAAGCCCACATAGCAACCTACGTCAGCAAGCGCTTGACTTGTGCCAGAGTCAAGTCTGAATATCAAAAACCAGTAGGACTACTTCAACAACCGGAGATCCCGAAATGGAAATGGGAGCAAATTTCCATGGATTTCGTTACCAGCCTGCCCAGATCTCAACGCGGAAACGATACCATTTGGGCGATCGTAGATCGACTGACCAAGTCTGCACATTTTCTGGCTATCAAAGAAACGGATAAGTTTTCTACTCTTGCAGACATTTACCTAAAGGAAGTGGTATCAAGGCACGGAGTGCCAACCTCTATTATATCTGATCGTGATGCACGTTTTACTTCTGAACGGTGGCAAGCAAGGCACAAGTCCTTTGGCTCACGTTTAGATATGAGCACCGCTTATCACCCACAGACGGATGGGCAATCTGAACGCACCATCCAAACCCTTGAAGACATGCTTAGGGCATGTGTAATCGATTTTGGTAATGGCTGGGAAAGGCACCTCCCGCAGGTGGAGTTTTCGTACAACAACAGCTACCACACCAGCATCCAAGCCGCTCCGTTTGAGACATTGTACGGACGCAAATGCCGATCACCTCTCTGTTGGGCAGAAGTTGGTGACAGCCAAATCACTGGCCCAGAACTTGTGGTAGATACCACCGAGAAAATTGCTCAGATACGACAGCGAATGGCGGCAGCTCGTGACCGTCAGAAAAGCTATGCTGATAAGGGAAGAAAACCACTCGAGCTCCAGGTTGGGGATCGAGTGCTACTCAAAGTCTCACCTTGGAAAGGTGTAGTTCGCTTTGGCAAACGAGGAAAACACAATCCGCGTTATGTCGGACCATTCGAGGTCACCGAGAAAATTGGCAAAGTCGCCTACAGGTTGAATCTACCTGAAGAACTCAGCGGAGTTCACAATGTTTTCCATGTGTCGAATCTGAAGAAGTGTCTGTCAGATGAGACCCTCATAGTTCCTCTGAAGGAACTCACTATCGACGACCAGCTGCGATTCGTCGAGGAACCTGTAGAGATTACTGATCGAGATGTTAAGATCCTCAAGCATACCAGGATACCTCTGGTCCGAGTTCGTTGGAATGCTCGTCGTGGCCCAGAGTATACCTGGGAACGAGAAGACCAAATGAAACTCAAGTATCCCCAACTGTTTAAGAAAAACGCAACCATTACTGAGGCTGAAGCTACTACAGAATTTCGGGAAGAAATTCCAAATCAACTGGGGGATGATGTGACACCACAGGAAAACCAGGAAAACAACGCAACTTAACTAGCTTCCTCAGTAACCACGCGCTAAATTTCGGGACGAAATTCTCTTAACAGGGGGAGAATGTGACAACCCTCAAAATCCAATGTATTCCGTACAATCCATTAATGATAATTAAAGTGCTTGACGACTGTGTGGAATTACTTAACTGCTTTCTGATATCTGTGTTATACTTACATGTATTTGTTAACATACTAGCAGGATACAGAAAAGTTACTAAATAGTCCGGTATGCCTTCCTGAGTGTTAAAAATTAAAAACGTTGCAAAATATATATATGTAGGACGCTTACGGATTAATTAAGCAGTTTAGCGGAACAGTATCCGACCGAACAACCGGACATTACCCGGGACATCAAATATTTTTCAAACACACTATTTAATTATTTTTGGCTAGTCATGGTCCCCGTATGCCATAACACCCACTAAAAACCATATATCTAACATAAAATATCAAATGCTTGCAAACTAACTATCTTTTACATTTAGTTGAGAAATGTTTCCCTTTACCCCCCCCCCCCCCAACCGAAAAATCGGTCCTTGTGGACCCACCACATCAACATCACCATACTTGCTATCTTCTACTTGATTTTAATCTAATTGTTTATGTGATTGTTACTTGTGTATGTAAACAAAATGTGTAAGATGTCTTATAAGAAGTATGGTGCATAAGATTTATAATCATCACACTCAAGATTTCACACTCAACCCTCACATCACTCTTCTCTCTCCCTCTATTCGGTTTACCACAGCCGAATCCACCACCATCATCTTTAAACATCTTCATCTCTTCCCTTATACAAGTTCCATTTAAGTTAGAAGGTGAATCACGAAGGTTACTACTTGTGGAGCTTCAAGAAGGGCTTTGTTCTAGTCTTGTTCACCATTACTTTCTCATCACTTCTTCACAAGATTTCATCCCTAGCTATAAGCTAGTAGTAAGTCCTTTGTTACACTCTTGTTAATTTTGTTTCATCTCGTTTCTATGATCAAAGGGTGTAGTATGTTTAAAATCACTAAAGTGTCAAGAACAAATAGATAAATATTAAAAGTTTACTTATGATTGATACTTAAAGATGAAAACTTGTTGGTTTAAGGTTAGTTAATGCATATATGATGTTTGATCGTCAAACTTTTGATAAACCCGTTGTTCGGACACTTGTTAATACGTTTAGTAACATTTAAACCACAAAACAACAAGCTGAGTAATGATTTCCAGCCGACTTCATCAGGCTGTAAACAGGCCATAAATTCAACGAAAAACCCATATTTTGAATCTAAAATATGTTATTATGAAATACGGTTCTAATGGCACCGGAATCATAATTTTTGGACTCCGTTTACTATTTTTAAAGTGTTAATTTGTAACAGCAACTTAAGCTGAATTTTGACAGCAATAAATGGGTGTTATACTTTCGGTCATAACCTGAGTTTTGTGATGAATCGGACCATGAAATTTGTACAGTAGATGACAACCGATGCATTTGTAATTACCCCACTAGAATTTCGTAAATCGGACACTCGATGAATTTTAATAAATTGTTCCGTGGACTGTGGTCAGAAAATACATAAATCTGAGTTCAGTTCAAAATATGAATTTTTATAAAATATTGGTAATGAACCGGACCCCGATATTTTTACACAATAAAATATGGAACGTTTAAGACATCCTGCAAAAATTTGGGAATTTTTGGAATAGTTTAACTATTTTATTTAAAGGTCCGAAAAACAGCCGGTTTTGAATATTAATGCTGAATTGACATAAGTTGTGACTTGCGTGTCTAAATGTCGAGTATGCTATCAGTGAATGATTTAACATGTATTATGTGTTACATGCAATATCGTATGTTTGTTTATCAGTGGGGAATGGATGGGAAGTTTATATGGGCATAAATCGTTAAAAGTGTGTACCTGTTACGTGGACGAAGTAATGTGCAAATAAACCATACGTAGGATACGTGTTATGCATGAGAAACTGATTGTTATCCGTACCTTATTAGGACGTGATTGACCGACCTTGACTGTTAACTATATTTGAGAACCTAACCGAGCAAACCGAGGTGAGTTCACACTCTTTCTAAGGCATGGGATTCCCAGGGGTTGGGAATGGGATTGAATAACTACTTGTACTATCATTACTATTAAACTACTTTTTACTGTCCTCGGATTGAAGGGCATGTACGTAAAACCTACGTACACTCATACTTACTACTGTCCTCGGATTGAAGGGCACGTACGTAAAACCTACGTACACGATCATAAGACCATCAACTCTATCACTTTAAGTCCCTCATTTATCGACTTAATCGTCGAGGCCTATGGCGAGCGGGTCATTAGTTAATAGCGCTATTAGGTTTAACAAACCTCAGACCGTGCCAGTCGGACAGGCGTGTACTAATGGACTATGGGCAAAGGGTCAATGCTGATAGACATTGACTTAGGGCACCTCTTATATTTTCGTAGCAGTCGATACGCGTGGTCTAGTAACACATGGGAAACCCCCACTAATCTTCGCAAACATGTCAGAAAGACCGCGATGCAAACTTATACGATACATGGTTTTTCAAAACGAACAGATGATTTACGAAACGAATGCTATAACTAAACAACCAACTGTGAATTCACTCAACTTTGTTGTTGACTCGTTGTTACATGCCTTACAGGTCGCTAAACATTTGGAGCTTGCACGAGGAAGGAGTCGTTGTGGTGTGCGGACGGTTATGTCCAGTGTTTAATGTTTAAAACATTATGAACTTATTAAACCTATGTGTTGGACTTTAAACTTATGAACTGCGAACTTATGTTTTGAACTTTACGTTTATGCTTCCGCTGTCTAAATTAAAAACTTGGTTAACTAGCTTTTGGTCACCAATCGTATTGTGGTTGTCTTTATTTACTTAAGTACGTTGTTCAGTATGATTGGTGGCTCGATCCTGGTCACGTCACACCTCCAAGCGGTGGAACTCCGCATGGTGGATTTTGGGGGTGTGACAGATTGGTATCAGAGCCATTGGTTATAGTGAACTTGGTTTTAAAATGGGAAAAGCTTTTTGATAAAACCAGACTATAACCTGTACAGTGCTCAACGATCCACAACGACGCTTCACTCCACGTGCAAGACTCGTCACCATAAGTGGTATGAATTATGTTATATTGTCGGTTAGATAGTTCTCACTGTGCATTAGATAATGTGATAATTGCTATTTGAACCATGTGTGCTTACTCTCTACTATCGTCCCACACTTACGCACTTTCGCGACACTTTTTCACCTATGTTATTTTGTTGTGAAGATCATGGGTGGACGTTTGAACCTAACTCAAGCCCAGCTGACGGCCTTGATCAAAGAACGAGTCGCTGAGGCACTCGCAGCCAACCCTGCAGGAGGTCAACATGCTCAGCCTCCTGTGTGCACGTTCAAAACGTTCATGGACTGCCGACCTACTACTTTCAGTGGCACCGAAGGAGCAGTGGGCCTTCTTCATTGGTTTGAAAAGCTTGAGTCAGTTTTCGAGATGTGCGAATGCCCCGAAGACTGTAGGGTGAAATATGCTACCGGAACACTTGAAGGAGCTGCGTTAACCTGGTGGAAGGCACATGTTCAACTACTAGGACTGGCAGTTGCTAATGCCACACCCTGGAATGGTTTCAAAGAGCTGATCAAGGAGGAGTACTGTAGTCGGGATGACATCCTCAAGCTAGAAGTGGAATTTTACAATCTGAAGATGACGGGGTCTGAGATTGAGGCGTATACTAAGAGGTCAAACGGGCTGGCCATCCTGTGTCCAACTATGGTGGACCCTCCCATCAAACGAATTGAGCTGTACCTCAAGGGCCTTGTACCAGAGATTCAAAGTCACGTAACTTCAGCCAACCTGGGTACCATTCAGCAAATTATCAAGTTGGCTCATCTTCTCACCGACCAGGCGGTGGAGCAAAACAGGCTACCCAAACGTATCAGTGCCACAGCTACTTCTGATGCACCTACCGACAACAAGCGAAAATGGGATGGAAACTCCAGTAAGGGTTCTGCTTCGGTTCAGTCCCAGCAGAGAAAGACTGATGGCTACCAGAGTCCTGGTCAGCAATCCTCCGGTAATCAAGGACAGGGTGGGTGTCGAGGAAACCACCCGAAGTGCAACAAATGTAACAGACACCATAGTGGTCAATGCAACAAAGGGCGTTGTCAGAGGTGTCTCAAGATGGGTCACGAAGCCAAGGATTGCAGGAGCTCACGGCCTGCAAATCAGAATCGCCAGCAGCAACAACAAGCACCGCAGAATCAGCAACAGCAACAGGGCAACAGGGGATGCTTTCAGTGTGGCGCTGAAGGCCACTTTAAGAAGAACTGTCCCCAGCTTAACCAGAATCAGAACAACAACAACAACCAGGGAAACGAGAACAACAATGGAGGTAACAACGGGGGTAACAACAATGGTAATGGAGCAAGAGGTCGTGCTTTCATGATTGGTCAGGGTGATGCAAGGAACGATCCCAACGTTGTGATGGGTAAGTTTCTTCTGGATGACTTCTTTGTTACTGTTTTATTCGATTCGGGTGCCGATACTAGTTATGTGTCCTTAAAAGTTAGCCAAATGCTTAAGCGCACTCCAACACTTTTGAACACCAAACACGCGGTAGAGCTAGCAAATGGTAAATGTCTTGAAGCCACACACGTAGTTAAAGGTTGTAACCTGGTATTAGCTGGTCAGATTTTCCCTATCGATCTTATTCCTATCACACTTGGTAGTTTCGACGTTGTTATTGGGATGGATTGGCTATCTCATCATCAAGCGGAGATTGTTTGCAAGGAGAAAATCGTCCGCATTCCTCGTTCTGATAAAGAACCCATCGTGATTCGTGGCGACAAGAGTGGTGCTGTCGAAGGCATCATCTCTTTCCTTAAGGCCCAGAAATGTTTGCGAAAGGGCCACACTTCCATTCTGGCACTCGTTACTGACACATCCATGGAAGAGAAGAGAATTGAAGGCATTCCTATAGTACGCGATTTTCCCGAGGTATTTCCTGAGGAATTACCTGGTCTTCCGCCTCACCGCCAAGTTGAATTCCAAATCGAGCTAGCTCCTGGAGCAGCACCAGTAGCTCGAGCACCTTATCGTCTAGCTCCATCAGAACTTGAAGAACTGTCCACGCAATTACAAGAACTCTTGGAAAGGGGTTTTATTCGTCCGAGCTCTTCGCCCTGGGGAGCTCCAGTCTTGTTCGTAAAGAAGAAAGATGGTACCTTCAGAATGTGTATTGACTACCGCGAACTCAACAAGGTGACTGTGAAGAATCGTTATCCTCTTCCACGTATTGACGACTTGTTCGACCAGTTGCAAGGGTCGAGCTATTACTCCAAGATTGATTTGAGATCGGGATACCATCAGCTGAGGGTCCGAGAGGAAGACGTCTCCAAAACAGCATTCAGAACTCGTTACGGTCATTACGAGTTTCTGGTTATGCCATTCGGGCTGACGAATGCACCAGCGGTCTTCATGGATCTCATGAACCGAGTGTGCAAGCCTTACCTGGATAAGTTCGTTATTGTGTTCATCGACGATATCATGATCTATTCTAAGAGTCAGGAGGAACACGAGCAGCATCTACGACTTATGTTGGAACTTCTTCGAAAAGAGCAATTGTATTCCAAGTTTTCAAAATGTGACTTCTGGCTTCGCGAAGTCCACTTTCTAGGCCATGTGGTAAACAAGGATGGGATTCATGTTGATCCATCCAAGGTTGACTCAATCAAGAACTGGCCTGCACCCCGCACACCAACAAAAATCCGCCAATTCTTGGGTTTGGCAGGATATTACAGAAGATTTATCAAAGATTTCTCCAAGATTGCGCAACCTCTCACTTCACTGACTCAGAAGGGTGTCATCTATCGTTGGGGTGATGCACAAGAGTCCGCATTTCAACATCTAAAGGATAGACTTTGTACCGCGCCTATCCTCTCATTGCCCGAAGGCACCGATGATTTCGTGGTTTATTGCGACGCTTCCATCCAAGGACTTGGTTGCGTGTTGATGCAACGTGACAAGGTCATTGCCTACGCATCACGCCAACTCAAGGTTCACGAAAGAAATTACACTACTCACGATCTGGAGCTTGGAGCAGTTGTTTTCGCGCTTAAGATATGGAGACATTACCTATACGGTACCAAGTGCACCATTTACACCGATCACAGGAGTCTCGAGCATATCTTCAAGCAAAAGGAGTTGAACATGCAACAACGCCGATGGGTTGAGCTCTTGAACGATTATGAATGCGCAATCAAGTATCATCCGGGAAAAGCCAATGTTGTGGCCGACGCCCTCAGTCGAAAGGATACCATACCTAGGCGTGTACGTGCTCTACAGCTTACCATCCAATCTAACCTTCCCGCTCAGATTCGCGATGCTCAGGTTGAAGCGTTGAAAACAGAGAACATCAGGGCTGAGTCCCTACGAGGATCGAGGCAACGGCTAGAACAAAAGGAAGACGGTGCCTACTATGTAACAGGACGTATTTGGGTTCCACTCTATGGCAACTTACGCGAGCTTGTGATGGATGAAGCACATAAGTCTCGTTATTCAGTACATCCTGGTTCGGATAAAATGTACCACGACTTAAAGACCACATACTGGTGGCCTGGCATGAAAGCCCACATAGCAACCTACGTCAGCAAGTGCTTGACTTGTGCCAGAGTCAAGTCTGAATATCAGAAACCAGTAGGACTACTTCAACAACCGGAGATCCCGAAATGGAAATGGGAGCAAATTTCCATGGATTTCGTTACCGGCCTGCCCAGATCTCAACGCGGAAACGATACCATTTGGGTGATCGTAGATCGACTGACCAAGTCTGCACATTTTCTGGCTATCAAAGAAACGGATAAGTTTTCTACTCTTGCAGACATTTTCCTAAAGGAAGTGGTATCAAGGCACGGAGTGCCAACCTCTATTATATCTGATCATGATGCACGTTTTACTTCTGAACCGTGGCAAGCAATGCACAAGTCCTTTGGCTCACGTTTAGATATGAGCACCGCTTATCACCCGCAGACGGATGGGCAATCTGAACGCACCATCCAAACCCTTGAAGACATGCTTAGCGCATGTGTAATCGATTTTGGTAATGGCTGGGAAAGGCACCTCCCGCAGGTGGAGTTTTCGTACAACAACAGCTACCACACCAGCATCCAAGCCGCTCCGTTTGAGACATTGTACGGACGCAAATGCCGATCACCTCTCTGTTGGGCAGAAGTTGGTGACAGCCAAATCACTGGCCCAGAACTTGTGGTAGATACCACCGAGAAAATTGCTCAGATACGACAGCGAATGGCGGCAGCTCGTGATATGTTTCCCTCTAACATAAAATATCAAATGCTTGCAAACTAACTATCTTTTACATTTAGTTGAGAAATGTTTCCCTTTAGCCCCCCCCCCCCCCCCCCAACCGAAAAATCGGTCCTTGTGGACCCACCACATCAACATCACCATACTTGCTATCTTCTACTTGATTTTAATCTAATTGTTTATGTGATTGTTACTTGTGTATGTAAACAAAATGTGTAAGATGTCTTATAAGAAGTATGGTGCATAAGATTTATAATCATCTCACTCAAGATTTCACACTTAACCCTCACATCACTCTTCTCTCTCCCTCTATTCGGTTTACCACAACCGAATCCACCACCATCATCTTTAAACATCTTCATCTCTTCCCTTATACAAGTTCCATTTAAGTTAGAAGGTGAATCACGAAGGTTACTACTTGTGGAGCTTCAAGAAGGGCTTTGTTCTAGTCTTGTTCACCATCACTTTCTCATCACTTCTTCACAAGATTTCATCCCTAGATATAAGCTAGTAGTAAGTCCTTTGTTACACTCTTGTTAATTTTGTTTCATCTCGTTTCTATGATCAAAGGGTGTAGTATGTTTAAAATCACTAAAGTGTCAAGAACAAATAGATAAATATTAAAAGTTTACTTATGATTGATACTTAAAGATGAAAACTTGTTGGTTTAAGGTTAGTTAATGCATATATGATGTTTGATCGTCAAACTTTTGATAAACCCGTTGTTCGGACACTTGTTAATAAGTTTAGTAACATTTAAACCACAAAACAGCAAGCTGAGTAATGATTTCCAGCCGACTTCATCAGGCTGTAAACAGGCCATAAATTCAACGAAAAACCGATATTCTGAATCTAAAATATGTTATTATGAAATACGGTTCTAATGGCACCGGAATCATAATTTTTGGACTCCGTTTACTATTTTTAAAGTGTTAATTTGTAACAGCAACTTAAGCTGAATTTTGACAGCAATAAATGGGTGTTATACTTTCGGTCATAACCTGAGTTTTGTGATGAATCGGACCATGAAATTTGTACAGTAGATGACAACCGATGCATTTGTAATTACCCCACTAGAATTTCGTAAATTGGACACTTGATGAATTTTTAATAAATTGTTCCGTGGACTTTGGTCAGAAAATACATAAATCTGAGTTCAGTTCGGAATATGAATTTTTATAAAATATTGGTAATGAACCGGACCCCGATATTTTACACAATAAAATATGGAACGTTTAAGACATCCTGTAAAAATTTGGGAATTTTTGGAATAGTTTAACTATTTTATTTAAAGGTCCGAAAAACAGCCGGTTTTGAATATTAATGCTGAATTGACATAAGTTGTGACTTGCGTGTCTAAATGTCGAGTATGCTATCAGTGAATGATTTAACATGTATTATGTGTTACGTGCAATATCGTATGTTTGTTTATGAGTGGGGAATGGATGGGAAGTTTATATGGGCATAAATCGTTAAAAGTGTGTACCTGTTATGTGGACGAAGTAATGTGCAAATAAACCATACGTAGGATACGTGTTATGCATGAGAAACTGATTGTTATCCGTACCTTATTAGGACGTGATTGACCGACCTTGACTGTTAACTATATTTGAGAACCTAACCGAGCAAACCGAGATGAGTTCACACTCTTTCTAAGGCATGGGATTCCCAGGGGTTGGGAATGGGATTGAATAACTACTTGTACTATCATTACTATTAAACAACTTTTTACTGTCCTCGGATTGAAGGGCACGTACGTAAAACCTACGTACACTCATACTTACTACTGTCCTCGGATTGAAGGGCACGTACGTAAAACCTACGTACACGATCATAAGACCATCAACTCTATCACTTTAAGTCCCTCATTTATCGACTTAATCGACGAGGCCTATGGCGAGCGGGTCATTAGTTAATAGCGCTATTAGGTTTAACAAACCTCACACCGTGCCAGTCGGACGGGCGTGTACTAATGGACTATGGGCAAAGGGTCAATGCTGATAGACATTGACTTAGGGCACCTCTTATATTTTCGTAGCAGTCGATACGCGTGGTCTAGTAACACATGGGAAACCCCCACTAATCTTCGCAAACATGTCAGAAAGACCGCGATGCAAACTTATACGATACATGGTTTTTCAAAACGAACAGATGATTTACGAAACGAATGCTATAACTAAACAACCAACTGTGAATTCACTCAACTTTGTTGTTGACTCGTTGTTACATGCCTTACAGGTCGCTAAACATTTGGAGCTTGCACGAGGAAGGAGTCGTTGTGGTGTGCGGACGGTTATGTCCAGTGTTTAATGTTTAAAACATTATGAACTTATTAAACCTATGTGTTGGACTTTAAACTTATGAACTGCGAACTTATGTTTTGAACTTTACGTTTATGCTTCCGCTGTCTAAATTAAAAACTTGGTTAACTAGCTTTTGGTCACCAATCGTATTGTGGTTGTCTTTATTTACTTAAGTACGTTGTTCAGTATGATTGGTGGCTCGATCCTGGTCACGTCACGCCTCCAAGCGGTGGAACTCCGCATGGTGGATTTTGGGGGTGTGACAAAAACCTACCAAAAAAACAGTGCTTTTTAAAACGCTATCCCTATAGCCATGGCCATGTTAAAGGAAATTTGTGTAAAACACAATGCACTCAAAAGAAGGAATGAAGGTTTTCATTAATTCGTAACTCCTAAAATGCCATGTGGATATAACCAAGTTAGTGAAAAACTATAAAAACCTTAGATACGCTAAAGGTTGGAGGGACCAAACGTGAGATTTTTCAATGATTAGTAATGTTGTAAAGTGTTTATACGGTTATAGGAAAAATACCAAGGTTAAAACTTTGTAGTGTATCAGGGTTTAGGCCAAACGCCAATGTAAAAAACAATGAGAAACCGAAACCGGCTAAACCCAGATGCATAAATGCGAACACAGTTCCTTAAACGCCACACAAATATAACCAACTTAGTGAAAATGCTAATTGTAAAAGTTGAAGGGTTAAGGAAGCAAATTATAAAAGTTGAAAAGTGTTGATACATATTCTGTGGATACGGCTCGGCTCGGTTCGACTCAGCTACAAAGTGAAGGTCGTAGTCAAGACATCCTCCTGTCTTGACTCGGTATGCTAGTTACTTCGTATTGTTCGATGTACATGTAACTGCGTGTGTGCAGTATACATGTTAGATTAAGTTTGTGTTATTTTCTGTTTGATTGTTTGGACCATTGAAGCAGCCCAACAACATGCCTAAGTCCAAGCTGTTTTCTGTTTGATTGTTTGGGCCATTGAAGCAGCCCAACAACATGCCTAAGTCCAAGTTGTTTTCTGTTTGATTGTTTGGACCATCGAAGCAGCCCAACAACATGCCTAAGTTCAAGCCCAAGTCATTGGCCCAACATGAGAAGAAGACCTGATGTGACGAAATCAAGTGATTTCGTCGATGTCTCTATGAGCCGAAGACACCCTTGTGGCGAAATCCCTTAGGACAAAATCCCATGTGACGAAATCAGGGATTTCGTCGAGATATTGGATTCCGTCGATCTGTTTTCGTCGGCTTCTTGTTTTCGTTGTTCATGTTAGTATATAAACACAGACAACTGACAGAAACACTAAGAGCACAGAAAAGAAAGTTTGAATAAATTTGAGAGCGAACACACTGTAACACACACACACTGAGAGTTTACAGAGACCATTTGTAAACACCGCATTGTAACCGTTTCATAGCATTAATACATTGAGTGTCAATCGGTGAATCTTGTGTTTTACGTGTTCGTAACTAGGGGTGTACATCGAATCGAATATCGAATTTTCGAATTATTCGAATCGAATTATTCGAATAATTTTTATTTTCCCTTGAATTCGTATTCGATTCGAATTCGACTAAAACTTACCGAATTTGATTCGAATTCATATTCGAATAAAAAACCAATTCGTATTCGATTCGTATTCGATTAAAAATTCGAATTCGAATCGGATTCGAATAAATTCGATTTAATTCAGATTCTTTAAAAACATGTAAAAAACTATCAAAATGAAACATAAATTTTAAAGCAATCATAAAGCACGATATCACATTAAAAAGTTCCAAATAAAG
This sequence comes from Helianthus tuberosus, assembly GCA_030545235.1. Lineage (NCBI taxonomy): Eukaryota > Viridiplantae > Streptophyta > Magnoliopsida > Asterales > Asteraceae > Helianthus > Helianthus tuberosus. Next base: position 173,084,186 of record CM060351.1, read on the forward strand.
TACTATAAGTCTAAAATTCAAAACGAGAAGTCGGGAATAACCACTCCATATTACAAGTTAATATTTTTAGGGTTATAAATCTATTGATAGATTTGTTACTTATGTTTAGTTATGGGCCATGTAGTGGGTTTGATAATGGGTAATTTTAATATTTGGAAAAAAAATGAAAATAATTTATAGTATAGCTTAATAAAAGTTATATATGCATTATATATAAAAATAATAAATAAAAATGTATAATTTTTATTCGAATTTCGAATCGAATCGAATTTGAAATTATAAATTCGTATTCGATTCGTATTCGATTTACTTGACTCGAATTGGATCGAATTCGAATTCTTTTAATCGAAACGAATTCTTGATAATCGAATCGAATTTAAACGAATTTCGAATTTTTCGAATTCGAGACGAATTCTAAACACTCCTACAGAAAAGCAAGTTTGAATAGATTTGAGAGCGAACACACTGTAACACACACACACTGAGAGTTTACAGAGACCATTTGTAAACACCGCATTGCAACTGTTTCATAGCATTAATACATTGAGTGTTAATCGGTGAATCTTGTGTTTTACGTGTTCGTAACTTGGTTTAACTTACCCGTTTGGATTCCGCACTCACGGGTTTGTTGGAAAACAGGGAATAGAGGTTACTCGGTCCTCTGGGTGGACCTACAATTGGTATCAGAGCATTGGCTCGATTCCTTATTAAAACCAAGTTGTGTTCTTGAGTTTTCAAAGATTTTTCATAAGTTTTTAAGATTTGTTATTGAAATTTGATACGAATAGTTTGTGTTTTCTGGAAAATGTGCTTAAATCTATGAAAATCTTGATGTTTTGCTATTAGTTTTTAGAAAACCTTTGTTAAAAATACATGTATACATGTTGAGATTTGGTTTTTGAATAAACTTGTGTGCAAAAATTGTGTTTGGAAAATTCATATCTTCATCGAGTTCATCATATATTCAAGTTGTTCTTGTGTTTGTTCTTGATAAATATATGTGTTTGATCTTTTGTTGAATTTGAAATACTGTGTTTGTGGATTATAATATATTATGTTGACAATTGGGTCTCTGTGATGATTTGTTTGTTGAAAAGGAGATAAGCAAAGCATGGTTGTTTGAAAAAGAAGGTTTTGTTATCAGAAGGATAAGATTTGATAAGGTTTGAGAAATATCTTGCAAGTGGTTGGTCACAATTGTCAACGAAATCACTCCTGATTTCGTCATCATAACATCAGCGACGAAAACAACATCGCCATACATCAGTGACGAAAACAACATCATCATACATCAGCGACGAAAACAACATCATCATACATTAACGACGAAAACAACATCACCATAACATCAGAGACGAAAACAACATCACCTACATTTCAGCGACGAAATCACTCCTGATTTCGTCATCACACATCAGCGACGAAATCACCCCAATTTCATCCAACTTGATCTTGTCGAAAACACCCTGATTTCGTCGCATCTGTCCTCGAAGAACACTACTGTTTTCGTCACACAAGTCCTCGATGAACACCTTACAGTTTTCGTGCATACTTGTGAACATTTCTAATAGTAGCGTTTTGTTTCATTGTTAACCATTTGATTTCAAGTTTTTAAGCAGGTACAATTGTTCTAATATCAAATATGAGTTCTAATCCATTAGATTGGAGCATTAGCACGGTCCCTGATATGTCATGGGTTAAGTCTTTAATGCCACAAGAAAGAATTTCGGCTAGTCAATGGGCGTGCGTGGCAAATCAAAATCAAAGTATCCAAAACCTGCTCATAAGCGAAAATGAAACGGGTAGCAATAACTGTTGATACACTTTATGTGGACGCGACTCGACTCGACTCGGTTTGATTCAGCTCGGTTCGACCCATTTAGGTTCGGCTCAAGCCCGACGTCACGACATTCCTCCGTCGTGCGCCCCAGAGTTCGACACGCGAAGCACGGAGCGCCGCGAACCGTTCCCACTGCCACATCATCATGATGATGTCATGATGATGTCATATGTTGACTAATCTCTAAAAATCTGCATATTTGGAATTCATGAACGTGCATGATCATTGGGCCAATCAACTAAATAGCAAAATGCATGTTGGGCCACTACTTGTTGGGCCCGAACTTCAACTGGGCCGAACCCCATATTTGGAACTTGTAGGTCAACGAAACAAGATGTGTTTCGTCGACTTTGATGAATGTTATTGTGTTTCGTCGACGAAACATGTGGTTCGTCAACTGTGATGTGTTTCGTCGTAGTGTTTCAGTATATATACACAATAACAGACAGAACACAGTTAGACAAGTCTGAATAGATTTGAGAGCGAACACTGTAAACACACACACACTGAGAGTTTATGAGAGCATCTTGTAAACATTGTATTGTAACCGTTTTCTAAATTAATACAATGGAGTGTTAATCATTGAATCGTTGTGTTTTACGTGTTCGAACTTGGTTTAACTTACCCGTTAGGATTCCGCACTCTCGGGTTTGTCAGAAAACAGGGAATAGAGGTTACTCGATCCTCCGGGTGGACCTACAATTGGTATCAGAGCATTGGCTCGATTCCTTGTTAAAACCAAGTTGATTTTCTTGTGTTTTTCTTGATTTTGAGCTTTGAAAAATCATACATTTTCTGGAAAAACCTTGTTAAAACCTTGAAAATCTTGATTGTTTTGCTTATAGTTCATATAAAACCTTGTTATATCTCTTGTATACATGTTAGCTTTGGGTTTTTATTGAAAGTTTAAGCAAAATTTGTGTTCGGAAAATTTATCCGGTGATATTTTTGCCAGAATCTTCATAGTGTTCATCGGATCTTCATAGTGTTCATAATATTCCTCATATAAAATCTATGTTTGATATGTTTATTGTTTGAATTTAGGTGTTTGTTGAGTATTATATCATTGTTTGACAAATGTACAAGTGTAATGATGGTTGTTGAGAATAACAAGCTTCGAAGTCTGAAAAGTAAGGTTGGGTGGAGTGTTTGACAAAAGTAACCAAAGTGTCAGGAGATAAGACTTAATTTGTGAAAATATCTTTACTTTGTGAAAATATCTTTATTTTGCAATCATAATTCAACGAAACCACATAGAATTTCATCATAATCCAGTTTCGTCGAACTTTGTTATTAAAGTGTGTTTCGTCGTCCAGTCTTTTACTTTCGTCGCACACACAACTCATTCAATTTCGTCGGACACATTCAAAATTCTGTTTCGTCGTTCATCAAACAAGAATCCAGTTTCGTTGGATTATTAAAATAATCCAATCTGTTTCGTCGCATAACCATAATCCATCTGTTTCGTCGCATAACCATCATCTTTCTGTTTCGTCGCTGATTAAATCAAAATCCTGTTTCGTCGAAACAAGATCATCATCTTGTTTCGTCATACTTGTTTATCATCTGTTTCGTCAAACTTGATAAAAATTTTAACAGTAGCTTTGCAAATCTTATTTAACGGTTTGATTTGAGTGATTTGTTCAGGTATTAGTCTTTAAACATCAAAAATGAATTCGAACTGGTGGGGTAATCCATCAACTGCAAAGAGCAAGTATACAAACACACGTTTATCTCCCTCATGGGCTGAATCTCCTGTACCCACATCTAATACAGAAAGCAAGTATCGTAGCACCGGTTTGTCACCATCATGGGCTGAATCTCCCGCACCCGCATCCTTGCAAGCGAATCAAATGTTGACAGGTCAATGGGCGTTTGTTTCAAATCAAACTCCAAGTATTCAAAGTATACTCCTAAGCGAAAGCGAGACCGGAAGTCTAAATCGTCCACCGAAACTGATGCACATAAATGAATATCCTGGTTGGGTAGATAGATTCCATACGTATGTCAATGGGCAAAACACGGAATTGTGGTTATGTTTTACTACAGATTTCAATCAAGCTCTTGAGGTTGCCGCTTCAACTGCCGCTACATTTGCAGATCTTAATGAAAACGAGAAAAAGGCATATGATCTAGAAAAGAAAGCATATGCTATTCTGACTCAGGCGATGAGCAAGGAAATATATCATCAGTTCGTCAGTTGAAGACGTCAAAGCGATTGTGGGATGCATTAAAGACAAGGGGTCTAGGAAATTAAAAGTCACGCCAATTGCGACATGACTTACTCAAAAAGGATTTTGATGGGTTCACATGTATGGAAAGTGAATCTTTGGGAGATATGGCAAGTCGATTCTATCATCTGCTGACTGAATTGGGTAATTATGGGGTAGTAACAACTCCAGCAGAGGTAGTCACAAAGTTTGCCGATGCATTGCCACCTCAATGGAATAGTTTCTTGGAAATCTTGAAATACAATGGTGCATTGGCTACAACAAACATCAATGACTTCGTTCAGCTCTTGGAGAACAAAGATCAGGAAGAAACCCTAAAGGCGAAAAGGGTTCCAGTGCGACAAAATCCTGATATGTATTATGGAACTTCTAGCACTTCTGCAAGACCAGTTTCACATGCTCCACTTCAAACGGCGTTTGTCACAAGCACAGATCTATATGGCAATCCGATACAAGTTCCTGTAAAGCCATCTCCAACCGCAGACTTGTATGGAAATCCACTACAACCAGCTCCACAACAGCAAAGCTATCGGCCATCTACCGTAGCAACAGACTTGTATGGGAATCCACTTCCTCCTCAACAACAAGCTTGTTATGGAAGCACATAATCTGCTGGTCAGCCATCAAAGACAAATACAGTACGACTTGACACATTAAACTTCTCCAAAGTTAGCGTTGAAGTAGCTAAAGATCATATGGAGATACTAAACACATTGGTGAGCTCGTATTGTGGGTTGATTGCAGGGCAGATTGGAAACATCAATCTAACTCAAGAAGATTATCAGCAGATCGATAAAGAAGAGATGGATATGATGGACATCAAATGGGCTTTCGCCAGTGCTGTAAGGTGAGCTAAAGACTTCATGGAACGGACGGGTCGAACCAGTTTGGAAAGCAAGAAAGACACCAAGTATGGGTTCGATAAGCAGTCTGTTAAGTGCTTTAACTGTGGCGAACGTGGTCACTTCAAGAGGGAATGCACAAAGCCAGCTCAGCATGGGAACCAGAATCCTTTCAAAGGTCAAGGCAACCAACAGAATCAGAATCAAACCAGGAATGATGATCGCACCTTGGTCCCTGCAAACAATCAAGCAGGACCATCAAACAACAACAACAATCAAGCTCTTGTGGTGCAAATAGATGAAGGATGCGACTGGTCAACGCAATTAGGCATTGGTGATCAGGGAGGAGCAGCTTGTTTTGCTGAAGCTGCTAAAGCTGCTAAGGATTTGAAGCACGCCAGTGGTGGAGAATCTTCCGCCAGTGGTGGTGAATCTTCAGATGAAGAAAGTTCTGGTTATTCAAGGAGTTCAGATGAGGAAACCTCAACTTCAGGCAATGACAATGTGTCTAGTGGGAGAATCGATTCAGATATCGATGAATTGTTAGGAGAAGCTGCAGCAAGGAATGATAAAGATCTATTCTGGTGGATCAAGCTGCTTATTCTTCTTCTTCTCTTCATTCAGCCTTTATGGCTAATGACGGCAGTTCATCAAGCCAGGTATGTGTCGATGAACCAACTGTCGTAAATTGTGATATGTGTGTTAAATATGCTGATTTGGATGCTAATATGTCTGAGTTGCAAAGCAAACATGATGCTTTAAATGCTAAATTGTTTGACTTGCAAAACAAACATGTTTCTTTAGATGCTAAGTGGTGTGATTTGCAAAGCGAACATGAGGCTTTGCAAAACAACTATGATGTGACATTTATCCACAACCAAAAGTTGATCGTGGATCTTTTGAAATGCAAAGAGGCTAACATGTTTTATGAAAATCATGAAAAGGAATTTAAAACGTTAGTTGCAAATTTAAGAAAAGATAAAACTGAACTGACAAAAATGGTTTCAAGAAAACAAACAGACATAAACTGTTACATTAATCGTCTTGAGATCATGCAAAAAGAGTTAGCCTGTACAAAGTGTGAAAGTGACGCGATCCGGCTTAAGCTAGACATTTATTCTAACTCTAGATACGTGCTGGATCACATCATTGGCACACAAAAAGAGAAAAAGGATGTCATGTGCATTGGATATAAGAAATGTCCACCACCTGTTAGACAAAATTATGATGCACTGCCTGATGAGGAGTATAGAACTCATTATGAAGAATCTGTTCCTTTAGACATTAAGGAATTTGCAACGGGACTTGGATACAAATCGGAAGTATCATCAGATTCGGATGTGTCAGCAGATACATTTGTAACTGCTGAACAAAATCAGGATCCTCCAATCATTGTTGAGGATACTGATTCTTCAGATGATGAATCTAATGATACTGACTCAACACAGTCAGATGCGGTAATCAAAGAAGAGGACATACCTCTCGAGAATCATATTCTATGTGATCCTCCCGCAAAACCTGCTACGACTGTTCTGACCGAGTCCACCTCTACTTCCTCACAAGAGTCTGAGAGTGTGAATTTGCTGTACACTCTTGTTGGTGATGATAAAATCTACTCTGACAAAGATTTTCCTATTAAGAATGTTAATCAATCTTTAATTAGTAAAAAATTTGAGGATTCAACAAGTAAGTTCTTGGGAAAGACAGGATCACATGTTGTGGTAACACAATGTCCTCCGATTCCAAGAGCTGAAATTCGCAAACAAAATGGCAATCAAAAATTACCAACTGTGAAAGTTCAACAAAATTGCACCAAACCTAAAAGTAACTCACCGACTCCATGGCAAAAGAAACAGACCAAGAAAAAGGACAAGAAAGTGAACTTTGTGAAATCTAAGGGAACAGATAAACTTGAAACATTTTCAAATAAATCTAACTTAGATCATGTCATTCAAGTTAACTCTTTCAAAAGAAACGAACCAAACAGTTCAAAACCTAGTACCTCGGGATCACAAAGTTCATCGACAAGACAATCACATGATACTACGGGGTTTGTAGAACGTAGATCATGTTTTTCATGTGGCACAATTGGACATATCATTCGAAATTGTCCATATCTTCATAAACAAAAAGCCAAAGTTGATGATCCCCGTGACCAAATTGACCGAAAGCGATTTGTTTCATCAAAACCAGATCCCCGTCTTGTAAAACAAAGGGAAAAGAAACAGAAACGTCAACGGGTCAAGAAAATTGAAAAAGTGATTAAAACCGACGTGGTTAACAAAACATCTGTTTCTGTCAAACCAGAAAATTCAAAAACTTCAGACAATCATGAAGTTAATATTTTAAAGAATAACACTGGTAAAACAAAACAGACCTGGAAACCAAAAACGGTTATTTAATCAGGGGGGAACATCACAATTTCCACAACATCGAGAAGTTCAAATAACTTACGTTGATGAAAATGGAAGACCCAAGACCACAAAGGCTTGGGTCCCCATCTCCAACTAATCATGTGAGTACATGTGAAGGGTGTTCCAGGAGGAACTTTCAGCAGTCATTGGATTGTTGATAGTGGGGCATCCAGGCACATGACAGGCGACGTGAAGCTTCTCTACGACGTTAAATCTATTAGAGGAGGTTATGTTGCTTTTGCTGGAGATAAAGGCGGATATATTACAGGAGAAGGAATGGTATCCAACGGGGTTGTAAGTTTCGACAAGATCAACTTTGTACAACAACTTGATCACAATCTTCTCAGCGTTTCACAAATCTGTGATAAGCAGTTTTCAGTACACTTTGATGCAAATGGATGTTACGTGCTGAAACCCGGCTTCAAGATTCCAAAAGAATGGATTCTCTTATCAGCTCCAAGGATAAACGATTTATATGTCCTTGATATGAGCCAAGCAATTACAACGACCGCACAAGCAACTTGTTTTATTACCAAAGCCACGGAAAAAGACTCTATCTCTTGGCACAGACGTATGGGTCACATTCACTTACGAAAAATGAATCATTTGGTGTCGAATGAATTAGTGAATGGTGTTCTTCTTAAAAATTTCCATCTTCAAGACGTCTGTGTTTCATGCCAAAAAGGAAAACAAACGAAGAAACGACATCTGACAAAGAGGATCAACACCGTGGCAGTTCCTCTTGAACATTTGCACATGGATTTGTTTGGTCTTGTCAAGCACAAAAGCATCAGGAATGATCAATACGGCCTCGTGATAACTGATGATTATTCAAGATTTTCTTGGGTGGCGTTTATGGCTCACAAGAGTGAAACTTTCGGTATTATCAAAAACTTGATTGTTCAGATTGAGAATTTGTATAAATTGAAGGTTAGACGGATACGCAGCAACAATAGTACTGAATTTAAAAATCAAGCCATGGCGGAGTTTTGCACATCAAAAGGTATTCTTCACGAATTTGGTGCGGCTTATACTCCTCAACAGAACGGCGTCGCTGAACGTAAGAACCGTACATTGATCGAGACTGCTAGGACTATGTTGGTAGAGTCGCAGTTGCCCATTCCATTCTGGAGTGAAGCTGTGGCCTCCGCATGTTACATGATGAATCGAGTCCTTACAGTCAAAAGGCACAACAAGACCTGCTTTGAGCTTCTTCACAAACGGAAACCAGATTTATCATATCTTGAACCGTTTAGAGCTCCTTGCACAATGATCGATCCTAATGGAAAGTTTGGGGCAAAAGCTATTGAAGGTCACTTTCTTGGTTATGCCACCCCTAACTTAAGAGTCTGGAATCTACAGACTAAAAGGGTTGAGGAATGGTCTGAAGTCAAAGTACAAAGACACACTTTTCCAGTCAAAAATCTAGGTCAACCATGGATGTTTGAGTACGATGACTTTTTCAATTCGATCAATGTTGAAGCAGTTGAAGAAAATGTTGCGACAAGGATGTTTTTCGAGAGTGACAACGCAACAGATTCACCGTTGGTTCGTCCAATTGTTGTCAATCAAGAGCCATCTTCAGTGAACAATAATGCTCTCGACAATGAGGATTTTCATGATGCAACCAAACTGAACGAATCTTCAGAGGATGAAGAATTTCTAGATGCAGATCAAGAAGCTCCTACATCAGCTGTTCATGGTACTTCAGAGGCTACACCTCCAGTGGACGCCCCTATAACAGCTGAAGCTACTGCATCATCCTCTTCGTCAGTTCCGGGTATTGAATTGGTTGTTGATCTAAATCTCAACAATCTGGGTACAAACATTCCAGTTCCGGAAAACCCTGAAACAAGAATTCACAATACCCATCCTCAACAAAACATCATCGGTAATGTACAAAGTGGCATACAAACAAGAAACATGTTGCGAAACAACAACAACGCAGGCTTGTATGCGGCGATTAGAGAATCTGGTCAACAAAACGATTGGTCTTTCGTGTGTTATGTCTCATAGAAAGAGCCAAGAACTTGGAAAGACGCTTTGAAAGATAACACTTGGGTTGAAGCAATGCAGGAAGAACTGCAACAATTCCAGAAACTTGGTATCTGGAAACTCGTAGAGAAACCTGCTAATTACAAGAAGATTGGTACCCGTTGGGTGTATAAATGCAAAAAGGACGACCGTGGAATCGTTATTCGAAACAAAGCAAGATTGGTCGTTCAAGGTTTTCGTCAGATTGAAGGTATAGACTACAACGAAGTGTATGCACCTGTTGCACGTCTGGAAGCAATTCGGATCTTTCTGGCTTATGCCTCATTCAAAGGATTCAAGGTTTACCAGATGGACATCAAAAGTGCATTCTTACATGGTCTAGTGGAAGAAGAGGTGTATGTTGAACAGCCTCCAGGTTTTGAAGATCCTATCCATCCCGATCGGGTTTGGTTGCTGAACAAAGGTCTCTATGGTCTACATCAAGCACCGCGAGCTTGGTACGCAACCTTATCAAATTATCTACTTTCGCGAAGGTCTTATCGATTGCACTCTCTTCATAAAAGAACAAGATGGAGATCTTGTACTGGTTCAGGTATATGTGGATGATATTATATTTGGTTCTACTAACAATGTTATGTGTAGGGATTTCGAGCGTGTAATGCAGGATAAATTCGAGATGAGCGCTATGGGAGAGATGACTTTCTTTTTGGGCTTGCAAGTGCAACAAACGAAGTCTGGGATTTTCATCCATCAGACTAAGTATGTTCAAGACATCTTGAGCCGATTCCAGATGTCCGACACATCGCCCATTGGTACCCCACTGCAGCAAAATCATGGAATTAATCCAGACTTAAAGGGTGAAGTTGTTAGCTCTTCATACTACCGCGTGATGATTGGATCCCTCATGTACCTCACAGCATCAAGACCAGATATAATGTATCCAACATGCCTACTAGCCAGATATCAAGTGAACCCGAAGGCCTCACATCTTGCAGCTGTAAAAAGGATTTTTTGTTATTTGAAGGGTTGCCCAGACACCGGTCTATGGTACCCTAAGGATGATAACTTTGAATTAGTCGCTTTCAGTGATTCAGATTTTGGTGGATGCAAAATCGACGGCAAATCCACAACGGCTGGATGCCAGTTTTTAGGAACTCGCCTCGTAACATGGCAGTGCAAGAAGCAGACTTGTGTCGCCACATCAACTTGTGAAGCTGAATACATTGCTGCCTCAAGTTGTTGCTCCCAAGTCCTGTGGATACAACAGCAAATGCGCGATTACGGTTTTGAATTCCTAACTACTCCTATTTTAGTCGATAATTTTGCTGCCTTATCTATCACTAGAAATCCTGTGCAGCATTCAAAGACCAAACACATCGAAATTAAGTATCACTTCATACGTGATTGCTTTGATAAAAGGCTAATCGATGTTGTTAAGGTCCACACTGATGACCAACGTGCCGACCTTTTTACCAAAGCATTTGATAAATCAAGATTTGACTTTTTATTATTGGTAAACGGCATTAAGGTCAAGCAAGAGTAATCCACATCGGAAAATCGTTTTTGTAAATATCTTTGTGTTTTTAAAATTTATTGTAAGTTTGTTGATTTTAGGGGGAGTAAATCCAAATTTGAAAATTCAAAAACATCGAAAAATTTCAAAATCCAAAAACAATAGAAAAACAAAAATGAGTTTCCTGGCGAGCAAAAGAGAAAATGATAGTAAATCAGTGGTCTGTCCAAACCTTTTTAAACTGAAATGCAAAATGAAAAACGATTAGCAGCTCTATATAAGATGTATCGGTAGGCTCACAATCATCTTAAAGTGTGCAGGGTGATATAAACTTAAATCGACTGAAGACCAGGTGGGAACCATTCATTGGCATATGGCCTTAGTACCGAAATTTCCTTTGAGAGATTGCCGAGGTTCTGAGATATGTGGTCTTTATGCTGTTTATCATCTGGGTATCATGGTTGTTTCTTTTACCGAAACAAACGGAGGCAAAGTCTAGATCTTCCATGATATCATACATACGTGTACATACTGCATACGACCTCAATAAGTGATCAACAATCACATGTCCACAAAACAAGTGATAATATATCACATTTATCCGGGAGTCAAGTTCGTCTCTTTGCTGTACGAAAGTACTGTGTAGGACCGAGTTTCGTGACCGAAACCGTGATTATCAAGATTATGTTAATAGACGGGAAGATTAGAGACGGATAAAAGTACTTACTTGTATAGATTTGTAACATAACAAAGCAAGCCGGCCTGATTAACAAGCTAACCGAACCATACCAAAGGAGTACACATCCGGGGAGAGACCAAGTGGTGATCTCTCCCGGTGAGGTCTGAGACCTCCTAAAACTTCCCAAATGTTACAAATGGCAAGGGGTTGCTATTTATAGCCACACCCCCTTGTCTTGCAAACACACGCGGTCAAACAAATAACCCTCTCGTTTGACCACTTCAAACGAGCGGGTCAATACACGTTCGTTTGACCATTTCACTAACTATTACATATTCAGCATAAAATAAATCTAATCTATTCGACAAGCATCGGACACAAAATCTGCATCAACAAATTCCCCCTTGTCCGTTGCTGTTGAATGCCGAAAATGCAACTGAATCGATCGTCAGTTAAGTATTCATATTCTCTGTGTTAACAAATTCCCCCTTGACCGATGATCCAGGTAAGTAGTATCTTGACGCTTCTTGTATAATAGTTCCCCCTCAAAATATGCGTATCCGTGTTGGGTGTTGTGCAATTTCCTCAAAAGGCTCAATTGACCGATCTTCCGCTGATCTTCCAATACTCCAACCGGCATTTGATAAGGGTTCCATTCTTTAAAAACTGCATCAAGTCTTGATCTTCAAGCATACTACATTGGTAGAGGTTTCTGGTGAACTGTCTTCTGTAAACCGTCTTTGTGGAATCGACCAAGTAATGCACTTTAATCTTCAGCATCAACACTCAGGAAAGTCAGCTAGACCAAGTGTATCCCTTGCAAGCTCAACCAGCATGCATAGTTGAACTACATCCAGATCTCATTGTCTTGCCTTTGTGAAGTTGACCACGTAATGCACTACAGATCTTCAGCATCAGTACTCAGGAAGTCAGCTAGACCAAGTACATCGTTTGCAAACTCAACGAATTGAGTTACCCCCAGATCCCTGTAAAATCCCAAAGAAACATCAAACCCAAAACCGAATCATGCAGGTCTTCAGTCTTGAACTATCAGCTTTCATAAAGATTCCTCAGGTCTTCTGTGAACAGCGCTTTTGTAACTACTGTAGACTTAAGATGCCTGTATGTTTCCGTGCAAAACTCTTCACGCTGGCTGGAGAATTAATTAAAATCTTCAAATATGTGTCTGTGCAAAACATTCCACGCCGAACCTTTAGTATCACCAGAAAATCACAAACTCTACCACCTGTGATTGCGTTTAGAAATTTACCGAAGAAATTCATCATATGTTTTATTCCCCCATTTCTTTGGTAAGATCCCTAAACCTTAACAGATTCCCTCAACTTCAAAGGAACTGTCGTCAACTTTCAAATGTTCACCAATTCCCTTCACTTAGCGGAACTGTCGTCAATCTTCACTGAATGTTCTCGGTTCCGAAAAATCACGAAAACAACTTTCTTCTTTGCATATTCTAGTTGAATAAGAACGTCCCCTAGTACCCCGTAGGATCCGACTTGTATCCCTCCAAAGACTTTGTGAACTCGCTAGGACCGGTATTGACATTCTAGGTTCATTCATTCGTTACCAAATGCGAGAATATGACAATAAACAAAAAGATTTCTTCGTTGCATATTCTAGTTGATAAAGAAATTTCGCCTAGTACCCCGTAGGATCCGACTTGTATCCCTCCAAAGACTTTGTGAACTCGTTAGGACCGGTATTGACATTCCAGGTTCATACGTTCGTTTTCAAATGCGAGAATATGACAATAAACAAAATGCTTTCGAACATTTACGAATAACCGATAACAATCATAAATATTGACGTACGGAAGTGAACATACCGTTTTTGTTTTTGGCCCATAGTAGTCAAGTCACCAAATTTGACGTTTGCATCGGTAACCGAGACTACCCGACAATTTTTTTTTTTTAAAGTATCATCATCTGTTTTCATCAAGCTTCATCACCCAGCGCGCTCCCGAACCCGTACAAATTTGACGTTGACATGTTGAAGCGCGGTTCAAATAAATTTCGCGAACACCCGATCCAACTTTAAACAAAGCTACAACCTTACACCTTGAAACCAAAATAAACCTGCTGCATATTATCGGCTCAATTAAAATCATTTTTCAAAAATCAAATGGGCCCATTCAAAATACAATGCTCCTTGGCCCAATCAAAACTTCATCTTGTCTAAAAACAACTGTCGTAACTTTTGGGCCCAAGAAAATGTGAATTAATGCCCAATTAAAGAGTCACCTAATCTGATATATTCATGTGGCCTCAATCAAAGGATTTAGAATATGAGTGATGATCTCATGAAATCCTAGTGGCTTTACTGTCACCATTAAATCTACACCATCATTTAAATCCTACCCATGCACTTAGGTGGGCCCAAGAGTAAAGATCAATCAAACCTGAACATCTTGAGAAATGCAGATCATGCGTGGTCCAGAAAAAGAAATCATTACCCTATAGACTTAAAGGACAAAGTCGGTGGCATAGTGATGCGTGCGAAGTGTTATATATATTAGGTGTATATTTTAAGCCCTTTTTTAACACTTATTTTAGCTAAGTTTTAAATTTATAAAACACGATATTTCACTAACACTAAACACACATATGGGCAAGTGCACCCATCGTTGAGTGTAGTATAGCGTTGGTAAGATACCGAGGTCGTCCAAGGACACAAGAGCTTTTAGTACCGGTTTATCCTCAACGTCTAACCAAAATAAAAGTTTAGAAAAAAATGTTTTAAACTAAGAAAAATAAAACTAACTAAAATGCTGAAAATAAAAATAAAAAGAAAAACAGATAGACAAGATGAATCACTTGGTTCCGACTCGTATCTAGTATAACCTTTGATTATTTCCGCACTTTTGCACATAATTAAGAGATTATCTTAGTTATTGTAGTAGGCCCCTCTTTTGAAGGCGACGCTACCCTCACCCCAGTAGTTTGAGTCAGCAGGGATACAATCCTAAAAGGGTGGATTATTGGAAGATAATTAATTAAGTTATTAATGCAGTATTATGGTAGGCCCCGCTTTTGGCGGTGACGTTACCCTCGGCTAAGTAGTCTGAGTCAGCAGGGATACAGTCCTAAATAGCTGGGTTATAGTATTAATAGTAGTTAACTTATGAGGGGATCAAAGAGTTTGGACCCCCGCCATCCAATACCGTGAAGTATTGAAGGAGGTCCTACTAAATTTGACCCAGGTCCATTGCAGGACCTCTAAACGCTGAACAATGGCAAGACCTTTACCAAACCGTTCCCTTAACCCCCTACCAGGTAGCCAACATATCTCCATATAGACCGTGGAGATATGAATGGTGAAAATCCTTTATTTTATATAGACAGTAAAATAATGCCAAGACACCACGGACAAACGATAAGGAAAGATCACCTTCAACATAAGTAACTAGTTATTAAAGTCATTAATACAAAACCAAATAAAAAGTGCAAAAGATTAGAAATAAAAAGTATTATACTAGACACTTTGTCTTCACCAAGTGATGTAAGAGACTTAGGCAAACATGGCCTTGATTGTCAAGAACTCTTACGATCAATCTTGGATCCCGAGACGACTCACACACTCTACGATGGACAATGGATGATGGTGGTGGATGATGATGTTGTGATGGTGGTGGGTGGTGGATGAAGTGTGAGAGAGGTGGTGTGCCAAGGGATCAGATGAAATGAATCCAAGCACTCCTATTTATAGGCTGAACAGAGAGCTGGACACGGCCCCGTGTCCGCTGGGCACGGCCCCGTGTCCGTCTGACAATCTCTCTCCTCATTAATTGTAATTCGCAATTACAATAAATGCGCCTGCTGTACTTTCGACACGGCCCCGTGTCCGCTGAGCACGGCCCCGTGATGGGCAATAGAAGCTTCTATAGGTTTGTCTTTTCTGCTGCTTCTTGGGCACGGCCCCGTGCTGGCTGAGCACGGGGCGTGTTCAGTCTTCTGATTTCTCTATTTTGCTTTGGAAGGTGCCGTTGAGGGTTCGGGCAGTCTACTAATATTCCTTTTCTTGTATTTATGTTGGATTTAGCTGTCTTTTTGCTTCTTTTGCGTTTTTGAGCTCATTTAATCCTGAAAATACAAAAGGAAGACAAAAACACTCTTTTTCCAATATTAGTACTTAAAAAGGGTTAGTTTTATTCCTCATTTGATGTAATTTATATGTTGCATTTTACATACATCAAATACCCCCACACTTGAACTTTTGCTTGTCCTCAAGCAAAACTCTTTAATATGTGGCTTACACTCCCAAATGGAATAGGTAGAAAAGAAGGTTTTGGGCTTGTCGTAGAGTGTCGGGATTTCCAAGATCTTTTTGGGTTTTATTTTTATTTATTTACACTCCTATTCGTAATGATTTATTTAGAACTTTTCATAAAAGAAATTACTTATTTGGGCATAACATGCCTTTTTTTTTAAATTCTATTTTTATACAAGTTCACATACCTCACGGGGAAATCACTCACACTCGGCCGAAGGTGTATTTTTAGTGAATCACTCGAGAGCGGCATGGAACTTATTCCTACCATAGGCTTGCCAAGAAATCAATCCTCCTCCTTTTTAACTTTAATACCTTTGTAGATATCAGGAGGACTTTGTGGGTTAAGGGTCAGGCTAGGGTTAAAGGTAGGTGGTTGGGTTAGTGGTTAGTGGAAAAAGGGCTAAAAGTGTAACAAGTGTCGGTTTTCGTATTTTTGCAACTTTTATTTTGATGAAGCTTTATTCAAACTAAGTTATTTTTGATTAACTTGTTTGTTTATTTTCTTTTTGCTTCATCATTATCACACATTTTTTTTTTTTACGAAGAACCGAACTTGTTACTAAAATAAAGGGTTAAAAATGAAAAAGGTTTTGGTGGGTAAAAGGGTTTTTTGTTTGGGTGATGAAACGAAAAGGTTTAGGCTCAAAGGGGCTAACTAGGGGGATTTTTGGGTAGGTGGTAAAAGAAAAAGAAAAAATAATGGTGTAGAAATAAAAAGGGTTAGTCCTAATGCCTCCATCATTTACTTACTCGGGTTTAAGTTGATAAGGACCGGGAATGTATTGTCATGGCAAGTTCTAGAGTCGTAAGAACCAAGCTGCTATTCACACAAGAAACGAAAAATGAGCATTTAGTCAAATGATATGTAATTGTGTGCTCAATAAAGGCTCAAAACTCACTTTTGTGGGAATAGGTTTTTATGTGATCAAGTATATATAATCAAATTTTAAATAAGTTTGCTATGCCTTTTCATAATTTTCTTATGTTGGTTCTTTTTATCACTACGCTATCGGTTGTAAATTCGTAAAAATATAACCTTTTTGAGAACTTGAATTTCCCGAGTTAAACCTAGACAAGTAAAAAAAAATGAAATTTTTGAAAAAATTTGGGGTGATTAGCGGTTCCAATAGAGTTTTGTGTAAGGCTTGTATTTAGGACTTGCAAAATTCAAGGTTTTAGCATCCCCCCCACACTTAAATTACACATTGTCCTCAATGTGTCCCAAAAATAAATTTTTAGGTTGATTAGATGTGTAAAATAGTGTTTAAAAAGCAAAAATTTATGTTACTGGGCACTGAACACGGCCCCGTGTTATCCGGGCACGGCCCCGTGTTCAAGTGCCAGTAACAAAATTAAAATAAGAGATACAGAAGTCTGGACACGGGGGCGTGTTGGGTGAACACGGCCCGTGTCCAGGTACCTGAACTGGGCGTTTTTCTGCAGGTGGTTCGGCACGGGGCCGTGTTGGTTGGGCACGGCCCGTGTTGAACCTTCTGAAATGGAGAGAATTGTCGGGTTGCCTTGTTCTTGTGCATGGGATCATTTTTCTCGTTCCCCTTTTCATCCTTTACCACCATGAGTGTGTTTTATTCATTACAAACCATCCAAACCTTAAAACCATCATTTCATTTCATCATAGAGAGAACTTACATAATCCTAAATTAAACTAGATAAAACAAAGAAATAACAAACCATGGAGTCCTAGCCTTTACTTTATTTTAATTTAGCAAAATTTCCAAGAAGTGATTAATCTTGGTTAAACAAGGCCTTTTTGAACTCCTTCTTCCGCGTGCGGTTCTCCTCAAATGTCGGCGAGCCACTCTTCCACCTCCCTTGGAAGGAGAAAAGAAGGCTCATTGGCATTAGTTTGAGGAGTTTCAACTTCCACCGGGATCTCTTGTTGGTGTTCCATGGGAGGTTCCGCCGGAAAGTCTTCCCACCCGGTAGGGTTGTTGATTCCGAGTGCCAGGTTCCAATCCTGTTGAGGAAGGACTGGTTCCATTGGAGGTGCTACAAGAATATTTAACCTCTGGTGCAAGAGGTTAATTTCTTGGAAGCTGCTTTCAAGTCCCATCGTAAGATCGTTAATACGGTCGATTAGGACCTCCTCTACTGAAGTCATTTCGTCGAGAGCCTCCCTTAATGCTATCACATAGTGCACAAGTGTAGCTTCAATGGAGGGTCTTCTTCCTCTTCGGCTGTTTGGCGAATGCACAGGAGATGTTTCGCTGTTTTCACTCGTCATCCTACGAAAAATAAACTAAAAAATAGTTTATTTAATGAAACAGTGACCGGACACGGCCCCGTGCTCACTGAGAACGGCCCCATGTTCATCTTTCTGCAGAGTTTTGGAACAAGGAAACTTGGATTTTTAAGTTATTTTCTGAACTTGTGTGGCCTTTTTAGCTACTAATAACTTAAAACAATGTTTCATAACATGTTTTTACCAAGATTCTTTGAACAAAACTCATTTATCCCTACCATAGAGTTGGAGGAATTCCAAACTTTCAATGGTAGCTCTTGGAGAAAGATGGAGAAGAAGGAAATGGCTAAAAGAGGAAAGGACAAGATGGGTTGTTGGAACCTTCTTTTAGACTTACCTAGGATAGTTTGAGAGAAGATTCCTGCAAATCTCTGTCCCAAGTTGGTCCAAATGTGCAGAATTCTTGGCTGCATTTATAGAAAACGACAGCATCCTGGACACGGCCCCGTGTTCAGTGGACACGGCCCCGTGTGCAGGTGGAGTTCTGACACAGTTTGTCCGTATTCTGTCGTACCGATCAGAATGGAATCTTTCGATGGACACGGGGGCGTGTTGGCTGGGCACGGCCCCGTGTCTAGGGACTGTTTTATGAAGTTGTCTAGTTTTTTAAGGAACTTGTTAGTATCGGGTGGCTCCTGACTGGTTGGAACAACCCCAAAGTGCCTAAGATACCTTAATTGTCCTAGACTAAGGCGAGAACGCAAAAGGTTGTCGGTGAGGGTAATTCCTATTTTCATTCTAGGTGGACAAGTCCAACCCTTTCCCGGGCTCTTGTGAAAGAAGGTGTATGCCGAATCGCTCAGGTCTATGTATGCACCGAACGAAGTCGATGGAGAGTCCTTCACGGCACAATCGACACAGGGACGACTATCGTCCAAGTCTTTGCTAGGTACGAAGGTATTTTCGGGAGCAACAAGGTTGTCGGAATGCGGTTCCAACATTTCTTCATGGGTATCGTCTTGGGGTGGATCAATAAAATCCTTCCCAAGCTCTTCTAACCATTTCAGAATTAGCTCTTCTAGTTGAAATAACTCGTCAAGGAGCATTTCCCCTAGAATATCTGGCTGGGCGCATTCGAGGGAGAAATAGTGCTTATTTTTACTTTCGTCCCTCTTAAGGTTGTGAGAAGTTGGTGGGTTCATGTAGTGGGGCTTATAATTTAGGAAGTAGCATTTTACTTCTTCATGTTCGCCACCACATACTTGACACCACGTACCATAAGAGTGCCGAAAGTAAAAATAATTACTATCACTCATGTTTATGTCAGAAATTACCAATCGCCGGGATCTAACGGTTCTGTTTTCAGTAACTGAAACTTGGGCACGGGGGCGTGTTGAGTGGGCACGGCCCCGTGTTCAGCTTACTGTCTGATGTAAAATAGGATTGCCAGTTCCAATGATTGAGCACGGGGGCGTGTTCAGCGGGCACGGCCCGTGCTGAGCTCTGCAGAAGCTGAAAAACTAAGAAAATCCTAAAAAAAATAAAAAGAAGAATAAAAGATGATTAGGCCGTTGATTCCTAACTTTCTTAAAATCCTTGTGTCCCCGGCAGCGGCGCCAAAAACTTGATGCGTGCGAAGTGTTATATATATTAGGTGTATATTTTAAGCCCTTTTTTAACACTTATTTTAGCTAAGTTTTAAATTTATAAAACACGATATTTCACTAACACTAAACACACATATGGGCAAGTGCACCCATCGTTGAGTGTAGTATAGCGTTGGTAAGATACCGAGGTCGTCCAAGGACACAATAGCTTTTAGTACCGGTTTATCCTCAACGTCTAACCAAAATAAAAGTTTAGAAAAAAAATGTTTTAAACTAAGAAAAATAAAACTAACTAAAATGCTGAAAATAAAAATAAAAAGAAAAACAGATAGACAAGATGAATCACTTGGTTCCGACTCGTATCTAGTATAACCTTTGATTATTTCCGCACTTTTGCACATAATTAAGAGATTATCTTAGTTATTGTAGTAGGCCCCTCTTTTGAAGGCGACGTTACCCTCACCCCAGTAGTTTGAGTCAGCAGGGATACAATCCTAAAAGGGTGGATTATTGGAAGATAATTAATTAAGTTATTAATGCAGTATTATGGTAGGCCCCGCTTTTGGCGGTGACGTTACCCTCGGCTAAGTAGTCTGAGTCAGCAGGGATACAGTCCTAAATAGCTGGGTTATAGTATTAATAGTAGTTAACTTATGAGGGGATCAAAGAGTTTGGACCCCCGCCATCCAATACCGTGAAGTATTGAAGGAGGTCCTACTAAATTTGACCCAGGTCCATTGCAGGACCTCTAAACGCTGAACAATGGCAAGACCTTTACCAAACCGTTCCCTTAACCCCCTACCAGGTAGCCAACATATCTCCATATAGACCGTGGAGATATGAATGGTGAAAATCCTTTATTTTATATAGACAGTAAAATAATGCCAAGACACCACGGACAAACGATAAGGAAAGATCACCTTCAACATAAGTAACTAGTTATTAAAGTCATTAATACAAAACCAAATAAAAAGTGCAAAAGATTAGAAATAAAAAGTATTATACTAGACACTTTGTCTTCACCAAGTGATGTAAGAGACTTAGGCAAACATGGCCTTGATTGTCAAGAACTCTTACGATCAATCTTGGATCCCGAGACGACTCACACACTCTACGATGGACAATGGATGATGGTGGTGGATGATGATGTTGTGATGGTGGTGGGTGGTGGATGAAGTGTGAGAGAGGTGGTGTGCCAAGGGATCAGATGAAATGAATCCAAGCACTCCTATTTATAGGCTGAACAGAGAGCTGGACACGGCCCCGTGTCCGCTGGGCACGGCCCCGTGTCCGTCTGACAATCTCTCTCCTCATTAATTGTAATTCGCAATTACAATAAATGCGCCTGCTGTACTTTCGACACGGCCCCGTGTCCGCTGAGCACGGCCCCGTGATGGGCAATAGAAGCTTCTATAGGTTTGTCTTTTCTGCTGCTTCTTGGGCACGGCCCCGTGCTGGCTGAGCACGGGGCGTGTTCAGTCTTCTGATTTCTCTATTTTGCTTTGGAAGGTGCCGTTGAGGGTTCGGGCAGTCTACTAATATTCCTTTTCTTGTATTTATGTTGGATTTAGCTGTCTTTTTGCTTCTTTTGCGTTTTTGAGCTCATTTAATCCTGAAAATACAAAAGGAAGACAAAAACACTCTTTTTCCAATATTAGTACTTAAAAGGGGTTAGTTTTATTCCTCATTTGATGTAATTTATATGTTGCATTTTACATACATCACATAGGCCACCGACATGCATGTGTTTTCATTTTTCATACAATACTGAGTAAACGCGTTTTTAAGGCCCAATGGAGGATAGCATGTGTGCATACAATACGCTTTTAGAGCCCAAAGAAACGTAGTGGCACGTCTACAGGCCCAGAGATGAAACATGTTTGGGCTTAATAAATTGGATTACTACTTGGTCCGTTGCCTTTTACCACAAAATAATATGAAATGATACACTAGGAGCCGAGTCAGGCTTGAGTTCCACAAATTCTATAAACTTAGGCTGTGGGGTATGGGGCTTGGGTTGGGGTGTGGGTTGACTGAAAACGCCCAACCCACCACCCCGGGGGCTTGGGTTGGGGCATGGGTTTGGGCGTGACCCCATTGGCGTGGGTTTGAAGCCGGGCGTGGGGCGGGCTAGCAAGGTGACATGGCGGACTCTCAATGGTCAAGCCAAACTCATTGCCCCAACCCAAGTCCCACCATACCCCATGGCCGTGGGTTTGGGTTTGTTTTCCACGTGTCAACTCATGCCCCCAAAGCCACGCCCACCATACCCCACGGCCTTACTTAAAGGACAAAGTCGGTGGCATAAGCCACCGACATGCATGTGTCATTTTCATTTTTCATATAATACTGATTAAAATACATTTAGGCCCCTTGCTTTTAGTTTTGTTAAATTACGTTTTGAGTCCATTTCGATATTTCCTCTTTTCACCCATACTTTGAGTAAAATACATTTTTACCCATTGCTTTTAGTTTTGTTAGATTGAGTTTTGAGTCTATTTCCTTTCCAAGTTAAACTTCAATTTTTCACCCATACTTTGAGTAAAATACATTTTTGCCCTTTGTTTTTAGTTTTGTCAAATTGTGTTTTGAGTCCATTTCCTTTCCAAGTTCAACTTCAATTACATTGCAATATTAGACTATTGAGGTTTAATCTACATTTTTAACTTATTGCTTTCTTTAATTATTTCCGTTCGCTAATTTCTTTTTTAAAAAACTAAACGTTTGGATTCAACAATACATTGAGTTGAACTGAATACGTCAACACATGCGCTTTCATATGGTTTGCTCATGAGATAGCGCTTGGACTAATCTGTTTGCAACGTGCCTACAACGCATCGCCCGCGGGTTATATTATGAATATTAAAATGTATGTGTTGGTATAAATTCGAGTTGATATACATTTTGATGTAAACTTTTTTGGAGAACAAGTCAGGTCAAATATATTTTGTTTTTTGATTGGTTTATGTACGTTTCCAATTCTACGTTTCGATCCTACCGCAACACGCTAAGGGTATAATTTTTATCGTTGATATGAATACCACTTTTGATTACACGTATTAGTTTTCCCTTGATACACATTTTATGATTTTTTGTACGGTTCCTATGTATGAGTCGGGTCACATATAAATACGATATACTTTACATTTTTATCTAGCTACAATGCTATTGAGTTAAATTGGATACGTCAAAAGGTGCGTTTTCATATGTTTAACGTATTACATAATGTTTCGACTAATCTATTCGATGTTTGCAATGTACTTGCGCCGCAACGCGCACGGGTTTCCCACCGGCTTTGCCTTCCTACCCCCGTACTTTCACGATATTTCAATTTTAGTCCCTTGACTTTGGTATCTTTAAAGTTTCATAAAATGACAAATTTAGTCCCTAAACCTTCTACTTTGGATTTTGAAAACCACAAACTCATCTTTCAAACTTTGCCAGCACCAACCCTCTACTTTGGTTTTCCACCATCACCCCCTTAGCTCTTACACAGTTACTCCACCAACCCTCTTGTTTTACATTTCCACCAACACCCCTTCATCTTTTACACATTTCCGCCACCACCCCTATACTTTTACACTTTGTCTTTTTTAGACTTTGTTTTTTTACCCTTTGCACTATTACTCCATTTTTACACCCGCCAAACTTTAAAATAAATTGCAATTGTAACCCCTATACTACAACTCCTACTTTTGCAAATGCCAATGCATTGTGTTTTTCGAAATGTCTTTGGCATTGTTTTGTACACTTCGTGTCTACCTTTGTGATTTACATTTTTTTTAATTGTCTTTTACACACTGCGTTTTACGAATCGTGTTTTGTCTTACTATATGTTTCCACCCGTCGCGCGCCGCCGCAACGCGCGGCGGGCAAAATCCTAGTTGGGCTCAAAATACAACCAAAGGCCCATGCAAACATGAAATATGACAAAAACCCTAGCTGTTAAAAAAGTTTAGCCGACACCTTTGTTGTACAGTACACCCATTATCATCTTCCAGCTCTTTCTCCTCAATCTCTCTGCGATTAACTTCATCCCAAACCCCAAAAGTCAACAACCAAATTTTAACCCAAAGTGAAATTACCAGCCGATAATCATCCTGTACAAAAATTGCAGACATCATCTTCCTCATCCTTTAAACAGCTTTCACTCTCTTCGATACATTTTTCAACCTCAAAAGTCATACACCATTATTCTGAAATCAGCCGTTGAACCCATCTGTGTCTTCTTCTTCTTCGATACAAACAGAGCCCCAAAAAAAATTGTGCAGACACCTACCTCTTTCTCTCTCCTGCGATACACACCTCAAAAACCAGAACCCTTTCTCCTTCGCACACAGAGAAACCTTCAACAGCCTAGAAAAACCCCAATTGCTCTATCTAGGGTTCCGCGACTGCTGAGTACTGATCGAGTGCTTATCGGACGGTGCTCATCGTGTTTCAGAGACATGACGATGATTACGTCACAACCGTTGGATCAAGAAGATGGAGAGATGCTTGTGCCGCACATCGACACCCTTAGCCGCTAAAGATTGGTCCACTTTTGAGAGTTTTCGTCGCTGAAATGTGATGACGAAAATAGGAGTGATTTCATCGCTGAAATGTAGGTGATTTCGTCACTGATGTATGGTGATTTCGTTGACTGATGTATGGTGATTTCGTTGACATCAAGTTGGACGAAAATGGTGTGATTTCGTCCAAGACAAGTTTGACGAAGATGGGTGTTTTCGTCAGCTGGGATTTCGTCGTAGGGTATCAACAGGAACCCTAGTGTTTCTTACCAGCCGCCATACTCATCTCAAGAACACAGTTAACTGTTATCATTGTATAGATCATATTTGATGATGAAAACTTGTTTATTTAGGTGTAAAACATAAAACCCAACTCTTGTATATGTTCTGTTTCATCTACACCCGAATATTTCGGTCCAGATCTGGGTTTTTCACCATTTTTAGATCTTGAACAAAAATCACGAAAATCACAGATCTAGAGCACATGTGAGTTAGCAAACTGTTAGATTTACTAAATCGGGTACCATGGCTCTGATACCAATTGTAGGACCGAGTTTCGTGACCGAAACCGTGATTATCATGATTATGTTCATAGACGGGAAGATTAGAGACGGATAAAAGTACTTACTTGTATAGATTTGTAACATAACAAAGCAAGCCGGCCCGATTAACAAGCTAACCGAACCATACCAAAGGAGTACACATCCGGGGAGAGACCAAGTGGTGATCTCTCCCGGTGAGGTCTGAGACCTCCTAAAACTTCCCAAATGTTACAAATGGCAAGGGGTTGCTATTTATAGCCACACCCCCTTGTCTTGCAAACACACGCGGTCAAACAAATAACCCTCTCGTTTGACCACTTCAAACGAGCGGATCAATACACGTTCGTTTGACCATTTCACTAACTATTACATATTCAGCATAAAATAAATCTAATCTATTCGACAAGCATCGGACACAAAATCTGCATCAACATACTGACCTGTTCATGGACTTGCTCTTGTGCCCTCATGCATCTGAAAATCAAGTTCCTCATCAATAGGTGATTCTATCACATAGGGCTTGTTTTCAATCAAAATAAGTGAGTTTCTCACATTTTCATTTACGGTCAAACAGATGATAAATGGTATACTCACCAGTAAGATGAAATCCTCGTGCATACCTTGATACGGGAATGTGTCGTGATGTGGATGAACACCGGTCGGTAAGTATAAATCATACCTTAACGTATCCCCTCGCCATGATTACATATGATAAGTTGAGCTTATGTGGATAACAATACCGATAATCGTTATAGGATGCTTATCTAATTGTTAACAAAATGCACAACAAGAGCGTTTTGGCATGACCGTACACTGATATGATTCTCTTACCCTCGAAACTCGCAAAAAGAATGTTTGTATATATTTACTTTTCTTAGTTTCTGCAACTCTGTATATGTTTATTTACTGCTTTCAGTCTTTAAGTTTGAAATATTCAAAATACCAAAAAGATTTTAGGTGTGTTTTAATTTAAACTTTATAAAAGTCAAAAAGATTTTATTTCTACTTTAGTTTTGATTAACCGATGTTGGAACTCAAGTCTTCGTTACCTGAAATCTGAATGAAAACCAAAACGACCGAATCTTCATAAACGGTCAGAGTTTGCAAGTTTTGAAAGTTAATAATCAAAATTGAAAAATCTGTTAACTTTTCAAACTAAACTGTCGGACGGTAGTTGAATAAGAATTGGTTACATGTGTGTCATTTGTTTAATGTTAACTATATTCCAAGCAGTTGTTCTCATTACGCGTTTAGATTTCTTGCATGTGCAGATGCTAAAGGCGAAGAGAACATGTTCGTTGACAAGCTTCGGAATGAAGACACGACATGGAGGCACTCAAAAGACAAAGATGATCGAGTTGCCGCTGACCTATCACCAACACCACAAGGATCTCAAGCATTGAGGTCAAAAGATTCACAAGCATAATCAAAGGGGGAGTTTGTTAACACACTACCTAAATGAAAAGGGTGTTTGTTGATACACTTTCTACTTACGACGCGTGAAGACTTTGAAGATCCTCCGACATGGAAGTGATGGAAGATGAACCTCACGAGTAGCGTCCAATGGGGAGTTTGTTGATACACTTTATGTGGACGCGACTCGACTCGGTTCGATTCGGTTAGGTTCGACCCATTTAGGTTCGGCTCAAGCCCGACGTCACGACATTCCTCCGTCGTGCGCCCCAGAGTTCGACACGCGAAGCACGGAGCGCCGCGAACCGTTCCCGCTGCCACATCATCATGACATCATCATGATGATGTCATATGTTGACTAATCTCTAAAAATCTGCATATTTGGAATTCATGAACGTGCATGATCATTGGGCCAATCAATTAAATAGCAAAATGCATGTTGGGCCACTACTCGTTGGGCCAGAACTTCAACTGGGCCGAACCCCATATTTGGAACATGTAGGTCGACGAAACAAGATGTGTTTCGTCGACTTTGATGAATGTTATTGTGTTTCGTCGACGAAACATGTGTTTCGTCGACTGTGATGTGTTTCGTCGTAGTGTTTCAGTATATATACACAGATAACAGACAGAACACAGTTAGACAAGTCTGAATAGATTTGAGAGCGAACACTGTAAACACACACACACTGAGAGTTTATGAGAGCATCTTGTAAACATTGTATTGTAACCGTTTTCTAAATTAATACAATGGAGTGTTAATCGTTGAATCATTGTGTTTTACGTGTTCGAACTTGGTTTAACTTACCCGTTAGGATTCCGCACTCTCGGGTTTGTCGAAAAACAGGGAATAGAGGTTACTCGATCCTCCGGGTGGACCTACAATTAGAGATTAGTCAACATATGACATCATCATGATGATGTCATGATGATGTTAGGATGATGTGGCAGCGGGAACGGTTCGCTCCGTGCTTCGCGTGTCGAACTCTGGGGAGCACGACGGAGGAATGTCGTGAAGTCGGGCTTGAGCCGAACCTAAATGGGTCGAACCGAACCGAATCGAACCGAGTCGAGTCGCATCCACATAAAGTGTATCAACAATAACCGTCCGCCAAAACTCAACCACATGAACGACTATCCATCGTGGAAAGGTCGTTTTCAGAATTATGTTATAGGTCAAAACACCGAGTTATGGACGTGTTTCACCACAGCATATAATGTCGATCTTGAGGAAGCCAGATCAAATGCTACGACTTTGGCTACCATGGCTGAAAACGACAAGAAGGCGTATGACCTTGAAAAGAAAGCGTTTGCTATTCTTACGCAAGCGTTGCACAAAGATATCTATCATCAATTCGCCCATTGTACCAGCACCAAAGCCTTGTGGGACATCCTAGTTAACAGAGGAGAAGGAAATGCGGCCACACGGAAGACGTGTCATGATTTACTAAAGAAGGAGTTTGAAGGGTTTATGTTTGTGCAGACTGAAACACTGAATGAGATGATAACTCGTTTTTATCATTTAATTAGTGAAATGATTTCTTACAAGGTTGTTGTATCTTCACAGGAAATAGTCGCATGGTTTGCTGATGCTCTACCACCAAAGTGGAGCCCATTCATTGAGTTGTTAAAGCATACGGGTGTATTGGATACTGTCAGTATCTATGAGTTTGTTCAAAAGCTGGAGAACAAGGATGCAGAAGAAATCAGAAAAGCTAAACTAATTACTGTCCCTCAAAATCCAGAGATGTACTTTGGAGGGATTGCTCCTGCTGCTAGTACAAGCCAGCATCCAAAGATACAAACAGCTTTTGTGTCAAATACTTTTGACCCAAATTCCTATTTTGGAGGAGTAGTTGCACAACCCCAATTTGACATAAATGCCTATCTTCCGAAACCTCAAGTTGCCACACCTCAGCCCCAATTTGATATAAATGCCTATCTTCCGAAACCTCAAGTTGCCACACCTCAACCCCAATTTGATATAAATGCCTATCTTCCGAAACCACAAGTTGCCACACCTCAACCCCAATTTGATCCAACTGCCTATTTTTCTAAACCACCTCAAGCCCAACCACAACAAGCCTTCTATGGTAACAAACCTGATACTTCAAATCTTTCCAAAGTGAGTGTAGAAGCTGCACGGGATCACATTGAAATTCTTACCACTATGGTTAATGCCTACAGCGGATTAGTCGCAAGTCAAATTGGAAACATTAATTTGACCAATGAAGATTATCAACAGATAGACAGAGATGAGATGGAGTTGATGGACATTAAGTGGGAGTTTGCCAGCGCTGTGAGAAGGGCAAAGGATTATATGAGCAGAACGGGGAGAACCAGCTTGGAAAGCAAAAGGGATACCAAGTACGGTTTGACAAGGGTGCTGTCACATGCTTTAATTGCGGTGAAAAGGGTCACTTCAAACGTGAATGCACGCGACCGAGCAAACAAGGCAACCAACAAGGCAACCAAAATCCCTTCCAAAATTAAACAAGTACTTCAAATCAAGCTAACAACGAAAGATGGATACTAGCTGCTAACAACCAAACCAACCAGTCTGGGCCTTCAAACCCCAACCGAGCATTGATAGTTCAAGCTGATGAAGGATGTGATTGGTCCGTACAGTTGGGAGAAGGAACTGCATGTTATGCGAAGATCATCAGTCACATCAAGCATGTGCACAAAGAAGAATTCTTTGAAGATGATGATAGTTCGGGATACAGTGGCAGTTCGGATGAAGAATCGGATGTGAATGAGAGAACTGGTTCTGAAGGTGATAGTTTGTTGAATGATGCTGAGGAGGTAAAGTGTCAGAAATATGTCTTGGTCAAGAAAGCTGATGCTACATCAGAAGAAATGGAGAAGATTCTCACTGAAGATGGATCTTTCTCTTCTCAGACTGCATTTATGGCTAATGTCTCAGCTTCTACAAGTCAGGTAAAATCTGAAACTCCTAGCATATGTAGTGATTGTGCTGATACGAAACATGAATGTGCTGATATGAAACAAGAATCTGAAAAGATTCACAGTCACAATCAGAGTTTGGTTATTGAACTGTCAAAGTGCAAAGAGGCAAACATGGCCTTAGCTCGCAACGAAAAAGATTTTAAATCGGTAATTGAAACACTCAAGAAAAGTGTTTCTGAGTTATCAAAAATGGTTTTTAATAAGCAAACTGGTATTAATAATTATGTTAATATCATTGAGGCAACTAAGAAAGAGCTAGCCGAGGCGAAATGTGAGCATGAAGCGATCAAGCTCAAATTGGAGAGTTACTCAAACTCCCGATATGTGCTTGATCACATCATTGACGTTCAACAACTAAAGGTTAATGTTAAAGGGGTTGGGTATAAGTCGTGTCCGCCTCCTTTGAGACACAACTATACCAAGATGCCCGATGAGGAGGAAATGCCGCGTTTTGAGCCAACTGTACCCCTTGATTATGAGGAAGTTACAACTGGCTTAGGGTTCAAAACGGACAATTCATCGGAGGGCTCATCTGATAGCAAGGAAAAGTCATCATGTGCTTCAAATCAAAGTCCTCCAACCGTTGAGGACTATGATTCTTCGGATGATGAATCAGATGTGAGTGATGAGGATAAATCTCTTGACGATAGAAAAGGAGTAGAAGTGCCTTTTGAGAATCACATTCTACGTTATCCTCCTACTCCTGCTGTGCAATCAACTGCTAAACAAGAGATAGATCCCATCAAGGAAACAGTGTCTACTATTAAAAGTGATAACGTGTTGTACACTTTAGTCGGTGATGACAAAATTTATTCAAACACAACTTTTCCAATTAAAAACTGTAGGTCCGGCTAGGGGAGGATCTAGTCGCCTAATCCTTGTGTACAAACCACCCGGTTGTGCGGAATCCAACCGAGATAGCAAACCGAGATCGAACACACAATATAATGACACACAAGACTCAACGATTAACACCTCTGTATTAATACGTATGAAAGATTCGGTTACAATACAATGTTTACAAATGTATTCTGTAAACTCTCTCTCTCGTGTGTGTGTGCTCTGTTCTTGTGTCTCTGTGTTCTGTGTGCTCCCTTCTTTTTTTTGAAACAGAAGGTTAACCTTCTATTTATACACACAGACATACGAGACATGACGAAACAAAATATCAGTCGGCGAAATGGACTCAAATCGACGAAACAGGACTTGTTTCGTCGACCACCTTTCTTGATTCGTCATTTTTGGCTAAGGCCCAACAGTTGAGGCCCAGTGAATCTGATTGGTCCAAGTTCATTTGCCCATGCACGTTCATATTGGCAGTATCTTCATGAATTTGCATTTAGACAACATGAGTGACATCATCATGACATCATCATGATGATGTCATGATGATGTGGCATTGGAAATAGGTTGCGGCTCTCCGTGCTTCGCGTGTCGAACTCTGGGACGCACGACGGAGGAATGTCGTGACGTCGGGCTTGAGCCGAACCTAACCGGGTCGACTAAGTCGAATTGAGCCGAGTCGAACCGAGCCGAGTCGCGTACACATATATGTATCAACAAACTCCCCCTTGGACGCTACTCGCGAGATTCGCCTTTCATGTCTTCTATGTCGGAGGATCTTCAAAGTCTTCACGTCTTCAAAGCAGAAAGTGTATCAACAAACTCCCTGTTTCATGTAGGAAGAGTGTTGACAAACTCCCCCTTAACATAAGCTCTCCCTTGAGTTATGCTCGTGAATGTCTTGATCTTTACAACTTGAGATCCTTTTGGTATTGATTGATTGATCAGCGGCAACTGGATCATCTTTATCTTTTGAGTGCCTTCACGTCGTGTCTTCATTCCGAAGCTCATCATCGAACATGTTCTCCTCGCCTTTAGCATCTGCACATGCAAGAAAGCTAAACGCGTAATGAGAACAACTGCTTGGAATATAGTTAACATTAAACAAATGACACACATGTGACCAATTTTTATTCAACTACCGTCCGACAGTTTAGTTTGAAAAGTTAACAGATTTTTCAATTTTAATTTTTTAACTTTCAAAACCTGCAAATTTTGACCGTTTATGAAGATTTAGTCGTTTTGGTTTTCGTTCAGGTTTCAGGTAACGAAGACTCGAGATCCAACATCGTACGATCGAAAATAAAATAGAAATAAAATCTTTTTGGCTTTTAGAAAGTTTATATTAAAACAGATTTTAGGTGTGTTTTAATATTTGAAATGTAAAGACTGAAAGCAGTAAATAAATATATACAGACATACGGAAACTGAAAGCATTAAATAAATATTTACAGACATTCTTTTTGTGAGTTTCGAGGGTAAGAGAATCATATCAGTGTACGGTCATGCCAAAACGCTCTTGTTGTTCTTTTAATTTAACATTAAGATAAGCATCCTATAACGATTATCGGTATTGTTGTCCACATAAACTCAACTTATCATTTGTAATCATGGCGAGGGGATACGTTAAGGTATGATTTATACTTACCGACCGGTGTTCATCCACATCACGACACATTCCCGTATCAAGGTATGCACGAGGGTTCATCTTACCGGTGAGTATACCGATTATCATCTGTTTGACCGTATATGATGTGAGATTCTCACTTATTTTGATTTGAAAACAAGCCCTATGTGATATAATCACTTATTGATGAGGAACTTGATTTTCATATGCATGAGGGCACAGGAGCAAGTCCGTGAACAGGTCAGTACTTTCGTACAGCAGAGAGACGAACTTGACTCCCGGAAAGAATTTGTGATATATTATCACTTATTTGGGGACATGTGATTGTTGATCACTTATTGAGGTCGTATGCATATATGTACACGTATGTATAGTATCATGGAAGATCTAGACTTGCGTCCCCGTTATTTTTCGGTAAAAGATACAACCATGATACCCAGATGATAAGCAGCATAAAGACCGAATATCTCAGAACCTCGGCAATCTCTCAAACGAAATTTCGGTACCAAGACCATATGCCAATGAATGGTTCCCACCCAGTCTTCATTCGATTTAAGTTTATATCACCCTGCACACTTTAAAATGATTGTGAGCCTACCGATACATCTTATATAGAGCTGCTTATCGTTTTTCATTTTAGGTTTAAAGAGGTTTAGACAGACCACTGATGTACTATCATTTTCTCTTTTACTCGCCAGGAAACTCATTTTTGTTTTTCTATTGTTTTTGTGTTTTTGAAATTTTTCGATGTTTTTGGATTTTTCAAATTTGGATTTACTCCCCCTAAAATCAATAAACTAAGACAAATTTAAAACACAAAGATATTTACAAAAATGATTTTCCGATGTTGGTTTTAACTCATGTTTTACCTCAGTGCCCTTTACCAATAATAAAAAAGTCAAATCTTGATTTGTCAAATGCTTTGGTAAAAAGGTCGGCACGTTGGTCATCGGTGTGGACCATGACAACATTGATGAGTTTCATAATGAAACAATCACGTGTGAGGTGATATTCGAGATCAACGTGTCAGGTCAAGGAGTGCTGTACGAGATGATAATAATTCATAAAGCAGCTTAAATATCGACAAGTATAGGAGAGATTAGAAATTTAAAACCGTATCCTGCAACTGCTTCGTGCATTGCAAGGAATCTGAGCGCTCTCCCAAACTGGATATCCACCAGGTGTGGATTTCAAAGTCGATTTTGTAGCTACTGAAATCCCTTCACAGCAACAAGATCAAAAACCTCTGGGTCCGGCTGGTCTTCCACATTGCACCAGCAAAGGTCTTTGTCTTTCTCTTTCAGAAGTAGTGTGCGGTTGTTCAATCCACGCCAAGGCATCCGCACACCCGGTGTAGTTTGATCAACCAACACATTTTCTTCAATCACACCGTAGAGAAAAGTACCCTACACGTTCATCTTGTGAACTTGAACTTCTTGTGGAAGCAAAATCCATGAATCTTCGAAAAGCTTCAGACGTGCTACAGGCGCGTACTTTTCATTGGAATCTTTTCCTGAGGACCCGATCAAAAACCATAACAACCAAACTTTGGAACATATTTCATCTGGTCGAATTTTTCAACTTCATTCAACAACTTTCTTTCATCAGACATTTTTGTCTTCTTTTCTCCTCTCTCCATCAAAGGCAACAATTTCTTCTGTCGCCTATCTTGTGTAAGGACGCTCCACTATCAACAATCTTACGACTATCGAAAGTTCCTCCTGGAACATCCTACACACTCACTCAGAGATTAGTTGGAGAGGGGGACCCAAGCCTTCACAGACTTGGGTCGTCCGTCATCATCGAGGATTGTGACATCCATTTCCCGATGATTCAGAATTGATGTAGCTCCCCCTGAAACAATTTCCGATTTTGGTTTCCAAATCTGTTTTTGTTTTTCATTTTTAATTTCTAACTTAATAGACTGCGTTTGGACAACCTCCGGTTTTAAAACCTTTTCAACATTTTTCCGTTGTTTCTTTCTCTGTTTCACTTCTTGTTGTTTAACAAGACGAGGGTCTTGTTTTGGTGAAACAAATCTTTTATGGTAATTGTTACCATGGGGGGCATCAACTTTTGCTTTCAACTTATGAAGATACGGACAGTTTCGAATTATGTGTCCAATTGTACCACATTCAAAACACATTCTCCGCTCTACAAACCTCGGAGCATCATGTGATTGCCTAGCCGATGATGAACTTTGTGATCCCGAAGTACTAGGTTTTGAACTGTTTAGTTCATTTCTTTTCCTCACTGTTGCTTTCTTGACAAAATCTAAGTTAGATTGGTTCTCAAAATTTGCAATTTTGTCCGTTCCCTTAGATTTCACAAAGTTCACATTCTTTTTCTTCTTCTGATTCGGCTTCTTTTGACTCTGAGTCGGTGTCTTACCTTTCAATTTGGTATGATTTTGCTGGGTTTGCACTGTTGGTAATTTCTTATTTCCAAATTGTTTTCTAACTTCAGCCTTTGGGATAGGAGGACACTGTGTGACTGTAACATGTGGTCCTGTCTTTCCCAAAAACTTACTTGTCGAATTTTCAAAGACTTTACTTATTAAAGATTGATTAACATTCTTAATAGGAAAATCTTTGTCTGAGTAAATTTTATCATCACCAACAAGAGTGTACAGCAAATCCACACTCTCCGACTCTTTCTCAGACGAGGACTCAGTTGCAACAGTCTTAGCGGTTTTTGCAGGAGGGTCACACAGAATGTGATTCTCAAGAGGTATGTCCTCTTCTTTGATTACCGCATCAGACTTTGCTGAATCAGTATCATCGGATTCATCATCAGAAGAATCAGTATCCTCAATCACAACTGGAGGATCCTGATTCGGTTCGGCAGTTACAAAGGTATCTGCTGACACATCTGAATCGGATGATACTTCTTTCTTATATCCGAGACCTGTTGCACATTCTGCTGCAAATTCCTTAACATCTAGAGGAACAGATGGCTCAAAGTGAGTTCTGTACTCCTCATTAGGCAGTGCATCGTAATTGTGTCTAACAGGTGGTGGACACTGCTTATATCCAATGCATGTGACATCCCGTTTCTCTTTCTGAACATCAATGATGTGATCCAACACATAGCTAGAGCTCAAATAACTGTCTAACTTGAGTCGGATCGCCTCACTTTCAGTTTTAACACAAGCCATCTCTTTTTGCATTATTTCAAGACGAGTGATATACAAATTTATGTCAGTTTGTTTTCTGGAAACCATTTTTATCAGCTCGGTTTTATCTTTCTTTAATTTTTCAATCATCGACTTAAAGTCCTTTTCATGGTTTTCATAAAACATGTTGGCTTCAGTGCATTTAGAAAGATCCACGGTCAACTTCTGGTTGTGAATGAATGTCACATCATACTTCTCTTGCAAAGCCTCGTGTTTGCCTTGCAACTCACACCACTTATCATTCAATGAAACATGTTTGTCTTGCAAGTCAAACAAACTAGCTTGTAAAGCATCATGTTTGCCTTGCAACTCAGACATGTTTGCCTCTAAATCAGCACATCTATCACTTAATCTAGCACAATTATCACAAATAGCAGCAGTGGGTTCAACGACACATACCTGACTTGAATCACTCTCAGATGTTGACCTTTCTGCATCAGAATCAACAACCTCCCTTGATGATTCATATTCAGATCCAACCTCGCTTGAACTTGAAGTAGTATCATCCTCAACTGAAGTTGAAACATCTTCATCTGAACTACTGTCATGTTCAGAACTGTCATTATTTCCCGAGGATTCACCATTGCTGGCATCTTTGACAACTTCAGCAAAACAAGCTGTTCCAACTGGAGCATCACTACTCAACCTGATTGACCAATCACCACTTTCGTATACTTGAACCACAAGTGCCTGGTTAGCATTTGATGGTCCTGCTTGGCTTTGGTTGTTGACAGGTATCAACGTACGCTCATCGTTCCTGTTCTGATTCTGCTGGTCTCCTTGATCTCTGAAAGGGTTCTGGTTCCCATGCTGAGCTGGCTTAACAGGAACTTGAATGGGATTGCCATGTAGATCAGTTGTCACAGGAGGCCTTTGGGTTTGCTGTTGAGGCACTGGTTGAGGAACTGGTTGAAGCGGATTTCCATACAAGTCTGTTGTTGGAGGAGGAGTGCCATACAAGCTAGTGCTAGACACACTTGTTGGTCCTGTAGATTGAACAGGTAATGGATTTCCGAACATATCAGTTTTTGGAGGGACCGGAACTTGGATAGTATTGCCAAACATGTCAGTGTGAGACACAAACGCTGTTTGATTTGGATCTATATTTATCGGTCTATTCCATCTTGGATTCATTTTTTATCAAGACTAATAATACCTGAAAATCACACCTCAAACCAAGCAATTAAGTCACAAATGCAAACCTTCTGTTTAAAAAAAAATGTCTTTGACGAAACACGTTTCCACGAAACTGAAACTGTTTTGTTATCTTTTACGAAACAGAATTTAATTGTTTTTGGGCTCCTGGATGACGAAACAGGCCCACTTGAAATGCCAAATTCTAGTCCGACGAAACAAAGTTTTTAAACTCCTTTGGCGAAACAAAGGCTTGACGAAATGAATGTTAGTCAGTGCTTGACGAAACAAAAACTTTAAATGTTTTATTTTGATCTCGACGAAACTATGGGCCCTTTTATCTTGACGGAACAAGCCCAGAAACTTTGGGCTTTTGACGAAATAGTAAGTTTGTTCTTGGGCTCTATGTTTTGACGAAAGTGAGTCCCAAAATACAAATGGCCTTCACGAAACAGGATGGATATGTGATTCCTTTTGATGTTGACGAAATAGAAAAGCTTTTGCCTTTTTGGGCTTTGGTGAAACAGAAACAAGTTTAAAAGCCCAAGTGATTACTTAAACAAATTACAAGCTTTTGACTTTATCTTTTACTGACACACTCAGGTCCTACTTTCGGCTAAGGACATCCCCTTTCACCAAACAAGATATGGGTTGTATTATTTTAATCAATAACAATTTCCCATACACAAACAAGTTTCAAGCAATTTTTAAAGGATCAAAAAGTGTTACTTTTGAAGAACACAATGAAGATTTCAAGAACACCACCCAGAAAAATAAGTTTTCCGGTGAACCGACAAAGTTTCCGAAACACGAATTTTGCTAAAATGTTTAATAAAAACCCATAACTAACATGTGAAAATGAGAAATAACAAGGTTTTTAACCAAACACAAAGCAAAACAACAAGATTTAACCAGATCTAAAGTGTTTTTCCAGAAAAATATGAATTTTAAAAACCCGAAAAACAACCCAAGAACACCTCGGTTTTAACAAGGAGAAGAGCCAAGGCTCTGATACCACTTGTAGGTCCGGCTAGGGGAGGATCTAGTCGCCTAATCCTTGTGTACAAACCACCCGGTTGTGCGGAATCCAACCGAGATAGCAAACCGAGATCGAACACACAATATAATGACACACAAGACTCAACGATTAACACCTCTGTATTAATACGTATGAAAGATTCGGTTACAATACAATGTTTACAAATGTATTCTGTAAACTCTCTCTCTCGTGTGTGTGTGCTCTGTTCTTGTGTCTCTGTGTTCTGTGTGCTCCCTTCTTTTTTTTGAAACAGAAGGTTAACCTTCTATTTATACACACAGACATACGAGACATGACGAAACAAAATATCAGTCGGCGAAATGGACTCAAATCGACGAAACAGGACTTGTTTCGTCGACCACCTTTCTTGATTCGTCATTTTTGGCTAAGGCCCAACAGTTGAGGCCCAGTGAATCTGATTGGTCCAAGTTCATTTGCCCATGCACGTTCATATTGGCAGTATCTTCATGAATTTGCATTTAGACAACATGAGTGACATCATCATGACATCATCATGATGATGTCATGATGATGTGGCGTTGGAAATAGGTTGCGGCTCTCCGTGCTTCGCGTGTCGAACTCTGGGACGCACGACGGAGGAATGTCGTGACGTCGGGCTTGAGCCGAACCTAACCGGGTCGACTAAGTCGAATTGAGCCGAGTCGAACCGAGCCGAGTCGCGTACACATATATGTATCAACAAAAACGTCAATCAATCTTTGATTGATAAAGTGTTTGAAGATACTACCAGTAAGTTTTTGGAAAAGGGGATCCCGAGAGTTTCAGTAACTCAGTGTGATCCGATTCCAAAAGCTGAAGTTAGAAGAAAATTTGGAAATCAAAAATCACCGACAAAGCAACAACCTGTCGCTTTTAAGGGTAAACAACAACAACGAGCTCAAAAGCCTAAGGTTACACAACCAAAGGCTGAAACAAAAGGAGCTCGTTACAAGAAGAAATGCATAGACGTTAAATTTGTGGCCTCCAAGGGTGCTGATAAAGTTGAGACTTTTGAAAATAAATCCAATATTGAGTTTGTTCAAAAGTTCAAAATTTTGAAACGCAATAGTGATAACAATTAGACCCAACACACAAACGGGTGTGAAGCTAGTACCTCGGGGTCTACAAATTCAACGTCAGGTCATCGAACAGAATCTCCTAATTTTGTTGAAACGAGATCATGCTTTAAATGCGGGGAGTTTGGACACATTATCAAAAACTGCACAAACTCTCCAAAAGCAAATTTTGTTGAAAGAGCCCCTTCTGAACAAAGTCACCAACAACATCGTCCTGTGTCACCAAAAACTGACAAATGCACTGTTAAAGAACATGAAACAAAACAACGACGTAAAAATGTGTATGTGATCGAAAAGGCTGTAAAAACGGAAGTAAAATCTGTTAATAGGAAACCTGGTTTGTCACAACCTTTAAAACCAGAAAGTGTAAATAATACACAAATTGGTAAAAGGAAACAGGCTTGGAAACCGAAAACAGGTGAGGATTCAGGGGGAGGCTTGCAATTTAAGGACCTTCAAGAAATTGAAATTACATTTCTTGATTCTCAGGGGCAACCCAAGTCTATGAAGGCTTGGGTCCCCCTCTCCAACTAATCTCTGAGTGAGTGTGCAGGATGTTCCAGGAGGAACTATCGATAGTCATTGGATTGTTGATAGTTGAGTGTCCATGCACAAGATCGGCGACAAAGAAATTGTTGCCTTTGATGGAGAGAAAAAGAAAAGAAGACAAAATTGTCTGTTGAAAGAAATTGAAAACCTTCGACAAAATGAAAATCATACCAAAGTTTGATTGTTCAAGCCCTTGGTCAAAAATTCAAATTGGTTTAGAATTTGGCTTAAGCTATATGTTTATCAATTTGTACCCAAATATTTTTATCACTCTATACTTCTTTCTTCATTATCACTTGTCAAATAATTACAAGCATTCTAAAACCGAAGCACATGTTAAACCCTTGAATAACTATTTATACAATAAATCTATTATAGGAATCTATTACAAGACATAAATTATAAAAAGGTGTATCTTTATCGAAAACTTCATATCTTAATGAATCATCACAACCAACCCTCTGAATTGTCATTAAAACTAATCTCCAAATCTTAATCAATCATCACAAGCTTCTCACCGTTCTGTGCCAAACTAAAAATTTCCGATTCTTGAAGAACACCATCCATGGGAGTCCAAAAACCACGTCAACAAACCGCATTGTCAGGTCCACAACCACTCGTAGTTGCATATTGTTATTATTTTTGTCGAGCCACACATCGGTTCATGACCACACAATATCGCCAAATGAGTCAACCAATTGTTCACCTAAGCTTTCAGGGCGAGTGTTCGGATGAAAGTGTTAACTGCTCTACGTTCACGCTCGGTTGAACTCAGACTAAACCAGATGAACAGTTTCCGTCTAAATTCTTTCGTGATGTGCCCTTCACACTCAAGCTTCCGGAACACCACACAATATTCATAGTTCGGATCCAAGTTACCAGGTCCTACCCTGTGGGCCAGAAAGGGTGTGATACGTTCAAATGTACTATCAGAATCATGGGTCTCCGTACTAGCTGGCCTCTTTCTTGACATCCCAGACAAGGGAGTTAACAGCTGCCACTTCTCGTCGTCTACATCAGGAACTATGACGCTATTCGTGTCCAGCCCGTTTGACGTAGATGGTGACCCGTCAGCTTTCCAAGTGTTACTTGACCAAATGACCACGCCCACTCAATTCTGGACCTGATATATCATCCAAG
Organism: Helianthus tuberosus; assembly: GCA_030545235.1. Taxonomy (NCBI): domain Eukaryota; kingdom Viridiplantae; phylum Streptophyta; class Magnoliopsida; order Asterales; family Asteraceae; genus Helianthus; species Helianthus tuberosus. Next base: position 173,123,816 of record CM060351.1, read on the forward strand.
CCTCTTCCATCTTCAACCCAAGTTAGTTGTGGCAGTTTCCCAGAGTCTCGGGCTTTAAGTATAGAGTCTGGTTCAGCATCTTTGGCACCAGATGTTCCTTCAATTTGAGGAACAGAGCCTTCTGCAAGTGGGAAAAATAAAACATGCATAAGAATTGAAGTGTCAATTCGGGTCATGTAACAGAAAAAAACTAGCTAGCAGACGCACAGGTCACCTAAATCATTTTGTTCAAAAAAACAAATTATTATGTTGGAACAGTATGGTTTTTGTAATCTTAATTGATGTACTAATGATTTAAAAATAAAGTACAATTTGGACATAAAACATGCACCTAATTCAGCCCAACCCGACCCATTAATAAAGTATGTTTGTTTCGCTGGTATTTTCCCATTAAGAAAATAGATAAATGGAAAAATAAATTTACTAACCCGCGCAAGTGTTGAGTGGTGGGATGCAATATTCCATAGAGTATGCAATAATTTTAAACCACTTAACAAATATTTGAAATGCTGCTTATCTGGCTTAAGTGATGATACAATATCTTTCATTATGTGCTGGACAAGAGGTCTTCCTAGATTTTCCACATTTATCTGAAACATCAAGATGTTTATCACATTTACAAATAGACAGTCAGCAAAATTTTATTAATAATTAAATAATTTAAATTATTAAAATTATAATTAAAAAAAATCTACCAACCTCAAAAGATGATCCATTTATAGTATATTTAATGATACCATTCATGGCATCTCTTATTAGCTTGCCAAGATCCTTAGAACTAAATATATGAAGCTTTTTGACAGCAGAAATCAAATCATTTTGCTGCATATCAAAAGTATTCTATAAGTCAGAATATGTGAATATCAATGAGTTAGATGGACTGAAAATAAAACTCTACGACTATTTGAAAACCAATTTAACAATCACATCACTAAAACAATTAATATTTTTTTGAATAAAAATATACTTTTTCTGTCCTAGCCTATAACCATGATCATGTATAACCTACATACTTTAAACTCACAAAACAAATCATATGTCTACCTATAGTTGCTCCTAATAGGTGATTGTGAAAAGAGTGAATGATGTAACTTATAAGGAAAAGTTTGCATTTGTGTTTTGAAAGTGATTATATGATATTAGTTTAATAATCATAATCAAACAATCAATTAATATGATGATCCATTGATGCTTAAACGTTTGGAAACTTATAATTTAGCATACCAATAGATAATATGGTCAAAAGAGACGCTATATGTGAAAAAAGTAGCAATGATAAAATAAATGAGTTCCGAAACACAAATCCAAACATCCCTATATAACTAATCATCATGTTCCTAGTCCGGGCTTTGATGGTTTCATGTTTGGACGTATTGAGCCTTTTTATGGTATAACATATTCTATATAGAAATGAGTTTGGTAGACTTGGATGATTGAATAATGATGCTTTGGTTGATTGGTTTGGCTTAAATAGACAATCAATTTTCTAAATTAATAGGTAAACCAAATATCAATTTGAAAATTAACATAAAAATGAAAAAAAAAACGGACTATTAAGGCAAACCGAATACCCAGATGGCCAGATGAAAAATTAAAAATCTAAAAGTCAATTGGAAATTTTTAAATAATCTCTCAATATATAACCATAAACTTTTTAAAAAACCTCTAAAATTAAGCAGTTAACAGGTAACCTTTTTATTAACCCAATCGTGCCTGGCTTTACATGTTTGATAAACGGGCTATATTATGCAACCCGAAATCTTATTATTTAATTGTTGTCCACATGTTTCGGTGTTCACATGCCGACGGCTTATTGTTTAAACTACTGGTAACGGTTTTTGATTTCAAAAACAAAAACCTTGACATTTTTAACAGAACCATTACTAATGGTGTGGTTCCAGTTTAGTTTTATAGTTTAGGCTTTATTGGCCCTTTATTTAAAATGAATAGTATATAAAATAAAAGTGCAAAAATTGAAGTTGTCCAAATTTAATCAAGTTGTTCGTTTTTTTAATACAAACTTAAAATAGGATGCCAAAAAATAGAAGTTTAGAAAAGGTTGTCCATCCAAAATAACCAGAATAAAAGGTTAATCTGAAATACCTAAACAAAGTTTTAAAAGTTGTATAGCATCCAAAGCTTAAGATAAAATACATACAAAGCCCAACAATTCCACTTCAAAGTTCAAATATAATAACCCCAGTCTTTTTATGATAACTAAACTTAAGATAAAATACAAATACATTATTATATATATAATATGAAATAACAAAACCGATCTATAAAACCAAACTGATGACCGGTTGCACTTGTGATCTTTCATGGTTTATAACCAAACTATGAACATTCCTAGTTTAATTAAACCCAGTAAGAAATTGTCACCCAGATTTATACCATGGTTTTTTTATAAAAATTAAAAAAAAAAAACATATCTTATTCAAAACTGTACGTCATGACTCTCTTCTTTTATTGAAGATGAAAAAAATAAAATCCATTAATAGATAAACAAACTAATAAAAACATTACTCACCAGTGTAACCTCTTTCCAGCATAGTTCCACCACCTTTTCAGCCACCATTTTATCTTTTCAGTAGTAGAACCAAAGAGAAAAACACAAAAAGAATATCAGAAAAAATGCACATTTGAATGATTAAACAATAACAATTTATGATTCTTGACAACTAAACAACATAAACCCTAGATTACCGTCTACAAACAAAAAATAAACAAGAAATTACTGACAAAAATACATCCAAAATCAAAAGATCTTTGTAAGATAATTTCGGAGCATTTTAAATCTTTGTGTATTGCTATTTAATTAAAATATTACTTTTTAGAAGGATTCCAATACAAAAAACACATGTTTTCACGTTTATTCATCGATCAAATAAGGATTCCAATACAAAAAACATCTGTAGATATTTAAATAAGGTTACCTGCATTCGCAGATCTCATTCCTATGAACAATCACCATGCTATCAAGATTAATTAACACGCATTCTTCAGTTCCCTGCAGCATCCGGAATCAGTCAGTCAGTCAGTATAATTATTAACAATATAAACCAAGAATTAAAGATAACTAACCATTCGTCTGTCTAGGATCGGCAAGTGCAGGCAGAAGATGCGTCTGAAGCGGCAGTGGTAAACTAGGGTTTACCTACCGACAGAGGCAGTCAGAAGCGGCGCTGAATAATAAAATTGAGAATTAGGATTTGATTTATAATGCTGGTTTATGTGAAATTTTGCATTTTAACCCCTCCTTTTTACACTCTATTTATCTATTAATTATCCCTCTGGCCCTTTCATTTAGTATGTTTGCTAAGACTAAAAAATTTATGTAGTTTTGCTTATGATAGATATACTTCAAACTACACATGTTTACATTAGTTTTCACATTACACAGTCGTGTATCTCTATGTCACATTTCATCGAATTAGGTTTGAAGCATTCATCCACGTACATATACGAATTACATGGGTGGGTGGGTGGGTGGGATAGCCACTCTCATAACACGATTATGCATGTGCTTCAACATCACATAGCAATATGTGATTTGTTGGGCAGTTATATGACATGTGTGCTAAGTAGAATTAGTGAAACTTTATTCTAGCAACTATAACACAAACGTGTGAATTTTTAAATGTTTCATAAATCTTAAGAATTCAACTTTAAATATACTCAAGATTCTTGCTTTCATCTTAGGGAGAAGGGAGGGGGCTATGATTGTATAGCCAAGTTTAGAGCGTTTCCATATAATTAAGATTTTTTGGTACATTTTAATTGGCGAGTAATATGCTCATGTGTGATTTAACATTGCATTAATCTAATCTTAGATGTTTTATTAAACATACGACAACACTTAAACGTGTTTAACAACTTCGGTCCCTTACAAAAAAAATAATAATCTTAATTTATATCAAAATGTGTGATATAAAAATAAAATGTCCTAATTTGAAGATATGATTTATGATCACATATCTTTAATAGTTTTGAAAACATTTGAGCGATTACTTAGATTCTTTATAGATTTTAAGATTTCATTTTAGATCACGTCTGGTCTTTAGAGTGACAGCGGGTAGAGATTACAGAGCCAAGTTTGGCGCTTTCACTTTTGTTTAGATATGGAGGTTCATATTTACAAGAAGGAAATACAATCATGATGTGTTATACGTTTCGAAAGGAACAAATGTGTAAAATCAATATGTTCTTGAAAAACAAACTAATAACGCTTCATTTGAAGTTCCTTATGAAAAATGAGTGTCACTATATTGTAGACATGAAGTTTTTAAAGGGTTTGAGAAGGAGAAATCAAATATTTCCATGAAATCTGTTCTCATTTTTAATATCACATGGTCGTATACATCTATGTCACTTTTAACCAACTTCATTAAAACACACATCCACATCCACGTATATCTGGGAGTACATTGTTGTGACAACTGCTTCTTCCACACATGATTTTTGTTTCCAACCCACATAGAAATATGTATCTTGTTGAGTAATAATATAACACGTGCTAGGTGGAGATTGAGGCACTTTACTATTGTCACGACCATGAAATTAAGAAGCGCACAAGCGATTTCTTAGATTCTTCGTAGATTTGAATATTGTAATTTAGATCCGATTAAGATTCGTGCTTTCAATTTTGGAGTGATAACATGTAAAGATCGCATAGCCATGTTTGGAACTTTTAGCTTTTGTTTAGATTTCCAAAGTACATTTTTTGCATAAAGGTAGTGTATATGTTTGTGATGTTTTTTTAACAATGTGATAGAAAATCCTATGCACAACTAAGATGTTCTCGTGAAAAAAAAATATAATAACTTTTAATTTGAGGACTCCTTGTGAAAAATGAGTGTCATGTCCGATGTACACTAAACTTTATAATGGGTTAAGAATTCACAATAATGAACACAAATTGTGTCATGATTTCAATGAGTTTTGGTAAGAAGTTGACCCAAATAAACCAAGTTATCCACCTTCTTGATTTCAACATATAAACGACAGTGATGAGTTTCATTAATGCTCGAGTTCAAGCCAACCTAATAAACCAAACAAATCAGGCAAACCCGACAAACCCACCTAGAAGGGGTAGAGCTTTCAACAACATCAATGCAAATCCATGAGAGGCTAAAAACAATGTTGTGAACAGATAGCTTAGCAGACCCTTTCACCGTGGAAGTTTTGGTTTCGAGGTACTACTTCAAATTATCATCATTTTCATATTGTTTGATCTATAAAGTTGCATTCATGTGAGCATTTACCATTAACCCCTCATTTTTAGACTTTTTTTTATCTACTAATTACCCCTTTAGCCCGTACATTTTGTAAGATTATTTGTTTAAGACTAAATTAATATTATGTTCTTTTTTCAACGGGTAACACTACAAGAAAAAAAACCTTATAGAGAGGACATTTTTTCAGCCTATAGAGAGGACATGTTGTCTCTATAGGCCTTTTTCACCTATAGAGACGACATATCGTCTCTATAAAATTTGTCTCTGTAGCCTCGTCCCTATAGGCTACAAAAGTCGTCTCTATAGGTGTCGTTGCTATAGAATAGTTTGTAGAGATGACATGTCGTCCCTACAAGTTTGTGCAAAAAAAATTTAAAAATCAAACTTAATATTTATTAAATAAAAGAAATGTTTATTTCTAATATTTTTTTAACCCTATAGAGACGATAGTCGTCTCTATATGATATCTATAAAAATTTTAAAAAAAAAACATTTAAGCCCTATAGAGACGACTTGTCGTCTCTATAGGTTTTTCTTTATAAAAAAAATTAAAAATATTTTCACCTATAGAGACGTCGTCTCTATAGGTTATTTTTAAAAAATAAAAATTAAATCATATAAGCCATATAGAGACGACTTATCCTTTCTATAGGTTTTTCTTTATAAAAAATAAAAAAACAAATTTTAACCTATAGAGACGACTTGTTGTCTCTATAGGATTTTAGGATAGATAAAATAATTTCACCTTTTTCACCAATAGAAACGACTTGTCGTTTCTTTAGAATTTGCTTTTAAATAAAACAATTTAATCATTTCATCTACAGAGAGGACTTTTCGTTTCTACAGGATATTCTTTGAAAAAAATGTCAAATATTATTTTTAGCTATAGAGACGACATGTCCTCTCTAAAAGGCTGAAAAAATAAAATATTAAAAATTTTCTTTTTCCAAGTTTTTAAACAAAAAAATACCAAAAATTAAAGAAATTTAAACATGTTAACACATGTTAAACAAAACTATACAACTAAATATCATAGATTAAACATGCATTACAAAACAAAGTAATCTAAATCACATACCAACATAACACAAACTAATCTAAGTAGCTAACCATCATTTTCATCATCACCACTACCATCACGACTGCCACTACCATCACGACTACCACTACTATCACCCCTATAATCATGCCTACCACTACTATCACCACGATTACCAGGTAGAAGTCGAAATTGTCTATTTATAACTTGCTCCTTTCTTTTAAAAGTACTTGCAATTTTTTCCAATTGTTGGTTAAATTGTTGCCTCATCTCTTCTTGCAATTGTTCCAATTGTTGGTTAACTTGTCTTTGAACTTGTTCTTCAACTCGTCTATGAAAATCTTGTTCATTTCTTTGTACTTGTTCTTCCACTCATTTTGCAATATTTTCTTCAATTACATTACCAACATTTTGTTGCCAATATTCTGGTGGGGTGAGTTGTCTACCCGAGGACACCTCCGGGGTCGGCTTTCTCACCACATGTCCAACACCTTTTATATGACCACGCCTTTCCCCTAAAGCGTTTTTCATACATTCAATTTGATCATTTGGTGATAAATCACCAACATCACGTTCCATCCTTCGAGCTTCTGCTAGAATCTATTCCTGCATAAACAATACATAGAATAAACCTATGTCAATTTTTTACTAAATTTCGGCAGCATTACCACTATAAAATGAATAACCAACCTGTTGAACTATAAATACTAAGCAATAATAATTCGCAAATTTCAACAAATCGCCCTTACTAGCAACAAACCGCACAACTAAAAATTTATATTAATTGTAGACCTGGCAAATGGGTCGGGTCAGGTCATGGGTCAAAACGGATTCGGGTCAAAACAGGTTCGAGTCTACAAGGTGATGTTTTGATACCTAAGATGCAAAGATAGCCTACAAGGTGATGTTTGTAATATATATTTTCTTCGTTTTGGTAATATGTTATTGATATATCATTATTACTACTATCTTTTTTGGTAATACAAAAAATTATATGCCATTGAGTGTTTTCAATACACTTTATTTTATTTAAAGATCTTTGACCATAAACCGTTTATGTTTCAGTTTGAAACTAGCTGCTGATCAGTGTTGGAAACAACTGAGCAGTTGTGCAAACAACTGGAGGGTTAAACAAGTAATGAGCCAAAGTGTTGATAAAAAAAAGAATTGATAAGCCAACCTTATAAGACTAATTTTATATAGTTATGCAAAACATACTTAAAACTACACATCTTTACACTAGTTTTCACATTACGTACATAGTCGTGTATCTCTATGTCACATTTAACCAAATTAGTTTTAATTCACCGGTGTACATAATGAATTACATGGGTCATGAGCAGGATAGCATCTCACCACCCAATTATGCATGTATTTCAAAATCACATAGAAATACATGATTTTTTAGGTGCTTGTGACATGTGTGCTAGATAGAGTTAGTGAAAATATTCAGTTTTGAACATATTTTTATGAACCCTTAAGTAATCAAGACCACTTTGCTTCATACATACATTTACGTCTACCAAATATTATTGGAAAAGACATCCACGTTTTAGCCAAACTAAATAAATGTTTGCCCGGCGTGAATCATGTAGCGATAGCACACATTCATTGTTAGATTTCTGTCAAGAAGCGACTAATCGTGCTCACCATACAAAAGGATTAGAGGATAATGTAATGCCATGCATAAAGGGTGCAGTTTATTAATGCGTTGAGGTGGCCCATCCTTAAGATAGTGCTAGCAACATCACCCGCGTGCGTTGACACACGGCTAGATCTCAAACTTCGAAAGGGGGACTCGAAATATATGTAAAATACAATGCACTCAAAAGAAAACCTACCAAAAAAACAGTGCTTTTTAAAACGCTAGCCCTATAGCCATGGCCGTGTTAAAGGAAATTTGTGTAAAACACAATGCACTCAAAAAAAAGGAATGAAGTTTTTCATTAATTTGTAACTCCTAAAATGCCATGTAGATATAACCAAGTTAGTGAAAAAGTATAAAAACCTTAGATACGCTAAAGGTTGGAGGGACCAAACGTGAGATTTTTTAATGATTAGTAATGTTGTAAAGTGTTTATAAGGTTATAGGAAAAATACCAAGGTTAAAACTTTGTAGTGTATCAGGGTTTAGGCCAAACGCCAATGTAAAAAACAATGAGAAACCGAAACTGGCTAAAACCAGATGCATAAATGCAAACACAGTTCCTTAAACGCCACACAAATATAACCACCTTAGTGAAAATGCTAATTGTAAAAGTTGAAGGGTTAAGGAAGCAAATTATAAAAGTTGAAAAGTGTTGATACATATTCTGTGGATACGGCTCGGTTCGACTCAGCTACAAAGTGAAGGTCGTAGTCAAGACATTCTCCTGTCTTGACTCGGTATGCTAGTTACTTCGTATTGTTCGATGTACATGTAACTGCGTGTGTGCAGTATACATGTTAGATTAAGTTTGTGTTGTTTTCTGTTTGATTGTTTGGACCATTGAAGCAGCCCAACAACATGCCTAAGTCCAAGCTGTTTTCTGTTTGATTGTTTGGACCATTGAAGCAGCCCAACAACATGCCCAAGTCCAAGCTGTTTTCTGTTTGATTGTTTGGACCATCGAAGCAGCCCAACAACATGCCTAAGTTCAAGCCCAAGTCATTGGCCCAACATGAGAAGAAGACCTGATGTGATGAAATCAAGTGATTTCGTCGATGTCCCTATGAGCCGAAGACACCCTTGTGGCGAAATCCCTTAGGACAAAATCCCATGTGACGAAATCGTCGAGATATTGGATTTCGTCGATCTGTTTTCGTCGGCTTCTTGTTTTCGTCGTTCATGTTAGTATATAAACACAGACAACAGACAGAAACACTAAGAGCACAGAAAAGCAAGTTTGAATAGATTTGAGAGCGAACACACTGTAACACACACACACACTGAGAGTTTACATAGACCATTTGTAAACACCGCATTGTAACCGTTTCATAGCATTAATACATTGAGTGTCAATCGGTGAATCTTGTGTTTTACGTGTTCGTAACTTGGTTTAACTTACCCGTTTGGATTCCGCACTCACGGGTTTGTCGGAAAACAGGGAATAGAGGTTACTCGATCCTCCGGGTGGACCTACAATTGGTATCAGAGCATTGGCTCGATTCCTTGTTAAAACCAAGTTGTGTTCTTGAGTTTTCAAAGATTTTTCATAAGTTTTTCAGATTTGTTATTGAAATTTGAATCAAATAGTTTGTGTTTTCTGGAAAATGTGCTTAAATCTATGAAAATCTTGATGTTTTGCTATTAGTTTTTACAAAACCTTTGTTAAAAATACATGTATACATGTTGAGATTTGGTTTTTGAATAAACTTGTGTGCAAAAATTGTGTTCGGAAAATTCATATCTTCATCGAGTTCATCATATATTCAAGTTGTTCTTGTGTTTGTTCTTGATAAATATATGTGTTTGATCTTTTATTGAATTTGAAATATTGTGTTTGTGGATTATAATATATTATGTTGACAATTGGGTCTCTGTAATGATTTGTTTGTTGAAAAGGAGATAAGCAAAGCATGGTTGTTTGAAAAAGAAGGTTTTGTTGTCAGAAGGATAAGATTTGATAAGGTTTGAGAAATATCTTGCAAGTGGTTGGTAACAATTGTCAACGAAATCACTCCTGATTTCGTCATCATAACATCAGCGACGAAAACAACATCACCATACATCAGCGACAAAAACAACATCATCATACATCAGCGACGAAAACAACATCATCATACATTAGTGACGAAAATAACATCACCATAACATCAGAGACGAAAACAACATCACCTATATTTCAGCGACGAAATCACTCCTGATTTCGTCATCACACATCAGCGACGAAATCACCCCAATTTCGTCCAACTTGAACTTGTCGAAAACACCCTGATTGCGTCGCATCTGTCCTCGAAGAACACTACTGTCTTCATCACACAAGTCCTCGACGAACACCTTACAGTTTTCATGCATACTTGTGAACATTTCTAATAGTAGCGTTTTGTTTTATTGTTAACCATTTAATTTCAAGTTTTTAAGCAGGTACAATTGTTCTAATATCAAATATGAGTTCTAATCCATTAGATTGGAGCATTAGCACGGTCCCTGATATGTCATGGGTTAATTCTTTGATGCCACAAGAAAGAATTTCGGCTAGTCAACGGGCGTGCGTGGCAAATCAAAATCAAAGTATCCAAAACCTGCTCATAAGCGAAAATGAAACGGGTAGCAATAACCGTTCGCCAAAACTCAACCACATGAACGACTATCCATCGTGGAAAGGTCGTTTTTAGAATTATGTTTTAGGTCAAAACACCGAGTTATGGACGTGTTTCACCACAGCATATAACGTCGATCTTGAGGAAGCCGGATCAAATGCTACGACTTTGGCGACCATGGCTGAAAACGACAAGAAGGCGTATGACCTTGAAAAGAAAGCGTTTGCTATTCTTACGCAAGCATTGCACAAAGATATCTATCATCAATTCGCCCATTGTACCAGCACCAAAGCCTTGTGGGACATCCTAGTTAACAGATGAGAAGGAAATGCGGCCACACGGAAGACGCGTCATGATTTACTAAAGAAGGAGTTTGAAGGGTTTATGTTTGTGCAGACTGAAACACTGATTGAGATGACAACTCGTTTTTATCATTTAATTAGTGAAATGATTTCTTACAAGGTTGTTGTATCTTCGCAGGAAATAGTCGCACGGTTTGCTGATGCTCTACCACCAAAGTGGAGCCCATTCATTGAGTTGTTAAAGCATACAGGTGTATTGGATACTGTCAGTATCTATGAGTTTGTTCAAAAGCTGGAGAACAAGGATGCAGAAGAAATCAGAAAAGCTAAACTAATTCCTGTCCCTCAAAATCCAGAGATGTACTTTGGAGGGATTGCTCCTGCTGCTAGTACAAGCCAGCAACCAAAGATACAAACAGCTTTTGTGTCAAATACTTTCGACCCAAATTCCTATTTTGGAGGAGTAGTTGCACAACCCCAATTTGACATAAATGCCTATCTTCCGAAACCTCAAGTTGCCACACCTCAGCCCCAATTTGATATAAATGCCTATCTTCCGAAACCTCAAGTTGCCACACCTCAACCCTAATTTGATATAAATGCCTATCTTCCGAAACCACAAGTTGCCACACCTCAACCCCAATTTGATCCAACTGCCTATTTTTCTAAACCACCTCAAGCCCAACCACAACAAGTCTTCTATGGTAACAAACCTGATACTTCAAATCTTTCCAAAGTGAGTGTAGAAGCTGCACGGGATCACATTGAAATTCTTACCACTATGGTTAATGCCTACAGCGGATTAGTCGCAAGTAAAATCGGAAACATTAATTTGACCAATGAAGATTATCAGCAGATAGACAGAGATGAGATGGAGTTGATGGACATTAAGTGGGCGTTTGCTAGCGCTGTGAGAAGGGCAAAGGATTATATGAGCAAAACGGGGAGAACCAGCTTGGAAAGCAAAAGGGATACCAAGTACGGTTTGACAAGGGTGCTGTCACATGCTTTAATTGCGGTGAAAAGGGTCACTTCAAACGTGAATGCACGCGACCGAGCAAACAAGGCAACCAACATGGCAACCAAAATCCCTTCCAAAATCAAACAAGTACTTCAAATCAAGCTAACAACGAAAGAGGGATACTAGCTGCTAACAACCAAACCAACCAGTCTGGGCCTTCAAACCCCAACCGAGCATTGATAGTTCAAGCTGATGAAGGATGTGATTGGTCCGTACAGTTGGGAGAAGGAACTGCATGTTATGCGAAGATCATCAGTCACATCAAGCATGTGCACAAAGAAGAATTCTCTGAAGATGATGATAGTTCGGGATACAGTGGTAGTTCGGATGAAGAATCGGATGTGAATGAGAGAACTAGTTCTGAAGGTGATAGTTTGTTGAATGATGCTGAGGAGGTCAAGTGTCAGAAATATGTCTTGATCAAGAAAGCTGATGCTACATCAGAAGAAATGGAGAAGATTCTCACTGAAGATGGATCTTTCTCTTCTCAGACTGCATTTATGGCTAATGTCTCAGCTTCTACAAGTCAGGTAAAATCTGAAACTCCTAGCATATGTAGTGATAGTGCTGATACGAAACATGAATGTGCTGATATGAAACAAGAATCTGAAAAGATTCACAGTCACAATCAGAGTTTGGTTATTGAACTGTCAAAGTGCAAAGAGGCAAACATGGCCTTAGCTCGCAACGAAAAATATTTTAAATCGGTAATTGAAACACTCAAGAAAAGTGTTTCTGAGTTATCAAAAACGGTTTTTAATAAGCAAACTGGTATTAATAATTACATTAATATCATTGAGGCAACTAAGAAAGAGCTAGCCGAGGCGAAATGTGAGCATGAAGCGATCAAGCTCAAATTGGAGAGTTAATCAAACTCCTGATATGTGCTTTATCACATCATTGATGTTCAATAACTAAAGGGTAATGTTAAAGGCGTTGGGTATAAGTCGTGTCCGCCTCCTTTGAGACACAACTATACCAAGATGCCCGATGAGGAGGAAATGCCGCGTTTTGAACCAACTGTACCCCTTGATTATGAGGAAGTTACAACTGGCTTAGGGTTCAAAACGGACAATTCATCGGAGGGCTCCTCTGATAGCAAGGAAAAGTCATCATGTGCTTCAAATCAAAGTCCTCCAACCTTTGAGGACTATGATTCTTCGGATAATGAATCAGATGTGAGTGATGAGGATAAATCTCTTGACGATAGAAAAGGAGTAGAAGTGCCTTTTGAGAATCACATTCTATGTGATCCTCCTACTCCTGCTGTGCAATCAACTGCTAAACAAGATATAGATCCCATCAAGGAAACAGTGTCTACTATTAAAAGTGATAACGTGTTTTACACTTTAGTCGGTGATGACAAAATTGATTCAAACACAGCTTTTCCAATTAAAAACGTCAATCAATCTTTGATTGATAAAGTGTTTGAAGATACTACCAGTAAGTTTTTGGAAAAGGGCATCCCGAGAGTTTCAGTAACTCAGTGTGATCCGATTCCAAAAGCTAAAGTTAGAAGAAAATTTGGAAATCAAAAATCACCGACAAAGCAACAACCTGTCGCTTTTAAGGGTAAACAACAACAACGAGCTCAAAAGCCTAAGGTTACACAACCAAAGGCTGAAACAAAAGGAGCTCGTTACAAGAAGAAATGCAAAGACGTTAAATTTGTGGCCTCCAAGGGTACTGATAAAGTTGAGACTTTTGAAAATAAATCCAATATTGAGTTTGTTCAAAAGTTCAAAATTTTGAAACGCAATAGTGATAACAATTAGTACCTCGGGGTCTACAAATTCAACGTCAGGTCATCGAACAGAATCTCCTAATTTTGTTGAAACGAGATCATGCTTTAAATGCGGGGAGTTTGTACACATTATCAAAAACTGCACAAACTCTCCAAAAGCAAATTTTGTTGAAAGAGCCCCTGCTGAACAAAGTCACCAACAACGTCGTCCTGGGTCACCAAAAACTGACAAACGCACTGTTAAAGAACAGGAAACAAAACAACGACGTAAAAATGTGAAGGTGATCGAAAAGGCTGTAAAAACGGAAGTAAAATCTGTTAATAGGAAACCTGGTTTGTTACAACCTTTAAAACCAGAAAGTGTAAATAATACACAAATTGGTAAAAGGAAAGAGGCTTGGAAACCGAAAACAGGGGAGGATTCAGGGGGAGGCTTGCAATTTAAGGACCTTCAAGAAATTGAAATTACATTTCTTGATTCTCAGGGGCAACCCAAGTCTATGAAGGCTTGGGTCCCCCTCTCCAACTAATCTCTGAGTGAGTGTGCAGGATGTTCCAGGAGGAACTATCGATATTCATTGGATTGTTGATAGTGGAGTGTCCATGCACAAGATCGGCGACAAAGGAATTGTTGCCTTTGATGGAGAGAAAAATAAAAGAAGACATAATTGTCTGTCGAAAGAAATTGAAAACCTTCGACAAAATGAAAATCATACCAAAGTTTGATTGTTTAAGGCTTTGGTCGGGTCCCCAGGATAGATTCAATCAAAATGTACGCACCTGCAGCACGTCTGAAGTTAAAAATCAACAAGATGAGCATGCAGTGTACATTTCTTCACAGTGTGATTGAAGAAAATGTGTTTGTTGAACAAACCAACCGGGTGTGCGGATGCCTTGGCGTTGATTGAACAACCGCACACTACTTCTAAAGGAGAAAGACAAAGACCTTCGCTGGTGCAATGTGGAAGACCAGCCGGACCCAAAGGTTTATGATCTTGTTGTTGTCAAGAGATTTCTTAGTAGCTACAAAAAAATTCGACTTTGAAATCCACAATGGGTGGATATCCAGTTTAGGAGAGTACTCAGATTCCTTACAAATCATGAAGCTGTTGCAGGATACGGTTTTAAATTTCATATCTCTCTTATACTTGTCGATATTTAAGCTGCTTTATGAATTATTATCATCTCGTACAGCACTCTTTGACCTGACACGTGGAACTCGAATATCACCTCACACGTGATCATTTCAATATGAAACTCATCAATGTTGTCATGGTCCGCACCGCTTACCGACGTGCCAACTCATTTTTCCAAAATTTGATAAATTATTTCTGATTAAATTAATTTTGGTAAACGGCATTGAGGTAAAACATGAGTTAACCAGCATCAGGAAATCCTTTTTGTAAATATCTTTGTGTCTTTTAAATTTATCATAGTTTGTTGATTTTAGGGGGAGTAAATCCAAAATTTGAAAATTCAAAAACAGTGAAAATTTTCAAAACGTAAAAACAATTGAAAAACAAAAATGAGTTTCCTGGCGAGAAAAAGAGAAAATGATAGTACATCAGTGGTCTGTCCAAACCTCTTCGAACTGAACTTACAATGAAAAATGATAAGCAGCTCTATATAAGATGTATCGGTAGACTCACAATCATTTTAAAGTGTGCTGAGTGATATAAATCTTAAATCGACTGAAGACCGGGTGGGAACCACACATTGGCATATGGTCTTAGTACCAAAATTTCGTTTGATTGATTGTAAAGGTTCTGAGATATGTGGTCTTTATGTTGTTTATCATCTGGGTATCATGGTTGTTTCTTTTACCGAAACAAAACGGAGACGAAGTCTAGATCTTCCATGATACTATACATACGTGTACATACTGCATACGACCTCAATAAGTGATCAACAATCACATGTCCACAAAATAAGTGATATTATATCACATTTATCCGGGAGTCAAGTTCGTCTCTTTGTTGTACGTTGTACTGACCTGTTCACGGACTTGCTCCTGTGCCCTCATGATATGAAAATCAAGTTCCTCATCAATAAGTGATTCTATCACATAGGGCTTGTTTTCAAATCAAAATAAGTGAGTTTCTCACATCTTTTATACGGTCAAACAGATGATAAACGGTATACTCACCGGTAAGACGAACTCTCATGCATACCTTGATACGGGAATGTGTCGTGTGTGGATGAACACCGGTCTGTAAGTATAAATCATACCTTAACGTATCCCCTAAACATGATTACATCTGATAAGTTGAGCTTATGTGGACAACAATACCGATAATTGTTATAGGATGCTTATCTAAATGTTAACTAATTGAGCAAAAAGAACGTTTTGGCGTGACCGTACACTAATATGATTCTCTTACCCTCGAAACTCGCAAAAAGAATGTCTGTAAAGATTTGTTTACTGCTTTCGTTTCTGCATCTTTGTATATATTTATTTATTGCTTTCCGACTTTACATTTGAAAAATGAAAAATTCCAAAAAAGATTTTAGGTGTGTTTTAATATAAACTTTATAAAAGCCAAAAAGATTTTGCTTCTAGTTTATTTTTGATTGACCGATGTTGGAACTCGAGTCTATCCTACCCAAAATCCTGATTGTAAGCCGGAAAACAATTGCATCTTCATAAACTGTCGAAGTTAACAAGTTTTGAAAGTTAAAAGATTAAAATTGATCAATTTTTAAACTTTAAAACTGTTATCAATCGGTGTTTAAATGAGATTTGATCTCATATGTGTCATTTGTTTAATTTGTCTAAATTCCAAGCGGTTGTTCTCATTACGTGTTTTGCTTTCTTGTATGTACAGATGCGACATCAGAATCAGCTAAAGGCGAAGAGAACGTGTCAGATGACAAGCCGTAAAGTGAAGACACGACGTTGATGCAATCAGAAGATCAACATGATCGGGTTGCAGTTGATCACTTTTCAACACCACAAGGATCTAAAGTTTTGAAGTTCAAAAGATTCACGAGTATCGTTCAAGGGGGAGTTTGTTGATACACTCCCTGATTGTGTCACGTGAAGACTTTGAAGATCCTTTCCGAGAATGAATGAACCATCAAGAGATGGAGAACGAGATTACAAACCTCGCGAGCAGCATCCAAGGGGGAGTTTGTTGATACATATTTTGTGGATACGGCTCGGCTCGGTTCGACTCAGCTACGAAGTGAAGGCCGTAGTCAAGACATCCTCTTGTCTTGACTCGGTATGCTAGTTACTTCGTATTGTTCGATGTACATGTAACTGCGTGTGTGCAGTATACATGTTAGATTAAGTTTGTGTTGTTTTCTATTTGATTGTTTGGACCATTGAAGCAGCCCAACAACATGCCTAAGTCCAAGCTATTTTCTGTTTGATTGTTTGGACCATTGAAGCAACCCAACAACATGCCTAAGTCCAAGCTGTTTTCTGTTTGATTGTTTGGACCATTGAAACAGCCCAACAACATGCCTAAGTTCAAGCCCAAGTCATTGGCCCAACATGAGAATAAGACCTGATGTAAGGAAATCAAGTGGTTTCGTCGATGTCCCTATGAGCCGAAGACACCCTTGTGGCGAAATCCCTCAGGACGAAATCCCATGTGACGAAATCAGGGATTTCGTCAAGATATTGGATTTCGTCGATCTGTTTTTGTCGGCTTCTTGTTTTCATCGCTCATGTTAGTATATAAACACAGACAACAGACAGAAACACTAAGAGCACAGAAAAGCTAGTCTGAATAGATTTGAGAGCGAACACTACAAAACACACACACTGAGAGTTTACAGAGACCATTTGTAAACACCGCATTGTAACCATTTCATAGCATTAATACATTAAGTGTTAATCGGTGAATCTTGTGTTTTACTTGTTCGTAACTTGGTTTAACTTACCCGTTTGGATTCCGCACTCACGGGTTTGTCGGAAAACAGGGAATAGAGGTTACTCGATCCTCCGGGTGGACCTACAAAAAGTAACAAATTAAAAGTTTTAATTGTGAAAGTGGAGGGGTGTTGGCGGGAAATCCCACTGGCATTTATGTTTTTACTCCTTTTGATATGATAAGATAAGATATGATATTAAATGCTATGTTACGACTGGATAGATACAATGTGATATGATATATATCTCTACACATAACATTATATCATGTTATCAATACTTCCTAGACGAGTATTATAAACAGAAAGCTATCGACCGTCCAGAAAACCAAAAATGAAAAACTATATTTTTAGTTTTTGTTAGATAACCTAACAGCTTATTCCTATATTAAATAAAAGAGTAAATTACTTACTAAATCCCCGTGTTTTAGTAGTTTTAAGTTTAACCACTTATATACAAAATCAAAAAGTTTAATGCTCTAAGTTCTTAAACGCTCATATTTTATAACGGGACCATTACCATGAAATCGAAAACATAAAAAAAATTAATTTTCTTTTTCAATTTTTGTCACCAAGAGATTAATTAGAACTCCACCACGTTTTTTTTTAATATTTTTTTCTTTTAGTATGTTTTCAAAAAATCTTATTTTGATGTCTTAGTGTATTTATTGATTTTATTAGATAATTGCAAGTGTTCGTTAGTTATTAATGATTTGAAGTTTTTATTTTGGTATTAACGATCAATTGGTCTTCAATCTAAAAGACTAGGTTGGCCTTTTTTCAAGAATAAATCAACTCGAATCGAGCATGTAAGTGGGAAATTCAACCTACTTAGTATGTTTAATTAAAAATTTAATAGAAATCTTCAGAAATAATCCTTTTTGAAATGAAAACCCCAATCTTGAGGGGCTAAAAGAGGAAAATTAGAAACTCTTGTGTTATAAGGAAAAATAAAAAAAACACACACACACACTTATAGAGTGTGATCAAGAGCAGGAGAAAAGGGGCAAACCCCACAATGATATTAAATCACCAAATTGAAAGAGAAACTGGGCCTCTAGCTCGTGCATGAACTTAAATTATTGATCACCTAGAATAGGGGATCATAAGGTATGTCAAAATTTCATATTTGGTGACGTTATGAAAATCGATGAGATCCATAGATTTCTATTCTTACATGGATTGTGGAAAGTAGTGTGAATTATATGATGTAAATGAACTTAGGAACAAACCCTAGATGGAAGTTTATGAATCAATTGCTAATTCTAAGTGTTTGATCATGAAATGCAATGTATATGTAAGTAGGTTTTGGTGAACGTGTAGAACACATGAAGCATAATCATGAAAATGATGTATTTGAAGTTTGATACATTGAGTTTTATGTGCTAATTGAACATATCAATCATTTTGATGTTATGAGAAATGAATATGATGCGTGTGAGTGTTATATAGTTTTTTATGTATATTTTTAGCCATTTTTAACACTTTGGTCAAGTTTTAAATTTATAAAACACGATATTCTACTAACACTAAACACACATATGGGCAAGTGCACCCATCGTGAGCGTAGTATAGTGTTGGTAAGATACCGAGGTCGTCAAAGGACACAAGAGCTTTTAATACCGGTTTATCCTCAACGTCTAATCAAATCAAAAATTTTAAAAGAAGGTTTTAAACTAGAAAATAAAAACTAAAAATGCTGAAAAATAAAAATAAAACAGATAGACAAGATGAATCACTTGGATCCGACTCGCCTTTAGTGTAACCTTTGATTATTTTCGCACTTTTGCACTTTTTAAGAGATTATCTTAGTTATTGTAGTATGCCCCTCTTTTGAAGGTGACGTTACCCTCAACCCAGTAGTTTGAGTCAGCAAGGATACAATCCTAAAGGGTTGGATTATTGAAAGATAATTAATTAAGTTATTAATGCATAATGTGGTAGACCCCTCTTTTGAAGGTGACGTTACCCTCGGCTAAGTAGTCTGAGTCAGCAGGGATACAGTCCTAAGTAGCCGGGTTAATATATTAATAGTAATTTACATATGAGGGGATCAAGAAATTCGGACCCCCGCCATCCAATACAAGTGGGTATTGAAGGAGGTCCTACTAAGCTTGACCCAGGTCCTTGCAGGATCTATACACTGAACAAGGCAAGATGTTGGTACACTTTATGTGGACGTGACTCGATTCGGTTCGACTCGGTTCGGTTCGACTCGGTTAGATTCGGCTCAAGCCCGACGTAGCAATATTCCTCCGTCGCGCGCCCCAGAGTTCGACACGCGAAGCACGGAGAGCCGCGAACCAATTCCCGTTTATACATCACCATGACATCATCATGATGATGTCACATGTTGACTAATCTTACAATCTGATTATGAGAATTCATGTCTACGTACATTATAGTCTGTTTGGCCACTACCATTGGGCCAATCCACTCAATTGGGCCGAAACCTTCAATAACCCAACATGCATGTGACGAACACTCATATGGCGAAATCCCTTGATTTCGTCGAGACATTGAGAGTTCGCCAAAGACCACACGACGAAATCCAAGTTCGTCGATGAGATTTCGTTGGCTAGTGGATTTCGTCATGGCTTTACTATATATACATCAGATAGTAGACAGAAACAGAGAGACGAGTCTGCATAGACTTTGAGCAAACACACTGTAAACACACACACACTGAGAGTTTATGAGAACATCTTGTAAACATTGCTTTGTAACCGTTTTCTAGATTAATAGATTGGAGTGTTAATCGGTGAATCTTATGTCTTACGTGTTCGTAACTTGGTTTAACTTACCCGTTTGGACTCCGCACTCTCGGGTTCGTCGGAAAACAGGGAATAGAGGTTTAACTCGATCCTCCGGGTGAACCTACACAAGACGCTTACCAAACCATTCCCTTAACCCCCGACTAGGTAGCCAACATATCTCCATATAGACCGTGGAGATATGAATGGTGTAAATCATTTATTTTAAATAGACAATAAAATAACGCCAAAACACCACGGACAAATGATAAGGAAGTTTCACCTTCAACATAAGAAACTAGTTATTAAAGTCATTAATACATAACCAAATAAAAAGTGCGAAAAGATTAAAAATAAAAAGTATTACACTAAATGCTTGTATTCACCAAGTGATGTAAGAGACTTAGGTAAACATGGCCTTTGATTGTCAAGAACTCTTACTATCAATCTTGGATCCCGAGACTACTACACACACTCTATGATGGATGATGGATGATGGTGGTGGATGATGGTGTTGTGGTGGTGGTGGAGTGTGGGTGAAGTGGGAGAGAGGTGGTTTGCCAAGGGATGATTTGCAAGTGAGCCAAGCACCCCTATTTATAGCCTGCACAGAAGCCCAGACACGGCCTCGTGTCCATTGGGCACGGCCCCGTGTCTAGCCGTCTTCTCTTTCTTCATTAAATGTAGTTTGTCTGCATTAGTTGACCACGCCCCCGTGTCCGCTGGGCACGAACCCGTGTGCAGAAGCGTATCTGTACTATCAAGATTTTCCTAGATTCTGCGAATCTTAGAGTTGACCACGGCCCCGTGTCCGCTGGACACGCCTCCGTGGTGGGTGATAGAAGCTTCTACAACTTTGTCTATCTGCAGACACTTGGGCATGTCCCCGTGCTCATTGAGCACGGGGCGTGTTCAGCCTTCTTTCTTCTTGTTTTTGCTTAGGAGGATGTTGTCGAGGGGTCGGGCATGCCACGTTTATTCCTTTTCTTGTATTTATGTTAGATTTAGCTGTCTTTTTGCTTCTTTTGTTCATTTTAGATCATTTAATCCTGAAAATACAAAAGGAAGACAAAAACACACTTTTTCCAATATTAGTACTAAAAAGGGTTAGTTTTATGTCACATTTGATGTAATTCATATGTTGCATTTTGCGCACTTCAAATACCCCCACACTTGAATCTTTGCTTGCCCTCAAGCAAAACTCTTTATAATGTGGCTTACACTCTCAAATGGAATGGATAGAAGAGAATGTTTTTGGGCTTGTCATAGAGTGTCGGGATTTCCAAGATTCTTTATTAAGTTTTATTTTTAATTATTTACAATTCTATTCGTCATGAGTTATTTAAAACATTACATAAGATAAATTACTTATTAGGGCATAACATGCCTTTTTAAAATTCCATTTATATACAAGTTCACATACCTCACGGGGGATCACTCAACACTCGGCCGAAAATGTTTTTTTGTGAAACACTCGAGAGCGGTATGGAACTTACTTCTACCATAAGCTTGCCAAGCAATCAATCCTCCTCCTTTTTAACTATATACCTTTGTAGATATCAAGAGGACTTTTGGGTGAAGGGTTAGGCTTGGGTTAAAGGTAGGTGGTTTCGTCAGTGGTTAGTAGAAAAGGGCGAAAGGCGTAAAAATTGTCGATTTTCATAAGACTTTATTTTTATTACTTTTTATTCTAATGAAGCAATTTTTCAAACAAAGTTCTTTTTGATAAGATAACCTTGTTTGTTTATTTCTTTTGGCTTCATTATCATCATTTTTTTTATAAGGAAGTCATAAGAAAAACCGAGATTTGTTACTAAAATAATGGGTTTAAAATGAAAAAGGGTTTTGGTGGGTAAAAGGGTGTTTGTTTTGGGTTAAGAAATGAAAAGGTTTAGGCTCAAAGGGGTTAACTAGGGAGATTTTGGGTAGGTGGTTAAAAAAAAGAAAAATAATGGTGTTGAAATAAAAAAAGGTTAGTCCTAATGCCTCCATCATTTACTTATTTGGGTTTAAGTTGGTAAGGACCGGGAATGTATCGTCGTGGCAAGTTCTAGAGTCGTAAGAAACCAAGCGGCTATTCACACAAGAAACGAAGAATGAGCATTTAGGTTAAAGATGTATATTTGTATGCTCAATAAAGGCTCAAAACTCACTTTTTGTGGGAATGGGTTTTTATGTGATCAAGTATATATAATCAAATTTTAACTAGATTTGTCATGCCGTTTCATAATTTCCTTATGTTAGTTCTTTTTATCACGATGCTATCGGTTGTAAATTTATAAAGATAAAACTTTTTTTGAACTTGTTATTCCCAATTTAAACCAAGACAAGTAAAAAAAACGAAACGTTTTTGAAAAAATTTGGGGTGTTTAGCGGTTCCAATAGAGTTATGTGTAAGGCTTGTTGTTAGGACTTGCAAAATCCAAGGTTTTAGCACCCCCCCCCCCCACACTCAAATTACACATTGTCCTTAATGTGTCTCAAAAATAAGTTTTTAGGTTGATTGAATGTGTAAAAAGATGTGAAAAAACAAAAATTTATGTTACTGGGCGTCTGGACACGGCCCCGTGTTCAGATCGCCAGTAACAGAAAATAAAATAAAGTAACAGAAGGCTAGACACGGGGACGTGTTCAGTGAGCACGCCCCCGGAACTGGGCATTTTTCTGCAGATGGTTGAGCACGGGGCGTGTTGGATGAGCACGGCCCCGTGCTAAACTTGCTGTAATGAAGAAAAATTGTCGGGTGGCCCTGTTTTTGTGCATGGGGCGTTGGTTCAAGCTTCCCTTAGTATCCTTCACCATCCCGAGTGTGTTTTATTTATTACATCATCATCCAAACACCAATTTAATTAAACCATCATTCAGTTACATAATAATCCTAATAAATTAAAATTCTAGATAAATGGGTCAAAAGAAACACAAGAAGTCTAAACCAAGAAGTTCTAGCCTAAAGTTTATTCTATTAGCAAAATTTCCAAAAAGATAATTCTCCCGGTTGGATGCGGCTCGAAGAACTTCTTCCTCCGGATATGGGTCCCTCATACGTCAGCGAGCCATTCCTCTATCTCCCTTGGGAGAAGAAAGGCGGGCTCATTTGCGTCAGTTTGAGGGGGTGCAACCTCCGCCGGGACTTCTTGCAAATCGTCAAGAAGAGGTTCAACGGGGATGTCATCCCATCCGGTGGGATTATTAATTCCAAGTGCTAGGTTCCAATCCTCATGAGGGAGGATTGGCTCCATTGGAGGCGTCACAAAAATATTCAACCTCTGGTGCAAGAGGTTGATTTCTTGAAAACTGTTTTTAAACCCCACCGTAAGATAATTTATACGGTCTATTAGGACCTCCTCTACCGACGTCATCTTATCAAGAGCTTCACGTAATGCCATCACGTAGCGTACGAGAGTCGCCTCAATCGAAGACCTTTTTTCCCTTCGACTGTTTCTGGAATGTGCAGAAGAAGTTCCACTGTTTTGGCTCGACATTCTACGAAAATAAACTGAAAAGAGTTTATTTTAATGAAACGGTAACCTCGGACACGGCCCCGTGCTCAATGAGCACGGCCCCGTGTTCACCTTTCTGCAGATTTTTGGAACAAGGAATCTTGGAGTTTCAAATTATTTTTCCAACTTATGAAGCATTTTTGAGCAGAAATAACTTAAAACAATGTTGTAAAACTTATTTTTAACAAGATTCCTTGAACAAAAACCTTACAAACATCACAATAAAGCTTGGAACCATGGTGATCTCAAACTCTAATGGAGGTGTTGAGGTAAAAAATGAAAAAGAAGGGAATGGACAAGAGATGAAAGGACAAGATGGTTGTTGAGAACCTTCTTTTAGAAAATACCTAGGATGGTATGTGTGAAGATCCCACCAAATCTCTGTCCCTGGAATGGTCCAAATGTGCAGGATTCTTGGCTGCATTTATAGAAAACGACAGCACGCTGCACACGGCCCCGTGTCAGCAGGACACGGCCCTGTGTGCAGACAAGATCCTGACACATTTTGTCCGTATTCTGACAAAAAGCCTGAAAGGAATCTTTTGGTGGACACGGGGGCGTGTTGACCTGGACACGGCCCCGTGTCTAGAGGCTATTTATGAAGTTTCGTCTATTTCTAAGGAATTTATCTGGATCGGGTGGTTCCTTACTGGATGGAACAACTCCAAAGTGCCTGAGATACCTTAATTGCTCTAGAATAAGACGAGAACGCAAGAGGTTGTCGGTGAGGGTGATTCATATGCTAAATGTAGGTGGACAAGTCCAGCCCTTTCCCGGGCTCTCGTTAAAGAAGGTGTATGTCGAATCGCTCGGGTCTATGTATGCATCGAACGAGGTCGATGGAGAGTCCTTCACGGCACAATCGACACAGGGATGGCTATCGCTCACGTCTTTGCTAGAGTTATAGGTGATATCGGGAACAACGAAGTTGTTTTCATCCGAATGCGATCTCAATAATTCCTCTTGGGCTTCGTCTTGAGGTGAATTAATGATATCCATCTCAAGTTCTTTCACCCAATTAAGAATTAGATCTTCCATTTGAAATAGTTCACCAAGAAGCATTTCTCCTAGAAGGGTTGATTGAGAGCATTCGAGGGAGAGATAGGGGTTATTTTTACTTTCTCCCCTCTTAAGGCTACAGGAAAACAATGGGTTAATATAGTGGGGCTTGTAATTTAAAAAATAACATTCTAAATCTTTATGAGGGCCACCACATATTTGACACCACGTACCATAAGAGTGCCGAAAGTAAAAATATCATTATCAATCATTTTTGTGTCAGAAATTACCAACCATCGAAATCTTACAGTTCTGTTTTCAGCAACTGATGCTTGGGCACGGGGCGTGTTGAGTGGGCACGGCCCCGTGTTCAGCTACTGTCTGACTTAAAACAGGATTGCCAGTACCAAAGATTGGGCACCGGGCGTGTTCAGCGAGCACAACCCGTGCTGAGCTCTGCATAAGCTGAAAAATTAAGAAAAATCCTTAAAAAAATAGAAAAATAAGAAAAAATGATTAGGCCGTTGATTTTAAGCTTTCTTAAAATTCTTGTGTCTCCGGCAACGGCGCCAAAAACTTGATGCGTGTGAGTGTTACATAGTTTTTAATGTATATTTTTAGCCCTTTTTAACACTTTGGTCAAGTTTTAAATTTATAAAACACGATATTCTACTAACACTAAACACACATATGGGCAAGTGCACCCATCGTGAGCGTAGCATAGTGTTGGTAAGATACCGATGTCGTCCAAGGACACAAGAGCTTTTAATACCGGTTTATCCTCAACGTCTAATCAAATCAAA
Organism: Helianthus tuberosus; assembly: GCA_030545235.1. NCBI lineage: Eukaryota > Viridiplantae > Streptophyta > Magnoliopsida > Asterales > Asteraceae > Helianthus > Helianthus tuberosus. The sequence continues at coordinate 173,149,335 of CM060351.1, forward strand.
AAATTTTAAAAAAGGTTTTAAACTAGAAAATAAAAACTAAAAATGCTGAAAAATAAAAATAAAACAGATAGACAAGATGAATCACTTGGATCCGACTCGCCTTTAGTGTAACCTTTGATTATTTTCGCACTTTTGCACTTTTTAAGAGATTATCTTAGTTATTGTAGTATGCCCCTCTTTTGAAGGTGACGTTACCCTCAACCCAGTAGTTTGAGTCAGCAAGGATACAATCCTAAAGGGTTTGATTATTGAAAGACAATTAATTAAGTTATTAATGCATAATGTGGTAGGCCCCTCTTTTGAAGGTGACGTTACCCTCGGCTAAGTAGTCTGAGTCAGCAGGGATACAGTCCTAAGTAGCCGGGTTAATATATTAATAGTAGTTAACATATGAGGGGATCAATAAATTCGGACCCCCGCCATCCAATACCAGTGGGTATTGAAGGAGGTCCTACTAAGCTTGACCCAGGTCCTTGCTGGATCTATACACTAAACAAGGCAAGACGCTTCCCAAACCATTCCCTTAACCCCCGACCAGGTAGCCAACATATCTCCATATAGACCGTGGAGATATGAATGGTGTAAATATTTTATTTATATAGACAGTAAAATAACGCCAAGACACCACAGACAAATGATGAGGAAGTTTCACCTTCAACATAAGAAGCTAGTTATTAAAGTCATTAATACATAAACAAATAAAAAGTGCGAAAAGATTAAAAATAAAAAGTATTACACTAAATGCTTGTCTTCACCAAATGATGTAAGAGACTTAGGCAAACATGGCCTTTGATTGTCAAGAACTCTTACTATCAATCTTGGATCCCGAGACTACTACACACACTCTATGATGGATGATGGATGATGGTGGTGGATGATGGTGTTGTGGTGGTGGAGTGTGGAGTGTGGGTGAAGTGGGAGAGAGGTGGTTTGCCAAGGGATGATTTGAAAGTGAACCAAGCACCCCTATTTATAGCCTGCATAGAAGCCCGGACACGGCCCCGTGTCCACCCGTCTTCTCTTTCTTCATTAAATGCAGTTTGTCTGCATTATTTGACCACGCCCCCGTGTCCGCTGGGCATGGCCCCGTGTGCAGAAGCGTATCTATACTATCAAGATTTTCCTAGATTCTGGGAATCTTAGAGTTCACCACGGCCCCGTGTCCGCGGGACACGCCCCCATGGTGGGTGATAGAAGCTTTTACAACTTTGTCTTTTCTGCAGACACTTGGGCACGCCCCCGTGCTCATTGAGCACGGGGCGTGTTCAGCCTTCTGTCTTCTTGTTTTTGTTTGGGAGGATGTTGTCGATGGGTCGGGCATGCCACGTTTATTCCTTTTCTTGTATTTATGTTAGATTTAGCTGCCTTTTTTTATTCTTTTCTTCATTTGAGCTCATTTAATCCTGAAAATACAAAAGGAAGACAAAAAAACTTTTTTTCCAATATTAGTACTAAAAAAGGGTTAGTTTTATGGCACATTTTATGTAATTTATATGTTTCATTTTGCGCACATCAGTATACATGGTTAATTGTTGGTTAATAGACTTGACAAAGATAGTATAAAAATCTTGCACATAAGGTGTATGATAAAATGCTTAAACGAATGTATGAATGTTGTTATGTATGACAAATGTGAATGAGAACATGTGATCATGTGATTGGAAAATTGCTAAGTTGGTTATAAACCGGAAGGTCTTAATAATGTCGGGTTGTACATTTTAGGCAACACGGGTGAAGCGTCGGGTAGCCAAGCCGGGACAAACGCTCGCTTGAAAGATAAACTTTAAGGTACGTGGCTTTATGCTTCGTAAGATTTTAATTATGATTTTGTAATGATATATGTTGGACAATGAAGCGATATTAGACAAATTCGGCTCATTCATAATTGATGGATTTCACACAAATGAACCTAATAAGCAATATCGAATAATGATATGTTTGGGATTGTTTAAAAGTGATGGTTTTCACATAAACAAGCAAACGGGTCAAAATAGAGAAAAGATAATAAGCTTGGTTCGTTCTAAGTGATGAATTTCATACGAACAACCAAACGGGCCAAAAAATGAAGTCTTAACGCATACCGGAATAAGTGAGTGAATAATGACTTCGGTATAAACCCGGTTGTTGGGTACGATTTTAATATAAGTGTAACCGGATAACGGGAACGCGGACTATAAATTTAAAGACTCGGGTAATGAGTCATAATTGAAAGATGGAGAATTCGTAAAAGAATTCGGAATAATTAAGTCCAACCATAGTAAGGTTGAACGGGTTGCATAAGTGTGATTGCGTATCGAATAACGGATACGTAAAAACACAAGGAAATTAACCTAGATAGTGAGGAACATTCATAAAAATGATGTTCTTGCGGAAAGGATGTGATCCTATAAGCTTGTTAGCTTACTTATGCAAACGGGTCAAATATTTGATTATTTAAAATATATCCGATAGCATAAATGATGTGTTCAAATATTAACATATAAATTTCATCAAATGAGGCATAAAACTAACCCTTTTTTAGTACTAATGTTGGAAAAAGTGTGCTTTTGTCTTCCTTTTGTATTTTCAGGATTAAATGAGCTCAAATTAACAAAAGAAGCAAAAAGACATCAAAATCTAACATAAATACAAGAAAAGGAACAAGACGTGACATGCCCGACCCCACGACAGCATCTTCCCAAGCAAAACAAGAGATCAGAAGCCTGAACACGCCCCGTGCTCAGCCAGCACGGGGGCGTGCCCAAGTGTCAGCAGAAAAGACAAAGCCACCACGGGGCCGTGCTCAGCGGACACGGGGCCGTGGTCAACTATAAGATTCGCACAATCCAGCAAATCTGCATAGTACAAAGATTCTTCTGCACCACGGGGTCGTGCTCAGCGGACACGGGGGCGTGGTCAACTAATAAGACAAAGCTGCATTTAATGAAGAAAGAGAAGGATGTGGACACGGGGCCGTGCCCACTGGACACGGGGCCGTGCCCGAGCTTCTATTCAGCCTATAAATAGATGTGCTTGGCTCAAGCTCAAACCATCCCTTGGCACACCACCTCTATCACACTTCACCCACCACCCACCACCACCATAACACCATCATCCACCACCATCATCCATTGTCCATCGTAGAGTGTGTGAGTCGTCTCGGGATCCAAGATTGATCGTAAGAGTTCTTGACAATCAAGGCCATGTTTGCCTAAGTCTCTTACATCACTTGGTGAAGACAAAGTGTCTAGTGTAATACTTTTTATTTATAATCTTTTGCACTTTTTATTTGGTTTCGTATTAATGACTTTAATAACTAGTTGCTTATGTTGAAGATGATCTTTCTTTATCGTTTGTCCGTGGTGTCTTGAAATTATTTTACTGTCTATATAAAATAAAAGATTTTCACCATTCATATCTCCACGGTCTATATGGAGGTATGTTGGCTACCTGGTCGGGGGTTAAGGGAACGGTTTGGTAAAGGTCTTGCCATTGTTCAGCGTTTAGATGTCCTGCAATGGACCTGGGTCAAATTTAGTAGGACCTCCTTCAATACTTCACGGTATTGGATGGCGGGGGTCCAAACTCTTTGATCCCCTCATAAGTTAACTACTATTAATACTATAACCCAGCTATTTAGGACTGTATCCCTGCTGACTCAGACTACTTAGTCGAGGGTAACGTCACCTCCAAAAGAGGGGCCTACCATAATATTGCATTAATAACTTAATTCATTATCTTCCAATAATCCACCCTTTTAGGATTGTATCCTTGTTGACTCAAACTACTGGGGTGAGGGTAACGTCACCTTCAAAAGAGGGGCCTACTACAATAACTAAGATAATCTCTTAATCATGTGCAAAAGTGCGGAAATAATCAAAGGTTACACTAGATACGAGTCGGAACCAAGTGATTCATCTTGTCTATCTGTTTTTCTTTTCATTTTTATTTTCAGCATTTTAGTTAGTTTTTTATTTTTCTTAGTTTAAAACGTTTTTCTAAACTTTTTATTTTGATTAGACGTTGAGGATAAACCGGTACTAAAAGCTCTTGTGTCCTTGGACGACCTCGGTATCTTGCCAACACTATACTACGCTCACGATGGGTGCACTTGCCCATATGTGTGTTTAGTGTTAGTAAAATATCGTGTTTTATAAATTTAAAACTTGGCTAAAAATAAGTGTTAAATGGGCTTAAAATATACACCTAATATATATAACACTTCACACGCATCAAGTTTTTGGCGTCGCTGCCGGGGACACAAGGATTTTAAGAAAGTTAGGAATCAACGGCCTAATCGTTTTTCTTATTTTTCATTTTTTTAGGATTTTTTTAGATTTTTCAGCTTCTGCAGAACTCAGCACGGGCCGTGCCCACTGAACACGTCCCGTGCCCACTGAACACGCCCCGTGCCCAATCATTGGAACTGGCAATCCTGTTTTAAGTCAGACAGTAAGCTGAACACGGGGCCGTGCCCACTCAACACGCCCCCGTGCCCAAGTTTCAGTTACTGAAAACAGAACCGTAAGATCCCGACGGTTGGTAATTTCTGACACAACCATGAGTGATACTGATACTTTTTACTTTCGGCACTCTTATGGTACTATGTGGTGTCAATTATGTGGTGGTAACCATAAAGAATTAGAATTCTTTTTTCTAAATTATAAACCCCACTATATAGACCCATCATTTCCTAGTATCCTTAAGAGGGGCGAAAGTAAAAATAATCCCTATCGCTCCCTCGAATGCGCCCAACCAGATATTCTAGGAGAAATGCTTCTCGATGAATTATTTCAACTAGAAGATCTAATTTTTAATTGGTTAAAAGAACTTAGGGAAGATTTCAATAATCTTTTCCAAGACAATAACCAAGAAGAGGGGTTGGAACCGCATTCAAACAACTTCATTGTTTCCAATGAAGCTTCTAACTCTAGTGAGGGCTTGAGCGATAGTCGTCCCTGTGTCGATTGTGCCGTGAAGGACTCCCCATCAACTTCGTTTGATGCATACATAGACCTGAGCGATTCGACATACACCTTCTTTAACGAGAGCCCGGGAAAGGGTTGGACTTGTCCACCTACATATAGCATAGGAATCACCCTCACCGACAACCTCTTGCGTTCTCGTCTTAATCTAGATCAATTAAGGTATCTTAGGCACTTTGGGGTTGTTCCATCCAGTAAGGAACCGCCCGATCCGGAAAAGTTCCTTAAAAATAGACGAACTTCATAAAACAGCCTTCCGACACGGGGCCGTGCCCAGGTCAACACGCCCCCGTGTCCACCAAAAGATTCCTTCTGACTTTTGTCAGAATACGGACAAAACGTGTCAGGATCTTGCCTGCACACGGGGCCGTGTCCAGCCGACACGGGGCCGTGTCCAGCACGCTGTCGTTTTCTATAAATGCAGCCAAGAATCCTGCACATTTGGACCATCCAGGGACAGAGATTTGGAGGGATTTTCTGACTTACCATCCTAGGTATGTTCTAAAAGAAGGTTCCTACAAGCATCTTGTCCTTTCCTCTTTTATCTATTGCCTTCTTCTTCTTTCTTGCACCAAGAACTCCATTAAAGCTTGATTTCAAGCTTTGTTATGATGTTTATTGAATATCTATTCAAGGAATCTTGTTAAAAATAAGTTACACAACATTGTTTTAAGTTATTTCTGCTCAAAAATGCTTCATAAATTAAGAAAATAATTTGAAACCCCAAGATTCCTTGTTCTAGAAATCTGCAGAAAGTTGAACACGGGGCCGTGTTCATTGAGCACGGGGCCGTGCCCGTGGTACTGTTTCATTAAAACAAACTGTTTTTGGTTTGTTTTCGTAGAATGTCTAGCCAAAACAGCGGAACCTCTTCTGCGCACTCAAGGAACAGCCGACGGGAAAGGAGGCCATCGATTGAAGCAACTCTCGTAAGGTACGTAATGGCGCTACGTGAAGCACTTGACGAGATGACTTCAGTGGAGGAGGTCCTCATTGACCGTATAAACTATCTCTCGGTGGGGTTGGAAAACAGTTTCCGGGAAATAAACCTCTTGCACCAGAGGTTAAACATTCTGGTAACACCTCCTATGGAACCAATCCTCCCTCAAGAGGATTGGAACCTCGCACTTGGAATTCAAAATCCTACCGGTTGGGACGACATTCCGGCGGAACCTCTTCTCGAAGAACTTCAAGAAATTCCGGTGGAAGTTACACCTCCTCAACCCGATGCTCATGAGCCCGCTTTTCTTCTCCCTAGGGAGATCGAAGAGTGGCTCGCCGATGTATGAGGAACCCATACCCGTAGGGAGAAGTTTTCAAGCCACTTTTAACCGAGAAATCTATCTTTTCAGAAATTTTGCTAAGTAGAATAAATAGTAGGCTAGAAACTTCTTAAATTTCTTGTGTTTCTTTGACCTAACTAGGTAGTATTTTAATTTTTAGGACTATTATGTAATTCTCTCTATGATTAATGAATGATGGTTTTAGTTAAAATTGGTGTTTTGGATGGTGTTGAAATGAATAAAACACACTTGAGATGGCAAAGGATGCAAGGGAAACTTGAACCAGCACTCCATACAGGAAAACAGAACCGTCCGACAAATTTCTTCGTTTGCAGTAAGCTCGGCACGGGCCGTGTCCACCCAACACGGCCCCGTGCTGCACAGTCTGCAGAAAAAGACCCAGTTCAGGTAACTGGACACGGGCCGTGTTCACCCAACACGCCCCCGTGTCCAGACTTTTGTTTCTCTTGTTTAATTTTGTTACTGGCACTTGAACACGGGGCCGTGCCCGGATCATACGGGGCCGTGTTCAGCGCCCAGTAACACAAAATTTTTGCTTTTCACACCTTTTTACACATTCAATCAACCTAAAAACTTATTTTTGGGACACATTGAGGACAATGTGTAATTTAAGTGTGGGGGGGATGCTAAAACCTTGAATCTTGCAAGTCCTAAATACAAGCCTTACACAAAACTCTATTGGAACTGCTAATCACCCCAAATTTTTTCAAAAATTTTCATTTTTTTTACTTGTCTAGGTTTAATTCGGGAAATTCAAGTTCTTAAAAAGGTTATATTTTTATGAATTTACAACCGATAGCGTCGTGATAAAAAGAACCAACATAAGAAAATTATGAAAAGGCATGACAAGCTTAGTTAAAATTTAATTATATATACTTTATCACATAAAAAAAACCCATTCCCACAAAAGTGAGTTTTGAGCCTTTATTGAGCAAACACTTACATATCATTTGACTAAATGCTCATTTTCGTTTCTTGTGTGAATAGCCGCTTGGTTCTTACGACTCTAGAACTTGCCATGACGATACATTCCCAGTCCTTACCAACTTAAACCCGAGTAAGTAAATGATGGAGGCATTAGGACTAACCATTTTTATTTCTACACCATTATTTTTCTTTTTTTTTACCACCTACCCAAAATCCCCCTAGTTAGCCCCTTTAAGCCTAAACCTTTTCATTTCATAACCCAAACCAAACACCCTTTTTACCCACCAAAACCTTTTTCATTTTTACCCCTTTGATTTAGTAACAAGTTCGGTTCTTTATATGACTTTTGAAAAAAAAAAAATTTTGTTGTTGATGATGAAGCAAAAGAAAATAAACAAACAAGTTCATCAAAAATAACTTTGTTTGAATAAATGGCTTCATCAAAATAAAAGTTACAAAAATAGAAAGTCATATGAAAACCGACACTTATTACGCTTTTCGCCTTTTTTACTAACCACTAACCACCAACCCAACACCTACCTTTAACCCAAGCCTAACCCTTAACCCACAAAGTCCTCTTGATATTTACAAAGGTATATAAGTTAAAAAGGAGGAGGATTGATTGCTTGGCAAGCCTATGGTAGGAATAAGTTCCATGCCGCTCTCGAGTGATCCACAAAAATACATTTTCGGCCGAGTGTTGAGTGATCCCCGTGAGGTATGTGAACTCGTATATAAATAGAATTTTACAAAGGCATGTTATGCCCTAATAAGTAATTTACCTTATGGAAAGTTTGAAATAAATCATGACGAATAGGATTGTAAATAAATAAAATTAAATAAAGAATCTTGGAAATCCCGACACTCTACGACAAGCCCAAAAACCTTCTTCTCGACCCATTCCATTTGGGAGTGTAAATAGCCACATATTAAAGAGTTTTGCTTGAGGACAAGCAAAGATTCAAGTGTGGGGGTATTTGATGTGTTCAAATATTAACATATAAATTTCATCAAATGAGGCATAAAACTAACCCTTTTTTAGTACTAATGTTGGAAAAAGTATGCTTTTGTCTTCCTTTTGTATTTTCAGGATTAAATGAGCTCAAATTAACAAAAGAAGCAAAAAGACATCAAAATCTAACATAAATACAAGAAAAGGAACAAGACGTGACATGCCCGACCCCACGACAGCATCTTCCCAAGCAAAACAAGAGATCAGAAGCCTGAACACGCCCCGTGCTCAGCCAGCACGGGGGCGTGCCCAAGTGTCAGCAGAAAAGACAAAGTGGTAGAAGCTTCTATTGCCCACCACGGGGCCGTGCTCAGCGGACACGGGGCCGTGGTCAACTATAAGATTCGCACAATCCAGCAAATCTGCATAGTACAAAGATTCTTCTGCACCACGGGGTCGTGCTCAGCGGACACGGGGGCGTGGTCAACTAATAAGACAAAGCTGCATTTAATGAAGAAAGAGAAGGATGTGGACACGGGGCCGTGCCCACTGGACACGGGGCCGTGCCCGAGCTTCTATTCAGCCTATAAATAGATGTGCTTGGCTCAAGCTCAAACCATCCCTTAGCACACCACCTCTCTCACACTTCACCCACCACCCACCACCACCATAACACCATCATCCACCACCATCATCCATTGTCCATCGTAGAGTGTGTGAGTCGTCTCGGGATCCAAGATTGATCGTAAGAGTTCTTGACAATCAAGGCCATGTTTGCCTAAGTCTCTTACATCACTTGGTGAAGACAAAGTGTCTAGTGTAATACTTTTTATTTCTAATCTTTTGCACTTTTTATTTGGTTTCGTATTAATGACTTTAATAACTAGTTGCTTATGTTGAAGATGATCTTTCTTTATCGTTTGTCCGTGGTGTCTTGAAATTATTTTACTGTCTATATAAAATAAAAGATTTTCACCATTCATATCTCCACGGTCTATATGGAGGTATGTTGGCTACCTGGTCGGGGGTTAAGGGAACGGTTTGGTAAAGGTCTTGCCATTGTTCAGCGTTTAGATGTCCTGCAATGGACCTGGGTCAAATTTAGTAGGACCTCCTTCAATACTTCACGGTATTGGATGGCGGGGGTCCAAACTCTTTGATCCCCTCATAAGTTAACTACTATTAATACTATAACCCGGCTATTTAGAACTGTATCCCTGCTGACTCAGACTACTTAGTCGAGGGTAACGTCACCTCCAAAAGAGGGGCCTACCATAATATTGCATTAATAACTTAATTCATTATCTTCCAATAATCCACCCTTTTAGGATTGTATCATTGCTGACTCAAACTACTGGGGTGAGGGTAACGTCACCTTCAAAAGAGGGGCCTACTACAATAACTAAGATAATCTCTTAATCATGTGCAAAAGTGCGGAAATAATCAAAGGTTACACTAGATACGAGTCGGAACCAAGTGATTCATCTTGTCTATCTGTTTTTCTTTTCATTTTTATTTTCAGCATTTTAGTTAGTTTTTTTATTTTTCTTAGTTTAAAACATTTTTCTAAACTTTTTATTTTGATTAGACGTTGAGGATAAACCGGTACTAAAAGCTCTTGTGTCCTTGGACGACCTCGGTATCTTGCCAACACTATACTACACTCACGATGGGTGCACTTGCCCATATGTGTGTTTAGTGTTAGTAAAATATCGCGTTTTATAAATTTAAAACTTGGCTAAAAATAAGTGTTAAAGGGGCTTAAAATATACACCTAATATATATAACACTTCACACGCATCAATAAAACATAATCTTTATGAATCCGAGTTGTGGGTTTATGAGCTAAGAATGTGGTAAATGTTTTACAATCATTTACAAACGAGTTTCAAGTGAAACAAACAAGTAACGTAAAGTTACGCGATTTTTAGTTAAAAAGAGCAAAGTGGCCTGTCGTAGCTTACGGCGGGGTCTGAGATAAACTAAATTGTTTTGTTTGTTGGGTCATGTAAGGATGTTTGTTATGTTTTAATATGTTATATGTAATACTCCCTCCGTCCCATTTTAAATGTCCAAATTTTCACTTTTAGTTGTCCCAATTTAATTGTCATTTCCAAAAATTAAAATATAATTTCCAGTTTTGCCCTTACCATTACAAACTTCCATTTTTGGTTGTCCCAATTTAATTGTCATTTCTAAGGACATTATTGTCATTTTACAACCCAAAAAATAAAATACTCAAGTATTCCTTAAGATGTGAGCTTGTGGGTCCCATGACATCTAAAATGGGACGGAGGGAGTATATAACTAAGTTTATAACAAATGTCGTATTGTAGGTGTTTGATATGATGTCACGGATGGTTGATCAAGTTTGCCAAATAACCGAACACAACCGAAGATAAAGCTACCGTTTTTGCATAGTTTGTTTTAGAATCCGAACAGTGATAAAGTGTTTTGAAATGTTTGAAATACTTAAAATGTTTTTATCAAACCGTAATTTTGTATGTAAGTTTATTTGCATTATTCATATAAATGCAAATCTCTTATAATTTCCCATATAAGTAAGATTGGGTGTTTCAGTTAAATGCAAAGTCTTGCAAGTTGTGTCACGTTTAAACATTTTAATGTGTTGGTGGTATAAATATGTTCATTTCACGTGTTTCCTTTCGTGGGTTCTCTAATTTAACATTTTACTGTTCAACATGTCATGGGGTGTTCACCTGTTTTTTTTTTTTTTTATTAATTGCATCCTCACGTTTATGATGGCACAAGCTATAGACGTCATGGATTGGTTCATTTCTCACAAGGAAACGGGTCACATGGTGTTAAAGAATACTTGCAACTTTAAAATAATATCACGTCTTTTCATGTTAGTTTGCAATCAAATTGGTCATTTTACTGTTTTTAAAGATGGTCGATCACACAAGGTTTGACAATGCATTAATATTAGTGACTAGTATTATTTAAGTTTTTACTAAATTTATTTATTTTGAATAATTTGTTTTCTTTCATATACATTGTTTACAAGCGGTTTAGTATTATTGGATGGTATAATATGATTCAAGTCGAAAATATTTCCTTAGGTGATGCTTGTTTTTTTAGTTGGTCAACAACTAATAACGAATGTGAGTATATTGAAAAAGGGAGGGAGCAAAATCTCTCCGTCAAGAAATGGCGCGAAAACCCCAGCCTATAAAGCAACCTCAAGTACACAAAGGGTTTATGGTTTCCAATTGTTCATCCTAATTATTCAATCCACACTCTCTCACTCCGAATCAGGAAACGATGAAAATGGAATCGACTCTCAAGGTAATTTCTATCTCCTCTTCCGATTATTCACATTATTTCGTTACTCGTAAACCCTAAAACCCCCTTTTTGACACCGTATTGATTATTATCACTTACTCATGTAATGTTTTGTGTTGATGCATGATTAAACAGGAATACTTTGGGTTTTCGACGTTTCGACCGTATCAGAGGGAGATTATTGAGAAGATTTTGGAGGGGAGGGATAGTTTGGTTGTTATGGCTACTGGCAGTGGCAAGTCTTTGTGGTAATTTTGAATTTATGTTTTGTTTTTGTTTCATAGTTTGAGATTAAGATTAAGGATGTAAGATTCGATGTGTTTTGGTACATACATTGGTGTGAAGGTTCTATTTTGATGCATGTATTAGTGTTTGGTAATAATTAGCATCCTTTAAAATAGGGGTGAGCAATAACTGAAACGTTAACTGAAACCAAACCGAATTAATAGAAGATGGTTATCGGTTTTTTTTGTACCCTCTGTTAACTGAAATAAACCGAACCATTCGTATTTTCACATATTTGTAGCTTTTATACATCCGTTTCATATATTTATTCATCAATTCATTTATTTATACCTCATATTTTATGTATTTATACTATCATTTCATGTGACGCTCCGCTTGCGGTGTGCACATATAATGTATATATGTGTGGGCGCTTAGGGGGGCAAAAATGAAATTGCACTAATTTTAACGTTGCTTTACTAGTTTTGTGAAAATAACGTTAAAAGCGGCGGACGATTAATCATGCATCATGTAGTGGCATTGATAACCGAAAGACAAGGGGGTACATGCATCAATCGGTCTTTGTCCCGATTGCTAAGTGTGATGTGCCTTTTGTCCAATCACTGGAAGCAGCCTCTATATTCCAACGGGATAGAGGCAAGGCTGTCTACATCTTACCCTCCTCAGACCCTACCTTAGCTTTGCTATTTGTGGGATTTATTGAGCATGATGATGATGTTACTATCATTTCATGTATTTATATTCCATTCCATGTATTTCTAAGTAAACTTTTTGCCCAACTTTGGTTTGGTTATTGACCGAAATTAACTGAACCGAACCGAACTGAAAACCGACAAACTAACCGAATAAACCGAACCGATTAACCGATAACTTCGGTTTTGGTTAAGGCTAATAACCAAACCGAACCGTACAAACCCCTACTGTAAATGGAATACATTGATAAGTTTGGGGATGCAGTTTTTGAGAAGTAGTATAATCTTGGGTTTTGGAGTGTTTGGATGAAACAGAGTGTTGCTTGTTTTAGGGTGAAATAGCTGTTTCTAATAAGCCGTTTGGCAGACCCGATGCATGAGGGTTCTGCATGCGTGGGCCCGGGGTTGTCGGGCCAACTTGGGCCTGATGTACACATCCTTTGAACCTTACCATTGCTTCAAGGTTTGCTCCTCATTGAGAGGAGTCCTCAATAAGCAGTTGGAGATTCCTTATTAAAACTTATTATTTCTGTCGGGTTCAAGTTTACAATATCCTTCTACTGAAATAAGCTGTTTTTAGTAACCTAATTATCTATAAGCAATGCAAACACCAGCTCCTGAAGTTGTAAAAGCCTCAGTAAGGTTGCAAATGAAGTGGTGCATTATTGAAACTGATGTTAAATCTAGTATTCTCGAATGTAAATTACATACAAGTTTTGTTAGATGTCCGAAGTCGGATATTGTTCTGTTATCATATTTGAAGTATAGTTGATGTAGCAGATTAGGATTTTTAAGGTTTTAGAAGATGAAAACAAGGATCACATCATGGGATTATAATCTTGTATGTCTGTTAAAATACGGAAGTGGTAAAACTGTTGATTTTCTTGTGATTAAAATTTGTAACTGACTTAACTTTTTTATAATTGTTTAATCAAGCTACCAGGTGCCTCCATTAATTTCAAATAAGACTGCAATAGTTATAAGCCCACTCATTTCTTTGATGCAAGATCAGGTATTTTCACTCTTGATATTATTTTCTGTGATCAAAGTTTAATAGATTAACAAATTTTAATGCATATGTTATTTGTTTATAGGTTATGGCTTTGAAACAAAGAGGTATCAAAGCTGAGCATCTTTCTACTGCTCAGACTAACACAAATGCACAAAAGAATGCCGAAAGTGGTCAATACGACATTCTGTATATGACTCCTGAAAAAGCATGCTTTGTTCCTAACAGGTAAAGATCATTAAACAATATTTGTTCAGAAACACTTATCGTCCAAAATTTAACTTTTGTTACAGTAATTAGTATAACATGATAACAGCAAGTATTATTTCACTAATTATCTGAATTTCTGAACAATACGAGTTAGGCCTTTTAAGTCAGTTATTGTTATGATATGATATGCTATCTTGAGAACGATAGAAATAATAAGTAATACGGTGATGTAAGCTGTTTTTACTTTTGATTCAGCTTCTGGTCGAGGTTGCTTGCCACAGGAATTTGTCTAGTGGCAGTTGATGAAGCACACTGCATCTCTGAATGGGGCCATGATTTTCGGTTAGTTTTTTGATATATATGTTCTGTTTTTGTCTTTGCTTCTTGCTTATATAACATCCGCACCTTTCAGTGTACACGTGTGTGTAAAACAATATAAAATGTGTGTATACGTATGATGTATTGTACTGGTTTTTCACATTTAGCTACAGTTTTCTTCTTTTTTTTGTTACTGAATATTTGTCTGCTTTACAGGGTGGAGTACAAACAGTTATATAAGCTGCGTGATGTTTTACAAAATGTTCCATTTGTTGGATTGACCGCAACAGCTACAGAAAAGTACGTTTTATTCGTCTCTTAGTCTTTAGTGAAAATCATGTTTGGATCATTAACAGTTATTTGCTTGTTGTTATAGGGTTAGAAAAGACATAACAGATTCACTTAAGATGAAAAACCCTCATATTGCCATTGGATCATTTGATCGTAAAAACCTTTATTACGGTGTGAAATCCATTAACCGTGGGCCTTTATTTGTGAACGAGCTTGTGGCACAAATCTCTAAGTATGCAACAAATGGCGGGTCAGCTATTGTATACTGTACGACAGTCAAAGATGTCCAAGAGGTTAGCTTTCATATATACTCCTCATATCTAATTCATGCTTCAGACTTGTGTATCTGCAGTTGACTTTATTTATTTGTCTTGATTTCTTAGATTACGACATCACTTTGTGGGGCCGGAATAAAGGCCGGAATGTATCATGGTCAAATGGCTAACAAGGCCCGTGAACAGTCACACAAGTCTTAAGATTTCCCGAACTTGAGACTTTATACAAATATTAAGAGTAAAATGCCATTTTCGTCCCTGAGGTTTGTCCACTTTCGCGACTTTCGTCCAAAGGTTTCTTTTTCGCATCTAGATCAAAAAGGTTTGAAATTTTGCCACTCATTCGACTCGTAAACTCCGTCCATTTTAACGTTAAGACAGGGTTGTTTCCATCATTTTAGCTATTAGTTTTGTTTATTTCTATCAAAATGGCAAGATTAAATGATGGAAATACCCCTGACTTGATGTTAAAAAATGGATGGAGTTAACGAGTCAGATGAAAATGGCAAGATTTCAAACCTTTTGGATTTAGATGCGAAAAAACACACCTTTGGACGGAAGTTGCAAACCTTAGGGACGAAAATGACATTTTACTCAAAATATCATCAGGCTTTTTATTTGTGTATCTTTTTGTTGGTAGGTCGTTTATAAGGGACGAGGTGGACGTCATGGTTGCAACTATTGCGTTTGGAATGGGTATCGATAAACCAGACATACGGCACGTGATCCACTACGGGTGTCCGAAAAGTTTGGAATCGTATTATCAAGAAAGTGGAAGATGTGGTCGAGATGGTGTTGCTTCTGATTGCTGGCTATACTTTTCAAGAGCTGATTTCGGGAAGGCTGAATTTTACTGTGGAGAAGCAAGCTCGGTATGTTAATCAAATGGGCGGGTCAGGTTGGTAATGGGTCAAGCGGGTTTGGGTTGGAATGACTTGTTTTAGTACGGATGAAAATGGATTGGATTGACCCGCACACATTTATAGATACTTAATGATAGGTCAATGTATTAATCTTGGTTTGGTTAATTATTATATTATGTTATGATCAGGCGACCCAGAAGAAAGCTATTATGGATTCATTTATGGCCGCTCAACGATATTGCATGCAGACAACTTGCAGAAGAAAAATTTTACTGGAATATTTTGGGGAAACATATGCTTCTAGTAACTGTGGTGAGGAATGATTTTGATTGTGCCATGACCAATGATTTTATATTTTTAATTTATCTATGTTTTCTGGTAATTAAATTGTTATCCATGAATGATTTATTTGGATAATCATTAAACAAATATTTTCTTTTTTCAGGAAATTGTGATAATTGCACTAATGCTAAGGAGGAAAGTGATATGTCTAGAGAAGCGTTTCTGTTGATGGGTTGCATTCAGGCTTGTGGTGGTTATTGGGGCCTTAACTTGCCTATAGACGTTCTTCGAGGTTCTCGTGTAAGATGGGCTAATTATATATTTAGCAAATACTATACCACTTCTATGTTCTCACTATAATACTTTTGTTTCTAGTTTCCATTTTTCTTGACAGCAAACGCTCAACTGATTATATTTCTAATAATTCTTCTTGTGTTCAACAGGCTAAAAAGATCACCGAAAACCAGTTTGACAATCTCCCGTTTCATGGACTCGGGAAGGATTTTTCAGTAAATTGGTGGAAGTCCCTAGGTTTTCAACTAATTTCTTTCGGTATGCGATGCATTTTTAGGAAATAAGCTGTACTGCTTTACTAGTTGACAAAAAGTTCTTAAGTCCATTATGCAATTTGATGCAGGTTACTTGGTTGAGACTGTTAAAGATACTTACCGAACTGTAAGGTATATATCTAACTATATTTTCTTTTTAAATTATAAATATACAAGTTGTTCGTCTTTTTTTTTTTTAATTTATTCTGAAGATCAGGCTGCCAGCTATGGTTATCTCTTATGTTGTCTACATAACATAATTTTCTGCTTGTGGAAATTTATATGAAACTGATAGAATACTTTTCTATTTACCAGTGTCGGCCCAGAAGGTGCAAAATTTCTGCGGTCATGTAGGCCCGATCACCAACCTCCGTTACTTTTGCCGATAACAAGTGAATCGGGAGGCAATGATGATATCAAAGCTGGCTCAGAACATGACGGGCTATCACAAGTAGGTTAAAAGAACATTTGATTTCTTATCTTTATTATCATTTTGGTTTACTTTTTTGGAAATATTGTTGTAAATATTATTAACTGCTATTTAGGCAGAGGTGGAACTCTATAAGATTCTTCTAGAAGAGAGAATGAAGCTTGCAAGATCTGCTGGAACTGCCCCGTGAGTTTTCGTTCTTCTACTAACATTGCTTAATGTTAATGTATTTCACCGTATATTTTCCATGAGCATAATTAATATTCGAATTTATTTTATTAAGATCAATTTTTACTTTGCAGATACGCGGTATGTGGTGATTTAACGTTGAAAAAGATAGTAGCAACACGACCGTCTACTAAAGCAAGGCTGGCTAACATTGATGGTGTCAACCAGGTATTCTAAATATTCGTATTTTACAAAAAAAAATGCCTTTTTGGTCGTTTATCTGTTAATTTTTAAATAATATGATGCAGCACCTTGTAACAAAGTATGGTGATCATCTTCTTCAAAGTATTCAGCAATTATCAAAACAACTGGACCTTTCATTGGACGGTGTTGCAGCAATAGAAGCTAATAATAACGGCAAAGCTTCCACAACACCGAAACAACCAAAAGACTTGCAACCCGCAAAATATTCCGCTTGGAAAATGTGGCAAGAGGATGGTCTCTCTGCTGAAAAAATCGCTGTACGGATTATAGTCATATAATTACTAATAAAGGGATACGAACTTCAATTATATTATTTGATCTTGTTATGAACCACTTTGAATTTTGTCTTCTAGAACTTTCCTGGTAGATCTGCCCCGATAAAAGTAGGAACGGTCCTTGGATATGTTCTAGATGCTGCTCGAGAAGGATGTATGGTTGACTGGGCTAGATTGTTCGAAGAAATCAGGCTGACCCGAGAGATTTTTGCTCAAATACAAGCTGCCGTTTTGAAAGTTGGCTCAAAAGACAAACTGAAACCTATCAAAGATGAACTACCAGAAGAGGTAAAGCTCCATTATATCGACATCCAATTTTCATTCAGGGTAACAACGGGTCAGAAACACGTAAATTCGATGTCAAAGCAAACCAGGTTGACGTGCTTGGACTTTTCTTCGGTTTTTCTATTTTTTTTAACATATAATGACTTAATATGATTGAAGAAGCAATTATCAAAATAATTAGCCGTTTTCGTCCCTGAGGTTTGGCCAGTTTTGCGACTTTCGTCTAAAGGTTTGGTTTTCCGCATCTAGATCCAAAAGGTTTGAAATCTTGCCATTTTCATCCGGCTTGTTAACTCCATCCATTTTTCTCCGTTAAGTCATGGGTATTTCCATCTTTTTTGCTAACTTAAACCGCAATTCCGTCTTTTTCAGGGGTATTTGGTCTTTTTACATAAAGTGAAAAAGACCGAATTGCTCTTTAAGTTAGCAAAAAAGACGGAAATACCCATGACTTAACAAAGAAAAATGGATGGAGTTAACGAGTCAGATGAAAAGGGCAAGATTTCAAACCTTTTGGATCTAGATGCGGAAAAAAAAACCTTTAGACGAAAGTCGCAAAACTGGCCAAACCTCAGGGACGAAAATGGCATTTTACTCTAGGAAATTATAAACACTTGATTATACTTTAGGTGACGTCTAAACCGTTCGGCCCTGGCTATTGATTTGTTTTTAGTCTATTTCTTTACCCGACTCATTTGGATCAAATGTTGTTTGACCTTGATGTATCAGGTCGAGTATTTTCAAATCAAGGCATTTTTGACAATGCAAGATCTTGGGTTGTCATCTGAAGCTATTAATGGGAATAAAACACAAGAATTATCTGAAAAGTCAATTAATGAGAAAAGCGAGGTTGTAATCATTGATGAGTCTCCGAGAAAGCGAATGAAGATTGATGTACCAGAAGAAGAGAATCACCCTTTAATGGAGGTTAATGAAGCTTCCATTTTAGCGTGGCTCCAGAATTTCGAGAATGGGGTGAGTAGTCAATATAATAACTCAAAACGTAATTAAGTTATTCTATTCAAGAAATTATATTATGATTAAAATAATATGATTTTGGGATTATATTTGGTTTAAAAAATGATGATATTTTATTGACAAAATCGGTATATTATGCAGGTTACATTAGAAGACGTATTGAAACACTTTACTGGATCAACAGAAGCAGCAGTGGTAGATGTGCTGAGTTGTATGGAGGGTGACTTCTTAATCTATAAGAACAATGTGTATAAACTTATGTGATGCAGCTTTCATGGATACAATGTTTCTATTAATTTTTATTAGTGATGAAATGGAATTGAAACCGATGTTATGATTGTAGTTATATTAGAGTAGGCTTTTCTTTTAACATATAAATGCACTTTTAGTTTTCGTCCATATTAGGCAATGTACGCCGTTCAGCATCATTATGAAGAAGTTAAGACATTGGGTAAAATGGACGACAAAATTAGGCAATGTACGACGTTCAGCATCATTATGAAGAAGTTAAGACATTGCGTAAAATGGACGACAATAATTCTTTAACTACATTGCTTATATTATATGAAAGTGTTGATCACTGAACTAGGCCCCCCCGCCTATTAAAGAGATCTTGAAAGTTTTAGAAAATCTTGACTGAATCATGTGGTTAGGATAAACAATCAATTGATAAGAAACGGTTCCTATTGTTGATCTATGTATATGAACGAATTACAATGGTTAAGCCGGCGCCCTATTTACACAGCCAGAAACCTATTTAACCATCGAGACATTTCACAAAGAACGCAACGCTTCAGTTTAATTCAAACACATCTCCATAAGTAACCTACTTTCCATCACGTGCAAAAGGTCTTCCACCCCGGGTGGCCTTAGGGTATTACACCATGAATAAAATTGTTATTATTGCTTGAATGATTTAATTACAAGAGAATCCTATATATATGATTTTATATTACATAGTCTAATATAGTTGCTCTAACATAGGGTAAAATTGTTAACTTCAAGGAAAAGTTGTTCAAGTTATATGTCAAAAGTTTGTGAAAAAAAACTGATTGGTGCTGCTAGTACAAGGGTTGTGTGATCTGAGTTATCATGATTCATGAACCATTAGAGCAACGAGCTTTGGCCGCCTCGAGTCAGTCATCAAACTGACAGACTAAAGCTAGCACGCAGACTGTTTTGCCCTTAACACAGATCTTTTATATGAACGTCTTTTTTCTCAATCAGTTCAATCCACCTATTTTTCCTGAGTTAAAAACTCAGTTTTTGTTAAGCTCCAAGTGGGTTTTAGTTATTTCTTGTAACAAATACTTCTATTTTGTCATTTGAAATGATTTGCCTAAACTAATTTAGCAATTTAAAAATCTAGTCAACAAGAATATGGAAGCGAAACTTGTTTTGGGGCGCCAAGGAGGACAAAAAGAAGACAGGTTGGTTGAGTTGGGAGGGAATTACTTATCCCATAGAGGCGGATGGTTTGGGGCTTACACGGCTTCGTTATGCTAATACATCTCTCACAAAGTGGTGGTGGCAGTTCAAGAACGAGCCAAATTCACGGCTCTAATAGATAGTGGCCTCCCCTTCCTCATGCCAAGAGCCTTCCAGGTACGTGGAACACGATAGCAAAGCTGGAAAATCGGTTGGAATAGTTGGGTCTGAAAGAAGATCAACATATTTACGTGGAAAGCGGAAATGGACCGAATCCCAACCCTTGTCGACCACCTAATTTTGTCACTTTGACGTGTCTGTTCGGAGCTTTGTCAGCAGGTGGTGTGGACTGTGGACTCCAACCGAGATACGTTTTCTCGGTTCGTGATTTTCTCTTCATTCACAAACATTCGATGTTGGGTTGGGCCACCGGAAAAGCAAATTCTTTCAAGGAGTGACTTTGACGTCTTGTTGGTGTATTTGGAAAGCTAGAAACGAGCAAACCGACTTTGGTCACTAAAGTGATAGAAGACATTAAATCACTTGGATAAGTATAGATCTCCGTTTAAATCTCTTTCATGGAAAAATTGGTGTAAATTCCTTGTAGTAATTCGTTTTGGTTTTGTGCTTACCTTCTTGCTAGTTTTAAATAAAAGAGCCGTTCCAAAAAAAAAAAAAAAAATTTGATTATATGCATTTAATGTTAATTTAAATTGGTGTCAATGCAAATAACAAACTTTAAAACACTTAAAACGAAATTCAAAATTTTGTGAATATATTCGGATGGCAGATTGTCAACCTGACAAAGTCAAAACACATGACAATCAAAAGTCAAACCTCTTTATGTTAGCTGACTTAGTTCTTATGCAACAAATCCCGAGTTTCCAATTCTACCCCTGCAAAATCATGTTTGGCTGAAGGAGGTGCATCTAGAGGTGACTTGCATTTCTTCTGTAACTCCATGAATCTTTCAACATCAAAATTATGCTTTTTCATCAACTTTTTTCTACGCGACAAGAACAGCCTCTTCATAAAATCTTGGTATGTCGGGTCCCTCGATGTTATAAGAAAATACGCGTACCCAACAATTATGCCAGATGTCGTTGCGAAAAAAGCAATCGGCTCCATGACATCCCAAGAGAATTCCCAGAATGTTAAACGAAAAAAGAGCCCGATTTGAGCTAGTGAGAACCCAAGCCCGGTATAGAGGATTCGCCGGACCTGCTTGTGGGCCAACTGGTCAATTTCTTCCTGTTTTGCTTGTAATTGCTTTAGCTCCTCCCTCCTTGGATCATCGTCGGGTGTTAGGGCTAGCGGGACCGCCCTTCTGACTAGATCCACCACCTGAGTTAAAACTATATAAAGTTAGATTACTTGGTATCAGATTCTAAAGATGAATAGGCAGAAAATCGTTTACCAACTCCGATAGGTTGGCAGGTTGAATAACATGGTCCATAAATTATTCATGTCAAAGATATTAACACTAACCCGATACATTGAAAATCGTGAAACCCAAATACAACCTGTTTAACCCATTTATTTAAACAAGTCAAACTGGCTGTAATCAAATTGTAAACGTGTTTAACAGGTTAGTGAGTTGTAAAAAATGAGTTAAGCGGGTTGACAGGTCGAACTGTTGACCCGCTTATTACAGGTTAAATATGACAGCCCAAAACTTTTCGTTTTTGTGTCGTGTCAGAAATTGCCACCTCTAAGTAGGTGGCCAAAATGGGGTTTTGTCCATTTGACCTGTCAAGAAAAAATTATAATCCATTATCAAAAGTGCAACCTCTGTTTAACGTATTAAAACTTCTATACAACACAAAGTCACAAACGCACTGCAAACCGAGCTTGCATCAGGAATCATTTTATATTTTACTACCTTTTAAAAAGGTTTTGCTAAAAAGCAAGATGCTTCATTATCAAAAAAGTGGAATCTGAGAAATAGATAAAGATCTTTTGTACAAAGGAATCAGACAGCTTAAGCATAATGCCTATAAAGACTATGCTTCTCTAATCTCTACTACTTTTTTCTAATGACCTTTATTCCTAAGCACTTTCAAGTAAAGAAACCATACAAAACTACTTGAAAACCGTGTGACTTTCTACTCGACATGTTTATAAAGTTTGGTTATTAGTTATTACTAAATGTCTAAAAAAACATTTCAAATCAATTGGGAAGAATATTTTGTAGAGATGAGTCAGGTGACATTGGGAATATGGAAATTGTCACAATCCTTACATGACAAAGAAGAATACCAAGAAATGTAACTAAATTAGATTATTTAAGAACGGTTTTTGAGCTTGACAAACAAAGCTCCTAAATTTCAACTGGCAATCCTATATTTTTCAAACTTGGCAAAAACATCTACGGTGAAGTTAATCATTCATATCAAACAAAAAAAAACTAACAAGATAAAACAAAGAAAATGCGAAAAATAAACAAAACCATAGAAAAAAAGTAAGTATGCAGCTTTAGTGAACACAAAATCAAGAGAAAGAACACAATCAAACACATTTAGTAGGCATCATCTTCGTTTAAAAAAGCATCGCTCTATGTACAACCAAAAGTTGCACCCCTCTCATCTCGTTTACACATCAGCCTTTTTATCAAGTAAACCCTTCAAAATCTCTTAATCCTTTTAAGTGTTTTTAAATATCAGCCTCCTACAGACCTTAACTTTGACCAATTTTGACCCAGATGTACATGAAGCACCGCCTCAATAACCAATATACTTCAAATTCTTATTAGATGAAGCCTAAAGATCTGGCTCATAAAGTGAGATTCTTTCCCTAAAGATCTGGCTCATAAAGATCAACTAGATGAAAACCAAAACAGAGCACTTATGTCAATATTTTCCATCACCAACCATAAGATCCTGTTCTTCACCCTATCAACTTCTATGGATAAACCACATTTCAAATCTCAATATTTCCAATCAGTAGATGTAGAACAACACACACTAGTTCCATAAACACATTTTAGCACCCACAATTAACTATCTATTATCAACCCTACCTAAACATTTGCATCACAAATTTAAACAACACAAACCTAATTCCCAAACAAAATCAATCAAACAGAGACAACAATGTCAAATTACACTTATCAGGATGAAGGTAAACTTTATCTCAAAAAGTAAGAACACCACCAGTAGTTCAATACTTCAATAAACACATTCAAGGCCCCATAGATTCAAATAATCTGTCTAACTACTAATTATCAACCCTAGCTAAACATTTGCACAATTGCACCACAAATTAAAACAACACAAACCTAATTCCAAAACAAAAAAATCAAACAAACAGTTATAAGCATGTAACATCATACCTTATCAGGATGAAGATAAACTTTATCTCTAAAAATAAGAACAACACCAGCCTCATCAAGCACACTAGCAAACTTCTTCGCTTCATCAACCGATTTCGCAACACCGATACTCTCACACGCCTGCAACAGCTCCGAATAACCTATCACCTCTTTTCCTTCCGTACCGAACTTCGTCTTCAACGCGTCCACATTCACCAAACGCATCAGCTTCTTCGCCTCCGCTACCGATATATTATCTCCGTCACTAACCGCCGTCACTCCCCCACCGTCTCCGCCTCCAGCGACCGTACTCAAAAACAAACGGTTACCGATACAGTTACAGTTAAAAAACCTGTAACCAGATTCAACGGAATCAACGGACGCAACGGTTCTCGATCCATACCTGTACGGTTTTGACCTGACAATTGTTGAAGATAAGCCTTGTTTCAGCAACGAGAACGATGATTTCCACATCGTTTTGCTTTGTTTCTCTCTCTATATGTATATGTCTGTATCTATAGATTTGGATGCGTAAATCGGTAGTGCATTTTGAAGAATTGAAGAATTGATTCTGTTTTTTTAGGTGATTAAGAGGTTAGCAATGGTTGTTTTAGAGAGAGAAAGTGATGAGAGAGAGAGAGTAATGGAGGAGAGAGAAGAATGGACGGAAAAGATGACGGAGCGATTTGACCGTTTAAATGGAAAGAGTAACTTTATGAGGTTATGGGATAATGACGCGTGGCGCGCGTGGAATTGGAAAATGGAAAGCGTGTGTTGCCCCCACTTTAGAATTGCAATGTGCGTGTGCCGACCTTGGAGAATTCTAGGGTTGTGGTTTTCTTAATTTTATGTAGAAAAAAGTGTCCGGATAGTTTTATGGTTTGTTCATTTTTCACCTTTAGTCCCTAACTTTTTAAAATTACACCTACAGTCTCCAACTTTTTCAATTTCGTTCCCGGATAGTCCCTGACGTGTAACTAGGTTAGTTTTTAGTGTTAGGTGCGTGTGAAATGACAAAAATACCCTTATTGTCAAATTAATAGCTAAAAAGTTAAAAGAAATATAATTAATATTTTACCATTTATGTGGGACCCACCACAAACCCCACCCACCTCATCTCCCCCACTCCACACCACCACCACCACCACCACCACAATCTCCAGCTTCGACCACCACCACAATCTACCAAATCCATTCGAGTCCACCAGATTCTCTCTCATTTTCATCAAAAGTTCACTTTTCTGTTGGTCAACACTTAAAATCTCAAATCACTATCATCAACCAGACTCTAAATTGACCCACAAACACCTAAAATCCTAAACATCAACACCGATTTCAACACAAAATCGTTGAACTCAAACTCCATCTCAACTGGATAATCAAAAAACAAACTTTGATCTAAAAAATCTGGATAAAATGAAGATGAATTACCTGAGCAAAAGAGTACAAGAGGCTGGTGCTTAACGATCTTGGAGCAGACCATGAGTGAATCACCTCTGTTTCTATTTCTGAACCCATTTTTAACTCCAAATTTGCAGTTGCAGAGTCTGTATCTTTCTTCTACAGGTGCTTAAAAATTTGATTTAGATAGAGAATGGTTGCTTGAAGTGTGTATATGATTACAATTGTGTTTGATCTAAGAAATCTGGATAAAATGAAGATGAATTACCTGAGCAAAAGAGTACATGAGGCTGGTGGTTGTGATAGTGGTGGTTACGGTTAAGTGGGTGGGGGGTGGGGGGTTAGATGGTGGTGGTCGAAGCTTGAGATGGTGGTGTGGAGTGGGAAGATGAAGTGGGTGGGGTGGGGTGGGTGGTGGGTCTCACATAAATTGTAAAATATTAATTATATTTCTTTTAATTTTTTAGCTATTAATTTGACAGCAAGGGTATTTTTGTCATTTCACACGCACCTAACACCAAAAACTAACCCAGTTACGCGTCAAGGACTATCCGGGAACGAAATTGAAAAGGTTGGGTACTATAGGTGTAATTTTAAAAAGTTAGGGACTAAAGGTGAAAAATAGGCAAACCACGGGGACTATCCGGGCGCTTTTCTCTTTTATGTAGGGGTGAGCAAAAGGAAAAACCTGACCATTATCTGATCCGACTCGAGAATCGATCAAACATAAAATACAGAACTGATTAACTATTCTAAATATAGGGTCGGTTCCGGTCTATAGGTCCAAGTCGGGTTTCACCATGAAAAAAACCGAGAACCGATCCGACCCGACCCTATTTTATATGAAAAATTAGAACCGATCTAAATACCTAGGTACTTGAGTTCGGGTCGGGTTGGACATATTTTCGGTTCGGTTCTTGGTTATTTTTCGGTCCGGACCTAAATTTGCTCACCCCTAATTTTATGAACCATTTATTTTTCTCAACTTTAAGAGTTAAAATTCTATGTATGTGAATTTACCATTGATTTAAGATATATTTTGATGATATTTTTATTCTGAGGGTGTGAACGAGAACGAGGAATTCAACTAAATTTTCAAGAGGTGTGATTGGGATTTTCGCCTAAAAAAAATAAATCAGGGGTGCCCGCCCACCTACCCGTCCACCCTTCTTTTAGGGTCCTTTCTACCTCTCTCATTCAAATTGGTTGTCACTTCATGTGGCCCGCGGATGCTCTCCAAAAATACTGGTTGAAGGTGATTCTATTACTGAGTAAATGTTGTTAAGTGTGTGATAAATGTTGATGTTATATTTACCACATGTCCCCACTAAGTTCTTTCTATGTTTTGAATTACAAAATATAGGTGGTCCCATGATCACCTCCGCCAATAGAATGGTGAGCGCCATCCATTTCATGTGTGGCCCCTTTTCCTTTTCACCAATCATCAATTTTCTTGTTTTTATTTTTTTATTTTTTTATTAGTAGTTAGACCATGTGTAGTAAGAAGAGAAGACCCTTATTCTTATCACATGGAAAAAAAAAGGTGAAGAATAATAATATTTCTTATATCCAAACATGTAATTCGTATGTGTCGATCTTCAATGAAAGTAAAATAGTTTATGCATGTCTTTATTTCTTAATCACATGCTTTGTAATTGTTTTCAAATCCCTTTCTTTTAATCATTTAAACATTGCTTCACCTTAAATACATCTTGATGCTTGATGTGACCGTATCGTCCCGATCAATCAAAAATCCAATTAAACCTAGGTAGCTAGGGTAAGTCGGGTATCGTATCCACGAAGAGCATGTGGTCAATATCGCACGACCTGTTCGATTAGTTAGACTATTTACAAAAATGTACAAAGAGATTATGAAGATTGCTAATTTTCTTTGTTTATTTGATTTGAAAAGAAATCGGAGTGAACCGACAAATTTCTATTATCGAAAACAATGATTTATTAATTAAGATTGCAAAACTAGCTACTTAATTGAAAACAAGAATTGGGACTACGGATCACACCGGTTCGATAATTATAAGACCTAGGGTTTCTACATGTTTTAACTTGATTCAATTGCATATAGTGATTAACGGATTTCTATCACGAAGCTTAGGTGCCAATTGCTATAAACGTCATAGACAACGGACCGTAATGCACTTCGTTACCTCGGACATGTAAATCCTAACCTAAGATAAGGCATGATTGCACCTAACCATTTCGCAAAGTCAAATTTTATAATCACTCGACGATTTACGAATTCGAAACAAATGCAAGACAATTATCAAAGGTTTCAAATACTAAACAATTTGTCACAAAATCAAATCAAATACAAATGTACAAACCCTAGAATTCTTACAAAAATCTACACCGGGGTGAAACCGAGGATACTAGCCTCTCATGGTTGAAGGGACACGATCACCGGATGACGAGCACGAACTCCGAACCATGACCTTGAGTCTTGGAGGGATGATGGAGGTTAGGGGTAAGGGTTTGGATGGTGGAGAATGGATGAAGATGATGGTGATGGTGGAATGATGGGGATTTGATTAGGGTTAAAGGTTAGAGATGAAGAATGTGGTGTTAGAGGTGATTAGGTGATGGATTAGATGTTTTGGAATGGGTTAGATGATGTTTAGATGATCCCTCATGGTGTCTTTATCATTCACCACTCGTAACCCCCAAAAAACTTGGTCAAAGATGGTTTTAATTCGTCCCAACAACCAAGAAACTCAAATTTCGCGATAGCAGAAACTAGGGGGCGTCGCCGACGCCATCTAGGGCGTCCCCGACGGCCCCTGGATGTTCCAAGTTCTTCCGACGCGCTAATCCACTGCCTACGAACATTTTTCAGCGACGGAGGGTTCTGGAGGGCGTCGCCGATGCCCCCCATGCGTCGCCGACGCTTCCTGGTTTTGCTGGTTTCCTGCGAAAACTGTTTTCTTCATAACTTCTTCGTTATAGCTCCGTTTTACTCACCGTTTTCGCCCACGTACTCGTAATTCAGCCCTCTATCATGCTATCTTCCAATATCTTCATTTTGAATCCATTAACATCCCCCAAAACACATTCAATCTTCGTGGTTAACCAAGTTTTGTCCATTTCACATCCCCGGTTGATCTCGTTCGCTCCCGGTGCTCCGTAAAGTTCCCGATTAGCTCCTTAAACTCCGTAAGACCTGCAAAACACAAATCCTATTAAAAGTAAGCTATCCGATATTAAAAGTGATGTAAAAACATCAACTTAAAACATAATAAATCACCGGGTTTCGACCACGTATCACATCCCCACACTTGTCATTTGCTTGCCCTCAAGTAAATCTGTTTTTCACTTTCACCTGGGTCGAACGAGAACACACTTCCCATCCTTGAGACGTAAGCTAAGGTGTAATGTCATACCCGGTTCAAGAGTTTTACAATTTTCAACATATTTAACAATAAATGATTAATCAAATAAATATGGTTATCCAAGATTAACCCGCCCTTGAAACTCACAAGTTATACATACCCCTCACAATGTTCTCTCCCCTTAGTTTACAAATTGGCTAATTTAATGGTGTATTAGCACTTTTAAAGTGATCACTCAAAACCGAATAGAACACGTACCCGCATAGGCTTGCAACTCAATCATTCTCCACCACCGAACACAAATACTAAGCACAAGTCAAAAGGTCTTTAAAAGGGTTGTAACGGGGCTAGGTTAAGGGTAGGAAATAGGATATTTTTAAGTGGCTAAGGTGATGAAAATTCGATTTTTATTACAAACTACTATACTAAACAAAACTAACTATAAACATCAACTATGAGGCAACAACTTTTGCCTTTTATTCAACAAACTACTAACACATCTTTTTGTGCTTTTCTCAATGTTTTTTTTTTCATTTTTTCGCAACATGTTCTGATTTTTGTTTTTTTGTTTTTGTTTTTTTTTCACAAAGTCAAATCACAACTACATAAACATATACTCCTATAATCGAACTTTCATCACACGGGTTTAAAAAGAAAAGGCTTATGGTTATGGGCTAAATGGGTTGTCAAACGAAAGGTTTAGGCTCAAATTGGGCGACTAGGATATTTGTTTGGGTATGGATAGATAAATGGTTTTAAAGGAAAAGGTTTACCTAATGCCTTAATCATTTTCGTGCTTGTATTCGGTCTATGGTCTCAAACGTATCAAAAGATGCAAGTTCTACAATACATGACTAATGGTCCACTCAAACAAAGAAATATGTGTATATATAATGTATACAAGTGGCTCAAAATCTCACATATAAGGGTATGGAATATGATATGCATAAATTGCAAGTTTCTTAGGCGGATTATTCCCAAATAACCACCCGCTAAATACCCGTCATGCTATTAATTCGAACTTGACCATGACAAAAGACCAAATGGATCGTGTCATCCTTCGTTAACTTAGTTACTTGTGCTTTTAAGATTGCTTCAAACAACGACATTTTGAAATTTTTTTGAAATTTCTCCCCCATCCCCACACTTGAGGTAAACATTGTGTCGCAACCCCCGATCCCTTATCTGTCCCGGGAACGGGCGGACGCGAACTCAGAGTTTCGGTGGTATCAGCTTGTTAATTTGGCAGCGGAAATTACATCAGGACCGTAGTTAGGAAATGTTTATCAGAGTAAAACCACCATATTTGATATTAATAAACACATGGGTAAAACCCAAGTTTCTTATTACAATACATTTATAGGGATAATCCCTATTTTATTGAATTTAAAACATCGTCTTTTAGGTAACTTCTATAGCCACATTTTTCCCAAGCCTTCAGTGCTCTCCAGCTGGCTTTTTACTAATTGGCTGTCACATTGTGTTACCTGAAACGCGTTTTAAAAACATTTGTCAGTGGAAAATACTGGTGAGTGAATCCCAGTTTAATCAAGAAACATTTTATCAATTAAAACAGTATTGAGAGCGATCACATTGTTTATTTCTACACAATTACTCATTCAGTACTGTCAATCCTGACTGGTGGGTCATATTACACATTGGCTAACTCGTTGTCCAATGGTAACGTACTGTCATGTAACACCCCAAAAATGGGTTTGGTAATTTAAACCCGGTTAATATAAAGGAACGGGTAAGAATACTGTTAGGGGTAAAAGTGAACCCGTAAATGAATATTAACTAGGAATAATTAACCTAGTTGAATATTGGTATCGTTGGTATTAAACGAAGGATTGTGGCCTTATTTAATTAAAACGAAACATGAGGGACCAAAGTGAACAACTTGAAAGTTGTTCTATTAAAAGAAAACAACACACACACACACACACATCGTGTGTGTGTTCTGGAACGAGCAGGAAGGCTCCCATGGAGCCAAAACCCTAGTTTCAACAATATCGTCAAATTGAAGGGCCAAATGAAGTCTAAATTCATAACCGAACGTGAATTAATGATCACCCAGGCTAGGGGATCATAAGGTATGTTAAATTTTGATGATCCGTGAAGTTGTAAAGTTTGAGTAATCATCATAATCGTGGATTATGTAGGGATTAGAGAAGCTATGGCTAAATTAGTGGTGTATGCTCATTTAGGAACAAACCCTATGTGAAGATTTTTAGTAAATTGCTATAATTTGGGTGTGTGGATGAATTACTACACTTAGCTAAGTGGGTTTGTGTATAATCTATGAAATGGTATGAACTTGATTATGAATATGTGTAGTATGTGATGTGTAATTGTACATGGATTGAGTATGGTATAGACTTTGTATGATGGTTACTTGTATTGATGAATGGAAGTGATAATTAGGAAGAAAATCATGAAATACTTGTACATCATGCTTAGAAAGTAGTACGCACGCCAAGTGTTTGATGAAATGTCTAAAAGACAATAATAAGTGAAACTGTATGCTAGTAATGGGTAACCATATCTAGTTCATGTGAAGATTTTGTAGGAATAATGTTGAGTATGCTTTATGCTTGTTTGAATGGATTAACGAAGGTCATTTATGAGATGTGAATTTGATATGGTTGTTCATATGTGTAAGCATATATGCTAATAAGAATGTGAATGTAATGACATGAATGTATAGGAATCATGTCAAGATGGTTGAGAGCGTGGAAGGCTAACGGGCTAAGGAGGCTCAAGTAAGCGAACGCAATTACGGACGCACAAGGTAAGTGAACTCCGAACTTACTCTTTTGTTGTTAAGGTATATATGATATATGGTAATTATTAAAGGTAACGTAAGAAAATATGAATCGATGTTATTACTGAGTTAAGTTTTAATGAAAAATGGGTCGGAAGTGATTAATAAAGAGATATGATTAAATTCGGGTAAGAAAGGAAATGTAAACAATGAATCATGCATAAAGATGAGTTATGTGTATTTGAGATCATGTTCATATGAAAAGACGCTTATGATACTAATCGTTTTCTATTGAGAGTTAATGTAAAGTATAGGCGTGTTAACAATGAAAGTGAAGGTTAGGTGCGCAATCCGATGCTAGTGAAGGAATGGATGCATGAAGGGGCTGGTATAAGAGAAAGCAGGATATGTTGACGCCTTACTATGCATGTGTTAAGATTTATTTTTATTATGTCACCTGTTGTTATTGAATTGATTGAGTGTGGTGACTGCAGGCCGTACAGAGTTTGGACGTTTCATCAAGAAGTGTACGCGGTTGAAGATCGAGTCAATACATGGATTGTACGTGGGTGCGTTGTTGGCACTTAAATTGATATAAATATGTTAGTTCGTGATTAATTTATAGAAAGGGATTAATGTATTTATTTGAAAAGAAAGAATATTATGAAAGAAATTTTAGGTATGTACTTTCCGCTGCGATAAATGGGTTAAAACGTTTTAGGGCGTTACATGTCATCCCGACTTACTACTCGCAGTAGTAAATTTTGTATACAAAACCCCAACATACCGGCAGTAATTGAAGAACTACAAAGACTCAATCACCGCTTAATCATATTGTAAAACAATTAAGGTTTTGTAAAATATTACAAAAAGGTTAACAAAAATTGGATAAACTCACATTGTTATCTTAGACTTCGCGTAAGGGTTTCCTGGATATAATCTATAATTCATACAAATGTACATTGGTTAGTATCATAACCCTTTGAAAATATTAATGATACCCTCCCCGAGACGACATTCCAACAACTACATCGGGCAGAACCACGACAGTTGTTACGGAATCCTAAATCAATCGGGCAGCGTATCTATTACGAAACTGGGGTTATAATACTTACAACGGAGCAGAACCTCGCTAATTAGGGGGTATAATACCAGCTTTCTATGCCTAATATTTCAGAATTTGAGATACAGAAACGAATTGTGAACGAAATTTGGTTGAACCCGATGGCCTTCTTATATAGTGCTGAAATCTGGTCTCCACGCGGCCCGCGTAAAGAAAGGACAAGGGTTACGCGGCCCGCGTCAACCCTGGTCAACGGACTAGCTTGTGCGGCTCATCCTCTAGTCCCGCCACGATGATGACACGTGTCATCACCGGGCTGCGCCACTATTTCGATCTCACGCGGCCCGCGTTAGCTTAATGGGGGTCTTACACGACCCGCCTGAACTAAAGAAAACTAACGAGATCAGATCATAGCCTTGATACCACCCGCGTAAGGTTGGGGTGGGTCCTACGCGGCCCGCCTCAACTTAATATTTTCATATTTTTAATTATTTTTAATGTTATACTATATTTCGGGCTGGGTTTTCACATACGGGGTGTATTTAAAGACATATTGGGACATTTCAAAATATACTGGGGTGTCGGAAATATTATGAGAGTGTCGTTTTACTGAGGGTTGTTACATCCTCCCCACCTTATTTTAGAGCTCGTCCTCGAGATCTACTGGAATAAGTGTGGATATTTTTTTTGCATTTCTGACTCGAGCTCCCATGTGTACTCAGGTCCTCTTTTGGAGTCCCACTTCACTTTGACTAGAACTAGTCTCTTATGCTTGAGATTCTTGACTTTCCTGTCTTCAATCTATAGAGGCCTTTCTACAAACTTAAGTTGTTCATTTACCTCTATATCCTTAAGAGGTTCTATTAATGATTCATCAGCTAAACACTTTTTGAGATTAGATATATGAAATACATCATGTATTTCTGCCATTTCCTCTGGCAGTTGTAGCTGATAGGCTACAAGTCTTATTCTTCTAATAATCTCAAAAGGTCCAATATACCTGGGACTTAGCTTTCCCCTTTTGATGAATCTTACTATTCCTTTCCAAGGAGAGACCTTTAATAATACTTTATCTCCTACTTGAAATTCCAATGGTTTTCGTCGGTTATCAGCATAGCTTTTCTGTCGGTCACGTGCTGCTTTCAATCGTTCCTTGATTTGAATAATCTTGTCGGTTGTTTCTTGCACTATCTCAGGTCCAGATAGTTGCTTTTCCCCAATTTCTGCCCAACAGACTGGGGTTCGGTACTTTCGTCCATAAAGTGCTTCGAATGGTGCAGCATTGATACTTGTGTGATAACTATTATTATAAGAAAATTCTATTAAAGGTAAGTGATCATCCCAATTACCTCCGAAATCAATTACACAAGCTCTAAGCATGTCTTCCATTGTCTGAATCGTCCTTTCACTTTGTCCGTCTGTTTGAGGATGATAAGTTGTGCTTAGATTTAACTTGGTTCCCATGGCTTTTTGGAAACTTGACCAAAAATGAGAGGTAAATCGACTATCTCTATCAGAAATAATTGATAAAGGAATTCCATGTAAAGAAACAATTTCATTTACATATAACTTAGCTAATTGTTCCATACTGAAAGTTTCCTTCATTGGTAGGAAATGAGCTGACTTGGTTAGCCTATCTACAATCACCCAGATTGTATTATTTCCTTTCTTTGTTTTGGGTAATTTAGTAATAAAATCCATTGTTATCAATTCCCATTTCCACACTGGTATTTCTAATTGTTGCAATAACCCTGAAGGTTTCTGGTGTTCAGCTTTGACTTGTGAACAAGTTAAACATTTAGAAACATAGGCTGCTATGTCCTTTTTCATTCCTATCCACCAGAAATTTTTCTTTAAATCCTGGTACATCTTATCATTTCCTGGATACATCGTATATTTGGACTTATGAGCTTCTTCTAATATACGATTACGCAGGTTTCCTAATTTAGGTATCCACATTCTCTTTTCATGGAATCTCCAAATTCCATCTATTCCTTGTTCCAATTCTTTTAGCATACCTTTTAATTTTTCAGAATCATCCTTGATTACTGATTCTTGTGTTTCTCTTATCTGATCATTTAAATCTACTTGCAGATTTAATTTAAGAGAACGTACCCTTTTTGGCTTTTCATGATACTTTCGGCTTAAAGCATCTGCCACTACATTTGATTTTCCTTCATGATACTGGATATCACAATCATAATCACTAAGCATTTCCATCCAGCGTCTTTGTCTCATATTCAACTCTTTTTGCTTGAAAACATATCTTAAACTCTTATGATCTGTGAATATGGTAAATTTGCTACCATAAAGGTAATGTCTCCAAATCTTAAGAGCAAAAATTATAGCTCCTAATTCTAGATCATGGGTTGAATAATTCTCTTCTTGATTCTTAAGTTGTCTAGATGCGTAAGCTATAACCTTTTGTCGTTGCATTAATACACATCCATAACCTAATTTAGAAGAATCACAATAGACTACAAAGTCTTCAGCTCCTTCTGGTAATGCTAGTATGGGTGTATGGGTTAATCTTTGCTTAAGGATTCTAAAGGCTTCTTCTTGTTTTAGTCCCCATTCAAACTTAACAGATTTACAGGTTAGCTTAGTTAAGGGAATGGCTATTCTAGAAAAATCTTGAATAAATTTTCTATAATAACCGGCCAATCCTAAGAAACTTCTAACCTCGGTTGGTGTTTCAGGGGTTTTCCATTTAGTAATCGCCTCGATTTTTGTGGGATCCACATGAATTCCTTCATGATTAACTAAATGTCCAAGGAACTGTACCTGTTCTAACCAAAATTCGCACTTAGAAAATTTAGCATAAAGCTTTTCCTTTCTTAATAAACTTAAAAGTGCATTATCTTCCTTATTCTTAGAATAAATTAGAATATCATCTATAAAGACAATTATGAATTTATCCAAATATGGCTTACATATTCGGTTCATCATGTCCATAAATGCGGCTGGGGCATTGGTTAAACCAAATGGCATGACAGTAAATTCATAATGGCCATACCTTGTTCTGAATGCGGTCTTAGGAATGTCCTCTTCCTGTACCTTTAATTGATGATATCCTGACCTTAATCGATTTTTGAGAAAAATCGAGCTCCTTGTAGTTGATCGAATAGATCATCGATTCTCGGTAATGGGTACCGATTCTTAATCGTGACCTTGTTTAATTCACGGTAGTCAATACACATACGCATTGATCCGTCCTTCTTTTTAACAAACAGTATCAGCGCTCCCCATGGTGACGAACTTGGCTGTATGAATCCTTTTTCCAACAATTCATCTAAATGTTTCTTTAGTTCTTGCATTTCTGCAGGTGCCAAACGGTAAGGTGCTTTGGCAATTGGTGCCGTTCCTGATATTAAATGGATTCTGAATTCAACTTCTCTATCTGGAGGTTGCCCTGGCAATTCTTCTAGAAATACATCTGAAAACTGAGATACTACTGGAATATCTTTTAAATCCTTTCCTTTAGTGTTAGTGATTATGGAAATCAAATACACTATAGAACCTTTTCTTATATAACTTGCAGTTTTCATCACAGAGATGAACTTTGTGGATCTAGATGGTTTATCTCCTTTAATTATGATCATTTTACCTTTTGGTAAATTTACTTGAATTGACTTTTGATCACATAAAATACTAGCTTTATTGGCTATTAACCAATCTATTCCTAAAACAATATCAAATCCTGCCAGATTCATGGGATAAAGGTTTGCAATAAACTTTTGGTTTAAAATTTCTATTCTCGCTCCCTGCAATATTTCAGAAATCCTAACTGTTTCTCCATTGGCTGTCTCTACTAAGCATTCTTGTGGTAGTTTAGTTAATGACTGATTTAGAAATTTGCAAAATGATGTATTAATAAAACTTTGGTTTGCATCAGAGTCAAATAATACTTTAGCAAAAACATCATTAACTAAAAACGTACCAGCTATGACATCTGGAATCATCTTAGCTTCATCTGCAGTCAAAACAAATACTCTAGCATTTTGAGTATTCTTGTTGTCTGTAACCGGAGCTAATTTTGGGCAATTAGGCTTGATATGGCCTTGTTCTCCGCAGTTGTAACATATCCTGTTGTTAGCTTTCTTCCTGAAATTTTCTTCCTTGTGTCCCGATATTTTGCAAAAGTTACAGTATATGGAGCATCTTCCTGAATGCTTTCTTTTGCAATTCTTACAGTAGGGTGTAGAGGTAGAACCTATATTTTTCCCACGGTTAAAATTTCCAGAACGAAATTCTTGTGTGAGTTTCTGGGTTAGGTTCCTTCTTTGATCCTCTTCTCGGGTGCGGACTAATTCATCTGTCAAGGTATTTGCCAGTTCTACAGCTTCTTCTATGGTTTGGGGTCTAGCTGCCTTGACTACATGTCTTATCTTCCCAATTAATCCCCAGATATAACGGGAGATTAATACTGGTTTTGGTGAAGCAAGGGTTGGCACTATTCTAGCATATTCGAAGAATATTTTAGTGTATCCCTTACTATCCACACCAGTCATCCTAAGATTTAGGAATTTGTTTGCTATATGTTCCTTCTCATTGGGTGGGCAGAATTTCCTTTCTACCTTGTTCTTAAATTCTTCTCATTCCATATTGTAAGTTCTATCACTTTCTCTTGATTGGAGGATAGTGTTCCACCATTCTAGTGCTGAATTCTTAAACAGATTAGAAGCAAACAATATCTTATCTTCTTCAGCACACTTGCTTATTCTTAAGACTGCCTCAGTTTTCTCTATCCAGCGTAGGGTTGCAATGGCCCCTTCGTTGCCCGAGAATTCTATTGGTTTACAAGACCAGGATTCTTTATAAGAACAACCGTATGACACGGTTCTTCTCCTTTTGGGAATGGGCATTTGAAGTATAGGTCCATGGTTCACGCTGTGTTCCGGTTCAATTGGTCGCTTACTGCTATGCTTACTTTTATTATTCGCTTCTTGAATAGTTTGAATAATAAATGGCATTGCATCTATAATTCCTTATGCCACTATATGTTGAACAACACTATTATCCATTTGGTTTCCATTATAATTGACGCTTGGGTTCTCATTAACCACGTTAATGTTACTCTGGTTATCGTTATTCAGATTTCATTGGTTTCCTTCGTCGGCCATCTGAATTTTAAACATTTACCCCATATTATTATCACAAGATAATATTTAATATAGTTAATCACATGATACGCAATCTAGCCCAAAAACGTCGATCATTGCGACTTTTACTCTATTTCCATATACTATTATGCATCTATTACACACTAGTACTGAAATAAAAATTATAATACCAACAGAAATAGAATCACACTAATAGTAATAGGCATCCATACACACATATTTTATTTTATTTTTATCTTATTATATTATATTATTATTACTATTACCGTTTCCTCCATCACATTACGGATATGGATTTATCCAAAAATCCAAATTGCGCTCATCGTATTTCCATACGAGACGCTCTCCCACCTGTCTCATTCTCTCACTGCTTTCTAAAATTTTCTCACCAAATGTCCTAAGTTCTTGTACGTTTTCTGCACTCATTGGGGGTGCAGGTTCTAGGACTGGGTTCGGAATCTGGGGTGCGGGTTCCTAATATGGGGGTGAAAGTGCCTGAAATCGGTAAGGATCTTCTAAGATCTCCCTAATGTAGTCATTATGGTAATAGGGATCTAAAGGGTCCATACCTGGATAGGCTCCTATGTTCTGTATGGGTGTGTCTTCATGTATCGGGTAACGTTGCACAAAGTCCCTATTGTCATCCCACCAGGGGTCGTAATTTGGGTCTAGGGGGTTTGGTGCTTGTACCCTAGGGATTTCCTCTGGGTTGAAGTCATGCATCTCCACTTGGTTTTCAGGGTTTTCTATCTCCATGGGTTGGTATGGGATTAGTGGTTGTGGTTGGGGTGCTACTAATTGTTCCAGACTTGGGTCAGCAGCAGTTGTAGCTATGATATGGAAATTGGCTAGGCTTCTATTAAGCATATCCTGTGTATGGGCATCTGTTTTTCGCTTAGCGGCTGCTAGAACTCTTTGCTGTTGCAACTTTCGCATTCTTTTCCTATGCGCAAAAGCTTCCTTACTGAACCATCCTCGTTTATTATGAGGGAATGGCTCTTCTGACTGAGCTTTAAAAGCAAACATCCCTTCTTCCTGATCAGCAGAATACCCAGAAAGGGCAGGCTGTGATGAGGTACCTTCACTCCTAGGTGATTCAGACAACTGACGACACATGTCTGAGGGTCCTTGATCACTCATACTGTAAACTAACAGATAGTCAAATAACACATAACAAATAAATACAGTTATGCACGTATTTCCGTAATTTATTTCCTAACACAAAATTTTGAATTTAAGTGTCAGCAGAACACTTCTTTGGCTCAGACCAGTGGCTAGGCTCTGATACCACCTTCTGTCGCAACCCCCGATCCCTTATCTGTCCCGGGAACGGGCGGACGCGAACTCAGAGTTTCGGTGGTATCAGCTTGTTAATTTGGCAGCGGAAATTACATCAGGACCGTAGTTAGGAAATGTTTATCAGAGTAAAACCACCATATTAATATATATGTATTAATTTGAAACATTGGGATGAATAGTGCTACAGTATTTTTTCTTTTTTTCTTTTTTTTTGTCTTTGACTTTGTCTTTTTGTTTTACTTTTAACCTTTAACTTTCAGTATTAACTCTTACGACCCCCTAACTTTCTAAATACTTTGTAACCGAGTTTTACGTCTTTATTTTTATTTACGTGTCGATGTAAACTTGAGTTGATTTACGTTTCGACATAATTTTTTTTTGTGTTTTCTCAACTTTCAGTATTCAAACTGACAACCCTTTAACTTTCTAAATACTTTTGTAGTCGGTGATTTTTTTTTCTTTGTTTTTGTCTTTTTGCTTTTATTTTTTTATTTTTAACCATTAATTTTCAGCATTAACTCTTACGACCTCTTAACTTTCTAAATATTTTTTAATCGGCTTTTGCGTCTTTATTTTTATTTACGTGTCGATATAAACTTAAGTTGACTTATATTTCGACATAATTTTTTTTTTTTTGTATTTTCTCAACTTTTAGCATTGACACTGACAACCCTTTAACTTTCTAAGTACTTTTGTGATCGAGTTTTTCGGTCGATGTAAAACACGTGTCGACATACTTTTGTACTTACCACGACTTTATTTTGTAAGTTTTCTCTTTCGACTGCTATATCGGATCAAAAATCGGGTCGCCCCGCCGCGAAGCGCGGCTGTAACCCACTAGTTTGATATTAATAAACACATGGGTAAAACCCAAGTTTCTTATTACAATACATTTATAGGGATAATCCCTATTTTATTGAATTTAAAACATCGTCTTTTAGGTAACTTTTATAGCCACATTTTTCCCAAGCCTTCAGTGCTCTCCAACTGGCTTTTTACTAATTGGCTGTGTCATTGTGTTACCAGAAACGCGTTTTAAAAACATTTGTCAGTGGAAAATACTGGTGAGTGAATCCCAGTTTAATCAAGAAACATTTTATCAATTAAAACAGTATTGAGAGCGACCACATTGTTTATTTCTACACAATTACTCATTCAGTACTGTCAATCCTGACTGGTGGGTCATATTACACATTGGCTAACTCGTTGTCCAATGGTAACGTACTGTCATCCCGACTTACTACTCGCAGTAGTAAATTTTGTATACAAAACCCCAACATACCGGCAGTAATTGAAGAACTACAAAGACTCAATCACCGCTTAATCATATTGTAAAACAATTAAGGTTTTGTAAAATATTACAAAAAGGTTAACAAAAATTGGATAAACTCACATTGCTATCTTAGACTTCGCGTAACGGTTTCCTGGATATAATCTATAATTTATACAAATGTACATTGGTTAGTATCATAACCCTTTGAAAATATTAATGATACCCTCCCCGAGACGGTATTCCAACAACTACGTCGGGCAGAACCACGACAGTTGTTACGGAATCCTAAATCAATCGGGCAGCGTATCTATTACGAAACTGGGGTTATAATACTTACAACGGAGCAGAACCTCGCTAATTAGGGGGTATAATACCAGCTTTCTATGCCTAATATTTCAGAATTTGAGATACATAAACGAATTGTGAACGAAATTTGGTTGAACCCGATGGCCTTCTTATATAGTGCTGAAATCTGGTCTCCACGCGGCCCGCGTAAAGAAAGGACAAGGGTTACGCGGCCCGCGTCAACCCTGGTCAACGGACTAGCTTGTGCGGCTCATCCTCTAGACCCGCCACGATGATGACACGTGTCATCACCGGGCTGCGCCACTATTTCGATCTCACGCGGCCCGCGTTAGCTTAATGGAAGTCTTACGCGGCCCGCCTGAACTAAAGAAAACTAACGAGATCAGATCATAGCCTTGATACCGCCCGCGTAAGGTTGGGGTGGGTCCTACGCGGCCCGCCTCAACTTAATATTTTCAGATTTTTAATTATTTTTATTGTTATACTATATTTCGGGCTGGGTTTTCACATACGGGGTGTATTTAAAGACATATTGGGACATTTCAAAATACACTGGGGTGTCGGAAATATTATGAGAGTGTCGGTTTTACTGAGGGTTGTTACACATTGTTCTCAATGTGTAGTGTTTAAATGAACGGGTCAAAAATCGAAAAACTTTTACTCCCCCATCCCTACACTTGAGGTAAACATTGTCCTTAATGTGTAAGAACTAGAGTTTTTTTTAAACGCACAATGGATGTGACACGGCTAACTTCTTCAAGATTTGATCCCGGAAACTAAAATACAATTACAATCCAATTATTTGCTAACTAAAAATCAAAGGTAAAAAGAAATGTATGCACCTGGTTTTTCGCTAATTCCTCGTGTGCTTTTCATCTCTTCAACAAAGCGGTCGTCTCACGAACATAATGTACCTACAGTTCTTAACCCTTGTGTAGAAGCATGCCAACCTTTAAAATTTGTTAGTTACCTAGTTCTACCACTTTTATGAAAGTATTACCAAACCATACGTTAATTTACCTTGATTTATGTGGAAAAATAATGTACAATAACAACAAACCTAACTCACTTTCGTAGGAATCACGATTACATTTAGCTTATGCAACAAGCCCTTTTAAACCTCCCGGTAGCTCGGGAGGATAAGAGGTCTCGTGAGGGTTATATAGGGAACACACCCACAAAGTTCATTTAACTAAGAAAATAAAATAAAACGAATAATAGTACAAACTCTACAACAATCATACCTGATTTATCTCTCATGGTGGTCGAAGTGAACATTTTCCTACCGAGTTTCCAACATACGCTCGGTAGTTGGCATGCCGGATCCACTCCCTTTTTATTTTGCTCGGCATGCGTATTGTACAACTTTGGGGTCGTTTCTTAACGAATTGTCCAATGTCTTGCAATGCCACCCTTCGAATCCTTATACCGGAACCCGCATCCTCAACTTTGTTGGTTGGAGTGATAAGTATGGGAAAAGGATGAATATGAATGATGCGTGTGAAGTGTTATATATATTAGGTGTATATTTTAAGCCCCTTTAACACTTTTTTAGCCAAGTTTTAAATTTATAAAACACGATATTTTACTAACACTAAACACACATATGGGCAAGTGCACCCATCGTGGGCGTAGTATAGCGTTGGTAAGATACCGAGGTCGTCCAAGGACACAAGAGCTTTTAGTACCGGTTTATCCTCAACGTCTAATCTAAATAAAAAGTTTAGAAAAATGTTTTAAACTAAGAAAAATAAAAACTAACTAAAATGCTGAAAAAAAAAACAGATAGACAAGATGAATCACTCGGTTCCGACTCGTATCTAGTGTAACCTTTGATTATTTCCGCACTTTTGCACATAATTA
Organism: Helianthus tuberosus; assembly: GCA_030545235.1. Lineage (NCBI taxonomy): Eukaryota > Viridiplantae > Streptophyta > Magnoliopsida > Asterales > Asteraceae > Helianthus > Helianthus tuberosus. Next base: position 173,191,096 of record CM060351.1, read on the forward strand.
AGAGATTATCTTAGTTATTGTAGTAGGCCCCTCTTTTGAAGGTGACGTTACCCTCACCCCAGTAGTTTGAGTCAGCAAGGATACAATCCTAAAAGGGTGGATTATTGGAAGATAATGAATTAAGTTATTAATGCAAATTATGGTAGGCCCCGCTTTTGGCGGTGACGTTACCCTCGACTAAGTAGTCTGAGTCAGCAGGGATACAGTCCTAAATAGCCGGGTTATAGTATTAATAGTAGTTAACTTATGAGGGGGTCAAAGAGTTTGGACCCCCGCCATCCAATACCGTGAAGCATTGAAGGAGGTCCTACTAAATTTGACCCAGGTCCATTGCAGGACCTCTAAACGCTGAACAATGGCAAGACCTTTACCAAACCGTTCCCTTAACCCCCGACCAGGTAGCCAACATACCTCCATATAGACCGTGGAGATATGAATGGTGAAAATCTTTTATTTTATATAGACAGTAAAATAATGCCAAGACACCACGGACAAACGATAAGGAAAGATCACCTTCAACATAAGCAACTAGTTATTAAAGTCATTAATACAAAACCAAATAAAAAGTGCAAAAGATTAGAAATAAAAAGTATTACACTAGACACTTTGTCTTCACCAAGTGATGTAAAAGACTTAGGCAAACATGGCCTTGATTGTCAAGAACTCTTACGATCAATCTTGGATCCCGAGACGACTCACACACTCTATGATGGACAATGGATGATGGTGGTGGATGATGGTGTTGTGATGGTGGTGGGTGGTGGATGAAGTGTGAGAGAGGTGGTGTGCCAAGGGATGAGTTGAAATGAAACCAAGCACTCCTATTTATAGGCTGAACAGAAGGCTGGGCACGGCCCCGTGTCCGCTGGACACGCCCCCGTGCCTGTCTGACACTCTCTCTCTTCATTAATTGTACTTCGCAATTACAATTAATGCGCCTGTTGTACTTTCGCCACGCCCCCGTGTTCACTGGACACGGCCCCGTGGTGGGCAATAGAAGCTTCTATAGGTTTGTCTTTTCTGCTGCTTCTTGGGCACGGCCCCGTGCTGGCTGAGCACGGGGCGTGTTCAGTCTTCTGCCTTCTCTATTTTGCTTGGGAAGATGCCGTTGAGGGGTCGGGCAGTCCACTTATGTTCCTTTTCTTGTATTTATGTTAGATTTAGCTGTCTTTTTGCTTCTTTTGTGAATTTGAGCTCATTTAATCCTGAAAATACAAAAGGAAGACAAAAACACTCTTTTTCCAACATTAGTACTTAAAAAGGGTTAGTTTTATGCCTCATTTGATGTAATTTATATGTTGCATTTTACACACATCAAATACCCCCACACTTGAACTTTTGCTTGTCCTCAAGCAAAACTCTTTAATATGTGGCTTACACTCCCAAATGGAATGGGTAGAAGAGAAGGTTTTGGCTTGTCATAGAGTGTTGGGAATCCAAGATCTTTTTGGGTTTTATTTTTATCTATTTACAATCCTATTCGTTATGATTTGTTTAGAACGTTTCATAGGAGAAATTACTTATTTGGGCATAACTTGCCTTTTTAAAATCCCATTTATATACAAGTTCACATACCTCATGGGAGAAATCACTCACACTCGGCAGAAGGTGTATTTTTAGTGAATCACTCGAGAGCGGCATGGAACTTACTCCTACCATAGGCTTGCCAAGCAATCAATCCTCCTCCTTTTTAACTTTTATACCTTTGTAAATATCAAGAGGACTTTGTGGGTGAAGGGTTAGGCTTGAGTTAAAGGTAGGTGGTTGGGTTAGTGGTTAGTAGAAAAAGGGCGAAAAGCGTAACAAGTGTCGGTTTTCGTAAGACTTTATATATATATATTTTTTTTGTAACTTTTATTTTGATGAAGCTATTATTCAAACAAAGTTATTTTTGATGAACTTGTTTGTTTATTTTCTTTTGCTTCATCATCAATACATTTTTTTTTAGTCACACGAAAAACCGAGCTTGTTACTAAAATAAAGGGTAAAAATAAAAAGGGTTTTTTTTTTGGTGGGTAAAAAGGTTTTAGGGTAAAGAAATGAAAGGTTTAGGTTCAAAGGGGTTAACTAGGGGGATTTTGGGTAGGTGGTAAAAAAAATAAAAAATAATGGTGTAGAAAGAAAAAGGGTTAGTCCTAATGCCTCCATCATTTACTTACTTGGGTTTAAGTTGGTAAGGACCGGGAATGAATCGTCGTGGCAAGTTCTAGAGTCGTAAGAACCAAGCGGCTATTCACACAAGAAACGAAAAAATGAGCATTTAGTTTAATGATATGTAATTGTATGCTCAATAAAGGCTCAAAACTCACTTTTTGTGGGAATGGGTTTTTATGTGATCAAGTATATATAATCAAATTTTAACTAAGCTTGTCATGCCGTTTCATAATTTTCTTATGTTGGTTCTTGTCATCACGACGCTCTCGGTTGTAAATTTGTAAAAATATAACCTTATTATTCTTAGGATTCCTAACTTAAACTTTAGACAAGTAAAAAAAATATGAAAATTTTTTGAAAAAATTTGGGGTGTTTAGCGGTTCCAATAGAGTTTTGTGTAAGGCTTGTTATTAGGACTTGCAAAATTTCAAGGTTTTAGCATCCCCCCCACACTTAAATTACACATTGTCCTCAATGTGTCCCAAAAATAAATTTTTTGGTTGATTAGATGTGTAAAATGGTGTTAAAAGCAAATATTTATGTTACTGGCAGTCTGGACACGGCCCCGTGGGGACCGGACACGGCCCCGTGTTCAGGTGCCAGTAACAAAAATTAAAGAAAAGAAACAGAAGCCTGGACACGGGGGCGTGTCTGGTGAACACGGCCCGTGTCCAGTTACCTGAACTGGGCATTTTTCTGCATGGGGTTCAGCACGGGGCCGTGTTGGTTGGACACGGCCCGTGTTGAACCTTCTATAATGGAGAGATTGATGTCCGGTTGCCTTGTTCTTGTGCATGGGGTCATTTTTCTCGTTCCCCTTTTCATCCCTTACCACCATGAGCGTGTTTTATTCCTGAAAATTAAAACTAACTAGAAAACATAAAAATTAATCTAAATTAAACTAAGGATAGTTCCGCGGAATGCCTCCGTGGTGCGCCACGTTTATAAGGGTTCTTGGCTAGACCCACCTTATCAGGTGGTTCTGGCTCATCTTCAATTAGGGGGTCATTATTGCCGAATGGATATTTCATTGACCGCTCAAGATCGACACTCTTTTTAAATGCCCCTAATTGAAGAGGTAGATTTTTGAACTTCCGGTTTTTCAAAGCTTCGTGAGTTTTTACAAATGGTCGTCCTAACACTAGAGGAGCGTCATCGAGGATGACAAAGTCGGTTGGTATTACCATTTGATTTGTTTGAACCAATACATCCTCAACTACACCGATTGATTTTATTACTTTCCGATTGGATAGAAAAATGGGTATTTGAAGTGGAGAAAAATCACTAATACTTAATTTTTCGAAAATGTAGTTAGGCATTATGTTAACACAAAGATCTTTATCGATTGTGACATTACTAATAAACGAATTTTGAAAGAAACATGGAACCGGTGTAATGTTAATTTCAAATGGGTCTTCTTTTATTAGTGAGGTTTGATCATTAGTTAACTTAACACTTACCGTTTCGTCAATTTTAGTGTTAGTATTTAACTCTTTTAAAAACTTAGCATGAGAGGGTACTAAACAATGATTTTCAAAAGAAGGTGACAAGAGATTAATTTCTTCAAAATTAGACTCTCCTTAGATTTTAACGATGTCGGACTCACCCTTTTCGTTGTTTAACTCATGTGTCGGTTTTTCACTTATTTGTTCTTCCATTTTTACACTTTCAGTTATCTTTTCATTTTTTAATTCTTCTCTTGCGCGGGACTCCTCTTCCCTTGCGCGAGCTTCTTTTATACATCGATCGATAACTCTAATGTGTTCTAATATCCTATCGGTCACTTCGGTTATAGAAAAAGAATCGGAATTTTCCAAGCTTGAATCCGGTTGTTCGACCCTTTGTTCCTCATAATACTCATGTGAAGTAGATGGTTCGCACCATTGTCCTTCATTGTAAGCATATGATGGATAAGGTTCATAATTTTGTTCTCCATAATACTCATATGAGGTGGGTTGTTCACGCCATGGTTCCTCATAATAAGCATACGAAGGTGGTGGTTCATACCTTGGTTCCTCAAAGTATGAGTAAGAAGGCTCATACCTTGGTTCATCAAAATATGAGTATGAGGGAGGAGGTTCATACCTTTGGTCTTCATAGGATGTGTATGAAGTCGATGGCTCGTACCTGGGTTCCTCATAGTAGGTGTATGAATTGGATGGTTGATATGAGTGATTATTTTGAACCGAGCGTGTGTTACGACAATTAGTGCAATAATTACCCCTATAATCATCCTCCTCATAGGTGTAGTTGTAACCTCCTGAGTATTGATCCATAAGAATCACTCAGCAGACCACAACCAAGTCTCGAGATCAGAAAACAAAAATAAAAACGGAAACAGAGGCTGGACACGGCCCCGTGTTTGGTGAACACGGCCCCGTGTACAGGATCTGTATCTGGGCGTTTTAATAAAAGTTACTGGTCACGTTGAGCACGGGGGCGTGTTCAGTGAGCACGGCCCCGTGTTCAGACTCTGTATCTGGGTATCTAACTAAAAATATGCAGCACGGGGCGTGTTCAGTGAACACGGCCCCGTGTTCAGGCTACTGTAAATGCAAACTAAACTAAAATGCAGAAAAATGTGCGCGCGTTTTGAAAAGGTTTTGAAAAACTGATTAGGCCGTCGATTTTAAGCTTTCTTAAAATCCTTGTGTCCCCGGCAACGGCGCCAAAAACTTGATGCGTGTGAAGTGTTATATATATTAGGTGTATATTTTAAGCCCCTTTAACACTTTTTTAGCCAAGTTTTAAATTTATAAAACACGATATTTTACTAACACTAAACACACATATGGGCAAGTGCACCCATCGTGGGCGTAGTATAGCGTTGGTAAGATACCGAGGTCGTCCAAGGACACAAGAGCTTTTAGTACCGGTTTATCCTCAACGTCTAATCTAAATAAAAAGTTTAGAAAAAAGTTTTAAACTAAGAAAAATAAAAACTAATTAAAATGCTGAAAAAAAAAAATAGATAGACAAGATGAATCACTCGGTTCCGACTCGTATCTAGTGTAACCTTTGATTATTTCCGCACTTTTGCACATAATTAAGAGATTATCTTAGTTATTGTAGTAGGCCCCTCTTTTGAAGGTGACGTTACCCTCACCCCAGTAGTTTGAGTCAGCAAGGATACAATCCTAAAAGGGTGGATTATTGGAAGATAATGAATTAAGTTATTAATGCAAATTATGGTAGGCCCCGCTTTTGGCGGTGACGTTACCCTCGACTAAGTAGTCTGAGTCAGCAGGGATACAGTCCTAAATAGTCGGGTTATAGTATTAATAGTAGTTAACTTATGAGGGGGTCAAAGAGTTTGGACCCCCGCCATCCAATACCGTGAAGCATTGAAGGAGGTCCTACTAAATTTGACCCAGGTCCATTGCAGGACCTCTAAACGCTGAACAATGGCAAGACCTTTACCAAACCGTTCCCTTAACCCCCGACCAGGTAGCCAACATACCTCCATATAGACCGTGGAGATATGAATGGTGAAAATCTTTTATTTTATATAGACAGTAAAATAATGCCAAGACACCACGGACAAACGATAAGGAAAGATCACCTTCAACATAAGCAACTAGTTATTAAAGTCATTAATACAAAACCAAATAAAAAGTGCAAAAGATTAGAAATAAAAAGTATTACACTAGACACTTTGTCTTCACCAAGTGATGTAAAAGACTTAGGCAAACATGGCCTTGATTGTCAAGAACTCTTACGATCAATCTTGGATCCCGAGACGACTCACACACTCTATGATGGACAATGGATGATGGTGGTGGATGATGGTGTTGTGATGGTGGTGGGTGGTGGATGAAGTGTGAGAGAGGTGGTGTGCCAAGGGATGAGTTGAAATGAAACCAAGCACTCCTATTTATAGGCTGAACAGAAGGCTGGGCACGGCCCCGTGTCCGCTGGACACGCCCCCGTGCCTGTCTGACACTCTCTCTCTTCATTAATTGTAATTCGCAATTACAATTAATGCGCCTGCTGTACTTTCGCCACGCCCCCGTGTTCACTGGACACGGCCCCGTGGTGGGCAATAGAAGCTTCTATAGGTTTGTCTTTTCTGCTGCTTCTTGGGCACGGCCCCGTGCTGGCTGAGCACGGGGCGTGTTCAGTCTTCTTCCTTCTCTATTTTGCTTGGGAAGATGCCGTTGAGGGATCGGGCAGTCCACTTATGTTCCTTTTCTTGTATTTATGTTAGATTTAGCTGTCTTTTTGCTTCTTTTGTGAATTTGAGCTCATTTAATCCTGAAAATACAAAAGGAAGACAAAAACACTCTTTTTCCAACATTAGTACTTAAAAAGGGTTAGTTTTATGCCTCATTTGATGTAATTTATATGTTGCATTTTACACACATCAATGAACGTGGGCTTCTTTCGGATCCGATTTGTCTCGTGGTGTTATGTCTTCATTTCGGTTCAAACATTCAGTTTCTTGCTCTGGAGTTCCATAACCTCTTCCACCACATCACCATCAACTATGGCACCATTAGTCAACATTTCTCGGTCTCTTCTAATTTGGGCCAACTCCTCAGATAGTTGACCAACCTGAATAACCAAGGCCTCAAATGATTTATCTCTTAGCTCGTCTTTCTTTTTCATTTCTAGCATCATGTCCATGATTGTATCGAGCTTAGAGTTTAATGAATCTTGAGGCTCCTCGTATATCGGCTGGGGGTAGTTATGATAATAATCATCATACTCCTCCTGGTAACTTGAGAACTGTGGCAAGTCGGGTTCAAAGTTGTTGTAACCCTGCCTTTGCTCATAATGGTATCCAATCTCTGAATAGTAATAGTCTTGATAATTTGGTGGTAGTGGTGGTCTAGCGTATGGAGAATGTGAGGATGGCCCATTGAAATCTTCATACTCCGCCCTCCCATATCCATACAATCCGCTGAGGGAGTCTTCCGTATCCTTGTAAGCTTGAACCTTCTCGTAGAAAACAGAGCAATCCTGTAATAGATGCTCTCCGCTTCCGCAACACTCACACGGATCATCATCTACCCAATTCATCTTGAAAGATGGTGCCCGTAAAACATGTACCTGCGCAAATAAGCTGGACCACCCAAAGTAAAATCACAAAAATACAAGAAAGAAAAACTAAACTAAAATCGAACAAGCAATGAAATACTAAGCGCACTAGCTTCCCGAAAACGGCGCCATTTTAACGTGACCGTGTCGTCCTGATCAATCAAAAACCCAATTAAACCTAGGTAGCTAGGGTAAGTCGGGTATCGTATCCACGAAGAGCATATGGTCAGTATCGCACGACCTGTTCGATTAGTTAGACTATTTACAAAAATGTACAAAGTGATTATGAAGATTGCTAATTTTCTTTGTTTATTTGATTTGAAAAGAAATCGGAGTGAACCGACAAATTGCTATTATCGAAAACAATGATTTATTAATTAAGATTGCAAAACTAGCTACTTAATTGAAAACAAGAATTGGGACTACGGATCACACCGGTTCGATAATTGTAAGACCTAGGGTTTCTACATGGTTTAACTTGATTCAATTGCATATAGTGATTAACGGATTTCTATCATGAAGCTTAGGTGCCAATTGCTATAAACGTCATAGACAACGGACCGTAATGCACTTTGTTACCTCGGACATGTAAATCCTAACCTAAGATAAGGCATGATTGCACATAACCATTTCGCAAAGTCAAATTTTATAATCACTCGACAATTTACGAATTCGAAACAAATGCAAGACATTTATCAAAGGTTTCAAATACTAAAAAATTTGTCACAAAATCAAATCAAATACAGATGTACAAACCCTAGAATTCTTACAAAAATTTACACCGGGGTGAAACCGAGGAGACTAGCCGCTCATGGTTGAAGGGACGTGATCACCGGATGACGAGCACGAACTCTGAACCATAACCTTGAGTCTTAGAGGGATGATGGAGGTTAGGGGTTAGGATTTGGATGGTGAAGAATGGATGAAGATGATGGTGATGGTGGAATGATGGGGATTTGATTAGGGTTAAAGGTTAGAGATGAAGAATTTGGTGTTAGAGGTGATTAGGTGATGGATTAGATGTTTTGGAATGGGTTAGATGAAGTTTAGATGATCCCTCATGGTGTTTTTATCATTCACCACTCGTAACCCCCAAAAACTTGGTCAAAGATGGTTTTAATTCGTCCGAACAACCAAGAAACTCAAAGTTCGCCAGAGCAGAAACTAGGGGGCGTCGCCGACGCCATTTAGGGCGTCCCCGACGGCCCCTGGATGTTCCAAGTTCGTCAGACGCGCTAATCCACTGCCTACGAACATTTTTCAGCGACAGAGGGTTCTGGAGGGCGTCGCCAACGCCCCCCCCCCCCCCCCCATGCGTCGCCGACGCTTCCTGGTTTGCTGGTTTCCTGCGAAAACTGTTTTCTTCATAAATTTTTCGTTATAGCTCCATTTTACTCACCGTTTTTGCCCACGTACTCGTAATTCAGCCCTCTATCATGCCATCTTCCAATATCTTCATTTTAAATCCATTAACATCCACCAAAACACATCCAATCTTTGTGGTTAACCCGGTTTTGTTCATTTCACATCCCCGGTTGATCTCGTTTGCTCCCGGTGCTCCGTAAAGCTCCCGATTAGCTCCTTAAACTCCGTAAGACCTGCAAAACACAAATCCTATTAAAAGTAGGCTATCCGATATTAAAAGTGATGTAAAAACATCAACTTAAACATAATAAATCACCGGGTTTCGACCATGTATCAATGCCGCTTAGCCAAAAGACATGTTTGTCTTTGATAACTATGTGTCAATAGAGTGATCCAATGGGGTGGTGGTCTATTAATAAAGGCAAAGTTTTTAAGCACCTTGTGAGGGGAGGTCTTGGTTCAAGTCTCACAAACAACAGTAATGAAAAAGAAATTTACCATTCGAAAAAAAAGGTCTTGGTTCAAGTCCCACAAACAACATGAATTAAAAAGAAATTTACCATTCGAAAAAATAGAGTGATTATGAATTAACATATAGCCTCGCTGATTTAATTTTATTTAATTAAAGAGAGCATTCTTGCTTAAAGTAATGAAGATCTCTTGCTAAAAAGCATATAAATTCTTTCTCTGTCCCCCACTAATTCTTTCTACATATATTCTCTGTATACTTATATTGAATCACAACTAATTGCTAATTTTGGATCTTCTAAGTTTTGATGTCCCCCACTAAATATCCATTTTTCAAAGATTGATTTTATTAATATGTCAACAAATGTAAAAAACTTGTTACAAAATTGAGATTAATGAGGCCTGTTCAAAACAAGTTCCTTGAGCTACAAATGGCATCTTCACAAAGACGACCCAAACCATTGAACACACAAATGCTTTGACCCCACATAGTGGGGCACTAAACTAATAACCACTCCATTAACAAATTTAGATCTTCGTTACATTAAGCCTTATCTTCACCATATACACCATACACTGTAAAACCCCTATAAATTAATACTCGATAAATTAATAAACTCGATAAAATTAATAATTCGTTCGGTTCCAATTTGGGACCGGTACAAAATTGGATCACAATCGATAAAATAATAAGATAATAACTTTTTTGAAATCACAGTATATGTATATTGGTCCCAAGAAAACTATATAAATTAATAGTTACTAAAAGATTCCAAATTATAAGATTGTCTAGTTAAAAAGAATAAATTACAAAAATCGTCCTTTATGTTTGTATCGGACTGCAAAGTATGTCCTTTATCTTTAATAATTACAGAAAACATACTTTATGTTTACAAACCTTTGCACGGTTCATCCTTTACCCCAAATTCAGTTTATTTTCATGGTTAAATCTAGAGCTGTAAACGAACCGAACGTTCAGCGAACAGTTCGTGAACCGTTCGGCGGGAAGTTCGTTTATGTTCGTTCATTTAATAAACGAACGAACATGAACAAGAAATTTCGTTCGATTAGTTAAATGAACGAACATGAACAAGGGTCTCGTTCATTCGATTGTGTTCGTGAACGTTCGGTAAGGTGTTCATGAACGTGTTCGTGAACATTCGTTGATTTCGTTCGTTTATGTTCGTATGTTTGTGTTTTAATTGAAGATCTTTGTACTTACATATATTTTATGTATGCTTTTTATATTATTAAACTTTTATTTATTTTATTACCCTAACAATGAAAATAGGAAACCCTCTTTTACCTTGTTTATGCACCATTTCTCTTCCATTTCTCATTGTTTACATCGGCGAATACGATCGACCCCTGTTCCACAATAAGGGATTCAAGTTCGAGTGCTACTCTCTGGGCCATCTATCTTTATCCTTCGCCGCATTCGCCAAATTTATTTGTGTTTGTTTGTGTTCGTGAACCGTTCGCGAACACGCTTATTTCCTTAATGAACGAACACGAACATAAAGTCTCGTTCGGTAAGTGTTCATGAACCGTTCGTGAACACATTTATTTCCTTAACGAACGAACACGAACAAGGCCTTGTTCGTGTTCGTTCGGTTCGTTTACAGCCCTAGTTAAATCTGAGCAGGTGGACCCTATTTGAGGGCAAATTAGTCTTTTTACCATCTATTTATATCAAACAATTTATTAAACAATTCATACCCCCTTTGTTTCAAGAAACTTTCCGATCTAGATCTCTCTCACACACCCACCCACCACCGCCCCACCACCATCACCTACGCAGCCATCATCGACTAAGAAATCGATAGGCTGTACAAATATCGAATGGGGTGAAAGAAAGATGCACTCAAATTTGCATGCTTACTTGTCTAGTTATGTTAAAGGGGTTTAAAAGGCAAAATGGATGTCGAGTCTATGAAGCCAGACGTGGATCTAGAAGCTTGTGTTGTTGTGGATTGTGGACATGATAATGCTGGACATGATAAGCAACCTGAATCTTTGGGGGCACACAAGCTGACTCTTCATCTAAAAATATTGGAAAATCATCTTTTGCACGCTTGACTAACGGGTTTGGTTGTGGTTATCTCCAAAGGCTTCCCAACAAATTAATGATCCTGTTGAAGCTCCAAAATCACCACAAGCTGGCTTCATTGGGACCCTCACTAAAGGTTTTGTTGGCAAATCTAAAAGGGGTCATGCTAATCACACACGGAGAAAATTATTTTCACATCCCAAAGCGCCGCGCTATGGCCAAAGCGCGGCGCTTTGCTTGACAAAAGTTGATTTGACTGACATAAAGTGATACGATGTTGCAGAGACATAAAGGTGATACGAGGTTGCAGTGTCCCGTGAACCCTAAGCGCCGCGCTATGGCCAAAGCGCGGCGCTTCGACCCCAAATTTTCATTATTTAAACCTGCATAGACAGAACATTTAGCATTCGAGAGTATTCGAGTGTTTTGTTGTTTGTTGATTTCTTTGTTGTATTAGTTACGTGTGTTGAAAAAACGATGTCGTGGTTAAGCAACTATCTTTTCGGTCAATATTCTGACGAGTCAGTTGTTCCTGATTCTTACGAGGGGACCGCTATTTCTGACTCGTATGAGAAACCGGTCTCGTCCAACTTGAGGGAGGCAGAGATTGTATCTGGCATTCGTTATCGTGATAACACGGTGACGCTGGATTTGAATACCCCTGTGGAGGACCCTTACGCACAACAAGGTTATTCGAATTTCGGTTACGGTGGCGAGTACAGCTTTGTACAGCAGGAGTGTTATCCAAACGACAGTTACGGTTGTCAACAGAGCTTACAAGGTTATTCGAATTTCGGTTACGGTGGCGAGCACAGCTTTGTACAGCCGGAGTGTTATCCAAACCACAGTTACGGTTGTCAACCGAGCTTTGACGATGGTGAGCCGGGGGATGTGTCTGTTGACGAGGAAGGCTGTTACCCGGTTACATTTTCGTTTGATACAACGCAGACCTTTTCGTCACGTAAAGAGTTGGTGCGTTGGGTACAAGACACGGCAAAAGACAACGGTTACCTCATTGTGATTAAGAGGTCGAATAAAAGAGGAGAGAATTACAAGATTTGGGTTCAATGTACTTTTGGTGGGGAGCATAAGAGTATAGCTACACAGAGGAAAACGGGTAGCAAGAAAATAGGCTGCCCGTTCGAGATGATCGGGTTTTCGGAATCATCCGGAAGTGTTTGGAGGATCGAGGTGACGAAGGCGAAGCATAACCACACTCCTATTGAAAACTTAGAGGGTCACGCGTATGCGAGAAGGCTTTCTTCGGAGGATAAAAAACTGGTTAAGGAGCTGGCAGAGCAAGATATTCCCAACCAAAGTATCTGGCGAACGCTGACAAAAAACAATCCGGCTAGAAAGCTTATTCCGAAAGATATACACAACGCTGTTCAGAAGATCAACGCCGAAAAAAATGTCGGTAAGTCTCCGATGCAAAAACTTGAAAACATTCTTCTCGAAAAAGATTACACTTATTGCATGCGCACGAATGAGATATTGAACGAAGTTGAAGATGTCTTCTTTGTTCACAAAAAATCATTCACTATGTGGTGTGCCTTCCCGCATGTGCTAATGATTGATGCCACCTACAAAACGAACATGTACAACCTGCCATTTGTTCAGGTCGTAGGCATGACGTCGACAAACAAATCGTTTACGGCTGCTTGTGCGGTAATTTCCGCTGAGAAGTCAGAGAACTACCTATGGGTGTTGCAGAGGATCAAGTCTATGCTGGTAGGATGTATGGAACCATGCGTGATTTTAACAGACAGGGATTTTGCGCTAATGAACGCGTATGAACAAGTTTTTCCAAAAGCGTATAAGTATCTTTGTCGGTTCCATATTCAACAAAATATTAATAAGAACAACAAGAAGAAATTCTCTGACAAGGAGTGGAAAGAATTCGTACGTAGATTTTGGTTATTGTGCGAGTCTACGACCGAGGAAATATACAGCTATAACTTGGAAAACCTTGAAGCACAGCTGAAAGAAGATGACCGTGAACGTGGGTATTTCTTACATAATTATGTTCAAATTTTATATAATAACAAAAACTGACTATTTACGTTTTTTAATTTTAGAGGTTTTTGATTATTTGAAGAAATCCTGGTTGGAACCGTACCGTGAAAAGTTTGTATCTTGCTGGATTAACAAAACTATCAACTTTCACCAAACTACGACCAACAGGGTTGAGGGAATGCATGCAACACTAAAAAGTCACTTTCCAAGTCATCGCAACACACTGGATAAACTTGTACTGTATGTTGATCATGTTGTTGATAGACAATACGCCGAGATTAGTAGTAGCTTTGAAACAAGCCTCCGAAAAGTGATGACGCACCACAAGAATCAGCCCATGCTTGCATATATTCTCAGAAAGGTTTCAATATATGCGATTGAGCTTTTGAGTAGGGAACTAAAACGTAAGGAAGACGGGTTGAGAGCCTACGGTGCAAGCTGTGGTTGCCAACTTTTTACCAGCTGTGGTTTGCCATGTGCCTGTCGTTTGGAAAAGTTGGAAAATAACGGTAATTAATATGTTGGACCTTTCTCGTTATGATTTTGCCACCTAATTTGTTTTCATCCACAGGTCAGCAACTCCGGATCACACACATAGACATGTTCTGGAAGAAGCTTGACTTCAAGCCTGCAAAGAAAAACATAGAGGATATCGATGTAGACGCGGAATTTGAAAAATTGAAACAACAGATCGATCCAACACCCCCTTAAGTGAAAAGGAGCTTCTTTGAAAAGTTTCAGCAAATCCTCAATCTAGGGAACAATAACAAAAAACCTCCTGCTGTTCTGAAGAAAACTCGTGGTCGCCCAACATTGAAAACGCAGGAAGAAAGAAAGGTTGAAGCCGCTAGAAAAAGCTCGTACATTCCGTCGGAAGAAACTTGGGTCGAGGCCTCAGACGATCTTCCCCGTCACAGCTCGTACATATCACCCGAAGATTCTAGAAGACAAAAGAATACCAAACCGATCAACCTACACCCTGATTTCCCGATGATCAAGCTCGGTCCTAAGACGGAATAAGACATCACACGTAACCGATTTGATCCGGAACTTGCAGTATAGTCCATATATAATAAAAAATGATGTATAATGGAAAAAACGTAAAATTTAGACTATTATCGACGCGTTTGTGAATTAAAAACAATTTTAAAAAATTTAAAAAAGGCCCAAAGCGCCCCGCTTAGGCCATAACGCAGCGTTTTGGCCCCGAAGCGCCCCGCTTAGGCCATAGCGCAGCGCTTTGGCCCCTCGTTATACCTGAAGCGGGGCAGCCTTCTCCCCCATTTCACCATCAAACAAAACACACACACTACGGTGCGATTACACACACTAGGGCGAAGATCGTCTTTTTCCGGATTTCAAACGCTATTAGGTACGATCGAACTTCATTTATTGTTTTGGTTCAAGTTATATGTTTGATTTTGTTTGATTTTGATTTGATTTGGGCGGTTGTGATCGAGTTGCTGGGGCTGTTCTTCATAACGAAGAACCAAAGCGCCGCGCCGAGGCCAAAGCGCGGCGCTTTGGTTCATGTTTATTTTTTTTATATTATTTGTTTAATATTATTTGTTTAATGTTATTTGTTTAATAATATTTGTTTATTATTTAAATTGTTTAATAATATTATTTTTTTATTATTTTATATTTAATATTATTTGTTTATTATTTAAATTGTTTAAATAATATTATTTGTTTATTATTTTATATTTAATATTATTTGTTTATTATTTAAATTGTTTAAATAATATTATTTATTTATTATTTTATATTTAATATTATTTGTTTATTATTTAAATTGTTTAAATAATATTATTTGTTTATTATTTTATATTTAATATTATTTGTTTATTATTTAAATTGTTTAAATAATATTATTTATTAATTATCTTTTCAACGTGCAGGGATGGATTCCTCCGATGACGAGATTGAGCATATGTTTGCTGAGGGAGAGGTGGGAACGGAGGGAGAGGAGGGAGAGCCGGCATGTCCGTACCTGCAGTTTCCGCAGGGGTCACGGGCGAGGGGGAGATGCGCTAGGTTGCGCACCATAGAGATTGGGGGGCATGTAGGGATAGACTGGGACCTGCTGGAGACTGTGGGAGAGGCCGCGCGGGCGCGTGATATAGTTGGACTAGATACTCCTTGGTCGCGCCTATTTCAGATAGCGATGGAGGACTCGTACCCTGAGCTTACGGTCGAGTTTCTTTCCACGTTTACATACGCGCCGCATCCGGCGGATTACGTGGAGGACCCGGATTTTCAAGTCCACGAGGTTACATTCCGTCTCGCCGGTCAGCAGTTTCAGATGAGTGTGCGGCAGTTTGCTGTTCATACAGGTTTGTACACAGAGCCCGAGCTTGATACTGATTTATATACGCAGGCGGTTACGGCGATGGACAGGCAGACGCTTATCAGTTTCTGGAGGGCCATTTCCAGGGTTCCCTTTGGGAAATCCTGGCAAAAGGCCACCACCATTAGAGACCCCTTGTACCAATACCTGCACCATGTTATCGCGTCATCTATCGTGCCGCAGGGTACCAGCAGGGAGAAGGTCAACCTCAGTGACCTTTTCTTTCTATACTGCCTACTTCGTCGCCAGCCCTGCGATCTAGCAGCCTGCCTGGCAGATTACTTTGCCACAACATACCACCGGCAGATCCACGGGTACCTGCACACTGGCTCATACATCACCGCCATTGCACGCTCGCTAGGGCTCGTGCCCGAGAGTGATCCGGAGCTGTCCGACCCGATCCCGTCGACTACGTTGGGCCGCGCGTCAGTATCTGCCATGCAGATCACCCGTACCTTTGATGTTGGTCTGAGGTTTAAGGGACGTGACGGGCTGATTTGGCATCCGGAGGTGGTGCCGGAGGTCATCCCGGTTGTTATTGAGTTGAGGCCTGGAGTGTTAGCCCCTCCTGATGTTCAGGAGGCCGCTCGGCAGGCTCAGCTACAGGCTCTGGGCCTCGATCAGTACCCGGGCCAGCCTCAGGATCAGGCTCAAGCTCAGCCTCAGGCTCAGGCTCAGCCTCAGGCTCAGGCTCAGGCTCGGCCTGTATTCGAGGATCCGGCTCAGGAGGAGCATGTCGAGGAGATCCCGGTACCACCAGTTCAGCCAGCTCCTGAGCCGCCACAGTACCCGCAGCACGTTTACGCTGACCTGCCTCCGGTAGCGCGTGAGGTGGCTCGGGACTTCGACCGGCGCCTCAGACGCCAGGGCGCACGCATTGACTGGATCGTCGAGACGCTCGTTTCTCTACGAGAGCTCGCTGGGTTGCCTCCACTTCCCCTCCCACCGTCCCCACCGCACGAGGATTAGTACCTTAGTTTGTTTGTATAGTGTTTTGTTATGTATTATGTACTCAGTTGTACCTTTTTGTTTTGTATGTACAAACTGATATATATATATATATATATATATATATATATATATATATATATATATATATATATATATTGCAGTTAATCTTCTATTTACATCACGTTGGTTTTGGATTGTTTACGTTTAATTCTTATGGCTTTCTGTACATTTTATTTAACGTGTTCGTTTAATTTAACAAAATAAACTAGGTTAACAGTTTATAAAGACGAACTTATATTATATACGTTCTATAAAAATAATGACGTAAAAAAACGTAATTATAAAACAACTATGAATTATATGTAACTAATATTTTATAATAATAATAAAACTCAAATACAATTTTTTCCTCCAAAAAACACTACCAAACTAACCCACATCCCACCTATTTCAAAAAAAAAACAACACAAACTCCTGCATCAGGCTCTTTGTCTTTTTGCACACTCAAAGCGCCCCGCTTTGGCTAAAGCGCCCCGCTATGGCCAAAGCGGGGCGCTTTGAGTGTGCAAAAAGACAAAGAGCGTGTGCGAATAGACCACGCCATCTAAAAGTGCAGCAAAGGTTGTGCAAGTAAAAAACCCAAATTGAATTTGTATCTGGTCAAAATGTTGGATCATCCTCTTAGGCTGGAGGGTGTGGGGCGCCACCCTTCGCCACCTGGACACGTATAGCGCCCCCCTCCGCCATCAACCACACCCCGACGCCATAGCCGGGGCGCCATTGAACCTCCGCCACCGCTATGGCGAGCGGCAACGCACAGGGACCGAGAGAAATTTAAGTTTTTGGACCGTTGAAACGGTCAAAAATTAAAAAAAAAATTTACCTTTTATTTTATTTATAAAAGAGTAAACTGCCATTTTGGTCCCTGTGGTTTGGCCAGTTTTGCCACTTTAGTCCAAATCTCAAACTTATTACATCCAGGGCCCTGTGGTTTGGTTTTTGTTGCCATTTTGGTCCAAATTTCAAATTTGACCAGATTTCCCATTAATAACCTGTTATTTTGTCTTTACCCTCAGGGGCATTTTGGTCATTTTAGATTTATAATCTCTTTATTATATAATAAAACCCCTTATTATCAATTTATCATCATCTTCAACCTCAATACCAGACATCTCTCTCTCTCTCTCAAAAATACCACAACCACACCACCACCACCCCACCATCGCATCATCCCCACCACCGTGAATCAGCCTAACTGACTCTCTCTCTCTTCTCTCTCTAACAAAGAACAGGATAAGTACACGGATTTGGGTCGAGATCCATCATCTAACACCCACAGGTCTCTTCTCTCTCTAACAAAGAACAGGATAAGTACACGGATTTGGGTCGAGATCCATCATCTAACACCCACAGGACACGGTCTGGTCTACTCATTCACACAACGAGGTCACATTCTCTCTCTCTCTAGCTTTCTCTCTCTAAAACTCTCCTTCGATCGATCGATTTGTGTATACGACATTGCGTGTTTTCCGATCTCAATTCTCTCGTTTCTTGCGATTCTATCTCCCTAATTTCTGAATCCACCTGTTCCTGTTCTTATAGATTCATAATCATATCCTTTCAATCGTTTGATCTGAGCTGTCATTGTTGAATTTCAGTTTTGATGTTATGTTTAGGGTTATGTGGAGAAGATGAAGTTTGGGGATTTTGATTGTTGATGTGTGTATCGATGAGAATGAAGAAGACAGAAATGTTATGTTTAGGGTTATGTGGAGAAGATGAAGTTTGGGGATTTTGATCTGGGTTTTTTATGATGATGATGATGAGCTTGAAGAGAGACTTGATCTGGGTTTTTGATGATGATGATGAGCTTGAAGAGAGATGATTATTTTTATTTGGGTTTTATTGAAAAAAAATGAAATTTAAAAAATGACCAAAATGCCCCTGCACTAAAGGACAAAATAGGAGGTTGCAACAGTCAAAAAATAGGGAAATCTGGTCAAATTTGAAATTTGGACTAAAATGGCAACAAAATGCAAACCACAGGGCCCTGGATGTAATAAGTTTGAGATTTGGACTAAAGTAGCAAAACTGGCCAAACCACAGGGACCAAAATGGCAGTTTACTCTTTATAAAATCATACTATAAATATCAACTTCTACCTCTTTTTAAATCATTCCATTCACTCTCTACCTCCATTTTTATACAACTCTCTTCATTTTTTTTTTAAACTTCCAACAATGTTTCCCAATAACCCAAACAACCCATGGGATCCGACCAATCTGTATTGGCAAACTTTGCAAAACAACGAGCAAGAGGACCGCTATCGCCGAGGCCCGCGTACGGGGGAGGTTGGATATTATCCAATGCCACCAACTTCTCCTCATCCCACCACTCAACCGATGCCTCCTCCATATTTCGGGTATTATTCTCAACCCCCTTTTTTTCCGCCAAACATGCCACCACCAAACATACCCGCCCAAGACATAAGCGAACCGGAATTCGTTCCCGAAACCCAAGTCGAATCCTCTTCTATGAAAAAAAAGAAGCCATAAAAAGAAGGATGAGACCGAAAAACGTGCGACAAAGAAGGTAGAATTTTGGTCGCCTAAGGAAGAGTTCGAGTTGGCAAAATCTTGGCTCGACGTGTCGGAGGACGAGATTGTTGGTAAATAATTTTTTTTATGCTTGTTTAAATACTATTTTTATGCTTTTGTAAATAATATTTTTTATGCTTGTCTAAATAATATTTTTTATGCTTGTCTAAATAATATTTTTTTTAGGAGACGACCAAGACATAAAGGTATTTTGGGGTCGTATACGCGATAAGTTTTTCGCCGCAATGGGTCGTGGCGTGTGTCGAACCCCCGACTCTTTTTCGGGAAAGTGGGGGGCTTTGAGGACGAAGGTTAGCAACTTCAACAGCATATACAATAACCTCGTCAATAACACTCGAAGGAGAAGTGGTGCGAGCGATGTCGATATCTTGACCGAAGCCCACACCGAGTATAGAATGCACCATGGGCATATGTTTAACCTGGTAACCGCATGGGAGCTTCTTCGCAAATCTCCAAAGTGGCACCTTGTGCCACCGTTTTGACTTTGTAGTTTTTTTTTACACGGGGCTCCATCACACCCTCCAAATTAAAGGGGGGAATGATAAAGCCCCTTTGCTGACATGGCGATGACATGGATCCTACATGGCATGATAAAAGCCCCTTGGGGCTCCATCCACACCTCATAGCCTTACTGCTATCTACCGAATTTCCTTGGTAGATAGAACTTAGATTGACGACACTTGTTGAGTGGGATGATAGGTGGTGGCTGGTGATGGTAGGTGGGGCGGTGGTGGCTGTGTGTAGGTGGTAGTGAGAGAGAGAGAGGGAGAGATCTAGATCTGAAATAAACGGGTACAGGTTTTTATATGATTTTTTTATAAAGTTGTTTAATATAAATAAATTATAAAAGTCTAATTTGCCCTCAATTGAGGCCCACTTGGTCAAATTTAACCATGAAAATAAACTTAGTATGGGGTAAAGGACGAATCGTGCAAATGTTTGTAAACATAAAGTAGGTTTTCTGTAATTATTGAAGGTAAATGACATACTTTGCAATCTGATACAAACATAAAGGACGATTTTTGTAATTTACTCAGTAAAAAATAATGTGCATTGAAGTTTGTTTTTGTAAGATAATGTTTAATATTATGTATATGGATAAGAAATGTGCATTAAAACTTGTTTTTCTAATTTATTTTTTAGTACCATGAACTAACTTTTTGTATTAAAAAACAATGAACTTAACAAATTCAATTAATTTGTTAGTGTATATTAGACTTGGAAATTTATAGGTCATACGTATCTCTTTAAATTAATAAAATATTTCGGTCTCAAGATTATTAATTTATAGAGGTTTTGTTATATATACTTTTAATAAGAGATCATCATTACTTTAAGCAAGAATGCTCTCTTTAATTAAATAACTACGTCAACGAGGCTATTTGTTAATTCATACTCACTCACTCTATTGACACATAGTTAACAATCAAGACAAGCATGTCTTTTGGCTAAGCGACATCAGGATGTATTTAAGGTGAAGTAATTGGGTGTTTAATTTTCTGTGTTTAAATGATTGATTAAAAGAAAGGGATTTGATAACAATTATAAAGCATGTGATTAAGAGATAAAGACATGCATAAACTATTTTACTTTCAATGAAGATCGACACATATGAATTACATATTTGCAATGTGATTAGTATGCATAATCATAAAGGTAGGGTGGTGTGGAATAAAGTCTTCATACGTCATCTTTATGCCACATCAGCGTCACGTAAGCAATGACTTTAATTAACTCACCCACTCAGTAGCATGATGTGAAATAAAGTCCCTTTAGCTTTTAATAAAAAAAGAAAAAAAGATTAAAAAAACAAGAAAATTGGTGATCGGTGGAAAGGAATAAGGGACCCACACATGAAATGGATGACGCTCACCATTGTATTGGCGGAGGTGATGATGCCACCCCTCAATGATGTCGGAGGGGTGGTGTTCAGGGCACTAAAGGGATTGTGTGACATGAACCGTCACTCCACACCACTAAGCGTACGACACTCGGTTTTGTAATTGCGTTGTTTTGGAAAATAAACACTTTCTATATTATATGTTTTTTTTTGCCCATGACACTATAGTCTAGTGGCATTTTGGAGGTGAGATTAAGGATGACAAAAATACCCGAGCCCGACGGGTATACTCGAAACCTGACACAAATGGGACGGGTATACCCGATACCCGACGGGTATGGGGTCGGGTATGAGATTAGTTTTAAAAATTTTCGTGGGTATGGGCGGGTATGGGATTAGGTTATACCCGACCCGATTATCCGGAACCACATACCCGTTTACCCGCACTATATACCAGATCATATACCCGGATTTTTTAATTTATATTTTATTTTCCATTAACCATTGTCTATTAGTGATTTATTTTAGTATGTTTTAAAAAAATAAATTTTCTTTTAGCTATGTATTTAATAATAATATTTATATTTTGTATGTTGTAAAATATATGCATATAAGTGTATAAGTATTATAAAGCTATTATTAATTTATAATAAAACTTATATTATGTAATGTACATTTTTTATTTATAATAGTTGCTTTATAAATAAAATATATAATAATTATAATAGTAAAGAAATGTTTTTGGAAACCCCCAACGAATATTTTTTAACAAATTAACGGGTATACCCGATATCGGATGAGTAATTACCCGATAAATACCCGACGGGTATTGGGTCAGGTATAGGACAAGATTTTACAAACGGGTATGGGTATGGATTACCAATACCCGACCCGAACCCGACCCATTGCCATCCCTAGGTGGGATAAGGCTTAGGAACCTTGAGGTTCTGAGTTTGATTCACACAATGGGTTTTTTTCAAGATTTATTGGGTTTCCTTTAGAATTGGTGTATATGATATGATCAGGTGGTTCCGCTGGTAATACAATGATACTCTAGTGGTTCGTTAGTAATCTAAATTTGTTGTTAAAGAAAGATATGTTTTTTTTTTTTTAGAATTTCTCCTTTAACTAATTGTCTACCTTTTGATGAAGTCAAAACTATTTATATCAAAAAATGGACGCCCTTAAATGCTACACCAAACTATATCATTATTAAATGAAATACACCCTTTCATTTCTGAAAAGACGCCCTGTGGTTTTTTAAAAAACGCCTTCTGTGACAAAAAAAAAACGCTATTTTGAAAGCATAATGTTTTAAAAACCGGTTCAAACCAGCCGGTTGTACCGGTTAAACTGTCCGGTAGAACCGTTAAACCGCTCAGTACATCCAATTGAACCGTCTGATACACCCGGTTAAATTGTTTCTAAGCCAAATTTGGTGCGGTATAAAAAAACCGGATTTTAAAACATTTACAGGTCCAGTATTGAGATTTAACATAATATCATATGTTTTTTGAGGAAGGTAAACATGCTTCACGTGTTAGAATGTGAATATCGTATGTCTGGCATCCGGTCCTCTTAGACGGCATATAGTGTAAGGGGTGCATGCCTAATGAGATATGGCAAACTTTCTACCCACCCAATCATAATATGTCATGTCATTTCCCCTCCCATTCCTCTCTCTTGCCCAAAAAACCTAGGGGTTGGTTTCCCCAAACCATTTAAAAAAAATAAAATAAAAACTTGAGATTGGTTGAATACTAGGGGCCCACCCAATATGTGTAAGATTAAATATATTATGTCTTAATATTTAATCTAGTAGCCATTATAATCATTTACATAATATAGATCAAAATATATAATAACCTATTATGTAATTAGTTGGTAATTGTTGATGGACTGTATTACCCTTATTAACTAATTAGGTTTCCTTTTGGGTGCTTATATAAGGAGACTTATGTAGAGGTTAAAAGGTTACACACTTAGACACATAACCTAATAATCATAACATCATAATCAACCTCTTCTCCAAAACCGAACTCCCTATTCGGTTTCATCATCACCATCATCAGTCAGCACCCTAAGGAGGAACCAGATCACCTTGACAAAGATGTTGAACTCCATGTCTTCTTCCCTCACTGGATTCTCCAATGCACTGTCTGCGGTGACAGGTATGTTTTATGTTTTCCATTATGTTTAGAACAAAACTGATCCAACACGTGGTATCAGAGCATATGTTGATTAGTCAGTTCTGTTTCCGTATCCATTAGTTCTGGGACTGAAATCTGGAAAACGGAATTTTTATAACTTAATAAACTTACAGCCGGTTTCGAGTCATAAAGGATCACTCGACATCGCTGTTTCAAGGAAAAGAACTGTTTTAAATATCTCGAAATCAAAAACAGGTAATACTATGTCCGAAATCTGTTTAGAAAAGCCTTAAAATTCAGGTTTCGGGTTCCAGAATTATGTTTTATTTTTTAGGGTTCATCATATGTTCTTAGGAAAATTCGAAAATTCCTTTATGTTTTGGAATGTAATTAGGATTATTGAGTGTTTTCCTGTTTTGATCCAATTTTATCTTTTAAGTTTATTCGAAAACTGTTTATTGATAATCAGATAAATATTTTGATAAAATTAGATCATCACTAAAACAGGAAACCATATCTCAAATCCCTAAGAATTCGAATTTTCAGTTATGCTTTCACATTAACAGCTGTAACAAGGTTTTCGAGATCAATTTTTAACAACTCGAGACAACGATTTCGACTCGAGACCATAAGGTTTCGACTCGAGACCGCTGAGGTTTCGACTAAGGGCTTCAATCTTCACAACTCGAGACCATGGTTGCCACTCGAGACCTCATCAAGTACTCGAGATCTCATAAAACACAGTAGTCGAGACCATGATTACGACTCGAGACACTGAGGTTGCGACTCGAGACCTTAATGAGTCGAGACCTCATAATGTTACAAGATGAGTCGAGACTGGACTCGAGATCTCACTCGAGATCTCATAACTGAGTCGAGATCTCACTCGAAACCTCATTATTTTAGGTTGTTCAATGTGCGCTAACAGGTGGTTTGCTATTAAATAATTGGTTTTTGTAAATACTTAGTTAATTAATCAAAATCAGATAATGTTTTACAAAACCAAAATAGCTTAACTTGAATGAGCTTCTGATGTATCATTTCTGGCCAAAGCTGATTTGATACATCTACTTATCGTTCAAGTATTACGAAAGCTATGTTAAGTATGCATTACAAACATGAAAGTCTTAATATCTAGCCAAAGCTGATTTAATTCATTCATGTATAGCATACTTAACAAGTGCATAACTGAAGTGTTTGTTTCATTTCTGGCCAAAGCTGATTTGTCACAACCACTTTGCACACATGCTTAAATGATTACACTTCTGGCCAAAGCTGATTTGTCTTTGTTTAAGTAGAATTTTACTAAGTCTATTATTTTGATGTTAGTAATAGACAATATCACAGCTTCATAATGTAAAATGGTCATTATTTATGCCTGCCTTAGTTTAACATGCCCTTTGATCACATTAGGACTTCTTCCATAGTATCATAACTTGCTCATCTTATTTCCACTATCAGCGCCCAATTCCGGGATTCCACCTTTGACTGGTGATAACTTTGCTGCATGGAAGGATGCTCTCATGCTTACACTTGGATTGCTGGACTTTGATTATGCTCTAAGAGAGAATAAGCCAGCGGACCTTACTCCTCAAAGTACTGCTGCTGAGCAGTTAACTCATGAAAAATGGACTAGGTGTAACCGCATGTCTCTCATGTTCATGAAGCAGTCCATAAGCAATGCAATCAGAGGAGCCATTCCTGATTCTGAAGATGCTAAAACCTACTTGGCTTCTGTGGAGGCGCAGTTCAAGGGGACGTCTAAAGCACACGCTAGTACTTTTATTCTCAAGCTGGTGACAACTAAGTATGATGGGAGGAGTAGCATTCGCGAGCACATCATGATGATGAATGACATGGCCAATAAGCTGAAGGGGCTGGAAATGGAAATCAGTGATGGTTTCCTCATTCATTTCATCATTACTTCGCTTCCTTCGTCCTTTGAAGCATTCAAGATCAATTACAACACTCAGAAGGACAAATGGACGATGAGTGAGCTGGTCGCTATGTGCGTACAGGAGGAAGAGCGTATGAGGATGGATCGCACTACTGATGTTGCTAACTTCACCACCTCCAACTCTAAGAAGCGAAAGAACAATCATCAGAGGAAGGATGCTTCTAAAGTCCAAAGGCCCAATCCTAATACAAGTGTACCTTCCAGCTCTAAGAAATCCTTAGGCAGAATCCATTGCAAGTTCTGTAAAAAAGGCATGACATATGCAGAAGGAATGCCCTGACTTTAAGGAGTGGCTGGCTAAGAAAGGTAACGATTATTTTATGATACTTGAGTCCTATAATTTAATTGTTCCTACTAATTCTTGGTGGTTTGATTCTGGTTCTATGGTTCATGTTACCAATTCAACTCAGGGATTCCTTACAATCCGGAAGCTGGAAAGAAACCAAAGAACGCTTAAGGTTGGGGATGATCGAGAATTAGAAGTGAAGTCCATTGGAACATTACAATTATTTATGAAAACTGGTTTATGTATTAAACTTTATGATACCTTATATGTTCCTGAGGTAACTCAGAACCTTGTATCAGGACCAAAGTTAGACATGGACGGTTTTATTGTTTCCCATGGTCATCGCAAACTCTCTATCCTCTATGATTCTGTTCTTTATGGTACTAGTATTCTGGATGGTGGTCTCTATAGATTAGAACTAGATGATAATTTTTCCAAATCTTTGTTGTCATATAACATTAATGAATCACTCACAAAGATGAAAAAGAAACGAGACTTAGAGACTTCATCCATGTTGTGGCATCAGCGTTTAGGCCACATCTCAAGAGAACGATTAAATCGTCTCGTAAAGGATGAAGTCTTACCTCCTCTTGATTTCTCTGATTTTGGAACATGTGTCAAATGTCTTAAAGGTAAAATGACATTAGCGAATAAGAAAGGTGCCACTAGGAGCTCTAATTTATTAGAACTCATTCATACTGACATTAGTGGTCCCTACCAAATCGCTGGCATAACATGACATACTTCATTTATCACTTTCGTTGATGATTATTCTCGTTACATGTACTTGTATCTAATTAAGAAAAAATCTGAATCTCTTACAACTTTTAAAGATTATAAGGCTGAAGTTGAAAAGCAATTAGATCGTCAGATTAAAGTTGTGAGATCAGATAGAGGCGGTGAATATTATGGAACATGTTTCTTTATCGGGTATCCTGATAATTCAAAGGGTTATCGTTTCTATTGTCCTTCCCATGTCACCCGTATTGTTGAAACCAATCGTTCTGCGTTCCTAGAGGATTTCAAGGTCAGTGGGAGCAGTACCAACCCTTACGAAGAATTGCAAGAAGTACAAGACGCGGGGGAGAGAGACTCTTCGCTTACCATTACTCTGATTACTCCTCTTGTACCCAATGCAACTACTGTACCCGAAGCTACTGCACCAACTCCAAATTTACCTCCACAATCAGAACCCATTATACCTCATGACGAAGGCACATCAAACGCGCAAAACCAAGACAACGCCGAACCCGATAATCCACTCAGGTGGTCATCTAGGCAAAGAAGGCCTACTAATTGGGATGATTATGTTACCTACCTGACTGAAATGGATCCCGGAAAGCTCAATGATCCTATCTCTTACAATGAAGCCATTAGCAGTGATCAGTCTTCTGAATGGAACAAAGCAATGGTTAATGAGCTTGAATCCATAAAGAAAAATGACGTTTGGGATTTGGTAGAATTACCCAACGGAGTCAAACCCGTAGGATGTAAATGGGTGTTCAAAACAAAACTGGATCCGAATGGGAACGTTGAACGCTACAAAGCGAGATTGGTTGCAAAAGGGCTACACTCAGAAAGAGGGAATTGATTATCAAGAGACGTTTTCACCTGTCTCTCGTAAAGATTCATTAAGGATCGTCATGGCCCTAGTAGCTCATTTTGATTTGGAGTTACATCAGATGGACGCTAAAACCGCTTTCCTTAACGGAGACTTAGACGAAGATGTTTACATGAAACAGCCTGAGGGCTTTAAACCTGAAGGTCAGGAGCATCTAGTCTGTAAGTTGAAGAAATCCATTTATGGGTTAAAACAAGCATCACGTCAATGGTACCTTAAGTTTGATGAAGTCATGAAGAGACAAGGTTTTATGAAGAATCAAGTGGATCAATGCACCTACCTCAAGATGAGTGGGAGTAACTTTACTATACTTGTCCTTTACGTAGATGATATTCTATTGGTAAGTAATAGTTTAGACATGTTGCATGAGTCGAAGCGGTTACTCTCGCATAACTTCGATATGAAGGATCTCGGAGATGCTTCTTACGTCATTGGCATCGAAATTCACCGAGATAGACACAAAGGGATCTTAGGATTGTCTCAAAAGGCTTACATAGATTGTGTCCTTACACGTTACAACATGCAACAGTGCAAACCCTCCGTCGCTCCAGTAGTTAAGGGAGATGTTTTTGGTTCATTCCAGTGTCCGACAACAGAGGTTGAGAAAGAGCAAATGAGCCAGATACCTTACGCGTCAGTAGTCGGGAGCCTGATGTATGCTCAAGTCTATACTCGCCCAGATATCGCTTATTGCTGGAATGCTAGGCCGTTATCAGACTAATCCTGGCCTAGATCACTGGAAAGCAGCTAAGAAGGTACTTCGATATCTGCAAGGGACGAAAGACTATAAACTGTCTTATAGAAGAAGTGATCATTTAGAAGTGGTAGGCTATTCTGATTCTGACTTTGCCACATGCAAAGATGACAAGAAATCCACTTCGGGCTATATCTTTATGTTAGCAGGCGGACCTATTTCATGGAAGAGTCATAAACAACAGTTGACCACAACTTCCACAATGATGGCAGAGTACATTGCTGTTTATAACGCAACCTGTCATGGAATGTTGCTTAGAAATCTGATCACTGGACTCAAAATCGTTAATTCCATTTCTAGACCATTGAAGCTTTACTGTGATAACTCAGCTGCCGTTAGTTTCTCGAACAGTAAAAGTTCGACTGGAGCTGGTTTATATCTCGATACAAAATATCTGTTCGTACGTGAACGAGTTGAGGAAAATAATCTTTGTATCGAGTATATTAGTACTAGAGATATGCTTGCGGATCCGATGACTAAAGGTCTCCCTCCTAAGGTTTACGAAGAACATGTTCGGAATATGGGATTTAGTAAAGACCTTATTTGAGCATATTGTACTAGCTTATGTTTTATGATTAATGAAATTTCCTCAGTTTGATTTTGTATGTCTCTTAGAATATGTTCAACCGGTATAATGGCATATAGACAAATAAAGTCACAAATCAAACAAAGGGCTTATGCGTATTTTGATCATAACGGTTAGGTTTTAAATTAAGGCTATAGTATGACTAATGGGGGTCCTGAGTCGCATAATGATTCAACGGCTGTATTTCTCTGCTATAGTACTTGTTTAAGGCTAAAATGAGTGTTAACTCCTGATCAGGCTTATCTAATACTCATAGTAAATGATTACTCGGCTAAGTGGGAGAATGTAAGATTAAATATATTATGTCTTAATATTTAATCTAGTAGCCATTATAATCATTTACATAATATAGATCAAAATATATAATAACCTATTATGTAATTAGTTGGTAATTGTTGATGGACTGTATTACCCTTATAAACTAATCAGGTTTCCTTTTGGGTGCTTATATAAGGAGACTTATGTAGAGGTTAAAAGGTTACACACTTAGACACATAACCTAATAATCATAACATCATAATCGACCTCTTCTCCAAAACCGAACTCCCTATTCGGTTTCATCATCACCATCATCAGTCAGCACCCTAAGGAGGAACCAGATCACCTTGACAAAGATGTCGAACTCCATGTCTTCTTCCCTCACTGGATTCTCCACTGCACTGTCTGCGGTGACAGATATGTTTTATGTTTTCCATTATGTTTAGAACAAAACTGATCCAACAACATGGTCACCTTTTTCCCTTCCCCGCAAGCGGCAACCTTTCCCCGATCTCTCACCTCCCCGCGCGGCATACTTGAGTGGCGGCGGTGTTTGCCGAGCGGCAAAGGGGCTTGCCGTACCTCTGCCGCGACCACCCTGTACCCTTATATCTAGCATCCTTTTGTTTGTTAGGCTTGTCACTTATGTAATGTATCCGACTTTTTTGAACGACTTGAACCTCATTTTTGTGCAATTGAGTATTATAATTTGGTCACACTTTGGTATATATTGTGTATTCTTTCCCACAGTGAATCCTCAAGCACGAACATAATTTTACGAAAACCCAAATACACGATCAATAGAGTCAAAAAATCATTACAATCTGCGATTTTGATAATTCATTTACTGTGAGCGTAGTATTTTTTTTTCTCAGAACTGGGTGAGTTTTTTTCTATGCCAACTAAGGTATATCCCTTGGACATCTCTGGATCGTTCCAATTTTATCAGAGGTCCCCAAAGGGACATGTCCCTCCGACACTTGAATATAGCAAAACTTAAATGTACGTAAAAGTAGTAAAAGGGCCGTGTTTTGGTATTTGTTCATTTATTTTTTTTCCTTACATGCACAGTCCCTAAGCTATCCATCCTCTAAATTACTAACGGGGTTAACTTTTTTCTGTTAAACCTATATAGAATTACCCCTTTACCCTTGGTCCTTTATAACCAAACTACATGGACTATCCATGTAATTTACTAGGACTATACTTATTATGTAACTATTATTATTTTGTTATAAAAACACCACTTTCTTTTCCTCTCAACTTGGTAAGAGTAATCATCAATCCATTGGCAATCTTCCAAAACTAAATAAATTCATCATTGCTACATTGGTGGGATTGTCAACAAAGTGTAAGGGTGAGCGGGGCACAAGCGGTGACCCCTTTCGGTGACCCAAGTCACCTAGCGGGAACACCGCCGCCGTTGGTGCGGTGAGGCAAATCGGGGACCATGCTCGGTGGGAGTTCACCGCGAAGAAGAAGGAGAGAGTGGTGGGCCCAGCCTTTTTCCAACCAATCAAAAGTTTTCTTTTTTTTTTTTTTTTTTTTTTTTAATAATAAAAAAACAAAGGGAGTTAAGAGGGGAGTGGTGCCATCAATTTAGGGTGTTAGGGGAGTTTAAGAGGGGAGTTGACGTGGCACACGAGGATTGGTTATGCGTAAGAGAGGGGACTCCCCTCTTAGGGGAGTGCCCCCCTCACCCTAATATCAAATCGGATTAAAAACCTGATTCAGCTAAAAACAACATATAGACGAGTCAGATAGGTTAGATGATGTAACGGGTCAAATTCAGAAGGTTGTATTTATAAAAACATCATGCTTTTGTGACGCAGGAGAACCATGGACGTGTGATGTGAAGAAGGAGATGTTTTTTTCATAACATGACATAACACATAAAATGTCTTACCAATGCATAAAAAACACCACATGACATTGTATCATTGGTTTTCATTATATTTTTGTTATTTAAATAAATCAAATTTAGTTTTATTTTGTCTAATTTCGTGATTTCCATAAAACAAAAGTGAAGTACGCAAACAAGGAAAGCTGAACACCAACAACCCAATTTGCAACTTGCAAATCAACTTCGGTAAAGGGAAAAAAGGAGAATCCACATTATCATCACGTCAAATCATTATCAATGTCTTATTTTACTTTTGTTTGTATATTATATTATATGAGACCGGTTAACGTACAATACCACTTATCTTACATTACATACGCGATATTCTCAGCCGTAGGATCTTCAATCCATCAAACCAATTTAAATCATCAAATTAATCATATTAATGTATTCAAATCTTCAAAAAAATGTTAAAATCGTCATTACGATTTCTTAATCTCTGTAACTGACGGAGAATGGAATCTTATATTCCAAAATCGTATTCGAAAATCCAACCATTAATAAAAAATCGATCGATAAATCAAATACAACAACGTAAGATTCTTATTCACCAACCTCCTTCTGCGATTTCATATCTGCTGATTTTGGCAGTTCTGAACGGAAACAACAACCGTCTATCGAAGAAGATGATGCATGATGAAAATTATAATATGCGAAATACATATTGAACGTGCGAAAAACCATTGAAAACAAAAAGAAAGGTTTTGTTTTTTTTATAGTGTGCGAATTCTATTTTTATACACATGCGATTTTAAAAACGGTAATAATGTTTAAGATTACTTATAGTGTGCGAATTCTTGTTTAGGACACATGCGATTTTTAAAAGTGATCTTGTCTGTGGTTTCTTAAAGTGTGCGAATTCGTTTTCGAAACACATGCGATTTTGAAAAAAATGCTGCTGATTGTAACTTTGTCTCACGTTGATTAAAATGCAAAAACAAAAAATTATGAATTGATAATTAAAATAAATATTGTGACACCTCGAAAATTCACGTCCTATAATGTGTTGACACGTGTCATATGTTTGAACGTGTGAAAGAATGTTATAAAAGGATTAAAGTTGACAATCATGGAAAGTATGTGAATATACGAGTTCTAAATGTCAACAGTGAATAAATATATTATACATTAACCCTACATGATACTCATACCTTCAAACGAATAAATCATGGATCATACGAAGCTAAATATGAAAGAAAGTGAGAGATTACAAACTACAGGGGTTAAATGTGTCAACATGTTTAAGTTATACCTCTGAGTGACCTTTTGACGAACCTGAAGTTTTGTAACGATTAATTATGCTCACTAGAATACACGATATAAATTTCATAAAGTTTCGTTATCGTATGAGAAAGTTATGATCAAATTCGTATGCGAGGGGTTAAAAGCGTCAACGATGAAGTTTAGGACTTTTCGGGTGACAATAAAGTTAACCGAGGACTAAACAAAGTGGGTATATGTCTTAGGGCCCTTATATGTCAATTTGGAGGGTTCATAATGCAAGAAATGAAGTCTTAGCAAAGTTTTGAAGAGCCAAGGATCAAAGCGTAAAAATCTAAAAATTCTGATTTGTGCAGAAGAGGCGTCGCGCCACGCGAAGCCCCAAGGGGGGGTCTTCGCGCCACGCGAGGGGCCTTCTGGTCCGATTTTCTTGGGTTCTTGCCTGCCATAGCCCTTGCAATCGATTTTTATCCGATTTTCCACATCTTTCTTGACCCCTAAACAACCCCTAAACATCTAGGGACACTTGTGGATGAGTTATGGTCAGTAGTAGACTTGTGTGTCAACATTTTGTGGTGATTAAATCACTATATAAGGCCATGAAGTTGTAAACATTCTTCACACCTTCATTCTTGCATTCCTGATCACTTCTGGAGCTCAAGACTTCTCTCAAGTGATCTCTGGTCATTCATAGGACTCTTGTAAGTTTGCTTAACCTTTCTTAGTTAAGTTTTTGCTTAGTTTTAGCTTAAAAGTCAAACCGTCGTAATTAACGGTTGACTTAACGATTAATCACTAATGGTCCAGTGATTAGTCGAATTGAAAGTAGTTATAAGTTGGTAATTATGTGGGTAATAAACCCTTAAAAGGGTTCCCCCTGATTCCCACTCTAACTAGGTCAAATGTCGGGTCAAACTTGTTAATAAAAAGTCAACAGGATACTTAGTTTCTAATTTATGCATGATTAGCAATGTAGAACACATACAACCTGTTTGATCATTAATATAACTTGGTAATTAGTGTAAGAACATGTCTAAACATGTTCAACCTGACAATTTCCTGTTTAGACCCGGTTCGGAACCGAAAGTCGCAAAGCTTTGACTTTTGCTTTGACTTCAGTTCTGACCCGTTATGGTATGTTTTAGAAATACCTTAGAGCTTCATTTGGACCAGGTTACATGCTAGTATAACCCTCTGTGATTATACACCATGGTTCATTAGTTAACCAATTAATATGCATGATTCCGTTAATTGCTCATATGTTGACCATTATGCCATTTTCACCTTAAAACGTGATTTTTGAAAATGTAAAAGAGTAGAAACTTTAATTACTGATATATAAACTTGCACCCAAAATTTGACATCAGTTTGAGGTGTAGATTGAGAGTTATGCTCATTAGCGTAATTAGAAGGTTTATTAGCGATTAAACGACATAATTAGCGTTTAGCCTATTTAAACATACTTTTTGATATCAAAATCTTTACCCACTGATGTAATATATTATTTTTGGATTTTTGAAGATTTTTAATTAATTTTAGGCTGAGCATAACTTAGAGTCGTAGGCTTAATACGGTAATTGTCGGTTTTGCCCTTACGGGCTATAAAAGGAGTTTTACACATCTAATTGACTCCAAACCTTTTGCTACTGATCACATGTTATAAATAAATTATTTTAAGCCTTCTGGAATAGTAAAAATATCAGCTTTATGTATCAAACCCGGAAATGGCTTCTAATCGCCTTATTAAGCGTTTTTAACGCATAGTATGTACTAAAACTATTTTAAACATACAAGGGTTGATACCTACTGATATTTGAGGCAAATTATAATATTTTGACAGTAAGCAAAAGTTTTTTAACTCAGACTTCAGTTTTGAGCTTTACGGATTATGTGAAATTACCAAAATGCCCCTACGGTGCATAGTTTGGTTATAATTGATAAATTTCACATATATACTTTACCCTACTGTTATAACTCAGTAAATTAAGTATTTTTTCTGATTATATCAGACCTGTAACCCAGGTTAATACTTAAACTCTTTTATAACCTTATAAATGACCAAACTACCCTTACGGGGCATAGTTTGTGTTTAAATTCGTTTCGGGCATAATAAAAGACATCTTACTGATGTCACAACATATTTGAAGCATATTAACTTAGGAAACCTGTATATGGCTCTTATGAATACCCGTTACGCTTATTACGCGTTCGGTTCGGTTTATGTAACTAGTTTACATAAACTAGCCTAAACGGGTCAAACCTTAACGGTTTTACCTCAAAATCCAGAATGTGTATGAATTACCCATATTAAGCAAGTCTCCGAACTTGTCGGGTCTAAATCACATTCTATCCGGTCTCCGCTTAATCGTGCGTACGAACCGTATCTTTAAAACTAGCCGGTCTAAGCTTGAGCTTAACTAAAGACCCGTTAGGATTCTAATAGGTTATTATAAACCTTCATTCCAGATTAGGAGGACCAGTAAAAGCTACTTGCATTTGCTTATTGTGATTATTACTTTGCTCAGGTAAATACTTTTAACTTATTTTCCCTATACGGGCTTGGGTTACGGTATATAAAATACCGCTTGATCGGGCATCAAATCTTCCATCGTTTGGTGGTTAATTGAATAATTTGATTGGCCCGTTTAAACAGTTTTGTTTACTTAAAAGCCTTTGGGGGGTTAATGACCATGTCCCGGATATCCTTGGCATCATTTTACGAAATGGCCACGATCTAAGCGCGGAGTGTAGGCGTACACTCGTCAGTGCATAAATAGTTGATGTGGTGTGTCTATTGATCTTTAACCCGGACACGATCCGGGCTACTGAACGCATAAGGAACAAGGAATTCGTTCACAAGATTATATATATAAATAATTGTCCCAAGTATAAAAGATTAATTTTGCCTCTGTGCATTTTAATCAAGTTATAAAATGTTTATGCCACGTGCATCCAAACCAATTTTCAATCATTTTCTAAAATGAGTCAGTTGATTGTATTTACCAGTGTAAACTGACGTATTTTCCTAAAAAGATTAAATGCAGGTACTAAGCGTAATTGGCTGGGATTTCTCCTTAGCATCAATAGAAGTCTCGCAAGCTTAAGATGCCTAAAGTCTGTTGAACTATTATTTATTTTCGATCCGTCTGTGGATAAACAATCGACTGTTGTGATACACGATATTACAATATTTTATTCGGTTGAAATATTATATCTTTCAATTGCTTCCGCTGTGCATTTAAATATTGTGTTGTTTGACTATTATGTTGCCAACCACGTCACGATACTCCCCACCAGGTGACACGTGGAATCCGAGGTGTGACAGGTTGGTATCAGAACCAACACTGAGTGAATTAAACTCTAGCCTTTTGTGTTTAATCTCAGTTACACAATTGCACATATCTAAACTTTCGAGTCTAGACAAATAACATAGGACAAATTCTACCTTGTTTGATTTTGTTGTCCTTTATTTTATTATATATATATATTCTTGTCGTTATCTTATGTTGTATTGACAGGATTGAAAATGCTGCCAAGATTCTTCCGAAGAAGAGGACGAGGAAAGTGGCCAATCTCCGCCCCCAATGACAACGAGGCAGGACCTTCGCATGTGCGAGCTCCTTCTACCACCGAGAGTGACGACCCTCGACAGAACCGGAGGAACCTTTTTGAGCCGGCTAGACGGTCGGTTTCGCACAGCTCGACGCCTCCAGTTCACAACTCTTATGGGCCACATTCGGAAAATGAGCCCAATAACCCTCAACCATCCTACATACCTCTTCAGCGATCCTTATCGCACAATTCTTTTGGTGACCCTACACCTGTTTTTAGGGGCCGGTTCAACCCGGCGAATTATATACAAGAACCAGTGGGTTTTAACCCATTGGGACCGGAGGACCACTTCTCGGGAGATAATGCTATGGATATGGACGAGGACACGGATCCTGTTGAACCTGCGAGTGGTACACCGAACCATCCCATAGAGATTTCGGATGGATCTTCTTTTCACGGATCACCCTATGGTGGTCCAGACAGCTTTCAAGCTATGTTTACCCGCCATGAATGGTATTTTACACCTCCTCGCCATTCACCGCCTCACCAGCAGCAGCAGCAGCAGGATCCCTCTGTGGATTCACGGTTTGTGGCAGTCACGCCACCGCCTCCACCGCCACCAGTTCAGCTGGCACCTCCACAACCGTCGAGGCGTAGGAGAACCGGAGCGCGTATGTCTGCGCGAGCAAGAGACTTTCATTTTAGTTCTCCTCGCCAATCAAGTGGCAGTCATTACCCGCCACTTCAGGAAGACCCACAGATGGGTGGGCCTTCGCAACCAGTTGCACAGCAACCACCTCCGATGGGTTTTGATAACTCGATTCCAGCATACATGGGTTCCATGGCGTACAACCCGTTTGAACAACCAGCTCACACCAACTACGGTTACGCTGAAGCCGACCCATACATGGTAGCGGCCAACTACAACGCCTTTAACCCTGAAGGACCGTATGGAGCTCCTTGGGGAGTAGGGTACCCAACTCATGGGTACCAGATACCTGCCAGACCTATTATACGGACGCAATCGCAGCCGCCACGGTTTTCTCCCCCAGAACATGAGGAAATTCTTCAGAGACTGGACCATGTTGAGCGAGACTTTCACCGCGATCGCAGGGAGTGACAGACTTTCTTCCAAGGATTGACAAGCCTAATAAAAGGGAAGAGCAAGAAGGACCATTGAATCCTTCCACTGTTGTTGTAATTTCCTTGTATCATTTGAGCCCCTGCGTGGGCCTGTCTTGCTGTATTAACCCCTGTGTGGGTATGTATGTTTGTTTGTTTTGACCCCTGCGTGGGTCTACCTTTCTGTTAACCCCTACGAGGGTATGATGTTTGTTAAAGTCCCTGCGTGGACTAGTATGTTGTTTGACCCATGCGTGGGTAACTTGTTTGTCTAAAAAGTCCCGTTTAGGGCGATGTATAATATTTTAATAATTAATGGAATGTTTAATTGATAAATTTCATTTTTGCTATTATATGCATAAATATATTATATGGAATAAATAAATCAAAATCATTCCTTTTAATAAAAATCTGCCTAATGATTATTTAATAAGAATCTTAAGAGTGAAACCTAGCCTGAGTGTCATTTTGAAGACCTGGCCATGATGGTAAGACCTGTTTAAAAGATTCGAATCCCTGTTAGCATCTGTAAACATGTTAACACTCCTGGCAGATGCGATTCGTTAAGAATCACATACGTCATTCTTATAAAAGGATTCTTTAAAAGATTCCTAACCCAATTTAATGATCTCTGAATCACGGGTTTAGATCATCAATTAAGATGATCATATTTTGACCATACATTGGCAATATAATGCCTACGGGCCCTGCTCATTTCCATATGAGCCAAAAGACAGTGGTAGCGATGACTCCCTGTCCGAAAAAAGGTAATGAACTTTGATTCAAACCTTAATGCCTCGATTCTCTGAAATCATGGCTTATATCATCCTATAAGATGATCATATTATAAACATCCCTTAGAAGGGAAGTGCCTACGGGCTATAGTTAATGACCTCTGAGACTAAAAGACAGTGGTAGCTATGACTCCCTGTCTAAGAAAGGTAATGAACTATGTTCAAGCCTTAAAAACTTTGATTCTCTGAAATCATAGCTTATAATTTATAAATGTCCTTGTGACTAGGCCTTTTGTGCCACTAATAAAACTGTTATTGTTTTATAATTAGGATAAATTATAATAGAAATCCTAAATAAATATGATTAACAAATTAACCAAATATGGTCTCTGTTTACCATGGTTAATGAATTGCCATAAAAGACAATTCTATAATAAACTCCCAAATAAACTATTGTCCTTGTTTTCTGTAACAGTTCAATTAAAATGGCTAACTCAGACGAAATTAATAGCCATCCAGTGGAGAATATTGATAACGCCCGAATTCATTTAACGGGTGCTGAATTAAAAGCGTTGGTGGACTACGCAGTTACAAAAGCTTTAGAACGGCAGTACGAAGAGTATACTGGGACTCGAAGTAGGACCCTATCTACTCCGCATTCGAAGCCACCTTCCAAGAAGGATGAACCCAAGAAAGATGATGATAGACTCTCCTCAAACCACCGCAGTGCTCCATCTCAACAGATTGTATTAAATCAAGGACCCAGTAATAAGGGTTGCTCCTACAAATACTTTGTTTCATGCAAGCCCAGGGATTTCACTGGGGAAAAGGGAGCCATTGACTGCATGACGTGGTTAGACGAGATGGACACGGTTGTGGATATCAGCGGATGCGCTGAGAAGGATGTAACACCCCAAAAATGGGTTTGATAATTTAAACCCGGTTAATATAGAGGAACGGGTAAAAATACCGTTAGGGGTAAAAGTGAACCCGTAAATAAATATTATCTAGGAATAATTAACCTAGTTGAATATTAGTAACGTTGGTATTAAACGAAGGGTTGTAGCCTTATTTAATTAAAACGAAACATGAGGGACCAAAGTGAACAACTTGAAAGTTGTTTTATTAAAAAGAAAATAACACACACATACACACACCTCGTGTGTGTGTTCATCAACGAGCAGGGGAGGGCTCCCATGGAGCCAAAACCCTAAACTTCACAAATTCTCCAAATTGAAAGGCTAAACGAAGCCCAAATTCACAACCGAACATGAATTAACGATCACCTCCACAAGGGGATCGTAAGGTATGTCTCAAAACTTAGATTTGATGATCTTGTTTGAAGTGGGTTATGATCAATCAATGAATTTGTATGCAATTAAGCTTGTAGAGGTGTTAGAAACACCAAATAGAACTTGTGTTATGAATAATTTCAAGTAATTGGGTGATTTAGAATGAAACCCATTGCATGAGTGTGAAGATGATGATCATGATGAACTTGTAGATGTTATAGTGTGATCTTGTGATGTATAAGGTGTTATATGATAGACTTAAATAGATAAATTTGATGTGGAATTCATGATTATGAGATTTTGCTTGAATGTGATGGTTCATAAGATGAAATAGGGAAGAACATGCTTAAAGCACTTGTACATTATGCTTAGAAAGTGATATGCACACCAAGTGTTTGATGAAATGCTTAGGAGAAAATGATAAGTGAGATTGTATGCTAAAAATGAATAAATGTGTTTAGAATGTGATGATGATGTATTAAATAATAGATTTGTATAAGGAATATGTTTTAAATGGATTACAAGTGAGAAATTAGTTGATAAGATGATATGGCAAGAAACCTTCCTTAAAAAGGGTATGTATGCTCATGTATGCTAATCATGTTATGATGAATGTGATGACATGTACGGATAGGAGTTATGTCAACGCGGACACAAGCATGAAAGGCAACGGGCCAAGGATAAACACGGAAGCTATGCTCGAACTCGGACGCACGAGGTAAGTGCACTCTAAACTTACCCTTTTGTTTGGTAATGTAATTATGACATATGGTAATTATTGAATGTAATATAAGAAAATATGAATTGTTGTTGTTACTAAGTTAAGTTATAATGGAAATGAGTTGGAAGTGGTTAAGAAAGAGATTCGATTAAGTTCGGGTAAGAAACGGAACTTATGCAATGAATTATGCATAAAGATGAATTAAGGAGTTATATATGTAAGATGTAAATTGTAGGTACGGGTGTGAATGAATATGAATACATGCTTGAGAGAGGTATTTAATTATATGCTTGAATGAATAAGACGAGTTATGCGTATTTGAGGACACGTCCATATGATAGGAAGTTAATGATACTAACCATTTTTCTATTGAGGATTAATGTGAACATAGGCAGGTTAACAATAGAAGTAAAGGTTGACTCTGCAATCTAAGGCGAGTGATGGAATGGATGGATGAAGGAGCTAGTATAAGAGAAAGCATGATATGTGGACGCTTTATTATGCATGTGTTAATATTTTGTATTATGTTACCGGTTACTAATGATGAGATTGAATGTGGTGACTGCAGGTTGTTCAGGATTTTGGATGTTTCACCAAGAATTGTACGCGGTTGAAGATCGAGTCAAGACATGGATTGTACGTGGATGCGTATGTGGTCACTTAATTCGATATATGTATGATAGTTGTCAATCAAATTTTAAAAAGGAATTAATGTATTTAAGCGAAAGAAAGAATGTCATTAAAGAAATTTTAATTATGTGTTTTCCGCTGCGAATTTTGAGTTTCAACGTGTTAGGGCGTTACAAAGGATGTGGTCAAGTTTGTGTCGCAATCATTTAAGGGTGAAGCTTTAGCCTGGTGGAGATCTCTGATTCAAGCCACCGGGAAAATCCCATTGTATAACATGTCATGGGATCAATTTGTTGCCCTCATCAGGGAAAATTTCTGCCCCCAGCATGAGGTTGAGAAGATAAAATCTGATTTTCTATCATTGGTTATGACAAACCTTGACTGTCAAGCTTACCTCACGAGCTTCAACACAATGTCCCGGTTGGTTCCATATCTGGTGACCCCAGAACCAAAAAGAATAGCTCGTTTTATCGGTGGTTTAGCCCCCGAGATAAAGGCAAGCGTGAAGGCCTCTCGGCCAGCTACTTTTAGATATGTAGCTGACATATCTTTATCCCTTACTCTGGATGCGGTCAGGCAAAGATCGCTGAGGAACAAAGATGCTGAGAAGAGAAAACGTGAAGATGATAATTCACGGAGAACGAGCAAGAAGCACCGTGGAAACGGTGACAACAAGAGGGGATCCGAGTCAAGGAAAGATGGGCATCAGTCTGGCGAGAAGCCCAAGTGCAAGATTTGCAAGAAACAGCACTTTGGAAAGTGCAGACTCGAGTCGAACTCGCAGATTCATTCAAAAACCTTTGCTTGTGGTATATGCAAGTCCAAGGACCACATAACCTTGGATTGCAAAAAGCTGAAGGATGCAACTTGCTACAGCTGTAATGAGAAAGGGCACATCAAAACCAACTCCCCTAAATACGCCAAGAATCCTGAAGAGGCCAAGAAGACAAATGCTAGAGTCTTCAGAATGGATGCAAAGGAAGCGGTTCTAGACGGCAATGTGATTATAGGTACCTTCCTTGTAAATGATGTCTATGCAAGAGTACTGTTTGATTCAGGCGCTGATAAGTCGTTTGTAGATCATAAGTTTTGCAAATTGCTGAATTTACCTGTCAAAACCTTAAGTGTGAATTATGAGGTAGAGTTAGCAGATGGCACCATAGAAACCGTCTCAACTGTGTTAGATGGATGTGTTATATCCATTAAGAACCACTCTTTTCCTCTGTCTATACTTCCATTTAAATTAGCTGGTTTTTACATAGTTTTGGGTATGGACTGGTTATCTCATAACCAGGCCCAAATTGTCTGCAACAGAAAGCAAGTGGTGATTAAGACTCCGTCTGGTGAATCACTTACCATTCGGGGAGATACCCAATATGGACTGCCTGAGCAAGTGACTATGCTCAAGGCTTCCAAGTGTTTAAAGAAGGGTTGTGTCATCTACATGGCACAAATGATTATTGATGAGCCTAAACCGAAGATAGAAGACATCCCCGTCATTTCTGAATACCCTGAAGTTTTTCCGGAAGAACTACCTGGTTTGCCACCAGATAGGCAAGTGGAATTCAGAATTGATATCATCCCTGGAGCAGCTCCAGTTGCTAGAGCACCTTATAGGTTGGCACCAACGGAGATGAAGGAATTAAGAACGCAACTAGATGAATTGCTAGCTAAAGGTTTCATAAAACCTAGTTCGTCTCCTTGGGGAGCACCAGTCTTGTTTGTCAAGAAGAAGGATGGATCGATGCGTCTGTGCATCGATTATCGTGAGCTTAATAAAGTCACGATAAAGAATAGGTATCCTTTGCCCAGAATCGACGATTTGTTCGATCGATTGCAAGGGGCAAGTTATTTCTCGAAGATTGACTTGAGGTCAGGCTACCATCAATTGAAGGTTAGAGATGAAGACGTACACAAAACTGCATTTAGGACTCGTTATGGACATTACGAGTTCCTAGTGATGCCTTTTGGGCTCACTAATGCACCGGCCGCGTTCATGGATCTCATGAATCGCGTTTGCAAGCCGTACTTAGATAAATTCGTCATCGTTTTCATTGACGACATTCTCATTTATTCTAAGAACCAAGCTGACCACGAGAAACACCTTCGCTGTATTCTCAAACTCCTACATCATGAGAAACTCTATGCCAAATTCTCTAAGTGTGAATTCTGGCTTCGAGAAGTCCAATTCCTTGGACATGTGGTTAGTGAGTGTGGTATCCAAGTGGATCCCGCTAAGGTCGAAGCTGTTATGAACTGGCAAGAGCCGAAGACGCCTACAGAAATTCGTAGCTTTTTAGGCTTGGCGGGATATTATAGGCATTTCATTGAAATTTTTTCAAGGATTGCTGCACCCCTAACTTCCTTGACTAGGAAAAAGGTTAAGTTCGACTGGGGACCGAAGCAGCAAGAATCTTTTGATATTCTGAAGCAAAAGTTGAGCAACGCTCCTGTTTTGACATTGCCAGATGGAATAGAAGATTTTGTGGTTTACTGCGATGCATCACACACTGGCATGGGGTGTGTGCTTATGCAGAAAGGCAAAGTTATTGCCTACGCTTCAAGACAGTTAAAGGTGCACGAAAAGAATTACACCACCCATGACTTGGAGTTGGGTGCCGTTGTATTTGCACTAAAACTGTGGAGACATTATTTGTATGGTATCAAGTGTGTGATCTATTCTGATCACAAGAGCCTTCAACATCTGTTTAATCAGAAGGATTTAAACATGAGGCAGCGCCGGTGGATGGAGACTTTGAATGATTATGATTGTGAAATCAGATACCACCCCGGCAAGGCGAATGTAGTTGCCGATGCCTTGAGCAGAAAGGAAAGGGTAAAACCCATCCGAATCAATGCCAAGAGCATTGAGATTAAGAACAGTTTGACTGAAAGGTTGTTAGCTGCACAGAGGAAAGCTGTGTTGGAAGCTAACTATCCTAACGAGAAGCTAGGGGTAACTGAGGAGCAGTTATCTCTTTGCAAGGACGGGATTCTGAGATTGAATGGACGAATATGGGTTCCAATTTATGGAGGACTTCGAGATGTTATCCTCCAGGAAGCCCATAGCTCCAAATATTCCGTTCATCCTGGAGCTGATAAGATGTACCAGGATCTAAGGGCAAACTATTGGTGGATAGGCTTGAAAAAGTCTGTAGCTGCCTATGTAGCTAAGTGCTTGACTTGTGCACAAGTCAAAGCAGAACATCAAAAGCCGTCAGGTTTGCTACAACAACCTGAACTTCCCACATGGAAGTGGGAGATGGTGACGATGGATTTCATCACCAAGTTTCCAAAGACAAGGAAAGGAAATGATACAATATGGGTTATAGTTGATAGACTGACTAAGTCAGCACATTTCTTACCCATCAAGG
Organism: Helianthus tuberosus; assembly: GCA_030545235.1. Lineage (NCBI taxonomy): Eukaryota > Viridiplantae > Streptophyta > Magnoliopsida > Asterales > Asteraceae > Helianthus > Helianthus tuberosus. The sequence continues at coordinate 173,234,109 of CM060351.1, forward strand.
AGACTTATAGCTCCGAAATGTTAGCCCAGTTGTACGTTGATAAGATTGTAGCCTTACATGGCATACCTGTGTCTATTATCTCTGACAGAGATACTAGGTACACGTCACATTTTTTGAAAAGCTTCCAACAATCTTTGGGCACGCGTTTGAATTTTAGTACGGCTTACCATCCTCAGACAGACGGTCAGAGTGAGCGTACTATTCAAACTTTGGAAGACATGCTACGTGCATGTGTGATTGACTTGGGTGGTAGTTGGGATAAGCACCTACCGTTAATCGAATTCTCCTACAACAATAGCTACCACACCAGCATAAAGGCTGCGCCTTTCGAGGCCTTATACGGTAGAAAGTGTAGAACGCTCGTTTGTTGGGCGGAAGTTGGAGATGTCCAATTATCAGGACCAGAGATAGTCTTCGAAACGACGGACAAGATTGTCCAGATTCGTGACCATCTCAAAGCTGCCTGAGATAGGCAGAAGAGTTACGCAGATCCAAAGCGTAAAGCTTTTCACTTCGAAGTAGGTGACAAAGTGTTACTTAAAGTATCACCCTGGAAGGGGGGATGCGATTTGGTAAGAAAGGCAAGCTAAGCCTAAGATACATAGGACCTTTCGAGGTTATCGAACGTGTCGGGTCAGTTGCCTATAAACTAAACTTACCTGAAGAGCTCAGTGGAATTCACAATGTGTTCCACATCTGCAATCTGAAGAAGTGCTTCGCTGATGAATCACTGGTTATACCACATACAGATGTGCATATAGATGAGAGCTTAAAATTTGTGGAAAAACCATTGTCGATTGAAGATCGACAGGTTAAGAAGCTTCGAAGGAAGCATGTACCTATTGTAAAGGTCAAATGGGATGCCCGTAGAGGTCCCGAATATACGTGGGAGGTTGAATCCACCATGAAAGAAAAGTACCCTCATTTGTTTCAGTAAATCTCGAGGTCAAGATTTCTTTTAAGGGGGTGAGGATGTAACACCTCGAAAATTCACGTCCTATAATGTGTTGACACGTGTCATATGTTTGAACGTGTGAAAGAATGTTATAAAAGGATTAAAGTTGACAATCATTGAAAGTATGTGAATTACGAGTTCTAAATGTCAACAGTGAATAAATATATTATACATTAACCCTACATGATACTCATACCTTCAAACGAATAAATCATGGATCATACGAAGCTAAATATGAAAGAAAGTGAGAGATTACAAACTACAGGGGTTAAATGTGTCAACATGTTTAAGTTATACCTCTGAGTGACCTTTTGACTAACCCGAAGCTTTGTAACGATTAATTATGCTCACTAGAATACACGATATAAATTTCATAAAGTTTCGTTATCGTATGAGAAAGTTATTTCAAATTCGTATGCGAGGGGTTAAAAGCGTCAACGATGAAGTCTAGGACTTTTCGGGTGACAATAAAGTTAACCGAGGACTAAACAAAGTGGGTATATGTCTTAGGGCCCTTATATGTCAATTTGGAGGGTTCATAATGCAAGAAATGCAGTCTTAGAAAAGTTTTGAAGAGCCAAGGATCAAAGCGTAAAAATCTAAAAATTCTGATTTGTGCAGAAGAGGCGTCGCTCCACGCGAAGCCCCAAGGGGGGGTCTTCGCGCCACGCGAGGGGCCTTCTGGTCCGATTTTCTTGGGTTCTTGCCTGCCATAGCCCTTGCAATCGATTTTTATCCCATTTTCCACATCTTTCTTGACCCCTAAACAACCCCTAAACATCTAGGGACACTTGTGGTTGAGTTATGGTCAGTAGTAGACTTGTGTGTCAACATTTTGTGGTGATTAAATCACTATATAAGGCCATGAAGTTGTAAACATTCTTCACACCTTCATTCTTGCATTCCTGATCACTTCTGGAGCTCAAGACTTCTCTCAAGTGATCTCTGGTCATTCATAGGACTCTTGTAAGTTTGCTTAACATTTCTTAGTTAAGTTTTTGCTTAGTTTTAGCTTAAAAGTCAAACCGTCGTAATTAACGGTTGACTTAACGATTAATCACTAATGGTCCAGTGATTAGTCGAATTGAAAGTAGTTATAAGTTGGTAATTATGTGGGTAATAAACCCTTAAAAGGGTTCCCCCTGATTCCCACTCTAACTAGGTCAAATGTCGGGTCAAACTTGTTAATAAAAAGTCAACAGGATACTTAGTTTCTAATTTATGCATAATTAGCAATGTAGAACACATACAACCTGTTTGATCATTAATATAACTTGGTAATTAGTGTAAGACCATGTCTAAACATGTTCAACCCGACAATTTCTTGTTTAGACCCGGTTCGGAACCGAAAGTCGCAAAGCTTTGACTTTTGCTTTGACTTCAGTTCTGACCCGTTATGGTATGTTTTAGAAATACCTTAGAGCTTCATTTGGACCAGGTTACATGCTAGTATAACCCTCTGTGATTATACACCATGGTTCATTAGTTAACCAATTAATATGCATGATTTCGTTAATTGCTCATATGTTGACCATTATGCCCTTTTCACCTTAAAACGTGATTTTTGAAAATATAAAAGAGTAGAAACTTTAATTACTGATATATAAACTTGCACCCAAAATTTGACATCAGTTTGAGGTGTAGATTGAGAGTTATGCTCATTAGCGTAATTAGAAGGTTTATTAGCGATTAAACGACATAATTAGCGTTTAGCCTATTTAAACATACTTTTTGATATCAAAATCTTTACCCACTGATGTAATATATTATTTTGGGATTTTTGAAGATTTTTAATTAATTTTAGGCTGAGCATAACTTAGAGTCGTAGGCTTAATCCGGTAATTGTCGGTTTTGCCCTTACGGGCTATAAAAGGAGTTTTACACATCTAATTGACTCCAAACCTTTTGCTACTGATCACATATGATAAATAAATTATTTTAAGCCTTCTGGAATAGTAAAAATATCAGCTTTATGTATCGAACCCGGAAATGGCTTCTAATCGCCTTATTAAGCGTTTTTAACGCAGAGTATGTACTAAAACTATTTTAAACATACAAGGGTTGATACCTACTGATATTTGAGGCAAATTATAATATTTTGACAGTAAGCAAAAGTTGTTTAACTCAAACTTCAGTTTTGAGCTTTACGGCTTATGTGAAATTACCAAAATGCCTCTACGGCGCATAGTTTGGTTATAATTGATAAATTTCACATATATACTTTACCCTACTGTTATAACTCAGTAAATTAAGTATTTTTGCTGATTATATCAGACCTGTAACTCAGGTTAATACTTAAACTCTTTTATAACCTTATAAATGACCAAACTACCCTTACGGGGCATAGTTTGTGTTTAAATTCGTTTCGGGCATAATAAAAGACATCTTACTGATGTCACAACATATTTGAAGCATATTAACTTAGGAAACCTGTATATGGATCTTATGAATACCCGTTACGCTTATTACGCGTTCGGTTCGGTTTATGTAACTAGTTTACATAAACTAGCCTAAACGGGTCAAACCTTAACGGTTTTATCTCAAAATCCAGAATGTGTATGAAATACCCATATTAAGCAAGTCTCCAAACTTGTCGTGTCTAAATCACATTCTATCCGGTCTTCGCTTAATTGTGCGTACGAACCGTATCTTTAAAACTAGCCGGTCTAAGCTTGAGCTTAACTAAAGACCCGTTAGGATTCTAATAGGTTATTATAAACCTTCGTTCCAGATTAGGAGGACCAGTAAAAGCTACTTGCATTTGCTTGTTGTGATTATTACTTTGCTCAGGTAAATACTTTTAACTTATTTTCCCTATACGGGCTTGGGTTACGGTATATAAAATACCGCTTGATCGGGCATCAAATCTTCCATCGTTTGGTGGTTAATTGAATAATTTGATCGGCCCGTTTAAACAGTTTTGTTTACTTAAAAGCCTTTGGGGGGTTAATGACCATGTCCCGGATATCCTTGGCATCATTTTACGAAATGGCCACGACCTAAGCGTGGAGTGTAGGCGTACACTCGTCAGTGCATAAATAGTTGATGTGGTGTGTCTATTGATCTTTAACCCGGACACGATCCGGGCTACTGAACGCATAAGGAACATGTAATTCGTTCACAAGATTATATATATAAATAATTGTCCCAAGTATAAAAGATTAATTTTGCCTCTGTGCATTTTAATCAAGTTATAAAATGTTTATGCCACGTGCATCCAAACCAATTTTCAATCATTTTCTAAAATGAGTCAGTTGATTGTATTTACCAGTGTAAACTGACGTATTTTCCCAAAAAGATTAAATGCAGGTACTAAGCGTAATTGGCTGGGATTTCTCCTTAGCATCAATAGAAGTCTCGCAAGCTTAAGATGCCTAAAGTCTGTTGAACTATTATTTATTTTCGATCCGTCTGTGGATAAACAATCGACTGTTGTGATACACGATATTACAATATTTTATTCGGTTGAAATATTATATCTTTCAATTGCTTCCGCTGTGCATTTAAATATTGTGTTGTTTGACTATTATGTTGCCAACCACGTCACGATACTCCCCACCGGGTCCACCGGTGACACGTGGAATCTGGGGTGTGACAAATATAAATTAACTATTATATATAAAAATAAATGAATTTAATACCGATGTGACTGTAATGTGACTTGTAATGATCAATTTTACCATAAACACTACTGAATTTACCACCCTACCTACATAATAAATTTACTATTTTAATATAAAAAACCCAGATATAACTACCTTCCATATTAAGACACTGAACACAAACACACACAAAACACACCCAAAAAATGTCATCTGAAGATTCAGAATAAATAAAAAACATTGCAATAAAGGAACTATTGTCAACTCGCACGTTGACAGAAATAAGCACCGATGTCAACTCTTCTCATTTGATTCTTGATGTGCAGGGGAAGATTCTTGAAGAAATCAAGAAAAATCAAGCGATGTAGGAGAGACTACTTGAAGAACCACCATCAAGCTTCAGAGACGCAGCTTTGGATCACATAAAGGAAGAGTCTTGAGCTGATGACTTAGCCTTCTCTTTCCTGAAAGATGCTCTAAACACTGTGAAAGAGAAGATGGAGTTCAGCTCAGCCAAACGTGACAAAATCTTTGCTTCAAGTAACTAGATTTCTGTTTAATCGTTTAATGGTTTTAGTTGTGTTAAACAATAACAACTACTTTATATTTATGTTTTGTGTACAAGTTTTGAAAATATCTTATGCTTCATTATTATATAAATCGCATGAATGATTTACAGATCTTTGTCACAACAAAACAAGATAACTCAAAATCGCATGAAATAAAATGAAAAAGAAAATAAAATCGCATATTAAACTACTTATATACTGATGCATATAAAATCGCATGTTTACATACTAAATCGCATGATTGTATGATATAAACTCATGTGTATTAAATCGCATGTTTCTGGTATAAAATCGCATGTACAGTTAAAAAATTTATTCTTCCTCATCTGAAACCTCCTCCCACTCATCTTCTTCACTGCCATCATCACTATCTCCACTGTAATCTTCAAACTCATCTTTCTCTTCATCGTCTTCGACCTCGTGGGCTTTGTGCCTGGGATCTTTTTCAATCTGGACTCCCTTCATCTTCTTTTGTTGTTTGCCTTTCAGTATCTCGCAAGTCCGAATATCATGACCTTTTTCGTTGCATACACTACATGTCCTTGACCTTTTCCTTTGCGGCTGATCATTTGTTCCTTCTTCGATTTAATCCTTTTATGTGAGCCACGTCCTTTGTTTCTTATACCAGCCGGCACACGGACAGTAGGAGGTGCATTAGTTACTGGTTGTTGGTAACCAATCAACTTTGAAAACCGGTCAAACTTTGGATCAAGCTGCGTAGTTATACAACCCTGATTAACTTTTTCTTTAATCTACTTCATTTGATCCCTGACTAAAACAAGTTGATCAAGGTCGGAAATCAAATTGCTAACCAAATACTCCCCTGTGTAAATGATTTTTCAAGCAATCTGTTTAGCATTGTGTTGCTCATCCTTATCATTCAACTTTACATCGAACGTGGAGTTTAATTCATTCGGAACCACATCCTTTGTCCATCTCTTCATAACATATTTGTTTGGTATTTCTTTAACACCAAACATCTTGAAAAGAAAATAGATGTGTTTACATTGCAGCCCTACTGTTCAAAACACAAACAGCTACACTGTGCAGTTACATCATTTTCAAGATTCTTGAAACACACCTAAGTAAACAAAAAAAAAAAATTAAAAATTAAAATCGCATATGTACATGAACAATTTCGCATGTCTAAAAAATCATTTTATTGAATTAATTTAACATCGCATGAGTTCATCAAAATCGCATATTGCAAAATCATGTTATGTATGAAATTCGCATGTAGGTTTTCAAAATCGCATGTTTTAAATATATATGCTATAATACCTCTAATAACCCATCTCCATGAGCTTTAAAGTCTTTCAACGATATCCTTATCTGTGGACCCTCAATTTTGGTGTCCATCGGCAGACATTCGGTAATAGTTCCATATATCTCTATTTGCTGATCAAAGAATATAGACCTGGTGTATATCTTAGCAACATCTTTTTCCAAAGTAGTTTGGCTCTAATCATTAGGCTTAGTATATCTTGAAATATGATCATTCTTTCTATGATTGAACCTTTGGATATCCATTGCACCGTCAAAATGATTCATAAACTCTACAAGAGTGAGTTGTGAATTAGCCACCTGGCAAAAAAAATGGTTCTCACTCTCTGATCTCGAAGTTGTTCTCATAAGTCCAGACATTGGCTCGTGCCGGTAAAAAGCCGGAATCCACATGGATCTCATCGCAAACATATCATCAATCCATTTATTTTGTGTAAGACCGTACTCAATCATTACCAACTTCCACAGTCTCTCAAATTCTTCTTGCTCAATGGAATCAGTCCATACAATGTCACACATCTTCCTTTTAAAGTCATCATTGTTGCACAACTCGTGTCCAACCTATACCGATAAATGGTTTTCATGTCAGCCTATAACGAATCTATAATATAAAAAAATGCTAACGATAGACATAGTATACCTTATTTGCCACTTTTTTCATTATGTGCCACATGCACAATCTGTGTCTGCTGGTAGTAAAAACATCCTCAATAGCCTGTTTCATCGCAGGGTCTTGGTCCGTCACTACAACCTTTGGCTGCCGTCCAAATGACTTTACGAATGAATTGAGAAGCCATTTATAAGAGTCGATGCTCTCCGATGCCAACAACCCAGCTCCAAGGGTTACATTTCAATAGTGGTTGTCAATCCCAGTGAACGAAACAAACACCAACTTATACCTCAACAAACAGATGCGAAGTACACATTGTAACATGCGAAATAGACAAAATATAACATGCGAAATATACAGTATAACATGCGAAGTACACAATGTAAGACTTACTTGTTTGTCTTGAAAGTTGTATCGAACGATATCACATCCCCGAACTCCATAAAGTTATGCTTGCATAACCCATCGGCCCAAAACAAACCAGTTAACTGTTTGTCCTCATCAACAGAATGTTCAAACGAAAAATCAATTAAATACTGTTTTTTGTCGGTCAACATATTGATCACCATGTTAGCGTCATATTCTCCTATATAGCTGTTAATTCGAGTCCTAAAGTTTTTACAATCATCGACGGTGGCGCCAACATTCTCGAAACCACCGTAACGTTTCATCAATATATGAAAAGCTTTGACAGGGCCAAGGTTTAGAGTGCCTAGTTCCCATATCATCTCCTCCTGGACATTTGACAATTGCCTGTACGCTGGCAGCATATGAATATCGTGTGGACATACAAACTTATGATTATGGTCATCAACGAATTTCTTGACTGTATATGATCTACCATCCACCGAGCAACTCATAAGTTGAGCTCTGCAGCCAGTTCTAATGGTCCCCCTGTTCCTCGATTTGAATGGCTTTTTTGACTTCGAATAAACATCGTCAATAAACAATGGCTTATGTCTCTCTTTTGAACAAACAAAATACTTAGTTTTGGTTATACCACCACTATGTACTTCACCACCTTTCCGAGTGGAAAAACCAGCTAACTTAGCATATGTTTGGTAAAACACGTATGCTTGTTCGAGAGAGGTAAATTGCATTCCAACCACAGGTGTAGCTGATGGTTCAACCTCTGGAGTGTAGACCCTTTCATCTATATAAATCAAATAAAAAAAGGAAAACACATGCGATTTATCGGACTCGTAGCATGCGATATATTAAAAACTCCATAATTTCATCATAAGAACAACAACACGTGCGAATTGTATGACTCATAACATGCGAAAATGATCATTTTAATAAATATGTTTTACAGATGCGATTTATGATATCATAACATGCGAAATCAGCATTTAGAATAAACATCACATGCGGATTGCCAAACTCATAACATGCGAACTTATACAAATTACTTTCATATCAATTATCCACAACATTCAAAACTTCAAATCAGTTATAATAAATGCAAAATAATTACTACGATTAAACAAAACACATCTACGAACAATTCAAAGGCCTGAATTAACATAATTACCATTCGAACACTCATTTACACCACCTGTATTTGCATTTCGATTTGGATTTACAGGTTCGGGATTTAAAACATCGTCAATCGTAACTCTCTGATACGCAGATAATTGAACATGATCACCGATCGACCGAGCTTCTTCAAAATCAACATCTGTGTTTCGTCTGGTGCTGCTCTGTGGATCCATTGAAAAAAACAATTGAATCAAACCCTAACGCAGAAGAACGAAAACTGCAATTTGAGAATTATGAAAAATTTGAAACTGATTCGAATCATAATTACCAGGATATTAGTGTAACAAACTTCTCGCTGATTGAATAAATAGACTAATTTGCCCTCAGCTGATTGAATGAATTGTCTGATTTAACCTTAGGAGTGAAAAACGAATCAGGACACGTGTACGGCCAATAAACTCGCGTATGTAATGTACGATTAGGAGATATGTATCCTACACTTCCTCTATATTATATTATATTATATTATATGGCTCGGTCTACTGTCACACTCTTAAATCTATTTGTACATTTTACCTTTTTTACACGACTCGTATAGCCTTATGCGAGTCGTATAGGTTTGACGACTAGTCTTATACGACTCGTATAGGGCTATACGGGTCGTATAATGACTAGTTGATTTTTTTTTTGAGTTTAAAGTTAGGTGTTTTGTGTGTGGTTGTTGGTGTATATTGTTGTTTTTTTTTAAATATTGTATTTTATGTGTTTTGTATTTTGTATTATATTTTTATGGTGACACATCGTATTATATCGTATCGTGATGCGTTGTGTTGTATCGTATCGTGACGTATCGTATCACATTTTTATTTTGTGTTATATTTTATGGTGACGTGACGTGTCGTATCGTCTCGTCTCATGACGTATGGTATGGTATGGTATTGTATTGTATCGTGATGTAACGTATCGTATTTGTATTATAATTTTTTATGCCATGTCGTATCGTGACGTGTCATATTATATCATATCATATTATACATAAAACGTAACTTACCAACCAATCTAAACATTGTAAATAAACATCACAAAATATAAATAAACTGATACTGCAAATTTAACTAGATAATAAGTTTGTTTATATATGACATAATCCAAAATACATTAAAAAGTAAAAATACAAAAAAGGACAACGAACTCTTCTAAACCGCCCGATCCCGATCCTGATCCTGAGGATCCTAAGTGGTGTCTGACAGCCCCGGAGACTAAGCAGTGCCAAACGGCTGCGGATCCTGACCCGGGTATGGCGACATGGTCGACAACGGTACGACGGTCCGACCACGATCGAGAGCCGACAGGATATCGTCATGGATCACCTGCATCAAAAGAGCCTCAGTACGGGCGCACGTGGTGGGCGTCGATCCGCACCTATAACCGGTCGATGTAACGCAAGCGCGACAGCCGGTGGCATCTGATCGTACATGACATGCTGGGGGTACTGAGATACCCCTTACGGTTGCGGATGCGTTGGCGGTGGTCTGAGCACTTGGTCGAGCTGAGCAGCCTGAGGCTTGACGTGACCGTCATCCTCGTCATCAGTATCACCAACTGCCTCCGCATGCTCCTCCTCCTCAGGTAAAACCTCCGGCAGCTGGACGGTGACAATAACATAAACTATAGCCTTTACATTTCAACATTTTCAAGTATTCATAACCTTACCCTACACTCTTCCCAATTTTAAATTTCGGGACGAAATTTTCTAAAGTAAGGGAGATTGTAGCATTCGTATTTTTCAACTATGTTTATTTTCCACTGTATTTAAATTCGATAAAACGTTTCAAATTATATTTTTTTTAATTATTTAACTTTTTATATCTATTTTACATCAAATATTTTTTTAAATACATGTTTATAAAACAAATTAAACTATTTTTATTTTACAAATTTTCTATCAAACAAATATACATATATATTCAAGTTCCTATAAAAATGGTGAAGTTTGTGAGAAGTGTGAGAAATATTATGGAGACGACACGTGACATTATTTAATTTTATGGATTAAAAGTAATAAGGTAATAAACTTAAAAAACTGATTTAAAGATAACATACATTGTAACGGCTTTATGAGTTATTTTATGAGAAAATTTTTTTTACGTATCAATAACTGATCTTCCTGATCTTCATCGACAATATAATTTTTACGAATGCAAGGTTTTTTTCTCTGCAATATTAGAGATCTTTTCATTACGAACCACACAAATGAAAAAAGTCATGGTGTTTTAACATCATGTTTTTTTTGTTATTTTGCAAGTATAAAACATCATACAAATTTCAAAAACACCAAGACTTGAATCGTAATACAGGTGTTTTAACATCTAGAATGATATTTTACTGCTATTCAAGTCATGGTTTTTTAATACCATCTGGGAATGATTGTATTGCTATTCCAAATGTTAAAACACCATAACTTGAATAAAAATACAATCATTCCAGATATTAAAACACAATGACTTGAATCACGATACAATGTTTCCAAATTCCCGATGTTAAAACACCTATAGGAAAATTTTTCCGTTATTACTCATATATGTAGAGATTGCCCGCTAGTGGTTGGGTATAGAATTCCTAAAGCGGTTCTACTTCCATTCAAATGGGAAACTTTGATGTTATATTAGGCATGAATTGGTTAGCTATGCATCAGACGACTATTGATTGCCATCGTAAACGAGTTATCTTTGGAGATATTCATCGTCATGAATTTATTTATTAGGGGTCTCAGCCATGTAAGCCTTTCAAAGTCATCTATACTCTAAAAGCTCAAAAACTCGTATCACACGGTTGTGAGGGATTCTTAGCCGCTATTAAGGATGCATTAGTGGGTACCACCTGAGCGTGAAATAGAGTTCACCATCGATTTGATTCCTAAGGTGAACCTATTTCTAAGTAACCCTACCGTATGGCCCCATTGGAGTTAGAGGAATTGAAGGAACAACTACAAGAATTACTTGAACTTGGATTCATTAGACCAAATGTTTCATCATTGGACCACCAATATTATTTATTTGTGAAGAAGAAGGATGTTAACATGCGATTATGAATCGAGAGCTTCATAAAATCACCATTGGTAATTAATGTTTATTTGTTACCACCTGTCGTCGGCAAACCAACATCGTACTACACCACCACAACTAAATCAGCCCCTGTTATTGTGCATCCACACTAGTTACACCATCATCGAACGGTTGCAGGTTGTTCTATTTGATCCAGGTGATCACCATATCCTATGTTGAATTATGAATATTTGTATTCGACCCTGGTGATTACCATATTCTAGTGGCTAGTGGTAGAAAATTACTTACATAATTTTGGTAGAAATTACTTATATAGTTGAATAGTTCTTTTGAGAATTATTTATTAGAAGATTGTTTTGGACAATATTGTTTGTCTTGCACTCTTAATCTAATTGAACTTGATAACAAAAAGAGGTAAAAAGTTAAACCTATTTTTAGTATTCTCTAAAGATTCATAAAGCTAAATGGTGATTCGCACCACGTCAGCGTCTACTGAATGGGAAGCTTCACTGTTAACTTGTCTGCAGTAGGATAAAGCCTCATAAAACCATTGTCATCATTACTCAATTATTTATTTTTTTTAATTTGAATTATTAAATAATAAACATTATATAAAAAATAAATATCAAAACAATATTTACAAATAAGATGTTTTATTAAACTAGAATAAAAACAATTACAACCCAACTAATTTAAAGCAATACATAAAAATTTAAAACAAACGACTTAATTGTTAAAATAGGCACATAAAGTTCTCCAAGCCGCAAGATGATGACGGAAGTTTCTGCCCTGCTTTAGTTGGTAGTCGGCATAGGCCGCCTCAATTGCATGTTCTTTAGTTATGCCCTCTTCGTGGTTCATGGCCTGATGGAAGACCATCTCAAAAACCCCATAACTTGCTCGCATCATAAGCCACCTCTCATTAATGTGATCCAAGTTACGATGTTTGCAACCACTTGTTGACGAAAGTGCGTTAAAATCGTGTTCCAAGTAGCAACATGATTTGGTGGTTGCCCTTGCTCCGCAGCATGCACCCAACTTGTAGCCAAAGCGATATCGTCCTCTTCGATCTAGCGGTTTGCCATAAAATGGTTGAAATTGTGATATAAATGATTGAAATTGAGGTGTGAATGGTAGTGAATTGTGGTAAAAAATGATGAAGAATATGGATTTATATAGGGGATGTGGGGATAAAATTTGATTTTTTTTAAAATTTATTATATATAACGGTAAAAAAACAATAAATTCTCTCACTAGTTGTTGGCGCTCACCAACCAACTCACAGACTCATCGATAGCCCCCCTAACTTGTTCGGGCCGATGTGCAGGGTGCCATCATGCCTAGGTTGCATGGGATGCTACCTGACACCCGACAGCCTAAAAATAATGTTCATATTTACTTATTTCTTAAATATGATTTTTTTATAGAGTAAAATGTCAAAATGGTCCTTGAGCTTAGGTTACTTTTGCCAATTCAGTCCAAAAATCAAACATTTTGTATCTGGATCCCTGAGATTTCATTTTTTGTTGCCATTTTCATCTAATTGGCAAACTGAGTTATAATTTTCTGTTAACTTCTCCCATTTTTTTGTCGTTTTCCTCATTTAATTAAAATATACTATGGCATAAAGTAACGATTATACCCTTCATTTAAATGAGGAAAACGACAAAAAAAGGAGAAGTTAAAAGAGAATTCTAACCCGGATTGGCAATTGGATGAAAATGGAAACAAATTAAAATAAACCTCAGGGACCTAAATACAAAAAGTTTCATTTTTTGACTGAAGTGACAAAAGTGACCTAAACTCAGGGATCATTTTAGCATTTTACTCTTTTTTATATATCCATTTTTAAACATATATCATCTGTAATCTTGTGTCCAAAGATAATTGGATAGTTAGAGACAATGTTTTAAAAACCGGTTTTTAAGTCATACCGGGTTGTGCTCTAAAATGGTTCAACCGGGTTGTATCGGGCAGTTGAATCGGGTTACTAGTTAACCCTATAAATTCTATAAAATACAAATTTATCTCAAAAAACAATCCAATCTCAACTACTATTTGTGTAACTGATCAAAGTTTTATCTAAAAACAACTATTTTATTGTAAACTATTAAGCATTTTAAGAATATTTTTATTAGTTATAAACAATATTGCATTGTATGAGGTGAGTAACAATTTCAACAACGACAAAATATTGGAATAGAAGACACTAGGTTAATTACCAGAAATATGGAATATCAATATTACCTTAATATTGTATTTTATTAAAATTAAGAAATCAAATCCTAAGATAATGCAAACCGGTTCAATGGTTTGAATGGGTAGCAAACCGGTAGAACCGGATTTACTGCCGGTACATAAGACATACTGTATTCGGATTTTACCGGTCTTTATCGTACCGGACTCTGTAGGTCCGTTTTTCTCAGAGGATCTATTACGAAACCTAATCCCTGTTTATCACAAACACGGTCACGAGTGCGGAATCCACGTGACGGTGCAAACCAAACAAAGTAATGCTAGCAACACAACAGATAACCAAAGATTCACTTTAGATTAAAAGGACGAGAACAACATCAAACATATACACACAATGCTTGAACGATAAACTCTCAGTAGTCTCTCTATGCTCTCATGCCTTAACTGTTAAACACTCCAAGCAATATATACTGTCATGAGACGAACCTTGATTGACGAAGCTTGATGTGTGACGAAGATTGAACCTTCGTCACACACAAACAACAACGAAGATTAAGGTTCGCCAAGCATAGGTTAGACGAAGATTGATTCTTCATCAATCATCAAACTAGGACATAATATATCACTAAGTTAAAATAGAAGACATAAGACAAGACTAACTATATGTAAACATCATGCACACTAGCTTATGCTTAGCATACATTACAAATACAGACACAAAACATCATACCAAGTAGGACAGGAGGATATCCGACTAGGTAGACTCGACGGAACTTACAGACTCGATAACAAAAGACTAAATAACATACAACGTAAACAAGACAAAGTTACAGACACATAAATGCACCAACAAACCCCCCCTTGTCTGTTACTTGGTCTTCGATCTTTGAGTCTTCAGTGTTTTGCCGACTAGGTGCTTCCGGCATGAATACCACGGTAGTAGCAGAAACAAGCGACGTGTTGAAATAGTAACGCTTGGGGCGCGTCCTTGTCTTCATAAAAGATATCATGTCGAAATAACTTGTTGATGTCGGCCGCAGACATATTCACTATCCACATCGGATCTAATATCCAGAAGTTTTCTTGATCTTTAAACACAATAACCGCTTCGTGCGACTCAGAGTCATAGTACCACAATGCCATATTCTCTAGGAAGTTCTGCTTCATCGGCATCTGATGGATCTTGTCCAAAACCTTCACCGGCTGATAAACAAGCTTGTATCTCGCCGTGTTGGTTGACGGATCCAAAGTAAACTTTATCTGTTGATACATCGGAAACTGTGGTTTGTATAGCTCGTCTTTCCACCCTATCCTCTGATTTGTCTTTATCTTACGAGCAAACAGAGTTGCTCCTTCATACTTTGAACGATTTACTAGCTCCAACTTTGATAATGCTGCCACATCATAGAACGGAAGAGATAGAATACTCAAAAGTGATCTGAAATACTGGATTCCATGTTCACGTTTAATCGCCATGCAATGGATTTCCTTCACAAACATCCAACTGAGTATTTTTCCACGAGGCTTTTCTTTAACGAACTTCAAATAATCGACTTGAGTTTCAGAAGGTGTAGGCTTTGCAACCTTGGAAAGGAACTGTTTTGTCCATTCTTTAAATAAGTCGGTTGCATCATCTGTTGAATCACGATTCTTTAGCTTTTCGTCGATATCATCCAAATGATCTTTCAACTAGTCTTCATCCAATGGGTTGAACTCTGTTCCATCTTCACGTACATAAGTCGACTTTCTAGTTTCGCCTTCAAAAACGATCTCATCAATATTTTCTATGTCTACAGTTTCAGGTTCACTTGGAATATTATAAATGGAAGCATCATCAATTGCTTTCATTTCATTCAACGCTAGCAACTGCTTATTCGAGAGTTCAGCAACAAACTCTCCTCCTTCCAGAACTTCTCCAGATACAGGATGTACAACCTGTAAAGCAAAGTCAGCAGAGCTAAGAACAGAGGATTTACCAGCCAAGGAGCCTTCAATGTAAGAACTGCACTCTAGCTGTGTTATTTCTTCTACAGCGCCACCGGAGGTTCCTTGTGTAGATTCAATCTGTGGAGGCTCGAAAACAACAATTTGAGCAGATGCAATGGCTTCAGATGTTGCGGAAGGGTCAGGGTTACCCTGATCTTCAGAATCATGATCACATTTCTTCAAGGTTTCCTGCTGTTTGCATCGGTCACCCCACAATATGTTAACACGCTTTCTGACGATCTCGAAACCATCAGTGATTTTCTTAACCCCATCTGTTATCTTGGTATTATGATTGTCATACCATTCTTTCATATCATCATGCTTTGCTTTAAGAGTTTCGGCCAACCCTTGAACAACAGAGCTTCTTTCTTTCAAAAGATTCATCTCAATACCACGATTGTTATCAGCAGCTCGCATCTGCTGTAATTGACGCTCCCTTTCTTCATCAGCAGCCTTCAAGCCTGCATTCTCAGCTTTAAGTAGTTCAATCTCAACTTGTTGGCGCATAATCTCAGCTTGTTGACGCTAAACAGTGGACTTTACCGTATTCCTCTCCAACTGTTTCTTGATAACGTCGCTCTTTGTAATGTTCATGAACGCTGATTGCCTATCGATCTGACCTGCAACAACTTGCAATTGAGAGAATAAAAAATCTACCTTTTCGTCTGGCTGCATTTCAGAAAATCTTCTGTGTCTGCGTTCTGAGGTATGATGAGATGTAGTTGCTCGAATGGTGGATGCCATTTTGTGCGCAGGTTCGGCTTGTGGAGTGACAATTGGCGTTTCAATAGCTGAAGAAACCTTAGGAGGTGGTTCAGTTGATCGAGGAGGAGAAGAAATCTTAGCGGTAGCTTCTTCGGTCGCGAGACCAAGATTTTGATCCATTTCTGCTTCGTGAGTAGTTTCTTGTTGTGACACAGTCGGCTGTACAGATGAAGTACCAATATACTTCCTGCTCTTTTTCTTCCTTCGAGCAGCAGTTTTTTTCTTTTTCAAACGTTCAGCCTCAGTATCAGACGAAACTTAATCAGCATCCTCCTCCTGTCTAATCCTTCTTACTTGCCTTACACCATGATTATCAAGATAGAACTCATATCCTGGCTCTGGCTGATTATCGTCCGACCCAGAACCTCTTTATCACCTTCAGCTGAACTGGTACCAGTTGTTCCGGCAGCAGATGCACTAGTAGTACCAGGTGCACTAGCTGCTGTAGTACCAGTATCTCCACCATCATCATCACCGTCACTTTCGCTTTCAGAAGAATCCAACTTCTTGTGACCAAACTTATCTTCCATCATCTTTTTCAACTTTGGTTCTTCGTCATCTGACTGACTTTCATCGTGACGCCATTTGCTATTTGCAGGAGTGACGTACTCTGTGTTTGCTACGGCTCCAAACATCTTCCTTGGAGGATCAGATTCTACGTATCTCTTAGCAGAAAAACCATTGTATATCCGTAAAGACTGTTCAAACATAGCGTCAATCTTGAGAATGTCGTTATCTGCCTTAGGAAGCCCTGGATGTTGAACATTCATGTTGCAACCCCCGATCCCTTATCTGTCCCGGGAACGGGCGGACGCGAGCTCAGACTTTGGTGGTATCAGTTATTTAATCTTGCAGCGGAATTTACATCAGGACCGTAGTTAGGAAATGTTTATCAGAGTAAAACCACCATAATTGATATTAATAAACACATGGGCAAAACCCAAGTTTCTTATTACAATACATTTATAGGGACAAACCCTATTTTATTAAATTTAAAACATCGTGTTTTAGATAACTTTTATAGCCACTTATTTTCCAAGCCGTCAGTGCTCTCGAGCTGGCTTTTTCCCAGTTGGCTTTCACATTGTGTTACCTGAAACATGTTTTTAAAAATATTTTGTCAGCGGGAAATACTAATGAGTGAATCCCAGTTTAATCAAGAAACATTTTATCAATTAACACAGTATTGAGAGCGATCACATTGTTTATTTCTACACAATTACTCATTCAGTATTGTCAATCCTTGACTTGTGGGTCATATTACACATTGGCTAACTCGTCGTCCAATGGTAACGTACTGTCATTCCGACTTACTACTCGCAAGTAATAAATTTTGTATACAAAATCCCAAATACCGGAAGTAATTGAAGAACTACAAAGACTCAATCACCGCTTAATCACATTGTAAAATAATTAAGGTTTTGTAAAACATTCCAAAAAGGTTAACAAAAAGAGGATAAACTCACATTGCTATCTTAGACTTCGCGTAAGGGTTTCTTGGATATAATCTATAATTTATACAAATGTACATTGGTTAGTACTATAACCCTTTGAAATTATTAATGATACCCTCCCTGAGACGGCATTCCAACAACTATGTCGGACTAGCTTGTCCTGCTCACCAAGTAGACCCGCCACGATGTCGACACGTGTCAGCTCAGGATGTCTCCGCGTTTGATGATCTCTTGCGGCCCGCGTCAATGTAAGCTTAAGCTTACGCGGCCCGCTTGAACTAAAGAAATCAGCGGAGTCTGGTTTTAACCTTCATACCACCCGCGTGAGATGTTGGGGTGGTCTACGCGGCCCGCCTCAACTCAATATTTCATGTTTTTAATTTATTTTATATATTAGAACATAATTCAGACTCGGTTTTCACATACGGGGTGTAATATAAGACATATTGGAATATTTTAAGATATAATAGGGTGTCAGAAATATTATGAGAGTGTTGGTTTTACCGAGGGTTGTTACATTCTCCCCACCTTATTTTAGAGCTCGTCTTCGAGATCTATGGAAACAAATGCGGGTATTTCTTTTACATTTCTGATTCAAGCTCCCATGTGTACTCTGGTCCTCTTTTGGAGTCCCACTTCACTTTGACTAGAACTAGTCTCTTGCGTTTGAGATTCTTGACTTTCCTGTCTTCAATTTGTAGAGGTCTTTGTACAAACTTGAGTTGTTCATTTACCTCTATATCCTTAAGAGGTACTATCAATGATTCATCAGCTAAACACTTTTTGAGATTAGATACACGAAATACGTCATGTATTCCTGCCATTTCCTCTGGCAGTTGTAGCTGATAGGCTACAGATCCTATTTTTCTAATAATCTTAAAAGGTCCAACATACCTGGGACTTAGTTTTCCCCGTTTGATGAATCTTACCACTCCTTTCCAAGGAGAGACTTTCAACAATACTTTATCTCCTACTTGAAACTCCAATGGTTTTCGCCTGTTATCAGCATAACTTTTCTATCTATCACGTGCAGCTTTCAGTCGTTCCTTGACTTGAATGATTTTATCAGTTGTTTCTTGCACTATCTCTGGTCCAGATAGTTGCTTTTCCCCAATTTCTGCCCAACAGACTAGGGTTCGGCACTTTCGTCCATAAAGTGCTTCGAATGGTGCAGCATTGATACTTGTGTGATAACTATTATTATATGAAAATTCTATTAAAGGTAAGTGATCGTCCCAATTACCTCCAAAATCAATTACACAAGCTCTAAGCATGTCCTCCATTGTCTGAATTGTTCTTTCGCTCTGTCCATCCGTTTGAGGATGATAAGCTGTGCTTAGCTTTAACTTGGTTCCCATTGCCTTTTGGAAACTTGACCAAAAATGAGAGGTAAATCGACTATCCCTATCAGGAATAATAGATAAAGGAATACCATGTAAAGAAACAATTTCATTTACATATAGTTTAGCTAATTGTTCCATATTGAATGTTTCCTTCATTGGTAGGAAATGAGCTGACTTGGTTAGCCTATCTACAATCACCCAGATTGTATCATTTCCTTTCTTAGTTTTGGGTAATTTAGTAACAAAATCCATTTTTATTAATTCCCATTTCCACACTGGCATTTCTAATTGCTGTAACAAACCTGAGGGTTTCTGGTGTTCAGCTTTAACTTGTGAACAAGTTAAACATTTAGAAACATAGGCTGCTATGTCTTTCTTCATTCCTATCCACCAGAAATTTTTCCTTAAATCCTGGTACATTTTATCACTTCCTGGATGCATCGTATACTTAGACTTATGGGCTTCTTCTAATATACGATGACGTAGATTTCCTAATTTAGGTATCCACATTCTCTTTTTATGGAATCTCCAAATTCCATCTATTCCTTGTTCCAATTCTTTTAGCATACCTTTTAACTTTTCAGAATCATCCTTGATTACTGATTCTTGTGCTTCTCTTATTTGATCATTTAAATCTACCTGTAGATTTAATTTAAGAGAACGTACCCTTTTTGGTTTTTCATGATATTTTCGGCTTAAAGCATCTGCTACTACATTTGCTTTTCCTTCATGATACTGGATATCACAATCATAATCACTAAGAAATTCCATCCAACGTCTTTGTCTCATATTCAATTACTTTTGTTTGAAGATATGCCTTAAACTCTTATGATCAGTGAATATGGTAAACTTACAACCATAAAGGTAATGTCTCCAAATCTTAAGAGCAAAAATTATAGCTCCTAATTCTAAATCATGAGTTGAATAATTCTCTTCATGATTCTTAAGTTTTCTAGATGCATAAGCTATAACCTTTTGGCGTTGCATCAACACACATCCATAACCTAATTTGGAAGCATCACAATAGACCATGAAGTCTTCAGCTCCTTCTGGTAATGCTAGTATTGGTGTATGGGTTAATCTTTGCTTAAGGATTCTAAAGGCTTCTTCTTGTTTTAATCCTCATTCAAACTTAACAGATTTACAGGTTAGCTTAGTTAAGGGAATGGCTATTCTAGAAAAATCTTGAATAAACCTTCTATAATAACCGGCTAATCCTAAGAAACTTCTAATCTCGGTTGGTGACTCAGGAGTTTTCCATTTAGTAATTGCTTCAATTTTTGTTGGATCTACATGAATTCCTTCATGGTTAACTAAATGTCCAAGAAATTGTACTTGTTCTAACCAAAATTCGCACTTTGAAAACTTAGCATAAAGCTTTTCCTTTCTTAATAAACTTAATAGTGCGTGCAAATGTTTTGCATGATCCTCTTTACTTTTAGAGTAAATTAGAATATCATCTATAAAGACAATTATGAATTTATCCAAATATGGCTTACATATTCGATTCATCATGTCCATAAATGCAGCTGGGGCATTGGTGAAACCAAATGGCATGACAGTAAACTCATAATGACCATACCTTGTTCTAAATGTGGTCTTAGGAATGTCCTCTTCCTGTACCTTTAATTGATAATATCCTGATCTTAAATCGATTTTTGAGAAAAATCGAGCTCCTTGCAGTTGATCAAACAGATCATCGATTCTAGGTAATGGGTACCGATTTTTAATCGTGACTTTGTTTAATTCACGGTAATCAATGCACATACGCATTGATCCGTCCTTCTTTTTAACAAACAATATCGGCGCTCCCCATGGCGACGAACTCGGTTGTATGAATCCTTTCTCCAACAATTCATCTAATTGTTTCTTTAATTCTTGCATTTCTGCGGGTGCCAAACGATAAGGTGCTTTGGCAATCGGTGATGTTCCTGGTAGCAGGTGAATTATGAATTCAACTTCTCTGTTTGGAGGTAGCCCTGGTAATTCTTCTGGAAAGACATCTGAAAACTGAGATACTACTGGAATATCTTTTAAATCCTTTACTTTAGTGTTAGTGATTATGGAAATCAAATACACTATAGAACCTTTTCTTATAGAACTTGCAGTTTTCATCACAGAGATGAACTTAGTGGATCTAGAGGGTTTATCTCCTTTAATTGTGATCGTTTTACCTTTTGGTGAATTTACTTGTATTAACTTTTGATCACATAAAATACTGGCTTTATTGGCTATTAACCAATCCATTCCTAAAATAACATCGAATCCTACCAGATTCATGGAATATAGGTTTGCTATAAATTTCTGATTAAAAAATTTCTATGCTTGCTCCCTGCAAGATTTCAGAAATCCTAACGATTTCTCCATTGGCTGTCTCTACTAAGCATTCTTGTGGTAGTTTAGTTAATGATTGATTTAGAATTTTGCAAAATGATGTATTAATAAAACTTTGGTTTGCACCAGAGTCAAATAATACTTTAGCAAAGACATCATTAACTAAAAACGTACCAGCTATGACATCTGGAATCATCTTGGCTTCTTCTGCAGTCAGAACAAATGCTCTAGCATTTTTAGTATTCTTGTTATCTGGAGCTGGAGCTAATTTCGGGCAATTTGGCTTGATGTGACCTTTTTCTCCGCAGTTGTAGCATATCCTGCTGTTTTTCTTCCTGCAGTCTTCTTCCTTGTGTCCCGATACTTTGCAAAAGTTACAGTATATAGAGCATCTTCCTGAATGCTTTCTTTTGCAATTTCTACAGTAAGGTGTAGAGGTAGAACCTATATTTTTCCCACGATTAAAATTTCCAGAACGAAATTCTTGTGTAAGCTTTTGGGTTAGGTTCCTTCTTTGATCCTCTTCTCGGGTACGGACTAATTCATCTATCAAAGTATTTGCTAGTTCTACAGCTTCTTCTATAGTTTGAGGTCTAGCTGCCTTGACTACGTGTCTAATCTCTCCAATTAATCCCCAGATATAACGGGAGATTAACACTGGTTCTTGTGAAGCAAGAGTTGGCATTATTCTAGCATATTTGAAGAATATTTTAGTATATCCCCTACTATCCACACCAGTCATCCTAAGGTTTAGGAATTTGTTTGCTATTTGTTCCTTTTCATTGGGTGGGCAGAATTTCCTTTCTACTTTGTTCTTAAATTCTTCCCATTCCATATTATAGGTTCTATCACTTCCTCTTGATTGGAGGATAGTGTTCCACCATTCTAGTGCTGCAGTCTTAAATAGATTAGAAGCAAACATTATCTTATCTTCTTCAGCACACTTGCTTATCCTTAAGACTGCCTCAGTCTTTTCTATCCAGCGTAAGGTTGCAATGGCCCCTTCGTTGCCCGAGAATTCCATTGGTTTACAAGACCAAAATTCATTATAAGAACAACCATAAGGCATGGTTCTTCTTCTTTTGGGAATGGGCACTTGAAGTATTGGTCCATTGTTCACGCTGTGTTCTGGTTCACTTGGTCGCTTACTGCTATGCTTACTTTTATTATCAGCATCCTTAACAGTTTGAAGAATAAATGGCATTGCATCTATAATTCCCTGTGCTACTATGTGTTGGATAGCACT
This sequence comes from Helianthus tuberosus, assembly GCA_030545235.1. Taxonomy (NCBI): domain Eukaryota; kingdom Viridiplantae; phylum Streptophyta; class Magnoliopsida; order Asterales; family Asteraceae; genus Helianthus; species Helianthus tuberosus. The sequence goes on from CM060351.1 coordinate 173,257,000, forward strand.
ATTATCCACTTGATTGTTATTGTTATTGATGCTTGGATTCTCATTAACCATGTTAATGTTACTCTGGTTATCATTATTCAGATTTCCTTGATTTCCTTCGTCGGCCATCTGAATTTTAAACATTTATCCCATATTAATGTCACAAAATAATATTTAATGTAGTTATTCACAAGACACGTAATCTAGCAAAAAACGTAGATCATTGCTACTCTTACTCTATTCATATACTATTATGCATCTATTACATACTAGTACTGAATTAAAAATTAGAATACCAACAGAAATAGAATTACACTAATAGTAATATGCATCCGTACACACATATTTTATTTTATTATTATTACTACCATCGTTTCACCATCTCATTCACGGATATGGATTTATCCAAAAATCCATATTGCGCTCATCGTATTTCCATACGAGACACTCTCCCACCTGTCTCATTCTCTCACTACTTTCTAAAATTTCCTCCCCAAAAGTCCTAAGTTCTTGAACGTTTTCTGCACTCATTGGGGGTGCAGGTTCTCGGACTGGTTTTGGAATCTGGGGTGCGGGTTCCTGATATGGGGGTGATAGTGCCTGAAATCGGTAAGGATCTTCTAAGATCTCCCTAATATATTCATCATGGTAATAGGGATCTAAAGGGTCCATACCTGGGTAGGCTTCTATGTTCTGTATGGGTGTGTCTTCATGAATAGGGTAACGTTGCACAAAGTCCCTATTATTATCCCACCAGGGGTCATAATTTGGGTCTAGAGGGTTTGGTGCAGGTACCCTAGGAATTTCTTCTGGGTTAAAGTCATGCATCTCCACTTGGTTTTTCGGATTTTCTATCTCCATGGGTTAATCTGGGTTTTGTGGTTGTGGGGCTACTAATTGTTCCAGACTCGGGTCAGCAGCAGTTGTGGCTAGGATATGGAAATTAGCTAGGCTTCTGTTAAGCATATCCTATGTATTAGCATCTGTTCTACTCTTAGCGGCGGCTAACACTCTTTGCTGTTACAACTTTCGCATTCTCTTCCTACGAGCAAAGGCTTCCTTACTGAACCATCCTCGTTTCTTATGAGGGAATGGCTCTTCTGACTGAGCTCTAAAAGTAAACACTCCTTTTTCCTGATCAGCAGAATACCCAGAAAGGGCAAGCTGTGAAGAAGTACCTTCACTCCTAGGTGATTCAGACAACTGAAGATTTATGTCTGAGGGTCCTTGATCACTCATACTGTAAACTAACAGATAGTCAAATAACACATAGCAAATAAATATAGTTATGTACTTATTTCCATTATTTCCTAACAAAATATAGAATTTAAGTGTCAGCAGAACACTTCTTTGGCTCAGACCAGTGGCTAGGCTCTGATACCACCTTCTGTCGCAACCCCCGATCCCTTATCTGTCCCAGGAACGGGCGGACGCGAGCTCAGAGTTTGGTGGTATCAGTTATTTAATCTTGCAGCGGAATTTACATCAGGACCGTAGTTAGGAAATGTTTATCAGAGTAAAACCACCATAATTGATATTAATAAACACATGGGCAAAACCCAAGTTTCTTATTACAATACATTTATAGGGACAAACCCTATTTTATTAAATTTAAAACATCGTGTTTTAGATAACTTTTATAGCCACTTATTTTCCAAGCCGTCAGTGCTCTCGAGCTGGCTTTTTCCCAGTTGGCTTTCACATTGTGTTACCTCAAACATGTTTTTAAAAATATTTTGTCAGCGGGAAATACTGGTGAGTGAATCCCAGTTTAATCAAGAAACATTTTATCAATTAACACAGTATTGAGAGCGATCACATTGTTTATTTCTACACAATTACTCATTCAGTATTGTCAATCCTTGACTTGTGGGTCATATTACACATTGGCTAACTCGTCGTCCAATGGTAACGTACTGTCATTCCGACTTACTACTCACAAGTAATAAATTTTGTATACAAAACCCCAAATACCGGAAGTAATTGAAGAACTACAAAGACTCAATCACCGCTTAATCACATTGTAAAATAATTAAGGTTTTGTAAAACATTCCAAAAAGGTTAACAAAAAGAGGATAAACTCACATTGCTATCTTAGACTTCGCGTAAGGGTTTCTTGGATATAATCTATAATTCATACAAATGTACATTGGTTAGTACTATAACCCTTTGAAATTATTAATGATACCTTCCTCGAGACGGCATTCCAACAACTACGTCGGACAGAACCACGACAGTTGTTACGGAACCCTAAATCAATCGGGCAGCGTAACTATTACGAAACTAGGGTTATAATACTTACAACGGAGCAGAACCTCGCTAATTAGGGGGTATTATACTTGAAAATTATGCCTATTATCAGAGATTTCGAGATTGAGAATTGAGAATGAGCGACGGACAACGAAAACTGATGAGTTCTATATATAGTGCTGATATTCGACTCTCACGTGGCCCGCGTGAAAGACAAGGGTCGCTTACGCGGCCCGCGTCAATGCTAGTCAACGGACTAGCTTGTCCGGCTCACCAAGTAGACCCGCCACGTTGTCGACACGTGTCAGCTCAGGATGTCTCCGCGTTTGATGATCTCTCGCGGCCCGCGTCAATGTAAGCTTAAGCTTACGCGGCCCGCTTGAACTAAAGAAATCAGCGGAGTCTGGTTTTAACCTTCATACCGCCCGCGTGAGATGTTGGGGTGGTCTACGCGGCCCGCCTCAACTCAATATTTCATGTTTTTAATTTATTTTATATATTAGAACATAATTCAAACTCGGTTTTCACATACGGGGTGTAATATAAGACATATTGGAATATTTTAAGATATAATAGGGTGTCGGAAATATTATGAGAGTGTTGGTTTTACCGAGGGTTGTTACAATTCATAACCATCTGCATGAATCTGGGATACATCCAGAATTTGTTGCCTGAAGTACGAGATCCTGTTCTCCTTAAGTTTTCTTTCATGTTTGCGAAGATGAACTTTGAAATGATGAACAACTTATTTAAGACTAACGCGACCATCAATCCCACGAGATCATTCCCAGCCATATCGTATCCAGCACGACTTTTGCTTATACATTGAATAAGAACGTGCAGTAAGAATTTGTATTGCAGCGGCAATCTAGATTTGTTGATCTGTCCTGCAAAGATATCACCGGTGCACTTCATTCTAAGTAAACAATCACGCGTGCACATGATCGAAATAGTATCTGGAGCGCTTGCATCATCTTGAAGTTCTAAAACAGAGTTTAAAATCTCCGGAGACACATCTACGTTCAACTGATTAACCTGCCCCCGAATCAGCTCCTTTCCGTCAACTTCTATGATATTAGCTGTTTCCCAGAAGGCTTTAATCAATGACTTGTACACTGGTGTTGAGAATGTAACAGCTTTGTTTATCCTTGATTCCCTTAGCCATTGAGTGATTTGCTTATAATCATCAAGCTTTCCTTCAGGATCTAAGAATGCTACCATATTGTGTCGAGGTTCGGACATGATTTTTTCTTCCTTTTTGTTAGTTTTTCTTGGTGGCCGGTTTGCGTTTTTGTGTTTTAGGAGCCAGTCTGCATACAACAGAAACTCGCAATAAGACAAAAATTTATAACACTTATAGGATACATACATGTATACACATTTAATGTACATTTTGAACATTAATCATGTATAGACATACATACTGTATAAAGTGTTAAACATGGTCACACATGAAAATTTTCTAAGTGTTGAACTGACGAAGAATGGTCCCTGTGACGAAGTTCCCCTTTAATGACGAAGATTTAATCTTCGTCGCCTTAGCTGACGAAGTTTCAAACGTCAAAGAAAATCAACGACATTCAAATGAAGACTGAATCTTCGTTGACCAAAGGAGATGTTAGTCGTACATGTTATGACTAAGAGTTAATCTTCGTCATTTTAAAGTTCGTCGATTAAGAGTTCGTCAACAGTTAGGGTTTATTGTTTCAAAATCAATTTAGGGGTTTCGTCATAAGGGATTCTTCGCCAAACTGTGTTGAAACACAGTTGATTCAACATCAAATATCATCAAATCAACAGCAAATAACCAATATAAAGAATCCAAAAACCAGAATTTGAATCAAAACATTTCTAAGCAATGAAACACAAACAACCAACAAACCCCCTGTTGAATCGATTTCCTATTTCAAACATGACACATGTGATAACAATCATATCAATTCAAACAACAAAGTTAGATCATCCAATAAACCTACGCATAAACAAGCCTAATACCCTGTTCAATACCCAAATAAAAAACCCAGATAAAACAACAATATCCACACATAAGACCTGTTACATTCTAACCTATCAAAACATAAACAGATAAGAAATGCAAGAACATGAACAGTTGTATATAAGATATCATCAATCATCAAATTTCAAAGGGTTCCACAAGCATGTGGACAAAATCAGAGGGTTAAAAAGGTTTAGATCATGTTAACGGTCTACTTTAATACCTTAGATTTGTTTAAAACAATCAAAGAAGTCAATTAGTGTTGAGTCCGTTAAGGGTTTATCTGCGAGGAAGATGAACAGTGCTGGGTTTTTGAAAAGTGAAATATTGAGAGTGATGACAATAATTCACTGAGGGGCCCTTTATATACCCTGACCCCACGGCGAAGATTGAGATGCGACGAATATTGGTTGGGCTCGACGAAGATTGGTGTTGGGCCAAAGTGAATTAGCCCATCTCAGATTTCGACGAAGATTTAATCTTTGTCGAACAACAAAGTTCTTCAAAGACCTTAAGGAGTCTTCGTTGACCAGTCAACACAGAAACATGAATGTTTGAATTTGAACAGATTTTAACAAGTTTGAACCCATTTTGTTTTGTGTTAGATTTACCAAATGCAAAGGATAATTTTTATGAAGAACTGAAATCACCAACAAGTCGGTTTCGGGCTTTTCGGCAGAAAACTTCGAGTTTCAACTTCGACTAACAAAAAACGAACTTTACAACTTACACTAAAACAGAATTTAAAATGCGGTAAACTAACGAGAAGCAATAATAAGCATGAAGACACTGTACAAAAGCAAGCTTTTTGCGAGTTTCAAGGTAAGAGAATCATTACCAGCTTACGGTCTTTGTCAAAACGGTTTATGATTTCTGTTTAAAGCTTTAGATAAGTATCCTACCACAATTTTCGGTATTGTTATCCACATAAGCTCAAACTTATCAGATGTAATCATAATTAGGAGATATGATTTACGGTATGAATTATACTTACTTGTCGGTGTTCATCCACTCACAACACATTCCTGTATCAAGGTATGCACGAGAGTTCATCTTACCGGTGAGTATACCGCTTATCATCTGTTTGACCGTATAAAAGATGTGAGAAACTCACTTATTTTGATCGAAAACAAGCCCTATGTGATAGAGTCACTTATTGATGAGGAACTTGATTTTCATATGCATGAGGGCACAGGAGCAAGTCCGTGAACAGGTTAGTACCAACGTACAAACAAAGAGACGAACTTGACTCCCGCAAGAAAGCTGTGATATATTATCACTTATTTTGTTTGGACATGTGATTGTTGATCACTTATTGAGGTCGTATGCAATATGTACATGTATGTATAGTATCATGGAAGATCTAGACTTCGTCTCTGTTATTTTTCGGTAAAAGATACAACCATGATACCCAGATGATAAGACAGCATATCTCAGAACCTCGGCAATCTCTCAAACGAAATTTTGGTACTAAGACCATATGCCAACGAATGGTTCCCACCTGACTTGAAGTCTGTTAGGTTTATATCATCCTGCACATTTTAGTCTGATTGTGAGCCTACCGATACATCGTTTGTAGAGCTACTTATCATCAATTTTTCTTTTATTTTTGACCATATTGACAGACCACACCAGTGTATATCATCACTTTCCCTTCTTTTATCCAAGAAACTCATTTTTGATTTTCTATTGCTTTTGAATTTTTCAAAATTTTCAAATTTAAAAACAGAAAGTAAACAACGTATTTTTGGATTTTTGAATTTTTCACATGTTTTTGTATTTTCTTGAAATTTTCTCCCCCTAAAATGCGAAAAGACAAACAAACTGAAAATCTTTTTGTATTTTTTAGAGTTTTAAAGAAAATATTTACTAAAACGATCAGCCGAAAGAAGTTTTACTCTTGTTTCACCTTAATCCCATTAACCAACAAGAGATAGTCAAAACGAGATTTGTCAAAAGCTTTTGTAAAAAGGTCTGCACGTTGTTCATCAGTGTGGACCTTAAAAACATCGATAAGTCTCTTCTCAAAGCAATCACATATGAAGTGATACTTAATTTCAATGTGTTTGGTCTTTGAGTGTTGCACAGGATTTCTAGTAATCTGTAAGGCAGCATTATTATCAACAAAAATAGAAGTAGTTAGGAATTCAAAACCGTAGTCACGCATTTGTTGTTGTATCCACAAAACTTGAGAGCAACAGCTTAAGGCAGCAAGGTATTCAGCCTCACAAGTTGATGTAGCGACACAAGTCTGCTTCTTACATTGCCATGTGACCAGGCGATTTCCTAAGAACTGACAACCTGCAGTTGTTTATTTGCCATCGATTTTGCAGCCACCAAAATCAGAATCACTAAATGCGATCAAGTCAAAGCTATCATCCCTAGGGTACCAGAGACCGGTGTCCGGGTAACCCTTCAAAGAGCAAAAAATCCTTTTAACAACAGCCAGATGAAATGCCTTCGGGTTGGCTTGATATCTTGCAAGCATGCACGTTGGATACATTATATCAGGCCTCGAGGCAATGAGATACATTAAAGATCCGATCATAGCGCGGTAATAAGAAGAGTTGACACTTTCACCCTTCAGGTCCGGAGTAATCCCGTGATTAGTCGGAAGTAGGGTACCAATGGGCGTCGCTTCTGACATCTGGAATCGGCTCAAGATGTCACCGACATACTTAGTCTGATGGATGAATATCCCAGAATTAGTTTGTTGAACTTGTAGACCCAAAAAGAAATTCATCTCCCCCATTGCGCTCATTTCGAATTTGTCTTTCATAACACGCTCGAATTGCCTTCACAAAGCATCGTTAGTTGAACCAAAAATGATATCATCAACGTATACCTGTACCAACAGAAGATCTCTATCTGTTTCCTTGATGAAAAGAGTACAGTCGATAAGACCTCGTCGAAAACCATTTTCCAGCAGATACGTAGATAAGGTTGCGTACCAACCCCTTGGTGCTTGATGTAAACCATAGAGAGCTTTGTTGAGCAACCAAACCCGATCAGGATGGATAGGATCTTCAAAACCAGGAGGTTGTTCGACATACACCTCTTCTTCAACGATACCATGAAGGAATGCGCTTTTGACGTCCATCTGATAGACTTTGAATCCTTTGAAAGAAGCATAAGCTAGAAAGATCCGAATAGCCTCCAGACGTGCAACAGGTGCATAAACCTCGTTGTAGTCAATTCCTTCGATTTGCCGAAAGCCTTGAACAACTAATTTCACCTTGTTGCGAATGACCACTCCACGATCATCCTTTTTGCATTTGTATACCCAACGAGTACCAATTTTCTTCTAATCGTCGGGTTTTTCAACAAGTCTCCAGACACCCAGTTTCTGGAATTGCTGAAGTTCTTCCTGCATCGCTTCCACCCAAGAATTTTCCTTTAGAGCTTCTTTCCAAGATTTTGGTTCTTCTTGTGAAACATAACACGTGAAGGACCAATCATTTTGTTGTCCCGATTCTCTGATAGCTGAATACAGACCAAGATTCTGGTCGTTTCTCAGCTGATTACGCGTCTACACTCCACTTTGGACATCTCCTATAATGTTCTGCTGCGGGTGAGTATCATGAATTCGCGTTTCAGGAACATTAGGAACACGAGTATCAATACCCAAATTGTTAAGATTAAGATCAACGACCAAATCCACGCCTGGTATAGACGTCGATGTGGAAGCATTTCCTTCAGCAGCGTCTTCATTCTGCACATGAGTAGTTGCTTCAGAAGTACCTTGAACAGGAACAGCTGGAGCTGAAGAGCCTTCAGTTGTATCATTTATATCATCTTTCTACGAAACATTGAAATCAGCGGCACCTTCAACTTCCTCATTTTGAGTAATATTGTTAACCGATGTAGAAGCTTGAGGGTTAACAACAATTGGTCGAACCAAAGAAGAATCAACGGCATTATCACTTTCTAATAACATTTGAGCAGCTGCAGATGCTTCATCAAAGGTTGGCAGATTGAAGGAGTCGAATAGCCCATCATAATCGAACATCCACGGATCACCCGGAGCTCTTACAGAGTTAGTATACCTTTGAACCTTTACTTCACTCCATAACTCAATCTTTTTGGTTGACAAATTCCACACACGAAAATTCGGAGTAGCATATCTACGAAAGAATCCCTCGATAGCCTTAGCGCCAAACTTTCCGTGTTGGTCAATCATAGTGCATGGACCTCCAAAAGGTTCTAAGTAAGAAACGTCCGGTTTCCTTTTGTGCAATAGTTCGAAACAAATTTTGTCATGCCTTTTGATCATAAGAACTCTGTTTAATGTATAGCATGCAGTAGCCACAGCCTCCCCCCCCCCAGAACTGAACGGGAAACTCCGACTCTACCAACATTGTTCTTGCAGTCTCTATTATCGTCCGATTCTTCCTCTCCGCGACACCATTTTGTTGAGGAGTGTAACGAGAGCTGTACTCATGAAGAATGCCCTTTGAAGTACAGAACTCATCCATTATGCGGTTTTTGAACTCAGTTCCATTGTCGCTTCGGATCCTCTTTACTTTCAACGTGTATAAATTTTCTTGTAAAGTAAGAAGATTCTTGAGGATTTCAGGAGTTTCACTCTTGTGTGCCATAAACGATACCCAAGAAAATCTGGAATAGTACTACCAGACAATAAGCATCCCCAAAGTTTGTCTTGTGTTTCACAGGTCTAAAGAGGTCCATATGAAGACGTTCAAGAGGCATGCTGACTGTGTTGACCTTCTTGATCGGGTGGGATTTCTTCATTTGCTTTCCGTTCTGGCACGAAACACAGACATCTTGTAGATGAAAATTCTTCACAGGCACACCATTCACAAGATTGTTTTTCACCAAATGATTCATTTTTCTCAAGTGAATGTGCCCCATTCGTCTTTGCCAAGATATAGACTCCTTTTCTGTGGCTTTCGAGACAAAACAAGTGACTTGTGCAGATGTTGTAATTGCCTGGCTCATATCAAGAATATAAAGATCATTAATCCTTAGAGCCTTCAAGAGAATCCATTCTTTTAGAATTTAAACCCAGGCTTCAGCACATAACAACCGACATCATCAAAATGCAAGGTGAACTTTTTATCACAGATTTGCGACACGCTCAGAAGATTATGATCAATTTGTCGCACGTAATTGATCCTATCGAAACTCACTACACCATTGGAGATCATTCCGTCTCCAGTGATGTATCCGCCCTTGTCTCCAGCAAACGCGACATAACCTCCTCTAATGTTTTTCACATCATACAGAAGTCGTAAGTCGCCAGTCATGTGCCTAGATGCTCCACTATCAACAATCCAATGACTATTAATAGTTCCTCCTGGAACACCTTACACAATGCATTTAAGGATCAGTTGGAGTTGGGGACCCAAGCCTTAGTGGTCTTGGGTCTTCCCTGAGAATCAAGAAATGTAATTTCAATTTCTTGATGGTTCTGAAATTGTAAGCCTCCCCCTGAAACCTCACCTGTCTTAGGTTTCCAAGTTTTTCGTTTACCAAATTGTGTATTATGAACAGTTTTTGAAATTTCTGGTTGCATTGGTTGAGATGAACTTGGTTCCCTTTTAACAGATTTTACATCTGGTTTCAAAGCCCTTTCGATCACCTTTATATTTTGGCGTCGTCGTCTCGTTTCCTGTTCTTTAACAGTTCGTTTATCTTGTTTTGGGGAAAATGGACGACGTTGAGGGTGATCCTTTTCAGGAGGGGCTCTCTCAACAAATTTTGCTTTGGGCGAGTTTGTACAAGTTTTGATGATATGTCCAAACTCCCCACATTTAAAAACAGGATCTCCTTTCAACAAACTTAGGAGATCCATCTTGACGACCCGATGTCGAACTTGAAGAATCTGAGGTACTTGTGCCTTCATCACACCCATTTGTGTGTTGGGTGTAATTATTTTGGTTATTACGTTTTAAGATTCTAACTTTTTGAACAAAATCAGTGTTTGATTTATTTTCAAAATTTTCCACCTTGTCAGTACCCTTAGATGCTACAAATTTGACACCATTGTCCTTCTTTTTGAAACGAGCTCCTTTTGGTTCTACCTTTGGTTGTGAGACCTTAGGTTTTGAAGCTCGTTGTTCCTTCTGTTTACCCTTAAAAGTGATAGGTTGTTGCTTTGTCAGTAAACGTTGGTTTCCAAATTGTTTCCTAACTTCAACTTTTGGAATAGGATCACACTGAGTTACAGAAACTCTCGGGATCGCTTTTTCCCAAAACTTACTTGTCACACCCCCAAAATCCACATGCGGAGTATCGCCGCTTGGAGGCATGACATGACCAGGATCGAGCCACCAATCATATTGAACAACGTAATTAAGTGAATAAAACCAACCACAATACAATTGGTGACCAAAAGACAGTAACCAACTTAAGTTAACAGCGGAAGCATAAAACGTAAGTCCAAAACATAAGTTCCATAGTTCATAAGTTTAAAGTCCAATACGTAAGTTTAATAAGTTCATAAGGATTAAATGTTTAGCACGGGACATAACAGTCCATATCCCACAACGACTTCCTCCTCGTGTAAGCTCCATAAGCTTCTAACGACCTGTAAGGCATGTAACAACGAGTCAATAACAAAGTTGAGTGAGTTCACGGTTGGTTGTTTAGTTTTAAGTAGTTTCCGAAAACATGGTTTGTCTTTCGTTAGCTTAATTGCCGTGGGGGTTACCCCATAGTTGAAAGTATGATTAACCAGTTCCTTCTTTATTACCCAAACCATATCCATAATCAGTGGGGGGGGGGGGGGGCTTCCCCATTTGAACCACTAGACCGTACCATATCGACAACTGACGAACAATAGTTGTACCCTACGTCAATGTCTATCATCATTGACAGTTTGCCATAGTCCATTAGTACACGCCCGTACGAACGGCACGGTGTGAGGTTTGTTAAACCTAATAACGCTATTAACTAATGACCCGCTCGCCATTGGCCTCGGCGATTAAGTCGATATAAAATGAGGGACTTAATGATAGAGTTTTGTCTAGTAAGTTTTAAGGTTGTTGTCCTACCCAAGGAGGACGAACGTACGTATTCTACCCAAGGAGAATACGCATGATTAATATTGGCATCCTACCTATGGAGGATGGCGGTACATATCCTACCCAAGGAGGATATGTAGGTTCCGTTTTAATTCTTTAACCCATTCCCAAACCACCGGGAATCCCATGCCTTGTAGAGGGTGTGAACTCACCTTGGTTTGCTCGGTTAGATTAGTTACCCTAATAATCAGAAATCAAGCACGTCCTAATAAGGTACGGATGACAATCAGTTTCTCATGCATAACACGTATCCTACGTACGGTTTATTTACTCATTATTTCTATCACATGCCACACAATTCGAATGTCAAGTTATATTGTTGAGTTACATTATTTTACCCTAAAATAATATAACTATCTCACGAAATAAACAAGTATCCACACAAATGTTCTAGTATAAGATATATATTCTAAATATATATTTACGCATTTTTATTTACAAAAATCAACCTCCGACACTTTGTATTTTGTTACAAAATTATGGCGAAATTTATATTCGAAACACAAGTTATAAAATATACTTGTAACGCTTGTTTAGAAAAATATTGTCTAAGTGTTGGAGTTTTTAGAAAATTTCGCCAGAGTCTCCTTTGTAAATGGATGCGTCCACGCTTATTAGCATATCGTTTTCTTTTCAAAAATTCATCCAAACAATCCTCAATCAACAATATACAATCTCTACTTACCAATCTTGTTAAAAACAAGTATAAACTACCAACTCATGAACTTGAAGATTTATAAAAATGTGTAGTAACTTACTAGTGTATTTAGTAAGTCTTGTTACCCTTTAATTTGAGGTTGATTCTTTAAAAACTCCATTTTTAAAGAATATGGATCTTTACAACTTATGTTCATATTTTCCAAAAATACTTCTACATGTATTTATCTTGTTACACATGTGCTTCTTTACTTTGTTAACCACTAAAATGATGTTTATTTATGTAAGAACCAAGAGTTAGTAAAACTTGTATTTTTAACTTGGTTTCTTGGTAAATCATACTTGAAACATTTAGATTTTACAAGACTTTAAACTTACTTGTTCATTATTTTACAAGAAGCATCATATTTATTCAAGTTCATGACTTTTTGTGAGGATGGTTCATAACCTTTAACATGTTCATCCTCTCATTTTGCTAGATTATGTTTTTAGTCATGATCTAGCAAGATTACATGATGATTAACATCATTTCTACAAACAATCAACAATCAACAAGTATATCAACACTAAACAACATGATTTCTTCATAACTTTAGCTTATGTTCATGTTTCAAGTTCAAGTTTCTTAGTGTTCTTTAAGTTTATCATCATGTAACCTACTTTAACCACTTAAATAAGATGAAATTTGAAGTATAGGATGTTCTTACCACTAGCTCAAGGCTAGGGATGTTCAAGAAAAGAAAAGTGGTGGTTAATAGCAAATAGAGAAGGTCTTTGAACTTCCGAAAGCTCCTAGCTTCTTTGTGCACCTTCTAACACCTTTGAGTATGCTTGGCATTGTATGAAGAAGATTGAATGATGGTGATTGTGTTGTGGTTGATTTCGGCCGAAGCCAAGGGAGAAGAGAGAAGGAGAGTTGTGTTGAGTTGATGAATGAATGAATGTTATGAAGATCTAATGGTTTTCATAAACAAACTTCCAACATCTCTTTACCCATTAGTCTTTGTGTCTTCCAAGTACTTAACAAGATCAAGTTTTTAATTCAAAGAAATTCAAGGGTGGGGGCCACCCTTGAACCGTATACACGGGGGGGGGGGGTGTTTAGTTGTGTTTCAATGGTGGTTAGACTAATTGGTTAGATGTTAAGTGAATTAGTTAAGGGTTTAGATGTTATATAATATTATTGGGTGTTATGATGTTCGGGAACTATAACTAGTTCAAAAAAATAAAAAACAATGCTTCTAGCATTATTTTGATGTTCCGGGTAATGTCCGGTTGTTCGGTTCGATACCGGTTCGTTAAAGTGTTAAGTTATTCCGCATAGTGTCCTATATATATCTTTTTGAAACACTTTTAATTCCCAACACCCAGGAAAGCATATAGGACTATTTAATAACTTTTCTGCACCAGACTAGTAAGTTAACAAGCACATGTAAGTATGACACAGTAATCAGAAAGCAGTTAAGTAATTCAGCACAGACATCAAGCATTTTAATTAACATCAATTAATCGTACGGATACATGAAATTTTGAGGGTTGTCACATTCTCCCTCTGTTAAGAAAATTTCGTCCCGAAATTTAGCGCGTGGTTACTGAGGAAGCTAGTTAAGTTGCGTTGGTTTCCTGGTTTTCCTGGGGTGTCACATCATCCCCCCGTTGGTTTGGAATTTCGTCCCGAAATTCTGCAGTAGCTTCAGCCTCAGTAGTGGTTGCACTTTTCTTAAACAACTGGGGATACTTGAGTTTCATTTGGTCTTCTCATTCCCAGGTATACTCTGGGCCACGACGGGAATTCCAACGAACTCGAACAAGAGATATTCTGGTACGCTTCAAAATCTTAACATCTCGGTCTGTAATCTCTTCTGGTTCCTCGACGAATCGCAGCTGGTCGTCGATAGTGAGCTCTTTGAGAGGAACTATGAGGGTCTCATCTGACAGACACTTCTTCAGATTCGACACATGGAAAACATTGTGAACTCCGTTGAGTTCTGCCAGTAGATTCAACTTATAAGCGACTTTGCCAATTTTCTCAATAATTTCGAACGGTCCGACATAACGCTGATTGAGTTTGCCTCGTTTGCGAAAATGAACTACACCTTTCCAAGGTGAGACTTTGAGTAGCACTCGATCCCCAACCTGGAACTCGAGTGGTTTACTTCGCTTATCAGCATAGCTTTTCTGACGGTCACAAGCTGCCGCCATTCGTTTTCGTATCTGAGCAATCCTTTCGGTTGTATCCACTACAAGTTCTGGGCCTGTGATTTGACTGTCGCCAACTTCTGCCCAACAAAGAAGTGATCGGCACTTCCGTCCGTATAATGCCTCAAACGGAGCGGCCTGGATACTGGTGTGGTAACTGTTGTGATACGAAAACTCCACTAACGGGAGGTGTTTTTCCCAGCCATTGCCAAAATCGATTACACATGCCCTAAGCATGTCTTCAAGGGTTTGGATGGTGCGTTCAGATTGCCCATCCGTCTGTGGATGATATGTCGTGCTCATGTCTAATCGAGAGCCAAAGGACTTGTGCATAGCTTGCCACAATTCAGATGTAAAACGTGCGTCACGATCAGAAATGATGGAGGTTGGCACTCCGTGCCTTGATACTACTTCCTTTAGGTAGATGTCTGCTAGAGTAGAAAACTTGCCGGTTTCCTTGATAGCCAAGAAGTGTGCAGACTTAGTCAATCGATCCACGGTCACCCAAATGGTATCATTTCCGCGTTGAGATCTAGGCAGGCCAGTAACGAAATCCATGGAAATTTGCTCCCATTTCCATTTAGGTATCTCTGGTTGTTGAAGTAGTCCTGATGGTTTCTGATATTCAGTCTTGACTCTAGCACAAGTCAAGCATTTACTAACGTAGGTTGCTATGTGGGCTTTCATGCTAGGCCACCAGTATGTAGCCTTTAGGTCATGGTACATCTTATCCGAACCAGGATGTACCGAATAACGAGACTTATGTGCTTCATCCATCACAAGCTCGCGTAAGCCTCCATAAAGTGGAACCCAGATGCGTCCGTTAACATAGTAGGCGCCGTCTTCCTTTTGTTCTAACCGCTGCCTCGACCCTCACAGGGACTCAGCCCTGATGTTTTCTGCTTTCAATGCTTCGACCTGAGCATCACGAATTTGAGCGGGAAGGCTAGAGTGAATGGTAAGCTGTAACGCACGTACACGCTTAGGTATAGTATCCTTTCGACTGAGGGCGTCGGCCACAACATTAGCTTTGCCCGGATGGTACTTGATCACGCTTTCGTAATCATTCAAGAGCTCGACCCATCGGCGTTGTCGCATGTTTAACTCCTTCTGTTTGAAGATATGCTCGAGACTCCTGTGATCGGTGTAAATGGTGCACTTGGTACCGTACAGGTAATGTCTCCATATCTTAAGTGCGAAAACAACTGCTTCCAATTCCAAGTCGTGCGTAGTGTAGTTCCTTTCATGAACTTTAACTTGGCGCGATGCGTAGGCAATGACCTTGTCACGTTGCATCAACACGCAACCAAGTCCTTGGATGGAAGCGTCGCAATATACTACAAAATCATATGTGACTTCAGGCAATGAGAGAATAGGCGCGCTACAAAGTCTATCTTTTAGGTGCTGAAAAGCAGATTCATGTGCATCACCCCAACGATAGGTGACACCCTTCCGAGTCAGTGAAGTGAGAGGTTGCGCAATCTTTGAGAAATCCTTGATAAACCTTCTGTAATATCCTGCCAAACCCAAGAATTGGCGGATTTCTGTTGGTGTACGGGGTGCAGGCCAGTTCTTGATCGAGTCAACCTTGGATGGATCAACATGAATCCCATCCTTGTTTACCACATGGCCTAGAAAGTGGACTTCGCGAAGCCAGAAGTCACATTTCTAAAATTTGGCATACAACTGCTCTGTTCGAAGAAGTTCCAAGATAAGCCTCAGGTGTTGCTCCTGTTCTTCCTGACTCTTCGAATAGATCAGGATGTCGTCGATGAAAACTATGACAAACTTATCCTGGTAAGGTTTGCACACTCTGTTCATGAGATCCATGAAGACTGCAGGTGCATTTGTCAATCCAAAGGGCATAACCAGAAACTCGTAATGGCCGTAACGAGTTATGAATGCTGTTTTGTAGACGTCCTCATCTCGGACTCTCAGCTGATGGTATCCCGATCTCAAATCAATTTTAGAGTAAAAGCTCGACCCTTGCAGCTGGTCGAACAAGTCGTCAATACGTGGAAGAGGGTAACGATTCTTCACGGCACCTTGTTAAGTTCGCGATAGTCAATACACATTCTGAAAGTACCGTCTTTCTTCTTCACAAACAAGACTGGAGCTCCCCAGGGCGAAGAGCTAGGACGTATAAAACCCTTTTCCAAGAGTTCTTGTAATTGTGTGGACAGTTCTTCAAGTTCTGACGGAGCTAGTCGATAAGGTGCACGAGCTATTGGTGCTGCTCCAGGAGCTAGCTCGATTTGAAACTCGACTTGTCGATGAGGCGGAAGACCAGGTAATTCCTCAGGAAATACCTCAGGAAAATCGCGCACAATAGGAATGTCTTCAATTCGCTTCTCTTCCATTGATGTGTCAGTAACGAGTGCTAAAATGGCAGTGTGGCCCTTTCGCAAACACTTCTGGGCCTTAAGGAAAGAGATAATGCCTACGACAGCACCACTCTTGTCGCCATGAATCACGAGGGGTTCTTTACCAGAACGAGGGATGCGGACAATCTTCTCGTTGCAAATAATCTCCGCTTGATGTTGGGATAGCCAATCCATCCCAATAACGACGTCGAAAGTACCAAGTACGATAGGAATAAGATCGATAGAGAAGGCCTGACCAGCTAAGACGAGGTTACAACCTTTAACTATGTGTGTGGCTTCAAGACTTTTACCGTTTGCTAGTTCTACCGTGTGTTTGGTGTTCAAAAGTGTTGGAGTGCGCTTAAGCATTTGGCTAGCTTTTAAGGACACATAACTAGTATCGGCACCCGAATCAAATAAAACAGTAACAAAGAAGTCGTTCAGAAGGAACTTACCCATTACAACGTTGGGATCGTTCCTTGCATCACCCTGACCCAGCACGGACACACGTCCCCTGGCACCATTGCCATTACTGTTACCCCCGATGTTGCCTCCATTGTTGCCTCCATTGTTGTTCCCGTTTCCTTGGTTGTTGTTGTTCTGATTCTGGTTCAGCTGAGGACAGTTCCTCTAAAAGTGGCCTTCAGCGCCACACTGAAAGCATCCTTTATTGCCCTGCTGTTGCTGCTGCTGGTGGTTCTGTGGAGCTTGTTGTTGTTGTTGGCGATTCTGATTTGCTGGTCGTGCGCCCCTGTAATCCTTTGCTTCATGACCAAACTTGTTGCACCTCAGACAACGACCCTTGTGGCACTGCTCGCTATGATGCTTGTTGCACCGGTTGCA
The DNA here is from genome assembly GCA_030545235.1 of Helianthus tuberosus. NCBI lineage: Eukaryota > Viridiplantae > Streptophyta > Magnoliopsida > Asterales > Asteraceae > Helianthus > Helianthus tuberosus. Next base: position 173,274,333 of record CM060351.1, read on the forward strand.
CTTGGGGTGGTTCCCTCGGTAGCCACCCTGTCCTTGACTACCAGAAGATTGCTGACTAGGACTCTGGTAGTCATCAGTCTTTCGCTGCTGAGACTGAACTGAAGTAGAACCCTTGCCCGAATTTCCATCCCACTTGCGCTTGTTATCACTGGGAGCATCAGTAATAGTAGCGCTAATACGCTTAGGCAGCCTGTTCTGCTCAACTGCCTGATCAGTGAGACGATGAGCCAACTTGATGATTTGCTGAATGGTGCCAAGATTAGCTGAGGTCATGTGGCTTTGAATTTCTGGCACCAAACCCTTAAGGTACAGCTCTTTACGCTTGATAGGAGGATCCACCAAAGTGGGACACAGGATAGCTAATTCGTTCGACCTCTTTGTGTATGCCTCGATTTCAGACCCCGTCATCTTCAGATTGAAAAATTCTACCTCTAGCTTGTGGATGTCGTCACGACTACAGTACTCTTCTTTGATCAGTTCTTTGAAACCGTTCCATGGGTTGGCATTAGCAACCGCCAGCCCTAGCAGTTGAACCTGTGCCTTCCACCAGGTTAACGCAGCACCTTCAAGTGTTCCAGTAGCATATTTCACCCTACGATCTTTAGGGCATTCACACATCTCGAAAACAGACTCAAGCTTCTCGAACCAGTGAAGAAGACCTACAGCTCCTTCTGTGCCGCTGAAAGTACTAGGTCGGCAATCCATGAATGTTTTGAACGTGCACACAGGAGGCTAAGCTTGTTGACCTGTTGCGCGAGAATAAAAGACAAGGTTAAGCATGAGGGTTGGTTTGTGAAGGTAGGATCTAAACGTCCCAAGATGGGTTGATATGGCAGGTTATACCTCCTGCAGGGACAGCTGCGAGTGCCTCAGCCACTCGTTCGTTGATTAGAGCCGTCAGCTGGGCTTGAGTTAGGTTGATACGTCCTCCGCGTCCGTTCATGATCTTCACAACGAAGCAACGTAAGTGAGAAAAGTGTCGCGAAAGTGCGTAAGCGTGGGATACAGGAGAGAGTAAGCACACAAGGTTCAAATAGCAGTTATCATGTTAACTAGTGCACAGTGTAAACTATCTAACCGACAATATAAACATAAATCATACCACCTATTGTGTCGAGTCTTGCACGTGAAGCGAAGCGTCATTGTGGATCGTTGAGCACTGTACAGGTTATAGTCTGGTTTTGTCAAAAAACTTTTCCCTTTTTAAAACCAAGTTCACTATAACCAATGGCTCTGATACCAATCTGTCACACCCCCAAAATCCACATGCGGAGTCTCGCCGCTTGGAGGCATGACATGACCAGGATCGAGCAACCAATCATATTGAACAACGTAATTAAGTGAATAAAACCAACCACAATACAATTGGTGACCAAAAGACAGTAACCAACTTAAGTTAACAGTGGAAGCATAAAACGTAAGTCCAAAACATAAGTTCCATAGTTCATAAGTTTAAAGTCCAATACGTAAGTTTAATAAGTTCATAAGGATTAAATGTTTAGCACGGGACATAAAAGTCCATATCCCACAATGACTTCCTCCTCGTGCAAGCTCCATAAGCTTCTAACGACCTGTAAGGCATGTAACAACGAGTCAACAACAAAGTTGAGTGAGTTCACGGTTGGTTGTTTAGTTTTAAGTTGTTTCCGAAAACATGGTTTGTCTTTCGTTAGCTTAATTGCCGTGGGGGTTACCCCATAGTTGAAAGTATGATTAACCAGTTCCTTCTTTATTACCCAAACCATATCCATAATCAGTGGGGGGGGGGGGGGGGCTTCCCCATGTGAACCACTAGACCGTACCATATCGACAACTGATGAACAATAGTTGTGCCCTACGTCAATGTCTATCATCATTGACAGTTTGCCATAGTCCATTAGTACACGCCCATCCGAACGGCACGGTGTGAGGTTTGTTAAACCTAATAGCGCTATTAACTAATGACCCGCTCGCCATTGGCCTCGGCGATTAAGTCGATATAAAATGAGGGACTTAATGATAGAGTTTTGTCTAGTAAGTTTTAAGGTTGTTGTCCTACCCACGGAGGACGAACGTACGTATTCTACCCAAGGAGAATACGCATGATTAATATTGGCATCCTACCTATGGAGGATGGCGGCACATATCCTACCCAAGGAGGATATGTAGGTTCCTTTTTTATTCTTTAACCCATTCCCAAACCACCGGGAATCCCATGCCTTGTAGAGGGTGTGAACTCACCTTGGTTTGCTCGGTTAGATTAGTTACTCTAATAATCAGAAATCAAGCACGTCCTAATAAGGTACGGATGACAATCAGTTTCTCATGCATAACACGTATCCTATGTACGGTTTATTTACTCATTATTTCTATCACATGCCACACAATTCGAATGTCAAGTTATATTGTTGAGTTACATTATTTTACCCTAAAATAATATAACTATCTCACGAAATAAACAAGTATCCACACAAATGTTCTAGTATAGGATATATATTCTAAATATATATTTACCCATTTTTATTTACAAAAATCAACCTCCGACACTTTGTATTTTGTTACAAAAATTATGGCGAAGTTTATATTCGAAACACAAGTTATAAAATATACTTGTAACGCTTGTTTAGAAAAATATTGTCTAAGTGTTGGAGTTTTTAGAAGATTTCGCCAGAGTCTCCTTTGTAAATGGAGGCGTCCATGCTTATTAGCATATCATTTTCTTTTCAAAAATTCATCCAAACAATCCTCAATCAACAATATACAATCTCTACTTACCAATCTTGTTAAAAACAAGTATAAACTACCAACTCATGAACTTGAAGATTTATAAAATGTGTAGTAACTTACTAGTGTATTTAGTAAGTCTTGTTACCCTTTAATTTGAGGTTGATTCTTTAAAAACTCCATTTTTAAAGAATATGGATCTTTACAACTTATGTTCATATTTTCCAAAAATACTTCTACATGTATTTTTCTTGTTACACATGTGCTTCTTTACTTTGTTAACCACTAAAATGATGTTTATTTATGTAAGAACCAAGAGTTAGTAAAACTTGTATTTTTAACTTGGTTTATTGGTAAATCATACTTGAAACATTTAGATTTTACAAGACTTTAAACTTACTTGTTCATTATTTTACAAGAAGCATCATATTTATTCAAGTTCATGACTTTTTGTGAGGATGGTTCATAACCTTTAACATGTTCATCCTCTCATCTTGCTAGATTATGTTTTTAGTCATGATCTAGCAAGACTACATGATGATTAACATCATTTCTACAAACAATCAACAATCAACAAGTATATCAACACTAAACAACATGATTTCTTCATTACTTTAGCTTATGTTCATGTTTCAAGTTCAAGTTTCTTAGTGTTCTTTAAGTTTATCATCATGTAACCTACTTTAACCACTTAAGTAAGATGAAATATGAAGTGTAGGATGTTCTTACCACTAGCTCAAGGCTAGGGATGTTCAAGAGAAGAAAAGTGGTGGTTAATAGCAAATAGAGAAGGTCTTTGAACTTCCGAAAGCTCCTAGCTTCTTTGTGCACCTTCTAACACCTTTGAGTATGCTAGGAATTGTATGAAGAAGATTGAATGATGGTGATTGTGGTGTGGTTGATTTCGGCCGATGCCAAGGGAGAAGAGAGAAGGAGAGTTGTGTTGAGTTGATGAATGAATGAATGTTATGAAGATCTAATGGTTTTTATAAACAAACTTCCAACATCTCTTTACCCATTAGTCTTTGTGTCTTCCAAGTACTTAACAAGATCAAGTTTTTAATTCAAAGGAAATCAAGGGTGGGGGCCACCCTTGAACCATATACATGGGGGGGGGGGGTGTTTAGTTGTGTTTCAATGGTAGTTAGACTAATTGGTTAGATGTTAAGTGAACTAGTTAAGGGTTTAGATGTTATATAATATTATTGGGTGTTATGATGTTCGGGAACTATAACTAGTTCAGAAAAATAAAAACAATGCTTCTACCATTATTTTGGTGTTCCGGGTAATGTCTGGTTGTTCGGTTCGATACCGGTTCGTTAAAGTGTTAAGTTATTCCGTATAGTGTCCTATATATATCTTTTTGTAACACTTTTAATTCCCAACACCCAGGAAAGCATACATGACTATTTAATAACTTTTCTGCACCAGACTAGTATGTTAACAAGCACATGTAAGTATGACATAGTAATCAGAAAGCAGTTAAGTAATTCAGCGCAGACATCAAGCATTTTAATTAACATCAATTAATCGTACGGATACATGAAATTTTGAGGGTTGTCACATTACTGGTAGTATATTCAAACAATTTATCAATCCGAGATTGATTGACGTTTTTGATTGGAAAATCTTTGTTTGAATATATTTTACTATTCCAGACCAAAGTGTACAACATGTTATCACTTTTAACAGTAGATACTGTCTCAGTGATAGGATCCATCTCATGTTTAACATTAGAGTGCACAACAGGAGTAGGAGGATCACACAGAATGTGATTCTCAATAGGAATATCTACTCCTTTCTTATCATCAACAGATGTATCCTGATCACTCACATCTGATTCATAGTCCTCAACAGTTGGAGCACTTTGTTCCGTAGATGTTGAATTTTCCTTTGTTTCAGATGATCCCTCTGAGGAACTGTCCAATTTGAATCCTAATCCTGTAGCTACTTCCTCATAATTAAGAGGTATACTTGGTTCAAACCGAGGCATCTCCTCCTCATCGGGCATCTTGGTATAGTTGTGTCTCAAAGGAGGTGGACACGACTTATACCCAACGCCTTTAACATTTCCTTTTAGTTTTTGAACTTCAATGATGTGATCAAGCACATATCGGGAGTTAGAATAACTATCCAATTTGAGCTTGATCGCTTCATATTCACATTTAGCCATGGCTAGCTCCTTCTTGGTTGCCTCAATGATATTAATGTAGTTATTAATACCAGTTTGTTTATTAAAAACCGTTTTTGATAACTCAGAGACGCTTTTCTTGAGTGTTTCAATTACCGATTTAAAATCCCTTTCTTTGCGAGCTAAAGCCATGTTTGCCTCTTTGCATTTTGAAAGTTCAATAACTAAACTCTGGTTGTGACCATGAACCGTTTCAAATTCATGTTTCAATTTAGCACATTCAAGTTTAAGATCAGCACAAATACTACATATGCTAGGAGTAGGAGTATCAGAATTTACCTGACTTGAAGAGGCTGCGACATTTACCATAAAGGCAGTCTGGTAAGAGAAAGATCCATCTTCAGAAAAGAACTTTTCCATCTCTTTTGATGCAATATCAGCCTTCTTGATCAGAACAGATTTCTGACACTTTAACTCCCCAACTTCCATCAACAAACTATCAATATCAGAATCACTTCTTTCCCTTACATCCGATTCTGAACAATAATCTCCATTGCTCGAGCTTTCCTCATCCGAACTGCCAGTATAACCCGAGCTATCATCGCTTTCGGAGAATTCTTCCTTATGCACATGCTTGATGTGATTGATGATCTTAGCATAGCATGCGGTTCCTCCTTGATCGCCACCTCCAAACTGTACGGACCAATCACAACCTTCATCAGTTTGAACAACTAATGCACGGTTGGTGTTAGACGGACCCGATTGATTTGTGTTGGCGGTGTTGGTCTGGTTTTTGACAGCTACTATCCTTTTTTCCTGGTTAGCTTGATTCTGGTTGGAGGTACTTGTTTGATTTCTCCTTTTGATTTGTTTGTCTGCTTGGACAAGTGCACTCACGTTTGAAGTGACCTTTTTCTCCGCAGTTCAAGCACGTAACAGTATCTTTGTCGAACCCGTACTTTGTATCCCTTTTGCTTTCCAAACTAGTCTGCCCAGTTCTGCTCATGTAGTCTTTAGCTCGTCTAACCGTGCTTGCAAAAGCCCACTTGATATCCATTAGCTCCATTTCATCCCTATCAATCTGTTGATAATCTTCATTGGTCAGATTTATGTTTCCAATCTGACCTGCAACCAACCCACAATAGGCATTAACCATGGTGCTAAGAAGTTCCATGTGTTCATTGGCAACTTCTACATTGACTTTTGGAAGGTTTGAAGTATCAAGTCTAGAGGTATTGGGGTTTTGCGGTTGAGTGAAGTTGTTACCATAGAATGCTTGTTGAGATTGAGGTGGAGGGGTAACAACTTGTGGTTTCGGGAACCAAGCACTAGGATCGAATTGAGGTTGAGATTGAGATTGAGTAGCTTGAGGTTGTGGTTGAGGGAACCAGGCACTCGAATCAAATTTTGGTTGAGGTGTGGGGGGGGGGGGGCAGCAGCTGATGGTTTTGGGAACCCGGCGCTAGGATCAAATTGAGTTTGAGATTGAGGTTGTGGTTGCACTGGCACAAATCCAAAAGGATTTACATTAGTCACTTGAGGAAACGGGCTTGAATTGGACATGAATGCCGTTTGAAGTTTTGGTTGCTGATTGGAGCTTGCAGTAGGATTAATTCCTCCAAAATAAATTTCTGGATTCTGAGGGATTGAGATTCGTTTCGCCTTCCGGATTTCTTCTTCATTTTTATTTTCCAGCTTTTGAACGAACTCATAGATACTGATAGTATCCAAGACATATGTATGCTTTAATAGCTCAATAAAAGGGCTCCACTTCGGTGGTAGAGCATCAGCAAACTTTGTCACCATTTCCTGTGGAGTTACAATAACCTGGTAAGAAAACATTTCACTTATCAAATGATAAAAACGAGTAGCCATTTCATTTAAAGTTTCGTTTTCTATAAACAAAAATGCGTCAAACTCCTTTTTCAACAAGTCTTGGCGAGTCTTCCTTGTCGCCGCATTCCCTTCTCCTCTTGTAACTAGGATGTCCCACAATGCTTTTGTTGTATTACAATAAGAGAACTGATGATATATGTCTTTGTGGAGAGCTTGCGTCAAGGTAGCAATCGCCTTCTTTTTAAGATCATACGCTTTCTTGTCTGCTTCAGACATAGTTGCCAATGTTGTTGGATTTGAACCTGCTTCTTCAAGAGCTGTGTTGTATGGTGTAGTGAAACATATCCATAGCTGGGTATTTTTCCCTAGAACGTAAGTATGAAATCGGCCTTTCCAATATGGATAGTCATTCATATGATTTAGCTTTGGCGGTCGATTGTTGCTTCCGGTTTCACTTTCACTCAATAACAAATTCTGAATACTTTGATTTTGATTTGCTACGCATACCCACTGACTTGCAGAAATTGTTTGTTGTGGCATCATATTCTTGATCCATGCAGCTGTAGAGGTCGGATCTTGAGCAGTACTTGAGCTACTGCTCCAATCCCAGGGGCTAGTACTCATGATTGATGTATGTATGAGTGTACCTGATCAAACACTTGAGAAGAATTGGTTAAGATAGTTTTGCAAAGCTTCTGTTAACAAATGACAGTTTAAACTCGACGAAGTTTGGACGACGGTGTATTGAACGACGAAGTACTCAGTGACGAAGAGTGGACGACGAAGTACTGAATCTTCGTCTAACACAATCTTTGACGAAGAATGGAGAGTGTGTGAATCTTCGTCTGAAACAATTTTGACGAACCTTCGATTGTTCGTCTAAGGAATCTTCGTTGACAAAGGGTAAGATATTTTTGCAAAACAAATTAAATCTTACAGGCAAGTTGGTGATGATTTTTCAAAGCTAAACAAGTTGCTGTGACAGAAGTTGATTGATTAAACCATCATTACATGTACCAATTTGTCAAACAAATATATTTTAATCACAAACAAGTTATCCAAACATAAATCTAGATCAAATCTCAGGAATGTTTTGAATATCTCTAAGAACACTTTGAAGAACACTTTGAATATCAAGAAAAACTTGAATATTCTGAAGCACAAATTTTGCTTAAACTTTTCAAGAAAAACCCATCTTTATCATATAGACATGCAATGTAACAAGGTTTTTGATAAAACTTATAGCAAATAACAAGATTTTAATTTTGAACACTTTTTCAGAAAATATGAATATCAAATAAGAAAAGTTTCTGAAAAACACATAAACAACTTGATAAAACACAACAATGTTTGGTTTTAAACAAGGATAAGAGTCAAAGCTTTGATACCACTTGTAGGTCCGTTTTTCTCAGAGGATCTATTACGAAACCTAATCCCTGTTTATCACAAACACGGTCACGAGTGCGGAATCCACGTGACAGTGCAAACCAAACAAAGTAATGCTAGCAACACAACAGATAACCAAAGATTCACTTTAGATTAAAAGGACCAGAACAACATCAAACATATACACACAATGCTTGAACGATAAACTCTCAGTAGTCTCTCTATGCTCTCATGCCTTAACTGTTAAACACACCAAGCAATATATACTGTCATGAGACGAACCTTGATTGACGATGCTTGATGTGTGACGAAGATTGAACCTTCGTCACACACAAACAACAACGAAGATTAAGGTTCGCCAAGCATAGGTTAGACGAAGATTGATTCTTCGTCAATCATCAAACTAGGACAGAATATGTCACTAAGTTAAAACAAAAGACATAAGACAAGACTAACTATATGTAAACATCATGCACACTAGCATATGCTTAACATACATTACAAATACAGAGACAAAACGTTATACCAAGTAGGATAGGAGGATATCCGACTAGGTAGACTCGACGGAACTTACAGACTCGATAACAAAAGACTAAATAACATACAACGTAAACAAGACAAAGTTACAGACACATAAATGCACCAACAGACTCGTGTCTGATATCCGGTTTAACCGGTATAACCGGCCGGTTCATACCGGTATTTAAAACATTGGTTAGAGAAATTATTAGCGGAACACTTCAAAAAATAATAAAATATGTTAGGAACAATTTTATTGTATATAGTTATATCTTTTAAACTTATAAGAAATACAAAATACTATATAGAAGTACAAACATATGCACAAAACATCATTGTCTTAATAGGTACCATCATATGCACAAAACATCATTGTCTTAAAAAACACACGAAGCAATAAGGGAGTAATAACAGAAGGATTTCCCATTGGTGAGGTTATAACTAGGTTAACTACCCGTCTAATATTTACTCATAATTTGATTTTGGTAATGGCTACAATTATGGTAGCCAAACTGGACTATTTTGCATCTGAGTATTTGAGTTATTGCAAAAAATTGAATTTGAAACAGACCTGAATGTAGACCGTAGGTGAAACAATGGGTTTTCCAAAAGTGGTGTGCTACAAAAAAAAAAAGGAAACTAATAGGGATTGGTATTTTGATGGAAACAGTTTCTTAAAATTATCTATTTTTAGTAGTTTTTAATCAAAACAACGTACTTTTGATAAATTCCGCATACTCATTAGACGCGTACCATCACCATATTAATAGTTCATTATTCAAATCTACTAAATCAGTTATATATTGCATCTTGTTAATATACAAATTTTTGCCATCACTAAACTTACTTTGAGCATCTTATAAGATGAAATGAAGAATTGGTGAATGTAGCATCACAGAAGACACAATTCTTAAACAAATACATAAAGTTTATATATATGTGTGTGTGCAAATCAAAACCCTAAATAAGGAGCCACTTTATTTGCTGGGACAACTCTAATTGCTAATTTCTGATGAAAAAAACAATGTCCCTCCTGTGTATTAATGTAATAATGGTATCCGGGGTAGGTTAAGTTGAAGGTGGTAGGGGCTTTTATTTGGGGTTTTACAAGTTCACCAACGTTACAATTATTGTATTCATCCTTGCGCACTTCTTTGACGTCAATCGTTCTTCTGAAGTTGTTAAAGACCAGAGTGTCACCGACGGTGAAGATCCTACGTGATGCCCAGTCGGCGTAGAGATTGGGGCTATCAGGTATATATCCCAGCCAAAGACGTCGCCCACCGTATGTTGCATCGCGGAGCTACCGATTGCCATGGAAGATACAATGGACATAAAAACAAGCATATTTGAGTTCACCATTTTTTTTATTGCTTGTGTTTTCCTTGTAGATCTTTTTGTGGTATTTTAGTGTTGTGGAAATTTGAAGTTAAATAGTTGTGGTTTCAACATTAGAATTTAACTTCCTTTAAAATTTCTATTAGAGTTAGATAATTAATTTAAATTTTCATTTATTTCAGTTCAAATTTCTATTAGAGTTACATAATTAAGTTAATTTTTCATTTAGTGTAGCTAACACAATAATTTTTTCAGTTATATATATTTAATTTTGTACTTTTCACATATATAAATTTAATTACGCAAGTAAGAATTCAATTCCTACTTTTTTTATACAGGACACCTTATTAATCTGTAATCCTATAATATCACATATTAAACAACTATAGTAACTAAACGTTTAAAATATAATTAAAAGTTACTTAATTTGATCAAAATTATACATAATATTATTTGGATGAAGTAATAGACTACCAATATCGTAAATGTAATATGCAAGGTTGGAGAACTCGCTAGTCGCTAGTCGGCCGGTGAGGCGGGGACTAGCGACTACTCGGGATTACTCGGGATTAATCGGATTGGAATTTTATATGTAAATTTTATTATTTTTATAAATATGTAATATAGGATAATGCTAGGGAGAAAACCCTCTATTTTGATAACCCATCACAAGGCCTACAATCAGCCACGTATACACAGACAACTTGACTATACTTTTTGCTTTTGAGGGTATAATTGTAACTTTACATTTAACCTCCCAACCCAAAAGATCTTATCCCCATTTGATTTGACAACTCTAATTAATGCATCTCACATTATTGTACAACCACCATTTCTTTTAGCTTATTCCCCTATATATTAAAAAGACAACTCTTTGAACAGTGTTATCTGCCACGTGGCAGTACACTATTAATAGGTGATGAGCAAATGGTATTGGGTACCGGTACCAGAAACAAATTTATCAAACCGGGTGTATTTTCGGTACCGGTTCGGCACCGGTATTCGCTGGCTTTTACCCTCAAATACCGGTGCCGTACCAATACCGACCGGTATCGTACCAGGTATATTCGGTACCGGTGTCGTACCAGTACCGACCGGTACTGTACCAGGTATATTCGGTACCTGTACCCACTTTTGGGGATTTCGATAACGGTATTTTCGATACCGGTTGGTAACGAGCTCATCAAATCATGTAGCAACATAGCAATGCAAGTAATTGCATCGTTTAGATTACTTTTCATACACACAGTAAGTAAACTATATTTCGTTTGACTGAGGTTTTATATACACAACAACTTATTTTGCTTTCTTTTTTGTCTTTTTCTGTAATGAGTGAATGAATTATAGCATGTAAAATTAACTTGGATATTTAGATTATTGATTAGCAAATCGTATCAAATCCTGTAATCAAACCGATATCGTATCAGTGCCAAATTTACTATACCAAATCATTTTCGGTACCAATTTGGTGCCCACCTTTTGGCGTTTTCAGAATCGTTACTTTCGGTTCGACACCGGTCTTGCACCATACCTGTATTTATTGATTTTTACCTTCAAATACCATACCGTATTGTACCGAGCATTTTCGGTGCCGGCACCTAATTTCGATGATTTTACGGATCGGTACTTTCGGTGCCGTTACCGGTACCGAGCTCATCCATATTTTAACGTGTTAGCACCATAATAACTTAACTGAAAACAACCGAATTTCCAACGTGTAGTACGTGTGGGTCCTATTATTATATATTAGGTTATTTAAAATCGTTTTTTAGAACGGAGTGACTATCCTTACCACGTTATTTTTATTTATGTTTTGATATTCGGTATCTGTCTTCCGTTGCTGACACGCGTTTTGCAGTCATTGGGTCCCCGCCGCAACGCGCGGGCGGAAAATCAACTAGTTTATTTTAAAAGGGAAAATTTTTCAAATCCTCTTCATCTTCTTAAACAATATCATTAGTACGAGATCCACCATTAATGTACCATGGAGCCTCCACCAACAATGCTTGAATTAATGTTACCAGAGTTTGGCATCGAGTTTGACAACGACAATGAAGAAAATGTTTCAGGTTTGTACAACGATTATGCCGTTGATGTTGTTATTTTCATAAAAGAAATCAAAGAATCAAGATGTTGTCAAAATATTTTCATTTTGGTTTTAGTTTCCTTTCAATAATAAGTTGGTTTTGATAATTAATTGCCATTTACTTTGATTTTCGTTATTCACAATTGGTTTTATTTTTTCCAGAATTAAGAATGCTGCCAAAAGATTTTTAATTTTCAATACCATTGATTTTTGTTTCAAAAGAAAGAAGGACGTTTATAGGTAATAATATTTCAATGCTATTGATTTTAGTTTGGTTTTCATTCTTCTGTGTTGATTTATGTCTCCAACAATCAATAATGGTGTTTATAAATTTTAATTTTGATCCATAGATTTTTTGTTTCAAACTTGTTGATTTTGATCCATGGATTAATTATTTTTGTGTTAAAATCATTTTTATGTTAAAAAATTGTGTTTGGTTTGGTTGCTTGTTTGGGGATTTTGATCTGAATAGTAACTGTTTTTTTGTTGGTTTGGTTGCTTGTTTGGGGATTTTGATCTGAATAGTAACTGTTTTTTGTTGGTTAGGTTGCTTTGTTTTGGGCTTTTGATCTGAATAGTAACTGTTTTTGTGTGTTATAATACAGAAACAGACCCATAACATGAGTTAAGCCCCTGTTAGAATGATATATAACGTGTGTTGATTTACAGAAACAGACCCATAAAGATATTCAATTGACAAGCTGGATGGATGTAGGCGACGTTAATGCGGGGACATGTGTTAAAAAAAAGATATTGAATAAGTCACATTTTTTTGGAAAGAACTCTTCGTTTATTTATAACATGTGTTAGTGGTAATGCTATAACAGAACACCATGATGTAACCTGACATGTGTTCATGTATAACATGTGTTAAGCCCCTGTTAGAATGATATATAACACATGTTAACATAGATATTACTTGGAACATGTAGTTGCTTAACATGTGATAAGGGTGAAAACAGTCGACGGAGGCGATGGGTTTAATGGTGGGCTTAGTTAATATTGTAATCTTGTTCTAACCCGACTTGTATACATATAATAACATGTGTTAAGCATCCATTGTAATCTTTGTTGTAACCCGACTTGTATTAATGTATATGAAAGTGGTTTGCAAAACACTATGATGTGCATATACTGATCGTAACACTATGATGTGCATATACTGTTGTAACATGTGTTACACTTTGGGGTAAGAAGTGTTACATTGTTGAATGTAAGGCATGATCTACTTTGTCTTATATGTTGTAACATGAATTACACTTCGGGGTAATATATCTTGCATACAGGGTGATATTCAATAGCTCATACGTTTAATAACAGTTTATTATTTTTCATTAAATATATTACATATATAACAACCATTGTTACATATGTAACGACCATTGTTACATATGTAACGTTGCCTTTTTAACGTATGTAACACATGTGTACCAAAGGAATGAAGTGACCAACATTTACAAATGTTAATCAAAACAAAAGTCACTTGTCATCATGGGTTGTTAGTAATTGCACGCATTACAATCATACTTAAAGGTAACAAAAATGTTTATACAAACTTAAATATATAAAGATGATCCAAAAACTATCATAAAGGTTAAAAAATCTAGCTACGCTTTGCGTCTTGATAACCATCTTTATTTTGAACATAGACATCCATTCACCTATGAACAAAACAAGTACATCAGTGTTAAGGCCCTAAAGTTAAACTTATTAACACAAATGTAACTACATGTACATCAGTGTTAAGGCCCTAAAGTTAAACTTACTAAAAGATTATAACAGAGGCTTAACACATGTTATATATTCCGAAATGTGCACAACAAATGACCCGTTTCATATTATATATTCCAAAATTACCGGTACATGTGTTACCATAAATGGCTCGTTTAATATTACACGTTACATACTAACGTGTACATGTAATACTTGTACAAGTGTTAATTATCGGATATTTTAAACATCAGTAAAAATAAAATAGATATTACTTGTTTTTTTAATTAATAAAGGTTAACACACGTTATATATCATGCTATCGGATATTTTTAACAAATGTTATACTACATGTCAGGTTACATTATGGTGTTCTGTTACAGCATGAACCACTAACACATGTTATAAACGAACGAAGAGTTCTTTCCCAAAAGATGTGACTTATTCAATGTCCCCGCATTAACGTCGCCTACATCCATCCAGCTTGTCAATTGAATATCTTTATGGATCTGTTTCTGTAAATCAACACACGTTTTATATCATTCTAACAGGTGCTTAACACATGTTATGGGTCTGTTTCTGTAAATCAAACAACCCAACAAAAAAAACACTTACTGTTCAGATCAAAAGCCCAAACCAGCAACCAAACCAACAAAAAAACAATTATTGTTAAGATCAAAATCCCCAAACAAGCAACCAAACCAACAAAAAAACCCGTTCAATATCTCATCCTAAAGTTTTCGATTTATTTAAAATACATGAACATTAACCATTACTAGAACACTTTCAGCCCATAAAAACATATTAACAACCATTTCAACAAAAAATCAAGTGTGAAATGATATTTCAAGAACACTTACCGGATCTAGAACAGTCCGATGAACACGAAGAAGATCTTCAAACCTTCTTCTCTCACACACACTTGTGCGTGTGTCTTTGTGATAAAGATTGTTGTTTCTCTATCTAAAACATCAACTTTCTCTCTCTAAAAACATTCACCGTGCCATCATTCTCTCTCTAAAACAACAACTTCAAACTTTTTCTTTCTCACACACTTGTATGTGTGTTCTTGGTGTTATAGATGAACATGATGAAGATTGTTATTTCTCTATCTAAAACAACAAATTCCTCTCTCTAAAAACCTTCATCCTGCCGTCGTTCTCTCTCTAAAACAACAATCTTCAAACATTTTCTCTTTCACACGATGTAGATCTGAACTTGAAGATCTAAACTTGTGTTTGGTGTTCATCATGATCTTGATTGAAGACAGAGGAGAGAGGAGAGAGAGATAACATGTGTGTAAGAGAAATAAAGTTGATGTGTGTGAGAGAAAAGTCAGATTTTCAATACCTTAAATGCCCTTCTCCTTTACTTGTGTATAATTTATGGTTTTATTTAAATGTAAAAGACACCAAAAAAAGCTCAACCATTGATCTATTTGGATGAAACAAAATCAATGGATGAGGTTGAGTTTCCAAGGTTTTCTAAAAAAGATGGGGTTTTCCATATAACCCAACCCTATGTATATATATACTCACACATCCATATCAATATAATACTTAAAAAAGGTAAAAGTAGTTCAAAATACAAACTAAACTTACATATAAGTCATAACATAACAAGTCTTAGTACTTAAAATTCAAACATTAACAAATAGCTCAAATGTAATCGTCATCCCCGTAGTGTTCAATGATTTCGACACTATCCGACTCGTATTTAATCTCCTCGTCTACTTCATCCTCTTTCTCCAACTCAAATTCTTAGTCGTATTAGGGTAAGAGATAAGGAAAATGGGCTAAAGTTGTAATCTTGGGCCTGTTTTGTAAGGATTTCAAATGGGCCGACTAGGGCGACTTGGGCCGACTAGGGCGGCTTTGACCGACTAGCGATTTTTGACTGATTAGTGAAAAATTACTCAGTAGGAGGCCGACTAGCGACTAGTCGGCGATTAATCGCCGAGTAATCGCGATTTTTGCAACACTGGTAATATGATATTAATTATTAGCTCAAAGAGAAATTAACAATATTTACGATCGTAAATATAATTTATTATTCAAAGAGAAATTAGTAATATTTACGATTATGTATAATGCGTGAAAATAATGTTATTATGATAAATGATATTTTGTAGGTTAATATGCATAAATTTATATAATTAAAATTTAACAAATTACATGATTAATAGAGAGACATGAAACTGTTATTTACAAATTAGAAAAAGAAAGGAATAGAAAGTCATAATTTGCTGCTCAACTTTCTCGACATTCGCCAATGAACTCTAGCTCAAGTGGTAGGAGGATTTGCGTTCTTTTTTGAAAACTCAAGTTCAATTCTCATTTGGTGCAAAAAAGAAGTGAGGCACTGGTGGACAATGATAGGAGATCTAGGGAAACCTGTGTTCGATCCTTGAGGCAAACAGTTTTACTGGTAATTTACCGTCGTGCCTACGGGCGGGTGAGTTACCGTGTTTTCCTCAAAATTGGTGGTGGACCACTCTGGTTACTCTTGGAGTACTCCGTTTGTCCAGTGGGTACCGTAGGGTGCTCGAGATTGATTTGTTGGCCGTTCAAAAAAAAAAAAAAAAACTTTCTCGACAGTCATTCCAATTAATCTAACTGTTATTTACAACCAGAGTCGTCTCTGAGAATTCACGTACCCTATTCGAGCTTGAAAAAATATGTCATTTCGTGATGTTTTATTATTATTTTAAAAAATCAAATTAGTATTGGGTTCAATAAACTAATGTCAAGTGAGCTAAATTATAAACCATAAAAAATATTTGTAAATGAGCATATATTGAAATTGGTATGTGTTTACCATTTTAAAAAAATAACATATATATATCGGATTTTTTTTTTAAATCGCGTGCCTTGAAATCACGGGCCTTGTACGGAGGTCCTCCCCACCATCATAGCTGCCACTGCTCGTAAATATCCCAAAAATTAGTGAATAAACCCATCACTTTTGACCCACTACTTAATTTACTTGACAGTTGACACCATCAAAACCCACAAAATAAACATGTTAAAGTAATTTCTGCGTTGATCCGTATCTGACCCGTTTCCTGCCTCGTAACCCGACTTGACCCATCAACATTATTCCAACATTCACCCAATAATCTTGATATCGGTTGTGTTGATTGTTGTTATTGTTGGATGTTTATGGATATATCACATACACTTGAGGTTGCATGTTAATTTATTTTAAAAGTAATAAAACAAAATATTTTACTTAAATTTAGATTTATTCATCAATTTTATGTTGACCCAAAAACTGTTTTTACACATGATACATGTAACCAGGTGTGATTGAGTTGAAGACGAAGACATGTATGGCATGCCTTAGTTTAATAAATCAGATTTTATTTTATGATTTATGACTTTGGAATTTGTATAATTATTTAAGATTTCTATGATATGTGTTTTAAATTATAAATAGTTTAATAATAGGGCCAGAATGTGATAGAAATTTTTGTTCACTTTTATTTTATTTTGTTCTTTATTAGTTGTGTTGAAAAAATTGATAAGGTTGGGGCATTCGTGTTACTGAACATGTTATATATAATTGCGTTAAAGAAATCTTGTTGTGTGACATGTTTGTCAAACATGTTTGTGTTCGTGTCAAGTAAATGACACATTTAGTTAAATGTATCATGTTCATGTTTGGTATCCGTGTTAATCGTGCCTGACCCGTTTAACACGGTTAAACACATTCTCCTGACCCTAACTTAAATCCTTAAAATCGTGACAAATTAAATGTGTGGAATGTAACACCCTAAAAATATTAATTTATAAATATGAATACGTAAAGACGTAAGTTGGTCATAACCAAGATAAAGTAACTAGGAATAAATAACCTAGTTAGTCACAAGTCTTGTAGTAATAAGGAAATTGGTCAAAACACACCATGGATAACTTGGGTAAAATAGAAGGGCCAAAAGTGTTAAACTAGAAACTAGTTTTTAGTTAAATAAAACTCCAAACACCAAAACACACACCTTGAGTGTGTGTTCTGTTCGACATCTTCCACAGGAGCCAAAGAACTCTTTTGTTCAAACTCTAACTAACCAAAAATCAAGCAATTGGAAGGCCAAATCAGTCCCAAATCGAAATTCAAGCTTAATTTAGTGATCACCTAAGTGAAGTGATCACAAGATATGTTAAATTTCACCTTTTGGTTACATCTTAGAATTTTGATGAACATGAGAAATCAAAATCAGAACTTGATTGATTGATATTTAGATGAAATTAGTAATGAAAACATGTCTAGGAGTAAACCCTAGTCAATAACTTGTTGAATTAGTGATGAAAATTATGAATTGATAATTACCCATACATGCGTTAAGTGGGTGTTGTAATATGTGATGAACACTGAATTTCAATGTTGAAATAGTGTAGAATTGATGTTATGATACAAGTCTTGGTATTGTTTATGAATGCTAGCCATAAGGACTTGAAGTTTGATGATTGAAACTTGGTTAAAAGTTAAATATGAACTAGATAGATGATGTATAAAAATCATGTCCGTAAGGTGTTTGTTAAAATGCCTAAACGAATGTTCATAAGTTGAAATTGTGAAAAAAACGCATAATCGACGAATTTGATAAATTGCGTGTAATATGGATAATAGAGTTCTAAACATGGTGTTGGTCGAACTCTATAGGCAAAGCGGGTAAATTTCAAGCGGTCAAGTTGGAACGGACGCACGCGTTTGAAGGATAAGCTTTGAAGGTATGCGACTTGTCGTCTCTTTACATTTATGTAGACAAGCCTAGTCGTAGATATGTTTAATGTTGATATAGCGAAATTGTAAGCGTTTGGTAAGTCTAAGAAGTGATGGAATTCACTCGACAAACCAAACGGGTCAAAATAAATAGCTGGATAAATATGTTTATTGATAATATAGTTTAATTAGTCATGTTTGGAATGTAAATAAAGTGATGTAACTCACTAGATAAAGAAACGGGTCAAATAATGGTAGAAATGTAGTGTTCGGAGTGTAGTGTTCGAAGTGACTTAAACGTCACTCGTTAAATTTGAGTTATAAAATCGTAAACCATGGAATGGAAGTGATACGCTAAGGTGGACAAGCCCGGGAATGGGTAATTATGGTTAGAAACCAATGATGATGAATTATGCAAGTACGTAACTTTCGATTTCGTTACATTATCCATAAACAATGGTATTAGAAATATTAATGGGATTGTAGTGTAAAATGCGAGTTTGGTAAGTCAATGAAGTGACGAAGTTCACTCGATAACCGAACGGGTCAAATTAGTTAATTAGATATGTTTGTTGATAATATTGTTTAATTAGTCATGCTTGGAGTGTAAATAAAGTGATGTAACTCACTAGATAAAGAAACGGGTCAAATAATGGTCGA
The DNA here is from genome assembly GCA_030545235.1 of Helianthus tuberosus. NCBI lineage: Eukaryota > Viridiplantae > Streptophyta > Magnoliopsida > Asterales > Asteraceae > Helianthus > Helianthus tuberosus. Next base: position 173,293,424 of record CM060351.1, read on the forward strand.
AATGTAGTGTTCGAAGTGACTTAAACATCACTCGTTAAATTTGAATTATAGAAGCGTAAACCATGGAATGGAAGTGATACGCTAAGGTTGACAAGCCCGGGAATGGGTAATTATGGTTAGAAACCAATGTTGATGAATTATGCAAGTACGTAACTACGGTTTCGTTACATTATGTTGATTATGTATTTTTGTGTTAGTCGACCTTGAATTAGCATATTATGTGAGCTTGATATATAGTTAAAGTGACGAAGTTCACTAGATAAACAAACAGGTCAAATAATGGTTAGAAATAGTTTGGTATGTCGTGAAATGGTGGTTTCCATTAGACAACCAAACGGGTCAAACAATGGATAAATTGGTAGTGTTTGAAGTGATTTGATAGTCACTCGTTTGAATGTGAATCATGAAAGCGTAGGCTGTTGAACGGACACGCCAAAAGCTTAGTTTTTCTTAAAAGAACCCATGATATTGGGTCAAAGGTTTTGGATCAAAATTTGTTGATATAGTGATAATGTTCATGATTGAAAATGTTATTAACAAGCGCGACATAGCGCGCGCGTAAATTTTGAGAATGATAGTGAAACGCCAATGTATACAAGCCCGGGGAAAAGGGTAACTTAGTTTAGAAACCCATAAGAATGTGTTTTCTAAGGTTTGATATATAACCAAACGGGTCGAATAAATAAAAAAAAAGGATTTATAGGAGATAAGCCTATAAACAGGATTTTTATGTAAATAATGATGGTAAATGGGTTCATATTTAAATTACGGACTTGTAGGAAAAAGAATTTCATAAAACAGACTTGTAGAATGAAAGTTATGGCAGTTTGAAGTTGGATATTTGATTAAAAACTTAGCTGGGCAAATGCAGCTGTTAAAACAAACTGCCCAGCGAACTTAACGTGCTTGCGGCCCGCGAGGACTTAAGGCTTAGTCTCTCGCGGCCCGCGAGAGACTCTGTTATTGGCAAAAAAATTTATTTTATTTGTTTAACGATTAGAACTTGATTAAACTCGTTTCTAAGCCGTCAAAACTAACTTTTGAGTTGGTATTTGATCTTAGGTGATGTTGGTGATTTTCCGGATGGCAATCAAGCAAATGTCAAGAACAAAACACAATACTCTTGAAGCTTCCGCAATGATAACTTTTGTTTAGTTTTAATGTAAAACATGTAATCATTCTAATGTTTTAAACTAGTATGGGTGATATAACTCGAACAACTTAGTTATGTTTGAATGTTAACTCATCAAAGTTTTTGAAAGGTTGTATTTTTATATATAAAAATGCATATTTTACATTTAAATCGTTTAATGTGAGACGGGTCTTACAAGTTGGTAATCAGAGCTCAAGGTTGTTGACAAAGTGTGTTCGGTTCGAAGCTTGATCAAACATCCGGTAAGAATTATTTATATGAGTAGATTGTAACATAACATTTGAAAAGAATATGAATTTAAATGCATGGGAAGAGTGTGTTAATACGCTCAAACCCGGAAAGTGCACTAAACACGAATGGTTTAAGCAAGTTACAAACTTGGCTAAATCAAAGTGAAAGATGCAAATGATAATGAAACGAAATGTTTGATAATTGATATAAACATTTCAGATTCGAGATGTCTAGTGTTGGTAAAAGACGATTAGGTGGTATAAATCCTAACCATAGATTGATTATAAAATAAGTACTTGTGAAATAAGTATATTTGAATGTCTCGTATAACAATACGGGCAACATTGAATAGCGAGATTATTGATAAATTAGAAATGTTCGAATGATAAGTTGACCGCATCTAAAGATGACAGAGTTAAAGGAATTAAATGGCGGAAGGTTCGGAAGCATGACAGAGAACATGCTAGCAAAGAACCTAAATCAAGTGATGATTTGAGACAACGTAGTACATCAGGGCGAGTATCAATCAGGTACACGTTCTAAATTACGATAAGACAAGTGGAATGCAATAATTCACATAATGAATGATAGTTGCATATGGGCATATGTGATAGATGAAATGAGTGAATTATGTTTATATAAATAAATGGTGAGTATGTGAAACCGAGGTAAAAGTAATCTAGATAAATATTGCAATGGGAAGGAGCGTGTGTACACTCGAACCCGAGAACTTAATGAAGTGAATAAATGTTGTATTGGGAAGGAGTGTAATTACACCCGAACTTGGAAATTTTGCAATAGTAATAAATGGCGAAGACAAGGTTATAAACTTGGCCAAACCAAATAAAACATGTAGAAACATCGTTTATATTTATAAACGATGTGGATGAATTCCATACAACAACATGGAATAATAAAATGAAATGAATTGATTTTTGTTATTGTTACAATGTATGATACGTACTATTTGCTACAGTGAATAATAAAGTATCACTAAATGCGGATTTAGAAACTTGGGTATGGGTAACCATCCAAGTAACACATTATTAATCAAATCCTTATGAGGAAGAACGATGATCATATTGATGGTTGCGATTGTATAAAAGATTAGTGAAATTAACATTTAAAAGTGATGGAACAAAAACGGGTAAACCCCAAAAGTCGTATAACAATAGCAGTGGCTTTACGAAATAAGGCATAAGAAATGGACCTTCGGGACATTGATAAAAGAGACGGACCTAAGGGTCACCAACAAAAGAAAGATGGGTGTTCGAATCAAATAAGTAAAATGTTTGATAATAAAGGAAAATACAAGCCGGGTAACGGAAGCGTATTACATTAGAACAACGAACCCGAGGGAAGGGATATGAATCAAAGTAAACAAAAATATAAACCGACAATTGAGAATGTCAAGGCATAAATACAAAGTTTGACTGTCATTAGTGATGAAATTCACACGAACAAGTCAAATAAGATGAGTGAAAGAATAAAGGACTTGGTTGAATAAAGGCGATGGATTTCGTTAATACGACCAAATAAATCAAAACGAAGTCTTAATGCATGCTGGAATGGTTGCTATGATAATGACTTCGGTAAACTACCCAATAGATGGGTAGGATTTCAGATATATGCGTAAACCAAGAGACGGGAACGCGGATAAAAAGTCAAAAGACTCGGATTAAGAGCTATGACTAAAAGACAATAAAATTATGCAAAACAGAAATTTTGATAGTTATGTTCAACTATTTCAATGTTGAACGGTCCGAATAAAGTATAACGCTTGATAGTGCAAGTAAGCGCAAACCTTTAATGGGAGCGCAAAATATTAACAAACTTATGTAATGGGTCATGAGAAAATATAAATAGGAAAACGCAAACCAGGCAACAGGAGCGTTAAAAAATTAAGATAAAAGAACCCGGGTAACGGGTTGTAAGGAATAGAATGTGTGAACCGGATAACGATAAGTGGAAAACAAACCGACGCGTAAATGACGTAAGAAGTCGTAGAGTCGGAAGATTAGTCCAAAGAGAAAACAAATGTAGCCTTAGACTACGGTCAAGTCAATAGAATTCAAGAATGAAAATAAACGAATTTTAGGCTTAAAAAGGGTGCCATGACACCAAAATGTAATTTTTTAAGAGCGAAATGACACGAGTAAAAGATGATCTACGGGATCATCATAACCTTAGGGATTATGAACAATGTAAGGGTTTAAAGGACTAAATAACCCTCGCGTCAACAATAGAAAGAAATAAACTATAGGGGCCTCACCAAAAGGGGGGGGGGTGAAAGCCTAAAGAAATAGCCTACGAGGCTAAGCGAAAGAACCTACGGGTCACTTGGGGTAAAGCATGGGGATTGGTTATGATTCCCCGCGTAAAATAATAATGGAAAAGAATAAATTCCTGTAGTCAATTCCTTAATATGAGTAATGGACATAAGTTAAGGAGAAAAACGTTAAACTAAAATTCACTTTTAGCGAGAAACAACGTTTTAACAAATATGAATATTATGAGAGAAAATAGAAAATAGTAAATATTAAAAGATATAGGTCTTAACACCGATAGGTGTAAGACGATACGTTCAAAAGAAGATTTTTGATAATCAAAAGTTTATAAAAACTTGAACATGACGTGATGCGATGCGATCATGATCACAAAAGTGATATAGAATATAATCATATCGTAGAGTGAGTTACGGGATAAGAGAATCATACGTAAGACCGAGTATGGTAATGTGATATACTCGAATAACGGGGAATGAAATGATGGTGACTAATCAGTCTAGCCGATAAAACCATCCAAAGTCAAAATAGTGTTATGATTTAAAAAAAAAACACTTGTCAATATAGGGTTAGTATGGAGTAAACATGTTGACGAACTCATACTATTGAGTGGTCAATTGACAATTGGGTCAAATAGGCGACAAGATAAGAAATACAAGATGAAAGTTACAGTCCGTGAGGACTTACACATGAAAGACGCACGCGTCGATGCAAATGATAACTTTTGACCAAAAGAAAGAATGTCTTGAAAACGAAACTAGGTTCGTTTGGTTCAAACCAAAGAACTACTTAAAGAAGGTTTCGGGGACGAAACCTCTTTAAGGGGGGTGGACTTGTAACACCACAAAAATATTAATTTATAAATATGAATACGTAAAGACGTAAGTTGGTCATAACCAAGATAAAGTAACTAGGAATAAATAACCTAGTTAGTCACAAGTCTTGTAGTAATAAGGAAATTGGTCAAAACATACCATGTATAACTTGGGTAAAATAGAGGGGCCAAAAGTGTTAAACTAGAAACTAGTTTTTAGTTAAATAAAACTCCAAAAACCAAAATATAACAACCCTCCTGAATATTTTTCCGACACCCCAATCTATTTTAAAATACCCTTATATGTCTTGAATTACACCCCGTATGTGAAAACCAAGCCCAAAATACGTTATAACATTAAAAATAAATTAGAACCAAGAAATTTAAGTTTAGGCGGGCCGCGTAAACCTATGCGTGCCCTTACGCGGGCCGCGACAAGGTAAAAGGTGGCGAAACCCTGGGTTGCCACGTGGCCCAACACATGTCGACCCTATATGCTGACCCGGATCAGCTACGCTGTTGACCAGCGTTGACGCGGGCCGCGAGGAAGTCAGGTTTCAGCCCTATAAAGCTGGAGCTTGGGCCTTCAGTTTACGTCGCTCAAATTTCTTTTCTCAATCTCAAAAACTGAAGTGTAGGCATTATACACGGGTATAATACCCCCTAATTAGCGAGGTTCTACTCCGTTGTAAATATTATAACCCCTAGATACGTATTAGATACGATGCCCGATTGATCTAGGGTTCCGTAACGGTTGTCGTGGTTCTGCCCGACGTAGTCGTTGGAATGCCGTCTCGGGGAGGGTATTACTAATGTTAAAATGGGTTATTATACTAACACGTGTGCATTTGTGTAAATTATAGATTGTTACCAGGAAACCCTAAAGGATAATCTAAGACAACAATGTGAGTAATCTCCTTTTTGTTAACTGTTTTTACAAAACCTCACTCAATTAATTATATATTAAACAGTGATTAAGTATTTGTAAGGATACAATTATCGTGAGTGTGTTGGGGTTTCGTATACAAAGTTATGTTATTGCCTTGCGAGGAGTAACATTTCCACAAGTCGGGTCTGACAGTACCGCGGATGTTAATTGTTATAACTTGGAAACAAATATAATTGCGAGATCGCCCTTAATACTGTACAATGGTTTTTATTTAAACTGGATTAAATTGGGATTCACTCACCAGTATTTCCCACTGACAAAATGTTTTTAAACGCGTTTCAGGTAACAAAATGTGAAAGCCAATTAGAAGCCAGCTGGACAACACTGAAGGCTTAGAAAAGTGGCAATAAAGTTACCTAAATAAAATAGATGTTTTTATTAAATAAATTAGGGTTTTATCCCTATGAAATTGTGTGTACTTAAAACTTGGGTTTTATCCCATTTGTTTAATAGTATGAAAATGTGGTATTTTACTCTGATAAAATATTTCCTAACTACGGTCCTGATGTAAATTCCGCTGCCAAATTGAATAAATAAATGATACCACCGAAACTGGCTCGCGGCCGCCCGTTCCCGAGGCATTAGGGATCGAGGGTTGCGACAGAAGGTGGTATCAGAGCTAAGCCACCGATTCAGCCACATAAGTGTTCTGCTGACATCAAAATACAATCTGCTAGGAATAAATTGTGGAAATACGTGCATAATTGTATTTTCTTGTTAGGTGTTATTTGACTATTTGTTAGTTTACAGTATGAGCGACCAAGGACCATCTGACGCGTACCATCAATTGTCTGGTTCGCCTAGAAGCGAAGGCACCTCCTCTTCTCAGCCTGCCCTCTCGGGGTACTCTGCTGATACGGAAGAAGGAATATTCGTGTTTAAGGCTCAGTCAGAAGAGCCATTTCCTCAGAAAAAGAGGGGATGGTTCACTAGGGGAGCACACGAGCGTAGAAAACGTATGAAAAAGTTACAAGATCAAAGAGCACTAGCAGTAGCCAAAAGAGAGACAGATGCCCATGCTCAGGACATGATAAATAGGAGTTTAGCTAATTTCCATATCTTAGCAACCACTGCGGCTGTCCTTAATCTGGAGCAAATAATAGCACCCCAATCACAACTATCAATTCCTGACCAACCAATGGAAATAGAAAACCCTGAAAATCTGGTAGAGATGCATGATTTCAACCCAGAAGAGATACCTAGGGTACCAGCACCAAATCCCTTAGACCCAAAATACGACCCATGGTGAGATGACGTTAGGGATTATGTGCAACGCTACCCGATACATGAAGACATGCCCATGCCGAACTTAGGAGCCTATCCAGGTTTGGACCCTCTAGATCCCTATTACGATAACAATGCATACATTAGGGAGATTTTAGAGAATCCTTACCAATTCCAGGCACCTACACCTCCATACCAGGAACCCGCACCCCAGATTCCGAACCCAGTCCTAGAACCTGCACCCCCAATGAGTGCAGAAAACGTACAAGAACTTAGGACATTTGGTGAGGAAATTTTAGAGAGTAGTGAAAGGATGAGACAGGTGGGAGAGCGACTCGTTTGGAAGTACGACGAGCGCAATATGGATTTCTGGATGAATCCATATCCTTGAATGTAATGGTGGAAACGGTAGTAATAATATAATAATAATATATGTGTGTATGAAAAAAAAACTACGGATGCCTACTACTATTAGTATAATTTTTTTTATTTCAGTTAGTATTGTAATTTTAATTTCAGTGCTGGTTTGTAGTTGATGCATATTATATGAATAGAGTAAGGTCGCAATGATCGACGCTTTTGACCAAAATGCGTGTTACGTGATTGGCTATATTAATAGTATTTTGTGATATTAATACATGGTAAATGTTTAAAATTCAGATGGCTGACCAAGGAAATCAAGTAAATCTGGATAATAACCCGGAAAACCAGAATGATAATATTCAGAATGACGATAATCTGAATAATGAGAATCCGAACAACAATAACAATGGAAACCAAGTGGACAATAGTGCCATCCAACACATAGTGGCACAGGGAATAATAGATGCGATGCCATTTATTATTCAAACTGTTAAGGAAGCGGATAATAAAAGTAAACATAGCAGTAAGCGACTGACTGAACCGGAAAACAGTGTAAACAATGGACCTATACTTCAAGCGCCCATTCCCAAAAGAAGAAGAACAATGCCTTATGGTTGTTCTTACAAAGAATTCTGGTCCTGCAAACCAAAAGAATTCTCGGGTAACGAAGAACCCATTGCAGCCATACGCTGGATAGAGAAGACTGAGGCAGTCTTAAAAATAAGCAAATGTGCGGAAGATGTAACATATCCATTTTTTTTATCATATAAGAATTATAGATTGTTTAAATTTATTAACCACTAGTAACTATTTTATTTTTAATATAATTATTCGACCCAAATAGTTTTAACAACTATTTTATATATAGTTGGTTGTAATGTTATACTAATTAATTGGCCTGTATATGAGTTACCTTTCTATTAAAATAAAAGTATATAAAAACTTATATTGTTAGACAGGTAGATTACGGGTAAGTTGAATGTTAGAAATATGAAGTACCTAGACGAGCCTAGGAACCGTTTAATAATTAAATTATAAAAATACATTGTATTTGAACCTACTCCGTTTTTAATGAAACTTGGTTCAAAATGTAGATTAGATTATTCTCGTTCTAAAGACATATTCATTGTTTTATAAAACGTCATATTTTAGAAGTTATACGCGCCAAATAAGTAAAGCAGCTGAATTAATTATAATATATAAATTAATAAAATAATAATAATAATAATAATAATAATATTTCACTTAAATAAAGTGAACGTAAATTTTAATAAAATAATATTAAAAAGATATGACTAGCCATATTAAAACTCTATGTGTGGCACGTGTATAACATCCACAAAATATCTTGAGCTCAAATGTATGTATAAATAGAACAGTGAGGTTCACTTTTTCTCCTGTCCACTTCTTTCTTATTTTTTTTTTGAAACATCCACTTCTTTCTTATTTCGCTACTCTATCTCCATATATTAATATTCTTTTTTTTTATTTACCCTATAATAATAATAAAGCCCTGCCTCGTTTTAAGTATTTTAACTCCCGATCACTACTACCCTTTCCGATTGATCTGGAGCCCCATAACGCATGTCAAGGCTCTGCCCGACTAAGTTCGTTGGGGTTCGGTCTCGTGACGTAGGGACAAGGTTGAATTAGGGGTACTATACTTAACATCAGTGCAATATATATATATATATATATATATATATATATATATATATATATATATATATATATATATTTAAAATAGCTCAGAAGTTATACCCAAGATTCTACCAGAAGGCTTTCTAGTTGAACCCTAAAGTTACAAAGTGAGTCCATTCTCTTTTCTCACAGTTTTATCACCTTTTTGTGATACAGTTATATTTAAAAATGCTTTCCAAAATACTAAATGTTTATCAGTTATACTTACAGTGATTAAGTTTTTATATTCTACAATAGTTGCCACTATGTAGGGTTTTATACATTACTTGACCCTCGTTACTATTGGCCAAAAAGTTAACCAATAGGAACATGACCACAATCACAGGGGGGAATTGTGCCCCAATAGCCATATCCTATAACTAATATTATTTATATATTTCTATTATAAAAAAATATGAATGAGTGAAATCTGTACACACTTTGTAAAAGCATGAAAATAAAGATTCTTTAATTTATTACTTGTGTATTTATGTGAAAGCTCAATCTAGTCTAGTTACCAATTTAATGCTTATATTTCGTATTATTTATTATTATAATTCCTAATGCTTTTGTCAAAATTACATAAATAGTGGCGTGGCCTATTATCTTAACTCAACAGGTTGTATTATTTTCGGTAACTAAAATTATTCTACAAAGTCTCCTAAATATAATAAGTGTACAAAGGAACAATGGATTTCAAAATATAACACAATGCATAATGTATATAAGATTATGTTAAGATATAACTATATTTTGTATAATATCAACACATAGAATATATTATGTGTGTTATAACATTATAATATAATCTAGTTATATTATATGTAATTAAATATATATTGCAACATTAAATATTATAATATTACAATAACATTTTAATAGACAAATGAAATATGTATTTATATATATATAATACATTATATTCTATTTATTATATAGTTGAGTTATGTATTCAGTAATTATTACCGGTATGTGAAATTTGGTATACATTATTTGATAAGTACAGAGTCACTAGTTGAGAGAATGATCAACAGTGATATGACCACAATTACTAGTTGAGAGAATGAACAACAGTAATATGACCCGAGTCACTAGTTGAAAGAACGATCAACAGTGATATGATCACAATTACTAGTTGAGAGAATGATCAACAGTAATATGACCCGAGTCACTAGTTGAGAGAATGATCAACAGTGATATGACACCAGTCACTAGTTGAAAGAATGATCAACAGTGATTTGACCACCGTCACAGGAATCGCCTAGTGACCGTTATAATAGTAAGATATACTATATATCTATTACTTGATAAATTCACTATTGGACGAAAGTGAGCCAATGAGTGATATGACCACTTTCACATCGGAACTACCAACATGTGACAAATACTGATTGAGTTTTTGGGTAAATATAAACAAATGTATAAATCCTTAATGCTGTAAAGTATAACAATATATTTTATAAAATGGAATGAACTCGCCAGTATTTATTACTGATAAAATGTTTTCAAAACACGTTTCAGGTAACTTGCTATAAAGATAGTAGAAGCCAGTTATGGAGCACTGAAGGCTTAAATAAAGTTGCTATAAATACCTGAATAAAAGAAGAAATTTATATTTTATTTATTTGGGTTTATCCCTATAAAACAAATGAATTAAATATGGGCTTTAGCCCATTTGTTTAAATATTAAAAGTTCGGTGTTTTATAAACTCTGAAATTATTTCCTAACTACGATCCTGAAGAAAATTTTTCCGCTGCATATTTAATAAACACCGATACCATCTGACTGGTTCACGGCTCCCGCTCCCAAGATGGGGTCGGGGGCCGTGACAGAAGAGGATAAGATAATGTGTGCTTCCAATCTATTTAAGAACTCAGGCTTAGAATGGTGGAACACTGTCACGACCCCCGACCCACCCTGGACGGAATCGGGAGTCGCGAACAGTCCAGCGGTACCGGTGATTATTTTGAAAACGTTGCAGCGGAAATTTTATCAGGACCGTGAGTTAGGAAAAATATCAGAGTTTAGAAAACACCGGATTTTATTTAATAAATGGGATAAACCCATGTTTTATAATGGTAGCTTTAATAAAGATAAATTTTATTGCATAAAACAATATTTCTTATTCTGATTTAATTAATAAATAAGCCACTTCTTGATGCCTTTCAGTGCCGAATCCATCCATTACTCCAATCTACTGTAATTACCTGAAAAGGGTTTTAAAAAGGTTTTGTCAGCGGGAAATACTGAGTGAGTTCATTCATTTTGCTAAAATGACTCTTTTGTTATAATTCACAGTATTAAGAGTGTTTACAATGGCTTCTATCTTATTGTTATCTGGCGTCCTGTCACAATGGTGACGATGATCACTATCAGGTCAATGAACCTAAGTAGTGATGATTATCCCTGTAGGTCAATGAACCTTTATAAGATGCGTTGTCACAATGGTGACGATGGTCATACCACTATTAGATCAATGAACCTAAGTAGTGATGATTATCCTTGTAGGTCTATGAACCTTTATATGATGCCTTGTCACAATGGTGACGTTTATCAAGTATTATATACAAAATCCCACATATTGGCTGTAAATTGGTGATTACATAAACTTAATCACTGTAATTATAACCTTAAAAATAACATGCTTTTGAAAAGTAATTTGATAAAAAGAGAATGACTCACAGATAATCATGCAGATTCATACGGATAGAATTTAGTCTACAGATAATCCTTGATATATTGCAGATTGAGACAGGCAGAGCTTAACCTATTGATTTAGGTTTGTAACCTAGTGCATACAAACTAGGTAAGTAACTAATACAGCATTTACGATAACTCACGAGATCAACCCTCACAACAAATGACAAAGTGCTATGCTTAAACATCCATCGGATTCACAACGAATGACAGAGTATAGTCCGAGTTCGAACAGCACTCAAACATTCAAGTCGAAATCACGATTAATGACAAACCATCACCCTAATGTGGGCAGCACTTAAACATCCATTGAGTACATTGATCGATCGGACAATGAATCGTAATAGCGATCGAGTTAATACCCTGTTTGCGGCAGCACCCCGCTATACTAATTAGTGTTTTGAGACTTATTTCGACAATAATTCGACATACAGAGTGAATTTGAGCGTCGAAATGAAAACAGAAATCAAGTCCCAGACGCTGCTATTTATACCTGAATTTTGTCAATCCTTGCGCATCGTAGCACTATAACCCCTACGATGCGTAGGGGACTTTAACAAGCCTGCGCATCGTAGGCCTAAAACACATACGATGCGCAGGGATCCCAAAATGTCTATTTGCTTGCCGCGTGTGTTTGGAGTACAGGTGAGTCGACGATATAATTAAATTCGAATTTTATAATAACTTATAAGGATAATCATCGAGTAGGGAATGCCCCCCCTGAGTTTTAGGGGCCCTAATCCTGATTCTGATTGTTCTGAAATTTGTAGGGTTCGCGTAGAATCACTTGGGTTTCTTAATTAGGGTTTTTTATTGAATAAAATAATAATATAAATAAGACTTTTAATGAGGGTTGTTACATCCAGGTCCGGGTTTATACTTACAGAACGTTTTTAGGACGTTTTTGTGTGAGTCGTTACATTCTACCCACCTTAATAAAAATCTCGTCCTCGAGATTTACTGGAATACTTTTTCTTTATTTCAGATTCCAGCTCTCAAGTGTATTTGGATTATTATATTTCTTTTAGATTTATGTCATCTTTTTAGTTAATAAAATTAATATTAGGGTAGATGACCTAGAATTAAAATATCGACAATAGATATGATTCAATAGTTTAACTGAATTAGTTCAAGAAATCGATGACCAACGAATGAGGTGAAATGATATGATTTCCAAAGTGACTAGGTTCAAGCCAAAAGATATATGATCAAATGAATGGGAAGGATGTTTAAAATTAGTAAAATTCTTTGTCAAAAGAAAGCTTACTTTGATTGGCAACCGAGGAAGACTTAGAATTGACAGATTCAAAATAAAAGTATGAAAAATGATTTGTCAAATATTAAATTATGATATGAGAAAATCAATGTGCTGAGAGGAGTAAATTAAGTTAGTGTATCATTGTTTAGAGTTCCAAATTGTTTTAATTGTGAAACAATGTAATATTTTTAGTGACTATATTTTTCATACTATGTCCTAGAGATTGGAATAAAATAAGAACAAGTTGTTTTGGTATCACCAATCATTATATTATATTTATAAAGCAAATGTAATGTATATTATTTGTATCCTTGTCTGAACCGTATTTTACATATCAAATATAAATACTATGTAATATATATTATTTGTTACATATTTTTACTTATATGTAAATGGTTACTGCTTTTAAGTATTTTACTATACTATGTAAAATAACTTTTTTTTTTACTATGTAGTATATATTACAAAATTCCGTAATGAAGTTATTATATTTACAAAATGTTTTAGTATATTTTGTAAAAGAAATCACTATTATTTATAAATGAAAATTATAAATAAAGGTGTAAAAATATTTATTGTACAAAATATTTGTACAAATACTTTTGTACATATATAACACTTAATGAGTTGATTCTATGTGATTACTTATTTTGAAACCATATAACGTTGTAAATGTATTTTATAAATGTTGTAAATAAGTGAAAATGAAATTATATATTATCATGTATCCCTAACCCAACGTAGTTAATGACTACCATATTATGGTTATTTTCTTGCTAAATTATTATGGTACATAGTTACCACAAAACATATGATAAACAATTATTTATATATACATATATATATATAATTTTATTCATCCCTCTAATTCTTGTATTTGTTTTTTTTATATAAAAATATGTCTTCTCCTTAAAGTATATATATATATATATATATATATATATAATTTAAAATTTATTAAATAAATATGATGACTTAATTTATATATATTACTAGTCATTATCATGGTGGATATTGGTTAGTGCTCCCTTATTTAAGCATAGGTGATCAGTCCATGCCTAATTAAGGCTAGGCTATCCAATACCTACCCTTGATAATAATCCTAGTAAAAATAATACCAACACTATTATTATTAATATTTTCTTACTAATAATAAAACTGATATTAGTAATACATAACTAAACATATACTTAAATGGAAAAATTTATAATAAAATGGTGAAATTGGCCGTCCCCAGGATCGAACCCGGGTCTAGGCCACACCCTTTCACGCGCCTAACCAACCGAGCTAGGTGCCTAGTTTATGAAATTTCCATTTTGGTTACATATAAGCACATGTACAATAAATTCTGTACTTCTTATTATAAGTCACCTACTAATATTGACTAAGTATTTACTTTTTCTCCTTATGGTGACTAATAAGAATATAGTAATATTATTGGGTAATCACTTATGTAAGTTTCCATATATAAAATAAATTTTATATAATGTTTTTCGATTGAAGATGTTAAAGTAATAATTATCACGAAATGCTCTATTGATATTTGTAATAATTATTAAGAGATATACCGAAATATGAATTTGGGTATCATTATCTGAGCACATGTTGGTTTTAAGATTACTTGTATAGAATAATTTAACAAAGTGGATTTAATATAAATAATTAAATGATGAAATCCGAGATTAGCACAATCTTCAGATTTTGTGAAAATGTTACCTCAAAGTGATTGTGATCATAGAAATGATTTAGTGAAGTTGAGGATCACACAAGCATGTTATTTTTCAAGAGAATTAAAATGCTTGTTAGGATTATTTCGAATATGATGGTTTTAATTCATCATATGGAATTTTGAATTGAATAAGTAATGCGAGCAAGTTCAAACAATTGAACTCGGTTTAATCGAAACGAATTTAAATAAGAAAGTTCGGACATGGTCATAACAAAAACCATGGATGCCAAAGAAAATTGAGTTTTTCAAAAATTTATTGACTTGATATTAAGAGTTATTGTTTAGCAATAATGCGGTTCACCGTGCCAAAATCAAGTCTAACTAAAGGATATTTGAGTTTGGATAAAATGACAAATTAGAATGAAGTCCTCCAGTGGAATTCAGAAATTAAACGAACCATATGCACAACAAATCAATGCATGTGTGTGGATTGACCAAGAAATGAAATGAATCAATATTCGCTATTATGAAATAAATCCTCCTGGTATGATGACCGTTGCGAAAGTCAATTTATTATATGCAGAAGTCAGAATTTTCAACAAAAGGAATATGAGAACTTTTATCTGGAATTTCGAGTGTTAACCGTTATTAAATGACATTACCAGGGAATGTCAAATAAAATGAAATAGGGAATTTGCAAAGGTATATGACTCTTTTTGCAGTGATAATAATTATGACTCTGATTAGACTGTGCACTGATGATTGTGAAATCTTGTTACAACGTATCTTAGCGAAATTTCATGTTGCTTGTAGAATCATGTAGCAAAGTGCTGCTTTTAGTTCTTCTACTGACGGAATTAGCATTGGTGTCATCATGGCCAATTTATATTTTCTAAAGGTCTTGCCTTGGAAGTCGTGTGTAATATACTTCGACGTTTGTGGATGTATAATTTAAGTTTCATGTATTTTCTTGTGCACTAGCACAACTTTACATGCTTTTTACTTGCGTTAATAGTTTATGGTAACGCATTAGAAATTTTTATACTTTTGATGGTGTCCTAACTTAAGGGTTTCCATTTGTTTATATTTTCACACGAGTTCGAGGTAGATGATCAAACGAAATAATGTTTGATATCAGAAAAGAGATTCCTAATAAAGAAATCTAGACACAGATACTGGTGCTTTACTCTTAATTGACTTTTGGAATTCCTTATAGATATACATATCTATATAATCACATATTTCACATGCTGAAATAAACATACCATCTATCAGGTCAATGTTTTTAACAATTTCATATTTCCAAAAACTTGTCAGATATCAGATCATGATACTATTTAGGGAAATCTTGTCATTCGTTTGACATATTATATACCCCGTCTTATCCGATTCGCGTCGGAGCAGTAACCTCAGTATATCTGGACAAACTGGAGAGTCTGCTACATCATACCCAGTCTTGCCGGAGAAAATTTTCCATTTCCCATAATTAGTATCTTTTCAAAAAGTGCCTATCTTATTAGGGCTTTTATTCAAAATTAAGGAAATTTGTATTTCCATAACATATCTTATTATTATATTGATCACTAAACGATTCCTGTGACAGTGTCAATTTGATCATTCTTTCAACTAGTGACTCAGGTCATATTACTGTTGATCATTCTTTCAACTAGTAATTCTAATCATAACACTGTTGATCATTCTCTCAACTAGTGATTCTGGACTTAGTTGTCCCGTGATATTACTTTATCAAATATATTACTTATGGCACACCAAAATCTATCATATTTATTTACACAAATACTTAGCTTATCGTGAAGCTAATACTAAGGCATATTTTCTTAAGTTCAAGTCTAGATGCTACCAGTTAACAGCAATCTCCTAACTCTTTTATATAAATTTAGGTATTATTATTACAACACCTAAAGGCTTTAAGCAGTGGCTCTTTGAGTTGGCTCTGATACCACCTTCTGTCACGACCCCCGACCCACCCTGGACGGAATCGGGAGTCGCGAACAGTCCAGCGGTACCGGTGATTATTTTGAAAACGTTGCAGCGGAAATTTTATCAGGACCGTGAGTTAGGAAAAATATCAGAGTTTAGAAAACACCGGATTTTATTTAATAAATGGGATAAACCCATGTTTTATAATGGTAGCTTTAATAAAGATAAATTTTATTGCATAAAACAATATTTCTTATTCTGATTTAATTAATAAATAAGCCACTTCTTGATGCCTTTCAGTGCCGAATCCATCCATTACTCCAATCTACTGTAATTACCTGAAAAGGGTTTTAAAAAGGTTTTGTCAGCGGGAAATACTGAGTGAGTTCATTCATTTTGCTAAAATGACTCTTTTGTTATAATTCACAGTATTAAGAGTGTTTACAATGGCTTCTATCTTATTGTTATCTGGCGTCCTGTCACAATGGTGACGATGATCACTATCAGGTCAATGAACCTAAGTAGTGATGATTATCCCTGTAGGTCAATGAACCTTTATAAGATGCGTTGTCACAATGGTGACGATGGTCATACCACTATTAGATCAATGAACCTAAGTAGTGATGATTATCCTTGTAGGTCTATGAACCTTTATATGATGCCTTGTCACAATGGTGACGTTTATCAAGTATTATATACAAAATCCCACATATTGGCTGTAAATTGGTGATTACATAAACTTAATCACTGTAATTATAACCTTAAAAATAACATGCTTTTGAAAAGTAATTTGATAAAAAGAGAATGACTCACAGATAATCATGCAGATTCATACGGATAGAATTTAGTCTACAGATAATCCTTGATATATTGCAGATTGAGACAGGCAGAGCTTAACCTATTGATTTAGGTTTGTAACCTAGTGCATACAAACTAGGTAAGTAACTAATACAGCATTTACGATAACTCACGAGATCAACCCTCACAACAAATGACAAAGTGCTATGCTTAAACATCCATCGGATTCACAACGAATGACAGAGTATAGTCCGAGTTCGAACAGCACTCAAACATTCAAGTCGAAATCACGATTAATGACAAACCATCACCCTAATGTGGGCAGCACTTAAACATCCATTGAGTACATTGATCGATCGGACAATGAATCGTAATAGCGATCGAGTTAATACCCTGTTTGCGGCAGCACCCCGCTATACTAATTAGTGTTTTGAGACTTATTTCGACAATAATTCGACATACAGAGTGAATTTGAGCGTCGAAATGAAAACAGAAATCAAGTCCCAGACGCTGCTATTTATACCTGAATTTTGTCAATCCTTGCGCATCGTAGCACTATAACCCCTACGATGCGTAGGGGACTTTAACAAGCCTGCGCATCGTAGGCCTAAAACACATACGATGCGCAGGGATCCCAAAATGTCTATTTGCTTGTCGCGTGTGTTTGGAGTACAGGTGAGTCGACGATATAATTAAATTAGAATTTTATAATAACTTATAAGGATAATCATCGAGTAGGGAATGCCCCCCCTGAGTTTTAGGGGCCCTAATCCTGATTCTGATTGTTCTGAAATTTGTAGGGTTCGCGTGGAATCACTTGGGTTTCTTAATTAGGGTTTTTTATTGAATAAAATAATAATATAAATAAGACTTTTAATGAGGGTTGTTACATCCAGGTCCGGGTTTATACTTACAGAACGTTTTTAGGACGTTTTTGTGTGAGTCGTTACAAACACTATCCTTCAGTCTAGAGGAAGTGATAGGGTTTACAACATGGAATGGGATGAATTTAAGAATATGGTAGAAAGGAAATTCTGCCTTCCCAATGAAAAAGAACAAATAGCAGACAAGTTCTTAAACCTTAGGATGAACGGAGTGGATAGTAAGGAGTATACTAAGTTATTCTTTGAATATGCTAGAATAGTACCTACACTTGCATCACCGGAACCGGTATTAATCTCCCGTTATATCTAGGGATTAATTGGAGAGATTAGGCATGTAGTCAAGGCAGCTAGACCTCAAACCATAGAAGAAGCTGTGGAATTAACAAACACCATGACTGATGAATTAGTGCGTACACGAGAAGAAGATCAGAGGAAAAACCTAGCTCAGAGGCTTACCCAGGAATTTCTCTTCGGTAATTCCAACCGTAGGAATATAGGTTCTACCTCTGCACCTTACTGTAAGGCTTGCAAGAAGAAGCATTCGGGAAAATGCTCTACTCACTGCAATTTCTGTAAGTTACCAGGACACAAGGAAGAAAATTGCAGGAGGAAATCTAGTAATGGACTGTGTTTCAACTGTGGAGAAAAAGGTCATATCAAGCCAAATTGTCCAAAATTGACTCCAGTTACGAACAATAAGAACACTAAAAATGCTAGAGCATTTGTTCTGACTGCAGATGAAGCCAAGATGATTCTGGACGTGATAGCCGATACGTTTTTAGTTAATGATAGTTTTGCTAAAGTATTATTTGACTCTGGTGCAAACCAAAGTTTTATTAATACTTCGTTTTGCAAATTTCTTAATCAATCATTAACTAAACTTCCACAAGAATGTCTAGTAGAAACAGCAAATGGAGAAACTGTTAGGATTTTTGAAATCTTGCAGGAAGCAAGAATAGAAATTTTAAATCAAAAGTTTATTGCAAACCTTTACCCAATGAATCTGGCAGGATTCGACGTCATTTTAGGAATGGATTGGTTAATAGCCAATAAAGCCAGTATTTTATGTGATCAAAAGTCAATTCAAGTAAATTCACCAAGGGGTGAAAACATCACAATTAAAGGAGGTAAACCATCTAAATCCACTAAATTCATTTCTGTGGTGAAAACTGCAAGTTATATAAGAAAAGGGTCATTAGTGTATCTGATTTCCATAATCACTAACACTAAAGGAAAAGAACTGAAAGATATTCCAGTAGTATCTCAGTTTTCAGATGTATTTCCAGAAGAGTTACCAGGACTACCGCCGGATAGAGAAGTTGAATTCAGAATTCACCTGCTACCAGGGACAACACCGATTACCAAAGCACCTTATCGGTTGGCACCCGCAGAAATGCAGGAACTAAAGAAACAATTAGACGAATTGTTAGAAAAAGGATTCATACAGCCAAGTTCATCGTCATGGGGAGCGCCGATTTTATTCGTTAAAAAGAAAGACGGATCCATGCGGATGTGCATTGATTACTGTCAACTGAAAAAAGGTCACGATTAAGAATTGGTATCCATTACCAAGAGTCGATGATCTGTTCGATCAACTGCAAGGAGCTCGATTTTTCTCCAAAATCGATTTAAGGTCAGGATATCATCAATTAAAAGTACAGGAAGAGGACATTCCTAAGACCGCATTTAGAACAAGGTATGGTCATTATGAATTTACTGTCATGCCATTTGGTTTAACCAATGCCCCAGCTTCATTCATGGACATGATGAACCGAATATGTAAGCCATATTTGGATAAATTCATAATTGTCTTTATAGATGATATTCTCATTTACTCTAAGAGTAAATAGGATCATGCAAGGCATTTGCACGCACTTCTAAGTTTATTAAGAAAAGAAAAGCTTTACGCTAAGTTTTCAAAATGTGAATTTTGGTTAGAACAGGTACAATTTCTTGGACACTTAGTCAATCATAAAGGAATTCATGTGGATCCAATAAAAATCGAGGCGATTACCAAATGGAAAACCCCTGAGTCACCAATCGAGGTTAGAAGTTTCTTAGGATTGGCAGGTTATTATAGAAGATTTATTCGAGATTTTTCTAGAATAGCCATTCCCTTAACTAAGTTAACTTGTAAATCTGTTAAGTTTGAATGGGGACCAAAACAAGAAGAAGCATTTAGAATCCTTAAGCAAAGATTAACCCATGCACCCATATTAGCGTTACCAGAAGGAACTGAAGACTTTGTAGTCTACTGTGACGCTTCTAAATTAGGTTATGGATGTGTATTAATGCAACACCAAAAGGTTATAGCTTATGCCTCTAGACAACTTAAGAATCATGAAGAAAATTATTCAACCCATGATTTGGAATTAGGAGCAATAATTTTTGCTTTGAAAATTTGGAGACATTACCTTTATAGTAATAAGTTTACTATTTTTACCGATCATAAGAGTTTAAAATATGTTTTTGGACAAAAGGAGTTGAATATGAGACAAAGTCACTGGATGGAATTACTTAGTGATTATTATTGTGATATCCAGTATCACACAGGAAAAACAAATGTAGTGGCAGATGCTTTAAGTCGAAAGTATCATGAAAAGCCAAAAAGGATACGTTCTCTTAAATTAAATCTACAAGTAGATTTAAATGAACAAATTAAAAAGGCACAAGAATCAGTAATCAAGGATGATACTGAAAAGTTAAAAGGAATGATCAAGGAATTAGAACAAGGAACAGATGAAATTTGGAGATTCCATGAAAACAGAATGTGGATACCTAAATTAGGAAACCTACGTCATCGTATATTAGAAGAAGCCCATAAGTCTAAGTATACGATGCATCCAGGAAGTGATAAGATGTACCAAGATTTAAGGAAAAATTTCTGGTGGATAGGAATGAAAAAGGACATAGTAAC
The DNA here is from genome assembly GCA_030545235.1 of Helianthus tuberosus. Classification (NCBI taxonomy): domain Eukaryota; kingdom Viridiplantae; phylum Streptophyta; class Magnoliopsida; order Asterales; family Asteraceae; genus Helianthus; species Helianthus tuberosus. Next base: position 173,314,288 of record CM060351.1, read on the forward strand.
CTATGTTTCTAAATGTTTAACTTGTTCACAAGTTAAAGCTGAACATCAGAAACCCTTAGGTATGTTACAACAATTAGAAATGCCAGTTTGGAAATGGAAATTGATAACAATGGATTTTTTTACCAAATTACCCAAAACAAAGAAAGGTAATGATACAATCTGGGTGATTGTAGATAGACTAACCAAGTCAGCTCATTTCCTACCAATGAAAGAAACTTTCAATATGGAACAGTTAGCTAAATTATATGTAAATGAAATTGTTTCTTTACATGGAATACCTTTATCAATTGTTTCTGACAGAGATAGACGTTTTACCTCTCATTTTTGGACAAGTTTCCAAAAATCCATGGGAACCAAGTTGAATCTAAGCACAGCTTATCATCCTCAAACAGACAGACAAAGCGAAAGGACAATTCAGACAATGGAAGATATGCTTAGAGCTTATGTAATTGATTTCGGAGGTAATTGGGATGATCACTTACCTTTAATAGAATTTTCTTATAATAACAGCTATCACACAAGTATCAATGCTGCACCATTCGAAGCACTTTATGGACGAAAGTGCCGAACCCCAGTCTGTTGGGCAGAAATTGGGGAAAAGTAACTATCCGGACCTGAGATAGTGCAGGAAACAACCGACAAGATCATTCAAGTCAAGGAACGACTGAAAGCAGCACGTGATAGACAAAAGAGTTATGCAGATAACAGACGCAAGCCATTAGAATTTCAGGTAGAAGACAAAGTGTTGTTGAAAGTCTCTCCTTGGAAAGGAGTGGTAAGATTCATCAAAAGAGGAAAATTAAGCCCCAGGTATGTTGGACCTTTCAAGATTATTAGAAGAATAGGACCTGTAGTCTATCAGCTACAACTGCCAGAGGAAATGGCAGGGATACATGATGTATTTCATGTATCTAATCTCAAGAAATGGTTAGCCGATGAATCACTTGTAGTACCTCTTAAGAGTATAGAGGTAAATGAACAACTTAAATTTGTAGAAAGACCTCTACAGATTGAAGACAGAAAAGTTAAGAACCTCAAGCATAAGAAATTAGTTCTGGTCAAAGTGAGATGGGATTCCAAAAGAGGACCAGAGTATACATGGGAACTTGAATCAGAAATGCAAAGGAAATATCCACACTTGTTCCAGTAGACCTCGAGGACGAGCTCTAAAACAAGGTGGAGAGGATATAACAACCCTCCTGAATATTTTTCCGACACCCCAATCTATTTTATAATGCCCTTATATGTCTTGAATTACACTCCGTATGTGAAAACCAAGCCCAAAATACTTTATAACATTAAAAATAAATTAAAAACAAGAAATTTAAGTTTAGGCGGGCTGCGTAAACCTATGCGTGCCCGTATGCGGGTCGCGACAAGGTAAAAGGTGGCGAAACCCTGGGCCGCCACGTGGCCCAACACATGTCGACCCTATATGCTGACCTGGATCAGCTACGCTGTTGACCAGCGTTGACGCGGGCCGCGTAGACCGAAGCCAAACTTGACGCGGGCCGCGAGGAAGTCAGGTTTCAGCCCTATAAAGCTGGAGCTTGGGCCTTCAGTTTACGTCGCTCAAATTTCTTTTCTCAATCTCAAAAACTGAAGTGTAGGCATTATACACGGGTATAATACCCCCCTAATTAGCGAGGTTCTGCTCCATTGTAAGTATTATAACCCCTGGATACGTATTAGATACGCTGCCCGATTGATCTAGGGTTCCGTAACGGCTGTCGTGGTTCTGCCCGACGTATTCGTTGGAATGCCGTCTCGGGGAGGGTATTACTAATGTTAAAATGGGTTATTATACTAACACGTGTGCATTTGTGTAAATTGGAAACCCTAAAGGATAATCTAAGACAACAATGTGAGTAATCTCCTTTTTGTTAACTGTTTTTACAAAACCTCATTCAATTAATTATATATTAAACAGTGCTTGAGTATTTGTAAGGATACAATTATCGTGAGTATGTTGGGGTTTTGTATACAAAGTTATGTTATTGCTTTGCGAGGAGTAACATTTCCACAAGTCGGGTCTGACAGTACCGCGGATGTTAATTGTTATAACTTGGAAACAAATATAATTGCGAGATCGCCCTCAATACTGTACAATGGTTTTTATTTAAACTGGATTAAATTGGGATTCACTCACCAGTATTTCCCACTGACAAAATGTTTTTAAACGCGTTTCAGGTAACAAAATGTGAAAGCCAATTAGAAGCCAGCTGGACAGCACTGAAGGCTTAGAAAAGTGGCAATAAAGTTACCTAAATAAAATAGATGTTTTTATTAAATAAATTAGGGTTTTATCCCTATGAAATTGTGTGTACTTAAAACTTGGGTTTTATCCCATTTGTTTAATAGTATGAAAATGTGGTATTTTACTCTGATAAAATATTTCCTAAGTAAGGTCCTGATGTAAATTCCGCTGCCAAATTGAATAAACAAATGATACCACCGAAACTGGCTCGCGACCGCCCGTTCCCGAGGCAATAGGGATCAGGTTGCGACACAAAACACACACCTTGAGTGTGTGTTCTGTTCGACATCTTCCACAGGAGCCAAAGAACTCCTTTGTTCAAACCCTAGCTAACCAAAAATCAAGCAATTGGAAGGCCAAATCAGTCCCAAATCGAAATCCAAGCTTAATTTAGTGATCACCTAAGTGAAGGGATCACAAGGTATGTTAAATTTCATCTTTTGGTTACATCTTAGAATTTTGATGAACATGAGAAATCAAAATCAGAACTTGATTGATTGATATTTAGATGAAATTAGTAATGAAAACATGTCTAGGAGTAAACCCTAGTCAATAACTTGTTGAATTAGTGATGAAAATTATGAATTGATAATTACCCATACATGCGTTAAGTGGGTGTTGTAATTATGTGATGAACACTGAATTTCAATGTTGAAATAGTATGGAATTGATGTTATGATACAAGTCTTGGTATTATTTATGAATGCTAGCCATAAGGACTTGAAGTTTGATGATTGAAACTTGGTTAAAAGTTAAATGTGAACTAGATAGATGATGTATAAACATCATGTCCGTAAGGTGTTTGTTAAAATGCCTAAACGAATGTTCATAAGTTGAAATTGTGAAAAAAACACATAATCAAAGAATTTGATAAATTGCGTGTAATATGGATAATAGAGTTCTAAACATGGTGTTGGTCGAACTCTATAGGCAAAGCGGGTAAATTTCAAGCGGTCAAGTTGGAACGGACGCAAGCGCTTGAAGGATAAGCTTTGAAGGTACGCGACTTGTCGTCTCTTTACATCTATGTAGACAAGCCTAGTCGTAGATATGTTTAATGTTGATATAGCGAAATTGTAAGCGTGTGGTAAGTCTAAGAAGTGATGGAATTCACTCGACAAACCAAACAGGTTAAAATAAATAGTTGGTTAGATATGTTTATTGATAATATAGTTTAATTAGTCATGTTTGGAATGTAAATAAAGTGATGTAACTCACTAGATAAAGAAACGGGTCAAATAATGGTCGAAATGTAGTGTTCGAAGTGACTTAAACGTCACTCGTTAAATTTGAGTTATAAAAGCGTAAACCATGGAATGGAAGTGATACGCTAAGGTGGACAAGCCCGTGAATGGGTAATTATGGTTAGAAACCAATGATGATGAATTATGCAAGTACGCAATTTTCGGTTTCGTTACATTATGCATAAACAATGGTATTAGAAATATTAATGGGATTGTAGTGTAAAATGCGAGTTTGGTAAGTCAATGAAGTGACGAAGTTCACTCGACAACCGAACGGGTCAAATTAGTTAATTAGATATGTTTGTTGATAATATTGTTTAATTAGTCATGCTTGGAGTGTAAATAAAGTGATGTAACTCACTAGATAAAGAAACGGGTCAAATAATGGTCGAAATGTAGTGTTCGAAGTGACTTAAACGTCACTCGTTAAATTTGAATTATAAAAGCGTAAACCATGGAATGGAAGTGATACGCTAAGGTTGACAAGCCCGGGAATGGGTAATTATGGTTAGAAACCAATGTTGATTAATTATGCAAGTACGTAACTGCGGTTTCGTTACAATATGTTGATTATGTATTTTTTTGTTAGTCGACCTTGAATTAGCATATTATGTGAGCTTGATATATAGTTAAAGTGACGAAGTTCACTAGATAAACAAACGGGTCAAATAATGGTTAGAAATAGTTTGGTATGTCGTGAAATGGTGGTTTCTATTAGACAACCGAACGGGTCAAACAATGGATAAATTGGTAGTGTGATTTGATAGTCACTCGTTTGAATGTGAATCATGAAAGCGTAGGCTGTTGAACGGACATGCCAAAAGCTTAGTTTTTCTTAAAAGAACCCATGATATTGGGTCAAAGGCTTTGGATCAAAATTTGTTGATATAGTGATAATGTTCATGATTGAAAATGTTATTAACAAGCGTGACATAGCGCGCGCATAAATTTTGAGAATGATAGTGAAACGCCAATGTTTACAAGCCCGTGGAAAAGGGTAACTTAGTTTAGAAACCCATAAGAATGAGTTTTGTAAGGTTTGATATATAACCAAACAGGTCGAATAAATAAAAAAAGGGATTTATAGGCGATAAGCCTATAAACTGGATTTTTATGTAAATAATGATGGTAAACGGGTTCGTATTCAAAATTACGGACTTGTAGGAAAAAGAATTTCGTAAAACGGAATTGTAGAATGAAAGTTATGGCAGTTTGAAGTTGGATATTTGATTAAAAACTTAGCTGGGCAAATGCAGCTGTCAAAACAAACTGCCCAGCGAACTTAACGTGCTCGCGGCCTGTGAGGACTTAAGGCTTAGTCTCTCGCGGCCCGCGAGAGACTCTGTTATTGGCAAAAAAAAAATTGTTTTATTTGTTTAACGATTAGAACTTGATTTTACTCGTTTCTAAGCCGTCAAAACTAACTTTTGAGTTGGTATTTGATCTTAGGTGATGTTGGTGATTTTCCGGATGTCAATCAAGCAAATTTCAAGAACCGAACATAATACTCTTGAAGCTTCCGCAATGATAACTTTTATTTAGTTTTAATGTAAAACATGTAATCATTCTAATGTTTTAAACTAGTATGGGTGATATAACTCGAACAACTTAGTTATGTTTGAATGTTAACTCTTCAAAGTTTTTGAATAGTCGTATTTTTATATATAAAAACGCGTATTTTACGTTTAAATCGTTTAATGTGAGACGGGTCTTACATCGAAGTTAGCAAAGTATATGGCTTGTCTTCAAATCACGCATATACCCTTCTGTTTGAAAATAAGCCTTTGCTTTTGTGTTACCCGGTGCATGAAAAACATGCACTTACGTTGTGACGATGAATATTTTTTTTCTTCGGTAGATGGCATTTCAACATAGAAAATTTCTTGCCAATGCATAAACACCCAGTGGCATTATATCATTTCTTGCCAATGCATAAACACCATGCATAAACACCACGCTGGCGAAGCAGACATAGTTGCTAACTTAGTTCATGACGTGAGAGGAGACTCAACATCATGAGACTCGGTCGAAATTCATTGAGCATGAGGCTTTCAATAAGAGCCAGTGAACAACATTGCAAAATCTTGAGAGAACTGTGGGAGCGTTGTCGAATCAGCTGAACCAAAGGCCTTAGGGTGGTCTTCCAAGTAACACCATCCCTAATGCGAATGCCATTGCGAAGGTTGTGACCACTAGGAGAGGAGCTATTGAGGTTGAACCGGTAGTTGATGAGGAGATTGAGATGGAGACGCCATCTGGCATGGTGCAATCGAGGCTAGTCCCAACAAGCACAACACAGTCCAGTGGATCTTCAGGAGAGAAGGAGAAGGATTCGACAAGGGTGTATAAGCTAACACCCCCTTACCCTGGAAGATTGGTGAATGGTAAGGATGCCGAGCAACATGGTTGGTTCATGGAGATGTTGAAAAAACTCCATGTAACATTCCGTTCGTTGAGGCTTTGGCCAAAATGCTGAAGTATGCAAAATTCCTTAAGGATCTTTTTACGAATAAGAAAAATTAGAGGAGCTCTATACTGTCACATTGAGCGAGGAGTGTTCTGATGTCTTGCGGAACAATTTCCCAAAGAAAATGACCGGTCAGTGAAATTTCCGAGGGGCATTGTGGAGAACATGTTGATGAAAGTCTACAAATTCGTTTTCCTGGTTGACTTCATTGTTCTCGATATGGACAAGGACTATGAGGTTCCATTAATCTTAGGTCGTCCATTCCTTACCACCGCACGTGCAATCATTGACGTTTATGACGGCAAGTTGACCCTTCGTGTTGATGAGGATGAGGTCACTTTCGATATTCAGCATTTTTGCGGCATACCCGAGGGATGGCAATGGGCTGAGTATGGGTCGGGTATCGCTAATCCCATACCCATGCCCGGTTGCGAAATCTTGTCCATACCCAGCCCATTACTCGTCGGGTATTTGACCGGTATTTACCCGTCGTGTATCAGGTATTCCCGTTAGGATTTTCATGTATATATATTTTTTACTTTCATTTATAATTTTATGTTTCAAAAATATAAATCTATACTATCTATTAAGGGAGCTTAGACGCTGACATCGATTTGCTTACGTGTCAAATTCTTAGGTATGCCACATTGGCCATGGTGATGTCATATATATAAAATATATAAAATATATAAATTCAAAAAATAATCTATAATAATCTCTAATAAATAATGCGGGTGTTTCAAATTTTGAATTCATTTACTTATCCCAAGACACCCTCTTTCATTATAACCGCAGAAAGAGAGAGAAATTCATAACTATTCACAGACATTGAAAACCCTAAACTACCAGATCCTCCATGAAGCCTTATTTCTTAGTTGTTAAATCCCTGCAACCGTGTATCTCCATCAAAACATTCATCTTTGCATTGAAAATCCTAAACTACCAGATCCTCCATCTAGCATTTTGGTGTATTAGGTTGTTAAGCGATGAACATGCGTGGCGGCGGCTAAGGTTCCGTCCACCAGGTAAGTTCAGGCAACGGTTGCAGTTATAATATTTTGCTCTTGCATAAACCTTTAGTTGAATCTGATTTAGCTTCGAGTTAGAATAAATTCACATCACTGAGTTGTTATTGACTTATTGCATAGTTTGTGATGAACGATGTGAACATTTAGGGATTCTCTTTGTAAATCTGCAATACAGGCAAAAGAGCGTAAACATGAGATTCTCAAACTCAAACAAGATCTCCTAGAAGTTGAAGGTTCATATCTCTCCGTGTGTGTATATGGTTGACAAATCTATATGTTGAGAGTTTTGTTGTAACACCTCGAAAATTCACGTCCTTTAATGTATTGACACGTGTCATAAGCTCGAACGTGTGAAAGAATACTCTAGAGGGACTAAAAGTTGACAAACATGAAAAGCATGTGAATATAAGGGTTCAAATTGTCAACAATGGATAAATATACTTTACAGTAACCCTACATAATGCTCATACCTTCAAACGAATAAATCATGGATCATACGAAGCTAAATATGAAAGAAAGTGAGAGATTACGAACTACAGGGGTTAAATGTGTCAACATGTTTAAAGTATACCTCTGAGTGACCTTTTAGCAAACCTGAAGCTTTGTAACGGTTAATTATGCTCACTAGAATGCACGATATAAATTTCATAAAGTTTCTTTAACGTATAGAGAGTTATGATCAAATTCGTATACAAGGGGTTAAAGCATCAACATTGAAAATTATGACTTTTTCGGGTAAGCATGAAGTGGCCAAGGACTTAACAAAGAGGGTATAAGTCTTAAAGCCCTTATAGGTAATTTGGAGGGTTCATAATGCAAGATATAAAGGTTAGTTGACCTTTCGAAGGGCCAGGGGACAAGATGCAACAACTTGAAAAAGTGAAATCTGATTACAAGGCCCAAGCGGGCCGCGTAGGCCCTAACAACACCTTACGCGGGCCGCGTTCGATCCCAAGTTACAGAAACTTTAGACAGCAGCCTATTTTCATGCTATAACCGACTTTAATCAGATATTTCACTTCATGGGCGACCCCTAAATAATTCCTAGGCCTTTAGGGACATCTGTGGATGATCCATGGCCATTGCTAGGCTTGTGTGTCAATGATCTAGTGAGTTTTGAACACTATATAAAGGCCCTTAAGTTGCAACAATTGATCACACCTTCCATCTGCATTTGTGGAGCATCTCTGGAGCTCAAGTGCCTTCCCAAGTCCTTCCTAATCGTGCATAGGACTTCAGTAAGTATGCTTAACCTTTCTTAGTTGAGTTTTTACTTAGTTTTAGCTTAAAAGTCAAACCGTCGTAATTACCGTTTGACTTAGCGATTAATCATTATTGGTCCAGTGATTAGTCGAATTGAAGGTAGTTATAAGTTGGTAATTATGTGGGCATTAAACCCTTAAAAGGGCACCCTCTGATTCCCACTCTAACTAGACCATTTGTCGGGACAAAGTTGATTAGAAAAAAGCCAACAGAATGCTAATATTCTAATTAACGCATAATTAACAATGTAGAAGGCATGAAACCTATTTTATCACTCATATAACTTGGTAATAAGTATAAGAACTGGTCTAAGCTGGTTTGATCCGACAATTTTCTGTTAAGACCCGGTTCGGAACCGAAAGTCGCAAAACTTTGACTTTTGCTTTGACTTTAGTTCTGACCCGATTTAGCATGTTTTAGAAATGCCTTAGAGCTTCCTTAGGACCAGGTTACATGCTAGTATAACCCTCTGTGATTATACACCTTGGTTCATTAGTTAACCAATTAATATGCATGATTCCGTTAATTGCCTATATGTTGACCATTATGCCATTTTCACCATAAAACGTGATTTTTGAAAATGTAAAAGAGTAGAAACCTTAGTTACTGATTTATAAACTTGCACCCAAAATTTGACATCAGTTGGAGGTGTAGATTGAGAGTTATGCTCATTAGCGTAATTAGAAAGCTTTTTAGCGATTTAACGACATAATTAGCATATAGCCTATTTAAACCCACTTTTTGATATCAATATTTTTACCCACTGATGTAATATATTATTTTGGGATTTTTGAAGATTTTTAATTTATTTTAGACTGAGCATAACTTAGAGTCATAAGCTTAATTCGGTAATTGTCGGTTTTACCCTTTCGGGCTATAAAATGAGTTCCACATATCTTTTTGACCCCAAACCTTTTGCTACTGATTTTGTATGATAAATAAATTATTTTATACCTTCTAGAATAATAAAAATATCAGCTTTCTATATAGAACCCGGAAACGGCTTCTAATCGCCTTTTTAAGCGTTTTTAACGCATAGTATGTACGAAAACTATTTTAAACATACAAGGGTGATACCTACTGATATTTAGGGTAAATTATAATATTTTAACAGTACGCAAAAGTGGTTTAACTCAGACTTCAGTTTTGAGCTTTTCGGCTTATGTGAAACTACCAAAATGCCCATACGGTGCTTAGTTTGGTTATAATTGATAAATTTCACATATATGCAATACCTTACTATTATAACTTAGTAAATTAAGTATTTTTTCTGATTATATCAGACCTATAACTCAGGTTAATACTTAAACTCTTTTATAACCTTGTAAATGACCAAAATGCCCCTACGGGGCATAGTGTGTGCTTAAATTCGTTTCGGGCATAATAAAAGATATCTTACTGATGTCACAACATATTTAAGGTATATTAACTTAGGAAACCTGTATATGGCTCCTATGGTTACCCATTACGCCTCTTGCGCGTTTGGTTCGGTTTATGTAACTAGTTTACATAAACTAGCCTAAACGGGTCAAACCTTATCGTTTTTATCTCAAAATCCAGAATGTGTTTAGATTACCCATATAAGACAAGTCTTCAAACTTGTGGGGTCTAAATCACATTCTATTCCGGTCTTCGCTTAAATCACGCGTTCAAACCGTACCGTTCTTTAAAACTAACCGGTCTAAGCTTAAGCTTAACTAAAGACCGTTAGAATTCTAATGGGTTATTTTAAACCTTTGTTCCAGAATAGGAGGCCCAGTAAAAGCTACCCGCATTTGATATTTGTGAATTATACTTGCAAAGGTAAATACTTTTAACTTATTTTCCCTTATACGGGCTTGGGGTACGGTATATAAAATACCGCTTGGTTGGGCATTCGACCTTAATCGATTGGTGGTTAAGTATTATCGAGATGACCCGTTTAAATATGTTTTGTTTGCTTAACGCCTTTGGGAGGTTAATGACCATGTCCCGGATATCCTTGGCATCATTTTACGAAATGGCCACGACCTAAGCGCGGGGTGTAGGCGTACACCCGTCAGTGCCAAAATAAATAATGTGGTGTGTCTATTGATCTTTAACCCGGCACGAACCGGGATACTGAACGCATAAGGAACATGTAATTCTTTTACAAGTTTATTATATTTAAATAATTATCCCAAGTTATAAAGAGTTTGTGCCACGTGCATTCAAATCAATTTTTATTAAACTTTTCAAAATGAGTCAGTTGAATGTATTTACCAGTGTAAACTGACGTATTTTCCCAAAAAAGGTTAAGTGCAGGTACTATGCGAACTAGGTTGGCTTTCTCCTAGCGTCCACAATAAGTCTCGCAAGCTTGGATGTCAAAACTGTTGAACAATGTTTCCTATTTATTTTTGATCTGTCTGTGGATTAATTTCAACTGTTGTGATACTTGATATTACAATTATATTCGGTTGAAATATATCTTTCATTTGCTTCCGCTGTGTATTTAAATATTGTGTTGCTTGACTGTAATGTTGCCAACCACGTCACGATACTCCCCCACCGGGCCCACCGGTCAAATGTGGAAATATCGGGGTGTGACAGGTTGGTATCAGAGCCAACACTGAGTGAATTAAACACTAGCCTTTTGTGTTTAATCTCAGTTACACAATTGCACATTCTTAAATTTTCGAGTCTAGACAAATAACATAGGACAAATTCTATTTTGTTTTATTTTTCATGTATTTTATATATATTCTTGTTGTTACCTTTGTTGTATTTACAGGTTTAACAATGCCTCCAAGAATGAGAAGAGGAGGACGAGGAAAGGGGCCGATGAGCGCTCCTAACGATCACGAAGCCTGACCTTCGCAATGGCGAACTCCTTCTACGACTGCAAGTGCCGATCGGCAAGGAAACAGGAGGAATCTGTTTGAGCCCGCTAGACGGTCAGTCTCGCATAGCTCGACACCTCCCTATCATAACTCCTATGGGCCACAGTCAGAAAACGAGCCCGACAACCCACAACCTTCATATATACCTCTTCAACGATCCCTTTTGCACAATTCCTTTGGTAACCCCACACCTGTTTTTCAGGGCCGGTTCAACCCGGCAAATTATATCCGAGAACCAGTGGGTTTTAACCCATTGGGACCGGAGGACCATTTCTCGGAAGATAATGCTATGGATATGAACGAGGACACGGATCCCGTCGAGCCTGCATCAGGAACCCCCAACCATCCCATCGAAATTTCGGATGGTTCATCTTTTCACAGATCACGCTATCGTGGTCCAGACAGTTATCAGTTGAGGTTTAACCAACATGAGTGGTATTTCACACCTCCTCATAACTTACAGCAGCAGCAGCAGGATCCCTCCGAGGATTCACGATTCGTGGCAGTCACGCCACCGCCTCCACCGCCGCCAGTTCATAAAGCACCTCCGGAACCGCCAAGGCGTAGGAGATCAGGCGCCCGAATATCCGCGCAAGGAGGGGACTTTCATTTTAGCACCCCTCGACACTCCGGTGGCAGTCACTATCCGCCACTGCATGAAGACCCGCAGATGGGTGGGCCTTCAAACCCAGTTGCACCACAGCCACCACCGATGGGTTTTGATAACCCGATTCCTGCATACACTGGTTCAATGGCGTATAACCCGTTTGAGCAGCCGGCTCACACCAACTATAATTACGCTGAAGCCGATCCATACTTGGTAGCGGCTAACTATAACGCCCTTCATCCTGAAGGACCGTATGGAGCGCCTTGGGGAGTGGGGTACCCAACTCATGGGTACCAAATACTTGCTAGACCTATAATTCGGCAACAATCGCAGCCGCCACGGTTTTCCCCGCCAGAACGGGAAGAAATTCTTCAAAGATTGGACCAAGTCGAGCGAGGATTTCACAGGGAACGCAGGGAGCGACAAGGTTTCCTCAAGGGCCTAGCCGGCCTGCTAAAGGGGAAGAAGAAGGGGGATCATTAAATCCCTACATGTGTTGTTGTACCTTCTATTCAATCAAGTCCCTGCGTGGACAATTATTTGTGTATTTAGTCCCTACGTGGACTTGTCTTTTAGCCCCTGCGTGGGTATGACTTCTTGTATTCTGCCCCTGCGTGGGCATGTCTTTCTGTTAACCCCTGCGAGGGTATGTTGTTTAGTTAAGCCCCTGCGTGGGCAATTTGTATGTTAAAAGTCCCGTTTAGGGCAAAGTGTACTTCTCAAATGATTAATGGAATGTTAAGTTTATAAATTTTCATTCTGTCAATATATTACATGAAATAAATAAATAAAAAAAATCATTCCTTTTTAAAATAATCTGCCTATTTAAATATTAATAAGAATCTTCAAAAGGTAAAACCTAGCTAGTAGGTCATTATAAAGACTTAGCCAATATGGTAAAACCTGTTTAAAAAGATTCGGATCCCAGTTAACATCTGAAAACATGTTAACACTCCTGGCAGACGTGATTCGTTAAAAATCACACACGTCATATAAGGATTCTTCAAAAGATTCCTAACCCAACTTAATGATCTATGAATCATGGGTTTAAATCATCAATTAAGATGATCACATTTTAACCATACATTGGTAATATAGTGCCTACGGGCCATACTCATTTTCATATGAGACAAAAGACAGTAGTAGTCTACGACTCTCTGTCAGAAAAAGGTAAAGAACTATGTTCAAACCTTAATGCTTTGATTCTCTGAAATCATGGCTTATGATTTAAAAATGTCCTTGTGACTAGGCCTTTTTGTGCCACTAATAAAACTGTTATTGTTTTATAATTAGGATAAATTATAATAAAAATCCTAAATAAATATGATTAACAAATTAACCAAATATGGCCTGTGTTACCATGGTTAATGAATTGCCATAAAAGACAATTCCAGAATAAACTCCCAAATAAATTATTGTCAATCTTTTATGTAACAGTTTAAACTGCAATGGCTGACTCGGATGAAATTAATAGTCACCCAAGGGAGAATAATGATAACGCCCGAATTAATATATCGGGTGCTGAACTGAAAGCGTTAGTAGACAACGCTGTTACAAAGGCCTTAGAGCGGCAGTATGAAGAATATAGCGGGACTCGAAGTAGGACCCTATCTACACCGCATTCAAAGCTTAAAACTCAATCTGATGCTCACAGCAAGCCACCCTCCAAAAAGGATGAACCAAAGAAAGGTGATGACGATCGTTAGTCCACAAATTAGCAAAGTGCTCCATCTCAAAAGATTGTGTTGAATCAAGGGACCCAGGTTAAGGGTTGCTCCTACAAATATTTTGTTTCTTGCAAACCCAGGGATTTCACTAGGGAGAAAGGAGCTATAGATTGTATGACGTGGTTGGATGAGATGGACATAGTGGTTGATATCAGCGGGTGCGCTGATAGAGATATGGTAAAGTTTGTGTCTCAATCATTTAAAGGTGAGGCCTTAGCCTGGTGGAGATCGTTGATTCAAGCCACTGGGAAGATCCCATTGTACAACATGACATGGGAACAATTTGTTGCCATCATCAGGGAAAACTACTGTCCTCAACATGAGGTAGAAAAGATCAAATCTGATTTCTTATCCTTGGTTATGAAGAACCTGGATTGCCAGGCTTACCTTACGAGCTTCAACACATTGTCAAGATTGGTTCCGTATCTGGTGACCCTGGAACCCAAGCGAATAGCTCGTTTCATAGGGGGTTTAGCCCCAGAAATAAAGGCAAGCGTGAAGGCCTCTCGGCCAACTACTTTCAGATCTGTAACTGATATATCTTTGTCCCTCACACTGGACGCGGTCAGACAGAGATCGCTGAGGAACACAGATGCTGAGAAAAGGAAACGTGAAGATGACAATTCACGAAGGCCAAGCAAGAAGCACCGAGGAAACAATGACAAAAAGAAATGGTCTGAGTCCAAGAAGGATGGGCATCAATCAGGTGATAAGCCCAAATGCAAAGTCTGCAAGAAACAGCACTTCGGCAAGTGCAGATATGAATCGAACTCGCAGACTCAGTCAAGAACTTTTGCATGTGGTATATGCAAGTCCAAGGAACACAAGACCTTGGATTACAAGAAGCTGAAAGATGCAACGTGCTACAGTTGCAACGAAAAAGGGCACATTAAGACAAATTGCCCAAAATATGCAAAGAAAGCTGATGAAGGAAAGAAGACCAATGCTAGGGTCTTCAGGATGGATGCGAAGGAAGCTGTACAAGATGATAACGTGATCACATGTACCTTCCTTATAAACGATGTTTATGCGAGAGTACTTTTTGATTCAGGCGCTGATAAGTCTTTCGTAGATAATAAGTTTTGTGAATTGTTGAAATTGCCTGTTAGGACTTTAAGTGTGAAATACGAGGTGGAATTAGCAGATGGCACCATAGAAACCGCCTCAACCATATTAATGGATGTTTCATATCCATTAAGAACCACTCTTTTCCTTTGTCCCTACTTCCTCTGAAATTAGCCGGTTTCGACATAGTTTTGGGTATGGACTTGTTATCTCATAACCAGGCCCAGATTGTCTGCAATAAGAAACAAGTGGTGATCAAGACTTCGTCTGGTGAATCACTTACCATTCAGGGAGATACCCGGTATGGACTGCCTGAGCAAGTGACTATGCTCAAGGCCTCAAAGTGTTTGAAGAAGGGTTGTGTCATCTACATGGCACAAGTGACTATTGATGAGCCGAAGCCAAAAATTGAGGATATCCCCGTCATTTCTGAATACCCTGAAGTTTTTCCTGAAGAACTACCTGGTTTACCACCAGATAGACAAGTAGAATTCAGAATTGACATTATCCCAGGAGCAGCACCAGTAGCAAGGGCGCCTTATAGGTTGGCACCAACAGAGATGAAGGAATTGAGAACACAACTAGATTAATTGCTAGCCAAAGGTTTCATTAGACCTAGTTCGTCTCCTTGGGGAGCACCGATCTTATTTGTCAAGAAGAAGGATGGATCGATGCGTCTGTGCATCGATTACCGTGAGCTTAATAAGGTCACTATCAAGAATAGGTACCCATTGCCCAGAATCGATGATCTGTTCGATCAGCTTTAAGGGGCAAACTACTTCTCTAAGATCGATCTGAGGTCAGGCTATCATCAATTGAAGGTTAAAGATGAAGATGTACACAAGACTGCATTTAGGACTCGTTATGGTCATTACGAGTTCCTAGTGATGCCTTTTGGGCTCACTAATGCACCTGCCGCATTCATGGATCTCATGAATCGCGTCTGCAAGCCCTACTTGGATAAATTTGTCATCGTCTTCATTGACGACATCCTCATCTACTCGAAGAACCAGGCTGATCATGAGAAGCATCTTCGATGTATTCTTTCATTACTTCAGCAGGAGAAGCTCTATGCCAAGTTTTCGAAGTGTGAATTCTGGCTTCGTGAAGTCCAATTCCTTGGACATGTTGTCAGTGAGCGTGGTATCCAGGTAGATCCCGTTAAGGTTGAAGCAATCATGAATTGGCAAGAGCCGAAGACGCCCACATAAATTCGCAGTTTCTTGGGATTGGCAGGATATTATAGGCGTTTCATTGAAAACTTTTCAAGGATTTCTGCACACCTAACTTCATTGACTCGTAAGAAAGTAAAGTTCGCTTGGGGTCCTAAGCAGCAAGAATCCTTTGATATTCTCAAGCAGAAGTTGAGCAACGCTCCTGTATTGACATTGCCTGATGGAATAGAAGAATTCGTGGTTTACTGCGATGCATCACACACGGGCATGGGATGTGTGCTTATGCAGAAAGGCAAAGTCATTGCCTATGCTTCACGACAGTTAAAGGTGCATGAGAAGAATTACACCACCCATGACTTGGAGTTGGGTGCCGTTGTATTCGCACTAAAGCTATGGAGGCACTATTTATATGGTGTTAAGTGTGTGATCTATTCTGATCACAAGAGCCTCCAGCACCTCTTTAACCAAAAGGATTTAAACATGAGGCAACACCGATGGATGGAGACGTTGAATGATTACGATTGTGAAATAAGATACCATCTCGGCAAGGCGAATGTAGTCGCCGATGCCTTGAGCAGAAAGGAAAGGGTGAAACCCATAAGGATCAGTGCCAAGAGCATTGAGATAAAGAATACTTTAAATGAAAGGTTGTTAGCTGCACAGAAGGAAGCTGTGTTGGAAGCTAACTATCCTAAAGAAAAGTTAGGGGTAACTGAGGAACAGTTATCTCAGGGCAAGGACGGAATTCTGAGATTAAATGGACGAATATGGGTTCCAATTCATGGGGGACTTCGAGATGTTATCCTCCAGGAAGCCCATAGTTCTAAATATTCCGTTCATCCTGGAGCTGATAAGATGTACCAGGATCTAAAGGCAAATTATTGGTGGATAGGCTTGAAGAAGTCTGTAGCTGCCTATGTAGCTAAATGCTTGACGTGTGCGTAAGTCAAGGCAGAACATCAAAAGTCGTCAGGTTTGCTACAACAGCCTGAACTTCCCACATGGAAGTGGGAAATGGTGACGATGGATTTCATCACCAAGTTGCCAAAAACAAGGAAAGGCAACAATACTATATGGGTGATCGTGGACAGACTGACTAAGTCAGCACATTTCCTACACATTAAGGAGACCTACAGCTCCGACATGTTAGCCCAACTGTACGTAGATAAGATTGTAGCTTTACATGGCGTACCTGTGTCTATTATCTCTGACAGAGATACTAGATACACATCACATTTTTGGAAAAGTTTCCAACAATCTTTGGGCACACGCTTAAATTTCAGTACGGCTTACCATCCTCAGACGGACGGACAAAGTGAGCGTACCATCTAAACCTTGGAAGACATGCTGCGAGCATGTGTGATTGACTTAGGTGGTAGTTGGGATAACCACCTGCCATTAATCGAGTTCTCGTATAACAATAGCTACCATACCAGCATTAAGGCTGCGCCCTTCGAGGCCCTATACGGTAGAAAGTGTAGAACGCCTGTTTGTTGGGCGGAGGTTGGAGATGTCCAACTATCAGGATCGGAAATTGTCTTTGAAACGACGGACAAGATTGTCCAGATTCGTGACCGACTGAAAGCCGCCAGGGATAGGCAGAAAAGCTACGCAGACTTAAAGCGTAAACCTTTTAACTTCGAGGTAGGTGACAAGGTGTTGCTTAAAGTATCACCCTGGAAGGGAGTGATGCGATTTGGTAAGAAAGGCAAGTTAAGCCCGAGATACATAGGACCTTTCGTGGTAATCGAACGTGTCGGATCAGTTGCCTACAAGTTAAACTTACCTGAAGAGCTCAGTGGCATTCACAATGTATTCCACATCTGCAATCTGAAGAATTGTTTCGCTGATGAATCACTGGTCATACCACATACAGATGTGCACATAGAAGAGAGCTTGAAGTTTGTTGAAAAACCTGTGTCGATCGAGGATCGACAGGTTAAGAAGCTTTGAAGGAAGCATGTACCTATTGTAAAGGTAAAATGGGATGCCCGTAGAGGTCCCGAGTACACGTGGGAGGTAGAGTCCACAATGAAAGAAAAGTACCCTTATTTATTTCAGTAAATCTCGAGGTCGAGATTTCTTTTAAGGGGGTGAGGATGTAACACCTCAAAAATTCACGTCCTATAATGTATTGACACGTGTCATAAGCTCGAACGTGTGAAAGAATACTCTAGAGGGACTAAAAGTTGACAAACATGAAAATCATGTGAATATAAGGGTTCAAATTGTCAACAATGGATAAATATACTTTACAGTAACCCTACATAATGCTCATACCTTCAAACGAATAAATCATGGATCATACGAAGCTAAATATGAAAGAAAGTGAGAGATTATGAACTACAGGGGTTAAATGTGTCAACATGTTTAAAGTATACCTCTGAGTGACCTTTTAGCAAACCCGAAGCTTTGTAACGGTTAATTATGCTCACTAGAATGCACGATATAAATTTCATAAAGTTTCGTTAACGTATGAGAAAGTTATGATCAAATTCGTATACAAGGGGTTAAAGCATCAACATTGAAAATTATGACTTTTTCGGGTAAGCATGAAGTGACCAAGGACTTAATAAAGAGGGTATAAGTCTTAAAGCCCTTATAGGTAATTTGGAGGGTTCATAATGCAAGATATAAAGGTTAGTTGACCTTTCGAAGGGCCAAGGGACAAGATGCAACAACTTGAAAAAGTGAAATCTGATTACAAGGCCCAAGCGGGCCGCGTAGGCCCTAACAACACCTTACGCGGGCCGCGTTCGATCCCCAGTTACAGAAACTTTAGACAGCAGCCTATTTTCATGCTATAACCGGCTTTAATCAGATATTTCACTTCATGGGCGACCCCTAAATAATTCCTAGGCCCGTAGGGACATCTGTGGATGATCCACGGCCATTGCTAGGCTTGTGTGTCAATGATCTAGTGAGTTTTGAACACTATATAAAGGCCCTTAAGTTGCAACAATTGATCACACCTTCCATCTGCATTTGTGGAGCATCTCTGGAGCTCAAGTGCCTTCCCAAGTCCTTCCTAATCGTGCATAGGACTTCAGTAAGTATGCTTAACCTTTCTTAGTTGAGTTTTTACTTAGTTTTAGCTTAAAAGTCAAACCGTCGTAATTACCGTTTGACTTAGCGATTAATCATTATTGGTCCAGTGATTAGTCGAATTGAAGGTAGTTATAAGTTGGTAATTATGTGGGCATTAAACCCTTAAAAGGGCACCATCTGATTCCCAATCTAACTAGACCATTTGTCGGGACAAAGTTGATTAGAAAAAAGTCAACAGAATGCTAATATTCTAATTAACGCATAATTAACAATGTAGAAGGCATGAAACCTATTTTATCACTCATATAACTTGGTAATAAGTATAAGAACTGGTCTAAGCTGGTTTGATCCGACAATTTTCTGTTAAGACCCGGTTCGGAACAGAAAGTCGCAAAACTTTGACTTTTGCTTTGACTTCAGTTCTGACCCGATTTAGCATGTTTTAGAAATGCCTTAGAGCTTCCTTAGGACCAGGTTACATGCTAGTATAACCCTCTGTGATTATACACCTTGGTTCATTAGTTAACCAATTAATATGCATGATTCCGTTAATTGCCTATATGTTGACCATTATGCCATTTTCACCATAAAATGTGATTTTTGAAAATGTAAAAGAGTAGAAGCCTTAGTTACTGATTTATAAACTTGCACCCAAAATTTGACATCAGTTGGAGGTGTAGATTGAGAGTTATGCTCATTAGCGTAATTAGAAAGCTTTTTAGCGATTTAACGACATAATTAGCATATAGCCTATTTAAACCCACTTTTTGATATCAATATTTTTACCCAGTGATGTAATATATTATTTTGGGATTTTTGAAGATTTTTAATTTATTTTAGACTGAGCATAACTTAGAGTTATAAGCTTAATTCGGTAATTGTCGGTTTTAACCTTTCGGGCTATAAAATGAGTTCCACATATCTTTTTGACCCCAAACCTTTTGCAACTGATTTTGTATGATAAATAAATTATTTATACCTTCTAGAATAATAAAAATATCAGCTTTCTATATAGAACCCGGAAACGGCTTCTAATCGTCTTTTTAAGTGTTTTTAACGCATAATATGTACGAAAACTATTTTAAACATACAAGGGTGATACCTACTGATATTTAGGGTAAATTATAATATTTTAACAGTATGCAAAAGTGGTTTAACTCAGACTTCAGTTTTGAGCTTTTCGGGTTATGTGAAATTACCAAAATGCCCCTACGGTACATAGTTTGGTTATAATTGATAAATTTCACATATATGCAAAACCCTACTGTTATAACTTAGTAAATTAAGTATTTTTGCTGATTATATCAGACCTATAACTCAGGTTAATACTTAAACTCTTTTATAACCTTGTAAATGACCAAAATGCCCCTACGGGGCATAGTGTGTGTTTAAATTCGTTTCGGGCATAATAAAAGATATCTTACTGATGTCACAACATATTTAAGGCATATTAACTTTGGAAACCTGTATATGGCTCCTATGGTTACCCGTTACACCTCTTGCGCGTTCGGTTCGGTTTATGTAACTAGTTTACATAAACTAGCCTAAACGGGTCAAACCTTATTGTTTTTATCTCAAAATCCAGAATGTGTTTAGATTACCCATTTAAGACAAGTCTTCAAACTTGTCAGGTCTAAATCACATTCTATTCCGGTCTTCGCTTAAATCACGCGTTCAAACCGTACCGTTCTTTAAAACTAACCGGTCTAAGCTTAAGCTTAACTAAAGACCGTTAGAATTCTAATGGGTTATTATAAACCTTTGTTCCAGAATAGGAGGCCCAGTAAAAGCTACCCGCATTTGATATTTGTGAATTATACTTGCAAAGGTAAATACTTTTAACTTATTTTCCCTTATACGGGCTTGGGGTACGGTATATAAAATACCGCTTGGTTGGGCATTCGACCTTAATCGATTGGTGGTTAAGTATTATCGAGATGACCCGTTTAAATATGTTGTGTTTGCTTAACGCCTTTGGGAGGTTAATGACCATGTCCCGGATATCCTTGGCATCATTTTACGAAATGGCCACGACCTAAGCGCGGGATGTAGGCGTACACCCGTCAGTGCCAAAATAAATAATGTGGTGTGTCTATTGATCTTTAACCCTGCACGAACCAGGCTACTGAACGCATAAGGAACATGTAATTCTTTTACAAGTTTATTATATTTAAATAATTATCCCAAGTTATAAAGAGTTTGTGCCACGTGCATTCAAATCAATTTTTATTAAACTTTTCAAATTGAGTCAGTTGAATGTATTTACCAGTGTAAACTGACGTATTTTCCCAAAAAAGGTTAAGTGCAGGTACTATGCGAACTAGGTTGGCTTTCTCCTAGCGTCCATAATAAGTCTCGCAAGCTTGGATGTCAAAACTGTTGAACAATGTTTCCTATTTATTTTTGATCTATCTGTGGATTAATTTCAACTGTTGTGATACTTGATATTACAATTATATTCGGTTGAAATATATCTTTCATTTGCTTCCGCTGTGTATTTAAATATTGTGTTGCTTGACTGTAATGTTGCCAACCACGTCACGATACTCCCCCACCGGGCCCACCGGTCAAATGTGGAAATATCGGGGTGTGACATTTGTGTTGAGAGAACTCAGGATGCAGAACAAGGGTTACAGAAGGTTGCTCTTGAGAGCATGAGGTAATGTTTGTTGAATGTTGATATAGATAGTTGTTTTGTGATTTTGTATTTAGTGGAAGTATTGGTTTTTGTGAATATATTTTTTGGGAGTGGTGTTGGTGTAGTATATTTGAGATCTGATTGTTGTTTTGAATGTGAAAGTTGGAGGAGGATTTGGCGTTGAAGCAACAGTTGGAGCTTTATGTTGAGAGGACTCAGGATGCAAAACAACAAGGGTTATTGAAGGTTGCTCTTGAGAGCATGAGGTAATGTTTGTTGAGCGTTGATATAGATAGTTGTTTTGTGATTTTGTATTTGGTGAAACTATTGGTTTTTGTGAATATATGTTTTGGTAGTGTTGTTGGTGTAGTATGTTTGAGATTTATTAGGGTTTTAGATTCCTGTAAGGTGTTGATTGAGGAATATGTTAGTTTTGATAAGCTAAGGAGGTTAGGGTTACATGTTTTAATATTAGGGACAATATTGTATATGACATTAAACGCTTACAAGACGTGTCTGTGGTTTCTTAGGAGTCTTAAACATACTATCGCTATGTAGCGTATAGTTTGGGTGTCGCTATCGTTTGCTTTTCGCTATTGATAACTATGATCCCATCCTCCTTAGACCTTACCAATTGCTTTGCTATGGTTGGGATTTTACCGGGTATGGTTGTTGTTATGCCACTTTTTGCAAGAAACATGTAAAAATAAATTGAAAATGACAAAAATGCCCCTAAGTCAATAAAGAAGCCATATTTAATCTAAAACATGTTGAACCTCATTAAGTATAGCTGTGTACATTTTCCTTAAATAACTCATAGATATAAAATGGTATATTAATGTTCCATATGAACCTTGCCTTTAATTTACACCAAACAGCTCATTTCATGTGATACTGTGATGTGGCTGAGAATGGAAATGATCCCTTAGACTGGACTACAAGGATGAAAATAGCTATTGGATCAGCTAAAGGGTTGGCGTATACATTTACATAAGGATTGTGAGTTGTCAATTAGTAACTATTTTTTTCCTATTGCTATTAAACTGTCAATATATTTAGTTCTGGAAACTGTTGGAACTTACTTTTAACATTACAGGTCAACCTAGGATTGTTCATCGAGACGTCAAGAGTGCCAATATACTTCTTGACAACAATTTTCAGTCAAATGTAGCAGTTTTACTTATCTTTTAGCATAAATATCATCTTATGTTATTAATTGGAATCTTATATTCAGGTAGCAGATTTTGGGCTTGCACGCTTTATTTGTGATACAGAAACTCACATTTCCACATGTGTGATGGGAACCTTCGGGTAAGGGTTTTTTTCATTTTTCTTGTCATTTCACACACACACATATATAGGGTTAGTGTAAAAAGTTTTTTTTACCCTAAAAATGCTAAGCAGGAACTTGAACCATTGATCATAGATAATGAATGAATGCCGTGTTGGGTGGAGGGGTAAAATGGGTATAGCCAACCGTTGTTGACTCTTGACCAAATTCATTATAGCCAATCTAGGTGCCAATTTGCATATAGTGTTTTACACTTGTGTCTTAAATTACACATGCTGTTTCTTAAATCATACCCCTTAGAAGTGAGGCTAATATTATAATGCAAATGCAGTCCACAATCTAAATTACTCCAAATCGGATTAGACATATGTTCCATGTTAGTTAAATATAATTTGTTCTTTGAATCATATGAAAACAACTATCAAAAATAAATTTAAGTGCTTGAACCGTACCAATTGATCATTTTCAAAAACGACCGATTATATCCTTTCAGTGCTTTTATATTCTAACCTTAATATCTTTTGCTGAATTTGCAGATTATTTGTTGAGACTTATAAACTTTCTTTTAGCTTATCCTGTTGACTTTCGGGATGAAGAGCTTTTGTCAAATTATATATCCTTCTCCAGGTTTGCTATATTTCAGCCCGTGTATTGGTTTTCTAAAATTATCTTTTCTGATTATCAAATGCTTCAGCTGTTAAGGGGACACTTTCGTCATGTAATGTTGGTTTCGTGGCGTGAGTCGGAAAATATTGATACTTCTATTTATATAAATGAAATACGATTTTACTTTTAATCTGTTGATTTTCATGCATCATTGTATCTAGAACTTGCTTCAAAAATTACTTTCTTAACCTTCAGGTTACTGATACAGAGAAGAACCATGAACTCTCTAATTGGATTATTGAATTGAAATTGTAGAATGGGAAACCGTGGTGACGATGAATGTGGAGCCTGAAGATGAATCGTTTGTTGTTTCTGATGCTAATGTAAGTTTCTTACTGCCTCTTTGTATATCATGATATGGGTCAATATGTTTGTAGTTATGTTTGATAATGGTGGTTATGTTTGTAAACATCATGTTTTGTGTGTTATTAAAACTGCATGCAAGGTGTTTAGTGAAATGCCTGTGTAAGATTTATGTGAAATCGGAAAGCGGTCCCATACAAAATAAGCAGTTTATGCAGTTTGGTTGAGTTTTATTGGAGGTGTGTGTGGTTTTATGTTCATTTGGTGCGGCTTTATCGTTTTGCGATACGTTCTGTTGATTATCCTATCTTAAAAGAGCCTAACAGGCTCAATGCAGTTGTCGTTTTACCGTTTACAGGTCAAAAGTTTAAGTCTGGTTTGACTATTCAATATATGTACCTATTTATACCTAATTTATATATATCTTTTATGCGATTAAAGTGTTCTGTTTGTGTTTGGAATGTTTTCGAGGCTGCAGAGAAGAATGAAGTCCATTGCCAGTGGTAGTTCTCGGCGTTAAGAAGAAAATACGTTCCCACAATTGTCACGCAAATGGTCACGATGATAAGAATCAGGAAAACAAGCAGCGTAAATCCGTAAATGTAGTACACCTGCAAGTATTACATGGGTTAAATAAATGTAATTTTATACAAGAAGATTTAAGACAATTGCCTCTAAAGATTGTAGTAAGATTTAAGACAATTGCCTCTAAGTTGCTCTCCATCTCCGATCAGGCCTCCACTCCTAATCTTGAATCCCAATCCTAATCTAATCTTCTTCGATCGTCACCACCCAAAAGTTGCCTCTAAAGATTGTATTGATGGTAAGTTTCTGTATCGGATTTGAAGTTCTTGACATTTGATTTTGATATATTCGTTTTCAACTCAATCTCCCTCTTCAAAATCTTAAATCTTTGTTTGATTGATTTTAGGTTATTTGCATTCTAGAGTTGATTAGGGTTTTTCATCCACCTCCTATTTGGATCTGTGATCCCATGTTTGAAGTGGAGGGGTCCAACGGTTAGGGGCAAAAGATTTGGAAGCATGAGGAAGATAAGAGCCTATATTTTAACTTTTTCATCAATTTTGTTTTCTGCATAATTATGAGCCTCTTCGGTCTCGGCAGGCAAGACAAACAAATCTTTTAATCTTGCATCTTTATTATTATTGTTAAGGGTTTAATTTTATTTTCTTCAAGTTCTTGGATTGATCGCCTTTACTTTCTTGATCTGGGTACCCTTTGATTATGTTAAAGTTTTTTTTTTTAGATTGAATTCATGAATCTTGAAACTGGGTAGTCATGGGTTTGATCTAAGATGTAGAAAGTTAATACCTTTTTTTTATATTGGTGGTGTTTGTGACTTTTTATTGAATCTTGATTATGTTAGTATTAAGAAGGGGATCACAAAGTGCTGATTTTCATTGGGATTATTTGGTTGTAGACACTTTTTTGGTTTTTTTATTTTTTTGGGGTGTTTGTTAAAATTGGTGTTATAATCAGACTTACTGTGTTATGATTTTATGAGTTTAATCTGCATTGCTTAGAAAGGCCTCACTCAGGGTTAGTAGTAAAATATAACTTTAGTGAGTTCTGCATTGGTGTTTATATGTTCAAGTTTGACCGAATGGAAATTTTCATGGATCATCGTTCTTTATGCGTTTTAAAGGCTTAATGATTTAATATCAGTTATGTTAGACAGTTTCTGTGAGTTAATTAGGTCATGAAATTAGGTATTTAGGTACATTTAGAGTTTAGGTCATGAAATTAGGTATTTAGGTAATTTAAAGATCCTTTCTATTTGCTCAAACTAATTGTTGTCTCTTGCGTAGGTAGACTGGATCTGATGTAAGACTGTTCACCAACTTCGATTTCATCTTAGAGGTATGAACCATCACATTCAAAATACTAAACATTATTTCCGGTAACTAATTTTTATTCAATTTCTCCTGCATATTTCTAGGTTTCTACCTTTAGATCGTCTATAATTTGGGTTTCTATAAAATTTGTAGTAGTAGAATTGTTCAATCGCTTGTCTAAAGCTTATGAGCATGACGAAAATTCTGGATTTCTTCAATCGCTTATGAGCACTGGCTCCTTGAGTCCTCTTCAATCGCTTTTGTATGTTCATTCCTTTATCTGATTTCTTTTATTGATATTTCAGTGAGGCTTTTTTTGCATATCATATGCGCATCATCTTTGTAGTTAATCAGGTACCCAAATTATTGTTCTTGGTTCTTGATGTTTTTTTATGGTTCTTGATTTCAGAGATAAAGATTGAAACTTTAGGTGTTATGGATAAGTTACAGTGGGGAAACAGAATGTTAAAGAATCAACGGTTATGAATGGAAAATCAGATGGAAATAGAATTGTTGTGAAGAAAAAGATCACATCTCAACGTGTTGATCGAAGGGTTGTAATTGAACAAAATTCTCATCATCCTATTCCTCCTGTTCATTCTTCATCTCCTCAACGTATAAACAGGTAAAAAAGTTATTAAAATTTATTTATTATTATTTTTGTTATTTATTTTCACTCATATTTAGCTCAAATTGCTCTTAATCTTGTGTTTTCTTGATTTTGACCATATTTGCCCTTTGTTGATTTTTCTTAATTCATATTTGCCCTTTGTTGAATGCATCTATAAAGCCTTCTGTTTGTGGCCCAAATTGTTTACTACATTATCAAGCAAAGAGAAAGAAGAAGGTTTTATGGCAATGAAAGGGTGTAAACTCCCTCAAAGACCTAAGAAAACAGCCAAGATTATTAAAAGAACCTTACTTGCAATGGAGGTAGAAGACAGGTGTGTTATTACTCATCTTCAAGATAACCTCTTTCGAGTTCATGTGAGCAAGAAGAGAGAAAGACACAAAGAATGTGTCAAACACAGTTCAGATGATACAGGTTCAGGTAATAAGAAGAAACCCTCTGTTGAAGAAGAAACCAGTGATAGTGTTTTGGTGGAAAACGTGGAGGGGTCGGTGACATTGTCGAGGGTTGTCAGGAAATGCTACGTGGCATAGCGATTAGCCGAACACAACTAATAATCGTTATTAGTTGTGTTCGGCTGTTCGCTATGCCACGTAGCATTTCCTGACAACCCTCGACAATGTCACCGACCCCTCCACGTTTTCCACTAAAACACTATCACTGGTTGCTTCTTCAACAGAGGGTTTCTTCTTATTACCTGAACCTGTATCATCTGAACTGTGTTTGACACATCCTTTGTGTCTTCCTCTCTTCTTGCTCACATGAACACGAAAGAGGTTATTTTGAACATGAGTAATAACACACCTGTCTTCTACCTCCTTTCTATGCATTTTAGATACTCTTTTTTATGTACTATTGTTAATCAGTCGAACAAGTTTAATGTATAATAGCCGAGCAAGTTTAATGTATAATACGAATGTGAATTCATTAAATAATTTCACATCATATTTTACATATAAACGTAGGCTTACATTCAATGTTTACGATGTACCCGCGTCCACCTATGATATATTATAATATGTTTTTTAGTATTTAAATGATTTATTATAATCTGTTTTTTAGTATTTGATTTCGATCGTTATTAAACATACCCGTGTGTTCACACGGGTGTTACAACTAGTATTAAGTTATGATAAATAACATACATATCATCAACACCATAATAATATTTGATATATTTAAACATGTAAATATATTATAATATTAACAACAAAAAACATTTTTTTGTATTTCGTAGCATCAAAATATATACTTCAAATGAAAAGTTTATTTTTCAAATAAAAAAGTTTCAACAATGAAACATTACTAAACAAGAGTTAAAGGAAAATATATATAAAACTTAAAGGTTCAAGTATATATTTCCGGTAAACGAGTTTACAGTTTCGGATAATCGAGTCGGGTATCAACTAATTCCATACCCGTTCCATTCCCGCGAAACATTTTTTCCATACCCAAACCCGGCCCAATACTCGTCGGGTATACCCGTCCCAAATGCTATGGGTTTCGGGTATACCCGTCAGGCTCGGATACTTTTGCCATCCCTAATCTTTGTGATTACTTTTATGTGCTACAAATTGGATTTTGAATAGATAAATTAGGGTTCATTTTCGTAACATTATTAGTTTTGAAAAGAAGAATAAAGACGTATAACTGGAATACTTTTATTTTTAATAAAACTCATATTAACTCTACTATCTGTGATTTTACACATGATGGTTGCATGTAGATGGTTTCATATATGTTATTATTAAATTACATATGTATTTTAAAATAACTATCCCAGAAAAGATGCAAAACTAGTAACTAAATCGTATCATCTTGCAAGGCCGGCCCATTTGGCTAAGTTCAACCCATTTGGCTAAGTTCAAGTAAGGGCTTAGGGCTCTTAAAATTAAGGGCCTACTTTTTTGAAAATGTATATAATATGTGTATTAGATTTGGGATGCCAAAAATAAATGAAACAAATGCTATGTTAAAGCCCAAAACTAAATAAGACAATTATGAAAATAAGGCACAAATAGGGTCTATGTTTGTCCATTAGTACATTGTTAGTTCGCTAGCCGGAATGCTTTTTTTAACGGTCTTTGCTGCAAGTAACAAATGCGAATGGCAACTAGGGAAAGGGAATCTAGGGCAAATTAGGGCAATCGATGAAGCCGACAAACATAGGAATCTATAGAGGCACAGGTTAATGGCTAAAGTTCGGTGGTTACTAAATCGTCATTGACTCATTCTCGCACGGCTAATCCGGTTTAACAACTACTTTTTTTTTATAATCTAGTGATCTAAAACATATTTTATGTCTATAAACTCAACATATAACTTTATTTTTTTTAACTTCACTAACTATAAATTTTTTAGTTTATAATTGCAGGTCCTAAACCTGGGTAAAGAATAAGGATTTATATTAAAAAGTTTTTTAAAAGAGCCTTGACTTTTTAGTTTGCTTTGGGCCACCAAAACGTTATGTCAGCCCTGCCATCTTGTTACATGTATATAACTAAGAGAGATATATGTAATTTAGTTAATTACATATATGAAACCATATAAATATATGTAATTCATTTAATTTCATACATGTAATTTATTACAAAAAAGTTACAACTAAACTACTGAGTTGTACTTGTACTAAATTGTGTTCATCATGTTTTCCATGATTCCATTTCTATAGAATTCTGTTAGAATAGAAGAAGTCGGTTAACTTTGAAGATGAAAATACGGAATGGGGATATCAATAAAAAAATGTAGTTGTCTAAATCGAAATTGGAGAAATAAAAAATATGCTAACAGTCATTACCAAAGATCCCAAAATCGAAATAGGAGAATAAAGCCTTTTCAGCACTCCAATGGGATTGTGGTGCATTGGCAAAAGCAAAGCCTTTAAAACACCTAGGTTGGGAAGGGGAAGGTCTTGGGTTCAAGTCCTATAGATCACAGGGGAAGGGGAAGGTCTTGGGTTCAAGTCCTATAGATCACATGGGATTAAAGAAATTAGCGGTTCAAAAAAAAAAAAAAAAAAAGCCTTTTCAGCACGGTTACACAATTTCACCATGTCATATGATGAATCAATCATAAATTCATAATCACCTTTTCTATGCTACCTAAAACACCAGAATTTAGCTTTTGGGTGGCATCACATACTCTTAATCACATTTTATTGTTTCAGAATCACATATTTTTTTTTGTCACCAATGAACCTCCTAAACGTAATGCACTAAGTAAATTGATAGCAACACACCAAACTACAAATGAACTAAGAAGTCAAACTATACACATGATCAAATTAGAATTAATTTATTTTATAATACAGAAGTATACATTTTTTAACATCCAAGATCAAGAACTACTCAAGAAGGTTATTAGCCACTGTATAGACCAAATAATCTTTCCAATTTATCAACCATGTAGCCTGTTGTTCACGTTTGGCGATCAAAGATTTGGACTTTAGAACTAAATCGATATTTTCCACTGTACAAAATGATATTCCCAGTAAGAAGGTTTCCATTGGTGTGTTCTTTTCTTCTAATTACACAATTGTTGTAGTTTTGGCAATTCAGGAAACGATTTGAGAGAGTATCTAAAACTTAAAAAATGATGTTGACTAAAAAGCCCTTTATAAAAGTAGAAATAAAAATATTTTTCACTAAGTGACAGGTTATTTATAGTTATTATAATTGTGTAGTTTTCTTATGAATTACTCTCTGTATATAAAAATTATATTTGTATATATAAAATATGATTGAATAAATAATAGATAAAAAGAGTCGAGTCTAAGAAGAGCTAGAGCTTAAAAAACTATTAAGTATTCAAGCTCGAACTTTAAACTTGGAGCTTGAGATGAAACAAACCAAGTTGTTTAGCTCGATCTACGCTCATTTACATCTCTCTTCATGTAATTTGGAAAAACCCCCAATCCATATATTTAGTTTGTTGGACCAAAGTCAAAGTCTACTTGCATATTCAAGAATCAAGACTGCTTAAAGTTGGATAAGTCCATATACTCATGGCCTAAGTCTGAAAAGAAATAAGCAGCTGAATTTTGCAGCCATAAAAGAACAAAAACATAAATAACGCATACCGTGGTATCAAATGGATTGTATCCTAGCGCTATTAAGGTGTGTCGATATGGTGTTCCTTCACATATAATTGAGGATTCAAGTTTCATGACGATCATAATGTATAAGAGTAAAATTATAGAGCGTGTGTTAGCTATTAGACTACCCACTATGGTGATTGTTTTCACCAACCGGTTGCCACATATTACAAAAAGACAAAAGTCATATGCAATTTAAAAATGTAAAAATTAATTAAATGTTTCGACCGGATCGGTGGAACAACCAAAGGTTGCAAACGGTTGTTCAATATTATAATATATATTTTTTCTTTTTCTATTATTTAAGTTGTTATCAATATAGAATATTGTAATAAAGAATAATTATAAATTATATTTATTTAATAAAATATTGGTGTAGGTTGGGTTGTGAATGTGAGTGAAAAGTTGGATTGGGTTGGGTTGTGTAGGTGGAAGAGATAGAAATTTGTATTTTAATAAAAGATTGGGTTGGGTTGGGTTGTGATAGTGGATAGTCTTAAAGATATAGTTATGGGTCCCAAAACTCTTTTGGGGTAATTTTTTAAAACTTAAAATTGAGGGATCAGAAGCACCCAGTTCCCTTATCCACTGCTACAGCCCATCCAACGTCAATTATTCGTAAGGCTAAAACTTAGGTTCAGTACAATTGCTTTCAAAACAAAATTAAGAACATTTGAAGAGTCATAGACAAACACAAACACATGACATGTTGTAGTTAAGCACAAACAAATGATACGTTGCAATTAAGCACCCATGATACAATTGGTGTAAAAGACGGACATCAAAATATAATTCAAGTATAACATTACACAAACACATGATACGTTGTAATTAAGCACCCATCAAAATATGCAGACCAAGATGAAAACCGGTAGTCCACGCATGACCTAAACATGTACAACAAATTCGTTAGCATGATGCCAAGTACACATCCATAGGATAACTACAGTGTTCAAAAAGATGTTTAAAAACTATTACAAAAGACCATTTAGCATTCAAATATTGGGTCCATATATTGTAAGGTTATGTGCTATACCGCGTACTTAATTGTGACCTCTAGTTCATACATCATGTAGTTAGCCTAAGGTAGGTGTAGAACTCGCAAAAGCGAAGGTTCTACGTACCCCCACAGTATGTTTACGATCAATCAGGGCTTTATTAATGAATTTTCAACTCATCCCCTGATTTTGTAGCAAAAATCCACAATTATCACCAAGTATCAAATATTTTCACACAATCTAATATACTGCATATATAGATGTGGATAAGGTCAGAAACAAGCTCAATAAATGATATATTGTATATGGTATATAAAGGTGGATAAGGTCAGAAAAAGCTCAATAAAACATATGTTACACTGAAAAAAAATTAGTTAAAGTACTTATACTTGTTTTCCCCATTTGAAAAAAAATACTAAGTACTTATACATGGATATCCATGCAACATCATTCAGGAAATAGTCATCTGAAATGTTCATTCTGTGTTGCTAAAACTTCAACTACTGGAAAACATAAATCCCAGTTCATTACAAATCTTCTAAGTCTAAAAAATGAAAAAAAAAAAAAAAAAACAGTGCAAAAAAATTGAAATTTTGTTTTTTGAAAGATCGCAACTTTTTCTGTCAGTTTTTTATGTGTACATGAATCCTTAACTATAGATATATGTATATACATGTTTAAAATTGAAACACAAGTATAGTAAATCTATATTTGAAATGTACATATATGTACAATTGTGTATAAAATGATTCTATATATGTATATAAAGGGAGTTATGATTATAAACATGTTTTTTTTCGAGTGTACATATGTGTAAATACATGTTTAAAGCTATCATACATATATATTTCATAATATACACATATGTATAATTTAAAACTTAACAATACACACATATGTATATAGGTATGGGATCAGGAGAAAACTTAACAATCTTGTAACCGGGTTTCAGCACATAACATCCTGTCAGAGAACTTAATGAGGAAACATCCTCTGACCTCTCAAACATCCATACAATAACATGTACCATTTTTTTAAATTATATGGCGTTTTAGAAAGATGTGGCGTTTTTAGTGAATGTGTGGAGTGTGAAGCTTTTGTTTAGCTGTTGTAGTTATAGAATGAGCTTTTTTTTTTTGGGGGGGGGGGGGGGGGCAGGTAGATATTTGTTTTTTGCGGTAAAAAACATCAGTAATTTTTCTTGATGTGTATTTTTTTATCAATTGTTGTACCATGTAGGATGCAGACATATAATGTGACAGACAATTATGGCGTTTTGAAAAGATAAATAAATTCAATTTCCAATGTAGTGGCTTTTAATATAATAAATGTTTAGCAATAATGTTACCGTCTCTTCATTTTACTCTTTTGGAGTTACTGTTTCGTTCAGTTTCATCTGTCATTTTTTGGCGTTATATATAGCAACAACGTGCTTAGCTAGCATCCGTTATCACAGTTTTCATACTATTAGGCGTTTTGGTGTTTGTAGTTTTTGGCGTTTTATACTCAATTTTTTTTATTATTAGAGAATTAGATAATAAACAAAAGAGAATTAGATAACAAACAATAGAAAATGAAAAAAAAAATTAAAAATTCTAATATAATTTCTTATCCAAATCTTCACTGTCATCAGCCTCTTCTTCTTGAACCTTTTTGACGTTTTGAACCTTTTAGAATACCTTACATAGATGCTAATTTTCCTACATAATGTCCGTCTTTAGAAGAAGCTTATTTTTAGTGGCATCCTGTATTTTGGTTTGATATATGCTTGTTTAGTAGGGGTGTTAAAAAAACTCGTGGCTC
This sequence comes from Helianthus tuberosus, assembly GCA_030545235.1. Taxonomy (NCBI): domain Eukaryota; kingdom Viridiplantae; phylum Streptophyta; class Magnoliopsida; order Asterales; family Asteraceae; genus Helianthus; species Helianthus tuberosus. The sequence continues at coordinate 173,347,309 of CM060351.1, forward strand.
GCAGCTCGCTCGAAACTCGCTCGAAAAAAGCTCGAAGGAAGCTCGGCTCGAAATTGGCTCGGTTTTTAACGAGCCAGCTCGGCTCGTGAGCTCGCGAGCTGGCTCGATAAGGTTTACATCCTTCATTTTTTTTTGTCCCACATCGCTTAGAAAACAAAAACTAAGGGAGTATTTCCCATATAAAAGAAGGTAAAGACAATGTACAAAGTGAATTAACTATTTATACTTGCATATTTAGCCATATGGTTAAATTAAATGGCAATTATAGCCCTTAGTCTATGAAGAAATTCATTTTTAAGGGCTTTTTAAGTAGAAAATTGTGCGGTTTTTTGTTAGTTCGAGCCGAGCCGAGCTAGCTCGAATTCTTATCGAGTCGAGCTCGAGCCTCAAATCTCAGCTCGATTTGAAATTCGAGCTCGAGCCGAGCTCGAGCTGGGTCTAGCTCGGCTTGACTCGGCTCGTTTACAACCCTATTGTTTAGTGACATGTTGAAGACCAATGTCTGCTCGAATGTATTGATCCTTTCATGCCATCAATATATCCATCAAGAACAAAGTGACATGATGACATATTAGTGTCATCAGTCTCTTTTTCTTGAATATTTGTCCATCTCATTCAACAAAAGCTTATAGAGATACCCACCTCAGAGAAGAATCCATCAGTGAAACTTCATTCAGAACAATACTCAATATAGAATAAACGAGGATTCCCATCTGTGGTTTTTTAACTATTTTTTTGGCGTTTTTAAAGTGAGTGGTTTCTAGGAAATATGACGTTGTTTTTGGGTGTGATCAATTGATTGTGCAGAGGCGTCTCTCTTATAGGATGTTTTTGGTGCGTAGTTTAAGCGGGATTTTATTATAATAAATGATATTAATAAAGTAACCGTCTTTTCAGTTACTGTGTGTATTTTTACTGTTTTTTGTTCAGAGGGTTTTTATGAGTTTAGGGTGATAGACGTCCCATCTTCCAAGTTTGTCGTTTTTTTAATGGCGTTACGTAGTTTTTGGCGTTTTTTTGAGTTTTTAATAATACTTGTCCAAATTAATTTTATTATATTTTGGGAGTTTTTGGCGTTTTATGTTATGATGGCGTTTCACAAGCATTTTGTCTGTGTGCCGTTTTTATTAAAATAATGCATTTTGTTATTAGCTGAAAAATACATAACAAACAACAGAAAAAGAAAATAAAAAAAATAAAAATAGAAACAATTCATCTTCCAAATCTTCACTGTCGTCAGTCTTTTTCTTCTTTGAAACATGTTCACTGGCGGTTTGACTTTGGTATGCTTCATTTTGTTTTTTTTGTTGTTGAAGTAGCTTTTTTTGTGGCCGTTTGGAAGCACAAATGAGGTGAGTTTTTTGTTTGAAGTTTATCTTTATCTTCATCTTTATCTTCAACACACTTATCATTGTCATCCGTCTCTTCATGCCATTCAAATATTCATCAATAACAAAGCATAGAAAATGACATAAGTCTGACACCAGCATCTTTTTCTTGAAGATTTATCCATCTCATTCAGCAAAATGTTATTGTGTTACACCCCCTCAGCTAATAATGCATTCTGTGAAACTTCGCGTAGAACAATATTGAATACACAAGAAACGATGTTTGCCATTTTTGACGTTTTTACTGAGAAAATAGTTTATCTAAAAGAAACATCGATTAGAATCTTTGATGTTTGAGTTTTTGGCGTTTTCTAAGATGATTGGTATATAGTAAAATATGGCGTTTTGAGTTTGGTGTGTTTGATGTTTTGGGTTTTTTGGTGTTTCTAAGATGAATGGTATGTAGTAGTAAATATGGCGTTTGCGGTTCGGGGTGTGTTTAATAAATGTCTGAGGTTTTTTTGTTTATATAGGATGTGTTTTGGCCCGTAATGGTGTTTTATTCATGAGTTTGACGTTTTTGGTAGAGAAGTCTAAAGACCCTTTAACCCTTAATGAAGCGCGCCCACTTAATAGAATTGGTGTTATTTACGAAAACGCCACCGCGCCAATCTAGTCCATAGATTGTTTTGATCGGATGATCCATATGCGTTCTCAGTGTTCTCACACTTTTCACCGTTTTCTCTAAATCCTGACCCTATGTATATATTAATCAAAATTATTATTATTATTATTATTATTATTGGCATAGAGAAAATGTGTGTTCTAGAATCATTCTCACGGTTCTCAATTAACATGTGTTTTTCTTATGATTCATACCCTACATATATTGGAGGGATCATGAGAATACTATTTTTATTAAGAAAACTAAACAACTCTATATTACATATATGCAATATATATATACTGCATATATTCAACAAATGATATATGCAATATATACTCCATACATGTTATACATAGTTTTTTAGTTCTCTCACGAACAATGTTTTCGTATGATCCTATCACGACACACACATATATATATGCTCCACCAAATAGATGTTGGGATTTCCCATAATTCACATTATGTTCTATGATGGTTGTGTGGACCCTACAAGTAGTGATTTTTTCCCTATGTCCAAATAATGTAAGAATGACCAACTCTTTTGTAAGTGCACCTAAGTTTGATAAATGCTGGATGCTTCTGTTCGAAGAATCTTCAAGGACTTGTTATGAAATTTGGTGAAATTCTATGATATCACTGCACAAATTCGGACATGTATATGTCATCATAGGGTCCGAATTTGTAGTTCTTGATTTGTCAGAACTTATAAGTTCATCATAGGGTGTCCGAATTTATGGCTATAGCTTGTTAGTACTTATGGATTAGGTTAGGTTTGTGAGAACTTATGAATTTACTTGTCAGAACTTATAAATTCTTTGGGGTTGTCCAAACTTATAAGTTCTTAGGGTATTTGTCCGAATTTGTAGTTCTTTGGAGTGTTAGTCCTTATTTGTTAAGTACTGACAATTGTTTCTTATTGTTTTGTCCGTATTTAGGTCTAAAGTTTTATTTGTAAGGACTTATGTGTCCATACTAAACTCTATATATATATATATTCTCAGTGAATGAATGAAACAGTGGTGCTTTTTGAGAAAACTTCTCGTGCAAGATTGAATTCTAGAGTAAGAAACAAAACCCTAACTTTGGATGTTTATCACTGTGTGTGATTTTTTTATTGTGAATACTCAGTGTATTTATTGTTCTCTCATCTTCTATACCTTCTCTACGAGCTCTACGTTGCGGTACGAGACACGTGGTGGTGTCCACACATCGCGTGTGTGTCGACCGATCCGGGTTTCGTGTGTTCGAGGTGTGTTCGTTGAAGGAAGACGACCTTACATCTTTGTCTTTCATATCAAAATATATTTGAGGTTTGCATCGAAAGTTTTATCAACATGAATCTTAATCCATTGAAATTGTGTATTCAAAGTTTAGTTTATGAAAGATGTGTGAGGCGTATAATTTTGTTTAAGGGAACCTAGCGGCCACATGTACATTGTCGTACCTTAACACATGATGGGAAGCCAAATCTAGTGATGTAGTGGGCTGAACATGAAATTGAGTTTTTCACACAACCTAATGTTCGTGATTTAGAAAAGGTTGGACCATAACCCTTCCCAACAACCATAGTTAGGCAGAATAAGGGTGAAGGCACACTTGTGAGTGTTGTAGGATGTTTTCTCAGTTCTTATTCTAGTGAAGATACTGATGAGATAATGTTAGGGCGAGTATTTATCCACGAACAGGAATTAGGATGGATTAACAACCTTTTATCGATCTATTGCTAATTTGGGCAACAAGGCTCTTCAGGAAATGGTAATTGGAGGATTAGTGCTAGGACTAGGAAAAGGAAGACATCAAGGATCTAGTGTTAACAATGGTTAATCCCAATCTCTAGATTGGCGGATCCCCCTTATCTGTGGAAGTCGATTCTGTCCTGGGGTGCATTAAAGTCTTACCCTAACACTGTTGCTCAAGACAGACAATGAGATTATACCTATTGCCGTAGGCACTATTTGGAGGAGGTTGGTTTCTATGGTGGCTATGAAGAAGGTGGGGAAAGAGATGGCCAATTATTTTGGTGATTTTCAATTCAGGGTAGGGATTCCTAGTGGGGAGGAGGTTGTGCTACGTAGCATGAACATGGTTTTAAATAAGTTCCACTCGGATGGGTTGTCGGCTATTCTTACGATTGATTTCTCTAATGCCTTCAACCTCTTGGATAGGACGATGGTACGATTATAGGAGACACTATTGAAGTGACTAAAGCTTTGGATATCATCAGGACTGAGGGACCATGTTTGGGGATTGAGCATAACATCAAGAAAACTGAGGTCTTTTGGCCATCGTGTAATGGGGTGAAAGTGAAGGAAGGCTTGTTACCCAATGGGATTAGGAGGCCAGAGTTGGGTATAAAACTCCTCGGGAGCGGAATGTTAGTCGTGTAAGGACCTTTAAAATTATCTTAAATGACCCGTAAGTAGAAACCCGGACCCCTGAAACCCTGTTGTGCATGAAAAACCAAGAAAACCAAATTTTAGGGTTTCACGCGGGCCGCGTAAGGGTAAGCCTAGGCTTACGCGGGCCGCGACAGTTCACCAAAACTCTGGGGCAACCCACAGGCCACGTGGCAGCCCTAGGTGTGACACGCTAGCCCTAATCTACTAATAGACCTCCACGCGGGCCGCGTAAGGATCGGCTTAAGGTTCACGCGGGTCGCGACAGAACCATTTTTCACCTATAAATAGCTTGGATCAGGAGCAGTTCAATGGTGTCGAAACCAATTCACAAAAACGAAATATCACTGCTCAAAATCGTAATTTTCATTAGGGAGGCGCTGCTACGATACAGGGTATTAACTCGATCGCTGCTACGATTCAATGTCCGATCGATTGAAAGAATTCGACGGATGTTTAAGTATAGCACTTTGTCATTCGTTGTGAGGGTTTTAATCTCGTGAGTTATCATAAATGCTGTATTAGTTACTGACCTACTTCGTGTGCATTGTTATTTAAATTAGGTTCCAAGGCTAATCAGTAGGCTATATTCTGCTCGTTAAATATGCAAAGTGAGTCATTCTCTTTTATCAAAAGTGTTTTACAATACTCCAATTATTTTCAAAGGTTATAATTACAGGGATTAAGTCGTGGTTATCTTGAATCACTGGCTAGTGGGGTATTGTGCACATTACTAATTTCTCACGGTTAGGCTAATAAATCCTAACAGTGATAATCATCACTACTTGGGGAAAGACCCAATAGTGGTATGACCATCGTCACCAGGTGACACGGCGCCAGATAAAAATAAGATAGAAGCCATTGTAATCGCTCTTATGCTGTAATTTATAACTATGTGTCATTTTATCAAATTTGAGTGACTCGCCAGTATTTCCCCGCTGATAAAATATTTTTAAAACATGTTTTAGGCGACCTACTGTGAATCAAGGAAAACGTGCTACGGAGCACTAATAAGATTGAAGAGGTGGCTTAGTTAAAATAAATAAACATGTTTTGGAAATCAGGGAATTTCCTTGTGAAATTTCTTTATTGTAAATTACGGGGTTTATCCCGAATTATGAAATAAAATAATCGGGCATTTTCAAGTTAAAAAGATCCTGATAAATCTTCCGCTATCAAACTCAATTAAATAAATACCACGGGTTCCTGTCCCGCGGCTCCTGACCGGGTCAAACCGGGGTTGGGGCCGTGACAGGAAAATGTGGTATCAGAGCCACTGATTTAAGCCAATTAAGTATCTGGAAATACTTAATTTTTCCTGATTACTATCTTGTGAATTATGTGCTTTTAACTGACTACTTGTTAGTTATAGTATGGGTAAGCAAAGAATCTCGGACATCTATCGTCAATTAGATAGTACACCAAAAAATAAGGGAACCTCATCCCAATCAAATTCCTCAAGATACTCAGCAGATACTGAGGAAGGAATATTTGTCCGTAAGGCACAGTTTGAGGAACCACTTACCCCTAAGAAAAGAAATTTGATTCTTAAGAAAAGTCAAAGGAAAATAAAGAAGTCACAACCAAAAGGAGTAGGCATCAACCCACCATGGGAAGATGAATTAGACGAAAAATGGGCAAATCTCTACATGTTAGCCACTACAGCAGTAAATGCTAACTTATAGATAAACCGCCAAACAAGTACTAGCACCTATGACACCTACAAGCCTACTAAATAACCACTAGTATATTTCAAAATTTCAGTTGTAATAACTATCTAGCAATAGTTCATTTTAATCAAATAAATTGTATTTAAGTTTTCTAAATTACTATTCTGTGAAAATTTAATTAACCTAAAATTTTGTGTGTTTCTTCATATCTGCTAAACAGTATGAATGAATTATCTGAAGCTCTTCAAAATCTCAACCTCTACCCTGTTAACATAGAAGTTTCCCAAGACTTTACCGGTTATTGTGCCGATGTGGAGGAACTATGGAATTTCAAACCCAACCTCCGAAAAAACCTAAGCCAAAGAAGAGAAGAAGAATTGTGGGCTGGAGGCGTGTGCGCAGGAGGAAACCAGCGACACGGAAAGCTATAAAACCAGAGGATCCCAAAGGAAAAGGCAAAGAAATAGAGATTGGGGAAAGTTCCAGGCAGAACCAGGAAATGCCACCCTAGGAAGAGTTGGACCATAAACTAGCACTTAGTGACCTCATCGGACCTGCCGGTGAAAACCTTTTTAATTACCCAACGGAAGCACAACTTCCAGTTGACCTAGAGCCTAAAATCCCAGATCCTATTATCCACTCCCAACCTCTACCAGCAGAATTGGAAGAATGGTGGACCACCGACTGGCAGTTTCAGAATCTCCTAAACAACCCTAATACCTTTTTCCCTCAGTTTGACCCTGAACCTCCACTACACCCACCAATGAGCAATGAAAACTTAGCGGAACTCCGTCATTATGGTGAGGAGCTGGTTAACGCAGGGAATCGAATCAGGGAAGTAGGGGAAAGAATCTCTTGGAAATACGACGAGAGGGAACGTCGTTTCTAAGATGATAGCTGACGGGGATGGTGTGACTATGGTTATGTGGTCGTAGGAATGTGTGTTTAATAATAATAATATCATCATAAAAATATAATTATGTATAATACTTAAAAAATAAAACTTTGTAAAAAAAAACCAGTGTGTACGGATGCATATTATATATATATATATATAAAATATTGAATATTGGAAAATCAACAATCTTGGCAATACATGTTAATGTGTTTATGTGTAATTGTTTTTGTTATGATTACTTGTTAATTATTCTTCTACTAATAACTCATATATATTAATTACCAGATGGCACATGCTGGTAATGAACAAGTTAACGAGGGTAACCAATCCGTGCAAAACAATGAGGATCAATTTCTGAATAGGCAAGATATCGAGAATATCGTTGCTCAGGGAATAGCCAATGCTATTCCAGCAATCATTGCTGCTGCTCGGAATCCAGTTGAACCTCAACAAATTATTCCTAATAAACGTACTCAGGAAGACAACTTCAGTAATAGTGTAAACGGAGGCGGCAATCATACTAATAACAACAATGACGGAATGCAAGCTCCACTCCTTAAGAAAATGAAAGCTGCAATGCCTGGTTGCACTTACAAGGAGTTTCTTGCCTGTAAACCAGTTGAATTTGCAGGCAACGAAGGGGCAACTGCTGCACTGCGTTGGTTAGAAAAAACCGAAGCAGTAATTACAATAAGTAAATGTGCCGAGGACGACAAGGTCATGTACGCGTTGCATCTTTTTAAAGAAGGGGCGCTAGAATGGTGGAATACGGTACTTCAAGCCAAAGGAAGAAATGTGGCCTATGCCATGAGTTGGGAAGAATTTAAGCGGCTAATAGAAAGAAAATTCTGTCCCGAATATGAGAAAGAACAAATGGCGAATAAATTTCTGAACCACCGGATGGTGAATGTAGACTGTCGAGGGTATACTTCGACATTCTTCGAGTATGCGAGAGTAGTACCAACCCTGGCTTCGCCAGAACCGGTGCTTATTTCCCGCTATATTTGGGGATTGATTGGCGAAATCCGTGATATTGTTAAAGCTGCGAGACCTCGCACTATTGACGATGCAGTGGAGTTAGCTAACACCCTAACTGACGGGTTGGTGCGTCGCGAGAAGAAAACCGGAAGAAGGAGGTAGCTCAGAAGATTACCCAAGGATTCCGTACGGGTAACCGTAGTAATTTCAAGAAAAAGGGAACTGGCAATCTTCCACTGTTCCATTTTGCAATGCCTGCAAAAGAAAGCATTTTGGAAGATGCAAAGGGTATTGCAATTTCTGCAAAATCCCGGGGCATCAAGAAGAAGATTGCAGGAAGAAGAAAGCCACAATCTGCTATAACTGCGGAGAGGCTGGACATTTTAGGCCAGACTGCCCGAAATTGGCCAAACCAGCTGATAACAAAGCCAAACCTGCAGAAGTAGCTACCAAGAAGAACGCAAGAGCCTTCCAGTTGACTACTCAGGAAGCAGAACTAATCCCTGACGTGATAGCTGGTACGTTCTTAGTTCATGACGTTTATGCAAAAGTATTATTTGACTCTGGTGCAAACCAAAGTTTTATAAATACTTCATTCTGCCAAGCTCTTAACCTACCTTTAACCAAACTTAGACAAATTTTTACGGTAGAAACGGCAGATGGGAATTCTGTTAACATAGATAAGGTTTGGCGAGAAGGAAAGATAGAACTCTTAGGTCATAAATTTTCTGCAAACCTATTACCTATGAGTTTAGCCGGATTCGATGTCGTATTAGGAATGGATTGGTTAGTAGCCAACCATTCTCGAATTCTTTGTGATAAAAATTCCATAGAAATTCATACACCCACTGGAGAATTAGTGGTGATTACAGGAGATAAGCCACGTAAGCCAATAAAATTCATTTCAGTCATGAAATTGGCTAGTTATTCAACAAAACAAGAAATAGTGTATATGATTTCAGCAATCATTAACACTAAAAGTAAGGAACTTAAGGAAATTCCAGTAGTATCAGAATACTCGGATGTATTCCCAGAAGAACTACCTGGATTACCACCTGATAGGGAAGTAGAATTTAGAATTCATCTAATTCCTGGAACTACACCGATAGCCAAGGCACCTTATCGGTTAGCACCTACCGAAATGCTAGAATTGAAAAAGCAGTTAGATGAATTGCTAAGTAAAGGATTTATACAACCTAGTTCATCCCTTTGGGGAGCACTAGTGTTGTTCGTAAAGAAGAAAGATGGGTCAATGAGAATGTGTATTGATTACAGGGAATTGACTAAGGTTACAATTAAGAATCGATACCCATTACCTCGGATCGATGATCTTTTCGATCAACTTCAGGGAGCTAGATACTTTTCTAAGATAGACTTACGCTTCGGATACCATCAGTTGAAGGTACAAGAAGAAGGCATACCTAAAACTGCTTTCAGAACTAGGTATGGTCATTACGAGTTTACTGTCATGCCCTTCGGACTAACAAATGCTCCAGCAGCATTTATGGACATGATTAATAGAATCTGTAAACCGTACCTGGATAAATTCGTAATTGTCTTCATTGACGATATACTTATTTATTCTAAAAGCTAGGAGGAGCATTGTGAGCACCTGCATGCACTCTTAACTTTGTTAAGAAAAGAGAAGCTTTACGCCAAATTCTTGAAGTGTGAATTTTGGCTACAGGAGGTAAAATTTTTAGGACACATGGTGAATCATGAAGGTATTCACGTAGATCCTGCTAAGATAGAAGTGATCACCAAATGGAAAGTCCCGCAGTCAGCTATGGAAATTAGAAGTTTTCTAGGATTAGCCGGATATTATAGACGATTTATTAAGGATTTTTCCAAAATAGTTGTACCATTAACTAAGCTAACTTGTAAAGCAGTTAAGTTTGAATGGGGACCCAGGCAAGAAGAAGCTTTTAAGATATTAAAGCAAAGATTAACAAATGCCCCAATCCTTGCTTTGCCAGAAGGGACAGAAGATTTTGAAGTATACTGTGATGCTTCGAAACTAGGATTTTGATGTGTGCTAATGCAACGTAAGAAGGTAATTGCATATGCCTCAAGGCAATTGAAAAAGCACGAGAAAAATTATACGACTCATGACTTAGAATTAGCAGCCATAATTTTTGCCCTTAAGATTTGGAGACACTATCTGTATGGAAGTAAGTTTACTATTTATACAGATCATAAAAGTTTAATATATATATTTGGGCAAAAAGAGCTGAACATGAGGCAAAGAAGGTGGATGGAAATCCTAATTGATTACGACTGTGATATTCAATATCATGAAGGAAAAGCAAACATAGTTGCAGATGCCTTAAGTCGTAAGTATCATGAAAAGCAAAAGAGAGTTCGTGTTCTTAGATTAAGTTTACAATTAGACTTAATGAAATAACTGAAAAACATCCAAGAAACAGCAATCAATGACAATGCTGAAGGGATGAAAGGATGAATAAAGGAATTAGAGCAAGGAAGTGATGGAATTTGGAGATTCCATAAGAAACGAATTTGGGTACCTAAGCAGGGAGAATTAAGAAATAAGATTCTAGAGGAAGCCCATAAATCTAGATATACCATGCACCCAGGAAACAATAAAAGGTACCAAGATTTAAGAAATAATTTCTGGTGGATAGGGATGAAAAAGGACATAGCTATATATGTTTCTAAATGTCTTACTTGTTCACAAGTTAAGGCGGAACACCAAAAACCCTCAGGTCTACTACAACAACTAGAAATGCCTGTATGGAAATGGGAACTTATAACTATGGATTTTGTTACTAAGTTGCCCAAAACCAGAAAAGGTAATGACGCGATTTGGGTAATTGTGGATCGATTAACCAAATCAACTCATTTTCTACCCATAAAGGAAACCTTTAGCATGGAAAGGTTAGCCAAGTTATACGTAGATGAAGTAGTATCCTTACATGGAGTCCCATTCTCCATTGTATCGGATAGGGATAGTCGTTTCACTTCCCAGTTCTGGACCAGTTTCCAAGAAGCAATGGGGACCCGACTAAACTTAAGTACTGCATATCATCCTTAAACAGACGGACAAAGTGAAAGGACGATCCAAACCCTGAAAGACATGCTTAGAGCATGTGTCATCGATTTTGGTGGAAACTGGGATGACCACCTACCCTTAATTGAATTCTCCTATAACAATAGTTATCATTCAAGCATTGAAGCTGCCCCGTTCGAAGCACTGTATGGACGCAAGTGTAGAACTCCAGTTTGTTGGGCAGAAATAGGAGAAAGTCAATTATCAGGTCCCGAAATAGTACAAGAAACTACCGATAAGATCACTCAAATCAAGGAAAGACTAAAAACGGCTCAAGATCGCCAGAAGAGTTATGCAGACAATAGGCGTAAACCGTTGGAATTTCAAATTGGAGATAAAGTACTTTTAAAAGTTTCTCCTTGGAAAGGAGTAGTTCAGTTCGGTAAGAAAGGAAAGCTAAGTCCAAGATACGTAGGACTATTCCCAGTGATCCAACGTATAGGACCAGTCGCCTATCGCTTACAACTACCAGAAGAACTGGCTGGAGTACATGATGTATTTCATGTATCCAACCTCAAGAAATGTCTATCTGACGAATCTTTGGGAGTACCTCTTCAAGATGTAGAGGTAAATGAGAAGTTAAAATTTGTAGAGAAGCCACTGCAAATAGAAGACAGAAAGGTCAAATTTCTCAAACATAAGCGACTAGTGCTGGTAAAAGTCAAATGGGATTCAAAGAGAGGACCAGAGTACACTTGGGAGCTGGAATCGGAGATGAAGCGAAAGTATCCTCACTTATTTCAATAAATCTCGAGGACGAGATTTTAAATAAGGTGGGGAGGATGTAAGGACCTTTAAAATTATCCTAAAACGATCCGTAAGTAGAAACCCGGACCCCTGAAACCCTACTGTGCATGAAAAACCAAGAAAACCAAATTTTAGGGTTTCATGCGGGCCGCGTAAGGGAAAGCCTAGGCTTACGCGGGCCGCGACAGTTCACTAAAACTCCGGGGCAGCGCACAGGCCACGTGGCAGCCCTAGGTGTGACATGCTAGCCCTAATCTACTACTAGACCTCCACGCGGGCCGCGTAAGGATCGGCTTAAGGTTCACGCGGGCCGTGACAGAACCATTTTTCACCTATAAATAGCTTGGATCAGGAGCAGTTCAATGGTGTCGAAACCAATTCACAAAAACGAAATCTCACTGCTCAAAATCGTAATTTTCATTAGGGAGGCGCTGCTACGATACAGGGTATTAACTCGATCGCTGCTGCGATTCAATGTCCGATCGATTGAAACTATCCGATGGATGTTTAAGTGCTGCCCACGTTAGGGCCATAGTTTGTCATTAGTCGTGAATTCGACGGATGTTTAAGTATAGCACTTTGTCATTCGTTGTGAGGGTTTTAATCTCGTGAGTTATCGTAAATGCTGTATAAGTTACTGACCTAGTTCATGTGCATTGTTATTTAAATTAGGTTCCAAGGCTAATCAGTAGGCTATATTATGCCCGTTATATCTGCAAAGTGAGTCATTCTCTTTTATAAAAAATGTTTTACAATACTCCAATTATTTTCAAAGGTTATAATTACAGGGATTAAGTCGTGGTTATCTTGAATCACTGGCTAGTGGGGTATTGTGCACATTACTAATTTCTCACGGTTAGGCTAATAAATCCTAACAGTGATAATCATCACTACTTGGGGAAAGACCCAATAGTGGTATGACCATCGTCACCAGGTGACACGGCGCCAGATAAAAATAAGATAGAAGCCATTGTAATTGCTTTTATGCTGTAATTTATAACTATGTGTCATTTTATCAAATTTGAGTGACTCGCCAGTATTTCCCCGCTGATAAAATATTTTTAAAACATGTTTCAGGCGACCTGCTGTGAATCAAGGAAAACGTGCTACGGAGCACTAATAAGCTTGAAGAGGTGGCTCAGTTAAAATAAATAAACATGTTTTGGAAATCAGGGAATTTCCTTGTGAAATTCCTCTATCGTAAATTACGGGGTTTATCCTGAATTATGAAATAAAATAATCGGGCATTTTCAAGTTCAAAAGATCCTGATAAATCTTTCGCTGTCAAACTCAATTAAATAAATACCACGGGTTCCTGTCCCGCGGCTCCTGACCGGGTCAAACCGGGGCTGGGGCCGTGACAAGTCGGGATGCCGATTATATCAGCAGTAGTTTAGCTGTGAGAAGGGCTTCATGTGCGGTGGACCTTATGCGATTTCTACCTCGTTTGGGGGACCTTCAATGCGAGCTCCTTTTTCTTCGCTTTTGTATGGGGGTTGTTAAGCTAATGTTCGGCCTACGAACATGCCAGCCCATGTTTGTTAAGGAAGTTGTTACTGTTTTCTACAATGGCCTCCGGGATGTGATTGAGGATATTGTGGTTTGTGAGGGCCCATTTATCGATGGTTTTCAATGGAGGTTGGCATCCTTGCCAATTCCTTTTGGGGTTTAGGCCTTTATTCAACGGGTGATGTATGAACATACGATTTCGTGGCCCCAAGTGCCTAAACTTTGAGTTTACAAGACCAAATTCTGCGGGACAGTGGTATTGATGGGTTGGACTCCGATTAAGGGTATGCGTTGGGCAGTTTGCATAAGTCCCTTTCTGATCTTGATCTTGGCGGGTTCGCTACTAATGATACCCCCACCCCCGCCAAATGCCCAAAATACTCTAGTGAGTGGCTTATATTGTAAAACCGTCCAGAGAATTTGGGAGAGACGTTTGGCCTATCCCCAAGCTAGAAAGTTGTGTTAGAGTGTCTACAAGGCCCTCATGCTCAATATTTTCTAACCGTTATCCCCATTAAAGGGCTAGGCGAACACATTTCACCGTTGGAATATGGGGCCAAAAAACCTGTTAATGATCCCTTTATTCCAGGATGCGGCTTGCTCAGTTTGCTGTAAGGTTTGCTTGGATAACTTTGGGGAGCATGTGGTCCATTGCAAGGAGTTGCTGGCCTTTAAATACAGACATGACTTGGTCATAGATGTCCTATGTGATGCGCTTAAGCGGGCAGGGAACTCCGCCAAAAAAATAACTCCTATGAATTTTCTGACAGACCAGAATGAAGGGAGGTCCACTCTTTGCCTAGCGGATGTTCTCGTGTTTGGTTTGCTAGGTGGTAAACACACTTGTGTGGACCTTACTAGAGTGTCCCCCCTTGTTGGCCTTAGGGAAAACGGGTTCTTGGCTGGCCACTGTGTTGAAGGCAGAATCCGGGAAAGTTGCTAAGCCTGCAAAGGAATCAAGGTTTTGTTCGGTAGGATCGGATTTACTATTCAAAATGGGGTTACGGCGCAGCTTGTTGCCCGTTTACTTGACATTTTACTGCAATTTTTTTTGAATTTTTATATGGAATGAAATATATAGCTTGGTTCTGGCGGTTCTATCATCGGCTGTGAATGGTGAGCAACATGTGAGATGGGCATCAAGGCTCTAAAGTCGATGTCAATTGGTGGATTAATGTTCAAATTAGAATAATTGTAACATAGATTTAGAAGTTATGATTAGACCATGCAACATAGATTTAGAAGTTATGATGTTCATCACTGTGTGTGATTGTTGATTGTGAATACTCAGTGTATTTACTGTTCTCTCATCTACTACACCTTCTGTACGAGCTCTACTTTACGGTACGAGACCCGCGGTGGTTTTCGCACATCGTGTTTGTGTCGATCGATCCGGGTTTCGTGTGTTCGAGGTATGTTCATTGAAGGAAGACGACCTTACCTCTTTGTCTTTCATATCAAAATATATTTTAGGTTTGCATCGAAAGTTTTATCAACATGAATCTTAATCCATTGAAATTGTGTATTCAAAGTTTAGTTTATGAAAGATGTGGGAGGCGTATAATTTCGTTTAAGGGAACCAAGCGACCACATGTACATTGCCGTACCTTAACACATGATGGGAAGCCAAATCTAGTGATGTAGTGGGCTGAACATGAAATTGAGTTTTTCACACAACCTAATGTTCGTGATTTAGAAAAGGTTGGATCATAACCCTTCCCAACAACCATAGTTAGGCAGAATAAGGGTGAAGGCACACTTGTGAGTGTTGTAGGATGTTTTCTCAATTCTTATTCTAGTGAAGATACTGATGAGATAATGTTAGGGCGAGTTTTATCCATGAACAGGAATTAGGATGGATTAACAACCTTTTATCGATCTATTGCTAATTTGGGCAACAAGGCTCTTCAGGAAATGGTAATTGGAGGATTAGTGCTAGGACTAGGAAAAGGAAGACATCAAGGATCTAGGGTTCACAATGGTTAATCCCAATCTCTAGATTGGCGGATCCCCTTTATCTATGGAAGTCGATTCTGTCCTGGGGTGCATTAAAGTCTTACCCTAATACTGTTGCTCAAGCCAGACAATGAGATTATACCAATTGTCGTAGGCACTATTTGGAGGAGGTTGGTTTATATGGTGGCTATGAAGAAGGTGGGGAAAGAGATGGCCAATTATTTTGGTGATTTTCAATTCAGGGTAGGGATTCCTAGTGGGGAGGAGGCTGTGCTACGTAGCGTGAACAGGGTTTTAAATAAGTTCCACTTGGATGGGTTGTTATCTATTCTTACGATTGATTTCTCTAATGCCTTCAACCTTGTGGATAGGACGGCTCTCCTTCGAGAGGTTCAGTCTCGATGCCCGTCCATCTGTCCGTGGGTCAACTTTATTCACAGACAGCGGGCTAGGTTATATGTCGTGGATAGTTGTATTGGGTCTACTGCTAGGGTTCAACAAGGGAACCCTTTAGGGCCACTCCATTTTTCCTTAGTTTTGCACCCTCTCATTCATCAGGTGCGGGAAAACTGTAACTTGCTTTTCCATGCGCGTTACTTAGACGATGGTAAAATTATTGGAGACACTATTGAAGTGACTAAAGCTTTGGATATCATCAGGACTGAGGGACCATGTTTGGGGATTGAGCATAACATCAAGAAAACTGAGGTCGTTTGGCCATCGTGTAATAGGGTGAAAGTGAAGGAAGGCTTGTTACCCAGTGGGATTAGTTGGCCAGAGTTGGGTATGAAACTCCTCGGGAAGGGAATGTTAGTCGGGACGCCGATTATATCAGCAGTAGTTTAGCTGTGTGAAGGGCTTCATGTGCGGTGGACCTTATGCGATTTATACTCGTTTGGGGGACCTTCAATGCGAGCTCCTTTTTCTTCACTTTTGTATGGGGGTTGCTAAGCTATTGTTCGGCCTATGTTGGTGCACTTGTGTCTGTACTTTGTCTGTATTTAGTCATGATACCAAACGATGTCTTGTGTTAGTCGGAGTTACGTCTTAGATTTATTACAATGTGTGTTCGATGTAAGTTTGACCAAGTCAACCATCCTCCGGTTTGACTTGGCCAAACAGTTAGAACATTGTTTTGTAAGATGTTTGTGTCGAAGGATGCATCATCGAAGGATTGTTTATATCTTTCGATGAGCTCGAAGGATAATACTTGTTCGAAGGATATAGATGGACCTCGAAGGATATCATCCTTCGAGGTAAATGTGGATCCTTCGATAGGCTTGTGATCGATAGATGATCTTTCGATCAGTCTATCTGATCCTTCGACCAGACATTCTGTGTTGGGTATATATACCCATGTTATGTGTTCACTTCATTCAGAGACTTAAAAGAGAGGACAGGAGAGAGCAAAAACAGAGAGAACACACACGAGAGAGAGAGTTTACAGAATACATTTGTAAACCTTGTGCTGTAACCGACTTTCATAGTATTAATACAGAGGTGTTAATCGTTGAGTCTTGTGTGTCTACCTTTCTCTTGATGTCCATCATCTCCATCTCCTCTTTATCGATCTGCTGATAGTCTTCTTGTGTCAGATTAATGTTACCAATCTGACCTTCCACTAATCCACAGTATGCGCTCACCAAAGTGTTTAGCAACTCCATGTGTTCCTTTGCTACTTCCACACTGACTTTAGAAAAGCTTGAGGTGTCGAGCCGTACTGTATTTGGCTTTGATTGTTGACCAGCAGATGATGTGCTTCCATAACACGCTTGCTGTTGAGGAGGAAGTGGATTCCCATACATGTCTGTTGGTCCGGTAGATTGAGGAGGAAGTGGATTCCCATACATGTCTGTTGGTCCGGTAGATCGAACAGGTAATGGATTTCCGAACATATCAGTTGCTCTGATAGGTCGTTTGCTTTGCTGTTGTGGTACTGGTTGAGGAACTGGTTCAAGCGGATTTCCATACATGTCTGTTGGAGGAGGCTTGACCGGAACTTGGATAGTATTGCCATACATGTCAGTGCTAGACACAAACGCTGTTTGAATTGGAGCGTGTGAAGGAGGTTTTGTAGAAGTGCTAGAAGTTCCATAATACATTTCAGGATTTTGTGGCATGGGAACTCTTTTTGCCTTGAGAGTTTCTTCCTGATTCTTGTTTTCCAGGAGTTGAACAAAGTCATTGAAGTTTGTTGTAGCTAAAGTGCCATTGTACTTCATGATTTCCAAGAAAGTATTCCATTGAGGTGGCAACGCATCTGCAAACTTTTTCACAATCTCTGCTGAAGTTGTAACAACCTCAAAATTTGCTAATTCAGTCAGCAAATGATTAAATCGACTTGTCAAATCTCCTAAAGATTCATTCTCCATACAAGTAAAACCATCAAACTCTTTCTTTAGCAATTCACGTCTCAATTGACGTGTCGCTTCATTTCCTACGCCCCTTGTCTTCAATGCGTCCCACAACCTCTTCGTTGTCTTGTAACTGACAAATTGATGACAAATATCTTTACTTAACGCCTGAGTAAGAATGGCATATGCCTTCTTTTCCAAATCATAGACCTTCTTCTGATCTTCCGTAAGATCTGCAAACGTAGCAGCAGATGATGCGGCAACCTCAATTGTTTGATCGAAATCTGTGATGAACCGCAACCACAATTCTGTATTTTATCCAAGGACGTATGTATGAAATCTGTCAATCCATCGTGGATATTCGTATAAGTGCATCAACTTTGGAGGCCGATTCAAACTTCCGGTTTCGCTCTCGCTTAAGAGAATGCTTTGAATACTTGGAGTTTGATTTGATACGAATGCCCATTGACCGGTAGAAATTGCATTAGCTTGAGAAGATACCGGTGCGGGAGACGGAGTACCAAAATACATCTCTGTATTTACCGGAGTACCCCATCTTGGATTCATTTTTGATCAAGAATAATAATACCTAAAAATCACAAACTTGTTAAACATAAACAGACTAAGGACGAAGGAAACCTAAATTGACCACAAGTTCAGAGGGACCATCACAATTTATGAATCATCAAAGAATAGAAGTTATTGTTGTTGATGAAAATGGAAGACCCAAGACCACAATGGCTTGGGTCCCCATCTCCAACTAATCAAGTGAGTTCATGTGCAGGGTGTTCCAGGAGGAACTATCAGTAGTCATTGGATTGTTGATAGTGGGGCATCCAGGCACATGACAGGCGACATGAAGCTTCTCTACGACGTCAAATCTATTAGAGGAGGTTATGTTGCTTTTGCTGGAGATAAAGGCGGATATATTACGGGTGAAGGAATGATTTCCAACGGGGTTGTTAGCTTTGACAAGATCAACTTTGTACAACAACTTGATCACAATCTTCTTAGTGTTTCTCAAATTTGTGATAAGCAGTTCCCAGTACACTTTGATGCAAATGGATGTTATGTGCTGAAACCCGGCTTCAAAATTCCAAAAGAATGGATTCTCTTGTCGGCTCCAAGGATAAATGATCTGTATGTCCTTGATATGAGCCAAGCTATCACAACGTCTGCACAAGCAACTTGTTTCGTTTCCAAAGCCACAGAAAAAGACTCAATCTCTTGGCACAGACGAATGGGTCACATTCACTTACGCAAAATGAATCATTTGGTGTCAAATGAATTGGTGAATGGTGTTCCTCTTAAAAACTTCCATCTTCAAGACGTCTGTGTCTCGTGCCAGAAAGGAAAACAAACGAAGAAACGACACCCTACAAAGAAAATCAACACGGTGGCTGTTCCTCTTGAACGTTTGCACATGGATTTGTTCGGTCCTGTCAAGCACAAAAGCATTAGGAATGATCAATATTGCCTCGTGATAACTGATGATTATTCAAGATTTTCTTGGGTGGCGTTCATGGCACATAAGAGTGAAACCTTCGGTATTATCAAAAACTTGATCATTCAGATTGAGAATCTATATAAGTTGAAGGTTAGGCGGATACGTAGCGACAATGGTACTGAATTTAAAAATCATGCCATGGCGGAGTTTTGCACTTCAAAAGGTATTCTTCACGAATTTAGTGCAGCTTACACTCCTCAACAGAATGGCGTCGCTGAACGTAAGAACCGCACATTGATCGAGACTGCTAGGACTATGTTGGTAGAGTCACAATTGCCGATTCCATTCTGGACTGAAGCTGTGGCCTCTGCATGTTACACGTTGAACCGAGTCCTTACAGTCAAAAGGCACAACAAGACCTGCTTTGAGCTTATTAACAAACGGAAACCAGATTTGTCATATCTTGAACCGTTTGGGGCTCCATGCACAATAATCGATCCTCATGGAAAGTTTGGGGCAAAAGCAATTGATGGATACTTTCTTGGGTATGCCACCCCGAACTTAAGAGTCTGGAATCTAGAGACTAAAAGGGTCGAGGAATGGTCTGAAGTCAGAGTACAAAGGCACACTTTACCAGTCAAATGTCCTGGTCAGCCTTGGATGTTTGAGTACGATGACTTTTTCAATTCGATCAATGTTAAAGCAGTTGAAGAAAATGCTGCATCAAGGATGTTTTTCGAGAGTGACAATGCAACAGATTCACCGCAGGTTCGTCCAATTATTGTCAATCAAGAACCTTCTTCAGTGAACAATAATGCTCTCGACAATGAGGATTTTCACGATGCTACCGAATTGAACGAATCTTCAGAGGATGATGAATTTCTAGATGCAGATCAAGAGGCTCCAACAACAGCAGTACATGGTACTTCAGAGGGTACTCCTCCAGTGGATGTTCCTAGAACAGCTGAAGCTACAGCATCATCCTCTTCGTCAATTCCGGGCCTTGAATTGATTGTTGATCTCAATCTCAACAATCTGGGTACAAATATTCCAGTTCAAGATAATCCAGAAACAAGGATTCACAATACCCATCCTCAACAAAACATCATCGGAAATGTACAGAGTGGCGTTCAAACAAGAAACATGTTGCGGAACAACAACAATGCAGGCTTGTATGCAACTATCCG
Organism: Helianthus tuberosus; assembly: GCA_030545235.1. NCBI lineage: Eukaryota > Viridiplantae > Streptophyta > Magnoliopsida > Asterales > Asteraceae > Helianthus > Helianthus tuberosus. The sequence goes on from CM060351.1 coordinate 173,367,513, forward strand.
AGAATCTGGTCAACAAAATGATTGGTCTTTCGCGTGTTATGTCTCACAGGAAGAGCCAAGAACTTGGAAAGAAGCTTTGAAAGATAACTCATGGGTTGAAGCAATGCAGGAAGAACTGCAACAATTCCAGAAGCTTGGTGTCTGGAAACTCGTAGAGAAACCTGCTGGTTACAAGAAGATTGGTACCCGTTGGGTGTTTAAATGCAAAAAGGATGTCCGTGGAGTCGTTATTCGAAACAAAGCAAGGCTAGTCGTTCAAGGTTTTCGTCAGATTGAAGGGATCGACTACAACGAAGTGTATGCACCTGTTGCACGTCTAGAAGCAATTCGGATCTTTCTGGCTTATGCCTCATTCAAAGGTTTCAAGGTATACCAGATGGACGTGAAAAGTGCATTCTTACATGGTGTGGTGGAAGAAGAGGTGTACGTCGAACAGCCTCCAGGTTTTGAAGATCCTATCCATCCCGATCGGGTTTGGTTGCTCAACAAAGCTCTCTATGGTCTACATCAAGCACCGCGAGTTTGGTACGCAACCTTATCTAATTATCTGCTGGAGAATGGATTTCGCAGAGGTCTTATCGATTGTACTCTTTTCATCAAAGAACAAGATGGAGATCTTCTACTGGTTCAGGTATACGTTGATGATATTATTTTTGGTTCTACTAATGATGTTTTGTGTAGGAATTTCGAGCGCATTATGCAGGATAAATTCGAGATGAGTGCTATGGGGGAAATGACTTTCTTTTTGAGCCTACAAGTACAACAAACCGAGTCTGGGATATTCATCCATCAGACTAAATATGTTGGTGACATCTTGAGCCGGTTCCAGATGTCTGATGCAACGCCCATCGGTACCCCATTGCCGCAAAATCACGGAATTACTCCAGACTTGAAGGGTGAAGCTGTTAGCCCCTCATACTACCGCGCGATGATCGGATCTCTTATGTATCTCACAGCATCAAGACCAGATATAATGTACCCAACGTGCCTGCTTGCCAGATATCAAGTCAACCCGAAGGCCTCACATCTTGCAGCTGCAAAAAGGATTTTTCGTTATTTGAAGGGTTACCCTGACACCGGTCTATGGTACCCTAGGGATAATAACTTTGACTTGATCGCATTCAGTGATTCTGATTTTGGCGGATGCAAGATCGACGACAAATCCACAACGGCTGGATGTCAGTTTTTGGGAAATCGCCTAGTCACATGGCAGTGCAAGAAGCAGACATGCGTCGCTACATCAACATGCGAAGCTGAATACATTGCTGCCTCAAGTTGTTGCTCCCAAGTCCTATGGATCCAACAACAAATGCGTGATTACGGTTTTGAATTCCTAACTACTCCTATTTACGTTGATAATTCTGCTGCCTTACAGATCACTAAAAATCCTGTGCAGCATTCAAAGACTAAGCACATCGAAATTAAGTATCACTTCATCCGTGATTGCTTTGAGAAAAGGCTAATCGATGTTGCTTACGTCCACACCGATGACCAACGTGCCGACCTTTTTACCAAAGCATTTGACAAATCAAGATTTGACTATTTATTATTGGTAAACGGCATTAAGGTCAAGCAAGAGTAAAACCAACATCGGAAAATCATTTTTTGTAAATACCTTTGTGTTTTAAATTTATCTTAGTTTGTTGATTTTAGGGGGAGTAAATCCAAAATTTGAAAAATCCAAAAACATCGAAAAATTTCAAAAACACAAAAACAATAGAAAAACAAAAATGAGTTTCCTGGCGAGCAAAAGAGAAAATGATAGTACATCAGTGGTCTGTCCAAACCTCTTTAAACCTTAAATGAAAAACGATAAGCAGCTCTATATAAGATGTATCGGTAGGCTCACAATCATTTTAAAGTGTGCAGGGTGATATAAACTTAAATCGACTGAAGACCAGGTGGGAACCATTCATTGGCATATGGTCTTAGTACCGAAATTTCGTTTGAGAGATTGCCGAGGTTCTGAGATATTCGGTCTTTATGCTGCTTATCATCTGGGTATCATGGTTGTATCTTTTACCGAAAAATAACGGGGACGCAAGTCTAGATCTTCCATGATACTATACATACGTGTACATATTGCATTCGACCTCAATAAGTGATCAACAATCACATGTCCAAACAAAATAAGTGATAAAATATCACATTTATCCGGGAGTCAAGTTCGTCTCTCTGCTGTACGAAAGTACTGACATGTTCACGGACTTGCTCCTGTGCCCTCATGCATATGAAAATCAAGTTCCTCATCAATAAGTGATTCTATCACATAGGGCTTGTTTTCAATCAAAATAAGTGAGAATCTCACATCATATACGGTCAAACAGATGATAATCGGTATACTCACCGGTAAGATGAACCCTCGTGCATACCTTGATACGGGAATGTGTCGTGATGTGGATGAACACCGGTCGGTAAGTATAAATCATACCTTAACGTATCCCCTCGCCATGATTACATCTGATAAGTTGAGCTTAAGTGGACAACAATACCGATAATTGTTATAGGATGCTTATCTTAATGTTATCTAATTGAACAAAGAGAGTGTTTTGACATGACCGTACACTGATATGATTCTCTTACCCTCGAAACTCACAAAAAGAATGTCTGTAAATATTTATTTAATGCTTTCAGTTTCTGCATCTTTGTATATATTTATTTACTGCTTTCAGTCTTTACATTTGAAATATTCAAAAATACCAAAAAGATTTTAGGCGTGTTTTAATATAAACTTTCTAAAAGCCAAAAAGATTTTATTTCTATTTTATTTTCGATCGTACGATGTTGGATCTCGAGTCTTCGTTACCTGAAACCTGATTGAAAACCGAAACGACAAAATCTTCATAAATGGTCAAAATTTGCAAAGTGTTGAAAGTTAAAGTTTAAAACGGATAAAATTTGTTAAACTTTCAAACTGTCGGACGGTAGTTGTTTGAACAATGGTCACATGTGTGTCGTTTGCTTATGATATTCCAGGCAGTTGTTCTCATTACGCGTTTAGATTTCTTGCATGTGCAGATTCTAAAGGCAAGGAGAACATGGTCGATGACAAGCTTCGGAATGGAGACACGACGTGAAGGCTCTCAAAGACAAAGATGATCGAGTTGCCGCTGGCCATCATCAACACCAAAAGGATCTCAAGTTGTAAAGATCAAGACATTCACGAGCATAACTCAAGGGGGAGCTTATGTTAAGGGGGAGTTTGTCAACACACTTCCTACATGAAACGGGGAGTTTGTTGGTACACTTTCTGCTTTCAAGACGTGAAGACTTTAAAGATCCTCCGACATTGAAGACTTGAAAGGACGTCAAAGACTTGAAGACCCGAAGATCGAGACAAAGCTACAGCCAAGGGGGAGTTTGTTGGTGCACTTGTGTCTGTACTTTGTCTGTATTTAGTCATGATACCAAACGATGTCTTGTGTTAGTCGGAGTTACGTCTTAGATTTGTTACAATGTGTGTTCGATGTAAGTTTGACCAAGTCAACCATCCTCCGGTTTGACTTGGCCAAACAGTTAGAACATTGTTTTGTAAGATGTTTGTGTCGAAGGATGCATCATCGAAGGATTGTTTATATCTTTCGATGAGCTCGAAGGATAATACTTGTTCGAAGGATATAGATGGACCTCGAAGGATATCATCCTTCGAGGTAAATGTGGATCCTTCGATAGGCTTGTGATCGATAGATGATCTTTCGATCAGTCTATCTGATCCTTCGACCAGACATTCTGTGTTGGGTATATATACCCATGTTATGTGTTCACTTCATTCAGAGACTTAAAAGAGAGGACAGGAGAGAGCAAAAATAGAGAGAACACACACGAGAGAGAGAGTTTACAGAATACATTTGTAAACCTTGTGCTGTAACCGACTTTCATAGTATTAATACATTGGTGTTAATCGTTGAGTCTTGTGTGTCTACCTTTCTCTTTGTGGCTTGTGTTCTCACATAAACTCCGGTTTGCATGCTAGCTTGGATTCCGCACTTGCTAGTGTGTTAGATATAACAAGGATTAGGTTTGACCTCAACCTCCGAGGGACCTACAGCCTACGAACATGCCAGCCCATGTTTGTTAAGGAAGTTGTTACTGTTTTCGACAAAGGCCTCCGGGATGTGATTGAGGATATTGTGGTTTGTGAAGGCCCATTTATCGGTGGTTTTCATTGGAGGTTGTCATCCTTGCCAATTCATTTTAGGGTTTAGGCCTTTACTCAACGGGTGATGTATCAACATACGCTTTCGTGGCCCCAAGTGCTCAAACTTTGAGTTTACAAGACCAAATTTAGCGGGACAGTGGTATTGATGGGTTGGACTCCGATTAAGGGTATGCGTTGGGCAGTTTGCACAAGTCCCTTTCTGATCTTGATCTTGGCGGATTTGCTGTGACAACCCGAGATCTCAAGAGGTTTTTCATCAAGAGGTTTTTCACCAAGAGGTTTTTCATCAAGAGGTTTTTCGCCAAGAGGTTTTTCATCAGGAGGTTTTTCACCAAGAGGTTTTTCGTCAAGTGGTTTTTCATCAGGAGGTTTTTCATCAGGAGGTTTTTCACCAAGAGGCGTTTCTCTAGAAAAGAGGCTCTCGGCCCATAGCCCATAGCCCAGTAAGCTTGTTTTGGTTTTATGTTATCACAACCAAACCTTTTCTGCATACGTGACGGCAAACCCTAGAACCCCACTCTCTCCCTACTCGACGGTAGTTACCGGTTCGAAGTCTCTTTCCGCTCGAAGCCGGCAGCCCCCATGACTTCTGTTCGAAGCCTCCTCGTGCTGAACGCAATTGTCTTCATCATTCAACTCGGTTAGTGTTTCACCGTATTTCATCTTGTATTGATCGATGTTAAAGTGGGTGATTGATTGTGTTATATAGGATGAGTATTGGACTGTTTCTTGTGTAATGGTTAATAATCAGTGGCATATGTTAGTAATATTGCTGATAAATAACATGAGCTAGCATGGTTGAATCAGATGGTTGATGTTCATTATGATCGATATTTAATATGTTACTTGATCATAAGTTGCGTAATGATCAATACCAGGATGTTATGATACGAAGATTCGTGTTAGAATGTATGATGTTTATGTTGTTTGAATGTGTCGTAGGACATACTCAAAGAAGTGATTTGTTGATGATGATTAACATGTTGTTTGAATTGTTTGAACTGAACCATGATAAAAATGATGATGATTATGTTTTTGCGATGAAACGGTTAGGACAATTAGGGTTTGCAGGTCACCAAAACCATCTGATGATATCCACGGCGAAACATGGTATTTCGTCGCATACTTGGTCTCGACGAAACATGGTATTTCGTCGCATACATGGTCTCGACGAAACATGGTATTTCGTCACAGGTGGTTGTTCGCCGAGATTGTTCACATGTGATTTGGTGTTTTGTCCCTTCTGGTTATGTTGTTGATCATGTGCTGTGATTTCTGTTTAAGGCATAATGTTAGATTAAACTAGTTGTGAGGATCTTGACCCAACTCGTATAGGTAGCCAATCCAATTGTTAAATATTACCTTGACAACTGATTATCTGATATTCAATTCAAGATGATCATGTGATAGATGCAAACTATGTGCGATAAGTAACTTGTATTGATCAATGTGAACAACTAATGTGTATAACCAACTCAACTGTTGAATGCTAATATACGTTATGCACGTGGGACGTGGTCTGGTGTGCGATTGAATACTTGTTATGTGACGAACTGTGATCTTAGCAGCAAAACGCAATCTGTGAAAATACGTGTACTGTAAGTGATTGATTTGCATACGAAACCCATACACTTGTTATGTGATTTTACGACAAACGTTAGGGATCAATGGATTGCATGATTAACAATGTATATTCTTTTTTATTATATATGTAACAAAAATAATTAAATAAAAGAAATTAAAAAGGGTTTGAGTAAATTACCAAAATCGTCCCTGTAGTTTTATATTTGCTAGTTTATCCAAATATCCTCAACTTAACAAAAAAATAAACTAAGTTAGTGGTTTGGATGAAAATGGCAAAAAGTTACAAACGTTGGGGGCAATTTGGTACAAAAGTGTCATTTTGGATGAAAATGACAAACGTGCCCAAACCTCAGGGACGATTTTGGCAATTAACTCTATATTTTTATATAATAAAAAAGTTACAATCTTAATTATCCGTGTATAATATGAGTTGAATAAGCACGTGTACTACACGGCTTTAATAAATATAATGTAATCAGTTAACACACACAGTTGTCAAAATATGTTTTTGGTAAAAAGAACTTTGATATACTATTTACATATTAGAACATTTTACTTTGTTTTTTTTTATTTTTTCTATTATTAGATTATAAACTTGTGTATCACAAAAATTATAACATTTTACTTTGTTGTTTTTTAATTTATTAACAGGTTAAAATCGTCTGTGTTACATGTGGTCGGATCAATAAAATATTAAATAGTTATTATTATTATTATTATTATTATTATGTGTAAAAAATAAAAAATAAAAATGCTCAGGCCCTCAACCACCGCCATTAGAGACTTTTGAGTATGAAATGAATCTATTCACAATTCAAAGAAACGCAAATTTTGCACCCAAATATACATTGAGTCAATTAAATCCACTTATTTCTTCTTTCCCCATTCATGACCCATTACTTTGTACCTAAATATTAGTTTTTGTTCTTCCCTGTTTAATACATGTAATCTCAATCAAGTAATCAAAATTAACGAGGAAAACAATTACAAAAAATGATATGCACTTTTCAATTTGAAATCACATATAGAACTAACATGAGGCTATCAACCTACAAATATGGCTTGTTTGGCATTTAGTCAGCGAAACGCGGGCTGGATCTCTCCTTCGAGTGGATGTTGATAGCTCGGAATCAAAAGGGGCTTGCTCCATGTGAATGGCTCCAAAAATTTAAGAGATCCAATTGTGTTTGGACTACATCTCTGGTGAAAACAGAGGCAATTTTGCTTGGGTTTCAGGCAGTTTTGCGTTTGCACCACATCTCCGTTCCATTTTGCGAGTCAGTTGATGTCGGTCATCAAACGATAGTGGGACCCTCACATGTTACGCATGTGAGGGAAATAAACTGAGATAATTAACTTGGTTAGTCATAAAGGATTAAACCAGCAACAAAAATAAACTTAAAGGATGTTTTTAGCAAGTTTTAAACATTAAAGTTGGAACCTGCATGTTTGAGGAAACATAAAGGAAGTTTTGTGCAATTTACTCGCAGAATAATAAAATAAAGATAAGTATAAAGATTATATTAGATGATAAATATAAATATAAATATAGAGATATAGTTATAGATAAACGTCAACTTAAAATATGGGATAACTTGTTAAATTATTTTAAAAATTGTAATTTTTAAGATAAAAATAAACATAGATATATGGCGGAAAAACAAAAAAATAGATGCCTCTTATATCGACACGTGTCCATCAATTGGTTTCTTTTATTTTCAACTACTACAAACATAAGTTGGTGACGTCAGCCGGTAATAGTTCAGCCCTTCAATTGGGCAAAAAGGGCGGCAGGGGTAATAGTGTCAGGCAGCTGCCTGACACTCCCCTATTGGCCCAACAAAATTACGATTTTATCCTGATTTAAAATTACGATTTTGCCATCAGTTCAAATTTATGTTTTCGCCCCCGCTTAAAAATAAATTTATGCTTTTGCTCCCAGCTAAATATTTCAATTTTGCCCCCGGTTAAAAAATTACGATTTTGACCCGTTTCAATTTACAGTTTTGCCATTAGTTTTTTTCCCTTAAAATTACGATTTTCCCATTAGGTGAAAGTTATGTTTTGCCCACGCTTAAAAATAAATTTACGCTTTTGCTCCTGGCTAAAAATTCAAATTTTGTCATTGGCTCAAAATTACGATTTTGCCCCGTATATATTTATACTTTCGCCATTAGTTTTTTTTTCCTCACAGCCAGGTTACGATTTTGCCCTCAACTTAAGTTTACATTTTGCCCATCGTTTTTGTTTGTTTTCCAGGTGAAATTACAATTTTGCCCCCAGTGTAAAATTACTGTCATGCCGGCAGCCTCCTGGCACTTCCCCATTGGTCCATTTAGTTTACGATTTATCCCTGAATTAAAATTATGATTTCGCCGTCAGTTAAAAATTACTTGTTCCCATTGTTTTAGTTTCTTTTAGCAAAACTATAAAGGTTTTTTCTTTTAATTGGTTTACTCGATTTAATACTTTTTCGTCTCAAGGAGCTGACTAACACTGGCTCGTTAGTCCTGAAAAAATATAGTTTTGTCATTAGCCAAAAATTACGGTCTTATCATCGTTTTTGTTTTTTTTTTCCCTAGCAAAATTATAGTAGTCTTTTTCTAATTGATTGAGAATTATTCGACCATCGCCCCGCAACGCGAATGGGGCATCAACTACTTATATGTATAGATGACTTACAAGCCCATGCCAATCTCTAAAGCACAGGTTCAAAGCTACTCGCCCATACAAAACCAGTTGATGAAGACGGTGGCATTATAGTAATAGAGTGGACTTTCAAGGTTATTTGGGAGTCACAAGGGTGCATCGTATGTCCTTTTATTCCCAAAGTCAACAAACTTTATATTCTCATGTCCACTTCCTCTTGATTAATTGTTATTATGGGCCTTTTCAATTTATGCAATTTCTTCACGTGGCTACAATATTAAAACAACATGAATGGTCAAGATCATAAATTAACTATTATAACCAACTAGTTTTTTGCCCAACGCCGCATTGCGGTGTGCTCAATCAAATCATTCTTGGTGTGATAACATGTACGTTTTACATTACAACTCATACCACTATCACGTTAAACTGAATAATTCTTGATGTAACAACATATGCCAAATGTAGTTTTAAAGAACAAATGTTTCTTATGTTGATCAGTTCCGTTTAAACATAATGGAAAACATGTAATTACATACTTGTAACGGCAGCAAGGCCAGCAGAGAATCCAGTCAGAGACGAAGCCATTGAGTTCGACATCTTTGTCAGTACGATCTGGTTCCTCCTTAGGGTGTACGTGCTTGATGGTAGTACCGATTCTAGGGGCTTAGAATCGTATGGAGAGAGAGAGAATTATGATGTTAAGAATAGGTTGTGTGTTAGCAAATGAGTTCAACCCTTAGCCTCTCTATATATAGACTCTTTGATACACCCGGGATGAAACCATAATTAGTCATTAAGGGTAATATGGTCCATCAACACTTACCCACTAATTATTTAATAGGTTTAATATATAATGATCTATTATTATGTAAATTGATTATAATGGCCATATATTAAATATACTAAATATATTTAATCTTACATTCTCCCACTTGGCCGAGTAATCATTTACTTATGAGTATTAGATAAGCCTGATCAGGAGTTAACACTCATTTTAGCTTTAAACAAAGAACGTAGCAGAGAAATACAGCCGTTGAATCATCATTCGACTCAGGACCCCCATTAGTCATACTACAACCTCAATCTAAAACCTAACAGTTATGATCAAAATATTCAAGTAAGCCCTTTATCGTTTGATATGTATTTATATTTGTCTATATGTCATTACATGCACAGAACATATGTTAGAGACACACAAAATCAAACTGAGGAAATTTCATTAATTAAAACGTAAGCAAGTACAATATGCATTTAAATAAGGTCTTTAGTAAGTCCCATATTAGAAACATGTTCTTCAAAAACTTTAGGTGGGAGACCTTTAGTCATCGGATCCGCAAGCATATTTTTAGTACTTATATACTCAATACAAAGATTATTTTCCTCAACTCGTTCACGTACGAACAAGTACTTCGTATCAAGATATAAACCAGCTCTAGTCGAACTGTTACTGTTCGAGAAACTAACGGCAGCTGAATTATCACAATAAAGCTTCAATGGTCTAGAAATAGAATTAACAATTTTGAGTCCAGTGATCAGATTTCTAAGCAACATTCCATGACAGGTTGCGTTATAAACAGCAATGTACTCTGCCATCATTGTGGAAGTTGTAGTCAACTGTTGTTTATGACTCTTCCATGAGATAGGGCCGCCTGCTAACATAAAGATATAGCCCGAAGTGGATTTCTTGTCATCTTTGCATTTGGCAAAGTCAGAATTAGAATAGCCCACCACTTCTAAATGATCACTTCTTCTATAAGTTAGTTTGTAGTCTTTCGTCCCTTGAAGATATCGAAGTACTTTCTTAGCTGCTTTCCAGTGATCTAGGCCAGGATTAGTCTGATAACGGCCTAGCATTCCAGCAATATAAGCGATATCTGGTCGAGTACAGACTTGAGCATACATCAGGCTCCCGACTACTGACGCGTAAGGTATCTGGCTCATTTGCTCCTTTTCAACCTCTGTTGTCGGACATTGGAAAGAACCGAAAACATCTCCCTTAACTACTGGAGCGACTGAGGGTTTGCACTGTTGCATGTTGAAACGCGTAAGGACACGATCTATATAGGCCCTTTGAGATAATCCTAAGATTCCTTTGTGTCTATCTCGGTGAATTTCGATGCCAATGACGTAAGAAGCATCTCCGAGATCCTTCATGTAGAAGTTATGCGAGAGTAACCGCTTCGATTCATGCAACATGTCTAAACTATTACTTGCCAATAGAATATCGTCTACGTAAAGGACAAGTATAGTAAACTTGCTCCCACTCATCTTGAGGTAGGTGCATTGATCCACTTGATTCTTTGCAAAACCTTGTTTCTTCATGACTTCATCAAATTTGAGGTACCATTGACGTGATGCTTGTTTCAACCCGTATATGGATTTCTTCAACTTACAGACTAGATGTTCCTGACCTTCAGGTTGTTTCATGTACACATCTTCGTCTAAGTCTCCGTTAAGGAAAGCGGTTTTAACGTCCATCTGATGCAACTCTAAATCAAAATGAGCTACTAGGGCCATAACGATCCTTAATGAATCTTTACGAGAGACAGGTGAAAAGGTCTCTTGATAATCAATTCCCTCTTTTTGAGTGTAGCCCTTTGCAACCAATCTCGTTTTGTAGCGTTCAACGTTCCCATTCGGATCTAGTTTTGTTTTGAACACCCATTTACATCATACAGTTTTAACACCGTTGGGTAATTCTACTAAATCCCAAACGTCATTTTTCTTCATGGATTCAAGCTCATCAATCATTGCTTTATTCCATTCAGAGAACTGATCACTGCTAATGGCTTCATTATAAGAGATATGATCATTTTGCTTTCCGACATCCACATCAGCTTCAGTCAGGTAGGTAACATAATCATCCCAATTAGTAGGCCTTCTTTGCCTAGATGACCTCCTGAGTGGATTATCGGGTTCAGCGTTGTCTTGGTTTTGAGTGTTTGATGTGCCTTCGTTATGAGGTATGATGGGTTCTGATTGTGGAGGTAAATTTGGAGTTGGTGCAGTAACTTCAGGTGCAGTAGTTGCATTGGGTACAAGAGTAGTAAACGGAGTAATGGTAAGCGACGAGTCTCTCCCCCCGGCGTCTTGTACTTCTTGCAAATCTTCCTAAGGGTTAGTACTGCTCCCACTGACCTTGAAATCCTCCAGGAACGCGACACGCTTGGTTTCAACAATACGGGTGACATGGGAAGGACAATAGAAACGATAACCCTTTGAGTGATCAGGATACCCGATAAAGAAGCAGGTAACTGTTTTAGGGTCAAGTTTCCTTAGGAAAGGATTGTAAAGTTTTGCTTCAGCAATGCAGCCCCATACTTTCATATATTTAAGACTCGGTTTCCTTCCTGTCCAAAGTTCATAAGGAGTTTTAGGGACAGACTTAGAAGGAACTCTATTGAGTATATGAACAGCTGCTTTTAACGCTTCAGTCCAGAGGAATAATGGTAAATTAGTGTTGGCTAACATACTGCGCATCATGTTCATAAGGGTACGGTTTCTTCGTTCAGCGACACCATTCTGCTGAGGTGTACCAGACATGGTGTATTGGTTCACAATCCCCTGACCCTTACAAAACTCATAAAATGGACCAGGAGATTGACCCACATCAGTATGTCTTCCATAATATTCACCGTCTCTATCTGATCTCACAACTTTAATTTGACGATCTAGTTGTTTTTCAACTTCAGCCTTATAATCTTTAAAAGTTGTAAGAGATTCTGACTTTTCCTTAATTAGATACAAGTACATGTAGCGAGAGTAATCATCAATAAAAGTGATAAATGAAGTATGTCCTGTTATGCCAGCGATTTGGTAGGGACCACTAATATCAGTATGAATGAGTTCTAATAAATTAGAGCTCCTAGTGGCACCTTTCTTATTTGCTAATGTCATTTTACCTTTAAGACATTTGACACATGTTCCAAAATCAGAGAAATCGAGAGGAGGTAAGACCTCATCCTTCACAAGTCGAGTTAATTGATCTTGGCTTTAGAAGCATCCCTCCTTGAGTGATGGTTGCATTTAAGAAACAAAAGAAATATATATCCTTACTTGGAAAGCAGCTAAGTATTAGGCTTTTGGACTTTAGAAGCATCCCTCCTTGAGTGATTGTTCTTCCTCTTCTTAAAGCTGGAGGTAGTGAGGTGAGCAACATCAGTGGTCCTATCCCTCTTCATACGCTCTTCTTCTTGTACACACATGGCGATCAGCTCACTCATTGTCCATTTGTCCTTATGAGTGTTGTAATTGATCTTGAATGCTTCATAGGAAGAAGGAAGAGAGGTTATGATGAAGTGTACAAGAAAACCATCACTAATCGCCATGTCTAGTCCCTTCAGTTTATGGGCCATGTCGTTCATCATCATGATGTGTTCACGAATGCCGCTCCTCCCATCATACTTAGTCGTCACCAGCTTGAGGATAAGGGTACTAGCGTGTGCCTTAGACGTCCCTTTGAACTGCTCCTCCACAGAAGCCAAGTAGGTTTTAGCATTATCAGAATCAGGAATGGCTCCTCAAATAGCATTGCTAATGGACTGCTTCATAAACATGAGAGACATGCGGTTACACCTGGTCCACTTCTCATGAGTAATCTGTTCAGCAGGTGTGCTAGAAGTAGTGAGTGCAACAGGTTCAGTCTCTCTAAGAGCATAATCAAAGTCCAGTAGAGCAAGAGTAAGCATGAGGGAGTCTTTCCATGCAGCAAAATTATCACCAGTTAATGGTGGAATCCCGCAGTTGGGTGCTTTAAGTGGAGATAAGATTGAGCGAATTATGATACTAAGTTAGAAGTCTTAACGTGATCTAAGGAAATGTTATACTAAGGCAGGCATAAGTGATGACCATTTTAGTTATGAAGCTGTGATATTGTCTATTACTAACATCAAAATAATAGACTAAAAAATTCTACTTAAATGAAGACAGATCACCTTTGGGCAGAAATGTAATCATTTAAGTATGTGTGCAAAGTATTTGTGACAAATCAGCTTTGGCCAGAAATGAGACAATTACCTAGTTATGCACTTGTTAAATATGCAGGAAATGAATGAGTTAAATCAGCTTTGGCCAGAAATTAAACATTCACGTTTGTAAGGCATAATTAACATAGCTTTTGTAATACTTGAACAATAAATAGATGTATCAAATTAGCTTTGGCCAGAAGTGATATATCAGAAGCTCATTCAAGTTAAGCTATTTTGGTTTTGTAAAAGGTTATTGATTCTGATTAAGTGTTTACAAAACCATTTTAATTGATTAGATGGACATGCTTTGGCCTAATAGGTATCGGTACTCTCATTGATAGTCCCCAGGTAGGCAACGGGTCCTTTAATTGGATTTGTATGAATGCCAGCCTAGACAGGAGTTCTCAACTACCGGTACATAACCCTTCCAGTTACTACATATCCGTCATTTTAAGCATGTTTGAAATTATGATCGTATTTCCTATTTTGGTTGGATAAACCAACTCTAAATTTAGAATACATAAATATATTTTTATAATATTAATTGAAATACCCACCATGCCAGTTCATTTAAAAAAAATACATCCATCAATATATATATATATATATATATATAAAATATAAATAAATAAATAAATAATAATAATAATAATAATAATGGTTAGTCTTAGAAAGAGAATTCAAAAGGCAAAAGCATAGCCTGCATTTTTGACTTAGTGGTGCGGATTTTGTTGAATGCATACTTCAATTATAGTGCATGCCTGCGTTTGAATCTTATAACCATTATTATTGACTTATTATTTACTAACTTTCCATTCAAACATAGTAGGTTACCAAAAACATCAACTAAAAGAAAACAAACTTATGAGCATATGTGGTGGTGTCCCACACTTATTAAACAATACATCACTTTTACTCAATCTTCTTCGTCAATTTGCAGAAGCATTCATACCAGTTTTTCAGTGAACCAAGCATACATACATTCATTTTATTTAGGCAAATTGGCCTGTAAAAATCCCACCTACACCTTTTTGGCCAATAATAATCCCACCTCAGAATATTCCCCACACCAGTCCCACCTTTCAGATATTTTGGCCACACTGGTCCTCCGTTAAAAATCCCTAACTCAGTTAGTAAAATGGCTGATGTGGCAGCTGACTTATGGATGATGTGTCAAAAAAGATTATGTGGCAGCTGATTAGTATTCCCCTGGTCTTTTACAACTTAAATTTTACATTTATAACCCACATTTACTCTTTACCAACCCCTAATTTATCCCTTTCACCAAGGACAGGCGATCATCAACCACCGTTCAAGACCAACATCAGCAAATCCATAGGCGATCATCAACCACCGTTCAAGAGGAAAAACAGGTATGTGACTGATTTTATGATTATCGAATTTCAAGCTTTAAAACCCTAAATTTGTAGTTTAAGATTCATAAAATAAAAATGTAGTGGGATGGCTGAATCGGTGCTTGTGAAAGCTTGGCATGGTGGCAAGCTTAACAAACAACCAAAATTGCACTATGAAGGGGGTGAATATGATATGTTCCAAGTTGAAGTTGATAAAATGTCATATTTTGAGCTTTTGGATTTTGTAATGGAGCATGGTTCATACAAAAGTAAGGATTTTGAAATGTACTACTTAGTTCCCGGAATGAAGTTTGAAGATGGTCTTGTGAAGTTGAATAATGACAACGATGTTAACGAGATGATGGTGAAATTGGGGGATGATGTCAGGCATATTCTCCATCTTTACTGCCAAAAGCCACATAAGAAAAAGGCCCAACCTACTAACACAAAAGCCCAGCCCACCAACACAGATGCCCAGCCCACCAACACAGATGCCCAGCCCACCAATACAGAAGCCCAACCCACTAACACAGAAGCTCAGCAAAACCCTACACCCTCACAAGACCTGATAACAGTTGCTAGTTTTATTAAGCCTCCATGTTTTGGTAAACCATCTTCAAGTACACTCCTCACAACACCAAACAAACCTTCTGGTTTTACGAAATCAACTGCTGCAAGAATTCCCACACCTACCAAAACAGTTACAATATCTGAACCACCAACTAGTACACCAATTGATAACAGTCCTGAACCTGTTGAAGACTTAGCTATTATTCCTGAACCCCAAACAGGATCTGATGGTGAAGATGGATCTGATGCTGGGAATGAAGCTGAGGATGAATCTGATGAAGACTGGATAGCAGATGATTTAAATGCTTCTGAGTCAGACAGGGATGATGATGAATGGGTAGCATCAAGGAAAGCTATTAAGCATAACAGTCAGTTGTCAAAGAAAGACTTGCTTTTAAAGTTATTGAAGGAACTTGAAGTGAAACCAGTTGGTCAACATAATACTGAAGAGGAGGAAGAACATAGTGGTGCAAGTAGCTATGAAGATTCTGAGGGGGATGTTCCTTCACCAGGAGAGAGTGAGGAAGATGACATAAGGGGGAAAAAGAACAAGGTTACTGTCCTAGTTGTTACTTCATATACAGATTGGAGTAAGTGGAATTGGGTAGTTGGTACTAGGTTCCCTTCAAGGGAAGCTTTCAAAAAAGCAGTTACAAATTATGCAGTTACTAATGGGAGGGATTTGTGGATATCAGTTAGTAACAAGAACAGACATGGCAGAATAGGTGTTAGCTGTGTAACAGGGTGTCCATTTAATGTGTATTGTTCCTATCACCCTAGGAAGGGATGTTATATGGTTAAATCTGTAAAGAAGGAACACACTTGTCAAAGAAATATGTCAAAGAATAGGCAACTCACTGCTGACTTCCTATCTGACCAGTTCTTGACATTATTTAAAGAAAACCCAAATTGGAGTGCAAAAGATATCCAAGATGCAGTGATAGAGAAGTACAAGGTTATCATTACAAAATGGTTGGCCTATAAGGCAAAATGCAAAGCTTCTGGGAAACTGCATGGGTCAATGAAAGAACATTACAGTAAACTGGGGTCATATTTGGAAGCCCTTAAGGAAGCAAATCCTGAGTCAAGTTTTGAACTTGTAACTGTCCCACCAGAATACTATGATATGCAAAGTGATGCAGAAGTCTTCTTTAGGCTCTTTATTTGTTTTGATGCTTTGAAGAAAGGTTTTTTAGCAGGGTGTATGAGACTTTTATATCTTGATGGTTGTTTTCTAAAAACATTTCTAGGAGGTATGCTACTGGTTGCAGTGGGTAGGGATGCAAATAATCAAATGTATCCAGTAGCATGGGCTATGGTAGAGGGTGAGAACAATGACAGTTGGACATGGTTCATGACTGAGTTGAAGAAGTGTTTAGAAGTACTTGAAGAAGGGAAGGGGTGGACACTTGTTTCTGACCAACAAAAGGTATGTTATGTTCTAATATCTGTTATATTTTGTCATGTATATGTTATTTTGAATCTGATAGATGGTGTGTTATAACAGGGTTTACTAAATGCTGTTGCTTTGGTTTGGGCCAATGCTGAGCATAGGAACTGTGCTAGGCACATCTATGCAAATTGGCATAAGAAATTCAAGGGTGATGACTTAAAGGAATTGTTTTGGAGAGCTGCTAGATCCTACAACATACCTGATTTCAAGATGGCAATTGCTGATATGAAGGAAATGGATGCAGAAGCAACAGAAGCATTCATGGGTCAAAACCCTAAATGTTTTTGCAGATGTTATCTTAGTACTGAAGTCAAGTCAGATGTTATTGTGAACAACATGGCAGAGACTGTTGGGATTGAACCCTACTAGAGGAACAGATAATGTAAAGCCAAAACCTGGTCACTACGGTGGATTCACAATAAGCAGACGTTTACTTTAAGCCCTCCCCTTGACAGTGGTTATCTATCTGCTGATACACTCTAAGTACTGCTCTGAAGAACAACTGATGAACCAAACACTGATGAAACAACTAAAGACTGCTAAAAGGCAAACACTGAGCTCTATCTACTGCTGTCTCTTAAGTACTGCTGAAGACCCAAGCATTGCTCATTCAAAGACTGATCACCTTTTGAAGAAAGCACTAATGTTCAAACAGTCAGTGCTTAGGCTACAACAGTGGAACGTGAACTGTGTTAGACTTGTTTTGTATTTTATTATCAATCAGTTGTTAGACATCAGTAGTTTGTATAGACCAGTGTTTATAGGTTGTTAGGCTGTTAGATGTCACTATCATGGTGACGTCAGCTGAGGTACATCAGTAGTTTGGTTTGCCTATAAATATGACAGTACTCTGTACTGTTATATTTGACTTGTTTTGAGAGAGTTCTTCTCCTCAATTCAATCCTTTCATCTTGGGCAACCAACTCTGGAGTATCAGGCTGAGGGGGAGCTTAGTATGTAAGCATATCTGTAATCATTTGACTCTTATTGTAAATCTTTTGACTAAATGAATTGCATATGCTTTATCAAAACTATTTTCTCCTTTTGATTGTGTTTACAATGTTTGTTTTCATTTCCGCTGCACTTAAAACTGCTCATATCTATTTGATTTGTTCAAATCTCACAAACAAGCACAATCATGAGAGCCTCAGATCCTAACAATTGGTATCAGAGCCTGGACAGTCAAATTCGATCTAACAATCAATTTGACATAATAGTTCGGCTCAAAATTCATTGATACTAAGGTTGGTTGTATTTTGTTGAAAAACAGAGTATCTAGTAATTCATATTCAAAGTGGTTATTCAAAAACTCTGCATATAAACCAAGATGTCATATGACACACAAATTTCACACAACAAGTGAATTCATGCATAAGACACTCATGGTTTCTAGATCTGAAAAACAATATCTGTTAAATTATGAGATTTTTTCATATTTTCAAAATTGATCTCAATTGCTGTTATGAAATTTGTGATGTCGCCTTATTAAAATGCTAAAGTATGAACCTCAGATTAACAAAAACCTATGTTCTTAAAACATTAGTGTTTTCGATAACATAAAAAGAGGGAAATTAAAACTTTAGTCATTCAGATCTTATGTGTTGAAAACAGGTTGAGTTACTCAAAAGGACAAAATCAACTATGTTAAAATACATTAAGAAAATCAGGAGTAAAAAATGTCCAGATCATAGGTAATGAGAAGGTTGGTATAAGCATGTGCAAAAATGACCAAATTCCTCAAAACATTACTACAAAATGATTTTGGAACAAGTATTCCTTCAATAAATACCCCTCAGTAAGTATTTCAATACTTATGATTGCGAAGGGTAAAAAGGGAAGAAGAAAATTCACAAAAACTCTGAAGTGTGTTTATCTCAAAACTTTGAATTCAGAAGAAAAGAGTATAAACTTAAAACACTTATGAGTCAAATTTTAGGGTAATAATGGTCATTAAGCAACTGTGTGCATTCATCTGTTTAAAAAAAAAAGGTTTTGATTCCGGTGAATGAACTCCAAAGAGGACTAGACAAATGTTCAAAAGTTTATCCATGTGTCCTTATGTTTGCAATCAACTGACCAAGAAAATGGTACTAAACAGTGGTCAAAATGTATTCAGAATGTTCTACCAACTGCTGTCAAACCACTGACCATTTTCATAAACTTGAGAATGTTATGATTACGTTTTCTTTTGAAAATATACCAGATCCTTTTTGATGCTGTTCTCAGAAAATCCTTTAACTATTTTTTACATAAAGGATTTTCTCGAATAACCAGGATATATTGTTCATTTTTTTTGGAATAATATATTTTGAACTTTTGCTTATTTTTGTTGGCAATAGTTTCTATTTCCTGCCAGGATATAGTACCTTATTTTTGTTGGTATTATTGTCCTCATAAATGGGTCAAAAGGATATGGTACAAATGTCAAGATCATGTCATACTCAGGTTTGTTCCTAAACTTTTATCAAAGGTTGATTGCTAACTGTGCTTAAATTACTGGGGCACTCATGTTTTAATTGGATATTAAACGAAAATGAGTTGCCTTAGCAAGAAGATTCTCATCATCTGGGGTACTAAACCACTGTCCTTCAAAATTGACATGTGGCAAAAACCTTGAATGAAAATTCTCAAAACAGTTGCTGAAATATTTGTCCTTCAAATCTGTACCATTTACCCTAATCATTGTTTTGTTCAAACATCTGGTCACTAAATACTATCCACTGCTGAAAGTCAACCACTGATTCTTTCATTTTCTTGACAAGCACTGATGTTTAAAATCAGTGTCTTATCCACTGATATGCTATCCACTGATAGTAAAAATCATCCACTGTCCTCATTATTACCGTTGTAACCACTGATGCTTGATTCATCAGTGGTTCTTAAAACAACTGTTCTCCATCCTTCATCCATTTCATCAGTGTTTGACACGTGGTCAGTTTTTTTGCCCTCAGATCAAAATAACCGCTGCCACATCAGCGATCACTTTTTCCCTAAATAAAACCCTGCCCTAAACCCCCAAACAGGGTTTTATACTGTCGAATTGAATTCCAAAGTTCTCTTCTCAAAGAAGTTTCCAACCCTTCTTCTCAAAATCTTCAAAATCATTCTTCGTTCTTCTCCGAAAAAATGACAAAATCAAAGTCAAAATCAAAATCAAAACCAAAATCACCACCACCTTCAAAAGAGGTCGCTCAAACGGCCGAAGAATCCAACGAGATACCATACAAATCTCCTCATAATTATCTGGGTTTACTCACAAAACCTACTGATAACCACACCTTCGACACCATCATTGATACATTATCTGCATCAAAGTACAAAACTTTGTTAACGGTAGATGCTCCCATTTATCTACAAACCTAGAACGAGTTTTGGAAAAAGGCGACGCTTGAAAAACAAGACGACAAAGTCATAGCCATAAACTCCTCGATACAGGGTAAAGTGATTCAAATCACTCCGCAAACAATTTCAGAAGTCTTCAAACTCGATGATCAGAATGGTAAAACTTATTTTGGCAAAAACGAGTTAAAAGCTGATTTTCTGAAAAGGGGTTATGCAGAACAATCAAAGGTAGATACCCTACAAAAGGGTTATTTCCCATCTGCACCCAGATTTTTGTTTCACACACTTTTGAGTTGTGTTTCTAATAAAACAACAGCATTCAACGAAATACCATTAAAAATTCAATGCCTGGGTTACGCTATTTTGAATAATAAAAACTACAACTATTCCCAGGAGATCTTCAATGACATGGTGAAAAACGTTGAAAGTAAAGCATTTTTGCTGTTTCCAAGATTTTTAAGCTATTATTTCAAACAAAAATTTGAAAAAGAAACTGAAAATTTACTTAAACAAGGTGCCTATTTTCAAATAAAAGGCTTAACAAAAGAAACATTTTCCAGAATGATGGCACCAATAAAAACAAAAGCAGGGGTACCTGAGCAGATTTTAGCGGTTACAACTGCTCCTCAGGTATCAGCTGCCAAGCCCACTGCTCCAGGTGATCATGGCAGCACTACCACTGCCTTGAAACCCACACCTAAAATTACCAAAAAGACCAAAAGAAAATCTTCCAAAAAGCCCACTAAACCTAAGAAAACGGCAACTCTGGAAGATGAGATCCCAGAGCAACTGCCTGTGACAACACAAATGTTACCATAAACCACTGCTGCTACTTCCTCACAGCAGTTGGAAGAAAGATCTCAACCTACGCCTAAAACTCCTCCTGCATCCTCACAAAAGGATCAGGTTGTAATCACAGGGACACCAAATTATGAAGCTCTGGATCCACTTGGTTCTATCTTCCACAGTCCTGATCCCAAGGACATGTCTCTTTCAACTCCCATACCCTCACCAATCATACTACCACAATCAATAATACCCCTATTGCATGCAGTTGATATTGCACAGACACAAACCAGTTCCTCTCTATCACCTATCACTGAGAGTATACCCCCACAAGTGACTGGGTCTGATGCTTATACCTCTGCTATCCCAGCAACAGTTGAGGAGGTTACACTGCAGGAGTTACAAGTAACTCTTGTCAGTAGTTCAAGTGGAGCAGCAACTACAACTGATGGATCAACAGATCTTCAGTTGGACAGTTGTTTCATAAGTAAGACTCCCTTGAAGGCAATTTCTTCTATAGCACCATCGATAACCACTAGTGAGCCTATTTTGACCACTAGTACCATCAAAGGTCTATCAAGTGCTGAAGAAAGAAGTCCCCAGTACCAAGAACAAGGGGCATCAATGGGTGATTTTTGGGACTCAGTTCCTAAGTCACACATTGATACAACCACTGCTGGTGGGGATTCAGATGATCCTACTAAAGTAGGTGATGATTCAAAATATCAGGAATTGACGGACAGAGTTGACAAACTTGAAGAGTCAGTTGCTGAAATAAAAGATATGGTGCAAGAGATTTTGAAAGCTCAAAAAGCACAAGCCACTGCTGTTCCACCTCAAGCACCTGCTCCACCACAAGCATATGCTGCAAATGAGCTCTGGAATATATTTCAACCCTTACTTGAACACCAAAAGCAGATGGCTGATCAGCAACATGAAACACATGTAAAAATGCTGACGAACATGGTGGAATCAAGGTTTAAAGACACTCAAGCGGATATCAAGGCTATAAAGGCTAGCATTCAAAGCGCATTTGGCAAAGTTCCCTCTTCCCTATCATTTCTTGATAACCCCCCTTCAGATAATGCCAAAAAGGGGGAGAATATCAAGCTGTTGAGAAAAATGAACAAGATGGGAATAGAACATGGCCTTAAAAATCAGTTACAAGATGGGAATAGAACAACTGAT
Organism: Helianthus tuberosus; assembly: GCA_030545235.1. NCBI lineage: Eukaryota > Viridiplantae > Streptophyta > Magnoliopsida > Asterales > Asteraceae > Helianthus > Helianthus tuberosus. The sequence goes on from CM060351.1 coordinate 173,389,569, forward strand.
ACTGCAGTAGTTACAAAAACTGCTGTCGGTAGCCAAACAGCTGCCATCCCTTCAACACACACCACTTCAACACACACCACCAAAACAACCACTGCTCTACAACCATCATCATCCACAATCATTTCATCACCACTGCCTCCTGCCATAAAGCAGAAGACAGCAGATGTTACAACATCTGCTGTAATGACAACAGTGGTTGAGACACCAGTTGTTTCAACAACTGTTAGTCAGACACTGTCCATCATTCAAACAACTGCTTCACCAACGACATCATCATCCTCTCCTACAATAAAAAGGAGAAGGGTTTTCATTCCTGATGATGAGTCACCACCACCATTACCACCATCAAAAACTACTTCACCACCTCCATCCCCTGCTTAAAAGCAGAAGACATCTGCTGACATATCAGCAGTTGTAATGACAACAGCGATTGAAACACCAGTTGTTTCAACCACTATTAGTCAGTCATCCACCAGTGTTTCCACCAATATCACATCACAACCAGCAAAGCTCTACACCAGAAAAAGAAAACTTACTCAGCCAGATGAGGACCAATATGATCCCACTGCTACAAGATATCCGCTAGAACTGGAAGCTATAAAAAATGAGATGAGGCAGTTCTACAATGATGATGATCCTTCAAACAGAAGATTTTCCTCACTAGTTGGCTTCATGGTTCCAGAAGACATGGATGAATATCTTGAACTTAAAGTAAGACAGGCTAAGATAAGAGCCAAGGTTGAATGTAAAGGTCAAGGTGATGAAGCCATTGCTGAAAGATTGAAACTTCTGCTCACAAAAGTCGATCTAATAAAAGATTTTGCACATGAGCTGAGCAGAGAAAAGGCAGAACAACGAAAAGAGATGAGAAGAAAACTTCTTGCATACATAATGCAAGAAAAATTTTATCCTGCTGAAGAGAATCAATTTGAAGAATGGCCAATAGTGCTTTTAAGGCATGAAGCTGATAGGATTGATAGAATCAAGAGCGATCCTAAAAAGAAGAAGAATGCTCCAAATTGGAGTAAATACAAAAGGTTCATCAATGATCAAACAGCTGAGTATAAGAAAAAGAAACAGGAGCTGGTGGATGCAAAGGTGGACACTGCAAATGCCATATCAAAATGGTCAAAGCAGCAAACTGATGAAGCCTGTGAAAGGCTGAAGAAAAGGAAGATAACTGTTTCAGGCACTTCAAAGAAGCGTGAACAAATGATAAAGCTTGAACAGCAGATAGAAAACCTCAAAACACTGTTCCGGTCTAAACTTGTGACAAACCAAGAAGAAGGAGAACAGCTGACCACTGAAGAGGTAAAGGAAAAGGAAGTTGAGTACTTCAAGGACACCATCGTGAAAATGGGTCTAAAAGAAGAGAACTCAGAAAAACTTCAAAACCTTTTTAAGAAGGTATTAACAAAGCCTGCATCACCACACATTTTAGCAGATATCCCAGACATTGAGCTTGATCAACAACAAAGACAAGAGCTGATTGTCAAGGAAACTGCAGAAGACATAGCTGCAGCAAACAATGTCATTGAAATGGCCTTCAAAAGAATGTCTGAAAGTCTGCAAGTTTTCTCAAGGCCAATATCTCAAAGCTCATCTTCAAATAAATCTCTCCCAAGAAACCCATTGGGTTTAAAAGTACTAAAGAGGATGTCTGATCAAAAGACCCACGTATTGACCCTGGTCAGATCCAATGGCGAAGTGAAGTACATATCAAGGAAAGAAGCACTAGGCCTTAGTGTTGAAGATTTGCAGGATCTCCTTGAACTTACACTGTGCCGGGATGAAGATGACACAAGTTCCAAAGAATTTGAAGAAGATTTCAAAAGAAAAGCAAGGGAACTTTTGATGAGTAATAAAGATCCAGAATAATGACATGTTTTGGCATTATCTGTTCCAGGGGGAGATTGTTGGGATTGAACCCTACCAGAGGAACAGATAATGTAAAGCCAAAACCTGGTCACTACGGTGGATTCACAATAAGCAGACGTTTACTTTAAGCCCTCCCCTTGACAGTGGTTATCTATCTGCTGATACACTCTAAGTACTGCTCTGAAGAACAACTGATGAACCAAACACTGATGAAACAACTAAAGACTGCTAAAAGGCAAACACTGAGCTCTATCTACTGCTGTCTCTTAAGTACTGCTGAAGACCCAAGCACTGCTCATTCAAAGACTGATCACCTTTTGAAGAAAGCACTAATGTTCAAACAGTCAGTGCTTAGGCTACAACAGTGGAACGTGAACTGTGTTAGACTTGTTTTGTATTTTATTATCAATCAGTTGTTAGACATCAGTAGTTTGTATAGACCAGTGTTTATAGGTTGTTAGGCTGTTAAATGTCACTATCATGGTGACGTCAGCTGAGGTACATCAGTAGTTTGGTTTGCCTATAAATATGACAGTACTCTGTACTGTTATATTTGATTCGTTTTGAGAGAGTTCTTCTCCTCAATTCAATCCTTTCATCTTGGGCAACCAACTCTAGAGTATCAGGCTGAGGGGGAGCTTAGTATGTAAGCATATCTGTAATCATTTGACTCTTATTGTAAATCTTTTGACTAAATGAATTGCATATGCTTTATCAAAACTATTTTCTCCTTTTGATTGTGTTTACAATGTTTGTTTTCATTTCCGCTGCACTTAAAACTGCTCATATCTATTTGATTTGTTCAAATCTCACAAACAAGCACAATCATGAGAGCCTCAGATCCTAACAGAGACCTTCAATGGTTATATTCTGCAGACTAGATCAAAGCATATCATCAATATGTTAGAGGATATAAGGGTTGCAATCATGAGCAGGTTAGTTACAAAGCACAATGAAATGTCTGCAAAAAGTGTCGTTGTTTGCCCTAGGATACAGAAGAAACTTGACAAAGAGAAGGATTGGGCTTACAAATGCACTGTATACCCTTCAAGCAATACACTATTTCAAGTCAATTACATTGATGATGTTTCTGTTGATATCAAGCACAAAAGATGTAGCTGCAGAAAATGGGACTTAACTGGTATACCATGTCAACATGTATGTGCAGTTGCAGGTTTTCTTCATAGAAACGCTGAGGAGTTTGTTCATCCTTCCTACAACAAGGACATCTATCTCAAGTCCTATCAGTTTACAATCCCACCAGTACCTTCAGATAAGTACTGGCCATCTGTTGAATCACCCCTAGAACCTTCACCAGTCAAAGTTGGTCCTGGGGACCTAAGAAAAACAGGAAGAAAGATCCTCATGAAGTCCCCAAAAAAGGTAAACTTAGTAGGCATGGTATGTTTATGAGATGTGGCAATTGCAAGCAATAGGGGCATACTAGGAAAGCTTGTACTGAAGCCTCAGCAGGATCAAGTAAGCAAACAAAGAAAAGGGGGAGGCCCAAAAAGAATCAACTTGCTTCATCGTCGGTCACAACAGTTGAAACTGGCAGTCAACAACAGTCTCAGCATTCACGTGCAACTAAAAAATCCAGGGGAAGACCAAGGAAGGCAGCAAAGATAACCCCAGAAGCTTAAACCTGCTGATGTGTCTTTTGTTAGGATTATGAAACTCTTATGCTTTAAACTGGTTGTCTTTTGTTAGGCTTTATGCCGTCTTTTGTTAAGCTTAAACTGGTTGTCTTTTTTAGGGCTTTATGTTGACTTTTGTAATCGTCTTTTGTTGGGTTCAAACTTTATGTAATGGTTAACTTGGTTATGGTTATTATCTAATGGTTAGTATGTAATGGTCATTATGTAAAAGCGAAAGTGCATAAAGTGCATATGTAGCTAATGGTTAACTTGTAATGGTCATTACGTAAAAGCGAAAGTGCATAAAGTGCATGTGTAGCTAATGGTTAACTTGTAATGGTCATTATGTAAAAGCGAAAGTGCATAAAGTGCATATGTAGCTAATGGTTAACTTGTAATGGTCAATATGTAAAAGCGAAAGTGCATAAAGTGCATAAAGTGCATGTGTAGCTAATGGTTTGACAAACAACAACAATCTTCTTTAATCGGATTTCATTCCAAACTGCCATTCCAAGTCATAACATACAAAACACTACACAATCTATTTCATTCCATATTGCGATACAAAACAGTTTACAACCTAAAAACTAATGCTGCAGTAAAACCAAAAACCAAAAAACAAAACCTAAAACTAGTGCTGCAATCAAACATCTTCTGCTTTTAACATTCTGACCAGCCTTTTTCCTCAATTTTTTGTTCTCTTCCATAAGAACCATCTTGTCAATTTCTAAGTTTGCAATCTTCATTTGTAGTGCCTTGTTTATTTCAACCAGATTATTGGTGCCATCAACATCTTCTTTCCAAACAAAGAACTTGCAATCTGAATTCTAACAAATTAAATCACAAAATGAGGAAGCTTTCAAGGAAAATTATCAACATACAAACTTATTTTACTTACAGGCCATAAAGGGCATCCATAAAACTCCTCCCCTTGTCTAGAACTTCGAGAACCAGCAACTCGCTTCACTGCTACCATCTCATGATTACAATAAACATTCCCATCGGTCCCAATCCTATAAATTCTTGGTTTATTGTTTTGAGAGCATGAAGAAGACAAAGAAGAACTCATCAATATCCCCTAATTGAATCGCGAGGGAGAATTCCTGTGAACTAGGGTTTTTTTTTTGGGTTTCAGTTGATAAAAAAAGCCTAGGTATTTAAAAAGGACCAGGGGAATACTAATCAGCTGCCACATAATCTTTTTTGACACATCATCCACAAGTCAGCTGCCACATCAGCCATTTTGCTAACTGAGTTATGGATTTTTAACAGAGGACCAGTGTGGGCAAAATATCTGAAAGGTGGGACTGGTGTGGGGAATATTCTGAGGTGGGATTATTATTGGCCAAAAAGGTGTAGGTGGGATTATTACAGGCCAATTTGCCTTTTATTTATTGTTTAATGATGAGATTAAATATTTTAATCTTATTGCATGTTTTATAAATCCAGACGTTACTTGCATTCCATCCAAAAATAATTTTTTTTTAAGAACACATGATGAACCCTTAGAACATAAAAATAAATTCTGAAATTCAAAAAACTGAAAATCTTTATAGTTCTTTATTCAGATTTCGAAAATTATTAGTTAGGATGTGTTTAAATATCTTATTTAGAACATGGATTTCCAAACAATAACTTTTATCCGAAAATTGTTCTTGAGTCTTGTTTTCCAGATTGATGGATACATAACAGAACTGATTTATCAACATATGCTCTGATACCACATGTTGATCAGTTCCGTTTAAACATAATGGAAAACATGTAATTACATACCTGTAACGGCAGCAAGGCCAGCAGAGAATCCAGTCAGAGACAAAGCCATTGAGTTCAACATCTTTGTCAGTACGATCTGGTTCCTCCTTAAGGTGTACGTGCTTGATGGTAGTACCGATTCTAGGGGCTTAGAATCGTATGGAGAGAGAGAATTATGATGTTAAGAATAGGTTGTGTGTTAGCAAATGAGTTCAACCCTTAGCCTCTCTATATATAGACTCTTTGATACACCCGGGAGGAAACCATAATTAGTCATTAAGGGTAATATGGTCCATCAACAATTACCCACTAATTATTTAATAGGTTTAATATATAATGATCTATTATTATGTAAATTGATTATAATGGCCATATATTAAATATACTAAATATATTTAATCTTACATCTTACACTCTCATTCTATATGGGTACAATAAATTCCCGTGGTTACCTTAATCAACAGGGTCTTTGATGCAACAATCTGGTGAAATGTGGTTGTGGTGCGTCCGTGATGGAGAAGATAGGAAACGCTGACACAATGGTGAAGAACACCGAGCCAGTGAAGTGAGAAAAGTTGTACGTAGACATTTTATATCCATTCATGCTTGCATAGTTACCAAAGAATAATACTATTATCCATGACCAAAAGGCATTAGTAAAGCATGAAATGCAAAATGGTTAAGTGTTAGATCAATTTAAATTAAAGATAGTTTCAAACAACAACACAGAATTAAAAAAAAAAAAAAAAAAAAAACCTAGTTACAAAATAAGATTCAAGAATTGGGCCTTAATTGTTCAATAATGCAAAACAGATTCAAAACCAAGGACGTTTAAAGGAACCGATGAGACAAACATTACCTAGCAAAGCTGCTGGAATCGCTGATCAGTCACACATCCAAGGGCGGATAAGGAAACAATAGTGATCAAAATCAAAGGTCTGTTTAGCAAAAAAAAAAAAAAAGATTTGACGTCTAGCAGCATTGTGAGTAGCCCTAATTATTGCGTGCAAACACTTAGAAAAGGAAAAGATAAGAACTTTTTTATAGTAAACCGAGAAATAATTGAATTCATTTAAATAGTAAGGAAAAAACACTTAAACGGATTAGATGGCCAACGCATTTTTATATGGATCAACCCGAAAAAACCCTTAAACGGGTCAAAATGAGCAACCTAAAAGCAAATTAATTCCGTCTTCTAGCCGGAATGGTTGTATGCTTACTCGATAAAGACTGAAATTATGGCGCATCGTTACTCGAAAAATTGGGTGGTCGATGTGGTACACTGGTACATCTCGCAATCATATAAAGTGTGTGTTCGCATTCTAGTGCCACTGCCAACATCACACCACCCTTGCTCGCACTACCATAACCTACAAAGAGTAGAGGAATAATGATGAGAACATATAAAGTAAACTACCGAATTGTTGTGAGGGGAAAATCATAACAACCACATATTCATTAAAACTATATGAATTCTCTTGAATCTTTCTATTTGAGAAGTGTAGAGGTAATAAAAATTGATAATATATAATATAAGTAAAAGACCTATTTTTACAATTTATTGTCTTCAAACTACGAAACATAGATGATAACGACACGGCGAAGACGTAGGTACCAGTTCTCCATCGGTCAAGGGTGAAAATTACTCCATCAGCGAATTTGTGTTTCTCGTCACTGTAACTAATTAAAAATGACTATTAGTTGGAGATTAACAAAGCAGTCTGAAAAGTTCCAACAATAAACACCCTGTCAACAAATTATAATCAACCACCTATAGCATGCTTGTTGGTGTCCAATTCATAACAAAATTCATGTTAATTTTGCTTTACATCTAATGCATATTTGGACCGGAAATTCACGGTAAAAGCGAATAACTTTTCATTTCAGCTGTAAAACGTATATATAGATAATTTAACATTCTTAGTTTCCGATCAAAAGGTAAATTGATAATCCATTTTTTTTCCAATTGTTTACCCAACTAATGAAATATGCAGAACACTTGGGTCCAACTTTTATGCAATAAAAAAAGCAAACGTAGAAAAAACAAATCAATCGATGCTATTTCAAAATTAATCGATCGAAATTCAACTCGGTATATGCTATTTCAATATTAGCCGATTGAGAAACTGTTTAAGCATATGATTTTTTGTAGTCTTTCTTCACCCAATCAAGCATATTTAAAAAAAAAAAAAACTTATGCTCATTCGTTGCAAACAAAATCAGTTGGTGCCGTTGGAGTTTCTGAGTGAAGGAGCTGAAAATTGATGTTCATACAGAAGCAGTAATCCGCATTGCACAATTCCATTTACAGTTCGCACAAAATTGATACTCAACGATGAGTCTGTGAAGGTATGAAAATTAATGTTCATACCAGTTTCTCAATTGATTTATTTTAAATCCTATTTTTGAATAACTTCTCAATTGATAATCAAAAGCATGAACCTCAACAGTTTACAAATCTTGTAACCCGTCTAGAAATATGGAACAAACATACGAGCACCATATGAACATTAATGTTCATACCTGCTACTCAACGATGGACCTGTGACGGTATAAAAAATTGATACTCCTTTTTTCTCATACGAACACGACATGAATCAAAAGCTTAAACCTGCGAACGTAAAAGAAATCGAATAAATCTTCAAAACAAATTAGGGTTCTTGATGTATGTACCTTCAAAGAAGGTTGCTCATCCGACCCAAAGACTGAAATCGATAAACATTTGCTCTGAAGTCCATATTTCTCATAGCATCAATTTGTAAAAACAATTCAATAGGGTTTTTCATTAACTGAGCATGCGTCGATTGGAGCACCGGAGCGCCACCATCGACAGCGATGATGATTGATGACGATTAATGAACACTGTCATCATCAGCGACCACCGGATCTTGATCCTTCATGCGAGCTCTCTGTGTTTCCATCTCCTGTGCGGTGTTTTTTTTAAAGATGGAGAAGGGGCAGTGGTTTTTAGTGGGTTTTTTTGATGCGTGGCAAGTGCTGGTGAAATGCCATATACGTGTCTAAAAAACGTGGCCCAATAGAATAGCGGGCCACCTGGCAGCACTATTCATTTAAGTTGTGTTATACGTGTCTAAAAAAACGTGGCCCAATAGAATAGCAGGTCACCTGGCAGCACTATTCATTTAAGTTGTGTTATTAATAGATATTAATATTAATTAATTAATTAATTAATTAATGTGAAAGTTAAAGTATTAAATGATTATATTCAATTAATTGCAAACCTACGTAAACCATTACATTTTTTAAATTCAGTTTAACTATTTTGGTGCCATAAGGCTGAACGGTATGGTGACGGAGGGAAGGACGGCGACGGGGGTGGCGGGATGGGGTGACGGAGCGGCGCCGAGAAGAAATAGGGGGGCCCACATGTTTTGCTCTGTCCTGGACGTCGAAATTCCGACGGAGAGGGGGACGGCGACCGGGGGGGGCATGGAGAGGGGGATGGCGACGGAGTGAGGACGGAGCTGGACGGTCCCCATACCGTCTAGCCTAATGATGATAGTATATGGCATGGGTTTCTACCAATGCTCATTTTTTTTGAACGGCTGCTGCTGCATATTATTAAACACCCAAATATCTACAACCCAGCAGACTAACAAGAAGCTAGTCCAGGGCCACTCCCAAATACGTTGAGTTTTACCCCAAACTGCATACCAAAATTACAACAAAAATAATTACATCTCGAATGAAAAACATCTTCAATTCTCCCAGGTTAGTTCCCTATTTTTTGCTCTGTTCTTGAACCACATAAACGAGGAAGCTTGCACTTCACCAAAAATTTTATCAATGTATACCCGCTTACCCGAAAAAATCAACTCGTTTCTATGATTCCAAATCACCCAACATGTCACTAAAATGATGCCTTGTACCGCCTTCACCTTCCAATCTTCTGTTCCATGCCTTTTGTGCGTTCCCAACAGACCTCTAACGGAGAATGCAAAAATATGAGGTATCATGCACCACTGACTGACCATATTCCAGATCATCGCAGCTACGTAGCAGGAAGTAAATAGATGACCCACATCCTCCTCACCTTCACCACATAACTTGCACATAACATCGCCCCGATAGATATTTCGTCTACGAAGTCCGTATAAAGTCGGTAACCTGTCTTGCTCAGCTCTCCATCCAAAAATACATACTTTTTTAGGCAGCCATTTTACCCATTCGAAAGGATAAATTGGAACCGCGTACCTACCTAAAACCTCCCGACAAGATCTGACTGAAAACTCGTTATCCAACTCCCACACCCATTCATCCTTACAGTCCTGTAGGTTAGTCTCGCTTACTATACGGTTACACTGGTCTAGTTCATTGTAACATTCCCAAAATTTTTCTTTATAAAATATAAGATAAAAAATATTAAAACAAATGTTATTAAACGGATAGATCATTGGTAAATTGACTGTTAGAAATATGAAATACCTAGACGGGCCTAGGAACCGTTTAATAATTTAACTATAAAAATACATTATATTTGAACCTACTCCGTTTTTAATGAAACTTGGTTCAAAATGTAGACAAAAATATTCTCGTTCTACTGACATATTCATTGTTTTGTAAAATGTCATATTTTAGAAGTTATAAGTGTGAAATAAGTGAACCAATTGAATTAATTATAATAATATAATAAAAATAAAAATAAAACTAACAATATAATAAAAATAACTATAATGAAACTTAAGATGTAAAAGTTTACGTGGATGAATAATATAATAAAATAATTCCACTTATGAATTAAATGCATGAATTGTGAATGAATGTAAGTAGTATACGTGTCCCCTGTACGTGTTCCTTGTTTAAAGTCAAAAGAATCAAAATCGTGAGGAGCAAGTTTGCTTCAACTATAAAAGGTAGAAGGTAGCTCACTTCCTTTTCTACTCATACCTTTCGCTCTCTCTCTCTCTAGAATTCTACTGTTTATTTTTCATCCCGTAATAATAATAAAGCCCTGCCCCGTTTTAAGTATTGTAACCCCTGACCACTGAGTCAATACCCTGTCCGATTGATTTAGGACCCACCAACGCATGTCAAGGCTCTGCCCGACTAAGTACGTTGGGGTTCTGTCTCGTGACCTATTGATAAAGTTGAATTAGATTACAATACTTAACGCGAGTGCATTACATATTTTATTAAATAATATAACAACCCTCCTAAAACACTCCTGACACCCCTACACATCCTAAAATATACCCCGTATGCGATAAACGAGCCCGTATACCTTTATTTCAATAAAAATCAAATAAAAACAATTTCTAAAGGTTCTCGCGGGCCGCGACCCATCTCCCTGGGTCTGTCGCGGGGTGAGACATAGTGACACCAGGCGGAACCCGCTTGCGCCATGTGTCCCAACGCGTGTGAAGGCTTCCCGGGTGACTCGCCAAGCCTACAGCCTAACCTACATCCCTCGCGGGCCACGAAGCCCTCTTGTGTTTCCTTCGCGGGAGACAATGTGTTGATCAGACACTATAAATACAAGACATCGGCCTTCAGTCCCATCTCGTTCAGAATTCTCAACTCTCTCTCAAATCTCTAAAGCTAAAAATTATACCCGGGCATTATACCCCCCTAAATTAGCGAAGCTCTGCCTCGTTATTATAACCAGAAAAATCACAGGAAAAATACCTAATGTAGCAATGTAACAAAAATGTGAAAGCCAAATAGAAGCCAGCTGGAGAGCACTGAAGGCTTAGAAAAGTGGCTATAAAAGTTTCCTAAATAAAAAGGAGATTTTGTTTTCAATAATTAGGGTTTATCCCTATAAATGTAATGTGAATAAAACTTGGGTTTTTTCCATGTATTTATTATTTATAAAAATGTGGTGTTTTAACTCTGATAAACTATTTCCTAACTACGGTCCTGATGAAAATTTCCGCTGCCAAATTAATAAACACCGATACCATCTGACTGGTTCGCGGCTCCCGCTCCCAGGGTGGGGTCGGGGGTTGTGACAGAAGGTGGTATCAGAGTTATGCCACTGGTTTAAGCCCTTTGGATGTTCTTCCAATGCCTAAACCTTAAATATTTATGTTAGGAAATTAATAGCATATGTGTTATCCTGTGAATATGAAATCTCAATGTGTTTATTATGATTTAACAAATTTTGAATTTTCAATATGTGTTACCCATCTCACAGTTATGATATATTATATATAAGGTATTAGTAATGTTATGTCTTATGGAATTTTATGATATATTATATATATATATATATATATATATATATCATATGTTTGTATGAAAATAATTCAACATTATAATAATATTACAATATTAACATTAAATATATTAATATTAATACAAGACAACACAATTCAGGTATAATAATATTAAGATAATATGTATTATACCTAATTGATTTTATATCATTTAAATTCTCAGGATATGTAACTCCTATTGTATCTTACAATATGTTAGGCTATAAAAAGGGAATATATTCATAATATAATACTCAATACTATATCCACATATTTAGGTGAATACAATATTATGATATTGATTTTAGTATCTTAATTAAAAATATAAAACAATACCCTTAGGTATGATATCCCTAAAATATCTTAATATAAAATATTATTCAATAAAAGCAGTATATTTTATGGTTTATATAACCCAAAGTTTTACTCGATTTAAAGATATGTATTTGTCAAAATTTTGGTAAAACATATAATTATACTAATTTTGTTAAAATATAATGTTTCAGCATTATTAAAATACTTTGTAAATCAGTTTATAATTCTTTATTACTTCTTATCGTATTATTAAATATTAAATATGTAGATTATTCATCAAAATTTGATAAATTAAGTAATGTTAAGAAATTATATGTATACTCAATATTGATGATAATTAACATGTTAAATTTTCATACCCAAACGCTTTCTAAGAAAAATCTTTAATGTATACTGTTATTATCATAATTGGTATTAATATAATACACTAAACTAAAATATTATTAAATTCTGTTTTAAATTAAAATTAATAATAATAGTAATTTTGGAAGAGTAAAAAATATTTTCAATAATTAAATAGAATTTTTGGCTCTTGAATAAAGTTATGTTAAAAGGATTTTATAAAACATAATCCTTAATTTAATTTATACAAATAATGAACAATAGTTCTTACACTTCGTAATTCATAGTTTGATGCTTCTAAAATTTAAGCACATGTACATATAACATGGGAAATATATAATATCTTATAAAACTATATCTATGAAACAGGAATATGTACAACAACCTAGTATTGTGTAATTAAATGATTTTAATACATAATACCTATATATCAACAAGAAACAACTTAAACTTATTTATTAAATTATGTATAAGTTATATATATATATATTCTCTCCAGTTATAAGAACCGAGAGAATCACTTTTCAACCATTAGATCTTCAAGATCAATGGATGAGATTAAAAGTAATTAAAAAGTATTATTAAATATTTTGTCTGATTATGTCCTTAATATTTTAATCCAAAAGGTTAGTTTAGTAAATTTACTCAATTTTGTCTTTTTGTCTTTATTGTTTTTTATTACTATTTTTGTATTATAATATTAGTTTTTATTTTTTAAAGAATTTTTTTTATTAAAAGCTTTTAATTTTCAGATTTCTTTACAGATTTTTTAATATTTTTACGTTTTAACGTTTTATGTTAAACTTTTTACGTTTTACGTTAAAATTTTTACGTTTTACGTTTTATGTTTTTACGTTTTACGTTTTACGTTTTTACGTTAAAATTTGTACGTTTTACGTTTTTTTGTTTTTACGTTTTACGTTAAACTTTTTACGTTTTACGTTAAAATTTTTACGTTTTTACGTTTTACGTTTTTACGTTTTTACGTTTTAAGTTAGAAAAGTTTACAGTTTAACTTTTTTTTTACAAAAACTTTTTTACGCAAAACGAACGCACCCAGAAATCGCAAACTCGGTAGGTGTCTCAGATAGATTGTTTTCGTCATCGACTGGGGAAAAAAATATAAAAAAACGAACAACATCAAAACAATGTGTATCTCGAAAAAACGGGGCTTGGCTCAAATTTTCCGACAATCAAAAGGCTGCAAAGTGGGGTTGCAGGTTCAAAAACCTACCCTCCACCATCCTTGCCGCGCCATCGTCGTCAAAATCTATGTTTTTTTTTTGCATCATCGCCCGCCCAATCCAGCAGATCAAAACCCAGAGAATCAAAGAATACAAAAATGCATCATTCAAACAACCTGCAACATTAAAAAAACTATCACTATTCAGAAACCCCAAATCAGAAAACTATCACTGGTCTACCGGCGAGATACCACCGCCACTACCGCCGATCAGAAACTATCAAAAACCCCAAATCAAAAACCCCAAATCAGAAACTATCACTGTTCAAATCAGAAAACCATCAAAAACCCCAAATCAGAAAACTATCTCTGTTCACCCATCGTTCACCGCCACCAACATCCAAGATCGGGACAAAAACAGAGACACAAGATCAGAACCAAAAAACATCAAGAAAACATCGCTACCTTGTCGGCATCCGACCGCCGCCGTCCTCTTTCTCAGCCGGAGCTGCAACGCCACCGCCGCCGCTGCACGCCACCGTCGTCGTCGTCTTTCTCTTTCCTCGGTCTCTCTTTCTCTCTCCACGAACACACACTCTCTCTCTACAACGAGTGTGAACGAGTGAGAGAGAGAGAGAGAGAGAAACAGGGGTGGGTGATGTCGGCGGCGAGTACGTCGACGGTGAAAGATCAGGAGATATCAGGGGTGGGGATGCCGGCGACGAGTAAAGAAGGACATCGACGGTGAAGAAGGAGGATATATCATCTTCATCTTCATCACAGATGAAGAACAGATAGAAATATGGTGACCTTCAAAAATCTCAGATCTTGTGTAAATGAAGAGAGAGATAAAGGGATGATATATGAGAGATGAGAAGACATTTGTAACACCCCAAAATTTGTTTAGTATAATAATAAGTGAAAATAAACAAAGAATTTAACATGGTTAATGAAATATGACAAAATGATAAGTTAGTTTATGGGAAAGCCTAAATTGAACACTCTTTCTAAGTGGGAGGGTTCAATGTGTAAGTAATAAACTAAAATGTTTTAATTAATAAACAAAAATTAAAACCAAACACCCACATCTGGGTTCTGGTCGATCGAACAAGAGAGCAGGGAAAGGGGGTGAAACCCTAACTACAAGAAATCAAGAATTGAACCTGAATCTAAGGGAAAAATCTATTGCATGAGCCCTAATTTCGAGTAGCTAACCTCAATTTCAGAAGTGGTAAGTTTAATTTCTGAAATCATGAATTGTTGGATGAAGGGTTCAACCCAATCATGAATTCTTGTGTTTGAATGTGAGAAATCTGAGTTAGGATTTCCTTCTAGAACAAGAATCATGTTTGATTCTAGGTTATATCAAATATTGTAGTAAAAACCCACTTTGTGAAATTGTGTTATGAATAGGAAGATCATAGTGATTATAATCCTATGGAATATTGAAATATGATGAGGTTGTAATGCTTGAATCTTAGAAAATTATGTAGGATAAAAGAGAGGTATGAATTTTGATTGAGTTTTGATGAGATATAGGATGAACTAGTAGAAATTCATGCTTTATATGTTTGTGAACGATGTTTGTAAATTTGATGACCACCAAGTGTTTGATGAAATGCTTGTATGAATAATGTGCACAAATTGGAAAGTGAAAGAATGAGATTTAGATGTACTAAATAAACGAAACGATGTGTTGTTATAGGCGTGAAGGAAGAAGGTTCCAATACTAGGAAATCGGAAGGTTCACAAGATCGAGGTACGTTAGTGTACACCCTAGTTCTATTATGTCGTTTTATGCATAGTAATCTCAATCGAGTTGCGTTGTTGTGTTAAAATTGTGAGATTTGAAATTTATGATTTTTCGAAAGTAAAAGTAAGATCCGTCAAAACGGATTATGACGAATGAATAAGTTATGAAAGATAATGCATCATATCCGGTTCTTTTAGTTGAACCGGGTATGGGAAGTTAAGTATGTAATGTATGAAAGTCTACTCGATCCGTTTTTCTCGGATTGGAGTATGATGTATGAATGTAAAGAATATGTTGTTCGTCATGAACAAATCAAATGGAAGTTATGTAATGTTACTAGTATCCGTTATTAGCGGGTATGTTATGAAAGTTATGTTCAATCTCTATTATGAGGCAAGTAAGTAATGAACCGTTCAACGGTTAGAAATGTAAAGGAACGATGCAAAACCATGATAGAGACGAATCGGTGTATTAAATTAATTGTGTTAGTAACGAAATACTAACTTATTTGTTTATGTTGAATGTAGGTAAATCCTCATCTTAGGCGACTTGGCAAGTTGGAGTGAACACACGCACATGTTATGACCTTCAAGCGCTTCCGCTATTTTGTAGTAGTATTATGGGTCAAAATACTTGTTGTGTTTAACCTTGTTAGTAGTTATACTTTTCAAACTTGATGTTATGCTTTTGGTCGCGTCCGTAAAACGGGTTGTAGTTTTCTTTTATATAAGTGATGGTTAAAACAGGGATACGCTCGTCGTATGGACGGGTCATGCCCAAATTTTGTTAAAATTGCGCATCAATGTTATTAATATTTTACCTATAAATGGTGAAAAGTTTTGACATTTTTAAAAGTTTATGTTTCTAGTGTAAGTGAGATGTCATTCCTACTAGACGCGAATGCGGGCCTTACAACATTAAATGAAGAGATAGATAGATTAGACATTTGAAGGGAATGACCAAAATACCCTTTGTTCTGATTGGTTGAGAGTGGTTCTCGCGGTTCTTACAACTGAAGGTGGTTTTCATTTTAGCGCTCCCATATATATATATATAGGGAGGAGCTCATGCGAGAACCACCCTTATTGAGAGAACCGCGACAACCAATGTGAATACAACCTAAAATAGCTAAAAAAAACCTACCCCCCCCACCAAAAAAAACCTAAACCCCCCCACCCCCACCCCCCAAAAAAACCTAACCCCCCCCCCCCAAGCTAAATGCTAAAAACTAAAACCCCCAAAAAACTTAAAAAAAATCCTACCCCCCCCCCCCCCCCAAAAAAAAAAAAAAAACCTAAACCCCCCTCCCCCACCCCCCCAAAAACCTAACCCCCCAAGCTAAAATGCTAAAAACTAAACCCCAAAAAACCTAAAAAAATCTAAATTTTTTTTAATATTTTTTATGCTCAAATCGCTACTTTTAGTGGCAAAAAAAAAAAAATTTTAAAAAAAAAAAAAAAAAAAAATTTTAATATTTTATTTTAGCTTCGAAAAGTAGCGATTTTTATATAAAAAATATTAAAAAAAAAAATTTGTGTCGCGGTTCTCGCAATAAGAGGTGGTTCTCGCATGATCTTCTCCCTATATATATATATATATAGAGAGAGAGAGAAGATATATATATAGGGAGAAGATCATGCGAGAACCACCTCTTATTGCGAGAACCGCGAGAACCAATGTGAACACAACCAAAAATGCCTAAAAATAGCTAAAAATCACACAAAATTTTTTATTTTTTTTAATATTTTTTATATAAAAATCGCTACTTTTCGATGCCAAAAAAAAAATTAAAAAAAATTGTTTTAAAAAAAAAAAAAAAAAATTTTTTGCCACTAAAAGTAGCGATTTGAGCATAAAAAATATTAAAAATTTTTTTTTACATTTTTTTAGATTTTTTTAGGTTTTTTGGGGGTTTAGTTTTTTGCATTTTAGCTTGGGGGTGGGGGGTTAGGTTTTTTTTTTTTGGGGGGGGGGCGGGGGTGAGGGGGTTTAGGTTTTGGGGGGGGGGGGGGGGTTAGGTTTTTTTAGCTATTTTAGGTTGTGTTCACATTGGTTCTCGCGGTTCTCTCAATAAGGGTGGTTCTCGCATGAGCTCCTCCATATATATATATATATATATGATTGGTATCAATCTTATAAATGATATTTCATCTATGCAATAAAAATATGTATAAAAACATTTGGTACGGTATAACTATGTGATTTAAAATATGTACATATATATCCCAAGAAGACACAATTTTTATCATTTGATAAGTTTAATTCATTTCTTAAACCATATTTGAATCATATGTATATATTTTGATATGAGATTTCTTAATATATTAAAGATCAAATTTAGAAACGTTAGACTTTGTATTATCTATTACGAATCCTTAATAAATAGATATAATAAATTAAGAATTTGAATTAAGTTCTAAGTATGTTATCACCAAAGAAAATCAATCTAATTGTTCTAAAAGAATCTAGAAAATATATATCTTTATTAAATTTATTCCTTTTGATAAAATTCGTTTTCATTACAAAATATTATAAATCTCATAGAAATTTATTTTGTTAATATAAAGGAATAAACAAAGTTATGGGAATAAACAGGATAACTAATACAAATTAGTAATGTAATTAAATTTTTATGGATTAATATTATATGGGTTACAGAAAATTTTACTTTATACGTATATGCAAAACACAATTTTCTTAATAGTATCTACAATATAATAATAAAAAAATCTTCTGTAGAAAGACAAGCTTTCATATAAAGAAGCAAACCTACATGTTTATTCAAAATTTATTTTGATACCCAGCTTTAATTCAGAAAATACCTTAAAGATATCTGTACTTGCACCACCTCTTAAACGAATAATAATGGGTCAATGACAGAGAATCTCAGAATTTCATATAAAACTCTTACCTTATTTTTGAATACCTATCCACTTATGAGCTCTGGAAATACAAATAAGACAATATAGAGAAAAGCTATTACACCAAAGGAAGGAACAATACATATAATATATACTTTCCTTATATTTTGATAAAATATATAGTGAAAAAACGCTAAAATATATATATATATATATATATATATATATATATATATATATATATATAGGGTAGGGATCAAGAGTGAACCCTTTTAAAATGTGAACAAAAACGAACAGATCCTGACCGTTGGATGATGAGATCTTGATTAAAGGAATTAAATAGTTTTTTAATTAAAAAAAACAATAAATAGATACATAATAACCGTTTAAGGGCATTGTTGTAAATTGCCATCTCTGAAATCACATTGAATGCCGGGAAAATTTGTAATGATTCACGTAGAAAATATACACCCCCGTAATCATAGGCTATGCAGTTATAGATTGTGTGTAGCTTCATCCTACCAAAACCACCTCTACATCATAACTTCTCTCAACTCGTAACTTCTTTTTACGCAGAAGATTCCACCGTCTTCATCCTCTATCCCCTTATCAGCGATTTCTGCAAAAGGAAGAAACTCAAGAAGGATCATTAAAACAAGGTATCGGTACATAGTGTAGTTTTCATTCAATGATTTTGAATGTTCCGTCTTTCTACACACGAAGCTTCACAACTCAAAATCTAGGGTTTTGTTGGGTCTGTGTAAGCAGTCGATTTGTTGTGTATCTCGTGTTTTTTTACATGTATTGGTGTTTTTTGTACATATGTGTTGGCCGATTACATATTTGATCCGAGTGAGTAGGAGTTATTCTCACCTAATGTCCGGAAATAGCTTTTATTCTAGAAGCTAGAGCTTAGATTGCTGAGAGAATTTGACCGATTAGATGTGTATTTGTTCATACTTTATCCTATACCATCCACATATGTTGTATATCCAGTGTGTATCCGTTGTTCTTCTGGCTATTTGGGGATTTCGAAATATGTTCAATATATAAAGGTTGGGATATGGTGTGGTGTATATTGAAAGTATTATTTGTGTATTTTGTCACATTACAAAGTGTAACATACTGATTTGAATGTAATTGTGTCAGCTTAGTAGAGTCTTGTAGTTCAATTTCATTGTTTTTGTAAAAAAAATGAATAGCATGGAGGTTGTTTAAAATGGTTTCACACTTTAGCTTAACACTTACAATTATACACATGTGTAAGGGATAAAATAGTACACATGTGTATACAGGTTGGTGACATTCTTGGATGCAAATGATATGTGGGTGTGACGTCATACCCAAATTTGGTATTTTGGTTGCACGGTTTTTACATCCTGTCGATTTTGTTAGTATGAAATGATGGATGCGAACTGAGCATGAGTAGAATGGTGTAAACTGGTTGACTAACTGTTATACCAAAACACATGTGTAGATGGTGGAAATACACATGTGTATTAATGTGTAACCGACTGATACATACATATATGTAGGTATTGTGAGCCCTTGTATTTTTGTTATCATAGAATTGTGTACATATTCCTCATACACCTAATGCTTAATCATCTTTGATACTAGTACATTATCAGTTGATTGGTTTCCATGGTTTCTTTTAGGTGATTTAAAAAGATCAAAATGAGGACTAGTAAGTTGATTTATTATTAAACAATTAATTACATATCAGTAAACCAGCAAGTATTGTATTAAAAGATGTTGTTAATATAAACATGTAGGGCGGAAAAGCGAACGTATAGCTGGTAAATGGAAATCAAGATTTATAAACAAAGCAGAAGACCCACTTATATGTTCTGATGATGAAGAAAGTAAAGTAGATGGGAGCAATGGACTTTTAATATGTTATTTGTGGGGTTACCTAGAAATAAAAGGGTTTACTTGTGTACTATCCCATCTGCATCGTCTAACTGACTGTTGTTATGTACAGCCCACAACATGAAGAAGGGAGTCCTACGGAAGACTGGCAACAAAGAGTCTACACATGCGTTGTGTGATGATGATTTTGAAACAAGTAATAATAAGATATACTACAATAAAAGTTGTATCGGTTCTTATTTTTTTGGTTGACTGTTTATATCTCTTAATTTTGTTTCATAGGGTAGCAGATGGAAGAAAAACAGCAGTCTAATTTACAGAGAGCTGAGTTCTTTCGGAGATTAAAAGAGAAATGGCGTAACGAAGAGTGTAAGCGAAATTAACATGTTTTGTTTGTGTAAGATGTAGAAGTTGAAATTAATTGCTGAACCTATAATGTTCTTTTTTTGGGAACATGTAGTAGACAATAAGAATAAAGTGGCCAAAAGTACCAATGCATCAGTTGACGAAGGCTTCGAAAAGAGTGGAGACGATGGTAATTCAACAACAAAGAATAAGAAAGATATGACAACCAACGAATCAGTGAACCCGACTCCAGTTTGATGATTGTTAGATACTTCATTGAGTTTGGTTGGTTTCCACAACGGTGCATGCACTTAAAATTCATCTTCCGTCATAAAAATCAGTGAACCCGACTCCAGTTTGATGATTGTTAGATACTTCATTCTGCTTTTTCTTTTTTTTTTCCTGACTAAACGATAGTCAAAACAGCGTATCATCAAGTTAAAATAAATGCCGACGGTACTCAGTGATGCTAGCCGTTTAAGTAAACAAACTGATGAGTGTTTACGCCCTACAAAGTGAACAATATAGATTACGTTTAAGAGCAGGTTCTAAAGAGGGCATGTTTGTCATTCAAAAATTGATATCTAACAAAGCTAATAGTATGTTAGTTTTCCTATTACGTTAAACTATCCGGATGCACAGGCCTTCCTTCTCTTATCGGTTTGGCTTCTTACACTTCAATTACATCGACTACGAGGTCAAAAAACCTACTGACCAAATGCTAAAAAGATATCAGTTTGTTCAAAATTCACATATGATAAAAAGATACCAGTTCACTTTGCAAACGTGTATCAGAACTGTAGGATACTAGTTAGTTAGTTGAACAAAATCTGCAACTTTAGATATTGCTGGCAATATAAAGAAGACGTCCACATACACACCTGTAATATGCTATCCTACTAGGTTCGGAATACACCTATGCAAATATACCATTACAACCTAATGGACTACATTTACGGTAAACCTGTAGCATACATCGCGAATGTAAATAGGAGACGAGAATGTTGTCGCTAAACAAAGCAGGGATACAAGATAAAAAAAAAATATAATACAACTAATTAGAATTCTAGTATTATAAAACAAATACACAAACAAAAAAAATATAATACAACTAATTATCACCACTTTAGCGACGTTCAAAACTGACTTCCTGTCGATTTTGTTAGTATGAAATAATGGATGCGAACTGAGCATGAGTAGAATGGTGTAAACTGGTTGGCTAACTGTTATACCAAAACACATGTGTAGATGGTGGAAATACACATGTGTATTAACTATAAAAATTATACCTTGATGACGATCAGCTGCTGGTTCAGAGCTCTGAGGAATTAACAACTTGGCGGCAACGTTGGGCTGATCGTTCGTCTCTGTCATAAGGGTAACATCTGTCGTAAATTATAAACCTTAAAATTTAAACTAACCAAGACACAATACAGTTATCTATTAAAATTACATCGAAATTGGACACTGAATAATATAAACAATTGTTTTAAAATTATACCTTGGTGATGATCCACTACTCGTTCAATGCTCCGAGGAACTAACAAATTGGTTGCAACATCAAGCGGATCGTTCGTATCTGTCATAACTTATAAATCAATTGGTTTGTAAAACTAAACCAAAGAACAAACACCTATGTAATCTCGCTAACGACAATGGAAGCAACCTTGTCTACACAAATGTTTTACGAGTATACCTTGATGTTGTTCTCCTGGTCGTTGAGAGTACTGAGGAATTAGCAAATTCGCTGAAACAACATGCTGGTCGTTCGTATGTGTCATGATTAGTAAAACTTCAGAGGAACAAATTCGCTGCTGAATTTCCTGTTGATAATCTGAAGATCGAATTGATTGATCCTTGTGACGAACGATGAAGAAGATATGGCGCAGATTTTTTTTTCTTAGTTTGATTGATTGAGTTTTGAAATTGCATGAAATGTTGGAGCGTGGGTGGTTTCTATGATAACTGCCAAGGAAAATTTAAAAAATAAAATTATATATAAAACTATAGATGTTAAAGACGATCCTACCCTTATGTTACATTTAAGAAGATCTATGGCCAGGAATGGTTCGTTTTGTTCATCACTAGGAAAGTGTTCACAAAAGAACCTAAACCTATATATATATATATATCTACCAACGTATAATACTGATAGGTATAACTACATTTGTGCTAAACATAATATGAGCAACAAAAGATGCCTATATAATTGCTTGATTCTGTGATAATTATATTTGAACATGTTTGTAATTCAGATGTCAAAGGAAATAGCATATAATCAGGAAATTCAGACTAGTAATGAAAATTCTTTGGATAAAAGCACTATAGAAAATATAATAGCTCAAGCAATCTCGAATGCTATACCTTCGATCATTGAAGCCATTAAAATCTATGTGCCTATAAACAAGAATCCCACTATACACTGTAAGCATACCCATCACTTCAAACCTAACCCTAGCATCAACGGAAGTCATAATATTCATATCAAAACTTCATCTCCCAAACGAAAGAAAACCACAACCTATAACTACTCTTATAAGGAATTCCATTCCGACACATCATGTAAGGACAAAGAATTGGAACCAGCAATCACGCGACCTATCTGCAACAATAACAAGAAGCATGCAAGAAAACGTCATTTTAAGAAGACACTTCGCTGTAACTTCTGCAAGAAGACTGGGCATACAGAGGAAGAATGTAGAAAGAGGAGGAAAACTAATGTATGTTACAAATGCGGAGACCCAGGTCACTTCCGTCTCTACTACCCGAAACTATCTAAGGCACCCGACAACGAGAATAGAAACCCAGATGAAGCTAAGGAAAATGCATAAATATTTACAATACCGGAGACAACAGCAAAATAAGCACCTTTATGTTTTGTTTGTACTAAAATATTAGTTAACTTTTAATTCCGATCAAAACTTCATCAATAAAAGGTCTTTACTTTTCCTTTAATAGAGCCAACTCTCATTTGTCTCATCTCTTGACAAATTCCTATGTCATACATGCATTGCTTATCAGGCATGTGAATTCACTTCAAAAGATCATTTAATCCTGAATTCTAATAAATATTTCGTTATACTCGTTCTATATGAATACATAATGTTGACTTTTGATATCACATCAACAAAATTCTTGGAAAACTCCATTTTTCAAACAAAAGAAAGTCACAATAATATTTATGTTTAAACAAAAGGGCTCGAATATTAATTTTTACTAGTAACACCTAGGATAGTATTTAGACTTTAACCTAAGAAAAATGCCTTAGTATAAAGCTTCGAGATAAGCTAATTACTTGCGTAGATAAAGTGTGATGGTTATTGGTATGCCGTGAGGATGATGACTAGAACAGTGCAAGTATGATAAATAAGCAATAACACCTGGCCACTGTTATTTCTTGTTTATTAGTACTTCTCGATTCTAGAATATGATCCATCATGAGAATACTAATTTCCCTATTTCTTGCCATAATAAATGATGTACTTCTAAAATCATGATTTGAGAAAATTCTATTTATGGGAAATACAATGATAATTACCTCTCCGGCAAGACTAGGTATGATGTGGTAGACTCTCCAGCTTGTCCGGGTAAGATGGGGGTACCTCTCCGGCAAGACCGGGTAAGATGGGGTATATAATGGAATTCCCTAAATAGTACCATGACCTGATGTCTGACATGTTTTTGGAAATATGAATCTGTTAAATACATTGAACTTATGAATACTGTGTATATTATAGTTTATATGAGTATATAGATATGTATATCTATAAGGAAATCCAAAGACCATAATAATTAACAATTAGGGATATATCACGAACAGGTGTGACAATGATAATTTTAGATTTATTTATCAGGAATCTCTCGTATACATCTATAATTCCGATATCAAACATTATTTTGTTTGATCATCCGTCTCGTTATTCGTGCGACAAGATGAACAGAAGGAAATCTTTAAGTTGGACGCCATCGGAAATATAAGAATTCCCCTTGCGTTACTTTAGATTATTGACGCATTAGGAAACCTGTAACTAAAAATTGTGCTAAAAACACAAAACATCTAAAAAGTTACTCTAATAAGAGTAATTTTTACCTTCATTAAGAACTTTTGAGAAGATAAGAGTCTCAAAATGTCACGGCCCCCGACCCGGTTTGACCCGTTTCAGGAGCCGCGGGACAGAAATCCCGTGGTATTTATTTAACAGCGGAAGTTTTCATCAGGATCTTTTAAAAACAGTAATTTCCCGATTATTTTATTTCACAACTCGGGACAAAACCCGGTAATTTACAATCATAAGATTTCACGTAGAAATCTTTTATTTTACAAAACATGTTTCTTTATTTTATACTGAGCCACTTCCTTAAGCTTTTAGTGCTTCTCGGCACTTTTCCTGGATCACAACAGATCACCTGAAACATGTTTGAAAAAGGTTTTGTCAGCGGGAAATACTGAGTGAATCATTCTATTTATAAAATAACCAGTTGTTATAGTCTACAGTATTAAGAGCGATTACAATTGCCTCTATCTTTTGAATTAACTGATCCAGTTGTCACTTTACCGGACTGTGACTGTGGACATATCACTTGTAGGGTCCTTTCACCCCAAGTGATAAATAATTAGTAGCTATGTGCACATCCCCCCACATACTGGCAGTAATTTCAGATAACAAAGACTTAATCCCTGTAACTATAACTTTGAAAATATTTATAAAACACTTTGATAAAAAGAGAATGACTCACATTGCAGATTTAACTTTTAACAGAGCTTAGCCTACTGATTAGCCTTGATAACCTAGTTTAATAACAGGCACACAATTTGGTTAGTAACTTAATACAGCATTTACGATAACTCACGAGATTAAAACCTTCACAACGAATGACAAAGTGCGATACTTAAACATCCATCGATTTAACGACGAATGACAAAGCATAAACCCTAATGTGGGCAGCACTTAAACATCCATTGGATAGTTTAATCGATCGGACATTGAATCGTTTCAGCGATCGAGTTAATACCCTGATTGCGGCGTCGATTAGTGATCCGTGTGTGTTAATTGTGGTATTTCGACTATAACTCAGCGTAGGATTGGAAATTTTACGTCGTTTTTGTGCCAGAATTCAATTGCCAAAGTCCTCTATTTATACCCAAAAGTTAGCCAGCCTTGCGCACCGTAACACTTAGACCCTTACGGTGCGCAAGGGACACTTTTTCATTATAGGCTGGCCACGTGTGGGACTAGCCTTGCTGACTTGACAGAATTCAAATTTTATATTTCGACAGCGTTTTATTTAGATAATCGTCACTAGGGTTTACCCCCCCTGGGTTTTAGGGGCCCTGATCCTGATTCCGATTGTTCTGACAATTTTAGGGTTTGCGTAGAATCACTTGGGTGTCTTAATTAAGGTTTCCTATTGGACAAATTAATTTAATAAATATGACTTTTGATATGAGTTGTTACATTCTACCCACCTTAATAAAAAATCTCGTCCTCGAGATTTACTGGAATAATTGAGGATACTTTCGTTTCATTTCTGATTCCAGCTCCCAAGTGTATTCAGCTCCTCTTTTTGAATTCCACTTGACTTTGACAAGTACTAACCGTTTGTGTTTGAGAAACTTTACTTTTCTGTCTTCTATCTGAAGAGGTTTCTCAACAAATTTTAACTTTTCGTTTACCTCTATTTTCTTGAAGAGGTACTACCAGTGATTCGTCTGATAGACATTTCTTGAGATTGGATACATGAAATACATCATGTACTCCAGCTAACTCTTCTGGTAGTTGTAAACGATAAGCAACTGGTCCTATACGTTGGATTATTGGCAATGGTCCTACGTACCTTGGACTTAGCTTTCCTTTCTTACCGAATCTAACAACTCCTTTCCAAGGAGAAACTTTTAACAGTACTTTATCTCCAACTTGGAATTCCAACGGCTTGCATCTATTGTCTGCATAACTCTTCTGATGATCTCTAGCCGTCTTCAGTCTTTCCTTGATTTGTGTAATCTTGTCGGTCGTCTCTTGCACTATTTCAGGACCTGACAATTGACTTTCTCCTATTTCTGCCCAACATACTGGAGTTCTGCACTTTCTTCCATACAGTGCTTCAAATGGGGCAGTTTCAATACTTGAATGATAACTATTGTTATAGGAGAATTCGATCAAAGGTAAGTGATCATCCCAATTTCCACCAAAATCTATCACACATGCTCGGAGCATGTCTTCTAGAGTTTGGATTGTCCTTTCACTTTGCCCGTCTGTTTGAGGATGATATGCAGTACTTAGGTTTAATCGAGTTCCCATAGCTTTTTGGAAACTTTTACAGAAATGAGAAGTAAAACGACTATCCCTATCCGAAACAATGGAGAGTGGAACTCCATGTAAAGATACGACTTCATCTACATACAATTTTGCCAGTCTTTCCATGCTAAAGGTTTCTTTCATTGGTAGAAAGTGAGCAGATTTGGTTAATCGATCCACAATTACCCAAATTGCATCATTACCTTTTCTGGTTTTGGGTAACTTAGTAACAAAATCCATTGTTATGAGTTCCCATTTCCATACAGGCATTTCTAATTGTTGTAGTAACCCTGAAGGTTTCTGATATTCTGCCTTAACTTGTGAACAAGTAAGACACTTAGAAACTTATCTAGCTATATCCTTTTTCATGCCTATCCACCAGAAATTCTTTCTTAAATCTTGATACATTTTATTGTTTCCTGGGTGTATGGTATACCTAGATTTATGAGCTTCTTCTAAAATCTTATTTCTTAATTCTCCCTGCTTAGGTACCCATATTCTGCTTTTATGGAATCTCCAAATTCCATCTGCTCCTTGTTCTAATTCTTTTATTCGTCCTTTCATTCCTTCAGCAACATCATCTATTGCTGTTTCTTGAAAATGCTTCAGTTGTTCCATTAAATCTAATTGTAGATTTAATCTAAGAGCACGAACTCGTCTTTGTTTTTCATGATATTTACGACTTAAGGCATCTGCAACTACATTTGCCTTTCCCTCGTGATATTGAATATCACAGTCGTAATCACTTAAAATTTCCATCCATCTTCTTTGCCTCATGTTTAACTCTTTTTGCCCAAAAATATATTTTAAACTTTTGTGGTCTGTATAGACAGTAAATTTACTTCCGTAAAGATAATGTCTCCAAATCTTAAGGGCAAAAATTACGGCTCCTAACTCTAAGTCATGAGTCGTATAATTTTCTTTGTGCTTTTTCAATTGCCTTGAAGCATATGCAATTACCTTTTTGCGTTGCATCAGCACACATCCAAATCCTAGTTTTGAAGCATCACAGTAAACTTCAAAATCTTCAGTCCCTTCTGGTAAAGCTAGGATTGGAACATTTGTTAATTTCTGCTTCAATATTCTAAAGGCTTCTTCTTGCTTGGGTCCCCATTCAAACTTAACTGCTTTACAGGTTAGCTTAGTTAATGGTACAACTATCTTGGAAAAATCCTTAATAAACCGTCTATAGTATCCAGCTAAACCTATAAAACTTCTAATTTCCATTGCGGATTGTGGAACCTTCCAATTGATAATTGCCTCAATCTTAGCAGGATCTACGTGAATACCTTCATGATTCACCATGTGTCCTAAGAATTGCACTTCTTGCAACCAAAATTCACATTTTGAGAATTTGGCATACAGCTTTTCTTTTCTTAACAAAGATAAGAGTACATGCAAGTGCTGACAATGTTCATCCTGACTTTTGGAATAAATAAGTATATCGTCTATGAAGACAATTACAAATTTATCCAAGTACGGTTTGCAGATTCTATTCATCATGTCCATGAATGCTGCAGGTGCATTCGTTAACCCGAAGGGCATGACTGTAAACTCATAATGACCATACCTAGTTCTGAAAGCAGTCTTTGGTATGTCTTCTTCTTGTACCTTTAATTGATGATATCCGGAGCGTAAATCTATTTTAGAAAAATATCTAGCCCCCTGAAGTTGATCGAATAGATCATCAATCCTAGGTAATGGGTATCGATTCTTAATTGTAATCTTATTCAGTTCTCTATAATCAATACACATTCTCATCGAACCATCCTTCTTCTTTACAAACAATACTGGCGCTCCCCAAGGGGATGAGCTAGGTTGTATGAATCCTTTACTTAGTAATTCATCTAATTGCGTTTTCAGTTCTAACATTTCTGTGGGTGCTAACCGATAAGGTGCCTTGGCTATCGGTATAGTTCCTGGAATTAGATGAATCCTAAACTCTACTTCTCTATCTGGTAGTAACCCTGGTAACTCTTCTGGAAATACATCTGGGTATTCTGAGACTATAGGAATTTCCTTAAGTTCTTTACCCTTGGTACTAATGATTACTGAAATCATATATACTATTCCTTGTTTTCGTTCATAATTGGCAACTTTCATTACTGATATGAACTTCATAGGTTTTCGTGGTTTATCTCCTGTAATCGTGATTATTTCACCAGTAGGTGCTTGAATTTCTACAGAATTCTTATCACAAAGAATTCGAGCATGGTTGGCTACTAACCAATCCATTCCTAACACAACATCGAATTCAGCTAATTTCATAGGTAATAAGGTTGCAGAAAATTTATGACTTAAAAGTTCTAATTCTACATTTTGCAGAACCTTATCTATTTTAACTGAATTCCCATCTGCCGTTTCTACTGTAAAAATTTGCCTAATACAGGTTAATGGTAAGTTAAGAGCTTGGCAGAATGAGGTATTGATAAAACTTTGGTTTGCACCAGAGTCAAATAATACTTTGGCGTAAATGTTGTGAACTAAGAACGTACCAGCTATCACATCCGGAATTAACTCGGCCTCCTGAGTTGTCAACTGAAAGGCTCGAACATTTTTCTTGGTAGCTCCATCAGCTGGCTTGGCTTTGTTGTCTGTTGGTTTGACCAATTTAGGACATTCTGTTCGGAAATGTCCCGTTTCTCCACTGTTGTAGCAGATTAAGGACTTCTTCCTGCAATTCTCCTCTTGATGCCCCGGAATTTTGCAAAAATTGCAATATCCCTTGCATTTTCCAAAATGCTTCTTTTTGCAATTTCTGCAGAATTGAGGAATTGAGGATTGCCCTGTTCCTCTTTTCTTGAAGTTACTATTATTACTCACACGAAATCCCTGGGTAATTTTCTGAGCCAATTCCTTCTTTCTGTCTTCATCTCTTGTGCGCACCAGTTCATCAGTTAGGGTATTAGCTAATTCCACAGCATCGTCAATAGTGCGAGGTCTCGCAGCTTTAACGATATTGCGGATTTCAATAATCAATCCCCAAATATAACGAGAAATGAGTACCGGTTCTGGCGAAGCCAGTGTTGGTACTACTCTAGCATATTCGAAGAATGTCGAAGTATAACCGCGACAATCTACACCCGTCATCCTATGATTTAGAAACTTATTTGCCATTTGATCTTTTTCATATTCGGGACAGAATTTTCTTTCTACAAGACTCTTAAATTCTTCCCAGCTCATAGCATATGCCATCATTCTTCCTTTTGCTTGTATCACCGTGTTCCACCATTCTAGTGCCCCTTCTTTGAACAGATTTGACGTGTACATGACCTTGTCAGCCTCAACACATTTACTTATTGTAATTACTGCTTCGGTTTTCTCTAACCAACGCAGTGCAGCAGTTGCTCCTTCATTGCCTGCAAACTCAGCGGGTTTACAAGCAAGAAATTCTTTGTAAGTGCAACCAGGTGTTGCAGCTTTCATTTTCTTAGGGAGCGGGGCCTGTCGTGGTTCATTATCCTGATGAACACGATCATTGCCTCCATTTACGCTATTACTGAAATTATCTTCAGAAATACGTTTACTAGGAATGATTTGTTGCGGTTCAACAGGTTTCTGAACAGGAGCGACTATTGCCGGAATAGCATTGGCTATCCCTTGAGCAACGATATTTTCTATATCTTGCCTAGTCATATATTGATCCCCCGGTTGTTGCTCAGATTGATTAACCTCATTAACTGGTTCATTATTAGCGTTTTCCATCTGATAATTAATGTATATAATTTATTAGTATCAAATAAATAATAATTACACAACACAATTATACAGAGTTCATAACACCAATATAGCCAAAACTATCAATTTCTCAATTTCCATTTCTATTTATATTTAATAGTATGCATCAATACACACTATTATCTTACAGAGTTTTATTCGTAATTATTTTACAGACTGATTTTACTTATTACTATTTACACAACCACAGTTCCATAACTCCCCTATCCTTTGTTAGTTGATTTTCTAGTAACGGCGTTCCGTCTTATCGTAATTCCAGGAGATCTGTCCCAAAATCTCTTGGATCCTATTCCCAGCATTCATTAGTTCTTTGTCAAATTGACGGAGTTCAGCCATATTCTCGTTACTCATTGGTGGATTTGGTAAAGATTCTGGATTGAACTGAGGAAAAAGCTTATAGGGATGGTTTTGTAACTGTATTTCTTTAGTCAACCATTCGTCTATTTGTGAGTGGATTGAAGGGTTTGGAATAGCTGGTTCTATGTTCATTGGTAGTTGTGTTTCAAGAGAGTGAATAAAAATATTTTCATTAACAGGCTTAATAGTATTATAGCTTGCCATTATAAAATCTAACTCTTCCTGAGATGGTAACCCCTCAATTTGCCTAGAGTTTTCCCCAATTTCCATTTTCTTAGGCTTGGGTTTCTCGAGAGTTAAAGCGTTGAATTCTATAGGTTCTTCTATGTCTGGTATATACCTATTGAAATCTCTGGAAACTTCTATTCTTACTGGATAGAGATTTAAATTCTGAAGGGCGTCAGACAAGTCACTCATACTGTTTAACAAAATACACACAAAATAATTATACACATTTCATAACACAATTATTTAATTAGTAAACATATAATAACATAATTGGCAATCAGTAAAAAATTAAGTATTTCTAAATACTTAATTGGCTTAAATCAGTGGCTCTGATACCACCTTTTTCTGTCACGGCCCCCGACCCGGTTTGACCCGTTTCAGGAGCCGCGGGACAGAAATCCCGTGGTATTTATTTAACAGCGGAAGTTTTCATCAGGATCTTTTAAAAACAGTAATTTCCCGATTATTTTATTTCACAACTCGGGACAAAACCCGGTAATTTACAATCATAAGATTTCACGTAGAAATCTTTTATTTTACAAAACATGTTTCTTTATTTTATACTGAGCCACTTCCTTAAGCTTTTAGTGCTTCTCGGCACTTTTCCTGGATCACAACAGATCACCTGAAACATGTTTGAAAAAGGTTTTGTCAGCGGGAAATACTGAGTGAATCATTCTATTTATAAAATAACCAGTTGTTATAGTCTACAGTATTAAGAGCGATTACAATTGCCTCTATCTTTTGAATTAACTGATCCAGTTGTCACTTTACCGGACTGTGACTGTGGACATATCACTTGTAGGGTCCTTTCACCCCAAGTGATAAATAATTAGTAGCTATGTGCACATCCCCCCACATACTGGCAGTAATTTCAGATAACAAAGACTTAATCCCTGTAACTATAACTTTGAAAATATTTATAAAACACTTTGATAAAAAGAGAATGACTCACATTGCAGATTTAACTTTTAACAGAGCTTAGCCTACTGATTAGCCTTGATAACCTAGTTTAATAACAGGCACACAATTTGGTTAGTAACTTAATACAGCATTTACGATAACTCACGAGATTAAAACCTTCACAACGAATGACAAAGTGCGATACTTAAACATCCATCGATTTAACGACGAATGATAAAGCATAAACCCTAATGTGGGCAGCACTTAAACATCCATTGGATAGTTTAATCGATCGGACATTGAATCGTATCAGCGATCGAGTTAATACCCTAATTGCGGCGTCGATTAGTGATCCGTGTGTGTTAATTGTGGTATTTCGACTATAACTCAGCGTAGGATTGGAATTTTTACGTCGTTTTTGTGCCAGAATTCGATTGCCAAAGTCCTCTATTTATACCCAAAAGTTAGCCAGCCTTGCGCACCGTAACACTTAGACCCTTACGGTGCGCAAGGGACACTTTTTCATTATAGGCTGGCCACGTGTGGGACTAGCCTTGCTGACTTGACAGAATTCAAATTTTATATTTCGACAACGTTTTATTTAGATAATCGTCACTAGGGTTTACCCCCCCTGGGTTTTAGGGGTCCTGATCCTGATTCCGATTGTTCTGACAATTTTAGGGTTTGCGTAGAATCACTTGGGTGTCTTAATTAAGGTTTCCTATTGGACAAATTAATTTAATAAATATGACTTTTGATATGAGTTGTTACACAAAACATAGAGAATAATTCTGTTCAAAGTAAATGAAATTCAAAGTATGGACCAGAATATACTTAGTTACTAGGATCAGTGACAAATTAAAGGTATTCCTCCACATTTCAGTGAATCTCGAGGACGAGATTTAAAACAAGGTGGGTAGGATGTAACATTCCCAAAATTTTTATTTATAAAATATAAGATAAAGAATATAAAAACTTATGTTATTAAACGGATAGATCATTGGTAAATTGACTGTTAGAAATATGAAATACCTAGACGGGCCTAGGAACCGTTTAATAATTTAACTATAAAAATACATTATATTTGAACCTACTCCGTTTTTAATGAAACTTGGTTCAAAATGTAGACAAAAATATTATCGTTCTAATGACATATTCATTGTTTTGTAAAATGTCATATTTTAGAAGTTATAATCGTGAAATAAGTGAATCAATTGAATTAATTATAATAATATAATAATAACAAAATAAAACTAACAATATAATAAAAATAATTATAATGAAATTTAAGATGTAAAGGTTAACGTGGATGAACAATATAATAAAATAGTTCCACTTATAAATTAAATGCATGAATTGTGAATGAATGTAAGTAGTATACGTGTCCCCTGTACGTGTTCCTTGTTTAAAGTCAAAAGAATCAAAATCGTGAGGAGCAAGTTTGCTTCAACTATAAAAGGCAGAAGGTAGCTCACTTCCTTTTCTGCTCATACCTTTCGCTCTCTCTCTCACTAGAATTCTACTGTTTATTTTTCACCCCGTAATAATAATAAATCCCAGCCCCGTTTTAAGTATTGTAACCCCTGACCACTTAGTCAATACACTGTCCGATTGATTTAGGACCCACCAACGCATGTCAAGGCTCTGCCCGACTAAATACGTTGGGGTTCTGTCTCGTGACCTATTGATAAAGTTGAATTAGATTACAATACTTAACGCGAGTGCATTACATATTTTATTAAATAATATAACAACCCTCCTAAAACACTCCTGACACCCCTACACATCCTAAAATATACCCCGTATGCGATAAACGAGCCCGTATACCTTTATTTCAATAAAAATCAAATAAAAACAATTTCTAAAGGTTCTCGCGGGCCGCGACCCATCTCCCTGGGTCTGTCGCGGGGTGAGACATAGTGACACCAGGCGGAACCCGCTTGCGCCATGTGTCCCAACGCGTGTGAAGGCTTCCCGGGTGACTCGCCAAGCCTACAGCCTAACCTACATCCCTCGCGGGCCACGAAGCCCTCTTGTGTTTCCTTCGCGGGAGACAATGTGTTGATCAGACACTATAAATACAAGACATCGGCCTTCAGTCCCATCTCGTTCAGAATTCTCAACTCTCTCTCAAATCTCTAAAGCTAAAAATTATACCCGGGCATTATACCCCCCTAAATTAGCGAAGCTCTGCCTCGTTATTATAACCAGAAAAATCACAGGAAAAATACCTAAAGTAGCAATGTAACAAAAATGTGAAAGCCAAATAGAAGCCAGCTGGAGAGCACTGACGGCTTAGAAAAGTGGCTATAAAAGTTTCCTAAATAAAAAGGAGATTTTGTTTTCAATAATTAGGGTTTATCCCTATAAATGTAATGTGAATAAAACTTGGGTTTTTTCCATGTATTTATTATTTATAAAAATGTGGTGTTTTAACTCTGATAAACTATTTCCTAACTATGGTCCTGATGAAAATTTCCGCTGCCAAATTAATAAACACCGATACCATCTGACTGGTTCGCGGCTCCCGCTCCCAGGGTGGGGTCGGGGGTTGTGACAGAAGGTGGTATCAGAGTTATGCCACTGGTTTAAGCCCTTTGGATGTTCTTCCAATGCCTAAACCTTAAATATTTATGTTAGGAAATTAATAGCATATGTGTTATCCTGTGAATATGAAATCTCAATGTGTTTATTATGATTTAACAAATTTTGAATTTTCAATATGTGTTACCCATCTCACAGTTATGATATATTATATATAAGGTATTAGTAATGTTATGTCTTATGGAATTTTATGATATATTATATATATATATATATATATCATATGTTTGTATGAAAATAATTCAACATTATAATAATATTACAATATTAACATTAAATATATTAATATTAATACAAGACAACACAATTCAGGTATAATAATATTAAGATAATATGTATTATACCTAATTGATTTTATATCATTTAAATTCTCAGGATATGTAACTCCTATTGTATCTTACAATATGTTAGGCTATAAAAAGGGAATATATTCATAATATAATACTCAATACTATATCCACATATTTAGGTGAATACAATATTATGATATTGATTTTAGTATCTTAATTAAAAATATAAAACAATACCCTTAGGTATGATATCCCTAAAATATCTTAATATAAAATATTATTCAATAAAAGCAGTATATTTTATGGTTTATATAACCCAAAGTTTTACTCGATTTAAAGATATGTATTTGTCAAAATTTTGGTAAAACATATAATTATACTAATTTTGTTAAAATATAATGTTTCAGCATTATTAAAATACTTTGTAAATCAGTTTATAATTCTTTATTACTTCTTATCGTATTATTAAATATTAAATATGTAGATTATTCATCAAAATTTGATAAATTAAGTAATGTTAAGAAATTATATGTATACTCAATATTGATGATAATTAACATGTTAAATTTTCATACCCAAACGCTTTCTAAGAAAAATCTTTAATGTATACTGTTATTATCATAATTGGTATTAATATAATACACTAAACTAAAATATTATTAAATTCTGTTTTAAATTAAAATTAATAATAATAGTAATTTTGGAAGAGTAAAAAATATTTTCAATAATTAAATAGAATTTTTGGCTCTTGAATAAAGTTATGTTAAAAGGATTTTATAAAACATAATCCTTAATTTAATTTATACAAATAATGAACAATAGTTCTTACACTTCGTAATTCATAGTTTGATGCTTCTAAAATTTAAGCACATGTACATATAACATGGGAAATATATAATATCTTATAAAAC
The DNA here is from genome assembly GCA_030545235.1 of Helianthus tuberosus. NCBI lineage: Eukaryota > Viridiplantae > Streptophyta > Magnoliopsida > Asterales > Asteraceae > Helianthus > Helianthus tuberosus. The sequence continues at coordinate 173,425,052 of CM060351.1, forward strand.
TATATCTATGAAACAGGAATATGTACAACAACCTAGTATTGTGTAATTAAATGATTTTAATACATAATACCTATATATCAACAAGAAACAACTTAAACTTATTTATTAAATTATGTATAAGTTATATATATATATATTCTCTCCAGTTATAAGAACTGAGAGAATCACTTTTCAACCATTAGATCTTCAAGATCAATGGATGAGATTAAAAGTAATTAAAAAGTATTATTAAATATTTTGTCTGATTATGTCCTTAATATTTTAATCCAAAAGGTTAGTTTAGTAAATTTACTCAATTTTGTCTTTTTGTCTTTATTGTTTTTTATTACTATTTTTGTATTATAATATTAGTTTTTATTTTTTAAAGAATTTTTTTTATTAAAAGCTTTTAATTTTCAGATTTCTTTACAGATTTTTTAATATTTTTACGTTTTAACGTTTTATGTTAAACTTTTTACGTTTTACGTTAAAATTTTTACGTTTTACGTTTTATGTTTTTACGTTTTACGTTTTACGTTTTTACGTTAAAATTTGTACGTTTTACGTTTTTTTGTTTTTACGTTTTACGTTAAACTTTTTACGTTTTACGTTAAAATTTTTACGTTTTTACGTTTTACGTTTTTACGTTTTTACGTTTTAAGTTAGAAAAGTTTACAGTTTAACTTTTTTTTTACAAAAACTTTTTTACGCAAAACGAACGCACCCAGAAATCGCAAACTCGGTAGGTGTCTCAGATAGATTGTTTTCGTCATCGACTGGGGAAAAAAATATAAAAAAACGAACAACATCAAAACAATGTGTATCTCGAAAAAACGGGGCTTGGCTCAAATTTTCCGACAATCAAAAGGCTGCAAAGTGGGGTTGCAGGTTCAAAAACCTACCCTCCACCATCCTTGCCGCGCCATCGTCGTCAAAATCTATGTTTTTTTTTTGCATCATCGCCCGCCCAATCCAGCAGATCAAAACCCAGAGAATCAAAGAATACAAAAATGCATCATTCAAACAACCTGCAACATTAAAAAAACTATCACTATTCAGAAACCCCAAATCAGAAAACTATCACTGGTCTACCGGCGAGATACCACCGCCACTACCGCCGATCAGAAACTATCAAAAACCCCAAATCAAAAACCCCAAATCAGAAACTATCACTGTTCAAATCAGAAAACCATCAAAAACCCCAAATCAGAAAACTATCTCTGTTCACCCATCGTTCACCGCCACCAACATCCAAGATCGGGACAAAAACAGAGACACAAGATCAGAACCAAAAAACATCAAGAAAACATCGCTACCTTGTCGGCATCCGACCGCCGCCGTCCTCTTTCTCAGCCGGAGCTGCAACGCCACCGCCGCCGCTGCACGCCACCGTCGTCGTCGTCTTTCTCTTTCCTCGGTCTCTCTTTCTCTCTCCACGAACACACTCTCTCTCTCTACAACGAGTGTGAACGAGTGTGAGAGAGAGAGAGAGAAACAGGGGTGGGTGATGTCGGCGGCGAGTACGTCGACGGTGAAAGATCAGGAGATATCAGGGGTGGGGATGCCGGCGACGAGTAAAGAAGGACATCGACAGTGAAGAAGGAGGATATATCATCTTCATCTTCATCACAGATGAAGAACAGATAGAAATATGGTGACCTTCAAAAATCTCAGATCTTGTGTAAATGAAGAGAGAGATAAAGGGATGATATATGAGAGATGAGAAGACATTTGTAACACCCCAAAATTTGTTTAGTATAATAATAAGTGAAAATAAACAAAGAATTTAACATGGTTAATGAAATATGACAAAATGATAAGTTAGTTTATGGGAAAGCCTAAATTGAACACTCTTTCTAAGTGGGAGGGTTCAATGTGTAAGTAATAAACTAAAATGTTTTAATTAATAAACAAAAATTAAAACCAAACACCCACATATGGGTTCTGGTCGATCGAACAAGAGAGCAGGGAAAGGGGGTGAAACCCTAACTACAAGAAATCAAGAATTGAACCTGAATCTAAGGGAAAAATCTATTGCATGAGCCCTAATTTCGAGTAGCTAACCTCAATTTCAGAAGTGGTAAGTTTAATTTCTGAAATCATGAATTGTTGGATGAAGGGTTCAACCCAATCATGAATTCTTGTGTTTGAATGTGAGAAATCTGAGTTAGGATTTCCTTCTAGAACAAGAATCATGTTTGATTCTAGGTTATATCAAATATTGTAGTAAAAACCCACTTTGTGAAATTGTGTTATGAATAGGAAGATCATAGTGATTATAATCCTATGGAATATTGAAATATGATGAGGTTGTAATGCTTGAATCTTAGAAAATTATGTAGGATAAAAGAGAGGTATGAATTTTGATTGAGTTTTGATGAGATATAGGATGAACTAGTAGAAATTCATGCTTTATATGTTTGTGAACGATGTTTGTAAATTTGATGACCACCAAGTGTTTGATGAAATGCTTGTATGAATAATGTGCACAAATTGGAAAGTGAAAGAATGAGATTTAGATGTACTAAATAAACGAAACGATGTGTTGTTATAGGCGTGAAGGAAGAAGGTTCCAATACTAGGAAATCGGAAGGTTCACAAGATCGAGGTACGTTAGTGTACACCCTAGTTCTATTATGTCGTTTTATGCATAGTAATCTCAATCGAGTTGCGTTGTTGTGTTAAAATTGTGAGATTTGAAATTTATGATTTTTCGAAAGTAAAAGTAAGATCCGTCAAAACGGATTATGACGAATGAATAAGTTATGAAAGATAATGCATCATATCCGGTTCTTTTAGTTGAACCGGGTATGGGAAGTTAAGTATGTAATGTATGAAAGTCTACTCGATCCGTTTTTCTCGGATTGGAGTATGATGTATGAATGTAAAGAATATGTTGTTCGTCATGAACAAATCAAATGGAAGTTATGTAATGTTACTAGTATCCGTTATTAGCGGGTATGTTATGAAAGTTATGTTCAATCTCTATTATGAGGCAAGTAAGTAATGAACCGTTCAACGGTTAGAAATGTAAAGGAACGATGCAAAACCATGATAGAGACGAATCGGTGTATTAAATTAATTGTGTTAGTAACGAAATACTAACTTATTTGTTTATGTTGAATGTAGGTAAATCCTCATCTTAGGCGACTTGGCAAGTTGGAGTGAACACACGCACATGTTATGACCTTCAAGCGCTTCCGCTATTTTGTAGGAGTATTATGGGTCAAAATACTTGTTGTGTTTAACCTTGTTAGTAGTTATACTTTTCAAACTTGATGTTATGCTTTTGGTCGCGTCCGTAAAACGGGTTGTAGTTTTCTTTTATATAAGTGATGGTTAAAACAGGGATACGCTCGTCGTATGGACGGGTCATGCCCAAATTTTGTTAAAATTGCGCATCAATGTTATTAATATTTTACCTATAAATGGTGAAAAGTTTTGACATTTTTAAAAGTTTATGTTTCTAGTGTAAGTGAGATGTCATTCCTACTAGACGCGAATGCGGGCCTTACAACATTAAATGAAGAGATAGATAGATTAGACATTTGAAGGGAATGACCAAAATACCCTTTGTTCTGATTGGTTGAGAGTGGTTCTCGCGGTTCTTACAACTGAAGGTGGTTTTCATTTTAGCGCTCCCATATATATATATATAGGGAGGAGCTCATGCGAGAACCACCCTTATTGAGAGAACCGCGACAACCAATGTGAATACAACCTAAAATAGCTAAAAAAACCTACCCCCCCCCCACCAAAAAAAACCTAAACCCCCCCACCCCCACCCCCCAAAAAAACCTAACCCCCCCCCCCCCCCAAGCTAAATGCTAAAAACTAAAACCCCCAAAAAACTTAAAAAAAATCCTACCCCCCCCCCCCCCCCCCCAAAAAAAAAAAAAAACCTAAACCCCCCTCCCCCACCCCCCCAAAAACCTAACCCCCCAAGCTAAAATGCTAAAAACTAAACCCCAAAAAACCTAAAAAAATCTAAATTTTTTTTAATATTTTTTATGCTCAAATCGCTACTTTTAGTGGCAAAAAAAAAAAAATTTTTAAAAAAAAAAAAAAAAAATTTTTAATATTTTATTTTAGCTTCGAAAAGTAGCGATTTTTATATAAAAAATATTAAAAAAAAAAATTTGTGTCGCGGTTCTCGCAATAAGAGGTGGTTCTCGCATGATCTTCTCCCTATATATATATATATATATAGAGAGAGAGAGAAGATATATATATAGGGAGAAGATCATGCGAGAACCACCTCTTATTGCGAGAACCGCGAGAACCAATGTGAACACAACCAAAAATGCCTAAAAATAGCTAAAAATCACACAAAATTTTTTATTTTTTTTAATATTTTTTATATAAAAATCGCTACTTTTCGATGCCAAAAAAAAATTAAAAAAAATTGTTTTTAAAAAAAAAAAAAAAATTTTTTTGCCACTAAAAGTAGCGATTTGAGCATAAAAAATATTAAAAAATTTTTTTTACATTTTTTTAGATTTTTTTAGGTTTTTTGGGGGTTTAGTTTTTTGCATTTTAGCTTGGGGGTGGGGGGTTAGGTTTTTTTTTTTTGGGGGGGGGGGGGGGGGGCGGGGGTGAGGGGGTTTAGGTTTTGGGGGGGGGGGGGTTAGGTTTTTTTAGGTTTTTTTAGCTATTTTAGGTTGTGTTCACATTGGTTCTCGCGGTTCTCTCAATAAGGGTGGTTCTCGCATGAGCTCCTCCATATATATATATATATATATGATTGGTATCAATCTTATAAATGATATTTCATCTATGCAATAAAAATATGTATAAAAACATTTGGTACGGTATAACTATGTGATTTAAAATATGTACATATATATCCCAAGAAGACACAATTTTTATCATTTGATAAGTTTAATTCATTTCTTAAACCATATTTGAATCATATGTATATATTTTGATATGAGATTTCTTAATATATTAAAGATCAAATTTAGAAACGTTAGACTTTGTATTATCTATTACGAATCCTTAATAAATAGATATAATAAATTAAGAATTTGAATTAAGTTCTAAGTATGTTATCACCAAAGAAAATCAATCTAATTGTTCTAAAAGAATCTAGAAAATATATATCTTTATTAAATTTATTCCTTTTGATAAAATTCGTTTTCATTACAAAATATTATAAATCTCATAGAAATTTATTTTGTTAATATAAAGGAATAAACAAAGTTATGGGAATAAACAGGATAACTAATACAAATTAGTAATGTAATTAAATTTTTATGGATTAATATTATATGGGTTACAGAAAATTTTACTTTATACGTATATGCAAAACACAATTTTCTTAATAGTATCTACAATATAATAATAAAAAAATCTTCTGTAGAAAGACAAGCTTTCATATAAAGAAGCAAACCTACATGTTTATTCAAAATTTATTTTGATACCCAGCTTTAATTCAGAAAATACCTTAAAGATATCTGTACTTGCACCACCTCTTAAACGAATAATAATGGGTCAATGACAGAGAATCTCAGAATTTCATATAAAACTCTTACCTTATTTTTGAATACCTATCCACTTATGAGCTCTGGAAATACAAATAAGACAATATAGAGAAAAGCTATTACACCAAAGGAAGGAACAATACATATAATATATACTTTCCTTATATTTTGATAAAATATATAGTGAAAAAACGCTAATATATATATATATATATATATATATATATATATATATATATATATATATATAGGGTAGGGATCAAGAGTGAACCCTTTTAAAATGTGAACAAAAACGAACAGATCCTGACCGTTGGATGATTAGATCTTGATTAAAGGAATTAAATAGTTTTTTAATTAAAAAAAACAATAAATAGATACATAATAACCGTTTAAGGGCATTGTTGTAAATTGCCATCTCTGAAATCACATTGAATGCCGGGAAAATTTGTAATGATTCACGTAGAAAATATACACCCCCGTAATCATAGGCTATGCAGTTATAGATTGTGTGTAGCTTCATCCTACCAAAACCACCTCTACATCATAACTTCTCTCAACTCGTAACTTCTTTTTACGCAAAAGATTCCACCGTCTTCATCCTCTATCCCCTTATCAGCGATTTCTGCAAAAGGAAGAAACTCAAGAAGGATCATTAAAACAAGGTATCGGTACATAGTGTAGTTTTCATTCAATGATTTTGAATGTTCCGTCTTTCTACACACGAAGCTTCACAACTCAAAATCTAGGGTTTTGTTGGGTCTGTGTAAGCAGTCGATTTGTTGTGTATCTCGTGTTTTTTTACATGTATTGGTGTTTTTTGTACATATGTGTTGGCCGATTACATATTTGATCCGAGTGAGTAGGAGTTATTCTCACCTAATGTCCGGAAATAGCTTTTATTCTAGAAGCTAGAGCTTAGATTGCTGAGAGAATTTGACCGATTAGATGTGTATTTGTTCATACTTTATCCTATACCATCCACATATGTTGTATATCCAGTGTGTATCCGTTGTTCTTCTGGCTATTTGGGGATTTCGAAATATGTTCAATATATAAAGGTTGGGATATGGTGTGGTGTATATTGAAAGTATTATTTGTGTATTTTGTCACATTACAAAGTGTAACATACTGATTTGAATGTAATTGTGTCAGCTTAGTAGAGTCTTGTAGTTCAATTTCATTGTTTTTGTAAAAAAAATGAATAGCATGGAGGTTGTTTAAAATGGTTTCACACTTTAGCTTAACACTTACAATTATACACATGTGTAAGGGATAAAATAGTACACATGTGTATACAGGTTGGTGACATTCTTGGATGCAAATGATATGTGGGTGTGACGTCATACCCAAATTTGGTATTTTGGTTGCACGGTTTTTACATCCTGTCGATTTTGTTAGTATGAAATGATGGATGCGAACTGAGCATGAGTAGAATGGTGTAAACTGGTTGACTAACTGTTATACCAAAACACATGTGTAGATGGTGGAAATACACATGTGTATTAATGTGTAACCGACTGATACATACATATATGTAGGTATTGTGAGCCCTTGTATTTTTGTTATCATAGAATTGTGTACATATTCCTCATACACCTAATGCTTAATCATCTTTGATACTAGTACATTATCAGTTGATTGGTTTCCATGGTTTCTTTTAGGTGATTTAAAAAGATCAAAATGAGGACTAGTAAGTTGATTTATTATTAAACAATTAATTACATATCAGTAAACCAGCAAGTACGTTGGGGTTCTGTCTCGTGACATATTGATAAAGTTGAATTGGATTACTATACTTAACGCGAGTGCATTACATATTTTATTAAATAATATAACAACCCTCCTAAAACATCACTGACACACCTACACATCCTAAAATATACCCCGTATGCGATAAACGAGCCCGTATACCTTTATTTTAATAAAAATCAAATAAAAACAATTTCTAAAGGTTCTCGCGGGCCGCGACCCATCTCCCTGGGTCTGTCGCGGGGCGCGACATAGTGACACCAGGCGGAACCCGATTGCGCCACGTGTCCCAACGCGTGTGAAGGCTACCCGGGTGACTCGCCAAGCATACAGCCTAACCTATATCCCTCGCGGGCCGCGAAGCCCTCTTGTGTTTCCTTCGCAGGGCGCGACAAAGTGTCAATCAGACACTATAAATACAAGACATCGGCCTTCAGTCCCATCTCGTTTAGAATTCTCAACTCTCTCTCAAATCTCTAAAGCTAAAAATTATACCCGGGCATTATACTTCCCTAAATTAGCGAAGCTCTGCCTCGTTATTATAACCAGGAAAATCACAGGAAAAATACCTAAAGTAGCAATATAACAAAAATGTGAAAGCCAAATAGAAGCCAGCTGGAGAGCACTGAAGGCTTAGAAAATTGGCTATAAAAGTTACCTAAATAAAAAGGGGATTTTGTTTTCAATAATTAGGGTTTATCCCTATAAATGTAATGTGAATAAAACTTGGGTTTTTTCCATGTATTTATTACTTATAAAAATGTGGTGTTTTAACTCTGATAAACTATTTCCTAACTACGGTCCTGATGAAAATTTCCGCTGCCAAATTAATAAACACCGATACCATCTGACTGGTTCGCGGCTCCCGCTCCCAGGGTGGGGTCGGGGGTTGTGACATTCATCCAGCTCCTCCGGTAGCATAGGTGACCTACTCCACTCCCATCTCCCAGTCGGGTTATTTTCATGGCAATTTATTCTACCTGCCACCGTAATATTTTTATTGGATTCGATCGTAAATTATGTAGGAAATTTATCTTTCAAAGGCGTGTCACCCACCCATTTATCGATCCAAAACCGGATAGTCTTGCCGTCCCCCAAATCCCCTTTAAACAGATCCCCCACTTGAATATTATATCCTTCCAAATCAGTTTCCACCTTCACTATTGCATTCCAAACACCAGCTACTCCAGCCTTCACAGGAAAGTTCGACCAAGCTCGTGGTTTATAGTGTATTGCATTGATTACCTTTCTCCACAGTCTGCCTTCTTCATTTTTATACCGCCACCACCATTTTACCAACAGACTCACATTCATATCCCGTAACGATCCCAACCCAACCCCCCTTTCTTTTGGGCCAATTATCCGTTCCCAAGCGACCCAATTCGTCTTCTTTTTTTCGTCGTTCCCGCCCTAAAAAAATCTCCTTCTAATACCTTCAAGAACCTCCAGAACACATTTGGGAGCTCTATAAAGTGAGAAAAAGTATAGCGGAAGGCTATCTAAAACCGATTTTAATAGTGTTGTTCGCCCCCCAATAGACAACATGGTCGCTTTCCACCTTGATAATCTTGTTTTAATCGCCTCGATCACAACATTCCAATTACGTGCAAGGTTCATATTTGCCCCAAGTACCAAACCGAGGTATTTGCAAGGAAATCTACCAAATTTGCAATTTATAGCCGCTGCCAAACATTCTACAGCCACATCTCCAACGCCGACCCCAAATAAATTCGACTTTTTGTTATTAATTTTTCAGCCCAGATATTATGTTAAAACATCTCATCAACCTGATGATATTTTTAACATTTGATTCTCCCCACATTCCGGTAAACACTATGTCGTCTGCATACATAAGGTGACTAAGGCAAGGGCCATTATTTGGTAATTTAATCCCATTTATTATTCCTAATATTTCAGCCTTTTTGATAAAACCCGTAAGGGCCTCCATTGCTAAAAGAAATAGGAAAGGAGAAAGCGGATCCCCTTGGCGCACCCCTTTCTGACACCTGAATTCACAAGTGGGCGAGCCATTAATAAGTACCGAGGCCCTAGCAGACCTTAGTATTCCCCGAACCCATCTACGCCATAATTCCGGGAACCCCATTTGGTTTAAAACTGCATCAATGTAATCCCAGTTGATTGAAACATAAGCTTTCTCAATATAGATTATTCACCCACGCTATCGTTTCGTTTAGGATCAAAGGTCCATCTAAAATATTACGGCTCGACAAGAAAGCTGATTGGTGTTCGGAGATCACCCCGTCCATCACTAGTTTAATTCTTTTTGCCAGCACCGTCGAAATAGTTTTAGATATAACACCAATTATACTAATTGGTCGGAAATCTCTAAATGACAGGGGATCACTTACTTTAGGAATAAGCGCCAAAAAAGATGATCCGCAACCAGCATTTATGATCCCATCCGAATAAAAATTATGAAAGACATGAGAAAAATCATCTTTAAGAACCTCCCAGAAATGCTTTACGAAACCAAAGTTAAATCCGTCTGGACTTGGTGCTTTATCTGAGCCACACTCCCACACAGCTTCCTTAATTTCCTGAACTGTAAATGGACTAACTAGATTATCCGCCTCCGCTTCCGATATTTTGTTAAGAATCAGACACAAAAATCTCGGTCTATTATGGAACTCCTCTTTGAACTTGCTTTCAAAAAACTTTTTTCCTCAAATTTAATCTCAATAGGATCCGTAACCCATCGACCATCCACCTCAATACCATTGATGCGTTTATTCAGTACATTCTGGTTAATACAACCGTGGAAAAAACCTATATTTTCGTCTCCTGTGATACGTGGTCGAAAACCGGTGCTTGTAATTGTTTAATTTGATGTTTTTACACAAGTTTTAATTTCGAATAGCCTACTTTTGATTAGATACTTGTTTTGCAGGTCTAGCAGAGTTTAATGAGCTTTTCGGGAGCTTTACGGGTCACCGGAGTGAAAACTGGACCACCGGGACGCGAAACGGGTCAACCGGGAGCAAGGAAACCAAAAAACCAAGAATCAGACTTGGGGGCACCGTCGCCGACGCCCATATGGGCCGTCGCCGACGGCTGGTGTAAGTCCTCGTCGCCAGAATTGACCGTAAGCAGCGAGTTTGGCCGTCGGATGAAAGTGAACAAGCACACACCGTCGCCGACGGGGCTTCAGGCCGTCGGCGACGGTCCCTCTATGTTGCCAACGCGCAAGTTTGACTCCTTTGATGGTTTTGACGACTTAAAACTAATCTTCACCATTAATTCGGGAGTTACACTTATTTTGAAGGTTTGAATCACATCTTGGAGCCTAATTATCATTACCCATCATCACCATTACACCTACCATCATCTCTACAACCCGAATCAAGAACCGAATCAACATCGCATTCTTGATTCCAAACCCTAGTTCTATCAATCCATTCATCCGTTCATCATCATCACCTACCGAAAACCCTAAACCTCATCATCCACCATCCTCAAGGTTTCAAGATGTTCAACTTCGAGTTCTTAATTTCCGGTGATAGCGTTCGTCCTTCTATGAGCGGCTAATTTCTTGAAGGTTTCACCCCGGTGTAGACTTTTGTAAGAGTTAGGGTTATTATATTTTGATGTTTGCTTTGTGACAACTTGATTTACATTTGAATCTTTAGACAATTGTCCTACGTTTGTATTGAATTTGCGAATTGTCGAGTGAATGATTAAATTTGACTTTGTGAAACGAATATACGTATTTATGCCTTGTCTTTTGATAGGATTTGCTAGTCCAAAGTAACGAAGTGCATCGTGGTCCGTTGTCTATGACGTTGATAGCGATTGGCACCTAAGCTTTGTGATTGTGACCCGTTAATGAATTATTTCGAGTAAAGCAAATTAAAACACATAGTAACCCTAAGTCTTGCATTTGTTGAAACCGGGTGTGAGCCTTGTTTTCTTATTATTGTTCAAACAATCAATTTCATTTCTTGCAATTTGTTAATCGTTAGTAGTTAATCCATTCAATCATTTTAGTAATTTTAATTCACAATCTTCTCAATCAAACAAAAATACAAAAATATATCATAGCAAGCTTCATAAGTTGTTACACATACTTCAAATCAATAAAATCCACTCGCAAACCACATACTCTTCGTGGTTCGACCCCTTGCTACCACTAACTATTTGTTAAGGGTAATTTGGGACTATAAATATTATCTTTGACCGGAGCGCGACACTCCGATCAAATTTTGGCGCCGTTACCGGGGAGTGCGTGCGCTTTGTGTTTGGATTTTTGTTTGAATTTCGTGATTATCTGTTTAAGTTGTTTAGTTTCTTTTTGCACTTTGTCTTTTTCTTTGTTACGCGGGGTGTGTTACTTGTGCAGGTTACTGGTAGTGCATGCATACGCGTAACTCCGGGAGGACTTCACCATTAGTCTATGAACCGGAAATTGAAAAAGTTGCAAGGAGGAATTTAGCAAGCCGGTTAGAGGCAACACTTGCTTCTAATCAAACCACCAAAACACCACCACTCACACCGACCATTGAAACCGATTCAATGGCAAACCAAAACTCAAACCAAAACCTTAACCAAAACCAAAACCCGAATCAATTCCAATACCGAAGTAACTTCAATCCCGCTCAAAATGTCCAACCTATACCTCAAGAGCGACCGGGTGGTAATAACAACACCGGACCACCCACACCACCTTTCCAAAACCAAAATCCCAACAACACCCAAAGAACACCCCAACAACAAAACCTTCATCGACAAACTACCTTACCCATCAACCTTGATGACCGGAATGTCAATTCCGACCGTCAAGGTAATCGAGATCATGGCAATCCCGCGAACGAAGACCCATTCTTCAACATAGATGATTTGAGGAACGTCATCCCCGATTACGAACCGTATAGTGTTCCCGGTTATCAATCGCCGGAACATGTGAGTGTTCATACGGAATATTTAGATGATGGTGGGTATTATGATGATCGGGCTAATGATGACGAAGATTGGGGGTATGTGAATCAAGGAAACGTCTACAATGCAAGAAGGTTTGAAGATGATGAGTTTGGCTACCAAAACGCCAACTATGTGGGGAATGATGACTACGGGTATGGGAATAGATGAAATGACGGTTACGAAAACAACCGCCAACCACGGAACAACAACCAAAGGAACCGGAACGATGGGGTTTACAATAAAAACAACAATGCTAACCCCAACCGGATTCCTCGTTTCATAGGAGGTGGCAATCAAGGGGGTAACCAAGGTGGAAACCGAAGAGGTGATAGGGGAGGTGATAGAAGGGACAATCGAAGACCGGTCAATCTAGAAGTTAACGGTCCGCATCGTCGTCAACAACCTCCACGGGGAGTGAATGACCGTTTCCGACCGGTAGTTACTGATAATGACTCTCCAATAGTGTGTGAAAGGAGAATGTTTGATTGCAAACCCCACTACATCAACATACTTCCCCACTTCAATGGGAGGTCGAATGATGAGCTGTACACGCATTTGGCGGAGTTTTCTTCCATATGTAACACAATCGGGGGGCACAATTTCGCATTGGAGGAAGTTAAGCTTCGACTATTTCAATTTTCGTTTAAGGACAAAGCGAAGCAATGGTTCCTTACACTTCCGGTAAATAGTATTCGAACATGGGGAGAAATGCAACAAGCTTTTCTTGATGAATACTATTCGATGGCGAAGACCGATGACGCTCGTGATGAAATTAGGTCTTTCCGCTAACTATCGGGTGAACCGTTGCATGAGGCATTCACAAGATACAAGGAGTTGATGCGAAAGTTCCCACATCATCAAATAGAGAAGTGGGAGTTAGTCAAGTTTTTTGTACGGGGTCTAGATGACAATACATGGAACCGCCTCGAGTCAACAAGCCATGGAACTCTATTGAGCAATCATGAAGATGATGATTGGGAATTCCTCGAGCGGATGAGCAAGCGGTCAAAGGAAAAGGAATCGGCCGATAGAGCCAAGAAACATCCCGTTTCCCGGTCACTTCCCGATCTTGATTCTAAGGATCGAATTTCTACCTTAGAACGGGAAATGGCTCGTATGAAGAAGATGGAGGTGAACGCGGTACAATTCGCGGTGTGTGAAGAGTGTGGAGATATCGGCCATAGAACCGAACAATGTCCAACGGGGTCAAGTGATTACACCGAGGAGGTAAACCAAGTGTATGGGGATCGAAAGCAATATGACATGAACTCCAACACTTACCATCCGGGTTTGAGAAATCACCCTAACTTCCGGTATGGTAACGCTTCAAATCAAATGAATCCGAATTTCCAATCGGGTAATCAAGGTGGCTCATCGTATAACAATCGTCAAGGTGGTAACCAAGGGGGTTACCAAAGGAATTACAATCAAGGGGGTAACCAAGGGTATCAAAGCCGCGAAAGCAACTATCAACGGGGTTACAACCAAAGTGGAAATGGGGGTGGTGCATCAAACTCCCAAGGTGATGATTCGATTAATTCGAAATTTGATGCTATCATAAATGTTGTGAGTACTCTTACTAATTCACACCAAGAGTTCAAATCCGAACTGAGGAAAGAGTTTAAAGTGAGGGATAAATCTCAAAAGGCATTAGAGAAGCAAGTGGGGCAACTTGCTCAAGAGATGGCTCAAATCCGTGGAAGTGGAGGAGGACTTCCAAGTGACACCACGGTGAACCCTAAGCATCAAGGGTCGAACTCGAAGAACACACGTGAGGTACCAATTAATAAAATTACTTTACGTAGTGGTCGAGTCGTAGATAATGGTGTTGAGTCACCACCACCCGAGTTTGTTGAAGGGGTGGTGGAAGATGCGAGTGATGACGAAGGTAATAATGGTCAAATGGGTTAAAAGAAAAATAATGTTAAAATTAATAATAATATACCTGTTGTGACTGTTCCCGTCCCAAAGGCTAAGGAAAAGGGTGTGGAGGTTAATACCGCCCCTTATCCCGAAGCTTTGTTGGGACCATCTAAGAAAGTGGCAAATAAACGAGGCCCACAACAAGAAGAGATGTGGGAAATTTTTAAACAAGTTAAAATCAATTTACCACTCTTAGATGCAATTAAGCAAGTACCTTCATATGCTAAATACTTGAAAGATTTATGCACCCAAAAGCGGACTCACAAATTTCCTAAGAAACTTGATTTAACCGAAAATGTGAGTTCGATTCTTTCGAGTGCACTTCCACCAAAACTTCAAGATCCGGGGGCGCCCATTATTTCAATACAAGTTGGTGAATTTAAAATGACTTGGGAACTTTTGGATCTTGGGGCAAGTGTGAGTATCTTGCTGGGTAGTTTATATGACCAATATGATTTTGGTCCACTTAAAGTGTCGAACACCACCGTGGTGTTAGCCGACTTGACTCCTAAACTACCCCGTGGGATAGTCACGGATGTAATAGTCAAGGTCGAGGACTTTTACTATCCGGTGGACTTTCTTGTATTAGATTATGTTTCTTTGGACCGAACCAAGCAACCAACGGTGATCCTCGGTCGACCATTTTTGGCAACATCGAATGCCCAAATTAATTGCAAATCGGGCACGGTCGACATGACTTTTGGTAACCGTCGGTTGCGGTTAAATGTCTTTTCGGGATTGACGGATCCTCTAGTCGGCGATGAATGCTATATGGCGGACATTGTTGACGAGTGTATACCTCTATGCGACATTAGTGTCGAAGAGGAAAACACAATAGAGGAATGTTTCATGTTTGACAGGTTACAAGGAGAGACAAATCGGAGCATGGATGAAGAGGTGAAAGAGTTGGAGGTCATGGCGGCAAAGGAAGGAAGGCCCACTTGGACACATCAAGTGGAAAGTCTTCCGGAAAGCATTGACACAAAGTTGAAGCTGTCGTTGGATGAGCCTCCGGTGCTAGAGTTGAAGGTGCTACCCAAGCATCTTAAGTATGCTTATGTGGGTGAAGGTAGCACGCTCCCGGTTATCATTGCATCTAATTTGACCGGGGAGCAAGAAGAGAAATTGATGAAGGTGTTGGTCACTCATAGATCCGCTATCGGGTGGACCATTGCGGATTTGAAGGGAATTAGTACCTCGGTGGTGATGCACAAGATCATCACGGAAGATGGCATGAGTCCTTCTCGCGACACACAACGAAGACTAAATCTGAACATGCGAGAAGTAGTCAAGAAGGAGGTATTGAAGTGGCTAGATGCGGGTATCATATACCCTATCTCGGATAGCCAATGGGTAAGCCCGACACAAACGGTTCCTAAGAAAGCAGGCATTCAAGTCGTCACGAATGACGCGGGTGAAGAGGTTGCCACTCGGCCGGTAACCTGGTGGCGTATTTGTATTGACTATAGGAAGTTAAATGCTGCAACTTCCAAAGATCATTTCCCTTTGCCATTTATTGACCAAATTGTTGAGAAGTTGGCCGGGCAAAAATTTTATTGTTTTCTGGATGGATATTTCGGATACAATCAAATTGCTATACATCAGGAAGACCAAGCAAAGACTACTTTTACTTGTCCATATGGTACTTTCGCATTTAGGCGAATGCCCCCGCCACCTTCCAAAGGTGTATGACGAGTATCTTTTCAGATATGGTGGGGGAGTCTTTGGAAATCTTCATGGATGATTTCTCAATATTTGGGTCATCATTTGATACATGCCTTGACCAACTCGAAAAGGTTTTAAAAAGATGTGTTGAGAAAAACCTTGTTTTGAGTTGGGAGAAGAGCCATTTTATGGTTCAAGAAGGAATTGTGTTGGGGCATGTCATCTCGAGTCATGGGATTGAGGTGGATAGAGCAAAAGTGCAAGTCATATCCACTTTGCCTTATCCCACAAGTGTTAAGGGTATTCGGCCGTTCTTAGGACACGCGGGGTTTTATAGGAGGTTTATAAAAAGTTTTAGTGATATAACGAAACCCTTATGTAATCTATTGTTAAAAGATAAAACATTTGATTTTGATAAGAATTGCCAAAATGCCTTTAACATTTTGAAGAGAAAGTTGGTTGAGGCCCCAATCTTGCAATCACCGAATTGGTCTTTACCATTCGAAATTATGTGTGATGCAAGTGATTATGCGATGGGGGCTGTATTGGGTCAAAGGGTGGACAAGAAACTGGTTGCCATTTACTACGCAAGTAAGACTCTCTTGGATGCACAATTAAATTATACAACTACCGAGAAAGAGCTACTTGCGGTGGTATATGCGTTGGATAAATTCCGTGCTTATATATGGGGTACTAAGGTTATTGTTTATTCTTAGCATTCTGCAGTTAGGTATCTCATGGACAAGAAGGATGCAAAGCCGAGATTAATCCGATGGGTTCTCTTGTTACAAGAGTTTGATTTGGAAATAAGAGACAAGAAAGGGAGTGAGAATGTGGTTGTGGACCACTTGTCTCGATTGGTTGTAGAGGAAGATTCTTCCCGTGAAGAGATTAATGAGAACTTCCCAGATGAGCAAATTTTAAAAGTTGCAATATTACCATGGTATGCTAATATTGTTAATTATTTGGTCACAGGTGACTTGCCGGCTCATTGGGATAGAAGGAAGAGGTTGCACTTCCTATCTCAAATCAAGTACTACACGTTGGAACAACCCGACTTATTCAAGTTTTGTCCGGATCAAGTCGTTCGAAGATGCATACCCGACGAGGAGATTCCAAGCGTCTTGATGCACTTGCATTCATTTGCTTGTGGGGGCCATTTCAGTGGTCACAAAACCGGGCACAAAGTGCTCAATAGCGGTCTTTATTGGCCGACTATTTTTAAGGATGCTTTTAATTTCGCTAAGAACTGTGTAGAGAGTCAAAAGTTAGGGGGTATTTCTAAAAGGGATGAAATGCCCATGCAACCGATCCTCATTGTAGATATTTTTGATGTGTGGGGGATCGATTTCATGGGCGCATTCCCTAATTCGCATGGCAACTTATACATCTTGGTGGCGGTCGATTATGTATCCAAATGGGTTGAAGCGATTGCCACCAAGACGAATGACCATACCGTTGTTTGCAATTTTGTACAAACAAATATAATTTCTAGATTTGGGATTCCCCGAGTGATCATTAGTGATGGGGGATCTCACTTTAAGAATTTTAACTTTGGCAAACTCTTGAAACGGTATGGTGTTGACCATCGAATCGCTACCCCTTACCACCCACAAACAAGTGGTCAAGTGGAGGTTTCCAATAGGCAAATAAAAGAAATTTTGCAAAAGACCGTTCGACCCGACCGAAAGGATTGGTCGATGAAGTTGAATGATGCTTTATGGGCTTATAGAACGGCTCATAAAACACCTATTGGAACTACACCTTATCGCTTAGTTTACGGGCGAAATTGTCATTTACCGGTTGAGCTTGTGCATCGTGCTTGGTGGGCTATTAAAGAAGTTAACATGAAATATGACGATGCAGGAAAAGAGCGGAAATTAAAGCTTTGCGAGTTGGAGGAGTTTAGGGAAGAAGCGTATGAGTGCGCCTCGAAGTACAAGGATGATATGAAGAGGGCACATGATGCGAAGTTGAAGCCGAAGGAGTTTGAAGTGGGTCAAAAGGTTTGGCTATATAACTCACGGCTTAAGTACTTTCCCAGTAAGCTTAAGAGCAAATGGATGGGCCCGTACGTGATTATACGGGTCGGGAAGCTTGGAGATGTTACAATCAAGGATCCGAAGGATGGGTCGAAGCAAACGGTTAATGGGCATCGCCTTAAACCGTTCCTTGATGGTAAAAATGAGAAAAAGGATGAGAATGTGGAGTTGGTGAACTTCGTGGTAAGTGTGCCAACTTATGAGGTCAACTGAAAGGACCGCTAATGAAGTTTGTAAAGTTTTGTACAATTTATTTCATTGTCTGAGTATTTTTGTAGTAATCGTTCTCGTTTCGTACTAACCCTTGTGATTGTGTGAAGTCCGGACATTCCGAACGGGGTTTGAAGACAAAAGGTATGTTTTTAGACTCATTTGTGTGTATTAGGGACAATACACAATTTTTCGGGGGGTAGTAGGGCCGTTGACGATTTTTGCATTTTCAAAAATAAACTTATAAAAAAATTACAAAAAGAATTTTAATAATTTTTAGGAATTTTATTTGTATATAGTCCTTTTATTAAAATCTCATAAAATTCTCTCTATTTTGAAAAAAAAAATTAAAAAATTAAAAATGTAGACACCGTCGCCCACGGTATGTATGTGCGTCGCCCACGGCCCCTAAAAATCTCCGTAGCCCACAATTGTCCGTAGACAGCTACTTAAGCCGTCGGCTCCCTGCACAAATCTACGCACCGTCGCCGACGACACTCTTGCCCGTCGCCAACGGTCCCCCTAAATCGTTCTGACGCTGAATCGAACCTTGGGTCTTATTTCAAGTCAAATCAATTATATGACCATAAAAACTTGTTCCGAATCAGTTTTTAACCACACAAACAACCCGAATTCGACCCAACATCAGCTTCATACTAATAATTCATGCATCACCTACCCTATCTCTACTCCATCTTCATCTTCTTCACCCAACACACCAAGAACCCTAAATCCTTCTTCTTCTCATAACTTCTTCGATTCTTAACCAAATCACTTGATTCTTGAGCCTATTATATGTATTTTCTCGAGAGGAACAAAACCCCCATAACGGTTTTCATTAATTCTTGCTGGTTTGCAAGATTTCTGAAGTCAAAGATTCGGGTTTTTGAAGAGTGTTAACCAAGTCTCTTGCTTTGCATCTTTTCATAGTTTTTCTTGTTTATCCACGCTAAAGGTATGGAATTTCAGTAAATTTATGCATGATTTTCATATGCATTGTTGGTTTCTTCCGAAATTTTAAGCTTATTGTTTAAGAGTAGGTTGTTTATCATAATGTATGATGTTTTAGCATGAATTTAAGAATGATTATTTGATTTGGGTGGGATTTGAGCATGCTTTAGTCTTGGTGATGTGATTACACTATATTTTTGCAAGATTGAGCATAGTTGTAATGTTGAATATTGTTGAAACCATGAAACTTTGAATTTTTTTTTATGAATAAACATGTTAGAATTGATATGTAGATGATAAAATGTGCGACTTTGGAAGTTTAAAAAGGCGATTTTACATCTAATTATTGATTGAAATTCCACATTGCATATTATGTTCAAAGTTTGAGATTATTTGAAGATTTGGGTATACTAATTGTTGTCTTGTCTTTTGATTGTAGCTATGTTTGGAAGAAGCAAGAAAGCAAAAACTTCCGGTCAAGGTTCGTCTTCGGGAGCCGGTGCAGGCTCGGGGCAATATCAAAAACGTTGGGAACAATTAAGTAATGTAGAAGACGGTGATGGGTAACTCTATAGACAAGATTGGGATTGGGAGGAGGCCAAGAATAGTCGATCGGCCTCAGTTTGGAAGGACGAAAAACTGAAGGCTCTTTCTCGGTACCAAAACAAGAAATTAGAGGCGAAAATGTGGAAAATGAAGATGGTCACGGGTGTTTCAAAGCCCGTACCTGAGAGGGTAGTATGTGAGCGTACATTGAATGTCGAAGAATTCCGAAAAATCGGTGTAGTTCAAAAGTTTGAAAAGATTGGGTGGGAGCGAGTACTTGATTGGTGCGAGGACATCACCACCCAGGTGTATTTGGGCGCAGTTTATGAATGGTTGTCCACTCTACGGTTTTAACATTCTGATGGGACGGCTCCTACGTGGCAGTTGATCGGCAATATCAGCAAGAATCAAATGATCATGTCATTTGAGCATATGAATGCTATCGCAAGATTTGATTCGCTTGGGGTTGAAGCGTATGATTACTACGATTATGATCAGTTTTTGGATAACAAGGCAAGCACGGCTGATCCGGATCAAATACTAGCATCGGTCTTGCTAGGTTCTGGAGGTGCAGGGGAATCCAGAAATGATTTGTCCTTGGAGGGCAGAAAATTACAGGGCATTTCATTGGAGAATGTTATGGTGCGGTTTGTGGACCGCGGGGCAGTGAAGGCACCCGACTGCCGGGTTTTACATTCGTTGTTGTATGGGACGCCAAGGCTATCATGGCGCCAAATTGTGATGATCAATACGTGGGATACAACGGAATCATTCAAACAGAAGATGATCCCTTATATGAGATTGATTAGCGCCATGATTTTGCAGCAAAATGCATTGCCTCAGGAGTCGCTGTGGGTGTCTAAACCCATCGATCAGTTCAACTTCACCTCCATGAGGCGACATTGGAAGATAACGGTTAAGGCTTTTGGTCATCTTCACACAGTCGAGGATGAACATGGGAACAGTTACCGATACACTGAACCGAGAGAGGGTGATGAAGAGGAAGATGAAGATGAGGAGATGGTTGATATGGAGGATGAGACGGAGCCTTCCGGTCCGCGGGGACCAAGACAGAGATATAGGAGGAAACATCGGGAAATTTCTACCGATGTAGCAAACTTTGTGAATCAAAGACAAGGGCCGACGTACCGATTTTGGAACCACGGGAAACAAGTGGTTTATGATAACGTCTCGGCATGTATAGGTGAGGGAAGAGAAAATGAAGTAAGAAGGAAAGGATGGGAAGTGACGCAAGGGGCGTACTCGCAAGAACAGTGGGCTTTCCAAGCATCCTTTCGCGAGAGGATGGAGAAGCAAATGGAGGAACAACAATTGCAACAAGCACTACAACGGTCACAAATGGAACGCTTGTTACAATTTCAAGAGGAAGATAGGGCCCGAAGACGGGCATGGGAGGAAGAAGAGGCGAGGCGTCAAAATGACCAAAGAGAATTGGAGCAACGCCGATGGAGAGCTTTAGCTGTCTCTAACCAAATGGCTATTAATAATGCCAAGGTGCTCCATGATCAGGAGCGACATCAAAGAGACTATCAAGCCGGTCTCCCTTATGCCGAACACTCGGGGTGGACCGATTACCCCAACCTCCCCCATCCACGAGGCCCATCTGATCCAACCCCTCACTGGCCCGAGGCAGTAGGCTCCAGCTTCATCCCGATTCCTTAACAACCACCACCTCAAGGAGAGCAGAGTCAACTCGATAACTATAGGGAGATGTTTGAGGCCCTCACTGGTTATCAATACCAGCCAAACCCGCCAGTTAACCCCAACGAGCAATATCAGCGGTAGAGGCATGGTATGTTTTGTGTTGTTGTTGTTGTACATTTTGTTTTCTTTATTTCTATTTGGTTATTTATTTATTTTTTCCTAGTTAAATGAACGTTGTGGGTGTGTTCCATATATAACCTTCATGAGACCTCTCGTCCTCCCAAGCTATTGGGGGGTTTAAAAGGGCTTGTTGCATAAGCTAAATGCAACCGTGATTCCTACGAAAGTGAGTTAGGTTTGTTATTGTTGTAAGTTAATTTTCCACACAAATCAAAAGTAAATAACGTATGGCTTGGTAATGTTTCCATAAAAGCGGTAGAACTAGGTAACTAACAAATTTTGATGGTTGTGAGAAGCATGCTTCTACACAAGGGTTAAGATTTGTAGATACATTGTGTTCGTGGGACAACTGCTTTCTTGAAGAGAAGAGGAGCACACGAGGATTGAGCTCAAAAATCAGGTGCATACGTTTCTTTTTACTTTTGATTTTTAGTTAGCAAATAAGTGGACTGTAAATTGTATTTTATTTTCCGGGGTGAAATTTTTGGGAAGTTAGCCGTGTCACATCCCTTGGGCGTTTTTAAAACTCTAGTTCTTACACATTGAGGACAATGTTCACCTCAAGTGTGGGGATGGGGAAGTAGTAAAAGTTTTTGATTTTGACCCGTTCATTTAAATACTACACATTGAGGACAATGTTTACCTCAAGTGTGGGGATGGGGGAAAATTTCAAAAAATTTTCAAAAATATCTTGTTTCAAAAGCGGTCTTAAAGCACAAGTAACTAAGTCAACGAGGGATGTCACAAACCATTTGGTCTTTTGTCATGGTCAAGTTCAAATTAATAGCATGTCGGGTATTTAGCGGGTGGTTATTTGGGAATAATCCGCCTAAGAAACTAGTATTTTATGCATGTCACATACCATACCCTTTTAGATATGTGAGGTTTTGAGCCACTTTATATCATAGATTACATACCTATGTTTCTTTGTTTGAGTGGACCATTAGTCATGTATTGTAGAACTTGCAACTTTTGATACGTTTGAGGCCATAGACCGAATACAAGCACGAGAATGATTAAGGCATTAGGTAAACCTTTTCCATTTTACACCATTTTTATATCCTTACCCAAAAATCATCCCCTAGTAGCCAATTTTGAGCCTAATCCTTTCGTTTGATCACCTTATAGCCCATAACCCTAAACCTTTTTTCTTTTAAACCCGTGTGATGGAAATTCGATTATAGGAGTCGTATTTGTATAGTTGTATTTGATTGTGTGAAAAAAAATCAGAAAATGTTATGAAAAAGAATTGAAAAAGCGTTGAGAAAAACACAAAAAGAAGTGTTAGTAGTTGTTGAATAAAAGGCGAAAGTTATTGCCCCATAGTTGATGTTTATATTTAGTTTAGTTTTGTTTTGTTTTGTTTAGTGGTTTGTAATAAAAATCAAATTTTCATCACCTTAGCCACTTTAAATATCCTATTTCCTACCCTTAGCCTAGCCCCGTTACAACCCTTACAAAGACCTTATGACTTGTGCTTAGTATTCGTGATCGGTGGTGGAGAATGATTGAGTTGCAAGCCTATGCGGGTACGTGTTCTAATCGGTTTTGAGCGATTCTTCTTTGAAGTGCTAATACATCATAAACATTAGCCAATTTATAAACCGAGTGGAGAGAACATTGTGAGGGATGTGTATGAATTGTTGGTTTCACGGGCGGGTTAATCTTGGATAACCATTTTTGTATGTGAAATCACTTCACCATTAAATATGTTGAAAATTGTAAAGAGTTTGAACTTTAACATGACATTGGACCTTAACCTTCATCTCGGGAATGGGGAGTGTATTCGTTGTTCGACCCACGTGAAAGTGAAAAACAGATTTGCTTGAGGGCAAGCAAAAGACAAGTGTGGGGATGTGATACGTGGTCGAAAACCGGTGCTTGTAATTGTTTAATTTGATGTTTTTACACAATTTTTAATTTCGAATAGCCTACTTTTGATTAGATATTTGTTTTGCAGGTCTAGCAGAGTTTAAGGAGCTTTTCGGGAGCTTTACGGGTCACCAGAGTGAAAACTGGACCACCGGGACGCGAAACGGGTCAACCGGGAGCAAGGAAATCGAAAAACGAAGAATCAGACTTGGGGGCACCGTCGCCGACGCCCATATGGGCCGTCGCCGACGGCTGGTGTAAGTCCCCGTCGCCAGAATTGACCATAAGCAGCGAGTTTGGCCGTCGGATGAAAGTGAACAAGCACACACCGTCGCCGACGGGGCTTCCGGCCGTCGGCGACGGTCCCTCTATGTTGTAGACGTGCAAGTTTGACTCCTTTGATGGTTTTGATGACTTAAAACTAATCTTCACCATCAATTCGGGAGTTACACTTATTTTGAAGGTTTGAATCACATCTTGGAGCCTAATTATCATTACCCATCATCACCATTACACTTACCATCATCTCTACAACCCGAATCAAGAACCGAATCAACATCGCATTCTAGTTCTATCAATCCATTTATCCGTTCATCATCATCACCTACCCAAAACCCTAAACCTCATCATCCACCATCCTCAAGGTTTCAAGATGTTCAACTTCAAGTTCTCAATTTCCGGTGATAGCGTTCGTCCTTCCATGAGCGGCTAATTTCTTGAAGGTTTCACCCCGGTGTAGACTTTTGTAAGAGTTAGGGTTATTATATTTTGATGTTTGCTTTGTGACAACTTGATTTACATTTGAATCTTTAGACAATTGTCCTACGTTTGTATTGAATTTGTGAATTGTCGAGTGAATGATTAAATTTGACTTTGTGAAACGAATACACGTATTTATGCCTTGTCTTTTGATAGGATTTGCTAGTCCAAAGTAACAAAGTGCATCGTGATCCGTTGTCTATGACGTTGATAGCGATTGGCACCTAAGCTTTGTGATTGTGACCCGTTAATGAATTATTTCGAGTAAAGCAAATTAAAACACATAGTAACCCTAAGTCTTGCATTTGTTGAAACCGGGTGTGAGCCTTGTTTTCTTATTATTGTTCAAACAATCAATTTCATTTCTTGCAATTTGTTAATCATTAGTAGTTAATCCATTCAATCATTTTAGTAATTTTAATTCACAATCTTCTCAATCATACAAAAATACAAAAATATATCATAGCAAGCTTCATAAGTTGTTAAACATACTTCAAATCAATCAAATCCACTCGCAAACCACATACTCTTCGTGGTTCGACCCCTTGCTACCACTAACTATTTGTTAAGGGTAATTTGGGACTATAAATATTATCTTTGACCAGAGCGCGACACTCCGATCACCTTCCACTGCCCACTTCACCCTAGCCTTTTGTTTTAAATCGCTCGCCTCCGCCACCTTAAGAGTTTCCCATTGTTTTCTACATTCCACCCATGACTCTCGCTCCGAATCCAAAAGTTGTCTAGTTTCCATTATTTTTTCCAACCTCCACAAATTCTTCTCAATATCATCTTGATGCGTCTTATTTCGGGCCTTTACCTCCACCACCCAATTCTTTATGGCATTCTTTATTAGCTTAAGCTTACCCGCCGACACCACATCCGCTGGTCCGACACCCGGATGATTTGAAATTGCGTTAACAACCACCGAGTCTATCTCCAGCTTGCACAACCTAGAGTTGTAAAAATGAAACGGTATGGCCCCAAAATTTTGTGCACTAGTAGATAAAATCACTAGACAGTGATCCGATGTAACCCAAGGCAAAGCGGTTACCGACGCGTCTGGCCATTTGTTCCAAAAATTACTACACTCCAAAAATCGGTCAATTTTACTGAATTTGTCACCCGTATCCGAAACTCTCGTGAACCTTCTACCCCCCATAGCATACTAGAATAAACCATTATCTTGAATAAAAAAGTTAAACGCATCTGCACATGACTGATTGAACTCCGTGTTGTGGCGTTCATTCGAATTGTGGACGGCGTTAAAATCCCCCATTATCACCCACCACCCATTCAAAGACTCCATAGTATCCGAGATTATAGACCATAGTTCACGTTTGGCCGCAAGCCTCTGCGGCGCATATACATTCATAAAGTGAATTGGTTCACTCACCTGAGCAACCAAACCGGAGACTACCAGAAAATTACGGTGTTTAACTGAAGAAATTCGCTTGAAAGTGCATGGGTTCCACATTGTTAACAGACCCCCCGATCTACCATCCGCCACAACCCAATCGAACTCGACAGGTCTTCTACCCCAAATACTTCTAACCTGAAATTCGCCAATGATATCAAAAGTTGGTCCCACCGACCTGATCTTTGCGTTCTCATGGGAACTTCGATCCACGTCTTGAGTTCCAACGAACTCTCACGATTGAAATTTGACTGTGTTAACAGTGGGTTTCTCAACAAAGGTATCACAAGTGTTGCGCCGAACAGATGCTTCTTTAGGTTCGAGACATAAATGACATCGTGTACGTTATCTAATTCGTTAGGTAACTCGAGTTTGTAAGTTACGCTACCGATTCTTCCCAGACTGTTGAATGGTCCATCGTGACGTCAGTTAAGCTCGCCATGCTTCCCAAGCATTCCACACCCTCCCAGGGTGAGCCTTTCAACATGATACGATCGCCTACAACGATCTTCCAGCGTTTCCTAATCTTAACAGCTCTCCTAACGGTCACTCGTTGCCGCCAAACGATTTCCGATCCAAGCAATCTTCCCAAGGGTTCCGAATACAAGTCCTGGACTTGTGATTAGGTTGCTACTTGCCTTAATCCAACAAGGAGATTGGCATTATCGTTCATGTGATGCCTCAACAGAGCTGCCTGAATACCGGAATGGTATCTTCTGCAGTAGAACTCAACCAAAGTAAGTGTTCTTCCAATCTACTAAGGTCAGTCACACACATGCTCGCCACATGTGTTCGAGTGTCAGGGTGGTTCGTTTACTTTGACCGTTTGTCCAATGCTCATGTCTAGACGTGAGCCTGGGGTGTTGTGTAGTGCCCATCATAAATCAGGTATAGATCAAAATCAGAGATAACAGGAGTTGGCACCTCGTGCCTAAAGAGCCGCCTCTCTTAGAGGAATATTCACAAGCTGTGGAGACTCGTCAGTTTCCTTGATTGCAGGAGAGTGTACCGGTTGCATGAGACTAGTGACAGAATCCATGGCAGTCTGTTCTCATTTCCATATATGTGTTTCTGGTTGCTAAAATCCCACCTTGACTTTCCCACAAGTCAAACATTGTTCTCATGCGTTGCTATGTGGGCCTCCAGGCCAGGTCATCCGTACATGGTCTTC
Organism: Helianthus tuberosus; assembly: GCA_030545235.1. Lineage (NCBI taxonomy): Eukaryota > Viridiplantae > Streptophyta > Magnoliopsida > Asterales > Asteraceae > Helianthus > Helianthus tuberosus. The sequence continues at coordinate 173,451,599 of CM060351.1, forward strand.
AGGTTTTAATACATCCTATCAAAACTCAGATGAATAGGATATTGAGACCCGAGTGCTTCGCCTGCACCAGTTCCCTAAGGTTGCTGTATAGTGAGGTCCATATTCATTCCATGAAGTAGCAAATATCGTCCGACCTGCCAAAGGTTGCTTCCCTGTGCCCCGCATGGGTCAATCTTGAAAACACTCTTCCTTCAGTTCTTCAGTTTGAACAAGGCGAGTCTGATCAGGTATGTTAGAGTCGATAGCGAGCTGCAAAGCTCGTGCACGTCCAAGTTTCGCAGTCGTATTCATCCAAAAGTTCCATCTGTATCTGGAACAGCCCAGCGATGCCATTAACTGATTTAGCTCTTTCGAAACTAGGGTACATGGGAGGCCCTTGTGATCGGTCTAAGTAATGCATTCGGTACCATCCAAGTAACACCTCCAAGTAAATCCAAAGACCACGGTTTCCTCCGCCGGTTGTGTGTCATGCAATTCCTCTTTGTAACTCCATTACGTAAGTCATCACTTTCTCGTGTTGCGTCGACGTATAATTGGTACTCTGATTCGAACCAAAATGATACACCACTGAATCACCAGTGCCCTCGGGTAAAGACGATGCTCAGTGCATTGCAGAGTTGGGATTCGAAAGCTGAAAAGATGTCCTCCTGTTCTGTCTTTCACGAACATAGCACCCGGCTGTGCTAAAGAGATTTAAGCTGCGCGACCTTCGAAAATCCTGTGATTAATCTGCGATAGTATCAAGCGAGACCAAGAAATTGCTGTATCCTCAAAGGACTCTTTGGTGTCGATCAGTTTCCAACCAAAACGGGTCTTAGCGAGATCCACGTTGTCTCAACCCCCGATCCCTGTTTCCCGGGAATGGGCGGACGCGATCTCAGTTGTGGTGGTATCAGGTTATTTAATCTTGCAGCGGAATTTTCATCAGGACCGTAGTTAGGAAATGTTTATCAGAGTAAAACCACCTTCTTTTATATTAATAATAACATGGGCAAAACCCAAGTTTCTTATTACAATACATTATAGGGACAAACCCTATTTTATTGAATTTAAAACATCGTTTATTAGGTAACTTTTATAGCCACATTTTTCCCAAGCCTTCAGTGCTCTCCAGCTGGCTTTCTTTAATTGGCTGTTCACATTGTGTTACCTGTAACGCGTTTTAAAAACAGTTGTCAGTCAGAAATACTGGTGAGTAAATCCAAGTTTAATCAAGAAACATTTTATCAATTAAAACAGTATTGAGAGCGATCACATTGTTTATTTTTACACAATTACTCATTCAGTATTTGCCACTCGACCGGATCTATGGCTATGGTCAAATTACCCATTGGCTAACTCGTCGTCCAATGGTAATGCACTGTCATTCAGACTTACTACTACTCGTAGTAAATTTTGTATACAAAACCCCATAATACCAGCAGTAATTGAAGAACTACAAAGACTCAATCATCGCTTAATCACATTGTAAAACAATTAAGGTTTTGTAAAACATTCCAAAAATATTAACAAAAAGAGGATAAACTCACATTGCTATCTTAGGCTTCTCGTAAGAGTTTCCTGGATATAATCTATAATTTATACAAATGTACATTGGTTAGTATCATAACCCTTTGAAAATATTAATGATACCCTCCCAGAGACGGCATTCCAACAACTACGTCGGGCAGAACCACGACAGTTGTTACGGAACCCTAAATCAATCGGGTAGCGTAACTATTATGAAACTGGGGTTATAATACTTACAACGGAGCAGAACTTCGCTAATTAGGGGTATAATACCCAAATATTATGCCTAATGCTTTCAGAATTCGAGATTGAGATTGAAATGTGAGCGATGAAAACTGTAATCCGATGCCATCTATTTATAGTGCTGATATCTGACTTCCAGGCGGCCCGCGTAAGGTAAGGCTAAACCTTACGCGGCCCGCGTCAACACGCGGTCAACATATAGCTTAGCTGATTCGATACGTAGGTCCGCCACGATGATGACACGTGTCATCCCCAGGTTGCGCCATGTTTCTTGATCTATCGCGGCCCACGTCAACATAAACGGTATCTCACGCGGCCCGCTTTAACTAAGGAAGTCAACCGGGGTCAATTCCAGTCTTAATACGGCCCGCGTAAGTGATTAAGGTGGGTCTACGTGGCCCGCCTTAACTTACTATTTTCAGATTTTTATTTATTTTATAAACTATAATCTATTTTGGGCTCGGTTTTCACATACGGGGTATAATATAAAACATATTGGGACAATTTAAGATATAATAGAGTGTCAGAAATTTTATGAGGGTGTTGGTTTTACCGAGGGTTGTTACATTCTCCCCACCTTGTTTTATAGCTCGTCCTCGAGATCTACTGGAATAAATGCGGATATTTCTTTTGCATTTCTGACTCGAGCTCCCATGTATACTCAGGTCCTCTTTTGGAGTCCCATTTCACTTTGACTAGAACTAATCTCTTATGCTTGAGATTCTTGACTTTCCTGTCTTCAATCTGTAGAGGCCTTTCTACAAACTTGAGTTGTTCATTTACCTCTATATCCTTAAGAGGCACTATCAGTGATTCATCAGCTAAACACTTCTTAAGATTAGATACATGAAACACATCATGTATTCCTGCCATTTCCTCTGGCAATTGTAGCTGATAGGCTACAGGTCCTACTCTTCTAATAATCTTGAAAGGTCCAACATACCTGGGACTTAGCTTTCCTCTTTTGATGAATCTTACTACTCCTTTCCAAGGAGAGACTTTCAACAGTACCTTATATCCTACCTGAAATTCCAATGGCTTACGTCTGTTATTGGCATAACTCTTTTGTCGATCACGTGCTGCTTTCAGTCGTTCCTTGACTTGAATAATTTTGTCGGTTGTTTCTTGCACTATCTCAGGTCCAGATAGTTGCTTTTCCCCAATTTCTGCCCAACAGACTGGGGTTCGACATTTTCGTCCATAAAGTGCTTCAAATGGTGCAGCATTGATACTTGTGTGATAACTATTATTATAAGAAAATTCTATTAAAGGTAAATGATCATCCCAATTACCTCCAAAGTCAATTACACAAGCTCTAAGCATATCCTCCATTGTTTGAATTGTCATTTCGCTTTGTCCATCTGTTTGTGGATGATAAGCTGTGCTTAACTTTTACTTGGTTCCCATTGCCTTTTGGAAACTTGACCAAAAATGAGATGTAAATCGACTATCTCTATCAGAAACAATAGATAAAGGAATTCCATGTAAAGAAACAATTTCATTTACATACAATTTAGATAATTGTTCCATACTAATTGTTTTTTTCATTGGTAGAAAATGAGCTGACTTAGTTAGTCTATCTACAATCACCCAGATTGTATCATTTCCTTTCCTAGTTTTGGGTAATTTAGTAACAAAATCCATTGTTATCAATTCCCTTTTCCAAACTGGCATTTCTAATTGCTGTAACAAACCTGTGGGTTTCTGATGTTCAGCTTTAACTTGTGAGCAAGTTAAACATTTAGAAACATAGGCTGCTATATCCTTTTTCATTCCTATCCACCAGAAAATTTTCCTTAAATCCTGGTACATTTTATCGCATCCTGGATGCATCGTATACTTAGACTTATGGGCTTCTTCTAATATACGATTGCGCAGGTTTCCTAATTTAGGTATCCACATTCTCTTTTCATGGAATCTCCAAATTCCATCTTTTCCTTGTTTTAATTCTTTTAACATACCTTTTAACTTTTCAGTATCTTCTTTGATTACTGACTCTTGTGCTTCTCTTATTTGATAATTTAAATCTACTTGCAGATTTAATTTAAGAGAACGTACTCTTTTTGGTTTTTCATGATACTTTCGGCTTAAAGCATCTGCCACTACGTTTGCTTTTCCTTCATGATACTGGATATCACAATCATAATCACTAAGAAATTCCATCCAACGTCTTTGTCTCATATTCAACTCCTTTTGCTGGAAGATATACCTTAAACTTTTATGATCAGTGAATATGGTAATCTTATAACCATAAAGGTAATGTCTCCAAATCTTAAGAGCAAAAATTATAGCTCCTAATTCCAAATCATGGGTTGAATAATTCTCTTCATGATTCTTAAGTTGTCTAGATGCGTAAGCTATAACTTTTTGTCGTTGCATCAACACACATCCATAACCTAGTTTAGAAGCATCACAGTAGACTACAAAGTCTTCAGTTCCTTCTGGTAATGCTAATATAGATGCATGAGTTAATCTTTGCTTAAGGATTCTAAATGCTTCTTCTTGTTTTAGTCCCCATTCAAACTTAACAGATTTACAGGTTAGCTTAGTTAAGGGAATGGCTATTCTAGAAAAATCTTGAATAAATCTTCTATAATAACCGGCCAATCCTAAGAAACTTCTAACCTCAGTTGGTGATTCAGGGGTTTTCCATTTCGTAATTGCTTCAATCTTTGTTGGATCTACATGAATTCCTTCATGGTTGACTAAATGTCCAAGGAATTGTACCTGTTCTAACCAAAATTCACACTTATTGAATTTAGCATAAAGTTTTTCCTTTCTTAACAAACTTAAAAGTGCGTGCAAATATTTTGCGTGATCCTCTTTATTCTTAGAGTAAATTAAAATATCATCTATGAAAACAATTATGAATTTATCCAAATATGGCTTACATACTTGGTTCATCATGTCCATAAATGCAGCTGGGGCATTGGTTAAACCAAATGGCATGACAGTAAATTCATAATGTCCATACCTTGTTCTAAAAGCGGTCTTAGGAATGTCCTCTTCCTGTACCTTTAATTGATGATATCATGACCTTAAATCGATTTTAGAGAAAAATCGAGCTCCTTGCAGCTGATCAAACAAATCATCGATTCTCGGTAATGGATACCGATTCTTAATCGTGACTTTGTTTAATTCACGGTAGTCAATGCACATACGCATTGATCCGTCGTTCTTTTTAACAAACAGTATCGGCGCTCCCCATGGCGACGAACTTGGCTGTATAAATCCTTTCTCTAACAATTCATCTAATTGTTTCTTCAGTTCCTTCATTTCGGCATGGTAAGGTGCTTTGGCAATTGGTGCCGTTCCTGGTAACAGGTGAATTCTGAATTCAACTTCTCTGTCTGGCGGTTGCCCTGGCAATTCTTCTGGAAAGACATCTGAAAACTGAGATACTACTGGAATATCTTTTAGTTCTTTCCCTTTAGTGTTAGTGATTATAGAAATCAAATACACTATAGAACCTTTTCTTATAAAACTTGCAGTTTTCATCACAGATATGAATTTTGTGGATCTAGAGGGCTTATCTCCTTTAATTGTGATCATTTTTCCTTTTTGTGAATTTACTTGAATTACCTTTTGATTACATAATATACTGGCTTTATTAGTTATTAACCAATCCATTCCTAAGACAACATCAAATCCTACCAGATTCATGGGATAAAGATTTGCAATAAATTTCTGATTTGAAATTTCTATACTTGCTCCCTGCAAGATTTCAGAAATTCTAATGGTTTCTCCATTGACTGTTTCTACTAGACATTCTTGTGGTAGTTTAGTTAATGACTTATTTAGAAATTTGCAAAATGATGTATTAATAAAACTTTGGTTTGCACCAGAGTCAAATAATACTTTAGCAAAGACATCATTAACTAAAAACGTACCAGCTATGACATCTGGAATCATCCTGGCTTCATCTGCAGTCAGTACAAATGCTCTAGCAGTTTTAGTATTCTTGTTGTCTGCAGCTGGGACTAATTTCGGACAATTTAGCTTGATATGACCTTGTTCTCCGCAATTGTAACATACCCGGCTGTTAGCTTTTTCCTGCAATTTTCTTCCTTGTGTCCCGATATTTTGCAAAAGTTACAATATATGGAGCATCTTCCTGAATGCTTTCTTTTGCAATACCTACAGTAGGGTGTAGAGGTAGAACCTACATTTCTTCCACGATTAGAATTTCCAGAACGAAATTCTTGTGTAAGCTTCTGGGTTAGGCTCCTTCTTTGATCCTCTTCTCGGGTACGAACTAATTCATCTGTCAAGGTATTTGCTAGTTCTACAGCTTCTTCTATGGTTTGAGGTCTAGCTGCCTTGACTACGTGTCTTATCTCTCCAATTAATCCCCAAATATAACGGGAAATTAACACTGGTTCTGGTGAAGCAAGAGTTGGCACTATTCTAGCATATTCAAAGAATATTTTAGTGTATCCCTTACTATCCACACCAGCCATCCTAAGGTTTAGGAATTTGTTTGCTATCTGTTCTTTCTCATTGGGTGGGCAGAATTTCCTTTACCTTGTTCTTAAATTCTTCCCATTTCATATTGTAGGTTTGATCACTTCCTCTTGTCTGGAGGATAGTGTTCCACCATTCTAGTGCTGCATTCTTAAACAGATTAGAAGCAAACAGTATTTTATCTTCTTCAGCACACTTACTTATCCTTAAGACTGCCTCAGTTTTCTCTATCCAGCGTAAGGTTGCAATGGCCCCTTCATTGCCCGAGAATTCCATTGGTTTACAAGACTAGAATTCTTTATAAGAACAACCATAAGGCATGGTTCTTCTTCTCTTGGGAATAGGCATTTGAAGTACAGGTCCATTGTTCACGCTGTGTTCCGGTTCACTTGGTCGCTTACTGCTATGCTTACTTTTATTATCAGCATCTTTAACAGTTTGAAGAATAAATGGCATTGCATCTATAATTCCCTGTGCTACAATGTGTTGGATAGCACTATTATCCATCTGGTTCCCATTGTTATTGTTGTTTGGATTTTCATTAACCACGTTAATGTTACTCTGGTTATCGTTATTCAGATTTCCTTGATTTTCTTCGTCAGCCATCTGAATTTTAAACAAGTATCCCATATTAATATCACAATTAATATCTTAATATAGTTAATCACATGACACGCATTTTTACCAAAAGCGTCGATCATTGCGACTATACTCTTTTCATATACTATTATGCGTCTATTACACACTAGTACAGAAATAAAATTACAATACCAACAGAAAGAAAATTACACTAATAGTACTATGCATCCGTACACACATAATTTTATTTTATTATTATTATTACTACTACCACTTCCTCCATTCACATTCATGGATATGGATTTATCCAAAAATCCATGTTGCGTTCATCGTATTTCCATACGAGACGCTCTCCCACCTGACGCATTCTCTCACTGCTTTCTAAGATTTCCTCCCCGAAAGTCCTAAGTTCTTGGACATTTTCTGCACTCATTGGGGGTGCAGGTTCTCGGACTGGGTTTGGAATCTGGGGTACATGTTCCTGATATGGGGGTGTAGGTGCCTGAAATTGGTAAGGATCCTCTAATATTTCCCTAATATAATCATCTTGGTAATAGGGATCTAAAGGGTCCATACCTGGGTAAGCTTCTATGTTCTGTATGGGTGGATAATCCTGGATAGGATAACGTTGCACAAAATCCCTATTTTCGTCCCACCAGGGGTCGTAATTTGGGTCTAGAGGGTTTGGTGCAGGCACTCTAGGGATTTCTTCTGGATTAAAGTCGTGCATCTCCACTTGGTTTTCCTGGTTTTCTATTTCCATAGGTTGTTCTGGGTTTTGTGGTTGTGGGGCTACTAGTTGTTCCTGACTTGGGTCAGCAGCAGTCGTAGCTAAAATATGGAAATTAGCTAGGCTTCTATTTAGCATATCTTGAGTATGGGCATCTGTCTCTCGCTTAATAGCTGCTAAAGCCCATTGCTGTTGCAATTTTCGCATTCTTTTCCTACGAGCAAAAGCTTCTTTACTGAACCATCCTCGTTTCTTATTAGGAAATGGTTCTTCAGATTGAGCTCTAAAGGCAAATATTCCATCCTCCTGATCAGCAGAATACCCCGAAAGGGCAGGCTGTGATGATGTACCTTCACTCTTAGGTGAATCAGATAACTGACGGTTCAGATCTGAGGGTCCTTGATCACTCATACTGAAAACTAACAAATAGTCAAATAACACATAACACATAATTACAGTTATGCACATATTTCCGTAATTTATTTCCTAACACAAAATTTAAGTGTCAGCAGAACACTTCTTTGGCTCAGACCAGTGGCTAGGCTCTGATACCACCTTCTGTCGCAACCCCTGATCCCTGTTTCCCGGGAACGGGCGGACGCGATCTCAGTTGTGGTGGTATCAGGTTATTTAATCTTGCAGCGGAATTTTCATCAGGACCGTAGTTAGGAAATGTTTATCAGAGTAAAACCACCTTCTTTTATATTAATAATAACATGGGCAAAACCCAAGTTTCTTATTACAATACATTATAGGGACAAACCCTATTTTATTGAATTTAAAACATCGTTTATTAGGTAACTTTTATAGCCACATTTTTCCCAAGCCTTCAGTGTTCTCCAGCTGGCTTTCATTAATTGGCTGTTCACATTGTGTTACCTGTAACGCGTTTTAAAAACATTTGTCAGTCGGAAATACTAGTGAGTGAATCCCAGTTTAATCAAGAAACATTTTATCAATTAAAACAGTATTGAGAGCGATCACATTGTTTATTTCTACACAATTACTCATTCAGTATTTCCCACTCGACCGGATCTATGGCTATGGTCAAATTACCCATTGGCTAACTCGTCGTCCAATAGTAATGCACTGTCATTTAGACTTACTACTACTCGTAGTAAATTTTGTATACAAAACCCCATAATACCGGCAGTAATTGAAGAACTACAAAGACTCAATCACCGCTTAATCACATTGTAAAACAATTAAGGTTTTGTAAAACATTTCAAAAATATTAACAAAAAGAGGATAAACTCACATTGCTATCTTAGGCTTCTCGTAAGGGTTTCCTGGATATAATCTATAATTTATATAAATGTACATTGGTTAGTATCATAACCCTTTGAAAATATTAATGATACCCTCCCCGAGACGGCATTCCAACAACTACGTCGGGCAGAACCACGACAGTTGTTACGGAACCCTAAATCAATCGGGTAACTATTATGAAACTGGGGTTATAATACTTACAACGGAGCAGAACTTCGCTAATTAGGGGTATAATACCCAAATATTATGCCTAATACTTTCAGAATTCGAGATTGAGATTGAAATGTGAGCGACGAAAATTGTAATCCGATGCCATCTATTTATAGTGCTGATATCTGACTTCCAGGCGGCCCGCGTAAGGTAAGGCTAAGCCTTACGCGGCCCGCGTCAACACGCGGTCAACATATAGCTTAGCTGATTCGATACGTAGGTCCGCCACGATGATGACACGTGTCATCCCCAGGTTGCGCCATGTTTCTTGATCTATCGCGGCCCGCGCCAACTTAAACGGTATCTCACGCGGCCCATTTTAACTAAGGAAGTCAACCGGAGTCAATTCCAGTCTTAATACGACCCGCGTAAGTGATTAAGTTGGGTCTACGCTGCCCTCCTTAACTTACTATTTTCAGATTTTTATTTATTTTATAAACTATAATCTATTTTGGGCTCGGTTTTCACATACGGGGTATAATATAAAACATATTGGGACAATTTAAGATATAATAGAGTGTCAGAAATTTTATGAGGGTGTTGGTTTTACCGAGGGTTGTTACACACATGCATTCCCACTTCGTTGATTATATGACCCAAAAAGTACCTCTCGAATCCAGAAGTTACATTTATCATGACTTCGCGCGGTGTGGCTCCTCCCTCAGGAGCTCTCAAATAAGATACAAAGCTGTCCATTATGTTCTTTTCTCCTGGAAAGGATTCAGAACGTCACTCAGTAGCATGGTCGGTTCACATGATCCATAAAGCTGCTGGTGTGATGATTACCTCAAAGGTCATGGAATACAAAGTCGTATGGCCGAATTGCGTCTGATAAGCCGCTATAAGAACATTCCCCCCTTGGGCTTCCATCTGATAATAGTTCACTCGTAAATCAATCCTCGAATGAAAGCTCTTCCCTTGCAACTAGTCGACAGGTTGTCAATACATGGTTGAGGCAAACGGTTCTCAACTGTCGCCTTGATGAGTTCTCGATAATCAGTACATATACAAAAAGGCTTATCTTCACGGATATAACTGGGGCTTCCCAAAGCAAAAACTAGGTCCGGCAAAACTCTTGTCCAATAGTTCTCGTAGTAGCTTATACAGTTCTTGCAACCCTCCTGGTGTAAGACGGTAAGAGTACGAGTATTCAGAGCTGCCTCTGGCATGAAATCAACTGAGATTCCGACTAACAGTTGTGGTAGTAAACATGAAAGTTCCTCGAATAGCACACTGAGATGAGTCACAAACAATTGGTGGATCCTCGATCCTATTTTCCTTAGCCTTATCATCAGAAACGGTTGCTAACATAGCGGGGTCATTCCTCCGTAGAAACTTCTGGTCTTTCATTGCAGAATTGATGCTATCCTTTGCACAACTCTGATATTCTGGAACAAATGACGATTCTCCACTAGGGGGGGTACGCAAAGTTTTCTTCTCACAGGGTATATCTGCGCGATGTATGGATAACCAATCCATACTGACTACTACATCAAACTTTCAAGGGTAGTAGAAGGAAGGTCGACGTCAAACACTTGTCCCACAAGGTCGAGTTTGCAACCAAACAATCATATGAGGTTTCAGTTGACTTGCCTCAGCCGAGTCCACAACATGTTCGGTTTCAAGAGGCATCAGGGTTAAGCAGGACAGTGACAAAGTGATTAGTTACCAAGAACGTGTAGGCCACCATGTTGTTATAATCCTGGCGTCGCCCACACCCATCCTAAATTCCCTTCCATGAGTACCACATCCAGTGTTGTTGCTGCTGCTACTAGGACTCCCAAAACTATCATTGTTCCCTGGGTTGTTGGCGTCTTGCCTTAACGTCAGCCATTCCTTGCTGAAGCCACCATCATTTCCATACCGAAAGTCATGATTTGCGAGTACCTTGATGTCATCGTGACTGTTGCTTCTAATGTCGATGCTCGAAACGGAGTCCTGCGGCGTTTCACCGACAGGGTCCACCTTTTCACATTCCGTGCCACGTCCTAAGGCGCTACTCATTGTGCTGGCAGTTACACATTCTACACCAAGGCCGACTGTCATCGTTTATGTCCCGATTGATTCGTGAGAGTTGACTCTCATAAGTCGTTGTCTAGGGTTTAAGGATTCAGTTGAAGTCAATTTGCTGGTGTTCGCTGCCGGTAATCCGGGTCGTTCTAGTACTGAGGTTGGTAAGGCACTACGCTCATCCTCCTGTCCATCGTTCTTGCATGTTGATTGAGTACTACACGATATGTTTCCAGAGTGTTGCAGAAGTGGTCGCACTTCGGGGTCTAAGACGTCAATACGTTAAGTTTCCAGCAAAAGAAGAAAGGTGAGAAAGATATAGACAAATCATTGTCGTTGCAACATCCAACTCGGGGATGTTCGTATAAGCACCTAACATTTTACACAGTTCGCTAGGCATTCAAATGGGTGTTCAGGTAATACTAGATAGCATCGAGATTCAAAAAGATCCAGAGAGGAATGAAAAGTTCACGTTCGAGTAGGGGACAATCACTGCTATGACCCCTATAGGTTTGTTATGTTTCACATCGATCAAATAACGGAATGGAACCCCTTTTCACTTGTTAAGCCTCACTGGGACTCGCATGCACCCCACATTATTATTATGTGTGCACCCATAATAATATTGCGATTTGCATGCTCATCTCAGTTCCTCCTAACTCATGTCAATTGGTTCCTCAAACTCAGATGTCAAACGGAGGTCGTCAAAGTAATAGGGTCACAAAAATCCAAGGACTATGGTATACTATCAACGCATCATCAGGTGAGCAAGCAATCCATGCCATCATGCTATAGTGACGAGTGTGTGTTCGTATGTTTCGTCATAAATAAATCTGTACTAGTCATGTAATGTATGCAATAAGTAAGAAAGACGAACCTTGCAATCTGGAGCTGAGTGTCATGGTCGTATTCACTTTTTTAGAACTGTTCGGTTATAGTCTGGTTTTATAAAAAAAACGTTTTTCCCCTTTTTAAAACCAAGTTCACTATAACCAATGGCTCTGATACCAATCTATCACACCCCCAAAATACCACATGCGGAAACCCCCGCGAGGCGTGTGACGTACCAGGATCTAGCCACCAATCACATTGAACTTATAGGTATATTTAAATAAAACTTTCATTTATTAACATTAAGTGTTACAACGTTACAAATAATTCACAGTATATAGCGGAAGCGTAATTCATTCGTTAAGTGTTTATAAACCACATGTAAAAACCATTAGTCTTGTGTTGCGATTCCATGTATCTCGACCCATGACCACTCCAGCCTCCCAGACAGCAAGTTCCCATAATATGCACCTAACGACCTGCAAGGCATGTAACAACAAGTCAACAACAAAGTTGAGCGAGTTCACAGTTGGTTGTCCATTTTAAAGTTGTTCCAAAAACCATATGCTCATTCGAAAACAAATAGTTAATCAATTCCTTGTTTCCCAAACTATAACCAGTGGGGGCTACCCCATGTTAACCACTAGACCGTTACCATATCGACAACTAACTGAGAAAGTTGTGCCCTACGTCAATGTCTATCATCATTGACTAAGTGCCCAGATCCATTAGTACACGCCCGTCCTCCCGGCACGGTGTGAGGCTTGTCAACCCTAATAGCGCTATTAACTAATGACCCGCTCGCCATTGGCCCGGTGATTAAGTCGATATAAAAATGAGGGACTTCATGATAGAGTTTTGTCTAGTAAGTTATATGTTGTCGTCCTTCCCAACCGAGGACGGAGGTACGTACTCTACCCAACCGAGAATACGCAGGTTAAATGTAGTCGTCCTTCCCAACCGAGGACGGAGGTACATATTCTGTTAGAGGTGAATATGTAGGTTTCGTTTTAGTTTCTTAACCCATTTCCAAACCACCGGGAATCCCATGCCTTATAGAAAGTGTGAACTCACCTTAGAGTGCTCGATAGAATACGTTACGTGTTCCGATTTGATCAATTAGTTCCTATTGTGGTTACCACTAATAGTTAGAATCTCATTCTATCAACTCACGTATCAAACCACGCATGTAACAATTTGCATCAATTATCACGTAGTCACATAATGAATATTCAAGTCGCATACATTTCACATATTACATGATTTATTGTATAAATAGCACCCATATAGTTCATGACAACACCACCACTCAGTTTCTTAGCATGTAATTAGTTCATTAACCAATTCACCTCATTCATGCATATGTATAAATCAAATAGCAATAAATCCTTTGATGCACAAATTGTACAACATACAAATCAGTGATACACATTTAATCAACATGTTTCATGAACACATAAGAAAACAGTTCTAATATGCATCCTACATAATAATACCCTTAGTGCCCAAAGTCATAAATCAACATAACTACACACTTAATATGATCCTTAAAGTATTTCCCAGCCCAGCGCGACCCAGACTAGGTGCGGCCCAACCTGAACAACATTAACCGTGCGGCCCAGGTTCCATTAGTTCACTTGTTATAATCCTTCAGCCCATTTTATTTACATACGTACACTTATTCTCGCAGCCCATTACCCTCACGTGAAACCCAAATGAGTTGCAGGCCCGCTGAATGATGTTTTAACCTGCTCAGCCCAACACGTTTGGGCCTACGGATCCAGTAGCGGCCCGGTTTCAATTGAGTAACCGGCTGGCTTATAGCCCGGTGTTTAATGTGTAGTCCAGTTATTAATCATCAGGCCCAAAACTAGTAGATTAAATTAAGTGTGTGCGTGTGTCCAACAACTACATGCGGCCAAAGTTAACAAACCAATCAATCAAGTATGTATGTTAACATCAAATACTTTCCTTCATTGTTTGCAAATGTCACGTATCATCAAATCAGTAATCAACTTATTAACCTAATCACCCTCTCAAAACCTTTTACACATAGCATATATATTTATTAGTATGATTAGTTTATCAAACCCTTTAATCAATTATCCTTAATTGCCACTAACATACATAATATTATCATCAAATCATTACACAAACTAATAAATCTCAACAGTTTGCCTATTATTATGCATATTAGCCATGCCTCGATCATAAACAAAATAGCCGAACACATCAGGTCTATTATCATTATTATTTACACAATACATGCACCTAGCAAGTACACGACATCATCATACGTCCATATATATACATAACTCGTTACATCAGATCGCACGTACACAAGATCATCAAATAGGGATCATTATAAACAAGAATCAGGCGCATATAATCGTATAACATAGTTATCACGGATCATGCGTACACACTTTGTATTAATCAGGCACATATAAACAAGAATCAAACGAGCAATATTAATGTGAACATGAATTTACTAACCACAATCAACAAACTGGAATGATGTCTTCGAAGGGGGGGGGGGTATCCTGTTGCCGTTCGCACAAGGTAGAGTTTTATTTGTTTGAGTTTTATGTTAATCCTTAACATATTAATATACCTAAATACCCAAGATTTTGGGGCGGTTCATTCCTTAACCGAGATGGGCTCAAGCCCATACAATTGGGTCATCGCACAACATTAGAGTTGTTATCCTAAGGGCTTATTTGATCTAATTAGTTTTATTGGATTACAAGGGTTTAGGGTGTGGCCCGCTCGAACAAGTATCCCTAAGAAGTGGCCCAATACAATTGCGGCCCAAAAACACTAATGTTAACAGAATCATACGAGCACAGACGTGTAACATTAAGAAACAACGAGGAGTTGAGATCACCAGATTTAAACGTTACTAACCTCCAAAGTTCAGGTTGTCACATCATGCCCAACTTGAAAGAAATTTCATCCCGAAATTTGACAAGTAAGCACAGAAGAGTGAAGCGATAGAAACTCTAATTAAACTATATGTAATACTACACAAATAATAATCACAAATAATAATCAAGCATTACACGCAATCACTAAGCATCCAGATAACTGCACAGACACCATGTAAACCAAATTGTAAAAACAGGATTGTAAGGTCAGTTGGGTGGCACATCATTTTTGGTCTACCATGGGGATGATGCTGTTAGAGTTTGGTATACCTTAATATTTTTCAAACTGTTGAGTTTTGGTGAATGAGGCTTAAAATTATCTTAATTTGTCATAAAATTGGCCTTTTGCTTGGTTTGCTGTTGATTTTAGGTTTTTGATGCATTTTTGGTTATTTTTGCAGGTGAATTGAGTAACAGAGTGAGAGGATGAAAACGAATGATGACATCTAATGGTAATAATATTAAGTATTAGCAAAAATTAAGTTCATGTGTGGAATCATCCTCGATGCCAAATGTATCGTCAGTTTCAACACTTAATGTGGCTCCACTTTCATTTTCAATGAATCATCGAGTCAGGGGTGATGGCGAACATTTATATGCTTTTTAAACATTGATTTTTTTGAATATTTCAGTTTGTTTGATGTGGTTGTTTGATCTTTATATGCTTTTTTATATATATGAATAAATCTATCCTTTTTAACCAATATTTTTTTTTCCTTTTAACTTAATGAACTTGTCATTTGTCCTGTAAGGATTTCATCACAATGATCAGAGTACTATGGTGGCAAAGAATTTTATAAAAGAAAAAAAAAACAAAATACACATAATTTCCTAAAACACGTTGTTTATAATATCTTTTTGAATTTTATTATTTGCAAATTCAAGTAAAAGCATAATATAATATAATTTAAAAACAAACAATATAACATTTTGTATGGGTTTATGTGTGACACCTGTGTCTGTAATCATTGTAAACAGTTCAGTTATCAATAAAACAATGTTATTTGATCCCAATATTTGTTTGTTTATGTTTGACATTTTTCATGTTTTGGTTTTTGTTCAATTTCAAACTCTATATCGTTTTCTGGAGAGTTATACGCAAACTGGTGTGTAAACGTAATCAGTTTAACGCAACAAACACTCCGAAACATCAATATATTCTTAACATACCTTAAATAACCTTTACATAACTTAGAAATAAGTTTTGAAGGCTTTGGTGTGGCAAAATCAAGTTTATTCGCTTACAGGGACTAAATTCGACAAACTACGAAAGTATGCCGAATCGTAGTGTAACGGACATTCCGGAACATGATCATAAGTTAAACATACCATAAATATCCTTTACATAGCTTAGAAATAGGCTTTGAGGGGTTCGGTATGCTAAAATAAACTTTTTGGTCATTCAAGGACTAAAAGCGTCAAAAAGTGCATAAGTTTGCATTTTTCGCGCATATCTTACGTTCTGAATACATCCGGACATCCAAAAATTTATGTAATCATTAAAATATTTTATTTTAGTGATTGGCATGAGAAAAATCCATTCGTCGCGCAATTTGGATCGTTTTTCGTGTTCGTGCGTGTTTCGTCGTAATTAAGCGAATAACGCGTCCGTACGACCAAACGAACCGACATCCGGCATATTTTTTTAGCATGTTTCATGTCCCTCATGTTTAGGCATCATTTTAGGGCGTTAAAGTTGGCTTAACGGGCTTTAGATGTGTCGGAAATGAGCTTAAACCATTGCAGGGACCATTTCTGTAATTTCTGAAAGTTGTTTGCTGAACAGAAGCTCAGGCGGCCCGCGTAAGACCCCCCTTACTCTTACGTGGCCCATGTGAAAGTATCAGACCTGCAAAAACCAATTTCCAGCTTGTTCCAACTGATTTTCTCACTTGCAAATGGTATTTTTGAACCTATGGGCTTGTTTTAAGTGCCCATGGTTTCAAAATTAGGGGGTGCACATGTAAGGCCCGGATTAAAGCTCAATTTACGAGGAACGATCTTAACGGCTCTCCGAAAACTGTAAATACCCCCCACCCATTTGCTTCAAACTCACACTTGATTCTGAAATTTCTCTAAGTTGATGTGTTTATCACTTCATACCTGAGAATATTTGGAATCAAACCTCCATTCTTGGACCTTTTGTAAATCCTCTTTCGTTCTTCTATGCATTTTTAGCACGAAAGTCAAACTGTGTTTGACTTTCTGCATTGACCAGTTTATGGTCAACACGAAGTTCGTTTGAACTTCGCAACGTGAGCGTATTCACGATGGTTATAGTCCCTAGTGGCTATACCTACTGATTACCACGTTGTTTAGGTGTAGTGACGAGTCGTAGTTTCGGCCAAAATGCGTATTCTTGCGTATTTTGTAACCAAACTACTCTTGGGTATCAAGACCCTTTGTTTTGATACCAAACCTATTTTCTAAATTCGTTAAACATGTTTTAACATGTTTAGCTCCTCACTCTAGGTTTAGTGCTTATGTAGGGTCGTAAGGTAAGCGGTCTAAACACCCGCTTATACTTTCGAACCCGACCCGTTTGGTCGATCATTAGGATCCGACCAAACACATTAGGTGACCATAGTTGTATAGGGAATAACCTTCCGAGGTTATACCTTATGGTTACAACGGTTTGTTAGTTGTATGATAGGTAGTTTATATGCCTTAGGAAAATGACCAAAATGCCCTTTTTGCGCATAAATTCATTTTAAGCATATGTAACCTAAATTTTGATATCTAAACTGATTAGGCAACAATATTAGACATGTTAAGGCATATATTACTTGTCATAGGACTAGCTAAGCGATCCGAACGCGTTTTACGCGAACGACGCGTTAAAATAGCATAAGCTACCTAAACAGGTCATAATGGGTCTTAAGCACTTAGGATAGGTTCCATTTTAGTATGTAGGCTTTGTTAAACTATATTTCATGAGTTCCCATACTCATTTGGTTTACGAACCCTCATTCTATCTGATCCTCCGATTTAGGTCTGGTTTATTAACGTAGTTACCTATATTAGGTGTCGTTTGATTTCCGTGATCTCTAGCATTGCTTGGTTGTTATTCAAGGACTTCTAGGAAATCTCAAGTGAGTACATAGTCCCTTTTTTACTGTTTTTCAAACGTTTTGGGGTGAAACACATGTGCCTACTTGTTACTTTCGTGCTTTCCATGTTTTCATATCATATGCTTGCTATGTTCAGTAGTACACTTATAGTACATGATTTCATTATATTTTATGCTATGTATGTCCATTTATTGCATACTTAGTACATTGTTTTACATTACATTTCTGTTGCATATGTTCACTCAGCATAAGGACACATTGTTTTACATTTCTGCCTTGTATGTTCACTTAGCATACTAGGTACATTGTTTTCATAAAACATGCTTACATTTGGTATGACATTTGGTCTGTTTAACGAACTAAAATACGTTCATTAACATTAGCTACGCCGCTCGGTAGTAAGTAGTGGTACCATAGGACTTGACAACTCCCATTCCTGATATCCTAGCTTTGTTTGGATGTAAGGAATGACTGAATCCGAAAACATTTTGATAATCTTTACTCTAAGGTTATCCTACAGTCTCAAGGCTTGAATGTATATGTTTAACTTACCGCATAAGTGTTTGTATCAGTAAAGCATGCATTTATTTTACAAAACATGACTTTTGATTTATTCAAAATACTTTGTTTTGTACATTTTTACATATGGGTTAAGTAATTACTTTTTACTTATCATATATGAAATTTGTTCACACATTACATGTTCTACATTCTATAATAGACACTTTATTACACAATAAACATTTCTACAACTGTTTGAACATTACATCTTGGTGGTTTGTTTGAGTAAGTGATTTACATAACGAGGTGACGTGTAATATGGTAAAAGCATGGTGGATACGCCGCGTAGCGTTATTTAAACCATTTCAGTTTAGACATATTACATTTACAACATATTATCACTTAAACATTGTTTTACAATTAACTTAATTTATACAAACTCATTTCTTTACTTGGTTATTCATTTAACCATACAACATTTTATATGTACATATATATCATTTGGTTTATTTATCGCTTTTCAAATGTTTTATGAAAGAAAACACTTTAAACAAGATTCATGACTAATTTTCATTAAACATTTCTTTAAACTTAAGTCATGAATCCTATTTTAACAAATCCAATGTATCTCACAGGCATTTTTATGCTGACATACCTATTTTCACATGTGTTTTCAGGAGCTGTTGCATAGGATGATCAAGACAAACATAGGCGGACCCGTGCCTTAGTAACTTAAAACGAAGCTAGAACTAGTTTAATTATGTGATGTACTCTTGTTTCTCTTTGTTTAAGACAATGTAATCCTTTTTGGTTAATAAATAAAACATAACTTTAATTACCATGGTTGTGAAACAATAATTCTGTTACAACACTCCCTGACGTTTCCGCCACGTATTGTTGCTTTACGTGGTCGGGGTGTGACAGAAAAGTTGGTATCAGAGCCAATGGTTATAGGGAATTAGTTTATTAGTACTGCTTTGACCTAGACTATAACCTTTCTAGAACCCTAACACAAGTTGTCTTGTGTTTAGATCTTAAAACATGCACTTCACCTATCCTTAGGTGATTACCAAAACAAGAACCCAATCTTCCGAAACTATTTTTGAAAAATCAATCATCTGTTTTTAAATGAATTATTATAAGGTTTTGAACCCTTCAATTTTTCATAATGATTTTGAAAATTTAATCATCTGTTTTTGAATGATTCTTTTGGCTTTGTGCCTTCCAAGTTTTCAAAATCTCGTCAAAGTTTTGGGTTCTAAATAGTGTGAACACGTGCAAACTGGAAGAGTGAATGCCTGTACCCTGGGTTTTCTGTCTAAGGCTAGAGTGTTCGTAGAAATCCACATAATCGGACCAGTCACTCTTACCTGGGAACTCTTGGGGTGAGTGTTCACTTATAGGCGAGCATGTCTTCGCGATACATTATTTTTACCCATTTACTTTGATTAGTCACTGTGCATCGTTTGTTTGCTTTGTGGCACAAACGAATGACCACCATCTTTGCTTTGTCGATTTTTGCATCATCTCATTCTTTTCATCTAATCATCTCACTCGTTTTCCTTCATGTTTCCTCTTTTAGAATGCCTCCTCGACGCGAAAATCCGCTACCTAATGCCGAAATGGCACATATCATGGCCCAGCATATGGCTGCTGTACTCCCAAACATTATTGCTCAAGTGAACCAAGCCAACAATAACCAGAATGCTCCATGCAATTTCAAAAGTTTCAATTCGTCTAAACCACTCAAGTTCAGTGGTTCTGAAGGGGCAACTGGGCTCCTTCAATGGTTCGAGAGCATTGAGAGTACGTTTCATAACGTTCAGTGTCCTGAAAATCGGAAAGTCGAGTTTGCTTCCAGTGTGTTTCAGAAGAGGGCTCTTACATGGTGGAACGGGGTTATGAGAGACCGTGGTGCTGAGGTTGCGTTAGCACTAACTTGGGCTGAGCTTAGGGCTCTAATGATGAGGGAGTTTTGTCCTCATCATGAACTGGGGGCTTTAGAAAGGGAGTTTGATGATTTGAAGCAGGATAGTGGTGAGCACCGGGCTTACACTGATAGGTATGAAGAGTTGAGCTTACTTTGCCCTACCATGGTTACCCCACTCGAGAAAGCTATCGAGAGTTATATTGATGGCTTACCTGACTCCGTACAAGACATCGTCACTGGTAGTAACCCTACCACAGTTCGTCAGGCAATCGAGTTAGCTACGACATTGACAGAGTCGCAGGTCCGAAAGGGTAAGCTGCACAGGAAGGGCGACAAGGGTAAGAAACAGTTGTCTGACAAGGGTGAGAGCAAGAAGGGTAAGAACAAGAAGGGTAAAGATTCTGGTTCTTCAAAGGGGTCAAGGAAGCGTAAGGCTTCCTAGAATTTTGCCATCACTTCCCAAGTTAACCAGGCAGCCCCAACCAACCCGCACAGCCTCCAGCAAAGAAACGGTATGCGGGGAATGCACCGTTGTGCAATAGATACAATAGTCACCATTATCCGCAAGTTCCATGCTGTTTCTATACTAACTGTGGGAAATCAGGTCACCTTTCTGATGTTTGTCACTTTGCTCAGAATCAAGCAGCTCGTAACCCAGCTCAGCAGGCTGCTCAACCGCCTGTTCAACAGCAAGCACAAGCTGCACGACCTCATTTTCCTCCTGGTTCGTGCTATAATTGTGGGGACCTGACTCATTACCGAAACCAGTGTCCAAGGTTGGTCAACGCGAATCAGAATCAGGCTCAGGCTCAAGGTCGAGTCTTCAATATGAATGCTCAAGAGGCGCAAGCAGACAACGAGGTGGTGAACGGTACGTTCTTTGTTAACAATCAGTCTGCATCTGTTCTTTTTGATTCGGGTGCCGATAAGAGTTTTGTGTCATTGTCCTTTGAGCCATTGCTTCGCATGTTTAGAACGAAACTAGGAAAGCCTTTGACAGTAGAAGTTGCTAGTGGTGAACCCGTTTTTCTCGATTCTGTTCTTCGTAACTGCCAGTTGAACCTTAACAACCATCTTTTTCCTATCAACCTCACACCGATGCAACTTGGGAGTTTCGACGTTATAGTGGGTATGGATTGGTTAGCCAAGCATCACGCAGAGGTAGTTTGTTTCGAAAAGATTGTTCGTGTTCCGCTCCCGACAGGTGAGATCCTACAGGTTCGTGGTGAGAAACCTGCTAGTAGCCTCAAGCTCATGTCTTGTACTCAGGCTCGGAAGTATCTGCGAAAGAATTATGTGGCCTTCTTGGCACATGTCATAGCAGATAAAGGCAAAGGTAAGTCTATTCAAGATATCCCTGTTGTTCGGGATTATCCTGAGTTGTTTCCTGAAGAGTTACCTGGTTTACCCCCAGCTCGCCAAGTCGAGTTCCGTATTGATCTTGTACCTGGTGCAAATCCTATTGCCAGATCTCCATATCGTCTTGCACCATCTGAGATGCAAGAGTTGTCTAAGCAACTTCAGGAGCTTTCTGACAAAGGTTTTATCCGTCCTAGCTTTTCACCTTGGGGTGCTCACATTCTTTTTGTAAAGAAGAAGGATGGATCTTTCAGGATGTGCATCGATTACCATGAGCTTAACAAGCTTACCATCAAGAATCGATATCCCCTACCTCGCATTGATGATCTCTTTGATCAGTTACAGGGTGCTTCTTATTTTTCAAAGATTGATCTACGTTCTGGGTATCATCAACTTCGTGTGCATGAAGAAGATATTCCCAAGACAGCTTTCCGCACTCGATATGCGCATTACGAGTTCACAGTTATGCCTTTCAGTTTGACTAATGCTCCTGCTGTTTTCATGGATTGATGAATAGGGTTTGTAAGCCTTATTTAGATAAGTCCATCATCGTTTTCATTGATGACATTTTAATATACTCAAAGACGCAAGCTGATCATGAGCAACATCTTCGTCTTACTCTGGAACTCCTGAAGAAAGAACAACTTTTTGCCAAATTCTCCAAATGCGAATTTTGGCTTAAAGAAGTTCAATTTTTGGGGCATATCGTCAACGAACAAGGTATTCATGTAGATCCCTCCAAGATCAGTGCGATTAAGGATTGGGATACGCCTACTACTCCTACTGAGGTTCGTTCTTTTCTTGGTATGGCGGGTTATTACCGCCGCTTCATCGAGAACTTCTCAAAAATTGCAGTTCCCCTAACTGCTCTAACTCAGAAGAACAAACCCTTTGAATGGGGAACTAAACAAGAAGAAGCCTTTCAGACCTTGAAGCAGAAGCTTTGTGATGCGCCTATCCTATCTTTTCCTGAGGGCAATGATGATTTTGTTGTGTATTGTGATGCATCAAACTTGGGTATTGGCTATGTTCTCATGCAAAGGTACAGAGTCATAGCATATGCATCTAGGCAATTGAAGATACACGAGAAGAACTACACCACTCATGATCTTGAGTTTGGTGCAGTTGTATTCGCTCTCAAAATCTGGAGACACTATTTGTATCGTACAAAATGTGTGGTTTTCACTGACCACAAAAGTCTTCAGCATATCTTCAATAAAAAAGAACTCAACATGAGGCAACGACGTTGGGTTGAACTTCTAAACGACTATGATTGCGAAATTCGCTACCATCCTGGTAAGTCGAATGTTGTGGCTGACGCTTTAAGTCGTAAAGAACGTGTCAAGCTTCATTGTGTTTGTGTTCAATCTGATATTCAAGCTCGATCTGATATCCAAACCCGCATTTCTCAGGCTCAACGTTCTTGTGTTTCGCAAAACTTGATGGGTAAAGAATTACCCTATCACATTAAGCCTGATCTTGAACTAAACGACAATGGATCGTATTATTTCATGGATCGCTTATGGGTCCCAAGCCAAGATGATCTTCGCACCTTGCTTATGGATGAAGCTCATAAGTCGCATTCCAACTGATTTTCTCACTTCCAATTTCCAGCTGTTTCCAGCTTGTTCCAACTGATTTTCTCACTTCTAAATGGTATTTTTGAACCTATGGGCTTGTTTTTAAGTGCCCATGGTTTCACAAATCAGGGGGTACACATGTAAGGCTCGGATTAAAGCTCGTTTTACGAGGAAAGATCTTAACGGCTCTCTGAAAACTATAAATACCCCCACCCATTTGCTTCAAACTCACACTTGATTCTGAAATTTCTCTAAGTTGATGTGTTTATCACTTCATAACTGAGAATATTTGGAATCAAACCTCTATTCTTGGACCTTTTGTACGTCCTCTTTCGTTCTTTTATGCGTTTTTAGCACGAAAGTCAAACTATGTTTGACTTTCTGCATTGACCAGTTTATGGTCAACACGAAGTTCGTTTAAACTTCGCAACGTGAGCGTAATCACGATGGTTATAGTCCCTAGTGGCTATACCTACTGATTACCACGTTGTTTAGGTGTAGTGGCGAGTCGTAGTTTCGGCCAAAATGTGTATTCTTGCGTATTTTGTAACCAAACTACTCTTGGGTATCAAGACCCTTTTGTTTTGATACCAAACCTGTTTTCTAAATTCGTTAAACATGTTTTAACATGTTTAGCTCGTCACTCTAGGTTTAGTTGTCACACCCCGATATTTCCACGTATTACTGGTGGGCCCGGTGGGGAGTACCGTGACGTAGTTGATATCATCATAGTCAAACAACACAAATTTAAATGCACAGCGGAAGAAAAAGATAGATTTATTTCAACCGAATAAATTGTAATATTAAGTATCAAAAGGTAGTTGAAACAGATCCACAGGCGGATCAAAAAAAAAGGAAACGTAGTTCATCAGATTTAACTGCATCCAAGCTTCCAAGACTCTTATTGATGCTAAGGAGAGGCCAGCTTATTTCGAGTAGTACCTGCACTTAATCTTTTTGGGAAAATACGTCAATTTTCAATAAACAGCTTCAACCTTAGCGGGATCTACTTGGATACCACGCTCACTAACAATATGTCCAAGGAATTGGACTTCACCAAGCCAGAATTCACACTTAGAAAATTTGGCATAGAGCTTTTCCCGCTGAAGTAGTTCCAGAATACATCGAAGATGCTTTTCATGGTCGGCCTGATTCTTTGAATAAATCAAAATGTCCTCAATGAAGACGATAACAAATTTGTCCAAATATGGCTTGCAGACACGGTTCATGAGATCCATGAACGCTGCTGGTGCATTAGTGAGCCCAAAAGGCATCACTAAGAACTCATAATGACCATAACGAGTCCAAGTATGGCTTGCCCCTTGTAACTGATCGAACAGATCATCGATCCTGGGCAAAGGATACCTATTCTTGATAGTGACTTTGTTAAGTTCGCGATAATCGATGCATAGACGCATCGACCCATCCTTTTTCTTCACAAACAGGATTGGTGCTCCCCAAGGAGATGAGCTAGGACGAATGAAACCTTTTGCCAACAATTCATCTAACTGAGTCCTCAACTCTTTCATCTCTGTTGGTGCCAACCTATAAAGTGCCCTTGCAACAGGTGCTGCTCCTGGAATAATGTCAATTCTGAATTCTACTTGCCTATCTGGTGGCAACCCAGGTAGTTCTTCAGGGAATACTTCAGGATATTTAGAAATGACGGGGATATCTTCAATCTTAGACTTCGGCTCGTCAATAGTCACTTGTGCCATGTAGATGACACAACCCTTCTTCATACACCTTGATGCCTTGAGCATAGACACTTGCTCAGGCAGTCCATACTGGGTATCTCCTTGAATGGTAAGTGGTTCACCAGACGGAGTCTTGATCACCACTTGCTTCTGGTTGCAAACGATCTGGGCTTGGTTATGCGATAACCAATCCATGCCTATGACTATGTCGAAACCGGCTAATTTCAAAGGAAGTAAGGACAAAGGAAAGGAGTGGTTCCTAATGGATATGACACATCCATCTAACACTGTTGATGCGGTTTCTATGGTGCCATCGGCTAATTCAACCTCATATTTTATGCTTAGGGTTCTAACAGGTAGGTTTAACAACTTACAAAACTTATTATCAATAAATGACTTATCTGCTCCAGAATCAAATAGTACTCTAGCATAAACGTCATTTATAAGGAAGGTACCTGTTATGACATTATCATTCTGGATCGCCTCCTGTGCATTCATCTGGAAGACCCTAGCATTGGTCTTTTTCCCATCCTCAGCTTTCTTTGCAAGCTTTGGGCTACAAAAATTATTATCAATAAATGACTTATCTGCTCCAGAATCAAATAGTACTCTAGCATAAACGTCATTTATAAGGAAGGTACCTGTTATGACATTATCATTCTGGATCGCCTCCTGTGCATTCATCTGGAAGACCCTAGCATTGGTCTTTTTCCCATCCTCAGCTTTCTTTGCAAGCTTTGGGCAATTGGACCTAATGTGCCCTTTCTCATTGCAGTTATAGCATGTCGCATCCTTGATTTTCTTACAGTCTAATGTCTTGTGCTCATAGGATTTACAAATCCCACAAGGTCGTGGCTGCGATTGGGATTTCGACTCGAGTCTGCACCTCCCGAAATGGTGCTTCTTACAGACCTTACACTTGGGTTTATCACCCGACTGTTGACCATCCTTTTTCATTCCAGAACTCTTCTTGTGGTCATTGTTTCCCTTACGCTTCTTTTCTGAACGTCGTGAATTGTCATCCTCACGCTTCCTCTTCTCAGCGTCTGTGTTTCTCAGCGATCTCTACCTGACCGCATCCAAAGTAAGAGACAATGATATATCAGCTGCAGACCGAAAAGTAGCTGGTCTGGAGGCCTTCACGCTGGCCTTGATCTCCGGGGCTAAACCCCCGATGAAACGAGCTATTCTCTTGGGCCCTGGTGTCACAAGATATGGAGCCAACCTTGACATTGTGTTAAAGCTCGTAAGGTAGGCTTGACAATCTAGGTTCTTCATAACCAAAGACAAGAAATCAGACTCAATCTTTTCAACCTCATGCTAGGGGCAGTAGTTCTCCTTAATCAATGTCACAAACTGTTCCCAAGACAGATTGTACAATGGGATTTTCCCAGTGGCTTGGATCAAAGATCTCCACCAGGCTAGTGCCTCACCCTTGAACGACTGGGATACAAACTTTACCACATCCTTATCAGCACAACCACTGATATCTACTACGGTGTCCATCTCATCTAACCATGACATGCAGTCAACTGCTCCTTTCTCCCCAGTAAAATCCCTGGGTTTGCAGGAAACAAAGTACTTATAGGTGCAACCTTTAGCACGTGGTTCTTGGTTCAGCACAACTCTCTTAGATGGGATACTCCTCTGGTTTGTTAAGTGATGAGAATCACTTTTGTGAGCGGTATGAGTTCTAGAGGGTGGTTTAGAGTGTGGCACAGACTGGGTTCTTACATGGGTACCACTGGATTCATTGAACTGTCTCTCCGATGCTCGCGTAACAGCATTGTCTATCAATGCCTGTAATTCTGCTCCTGCTACGTTGACTCTGGAGGTGTCATGATTCTCTTTGGGGTGACTGTTGGCTTCGTCTGAACCGGCCATGTAGCTTGATTGCTACATAAAATAATGATTTTAATTTATTCAGAGGTCTATAACAGTTTTATCATTCTAGATGATTTATTAATCATGGTATTTAAGAACCATTTTGATTAATTTGTTAGGCATATATATATATATTCAGGAATTTATAAAAAATCCTTAGTTATAATTAAAATATACAAATGGCAAAAAGGCCTAGTCACGTGGACGGTTTTAAATTTTAATCATGATCTTATAGGGTCATGGTATTGAGGTTTTAATTATAATATATTACCTCTTTTTAACAGGGGGTCGAAGACCACAGCTGTCTTTTGTCTTATATGACAATGAGCGTAGCCCGTAGGCATTATATCCTCAATGGATGATTTAATTAATAAAAGAAATTTGAAAAATCTAATATAAAGGTGACTTATGCGATTTTATCGAATCACATTTTGCCAGGAATGTTAACATGTTTAAAGATGTTATCAAGAATTTCAATCTTTTAATTAGGTTTTACCATTTTGGCCATATTTAGAATGACATGTGGCTAGGTTTTACCTTTTAAGATTTTAATTATTTTATTAAAATGGTAGGTTTTATAAAATGAATGTTATATTTTCATTTATTTCACATATTATATTTATGCATGTAATTTAATCAAAATGAAAATAAAAATTTAAATTCAACCATTCCATTACAAAAATTAAACTAGTACAAGTTTGCCCTAAACGGGACTTCTACAAGAAATAACATGCCCACGCAGGGGCCAACAGAAAGACATGCCCACGCAGGGGTAGAATACAAAAAGACATGCCCACGCAGGGGCAGAATACGGAAACAAATGTCCACGCAGGGACATGATTACAACACTAAAATAAACAAACAATTAAAGGATTTAATGATCCTTCTTGCTTTTTCCCTTGATTAAATTCACCAGATTCTTGAACATCCCTCGGTTTTGCCTACGGTCTTCCCGTACCTCCTGTCGCACCTCATTTATCCTTTGAAGGATTTCCTGATGTTGCGGTGGCGACATCACTGGCGGCTGCGGGGGTTGCTGATAAAGCAGAGGTTGAGGAGGCGGCGGTTGCTGATACCCGTATGGTGGTACCCATAGGTCGGGTATCCCGTCGTCCAGGGACCACCATAGGGACCTTCTGGATGGAGAGCATTGTAGTTCGCAGCTACCAAGTAAGGGTCGGCCTCGGCATAGTTGTAATTGGTGTGGATCGGCTGCTCAAAGGGATTATATGCCGCCGCACCGGTGTATGTAGGTATAGGGTCACCAAAACCCAACGGTGGCAGTGCGACAGGCGCAGAGTTTACTTCCGAGACGGGGTTTGAGGACCCACCCATCTGCGGTTCTTCAGGGAGTGGCGAGTAGCAGCTGCCACTTGAAGGTTGAGGGGTGCTGATACGCACTCCTCCTCGCACGGACATCCGTGCGTTCGATCTTCTTCGCCTCGGTGGCTCCGAAGGCTGTTGCTGGGCTGGTTGTGGTGGCGGAGTGACCGCGATAAAACGAGAATCCTCAGAGGGATCTTGCTGCTGCTGCTGCTGAGGTGAGTTGTGGTAACTGGGAGTAAACACCCAGTCGATCTATCGGAACCTTTCTTCATAGCTGTCGGGACCATTATAAGGTGATCCCACAAAAGGTGACCCATCTGAAATTTCGATGGGGTGGTTAGGGGTTGCGGACGGTGGCTCTGCGGGATCAGTGTCCTAATCTATATCCATTGCATGGCCACCAGAAAAATGGTCTTCAGGTCCTAGTGGGTTAAAACCCACTGGTTCACCAAGGTAGTTTGCCGGGTTGAACCGGCCCTGGAAGATAGGCGTCAGGTTGTCGAAAGGTGAGTTGTTGCCCAGGAGAGGAATGTAAGATTGGTGGGAATTGTGGGGCTCATTTTCAGAATGAGGCCCAAAAGAGTGTTGAAAAGAAGGGGAGGTGCTCAGCGAAACTAAGCGCCTTGCTGGTTCAATATAGGTCCTCCAGTGTTCTTGAAGACTCCGGTTATGCGAATCTGAAGGCGTTCGCCGGTGCGAAGGCCCGGCCTCATGATCATTCGGGGCGACGAGTGGCCCCTTGCCTCTTCCTCTCCCTCTCATTCTTGGTGGCATTTTGTTCAACCTATCAAAACAAACAAAGTATACAACAAGAAAATATAAAAGACAAAGTTAGAAATAAAACAAATTTGGATAAATCCTAAGTTCTTTGTCTAGACTCGAGAATCGAGGAATGTACAATTCTGTAACTGAGATTAAACATAAAAGGCTAGTGTTTAATTCACTCAGTGTTGGCTCTGATACCAACCTGTCACACCCCGATATTTCCACGTATTACCGGTGGGCCCGGTGGGGAGTACCGTGACGTAGTTGATATCATCATAGTCAAACAACACAAATTTAAATGCACAGCGGAAGCAAAAGATAGATTTATTTCAACCGAATAAATTGTAATATTAAGTATCACAAGGTAGTTGAAACAGATCCACGGGCGGATAAAAAAAAAGGAAACGTAGTTCATCAGATTTAACTGCATCCAA
This sequence comes from Helianthus tuberosus, assembly GCA_030545235.1. Classification (NCBI taxonomy): domain Eukaryota; kingdom Viridiplantae; phylum Streptophyta; class Magnoliopsida; order Asterales; family Asteraceae; genus Helianthus; species Helianthus tuberosus. The sequence goes on from CM060351.1 coordinate 173,480,918, forward strand.
GCTTGCGAGACTCTTATTGATGCTAAGGAGAGGCCAGCCTATTTCGAGTGGTACCTGCACTTAGTCTTTTTGGGAAAATACGTCAGTTTACACTGGTAAATACAATTAACTGACTCATTTTGAAAAGGTTTAAAAATTGATTTGAATGCACGTGGCACAAAACATTTTATAACTTGGGATAATTATTTATATATAAACTTGTAAAAGAATTACATGTTTCTTATGCGTTCAGTAGCCCGATTTTGACACCGGGTTAAAGATTAATTGACACACCACATTATTTATTTATGCACTGTCGGGTGTACGCCTACACCCCATGCTTAGGTCGTGGCCATTTCGTAAAATGATGCCAAGGATATCCGGGACATGGTCATTAACCCCCCAAAGGCTTTAAGCAAACAAAACATTTTCAAACAGGACATTTCAATGATTTAACCTTCATACAATTAAAGATGCAATGTCCGACAAAGCGGTATTTTATATACCGTACCCCAAGCCCGTATAGGGAAAATAAGTTAAAAGTATTTACCTTTGCAAGTAATAATCACAAACAGCAAGTGCGGGTAGCTTTTACCGGGTCTCCTATTCTGGAACAAAGGTTTTTAATAATCTATTAGATTCCTAACGGGTCTTTTATTAAGCCTGAACTTAGACCGGTTAGTTTTAAAGGAAGATACGGTTCAAACGCACGATTAAGCGAAGACCGGAATAGAATGTGACTTAGACCCGACAAGTTTGAAGACCTGTATAATATGGGTAAACTAAACACATTCTGGATTTTGAGACAAAAATGATAAGGTTTGACCCGTTTCGGTCAATTTATGCAAACTAGTTGCATAAACCGAACCGAACGCGCAAGATGCGTAACGGGTAACCATAAGAGTCATATACAGGTTTCCTAAGTTAATATGCCTTAAATATGTTGTGACATCAGTAAGATATCTTCTATTATGCCCAAAATGGATTTAAACTCAAACTATTCCCCGTAGGGGCATTTTGGTCATTTTAAAGGTTATAAAAGAGTTTAAATAATAATATGAGTTATAGGTCTGATATAATCAGTAAAAATACTTAATTTAATAAGTTATATCAGTAGGGTATTGAAAATATGTGAAATTTATTATTTATAACCCAACTATGCACCTTAGGGGCATTTTGGTAATTTCACATAGGCTTAAAAGATCAAAACTGGAAACCTGAGTTTAAAAACTTTAGCTTACTGTTAGAATATGAAAATTTACTAAAAATATCAGTAGGTAGCAAACCTTATATATTTAAAATAGTTTTAATACATATTACGCGTTAAAAACGCTTAAAAAGGCGATTTTGAGCTATTTCCGGGTGTTTAAAAGAAAGCTGATATTTTTATTATTCTAGAAGGCTCAAAATATTTTACTTTTCATATTAGATCAGTAGAAAAAGGTTTGGTATCAAAAAGATTTGTAAAACTCATTTTATAGCCCAAAAGGGTAAAACCGACAATTACCGAATCAAGCTTAGAACTCTATGTTATGCTCAGCTTAAAAATAAATAAAAATCTTCAAAAATCCCAAAATATCATTTTATATCAGTAGGTACAAACTTTGGTATTAAAAATTGGGTTTAGATAGGCTACACGCTAATTACGCCGTTTAATTAACAAAAAGCTTTCTAATTACGCTAATGAGCATAACTCCTAATCTAGACCTCAAATTGATGTCCAATTTTAGGGACAAGTCTAAAAATCAGTAACTAAGGTTTCTATTCTTTTACATTTTCAAAAATCGCGTTTTAGGTTAAAAGGGCATAATAGTCAACATTTAAGCATTTAACGGAAACATGCATATGAATCGGATAACTAATGAACCAAGTTGTATAATCACTGAGGGTTATACTAACATGAAACCTAGTCCAAATAAGGCTCTAAGGCATTTCTAAAACATGCTACATTGGGTCAGAACTGAAAGTCAAAGCAAAACTCAATTTATGCGACTTTCGGTTCTGAACCGAGCCTAAACTGAAAATTGTCGGGTTGAACATGTTTAGACATGTTCTTACATTAGTTAGCAAGTTATATTAATGATAAAACAGGTTGCATAGCTTCTACATTGTTAATTATGCATAAATTTGAAAATTAACTTTCTGTTGACTTTTTAGTATTAACTTTGACCCGACGATTGACCTAGTTAAAAAGGGAATCAGAGGGTGCCCTTTTAAGGGTTTATTACCCACATAATTACCAACTCATAGGTATTTTTAATTCGAGATTTGACTGGACAAATCTTGATTAATTACGAAGTCAAACCTTAATTACGACGGTTTGACCTTAGGCTAATTAACTAAACTAAACTGAATTAAAGAAGGTTAAGGACACTTACAAGAGTCCTAAGTATGATCAGAGATCCTAAGAAAGATTGTTGCTGATCAGAGAAGCTCCAGAAATAGTTCTTGAGTGAACTTGAAGTGAGCAAGTTTCAAGAGTTGCAACAATGCTCTATATATACAAACTTAGATTGCTTGGGATGATGCCAAATAACTCTACCATTGTCATGAGATCTTCCCAGGTGTCCCTATGATGCCAAAAACCAGTTGTAAGACCCCTGATTTTTGAAAACCACTCATATAAGGCGGTGTAACTTGATAAACAGGCATCTGTCAAAAAAATCGCCCAGTTACAGGTCTTACGGACCGTAAGCCTTTGGCTTTACGGTCCGTATCCGTCCTGCGGAATTTATCGCCCAGCTCTGCAACCTTACGGACCGTAAGGTGTATCCTTTGCGATCCGTAAGCCTCCATCAGAAAACAAAATTTTGTAAACTTTTAGGCTTTGCCCATGCAACTTTGCTAATACGAATCCAAGGTCTTTAACATCAAAATGGGGCCACTTGATCAATTCTGAAAAGCCATGAAAACCTTGCCATGCACTTATGTTGCCTTGGATTCTTTTGAAAGAGTCTTGTGCTTAATATTTGTCGTAACCACTCATAGGATCCATTTCTTGTGCCAATTTGAATTACACATTATCAAATTAATCGGACTTGAATATATCAGATGTTTATAATATGGATTAGGGTCTTGGGATTTATAACGGGGTCGCTCAGAGGTATTAATTAACATGTCGACACTTTTAAATCCTACCACACATCTTTTAACTTGATCTGGGTTTATGACACGTCTGTCTTATATGACACGTGTTGACACTTTATTAGACATAAATTTTCGAGGTGTTACATTAGTGCTTATGTAGGGTCGTAAGGTAAGCGGTCTAAACACCCGCTTATACTTTCGAACCCGACCCGTTTGGTCGATCATTAGGATCCGACCAAACACATTAGGTGACCATAGTTGTATAGGGAATAAACTTCCGAGGTTATACCTTATGGTTACGACGTTTAGTTAGTTGTATGATAGGTAGTTTATATGCCTTAGGAAAATGACCAAAATGCCCTTTTTGCGCATAAATTCATTTTAAGCACATGTAACCTAAATTTTGCCATCTAAACTGATTAGGAACAATATTAGACATGTTAAGGCATATATTACTTGTCATAGGACTAGTTAAGCGGTCCGAACGCGTTTTACGCGAACGACGCGTTAAAGTAGCATAAGCTACCTAAACGGGTTATAATGGGTCGTAAGCACTTCGGATAGGTTCCATTTTAGTATGTAGGCTTTGTTAAACCATATTACATGTATTCCCATACTCATTTGGTTTACGAACCCTCATTCTATCCGATCCTCCGATTTAGGTCTGGTTTATTAACGTAGTTACCTATATTAGGTGTCGTTTGATTTCCGTGATCTCTAGCATTGCTTGGTTGTTATTCAAGGAGTTCTAGGCAATCTCAAGTGAGTACATAGTCCCATCTTTTACTGTTTTTCAAACGTTTTGGGGTGAAACACATGTGCCTACTTGTTACTTTCGTGCTTTCCATGTTTTCATATCATATGCTTGCTATGTTCAGTAGTACACTTATAGTACATGATTTCATTATATTTTATGCTATGTATGTCCATTTAGTGCATACTTAGTACAATGTTTTACATTACATTTCTGTTGCATATGTTCACTCAGCATATGGACACATTGTTTTACATTTCTGCCTTGTATGTTCACTTAGCATACTAGGTACATTGTTTTCATAAAACATGCTTACATTTGGTATGACATTTGGTCTGTTTAACGAACTAAAATACGTTCATTAACATTAGCTACGCCGCTCGGTAGTAAGTAGTGGTTCCCATTCCTAATATCCTAGGTTTGTTTGGATGTAAGGAATGACTGAATCCGAAAACATTTTGATAACCTTTACTCTAAGGTTATCCTAGGCTTGAATGTATACGTTTAACTTACCGCATAAGTGTTTGTATCAGTAAAGCATGCATTTATTTTACAAAACATGACTTTTGATTTATTCAAAATACTTTGTTTTTTACATTTTTACATATGGGTTAAGTAATTACTTTTTACTTATCATATATGACATTTGTTCACACATTACATGTTCTGCATTCTATAATAGACACTTTATTACACAATAAACATTTCTACAACTGTTTGAACATTACATCTTGGTGGTTTGTTTGAGTAAGTGATTTACATAACGAGGCTACGTGTAATATGGTAAAAGCATGGTGGATACGCCCCATAGCGTTATTTAAACCATTTCAGTTTAGACATATTACATTTACAACATATTATCACTTAAACATTGTTTTACAATTAACTTAATTTATACAAACTCATTTCTTTACTTGGTTATTCATTTAACCATACAACATTTTATATGTACATATATATCATTTGGTTTATTTATCGCTTTTCAAATGTTTTATGAAAGAAAACACTTTAAACAAGATTCATGACTAATTTTCATTAAACATTTCTTTAAACTTAAGTCATGAATCCTATTTTAACAAATCCTATGTATCTCACAGGCATTTTTATGCTGACGTACCTATTTTCACATGTGTTTTCAGAAGCTGTTGCATAGGATGATCAAGACAAACATAGGCGGACCCGTGCCTTAGTAACTTAAAACGAAGCTAGAACTAGTTTAATTATGTGATGTACTCTTGTTTCTCTTTGTTTAAGACAATGTAATCCTTTTTGGTTAATAAATAGAACATAACTTTAATTACCATGGTTGTGAAACAATAATTCTGTTACAACACTCCCCGACGTTTCCGCCACGTATTGTTGTTTTACGTGGTCGGGGTGTGACATTATGAAACATTTTTATACTGAGATCTCATTAAGAATTAAAAGGTTATTAGCTTTACACGAAAACTATGAATACACATGGAGACAAAGATAGGATACTGATGAAACCAAACAAATAAATTATGGTTGGAAGGGAAAGAAAATGCTAATGAGTTTGAAAATGTTTGTTTATATACTTTTTAAGCTTTATTGTTGTAAAACGATTAAACATGTTTGTTATTTATTTATCATTTAAATGATGTTCCCTTTCTTTATAATATATTTTCAGTTAAACCTTAAAAATGTATAGTGATTTGTTGTTAATAAAATGTGGTATGTAAAATTTCTAAAAACTATCCGTGTTTTTACACAGGTTTTACATTTAGTTTAAATAAAATAACACTAAAGACCTAAAAATAAAAACAAACTTAAACATAAAAAAATAAACACAATGTTAAAGGTAAAAGGAAAGTCTGTGATGAAGAATACCAATAGTGGAGTTGTAGTGTTTATTTTATATGAATAAAGTTGGATGATCCGGAAAAAAAAAAAAAAAAAAAACGATCCACATTCATTTGGATCCCGTGTGAAATTATGTGTTTATGGTATGGTACATTTTTTTGTTGGTAATGTTTGTCAAACATGAATGGTTATCTACTTATAAGAAATCATATAAAAAAATTTCTTTCGTAAATATAATATTTTTAACAAAACCCATAACCCGTGAAACTCACGGGTATATAACCTAGTTAGTAATATTTACGATTATGTATAATGCGTGAAAATAATGTTATTACGATAAATGATATTTTGTAGGTTAATATGCATAAATTTATATAATTAAAATGAGTAAATTACAAAACTCGTCCTTTTTGTTGACACCAGATTGCAAAGTGTGTCCTTTGTCTTCAAAAAGTATAAAAATCATACTCGTTGTTTGCAAACTCTTGCACATTATGTCCTTTAGCCCTAACTCTGTTATTTTTCATGGTTAAATAAGACCAAGTGTAACCCGCATGAGGGTATTTTGGTCATTTTACCATTTATTTATATAAAACAATATACCTCCACCAGACACACACACTCTCTCTGCCATCATCTCCACCAACCACTAGCCACCACCACTACCTCCACCAGACACCCCTACCACGACCACCATACCACCGCCATTGCTACTCCCAAGCGCCATCCCACCCACCAGCCTCCGCACCGCCACGACTACCGCACCACCGCCATTACCACTCCCACGAGCCATTCATCTATCAGATCCGTTTCAGTTCCACTAATGGAATCTCTATTTGAATCCACAACAAATTTTGGGACATCTGAATTATCGGAATTCAGGTTCTGATAATTCGGATTTGCCACATTTGCATGATTGTTATTTTGTGAAGTCGATTCCCCAACTCCAGCAGATGCATTTGTCTTTCCCTGCTTATTCTTCTTATTTTCTGTTTCTTCTTGTTTTCATGCTCCATAACTTAATAGCGGGATTATATTTATGGAAATATGTCTTTACCTGCAAAAAACACAAACCAATATGTATTCAAGCCCATATAAATCTAATCATAGTTGAAGCGATGAACACATCCTGACTTTTATCAACAAACAAGATAAACCCAGAGTTGTAAATTCTACACGTATTTCATACAAACATGTATTTGCTAACTAGGAATTGAAGACACAGAAGATTGGTTTAAAAAGGCTTGAGCATCATAGGGACATTTTGGTGGCATTCCTAAAAATTCTTTCAAGGCATCTGTCAACAAATTAGGATTATTTGGGGTTTTAAATGGGGGAAACAGATGGGTAGGTTAAAAGACATTAATGCCCTCACGTGGGCCTCACGTGACTACAATTAACTGAGAAAATTAACTAGGTTTGGGGTAAAGGATATAACATGTTAGGATTTGTAAACATTAGGTATGATTAATGTAATTATTGAAGACAAATGACATGATTTGCAATAATATACATACATAAAGGACGAGTTTTGTAATTTACTCAATTAAAATTTAACAAATACGTATTATATGATTAATAGAGAGGCATGAAATTGTTATTTACAGATTAGAAAAGAAAGAAATAGAAAGTCATAATTTGCTGCTCAACTTTCTCGAGTTTTTTCCCATAGTGATGTTGGTGGAAAAAATATTTACCAAAATAGTGTTGTTGGAAAAGTATTTACCAAAATGGTGTTTTTAAAAATTTATTTGTTTCTCACTCCTAACCTCATTGCATAAATCTAATTCATTCAAGAAGTACTAATTTAATATTGTTACCTGTATGAATCTTAAAAAAACTACTTTTTTTTATAAAACCTATTTTCAAAGAAAAAAGTAATTTAAGTAACTAAAAAAAGGTATTTGGTAAAAAAAACACCAAGATACGTGTAATCCTATTAACTTTTATTATACCCTCATATTTATGTTATATAATAAAAAAATAAAAATTTACTCAAATCAGTCATTGATATAATTCCTTTGACTTATGTTTTTTTCTACATAAATAACACAATATAGTTTTTTTTTTAATTTAACTAAACTAAAGATATTTTAACTTCTTAAGAATGTACCTTATAATTATTTGATGTATTGTTATATTAATTTAAAACAAAATTTATTAAATAAACTCGTAAAAATATTTAAAGTTCAGATTTTTTAATCACCCGTTCCATTTGTTATTTTTTTTTAAATCAAGTTCTCCAGGTTTGAGTTAGACGGATTTAAATCCCTGTTAGTAAATCAAGAAAAATAAAATTTAAGGTAACTGGTAATTAAAATAAGCTTTTCTTTATAATTAGTTTTTACAAAAAAAAAAAAAAAAAAAAAAAAGGTGTGGATTTAACTGCAAAAAAGGTAAAACCTAAAAGTCTAAACTGCATTTTAAGTAAGATAATTTTATATCTTTTTTAATATATTATTTTAGTTCAATATAACAAGATATAAATCTGAACTATAAAATAAGTTAATAATATTAATCTGAACAATAAAATAGGTTAATAACAGAATAGGTGACTAAAAAGATCTAAACTACAATTTTTAATGTTTTTTTAATATATTATATTTTTTTAATTCCAATATAGCAAGATATAAATAATTATGGGTCGATTCTCAAAGTGTTGAATATATTTTTAACTAATGTAGTTGGCAAAAACGGAAATATATACTATATTGTCTGATTTATATTCAAAAAAAAAAGTCGAAGGAATTATAACAACAAACCGTATACACATTTGATTAAACTATTCAGTTTTTTTTTAATTAAATACATAATTACGAGGGTATAACTACACTTATTAGAATCACATGTACGTTTTTCTGTTTTTCAAAATACGTTTTATAAAAAAAAAATAGATTATTTTTAAGATTTCTTAAAAAAAAGTAAGTTAGGTGAGAGACACAATACCATGATTTAATCAATATAGTTATTTAATAAATTAGATTTATCCAATAAGGTTGGGAGTGAGAACCAAATAAATTTTTAAAAACACTATTTTGGTAAATATTTTTCTAACAACACCATTTTGGTAAATACTTTTTCCACCAACACCATTATGGAAAAAAACTCCAACTTTCTTACCCTATATACTTAGTACAAAGTCGGTGGCTACGGCCACCGACAAGCCACTCAAAATTACAATTTTGTCCTATTAAGTAATAAGTAATTTTCATATTTGGCTCTGTTAAAATTTTTCCATTTTTCTCCCTCATTTTTTAACTAATTTGTTTTCCTCCTTAAACTTACACAATAACAAATCTATCATCTAAATTTTCACTTTTACTTCCTTGGGTTTAAATTTTTTTTCTTTTTTTCCCTTTGGGTTTTTAGTTTACATCACGTTTACATGTTGCTATAAATTCGAAACGGGTAGTTGGTTCGTGACAACTTAATACATTTCGTTTAATCGTACTGTATCTTTATACGTTTCTTTCGTGTGCTTAAACACGTTAATATCACCGTGCCAACGCGCTTAACGAACGATAATGTGCCCTTAAATGTCACGCCACAACGCGCGAGCACCTTATTTTCATTCTTTAACTTAAAAAAAAAGTATATCCTCATGTGCTTATTTTTATGGACATTTCGTTCATATTCATGTATCGGCATTGGACGTAAACAGTACACATTTACGTTTCGACCTAAAGTTTTCCTAAAAATGAGTCGGGTCTAATATAATACGTTTTCATGCCTATTTTTATGTATGTTTTAGGTTGTTATATGTTTTGATGTAAACACTTTATTTTCTCACATGCTCATTTTTATATGTACATGTCAATATAAATTCATGTTAATGAACATACTCAAATATAATACCTTTTCGTGCTTATTTTTATGTACATTTTTAGTTGGTTTATGATTTGATATACGAGTCACTATGCGTATTGATGCCACTAAGTCTTAATGAAAATGTAAGGATTGTGTAGTAATTAGGTGGAACCCCACTAAATGAACCAACCCGGTTTGGATTTTTTTATTTGATTTAAATGCTTATATAAGTTACGTTGATTATATCGGATACGCCAAAACACACATTTTTATATGGTTGACACATTACATAACGCTTACGCTAATCTATTTGATGTTTGCGATGTACCCGCGCCGCAACGCGCGTGGCCTTATTACTAGTATTACCCTAAGGCACAAAGTTGGTGGACCCGCCACCGACCAAACACGTTTTACTCCTCCACGTTGTGCCACACTCCATCAGACTAGGGTTTCTATCTATAGAGCAGAGAAAGAGAGATGGCCGGATTTCGCTGTAAACCAGCGTTGTCAGTGGAATATGACCAAGACGTCCGCTGCGATGGTAAAGTGGCGGAGCGGACGAACGTCATATCTTTTCCGGCTCTTCGCCTTTGTTTGTAGCCAACGACGTCTCCGTCGAACGTCATCTGTAAACGACTGTCGTTTTGCCTCCGAAGACCGTCATCTCCTCACCACCAAATCCGCAAACGACTGTCCTTTCCCGCCAACTGTTTCCGCCGCCGATTTTTTTGCTGCAGTTGTTTGTATTTCACATGTAAGTCGTTTATTTAAGCTCCTCAATTTTTGTTGTATCTTTTAAACCTAATTTATGTCTTTCGCGTAGATAGGTTTTTACTGCTACACATCTGTCACACCCCAACCGATGGCGGAAACATCAGGGCGTGGCACTGAGCGAAACAGATTGTCCAAGAGAAATCCATAACAACTAAAATTACCGGATGTTAAGCATTATGCCCCATACCAAAATATATCAAATAAAAGCAGTTATTACAGACATTGTTTTCTCAAAGACAGATAAAATGTTCCGACAACTCTGATTTTATTAGATTTGTTTCTAGACTCCATCCTAGCTTGTTTCCAGCAAGTAGAGCAAACATCCTAAACACCTGTCACATACATTAAAGTAAAAGTCAATACACATAGTCTAAAGGTGAGCATATAAGTTTAATAGTATAATAGTAGTGAAAGCGAGTTTACGCATAACCAGCATGTAACACGTATAATGTGAAGCAAGTAGGTTATCGACAATGAAATATGCACAGACGTGACTGCGAGTTGTAGAATGCGTAACACATATCACCACTGTGACACGTGAAGAAAAGCCCTTAACAATCCCTATCCACGACAGGTGCTGAGTCCAAACTATAGTACTATTGTTGCAAAGGTGTCAGGCAACAATCACTGTGTAAACATAACATACAAGCATTGATCGAGTAACACGTATAACATGCAGTAACGGTTAGCGTATAAAAGTGTTTGCGTTGTGTGATCGATGTGATTTAGTATAAGTAACGTATGTAACACCCAAAAGTGCTTAAAGCAAAAAGGGATCGAGTATACTCACAGAAAGTGCTTAATAAATGAACACCGTCTTGGATTGAAGGGAGCGCTGAGTGATTAGCCTGATCACAGTACGATAGCATAAGCGAAGAATAGTGCGCAAAACGGTGCGAGTGAACAGGACGACGAATTGTCATCCGATCGGATGACCATCCGGACGGATGGTCATCCGGTCGGATGGCCATTCGGTCGGAGGGTGATCCGTTTGGGATGGATGTGTTTGTGTGTGATGGCTTTGAAGTTTTCGTAGTAGCATTTTGAAAACAGAGAAGTATATCTACCTTTCAGGTCGTTCGATCGAACGGTCGTCCGGTCGGATTGTGATAACCCGAGATTTCAAGGTCTCTCCTCTACGCATCACTTGTTTCACAATCTTGTTTTCACAGTTTATTTTTACGTTGTATCATGTGTACGATATTTGATTGACTGTAGTATTGTTACGTTTGAAGGTTACTTGAAAACTTAAGAGTTAGTCATAACATGTTCATGTTTAATCCTGGATTCCACAACACTTTTGATGAAGGATCACTCTTGACGAAGGATTACATTTGACGAAGAACAAGAGTTGTTCGTCATATGCGTCTTCGACGAAGAATGGGCCTCGACGAAGAATGATGCTTCGCCGTGCAGAGGCATTCTTCGCCAAACAGGGGCTTCGGCCCAGGAAGGTTCACGGCCCAGAATGATTTATATTGAATAAACTCTTGTAACCGTAAACACATAAACCCTAAAGATCTCTCCCTATTCTCTGTACGACGGCAATCTTAGAATCTCGAAACCTTCCTATCTCGATTAAGTTAATCACTACGGTCTCACGGTTAGTATTCATCCTTGTCCATTGTTAAAATACTGATGATGTGATTATATGTGAGACTAGGGTTACATTATTAGGATTGGAAAATTAGAACTTGCGTGATGGATGGGGGGATTCGATGATTTGTTTGCGGTTATGTTCATATGGTGGTTCGATAAATTCTGCGTAATGAATTGATGGCATGATAGACTAACATCCGATTGTGTATGGTCAGTGATTGCTATGTTTTGATGATGAAACTGTTATGTTTTGGGTAGTCGATGATTGTTCATAATTAGGGTTGTTTGAACTTGTAAAATAACTGTTGTTTGATCCATTAATCCTGCTGAAAATGTGTTAACTGCTGTTATGATATTGAGGAGTTGTAACTGTTTGATTTTGATGAACCTCGGTGATACTTCGTCACACCTCACCAACGACGAAGGTTAGATACTTCGTCACACTCCATCCCGACAAAGAATGGGTTCTTCGTCACACTCCATCTTGACGAAGGTTGATACTTCGTTGAACAATTTCTGACGAACCACTAAGGTTCTTCGTCAAACTTGAACACGACGAAGGTTAGTTCTTCGTCGCAGGGGTACTTCGCCGTGAAGGCAAATGGGTAGAACAGTAGACAGTTATGATGTTGATGATGATAGATATTTGTGCTTATAAGATCTGTGTTGCATGTTAATAAGAATAAGAAATCTGGTTTGACTTGTATGAATAGCAAACTCGTCTGTTATGTGTTGCTTTGTGACATTCACATCAGATGTGGACTTGTATAAGAACTGGGTATTTGATACATGATGTACGGTGATCTTTGCGATGTATACAGTCTATGTTAAATACGTGACTTGATTGAACATGAAACTGACTTGATTAGTAACCACAGTAGGGTTTGGTTGATTATATGGAACAGGTAACTTGATAAGCCGAGCAAATCTAAGGTGAGTTCATTCCTCTTGAGCAAGCGTCCCGGTGGGTGGGACAATCATTGGGTATTCCTGAGAGGAATAAGTCTTTTGGGTAAAAACTGGGATGTTAGATAATACACTTATTTCCTATCACTTTAAGTCCCATCTTATACCGAATTGGTTACCTGAGAGGTAACGGGGTATTAGTTGATAGCGCTATTAGGCTTGGCAACCTCACACCGTACCTGAGAGGACGGGCGTGAACTAATGACCTTAATCATGACCAATGCTTAGATAGGGGGCATTGGGGATGGGCAAAACTATCTGGAAGCCATCTTGTACGGTACTCGAGTTATTATCGACATTATAATCAATGAACTGAACTAAACACTTGGTAACTAACATTTTCCTAAAACTATGAACTCACCACCGTTGTCTGATACACTTATTGCATGCTCGCAGGTCGTTAGGTACTATGGACAAGGAACTTTCTATCTGGGATTGCTGGAGTGGTCATGGGTCACACTGCTTGGATATGCATGACTTGATTACTGATTTCACATACATTTGGTTTTGAAACGTTTAAACAATGATATACTATTTGCTTCCGCTGAACATGTTAAACTTGGATTATGTTTATGAATGTTTTATCATGATAAATGGAAACTTTGTTTAATATCTTGATATTGGTTCAATGTAATTAGTGGCTAGATCCTGGTACGTCGCACGCCTAGCGGGATTTCCGCATGTGGTATTTTGGGGGTGTGACAGTTTGGTATCAGAGCCACTGGTTATAGTGAACTAGGTTTTAAAACACTTTTATAAAACCAGACTATAACCGAACAGTTCAGAAAATCGACCATGACACTCAGCTCCAGATTGCAAGGTTCGTCTCTCGTTTACTTATTGCATAGCATATCTAGTGTACATTTATGTATGACATTGCATGCGAACACACACTTAGCACTACAGCATGAATTCCTGTGTTACTAGCCTACGTTATGTGTTTGATAATGTGACGCTCCTCTAAACTTTCATGCTCTATGTTATGGTGTCTTTTGGTTTTGCTACTCGAAATTGAGGAACCTTACAACACGAGTTGGGGGAAGCTGAGATAAACATGCAAATCGCATTGTTATTATGGGTGCACACATAATAATAATATGGGGTGCATGTGAGTCCCAGTTTCTGCTCCGTTGTCTGAAGTAATGATCGAACTCTGTAATCGGTGGAAGTCATAGTGATGCTTGACTCCTACTCAAACCCAAATTTTAACCTTCCCCCACTTGTTTTATATAGAATCATGAGTGGACGAGTTGGCAGACGTGGTGGAGGCCGCGGCGGTGGATGTGGCAACATTAATATGACCCAGGCTGAATTGACCGATTTGATCAATATTCGTGTGGCTGAAGCCTTGGCGGCTCAGCATGCTGGTACGATATGTGCCAAATACCCTTTATCCTTGTGTCGCGTACTCGAATCTTGCCTGTGTGTTGTATTTTCTCTCGTCTTTAGGTCAACCCATGAATCAGAACAATTCGCCTATGTGCATGTTTAAGACGTTCATGGATTGTAAGCCACAGACATTCAGTGGGACTGAAGGAGCTATGGGACTACTGCGTTGGTTTGAGAAGGCGGAATCGGTGTTCGCGATGTGTAACTGTCCTGCTGGGGACAGAGTGAAGTATGCTTCAGGCACGCTCGAGGATGGTGCCTTGACTTGGTGGAATGCCCAAGTCCAGATGTTGGGCATTGAAATGGCAAATGCAATCACTTGGGAGGATTTTAAAGAGCTGATAAGAGAGGAATACTATCCTCGTGATGAAGTGCAGAAACTAGAGAATGATTATTATGATCTGAAAATGGTGGGGTCTGAGATTGAGGCATACACGAAATGGTCTCATGAACTAGCTAATATGTGCCCGAACTTATCACGACCTCCACACCGAAGAATCGAACTGTACATCAAAGGATTAGCCCCGCAGGTTAAGGGCTTGGTTACTGCAGCTAACCTCAATAATTTACCTCAGATAATTCGGCTGGCTCACAAAATCACAGATCAGGAGGTGGAGTGTGGCTCGCTACCACCGCGTGTTTCTACTACTGCTACCACTGCTACAGCTACTACTCCTACTACTGACAGCAAACGTAAGTGGAATGAAGTGGACAAGGTGTCCAACTCGAATCAGTCACAGAAGAAGCCAGACAACGGCAACAACCGTAGTTTCAGTCAGTCGTCCTCAGTTAACCAGAATCAGAGCAATAACTCGAATCAAGGCTCATACGCAGGGAAGCAGCCAAAGTGTAACAAGTGCAACTTCCACCATCGTGGACCGTGCACCCGAGTCTGTCACAGGTGCAACAAGGTGGGCCATATGGCTAGAGATTGCAGGGCTCCACTCCCAAGACAGCAGCAGCAGCAACCCCCATAGCAGCAACAGCCACAACAACAGGAGAGGCAGCAACCTCAGAAGAATTAGGGAAATCGTAAGTGGTGTTTTCAGTGTGGAGACGAGGGTCATTTTAGGCGGGATTGCCCTCAACTGAATCAGAATGCTGGTAATAATAACAACGCTGGGAACAACAACAACAACGGGAACAATGGAGGGAAAGGTGTGCATGGAAGCGTGTTTACTATTGGAGCTGGGGAAGCTAGAAATGACGGCAACGTTGTGACTGGTACGTTTTCCATGAACAATCTTTTTGTTTATGTTTTATTCGACTCTGGTGCCGATTGGAGTTATGTGTCTTTGGGGTTCATTTGTCAGTTAGGGTTGACTCCTACACCTCTTGTAAGCAAGCACGTAGTAGAATTAGCTGATGGTAAATTGATTGAAGCTTCACATGTTCTTTTTGGGTGTAAACTCGATCTTATGGGTTAAGTGTTCGATATTGACCTACTTCCCGTTACTCTTGGAAGCTTTGATGTAGTCGTTGGCATGGACTGGTTGTCTAAACATCAAGCGGAAATTCTCTGTAAAGAGAAATTTGTGTGTATTCCTCTCCCTACTGGAGAATCTTTGTTGGTTCAAGGTCATCGTAGTGGTGCAAGGGTTGGCATCATCTCAGCTATGAAAGCCCAGAAGTGTCTACGGAAGGGCTACCCTGCTATTTTAGCGCTTATTACTTATACTAAACCTAAAGAGAGGAAAATCGAAGACTTCCCCATTGCTCGTGAGTTTTCTGACGTTTTTCCTGAAGAACTTCCTGGTTTACCTCCACACCGTCAGGTAGAATTCCAGATTGACCTTACACTAAGAGCAGCCCCGATTGCTCGTGCTCCTTATCGTCTTGCACCAGGAGAGTTGCTAGAGCTGTCAAATCAACTCCAAGAACTGTTGGATAGAGGTTTTATCCGACCCAGTTCTTCGCCTTGGGGAGCCCCAGTTCTGTTTGTGAAGAAGAAAGACGGGTCCTTTCGTATGTGTATAGATTACCGTGAGCTCAACAAGGTGACCGTCAAGAATCTTTATCCCTTACCACGTATCGACGACCTGTTTGACCAGTTGCAAGGGTCAAGTTTTTACTAGAAGTTCGATTTAAGATCGGGCTATCATCAGATGAGAGTCCGAGAGGAGGATGTTCCAAAAACAACATTTCGAACGCGGTATAGCCATTATGAGTTTCTGGTTATGCCCTTCGGGTTGACAAACGCACCAGCGGTTTTCATGGACCTTATGAATCGTGTGTGCAAACCGTATCTCGACGACTTCGTCTAGGGGTGTTTAGAAAAAACCGTAACCAAATAAAAACCGTAAACCGAACCGTAACTGTAACCAAATAAACCGATCCGAATAACGAATTCAGATTTTGGTTTGGTTTCTAACCGAAACCGAATTGTGAATATGGTTTTTGGTTCGGTTTATGGATGCACATTTTATTTTATTTGGTTTATTCGGTTTATTTGGATAACCAAACAAACCATTTAAGTTAATTAATTATTAAATAAAAATAATAATATTTTATAAATCATATACAATTTATTAGCCCAAAATAGTTATTTTTATGCAGCCCAAAATACCAAATGTAAATCTAAAAGCCCAACTCAAACCCACTCATTTCTAAAATAATAGAACTTCTTCAGACCTTCAGTATAGAAACTAGGGTTACTACATGTTTGAAGATTATTTATATTTTGTGTCATTAGACTTGTTAACTATTTATAGTTTCTATGATCTATGTTTTGAAGCTTTAACTTTGTGGTTGTGTCTACAACTACTTTATGGATGTGTTTGTTTTATTTCGCAATGAAACTTTCTTGTATTCATATGTTGTTAGGTGTAAATTAGTTGCGATGTTCAGAAGTTGGAACACAAATATAAATATAAATTAGGCAAAAAAAGTACTTAGGTATAATTTGGTTAGATTTGGTTTCTAACCGAAACCAAACCGAATTGAATTTGGTTTGGTTTGGTTTTTGGTTTGGGGTAAAAAATTTTGAAAACCGAATAAACCGAACCGAATAAACCAAATAAACCATAAACCGAACCGATGAACACCCCTAATTTCTTCATTGTGTTTATCGATGACATCTTGATCTACTCTAAGAGCAAGGAGGACCACGAGCGACACTTGCAGCTTATCTTGGAGCTCCTGAGGAAGGAGCAACTCTACGCGAAATTCTATAAGTGTGATTTCTGGATTCGAGAAGTACACTTTCTTGGTCACATTGTTAATGAAAAGGGGATACACGTGGATCCTGCTAAGATTGATGCTAGCAGGAATTAGGCGGCACCAAAGAATCCTTCGGAGGTGCGACAATTTCTCGGTCTCGCGGGGTACTATTGCAGATTTATTAAGGATTTCTAAAAGATTGCTCAACCTCTTACCTCGTTGACACAGAAAGGCGTGGTATATTCTTGGGAAACGAAGCAGGAAGATGCTTTCCTGCTTTTGAAACAAAAACTCTACAGTGCACCAATCTTGTCTTTACCAGAGGGTACCAAAGATTTTGTGGTGTATTGTGATGCTTCTATTCAGGGTCTCGGTTGTGTGCTAATGCAACGTGAGAAGGTGATAGCGTACGCTTCTCGACAGTTGAAGGTTCATGAGAAGAATTACACGACTCACGACTTAGAGTTGGGGGCTGTGGTCTTTGCATTAAAAATCTGGAGGCATTACCTGTACGGTACTAAATGCACCATTTATACCGACCACAAGAGCCTTCAGCATATCTTTGATCGGAAGGAATTGAATATGCGACAGCGTCGCTTGGTAGAACTCTTAAACGACTACGATTGTGCAATCAAGTATCACCCAGGTAAAGCTAACGTTGTAGCTGATGCCCTTAGTCAGAAGGAAACGAAACCCAAGCACGTCCGCGCTCTGCAGCTCACTATCCACTCTAATTTACCTGATCAGATCCATTCGGCTCAGACTGAAGCGTTGAAGGAAGAAAACCTGGAAGCTGAATATTTGCAGGGCATGGAAAAATGACTCGTGGAGAGATCAGACAGCATTTATTATTTTATGGAATGGATATAGGTTCCTTTGTTTGGAAATATTAGGGAGCTTGTGATGGACGAAGCGCACAAGTCTCGCTACTCTGTTCACCCAGGTTCAGATAAGATGTATCAGGACCTCAAAGTCTTATATTGGTGGCCGAAGATAAAGGCTCACATCGCGACGTATGTGAGTAAATATTTGACTTGTACGAAGGTCAAGGTAGAGTACCAGAAACCCTTGGGCCTGCTTCAACAACCAGAAATACCCATATGGAAATGGGAGCAAATTGCTATGGATTTCGTCACTGGTTTGCCAAGAACTCAAAACGAAAACGATACCATTTGGGTGATCGTTGATCGTCTCACGAAGTCAGCACATTTCCTAGCAATCAAGGAAACGGATAAGTTCTCACAACTCGCTGCTGTTTATCTAAAGGGGGTGGTCTCTAGGCATGGGGTGCCAACCTCTATTATCTCAGATCGTGACCCGTGTTTCATATCGGATTTGTGGCAATGAATTCATAAATCATTCGGCTCACGTCTCGACATGAGCACTGCTTACCACCCACAGACGGATGGTCAAAGCGAACGAACCATTCAGACACTTGAAGACATGTTGCTAGCATGTGTGATTGATTTTGCTAAGGGGTGGGAGAAACACTTGCCGTTGATAGAGTTCTCTTACAACAACAGTTACCATACTAGCATGCAGGCAGCTCCGTTTGAAGCGTTGTACGGTCGGAAATGTCGTTCTCCTCTTTGTTGGGCTGAGGTGGGTGACAGCCAAATCACAGGTCCGGAACTTGTACTTGAAACTTCGAAAAAGGTTGTCTAGATCAGAAATCGTATGGCGGCAGCGTGCGACCGTCAGAAAAGCTACGCTGACAAGTGTAGGAAACCCTTGGAGTTCGCTGTAGGCGATCGTGTTATGTTGAAAGTCTCCCCCTGGAAGGGTGTGGTGCGCTTTGGGAAGCACGGCAAGCTTAATCCACGCTATGTTAGGCCATTCAAAATTCTGGAGCGAATTGGTAAAGTGGCCTACAAACTCGAGTTACCTGCTGAGTTGGGTAACGTTCATGATGTCTTCCATGTTTCGCAATTAAAGAAGTGTTTGTCTGATGAAACACTTGTGGTACCACTTCAAGAACTAAACATCGACGACAAGTTGTAGTTTGTCGAAGAACCCATCGAAATTATGGATCGGGAAGTTAAGGTTCGTAAGCATAGTCGGATTCCAATCGTGAGAGTCCGTTGGAACTCAAGACGTGGACCGGAGTTCACGTGGGAACATGAGGATCAGATGAAGCTCAAGTATCCTCAGTTATTCCCAACTGACCAATCTAAATCTGAGACAACTGGCGAATTTCGGGGCGAAATTCCCTTTCAAGTTGGGGATGATGTGACACCTGCAGAAAATCCATAGTCATCCTGATCTAACACCTTGCTGCTTTGAGTCACTTATCAAATTTCGGGACGAAATTTCTTTCAAGGTGGGGATGATGTGACAACCCGAGATTTCAAGGTCTCTCCTCTACGCATCACTTGTTTCACAATCTTGTTTTCACAGTTTATTTTTACGTTGTATCATGTGTACGATATTTGATTGACTGTAGTATTGTTACGTTTGAATGTTACTTGAAAACTTAAGAGTTGGTCATAACATGTTCATGTTTAATCCTGGATTCCACAACACTTTTGACGAAGGATCACTCTTGACGAAGGATTACATTTGACGAAGAACAAGAGTTCTTCGTCATATGCGGCCTCGAAGAAGAATGGGCCTCGACAAAGAATGGGCCTCGACGAAGAATGATGCTTCGCCGTGCAGAGGCATTCTTCGCCAAACAGGGGCTTCGGCCCAGGAAGGTTCACGGCCCAGAATGATTTATATTGTATAAACTCTTGTAACCGTAAACACATAAACCCTAAAGATCTCTCCCTATTCTCTGTGCGACGGCAATCTTAGAGTCTCGAAACCTTCCTATCTCGATTATGTTAATCACTTCGGTCTCACAGTTAGTATTCATCCTTGTGGATTGTTAAAATACTGATGATGTGATTATATGTGAGACTAGGGTTACATTATTAGGATTGGAAAATTAGAACTTGCATGATGGAAGGGGGACTCAATGATTTGTATGCGGTTATGTTCATATGGTGGTTCGATAAATTCTGTGTAATGAATTGATGGCATGATAGATTAACATCCGATTGTGTATGGTCAGTGATTGCTATGTTTTGATGATGAAATTGTTATGTTTTGGGTAGTCGATGATTGTTCGTAATTAGGGTTGTTTGAACTTATAAAATAACTGTTGTTTGATCCATTAATCCTGCTGAAAATGTGTTAACTGCTGTTATGAGATTGAGGAGTTATAACTGTTTGATTTTGACGAACCTTGGTGATACTTCGTCACACCTCACCTAAGACGAAGGTTAGATACTTCGTCGCACCCCATCCCGATGAAGAATGGGTTCTTCGTCACACTCCATCTCGACGAAGGTTAATACTTCGTTGAACAATTTCTGACGAACCACTAAGGTTCTTCGTCAAACTTGAACACGACGAAGGATAGTTCTTCGTCGCAGGGGTACTTCGCCGTGAAGGCAAATGGGTAGAACAGTAGACAGTTATGATGTTGATGATGATAGATATTTGTGCTTATAAGATCTATGTTGCATGTTAATAAGAATAAGAAATCTGGTTTGACTTGTATGAATAGCAAACTCATCTGTTATGTGTTGCTTTATGACATACACATGAGATGTGGACTTGTATAAGAACTGGGTATTTGATACATGATGTACGGTGATCTTTGCGATGTATATAGTCTATGTTAAATACGTGACTTGATTGAACATGAATCTGACTTGATTAGTAACCACGGTAGGGTTTGGTTGATTATCTAGAACGGGTAACTTGATAAGCCGAGCAAATCTAAGGTGAGTTCATTCCTCTTGAGCATGCATCCCGGTGGGTGGGACAATCATTGGGTATTCCTGAGAGGAATAAGTCTTTTGAGTAAAAACTGGGATGTTAGATAATACACTCATTTCGTATCACTTTAAGTCCCATCTTATACCGAATTAGTTACCTGAGAGGTAACGGGGTATTAGTTGATAGCGCTATTAGGCTTGGCAACCTCACACCGTACCTGAGAGGACGGGCGTGAACTAATGACCTTAATCATGACGAATGCTTAGATAGGGGGCATTGGGGACTGGCAAAACAATCTGGAAGCCATCTTGTACGGTACTCGAGTTATTATCAACATTATAATCAATGAACTGAACTAAACACTTGGTAACTAACGTTTTCCTAAAACTATGAACTCACCACCGTTGTCTGATACAATTGTTGCATGCTCGCAGGTCGTTAGGTACTATGGACAAGGAACTTGCTATCTGGGATTGTTGGAGTGGTTATGGGTCACACTGCTTGGATATGCATGACTTGATTACTGATTTCACATACATTTGGTTTTGAAACGTTTAAACATTGATATACTATTTGCTTCCGCTGAACATGTTAAACTTGGATTATGTTTATGAATGTTTTATCATGATAAATGGAAACTTTGTTTAATATCTTGATATTGGTTCAATGTGATTAGTGGCTAGATCCTGGTGCGTCGCACGCCTAGCGGGATTTCCGCATGTGGTATTTTGGGGGTGTGACACGGATGGCCATTCACCCGGATGGAGATCCGTTCTAAGTGAGATATTTCTTAGAGGACAAGTTCACAGCAGGATGGTCATTCGATCGGATGGCCATCCGATCGGATAGCCATTCGCTGGAAACTGACATGTATTGAAATGTTAAAATGTTCAAGTATTGGGATCACAAGTCATCCGATCGGATTGTCGTTCGATCGGATGGCAATCCGATCGGACGACAGTCCGTTTGGTGACTTGCTCGTTTTGAAATTTGCTAAGTTTGAAAGTTTGCGGTTTGATCGAGACGGTATGACAACGTGTTAAACAACGAGAATTCCCTCAAGTCTAAGTTACCCGATCGGATGGGAATCACCCCATTCTGACCAGTTAACTGTCCTTGACGGTTGTTCATGTTCAACCTTCTAATTCGGTCATCTCGTTGATATGAATCAGATCTCAGACCGACACATCACTAGAGAATGAGTGGAAGGCCTGAATGAGCTCCGATTCTATCTGTTTTGAGTGCATGAGTGTAAAAGAGTTGAAAGGAAGTTATGAAAACGTCTTTCAATCCTTTTAATCCCAAAAACCTTTAGATTTATACAAAATCAGTGTTTAAACATGTTGAAATCTCTTAGATCTGAGTTGTTCTTGGTGGAATGAGGTTAAGTCTTGAAGTTCATAAGAACCCCATGATGACATCATCCTAGAACACCTCAAATCAGTCGATTTCATGGTTAAAAGTGAAGATTTGATTGTGGAAAAGATGAAGAAATGTGTGTAGATGATAGATGTACAAGATTTGAGTTGAAAACTTACAAGAATCGCGAGGAGTCCAGAGAAATAGAGCCAAGAGTGACCTGGTCGCACAAGAGCTGTCACATCACTGTTCAAGCGATGTGACATGTGCTATTTATAGATGCCAAAAGAGGAAAGGCGGTGTAGGTGACGGATCGGAGGATAGTCCGATCGGATGGCCATCCGATCGGATGGTCATCCGGATGGATGACCATTCGATCGAATGTCTCCGGCGAGTTGCGTTTCGATGTTTCGTTTCGTGCGTTGAGCGTTGCGAGTAAGCGGTGCGATAGTATTACCCATTAATTACACAAATAACCTAACTATTAAATAACACAAAAGTAATCCCCAAATCTCGAGTTTGCGATGAGATTGCGTTTTGCGATTAATCACCTCAACATACACATAACATGCACAAGTAACACATAATAGCACACACACGTAAAACAATATCCATAACCAATAATTCGAGTTGTGATGCGATAGCGATGCGATTAGCGATTAAACTGCATTTTATTAGCATGTACTCCTCATAATACAACTAAAGTAACTTAAATTAGAGTGTCGATTATAAGTCGAGAAGTACAATCAATAATTAAGCAAGGAGTGACATATCACAATTAGCAATTTTTCTTCCTTTGACTTGACTTTGACTTTGACTTGTACTTTGACTTTGACTTCGAAACGCGGGTTGTTACAACATCGACTTCTGATTAGGGGTAATGGACTTGCGAACCTTAATTTAGTCTTTATCTGAATGAGGTTATTGAGTTGATATGGTTTTTGTTTGATGATTATATGAATTTATCATTTATGAATGTGAATCGCATTTGTGCCAACTTCGTTTATACTTTATCTTCTGCTGTGGTGCTCAAATTCTTAATTTTCACGCTAGACATCCAAGTTCAGATTATTTGGAAGGTGCATATCTTCAAGGGCTAAAGTTGAGAGCTTCATCCTACTGGTTCTGGTAGCCCAAGGGCGGTGATTTAGGTTGTCTGATGTGAAAACTTGGGTTATGGCGTTCGACTGATCTTGGTGGTGGTGGTGGCCGACGAGATTTTAGTTGCATCGCCTAATTACATTGGCGACTAGAAGCAACCCAATTTAATCGGTTTTCTTGCAAAGCTTCCGATGACCTCAATAGATTCGATAGCTAATCCGGAGAAATCAGACATTCTCTACCGACTAACAAGTAAGTTATTTAGCTTGTATATCTTATTTTGGAAAGTCGGTGACTAATGAACTTTTTCCATAAGTGAATATGCACTACACAATGTTAGACCGTGGGGTATGGTGGGGCGGGGGTTTGGGGCATGGGTTGACACGTGGACTTCGAGAGTCACCGCTGGTCAGTTGCATGTTGGGTCGGTATGGCGGGGCGTGGCTAGCCCGCGTGGGTTGGCCACGTGTTATAATTTTTTTTTACAATTATTATAAAAATACACACAATATTAAAAAAAAAAGCCTAGCCACCTATAGCCTAGCCAACCCAGCCAGTGAGAACCGGCCACGGAAGACCGCTAGGCCCGCCCAACGCCCGGGCTAAAACCCCCGCCCAAGGGGCCACGCCGAAACCCAAGCCCACCCGGGGTGGTGACTTGGGCGTTTGTACCCAACCCACGCCCCATACCCCATAGTCTTAATGTTGTTTCACTGCAAAATAAGGTGACCAATTAACTTTTGCCACACGCGAATATGCACTACATAAGGCCAGTGGGTATGGGGATCGTCCCCCCTCGTCTCCGGCTCGTCCCCCTCGTCCCACACCGCCCCCTCCCCCTCGTCACGTCCCCAACGTCCGCTGCAAGACGGCAGTGACGAGCTGCAATGGTGGGCCCCCTTTGTTCTTCACTCTCTCTCTCTCTCCTTTATTTTATATATTAGTTTTTTTTATTATTGGGTAGTCCCCACACCCTTGGATAGTCCCCTTTGGATGTCCCTTCATCGGATGTGACGTGGTGCCTACGTGGCGGATAGTCCCCAAAGGGACTACCCAAACCATACCCTATGGTCTAATGATATTTCACAAAGAGGTCTAGGGTTAGATTCATCGCAGCCTTTGCATATTCAATTTTTTTCCTTCTAATTTTCTACCTGCCATAACTCACCTTCTACATTCCTATCTTAACATCAATTGCCCTAAACTTCTATTAAATACTTTCTAAGTTGATATAGCAAAGTAGTCCCTCAAAATATTTTTCCCACTTTTTGCAACGTTATAAGAAAAGGTTTTTACTTACCTTTGCTTATGGGAGAATTTTGTAATACAGTAGGTTCGTTGTGTCGCAATCGGATTCAAATTTGTTTCTCAAGTCAAGTAGAACTAAGGTGGCAATCCTCTTGGTGTATGTTAGTATGTAGACGACTTGATAATAACCGATAGTAGTGAAGATGAAATGACTTAATGAAACTTTATGTGTGCATTTTCACATGATAGACTTAGGTGATCTAAGTCATTTTTTTTGGGCCTTGAACTAAGTCGTTAGATGATGCTATCGTTTTACTACATCAGAGGAAACATCAGATGTGAATGCAAAGTTATGTGCTGACAAAGGGAAGAAATTTGATGATCTTAGTATGTACCCTCAAATTATAGAAAGCCTCATCTACTTAACGATTACCCGACATGGCTTTAGCACTAAGTGTGCTAAGTCCAAATGTGCAAAATCCTCAAAAACCTCATCTTGATGTCAGTGGCGAAGCTTGAGATTTCCGACCGGGGGTCGAAAACGTATATACCCAAAAATTTCTATAAAACCGGGGGGGGGGGGGGTCAAAAATGTGTATACCCAAAAATTTCTATGCGAAAACTACATCCTCTCCACTATTGAGCGAAAAGTTCGGGGGATCGGTCGCCCCCTCCCGCCCCTACTATGCTACACCCATGCTTGATGTTGTGTTGGCCAGATCTTTACGTTTGATCCAATCGCAATGCTCATATAGGTTACATTGAGTTCAATCAGATACGTCAAAACACGCGTTTTCATATGGTTACCGCATTACATAACACCTGGACTAATCCATTCGACGTTTGCAATGTATCCGCGCCGCAACGCGCACGAGACTTATTACTAGTTCATTCCAATTAATCTAACTGTTTTTTACAAATTAGAAAACAAAGAAATAGAAAATCGTATTTTGCTGCTCAATTTTCTCGACATTCATTCCAATTAAACACGTTACATATATAGAAAAGGAAACAACTTGCACCTAAAGAATAGGAACTAACCTACTTGACTTGTAAATATCCCAAAAATTAGTTAATAAACCCTCACTTTTGACCCACTACTTAATTTGCTTGACAGTTCACACCATCAAAACCCACAAAATGAACATGTTAAAATAAATTATGCATTAACCCGTATCCGACCCGTTTCCGGCCTCGTAACCCGACTTGACCCATCAAGATTAT
The DNA here is from genome assembly GCA_030545235.1 of Helianthus tuberosus. Lineage (NCBI taxonomy): Eukaryota > Viridiplantae > Streptophyta > Magnoliopsida > Asterales > Asteraceae > Helianthus > Helianthus tuberosus. Next base: position 173,506,956 of record CM060351.1, read on the forward strand.
CCAACATTCACCCCATAATCTTGATATCGGTTGTGTTGATTGTTGTTATTGTTGGATGTTTATGGATATATCACTTACACTTGAGGTTGCATGTTAATTTATTTTAAAAGTAATAAAGCAAAATATTTTACTTAAATTTAGATTTATTCATTAATTTATGTTGACCAAAAACTATTTTTACACATGATACATGTAACCAGGTGTGATTGAGTTGAAGACAAAGACATGTATGACATGCCTTTGTTTAATAAATCAGATTTTATTTTATGATTTATGACTTTGGATTTTGTATGATTATTTGAGATTTCTATGATATTTGTTTTAAATTATTAATGGTTTAGTAATAGGATCAGGATGTGATAGAAATTTTTGTTCACTTTTATTTTATTTTGTTCTTTATTAGCTGTGTTGAAAAAATTGATAAGGTTGGGGCATTCGTGTTACTGAACATGTTATATATAATTGCGTTAAAGAAATCTTGTTGTGTGACATGGTTGTCAAACATGTTTGTGTTCGTGTCAAGTAAATGGCACATTTAGTTAGTTAAAAGTATCATGTTCGTGTTTGGTATCCGTGTTAATCGTGCCTGGCCCGTTTAACATGGTTAAACACATTCTCCCGACCCTAACTTAAATCCTTAAAATCGTGACAAATTAAATGTGTGGAAGTTAGCAAAGTATTTGGCTTGTCTTCAAATCACGCATATACCCTTCTGTTTGAAAATAAGCCTTTGCTTTTGTGTTGTGTTGCCCGGTGCATGAAAAACATGCACTTGTGTTGTGACGATGAATATTTTTTTTCTTCGGTAGATGGCATGTCAACATAGAAAATTTCTTGCCAATGCATAAACATCACGTGGCATTATATCATTTCTTGCCAATGCATAAACACCATGCATAAACACCACGCTAGTGAAGCAGACATAGTTGCTAACTTAGTTCATGACGTGAGAGGTGACTCAACATCTTGAGACTCGGTCGAAATTCATGGAGCATGTGGCTTTCATTAAGAGCCAATGACCAACATTGCAAAATCTTGAGAGAACTGTGGGAGCGTTGTCGAATCAGCTGAACCAGAGGCCTTAGGGTGGTCTTCCAAGTAATACCATCCCTAATCCGAATGCCATTGCGAAGGTTGTGACCACTAGGAGAGGAGCTATTGAGGTTGAACCGGTAGTTGATGAGGAGATTGAGATGGAGACGACATCTGGCATGGTGCAATCGAGGCTAGTCCTAGCAAGTACAACATAGTCCAGTGGATCTTCAGGTGTGACGATGCTCATGTTATGAAACAAGCGCTAAAAGATTACCAATAACGACATGCGGGTGGCTTTCGTCATATTGAGGCGTGGTAGGTGGTTAGAAAGCATGAGAAATGGGCCCCGGTGCCATTGGTGGGTGAGGATAGTGGTGGTTCGGGGCAAAAAAGAAAGTTATCCGATTTGGGTAACTATCAAGGGGGTATTGATCTACCCGACATAAACGTAGACCCCTCCCCAACAAGGAAAAAATAGAAAGATAAAGGACCCGCAACATCGAGCGAAAAGTCAGTTGGTATGTCCGACAAGCTTCAAGAATACAAAAATATGAAACAAGAGTTGGTGGCAATTAAAAAGAAACGAGAGGAAAAATATATCGAGTTAGCCGATGAACAACGAGAGGCGTTGAAATCGATTCGGTTTGATAAAGATCTCGAGACGTTTAACAGGCCACACGACAATGTTCCACCAGAGATGTTGGAAATCACACTAGCTCGAAAACGTGAGATCGCAAAAATATATGGATGGCCATGTAGTTTTTAAATTTTATATAATGTCTTTTTTTATAATTTTGTTAATGTTATTTTACTTAGTTTATTTTAATATAATTTTTTTAATATAATGTTTTTCATTTACTAATTAGGTAGTTTATAAAAAATTCCTTTGCCTAAACTCAATTTAAGAATGCACCCCTTATGATTTTTGGATAATAGGCAAAAAGTTTAGGCAAATTAGATCGCACAATTCAATTAGATGGTGGGAACTTTGCCTAAAAGGGTTAGGTATGCGCCCTACACCCTAAGGGAGTAATAACACAAGGATTTCTCATTGTGAGGATTTAACTAGGTTAGCTTTTTTTTTGAAAAATAACTTTCATTAACAAAACCACCAAAACGCCAAAACAACCTCCAAGGCAGAGATTGTTAAGGCAAAACAAACAACCAAATTACATGAAATCGAAATTACACTATTTCTTCTAATCTACCAAAACATCATTGAATCTATTTCTAAACCATAGAAATCCTAAAGCTTTGACGTCCGCCACAATAAAAACCACCGTTGTCGATGTATTAGAAAAAATCTTTTCGTTCCGTGCCTTCCATATCTGCCAACATGTGATAATAACTATGCCTTGAAAAACCTTTCTCTTCATATCCCATCCAGGAATCCTCTTGTAAAGCTCGATCAGGTCGTGTATATCAAAAGCAAAAATACTAGGAACATTACACCACTCCGATATACCTTGCCAAATTCAAAAAGTTAAAGCGCAAATCGTAAAAAGATGTTTCGTTGTCTCTTCCATATCTTCACAAAAAATACAAAGCTCACTACCCACATGAATGTTTCTTCTCATTAAAGCACTTTTAGTCGGAATTCTATCCATCTCTACATGCCACCAAAATATGTTACACTTGTTCGGAACCCACTTACACCACTCTATCTTGTACCCATTATCTCGAGCGACTCCACTATTAGCCATCTCTTTACAACCGCAACCGTAAACATTTTCTCCTTGTTAGCCATCCAGTACCAATTGTCTTTCCTATGCGTTAAAAACCGATCATCGTTCAGAATCCTACAGTCCATCAATTCCAAAATATCCGTCAATTCCAAAAGTTCCTGCACATAGGCATGGCTGTTCGACCAGTCCCGGTCACAAACCACTGCGTGACCCATCCTGCACATTCGTTCAGCAACTGTGCAGCGTTTATTTCTCTCTAACCAAAACAACAATTGGTATTATCCTTCAACGAAGTCTGTCCGCACCATTTGTCTATCCAAAACCGAGTCGAACCACCATTACCTACTTCCACCTGCATATTATCAAGAATTCTCTAATCGTTGACCTTTAGTTTTTTGGCCGTCTCCACTAAATGTTTCCAAACACCCGCAAAATAAGAATTAACCGGTAACAAATCCCATCTCCGCTTACTACCATGAATTGCATCAACCATCTTCCTCCAAATTTCTATTTATTTCAGTTCAAATTTCTATTAGAGTTACATAATTAATTTAATTTTTCATTTAGTGAAGCTAAATAAATTTTTCAGTTATATATATTTAATTTTTACTTTTCAAATATATAAATTTAATTACACAAGTAAGAATTCAATTCCTACTTTTTTTTATACATGACACCTTATTAATCACGCAAGTAAGAATTCAATTCCTACTTTTTTTTATACAGGACACCTTATTAACATATAATCCTATAATATCACATATTAAACAACTATACTAATTGAACGTTTAAAATATAATTTAAAGTTACTTAATTTGATCAAAATTGTACATAATATATATTATTTGGATGTAGTAATAGACTATCGAGGGTTAGGATCAAATACAAAGGATAAAATAAATAAGAAGGGTAAGAAGTTTTCTAGTCCATTGATTTTAGATTTGGAGGGTTGAGATTAGTTGTAGGGAAAAGAAGATAATAGAAGGGCATAAAGGGGATTCCTATATTTATGGATTTTCTCTCTCCACATACAAGGCACATGCCAATTCCCCCATCGATTTAAAACGTCCATAACTTTTTCATACGACATTTTTAAAAAAAAAAATTTCACCATAATAACGAGCGTTTTTTATCTTTAATATGAGTACCATATTATCATATAAAAATAAAATAAAAAATTTCATTTTTACTGGGTTTTTTTGCATTGTGTTAAAGGTTCAGGTTATTGTGTCTTTTAACTGGGTTTTGGTCAGTAAAGTTTCTATACATTGTGTTATTATCAAAACCTATAACACAATGTTAATTTGGGTTCTATCCATTGCGCTTTTATAAGAACCTATAACACAATAAATGACATAATGAAGATGGTGTTATATCTGGGTTTTCTATAAATTGTGTTATTAGTTCAGGTCATTGTGTTTAATATGTTATTCATTGTGTTTTAATATGTTATCCATTGTGTTTTAATAATTTGTTCAATTTTTTTTATTATCTTTGTTCATTGTATTTTAGATTGTTGTGTATTGTGTTTTTAGTTTGTTTTCCATTGTGTCTTCATCTGCTCTCCGTTGTGTCTTTTATCTGTTGTCATTAATTAATTGTGTCTTTTATCTGTTGTCATCAATTGTGTTTTTATTTAGTCTGATACTTATTGTGTTATATGTTATCGCCATTGTGTTATGCGTTATGGTCATTGTGTTTTAGTATGTTGTCCATTGTGTCTTTATCTGTTGTCATTGATTGTGTTTTTGATCTACTTTACATTGTGTTTTACATCATGTCCATTGTGTTATTATCAAAACCTATAACACAATGTTAATTTGGGTTCTATCCATTGCATTTTTATAAGAACCTATAACACAATATATGACACAATAAAGATGGTGTTATATCTGGGTTTTCTATAAATTGTGTTATTAGTTCAGGTCATTGTGTTTAATATGTTATTCATTGTGTTTTAATATGTTGTCCATTGAGTTTTAATAATTTGTTCAAATTTTTTTATTATCTTTGTTCATTGTGTTTTAGTTTGTTGTGTATTGTGTTTTTAGTTTGTTTTCCATTGTGTCTTTATCTGCTCTCCATTGTGTCTTTTATCTGCTATCATTAATTGTGTCTTTTATCTGTTGTCATCAATTGCGTTTTTATTTAGTCTGATACTTATTGTGTTATATGTTATCGCCATTGTGTTATACGTTATGGTCATTGTGTTTTAGTATGTTGTCCATTGTGTCTTTATCTGTTGTCATTGATTTGTTTTTTATCTACTTTACATTGTGTTTTACATCATGTCCATTGTGTAATATGCAACTGGGTTTTTGAATTTTTTTTAAAAAAATATAACAATATGATACTCATACTAAAGATAAAAAAAACGCTCGATTTTATGGTATAATTTTTTTTTTAAAAACAAATGATGTATACAAAAGTTACGGACGTTTAAAAATTGGGGGGAAATAACATGTGACTTGCATATGCATATTCTTTTTTTTTTCTTGTAGACAAAATTACCTTTTCCATTTAATTCCCCTTAGGATACTTGTCACTCTCTGGTGGCTTCTTACCCTTCTTATTTTTAAATCCTTTGTATTATAACTCAACTCAGACTACCGATATCGTAAAATATAATATGACATTAATTATTCTCCTATAATTAATAAGTGGATGTTTTGAACAGTAGAAAAGATTGTAATAATATATATAGTTTTTTTAATAATTTTATTATCTTCTTTACTTTTTAAGTTAGATAAGCTTGTGTCAACCGGTACTGGTATCGAAAATACCAGTACGGTTATTGGTACATGAAGGTAAAAACCGACACCAACCTGGTACAGAAAACACCAAACCCAGTATCATTTGCTTATCTCTGACCACAGGTTTCATACGAACAACATTATTACCATACAACTTTTTTGTTGATTTTCTTTTGGTTATCTTTTAGTGTTTTTTTCTATATTTTCTTTTTATTCTTGTCAGCGGTTTCCGTGCGCAACGCGCTCGTAGTGATTTCAAAACACATGTAAACACATACTAAACAACAAATGACGTTCGCCGCAACGCGGCGATAGTAAAAAACTAGTTAGCTCAAAGAGAAATTAGTAAATATTTACGATCGTAAATATCATAACATATTAATTATTAGTTCAAAGAGAAATTAGAAATATTTACGATTATATGTATAATGCGTACGTGAAAATAATGTTATTATGATAAATGATATTTTGTAGGTTAATATACATAAATTTATATAATAAAATTTAACAAATCCGTATTGTTATATAATTAATAGAGAGACATGAAAATGTTGCGTTTTTAACTGTTATTTAGGCCTTTGGGTATACTTTAACCTAACTTAACTCCACCTAAGTGACACATCAACTTTTTTTTCCTCATTCTACTTTGTCTCATTTTAAGGGAATGGTTTAACATGCTAACACATAACTTATTTAATGCACTTTAACATTGAGTTTTTGTCTAAAAAAGAAAATAATAACTAATTCAATCTCTTAACATTGGGTTAACATGTTAACACATAACTCATTAAATGCACTTTAACACAAGTAGAGAGTGATTTGCAATGTTAGTTAACATGCCATGTTATTGTTAACACTCTAGATGTTAGAGTACACCCCATGACCTTACAAACTAGAAAAGAAAGAAATAGAAACTCGTAATTTGCTGCTCAACTTTCTCGACAATCATTCCAATTAAGGGCAGTGGGGGTGGTCCGTGATGGGCCATTCTCCACGCGTGGAACAAACAAAAAGTCCACCACCACACAATAGTTCAACGCGTGATGGTTTGAACGTGTGAGGGGGTGCGGGGGTTTATTATTAGGTGTTGTGAGTGATGACCATTGTCACTAAAAAAAGTTGTGAGTGATGGAAAAATGGTTGATGACATGACGGAACTTGATTGGGTGTTGTAAGTGATGAGTGAGTGATGAGTGATGACCACCCCAACCCCCTTAATCTAACTGTTATTTACGAATTAAAAAACAAAGAAATAGAAACTCGTAATTTGCTCTCAACTTTCTCGACATTCATTCCAATTAAACACGATACATATAGAGAAAAGGAAACAACTCGCACCTAAAGAATAGAAACTAACCTACCGCACTCGTTAATTTCCCAAAAATTTCTAGATGTTAGTGTATTGTTTTGAATGGTGGAGATAAAATAGGAAGTTAATTTGGCTAGGAAGGCTAGGAAGTGATCTTTACCATCCATTTAGTTAATCAAGAGCTAAGATTAAATCAGGGAAATTGAAAAGAAGAAAAGAGGCGCGTGAGTTTGTTTAGGGGCATTCTAGTCAATCCAAGCCAATAGTTTCTCTCTCCTCCAATCCCCCCCCCCCCATTTTTTAAACGTTAATAACTCTTTCATACGACATTATTTTTTTATAAAAATTGCACCAAAAAAACGAGCGTTTTTTTATCTTTAAAACGAGTATACTATTGCTATATTTAAAAAAAAAATTAAAACTCAGTTGCGTAAAACGCAATAGAAAAACCCCCAGTTACGTAAAACGCAATGAAAAAAAAAACCTAAAAAATGAGATTTTTCTAAAACGCAATGCACCAAAAACACAAATAAATGACTTATTTGTAAAACGCAATGGCCAGAAAACACAAAGAAATGTCTTATTTCTAAAACGCAATAGCCTAAAAACTCGAAAGAAAATGTACTTTATAAAACGCAATGGACTAAAAACCCATAAAAATGTGTTTTACCTAAAACGCAATGCACCAAAAACACAAAGAAATGTCTTATTTGTAAAACGCAATGCCAGAAAACACTTAAAAATTACTCATTCTAAAACGCAATGGACAGACAACACATAAAAATGTGTTTTACCTAAAACGCAATGACTAAAAACACTTCAAAAATGTGTTTTACCTAAAACGCAATGACTAAAAACACTTAAAAATGTGTTTTTTTCTAAAACGCAATAGCTAGAAAACACATAAAACTCTCTTATTTCTAAAACGCAATGGACACATAAAACTGTCTGGGAACTGTCTGTGACTGTGAACTGTCTGAATTGTCTACGAATTACTGTCTTCGAAATAACCATAGCCAGGGGCTCTGCCCCTTGGACCCCGCCAGGGGCTGCCGCCCCTGGGACCCCGCTACCGGGGGCGCTGCCCCCGGACCCCGCGAAGATCGTAAAACGCAATGACTAAATCAAAAACCCAGATCGTAAAAATGAAATTAAAGAATTTCTTACCTGGATCGAAGTGATTTTTTCAACAATTGACGAATTTTGAATGATTGAAACACTTATCAGCGCTCGAATCGAACGGATCGAGTGATTATCTTCAAAATCACCGGAAAAAACGAGATTTTGTATGAAATTAAACTGGGGTTTCTTCAAAAAAGCTGAAGAACACGTTGATCGGGTGTTTGAATCATTGATTGGTGATGAAAATCGCACTATAATGTAGTGATTATTGAGATAGAAAGTGAAGAAATGGTTGAAGATGGTGGGTTTTGAAAATGGTGGGTTTTGAAGTTACTGGGTTTTGAAAAGGAAGAAGAAATGGTTGGATTGACTAAAATACCCTTTTTCTTTATTTTAAATGTTGCCACATGTCATCCTCTTATTGCTTCCTATCCTTCCTAACGAAATTAATCTTCCTATTTGATCTTTTCCCTTGTTTTGAAACGTCAATAAAGACTTTTAAACAAGGCTAATGATGAAAAAAATTGGCACCAGCTTTTTCTTATTCACAATACACAATTTAGAGCAATGAAGAGAGGGTAACATGATTAAACGTGACTATTTATTATCACACTCACACACTTTACATAGATAACAAATACACCTTTTCTTTAAAAAATATAGTCTTATATTTTTTCTAATAATAATAATAATAATCTGCATGTTTTCTCTTTGGCTTATACGAACACGCGACACCATTTTATTTCATACCTTCTGCTTTTTATTTACTGCTTAGGGATTCGTTTTATCATTCTTGATCAGTACTGTTACAAACCGAATCAATACTCACCGGACAATATCAATGTTATCAGAACCGGTATTGATATTCATTTTTTTCACTTTCGATCGCTGTACAACATAAACAAATAAAATTTATGATTGTACGATATAAATTCGATTTATGTTACGTTTTGATCGAATCGCAATACAACTATAGGATACATTGAGTTCAATCGGATACGTCAGAACGCACGTTTTCATATGGTTAACACATCACATAACGCTTGGACTAATCCGTTCGATATTTGCGCAGTACCCGCGCCGCAACGCGCGCGGGTCTTATTACTAGTATATCTTAAAGAACAAAGTCGGTGGCCTTTGCCACCGACCAAAACACCTCGCCGTTTTCCTTCTCAGCTTTCACGTATCTTGCAACGTGTGTCCCCCTTCTGCTATCATCTCCAAGTGCTACTTTCACCTTTTTCTCAGATGAGAACAATCGGAAGTCCCCAGTGCAAGATTCAGAGGATTAGAACGCATAAGAAATCAAGAAATCATCAAATTCCGGTAACGCTATAACGAATTGCAGCAATGGGTTTCACGATTTTAGCTCTAGGATTTCAAATCGTTTAGAGGGCTTTGAAGTTGCAGGCTACCAGGACCTTTATTTTGTTGTTCAGGTGAGTTTCCCTTAGCAAATTCCTTTTAATTCATAGTCTAGGGTTTCTTAACTGAGTTTAGGTTTCATGTGTGCTGCTCTTATGTCAAACTGAATGAACTTGATTCATGTATGGTTGGTTTTGTTATTTGCCGAAGACAACGGCTTTATGAAATTTTGCTGGGATGTCTCGACATTTATAAATGTCAGTAAACTAAACTATCGTATGGATAAATTTGCTTTTTTACAAATTTTGGTTAATGAAAGGGACATTATCTAACTATCTAAGTGTGTATCCCTGCTAGACTTCCGGACGAATATATCCATTAGTTAACCACTTGCTTCTTTACTCAATTAAGTTCTGTTGTTTGAAGTGTTGTGTTGCGTTTTTACCCACGAATCGAATCGAATAAGAAATGTAGAATAATGTGTTTTGGTTAGTTTTCAAAATAGGACCAGAGTAAATGAAAGTAAACTTTACCATGTGTATGATAAATAAAATAAAAGACGTTTTTACCGGAAATTTGTACAGTTGAATAGTGATATCCCATGTAAATTCAATGAGTTTGTGCCGTAAAATTAATACTTTGGATAGCGAAAATCAAATTCAGGTGTCATGAAAGTAAATATGCATTTAATTTGAAAATAATCCATACCCAGTTTCAATACTTTTCAAATATGCCTTTGAACACTTCTATACACGTCAAACATGGTGTCAAAGTGAAAGTGCGGTAGATCGTGTAGGGCATCATACCCGAGAGATCGGAGAAGGCGTTGGTGGTTGAACTCGGTGTTGACAAAGGTTATAAAGAGGCCTTTGGAATTGAGGGTTTTAGGAAGTTTTAACGTTCGGTTAACGTGACCTTGCGTTAGTGCTGGTATTACATAAAAAAACGATATCAATATAGTAACACCAAAAACTTAAAAAAAATCTCAAATGCCTCAGCCTTTTTTCCTTAACCCAAAATCACATCTTCATTTGAAACCATGTACCAGGCTAAAGAGACTAATGTGTCTCAGTGTGTGTTAGTGAGTGTGAGACAGTGAGAGCAACTCCTCCCCAGTCCCTCTCATCCTTCTCATTTCCGTAACCGACGCCGGCGAAGGCCTGGTCTTTCGGCTAGCCTGTCCTCCCCTCTAGCTTCATTGACTCATTCTCGCACGGATAAACTGGTTTAACGGCTAAAGTTCGATGGTTACTCAATCATCATTGACTCATTCTCGCACGGATAAACTGGTTTAAGAACTACTTTTTTATTTTTATTTTTTATAATCTAGTAATCTAAAACATATTTTATATCTATACACTCAACATATAACTTTATTTTTCAACTCCACTAACTATAAACTTTTTAATTTATAACTGTAGGTCTCAAACATGGGTAAAGAATAAGAATTTATATCGAAAAGTATTTAAAAAGGGTCCTTACTTTTAAGTTTGCTTAGGGCCATTAAAAAGTTGTGTCGGCCCTGCTATCTTGTTACATGTATGACATATATGAAACCATCTACGTATATAAACTTCAGTAAATTACATATATGTAATTTATTGCAAAAAAGTTACAACTGAACTGGGTTGTACTTGTACTAAATTGTGTTCATCATGTTTTCCGTGATTCCATTTTTAAAGAATTCTGTTAGAATGGAAGAACTCGGTTAACTTTGAAGATGAAAAAACAGAAAGGGGGAAATTAATTAAAAAAATGTAGATGACTAAATCGAAATTGGAGAATTAAAAATATATACTAACAGTCATTACCAAAGATCCCAAAATCAAAATCGGAGAATAACTAGAGAAAGCCTTTTCAGCACCTTTACACAATTTCACCATGTCATTTGACGAATCAATCATAAATTCATAATCACCTTTTCTATGCGACCTAAAACATCAGAATTTAGCTTTTGGGTGGCATCACATACTCTTAATCACATTTTAATGTTTCAGAATCACATATTTTTTGTCACCAATGAACCTCCTAAACGTAACAAACTAAATTGATAGCAACATACCAAACTACAAATGAACTAAGAAGTCAAACTAACCACATAATTTAAATTAAAATTAAGAGTAAATTACAAGTTTTGTCCTTTATGTATGTCCAAAATTGCAGGCGCTGTCCTTTGTCTTTAAAATTGATGAGTTTTGTCCTTAATGTTTGCAAATCTTGCACGTTATGTCCTTTAGGCCAAACCCAGTTAGATTTTTTGGTTAAAACTGATCATGTGCAAGGCACATGAGGGTATTCTTGTCATTTCAACTATACAGGGGTTATTTTGTAAAGAACTTCTATTCAGTGGCCATTTTGTACAAACTTAAAAGTAAAACACTATATATCCAAAATTACAAACTCTCTCTCCTCTCTCTCTCTGATAAACTCTCTCTCTCTCTCTTCTCTCTCTCTAACATCTGATAAACTTTCTTTCTCTCTCTTCCACTTCTTCTTCTTCACAATCAAACCCACTTCCCACATCTCTCTACCAATTGATCGATTCCCTCACTTCCCACATCTCCCTCTACAATTCCCACTTACCAGTTTCACCATCTTCTTCACAATCAAACCCTAACCCTAGATCTTCAATTCTCAAATGGTTCGCATTACTCACGCCTCCACAACGGCAGTCCCACCTCACAATCATTGATCAATCATTCACACAACTGTTAATTCAATTGCAATTCAAGCTCAAACACAACGACCATGGTGGTGGGTTAAGTGCTTCGGTGGTGGTGGGTTAAGTGCGGTGGTGGAGGTGGTGTTAGTGTGTCGGTGGTGGTAACAGATTGAAGGTGGTGTGTGGCGGTGGTGAGTTAGGGGCGGCGGCGGGTTAGGTACGGCGGCGGTGGTGGTGGTGGGTTAAGTGCGGCGGTGGGTGTGGGTTAAGTGCGTCGGTGGTGGTGGTGGGTTAGGTACAACTGACTTTCTTGTTGACCAGGTAAGATTAACAAGCTTGATGATTTAGGCGTTCTTGATTTTTTGTTAATTTGGGGGTGTTGTTCAAATTAAGCATGTGGGTTTTGGTTTTGTCATGAAAATATTCAATCTTTGTGAGCGATTTGATGATATCCAAGGCTGTACTGCAGGTTTGGGTTTTTTAGGAGGTGGTAGTTGATTTTGGGGTGGTGATGGTGGAGAAGGGTAATGGTGGAGGGTGGTGGTTTCAGTGGTGGTGTCAAGTGGCGGTTTTAGGTGGTGGTGTCAAGTGGCGGTTTTAGGTTGTGGTGGCAAGTGGTTTTAGGATGAAGAAGAAAATGTGGGTCCCATCTTTTTTTAATTTCTTTTAATGATTTAATTATTATTTTTTGATGGTGAAATTACAATAGTACCCTCATGTGCCTTGCACATGATCAGTTTTAACCAAAAAATCTAACTGGGTTTGGCCTAAAGGACATAACGTGCAAGATTTGCAAACATTAAGGACAAAACTCATCAACTTTAAAGACAAAGGACAGCGCCTGCAATTTTGAACATACATAAAGGACAAAACTTGTAATTTACTCTAAAATTAATTTATTTTATAATACAGAAGAATAAATTGGAAAGAAATCATGTAACATCCAAGAAAAGAACTACTCAAGAAGGTTATTAGTCACTGCATAGACCAAATAATCTTTCCGATTTATCAACCGTTCAGCCCATTGTTCACGTTTAAGTGGCGATCAAAGATTTGGACCTTAGAACTCTGAAATCTGAAGATTACCATCGATATTTTCCACTGTGCAAAACAATCTTCTCAGAAAATGAACGAAGAAAGTTTCATTTGGTGTGTTCTTTTCTTCTAATTACACAATTGTTGTAGTTTTGGCAATTCAAGAAATGATTTGATTTGTTAGAATAGAAGTAATATGATTTTGAGAAGGATTAACAAAAAAATAAAAAATAAAAACCGATTTTGAGAGGGCATATAAAGAGATTGTAACTAAAAAAATGTAACTACCTAAAATAGTAGTATGTCGACTAAAATGCCCTTTATAAAAGTGATTGGTTATTTATAGTTACACTTATTATAATTATGTAGTTTTCATATGAACTACTCTCTGTATATAAAAGTTATATATATATATATAGTGACCGATTATTGTACAAATTGACTTAACGTACGTTGGATACCCGATGCAGTATCAACATGCGATGTTATTTTGAATATGCAATTTTGATTTTTTTAACATGCGATTTTTTTAACACGCGAATTTAATTTTTTTAACATGCGAATTTATTTTTTTTATAACATGCGATATTTGGTTTTTCGCAATATGCGATTTTGCCATCGCGTACGCAGCGTACGTTAACGCATAGTGTGCGATATACTTCTCTCTCTCTCTCTCTATCTATATATATATATATATATAGGGTAAGGTTATTGTAAAAAAGGTTAAAAGTATTAGAAGTGTGAGAAATATTATGGAGATGACATGTGTCCTCATTCTAAATTAATTCAAAAGGGTAAACAAGTAATTTTATCATTAATTTAATTAATTGATAACCTTCCATAACCGCCACCCTTATTTATAAGAACATGATTTTTTAAAGATCTCTATAAAAACACCACGAATAACATTGCAACCACTATTCAGCACATATATAACACCATTCAATAATTATATAACACCATTCAGTAAGTATATAACACTATTTTAAAGATCTCTATAAAAACACTATGAATAACACTGCAACCACCGTTCAGGACATATATAACACCATTCAATAATTATATAACACCATTCAATAAGTATATAACACCATTTTTTGGGTAAAGGGTTACCCCGGTGATTCTATATATTCACAACTAAATAAAACAAGTAGCGTGAAAAACCCACACTAGTTCAGCCTTGGGACATGCCCCAAGACCTGGAAAACCAGGAAAAACAACACAAACCAAGAGTTCAACAAAACAAAACCAACTAGACTACCATCTAGAAACAGCAAACAATAGATAAATAATCAACCACCAGAGTCAAGGATGCCTTCCCCATGAATATCCCAAGCATCAAGCAGCCTCCTCACTCTATCAGTGTTCTTGAATTTCAACCCCATCAACTTGTATCGAACCGTATCCAAAATAACTTTCGAGATGACTTCGGGCGGCCTCAACTGATTCTTAAATAACCTATCATTCCTTTCCCTCCAAATAGCATACGCAGCCGTGGCAACAACCAATCTGCTAACCAAATTAATAGCCAACTTTGACCGGACACGCTCACGCAGCTAATCAACAATGTTGATCCACTTAGGCTCAACCACATCCATACCTGCTTTGCTCCGAATCATAAGCCAGACATTCGACGAGAACTTACATTCCAAAAATAAATGATTATGAGAATCAAAATCCTCATAGCACAGTAAGCAACACATCATGTTCATGTTCTTTCTCCGTGACATGTCCCATTGTAAAATTTTATCCTGCGTTAAAAGCTTCTTCCGCATGATAAGCCACATGAGAAAAGCATGCCTCGGGACACACTGAGAGAACCACACAACATTAAACCAATCGACTTCGGCCTCCCTAGCCCGAATAGAGTGACAAACTCGGGACGTCGAGAACTCATCAAGAACTTCACCATCCTTCCAACACAATCGGTCATCAACCTCTGTTGTAAGCTGAATCTGTACCGCCTGATTGAGAGCCGGAAATCGGGCCACCCAGTCAACCGGCAAGTGCCAATTGCCGTCAACAGTGATGTCTTCAACCGAAGCTTTTAACGAGAAACCCGCAGACGTGATAACTCTAGGGGAAAGATAAGTGTATAGCGGCCCAGGCTCACACCAAAAGTCATACCAAGCTGACGTATCCCGGCCATTACCTATCTTGGACCAAACATGCTCTCTAATCAGCGATCTTAGCTGGATAAGTTTCCTCCAGCTCCAACAAGTATTCGCTACTACTTTACAGTCCCAAAAAGTGCGACCCTTCAGATGATAAGAGTGAATCCAAGCAACCCATAACGACTCCCGACGAGTAAGAATACTCCAAATATGAGCAGCCATAAGGGACTTATTAACATCTCTAATACGTCTAATACCCAAACCGCCTTCATATTTCGGAATACATATAGACTTCCATGAAACCTTAGCCTTACCCCTTTGAAACGACCCTTGAGACCATAAAAAATTACGCATTTTGGCCTCTAAATCAGCAAGGACCCTAGAAGGCAGTATAAAAACAGACAACCAGTAAATATGCAAAGCTGATAGAACCGAAATAATAAGTTGCAACCTTCCCGCAAAGGAAAGCAGCTTATTCTTCCAGTTGTTTATACGCTGCTCCAATCTCTCGATAAGAATACTACAATCTTTGTACAAGAGTCTCGATGAAATAAGAGGCACTCCCAAGTAACGAACAGGAAGACTCCCTTCAGCAAACGGCATAACATCCAAAATAGCATTTTTAACCGGACCAGGCACATTACAAAAATACCCTGTGCTTTTATTAGCACTAGGTTTCAAACCCGACATCTGAGTAAAACGAGAAAGCGACGACATAATGCATCTCGCTGAATCAACATCACCTCTAGCAAATAGAAACAAATCGTCTGCAAAGCAAAGATTAATAATCTGCTGTTTTTCACATTTGTTATGATACCTGAACGATGAATCAATTATTGATTGACATTTGTTATAACACCATTCAATAAGTATATAACACCATTTTAAAGATCTCTATAAAAACACTACGAATAACACTACAACCACCATTCAGCACATATATAACACCATTCAATAATTATATAACACCATTCAATAAGTATATAACACTATTAAAGACACTACAAAACACCATTCAATAGTTCATAACATTGTAATAAGTACATAACACTACAAAAAAAGATATAACACTACAAATCACTGTAAAGACACTATGAATAGTATATAACACCATATTACCCTATTATAACGATCTGTATAACACTACAACCCCGTCGTGGGGAGGTGGCCGGCGCCGCCTCTCTACAGTCCCTCTTCTCTTTCTCTCGCTCGAACCCAACCACCCGACACCACCTTGCCGTCGTTCCTCTGCCAGCACCACCGCTGATGATGATGATGATGATGATGATTCGAGATGTACTGATCCGGAGAAGAAGGAGGATTCGAAAATCTGGAGAAGAAAGAGGATTCGTAGATCTGGAGAAGAAAGAGGAATCGAAAATGTAGGAATTTGATTTACAGTTTCCTATTTCAAGTGGATATAAAAGGCTCTATTACCCCTACAATTTTCAAATCAATCCAAAAAATAAAATACATTTTACAATTTGGTCCCTATTTATCTCAACCATTACCCTTCTCACACTTTTGGTCATTTTTATAGGAACCTCAATCTATATATACATAGTCATATAGGATAGGATGAGGATCATTACAGAACACTAACTACTGCGAGAACAAAAAGAACAATTCTAAAATACTAAATTTTGGGATTTAAAGTACATATTTTTTTAAATTTTATGTTTCTTACATTCATATGTGTATTAGACTACATGGTATGGGGGTCGGCTTTGGGCCGGCCTGGACCCGCGCCGCCCCCAACACCGTTTTCCCCCTATGCGTCGTCGTCCTCTCTGTCTCTTTGGAGACGTTTGTGCCGTGCCACAAAAAGAAAAAAAACCCTTTTCAATGATGACCGTTGCAAAAATAAATAAAAAATTTAATTGCCTTAAATGAAAACTAACGGGTATAATTCAAAAACCAACCAAAATCACTAAACTTTTTATATAAATACCACCTTTTTACCCTTTTTTTACCCACTTCAACCCTATCTCTCTCTCAACATTTTATAAAATCTTATACTTTTTTATAAAACATTCTTCTATTCTTTTCAATGGATCCATACAACCCGAACAACCGAACCCGAATCCAAACCCGAATGTTTTTTCGGTGCCCGGGTACTATCCTACAATGGAATCGAACCCTTTCTCGCAATTTTCCGCTAACGCTTTTGCAGGTTTCCAACGTTCTGCAAACGTTTTTTCAAGTACGCAACAAACTCAAGCGTTACAAAACTTGATGATGCGAAACCCGTTTAACATGCAACCCTTTCAAGCTTCTCAACCACCACAACCCGTTCAAACTTCTTAACCACTAGAACCCGATGAAGACGACATTGAAGTCGTTCCAGAGACGCAACCATAATCTTCTAAACGTAAAAAAGGAAAACAAGTTGCGGTTGACCAAAATCAACCTTCGAAACCGAAGCCAAAACAGTGGACGCCGCTCGAGGTGGAGGCCTTAGCGAAGGCGTATATTAGCACATCCACACACCCCGTTAAAGGTATGTAAAGTTAAATTTTAATTTTTTTTAGTATATACTTTTTAATATTAATTTAATTTTTTTAATATATACTTTTGTTAAATATAGGTAACAACCAAACCGGTGAGGGGTTTTGGAAAGCGGTATTATCAAAGTTCCTTGAGTTAATGGAACAAGGACCATATCGAGATCTCGACTCGATTTCGGAGGTACATAATAATTTATCAAAGTGGCGAAAGATGAATCCGGTCGTGAACCGGTTTTCGGAGGTACATAATAATTTATATACAAGTGGGCGCCATAGTGGGATGAGGGACGAGGATGTCTTCAAAGCGACGATGGATAAATGCAAAACGAACCAAAGAACCGTTTTCCCACACATTCGGGCTTGGGAAGTTTTACGAAAGGCCAACAAGTGGGCGCCGATTCCGAATGAGGTTGAGATGGCAAAACGACGGCGGCTCAGACGCAAGATGTCAAATTAATTTAAACGACGACGCCGAATTTGATGAAGAAGAGTACGCCGTACGAGAGGAGGAACGCCCCCGGGCCGGGACAAATAAAAAAAGGAGGCTGCTACAAAGAAAAAAAACAAAAAGGGGGGCGATTCGAAGATGGAGGTGTTTATGGCCCAATTCAAAGCTTACACGGAGGTGACGCCCCAAAAGGCAAAGGTGAAGGAACGCTTGGCGGAAGAAAGGGTACGCGTGGCGGGAGAAAAGGTTTGGGTGGCGGAAGAAAAGGTTCGGGTGGACAAAGGAAAAATCTAACTGAAGGAATGAGACATAATGACGACCGATGTTGAAAGTTATCCGGAACAGAAACAAGCTATTTAAAAAAATGCAAGAGAAAATCATGAAAAATTATGAAAGTTAGGAATTTTTTAAGTTTATGTTTTTTTTTAACTTATGTAATGTTTTGTTTTTTAATATTAATGAATTTATTTTTCTAAATTATTTAATAAATGTTAAAAAAAAGTTGATGAATTAAAAAAAAAAAACTTGGTGGGGTAGGATCATCCTCCTATTTCCAGTGTTTTATCATGGCGGATCATCCTCCAAGGGACTATGATGTGGCGCCTACGTGGCGGATCATCTTCCAAGGGAGGACCATCACCATACAGCATAGCTTTATATATACATAAAAAACCAATGATTTTAATCTACACATAACCTACATATGTGTATGTTATACAAAAAGTGAAAATTTTCCATGTTTTGTTTTGAATTCTAGTGTAAGAAACAATAAATCTTATATTTGTAACATTTTCATTTAATTTTTAGGCTTTTAGGATAGAAAAATGGGTGATTCATTGTGTTCTGCGTGTTCTCGCAATATTTAGTGTTCTGCATAGAACCTTCCCCTAACCATATATATATATATATATAACAGATAAAAAAGAGTCAAGTCTAAGAAGAGCTAGAGCTTAAAAAACTATTATGTACTCAAACTTTAAAGTTGGAGTTCAAGATGCAAACTCAGTTGTTTAGCTCGATCTTCGCTCATTACATCTCTCTTCGTGTTATTTGGAAAAAAATGTATAGAATGACATAATTACCCTCAATCCATATATTTAGTTTCTTGGACCAAAGTCAAAGTATACTTGCACACAGTCAAGAATCAAGACCGCCTAAAGTTGGATACTTCCATATAATCATGGTATCAAATGGAATGTATCCTAGCGCTATTAAGGTGTGTTGATACGATGTTCCTTTACATGTTATTGAGGATTCAAGTTTCATGATGAACATCATGTATGAGAGTAAAATTATAGAGTGTGTGGTTAGTTGTTAAAAAAATAGTTATGGATCCCAAAAGTCTTTTTGCCTTTTTGGGTAATTTTTTAAACTTAAAATTTGTTCTCTTATCCATTGCTAAGACTCGTCCGACGTGCACACAAATCTCAACACTAGAAAATCCCCAAAAGTAGGTACCGGTACGGTACCGAAAATGTCAAAAGTCAGTACCGAATTGGTACCGCAAATAATACCCGGTTCGGTAAATTCGGTACCGGTATCGGTTCGGTACGTACCGGATACCATTTGCTCATCCCTAATAACAACCTTCAAAATCCAAACTTCGCAATCCGAGTTTAGAATATTTTCTTAACTAACATGAAGTATGTAGATGAAAAAATATTTGATACCAGTTAGAAGTCGAAAATTGCAATTTGTAAACCCAACATTTCAAACGTATAGTTTTAATAGTTGATAGATTTTAAAGACACATTCAATATAAATCAATTATTCATAAGGCTAAAACTTAGGTTCAGTACAGATGCCTTCAAAACAAAGTTTAGAACATTTGAAAAGTCGATGACACATATGGGTGTAAAAGACAGACATCAAAATATAATTCAAGTATACCATTACACAAATACATGATACGTTGTAGTTAAGCACCCATCCAAATATGCAAATAGAGATGAAAACTGGTAGTCCACGCATGACCTAAATAAACATGTACAACAAACTCGTTAGCGTAATGCTAAGTACACATCCATATGATAACTACAGTGTTCAAAATATGTTTAAAAACTATTACAAAAGACCATTTAGCATTCAAATATTGGGTCCATATGTTGTAAGGTTATGAGCCATACAGTACTTCATTGTGACCTCTACTTCATACATCATATAGTTAGCCTAAGGTAGGTGTAGAACACGCAAAAGCATAGGTTCTACATACCGCCACAGTATGTTTACGATCAATCAGGGCTTTATTAATGAATTTTCAACACATCCCCTAATTTTGCAGCAAAAATCCACAATTATCACCAAGTATCAAATATTTTCACACAATCTAATATACTGCACTAAATGGTATATGGACCATGCTTCATTCGCCGGCCCCGAGAATTCGTGTACTCTGTTCGAACTCAAAAAAACATGCCCTTAGGCCTTAAAGAAATTGGATATTAGGCGGTCTAAACCTAATGACAGTGGACTAATAACTAATCTCATAAAAATAGTTTTGTAAGTGGCCGGGCCTATGTTGTGTTTATATGGGTATATACCCTATTAATTTATTTTTTTTAGATTTAAATATCGGATTTTTTTTTTTAAATAACGTGCCCTTCGAAATATCGGCCCTGGCCGGTGGTCCTTCCCCCCACCTTCAGGGCTGGCCATGTTCATTCTGATATGTTTTTAGGGTTTTGACGAGCTACAGGTCGGTGCATTTAGCTCCAATAAAAATTATAAAGTGTTTAGTTTATAAGCTTATAAAATGATTTATAAAAATTGATCAACCCTCTATTACCCTCTCCCTTGCCATCGACGTTGTGAAACTGAAGATAGTCACTATATATCCACAATATATCTAATCCATTGATGTGTTGAAGTGATCTTAAAAACTAACTAATGGAAATTGAAGGAACTAACTCCCATTCATGTTTATCTCTAACCAATTAAACACCTCTTAGTTAAACCGACTAAATTTTGAATGCAATTTCGATGAATTTTCTAAACGATAATAACTCTTAACCAGTATAAGAAAAGAAAAGTGGATAAAACTTACAGTGTAGTTCTACTTGTTTCTTCAAGTAGACTTAATGGTAAAGATGGTCTGAACTAAGGTTAGACCAAATAGAATGATTCCAGCAACTAGAGCAATCATATTCCATGGACTGCTAAAGTAAGTCCTCTTCATGTTTGCTATATTTTTTGGCCAGTAAGCATCACAGTATTTATTCAGTTTTACCCATTGTTCTTCGTAAAAGAAATCCGGCAATATAGGTCCTTTGCATATGCCGTTGATCATATTAGCAGCTTCATCATTAGAACCCAAAGCGTTGACAAGGACTCCCGAGTCTACCAGCTTTACAACATCTTCTTGAGTATCCACTAGTGTATCCATGGCATACGCATATGATGTAACATAAGTATGAGTTTGACCTGACTGCTCGTAGGCAATGAGATTTCTTAAAACGATCTCAGTGGAATCGTCAATCGTTAATACTGGAATTCTAAGAGTAGGCTTACTCCAAGACCAGAAAGACGAGGGAACATATTCCATCCCCATAAGCCATGTTGGATCTTGCTTAGGTTTGAAGTTCACCCCTGCCCTGTCTAGATTCACAACCGAAGGGATTGTTGAGTTGAATGTACCTTTTTTAATGTAATCTGGAGGATTGTAACATTGATGTAGAAGGCTAAGAATATGATGAGTATTATTAACCGATATATTATCCATATTTATATCTTTTGTAAAGATGTTGGCATAAGCTAGAAGTGGATAGATAAGTCCAAGAAGGGAGGCATTAGGACTGAATTTCAATACCGTGCACTGAAATATTTCATCAAGAATAAAGAAAGGGATCTGGTTTTCTAGCAACACCAAATCACGAGCTATGACATTGCGTTGCAATAGTCCTTCACTTCTTACTTTGGTAAACAACAAGTATTCAAGTATGAAACACGCATCCATAATAATCATGTCGGCAATTTCAGCATCACTATAGGCCTTCGTCCAAACATAACAGGCCTTGATTTGTTCCATTGAAGCGTACACCTTTTGTACACATAATTTCAATATTTCCTCTTGTGGGGATTTGGTACGTCGCATTAGGTCAATTAGATAACTTGTTTTCCTCCCTTCAAATGCTTGCACTTTCTCATCTTCTCTATGCAAAGGTCCAATAGAGACCACCTGAGGGTTGAAAGAACTTGGGCTCATATCACGTAGTGTACGAGGTGCCATGTAAATTGATGGTGAAATTTGGCTTATATGGCTCTCCTCTTTTTTGACACGATCAAGAAGACGTTGAACGACGCTGTCTTGAGTCATGTCTGCATCCACCAACGGATTAATAAATGGTTCCGTATTCTAGTACTAAAACAAGGTTAAAAGTTTTTATTCAAAATAAGAAAAAAAAAACAGAAAACATAATTAACCTATAAGTTAAACCACTTACAACTTCCATATAACATGTCATAACCCGTTTAAAACTTTATGGCAACCTATTAATGAACCGTTGACGCATTTAAAATGTTTACAACTTCATTACAATCTGCGAACCAATTCAAATTAACGGATTACATGGGTCGTGTTTAGGTCACATGGTTTTAACTTTTAATTGTGTCAGGATTAAGATTGATATCTTTAACATGAATAAGTATGTGGGTAATGTTTGGGTTCATCATTGTAGCATGCCAACCCGCCAACCCACCGGCCTTCCGCTTGTCACCCCTAAGATATTCCAACATTATGACATGATGTTGATTAAAATTGTTTATTTTTTCGCAAGAATTTTTCACCAAATAATTTAACAAGTATCTGACTTAAACAAAATCATAACTCTTAAGTTTTAACTAGTGATAAGAAAATTAGCTACAGATTTTTGACCATTTTGAAAATCACCGAATTGAATCAATTAACATGTTTACCGGGTGCCATATGCATTGGTGAAAAGCGGTTCACAGAATCAAGAAGACTTTGCATGGTTTCTTGACCAATCGAGTCTACTTCTCCAAGCTCTAAATCGCCTCTTTCCACGGTGAATGTTCTTTCTTCTGTGATTCCGAGTTGGGCAAATCTATATGTATATAAAAGTAATCTTGAGAGCTATATTATGATTTCTCATTTCATTAGTTGACTAAGAGGAGAAATAAAATATTACAATAGTAGTTGGCATGTTCATTTCATTAGTTGACAAGAGGAGAAATAAAAAAATTACAACAGCAGCTGGCATATTCTGAATTAAATAGCATATTTAATATCACAAGATAACAAATTTAAATAGTATATTTAATACCACTTGTGCCTAGTGGTTTGGGTTCTACAATAGAGACCCAAGTTCAATCCCTATTTGTGTCACTTTAGTGGATTAGGAAATGAACAAAGTCTAGCCTTCTTGCTGAATCCTGAGCCCACCCGGGTTTTCGTCCCACCGTGTGTTATGTCAGAGAGTTCTGCTCTTGTGGTAGCACAACGACTGTCAAGTGGCAGTCAGCAGTATGGTTTCCTATGGGAACGCCCAAACCAAACTCTGAAGTCAGCATGAGCCCGGTTAAGACAACATAGTCTGGCCAAAGTGGTGCAACGATACTCTCCAATTTGAGAAGTGCACTAGCTTAATACAAGAAAGTCACCGTTCCAAAAAAAATAATAATAAGAGAAGACAGGCTGCCGTTGATTTTTTTCAACCCAAAGAAAAAACTTAAAATCACAAATGCATGGAATTAACTATAGGTAGCCAACTATATGATTTTAACAATTGCAATCAAATTTAGCGTTTAATCGAGTTTTTTTTTTTTAATCAAAGATAGCCTTTTATTCACATCTAAATGCACTTTACATCAATATCGCAGGTAAGCGAGCTACAAGCTGCGCCGCTACCCCTTTCTGAATATGTCAAAGGGTGGTGGTGTAGATCTGATCAGCTCCGTTTACTTGGAGATACATAAGGGCACAAGAGTACTTAGAGTGTTAGGAGTGGTTAAACACTGATGTTGGGTTAAAACACGATGCATTTTGTATTAGTTGTGTTGATTTTTAGTGTGTTAAACATGTTAAATAAGTCAGGATTTTTAGTGCGTACCATAAAGTTTATTGTTTATTATAAATCATAACTTAAAGTTTTATAAGTGAAAGTAATCATGTAATTAAAGTGGTGAATTGATATTAATTAGGATGGAAACAATTTACGTGATATGTGATAAAGATTAAGAGTTTCATACAAATTAGTTTAAGTGAACATTGAATGGATTATTAATTGTTTTTCTTTCTTAGATGATTAAACAGCAGCCCAGCACATGAGAATTGAGGATATTACTTGGGCTTTGGGCTCATAAGTAGAAAAGAAACAATTCAAGGGATTTTGGAGTCCAGTATGGGATGGCACAACACTGGAATTAGAGGTAGTTATTATTTGTTGACGGCAGAAATTTTAAGGACATCACTTTTCTTGGAGCAGAAGGGACGAATTGGACATTATATATATCTCAAATCACTTTATATTAGAGGACCTTCTACAGCCGTCATTGGGGGGGAACATTAGGAACGAACCGAGCATCACCTTTCATCATTCTCTTCATCTCAAGCCAATCAATGACATCTGACCAACTCGGGATGACAACCGAAGCGGGGAAGACTACCATGAGCGGCTAAACTTTTTGTGACTTCTGCCCGGATGAACGTTTACACGGTTTGATATAATTTCCTGTTTTTCTGATTCTTGTAAACTGGTACAGCTTGACCACTTGTGTTGGATTATTGGTAAACGTTTCTTGTGTTTGAATTACTTGTCATTTATTAAGCGTATTGGTAACTTTCTTGCGTTGTTAGCGGGTTGGTAAATTGGTGGGTAATTGATACAATCAAACGGGTTATTAGGTTGCATAGTGAATCTTAAAAACTATCCCTATTAACTAATCAAATACATTAATTCCGAGGCCATGTCTATGTGGTGTTTTGAATCAGAAAACATATTTTTATATTAAAACGGGTATTCGGGATTCCGGGTGGAGGTTACTTCTTCTCATCTTGATAACACTTTTCGTGACAAATTGTGTTTTCTTTTAAATCTACAAACAAACCCCCAATTTAGATAATTTAGTTTTAATTAATTTTTTTTAACACTAACCACAAATTCCCCGTGGATACGATACCCTACTTACGCTATCTACGTAGTTTAATTAGGTTTTTGCATGACCCTTACGACAGTCATCAAACACCCTAGAGTGGCAAATCAAAAAACCGACCAATCAGAGTGCGCCATGTCAATCAGTCAAAAGTTTTTAAACTTAGCTGAAAACTGTTGGCAATGGTTTAAACAATTGCTGAGTGGCAAACTTTTTTTTATTTTCTGTTTTTTTTAAAGAGTAAAATGCACAGATAGTCCCAGTGGTTTGGTAAAATTTCACCCTTAGTCCCTAACTTTTAGAAATTACACCATTGCTCCTTGTGGTTTGACAGTTTGTTACGCAGATAGTCCCTGGAGTGGACGGGGGTTAGTTTTCTCAGTTAAGTTTGTGTGAAATGACTATAATACCCTTAATATAAAATAAAATAAACTAATCAAGTATTAAATATATAAAACATATATGTATATACACACACTTACTGAACCACCAGAAACCTTCATCTTCATCTTCTTGCAACCATCTTCTCTTTCACAACGGTCCACCACCTGAACCTTCTCCCAACCACCACCTCTACAGAACCACCACTCCGGCGTCACTCACTTTGATGTATCACCACCAATTTAAAACTCAAAAACCACTGAAACCCACCAATGACCCACATCCAACGACCACCGGTTAAACATCACCATCCACCATCATCACCGTAATTCCCGTAAAACATCCAGTTCTGCCACCCTGCGCATCACGTTCAACTCCACCCAGCCATCCATCGGTGTGCAAATCATCCTGAACCTGCAAATTAGACTTCCATCGGTGTGCATCCTACAAATCACAGAGCACCCCCCCCCCCCCAAATCGTGCACCTCCATAACCCCCAATCGTAGTCGTTTCACACGGTAAAACAATTTGCCCTGATTTAATTAAACCCCAATAAACCCTAAATTTCTGACAAATTTTCATAGAACCTGTCTCAAATTGTACAAAATTTGAAATTTGCAGGTGCTGGGAGCTTCATCTTGAAATCTGTTTCAGATTATTTGTACGATCGGTGGTGGAGGGTGGTAGGGTTGGTGAAGGCGACAGGGTGAGGTGGATAGGGGTTGTTGATTTGGGGATGGGTGGTTGATGGTGGGAGCGGGTATGGGTTTAGGAGGCGGAGGTGTGGTGGTGGAAGGGGATGGCGGTGGTGGGGAGTGGTGATGGCGGCAGTGGAGGTGACGGTGGTGGTGGTTTTTAGTGAGAGAGAGAGAGAGTAGAAAGAGAGATATATATGGTTCAGTAAGTGTGTGTATATACATATATGTTTTATATCTTTAATACTTGATTTGTTTATTTTATTTTATATTAAGGGTATTATAGTCATTTCACACCAACTTAACTGAGAAAACTAACCCCCATCCACTCCAGGGACTATTCGTGTAACAAACTGTCAAACCACAGGGAGCAAGGGTGTAATTTCCAAAAGTTGGGGACTAAGGGTGAAATTTTACCAAACCACAGGGACTATCCGTGCATTTTACTCTTTTTTAAATTTAAGATAAAATGGAAAAAACATCAACTTTTTATAAATAAAAATAAAGCATTACATTTTAAATAAAAATAAAACATTACATTTTAAATAAAATCTAACTTAAAAAAAAACTAAAAATCACAAGGCCATCCATATTTTTTTGCGATCTCACGTTTTCTAGCGAGTGTGATTTCCAACATCGCAGGGTGAACATTGTCGGTAGGCCGATTATACGTCTCCAAGTCCTTGTCGAACATTGTTTTTCGCAACGCCTCTAGTTGCTCATCCGCCAAGGTCAAGTATTTTTCTTCTCGTATACGTTTAATTACCATTATCTCTTTTTTCATGGCCTTGTACTCTTCGAATTTGTGTGTTATATCTCTTGGGTCTTCGTTTCTTGAAGACAGCCCTTTGCCCTTTCTCTCCTTTCTCGTTTGTTGTCTTGGCGAAGGATCCTCGTTTATGTCGGGAATTTCCCTTATCCGAATCCGCTCGAGATTTCGACATTCGGTGATCCTCGTGTATAATTTCCCGAATCCGAAGACTTTCTTTTTTGACCCGAGCCGGAGCTTTCTTCATTCAACAAAGGTACCGGCGACCACTTTTGATTTGTTCTAACAATCTCCCAAGCCGCAATATGAGCAAAAACAATTTTTTCTTTGCTTTTGTAATCCTTTAGCGCTTGCTTCATTACATAAGCATCGTCATTCCCGCTAGGACGTAAACGATCCTAAAATAATAAATTATCAACAACTTAATCCAAATATTTCGTTAAAAAATAAACCGTATAAAAAAATATTACCGCTTGATGATATAGACCGTTGAATGTGTTAATTTTTGTTTGCATCGTCATCCATTTTGATCGAACTTGGTGGTGAGTTCGGTTACTTCCTCCGACCGTTTCATTGTAGTGGTTTAGAACTTTCTTCCAAAACTCATCCGCCTTTTGTTGATTGTCTTTCTTTTTATTCAAAGTGCAATGAACAAAAGCCTTTGCCAACGCCTCTTCTTGTCTAGGCGTCCAAGTTTCCCGTTTCGCTTTTCCTTTTCTTTCCGGTTCGGCTACATTTTCGTTCACGGGATTTTCGTCAACCGCGACATCTTCATCCTCATCTAACTCTTGTTCTTGGGTTTCCGGCACGAACTCCTCATCGGAGTCATCTTGTACGTCTCTCGGTGATTGTGACCTTGGGGTTTGAAAAGGTCTCGGTGATAGTGAGCTTGGGGTTTGAAAAGCAAACGGGTCAAAAGCATTTTGGGCTTCTAGGGAGTAATCATAATAACCGGGTCGAGTCATCGTCGGACCGTGTTGCATCCAATTTTGGATGGGTTGGGTATCATAACAGAAAAGTTGATGCATGGGTTGGTTAAAATAAAATGGAGGTTGGGTTTGATTCGCAAACCCAAGGTGCGGATGAAACGAGACACTAGAACCACCCGAACCACGTTTATCTTGAGCCCTCGACTTCGAACCGGACCCTACCATTTTTTTCTTGCCTTCACCTTTGTTTGAGCCTTCCATTTTTTTTTTTTTTTGAAAAGATTTGAGAAAATTATAGTGAAATGTGGTAAAAATGGATGAGAGTCATGTTTGGAGAAAATGGATTTGAAATGGTTAATTTATAAAAGGTAAAAATGATTTTTTTTAATCCCCAACGGCTATAATGCCGTTTGAAACCATGGTCCCCGCGTCGGCATGCACACCCCGACCCTCTTGATTTTCGGCATCGGCAAAGGGTTGGCAGCGGTGTTTGCCGCGCGGTAAACCCCTTTGCCGAAACCTTTGCCGACTCCACTCCTAACACCCTTAGACCACTACCAAAACACCATTGTCCAGGTCAGCACTACATCAGTTTTCTCCACTAATCATCTACTTGCATCAATTTGTTGGATATATGTATGTCCGACCTTAATTAAAGTCAACGTAACTAACTCGGTACGATCCGAAGAGTTACACGTTGGTACACGAATCGTATATGTTCACGATTAGGTAGATTATTATTTGTGAAATAATAATAGTGGAAACCCAAGAGACACCTTTTTCTAATAAAAGGATGTTTAATGTGGAAACCCAAGAGACACCTTTTAGAATAAAAGGATGTTTAAGGTGGAAACCCAAAAGACTTTTGATAATAACCACCTTCTTCTTGGCCGGTTCTACTCGGGGTATCTTGTGCTCGGTTGTGAACTTCCTACTAGCGAGGATTCGTTGTAACCCGCGTGTTACAATTCCGGTGTAGTCATCAAAGGTTGATTACTAAAACCCTCTATGGTTGTTTATTCCGTTTATTTGTTTATACGCATATAACCTTGATCCTGATTGGGAATATTTATTAATCGGATTAATAAATCAAATAATTTATATAATCGGCTTTTGGTAAATTATATAAACCGCTTCCGCTATTATTTTGATACCTTGATTCCCAACAGTGGTATCAGAGCCACGGTTACACGCGTATAGATGGTAAAGTTATAATTTTGATCTATGTTTCATTTGTCAAAAATTATTTGTTTTGACAAAAGATCAAAAGCTTTTGGTTGTCTATGGATTGTGATGTGAATCGAGCCCTAGGTTATGACCTTTGTCATGGTTGTATTGGTTATGGTTTTATTTTGATTTTTTTTTCGGATATTGGATCCGATGTAATAGATAGGATTAGAATAAATTTGGTTTATTGTATTTTTAAATTTATTATTGTAATCCCTCGAGTACAAGATCAAGATCAAGATAAATGGCGAACAGGTACCATGAAAATAGAGATCGCGGGTCAAGTGGGAGCTTTCAAAAATTAGCTTTTGAAACCCTTTTGACTAGTTCGTTTCGTTTCTGGCTAAAACGAAACGGCCAACCTATTAGGGGCTCGATTCGATTTTTATTATTGTGTTTTGTGGTTGTGTTTTATTTATTGTAAATAATCTAGATAACCCAAAATAAATAAAATTTTCACAATCAAGACAACGGTTTTATTAAAACAAGTTTTATAAAACTGAAAAGTATACTTAATAAAAGAGTTTTATTAATATTTAAAACAAGATCATTCGCGATAAATCGACCGACATAGTTTAATAGGGTATTTAAAACTATATCGCGCGAGCGTGGAAAGGAGTTTCTATTATCACGAATTATATAAAATCGGATTTTATAAACTATTGTGTAACTCGCCTCATGCTACGAGTTATTCAAAATATTTTTTGGTAAATATTAAAATAAATCCCAAATTTTAAATTGATGTTTTATGCCACCCTTAACGAGTTAACACTTCATTCTAAATCGAACCCAAATGTTAGTGCTATACCCTGCATCTGGGCATCCATCATGAAAGAAGGTAATCATCGCGTTTCCTGTGTAACATAGGCCGGTGATACAGTTAATAGTAAAGGACAAAACATCGCTTGTTCATCAAGTGGGCATAGTTGGGGTTAAACATACATCGTTTTAAGTGATAACCCCAAATGGAGAGTTGTGTAGTGGACACAATTAACAATCGTTGTTTACCTACATAATCATACCAGTGGATAGTGCTTAAGCCAATTCACTGTCATATGATGAATCGGGATCTCATCTTAATTAAAAATTTTGTTTTTGGGTCATAAAATTAAATTAAGATATTTAAAACATAAAATACTAATTAATTAATTTTAAATTTTGTAGATGTCAACTGAAAACAATTCCTCCCAATTCTCTCTCAAGTCCATCTTAGAGAAGGACAAACTGAACCACTCCAACTTCATGGACTGGCACCGCAACTTGAAAATTGTTCTCAAGGCGGAGAGCAAACTGTATGTTCTTGAAACGCCAGTCCCTGATGAACCCATCAATCAGCAAACTGTTGCATATAGAAACTATGCAAAGCACTTTGATGACTCTATGAAAGTCTCATGTTTAATGTTAGCATCCATGATTCCTGAACTTCAAAGGACCATGGATGACAAGATGGCATATGAGATGAATGAGCACCTGGTTGAAATGTTCCAACAGAAGGCTCGTCATGAGAGGTTTGATGTGATGAGATCACTCATAACCACTCGTATGCAAGAGGGTACATCAGTTAGCGCTCATGTGCTAAAAATGAAGGCATATGTTGATCATTTGGCTCGTCTGGAATCCCCCTTGAGTGATGAGTTAGCTGGGGATATCATCCTCAACTCATTGCCTAAGTCATATGATCAGTTCACTATGAACTACAATATGAATGGGATGGAGAAGACACATGCAGAGCTGCATCAGATGCTCAAAACTGCTGAGGTGAATATACCCAGCAAGACTGCACCAGTGCTGATGATCAAGGAGGGTCATGTTAAGAAACCTAACACCAAGAAAAGGGGCAATCAGGGCAAAGGGAAGGGCAAAGGCAAATTAGTTGCAAACAAGAAGCCTCAAAAGGATGCCAAGTGTTTTCATTGTAATGAACTGTGCTAAGTATTTAGCTGAACTGAAGCAAGCCAAGGCTTCAGGAGGAGAGTCCTCAGGTATATATGTTATTGAAATCTTTTCTTTTTCTGGCAAAACATGGGTGTTTGACAAAGGATGTGGTTTTCACATTTGTAATGCTTTGCAGGGACTAAGAAAGATTAAGAAGCTGAAACAAGGCGACTTGGAGGTCCATGTTGGTAATGGACAAAGAGTTGCTGTGAAGGCGATTGGAGAATATGTTCTTTTACTTCCTTCTGGTTTAGAACTTGTTTTGAACAATGTTTATTTTATTCCTAGTGTTACTAGAAATATTGTTTCGGTTTCTGCTTTGCATGGACAAGGTTTCAATTATCGTTTTAATGGTGAATTTATTTCTGCTTATTTTAATGATGTATTTTACTTTGATGCAAAACCAAACAATGGAATCTATGAGATAGAAATCCAAAACAATAACATATTATGCAACATCTCCCATAAACGTAACAAGTTGGACTTTAACGATACGTATATGTGGCATTGTAGACTTGGACACATAAGCGGGAACCGTGTTAAACAGCTTAAAGCCGCAGGAATATTAGATTCTAAGGGTTCGGAAACGTTTGGCAAATGCGAATCATGCTTAAGTGGAAAGTTAACAAAAGCACCTTTTTCAAATGTTGGAGAAAGAGCTAATGATCTGTTGGGACTTGTACATACAGATGTATGTGGTCCATTCAGAACAATGTCAAGACATGGAGAAAGATACTTTGTTACATTTACTGATGATTTCAGTAGATATGGTTATGTTTATCTTATGAAGCATAAACATGAGACATTTGAAAAGTTCAAGGAGTACCAAAACGAAGTAGAGAATCAGCTAAATAGAACTATTAAGATGCTTCGATCAGATCGAGGCGGTGAATATCTTAGTCAGGAGTTCATCGACCATCTAAAGGATTGTGGAATAGTTTCACAGCTCACCCCACCTGGAACGCCACAACATAATGGTGTGTCTGAACGGAGAAATCGAACTCTATTAGATATGGTTCGATCAATGATGTGTCGAACAACCCTCCCACTCTCCTTTTGGAGTTATGCTCTAGAAACTGCCGCAAAACTTGTGAATATAGCTCCAACGAAGAAGGTTGACAAAACGCCTTATGAGATATGGCATGGAAAGAAACCAAAAGTATCCTATCTCAAGGTCTGGGGATGTAATGCTTATGTCACTCTAGAATCTTCGGATAAACTAGATCCCAGAGGCGAAAAAGTGGTTTTCGTAGGATACGCTAAAAGGATCGGTTACCTTTTCTACCACCCCACTGAAAATAAGATTTTCACTAAACGCAGAGGCACTTTCTTGGAGGAAGAGCTTCTGGCACGAGGGATTGGAGAAAACCATGTGGATCTTGAAGAAATTCGAGAATCACAAATGACTGAACCAGTTGTTCAGACAGAACCAGAAGTAACTGATCTAGTTGTTGAAGTTGAGCTTGAGAGGACTCAAGAAACAACAGAAACACCAAGTGTTCGAAGAAGTATTAGGGATCGTCGTGCCCCTGAAAGGTATGACGATATCTTCATGATTGATGAAGCTGAACCTGCTACTTACAAAGCTGCAATGTTGGATTCAGAATCCCAGAAATGGCAAGAAGCCATGAATGCAGAGATGCAATCCATGTATGATAACCAAGTCTGGGATCTGGTTGATCTTCCTACCGAAGGTCGGACTGTAGGAAACAAATGGATTTTCAAGAAGAAGACCGACATGGATGGAAATGTGCAAACCTACAAAGCAAGGCTTGTAGCAAAAGGGTTCAATCAGACTCAAGGAATTGATTATGAGGAAACTTTTTCGCCAGTAGCCATGCTTAAGTCTATTAGAATTCTACTTGCCATTGCTGCATATTATGACTATGAGATATGGCAAATGGATGTCAAGACCGCGTTCCTTAATGGACACTTACTTGAAGATGTCTATATGGTTCAGCCTGAAGGTTTTGTCGATCCAAATAATCCTAATAAGGTGTGCAAGCTAAATAAATCCATCTATGGATTGAAGCAAGCATCTCGCAGCTGGAATCTTCGTTTTGATCAGAAAATTAAAGAGTTTGGCTTCATTAAAAACGAAGATGAACCGTGTGTTTACAAGAAATCTAGTGGGAGCTATATCACTTTTCTAATTCTGTATGTAGATGACATACTAATCATTGGAAACAATATCCCTATGCTAAAAGATGTTAAGGCTTGGTTGGGAAAATGTTTCGCAATGAAAGATCTTGGTGAAGCCGCTTATATTCTAGGAATAAAGATTCATAGAGATAGATCAAAGCGGTTATTAGGTTTAAGTCAAAGTACATATATTGATAAGGTCATACGACGCTTCTCAATGCAAGACTCAAAAAGGGGGCTCTTGCCCATGGCACATGGAACCATTCTTAATGGCGAGCAATGTGCTAAGACCGAAGAGGAAAAGAAGAAAATGGAAAGAGTTCCATATGCTTCTGCTATCGGTTCCATCATGTACGCCATGTTATGTACCAGACCTGATGTCTCGTATGCTCTTAGCATGACGAGTAGATATCAACAGAATCCAGGAGAGAGCCACTGGGCTGCAGTGAAGAACATTCTTAAGTACTTAAGAAGGACGAAGGACATGTTCTTAATATATGGAGGACTGGATGAGGAGCTATCAGTTAAGTGTTTTACTGATGCAAGTTTCCAGACTGATCGTGATGATTCAAGATCACAGAATGGATATGTTTTCATTCTGAATGGTGGGGCTGTTACTTGGAAGAGCTCGAAGCAAAGTGTGGTTGCTCAATCCACCTGTGAATCAGAATACAATGCTGCATCGGATGCTGCTAAGGAGGCTGCCTGGATGAAGAAGTTCATTGCTGATCTCGACGTTATGCCTAGCATAAAGAAACCAATCGAGATGCTGTGTGACAATACTGGTGCCATTGCTCTTGCAAAGGAACCAAGGTCGCATCAAACCACAAGGCATATACTCAGAAAATTCCACTATATTAGAGAGATAATAGAGCGTGGAGACATCGTAATAAGCAAAGTTCATACAGATCTAAATCTGGCTGACCCCTTTACTAAGCCTCTACCTCAAGCTAAACATGAGGAGCATGCTGGAAAAAATAGGGCTTAGATTTGCTAGACAGTGGGCATGATCTGTAGTTAGTATTGGTGTTTTAATTTTGAACTACAACAGTTACATTGAAATAGTTATTTGATTTATTGGTTAAATGCAAGTTTAATTATTTTGTAACTGTGTTCGTTATTTGTATGTTTATATCCTTGAATAAGCGTATTCTAAAATATCCGTAGTCGATCAAATTACATGGGAATGAACTTGAATGTAAGACTATTGTGAATTGAGATGATTGTATTCATGAGATGAATAACTCAAGAGTTTGAGAATCAAAATTCACATATATCACTAGGGAATGATATTGGATGTGACTCGCTTCAAAACGATCTCCATGGATCTAAGTCATGAGATGTTTTGATATTGATATGTTCAATCTGTCCTTTTTCTTTAGGCGCATATTAAACTACATTGATCAAGGACAATCTTTGATGTTATCTAACACTGTCCTGAAACATGGGTAGTAATCCGGGTAGCGTTGGGAGGAATCCAAGGTTAAGTGGGAGTTGTATGGTGCTGATGGAATTCTGTACTTCTATGGGATTAGAAGTTTAGACATTTTGGCGCCCTCGTTAACTCAAACTGGAATAAACGCGTGGCCACGCTCGGACTAAGAGTAGTTCGTTAGACCACTTTGAATTAAAGACGAAAATAGAGAATGGTTGATCACTATATAAGAATGAATGATCCATGTCTTATGATCAACGAATGTTCTATACAGAAGGGACTTATTGATAGAATTATCAGGGCTATAGTATTTGGTTAAGTAAAGTGTTACTTGAACGCAAAGAACTAGTTGACGACTGTAAAGTGTCATGCCGTGTTAGGAGCAGTGCGATGCAGCTAGGCGTCCAACTCTGCACTCGTTGACTCATTTAATTAAAATCGTCCAAGTGGGAGATTGTTGGATATATGTATGTCCGACCTTAATTAAAGTCAACGTAACTAACTCGGTACGATCCGAAGAGTTACACGTTGGTACACGAATCGTATATGTTCACGAGTAGGTAGATTATTATTTGTGAAATAATAATAGTGGAAACCCAAGAGACACCTTTTTCTAATAAAAGGATGTTTAATGTGGAAACCCAAGAGACACCTTTTAGAATAAAAGGATGTTTAAGGTGGAAACCCAAAAGACTTTTGATAATAACCACCTTCTTCTTGGCCGGTTCTACTCGGGGTATCTTGTGCTCGGTTGTGAACTTCCTACTAGCGAGGATTCGTTGTAACCCGCGTGTTACAATTCCGGTGTAGTCGTCAAAGGTTGATTACTAAAACCCTCTATGGTTGTTTATTCCGTTTATTTGTTTATATGCATATAACCTTGATCCTGATTGGGAATATTTATTAATCGGATTAATAAATCAAATAATTTATATAATCGGCTTTTGGTAAATTATATAAACCGCTTCCGCTATTATTTTGATACCTTGATTCCCAACACAATTTGCTAAATCACAGGAAATACATCACGCTTCATATGCATTAAATACCACAACCAGTGTATAAATTAAATTAAAAAAAAAAAACTTAACTAAAATAGTGATTGGTTATATTTTGAAATGACCCACCTCTCCGGTATATAACTTCATTTGGCTATTGAATTTTAGAGGTTAGAACCTAATCACTTCGGCACAAACCAACATGTTTATATTAAATTTATTTTAATAGTAATAGATATATTGTAGATACTTTTTTTATTTAATTCTGATAAAAAATAATAGTAGTTTTGTTTTATATGTTAAAACAATTTCAAACGTATCGTAATAATAATATATTTGAATATATATATCATGTACCATGAAAATGATGGCGTATCCACCGATAAATGGTAGTTTGAGAGCATTCACATTTATCATTTTTCATTCTATCTTCAAAATTTAGAAAAAAAAAATAGCAAAAATATCATCAAGTCCAATCCATTATCTTTATCAACCGCCCCTAAGATTTAACAAAACTCACACACTCCCTCCAAATTTAAAAAAAAATAATATTCATCCCTATATCATCTCTTTCACACCCAAACATCTATATATAATCTAAAATTTAGTTACATGTTCTGTTTTAAAATCAACATTTATGATGTTTTAAATGCAGTATTTAAAATAATATTGATTAAAATAATATATTACAAATTCATTTCAAGTTAAAATTTAGTTACATGTTCTGTTTTAAAATCAACATTTATGATGTTTTAAATGCAGTACTTAAAATAATATTGATTAAAATAATATATTACAAATTCATTTCAAGTTAAGAGAGACACGAAAAATAAACACATACCTTATATGCTCGAAACGTAGTTTGGATTCGAGTGACGGAATAATACTGATTATTAGAAGTAAGAAACTTTGATTTATTCATAACTGGATATGTTTACCTTAGCATCTTTTAAATCAATGGAATCCTGCAATAAGGATCATTAGCCTTTAAATTTCCTAAAAAAGAAGCTATGCTTTGACTTTTGAGGTGAATACGACCATTTTCGAGCATTAGCATCCAATTTGTCATTTTTCTACAAGGACTTCTTAAAAATTAAGAGGTACAACTAGAAAGACTTAGTATACAACACATGATGCGTTTATTAATTATGTTTTAGGGGTACATTTGTCTTCCAACATGAATATTAAATTAATATCTTAATTCTAACCGATTATAAGTAATTGAAATGGATCTCTAGGGACTATAATTAAATGAATGTTATGACTCATCTTAAATTAACAATTATATAGCAATCAAAAAGTCATCGAAAGTTTGAAACCATTTGTACAAATACATGTATAGTAAATGACAAATATAATACTCTCCCATGTGAAGAGTCTAAGTTAATTGTTATTCTAAATAAAATTATGCATTGTTATGAAGACTCATAATTAACAAAGACAAGGAGTCCATCAACGTAAATTTTTTACTCCTGCTCTCTTACCATTGTTATATATAAGGTCATTGATCCATTAGCTTATTGTTGCATCACTGTGGAGTGAGTTAACATCATGTAATTAGTAACCACCAAAAATACGAGATAAATTACACCATGTCAACAAAAATATGATTGGATGTTAATTAATTACATGAATTAATCAATGATAATTAAGTTTATCGACGATGGATGTTTAAGATAGTCTTTTTATATGCATATCAAATTAATAATTGTTTTGATATAATGTTTTATGTAATTTATTTTAAACCTAAAGCAAAATCTGATATGGATATTAAGATAGTCTTTTTATATGGATATTAAATTAAAAATATAATGTTTTATGTAAAACCTAAAGCAAAATCTGATATGGATATTAAGATAGTCTTTTTATATGGATATTAAATTAATAATAAAATAGTTTAACGAATAATGAAATAGAGGTAAATTAGAAGTCTTTAAGTTAAAAATATTAAATGGAATTCAAAGAGAAGTAATTTACCTATTTAACTTTAACATTAATCCCTGTTTACCCTTTTTCTCAATAACTCCTTGGAAACTAAAGAGTTTCCTACAACTTGCAATTGCAAATTTATCAACTATTATTTACTTCCTTTTCACATTCGCATTCACATAACACTACGTCTACGAAGTTAGATACATCCAGGGTTAAAGAAAGAGAGAGAGAGTGGACGGTCGCCGGCTACATTACCCGGTGGTCATCTGTTACTCAGGACATGACGACGAGGGTGATGGGGGTAACATCACCGCTCAAGGGTGACATATAGTGACGATGGTGACGGTAGTTCGCCGGTGGTCAGCAGCCACATCTTTGAGTGACGACTAGGGTTCTGAAGAACGACCCGGGTGATGTGATGGGGTAACGACTTCAGTCAAGGTAAGGTAACGGAGGATCGAAGGTGGTATACGAAGTGTCATCCGCATTTTCCGCCTGCTCTCCTCCTCTACTCCTCCGGCAAGGGACTCCTTATCACTTTTCGAGGTGCGGTTGCTCTATTCCCTGCTATTTCTCTCAACTGGTATGTTTTTTTTCTTTTGTCTTTATCTGATTTAGGGCTTCATACGTCTTTAATAATTGGATGGTTATAAAAAAAGTTTCATGCAAATATATGTATTGAATATGGTTATATGCAATTCCTTTAACTGTTTTATGTATTTTGGAATGTTACTTTGATGAGCAATTACGGACCATCTGAAACATAAAGAAAGGGTTCCGGCCACGATTCTGACCGGATGTCGCTTATATGGAGATAGTCGTGCACGATTAGTTGGTTTGTTTGTTTAAATACTCATATACATCTCGCCTCTGATTGGGTTCAGATCTTTTTTATTCGTGTCATAGGTCTGATTGCAAGGGGTTTTTCTTTTCGTATTCTGATTTGGTTCAGGTACGTTTTTATTTCCAGTTTGTTTAGTCGCATTATTTTGAGTTTTGATGTAGAAAGAGTTCGTGGAAATAATAACATATTCGGTGGTGTTACAATTGGATATTTTGCTTTCACTGAGGAACACCAGTA
Organism: Helianthus tuberosus; assembly: GCA_030545235.1. Classification (NCBI taxonomy): domain Eukaryota; kingdom Viridiplantae; phylum Streptophyta; class Magnoliopsida; order Asterales; family Asteraceae; genus Helianthus; species Helianthus tuberosus. The sequence continues at coordinate 173,545,622 of CM060351.1, forward strand.
ACCGCGTGGATACAGGTGCATTGCCTCCGTTTCAGTTCAGCTATTTGAGAAATGTGAGTTTCATACTTTCATTGGTTTTCATTTTATTTGATGTATATGAATAAGAATGCGTAATCATAATGTTTTTAGTTACTAAATTTGTGGTCTGTTTGTTCTAATTGTGGAAGAATTGTTGTGCTCTGCTATTTCTGGTCTAATTTCTTCTTAATTAGTTGTCTTTTTCCTTGCCTGCAGAGGAAATCATTATCTGAGTTTTGGCGGGATTGTCCTATTGTGAGTATATATTTTAGCTTATTTAATGATTTGTTTATTTTGTGTTGATTTATTTCATGATTTCATCCTGTTTGTGGCCTTTTAATGAATGAGAGCTTTTTTGTTGAATGTGTTAATGAATGACAAAGAAGATTGTTACTAACAGATCTTTTCATTTTTTTGAAGCTGGCTGATAATTCAAAGGAGCATAATTGCATGCCTTATGAACATTATACTGCAACATTACTTGCAATATGTTCATGTTATCAGTATATTTGTATTCTGTCTTCAAGAAATACAAGCAACTAACTTCGCTTACCATTATGTTCATCATTTGTAAACTGGCTTAAAATAATCAGCAAAAAGGCCTTGAAGGAAAACCCACAAAGAGGAGTTTAACTCACACTTCATGGGTATCTCATCAAGCAAAGGTCGTGAAAGGCAAGGATGGCATCCTATGACGGCCAAATCTACAAATTTGTTGCTGCTACTCCCATTATTCATTCAATGGTCTCATTCACACTTGATCACAATAAGGTTGCAAATCATACTGCTATAATGCTATACTATGCCAACTCTACAATATAATTTTTTAAGCAAATAAGATGAATAGCTTTTGGTATGTACACTTTGACACCATATATCTTTCACTCATTGTTGCATTCTAAATCTTAGGTGGTTCATGACGAGTGCCCACCTACCGAATAAAAGAAGCAAGTTAGTACACAGAGTCTTCCCTCGCCCAATTAACCTGCTTTGCTTCGCTCGCTTCCGTTTTGTTTCTATACTTTATTGGTCTTATAATACCTTTTGTTTATATTCATGGTAGTTGTTGATATTTTTACTTAGCGTTAAAGTTTATGTATAAGAAATCTATGATGTTAATAATGGCAGACTGGTTGTAATCTATTTTGTTACTGTTTCATGTTTCTTTACGTGCATACTGCAGTCGCTACACTCATAAGTTCGTTCACTTAAAAATTTGTTTATGTGTGTTCATTTACCTTCATTTATCTATGTTTAAGTTCGTTTAATAGTCATTTCAAGTTTTTAGGCAGTTACAATTTAGTCTGGTTTTATTTAATTTATTGTAGCATATTGTAATATGATTTAAGGTTTTCATATGGTAGTGAGTTCTCTCAATGATTTTTATGGGTTAGTCATGTATGGAGAGTCATGCGTGCACATATGTTAAGATATTTGATTTGACTAACTCATAGCCGTTGCTTATGTTTACTTGCTTAAACCTGTTGTAGACAAGAAACTACTAAGGGGAAGGGCGACTACATGGGCATGCATTAGCGGCAGAAGATTTCGTGAATTATTGAATAAAACCGGAAGCTTTATGAACTCCTTTAAGGTTTTTTTTTCTGTAATGTATGTTTTTAGACTTGGCATACATGTTTGTTCTTAAACACATTCCGCAAACAAAGTTTCCTGTGCTATGCACGCCTTAAATTTTGTGTGGCTGGCTTATGGTACAAGCTCTTATGACGTTTTGTATGGCTTCACTTACATTGTCTTTTTGCTAATTACCTTTTATCCATGCATAAACATTTTTCCCGAACGCACCACAAAATGAAGGACACTAACTGTTGGTCATGCCGTGCATCGCACGGGCCTACCCTCTAGTATATATAAAAAAAGAAATAAATAATAAAAAGGAGAGAGAAAGAGAAAAAATAAAAAAAAAATCAAAAGATAGGTACGGTGCATCTCTTTCACACCCATACATTAAAACCTATATAAATTAGCAAGTTTTCTATGCATAAGGACTTGTACATTATGCTTTGCACATTATTCAAAAAAAAAAAAACTTAGACTTTTTAGTTTTAACCCAAAGGTTTGTATCTTTTACAATTTTAACCCTACATAATTTGTTTTTTTAACTTCACAACTTTTGTCACTTATACTTTTCATCTTTCGCAAATTTCCGTTTTACGTATAGTTCTAAATTTTTCGAGTTAATACGACGCAACGTGCATGTGTGGTTCAACGTTTTTGCCTCTATTTTTCCATGTTTGACAGGTTCATCGCAACACGCATATCCTAGATCAAGTCAGTGTTGGTGGTCGATCACGGTTGTGTGACATTAGTACTATTTGACACCGTTTTACGCCCCGCTGCAACGCGGGGTGTGCTTTGTGGGTTTTTCAAAGAAAAAATGGTTATGCATATGGTTGTCGTAACGTTGGCTTTAGGGGTTTTCCAAAAAAATGATTTTTTTTTACTTTTCACCCAAAAGTATTTCATAAATTACTTTTAACCCAAAACTTTTTATCTTTTGCAATCTATCTTCATAACTTTTTTTACTTCCAACTTTGTTCCTTTATAGTTTTCATTTTCCGCAAATTTTGCGCTTTATGTTTGGTTCTAAATTTTGTGACATAACACATCACAGCGTGCGTCTTTGGCTTAACGTTTTTACGTTTCGTTCTAAATTTTGCGAGTTAACACGACGCAACGTGCGTGTGTGGGTGAACGTTTTTACATCGTCTATTTTTTCCCCGTTTGACACGTTTAACAACATGCGTGTGTGGGAGAACGTTTTATATCGTCTATTTTTCCCCGTTTGACAAGGTTAACATAATGTGCGGGTCCTAGACCGACTTAGTATATAACTAAAGAATCCCCGCCGCATTGCGGCGGGTCGTAATCCTAGTATATATAAAAAAAGAAATAAATAATAAAAAGGAAAGAGAAAGAGAAAAAATAATAAAAAAGAATTCAAAGATAGGTACGGTGAACGCCTGAATGGAATACGGGAGACTTTTTAAAAGAGACTACACATTCACATATCCCTTTGCCTATTTTGCACCCCTCCATATAGAGTTTTTCAATTTCCAAAAAATGTCTGATCATGTTATATCATATCCGACGGTTTCGATACATCTTGTATAGGTCTATATGGGGTGTATAGCCCTGCCCTGTATAAGACTCTTATAGAGGGCATATGGAAGTTTTTTTTCTTCAAATATCTACATGTCTCATATAGACATATACGGAGCGTATAGACCATTTTACCGCTGATTTGAGGGTCATACGAACCCAAACTAGAGGTAAAATTGACTTTTTGACCACACATGCCCCCTGTATATGCCTCATATAGGCATGTATTAGACGTATATAAGGGGTAAAATATTCTTTTTTACCACACCTCCCACCGTATATGCCTTGTATAGGGGCATGTATAAGTTTTTTTTAGAAACATGTTTATACAATATTTATCATCTTAGCAAAGTTTTATAAAAAAACAAGCAATTAAAAAACATTGTTGAATTAATCGTCTTTTAATATCATATTGTATATTATCGTATAGCATCGTAACGTATATTGATGTATCGTATTATATCGTATAGTATACTATCGTATTGTATAGGTATCACTATTGGTATGGTATGGTATGGTATGGTATGGTATGGTATGGTATGGTATGGTATGGTATGGTATAGGTATAGGTATCAGTGTGGTATGGTATGGGGTATCAATTGCCACACCCGCTCGTAGGCGGAAGCGCAAGGTGTGATCGTGATTGATTCTCATTGCATACGATAATGTAAACATACTAAATGAATAAAACAACTCCACATGCCATTGTCGTAATAGTTTCGAAACACGACACAAAGTTAACAATATTGTTTACAACACTTCAAATGAAAATAAGTTTTCAAAATGTTATACAACATAATGCAAATTTTTAAAGTTCAAGGTTTTGTTCACTATATCACTGCAAGGAGGCGGAATCTAATGAGCAAATCCTCCAAAATATGGCATGGAGTTCCAACACTTGCTATCTTGATACGAAATCCCTGCATAGTCCACTAATTTCCTGAAATACATGTAAGTTTAAAAACGTCAACAAAGATGGTGAATTCATGTAGATGTTTTTGTATGAAATGAATCTTTTAAATGTCAGATGTATTTGTATAAAATCCGGTATGCAAAGCGTCAATGAAATTGTTGATCATTATGTTTACCTTGGACATTAATATGTGTGACGACATAGGAAGCAATACAACTCTTGATGATTTTTGTGTCGATTACCCTCGACTGGGACACAAAAGCACTCTTCCGTGTGGGTCCCATGGACCAAGAGTGGGGCTCGCCAAAACCCAGTAGATCTATCCCTTCTGTTCCTCTGTCTAAATGTCATTAACGGTGCTTAAGTACAACCCCATTCGCACATCATCTAAGTTGTTCCATTTCCTAGCTTATCATACCACCTGTACATGTATCTCCCCCGAAAGTTTAAAAAACTAGAAAACGTTTAAAAGAAGGGACATGAACTCACTGATTGCCTTCCTTATGTAAGCTGTTAGAAACCAAATGCGTTTTCCTTGTATGTGACACAACCTACAAGTGTCCTAAATTCGTTAGCCACTTAGGCTTATGATAACTATGTACAAGTTGTCCAGCTTGAATGTGTATTAAGTTGTATGGAATTATTATGTATCGACTATGTTTTTAGATGTAAAAATTTTTAAGTTGTTAATATATATATTTCATAAAATATATATTTTTGCATATTTGTGAGTTGTATGAACGGACCTAGCCCTCTTGTGACTTTGTCCCTCACACGAGTATTATATACGTGTCCACGACATGTGTAGGGCCGAGCCCCTTGTAGTCGGGTCTCACACATTTGTCTAGTTGACGACGTTAGCAGATATATTATATATTCTTAAAATATATTTTCTTGTTTAATGTGGTCTTGGATTCACCTTTCAAGTGTATGTGTATATATGTTTTCAAGTAAATATATATGTAATTCAAATTCGATGGTGTTAAAAATAATATATTCTTAACTTGTTACGTATACTTATACTATTTTATGAATTCATGTCTTGGTGTACCTTTGACCAAGTCAACGTAGATGTATAATTATGTTAAATAATATTTCCAATATTATTTTAGTATAAAGATACTTGTATTTTCACTAAGAGTATACTTTGGCAAGTATACATTTATTCAGGCGTAAATACCCATGTATTTGTATTTAGTGACGAAAAATTATTTCTTGTGCTTTTTATATTTCGCGAAATTATATTTCTAAAAAATAATATTTTTAAGATTAGTTTGTTATATATATATATATATATATATATATATATATATAGGTCGGTTAACGTACAATACCACTTATCCTACATTACGTACGCGATATTCTCAGCCGTAGGATCTTCAGTCCATCAAACTAATTTAAATCATTAAATTAATCATATTAATGTATTCAAATCTTGAAAAAAAAAAAAGGTTAAAATCGTCACTACGATATCTTAATCTCTGTAACTGACGGAGATTCGAATCTTATATTCAAAATCGTATTCGAAAATCCAGCCATTAATAAAAAATCGATCCATAAATCAAATACAACAACGTAAGATTCTTATTCACCAACCTCCTTCTTCGATTCCATATCTGCTGATTTTGGAAATTCTGAACTGAAACAACATCGATATACCGTCTATCGAAGAAGATGATGCAGGATGAAAATTATACTATGCGAAATACATATTGAACGTGGGAAAAACCATTGAAAACAAAAACAAAGGTTTTGTTTTTTTATAGTGTGCGAATTCTTGTTTTATACATGTGATTTTAAAAAAGGTAATTTTGTTTAAGATTTCTTATAGTGTGCGAATTCTTGTTTTATACACATGCGATTTTAAAAGAAGATAATAATGTTTGAGATTTCTTATAGTGTGCGAATTCTTGTTTTAAACACATGCGATTTTAAAAAAAAGTGATATTGTCTGTGGTTTCTTAAAGTGTGCGAATTCGTTTTCGAATCACATGCGATATTGAAAAAAAATGTTGCTGATGATTTCATGTAACTTTGTCCCACGATGATTAAAATGCAAAAACAAAAAATTATGAATTCATAATTAAAATAAATATAAATTAACTATTTTATATGAAAAAATGAATTTAATACCGATGTGACTGTAATGTGACTTGTAATGATCAATTTTACCATAAATACTGTTGAACTTACCACCCTACCTACATAATAAATTTACTATTTTAATATAAAATACCTAGGGATAACTACCTTCCATATTAAGACACTGAACACAAACACACACAAAACACACCCCAAAAATGTCATCTGAAGATTCAGAACAAATAAAAAACATTGCAATAAAGGAACTATTGTCAACTCGCACGTTGACAGAAATAAGCACCGATGTCTCTTCTCATTTGATTCTTGATGTGCAGGGAAAGATTCTTGAAGAAATCAAGAAAAATCAAGAGATGTGGGAGAGACTACTTGAAGAACCACCATCAAGCTTCAGAGACGCAGCTTTGGATCACATAAAGGAACAGTCTCGAGCTGATGACTTAGCCTTTTCTTTCCTGAAAGATGCTTTAAACATAGTGAAAGAGAAGATGGAGTTCAGCTCGGCTAAACGTGCAAAATCTTTGTTTCAAGTGACTAGATTTCTGTTTAATCGTTTTATGGTTTTAGTTGTGTTAAACAATAACATCAACTTTATATTTATGTTTTTGTACAAGTTTTGAAAACATCTTATGCTTCATTATTATATAAATTGCATGAATGATTTAGACATCTTTGTCAAAAAAAAAAAAACAAGATAACTCAAAATCGCATGTAATAAAATGAAATAACATGTTAAACTACTTATTTACTGATGCATATAAAATCGCATGTTTACATACTAAATCGCATGATCGTATGATATAAACTCATATGTATTAAATCGCATGTTTTTCGTATAAAATTGCATGTACAGTAAAAAAATTTAATCTTCCTCATCTGAAACCTCCTCCCACTCATCTTCTTCAGTGCCATCATCACTACCTCCACTGTAATATTCAAACTCATCTTCCTCTTCATCGTCTTCAACCTCGTTGGCTTTGTGTCTGGGATCTTTTTCAATCTGGACTCCCTTCATCTTCTTTTGTTGTTTGCCTTTCAGTATCTCGCAAGTCCGAATATCATGACCTTTTTCGTTGCATACACTACATGTGCTTGACCTTTTTCCTTTGCGGCTGATCATTTGTTCCTTCTTCGATTTAATCCTTTTATGCGAGCCACGTCCTTTGTTTCTTATACCAGCCGGCACACAGACAGTAGGAGGTGCATTAGTTACTGGTTGTTGGTAATCAATCAACAGTAGAAACTCGATAAATTAATACTCGATTATTTAATAAACTCTCTAAGATAATATTTTTTGCCGGTCCCGACTCGGGGATAGGGTGCTAAATTAACAATTCGCTAAAATTATAAGATAATACATTTTTGATAATTTCTTTAGACCCCATATAAAATATAAATTAATAATTCCTTATATATAGCATATTACATGAATGATTTATGAAGGTTTCTTGAAAAATGACTCAATTGTCTTTTGTTTTTTGTTGAAATCAATTTCCCCTTGAATCTCGTCTCTAATTTTCCTTAGCATGGTAAGAACTTCTGGTGTTGTTTTCGCATAGCTCAACAAGAAATTGTTCAATGTGATTGCCGCTTTAATAGCTTCGTTTCGCGAAGGGGGTTCCATTGTAGAACTTTCATCATCTTCTTCATCGATATAATCTTTATTAATTCCAATAACGCTTTCAATAATTTTTTCATCAGTCAACAACTGTGCAACTACATTTTCTTCTGGGTGAGTCAAAACATCTTCGACATCCATTGCATTAAGTGGAAGCTTGAAAGGTGTTTGTAAACTAAGTATTCTACTATAAATTAATAAAATATTAATTAATATATAAATTAATAATTATTAATTTATCGATTAATTAATAACTCTTTTAATTAATAAATTTTGGTGGTCCCAAGTGTATTATTTTATAGAGTTTCTACTAAACTTTGAAAACCGGTCAAACTTTGGATCAAGCTGCTTGGTTATACGACTCTGATCAACTTTTTCATTAATCTGCTTCATTTGATCCATGACTGAAACAAGTTGATCAAGGTTGGAAATCAAATTGCTAACCAAATACTCCCATGTGTAGATGATTTCGCGAGCAATCTGTTTAGCCTTGTGTTGCTCATCCTTATCATCCACCTTTACATCGAACGTGGCGTTTAATTCATTCGGAACCACATCCTTTGTCCATCTCTTCATAACATATTTGTTTGGTATTTCTTTAACACCAAACATCTTGAAAAGAAAATAGATGTGTTTACATAGGAGCCCATTTATATTCACCAATTTATACATATTTTAGTCCCCCATTTTATGCGTTTTCGGCCGTAAAACCGTCATTCGGATACTTAATCAAGTATACTTTTGTTTACAGGCCTAAAACAGCATACCAGACAAGATGATAGTGAAAACGAGGATTTTCCGGGCGAAACGGCTGAACTGTGAACATTCTGTGGAAAATTCTGACCTGGGCAAGTCGCACCCCCATGCGACTGGCGGCACCACCGTGCGGATGCGACAAAAAGACCCATCTCGGTGATGCACCCCCGTGCGAATGGTCGCACCCCCGTGCGGATGCGACAACAAGACCCATCTCGGTGATGCACCCCCGTGCGAATGGTCGCACCCCCGTGCGGATGTGACAACAAGACCCAGATCGGTGATGCACGCCCGTGCACCCCATGGCACGCCCGTGCGAGATCGAATCTGGTCAAGATCTGATGACGTCATGCGGTATGGTGCACCATACCTCCAATAATGCAAAAAGTGCACGGTCGTGCCATAAAGTGCACGGCCGTGCGAGATCGAAAAAATATAAAAACCTGCAGAAACATTCTGCTCGATATTCTGGAATTTTGGAGAGCAATTCAGGCGATTTTCAGGCTCCGGAGGCTTTTGCTTTCACCCGGATTCAAGCCACATTGTCCCGTTTAGCTCGATTACTATCCGGATTCTTAATCTTATGCTTGTTTATGGTTTGGTTTTCTAATCTTTCCATGATTTTGTTAATCTTTCAAGCATTTAGATTAATGTTTATGTATTATTGTAGCCTTTGGGCAAAAACACAACAATCCCTTGCTTGATTACAGCCATTAGTGTGTTAATCTTTGTTTGTAATGACATTTGGAAGTATTTTCTATGATTATCTTTGATGATTAGTTTGCAACCTTGTTATTGATATTGATTTCTTGATTATAAGTAATTGTGTTGGATGATTGGTATTTGGTTAGTTAAGATAGTTGAAAAATGAAGCTTAATTAATCTTGTATTAGTAAACTTTGAACTTGGTTAACTAGTTTAGCTTGGTTTAAATGTGTGCATCATGATACTAGAAATGGTTAGTGATTTAATAAAATGTAATTATTGTTAATCAAGAAAGCTTGCCGTCACGGAAGGACCTTAACGGGTTAAATGGTGTCGTTATAAATTCTTGCCATGATTTGTTAGCTTAGTTAGTAGTTTAGGCCAAAATTGCTATCTTGGTGAATTTGTGTGCAAGATTTGTAAGATGAACTCGGTTGTGATTTAATCTAGTTTATGCTAGTCTCGGTGGTTGCATTGTGTTTATCGATGTCGCTTTCCTTGTTTAAGTGAGGTTAGAATAATCCTAACGGCTGACTAACTTATTTTTAAGAGATTTTCATAGACATTTATCAATTGCGCGTTAAAGAACAATTTTAGGTGGTTAAAGTGTGTTTATCGTTTTAACTTTCCGAATGATTGTCATGTTAGGATTCCCGAAAGGGATACTAATTGTCTTAAAATGGAAAATTGACCGAATGCTTCTAGTGCCAAAACTTACTTAGTTGACATGCTTTGGTTGTGTATTAAGCAAGGCTATTTATCTATTATTTACTATGTTTTTATAAGTATTTGTTTATGCTTACTTTAGTGTTTAGAAAATCACAAAACTTATGTTTTTACCGGTAGTTTAGTGACAAAGGTCTAGTATTATTTCTCCGCCCATTTCCGTGGATCGATACTTGGTTCTTACCGATACTTTACTACATATATGACGGGGTACACTTGCCTCTTTCGTGTGTGTTTTGATGTAAAAGTAATAATCACTTTTATAAATTTAAAACCAAATCGTGTGTAATTTCATTGCAATATTATGTATATATACGCACACGTCACCCATACTATTCAAAACGCAAACAGCTACACTGTGTAGTTACATCATTTTCAAGATTCTTGAAAAGAAAGCAAAAAAAAAATTAAAAATTAAAATCGCATGTGTACATGAACAATTTCGCATGTCTAACAAAATCATTTTATTCAATTAATTTAAAATCGCATATTGCAAAAATCATGTTCCGTATGAAATTCGCATGTGGGTTTTCAAAATCGCATGTTTTAAATATATATGCTATATTACCTCTAATAACCCATCTCCATGAGTTTTAAAGTCTTTCAACGATATCCTTATCTGTGGACCTCGATTTTGGTGTCCATCGGCAGGCATTCGGTAATAGTTCCATATATCTCTGTTTGCTGATCAAAGAATATAGACCTGGTGTATATCTTAGCAGCATCTTTTTCCAAAGTAGTTTTGCTCCAATCATCAGGCTTAGTATATCTTGAAATATGATCACTCTTTCTGTGATTGAACCTTTGGACATCCATTGCACCGTCAAAATGATTCATAAACTTTACAAGAGTGAGTTGTGAATTTGCCATCTGGCAAAAAAAAAAGATTCTCGCTCTCTGATCTTGAAGTTGTTCGCATGAGTCCAGACATAGGCTAATGCCGGTAAAAAGCTGGAATCCACATGTATCTCATCGCAAACATATCATCAATCCATTTATTTTGTGTGAGACCATACTCAATCATCAGTAACTTCCACTGTCTCTCAAATTCTTCAGGCTCAATGGAATCAGTCCATACATTATCGCACATCCTCCTTTTAAACTCATCATTATTGCACAACTCGTGTCCAACCTATACATATAAATGATTTTTATACCAGCCTATAACGAAATCTATATTATAAAAAAACGCTAACGAAAGCCAATATAGCTTGCTATACCTTATCTGCCACTTTTTTTCATTATGTGCCACATGCACAATCTGTGTCTTCTGGTAGTAAAAACCTCCTCAATAGCCTGTTTCATCACAGGGTCTTGGTCCGTCACTACAACCTTTGGCTGCCGTCCAAATGACTTTATGAATGAATTGAGAAGCCATTTATAAGAGTCAATGCTCTCTGATGCCAACAACCCAGCTCCAAGGGTTACATTTCGACAGTGGTTGTCAATCCCAGTGAACGGAACAAACACCATCTTGTACCTGGAATTCCATATAATTAAAGATTTAGTACACATGCAAAGTACACATTGTAACATACGAAATAGATAAAACATAACATGCGAAATATACAGTATAACATGCGATATATTCATCACCTAATCTTCAATGTATGCGATATTGCAAGTTTATGAAATCATATAACATGCGAAAAAAATTAAAAACCATTTTATGTAACACTTACTTGTTTGTCTTGAAAGTTGCATCGAACGATATCACATCCCTGAACTCCATAAAGTTACGCTTGCATAACCCATCGGCCCAGAACAAACCAGTTAACCGTTTGTCCTCATCAACAGAATATTCAAACGAAAAATCAACTAAATACAGTTTTTGTCGGTCAACCTATTGATCACCATGTCAGCTTCATATTCTCCTATATAGCTATTAATTCGAGTCCTAAAGTTTCTACAATCATCAACCGTGGCGCCAACATTCTCGAAACCACCGTAACGTTTCCTCATTATATGAAAAGCTTTGACAGGGCCAAGGTTTAGAGTGCCTAGTTCCCATATCATCTCCTCCTGGACATCTAACAATTGTCTGTACGCTGTCAACATATGAATATCGTTTGGACATACAAACTTATGATTATGGCCATCAACGAATCTCTTTACTGTATATGACCTACCATCCACTGTCACACCCCAAAAACATCGTAGCGGAATATAAAACGTAGTGGTGACGGAAGTTGGTGCCCATTTATACCTTGTCGGACGATGCACTCTTTTGTTGGACTTTTTGACATATTTTAAAACATAAGTATTAAATTTTACATTTTAAAGTCACGACACAACCACATAAGTTAAGTTGTTTTGATCCTCGCGGATCTTATTACAAACGTCCCAGAAAGTTTAAAAGATGTCCAACATATTTAAACGAAACGACATGCATCATCAAACACAAGATACGCCATGAATTCCCGAAGCCGAACTCAAGTACCTGTAGAACACGTTAAAAATCAAGTGTCAACACAAAGGAAGGTGAGTTCACGTATTCACTTACAACCAATTTTATTCCAAGGAAAACTTTCATAATAGGTGTTTATTTGAAAACATCCATATAAATTTTAGAAAGTCCATTTTACTTCCTTAATAAAATCCATGGGCCTTCCGTCGGTTCATCAATCCGACAACTGTAATATATTGCCCAAGTTTTGTATATTAAATTATTGCGCCAACTTTCAAACTCGTATGTTAGCTAGACGATACGAACTATATATTAACCATGCAGGGATAATCAAAGCTAGACAATAAACATAATTTAAATTCATCGTTTGACTTGACACGGGGCGACCGGTCACGACGGGGTTGTCAACCCGATAGATCTACCAACAATTCATCGTGTGCAATACTTAAATGATTAAACGACATCAAGGGCACAAGGTCCTCTTGAAGGACAATATGATGTCTGCCTCACGTACAATATATATATATATATATATATATATATATATATATCCTACTAATATGACAATTTAATACACGACGTTGTACGAATTCCCCTTACTCTCCATCATATGAGACCCAGTCAAGAATTCGTCCCCAACTATACGGTCATGTTTCACTTAAGAAATATCGTACTTACAATATTCATTCATCAAAAACGTTTTACTTCGAAACGTTTGACTTATCAAATCTTATATATATTTTCAACGAAAATATATATATTTTATATTAAAAGGTATGTTTTATTTCAAAAACATTATTAAACCCTTTTAATGACGTGTTCTACCCCCAAAATATATACAAAGCAGTAAAAAGAGGGGTTTAGTGACACTCACCTTTGGGTGCGTATTTTAATATCGCAATCCCAGATATTTATTTTCTACACGTCCTAATATAGGAACGATTCTAAATCAATAAATATAACACAAAAATCCTAAGTTTCTCCGTTTCTTAGAATTATCACATAACTTTGAGATTTTCTCGAAAAGTTGTCATTTTTATTATGTTGCCACGTTAATATATATATATATATATATATATATATATATATATATATATGAGTCCATATACATACATATATATATATATATATTTATGATTTTTGCGACTTGAACGATTTTATTGGTGACCATTATTGTATAAATCCGTTAACTCTCCCGTTTATACGCAATATATCTACGATTTGCGTGTCGTAATATATATACATAAACGTTCTTATAATTTAACACCGAAACACGCGAAATATTACTAAATTATCTATTTTGTCATTTTTAAAGCATATATATACATAAAATACCATATATGTATCAAATTTCATGCTCGACAACAAGTTTCACGTCTAACACAATTTTCACTGTTTCTACCGCACAAAGCGTACATGCATACATGCGTAAGCTAGATTTCTAACATTATGTTAAAAACTTAACATATTTTCATATTCTTATGTTTAAATCACATGACACATTTTGCCACATAAAGTTTACCCAAAATTTTACCCACACTAGTGTACATTGAAAAATGCGTATTTTAGTGATTCGGTAACGTTTTCGGGCGTCGGAAGTCACGTACGACCAACCAAACACCAAGTAAACTTAAAATCAGTTAAAATACTTATTTTTAGACTAAAATCATCAGTTTATTTTCTGATCTAAATTAGTTTTATAAAAATCACTCAAAAAGCCGATTTTTGACCGTTTTAACGTATAGTTTTGCGTTAAACGTTACTATAATCATCCCAACTCGAAATGACTTGATATTTTAACACAATACATGTTATTTACTGATTAAAATAATAGTTATAATCAGATTAGTTCAGTTTTTGTATATGTCACATAAATCATGCGATTTCACATATTTTACAACTTTTAATGCACCATGTACAACATGCAAAGCTAGCAAACATTATGACAAAGTTATAAGTCACTAAACACTTTAAAATAACTTCATTTTAGTGTTTATAATCTGCTCATAACCGATTTTTACTCAATCACACTCAAATCATCTTTTTAAGATCATATATCATCATGCATGTTTACTTATGTGCATCTAATGTACTCCTACAACGTTATCATCATCATTTATGTTCTAATCATTTTCTAGAACACATTAACATCATGTTTTTACAAAATATAACACACATCATCATGATCATCCAATCATTCAAAATCATTCATGTAAGTATCCTTCACATTTAAGATTATATGACAATTTTTATTTGCATGCACACATGTATACATATATATATACACGAAACACATACACACATATAAACTTCCAAAAATTTACTTTTCAACATATCACTTTCAAATCCTAAATCACTTTAGAACATTCTTATATGACAACTAACACTTCCTTTAATCATCTTATTTTTCAAGAAATCAAATAACCAAGAAACCTTTCATCAAAAATTCAAAATACATTATACACATATACACCCACTCTCGGCCATATATACATACATGCATACACTCATTTGTATTTTATTCAAAATTCATTTGTTTGAAATTTCTAAGTTAATGTTTAAATCTCAAGAATCAAGAGAAACTTTTACTATATCTTTGTCAATATGAACCAAGAACAAGATTTGAAAAAAAATATATTATACCTTCAAGATTCTTAATGGGTTTTAAGACTGGTGATGATATGAAGCCTTATTCTTGCTCAAACCTCCTTGAAATCACCTCTAAACCTTTATGTAAGCTTGAAAACACCTTGGAATGGACATGATCTTCAAGATTTAAGTTTGAAAATGAAAATGGAAGTGTACAAGGGGGTGTTCGGCCAAGAATGAGAGAGAGAGAATGCTTAAGTGTTGTTTGATCTTTGTTATTGATTGTTGTGTAGTTATGGATGCTTTCTCAAGATTAATCATCACTTTACACTCCCTAGGTGTTACAAGTGTCAAATTGCAAGGTTCAAGAGAATGTGGGCAGCCCACATTGCCGCCACACATCCCTTCTCTCACAAAATATATACATACTTACATATATTATATGCATACTAGTTCAAAAACAGGTATTTTACTGATTACCGGGTATTTTATCTTGCGTTTTAATCCCGTTTTAGTGCGTTTTAAATTATTTTTATTGTTCTATAAAAATAATCACTCAAAATTATTATTGAAATAATTACCAGTTGCCTTGGCTGGCTGTGTTGACAGTATTTTGTTTAATTCGCGCAGTATTGCTCGGTACGCGCTCAAGCTCGAAAAATAGAGTTTCTTAGCGTTTTAAATTATTTTTCCACACGGATTTGAAAATTATTATTATTCTAATCATAACAGACTATTTTTAGGATTTTAACACTGATCGGGTGGTCACCGACGTTCGTTTCACATTTTAAACGTTACGCGATAAGCGTTAGTTTTATCGTTGCTAACATAATTTTCATACACATCTAAATTTACCAACACATCAAATATCATATATTAATATCACAGTCAGTCACAAATAGTTATGTTACATGTTCACTATACATATTACTATTGTCCGGTACGGCCTGAGAGGCCGGGTGTCACAGCCTCCCCCTGTTTAGGGAATTTCGTCCCCGAAATTCTACTTTACAGGTTTCGTTTTCGCACTCGGTGGGAAGAGGTGAGGATATTTTTGTTGCGTTTGGTCTTGTCGTTCCCAGGTGAACTCGGGTCCACGCTTAGAATTCCAACGGACCTTGACCGACTCAATCTTACTCCTCCTGAGTTTTTGGGTTTTCCGATCCAGAACCTCCAGTGGTTCTTCGATAAATCTCAGTTTATCGTCCACTTGAACCTCTCCAGGAGGTATAATTAGTGTCTCATTAGACAGGCACTTTTTCAGGTTGGAGACATGAAATACATCATGGACTCCAATCAACTCCTGTGGCAACTTGAGCATATACTCGACTGGTCCAACTCGAGAGACGACTTCGAAGGGACCTATATAGCGCGGGCTCAACTTTCCCCCTTTTCAAACCATACAACGCCTTTCCATGGCGATACCTTCAGCATAACCCTATCACCAACTTAAAACTCCAGCGGTTTTCTTCGGTTATCTACATAACTCTTCTGTCGATCTGCGGCAGCCTTCAACCTATTCTTGATCTGGACAACCTTGTCCGTGGCCTCCTGAATGATCTCGGGTCCGGTCAAGTGCTTCTCGCCGAATTCAGCCCAACAGAGCGGTGATCGACACTTCCTTCCATACAGGGCTTCAAACGGAGCGGCTTTTATGCTGGCGTGGTAACTATTGTTGTATAAAAACTCTGCCAAGGGCAAATGAGTATCCCAATTTCCACTGAAATCAATCGCACACGCTCTCAGCATATCCTCTAACGTCTGAATGGTCCTTTCGCTCTGACCATCCGTTTGAGGATGATATGCAGTACTCATATCCAAACGAGAACCCAACGATTTCTGGAGAGATCGCCAAAATCTGGAGTCAAATCGTATGTCGCTATCCGAAATGATTGACACAGGTACTACATGACGGGCTACAATCTCGTTAAGGTTCAGCTGCTATATCTTCTCCGTATTGTCTGTTTCCTTAAGTGCCAGGAAATAAGCAGACTTTGTCAATCGATCCACAATTACCCAGATCATATTGTGTCCACGCGACGTACGGGGTAACTTGCTGATAAGCTCCATCGTAAGATGTTCCCATTTCCACTTAGGAATCTCTGGTTGCTGCAAAAGCCCAGACGGCTTCTGGTGCTCAGCCTTAACCTTAGAGCATGTCAGACATTTACTCACATAGGCCACAATGTCTCTCTTCATCTTCGGTCACCAGTAAAACTCCTTAATGTCCTGATACATCTTGGTAGAACCTGGGTGAATGGAATACTTGGATTTATGAGCTCCGTTCATAACCAATTCACGGAGGTTACCTTTAAGCGGAACCCAGACTCGTTTCATGAAGTACATTACTTCATCGGCTTTCGATATCAGTTTACATTATAAGCCCTTCAAACCTTCACCTCTCAAATCATCATCTTTCAAAGCTTCCCGCTGTGCATCACGGATTTGATCGGTCAAACTCGTTTGTATGGTCAAACCCAAAGCACGCACACGTAGAGGCTTTTCCCGCTCCTTCCTACTGAGTGCATCTGCAACAACGTTTGCTTTCCCTGGGTGATAACTGATATCACATTCATAATCGTTGAGTAACTCCACCCAACGTCATTGTCGCATATGAGCTCCTTATGATCGAAGATGTGCTGGAGACTCCTATGGTCCGTGTAAATCGTACACTTCGTGCCATACAAGTAATGTCTCCAGATCTTCAAAGCAAACACAACAGCTCCAAGCTCCAAATCATGTGTTGTGTAATTCTTCTCGTGCACTTTCAATTGTCTGGACGCATAGGCTATCACTTTGTCTCCTTGCATTAAAACGCATCCAAGACCCAAACGTGAAGCATCACAGTAAACAATGAAATCATCACTTCCCTCAGGAAGGGAAAGAATAGGTGCACTGCAGAGCTTTTCCTTCAACGATTGAAAAGCTCTCTCCTGCTTCTTCGTCCAGAAAAACTTCTTCTCCTTCTGGGTTAATAGCGTCAACGGTTGTGCTATTCTGGAGAAGTTCTCGATGAACCTCCGGTAATACCCAGCAAGCTTTAAGAATTGCCGCACCTCTGACGGAGTCTTTGGCGCTTCCCAATTCTTTATTGCTTCGATCTTAGACGGATCTACATGTATACCTTTCTCATTTATGACATGTCCGAGAAAATGAACTTCTTGAATCCAAAACTCACATTTAGAGAACTTGGCATACAGCTTCTCTTCCTTCAGCAACTCCAAAATTAACCTCAAATGATGCTCATGATCTTCTTTGTTTCGTGAATAAATAAGTATATCGTCGATGAATACTATCACGAATTTGTCCAAGTAGGGTTTGCATACCCTGTTCATGAGATCCATGAACACAACTGGCACATTAGTTAAACCAAAGGGCATGACTAGAAACTCATAATGGCCGTATCTTGTTCGAAAGGCTATCTTTGGAATGTCTTCGTCAGCAACCTTCAACTGATGATAGCCTGAACGCAGATCTACCTTCGAGTAGTAGCTGGATCCCTGAAGCTGGTCAAACAGATCATCAATCCTCGGCAAAAGATACCGATTCTTGATAGTTAACTTGATCAGCTCCCTGTAATCTATACACATCCTGAAGGATCCATCTTTCTTCTTCACGAACAGAACAGGCACACTGTAACGACTCACACAAAAACGTTTTAAAAACATTCCGTAAGTATAAACCGAACCCCTGATATAACAACTCTCATTAAAAATTACTATTTCTTATTTTAATTTAACCAAAAAGGAAACCCTAATTGAGACACCCAAGTGATTCTACGCAAACCCTAAAATTTTCATAACAATCAGAAGCAGGATTAGGGCCCCTAAAACTCAGGGGGGGGGGGGTAAACCCTAGTTAACGATTATCTAAATTACGTGTTGTCCAAGTTGAATTTTCAGAAACCGTCGACTCAGCTGAGCTAGTCCCACACGTGGCAACCCTATGCATGAAAGTTGTTCTTACGCGGGCTGCCTCAAGTTAGCTTAATTCTCACGCGGGCCGCCTAAGGGACAAAATTCACCTATAAATACAGGAGTTTGGGACTTGATTCTGGGAGTTGAAACGACGTTAAAATTCCAATTCTACGCTGAGATATCGTAGAAATACTCCAATTAACACACACAGGCACTAAATCGACACCGCAATCAGGGTATTAGCACAATCGCTATTACGATTCATTGTCCGATCGATCAATGTACTCAATGGATGTTTAAGTGCCGCCCACATTAGGGTTATACTTTATCGTTCGTCATTAATTTGATGGATCATCGTTAATTCGATGGATGAAGTATTATACTTTGTCGTTCGTCATTAATTTGACGGATCATCGTTAAATCGATGGATGAAGTATTGCACTTTGTCGTTCGTTGTGATGGTTGATCTCGTGAGTTATCGTAAATGCTGGATTGATTACTAACCCAGAATTGTGTGCTTGTTATTAAACTTAGGATAAAAAGGCTAATCAGTAGGCTAGGCTCTGCCTGTATAAATCTGCAATATATCAAGGCTTATTTGTAGACTAAACTTTGTCCGTATGAATCTGCATGATTATAATGTGAGTCATTCTCTTTTTATCAAATTACTTTACAAAACCCTATTTATTTCAAAGTTATAATTACAGGGATTAAGTTTATGTAATCACCATATTACAGCCAGTATGTGGGGTTTTGTATACATTACTTGATAATCTTCACCATTGGGGCAGCCAATGGGTGATATGACCATAGTCACAGACACCATTGGACGGAAGGGCCAATGGGTCGAGTGACAAAGTACTGTGGGTAATTGGTTTGATATCAGAAACATTGTAATCTTCCTTAATACTGTAAATTATAACAAATGTGTCATTTTAGTAAATAGAATGATTCACTCAGTATTTCCCGCTGACAAAACCTTTTTAAAACGCGTTTCAGGTAATTACAGTAGAATGGAATAAGAGATGGATACGGCACTGAAAGGCATCAAGAAGTGGCTTATTTTATTAATTAAATCAAATTAAGAAATATTGTTTTATATAATCAAATTTATCTTTATTTAAGCTACCATTGTAAAAACATGGGTTTATCCAATCTATTTAATAAATAAAATCCGGTGTTTCTAAACTCTGATATTTTTCCTAACTCACGGTTCTGATGAAATTTCCGCTGCAACGTTTTCAAAATTAAATCACCGGTACCATGGGCTGTTCGCGACTTCCGATTCCGTCCAGGGTGGGTCGGGGGTCGTGACAGAAGGTGGTATCAGAGCCAACTCAAAGAGCCACTGCTTTAAGCCTTTAGGTGTTATGACACTAATACCTAATTTTATATAAAAGAGTTAGGAGATTGTTATTACTGGTAGCACACATGATAGCATTTAGACTTGAACTTAAGAAAAGATGCCTTAGTATTAGCTTCACGATAAGCTAAGTACTTGTGTAAAATATGATGGATTTTGGTATGCCATAAGTAATATATTTGATAAAATAATATCACGGGACAACTAAGTCCAGAATCACTAGTTGAGAGAATAATCAACAGTGTTATGATTACAATTACTAGTTGAGAGAATGATCAACAGTAATATGACATGAGTCACTATTTGAAAGAATGATCAATAGTAAATTGACACTGTCACAGGAATCGTCTATTGATCAATATAATAATAAGATATGTTATGGAAATACAAATTTCCTTAATTCTGAATAAAAGCCCTAATAAGATAGGCACTTTTGAAAATATACTATTTATGGGAAATAGAAAATTTTCTCTGGCAAGACTGGGTATGGTGTAGTAGACTCTCCAGTTGTCCAGATATACTGAGGTTACCACTCCGGCGCGAATCGGATAAGACGGGATAGATAATATGTCAAACAAGTGACAAGATTTCCCTAAATAGTATCATGACCAGGTATTTGACTGGTTTTTGGAAATATAAATCCGTTAAATACATTGACCTGACAAATGGTATGTTTATTTCAGTATGTGAAATATATGATTATATAGATATATATATTTATAAGGAATTCCAAAAGCCAAATAGGAATAAAGCACAAGCATATGTATCTAGATTTTTATCAGGAATCTCTTTTCCGATTTCGTTTGATCATCTGTCTCGTAGCTCGTGTGATAAAATAAACAATGGAAAACCTTTAAGTTAAAACGTCATCAAAATAATTTCTAACGCGTTACGCAAGTAAGAAGCATCTAAAGATATAATAATGTAACACATGAAAATTTAATTATCAGTCCATAGAAGTTGAAGTATATCACACAAAACTTTCAAGGCAAGACCTTTGGAAAATATAAATTAAGCACGATAACACCAATAGAAGAACTAAAAATAGCACTTTGCCACATGATCCTACAAGCAACATGAAATTTCGCTGAGATATGTTTTAACGAGATTTCACAACCATCAGTGCACAGTCTAATCGGAGTCATAGGTATTAGCACTGAAAAATGAGTCATATACTTTTGCAAATTCCCTATTTCATTTTATTCGACATTTCCTGGTAATGTCACTTAATAACGATTATCACTCGAAATTCCAGATAGAAGTTCTTATATTTCTTTTGTTGAAAATTCTGACTTCTGCATATAATAAGTTGACTTTCGCAACGGTCATCATATCAGGAGGATTTATTTCCTAGTAGCGGATATTGATTCATTTCATTTCTTGGTAAATCCACATGTTACACATGCACCATTTGTCGTGCATGTGGTTCGTTTAATTTCTGAATTTCCACTGGAGGGATTCATTTTAATTTGTCGTTTTATCCAAACTCAAATATCCTTTAGTTAGACTTGATTTTTGGTACTGTACTCCGCATTATTACAAAATGATAACTCTTTTATATCAAGTCAATAAATTTCTTGAGAAACTCAATTTTCTTTGGCATACATGATTTTGCTGTAACCATGTCCGAACTTTCTTATTAATACATGAACTCGTTGTGATTAAACCAAGTTCAATTGCTTGAACTTGCTCATATTCATTTCAAATTCCCATATGATGGATTTAAAGCTATCATATTCTCCAACAAACACTTCAATTCTCTAGAACTATAAAATGCTTATTTGGTCTTCGACTTCACTAAATCATTTCTTTGATCACGATCACCTTGTACTAACGTTTTCATAAAATTTAAAGCTTGCACTAATCTCATTTATATATATATCATATACGGATATTTATAAAAGTTATCTTAACACAAATCATGTGATAAGATAATGATACACAAATTCTTGTCATATTTTAATATATCTCTTAAATGATTTTTACAACATCAATCTAGCCTTTCGTGATAAATTATTACTTTAACATCTTCAATCGAAAAACATTATATAAAATTTATTTTATATATGGAAACTTACATAAGTGATTACCTAATAGTAATACTATATTCTTATTAGTCACCATAAGGAGGATAAGTAAAAACTTAGTCAATATAAGTAGGTGACTTATAATAAGAAGTACAGAATTTATTGTACATGTGCTTATATTTAACCAAAATGGAAATTTCATAAACTAGGCGCCTAGCTCGGTTGGTTAGATGCGCGAAAGGGTGTGGCCTAGACCCGGGTTCGATCCTGGGGACGGCCAGTTTCACCATTTTATTAGAAATTTTTCCATTTAAGTGTATGTTTAGTTATGTATTACTAATATCAGTTTTATTATTAGTAAGAAAATATTAATAATAATAGTGTTGGTATTATTTTTACTAGGATTATTATCAAGGGTAGGTATTGGATAGCCTAGCCTTAGTTAGGCATGGACTGATCACCTATGCTTAAACAAGGCAGCACTAACCAATATCCACCATGATAATGACTAGTTAATATATATAAATTAAGTCGTCCTATGTATTTAATTATATATGAAAATATATATACATTGGAGAAAAATATATTTTCATAAAACTATATAAGAATAGTCTTCGTTTTCACTTATTTACAACATTTGTAAATACATTCATAAACGTTATATGATTTCAAAATGAAAATAAGTAATCCCATAGAATCGACCCATTAAGTGTAATATATGTACAAAAGTATTTGTACGAATATTTTGTATAATAAATATTTTTACACCTTTATTTATAACTCTCATTTAACGTTATAAATAATAATGATTTCTTTTACAAAATAATATTTTGTAAACATAATAACTTCATTACGGTATTTTGTAATATATCTTACATAATTATTTTACATAATATGGTAAAATACTAAAATAATATTTAAAAGTGGTGACCATTTACATATAGTAAAAATGCGTAACAAATAATATATATTATATAATATTTATATGTGATATCTAAGATACGGTTCAGATAAGGACACAAATAATAATATATTACAATTGCTTTGCAAAAGTATAATATAATGGTTGATCAGGCCAAAATAACTTGTTTTTATTATATTTCAATTTCTAGGAGATAGTATGAAAAATATAGTCACTAATAGTGTGCTATTATATTATTTCAACAAATAAAACAACTTGAAACTCTAAAATGATACACTAACTCTATTGTCTTTTGGTGTATCTTTGCAATTCACTCCTCTCAACACTTTGATTTCTCATATCATAATTATTTGACAAATCATTTTTCATTCTTTGATTTCATTTGGAACCTGTCAATTCTAAGTCTTCCTCAGTTACCAATCAAAGTACGCTTTCTTTTGACAAAGAATTTTATTTCTAAAAAGTCATTCACATTCATTTTTGATCATATATCTTTTGGCTTGAACCTAGTCACTTTGGAAATTTTATCATTTCATCCCATTCGTTTGACATTAATTTTCTTGAACTAATTCAGTTGAACTATTGAATCCTACTTATGGTACAACTCTTATTTTATGTCATCTACCCTAATATTATTTCTATTAACTAAAATGTGACATAAGTTTAAAAGAAATATCATAACCCAAATACAATTAGGAACTGGAATCTAAGATGAAGAAAAAGTATTCCTACTTACTTCAGTAAATCTCGAGGACGAGATTTTTATTAAGGTGGGTAGAATGTAACGACTCACACAAAAACGTTTTAAAAACATTCCGTAAGTATAAACTGAACCCCTGATATAACAACTCTCATTAAAAATTACTATTTCTTATTTTAATTTAACCAAAAAGGAAACCCTAATTGAGACACCCAAGTGATTCTACGCAAACCCTAAAATTTTCATAACAATCAGAAGCAGGATTAGGGCCCCTAAAACTCAGGGGGGGGGGTAAACCCTAGTTAACGATTATCTAAATTACGTGCTGTCCAAGTTGAATTTTCAGAAACCGTCGACTCAGCTGAGCTAGTCCCACACGTGGCAACCCTATGCATGAAAGTTGTTCTTACGCGGGCCGCCTCAAGTTAGCTTAATTCTCACGCGGGCCGCCTAAGGGACAAAATTCACCTATAAATACAGGAGTTTGGGACTTGATTCTGGGAGTTGAAACGACGTTAAAATTCCAATTCTACGCTGAGATATCATAGAAATACTCCAATTAACACACACAGGCACTAAATCGACGCCGCAATCAGGGTATTAGCACAATTGCTATTACGATTCATTGTCCGATCGATCAATGTACTCAATGGATGTTTAAGTGCCGCCCACATTAGGGTTATACTTTATCGTTCGTCATTAATTTGACGGATCATCGTTAATTCGATGGATGAAGTATTATACTTTGTCGTTCGTCATTAATTTGACGGATCATCGTTAAATCGATGGATGAAGTATTGCACTTTGTCGTTCGTTGTGATGGTTGATCTCGTGAGTTATCGTAAATGCTGGATTGATTACTAACCCAAAATTGTGTGCTTGTTATTAAACTTAGGATAAAAAGGCTAATCAGTAGGCTAGGCTCTGCCTGTATAAATCTGCAATATATCAAGGCTTATTTGTAGACTAAACTTTGTCCGTATGAATCTGCATGATTATAATGTGAGTCATTCTCTTTTTATCAAATTACTTTACAAAACCCTATTTATTTCAAAGTTATAATTACAGGGATTAAGTTTATGTAATCACCATATTACAGCCAGTATGTGGGGTTTTGTATACACTACTTGATAATCTTCACCATTGGGGCAGCCAATGGGTGATATGACCATAGTCACAGACACCATTGGACGGAAGGGCCAATGGGTCGAGTGACAAAGTACTGTGGGTAATTGGTTTGATATCAGAAACATTGTAATCTTCCTTAATACTGTAAATTATAACAAATGTGTCATTTTAGTAAATAGAATGATTCACTCAGTATTTCCCGCTGACAAAACCTTTTTAAAACGCGTTTCAGGTAATTACAGTAGAATGGAATAAGAGATGGATACGGCACTGAAAGGCATCAAGAAGTGGCTTATTTTATTAATTAAATCAAATTAAGAAATATTGTTTTATATAATCAAATTTATCTTTATTTAAGCTACCATTGTAAAAACATGGGTTTATCCCATCTATTTAATAAATAAAATCCGGTGTTTCTAAACTCTGATATTTTTCCTAACTCACGGTTCTGATGAAATTTCCGCTGCAACGTTTTCAAAATTAAATCACCGGTACCACGGGCTGTTCGCGACTTCCGATTCCGTCCAGGGTGGGTCGGGGGTCGTGACACACACCCCAAGGCGAATAACTTGGTCGAATGAAACCTTTGTCTAGTAGCTCTTGAAGCTGGTTCGACATTTCTTTCATTTCAGACGGTGCCAATCTATAGGGAGATTTTGCAATTGGTGCAGCACCAGGTACCAGGTCGATTCAGAACTCGATCTGTCTCGCAGGGGGTAATCCAGGTAAGTCTTTTGGAAAAACTTCTGGATAATCACGACCAATAGGAATCTCCTCGATCTTCCTACATTCGGCCTTTGTATCCATCACGTTAACTAAGAACGCAGGATACCCTTTCCGCAACAACTTGAGCATCTTCATAACACTGACAACACTCGACACACGACTCGAACGATCTCCATGGATAACTATCACTTTGCCACCGCCGGGACGAGGTATCCGCACTTGCTTTTCAGAGCAAACAATCTCCGCTTTGTTCTTGGACAGCCAATCCATCCCCACAACTACATCGAAGCTTCCCAGCTCCACTGGTAGTAAATCAATACTAAATTTATGATCGCCTAACAGAATACTACAGTCGCGTACGACTTCGCTAGTTTCTATCAGTTTACCATTTGCTAGTTCTATCGAGTACTTCTTATTTAGCTTACTTGTAGGTGAACACAGGAATGGTTCAAAGTTTTTCGAGGCAAAACTCAAGTCAGCTCCAGTATCAAAAAGTACGAGCGCGGAATGGTTATTGATCATAAACATACTAGTGACAACAGCAGGATCATCGCGTGCCTTCCCAGCATTTAGCTCGAACGCTCTACCTCTGGCATTTTGTCCTCCCACCTTAGGACAATCCTTCTTGAAATGTCCTTGTTCTCCACACTGGAAACATCCTTCAAGCCTCGATCCTTCCACAGTACTCTTGGCATAGCATTCGCGGGTAGCATGCCCAGTTCGTCCGGATCGGTTACATTTCTTCTGTCCATCCTCACGAGTTTTTCTCTCAGATTCGCCTCGGCTATCTCTGGTGCCATCCTTTCTAGTACCACTAGAACTTGTTGCATATGCCTTCTTCGAACTGCGTTTCCTGTCGCGCTTCTTTTCAGTCTCCTTCCTCGAGCTCTCGGACTTGCGCTTCTTCGTAACTTCTGTCTTAGTCTCAGAACGCCCCGACTGTTCAGATTTCGCATCTGCTTTGGCCTTGCCCGATGACTTCCCGGCTTCCTCCTTTTTATCAAGACTACCCTTGCGAGCAACGTCATCGGCTAATGATTTTGCCAATGTAGTAGCCTCTAGGTAGGTGGTGCGGATGTAACCATACTGCGAATTCGTGGCGACAATCCCCAGATATACCTTTCTACCTTTACATATTCAGGAGTAACCATTCGTGGAACTAACCTCGCCAAGTCGTTAAAACAAGAAGTGTAAGCTCTGACATTCAGACCTTCCATGGTTAGGTTCCAGAAGCCTGTCTTGATTTTCTGAATTTCACTGCGTGGGCAGTACTCTTTCAAGAGCATCTCTTTAAGTTCGTTCCAGGTTAGACCGTAGGCAGCGTCTTCACCCAAAATTTGAACTTGCGAGTTCCACTAGGACAGCGCTTCATCAAGAAAAGAGCAAGAAACATATCTCACCCGTTGATCAGCAGCACAACCACTGATTGCCATGACAGATTCCATCTTCTCAATCCATCGGGTGATATCTAAGGGTCCTTCAGCACCGGTAAATAATCGTGGGTTACAGCCCTGGAATGTTTTATATGTACATCCATGCACTGTTCAATAATGTTAATAGAAATCAGGAATTCATTCCAATGATAACATAACACATGAACTACTAAAACTTTTCGATCATATTTTACCTAGAGGATTTCCATTATGTGCCCCACCAAAACCATGCCCGTGTGCACCACGTCCACGTACCTGACCATCATTAGCATTAAGCTGTTCCATGGCAGTATTAACGTGTTGGGCTATGAGTTGAGCCAACTCTTCTGGTGTGGTAGGTAACCCGGTACCCTGTCTTGCTTTTGGCGGCATTTCGTCGTTTCTATTATCATAACAATAATATCCACATAAGACGATAACCGAAAATAATTCAATCATTAAATGTTAGTGGACCAAACATTGCGCATGTAAAATATCCACATATTAATGAGAAAAATTTTAAACCAAAAGTACATCATTGGTATTTATTATAGAAATTATTTAAACTCGTTTTCAGTACAAAAGACTATTCTTGGCATGTCTACATCGACACAATAAACAAGTTCATACAAAATTTCCAAATAATATCCAAAAATGAATCTGGCACGCAGGCCACAACACAAAGAACATCAAAAATGTCTAACAATACAATCCATCAAACAACGAAACAAACAAACAACTATCGTCAACGCCTCAAACCTAGAGACTCTAACATCTCCTGGACAAGCTTCTCCAAATTCACAACCCTCCAATGCATCTCATCTCTCGCGATGTCGACTATAACCTTCAACTCCTCGTGGTCGTCCATCTGTCCCTCAAGGTACTTCGCCTTTCCTTTGGCTATGTCTAGGTCTTTGAGGACAATGCGGCGAGCTGTCGATCACAATGGCAATATCGATCTACCCTATCTCCAACGGGCCTAATCCTCATCCTACGACGATAATAAACTAATAGCGGCGTCGAAGAAGTACGTGACTCTAAAACAGGCAAAGAAGACTTAGACAAAACAAGCAGAGGGATCTCAGTAGCAGGCTCGATCACAGCAGCAGGTGGAATGACTGATGGCTCTAAGGGTCGAGTCGTGACGATAGTGACGTCCACCACTGGTGCGATACTAGAAGATCCTCCGACAGTAGGGATACTCCTGATCACGTCATCGATAACTGGTACAGTGCCAGATGATCGTCCCGTCTCATGGATTGAGAGAGGTACATCATCATCATCTATCCACCCGTTGCTAGTGAAAGCGCATCGGGGGTCTCCCTGGCTGGCAAAAGCAGCAGGATTGACGTGGAAAGATGAGGTAAGCTCAGTAGTACCAACCATCTGTGGAGCCGTGATAGGTGTCTCTGGCAGCGTAGGTCTGGGTGAAGTCTTGAAATCTGGCTCGTAACCTGAGTCGTGAATCTCGATGACCTCGTGTTCGTGCGACATCTGTGACACACATATAACCGTACAAGTAAGTGCGTAATCAACATAAACAGTAACAAATAAGGTCAAATAAACAGAAAATCACGTATGCACATAAAACACATAATGGTTTTCATACATGATAAAATATTTTCTATGTTTATTTAAAAATCTTGGCTTGGAGAATTTTGGACTTTACATAAAACACATAATGGTTTTCATACATGATAAAATATTTTCTATGTTTATTCTAAATCTATATATAACACAAAAATCTTAAGTTTCTCCGTTTCTTAGAATTATCACATAACTTTGAGATTTTCTCGAAAAGTTGTCATTTTTTATTATGTTGGCACGTTAATATATATATATATATATATATATATATATATATTTATGATTTTTGCTACTTGAACGATTTTATTGGTGACCATTATTGTATAAATCCGTTAGCTCTCCCGTTTATATGCAATATATCTACGATTTGCGCGTCGTAATATATATACATAAACGTTCTTATAATTTAACAACGAAACACGCGAAATATTACTAACTTATCTATTTTGTCATTTTTAAAGCAAATATACATAAAATACCATATATGTATCAAATTTCATGCTCGACAACAAGTTTCACGTCTAACACAATTTTCACTGTTTCTACCGCACAAAACGTACATGCATACATGCGTAAGCTAGATTTCTAACATTATGTTAAAAACTTAACATATTTTCATATTCTTATGTTTAAATTACATGACACCACCGTAACGTTTCCTCATTATATGAAAAGCTTTGACAGGGCCAAGGTTTAGAGTGCCAAGTACCCATATCATCTCCTCCTGGACATCTAACAATTGTCTGTACGCTGGCAACATATGAATATCGTGTGGACATACAAACTTATGATTATGGCCATCAACGAATCTCTTTACTGTATATGATCTACCATCCAATGTCACACCCCAAAAACGTCGCAGCGGAATATAAAACGTAGTGGTGACGGAAGTTGGGGCCCATTTATACCTTGTCGGACGATGCACTCTTTTGTTGGACTTTTTGACATATTTTAAAACATAAGTATTAAATTTTACATTTTAAAGTCACGACATAACCACATAAGTTAAGTTGTTTTGATCCTCGCGGATCTTATTACAAACGTCCCAGAAAGTTTAAAAGATGTCCAACATATTTAAACGAAACGACATGCATCATCAAACACAAGATACGCCATGATTTCCCGAAGCCGAACTCAAGTACCTGTAGAACACGTTAAAAATCAAGTGTCAACACAAAGGAAGGTGAGTTCACGTATTCACTTACAACCAATTTTATTCCAAGTAAAACTTTCAGAATAGGTGTTTATTTGAAAACATCCATATAAATTTTAGAAAGTCCATTTTACTTCCTTAATAAAATCCATGGGTCTTCCGTCGGTTCATCAATCCGACAACTGTAATATATTGCCTAAGTTTTGTATATTAAATTATTACGTCAACTTTCAGACTCGTATGTTAGCTAGATGATACAAACTATATATTAACCATGCAGGGATAATCAAAGCTAGACAATAAACAAAATTTAAATTCGTCGTTTGACTTGACACGGGGCGACCGGTCACGACGGGGTTGTCAACCCGATAGATCTACCAACAATTCATCGCGTGCAATACTTAAATGATTAAACGACATCATGGGCGCAGGGTCCTCTTGAAGGACAATATGATGTCTACCTCACGTACAATATATATATCCTACTAATATGACAATTTAATACATGACGTTGTACGAATTCCCCTTACTCTCCATCATATGAGACCCAGTCAAGAATTCGTCCCCAACTATACGGTCATGTTTCACTTAAGAAATACCGTACTTACAATATTCATTCATCAAAAACGTTTTACTTCGAAACGTATGACTTATCAAATCTTATATATATTTTCAACGAAAAAATATATATATCTTATATTAAAAGGTATGTTTTATTTCAAAAACATTATTAAACCCTTTTAATGATGTGTTCTACCCCCAAAATATATACAAAGCAGTAAAAAGAGGGGTTTAGTGACACTTACCTTTGGGTGCGTATTTTAATATCGCAATCCCAGAGATTTATTTTCTACACATCCTAATATAGGAACGATTCTAAATCAATATATATAACACAAAAATCCTAAGTTTCTCCGTTTCTTAGAATTATCACATAACTTTGAGATTTTCTCGAAAAGTTGTCATTTTTTATTTTGTTGGCACGTTAATATATATATATATATATATATATATATATATATATATATATATATATGAGTCCATATACATATATATATATATATATATATATTTATGATTTTTGCAACTTGAACGATTTTATTGGTGACCATTATTGTATAAATCTGTTAACTCTCCCGTTTATACGCAATATATCTACGATTTGCGCGTCGTAATGTATATACATAAACGTTCTTATAATTTAACACCGAAACACGTGAAATATTACTAACTTATCTATTTTGTCATTTTTAAAGCAAATATACACAAAATACCATATATGTATCAAATTTCATGCTCGACAATAAGTTTCACGTCTAACACAATTTTCACTGTTTCTACCGCACAAAACGTACATGCATACATGCGTAAGCTAGATTTCTAACATTATGTTAAAAACTTAACATATTTTCATATTCTTATGTTTAAATCACATGACACATTTTGCCACATAAAGTTTACCCAAAATTTTACCCACACTAGTGTACATTGAAAAATGCGTATTTTAGTGATTCGGTAACGTTTTCGGGCGTCAGAAGTCACGTACGACCAACCAAACACCAAGTAAACTTAAAATTAGTTAAAATACTTATTTTTAGACTAAAATCATCAGTTTATTTACTGATCTAAATTAGTTTTACAAAAATCACTCGAAAAGCCGATTTTTGAGCGTTTTAACGCATAGTTTTGCGTTAAACGTTACTATAATCATCCCAACTCGAAACGACTTGATATTTTAACACAATACATGTTATTTTCTGATTAAAATAATAGTTATAATCAGATTAGTGTAGTTTTTGTATATGTCACATAAATCATGCGATTTCACATATTTTACAACTTTTAATGCACCATGTACAACATGCAAAGCTAGCAAACATTATGACAAATTTATAAGTCACTAAACACTTTAAAATAACTTCATTTTAGTGTTTATAATCTGCTCATGACCGAATTTTACTCAATCACACTCAAATCATCTTTTTAAGATCATATATCATCATGCATGTTTACTTATGTGCATCTAATGTACTCCTACAACATTATCATCATCATTTATGTTCTAATCATATTCTAGAACACATTAACATCATGTTTTTACAAAATATAACACACATCATCATGATCATCCAATCATTCAAAATCATTCATGTAAGTATCCTTCACATTTAAGATTATATGACAATTTTTATATGCATGCATACATGTATACATATATATATACACGAAACACATACACACATATAAACTTCCAAAAATTTACTTTTCAACATATCACTTTCAAATCCTAAATCACTTTAGAACATTCTTATATGACAACTAACACTTCCTTTAATCATCTTATTTTTCAAGAAATCAAATAACCAAGAAATCTTTCATCAAAAATTCAAAATACATTATACACATATACACCCACTCTCAAAATTCAAATCTTTCATCAATCGTAACTCTGATACGCAGATAATTAAACCTGATCACCGATTGATCGAGCTTCTTCAAAATCAACATCTGTGTTTCGTCCGGTGCTGCTCTGTGGATCCATTAAAAAACAATTGAATCAAACCCTAACGCAGAAGAACGAAAACTGCAATTTGAGAATTATGAAAAATTTGAAAATGATTCGAATCATAATTACCGGGATATTAGTGTAACGAACTTCTCGCTGATTGAATGAACGAACGAATTTGCCCTCAGCTGATTGAATGAATTGTCTGATTTAACCTTATGAGTGAAAAACGAATCAGGACACGTGTACGGCCAATAAACTCGCGTATGTGATGTACGATTAGGGGATTTGTATCCTACACTTCCTCTATATATATTTCTTATACTTGTTAAATATATATATTTTGTCATTTGTCTGATTTTTGTATAACTTTCACTAGTTCTTGTTAATATATGTATTTTGTTCATTAATATGTATATATGTTCATACTACTGTCTCGAGATGGTGCATAAGGTTGTTGCTGACACTATATTGTCTACTCAGGTTGAGGCTTTGACTAAAATAGTCAATAATCTGCAGAAGAAGAAATAGGTGTGTGGGATCTATAAGGGAGGTCATGACACTATTGACTATCCCATTGCTCCCGATGATCTCCAGGAGCAGGTAGAGTTTGTGGCTAACCCCATCTGGAATCAGAAAAACTTCGGTAATAACTATAATTCTAGT
The DNA here is from genome assembly GCA_030545235.1 of Helianthus tuberosus. Taxonomy (NCBI): domain Eukaryota; kingdom Viridiplantae; phylum Streptophyta; class Magnoliopsida; order Asterales; family Asteraceae; genus Helianthus; species Helianthus tuberosus. The sequence goes on from CM060351.1 coordinate 173,578,684, forward strand.
TGGAGGAATCACCCGAATTCCAGATGGAAGAACGGCAACCCACTGGGTTTCAGTAGCGACAGAGTTTGTTCTAAGATGCAGGAGTAGGATCGAGTGGTGGGGAGAAGAACACCACATTGTTGGATATGATGAGGCAGAACCAGGAGACGCTGGCGAAGCAGACATAGTTGTTGACTCAGTTCATGACGTGAGAGGAGACTTGACATCATGAGACTCAATCGAAATTCATGGAGCACGAGGCTTTCTTTAAGAATCAGTGCACAACATTGCAAAATCCTGAGAGAACTGTGGGAGCCTTGTCGAATCAGCTAAACAAGAGGCCTCAGGGTGGTCTTACAAGTAGCATCATCCCTAATCCGAATGCCATTGGGAAGGCTGTGGCCACTAGGAGAGGAGCTATTGCGGTTGAATCGGTAGTTGATGAGGAAATTGAGATGGAGACGCCATCTGGCATGGTGCAATCGAGGCTATTCCCTGTAAGTACTACACAGTCCAATGGATCTTCGGGAGAGAAGGAGAATGATTCGACGAGGGTGTGTAAGCCAACACCCCTTACCCCGGTAGATTGGTGAATGGTAAGGATGCGGAGCAACATGGGTGGTTCATGGAGATGTTGAAAAAGCTCCACGTGAACATTATGTTCTTTGAGGCTTTGGCCAAAATTCCGAAGTATGCGAAATTCCTTAAGGATATTCTAACGAATAAGAAGAATTGGAGGAGCTCTCAACTGTCACGATAAGCGAGGAGTGTTCTGATGTCTTGCAGAACAAGCTCCCGAAGAAGATGATCGGTCCAGGTAGCTTCACCATTCCATGCCTGATTGGAAATCTGATTGTCAACAATGCGTTGGTTGACCTAGGTGCTAGCATAATTCTTATTCCCTATTCCATATTTGCTAAGCTTAACCAAGGAGAGCCGTCCCCAAAGCGCATGAGTATTCAGCTCGCCGATCGTTCGGTGAAATTTCCGAGGGGCATTGTGTAGAACATGTTAATGAAAGTCGAAAAATTCATTTTCCTGGTTGACTTTGTCGTTCTCGACATGGACGAGGACTCTGAGGTTACATTGATCTTAGGTCGTCCATTTCTTGCCACCGCATGTGCAATCATTGATGTTTATGACGGCAAGTTGACCCTTCGTGTCTATGAGGATGAGGTCACTTTCAGTATTTAGCGTTTTATGAGGCATACGATTCTTTGTGATTATTTTTTATGTGCTACAAATTGGATTTTGAATAGATAAATTAGAGTTCAGTTTCGTAACTTTATTAGTTTTGACAAGAAGAATAAAGAAAATCAGTTATAGTATAACTGGAAGACTTTTATTTTCAATAAAACTCATATTAATTCTACTATGTGTGATTTTACACATGCATGTAGATGGTTTCATATATGTTATTATATGAATATAAATTACATATATGTATTTTAAAATAACTCTCCCTGAAAAGATGCAAAACTAGTAACTAAATCATACCATCTTGCAAGGCTGACCCATTTGGCTAAGGTCAAGTAAGGGCTTAAGGCTCTTAAAATTAAGGCCTACTTTTTAGAAAAATATGTATATATGTAATATATGTATCAGATTTGGGATGCCAAAAATAAATGAAACAAATGCTATGTTAAAGCCCAAAACTAAACAAGAGAATTATGAAAATAAGGCCCAAATAAGGTCCATGTTTGTCCACTATTACATTGTTAATTCCTAGCCTGAATGCCTTTTTAACGGTCTTTGCTACAAGTAACAAATGCGAATGGCGACTAGGGAAAGGGAATCTGGGACGAATTAGGGCAACGATGAAGCCGACAAACACATGAATCTGTAGAGGCACAAGTTAACGGCTAAAGTTAATTCGGTGGTTACTCAATCGTCATTGACTCATTCTCGCACGGATAATCCGGTTTAACAACTACTTTTTTAATAATCTAGCGATATAAAACATATTTTATATCTATACACTCAACATATAACTTTATTTTTTTTTAACTTCACTAACTATAAACTTTTTAGTTTATAATTGCAGGTCCCAAACCTGGGTAAAGAATAAGGATTTATATTAAAAAGTTTTTTAAAAGAGTCTTGACTTTTTAGTTTGCTTTGAGCCACCAAAAAGTTATGCCACCCCTGCCATCTTGTTACATGTATATAACTAAGAGAGATATATGTGATTTAGTTAATTACATATATGAAACCATCTAAATATATATAATTCATTTAATTTCATATATGTAATTTATTAAAAAGAAGTTAAAAACTAAACTACTGAGTTGTACTTGTATTAAATTGTGTTCATCATGTTTTCCGTGATACCATTTTTAAAGAATTCTGTTAGAATGGAAGAACTCGGTTAACTTTGAAGATGAAAAAACGGAATGGGGAAATCAATTAAAAAAAAGTAGAAGTCTAAATCGAAATTGGAGAATTAAAAAATATGCTAACAGTCATTACCAAAGATCCCAAAATCGAAATCGGAGAATAACTAGAGAAAGCCTTTTGAGCACCGTTACACAATTTCACCATGTCATATGGTGAATCAATCATAAACTCATAATCACCTTTTCTATGCCACCTAAAACCTCAGAATTTAGCTTTTGGGTGGCATCACATACTCTTAATCACATTTTAATGTTTTAAAATCACTTATTTTTTGTCACCAATGAACCTCCTAAACGTAATGCAGTAAGTAAATTGATAGCAACAACACCAAACTACAAATGAACTAAGAAGTCAAACTAACCACATAATTTAAATTAAAATTAGTTTATTTTATAATACAAAAGTATAAATTTATTTTAAAAAATCATGTAACATCCAAGATCAAGAACTCCTCAAGAAGGTTATTAGCCACTGTAGAGACCAAATAATCTTTCCGATTTATCAACCATGTAGCCTGTTGTTCACGTTTAAGTGGCGATCAAAGATTTGGACCTTAGAACTCCGAAGTTTACCATCGATATTTTCCACTGTGCAAAATGATATTCCCAGTAAGAAGGTTTCCATTTGGTGTGTTCTTTTCTTCTAATTACACAATTGTTGTAGTTTTGGCAATTCAAGAAACGATTTGAGAGAGTATGTAAAGGGATTGTAATTAAAAAATGATGTTGACTAAAAAGCCCTTTATAAAAGTAGAAATAAAAATATTTTTCACTAAGTGATTGCTTATTTATAGTTATTATAATTTTGTAGTTTTCTTATGAATTACTTTCTCTGTATATAGTTATTATAATTTTGTAGTTTTCTTATGAATTACTCTCTCTGTATATAAAAATTATATTTGTATATATAAAATATGATTGAATAAATAATAGATAAAAAAGAGTCGAGTCTAAGGAGAGCTAGAGCTTAAAAAACTATTAAGTATTCAAGCCCGAACTTTAAACTTGGAGCTCGAGATACAACAAACTCAGTTGTTTAGCTCGATCTCCGCTCATTTACATCTCTCTTCATGTTATTTGGAAAAACCCTCGATCCATATATTTAGTTTGGACCAAAGTGAAAGTCTACTTGCATATTCAAGAATCAAGACAGCCTAAAGTTGGATAAGTCCATATAATCATGGCCTAAGTCTGAAAAGAAATCATCAGCTGAATTTCGCAGCCATAAAAGAACAAAAACATAAATAACGCATACCGTGGTATTATCAAGTGGATTGTATCCTAGCGCTATTAAGGTGTGTTGATATGGTGTTCCTTCACATGTCATTGAGGATTCAAGTTTCATGACCAACATAATGTATAAGAGTAAATTATAGAGCGTGTGATTAGCTATTAAAAATATAGTTATAGGTCCCAAAATTCTTTGTGTAATTTTTTAAAACTTAAAATTGAGGGATCGGAAGCACCCAGTTCCCTTATCCACTGCTACAGCCCATCCAACGTCAATTATTCATAAGGCTAAAACTTATGTTCAGTACAATTGCTTTCAAAACAAAATTAAGAACATTTGAAAAGTCGACGACACGTGTTGGTGTAAAAGACGGACATCAAAATATAATTCAAGTATAACATTACACAAATACATGATACGATAAGCACCCATCCAAATGTGCAAATGGAGATGAAAACTGGTAGTCCACGCATGACCTAAACATGTACAACAAACTCGTTAGCGTAATGCTCATTACACATCCATATGATAACTACAGTGTTTAAAAACTATTACAGAAGACCATTTAGCATTCAAATATTGGGTCCATATGTTGTAAGGTTATGAGCCATACAGTACTTCATTGTGACGAGTACTTCATACATCATGTAGTTATCCTAAGGTAGGTGTAGAACACTCAAAAGCGCAGGTTCTACGTACCCCCACAGTATGTTTACGATCAATCAGGGCTTTATTAATGAATTTTCAACACATCCCCTGATTTTGTAGCAAAAATCCACAATTATCACCAAGTATCAAATATTTTCACACAATCTAATATACAGCATATATAGATGTGGATAAGGTAAAAAACAAGCTCAATAAATGATATATTGTATATGGTATATAAAGTGGATAAGGTCAGAAACAAGCTCAATAAAACATATGCAACACGAACTAAATTTTGAATGCAATTTCTATGAATTTTCTATAGATAATAACTCTTAACTAGTCTAAATGTGACATATATAAGAAAAGTAGATAAAACTTACAGTGTAGTTCTACTTGTTTCTTTAAGTAGACTTAATGGTAAAGATGGTCTGAACCACAGTTAAAGTAAATAGAATGATTCCAGCAACTAGAGCAATTATGCTCCATGGACTGCTAAAGTAAGTCCTCTTCATGTTTGCTATATTTTTTGGCCAGTAAGCATCACAGTACTTGCTCAATTTTGCCCACTGTTCTTCGTAAAAGAAATCCACCAATATAGTTCCTTTGCATATGCTGTTGATCATATTAGCAGCTTCATCATTAGAACCCATATTGTTGACAAGGACTCCCGAGTCTACCACCTTTGCAACATCTTCTTGAGTATCCACTAGCATATCCATGGCAATGGCATATGATGTAACATAACTATGAGTTCGACCTAACTGCTCGTAGGCAATGAGATTTCTTAAAACGATCTCAGTGAAATCATACATTTTTAATACTGGAATTCTAAGAGTAGGCTTACTCATAGACCCAAAAAAACACAGGAACGTATATAATTCCACTTCCATCCCCATAAACCATATTGGATCTTTGTTAGGTTTGAAGTTCACCCCTGTCCTGTCTAGATTCACAACCGAAGGGATTGTTGACTTGAGATGACCTTTTTTAATGTAATCTGGAGGTTTGTAACATTGATGTAGAAGGCTAAGAATATGATGAGTATTATTAACCGATATATTATTGATTTTTATACGGCCTTTAAAGATGTCGGTTTTAAATAGAATCGGATGGATAAGTTTAAGAAGGGAGGCATTAGGACTGAATTCCAATACCGTGCACTGAAATATTTCATCAAGAATAAAGAAAGGGATCTGGTTTTCTAGCAATACCAAATCATAAAATATGACATTGTGTTGCAATACTCCTTCCCTTCTTTCGTTGGAAATCGAAATCTTGAACAAGAATTCAAGTATGAAACAAGCATCCATAATCATCATGTCCAGTGGCGAAGCTTGGATTTTTCGCCCGGGGGGGTGAAAACATATATACCAAAAAATTTCTATAGAACCGGGGGGGTGAAAACGTATATACCCACAAATTTCTATACGAAAACTACATATATAACACTACTGAGCGAAAAATCCCGGGGGGGCGGACGTCCCCCCCCCCGCCCCCATTAAGCTTCGCCCCTGATCATGTCGGCAATTTCAGTATCATCATAGGCCTTTGTCCAAACATAACAAGCCTTGATTTTTTCCATTGAAGTGTACACCTTCTCTGCACATAATTTCAGTATTTCCTCTCGTGGGGATTTGGCACGTCGCATTAGGTCAATTAGATAACTTGTTTTCCGCACTTGAAATGCTTGCACATTCTCATCTTCTCTATGCAAAGGTCCAATAGAGACCACCTGAGGGTTGAAAGAATTTGGGCTCACATCACGTAGTATACGAGGTGCCATGTAAATTGATGGTGAAAATTGGTTTATATGGCTCTCTTCTTCTTTGACACGACAAAGAAGACGTTGAACGACACTGTCTTGAATCATGTTTGTGTCTCCCACCATAGGGCTCGACATGATCTCTAAATAAGTGACAAAGCGAGCAATGCACATCCACCAACGGATTAATAAACGTGTCGTATTCTACTTGTACTAAAATTAAGGTAAAAAGTTTAAATCTAAAGTTTAAAAAATAAACAAAAAATCAATAAGTTAAAACCTGTTACAACCTTATTACAACCTCCACATAACATGTCTTGACCCATTTAAAACTTTTTTACAACCTATTTATAAACCGTTGAGCCGTTTAATGTGTACAACTTTATTACAAACCATCAACTAGTTCAAATTAAAATGTCTGGATCTGGATTAAGATTGATATCTTTAACATTAATATAGGGTTATCTTGAGAACACCAAATGTTGCGAGAACCGTGAGAACGAATGAAAAACCAATCCAAATCAATTTTTTAATACAAACCTCATTTTAATTAAAATATAACATCAAAAAAAGAATTTACAACATTAAATAGTCAATTTCTCCTCTCAAAATCACTTTTATTAGATTTTTTACGCATGTGTGTAAATTTTCTAATATTTACGAATTCACGTAAATTTAAATGTGTAAATTTAATTTCTAACATTGTATTCGAATAATAATAATAATAATGTTTAAAAAATTGAATTTGAATTGTTTTTGATCAAGTTCTCGTGATTTCTTCATTCGTTCTCACGGTTCTTACAATATTTAGCGTTCTCATTTAAACATTCTCATATATATATATATATATATATATATAGGGTTATTGTAAAATGAAAATTTATACGAGTTGTAAAAACTTAGAGAACTTGGCCTTACGAAAGGTTATTTCAAAAAAAAAATTACAAAAAACCTAAAAAAATCAACTTTTCCAAATTTTTTTTTTTCATTTACGGCTTTTACAGCAATCGTAAAAGGCCGACAAACACCATTTCGATTTTTTTAGGACCGTCTTTGTAACATTTTAATCTAGGGTGTGAAAAAAATGGGGGCAAAACTTGCGCGGAAAGGCCGAATTCTCTAAGTTCTCACAAATCGTATGAGTGATCTTGATCCTATATATATATATATATATATATATATATATATATATATATAGGGGACCGCTAAAATGAAAACCACCTCTAGTTGTAAGAACCGTGAGAACTACACCGTACGGGGCGAGGTGGACCAAAATTTTTTTTCATAAACGTAGATGCGTGTATTATAAACACATTTGTAAAAAAAAAAAATTCAAAAAAAAATGTCGTGTGTGTACTTTTGAGCACCACAAGTTTGCGTTTACGGGTACCGTAAATTTTGTTTAAAATTTACGGTACCCGTAAACACAAACAAAACTACACACACGACATTTTTCTTGAATTTTTTTTTTACAAATGTGTTTATAATACACGCATCTACGTTTATGAAAAAAAAATTTGTCCACCTCGCCCCGTACGGTGTAGTTCTCACGGTTCTTACAACTGGAGGTGGTTTTCATTTTAGCGGCCTATATATATAGGGGATGGTTCAAATGAAAACCACTTTTATTGCGAAAACTCGAAAACTAACTAAAAAAAGCCTAAGTAACACACCAAATTTTTTTTACAATTCTTTTATTAAAAATCGTTAGTTTTTATATATAAAAAAAACTTTTTTTCAAAAAAAAAAATTGTAGTACACATGTGTAATAACACGTGTAATAATACACATGTGTACTATTACACACGTGCACTACAAAATTTTATTTTATTTTTTGAAAGTTTTTTATATAAAGCGAAAATTGGTATGAAAAAAAATTGTATGTTTTTTAGGCCTTTTTAGTTGGTTTTTGAGTTTTCGCGTTAACTAGCGGTTTTCATTTGAATCTTCTCCTATATATATATATATATAATGTTTGGATTCATTAATTTTAACATGCCAACATGTCAAATCACCCTTAGCTTGTCACTTTATATGGGTAATGCTTGTTGGAGGGGGAGAGTTTCTGAGCCCTGTACCCATCAACCAATCAAATGCATTCTTATTCTTTTTACTTATTCGGATTTAATATTGTTTTAAGACCACACAGTGTGGCAAGCATGGAAGAGAAGTGGAGGCCTCAATCACGCGGCTACACTGTCCCTACAACGGCGTGGAGCATTGCGTGGGTGAGGGGTGGTTGGTTCTTGCCCGGCGTGGAGGTTTTGGTTATGATGGCATGGCGACGAGTTATTGGATGGGGATATAGGCGTTGGACACCCAACGGTCAATTTAAAAAAAAGACTATTTTAAATTTAAAAAAAAATAAATTAACTTTCTCTAGTTAAATCCACCATTTTTTACCAAAAAATCTTCTACCCCACTCTAAACTTTATATAATCTCCACAAGTTATATAAAAGTATGCATCCCCACATCCAAACAACCCGTATGGCCAAGGCGAAATACCGAATACTATTTCGCCTCAAAACCGCTCCTGTCTTCAAGTTTCGGTTAACTTACCCGACATATCGGCTTATGCTCATCTTCTTGCAAATTAAAACATGTTTTATCCGTCGCAATTACGAATGCCTAACCTCCCCCAACAACAACTCGTTCCTATATCCCAAACGCCCCCTACATCCGAATCCGTACCCGAAACGCACCCACAAAATATCGTTGAACCATCCACACAAAAAAAAATATAGGAAAAAACTGACGGGGAGAAACAAAAAAACCTTGCGGACCAGGTTGTTCATCCATGGACAAAGGATGAAGACGTGGTGTTAACCAAATCTTGGATTTCTATTTCGAAGAACTTGGTTTTAGGTATATCATATTTTATATTTATTGTTAAAAGATAGATATGGTTATAAATTATTATTTTTTTATTTTGATATTAATAATTTGTTTTTTTAAATATATACAAATCAACACAGTAAGGAATTTTGGGATCAAATAAACGATCTTTATCACAAAACAATGAAACGAGAGTACTATAGTAAGTATGATAGTTGATGTGCATAAAATGCAACATATAAATTACATCAATTGTGGCATAAAACTAACCATTTTTTAGTACTAATGTTGGAAAAATAGTGTTTTTGTCTTCCTTTTGTATTTTCAGGATTAAATGAGCTCAAATTAACAAAAGAAGCAAAAAGACAGCTAAATCTAACATAAATACAAGAAAAGGAACAAACGTGGCATGCCCGACCTCCCCGACAGCATCTTCCCAAGCAAAATAAGAAAACAGAAGGCTGAACACGCCCCGTGCTGAGTGAACACGGGGGCGTGCCCAAGTGCCAGCATAAAAGACAAAGCTATAGAAGCTTCTATCGCCCACCACGGGCCGTGCTCAGCGGACACGGGGCCGTGGTCAACTATAAGATTCGCAGAATCCAGGCAATCTTGATAGTAAAGATACGCTTCTGCACACGGGGGCGTGCCCAGCGGACACGGGGGCGTGCCCAGCGAACACGGGGGCGTGGTCAACTAATGAAGACAAACTGCAATTAATGAAGACAGAGAAGAGGATGGACACGGGGCCGTGCCCAATGGACACGGGGCCATGCCCGAGCTGTTGTTCAGGCTATAAATAGGGGTGCCTGGCTCAATTGCAAACCATCCCTTGGCACACCACCTCTCTGACACTTCATCCACCACCCACCACCATCACAACACCATCATCCACCACCATCATCCATTGTCCATCATAGAGTGTGTGAGTCGTCTCGGGATCCAAGATTGATCGTAAGAGTTCTTGACAATCAAAGGCCATGTTTTCCTAAGTCTCTTACATCACTTGGTGAAGACAAGTGTCTAGTGTAATACTTTTTATTTTTAATCTTTTCGCACTTTTTACTTGGTTATGTATTAATGACTTTAATAACTAGTTTCTTATGTTGAAGGTGATTCTTCCTTATCGTTTGTCCGTGGTGTCTTGGCATTATTTTACTGTCTATATAAAATAAAAGATTTTCACCATTCATATCTCCACGGTCTATATGGAGGTATGTTGGCTACCTGGTCGGGGGTTAAGGGAACGGTTTGGTAAGAGTCTTGCCTTGTTCAGTGTATAGATCCTGCAAGGACCTGGGTCAAATTTAGTAGGACCTCCTTCAATACCCACCGGTATTGGATGGCGGGGGTCCAAACTCTTTGATCCCCTCATATGTAAGCTACTATTAATACTTTAACCCGGCTACTTAGGACTGTATCCCTGCTGACTCAGACTACTTAGCCGAGAGTAACGTCACCTTCAAAAGAGGGCCTACCATAATATGCATTAATAACTTAATTAATTATCTTTCAATAATCCGACCCTTTAGGATTGTATCCTTGTTGACTCAAACTACTGGGTTGAGGGTAACGTCACCTTCAAAAGAGGGGCCTACTACAATAACTAAGATAATCTTTTAAAAAGTGTAAAAGTGCGGAAATAATCAAAGGTTACACTAAACACGAGTCGGAGCCAAGTGATTAATCTTGTCTATCTGTTTTAATCTTTATTTTATTTTTCAGCAATTTAGTTATTTTTTATTTTTCTTGTTTAAAAACCTTTTTCTAAACTTTTGATTTGATTAAACGTTGAGGATAAACCGATACTAAAAGCTCTTGTGTCCTTGGACGACCTCGGTATCTTGCCAACATTATACTACGCTCACGATGGGTGCACTTGCCTATATGTGTGTTTGGTGTTAGTAAAATATCGTGTTTTATAAATTTAAAACTTGACTAACGTGTAAAAAGGGCTTAAAATATACTTAAATCTATATACCACCACACACGCATCAAGTTTTTGGCGCCGTTGCCGGGGACACAAAGATTTTAAGAAAGTTTAAAATCGACGGCCTAATCAGTTTTTCAAAACCTTTTTTAAAAAAAAAAAACGCGCGCATTTTTCTGCATTTAGTTTTTTTTTGCATTTACAGTTACCTGTACACGGGCCGTGCTCGTTGAACACGGGGTCGTGCTGCACATTTTTCATAAAACACCCAGTAACAGGACCTGAACACGTGGTCGTGCTCACTGAACACACCCCGTGCTCATCGAAATCAGTTAACTCAATTAAAACGCCCAGATACAGAATCTGAACACGGGCCGTGTCCACGGAACACGGGGCCGTGTACAGCCTCTGTTTCCGTTTTTCTTTTTGTTTTCTGATCTCGAGACTTTGTTGTGGTCTGCTGAGTGATTCTTATGGATCAATACTCAGGAGGTTACAACTACACCTATGAGGAGGATGATTATAGGGAAGATTATTGCACCAATTGCGGTAACACTCACTCGGTTCAATATTGTAACTTATTTCAACCATCCACTTCATACACCTACTATGAGGAGCCCAGGTACGAGCCATCAACTTCATACACATCCTATGAAGACCAAAGGTATGAACCTTCTCCCTCATACTCATATTTCAAAGAACCAAGGTATGAGCCTTCATACTCATACTTTGAGGAACCAAGATATGAGTCACCACCTTCATATGCTTATTATGAGGAACCATGGCGTGAACAACCCACCTCATATGAGTATTATGAAGAACAAAATTATGACCCTTATCCATCATATACTTACAATGAAGGAAAATGGTGTGAACCATCTACTTCCTATGATTATTATGAGGAACAAAGGATCGAACAACCGGATTCAAGCTTTGAAAATCCCGATCCTTACTCTATCACCGAAGTGACCGATAGGATATTAGAACACCTTAAAACTATCGAATGCTATATAAAAGAATCTCGCGCAAGGGAAGAGGAGTCCCGCGCAAGAGAAAAATTAACTTGTAATAAAGAAGAGATAGTTGAAGAGGTAAAAATGGAAGAACAAATAAGTGAAAAACCGACACATGAGTTAAACAACGAAAAAGGTGAGTCCGACAACGTTAAAATCCAAGAAGAGTCTAATTTTGAAGAAATTAATCTCTTGTCGCCTTCTTTCGAAAATCATTGTTTAGTACCTACTCATGCTAAGTTTTTAAAAGAGTTAAACACTAACACGAAAATTAACGAAACGGTAAGTATTAAGTTAACTAATGATCAAACCTCGCTAATAAAAGAAGATCCATTTGAAATTAACATTACACCGGTTCCATGTTTTTTTCAAAATTCATTTATTAGTAACGTCACTATTGATAAAGATCTTTGTGTTAACATAATGCCCAACTACATTTTCGAAAAATTAAGTATTAGTGATTTTTCTCCACTTCAAATACCCATTTTTCTATCCAATCGGAAAGTTATAAAATCAATCGGTGTAGTTGAGGATGTCTTGGTTCAAACAAATCAAATGGTAGTCCCAACCGACTTTGTCATCCTTGATGACGCTCCTCTAGTGTTGGGACGACCCTTTGTAAAAACCCACGAAGCTTTGAAAAACCGGAAGCGCAACAATCTATCTATTCAATTAGAGGCGTTTAAAAAAATTGTCGATCTTGAGCGTTCAATGAAATATCCATTCAGTAATAACGACCCCCTAATTGAAGATGATCCAGAACCACCCGATAAGGAGGGTCTAGCCAAGGACCCTTATAAACGTGGCGCACCACGGAGGCATTCCGCGGAACTATCCTTAGTTTAGTTTAGATTAATTTTTATGTTTTCTAGTTTAGCTTTTAATTTTCAGGAATTAAACACACTCAGGATGGTGAAGGATAACAAGGGAAAGTGAACCAGCACCTCATGCATGAAAACAGGGCCATCCGACAAAATTTTCTTCATTACAGCAAGTTCAGCACGGGTCGTGCCTACCCAACACGGCCCCGTGCTGCACAGTCTGCAAAGAATGCCCAGTTCAGGTAACTGGACATGGGGCGTGCTCACTGAACACGCCCCCGTGCCCAGGCTTCTGTTTCTCTTTATTTATTTTTGTCACTGGAAATCTGAATACGGGGCCGTGCCCGGACACCACGGGGTCGTGTCCAGACGACCAGTGACACAAATTTTGCTTTTTCGCACCATTTTACACATTCAATCAACCTAAAAACTTATTTTTGGGACACATTGAGGACATTGTGTAATTTAAGTGTGGGGGGATGCTAAAACCTTGAATCTTGCAAGTCCTAATTACAAGCCTTACACAAAACTCTATTGGAACCGCTAATCACCCCAATTTTTTTTTCATTTTTTCTTACTTGTCTAGGTTTAACTTAGGAATTTCAAATTCTATAAAGGTTATATTTTTACAAATTTACAACCGATAGTGTCGTGATAAAAAGAACCAACATAAGGAAACTATGAAAAGGCATGACAAGCTAAATTAAAATTTAACTATATATACTTGATCACATAAAAACCCATTCCCACAAAAAAGTGAGTTTTGAGCCTCTAATGAGCATACAAATACATATCTTTAAAACTAAATGCTCATTTTTCGTTTCTTGTGTGAATAGCCGCTTGGTTCTTACAACTCTAGAACTTGCCACGACGATACATTCCCGGTCCTTACCAACTTAAACCCGAGTAAGCAAATGATGGAGGCATTAGGACTAACCCTTTTTCATTTCTACACCATTATTTTTCTCTTTTTACCACCTACCCAAAATCCCCCTAGTTAACCCCTTTGAGCCTAAACATTTTCGTTTCTTAAACCAAAAACAAACACCCTTTCACCCACCGAAACCCTTTTTATTTTAACCCTTTGTTTTAGTAACAAGCTCGGTTTTTCGTATGACTTTTGAAAAAAAAAATGTTGATGATGAAGCAAAAGAAATAAACAAACAAGTTCATCAAAAATAACTTTGTTTGAATAGTGGCTTCATCAAAATAAAAATTTGCAAAAATAAAAAAGTCTTACGAAAACCGATGCTTTTTACGATTTTTCGCCCTTTTTCTACTAACCATTAACCCAACCACCTACCTTTAACCCAAGCCTAACCATTCACCCAAAAGTCCTCTTGATATTTACAAAGGTATATAGTTAAAAAGGAGGAGGATTGATTGCTTGGCAAGCCTATGGTAGGAGTAAGTTCCATGCCGCTCTCGAGTGTTTCACTAAAATACATCTTCGGCCAAGTGTTGAGTGATCCCCCGTGAGGTATGTGAACTTGTATATAAGTGAAATTTTAAAAAGGCATGTTATGCCCTAATAAGTAATTTATCTTATGTAATGTTTTAAATAAATCATGACGAATAGGATTGTAAATAAATAAAAATAAAACTTAATAAAGAATCTTGGAAATCCTGACACTCTATGACAAGCCCAAAAACCTTCTCCTCTACCCATTCCATTTGGCTGTGTAAAGCCACATTATAAAGAGTTTTGCTTGAGGACAAACAAAGATTCAAGTGTGGGGGTATTTGATGTGCACAAAATGCAACATATAAATTACATCAATTGTGGCATAAAACTAACCATTTTTAGTACTAATGTTGGAAAAAGAGTGTTTTTGTCTTCCTTTTGTATTTTCAGGATTAAATGAGCTCAAATTAACAAAAGAAGCAAAAAGACAGCTAAATCTAACATAAATACAAGAAAAGGAACAAACGTGGCATGCCCGACCTCCCCGACAGCATCTTCCCAAGCAAAACAAGAAAACAGAAGGCTGAACACGCCCCGTGCTCAGTGAACACGGGGGCGTGCCCAAGTGCCAGCATAAAAGACAAAGCTATAGAAGCTTCTATCGCCCACCACGGGCCGTGCTCAGCGGACACGGGGGCGTGGTCAACTATAAGATTCGCAGAATCCAGGCAAATCTTGATAGTACAGATACGCTTCTGCACACGGGGGCGTGCCCAGCGGACACGGGGGCGTGTTCAACTAATGCAGACAAACTGCAATTAATGAAGACAGAGAAGAGGATGGACACGGGGCCGTGCCCGAGCTGCTGTTCAGGCTATAAATAGGGGTACTTGGCTCAATTGCAAACCATCCCTTGGCACACCACCTCTCTCACACTTCATCCACCACCCACCACCATCACAACACCATCATCCACCACCATCATCCATTGTCCATCATAGAGTGTGTGAGTCGTCTCGGGATCCAAGATTGATCGTAAGAGTTCTTGACAATCAAAGGCCATGTTTGCCTAAGTCTCTTACATCATTTGGTGAAGACAAGTGTCTAGTGTAATACTTTTTATTTTTAATCTTTTCGCACTTTTTACTTGGTTATGTATTAATGACTTTAATAACTAGTTTCTTATGTTGAAGGTGATTCTTCCTTATCGTTTGTCCGTGGTGTCTTGGCATTATTTTACTGTCTATATAAAATAAAAGATTTTCACCATTCATATCTCCACGGTCTATATGGAGGTATGTTGGCTACCTGGTCGGGGGTTAAGGGAACGGTTTGGTAAGAGTCTTGCCTTGTTCAGTGTATAGATCCTGCAAGGACCTGGGTCAAATTTAGTAGGACCTCCTTCAATACCCACAAGTATTGGATGATGGGGGTCCAAACTCTTTGATCCCCTCATATGTAAGCTACTATTAATACTTTAACCCGGCTACTTATGACTGTGTCCCTGCTGACTCAGACTACTTAGCCGAGGGTAACGTCACCTTCAAAAGAGGGGCCTACCATAATATGCATTAATAACTTAATTAATTATCTTTCAATAATCCAACCCTTTAGGATTGTATCCTTGCTGACTCAAACTACTGGGTTGAGGGTAACGTCACATTCAAAAGAGGGGCCTACTACAATAACTAAGATAATCTCTTAAAAAGTGCAAAAGTGCGGAAATAATCAAAGGTTACACTAAACACGAGTCGGAGCCAAGTGATTCATCTTGTCTATCTATTTTTATCTTTATTTTATTTTTCAGCAATTTAGTTAGTTTTTATTTTTCTTGTTTAAAAACCTTTTTCTAAACTTTTGATTTGATTAGACGTTGAAGATAAACCGGTACTAAAAGCTCTTGTGTCCTTGGACGACCTCGGTATCTTGCCAACACTATACTACGCTCACGATGGTTGCACTTGCCCATATGTGTGTTTGGTGTTAGTAAAATATCGTGTTTTATAAATTTAAAACTTGACTAACGTGTAAAAAGGGCTTAAAATATACTTAAATCTATATACCACCACACACGCATCAATAGTCTCTCGCCAAAGTGACGTGAAATAAATACCATCATGACCGCCTTCAACGGTCACTACAACAGCATAAAGAACAACCCAAAGAGCGATGAAACTGACGCCGGTATGGTGACGCGGGTGTTTAGTCTTTATTTAGATGGCAAAAAAGGAGCGGCGTTCAAATTTATTCATTGTTATGTGGCGAAGCACTCCTCAAAATGGGCAAGAGTGCCTCTAGCGAGACAATCATCGTTTAAAAGGACGAAAACAAGTTCATCTACCAATCGCTCGGATGCTCGTACCGAGTTTGAGATAAAGTTGAGCCACGAAGAGGTTGAAGCGGAACACCCACTTGGTAGAGATAAATAAAAAAAGAGGGCGCAAAAATCACATAGTTCGGGTGCGGACTATAAACAAGGTTTAGCCGACCTAAATGAACAAATTAGTACGTTCAATTGCATCCAACAACAAAGGAACACCCAAAAAGAAAAGGTTAGCAAACTTTTTGAACAAAAAGTAAATTTGAAAAACGAGGAGTTGGCGAAAGAAAGGTGAGCGGATATGGAAATCCTCGCCATGAAACCGATCACCTTGGTGACGAAGAAATAGAAATTTACGAGAAATATAAAGAAGAACTCAAGGCAAAATATTGTACTTAGTTTGGTTATTTTTTATGTTTGTTAGTTTCGTTTTTATTATTTTCAGTATTTTTTTAATGTAATGTTTTAATTTATTAATGTTATTTCTCTATTTACTTAATGTTTTTATTTAGTTTAATAGATTTGTTTTATTTTTTTATAAGTCAACTGAATTAAAAAGTGTATACCACGTGTCGCACCACGCCACCTTTCCACGCCCCATTTCACCCCACGTTTTTTAAGGAACTTGAAAGTGAAATCTGACAATGCTAAAGTGGTTTCCATGTGCCGCTTCATGCCCCTCTCACACCGTGTAGTCTAAAAGGGTATGAAAACTTATGAAACGATAACAGGGTGAATGGAACTGGTTTGATGATGTGGCAGTGAAATAAAATGAAAGCATAAGACCATGCGGTGTGGGCGTGGAAGTGCGGCGTTTATGCCCTTCCACGCCGCACACACCACACCAACCTCTGCGTTGTTGATGGTGTTGTGGACAGGGCTTGAGATTTCCCACCGACATTAATGATAAATGGGCGTTGACATGGCATGCTGTTATTGGACTTGGCTACTAGCCATTGGACCCCAACGACATTATTTAAAAAAAATTATTTAAATAATAATTCACCCCATCTATATGAAAAACCTCACCATTTTCACCTCACTCTCTTCTATCCAACTCCTTCTCACCTCATTCTCTTCTATAAAAAATAATGCATCCACACAACCGAAACTTTGATCCGAACCACCCCTACGGTTTCGGCGATCTACCGAACACCACTTTGCCTCAAGGGTCAAACCGAACCAACAACGTTTTACCGATCCGAGCATATTAGCGTACGGTCAACTTTTAACAAGCCTACCTTTTATGTTTCCACAACAACCGCTCACTCCTCTATCCCAAACTCCACCTGCACTCGGATTCGTACCGGAAACTCAACCTACACCACCCGAATCCTCTACGCGAAAAAAACAAAACCATAAAAAGAAAACCGGGGGCGAACAGGAAAAAGCAAAAGAGGATCGTCGTGTACACACTACTAGAAAACTTGGGATTTCCTACCAAAATTTCCGACCAAAAAAATTTATTCGGAAATTCCGACCACTTACCGATAAAGTTCCGACCAAAATAAAAGCCTAATTTTAGCAACCAAACTCCGACCGTTTACCGACAAAGAAAAAAGTCGTCGGAAATTTGAAGGAAAGTTCCGACTAAATTCCGACAATAAAAACGAAAAATAAAGAGAAAAAAAAACTGGTTGGAAAGTTGTCGGAAATTTCCGACCATTTTCCGACTAAAACCTTTATTCTTTTGTTATTTAATCATGTGGAGGTATATGTGTAGTTGTAAATGTATTTGTAAATGTATTTGCTTGTGTCTATATATATGTGTATGTGTGCATAAGTATGTATTTGTCTCGGTGTATACACACACACACACACACATATATATATATATATATATATATATATATATATATATATATATATATATGTAATTATAGAATAATAAAAGTCTCGTTTAAGTAATGGGTTGGTAAAGTAAAAGTATATCATGTATAATTAATGTGTACAAAAGATACAATGGAAAAACGATATTTAAAGCTTGAAAAACGAAAAAAAAACCAGAAATTGGTGTCGGAAAATGGTTGGAAATTTCCGACAACTTTCCGACGAAATACGAAATATTTCGTCGGAAAGTTGTCGGAAATTTCCGACCATTTTCCGACTAAAACCTTTATTCTTTTGTTATATAATCATCTGGGTGTATATGTGTCTGTAAATGTATTTGCCTGTGTCAATATGCATATGCATGTATAAGTATGTATTTGTCTCGGTGTACACACACATATAAATTTATATATACATACACACACATACTTATACAATAGTAAAAGCCTGGTTTAAGTAATGAGTCCCGAAAGTGTACATACACATGTAAACGTGTACAATATGTATAAGTTGGTAAAGTAAAAGTATATCATGTATAATTGTTGTCGGAATATCGTAGGAATACAGTGGTCGGAAAGCTCTAGGAAAATTTTGGTCGGAAAACGGTAGGAACATTGTTGTCGGAAAATAGTAGGAAAACGGTGATCGGAAAGCCGTAGGAAAATTGTAGTCGGAAAAATGTCGGAACTTTGTCACCTTTTGTTCTGTCGGAACTTTGTCGCAAAATATAATCGGAAACTTGTCGGTAAAATTTTCCTACAA
The DNA here is from genome assembly GCA_030545235.1 of Helianthus tuberosus. Lineage (NCBI taxonomy): Eukaryota > Viridiplantae > Streptophyta > Magnoliopsida > Asterales > Asteraceae > Helianthus > Helianthus tuberosus. The sequence goes on from CM060351.1 coordinate 173,597,620, forward strand.
GGGTTTTTCCGACAAGCGCTTTTCTGTCGGAGATTGGTCGGAAACAGCGTTTTCTGACATTTTTCCGACAAAAACCTTGGTCGGAAATAAGACAATTTTCTAGTAGTGACATCTGTGGACAAGCAAAGAAGAGTTGGTGTTGACGAAAGATTGGCTTCCGATTTCGGAGAATTCGGTTATAGGTATATTTTATTATATTTATTGTAAAAAATATATTTCATATCTATAATAAATTTTTTAATAGGTATCAATCAACATAGTGACGATTTTTGGAACCGAATTAAAGAGCTTTATCACAAATCTTTGGGAAGATATTTCTATCGGACAAATATGATAGTCTCTCGTCTAAGTGGCGTGAAATAAACATTGCCATGACCGCGTTCAATGGCCACTACAACAATCTAAAGAACAACCCAAAAGTGGCGAGACGGACACCGACTTGTTGACGCGTGCGATGTCCTTGTATTCGGAAGGCAAAAAGGGGCCACCTTTAAATTTATTCATTGTTGGCGCATTGCGAAAAACTCGCCAAAATGGGCACGAGTAACTTTAGCGGGACAATCGTCCTCCAAAAGGTCCAAAAGTTGTTCCTCCGCTAGTCGCTCGGATGCTCTTACCAATTTTGAGATCAACTTAACTTAAGCGACAATAATTTTGAAGCCGAACGACCACCGAGAAGAGATGAGTCAAAAAAGCGTGCCCAAAAATCATCCACTACGAGTGATGAAAAAAACCCCCGCTTTGGCCGGCATCCAAGAAGAAATCCACGTGTTCAACAACATCCAACAAGAAAGAAACACTCAAAAAATAAAGGCTTTTAGCCTTTACGAAGAAAAGCAAAAACGAACGGATATGAAAATACTCGCTATGAAGATGGATCACCATGAAGGCGAAGAGCGGGAAACGTACATGAAACTTAAAGAAGAAATCATGGATAAATATCGTAGCAAGTTTCAGTTATTTTAAATTATGTTTTTATGTTTCGTTTTTTAAGTTTAAATTATGTAATCTTTTTTTTTCTAATTTTGTAAGTGTTTTTATGATTGATAATTATTATATTAGTAATAATGCTATTTTATAAAAATTAATACATAATATATAATTATTAAATAAAAATAATAATAAAAAAAAATGTGTCACGTGTCGAATAACGCTCCTCTTCCACGCCCTTTCTCACACACCCCCTTTTTTCACCACACCCCTATTCTGACGCTCGCTGACATGACGTCTACATGTTGAATAACGTTCATTCTTCAAGCCTCTCCACGCCATGTGGTGTTATACACATAGCCTAAGATTTAACTAGTGATAAGAACCTATGTGGGACTTGCCATCTAAAAACAATAGTGTGGGTTTAAATCATGGCAATCACAAATCAAAAGGTTATGTGGTATTTCGGTGTAAAAACATTTTTCTTAAAAAAAAAACTGATAAGAAAAGAAGCTACAGATTTTGACCATTTTGAAAATCACAAAATCAGTTAAGAATTTACCAGGTTTCCTGTGAATTGATGGTAAGCGGTTCGTATGGTTGTCTTCATTTTCTACACCATTTTGAATCGAGTCTACTTCTCCAAACTCCAAATCGCCTCCTCTTTCCATGGTGAATGTTGTTTCTTCTGCGATGTATATGAGTTATATTATAAGAATTGCTGAGGGCTATATTACAATCTTTTTATTTCATTAGTTGACTAAGAGGGAAATTAAAAAAAAATTGCAATAGCAGTTCAGTTAGCATATCCTGAATGAATGATGAAATAGCACATTCAATGCCACAAGAAAAAAAAACTTCAGGTAGGTTTACCACTTACCCGGACTTAGAATCGAGTCCCAAAAGAGGAAATGGGAAAGGGTGGTGGTGGTGTATCTGTAGATCTAATCAGCTGCGTGTTCCTTGGTGATACAAAACTTCAGCTATTTCAGTGTAATTCCAGTTCTTAATGCACATCAATTATTCATATTGTATAATGCTGCTTTGCTTTTTACAAGTTGCAATGATTGATATGAGTAAATTACTCTTTTGGCCTCCATGATTATACAAGTACAATGTTGTATAATCAGACCCCGAGGTTGTATCTTATAACGGTTTTGGCCACTGACACTAATTTTGTTACTTTTTTGCGGTTAAGTGTAAGGGTAATTAGATAATTATACACCTTAGGGACTGTTTTTGATAATTACAAAGTTTTTTTTTTTAATATTTAAGAGATTATTAACACAAGAGTTAATTGCTCGGATGGTCCCTGTGGTTTCACGTTTTTTCACGTTTAGTCCCCACCTTTTGAAAATAGCATGTATGCTCCCTATGGTTTGTCATTTTGTTACTCGGATAGTCCCCCAACATTTACTCTGGGGACTATCCGAGTAACAAAATGACAAACCATAGGGAGCATACATGCTATTTCCAAACTAACTGACATTTACTCAGGGACTATCCGAGTAACAAAATGACAAACCATAGGGAGCATACATGCTATTTACAAACTAACTGACATTTACTCAGGGACTATCCGAGTAACAAAATGATAAACCATAGGGAGCATACCTGCTATTTTCAAAAGGTGGGGACTAAACGTGAAAAAACTTGAAACCACATGGACCATCCGAGCAATTAACTCTTAATACAATTATTCCAGTTTTTTTTATTATTTCGTTATTTTCACGATTATTATTTAACAAAATATGTTTTATATATACAAATAAATATGTATTTTCATTAAATGTTTGTTTTTTATAAACATCGTTTTTAAAATCATTTGTTTTTTAACATTTTTTAAACCGTCTATCGTTTTTAAAATTATTTATTTTTAAACCGGTTGTTTATTAAAACTGTTCTTTTTAAAGTTGTTTGTCTTATAAAGTTTTTTTAAACGATTCATTTTATACCGTTCTTTTTAAAATCATTTTTTTACTTTTTTAAACAATTGGTTTTTTTAAGTCGTTAATTTTTAAAAGCGTTTCTTTTTAAACCGTTTCTTTTAGAACCGTTTTTGAAATCGTTCATTTTTGAAACTTTGTATTCAATTTACTTATAGCCGTTAGAGAAAAAAAAAATTAGAAAATGAACGATTTCAAGAATCGAAGGAATTTAAAAATAATCGATTTTAAACGAACGAGTGGTTTAAAAAACAAAGATTAAAAAAAGGACGTTTATAAAAAAACAAATCCTTAAAAAAATCAGTTAACAAGTGTAAGGTACTAAAAAAGCACGAATTTAATAAACGAAAGGTTAAAAAGAATAACGAATTTTGAATAAACAGACGATTCAATGAAATGGAAGATTTGAAAAAGAAATAAATCATTCTAAAAAAAGTTTGAAAAATGAATGATCTTTTGTTGTCATTTTCATTCAAAAGCAAAATCAGGTCCATGTGGTTTTGTAAAATTTAAAAAAAGAACGACTTAAAAATGTGAGTCCAGGTGGCGCGTGGCGAGGTATGCATAGTGGCATCCGTGTGGCGCGCGAGTATGGATGGCGCATAACCAGGTGGCGTCCAGGTATGCATAGTGGCATCCATGTGGTGCGCGACTCCATATGGCGCAAGCTCCTTAGGTGTACGGCTAAAACGGAAGTGCAGATGGAGCGTGGGCCTGAAAGGTGCATGACCAGCTGGCATCCTGGTGTGCGTAGCGACTTCCAATTAGTGCGTGGCGCAAGAAGGTGTGTCTCCGCGGAAGCGTAGTGCAGGCTCAACTAAGGCGCGCCTGCATGCGCGCTCGACCAGTCAAACCAGTCTACTTACTAGAGAGTTAATGTTAGACGGTTTCCACTAGTGCCATAAATTGAATGGCAGTTTCTTTTTACTACCACTTAATATTCATTAAGTTAGAGTTTAACCCTTTTTATTACAAGATTAATGATCTTGTTTATGTCAAAATTAAGAGGGTTTAATGAGTCTTGAGGTATCTCATTATATAATGAATATGGTTTATTCATTTGAAAAATAGAAGAAATACTCAAGAACAATCTCTACATCTTATGAGACTTTAGAGAAGAGCATTCTCCAAATTATTCACAACTTCATCCTTTTCACCAACATTTCTAAATACCATTATACCCAGTGTAATCTCGGGCGAGAGAGCCATCTCCGGCAGTACACATATTGTTCCGGTTGTTGTACCCTGGAAGACAGAACCTTCTGAGAGGAGGCGCGGAATCTGTTTTAAGGGAAGCGTGTTGAACACGTGCCTCAGCCAAAACCGTCAACAATTTTGCTTGTCTTGCAGCGGAGTTTCGATCTGGAAGGTGCGGTTGAAGTTTCCAAAGACGCTTGCTTGAATCAAGATTGGTACAATTATATTGTATTTTATATTCGTTTATTTAGTTTTGTAACCGGTATTGTACTAGTCGAATTTCCCACAAATAACGAGAGTCTCGTTATTATTTATTATTTATTTTGTAATATATTTTAATAAAAAGTGAACCTAAATAATTAGCTATTACCTTGAATCAATTCTACTTCTCCAGACTCCAAATCGCCTCTTTCCATAGTGAATGTTGTTTCTTCTGCGATGTATATGAGTTATATTATAAGTATTGCTGAGGGCTATATTACAATCTTTTTATTTCATTAGTTGACTAAGAGGGAAATAAAAAAAAAATTTGCAAAGCAGTTAGCATATCCTAAATGTATGATGAAATAGCACATTCAATGCCACAAGAAAAAAACCTTAGGTTTACCACTTACCCGGACATAAAAGAGGAAATGTGAAATGAAAATCACAAAATCAGTTAAGAATTTACCAGGTTTCCAGTGGATTGATGGTGAAAAGCGGTCCGTATGGTTTTCTTCATTTTCCACACCATTTTGAATCGAGTCTACTTCTCCAAACTCCAAATCGCCTCCTCTTTCCATGGTGAATATTGTTTCTTCTGCGATATATGAGTTATATTATAAGTATTGCTGAGGGCTATATTACAATCTTTTTAGTTCATTAGTTGACTAAGAGGGAAATAAAAAAAAAATTGCAATAGCAGTTGGCATATCCTGAATGAATGATGAAATTGCACATTCAAATTCAATGCAACAAATTAGAAATCAGAAGACAAGCAGCCGTTGACTTTCTCGACCAAAAGAAAAAAACTCAAAATCACCGACGCATGGAATTATATTATATAATAAAACAAAAAGCAACTTGAGTTGTGAGTCTACAAAGTAACCGCCAACGCACCGTTTGAAAAGAATTAACAGTCCACAAAAATGGGGATGGTAGTAGGTTCAGGAGGTTGTGATGGACCGGGAGAGAGCCATGGATGTGTGCTTGTTGTTAGCTGGCGGTGGGCAGTGGCGGACCCAGGAATTTTTCCATGGGGGTGCGGAACATTTTTAAAAATTTTAGGCCCCTAGGTATATAAGTAAAAAAATCGGTTCGTATCGGGTCGGTTCGGGTCGGGTCATGTAAAACAAAAGAAATCACGCCATAACGTCCCTACTCATGGTTCCTATCACAAACAAATTGATCCATAAGTTCATCGCTCCATAACATAATGTTTTAATTTTAATTTTCAACCCTAGAAATCGTGTGTAATCACCCTAAAAATCATCTAAACAACATAATCACCCTAAAAATCATCTAAACAACCATAAACAACATCAAAACACATGAAATTTCAAACCTATTTAAGAATTTTGTTACCCTTTGGTGTCGGACGGCGGTGGTTTGCGGCTGCTGATGACGTGCTGTTGTGTTCGATGATCGTTGGCAAGAGACGACCCAAGAGAGGGAGGGCGGGAGGAATTCTAAGGGACTATTGGGCTTATTTTAATTATTATAGTTTGAACTTAGGTTGAGTTTGGTTAATGGGCTAGTAATTAGTGGGCTAATTATGTTTAATGAAATAGTGGGTTAAGATATTGGGTATTTGGGTTAAGTTGGGTAGTATAAGTTTATATAATTTAGGTAGTTTTTTTTAATTAGAGTTTACTAAAAAAATTTAAAATATAAATCGATAACGTTTTTTACCTAAGATGTGTGGACGAAAAATTCCAAGGGGTGCGGATGAAAAAATTCAAGGGGTGCGGACAGGATTTTCAACGGAAAATAGCACTAATTTTTTTTTTCCCGGGGGTGCGCCCGCCCACCTTGGGCTAGGGGTAAGTCCGCCCTTGGCGGTGGGTGTGTGGTTATATGTAAGAGAAGGGTAAGGAGGGCTAATCATTTATGAATATTTATGAATTGTACGGCTTTTAGTTGGTGGTGGTTGTCAATAGTTTTTAATCTGCCAAAATATCTTTAGTCTAAAATATAAAAAAAATTATATATATAGAGGCCGATTATGGTTATTGTACAAAACGTCTTAACGTACGAAACGTACGAGATTCAGTATCAACGTGCGAAAAAAAACTTTATAACATGCGAGTTTGGTTTTTTGAACCAACATGCGATTTTTTTATTAGCATGCGAAATTGTTTTTTTTATAAACATGCGATTTGTTTTTTTCTTTTGAACCTGCGATCTTCAAATTTTTACAACATGCGACCTTTGATATAACATGCAAATTTGTCATTGCGTACGCTTTGTACGTTAAGACAAAATATAAGATACACTTTTTCTATATATATATTTGTATTCACGTAAAACTGAAAAAAAAAATAGCATATAAAGTACATAAAGCTTACTATGGTATAATAACTATTTTATATGACATTAATACTTATATTATTATCCTATATATTAAAAAACAAATCTAATGAATAGTGGTTGTCACATCATAATAAATAGTAAACTTTTCTTATTGGTTGTCATGAATAGTAAATATACATAACTTCAAGTCATCTTTTGTTGATTTTTTTCCCCTATACCCTTTTTAAGTGTGTGTATATATCCATTTTCTTCAAAGTTAGGTAGATTATTCATCATGGTGGAGTGGTTTTGTGGTTGTATGTGTTTTAAAGAGACTCAAGTTCAAATCATGGAGTCTTCTTTTTTTTTTTTTTTTTCCATTTTATGCTTACATAACTTCACGTCATCTTCCTTTTTCTCCTCTTTCACACGTTTTTCTGATTGTATTTATACAATTCTTATTCCTTATTTGTTGGGTTAGTGGATGCTTAGACATCGCAATAGTCGCCATCGCCAGGAGTTACTAACTCGTTTGCTACCAACGGCTCTGTTGTATGAAAACTCCACTTGTCAACTTAAAAATAAAACACTAAATAGCACAGCTTTAATAACAACCAAATATTTAGTCGCAATAAATAGTTTTACAATCACTTAGTTTTGTCGCGCCGCAACGCGGCGCGCAGCATTAAAACCTAGTTTATTTAAATATAAGAACCATTCTTGAATATATGAACAAAAATTAAAGGAATCTTTAGTGATAATAAAATTTTATTGCTTTGAAGATGCAACATTGCAACATGTTGTAAACAAACATGGATCTGGAACAGATCTTCGAGAATATCACAATACCCAAACCACAAACTGTTATCCGAATTTGTAAACAAGGATCAAAGAGTATACAATCAAAGATTACACTCAAACTTTTCTCTCTAACACTCACAAGATTATCAACGTGATAATCAAACAACGATTAACGGATGACACTCTAACTAACACACAGATTCAAGACGAATCAATGTTTACAGCGAAGAAACCCTAATCGTTTGAGAGAACTGAGAGAAAACAGAACTGATCGAACTGACTAAAAATATCTGGAACCTTCTGTTATATACAGCAACATTTGAAGTCCTTTTAAGCCCACTTAAAGCCAAGCCCAGCAGCCACAAGCCAGATGTGCACAGCCCATCTACGAATAGTCCACCAAGCCCAATCCAGTTTGTTTGTGTATGTTCCTCATAAAAGAAACCCAGCATTAGACAACTTCAACATTTATATTTATAATGTGAATAAAATACAAAATACAAAATGTATGTGTAATGCCTTAAACACACTTTAATATTTTTATTAGTCATTGATATGTAACGAGATGTTATAATTTTAGGGTGTACCTATTGGCACACCCATCTCACTATATACACCTAAAAAGGTGTTTTTTGTCTTTATATGCACACCCTGCAGTGTCGAACCGGACTAAAACGCCGAGCTTTGGCTGCGTTTTGGTCCTGTCAACCTGACAAAAGACTGACACCCGGTCTGGTTGACAGGACCAAAACGCTGCCAAAGCTCGGCGTTTTGGTCCGGTCAACAGACCCGTCAGACACCCGTCAGTCTTTGTCTGGTTAACCGGACCAAAACGCCGCATTTTGGACACAGATCGATACTGCAGGGTGTGCATATAAGGACAAAAACCACCTTTTTGGGTGACTATCTACACACTTGGTGTGTAGATAGTTTGGCCCTAATTTTAACACAACATATAATTTTTGCTCAGCTGATATATATATTGATTATTTTCTTTATTATCGAGTCACGTTAAACATTTAGATAAAGGGTTAATCACGTTAAACGGTTCAAAAGGATTCATGACCATATGGGTTATATAAAAGGTTTTGCTGGTTATATATGATGGCTATTTCGTATCTAAAAGAAGAGATATCATACATGTTTGATCAAAGTTCTATACATTAACACGCCCCTTTTAATGATAAAATGAAACCCGATCGCTATGCTGGAAATTAAGCAAGTATAACATGGCGACTAAACGACCAATCGTCACTAATGATTCTGTTGTTAGGTACTTCACCCAGCATTAGCATTTACTGATAGAAACTAAAAGGATCACAAAATGATCTAGAACATAATTAGATTTGCAACACGTTAAAATGTCACTGATTGTGTCACAAATTGATCGCACGTACGAAATCATATTTTACTTATTCAATTATGCCATGAGTAACAATTTCACCTCAATCCCTCTCTATTTTTCACCTGATCCTAAATTCAACTTAACATAATATTTTTTCAGATGATCCTAAATTCAACTTAACATAATATTTTTTTCAGAGCAATTGTGAAGCCCTGATGATGCTTCAGAAAAAGGTCTGCACAAGAATAACCCTTCAATTGCCGGTGTAGCAACACTATTTGGGGACAAAGATGATATTAAATGGTTGGAAGATATCTCTTTCACAAATTGGGGTAAATCACAACTCCATGACACCAAATCCATAAAAAACTTTGATTCATCTAAAAAACGAGCAATTTCATAAGGTTTGAACAAAATCAAACCCATTTTTGGTTGTACAGGTTCCACCCGGAACTGGAAAACCCGATCTTTTGAAGGAATAATTGCTCGAGTTGTTGAACAAGATGAAGGTGTGCTAGTGACCCCCCCCCCCCCCCCCACAAATGGTGGTATAGAAAAAGAGGAAGCGAGGTGGGCTGTTGAATAATTGCTCGAGCTGTTGAACAAGATGAAGGTGGGCTGTTGAACAAGATGAAGGTGTGCTATTATATATATTAGGTTCGGTAACGCTGCGCGTTGCGGCGAAACGAAGCATGTTGTTTAGAAAGGCAAACCGTCAGAATCGGTTTAACTTATCATCATACCGTTTTACGACACAAAATAAATACTTTATTTTGAATACAATTTCATTTTAACAAAACTTATACCGGAGTGTAGAGGGAAATACCTTAACACAACTGGTACCTAAGTACTTGAAATTAATTGATAATTGGAAATATGATTAAAAAAGAAAGAGTAAACTGCCATTTTGGTCCCTGTGGTTTGGCCAGTTTTGCCACTTTAGTCCAAATTTCAAACTTTTTACATCCAGGGCCCTGTGGTTTGGTTTTTGTTGCCATTTTGGTCCAAATTTCAAATTTGACCAGATTTCCCATTAATGACCTGCTATTTTGTCTTTACCCTCATGGGCATTTTGGTCATTTTAGATTTATTATCTCTTTATTATAACTCAATTATAATAAATCTCTTTCTCTTTCAACATACAGACATCTCTCTCTCTCTCTCTCTCTCAACATACAACTCTGCTCTCTCTCTAAAATACCACCACCACCACCCCCACCATCGCATCATCCCCACCACCATCCCTCCGCCGCCAACACCACGAATGGCATCTTGTGCAACGAGCAGGGCATGAATGGCATCCAGCTCAGCATCACCTGAGCTTACCTTTTGTCTTCTGCTTCGCAAAATTCTGCTGGTGCTCATCGGAGAACCATTCTTGGGCTTAGGTGAGGCACACTTTCCAGAACCCCCAACTTCGTTCCTTTGATTCTGCTCCAAATCCTGAATTTCTTGAGGCTTTCCAACAAAATTTGGGGGAGGCGGCTGAACAAGAGGATTCACACTTTCCAGAACCTCCTCAAATCGAAGCTTAAATGCTCGAAAACCCTAACCCTAAGAACACACAGATCTCCGCCTCAAGATTTTGAAGACGATGATGATGAATCCGGAATGAGACACACAGATCTCCGCCTCAAGAACACATGGTAAACCGATTAGGGTTTTTAAGGTGGGATAAGGCGACGATAGTGGAGAATACTGGAAGATTAGGGCGAATTTATGAAGATAGCGGTAGGGTCTATAGTGTTTGCCCAGTCTTTTTTTTTGGTGGAGATGCTCACCGAATTGAGTTGCAGGTTCATCGGAAAGCCATTTTGGTCACCGGATTGGTGTGGCAGTTGTGGAGGTGATGGTGTTGTGATGTAAGAGAGAGAGAGAGAGAGAGGGGCGGTGGTTGCAGGGGGTGCGAGAGGGTGGTGGCAGGTGTTGGTGCTTGGCGACCGACACAACAAGGTTTGTCGCTGAATGTTGACTTGACACTGTTGAATCTGTTGGAAGCTCATGGTGGTGGAGGTAGTTGCACGTTGTGGTGGGTTGTGATGGTGGAGGAGGTGGTGGTGTTTGAGTTTTTTGAGGTGCAGAGATTGAAGATGATGATGATGATCAGGGGGTTTTTATATTTGGGGATTTTTAATAAATGAATTGCTTTAATGAAAAATAAATGACCAAACTACCCCTTCAGATAAAGACAAAAAAGGACATTAAAACAGTAAAAAATCAGAGATTTTGAGTTTTGTACTAAAATGGCAGCAAAATGCAAACCACAGGGACCCAGATGTAAAAAGTTTGAGATTTGGACTAAAATGGCAAAAGTGCTCAAACCACAGGGACCAAAATGGCAGTTTACTATTAATTACTAAAAGCAAAAAATAAATAATAAAAAAATATAGTTTTAAAAAAGAAAAATAAAACCAAGGTATGTTAAAACTTAAAAGTAAATATAATAATAAACTATTATAATATTAAATAATAAAATATTAAAAAACTATATATTATTATAAAAATGAAATCATTGTTTATGGTCTTAGAAAAAACTAACGAACATAAGTTATTAAAGAAATTTCAAACTAATCGAAAACGGAAATAAGATTTAATGAGAAAAAATAAATTAAAAAAATAAATAATAAATGAAAAAGAAAATATGGATTTACAAAAGTAAAATAAAAATATAAAAATATGCTAAACTTAAAAGTGAATATATTATTATAATATTAAATAATAGAATATTAAAAAGCTATATATTATTATAAAATAAAGTTACTATTTATGAAAACATAAATTAAAAAAAATAAATAATAAATGAAAAAGAAAATATGGTTTTATAAAAGTAAAATAATAATATAAAAATATGTTAAATTAAAAGTGAATATACTATTATAATATTAAATAATATAATAATTAAAAGCTATATGTTATTATAAAAATAAAATTACTATTCATGAATCTTCGTCAACAATATATATATAATATATATATATAATATAATTCTTTTTGTTTTAATTAGTAAAATGGTTTTTAATAATAAAAAGGTAAAATGACCAATTTGTCCCTCACTTGACAATTAAAATTAACTGGGTTAGAGCCAAAGGACAAATCGTGTAAGATTTTGAAACATTAAGTACAAAACTCGTCAATTTTAAAGGCAAATGACATCACCTGAAATTTGTTATAAAGATAAAGGACAAAACTTGTAATTCACTCTAAATTAAATTTATAGTTTTATATATACCAATCTATTAGATTTTGGTCTACTATATACAAATTTACAACTAAATCTATACGTACTAGCCCAATCACACCAATAAAGAAAATAATATCAAATTTAAAAGTTAAAACCTGAACCAATAAACGACAGTCTGCACATCGTCCCAATGTTTTATGTCGTTACCCTAAGTCGATCGTCTCCTGCTGTCAACGTCATTGTCCGTGCAATATTATGCCATAAAATATACATGTTTTAAAAAACATAAAAACTTGAGACCCAACATTATCACTATCTCTCTCAGCAAATTTAAATCGGGCGACACGGTTTGTGACAACCGGTAATTAACGCCTCTTAATTACGCGATTAACAAATGTTTAGGAGATAATAAATAGTGTTTAAGGCATGAATTAACTTAATTAGGCTCTTGGTATGCCTAGGAACGCTCATCAGACGTTACAGTGCGCGTATGAGGATTTTCGGGAAATCTGCTGGATATTAAGCGGTAACGAACTGATACCGTACAAAATACTGACAATGCCGAAAAAAACAAATTTTATACGTATAATTTAAACCTATGGATTTTGTTTTGCGAAAATAACACGCTTTCGAACATCACAAAGCGCAAACGTGAATGAAAACGTGACTGTTGGAACGCACCGATAACGAAATGGAAGCACCGGATTCGAGTTCCGACCCAATATTAAAATATTATGATATATTTAACTTCGCTTTCAAATTTTATTATCCGTCGTTGAAAACAGACCACAAAACGGACATGAAACGACGAACGACACAGTTTACGCGTTTTTAACGCAACCGACGAATGGACACATTAAACATCAAGTTACGACGTAATTTCTAGCGTTTCGACTCTAAAACTATATTACACGACATTTTACACCGAACAGGATTCGAAAACGGACTTCGGATAATTAGCGGGCCACTTAAAAACACGATATTGGGCTTGTGGGCCTTGGGCACAAGCCCAAGCCCATTAGTGAAAGACCTACTATAAATAATTAGTTAAACCAGCATAACCCTAAACTTCTATTTTTGTTCAGCCGCACATGATAACATTCCCTCCTGCTTTCCAATTTCTTCAAGATCTGAAACCCTAAAACCATATCTTCTCAAAACCCCTAACCTACTGAGCAATATCCATCAAATACACACAACCAAACACACTCGATCTCTCTCATCTCTTCCTCAATACTGGTCGCCGGAATCAGGCAGCGGTTCCAGCCACCCCCTTCTCTCGATGACATCCAACAACCACAGTTGCTGGTGTTTTCTAGCCACTCGACACCCCCCCCCCCCCGTTTTGATTGTTGAAACGAATCACCACCACCACCGTCTGGTGGTGGCACGATGACGCAGCAGAGAGAGAGAGAGAGAGAGAGAGAGAAAGAGTGGCGATGAAGACTACGGCGGCTGCAACGCCGCTGACTTAGGCGGCGACCAGCGGCGGTGATGTTAGTTCGATCCGACAAGGCCACCGGTAAGAAACCTCTCCATTTTTTTTTATTTTGTTCTTTCTGAAGTTGCTGAAGGTGATAATATCGTTCTGTTTCTAATGTCAAAGATGTTGAGGTTGATGGTGGTGGTGGCCGACTCCACTGTCGGCGAGAAGGCGCAGGTGGTGGTGTTAGTTTGAGTGGTTCGAGATTTAGGTCTCAGGCTAGGCACGGGTCAGCTTTGGATTCGAGAGTTTTGGTTCGATTTAGATTCGGGTTTGCGGGTCAGCCACGGTTCGGGTCACGGCTTCGGTTCCAGAAGTAAGCTCGGTTCAGTTCAGCTTTGGGAAGTGGCTCGGGTCAAGAAGTCAACGGCAACTCGGTCGAGTCTGGTTTCGGTTTCGGGTCTCGGCCCGGGTCCGGGTCAACCGTAGTCAACGGAAGTTAACTCGGTCAACACTTGATCAACTGAGGTCAAACTCAGTCAACGCAAGACCGGGTAAAGTATTAACGACGCGTTAAACTTTATATATACATTCGTTTAGATTTTTAGTTATACGCGACCGAGCTTGAACCGACCTTTTATTACAAGAGTATATATTTAGGCGATAGTTATATCGCGACAAATGCGTTATATTGTTACATTGCATTGCGTTGTTGTTGAATTTTGAAAACTATATCGACACTTGAGTTGTCGGGTTATTCCAAAAACAGAGGAAACTCTGTCCGAATTTCGTTAAAAATCCGAAATACCAAACATATCTATATTGTATAAGCGACGCCTATCGAAGTATTTTCGCTAAATGAATATAAAGTATATCTATACTTTTGGCGACGTTTTATGAGTTACCAAAACAAAGTTATAACATCTCGACAAAACACGAGCTACTAGTTTACGAAATTCGCATACTTTTATAAAATAAATATAATTATTTATATTTATTTTAAACGTCTTTACTCGAAGTATGACACCTTGCCGTAAGATTCATAACAAACGACATCATTAACCGACTCGATACGATAACAACGAGCTGTATGTATAATTATCTACGCTTTTTATTCACGATGACTAACACGATTTCATAAGTATATTTGAATATATACATATAAAATATATATTCTAAGTCACTCGAAAACTAAGTCGATCTAGAAACTTAGTTTTATCCCGATTATAAACGGGATCAATTAACCATGGAATGGTTATTCTAAATCAAGATAACACCTTAATAGAATCGTTAAGTTAACGATTCGGTAGAGCTCGGACACTTTGTTTAGCTACGTTTAAACTAGAAACTGATAAGTTATTCCCTGTTAGGAATATTATAGATGCACGCTAGCTAATTCACGTTCTTGGAACGACACTTCGGAATCACACTAAGCTAGCATTGCACAGGAATGTCAAGGTGAGTTCATAACCCCCACTTTTTATTGTTTTACATTTTTATAAATGTTTTCGGGGGTGGAAAGACATGCAAGTTTTGCAAAAACACAATGTTTCGAGAAACAAAAATCATATGTTTCTAAACCATTTCGCAACAGGATTTCAACGAACTCAAATGGTTTATGAAAAGGTTTAAGCTAAACTTACCGGTTCTTACAACAAATACGTATTTACGAAACATGCATGATTTTCATGACTAGGGACGGGAATGTCCAAGTTACAACAAATACGTATGAAAAACGAGACAACCTAGTGAGTTCATGTCCCTCCTTTCACTGTTTTCAATGTTTTGTTTTCAAAAACATCGAGGGGAAATACATGCTAAATCTATTGGTATGTTAGTTACGGAGTAGATGGCATGATCAATGTGCATAAGTAGGGAAACTACATTAGTAACCATTAATCACTTAGTGACCAAGGTGCAAAAGGTGTAGATCTATTGGGCTTGAGGCACGCCCCACTCCTGGTTGGCATACCCTGGAGTGCTTTTGTGATCCCAATGATGACAAAGTGTTCTCGGTTTGGTTATTTGCTTATGGTACATTATGTCAGGGGGCTCGCTACCCACTGATAGATCCTTAACAGACTCCATGAATGAATCAGAGCATACCATGATTACAAGATAACAGAAGACATTTCAATACCGATTTACAAAGATAAGAGAAATCATTTCAATACCAGTTTACAGATACTACAGAAAACATATCATTACTGGTTTATGAACTCAACAGTTACATATATCGGTTTATAAACATAACAGAAAACATTTCGTTACCGATATACAAAGACGACATTTCAAATGCTTTGAGATATTAAGATCTCACAAACCAGTTTTTCAAATGCAAGATTACAAGTGTTTTAAAACGCATTTGATACAAAACAAACTATGAACTCGCTCAACTTTATGTTGATTTTTCTCGCATGTTCTTTCTCAGGTTGCACTTTCAAAACTATGGAACGGTTGGAATAGGAGAACCCAAGGGAATTCGAGTACTTAGCGGCGTTCATTTTCTAGAAGTCTTAGCTCAAATACTTCAGCTGTGCAATGAGGATACCAGTCCAGTCACGCCAATGCTCTGATATTTCGGGGTGTGACAGATTGGTATCAGAGCTATAGGTTACAGCGAATTAGGTTTCTGTAGAGATACCTAGGCTCTAACCTCACTTTCCTCTAGGGACTTAGATTTCTAAGATTGTGAATACATACAGAACGCCTAAGACTCGAATATGGTTTCCAACCGTTGCCGAAAACAATGAGTTAACAATGTTGGTTTTAAAAATACACAAGTGTTGTGTTTGATACACGGTACACAAAACAATTACACACACAATAAGCAAAACTTGGAGGGTTTTGATAACACGCATATAGGACCTTTGGAAAATTTATGCCAAAATCCATTAAAGGTCATTACGTAGGAACTGCGACTATTAACTCGGGCAAACACCATTATATTTTGTCGTCTATGTTATCTTACTTACCCGAGCAGGTAACCTACGCGGAACGAAACACTTGTGCACAAGAATACATGAAACTCAAATCATACGTCGACGGATGTCGGAGTACATCACATTCTACGCAGAACGAAACGCTAGTGCACAAGTGTACGTGAAACTTAAGCTATACGTCAGCGGACGTCGGAGTACATCACACACGACTTTCGAGGCAGGGCCTTGGGGAAACCACAAATGGTCACGACAACAAAGATACTAATCCCGACAACGGGAGAACTACGGACCGAAATGCGGCACTTTGCCACATGATCCTGCAAACGACATGAATCTCACTGGGGTACGTTAGAACAAGATTTCACAACAGTCGGTACTTAGTCTAAAGAGACTCACAGTTGTTGGCGCTGCAAAAGAAGTCACATGTCTTCGCATTCCCCCTATTTCATTTATGACAAACACGCCATGTTCGACATTCCATGGTAATGTCACTTGACAACGGTTATCACATAAAATTCCAGGTAAAGTCCTTAAATTACTTTTGTTGAAATTTCTACATTTTGCATATAGTGAGTAGACTTTCATATCTCTACACCCCTAATGATCATTGCATCACGAAAGTTTTCTTTCATAATAGCGAATACTCATTTGCTTCATTATTGACGAATTCATATGTTAAACATGCGTTATTTGTTACGCATGTGGCTTCATTTGAAATTGTTGATTTATCAAGTCCAAATATTGTTTCGCTATACTTGATCTTTGCACTGTGATCTAGATGACTCGCATTATTGCAAAGCGTTGACTCTTTGATATCGAGTCAACGGATTTCTTGGAAAACTCATTTCCTTTTGAGTGACATACATGGTTTTTTTTTTTCATTGTGGCCATGTCTAAACTTTCTCATTGATACATGAATTCATTGTTGGATTATGTTTCAACCAAGTTCAATTGATTGAACTTGCTCGTGATATATATTCGATTTAAGATTCCATATGATGGATTGAGGCCATCATATTCGAAATAATCCCAACAAGCACTTCATTTGCTTTGAACCATAATAGGCTTGTTTGGTCTTCGACTTCATTGAATCGTTTCTTTGATCACGATCACCTTGTGGTGGCGTTTTTCACAAGTTTGAAGCTTGCGCTAATTTCGTTGCTCGCCTCATGTACGGATTTAATTATTTAATTATTTGTTTATTGATATTAAATCCACTTTGTTGATTATCATATTAAGGCAATCTTAACACAATCGTGTGTTAAGATAATGGTACACAAATTCATGTCATATTTCGGTGTACCTCTTAACGATCCTTTCAGCATCGAACGAACTTTTTGTGATATTTATTGCTCTTTCATTTTCGATCGAAAAACATTATTTATTTGTTTCATTTTCAATAGAAAATTCTATGAGATTTGTTTGAAACAAACATTCGGATTTACTTCGTTGAACCTTCAGTTGAATCCAAACACGGTGAACTTGTTTGATCATCTCTATTATTGAATTATTTCATTCACTACGACACCTTGGGGTGTCGATATGAACTTGTAGCTTGGGCTAATCATGATCGAGCGTTTCATGCAAGACACGGTGATGCTTGTTCAGTCACCGCTATTGTTGAATTATTTCATTCACTACGACACCTTGTGGCGTCGGTATAAACTTGTAGCTTGTGCTAATCACGATCAGCCGTCTCATGCGAAACTATATTTGCTTTTCGTTTGACTCATCATTTAAATGGTCTTAATGCAACTAGGTATTAAGACGATGATGCACCAGGTTCAGTTGTATTTCGTTTTGGTGTATCCTTGCAACACATTGATTGTATTCATCTAATGGTTCGATAGTTGACAAATCATTTTTATGATCCTATCTATTCGAAGTCGTTGAATTCGAGTTTCAATCATACAACAACCGACGCAAGTTTCCGTTGGTCGTAAATACTATTGTTTCAAAAATTGGTTTGCAGTTTGTGAATGTTCATTTGGAATTCCATTGGTTGAATTTCCTCTTTTGTTGAACCCAGTAAACTTAGTGACATTGGTGATAGTATCACAACATTTCGTTCACTTGACATCGATTTCTTGAACAAACTCAGCTGAACCGTTGGGTTCTTATTGATGCAAAATGTCTTTACACTCACGTAATCCGAATGAGTATAGATTCGATTATGCGGTCATTCACTTGGGTATTATTCGGACTTACCTGCGAACAACACAACTCTAAGGAGATAACATAGTCTAAATTTCGAGGACGAAATTTCTGTAACAGGGGGAGAATGTGACAACCGGTAATTAACGCCTCTTAATTACGCGATTAACAAATGTTTAGGCGATAATAAATAGTGTTTAAGGCACGGATTAACTTAATTAGGCTCTTGGTATGCCTAGGAACGCTCATCATACGTTACAGTGCGCGTATGAGGATTTTCGGGAAATCTGCTGGATATTAAGCGGTAACGAACTGATACCGTACAAAATACTGACAATGCCGAAAAATACGAATTTTATACGTATAATTTAAACCTATGGATTTTGTTTTGCGAAAATAACACGCTTTCGAACATCACAAAGCGCAAACGTGAATGAAAACGTGACTGTTGGAACGCACCGATAACGAAATGGAAGCACCGGATTCGAGTTCCGACCCAATATTAATATATTATGACATATTTAACTTCGCTTTCAAATTTTATTATCCGTCGTTGAAAACGGACCACAAAACGGACATGAAACGACGAACGACACAGTTTACGCGTTTTTAACGCAACCGACGAACGAACACATTAAACATCAAGTTACGACGTAATTTCTAGCGTTTCGACTCTAAAACTTTATTACACGACATTTTACACCGAACAGGATTCGAAAACGGACTTCGGATAATTAGCGGGCCACTTAAAAACACGATATTGGGCTTGTGGGCCTTGGGCCCAAGCCCAAGCCCATTAGTGAAAGACCTACTATAAATAACTAGTTAAACCAGCATAACCCTAATTTTCTATTTTTGTTCAGCCGCACATGATAACATTCCCTCCTGCTTTCCAATTTCTTCAAGATCTGAAACCCTAAAACCATATCTTCTCAAAACCCCTAACCTACTGAGCAATATCCATCAAATACACACAACCAAACACACTCGATCTCTCTCATCTCTTCCTCAATACTGGTCGTCGGAATCAGGCGGCGGTTCCAGCCACCCCCTTCTCTCGATGACATCCAACAACCACAGTTGCTGGTGTTTTCTAGCCACTCGACACCCCCCCCCCCGTTTTGATTGTTGAAACGAATCACCACCACCACCGTCTAGTGGTGGCACGATGACGCAGCAGAGAGAGAGAGAGAGAGAGAGAGAGAGAGAGAGAGAGAGAGAGAGAGAGAGAGAGTGGCGATGAAGACTACGGCGGCTGCAACGCCGCTGACTTAGGCGGGGACCAGCGGCGGTGATGTTAGTTCGATCCGACAAGGCCACCGGTAAGAAACCTCTCCATTTTTTTTATTTTGTTCTTTCTGAAGTTGCTGAAGGTGATAATATCGTTCTGTTTCTAATGTCAAAGATGTTAAGGTTGATGGTGGTGGTGGCCGACTCCACTGTCGGCGAGAAGGCGCAGGTGGTGGTGTTAGTTTGAGTGGTTCGAGATTTAGGTCTCAGGCTAGGCACGGGTCAGCTTTGGATTCGAGAGTTTTGGTTCGATTTAGATTCGGGTTTGCGGGTCAGCCACGGTTCGGGTCACGGCTTCGGTTCCAGAAGTAAGCTCGGTTCAGTTCAGCTTTGGGAAGTGGCTCGGGTCAAGAAGTCAACGGCAACTCGGTCGAGTCTGGTTTCGGTTTCGGGTCTCGGCCCGGGTCCGGGTCAACCGTAGTCAACGGAAGTTAACTCGGTCAACACTTGGTCAACTGAGGTCAAACTCAGTCAACGCAAGACCGGGTAAAGTATTAACGACGCGTTAAACTTTATATATACATTCGTTTAGATTTTTAGTTATACGCGACCGAGCTTGAACCGACCTTTTATTACAAGAGTATATATTTAGGCGATAGTTATATCGCGACAAAAGCGTTATATTGTTACATTGCATTGCGTTGTTGAATTTTGAAAACTATATCGACACTTGAGTTGTCGGGTTATTCCAAAAACAGAGGAAACTCTGTCCGAATTTCGTTAAAAATCCGAAATACCAAACATATCTATATTGTATAAGCGACGCCTATCGAAGTATTTTCGCTAAATGAATATAAAGTATATCTATACTTTTGGCGACGTTTTATGAGTTACCAAAACAAAGTTATAACATCTCGACAAAACACGAGCTACTAGTTTACGAAATTCGCATACTTTTATAAATTAAATATAATTATTTATATTTATTTTAAACGTCTTTACTCGAAGTATGACACCTTGCCGTAAGATTCATAATAAACGGGATCAATTAACCATAGAATGGTTATTCTAAATCAAGATAACACCTTAATAGAATCGTTAAGTTAACGATTCGGTAGAGCTCGGACACGTAGTTTAGCTATGTTTAAACTAGAAACTGATAAGTTATTCCCTGTTAGGAATATTATAGATGCACGCTAGCTAATTCACGTTCTTGGAACGACACTTCGGAATCACACTAAGCTAGCATTGCACAGGAATGTCAAGGTGAGTTCATAACCCCCACTTTTTATTGTTTTACATTTTTATAAATGTTTTCGGGGGTGGAAAGACATGCAAGTTTTGCAAAAACACAATGTTTCGAGAAACAAAAATCATATGTTTCTAAACCATTTCGCAACAGGATTTCAACGAACTCAAATGGTTTATGAAAAGGTTTAAGCTAAACTTACCGGTTCTTACAACAAATACGTATTTACGAAACATGCATGATTTTCATGACTAGGGACGGGAATGTCCAAGTTACAACAAATACGTATGAAAAACGAGACAACCTAGTGAGTTCATGTCCCTCCTTTCACTGTTTTCAATGTTTTGTTTTCAAAAACATCGAGGGGAAATACATGCTAAAACTATTGGTATGTTAGTTACGGAGTAGATGGCATGATCAATGTGCATAAGTAGGGAAACTATATTAGTAACCATTAATCACTTAGTGACCAAGGTGCAAAAGGTGTAGATCTATTGGGCTTGAGGCACGCCCCACTCCTGGTTGGTCTACCCTGGAGTGCTTTTGTGATCCCAATGATGACAAAGTGTTCTCGGTTTGGTTATTTGCTTATGGTACATTATGTCAGGGGGCTCGCTACCCACTGATAGATCCTTAACAGACTCCATGAATGAATCAGAGCATACCATGATTACAAGATAACAAAAAACATTTCAATACCGGTTTACAAAGATAAGAGAAATCATTTCAAAACCAGTTTACAGATACTACAGAAAACATATCATTACTGGTTTATGAACTCAACAGTTACATATATCGGTTTATAAACATAACAGAAAACATTTCGTTACCGATATACAAAGACGACATTTCAAATGATTTGAGATATTAAGATCTCACAAACCAGTTTTTCAAATGCAAGATTACAAGTGTTTTAAAACACATTTGATACAAAACAAACTATGAACTCGCTCAACTTTATGTTGATTTTTCTCGCATGTTCTTTCTCAGGTTGCACTTTCAAAACTATGGAACGGTTGGAATAGGAGAACCCTGATATTTCGGGGTGTGACACGGTTGTCCAAATCGCTCAAACTTCGCTTGACGCTCGCTCGGAATATTTACTGCTCGGAAAATGCCCGCTTAATTTGAGGTTCGGTTTTAAATGAGCAGCTCCGCTCGATTCAGTTTGTAAAATAGCTAAACAAAAACAAAGGTCTGTTCGGCACGGCTCATGAACAGCCCTATCGTTGATGCCTTAATACCCAAATAAGTATTCTAGGGGCATTAATTGGATGTGAATTATATTGTTTATCAATGACATGCACAACAGTAGAAAACACATGATAAATAGTGTCGCATCACATGAGTATAAATCATTGCCGAAGAAAAAACAAGTCGTGTACACTAAAGCAATAAGCAAACGTAGAATATAAATGTATAACACATTCTACTTTCGTGATTTTTTTTTTTTTAAACTAACCCATCTCAGTTATGCAAGAAGAGAGATTATTGTACAAAAGAAAGAAGTGTACGAATTGTAGGAGATAAGTTTGGCGCTTAATTTGCAAGATTAATGGTTGAGATTAACTTGTCTCCAAATATAGAATCTAAAAAGAGTAAACTGCCATTTTGGTCCCTAAGGTTTTGTCACTTTTGTCACTTTAGTCCAAAACTCAAACATTTTGCATCTGGATCCCTGTGATTTCAGTTTTATTGTTATTTTGGTCCAAATGTGAAATCAGTTCATATTTGTCTTATAAAATCCTGCTATTTTGTCCTTTTCCTTAGGGGCAAAATGGTCATTTTAATTAAAATAATAAAATAAAATTCTGTCTTTCTCTCTATTTTGTCCGTTTGTGATTACTTTGATTTTTCTTACACCCACCACTGCCATCGCCATTCACCACCACAACCACCACCAACGTTCACAACCACAACCACCCATCTCCACCACCACCACCTCTTCCCTCATCCATCCACCACCATCACACCACAACCAACAAATAACATATAAATCACAATATAATAGAGAAGATTAAACCTTTAAACTAAATCCCCTTCAAACGGAATTCCTATGCCGGTAACGAACCCCCTTCATACGATTGAATGACATTGGATTTGTTTGCAGAACAAAAGTCAAAATGATTGAATTGAAAAGTGTGTTTAATAAGAGTGGATGTGGATGGATGGTTTTATTTTATTTTTTTTAATTAAAATGACCATTTTGCCCCTTGAGGAAAAGGACAAAATAGAAGGATTTTATAAGACAAATATGACATGATTTCATTTTTGGACCAAAATGGAAATAAAACTAAAACCACAGGACCCAGATGCAAAAGTTTTGAGTTTTGGACTAAAGTGACCAAACCTCAGGGACCAAAATGGCAGGTTACTCATCTAAAAATAAGGGAACAAGTGCGGAAAAGAGTAAAATACGAAAATCCAATATTGTTGACGCATAAACTCACTTCCCCCTTGATTTTCAAACGGCTATAACTTTTTTATACGTTAATATTTTTTTATAAAAATTACACCGTATTAACGAGCATTTCATTCTCTTTAATTCGAACAGCCTATTGTTATATTTTTCTTTAAAAAAAATTGTAGGATTTTAAATACCTATTACGTGATTTTGACTACCTAGTAAGTGACTACGTGATTTTAAATACCCATTACGTGATTACTTGAATTCATTATAGTATTTTATGTGAAACTCACTAAGGGGCTGTTTGGCAACTTCTGAATGGTTAAGTGCTGAACTAGTAAGAGATCTGAACCATTAAGTGCTGAACCAGTAAGAGGTCTGAACCATTAAGAGCCAGTATAATGCTTAACCTTTCAGAGGCAACCGTCTGACCAATTCAGATTAGATGTCTTAACCATTCAGACTATGTATAATAATTAACCATTTAGACATCTGCTCACGAAACAAACAGCCTGAACAATTAAGTGTTGAACCAGTAAAGGTCTTAACCCTTAAGAGCCTCATTAAGAGGTAAACAAACAGCCCCTAAGTGATTACGTAATTACGTAACAATGGTTGACTATATATTATTACATGACTATATGATTTTAAATACTCATTTCGTGATTACGTGATTTCATTATAGTATTTATGTGAAACCCTACTGAGTGATTACGTAATTACGTAAAAACAAAACATGTGAATACATAATATTTCTGGTATAATGACTATAATCACGTATTAAGGATAAATTATATACAAAACATTAGCCAAACCAACCTATAACAACATAATGTCGTATATTATATATTTAACCACGTAATAAAGCATAAACAATTAAGGTCTTATTATTGAACGTGTAATAACATAATAAGCATAATTGTATTAACATTATTTATAACAAATCATATTAAATATGTAATCATATAATGAATTTATATTGAATGCGTAATGATTTATGTTGAATGTGTAATCACATAATAGGTATTCAAAAATCACGTAGTCATATACCGGGTATTCAAAATCACGTAATGGATACGGGGTATTCAAAATCATGTAATGAGTACTCAAAGTCCTCTATATTATTTTTAAAAACACTATAGCAATAGGCTGCTCGTATTGAAGAGACTGAAATGCTCGTTAATACAGTGTAATTTTTTTTTAAAAATATTAACGTATGAAAAAGTTATAGTTGTTTGAAAATCAAGAAGGAAACTAGTTAAAAGGAGAAAAGACTATCATACCCTTCCTTCCTTAAATTGAGAAAAACAAATGTGTAGTCATGATTCTCTTCTACATTTCGTACTAAATTCCTCTCCTATACATGATCTCTTATCTATACAACAAATATACATAATTCAAAAGATCAAATAAGTTTATACATTTCGTACTAAATTCCTCTCTTGTAGATAATCTATTATCTATGCAACAAATATACATAATTCAAAAGCTCATATAAGTTTATAAGAAAATGAAAAACCTATTTTTAATAAAATATCGTATCTCCAGCAACAAAATTTAATAATTATTATGAATTTACTCGTATATTTAATTACATAGAACATTTGAATCTCCAGCAACAAAATTATATAATTATTATGAATTTACTCGTATATTTAATTACATAGAACATTTGAAACATGGAAGTTTAACTTTGCTTACAAATCAACAACTTGCTTCCATAATAACAAACTAGTGTTAATTAACTTTGCTTTCTTAACTTGGTGAGAGTTTTTATCATTCCTTTGGCAATCTTCCAAAACCAAAACAAATTCATCATTGCTAACGCCTGTGGGACCGTCAACAAGGTGTAATATCCCATTGGATAAAAACATACTTCACCTGAAAAAAATGTGTCAAAATAAGCGGGTTGGATGACATGTCAAATCAAATTTAGAAGGTTGTATACATCAAAAATACTTTTTGGACCGACTTGACCCCACATGGTCCGTTCTAGATGATACACAGCCCAAATCAACGCATTCAAAATAAATGGGTTGTAACTCGTCAGCTCGAAAATTTACCTGGTCGAAATGTGTAAACATGTGGTAGAAAAAGTAGACGAACAAGATGACCCTTGCCACCTGCATGAACTCAAAACCATCAACATTTATCACCAAAAAGACAAACGTACCCCTTCATTTATGTTTTCGTGAATTGGTCATAACGAGATTTGGGGTGCAATGACACTACCAACCACCCTATAAACATTGCAATGCCATTTAAATCTCTCGAACCGTTTTTATTGACTTACCCGATGGAACCGGAATCTATGGAGGTTTGTGATTTTCACTTTAAAAATCAACAAAAACTTGCATTTTTAAATCTTTCGAACCGTTTTTATTGACTTATCCGATGGAACCGGTTCTTCGGAGGAACCGGTTACAACCCTACCCGGAATCGGTTAGTATCAGTTCCAGTATTGATAGAACCAGTTCCTACAAGAACTGGTTCCACCCACACTCATACAAGAACCGGTTCCGGGTATAAAAAAAAACCCGATATGCCCATCTCTATGTGCAATAACTGTAAAGACATGACAGATTAAGAGTAGCAAGAAATGTTCAAACGATCTTAATTATTGATTTTCTATGTATAGGCCCGGGCTGACCCATGTCATTTGACCCAAAAAAAAGTCTAAAAAGACTAAATCATCCCTGATTTGTATATGTTTAATTGTTTTACCAAAGTCAATGGATACTTACATATTCAACTCCGCCTAAAGTTGGATAAGTCCATACAATCATCGCCAAGTCTGAAAAGAAATAACCGATTGACATCTGCAACCGTAAAAGAACATGATAAATGGGACGCACAACCGTATCTATAACGTCTCACATCAATATGAATATAACCCATGATATAAAAACATTAGATGGTCAATTACATATGGGCACTCGTAAAATAACAACACCAATAAATCATATCATCTTGCAAGGCCGGCCCATTTGTCTAAGTTCAAGTAAGGGCTTAGGGCTCTTAAAATTAAGGGCCTACTGTTTCGGGGTGTGATAAATATACCCATGACAAGGATTAATATACCCAAAAGTCAAATTTAGTAATGATTTTTTAATGATTAACTACTTTATTATATTATTATTTTATAAAGTAAAAAGTAATAATTATGTTTTATTATAAAGTCAAAAGTAATGATTATGTTTTTTATTTTTTTTATTTTATAATACTTTTGTTACTTTTTTATATTTTGTTATACTATTATTAGTATTAATATCAATATTAATAAATAAATAATCAAGACACTTTATTATAAATACGAAAGTGAAAAAGTTAATCATAAATAAATAACGAGATTACATTTAGTAATGCTTTCGGTGTTTCTTCCGTTACCATTATTACATTTATGTTGACGTCGGGAAATCAACGGATTATATTACGAAAGTGGTAATTGTCGCAAATGTGTCACCGCTAATGCTTTGGCCGGAGTTTCGCCTGAAAATTCTCCGGACCCCCCGAACTTTTCTGTCAGTAGTGTTATATATGTACGTTTCGTATAAGATTTTGTAGGTATATACGTTTTCAACCCCCAGGTTTTATAAAAAAATTAGTGTATACGTTTTCGACCACCCGGTTTTAATTTTTTTATTTATAGGCCAAATAAAATATTTAATTAGCCCAAAACGCTGCTCGTTGTTGTGGTCTTGTACTCTTGTTCGACTTCTTCAATCTTCATAATGTTAAAGGTATGTGTTTTTTTATCTTTAGGTTTAATTTAGGGCTGCAAATTATGTGATTTAGGTTGAAATTATGGATGAAATTGGTCAGAATTTTTGCCCTAAATTTGTTGAATGTTTTTGTAACTATGTCTAATTTTATTTGTTTAATCTTATTGTGATTTGATTTAGATAGAAATTAGAGTTTGAAATTTAGGGTGATTTGTTAACTTGTTTTGTTATTATGAGGAAGAATAAAATGATAACTTCTTTTTTAATGTTTGAGAACGTTTTTATTTGATATTAATGTTTGACCCGACCCGAATCGAATCACCGACGTCCGACCTGAACATACACCTCGAAACTACGCGATAGAAATTTTTTTTAGGTCCGTTACCTTCCGACCCCCCGAACTTTTTTTTCAAGCTTCGCCACTGAACGCCATAACATATAACGCCAAGCCTTACATCCGGATAAATATTAATTATATTTTTTGTTATAAAAATAATATCTCGTCTAAACTACGCGCAAAAAAAATCATAATTAACAAATTACATGCTACGTATGTGATGTGCTGCAATGTGTTGTACTATTTGCTGTAAATGTAGTACCATCCATAGTGAAAGTCAACATAATTAGTTATCCAAAATTCATTTAAAAACCTTAAAAAATAACTATAGATAAAAATAATATGCAAATTGTTAAAAACAAAATTTTGATTTTCAAAATTAAAAAAAATATTTAAATGACGTGGGCGTAGGATGGGGTGGGGTAGGGTGGGTGGGGTTAACGAGGGATTTATTTGTTTAAGACAATTTGTTTGACTACTCTCCCTCGATAAGAGAGCCTATATTGACTTATAGGTGTATTTATCAAAAGAAAGTTGACTTATAGGTGTATTTAACAACACCCTTTTTGAAAAATGTATATAATATGTGTATTAGATTTGGGATGCCAAAAATAAATGAAACAAATGCTATGTTAAAGCCTAAAACTAAATGAGACAATTATGAAAATAAGGCCCAAATAAGGTCTATGTTTGTCCATTAGTACATTGTTAATTCGCTAGCCCAAATGCCTTTTAACGGTCTTTGCTGCAAGTAACAAATGCGAATGGCAACTAGGGAAAGCGAATCTTGGGCGAATTAGGGCAATCGATGAAGCTGTCAAACACGGGAATCTGTAGAGGCACAGTTTAACGGCTAAAGTTTGATGGTTACTCAATCGTCATTGACTCATTATCGCACGGGTAATCCAGTTTAAGAACTACTTTTTTTATAATCTAGTAATCTAAAACATATTTTATATCTATACACTCAACATATAACTTTATTTTTCAACTCCACTAACTATAAACTTTTTAATTTATAATTGCAGGTTCCAAACCTGGGTAAAGAATAAGAATTTATATTGAAAAGTATTTAAAAAGGGCCCTTACTTTTAAGTTTGCTTAGGGCCATTAAAAAGTTGTGCCGGCCCTGCCATCTTGTTACATGTATGACATATATGAAACCATCTACATGTATAAACTTCAGTAAATTACATATATGTAATTTATTACAAAAAAAGTTAAAACTGAACTGAGTTGTACTTGTACTAAATTGTGTTCATCATGTTTTCCGTGATTCCATTTTTAAAGAATTCTGTTAGAATATAAGAACTCGGTTAACTTTGAAGATGAAAAAACGGAATGGGGAAATCAATAAAAAAAGTAGATGTCTAAATCGAAATTGGTGGCTTAAAAAATACAGTAGAAACTCGATAAATTAATACTCGATTATTTAATAAACTCTCTAAGATAATATTTTTTGCCGGTCCCGACTCGGGGATAGGGTGCTAAATTAATAATTCGCTAAAATTATAAGATAATACATTTTTGATAATTTCTTTAGACCCCATATAAAATATAAATTAATAATTCTTTATATATAGCATATTACATGAATGATTTATAAAGGTTTCTTGAAAAATGACTCAATTGTCTTTTGTTTTTTGTTGAAATCAATTTCCCCTTGAATCTCGTCTCTAATTTTCCTTAGCATGGTAAGAACTTCTGGTGTTGTTTTCTCATAGCTCAACAAGAAATTGTTCAATGTGATTGCCGCTTTAATGGCTTCGTTTCGCGAAGGGGACTCCATTGTAGAACTTTCATCATCTTCTTCATCGATATCATCTTTATTAATTCTAATAACGCTTTCAATAATTTCTTCATCAGTCAACAACTGTGCAACTACATTTTCTTCTGGGTGAGTCAGAACATCTTCGACATCCATTGCATTGCGAGATTGAAGGTTTCTTTCAAATTGGGCCGTTCATTTGAGTATGATTTGTTTGTGTTAACCTATTTTGATCTTGTATTTATATAGAAAATATTTTTAATGTCCATAAAGTGATACATTGAACACAAGAAGCATAATAAGGTGGAAGATTGAATGTTTCTTTCAAATTGGGCCGTTCATTTGATATACATGCATTGTATACAATAATTAAGTGGAAGCTTGAAAGGTGTTTGTAAACTAAGTATTCTACTATAAATTAATAAAATATTAATTAATATATAAATTAATAATTATTAATTTATCGATTAATTAATAACTCTTTTAATTAATAAATTTTGGTGGTCCAAAGTGTATTATTTTATAGAGTTTCTAACAGTCACTACCAAAGATCCCAAAATCGAAATCGGAGAACAACTAGAGAAAGCCTTTTCAGCACCGTTACACAATTTCACCATGTCATATGATGAATCAATCATAAA
The DNA here is from genome assembly GCA_030545235.1 of Helianthus tuberosus. Classification (NCBI taxonomy): domain Eukaryota; kingdom Viridiplantae; phylum Streptophyta; class Magnoliopsida; order Asterales; family Asteraceae; genus Helianthus; species Helianthus tuberosus. The sequence continues at coordinate 173,627,383 of CM060351.1, forward strand.
TTCATAATCACCTTTTCTATGACACCTAAAATATCTGGCATCACATACTCTTAATCACATTTTAATGTTTCAGAATCACATATTTTTTGTCACCAATGAACCTCCTAAACGTAATGCACTAAGTAAATTGATAGCAACATACCAAACCACAAATGAACTAATAAGTCAAACTAACCACATAATTCAAATTAAAATTAATTTATTTTATAATACAGAACAATAAATTGGAAAACAAATCATGTAACATCCAAGACCAAGAACTACTCAAGAAGGTTATTGGCCACTGCATAGACCAAATAATCTTTCCGATTTATCAACCGTTCAGCCCATAGTTCACGTTTAAGTGGCGATCAAAGATTTGGACCTTAAAACTTTGAACTCTGTGCAAAACGATCTTCTCAGAAAATGAACGAAGAATGTTTCATTTGGTGTGTTCTTTTCTTCTAATTACACAATTTTTGTAGTTTTGGCAATTCAAGAAATGATTTGATTTGTTAGAATAGAAGTAATATGCTTTTGAGAAGGATTAACAAAAAAAATAAAAACCGATTTTGAGAGGTGAAGGGGTAAGGTCCCAAAAACATCATAATAAATGTTTAAGAACCATACCACAACCTTACTTTTCAGCCTTATACCTTGCGCGACCGCGCACTGGTCTTACAAAAGAAAGAAACAGCCAAGTAGTCTACCATCGCGCGCCCAAAGGAAATCATAAGTCCTTGCGCCTTTTCCCGTTAGCAAAGGATAAAAATCCTGAGATAAACATTTCCGCCTAAATATCCAGACTTGGATATTATTTTACCCAGGCTTGGATCTATTTAGTGGTCTCCACACGATAAAAATACCACACCCGATTACAGCAGTAATCTTCTAGAAGGAATACAATCGTGCACCACCCAGACGGTTATAACCGTCTGGACACGTGTCATTACCACAGACACCCCTGAAATCACGACGAAGGCATGCAATTGGAGAGTAATCTCCACTTAGTCACATTACACGTGGCAAATCCCCAGCCTTTGATCTAAACCACGATCCGTGTGCTCTCACGTCGGATCAAAGAACTTAAACGGAAGGAAATGTAACCACTTACGGGGTTAGCATCTTCCGTTAACTTTTCATTAACAGGTTTTCCCGCCCAAACGACTCCCGGCTATAAATATGAGAAGCAACCCAGGTATGAATTCAAGTTACACACACTCCTCCAATACTTCTTCTTCTTCATTACCCATACTTATTCTCACACCGGAGTCGGGTCAAGGAGAGAACCCTCTTCTCCCCTTGGCGAGGCTAACGGTGCTCTTTTTTGCAGAGCTCTCGGAGAAGAAGATCCATCGAACCTGAATCAATCGAGTGGAAACTAACCTTTTTATGCGGATTCAAACCCCCTAGATATTTCGGTTCCGACCATTTATCTAGTGTTTCTTCATTGGCGCCCACCGATTCCTCTGTTTTCTAGTTTTTATCTCGTTTCGATTCAGTTCATTTCATACTCTGTTTTTAACATGGCAGAGAATTCATTATCTCACCCATCAGATCCTCGATCTAAGTCGAAGGGTTCCATAACCCAAAGTACCCAGATTGACGGAATCATGGGAACAAACAAAAGCAACAATTGTTCAGACAGAAAGAATTTCTCAGATCCAATCGCAGAGAAACCCTCAGAGCACTGGTTCGACAGATGCCAGATGGCTTTAAACACAATCGTTATGCAAATTGCCAGATCTGAGTTCCCAAACATCAGATCTGGTGAAGAAATTGCCATAACAATATTGGATCCACCAACACCCCGTCAAGGGGACGTCCAATCTAGTCGTAATTTGGATACACGTCAACAATCCAGAAGAAGCAGTCATCAAAAAGAAAACAAATCAAAACAAATAAACATGGTTCAAGGAGGTCCGTCACGAAGACCAAATAAACGGAGCCATGAGCAACATTGGAGGGAACAACAAGTCATATTTCCCGTTGTTCCCGGAGGGCCTCAGGAAGAGAGACCTGTAATTATCACTGGTATTTTTGGCCATTACCGAACGGACTATATGTTCATAGATCCGGGAAGTTCAATGGACATCATATACGAACAATGCTTCAAACAGCTTGACCCAGAAGATAAAGCACGCCTAGAACCGGTCGATTTTCCCCTCACCGGATTCTGCAATGAGGCTGTATTCCCATTAGGGCAAATAGCTTTTCCTGTGACTCTGTCAGATGGCGAGCATTCACGAACAGTCACAGTGAATTTCATGGTTATGCCAGCAACATCACGCCACGATGTCCTGCTTGGGAGAAGATCACAAAGAGAATTCAGCATGATCACCTCTATCCCACATGCTGCATGCGGATTCCCAACGGAAACCGGAGTTGCAATCCTATACTCAAGTAAAGAAGTCATGTACGTAGACGATGAGCCACCGACAAAGGCGGCCAAACCTTCAACATCAAATGAACCAGAGAAATGGGTCCTAAACAACGAATATCCAGAGCAGACCATCCTGTTAGGACATGCCATTTCACCAGCAACACGAGTACAATTGAAAGAATTGCTGACCAACAACAAAGATATATTTGCATGGTGCCCAGCAGACATGACTGGGGTTCCACGTGACATAGCGCAACATTGCTTGAATATCAAGCCAACAGCAGAACCCGTTGCTCAGGGAAGGCGCAGTTTTAGCGAAGAAAAAGCAAAAGCTATGGATGAGCAAGTGACAGAGCTACTCAATGCGGGAATCTTGCGCGAAGTAAAATACCATACATGGGTTGCTAATCCAGTAATGGTACAAAAACATAGTGGCGGATGGAGAATGTGCGTCGACTTCAAAGACCTGAATAAAGCATGCCCAAAGGATTGTTACGCACTTCCGGAGATAGACAAAAAAGTCGACTCCCTAGCATCGTTTAGATGGAAGTGTTTACTCGACTGCTATAAGGGTTATCATCAGGTCCAGATGAAGGAAGAAGACGAGGACAAAACTGCATTTCGCACAGATAAAGGCATCTTCTGTTACACTAAGATGCCCTTCGGCCTGCGCAATGCAGGCGCAACATATCAGCGCTTAATGGACACTGTTTTCAAAGGTGCCATTGGCAAGACTGTCGAAGTTTATATGGATGACCTCGTCATCATGAGCAACGAGGAAGACACGATGCTCAACAATATTCAGCGCACGTTCGACTCTTTGCGCAATGTGAACTTAAAACTTAACCCGACAAAATGCTCCTTCGGCATGGAAGAAGGGAAATTTTTGGGTTTTATAGTCACAAGAGACGGTTTCAAAGTTAATCCAGAAAAAGTGCAAGCTATCCAGCTGATGCCATCGCCTGCAACAGTTAAAGAAATGCAAAGGCTTGCCGGGCGTTTAGCAGCATTGAACAGATTCTTGGCTAATCACGCAGCAAAGTCTTATCCATTCATCAGCACGCTGCGAAACTGCGCAAAGAAAACTGACTTTCAATGGACATCTGAAGCAGAAGCAGCATTCAAGCAAATGAAAGAATGTTTAATCCAGTTGCCAACGCTGACTGTGCCGAAAGAAAAAGAACCACTGATTTTATATCTATCTGCTGCGGAAGTAGCGGTTGGGGCTGTATTAATGGTAGAACGCGAAAACATTCAGACTCCAATCTACTATATAAGCAAAATGCTCACCGGTCCAGAAACTCGCTATTCGATGATAGAAAAACTAGTCCTCGCGCTAGTACACGCATCACGGCGCCTGCGCAGATATTTTTCGGGCCACGTTATCACGGTTCTCACCAATTATCATTTGGGCCAAATCTTATCCAAACCTGACGTAGCGGGAAGGTTAGCCAAATGGGCCATTGAGCTAGGAGGATACAATATCTTCTACAGGCCAAGACCAGCAATCAAAGGGCAAGTTCTAGCAGATTTCGTCATGGAAGTTCCCATTGATAAAGTTCAAGAGTGCGAAGCAATCCAGAACCCTATACCCGTTTTCGACGATAGAGTCTGGACCTTACACACAGATGGCGCTTCCAATGACGACGGAGCAGGGGCAGGTCTCCGACTAGTCAGCCCAGACAATCACGAACTCACATATGTCATACGCTTAGACTTCCAAAGCACCAACAACGAAGCAGAATACGAAGCATTTTTGGCAGGTCTCCGCTTAGCATTAAAAATGGGGGCAAGAAATCTTGAAGCTAACGTTGATTCAAAACTGGTGGTTGAGCAAGTCAATGGTCACTATGACGCAAGAGGAGAAGCTATGGCATTATACCTTGAACAAGCGCGAATGCTAATCGGCCAATTCCAAACGTTCAAGGTTAACCACATAAACAGAAGCGAGAACAAGCACGCAGATGCGCTAAGCAAGTTAGCCGCTACCAGCTTCAACATCTAGCAAAGGAAGTACGCATAAAGGTATTGTCCAACCCTTCTATTCATCTCAAACAAGTGAACATCATAGAAATGGGGAATCCATCTTGGATGTCCCCAATCATCTTGTACCTCCAACACGGGAAACTTCCAGAAGGAAAGGCAGAAGCTCGAAAAATACAGCACAAAGCGATAAATTATGAAATGGCGGATGGCGTCCTGTACCGGAAGTCATTTATGGGACCATTATTAAGCTGCGTTGATAAAACAGATGCCCAATACCTTGTCAGAGAAATCCACGAGGGATTATGCGGAATACACGCAGGACCACGCATGGTTGTGGCAAAAATCATGAGCGCCGGATACTACTGGCCGGGAATGCACGTGGACGCAGTTAACTTATTGAGGAGATGCGCAGCCTGTCAACGCCATGCGCCAAAAACACTCCGGCCAAAGAATCCACTCATACCCGTCACCTCCGCCTGGCCTTTTCAACAATGGGGTATCGATCTCGTGGGTCCATTCCCCGACGCGCCAGGCGCGGTAAAATTCATCATCGTAGCTGTCGACTATTTCACAAAATGGGTCGAAGCTAAAGCGCTAGCTTCAACAACAGCAATGGTAATTCGTAAATTTATATGGGAACATATTATCTGTAGATTCGGATTACCATTGCGCATCATTTCCGACAACGGCACAAACTTCGCCTCAGAAGATCTTCAAAAATGGTTCAAAGAAATGAAGATCGAGCATAATTTTGCCTCCGTGGCGCACCCTCAGGCAAATGGACAGGTTGAAAGCATCAACAAACAAATAGTGGATGGCATTAAAGCACGATTAGGCACAACGCGCAGGGGATGGGTTGACGAATTCCCCAGCATCCTGTGGGCGCATCGTACAATGCCAAAGACTAGCACGGGAGAAACTCCATTCAGCCTAGTTTATGGATCTGAAGCGGTAATCCCAGCCGAAATCGGCCTTCCGTCACCACGCATGTTAGCTATGGAAAGACAAAACAACGAACAAGAACGAAGAATGGATCTAGACCTCCTCGAGGAACGGCGCGAGAATGCCGCCATCACGGAGGCTAGGTACAAAACCAAGCTAGAAAAATATTATAATGCGCGCGTCCGCGTATGCACATTTGTCCCTGGTGATTTTGTCTTGCGCGACAATGAAGCATCAAACGCTGAGAAACCAGGCAAATTAGCGCCAAGATGGGAAGGACCATATGTCATTAACGAAGTCCTAGGCAAAGGGGCGTATACTCTGAAAAGACTCGATGGGACTCTAGTCCCACGCACCTGGAACGCGCAGCAGTTGCGCAGGTGTTACATGTAGGTCAAATCATCCACATGCAATGTATTTCCTATTCACACTTGTATTACAAGCTTTGCGCTTTATCAATACAAAAATTATTTTCATACTTATTTCTATTTGTTACAAATTGCATGAAATTCTTCGGGCTTACGCGAAAACAAAATACTGTACACCTCATGAACAGTCCAAACAAGGCAAACTATCACGCCTTTTGGACAAACGTTCACACATGAGCACAGTACCATTTCTTATTCGCTTTACCTATCAAGAAGCAATTAAACACATGCAACATATTGTAATCCAAACATGCAAAAAGTAAAATCATACAGCACATAATAAGTGTACATATCATTAAGTGTAACAAAACACTTCATAAACAAGATCATGGCAATGATCTTCAAAATTTTAGTTCCAAAGACTAGAATATTCACAAAAACAAAAATCTTGTTTCAACTAGTAGCAAGATGTTCAACCGATAACCAGTCACATCACGACAGTGAAACCTACCCTACAGAAACATCTTCCTTGACAACCGGAGCAGGACCGATCCGACGCTTCCGACGACGATGGTACACCAACTCACACTTACCAGGACGGAGATTTGGGAATCGAGCCATTAAAGCTTCAGCCGACAGCACAACGGTTTCTTCACCAATCTCCGGTAAACAAAGCTCAGCACTGAAGAAAGCGTATTGATGATAATGTAAACGCACAACCGAGTGACGAAAGCGTATTACATCAGGATAATGAGCCCGAATGAAGGGACAAAGAAGCATGTAAAATGATTTAGACAAGTATTGGGAGGGAGTGTACTTACACTCGAACCCAGAAAACACAAGCATGTAAAATGATTTAGACAAGTATTGGGAGGGAGTGTACTTACACTCGAACCCAGAAAACACAAGCATGTAGAATGATTTAGACAAGTATTGGGAGGGAGTGTACTTACACTCGAACCCAGAAAACACAAGCATGTAAAATGATTTAGACAAGTATTGGGAGGGAGTGTACTTACACTCGAACCCAGAAAACGCAAACATGAAAAATGATTTAGACAAGCATTGGGAGGGAATGTACTTACACTCGAACCCGGAAAATGCGAATATGTCCCTAAACGAGTCGTTTTTGTAAAACGTCAAACGTAAAGACAAAGTCAGAAAAAAAAAATTTCGCCCGGAAATAAACAAATGAAGCCTTAGACTACGGTCAAGGTCAACTAAGGCTCATAAGCGAAAATGTACGATTTTTTTTTAAACATAGCAAGGCATGCTTTGAAGCTATATATGAATATATATATACATTTGAATGTAGATACAAGTAAAAGATGATTTACGGGATCATCATAACCTACGGGATTTAAACACAGTGTTAAGGTCTACGGGACCAGAATGACCTTCGGGTCACGAAAAGAAAAGGAAATAAACCTTAGTGTTTTCAGTAAAAAGGGGGTGAAGACCTAAGGAAATAGCCTGCGAGGCTACGTGAAAGAACCTACGGGTTACTTAACAAAGCGAGAGAACCAGTTGAAAATCCTCGCATAAAACTAAGACTGTAAAGGAATAAATTACAGACTGTCAATGTCCTGTTACAGATAATCGACGAAAGATTAAGAGAAGACCCTAAACTAAAACCTTGGTTTTAGTAAGAAATAACGTTTTTACGAATGAGAATCCTGATAGGAAATTGAATATTAAGCATGAAAGGTTCAGGTCTTGACACCAATGGGCGCAAGACGTTATATTCAAAAAAGTGATATTTCGGAAAGGAAATTTTGATATAAATTAAACATGATGTAACAAGATCACGGTCAAGAAATGTAATGTGAAGTAGAATCACATTATAACCAAGCAAGCGGTAAAAAAAGTAACTGGACTAATAAGTCTAGTTAGTGAGACCGGTCAAGGTCATTTAAATAAATTTGGTTTGCTTGTAAGCGGTAGGTTCGGTATGACCGAATCGAATAAATAAAATTGAAGATAAAAGAAATTGCTGCTAAAAGTGAAAAGATTTCGCTAAAGGCCTTTAAACGAGTCAAAATAACGGATTCATAAGGAATTCGATAGTATATGGAAGCGATGGACATCGCTAAGTTAACTAAACTAGTGGAAATAACGAGGTTACGTTATTTTAAGTTGCACTAAGTCATATGAGATACGTAGACAATTACAGACCAAAAAGATGTTACCATGCTTATCTGGTAATACTAATAATTGGTTAAAAGTATAAGTAATGTTTAAATGATATCTCGGATCAAATACATTGAGTTTAAACTCAATAAATCATGTAAGAAAAGGTTTCGAGGACGAAACCTCTTTAAGGGGGGGTAGACTTGTAACACCCCGAAAATGGGTTTGGTAATCAAACTCCATTAGTACTAAAAGACAGGTAAAGTACCGTTAGTAGTAAAAGTGGCCAGGCGAATATTTGGATTTAAATAAGAAATCCTAATAATAAATACAAACAAATCAAAGTTTTAAGGAAACTGAGTCTATAAGAGCCCGAGTTAACGGGACTTAAAATAAAACGGGTTATAGCTCCCGGGACCCACTAAATAACTAGGAATATCAACCTAGTTAGTCTAGTGTTTTACAATAGTGAGGAACTTGATGTAGTAACCTTTATAAACTTGGGTAAAGTTGAGGGACTAAAATGGTTAAAGTGAGAAAATGGTTTTTTATTAGTTAAAGTTAAAAACACCAAAACACACACCTTGTGTGTGTGTTCTGGTCGTACAAACACAGGAGCCAGGAAGAGCTCTCAAGCTCAAACCCTAAAACACAGAAATTCATCAAATTGAAGGAGCAAATCAAGTCCAAATCAAAATCCGAGTATGAATTAGTGATCTCCATTGAAAAAGGAGTCACGAGGTATGTAAATTTCTTGGTAAATCTCTAGTTGAAATTCTGAGCAAACCTAGAGAATTCGAATCTAAGCTTGCATGTATGTTGTTTAGATGAAATCAGGGATGAAACTATGTCTAGTAGTAAACCCTAGCCATGTATTTGTTGAATTGATGTTCATTGTTGTGGATTCATAATCATACACTCATGTGTCAAGTGGGTTTTGCTTATGTAGAAAAGATGATAATATAGTTGTGTTAGAAATCATCATAAGTGATAGTAGATGAAAGATACTTGAACAATTTGCAAGTTTGAGTAATTGATCATAAGTGACAGTGGTGATTTTTGATGTTAATCTTGGTAAAAATAACTAGTTAGGAACTAGTTAGTAAATATGTAAAATCATGCACATTAGGTGTTTGTTAAAATGCCTAAATGAGAACTAAGTGTTGATAACGTGCCTAATTGAGTCTTGTGAACTTGATAGTGCAATCATATGTGTTAATTGGTGATTTGACTTTTAAATAGTCAAACCGACCATTAATAAGATTGAATGGTAATTGTGATAGAAAATATGTAAGATGGAATAGTCATAATTAATGATGACTAATATAACCGTCTTACGAATTATGATGATAGTTTGACGCTTGACAAGCTAGGTGGAGGCTTGGAAAGGAAGCGGGTCAAACGAAGCAAGAATGGCGGAAAAGCATAATTCGGATGCAAGGTAAGTATAGCTTACACTAGTCTTAAATTGTGGAATGTTTTCTTATCATATAAATTATGAATGAGATATCTAAACAATTGAAATATGATGTTCCGTCGTGTAGTCGAACGGAACAAGAAAATCAAAGATGATAGAAACCATAATAATGGTTAAAAAGAAGTAAATCGATAAATTGGTCATATTATGTCGAAAGAAATACACGGTTTATATTTAAAATTACCGTACGGTGTTAAACGGGAAGAGTCATGTAGAGGAGATGATAATAAATATCATTTCGCAAAGATAAATGGTCATTTCGGCCAAACGGGTCAAAAGGTGTAGACAACACCTTTTGACTATATAGACTAATGATTCTTTTGTCGAGTCATATGCTTACAGGAATAGATATCCAATGGATATTCGCATCGTTCTTAATTAGCGAATATAAAGCAAGGTATTAAAATCGGGTCTATTTGTTGATCCGAGCCAGGTACGCTTATTTATGATGTATGTAAAAGTGCTAATTTGGTCGAATAATTGGTGATAGCCCTTCATTGTAAAAGAAGGACCAAAATCGACCAAAACGCCCTTGTAGGCTAAATTGAACAAACAACTCTTAGAGGTTGTTTGGAAAGGAGTCTTATGATTAAACAAAAGTTTAGAACGAGTACGGGTAGTGAAAGATGTAATTCTTGGGCCAAAAGACTCCATATGAGTCTTTGCCGTAAAATGATATTTCAAGAAGTATAAATTCGGAACACATAGATATCTACTTTAAATCCAACACACATTTAGTTGTGATGGAAGACTACTAGATAAGAGATATAGGTTACAACGCTAGATTAGAATGAAAGCGAAATTTAGCTTAAAAGTGCTTAAAATATCCTTAACGGGTCAAAATAAGCATACTAGTGAAAACGGGTTTAATTTGTGTAATAAACCTATGATTAGAACCTAATATGGTATATCACAATTATTTGATGAAGTGTATGAAATATAGGAATCAAATAAATACGTTTGTTTGATAAAATGCATAACCGGGTCAAAATTTGGTATAAAGGGTAATAAGCCGAAGACTTAGAAGTCTTGAATTTTATCAAGCCGGATGTCGGATTTTAACTCCATATGATGGAGAATCAAATTACAAACATGTAGGAAGAAACGGTAGGTCAAACGGATAAGCGGTTTGAAAGATACGAAAGATTTCGTGTCAAATTACGGCAAAATGGAAAGGCTGAACCCAGGGTCCACCGTAATTTACGGTCCCACCGTAATTTACGGTGGAGATGATTTATTTACGGTGGTGGCCCACTGGTTTACGGTAGAAAAGCATGAACCCAGGGGCCACCGTAAATTACGGTCCCACCGTAATTTACGGTGGAGAATTTTTATATATTTTGTTTTTCATTTGAAAAATCAATTGTTTCCCGGACATCGTTCGGACATGATTTAAACCCCGTATGACTAAAGCATTTCATGTTTTTATGAAATGTAGGTATATTTTGGATGCCGGAAGACGATCAAGCTCAGCGAAGAACCGAACACGATAAAGATACACGCTTCCGCACTTTGCCACGTTGTAAATTTTAAACAACGAATTTGATCACGCTATGTAGAATAACTTATGATTTGTAAAAGTTTTAATAAACCCGTATATTTACAATATGTGTAGCCTTAACTACACATCTAATTGTTGGTATTTACATGTAAAACCGTTAAATAGAAACTAGGGTGTTACACAAGCGCTACTACAAATCCCAAGACAAAGGAGAAAAATACCCACTCTTACTGCCAACTGACGTCATTACACGTCAAAACATGATTACAGAGTCACATTTTTCCCTTTTTCAACAAAATTAAATCTTCTCAGAGAAGATTCCGTATTTTTCGCGCTCAAAAGCAATTCCCTCTTATAAGTCCAGTGCTCCACTTATTTGCATAAGTATAACACTAGACTGGGGGGACTTGAAGGGGTAAGGTCCCAAAAACATCATAATAAATGTTTAAGAACCATACCACAACCTTACTTTTCAGCCTTATACCTTGCGCGACCGCGCACTGGTCTTACAAAAGAAAGAAACAGTCAAGTAGTCTACCATCGCGCGCCCAAAGGAAATCATAAGTCCTTGCGCCTTTTCCCGTTAGCAAAGGATAAAAATCCTGAGATAAACATTTCCGCATAAATATCCAGACTTGGATATTATTTTACCCAGGCTTGGATCTATTTAGTGGTCTCCACACGATAAAAATACCACACCCGATTACAGCAGTAATCTTCTAGAAGGAATACAATCGTGCACCACCCAGACGGTTATAACCGTCTGGACACGTGTCATTACCACAGACACCCCTGAAATCACGACGAAGGCATGCAATTGGAGAGTAATCTCCACTTAGTCACATTACACGTGGCAAATCCCCAGCATTTGATCTAAACCACGATCCGTGTGCTCTCACGTCGGATCAAAGAACTTAAACGGAAGGAAATGTAACCGCTTACGGGGTTAGCATCTTTCGTTAACTTTTCATTAACAGGTTTTCCCGCCCAAACGACTCCCGGCTATAAATATGAGAAGCAACCCAGGTATGAATTCAAGTTACACACACTCCTCCAATACTTCTTCTTTTTCATTACCCATACTTATTCTCACACCGGAGTCGGGTCAAGGAGAGAACCCTCTTCTCCCCTTGGCGAGGCTAACGGTGCTCTTTTTTGCAGAGCTCTCGGAGAAGAAGATCCATCGAACCTGAATCAATCGAGTGGAAACTAACATTTTTATGCGGATTCAAACCCCCTAGATATTTCGGTTCCGACCATTTATCTAGTGTTTCTTCAAGAGGGCATATAAAGAGATTGTAATTAAAAAAATGTAACTACCTAAAATAGTAGTATGTCGACTAAAATGCCCTTTATAAAAGTGATTGGTTATTTATAGTTATACTTATTATAATTATGTAGTTTTCTTATGAACTACTCTCTTTATATAAAAGTTATATATATATAGAGGCCGATTATTGTACAAATTGTCTTAACGTACGCTAGGTACGCGATGCAGTATCAACATGCGATGTTATTTTGAACATGCGATTTTGTTTTTTTTAAGATGTGAATTTAATTTTTTTTTAACATGCGAATTTAATTTTTTTTATAACATGCGATATTTGGTTTTTCGCAACATGCGATTTTCATTTTTGGTAACATAACGTGCGATTTTGTCATCGCGTACGCAGCGTATGTTATCGCATAGTGTACGATATACTTTTTCTATATATATATAGGGAGGAGCTCATGCGAGAACCACCATTATTGTGAGAACCGCGAGAACCAATGTGAACACAACCTAAAATAGCTAAAAAAAACCTAAAAAAACCTAACCCCCCCCCCCCCAAAACACCTAAACCCCCCCCCCCCCCCAAAAAAAACCTAACCCCCCCCCCCCCCAAGCTAAATGCTAAAAACTAAAACCCCAAAAAAACCTAACCCCCCCCCCCCCCAAAAAAAAAACCTAAACCCCCCTCCCCCACCCCCCAAAAACCTAAACCCCCCCCCCCAAGCTAAAATGCTAAAAACTAAACCCTCAAAAAACCTAAAAAAATCTAAAAAAAATCTAAAAAAATAAAAAAAAAATCTAAATTTTTTTTAATATTTTTTATGTTAAAATCGCTACTTTTAGAAGCCAAAATTTAAAAAAAAAAAAAAAAAAACTTATTTTTTTTTTCTTCGAAAAGTAGCGATTTTTTTATAAAAAATATTAAAAAAAAAATTGTGTGATTTTTAGCTATTTTTAGGCATTTTTGGTTGTGTTCACATTGGTTCTCGCGGTTCTCGCAATAAGAGGTGGTTCTAGCATGATCTTCTCCCTATATATATATAAAACCAGGTAAAGGTTCCTGTAAAAAAGACCAAAAGTGTGAGAAGGATAAGAAATAATCTACACCATTAGATCTTTGATCTAATGGTTTAGATTAATAGAGACCAAATTGTAAAATTTGTTTTATTTTTTTGGACTGAATTGATAATTATAGGGGTAATAAAGTCTTTATATCCATTCAAAATAGGAAACTGTAAATCAAAATCCCTATAATTTCGATCTATCTCTCCAATCGCTCGAACAGATGCTCTCTCTCTCTACAATTTCGATCTATCTCTCTACATCGCACTGGAGCGGCGGCGGCGAGCGGCGGCGAGCGGCAGCGACCTTAGTGATCGGTAAACAGAAACGTAGGTGTTCCAATGATCGTACGGCGGTGCAATCGGTGGCGGTTGGAGCAACTAAGCACGAGACGAAAGGTAAACGTACCTCTTCGGCTTTGAAATTGGAGTGTATGAGATACAGAATTTTGGATGTAAAAGTTTTTTTCAATTGATACATTGTACTGAATGGTGTTATTTTCTTTACTGAATGGTGTTATATTCTTTACTGAATGATGTTATATTCTTTACTGGATGTTGTTATATTTCTTTACTGAATGGTGTTATATTCTTTTACTGAATGGTGTTATATTTTTTACTGAATGGTGTTATATTCTTTACCGAATAGTGTTATATTTTTTACTGAATGGTGTTATATTCTTTACTGAATGGTGTTATATACTTACTGAATGGTATATACTTGCTGAATGGTGTTATATAATTATGGGTAAATTACTTTTTGAGTCCATGTGTTTTATGGCTTTTAACTAGTTGAGTCAAAAAGCAAAAAGTTTAACGACCTGAGTCCCTATAAGCATTTTCTTTAACCATTTGAGTCCAATTTTCTAACTAAGTTAGAATTTTTTTGTTAAGTTTTGTTAAAAGACCAAATTACCCCTATAATTAAAAAATAAATAAAAAAACTATTTTTTTTAGTTTTCTCTTGCTCTCTAACCTCATCTTTAGATCTGCATTTATCTTAACCTCATCATCTTCTAGGTTTCTAATCAGACAATCCTGCAACAAAAAAAAAATGGAAGCAACAGGAACCACCAATCAACAAACAGACTCAAAATACTCATTCAATTATAAAAAGCTGAAATACGAAACACCTCGCTCATGGAACGCCGGTGATTTCGACCGTTGCCGCCCCATTACCACCACCATCCCACTAATCCTGGGTTCCTCACCGGCGTCGGAGCTTCTCGCAACTGGTAACCGAGTTCACGAAGTTTCTAGATCTGAATTTTGAATTCGAACGGATGGAGGATAAGGAATGATGGCGGATAATGATGGAAGATGCAGGGTTTGAGAAGCCATCGCCGCCCCCGAACAGATCTGAAGCCATCGCCGCCCCCGGTAACCACCAGAGCAACCGATGTTAATCAGTTTTGTTCAGTCGAACCGATTTTGACCAGGTTCGACTGATTTTTGAGATCGATTTTGGTGTTGGTTTATTTTTAGATCGATTTTTTTTTTGTGTGTGTGAAGTTAGTGGTAAATACGAAACACCCTGAATTTTGTAGATCAAAAACTGGAATACGAAACACCGTGAATTTTGTAGCTTTTTGAGCATTTGAGCGTTGTGATTCATGTTATTGACATCTGTTACCATTGTGGTGATGGTGGTGTTTGGTTGCAGCCTGCAGGCGAGGTGGTTGTGGTCGTCAGGATGAAGTGTTGTACGGTGGAGATGTGTGATGGCTAGGGTGGTTCTTGGTGGTGTTTAGAGAGAGATACTGATGGGTGGGTTTGAGTGTTTGTAAAAGTGAGATAAGGTTTATATTTCGATTTTTTAAATATAGGGGTATTTTAGTCTTTTCATTAGAAACTAACAGAATATTCAAACGGAGTTAGAAATTTGGACTCAAATGGTTAAAGAAAATGCTTATAGGGACTCAGGTCGTTAAACTTTTTGCTTTTGGACTAAACTAGTTAAAACACATAAAACACAGGGACTCAAAAAGTAATTTACCCTATAATTATTGAATGGTGTTATTTAAAAAATTCTTGTTCCTATAATTAAGGTGGCGGTTATGGTAAGTTTTGAATTAATTGAATTAATTATAAAATTACTTGTTTACCCTTTTGAATTAATTTAGATGGAGGTCACATGTCATCTCCACAATATTTCTCACATTTCTGACACTTTTAACATTTTTTATAATAACCTTACCCTATATAACTATATATATATAACAAATAAAAAAGAGTCGAGTCTAAGAAGAGCTAGAGCTTAAAAAACTATTATGTATTCAAACTCAAAATTTTAAGTTGGAGCTCAAGATGCAAACTCAGTTGTTTAGCTCGATCTTCGCTCATTTACATTTCTCTTTGTGTTATTTGGAAAAAAATGTATAGAATGACATTATTACCCTCAATCCATATATTTAGTTTGTTGGACCAAAGTCAAAGTATACTTGCACATTCTAGAATCAAGACCGCCTAAAGTTGGATACTTCCATATAATCATGGTATCAAATGGAATGTATCCTAGTGCTATTAAGGTGTGTTGATACCATGTTCCTTTACATGTTATTGAGGATTCAAGTTTCATGACGAAGATCATGTATGAGAGTAAAATTATAGAGCGTGTGGTTAGTTGTTAAAAATATAGTTATGGGTCCCAAAAGTCTTTTTGGGTAATTTTTTAAACTTAAAATTTGTTCTCTTATCCATTGCTAAGACCCGTCCAACGTGCACACAAATCCCAACACTAGAAAAACCACATATACCAAGAGCAATGATCAACACATAACATAATATAATAACCTTCAAAATCCAAACTTCGCAATCGGGGTTTAGAATATTTTCGTAACTAACATGAAGTATGTAGATGAAAAAATATTTGATACCAGGTAGAAGTCGAAAAGCGCAATTTGTAAACCCAACATTTCAAAGGTACAGTTTTAATAGTTGATAGATTTTAAAGAGACATTCAATAAAAATCAATTATTCATAAGGCTAAAACTTAGGTTCAGTACAGATGCCTTCAAAACAAAATTAAGAACATTTGAAAAGTCGACGACACATATGGGTGTAAAAGACGGGCATCAAAATATAATTCAAGTATAACATTACACAAATACATGATACGTTGTAGTTAAGCACCCATCCAAATATGCAAACAGAGATGAAAACTGGTAGTCCACGCATGACCTAAACACGTACAACAAACTCGTTAGCGTGATGCTAAGTACACATCCATATGATAACTAGAGTGTTCAAAAAAATGTTTAAAAACTATTACAAAAGGCCATTTAGCATTCAAATATTGGGTCCATATGTTGTAAGGTTATGAGCCATACAGTACTTCATTGTGACCTCTACTTCATACATCATGTAGTTAGCCTAAGGTAGGTGTAGAACACACAAAAGCATAGGTTCTCTGTACCCCCACAGTATGTTTACGATCAATCAGGGCTTTATTAATGAATTTTCAACACATCCCCTAGCAAAAATCCACAATTATCATCAAGTATCAAATATTTTCACACAATCTAATATACTGCACTAAATGGTATATGGACCATGCTTCATTCTGATATGTTTTTAGGGTTTCGACAATCTACAGGTCGGTGGTTGTATTAACAATGTGTGGAGGTTGTATTAACTAGTGTTGTGTGTGTGTGATACTTGTAAGGGACGTATGTGAAAAAGTTTTTGGTTGAATTGGTGTTTATAAAAGAATTGCATTTAGCTCCAATAAAAATTATAAAGTGTTTAGTTTATAAGCTTATAAAATGATTTATAAAAATCAAACGTTAAAATTACCCTTTTAAGTTTTAACAAACCCCCCACCCCAATTCCCAAGTTTCACACTTACTCTCCCTAAAATTGATCAACCCTATTACCCTCTCCCTTGCCATCGACGTTGTGAAACTGAAGATAGTCACTATCCACAATATACCTAATCTTGATTATCCAATTTCCATTGATGTGTTGAAGTGATCTTAAAAACTAACTAATGGAAATTGAAGGAACTAACTCCCATTCATGTTTATCTCTAACCAATTAAACACGCCTTAATTAAACGGACTAAATTTTGAATGCAATTTCTATGAATTTTCTAAACGATAATAACTCTTAACTAGTCTAAATGTGACATATATAAGAAAAGAAAAGTAGATAAAACTTACAGTGTAGTTCTCCTTGTTTCCTTAAGTAGACTTAATGGTAAAGATGGTCTGAACTACGGTTACAGCAAATAGAATGATGGCAGCAACTAGAGCAATTATGTTCCATGGACTGCTAAAGTAAGTCCTCTTCATTTTTGCTATATTTTTTGGCCAGTAAGCATCACAGTACTTACTCAATTTTACCCACTGTTCTTCGTAAAAGAAATCCACCAATACAATTTCTTTGCATATTCTGTTGATGATATTCGCAGCTTCATCATTAGAACCCATAGTGTTGACAAGGACTCCCGAGTCTACCAGCTTCGCAACATCTTCTTGAGTATCCACTAGCATATCCATGGCAATGGCATATGATGTAACATAACTATGAGTTCGACCTGACTGTTCGTAGGCAATGAGATTTCTTAATATGATCTCAGTGGCATCATGAATCTTTAATACTGGAATTCTAAGAGTACGCTTACTCCAAGACCCAATAAAACATGGGAACATAGATAACTTCACCTCCATCCCCATAAGCCATGTTGGATCTTTGTTAGGTTTGAAGTTCACCCCTGCCCTTTCTAGATTCATAACCGAAGGGATTGTTGACCTGAGATGACCTTTTTTAATGTAATACGGAGGTTTGTAACATTGATGTAGAAGGCTAAGAATATGATGAGTATTATTAACCGATATATTATTGATTTTTATACGGTCTTTAAAGATGTTGGCCCTAAATAGAATCGGATAGATAAGTTGACGAAGGGAGGCATTAGGACTGAATTTCAATACCGTGCACTGAAATATTTTATCAAGAATAAAGAAAGGGATCTGGTTTTCTAGCAATATCAAATCATAAAATATGACATTGTGTTGCAATTTTCCTTCTTCTTCTTCGCCAATCCAATACTTGAACATGAATTCAAGTATGAAACAAGCATCCATAATCATCATGTCGGCAATTTCAATATCACGATAGGCCTTCTTCCAAACATAACAGGCCTTGATTTTTTCCATTGAAGTGTACACCTTCTCTACACATAATTTGAATATTTCCTCTTGTGGGGATTTGGTACGTCGCATTAGGTCAATTAGATAACTTGTTTTCTGCACTTCAAATGCTTGCACATTCTCATCTTCTCTATGCAAAGGTCCAATAGAGACCACCCGAGGGTTGAAAGAACTTGGGCTCATATCACGTAGTATACGAGGTGCCATGTAATTTGATGGTGAAAATTGGTTTATATGGCTCTCTTCTTTTCCTTTTTTGACACGACAAAGAAGACGTTGAACAACACTGTCTTGAATATCTCCCACCATAGTGCTCGACATGATCTCTAAATAAGTGACAAAGCAAGCAATGCACATCCACCAAAGGATTAATAAATCTGTCGTACTAAAATTAAGGTAAAAAGTTTAAATCTAAAGTTTAAAAAATAAACAAAAGATACATATAATCAATAAGTTAAAACCTGTTACAACCTTATTACAACCTCCACATAACATGTCTTGACCCATTTAAAACCTTTTTTACAACCTATTTATAAACCCTTGAGCCGTTTAGAATGTGTACAATTTTTTTACAAACCACTAATTGGTTTGTGTTCAGGTTACATGGGTTAAAGTGTCTGGATTAAGATTGATATCTTTAACATTAATACACGATTATCTTGAGAACGCTAAATGTTGCGAGAACTGTGAGAACGAATGAAAAACCAATCAAAATCAATTTTTTAACACAAACCTCGTTTTAATTAAAATATAACATCAAAAAAAGAATTAACAACATCAAATAGTCAATTTCTCATCTCAAAATCACTCTTATTAGATTTTTTACATATTTGTAAATATAACAAATTTACACGTGTAAATGGCAAACTTACACACGTGTAAATGGCAAACTAAATTTTCTATATTTACGAATTCACGTAAATTTAAATGTGTAAATTTAATTTCTAACATTGTATTCGAATAATAAAAATGATAAGCGTAAAAAAATTGAATTTAAATTGTTTTTGATCAAGTTCTCATGATTTCTTCATTCGTTCTCACCATTTTCACAATATTTAGCGTTTTTATTTAAACTTCCCATATATATATATATATATATATATATATATTATAGGAGAAGAATCATTTAGGAACCACCCTTTATTGCGAGAACCAATATGAACACAACCAAAAATACCTAAAAAACTCTAAAAAACACACAATTTTTTTTAATATTTTTTAATCAAAAAATCGCTACTTTTAGTAGCCATTTTTTTAAATTAATTTTTTTCTACTAAAAGTAGCGATTTTTTGATAAAAAAATATTAAAAAAAATTTGTGTGTTTTTTAGATTTTTTAAAGATTTTTTTAGGTTTTTTGGGGGCTTAAGTTTTTAGCATTTAGCTTGGGTGGGGGGTTAGTTTTTTTAGGTTTTTGGTGGTGTAGTGGGTTTGTTTTGGTGTGTTCACATTGGTTCTCGCGGTTCTCGCAATAAATAAAGGTGGTTCTCGCATGAACCATACCCTATATATATGAGTTGTGAAACCTTATACAACTCGGTCTTACGAAAGGTTATTCCAAAAAAATATACAAAAAACCTAAGAAATCAACTTTTCAAATTTTTTTTTTCATTTACGATAGCCTTAAATGTTGTAAAAAAGGTGATGTCATGCTATGACATCAGCTTTTATAGCAGTCGGGGTGGGGGTTGGGTTCTTTTAGGTTTTTGATGGTGTAGTGGGTTTATTTTGTTGTGTTCACATTGGTTCTCGCGGTTCTCGCAGTAAAGATGGTTCTCGCATGAACTCTACCATATATATATATATATATAGGGTGAGGTTCTAAAGTGAACACTAATGTATTTGCGAACTGAGTGAACAAATCCTGGCCATTGATCTATACACGTGTATGGCCAGAATTTTATCATCAAATCGTAAAATACACTAGTGTATTTCAACATCAAATCCTGGCCATTGATCTACACACATGTATGGCCAGGATTAGTTCACTCAGTTCGCAAGCTACACTAGTGTTCACTCTTGAACCTAATCCATCCTATATATATATATATACATATATATAATGTTTGGATTCATTAATTTTAACATGCCAACATCTCATATATATATATAATGTTTGGATTCATTAATTTCACTTTATATGGGGAACGCTTGTTGGAGGGGGAGAGTTTGTGAGCCTCGTACCAATCAACCAATCAAATGCATTCTTTTTCTTTTTACTTATTCAGTTTTAATATTGTTTTAAGACCACACGGTGTGGCAAGCATGGAAGAGACGTGGAGGCCTCAACCACGCTGCTACATTGCCCCTACAATGGCGTGGGAAAGGGGTGGTTGGTTCTTGCCCGACATGAAGGTTTTGGTTATGATGACATGGCGACGAGTTATTGGATGGGGATATAGCCGTTGGACCCCCAACGATCAATTTAAAAAAACTTTTTAAAATTTAAAAAATAAATTAACTTTCTCTAGTTAAACCCATTCCACCATTTTTTTACAAAAAAATCTTCTACCCCACTCTAAACTTTATAAAATCTCCACAAGTTTTATTAAAATATGCATCCCCACATCCAAACAACCCATATGGCCGAGGCGAAATACCGAATACTACTTCGCCTCAAAACCGCTCCCCTCTTCAAGTTCCAGGTAACTTACCCGACATATCAGCTTATGCTCATCTTCTTGCAAACTAAAACATGTTTTATCCGTCGCAATTACGAATGCCTAACCTCCCCCCAACAACTCGTTCCTATATCCCAAACGCCCCTTACACCCGAATCCGTACCCGAAACGCACCCACAAAATATCGTTGAACTATCCACACAAAAAAAAAAACATAGGAAGAAACTGAGTCGGAGAAACAACAAAACCTTGCGGACCGAGTTGTTCATCCATGGACAAATGATGAAGACATGGTGTTAACCCAATCTTGGAATTCTGTTTCGGAGAACTTGGTTTTAAGTATATTTTATTTTATATTTATCGTTAAAAGATAGCTATGGTTATAAGTTATAACTTTTTTATCTGGATATTAATAATTGTTTTTTAGATATGTACAACTCAACACAGTGACGAATTTTGGGATCAAATAAACGATCTTTATCACAAAACAATGAAACGTGAGTACTATAGTAAGTATGATAGTCTCTCGTCAAAGTGACATGAAATAAATACCGTCATGACCGCCTTGAACGGTCACTACAACAACATAAAGAACAACCCAAAGAGCATTGAAACTAATGTCGATATGGTGACGCGGGTGTTTAGTCTTTATTCGGATGGCAAAAAAGGAGTGTCGTTCAAATTTATTCATTGTTGGGATATATGTGACGAAGCACTCCTCAAAATGGGCAAGAGTGCCTCTAGCGGGACAATCATTGTTTAAAAGGACGAAAACAAGTTCATCTACTAATCTCTCGGATGCTCGTACCGAGTTTGAAATAAACTTGAGCCACGAAGAGGTTGAAGCGGAAGCAGTGATGGACCCATGATTTTTTTCTATTGGGGTCCATTTATTTGTGTTAGAATTTTTCACAACGTAACATTAAAATTTTCGGGTCGGTCATCGTAGTCAGGTCGGGTCGGGGCTAGGAAATAATGTAGAAGCATTTAGTGGACATGAAACCATTACATTATTAAGAACCATTTTTAAGAATCAAGTATTAAATTGTGGTGATTAATAAATTGCTTGAAACCAATAACTACCTAAACAACACAAATACTTCACATAACTTCAAAATTTTCTTTAAGTTTTTTTTTGTACGCCACTAGGCACTATATGTTGCAAGTCTTATTTGGTAATCAAATGTGAAATAAAATCATTCGGAGACATTAAATTTATCATTTTTAAAGAAGCAAATTAGAGGGTCAATGGGTGGTTGTGCTGTTTTAAAACACTAGTTTAATTTTGATGGAAAAAAAAAAAAACAAAAAAAAAACAAGAGGTTTAAGATTTGAACTTGAGACCTATTTGTTGGAACACAAGGGATTTACCACCATACCATCTTTGCTTTTAATATCATGGGGTCCAACAAATTTATTTTATGGGGTCCTTGAAAAATTTAACATACCGGTTCTACTATTTTCTTAAAAAACATTGGGGTCCGTGGACCCCGACCCGCAACGTATGGATCCGCCCCTGAGCGGAAGCCCACTTGGTAGAGATAAATAAAAAAAGAGGGTGTAAAAATCATATAGCTCGGGTGCAGACTATAAAGAAGGTTTACCCAACCTAAATAACCTAAATGAACAAATTAGTAAGTTCAATTGCATCCAACAACAAAGGAACACCCAAAAAAGAAAAGGTTATCAAACTTTTTGAACGAAAAGTAAATTTGAAGAATGAGGAGTTGGCGAAAGAAAGGCGAGCGAATATGGAAATCCTCCCCATGAAACCAATCACCTTGGTAACGAAGAAATAGAAATTTACAATTTACAAGAAATATAAAGAAGAACTCAAGGCAAAATATTGTACTTAGTTTGGTTATTTTTTATGTTAGTTTCATTTATTATTTTCAGTATTTTTTTAATGTAGTGTTTTTATTTATTAACGTTATTTCTCTATTTACTTAATGTTTTTATTTAATTTAAGAGATTTGTTTTATGTTTTTATATGTCAATTAAATTAAAAAGTGTATATCACGTGTCGCATCACGCCATATTTCCACGCTCCATTTCACCCCACGTTTTTAAGGGACTTGAAAGTGAGATCTGACAATGCTAAAGTAGTTGCCATGGGCCACTTCATGCCCCCCCCCCCCACCGTGTAACAAAGAAGTAACACAAAAATAACCAAGTTTATGCAATGCGGAAATAACATCAAATGAAACGTGGCCTAGTCAACTATGCCATCGTTCAAAGGAAACACAAAGGTGATGAGAGGAGAGGGCGGCAACAAGAGCTTTTTGTGCTTGAGAGAGAATGTATAGACCATTCTCACATGTTCCTCTTGCTAGAGCCGCTTTCGCGTTGCGATCCTGAATGTGAAAAAATCATTAGAGAACAAGACATCAACAGGAGAATCATGTGTAAGTTTACTTACAGAAAGAAGACTTTTAGTAAGGTGTGGAACAACTAGAACATTTTTTAATTGATAGATTAGAATTTAAAGAGGTATGTACCAATGGGGTGGTCCATTGGCAAAGGCAAAGCATTTAAAAACACCTGGGTTTGGAAGGGGAAGGTCTTGGGTTCAAGTCCCACAGACGATAGGTGATTAAAGAAATTAGTCATTCAAAAAAAAAAAAAAAAATTTAAAGAGGTATGACCAATTTTCGTAACCGGTAGCAAAAGACCATTACCAAAAACAACCGAATCATTACCCATATAAGCATGTGAGGCATCAAGAGAATCCGGGGAGGGCGTCATGTGGGCTATGGCGCCGGTGTCTGCGCACCAGTCGGGAGAGTTTTTTGTCACATGACATTGAGCGTGGAAGGCTTGAGCAAGGTTGGAGTCAATTGGCGAAGCACGTTGGGCAAAAGTGGCTAAATTTGGACAAGCACTTGCATAGTGGCCTTCTTTTCTACATAATTGACAGTGAGGCATGCGACGTGACCCGGATGAACGACCGCGTCTGGATCCACGATAACGACCATGATTCCCTGAGGAGGAGCCTTGTCCAGATCCACGTTGAGGCTGAGCAAAGTAAGCGGCTTGATTAGTTGATGAACCATGAATAGCTTGCAAGAAAATCTCAGGAGGCCTGAGAGAGAGTAGATCTCAAAAATGGGTTGTGGTCTAACGGTACGTTGGGCAGTAGAAAAAGTCTCAAATTGAGACCCTAAGCCGCATAGGAAGCAATGAGTTTTGTCACTTTCGGCAACCGGATGTCCAATAGCCGCTAATTGGTCACATAGAGATTTAAACTTTCGTGTGTATTCAACAACAGAAGATGATCCTTTCTTCAATTGATGAAGAGTATCACACAGAGTATGAGTTCGTTCCACAGAGTGATGACTATAGGTCGTCTCTAGGGCTATCCAAATATGACGGGCAGTCGTAAGACCAATGACCTCTGCCATGGCTTCTTCAGTAAGAGTAGCTTGTAACAGGAGAATGACTTTCTGATCATCTTCTCTCCAGGTTTTAAACTCGTCATAAGGAGAGGATTTCCCGTCAACCGTAACGGTTTCTGATGGTGGTAAGGAGGTTCCATCAACATGGCCTGGAGGTGCAGGTAGGTTAAAATAGGGAGGACTTGATTTTTCTAAACAAGATAATTAGTGGATGAGAGTTTAATGGTGAGAAGATGAAAAAGAGTATGTAATGGTACTTGAGAAGAAGAAGCGGATGTGGTTCCGGCCATACTGGAAGTCGGAGATTTTGGGGAGGCAGAGTGGGTCGAGATTTTGAAGAGAGAGAGAGAGAGAGAATGGATCGCCTAATTGGTTGATACCATGTAGAAAACGTAGAATGAATTCCATTATTCACAAGGATATGTTGCATATAAATAGAATAAGATCTCCGGTAATCAAGGAGATAATCATGTTAGCCTAAAATACAAATTTGACTATCAATAGATTTGAATACATTGATGTAGTATAATTTGTTGGAAATTTTGTGAAAATAAGCTTTTCACTAAATATTTTAGACATCAATAATATTTATATATGTGTTGTATAAATAATTATTTATGGGTTTGTGTTCAAACTATGTCCAAATAGAGCTAAGATGAATGAGATATCGAAGCTTAAAGTTGTATGTTTGGAACAAACAAAGATGAGAAAAATGGATTGAGATTTGTCACCTTGTCCCACATAGGTGGGATGACAAAACCTAAAGTGGTATATAGCACTCCTTGTAAAATTGTTTCCTTAAAGGCAAACACTAATGGAGACCAAAGGGTGCATTGCACCCGCACATATGCACGCGTGACATGGGCTATAGGCCCAATGTGGGGCACTTTGAACTTCGCACACCACCTTTGTATTTTTGCCCATGAGCGCGTGGTCAGATACATTGCGGGTCCGCTTATGGCGCACCTTTGGGTGGCATAGGCGGATGCCATGGCATGGCACATGTCGATGCGACGCGAGCTCCTTAGGCGCATGGCGCACGTCTTTGGCTATGGCGAAGTATGCATAGTGACATCCGTGGCGTGCGAGTATGGATGGCGCATAACCAGGTGGCGTCCTGGAATGCATAGTGGCATCCGTGTGGCGCGCGACTCCATATGGTGCAAGCTCCTTAGGCGCACGGCTAAGACGGAAGTGCAGATGGCTCATGGGCCTGGAAGGTGCATGACCAGCTGGCATCCTGGTGTGCGTAGCGACTTCCAATTAGCGCGTGGCGCAAGAAGGTGTGTCTTCGCGGAAGCGTAGTGCAGGCTCAACTAAGGCGCGCCTGCATGCGCGCTCGACCAGTCAAACCAGTCTACTTACTAGAGAGTTAATGTAAGACGGTTTCCACTAGTGCCATAAGTTGAATGACAGTTTCTTTTTACTGCCACTTAATATCCATTAAGTTAGAGTCTAACCCTTTTTATTACAAGATTAATGATCTTGTTAATTGCAAGATTAATGATCTTGTTAATTACAAGATTAATGATCTTGTTTATATCAAAATTAAGAGGGTTTAATGAGTCTTGAGGTATCTCATTATATAATGAATATGGTTTATTCATTTGAAAAGTAGAAGAATGATATACTCAAGAACAATCTCTACATCTTATGAGACTTTAGAGAAGAGCATTCTCTAAATTATTCACAACTTCATCCTTTTCACCAACATTTCTAAACACCATTATACCCAGTGTCATCTCGGGCGAGAGAGCCATCTCCGGCAGTACACATACTGTTCCGGTTGTTGTACCCTGGGAGACAGAACCGTCTGAGAGGAGGCGCGGAATCTGTTTTAAGGGAAGCGTGTTGAACACATGCCTCAGCCAAAACCGTCAATCATTTTGCTTGTCTTGCAGCGGAGTTTCGATCTGGAAGGTGCGGTTGAAGTTTCCAAAGACGCTTGCTTGAATCAAGATTGGTACAATTATATTGTATTTTATATTCGTTTATTTAGTTTTTGTAACCGGTATTGTATAAGTCGAATTTCCCACAAACAACGAGAGTCTCGTTATTATTTATTATTTGTTTTGTAATATATTTTAATAAAAAGTAAACCTACATGATTAGCTATTACCTTGAATCAATTCTGCTTCTCCAAACTCCAAATCGCCTCTTTCCATAGTGAATGTTGTTTCTTCTGCGATGTATATGAGTTATATTATAAGTATTGCTGAGGGCTATATTACAATCTTTTTATTTCATTAGTTGACTAAGAGGGAAATTAAAAAAAAAATTGCAATAGCAGTTTAGCATATCCTGAATGTATGATGAAATAGCACATTCAATGCCACAAGAAAAAAAACTTCAGGTAAGTTGGTTTACCACTTACCCGGACTTAAAAGAGGAAATGGGAAATGAAAATCACAAAATCAGTTAAGAATTTACCAGGTTTCCTGTGAATTGATGGTGAAAAGCGGTTCGTATGGTTATCTTCATTTTCTACACCATTTTGAATCAGTTCTACTTCTCCAAACTCCAAATCGCCGCCTCTTTCCATGGTGAATGTTGTTTCTTCTGCGATGTATAATATAAGTATTGTTATATTACAATCTTTTTATTATTTCATTAGTTGTTGACTAAGAGGGAAATAAAAAAAAATTGCAATAGCAGTTAGCATATCCTAAATGTATGATGAAATAGCACATTCAATGCCACAAATTAGAAATCAGAAGACAAGCAGCCGTTGACTTTCTCGACCAAAAGATAAAAAAAAAAAAAAACTCAAAATCACAAACGCATGGAATTATATAATCAAACAAAAAGCAACTTGAGTTGTGAGTCTAAAAAGTAACCGCCAACGCACCGTTTGAAAAGAATTAACAGTCCACAAAAATGGGGATGGTAGTAGGTTCAGGAGGTTGTGATGTACTGAGAGAGAGCCATCGATGTGTAATTGTTGTTAGCTGGCGGTGGGTGTTTGGTTATACGTAAGAGAAGGGGAAGGAGGGCAAATCATTTATGAATTGCAGGGCTTTTAGTTGGTGGTGGTTGTCAATAGTTTTTAATCTGTCAAAATATCTTTAGTATAAAATATAAAAAAATTATATATATAGAGGCCGGTTATGGTTATTGTACAAAATGTCTTAACGTACGAAACGCACGAGATTCAGTATCAACGTGCGAAAAAAACTTTATAACATGCGAGTTTGGTTTTTTGAACCAACGTGCGAATTTTTTATTAACATGTGAAATTGTTTTTTTTTTATAAACATCTGATTTGTTTTTCTTTCTTTTGAACATGCGATCTTCTTACAACATGCGACCTTTGATATAACATGCAAATTTGTCATTACGTACACTTTGTACGTTAAGGCAAAATATAAGATACACTTTTTCTCTCTCTCTCTCTCTATATATATATATATATATATATAGTAGGGTTCCAGCGTGAACAACCTCCCAAGAGTGAACTGCGTGAACAGATCTGGACCATTGATTTCCTTTTTAGTTATTAAGGGTAGGATTGTAATTATATAAAAAATTAGATTTAAATCATTATTTTAATAATTGAATTAAGTTACATCTTTCCTTATTTAATTCATTATCCACATTATGTTTTATTTATTAATAAAATAATTATCAAAACAAACAACAAATCACCAGATTTCAATTTTGATTTTGATTTCAGATTTCATCACCAGAATTCAAATTTTGATTTTTAAGATCCACGTAACCTTCATATTTCAACGGTATACACATGTGTACTTGGATATCAATAGAACAGTACACATGTGTACTCAGCATCGTACATATGTGTAATTAGCTACATAATACATACATAGAAACAATACATGTAAAACTATTTTATATTTAACAAATTACAAGTTCCATAATGTTTTCCAAACCAAAAAAAAAAACATATAGTTCCATTTTCGTAAAAACAATAAACCCAACATAATCGAAAAAACAAAAAACATAATCTTTTACAACTATTCGCCACGTTGTATGCTGAAGCATCCTTATCGACCTCATACGTGAATCATCCTTATCGACCTTCCATCTCCACTTTTCTCGTTAACGACATCTCCTATAATAGCACAAAAAAAAACTCAGCAACTAATACTTTGCATAATTCACAAGTGTACATCAACAACTTTACACATTCAATACACAAAAAATTATGAGATATCACAAAAGCAGACGCTATACACATATGTACACTGGGTTAAAATTGGAGCAAAACCAGAATACACATGTGTACATCGCATTAAAAACAGAGCAAAATCAGAATACACATGTGTACATCGTGTTAAAAACAGAGCAAAATCAAAGAATTGAACAAAAAAACTTAGCAACTAATACTTGACGCGCTTTTTGATGATCTTCTTATCAAGCTTGGGAACCGCCATTGCTTACCTGAAAAAATCACCAAAACAAATTAATACCTTGAACTTTTTTAAATATAATTGTAACAGGTTATATTCACACAATGCCTTGATGCTGATAAAATGGCTTTAAATGTAAAACATTGAACTGAGACAAGTCATCCAAACTCAAAATTATAATAAAAAACATAAATTTAGATTTATTGAAAGGGCCTAAACTCTAAACTTGTCAAAAATAAGTGCAG
Source organism: Helianthus tuberosus (assembly GCA_030545235.1). Lineage (NCBI taxonomy): Eukaryota > Viridiplantae > Streptophyta > Magnoliopsida > Asterales > Asteraceae > Helianthus > Helianthus tuberosus. Next base: position 173,656,266 of record CM060351.1, read on the forward strand.
ACATCAATGACTTGAAACAATCACACAGGCTAACAAAATCTAGAAAAAATCAATCATTTTTTTCTTATAGCAACCTAAAAATTACAATCATTTTCTGTAAATCCAATAATAGCAGTAGAGAAACATACAAGCTATAGGCACATAACTTAAAACTCAGCTACATATTACGTAAAGTCAAAAGTCCAAATTAAAGCCTCCAAATGATAATCTACAACATTCAATTCAAATCCATATGAAATAATACAAATATATTAATGCAATAGCATCATGTATGAAAGTAAGGCGTTAAGACTAACACAAACGGATTGACAACAAACACCATAATGCAACATCAATTAACACAAACAATGATATTGAAACATACATGTATGACGGACGATTTAGATAAAAAAAAAGTATAGATTAAGAACAAGAAGGAGTATGAACCTGTTGCTGCTGCTGCTGGAAATTGAGAAGATACGGTACGGCGTTGCCTGCAGTGAGGATTCAATATTAGGGTTTAGATTATTAGATATATGATTGGATTTAAAATAATGGAAACAATTTAGGTTTCCATTTTTTTTATTATGTAATTACACATATACCCTTATGTATTTAATTAAATAGAAAAAATTAACCAAATAATTACCATCATGCCACTCACTTTAATATCAAGATCATAAAAATCAAGGGCCCAGATCAGTTCACGCAGTTCACTCTTGGGATTTTGTTCACGTTTGAACCTAATCCTATATATATATATATATATATATATATATTTGTATTCACGTAAAACTGAAAAAAAAATAGCATATAAAGTACATAAAGTTTACTATGGTATAATAACTATTTTATATGACATTAATACTTATATTATTTATTAATCTACATATACATTTACAAGCTCAGGGAATAGTGCCAGGCAGCTTGCCTGACACTTCCCTATTGGACCAATCAATTTTTTATTTAATTATATTTCCAGTTTAAAATTACGCTTTCGTCTTTCGTTTAAAATTACGTTCTTGACCCCAGCTCAAAATAAATTCATAATTTTTGCCCTAGCTCAAAATTACGCTTTTGCCCTCGGTTTAAAAACTCATTTTTAATTTTGTTCCCAGTTTAAAATTACGGTTTCGCCTTCCGTTTAAAATTACGTTTTTGCCCCCAGTTCAAAATAAAATTTTGTTTTTTCCTCTAGCTCAAAATTACGCTTCTGCCCTCAGCTCAAAATTACGTTTTTTCCACAGTTCAAAATAAAATTATGTTTTCCCCCCTAGCTCAAAATTATTAGCTGCCTGTCATTTTCCTATTGGACCAACTCATTTTTAATTTAATTTTATTCCCAGTTTAAAATTACGCTTTCGTCCTTCGTTTAAAATTACGTTTTTGCCCCCAGCTCAACATAAAATTATAATTTTACCTTAGCTCAAAATTATGCTTTTGCCCTCGGTTCAAAAACTCTTTTTTAATTTTGTTCTCAGTTTAAAATTACGTTTCGCCATCCTTTTAAAATTACGTTTTTGCCCCCAGTTAAAAATAAAATGTTGTTTTTTCCTCTAGCTCAAAATTACGATTATGCTCTTAGCTCAAAATTACGTTTTTGCTCACAGTTCAAAATAAAAATTATGTTTTCCCCCCTAGCTCAAAATTATGATTTTGCTCTCAGTTTAAAATTATGATTTTGCCTCAGTTCAAAATATAATTACGATTTTGCCCTTTGTACAGACATACATGTTGTGAGAGAGAAATATTTGGCTTATTGCCCCGCAACACGGGCGGGGCAAAAACTAGTTTAAATTTTTTTTTGGAAGGAGACTTTCTGTACAAGACCGATTGGTCTCCGGGGACATGTCAAAGACATTCCCCGTCAACCCCGCTTTTCCGGACGCGATGTTCGATCGGGCCCCGGCCGGCGAGCGAGCTGACTTCCGCCCGGAAACCATGCTGCCCCCACACGAGTTGCTGGGGTAACAGTTGGGTAAAACTGGGTTGCCCTCAAGACCGCTCCATACCTCGGAAGGAAACGATCCATCATTGGGACGTCCCCACACCATAAGCCACAAGTTGGAGTCGAACCGGCGACCTCCCAAAGGGAAGGAAATATATGAACAAAAATTAAAGGAATCTTTAGTGATAATAAAATTTTATTGCTTTGAAGATGCAACATATAATTTTTGCTCAGCTGATATATATATTGATTATTTTCTTTATTAACGAGTCACGTTAAACATTTAGATAAAGGGTTAATCACGTTAAACGGTTCAAAAGGATTCATGACCATATGGGTTATATAAAAGATTTTGCTGGTTATATATGATGGATATTTCGTATCTAAAAGAAGAGATATCATACATGTTTGATCAAAGTTCTATACATTAACACGCCCCTTTTAATGATAAAATGAAACCCGATCGCTATGCTGGAAATTAAGCAAGTATAACATGGCGACTAAACGACCAATCGTCACTAATGATTCTGTTGTTAGGTACTTCACCCAGCATTAGCATTTACTGACAGAAACTAAAAGGATCACAAAATAATCTAGAACATAATTAGATTTGCAACACATTAAAATGTCACTGATTGTGTCACAAAATGATCACACGTATGAAATCATATTTTACTTATTCAATTATGCCATGAGTAACAATTTTACCTCAATCCCTCTCTATTTTTCACCTGATCCTAAATTCAACTTAACATAATATTTTTTCAGAGCAATTGTGAAGCCCTGATGATGCTTCAGAAAAAGGTTTGCACAAGAATAACCCTTCAATTGCCGGTGTAGCAACACTATTTGAGGACAAATATGATATTAAATGGTTGGAAATATCTCTTTCACAAATTGGGGTAAATCACAACTCCATGACACCAAATCCATAAAAAACTTTGATTCATCTAAAAAACGAGCAATTTCATAAGGTTTGAACAAAATCAAACCCATTTTTGGTTGTACAGGTTCCACCTGGAACCGGAAAAACCGATCTTTTGAAGGAATAATTGCTCGAGCTGTTGAACAAGATGTAGGTGTGCTAGTGACCGCCCCCACAAATGGTGGTATAGACTACTATAGAGAAAGAGAAAGCGAGGTGGGCTGTTGAACAAGATGAAGGTGTGCTATTATATACTACGTATATTCTTTTTGTTTTAATTAGTAAAATGGTTTTTAATACTCCATCCGTCCCATTAAAAGTGTCATATTTTGAATTTTAAAAATCTTTATTTATAAACTTTGATTTTAATTATATATTTTTTGTGTTATATAAAACTTGATGAAAATTAACCCGATAAAAACACTTGTAAAACACACTTAAATCATATAACTTTCGTCAAGTATTATCTAACACAAACAAAATTATTTAAGGTCAAAGTTTATAAATAAAGACTTTGAAAATTCAAAATATGACACTTTTAATGGGACGGAGGTAGTAATAAAAAGGTAAAATGTCCAATTTGTCCCTCGCTTGACAATTAAAATTAACTGGGTTAGAGCCAAATGACAAACCGTGTAAGATTTTGAAACATTAAGTACAAAATTCGTCAATTTTAAAGGCAAAGAACACCGTCTGAAATTTGGTATAAAGATAAAGGACAAAACTTGTAATTCACTCTAAATTAAATTTATAGTTTTATATATACCACTCTATTAGATTTTGGTCTACTATATACAAATTTACAACTAAATCTATACGTACTAGCCCAATCACACCAATAAAGAAAATAATATCAAATCTAAAAGTTAAACCTTAAACCAATAAACGACAGTCTGCAATGTTTTATGTCGTTACCCTAAGTCGATCGTCTCCTGCTGTCAACGTCATTGTTCGTGCAATATGATTATCGTCTCTTTGGCCACAACATTGTTATTCATAAGAAAAATATTATGCCATAAAATATACATGTTTTAAATAACATAAAAACTTGAGACCCAACATTATCACTATCTCTCTCAGCAAATTTAAATCGGGCGACACGGTTGTCCAAATCGCTCAAACTTCGCTTGACGCTCGCTCGGAATATTTACTGCTCGGAAAATGCTCGCTTAATTTGAGGTTTGGTTTTAAATGAGCAGCTCCGCTCGGTTCGGTTTGTAAAATAGCCAAACACGAGCAAAGATCTGTTCGGCTCGGCTCATGAACAGCCCTATCGTTGATGCCTTAATACACAAATAAGTATTCTAGGGGCATTAATTAGATGTCAATTATATTGTTTATCAATGACATGCACAACAGTAGAAAACACATGATAAATAGTGTCGCATCACATGAGTATAAATCATTGCCGAAGAAAAAATAAGTTTTGTACACAGAAGCAATAAGCAAACGTAGAATATAAATGTATAACACATTCTACTTTCATGATTTTTTTTTTAAACTAACCCATCTCAGTTATGCAAGAAGAGATATTATTGTACAAGAGGAAATAAGTGTACGAATTGTAGGAGAAAAGTTTGGCCCTCAATTTGCAAGATTAATGGTTGAGATTAACTGGTTTCGAAATATAGAATCTAAAAAGAGTAAACTGCCATTTTGGTCCCTGAGGTTTTGTCACTTTTGTCACTTTAGTTCAAAGCTCAAACATTTTGCATCTGAGTCCATGTGGTTTCAGTTTTATTGCCATTTTGGTCTAAAAGTGAAATTAGGTCACATTTATCTTATAAAATCCTGCTATTTTGTCATTTTCCTCATGGGCAAAATGGTCATTTTAATTAAAATAATAAAATAAAATTCTGTCTTTCTCTCTATTTGTCCGTTTGTGAATACTTTGATTTTTCTTACACCCACCACTGCCATCGCCATTCACCACCACAACCACCACCAATGTTCATAACCACAACCTCCCATCTCCACCACCACCACCTCCTCCCTCATCCATCCACCACCATCACACCACAACCAACAAATCTATATATATATATAAATGAGATGGATTTGGGCTACATGGCACTTGTCTTTGGCCATCTTGGCTGATGTGGCAATTCACTTTAGGAGGGAAATCACATATGCACGATTTCAATGAAAATGAAGCGGGATCCGAATTGATTTTGGGTCGGGTTTTATGTTTCCGGATACACCTTATGAAGAATATTCGGATCATTTAAAACCTATTTCATTTTCTTTTGTCTCATTCATACCTACCTCAACTTTACTCTCTTCTCTCTTCCTTTTACGATTCAATCGGTTATGTTCTTACCAAGTTTACAAAAATTAGGTCATATTCAAAGGTAAATACACTAAATTGAAGCTAAATATTTGTTATTATATGTTCTGAATCAAGATCTGAGTTTGATTTTATGTTATTCATTTGATTTTATATTTTTTTTTTCAAGATCGGAGTTTGATTTTAGTTTTTATTTTGTATGATTTCTGTAGATCCGAGCATAAATCTTGAAGGTATGTTGTTTTACTTTGTTCTTTATGTAGTATTCATCTTTAATCGAACCGATTCAACATGTTTACTTTTTGTTATAAACCAAAATATATACCAGAGGTTGTTGTAGATTTTTCTTTGAAACAAAATCAAGTTTTTATTTTTTCTTGATTTCGTCAGATCCGATCATATTTATCGCAGTTACTGATTTTGGTTGAATTTTTTTCATGTGAATCCCTAACTCCGTCATAACAATCGGAATCCCATCATTCGTCAAGCAACAAAGGTTAGTTAAATCTTATACTTTTTTAAATAATTAATCTGTTTCGTTATATTAAATAATTAATCTGTTTTATATACTTTTATTTTATTACCTTTTTGTAGTAATTTGCTTAATTTTAGAACATTTACAAATTACATTTCTAATTCGTGGATTTTGATTCCATGTAGTGTTTTCAGAAATTAAAAAATCACGATGCTACCAAACCTGTCATGTTTTTACCTATTAAGGAAGAGAGGAAGAGACAAAGGATGTGTCAAATACATTTTAGATTATACATGTTCAAGGTATTAAGAAGAAACCCTATGTTGAATAAGCAAACAGTGTTAGTGTTTTGCTGGAAACATTGAGGGGTCGGTGATGTTGTCGAGGAGTGTCAGCAAATGCTAAGTGATATCATTTCCGTACACTCCTCGACAATGTCACCGACCCCTCTTAAAAATTCCATCAAATCTATCTCAGCGATTTTCAAAAATTAGGTCAACACAAAAGGTATATACACGAAATAGAAGCTAAATATTTGTTATTATATTTTCTGAATGAAGATTGGAGTTTGATTTAATGTTATCCGTTTGTACTTATATTAACTTTTTATTTGGTCTCATTTATGTAGATCCGACCATAAATCTTGCAGGTATGTTTTTTTACTTTGTTGTTTAGTATTGATTTTTATCTAACCGATTTCAATATGTTTACTTTTATTATAAACAAAAATATATACCAGAGTTTGTTGTAGTTTTTTGTTTGAAACAAAATCAAGTTATTGATTAAAAAGTTTTATGTAGATCCGGCCATATTTATCGCTGTTACTGATTTTGTTTTTTTTTTTCATGTCAATCTCTAACTCCGTCATAACAATCCCAATCCCATCATTCGTCAAGCAACAAAGGTTAGTTCAATCTTATACTTTTTTTATTTTTTTTAAGTTTATGATATATAATTTTATGTTTTCTGTTCACTTTTGTTTTAATTAATACTATTTTTATGAATGTATTATGGTATATCGTTTTTTTAATTCATAATATATTTAATTGAATTTAATTGATATTGTTTGTTTTTTGATATATATGTAGTCTGTCTTATGCCTTATTCTTATTAAATTAACAGTGTTTTGAAAATATTCTTACTTTATTATTCAGTTATCATTTTTTTAAAATTTGTTGTAAAGATATGTTTAATTTATTTTTAAAAATGTTTTTTTTATATAAACAGAGTAATGTTGTAAAGAAACATAATTTGGAATTATAATTATGTTTCTGTAATTATGCATTGTTTCTTTAATTAGGTTGCGGTTATATTTTTTAAAAAGATTTACTTTCCTTTGCAGTTATGGTTCCAATCAACTCTTCAACTTCCCTCCAATCTTATTTCAAGAATACGATCGGTTTCCATATAACAATGTATTTCTTAAGTGGATTTACATATATAGATGGTTTGATATTCTTCACCGTCTGCATTTACATTTACTCATTCTTGAATCGATATCTGAATTTGACATATCGCTCTATAAACCTGTAAGTTGGTTATTTTTTATTCATTCTTTAATCATTATTCATGTGTTCTTCCTTTTATTTAATGTGTGTAAACTATGTTTATGTTTATTTAACTCTAAATCCGATTTGGATTGAAAAATATGTTCAATTTTGTGTATTAAGATTATTTTTTTGTTGAAGAATATGTTGTTTACGTTAATAACCTTAAAACCAATGTTGATGCAGAATATGTGTTCTTTCTAATGTTTATTTATTCTATCAACTTTAGATGAAACCCTACATCTGATTGTTATGAATATCTGTCTTAAGTTTTATTTGAAATGATTTAAAATAACTTTTATTTGATTGTGATTTTTAATAACTTTGTAAATGTCATGCAAAAGCATAAATCCGAATCCGATTGTAGTTGAATATAGTTTTTTTATGAAGTTTATTATTTTATTTGGTATGATTATGTTTATATGATTTTTTAACTCTTATGTATTGTTTAACTTTTTGTTATAGAAACCCATATTTTGATTGTCATTGAAATTCTTATGATTTTGTTTTTCTTTCACATCTTTATGTAATTTATCAATTTTTTAGGTCACTTTATCTGTATTTGACGATAGGATAACATGATTGTATATTTGTATGTTATTTAAATGTTGTTAATTTTCAGTGTAAATCATTTGGTTACAATAATTTTTATTATGATGTTTCATAATTTTTATATCATCCGTTGCCTCCATTTGGTATAGATGTAGGAATAAAAGATACTTATTATGATGTTTGTTACATATTGAATGTTATTATAACATGTCCTTCACATTGTTTTTTTTTGTCATTTATATTTATTTTAATAATTCATCATTTCATGGTTTGTTTATGTGACGTGTTTTTTTAGGTTTTTGATATGGCTGAAAGTTCATCAAGGTATGTTTTTGTTCATTTTGTGACTTTATGTAACATTTAATTTGTACAATATGACTTTTTTTTTAATTTATTTATTTTTTCCTCAGACTAACCTTAACATGTTACACTTTATTAACATCGTAATTTTTTATTCAGTTTCAAAGGACCCTGGTTCTTAAGGCTAATGAATGTAGCAGATGAACTTATTCTGGTAAATCATATATTATTACATAGATTTTTTTTACTTATTATTAAATACTCTTTATTATTATTATTGTATCATTAATATCTTTTCACTATAATTATAATTAATTTTGCATTTGTTTGTTTTATTAGTCCATTCCAGATGATGCTGCGTGCAGACTATGGGGTGTTGATAAAGGCCCTACAAATGTTATGATACACACTGAAGTTGACCGATTATTTAATGTTTATTTAAGGTTTTGTAAAGGAAAGTTTTTCTTCTTCCATGGTTGGTCCAAAGTTGTGGAACATTTGCGACTAACCAAAGGCTGTTTGGTAGTATTTAATCCTGTAGATACTACTACGTTTAAATTAACAGCTTTCGTTGATGGGGTTAGTCGTGGCTCTTTTTGGACGTATCTGCACCCTCCATCATATCATTTTTATGTAAGATAAATTATATTTTTATTTTCCTATTGTATTGATGTATTACTTTACTTATATTAACACTTTATTTTTTCTTTTTTATCATTTCCCACAGGTCATTCCTGAATGTATCCTGCCAAAAGTTTATGATTATTCCTCAAATGATGTAATTTCTACTGTAATTATAGACAACAAAACGTTTAAAGTTGCCATTGAAACGTCTGACGGTAAAGTTGGTTTTACCGTTGGTTTTGACGTAATTGTTGCTCAGTTACAGTTGAAGGCAGGTTGTATTTTGTTATTTACAAAAGGTTTTGGTCATTTTTTCCATTTAAAAATTTTTGGAAAAACCGGCGTTGAAATTTTTTTTCCTGATGTGGATGTCGATGAGGTAACCTGCATTTTGTTAATTAACTATATATTTTATATATGTTAATGTAATACATGTTGTATATCTAATTTGCAGGTTGAAGTTGCACCTGTCGATGCTGAAAATGAGGTTGATGAACAAATACATGGTGGTGTTCGTCGTTTTACTCGTATGGCTGGTGAACGTTATTTTGTAAGTTTTAATATCATTTTACAAACCTCTGGAAAACAAGTTTTACAATTTTTTGTTACTTAATAAACAATGTTATTTTATAGAACATATTTATTAATAATTTGATTTTTTCAACAATACAGAGGATTCCTGATCCTGTTTCACGGATGGCTAGACTTGATGAAGGTTTAAAAGATATAACCGTTAGGCTCATGAATCTGAATCCACCAAAGCAATTTACCAACGGTACTAGACGTGAAAAAAAAAGCGGCGGAGGTTGGCGATACGCGTTAAGCGGTTGGAAGAAGTTCATGAAAGCTGCTAGAATTAAGGTCCGTGACACGGTTGACTATTGTTTTGATGAAAATGAACAGGTGTTGATTGTTGAACGAGTTGTACGTTACGTTAGCCGTAGTCATTAGTTATATGACATTTAGGGCATGTTTTTTGCCTTTCATATGTTAGATATTAAGTTTTTATATCGGTTTTTTCGTTTTTGACATTCGTTATGGTTTTTAATTTCAAGTTATTATATTTTTTTCATATTATAACTTTCGTTTTAACCACTCATTTGTCATGTGTTGAAAGTTTAATTTATGTGTTTAGTAGTTATTTATTAAATTTTATAAATCCTTAACTGATGCTAATGATGTTACAAATTTCTTCAAAAAAGTATATCAAACACTATGTTATGTTAATCAATTAAGCATTTTACATTATTTAAAATAATTTGGATCCCATTCTTTCTTTTTTGTTTTTCATTATTGTACAGATAGTATAGTGTTGTTATTATTATAATATAGTATTATGAACCTTTAGTACTACATATAGAATACATAGATAACACTATGATTGTCATTTTTAAACCTTTCATTATAGTTTTGACATGTTTCATTATAAGGTTTTTATATAACATTTAACATAAATAACCCAGTTTATATTCGTTTTAATTATAGAAAGTCAAATATGAATTAGTATGTTGCAATTACAAAATTTCCTTCTTAATTTGCAATTGATTAATCATAAAATTTCGTCCTTATTTTGTAATTTCAAACTTATAATTATGGAGACTCATTATTCATAAAAATGTAAAAAAACCTTTTATTTATATTTTAGTAAACGTTGTCAATTATGGAAAATATGATACAAATATAAAATTTTATAGAATCATATTTATATATAGATTTTTAAATTCGTAATATGAACCGGAAGTTATATATTTAATATGTGCAGTTTCCGTTTTTTACAAATTTGAATTTATGTTAATTCGTTTTATATAATTATAAATTATACCGTTTCCTTATTTACTTTATTTTAAAAAGGATGTTTATTTTGAATAGAATTATTAATAATATATTACTAAAAATATTAACTTTATTAATTTCATATAAATACATCCTTTGTTTTCTTTTTAAGCCCAACTAATTTTTTTGCAACAGTCCTTTGATTTATTTGATTTCTTCTTAGCTATAATGGAGAACGAAGGTCAGATCACCTTTCTGAACGATATCGATGCTCTAAGCACAAACTACACTATCAAGGTTAAAATTGTTAGTTTGTGGAGGAAGAAGATGAGAGATAATGAAAGAGAGACATATCGTATAGATATGATACTGATGGATGAAATGGTAAATTATTTATTTAATTTTTTCTGTGTTAATTATGCTCAGTTTGATTACATTTTTACATATCCTTTGCATGTTATTCTGTATTTACACACAGGGTACCAAGATTCAAGCTTCTTGCTTGCATAAGCTATTTTCAAAGTTTGAGAGGCATCTTAATGTTGATGAATGCCTTATAATTAAACGGCCATCTCTTGCTGCCAACACTGCATCTTTCAAGATTGTTCCTAACAATCAGAAGCTATCTTTTTATTATCATACCTTTGTCGAAAAGTGCAATATATGGGAAGGTCCGCAGTACGTGTTCAATTTTGTTCAGTTTAATGATGTTCTTTCCCAGAAAATTAAAGAGGGTACGACAGTAGGTATGTTTAGTTTTTATTTACAATCTTTATGTAGCATTATATTTCTTTCCTGATTTTATAGATTTTTTTATGTTGATATATATGCTGACATGTATTTTATATTTTTGGTAGATTTCATTGGTTATGTTGGTGTGTGTTATAACATTGAGGAGACTAACAAAAAGGATGGTAGTAAAGGGAAACGCCTTAATCTTAAGCTTCAAGATCTTGAGTAATACATATTATAAATTGTGTTTAATTTTTTTTCCATTTTATTCTTTAAAGTTTAAAAAATCTTTTTAAACTTATATTTTTTTCTTATATTCTATTGTAGAGATGTTCAGATCGATTTAACTCTTTGGGATGATTATGCTAAGGACATGTATTCTTACATGGTTAGTGAAAAACGTGGAGCACATGTTGTCGTTGTTGTCCATTTTGGTGCTGTTAAGACATACAAAGGTATTTAACTCATACTTCATTTTATACTAAACAAAGTTCAATAGATGATGTTAATTCGTATCTATTTTTTTTTATTGTTTAAATTATTTTTACCTAACAATAGGGAAATGGGGATTTTCTAATAACTTTGATGGTTCACCACTTTTCTTTAACGACAATTTTGATGAAATGCTATCCTTCAAGCAAAAGTAAGTGTTGTTATTTAAACATATTTTTTAAATGTTATCAACTTTAAGTATTGTTTGTAATTATTTTTAATTAAACATTTATGTTTATTCAAAATGTGTTTTAAGTATCTTGCAAAACTTGCTGCTTCAACTGAGTCAAGTAGCCATGCTGGGTCATATATGATGTCTTCTGTCGAAGATGAATTTTTAAAGAATGATGTTTTTTCACCAATTGCTTATCTTGCATCAATCTTAGAGGTTTTCATTAACATTTCATGTTTTATATTTTATATTTTAACAACATATTAATGAATTTTTTTCTTTTATTATATTAAACAGCCAAAGAAAGTTGTTGTTGTTGGAACTATTGTAGCAATCGCTTCAGACAAGATGTGGTATTATGATGGCTGTAACTATTGCAAGTCCAAAGTTGAGCAGAAGTTTGAAACCTATGATAAGGATGATGGAACAAGTGATGTTAGAGATGAGAAGTTGTTTCAATGTTCTAACAAGGATTGTAATGGAAAAGAAGTTTTCCCGCTGTCCAGGTAAAGTGTTTGTTAGTCATACTTCTAATTATTGTTCATATAAGAACAACAACGTAGATCGTCTATATTATCTATTCACATATGTTTGTTATTTATTTAAATACCGTTTTTTAAGGTTTAAAATACCGGTTCGCATTCAAGATTCAACCGGTACTGTGACGCTTACATTATTTGACCATGAGGCGTTGAAGTTTGTTGGGAAAACTGCAAAGGAACTTATAGCAATTCAGGACGAGGTTATATTTAGTTATACATTATATTTATATAAATTAAATTTTATACATTTATTGTCATGACACATTATATATTTTTTTTAATATAGTTATTGAAGACAAATGAGTTTCCAAGAGAATATCCAGTTGAATTTGAAACGTTGGTTAACCTAAAGTGTGCTTTCGTGATTAAAGTAACTGACTTTAATATTGTCAATGCTGTTGAGAATTATGGAATATCATTTGTTACGACTGATGATGACATCTTGGATAAGCTGAACAAAAAATTTAAAATTGACCAAGTAAGTGATTGTTTTATTAATATATAGTTGCACTTTGAAAACCGTTTAAAATATGTTGAAATATTTGTTGTTTGCTTTTCATGATTTCACAGCTTGATGCTTCTGATTCTTTTGGTATGAGCCAGTCTGAGTTCCAAACTTCTGTTGGTGAATGTTTTAAGGTATAACTTAAAAAAGTAAACTTATATATAACTTTATAGTTGTCTTAGTTATAATTTGTTTATTTCTTTAGGATGCTGATTCTTACACTGGGGATAACACCACACCTGTTTCAAAGGATTATGTGGGTGACTTGAAACAATCATCTTCTGATATGAAGCGTAACCTTGATGATGTTTATTTGAATGAAGAGGGATTGGCGTCGTCAGCAAGTAAGCCTCGCATGTGTGTTGAGAAGAATTGATAAAGAAGATATGGCAAATGGTGGTTTTAATAAAAAAAAACAATTTATTTGGTATTTGAATATTGGTATTTTGTTTTGTTCGTATGAGTTTTTTATGTTTGAAGACAGTTTATGTTTTGCCTATATATTGTCACTTTTTGAGTTATCCTATAATATTTTTGGTTGAGAATTATGTTTGGTTATATTCTTTATTGTATGAGACTACGTTGATTACTTTTTTATTTTTGTAATGTAATAATGCGATAAGCCTAAATAATGGAAAAATAATTTTTTTTTGTGTATTAGTTACACTTTATATATATAGATTATAGATTTACTATTCCGTTACAATTCACGATTCATTTTAAGAAATATGCTAATCATGTCAATTTTTACTATTCAGTTACATTTCTAAACTTTTTTTTAGATATTTCGTAATTTTAGCAATTCTATTTTTACTAAATGACACAATATCTTCAAATTTCGAAACTAATAAATATAGATTGTTTTCATATTTATGATCATTAATTTGATTACAATTTATTTTTGTAATGTATATTATGAATTCCATAAATAACTTATACATTAGGTCTATAAATTCAAATACTTTACACACTTTTTAAACATCTTCATAGTTATCTGAATTTGCATTCTTAGCTTCCTTCTACGGTTGAATAATTTATTTTCATCATTCTTTACATTTCCAGTAAGTTTTTATATAGTTCGTTATAATTTTATTTATATTTATTAATGCGTTTGGTTTTCATTGTAAACCTATTAATTTTTTGTTGTAGTTCTTTGTGTTGGTTCAAAAATGCATAATAGGGTTGAACAACTTACGTCGTATTCTTCTGAACGTCCACATATTGGCCTTGATAATAAATGTAAGTGTTTTTTTTCTTTTATCTCAAACATTTTAAATAGTATTCAATTTTTTTTTAAAACGTTTTATGTTCTAAATTCTAAATTTGTTTATTCTTATTTATTTTTTTTTTATTTTTTTTTGCAATTTAGCTGAGCAAGCTAAATGTTATCGTTCGTTAAGAAAACTATATCTTGATAAGAAGAAATCAAGTGCAGATGCATTTCCGGATTATTTTTTTAGAGGTAAATTTTCTATCATTTTTCTATGCATATATGTTTTGATTATATTTAATAATATTTAAGTTGTATATATCACATTTTTTGTAATTAAGGAAAGTAATTTTTTTACTATTGTATTATTTTTAATGTTTACTGTTACATATGTCAAATTTTATTCTTTATTCTATTTTTATATTATAGCGGTAGAGGCTAAACACAGGCGCAAGTTAAGAAAACTAATACTTGATAGTAAGAGATCAAAGATTACTAAAAAAATTCATTTCTCGAGGTGGTGCTTCAACGTCGTCATCATCAACACAAATCCTTTTAAATAACAAAGAGAATTTAACTCCCAATTTTTCAATCACAACCTTTCCTCCCGAATCTTCAAATGTTAGAGGGACAAGTAAGTTTAGATTTATATTTAGATAATGTTACAAATTTCACATTACTAATTTAGTTCGTCAACTCCAGTTCGTTTATATTACATATTATATAATGATTGTTTATATCTTATTAGGTAATCATTTAAATTCGTCCGTTAGTGCAAGATCTTCCATTGTTACACATTCTACTTTGAAGAAGAAAGGAAATGTACTACAAGATCAGTTTACAACACCCAACCGTACACCGTTTGCAAACATAGAAAACATAATCCCAGGTTTGTAAATTAAAAAAAAAACAGTTAGTACTTGGTGATGTTTCACATTTTGTTTTTTTTTTACTACATATAATATTTGAAATAATTATTTTTAAAATACGTATTTGTATTTCCTTTTTTTGTCGTTTTTTACGAAATAATTATAATTATTCGAGAAATGTAGCTTATTCATCTGTAGCATTTTCAGATCATAATAGAAAGACAAATGTTTTGCAAGATTCTTCTACCTCAACACGACGAATTACGTGGTCAAACAAAGAAAACATAACTCCAATATCGTGTATTACAAACATCCGTTCTCAACTTCAAAGTGTTCCGGATTTTTCTAATGCTATGTCTTCTTTGAATCGTATATCACATGGTAAATATTATAATTATATTATTACATACATTTTTAACTGTTTAATTCATATACTTAACGAAAAATTATTTTTTCTTTTTTATTCAGATAATATTGCAAGCTCATCAACTTTACAATTGAATGACTGCTATTCTGTTAATCCCAGAATAACGAATAAACGTAACACAACATCTTCGACCTCAGAATTTAGTTCGATAAACAAACTGTCTTCTGGAAAACGTAGACTTATTCATAAACCAATTGAAATAGAACCCATACCAATGGCTGTTCTTGATTCTGATGATGAAAATCATGTTCACGAGGTTGTGTTAGACACCACGAAAGGTGTATCTAAAGGTAACTGATTAATGTTATTCATTGTTATTTCATATTTTATTTTACCTACTTTATTAATCAATTTATGTTAAATGTTCAGATTATGTTGACCATGGTGACCAATCTCTTACGTGTGGTTTATGCTTTGCAAAGTTATGGCCAACCGAAGGTGGAAAGGGTCGCATTACACTTCAAAAGCAAACATATAGCTTATGTTGTGGATATGGTAAAGTTGACTTTCCTGAATATAAAGATTCTGATCCATCTTATCAGATGCTTTTTCGATGTTTAGATCAGGAAAGCAAGTTTTTCTTAAAGAACATAAGACACTACAATTCTATGTTTTCCTTTACTTCAATGGGAGGAAAAGTAGATACTAAAATAAACAAAGGTAATGCTCCATTTGTTTATAGAATCAGCGGTCAGAATGCACATAGTATGGGTAGTCTTCTTCCTAAGCACGGAGACCAGCCAAAATTTTCACAGCTTTATATCTATGATACTGAGAATGAGCTTGCTAATAGAGAGTTGTTATTCGGGTATATTTTTTTTCTTATCAGTATCTTAAAATTAAGTTACAATGTAGAATTCTATTTTTTCCATTTCAACGTTTGAAACTGTAATTTAAAACGTATCATTTTCTTACAGTGATTCTTCAAGCAAAGCATCTATAAGGGCAAAGGAACTTGATGTTAAATTTATAAAGTTTCTTACGAACATGTTAGATTCTACAAATATGTTGGTTAAAACTTACAGGATGGTACGAGACCATCTACATGAGAATCCTAATGTTACCCTTAAGCTTCGTATAATATCACAAAGAGATCGGGATGGTAGGACTTACAATTTACCTACGTGTTTTGAAGTTGCTGCTTTAATAGTTGATGAACCTGATCTCAAGATAGAAAGCCGTGATATTATTATCGAAAAGCGTTCTGGAGTTCTTAAGCGTATTAGCGAGTTACATCCTTCTTATCTTGCTCTACAGTATCCAATTATTTTTCCGTACGGAGACGATGGCTATAGGATTAACATTCCTCATAGGGATTTTGGTCCTAATACAAAGAAGACAAGACCAACTTGTACGATGAGGGAGTTTTTTTCTTATAGAATTCAGGATAGGCATAACAAGTTTTCTCTAATTCTTAATGCAAGGAGGTTGTTTCAGCAGTTTTTAGTCGATGCCTACACAATGATTGAAAGTGAGAGACTAAACTACATTCGTTTTCAGCAAATCAAACTGAGATCTGATTCGCTTAACAGTCTTAAAAATGTTCAAGACGTTGGTCAGAGTGATTTGAGTCATACAGGACAACCTGTTATATTACCGTCATCTTTTACTGGTGGTTCTCGCTACATGATGCAAAATTACTTGGATGCTATGGCGTTATGTAGGACGTATGGGTATCCTGATTTCTTTATTACAATCACATGTAATCCGAAATGGCCTGAGATTGTAAGATTTATTGGTGACTCTTCAATTAAGCCAGAAGACAGACCTGACATACTTTGTCGATTGTTTAAGATGAAACTTGATGAATTGATAAAAGATATGAAGCAAAAAAATTTTTTTGGCGATATTAATGCAGGTATGTCAATGCTACACCTACTTTCAATTTATACAATTTTTTGGTATATTTCCATACATTTTATTTACTATTTTTTACTAATCGTTATTATATTTTTTTTTTGTGTAGTTGTTTACACAGTTGAGTTTCAGAAGCGTGGTTTGCCACATGCGCATATTTGCTTATTTATGAAAGCTGATCATAAGCTTCCTACGGTTGAACACATCGATCCCTTTATCTCAGCTGAAATTCCTGATAAAAATGAGGATCCTGAGTTGTATTCTCTTGTGAGTGACTTTATGATTCATGGTCCTTGCGGACATGCCAACATGAAATGTCCATGCATGGTTGGGAACCGTTGTTCTAAAAATTTCCCAAAGAGGTTTTTGGAATCCACTTCCATTGATTCTGATGGATTTCCCGTTTATAGGAGAAGAGATTCTGGTCACACGGTTGTGAAGAAGGGTGTTACTTTGGACAATAGGAGTGTAGTTCCATATAACAAAAAGCTTCTTAAAAGATATCAGGCGCACATCAACGTGGAGTGGTGCAATCAGGCTGGCTCAATTAAGTATTTGTTTAAATACATTAATAAAGGACCTGATCGAGCCACTGTTGCTGTTTTTGATTCAGACAGAGGTCCCGATGATGAGATCCCAAAAGATGAAATTAAAGAATATTACGAAGCTAGATATGTTTCCGCATGTGAAGCCAGCTGGAGAATATTTGCCAATGATGTCCATTATAGGTATCCTTCTGTTATGAGATTACCCTTTCATCTTCCAGGACAACAAAATGTTGTATTTAGTTGTGACGATGATATTGAGGATGTCCTAAACAAACCTCAAGTAAATTCCTCAATTTTCTTAGAATGGATGAAGATGAACAATTCTAAGCCGGAAGCAAGAGAACTTACTTATGTTGAGTTTCCTTCAAAATATGTGTGGGAGTTAAAAGATCGTTGCTGGCAGCAACGCCATAATTATGTTGTTATTGGGAGAATTTATTCTGCGTCTCCTTCACTTGGTGAGGCTTATTACCTACGAATTCTTCTTACTAAGGTTAAAGGGCCACGATCATTTGAAGAAATCAGAACATATGATGGTGTTGTGTATCCTACTTTTAGGGACGCGTGTTATGCACGTGACCTGTTAGATGATGACAATGAATATATCGAGTGTATTAAAGAATCCAGTTTTACTGGAAACGGTCATTATCTTCGTTCTTTATTTGGAACACTTCTATTGTCTAATACACTTTCAAGACCTGAAGTTGTTTGGGAAAAAACGTGGGAGCTATTGTCTGAGGACATTTTATACAATATGCGGAAAGATTCTGGCATGAGTGGTATGTTTTTAAGCCTTTTGTTATATTTTGTGATGTTATATTAACAAGTCGTTTCGTTATATTAAATAAATTTCGTTTTCATTGTAGGATTCGTTGTTTCTGACTAACGTTTAAAGAATATAACGTTGTCAAAAATCGAAAAATTCCTTCTTCGTAATGGATCCAGTTTGCACAGGTTCTCACCAATGCCTTATCCTGATGATGACTATATAATGTCCGAGAGCAACCGTCTGATAAACGAGGAGCTTTCTTTTGACATGGATGAAGTTAGGGCTGAGTTCAATAATCTTCACAGGTCTCTAAACGACGATCAAAGAGCAGTGTATAATGAAATTATGGATGCTGTTCGAAGTGGGAAGGGTGGTGTGTTTTTTGTGTACGGTTATGGTGGTACGGGCAAGACTTTTCTGTGGAAAACTTTAGGTGCTTCCATTCGATGCAATGGACAGATTGTTATTAATGTTGCTTCAAGTGGTATTGCATCTTTGTTGTTATCACGAGGTCGTACTGCTCACTCTCGATTTCATATTCCAATTAATCTCAATGAATATTCGGTATGCCATATCAAGACTAATACTGAAGTCGCAAATCTTCTATACGAAGCCAAGTTGATTATTTGGGATGAGGCACCGATGGTACACAAACATGCTTTCGAGGCTCTTGATCGTACAATGAAGGATGTTTTGAGTGTGTTTGATTCACGAAATTCAGAACTTCCATTTGGTGGAAAAGCTATTGTCTTTGGTGGTGACTTTAGACAAATCCTACCTGTTGTACAAAATGGAAGCAGGCAAGAAATCGTAAATGCCTCTTTATGTTCATCCCACATCTGGTCTAGTTGCAAGGTGTTAAAATTGACAACCAACATGCGTTTGTCGGTTGGATCAAGTAGCTCAAACATCGAGGAGATAAACGAATTTGGTAAATGGCTTCTTGAGATCGGCGAAGGCAATGTTGGTGATTGTAACGATGGTGAAGCAAATATTGAAATACCTGATCATCTTTTAATAACTGATGAAAATGATCCAATTCAAGGTTTGATTGACTTTGTGTATCCTTCAGTGCTTCATCGTTTTAAAAACCGTGACTACTTTTCTGAAAGAGCTATACTCGCTCCTAAGAATGAAGTTGTTCATGAGATAAATGATCGATTGCTTTCGTTGTTTCCCGGTGAAGAAGTAGAGTATCTTAGCTCTGATAGTTTATGTCCGACAGAGGAAATTAATGATCCGTTACATCAAGATTTATATAATCCAGATGTCTTGAACAGTGTGAAAGTATCAGGATTACCAAATCATAGATTGGTATTAAAATTGGGTGTTCTGGTTATGCTTTTGAGGAATATTGATCAGCAGAATGGTCTGTGTAATGGTACGCGGCTTCAAATCACACGTCTTGGTAAACGTGTTATCGAGGCTGAGATATTATCTGGAAGTAATGTTGGTTCAAGAACTTACATCCCAAGAATTAGCATGATACCATCTGACAAGAAAATACCCTTTAAGTTTCAACGAAGGCAGTTCCCAATAACCGTATGTTTTGCGATGACTATTAACAAAAGTCAAGGACAATCTTTATCGAGAGTTGGTCTATACTTGAGAGACCCTGTGTTCTCACATGGTCAGCTTTATGTTGCTTTATCGAGAGTAAAGACTAAAGATGGCGTTAAGGTTTTAATATTCGACAAAGATGGGAGGACAACAAATAAAACTGCAAACGTTGTTTACAAAGAAATATTCGGAAAATTGTAGTTTCAACTGTTGTTTTGAGTTTAAGGATGTTCATATTAGATGCTGATTGGAACGTTATGAATAAAACTACAAATGACGTTTACAAAGAGATATTCTCAAATTTATAGTTTGTTTTATAGTTTAACTTTTTTAATATTAAATTTCAACTGTCATATTATTCCTTGCTTTATTCCGATATTTGTCTTGACTTTTTACTTTAGAATTTGTTTTACATTACATTTGTAATATATGTTACATAAAATTTATATAAACAATCTGAAAAACATATAAACAAACACATGTTACTTTGTAAATAGATATATTTAAACATTGATAACCAACAAGTGTTTATACACGATACCAACTGTTAATTACATTCAAAAATATGGCACGTGGTTGGATGATATAATAGTAATTGTCTTTAACTTTAAACTACCTACGAACAAAATAAAACATGATAACCATAGATGATTTGTCCAACGAAGAGTAAACATAAAAACATGATCACAAAAGAGTCATCATTTCTTCTACACAAACACCTTCATCATTAGAGTACCTGTTAACATGCATTAACCCCATCCACGTGTGATAAGATCAGGAGATTTCCTGAACTTACAAATGTGAAATGCAGTGTCTCACCCAAACGAAGGCCATTCTCCTTCATGAACACCGGCCAACCTTCTATTGCATACCTTACAGCATTTCCATTCTTCTGGCGCCTAACCTTCATTTTGATGGTTTTTCCATTCATGGTCCTGAGTTTCAACTCATGCACTTTATTTCTGAATCCGGCAGCTCTTACAACATTAGCAGGCATTCTCTGCATGAATGCCATATTTAACAAGTAAATCAGCCATATGCATGTTATAGTATTTCAGTTTATTATTGAGGATGTAAAAAAAACATACCATGCGGCTTTCTCCTTTCTGTGTGAAATCATATTTACCAATTTTCTCAACAGTATTTGTCCTTGCAACAACTTTTCCTTCAACATCCAATATCTTCAACGCATGATCATCTCTCTTTCTTTTTTCGTTTACCTTATTTTATAAGACATACATTATATTTAGACTAATATCTAAAATTATAACAAATGTTGATCACTACATATTGTTATTTTCTCATATACGTACCATCCGTTTCCGAGTTCTCTGTCCAACTGTTGAGACATTTGGCATTTCAACTTCTGTCCCGCATATGAGCTCCTTACTGACATCCGCATGACAATATGCCTCTACCTGTTTTCCTTTCTTCTTAACCTGTTAAGAGAACCACTAAATTTAGATAACAATAACCAACGACTATTAATTAAATATGTCTACATATATTAATGAAACTAATCATGTATCATTATGTTTGAAATAATTACATCATCTTTTGTTGGTTTATTTGTCTCTTCTGTCATCGAAATCTTTGTTTCTACCTTCGACTTTTCTTTCCCAGCAATCTTCTTATTCACCTCCTGTGTTTTACTATCTTCCTGAATCTGTGTATGATAGTTAATAAAATTACAAAATCGGATTGTAATGTATTTTAATCTACATAAATATAAGCTTTGTACCTCAGAAATCATCTCATTTATCGACTCATCATCATCACAGAATGTCTGGTATACAATAACATATTAGCAAAAGAGATGTATTTATTAGTAAACCGTTAGAGTTGAAGTTGAAAATACTTACAAACTGGACGTTTTTGTAGTATGTGTCTTTAGGTATTTCCAGTAGAGAATCATCTTCAGTTTCTTCTTTGTTGGTCAAAACAACCTCAACTCCTCGACGATAAATCTTTAACTCAAATGTTTTGCTGTCCGTCTTCATCAACAACATTATATCATCATCTTCTATCCCAAGATCATCAAATAACTTCGGACAACCTTTTGTAAAAACATAATTATCATTTATTTTGTCCGTCTCAACATTCCAAATCTGACCTGCTGCACGTATGTTATAACAATCGTTGACTGGCGTGTAAGAGTAACATTTTGTGACATAAGCTTCTGGAATAACCTGAAAAGATATGTAGCATTTTACTCTCAAATATATATGTATATCATTTATTTTACATCTATAATACAAAAATAGATTCATAGATAGTCGTATACTTACTATTATCTTTAAAACGCCGTAACGGTTTACTGTTAAAAAAGATTCACCACATATGTTCTCGACGAAACAATCCATTTCAATATTTTTATCTTCGATTATTCTTAAGCACAAGAATGTCTGCTTTGTCAACTGAAGATCCCTTACCACATTATTCCAACCATCAGTTATAACAGATTCCCCGCTTATACTTCTCAAATAAACTGGCCAACTTCTTCGACTTTCATGATGTATCATTACTTTAGTTATTTGCCAATAATCACCATATACACTCTTAACAAAGTCAATTGGTAGCACCTGTGGTTAAATTTATGTTTTAGATATTATCTAACCCAATTTAGATATACTTTTTTTGTAACATTTGTCGCATACCAGTTTCATCGAGAAATCCTCATCTAACACAGTTACGCATGACGAAGTCATTTGTATATACCTGTAACATAGCATCTATATATTTGATTACAATATACAATATACAATATATAATAATACAATATACAATCTACATATAAACAATAACAAAGGAACTGTTATCTGATCAATGTATTTGATTACAACTAAATAAATACTCTATTTACTTCATCAATTTATAACAACATACCTCTTTTTTTAGTGTTTAATCTTAGTGTATACATATATTCTCATATATAATGAAAAAGAAAAGTATATCACAATAATGTAAACCTATTTCAATATAAGCCAAAAAAAAAATATTATCAATATTAAATTTTATGTAATCCTGATAATATATTCAATCATCCAAATAACAATGTTAAACAAAAAAAAATCATAACTTTTTTCACAAGAAGATCCACAAAATATATCAACCAAATAACTTTATTAACCTAAATTTTATACTTTCAAATACATACAATACAATATAATCCGTCTTAGATACACATAACATACACAACAAATAACAATGTTAATCAAGAAATTATATGTTATAACCTATTCAATCATCCAAATAACAATGTTAATCAAGAAATTTGAATTTTCACAACAAGATCCACAAAATATATCAACCAAATCATCTAATTAAAAGAAATTATATGCTTTGAAACACATGCAATAGAATCTAATCTTTTTTAGATACACATAACATACAGAACATTTAATTTCATAAAAAAAATAAAACCTGATTTAACGTGTAATTTATCAAGAATCGCCGGAAACAAGTCGCTGAAGTCAAGCAAACCGAAAATTGGGGTTCAAGTGATTTGTTAATAAGTGTGTAAATCAAAGCGAATATTGCCGTTAAATGATCGGAAAATAAGTCGGTAAACTTACTTTACCAATTTCTTCTTCAACCGTGGTTTTAAGTTTTCTTGAGCTTTGTGATTTTTGATTGAAGATGATAGAGTGTTGAAGGAGTATTGAGTTGATATGTGATGATTGTAGTAGGTATTTTAATTTTAATTTTTAAGTATTGATATTTTTATTTTGTATAAATCCGTTTATTTCAAAATTTGATCTTAAGGTTGTTTTTTTTTTGCACATTATTTATTTGAATATTATACATAAATAGAAAATAGATATTACCTAATGACTACCAATATTTTATAAATTCGTTAAATCTGTTAAATTTTTATTACTACCAAGATTTTATAAATCTATTAAATTTTTATTACACATTTACATTTATTTCTATATTTTTTTTTTGCCAATATTTACTTGAATAATTATTTACATAAATAGTTATAACAACTTTTGATTCTATATTATTTTTAATTATACTTTGCCAATTTTCTCATATAAATACATACTCATTATTTTTTTCTTTCATTCTATGTGTTGCCAGTACTATTCGATTGTTAGTCTTCTTTCTGAACTTTTGTGTTTCGGTTAACATGTATCGTCATGGTCCGTATTTTATCATAACTATACTTGATCCGCTATCCCTTCAACAGGTACTTAAGTTTCATTATTATTTTATTTAAACTAATGTTTAGTATTGTTTTATCTTTTACTAGAAAGAAATTTTCCCTTTCTTTTTTTGGTTTTCAGGCTATACCTATATGTATGAGTAGATTTATATGGATGAATAAGTTAGAATCCTCAACTGTTAGTCTTAAATTTGATGAAAAGCATTCATGGTGTGTTGTTATCAAATTAATAGAAGATGTATTCTACTTTACGGATGGATGGTCTGAGGTTTTAAATTACTTTGGCCATGGATATTTCTTTATTATTTTCAACTATCTTGGTGATCGTACTTTCAAGTTCAAGCTCTTCTGTCATGATCCAAATAATGAGTGGGGGAAACCGTTTTGTAAAATTATTCAAAATCCTTTACAAAGTCCAATGGTACGTAATTTTAGTCTAGATTTTTTTTTCTTGATTTATTAAAAACATAATACTCATAAATTTGTAATAATTGATTTTTTACAGGTTCTACCAGATACTTTTCTTTCAAAACATTATGATTATCCTTTACCGGATAACAAGGTTATACTTAACGTATCCGAGAATCATAAATGGGAAGTCCGTATTAGAAAGATTGGTCCAAATTATTGTTTTGCTGATGGTTGGTTTAAATTTATTGAAGATCTAAGGTTAAATCCGGGGGATATTTTGTGTTTTAAAATAAACGACGTGAAACATTTTAATATTACCATATTCAATAAAGACGGTCGTCAAGTTTTGTTAAACAACACTCCTTTGATTGAGCAAGAATATGAACATATTAGCAATGTGGAAGGTTATCGACAAGTTAGTGACGATCCTAACTATCCCTTTTTCGCAATGACAGTAACTAATGAATTGGTATTATACTATGCTGTTTTATGTTTATTTTTTTTGTTAATTTTTATTGTTTTCATTTAATAACATTTACAAATTTTTAATATTCTTACAAAATGTAGATCCTTCCCAAATTGATTACTGATTTAAGTGGTTTAAATGAGTTTTCTGAAGTAAAGATCAAAGTTGTTAAAGGAAATACTTGGGTTAAGAATCTTCGTACACACAATATTGATGGTCAAAGAAGGTTTGTCAATCAATTTAATATCTTATTTATTATTTATCTTTTACCGTATTTGTATATGTATTACTAACAATTTTTTTCATATTTTATCTACCATAGGTACGGTGTTGTTGGATGGCATGATATACTTAAAGCTGAACATATTTCCTTAGGTGACGATTGTTTTTTCAACTGGTCGAAAACGAATTCCAAATTATTGGTTACGAAACTCCTGCAAGCATAAGTGATACAGTTTCAGTTTTTATTTAAAACCCGAGAAAACATATATCTTACATTTACTTTTCGATCCCCCTTTATTTACGTTTGCGGTACAATGCGTTTCTTATTTTTAACATTTTAAATTCAGATTGCCATTATAATTTTATTCGTACAATCCGTTTATGATAACTAACATAAATCATTTATATAAGAAGTATAAACATGTCATTTTTCAACACTATTTGATTTAGGGTTTGTTTAAAAGAGAACATATATCTTACATAAATCAGTTTTTATTTAAAACCCGAAAAAACATATATCTTACATTTACTTTTTGATCCCCCTTTATTTACGTTTGTTGTACAATGCGTTTGTTTTTTTTACTATTTTAAACTCATATTGCCATTTTAATTTTCTCTGTACAGTTCGTTTTTGATAACTAACATAAATCATTTATATCATAAGTATAAACATATATTTTATTTATACATCTTATTCATAATAGAATTTTTCGTTTATTAATATATATGTATATATTTATTTGTTTAGAAAGATAGATTAACAACCCGTGAGTATTCACGGGTTATAACCTAGTAACATATAAATCAAAATATAATAGAGAAGATTAAACCTTTAAACTAAATCCCCTTCAAACGTAATTCCTATGCCAGTGACGAACCCCATCAAACGATTGAATGACATTGGATTCGTTTGCAGAACGAAAGTCAAAATGATTGAAATGAAAAGTGTGTTTAATAAGAGTGGATGTGGATGGATGGTTTTATTTTATTTTATTTTTTTAATTAAAATGACCATTGTGCCTCTGAGAAAATGACAAAATAGCAGGATTTTATAAGACAAATATGACATGATTTCACTTTTGGAACAAAATGGCAATAAAACTAAAACCACGGGGACCCAGATGCAAAAGTTGTGAGTTTTGGACTAAAGTGGCAAAAGTGACCAAACCTCAGGGACCAAAATGACAATTTACTCATCTAAAAATAAGGGAACAAGTGCGGAAAAGAGTAAAATAGAAAAATCCAATATTGTTGACTCATAAACTCACTTCCCACTTGCTTTTCAAACGGCTATAAGTTTTTATACGTTAATATTTTTTTATAAAAATTACACCGTATTAACGAGCATTTCATTCTCTTTAATTCGAGCAGCCTATTGTTATATTTTCTTTAAAAAAAATTGCGGGATTTTAAATACCTATTACGTGATTTTGACTACCTAGTAAGTGACTACGAGATTTTGAATACTCATTACGTGATTACTTGATTTCATTATAGTATTTTATGTGAAACTCACTAAGGGGCTGTTTGGCAACTTCTGAATGGTTAAGTGTTGAACTAGTAAGAGATCTGAACCATTAAGTGCTGAACCAATAAGAGGTCCGAACCATTAAGAGCCAGTATAATGCTTAACCCTTCAGAGGCAACTGTCTGACCAATTCAGATTAGAGGTCTTAACCATTCAGACTCTGTATAATACTTAACCATTCAGAGGCAAATGTCTGAACCATTCAGACATCTGCTCACGAAACAAACAGCCTGAACCATTAAGTGTTGAACCAGTAAATGTCATAAACGTTAAGAGCTTCATTAAGAGGTAAACAAACAGCCCCTAAGTGATTACGTAATTACGTAACAATGGTTGACTTTATATTATTACATGACTATATGATTTTAAATACTCATTTCGTTTCGTGATTACGTGATTTCATTATAGTATTTATGTGAAACCCTACTGAGTGATTACGTAATTACGTAAAAACAAAACATGTAATACATAATACTTCATATGGAATACATAATATTTCTGGTATAATCACGTATTAAGGATAAACTATATACAAAACATTAGCCAAACCAACCTATAACAACATAATGTCATATATTAGATATTTAACCACGTAATAAAGCACAAACAATCAAGTTCTTATTATTGAACGTGTAATAACATAATAAGCATAATTGTATTAACATTATTTATAACAAATCATATTGAATGTGTAATCATGTAATGAATTTACATTGAATGCGTAATGATTTATGTTGAATGTGTAATCACGTAATAGGTATTCAAAAATCACGTAGTCATATACCGGGTATACAAAATCACGTAATGGATACTGGGTATTCAAAATCATGTAATGAGTACTCAAAGTCCTGTACATAATTTTTAAGAACACTATAGTAATAGGCTTATAGCAATAGGCTGCTCGACTTGAAGTAGACTGAAATGCTGGTTAATACAGTGTAATCTAAAAAAAAATATTAACGTATGAAAAAGTTATTTAATTTGAAACATGGTAGTTTAACTTTGCTTACAAATCAACAACTTGCTTCCATAATAACATACTAGTGTTAATTAACTTTGCTTTCTTAACTTGGTGAGAGTTTTTGTCATTCCTTTGGTAATCTTCCAAAATCAAAACAAATTCATCATTGCTAACGTCGGTGGGACCATTAACAAGGTGTAATATCCCATTGGATAAAAAACATACTTCACCTGCAAAAACGTGCCAAAATGAGCGGGTCAAATGACAGGTCATATCAAATTTAGAAGGTTATATACATCAAAAATACTTTTTGGACCGACTTGACCCCACATGATCCGTTCTAGATGATACACAGCCCAAATCAACGCATTCTTAAATAAATGGGTTGTAACTCGTCAGCTCGAAAATTTACCTTGTCGAAATGTGTAAACATGTGGTAGAAAAAGTAGACAAACAAGATGACCCTTACCACCTGCATGAACTCAAAACCGTCAACATTTATCACCAAAAAGACAAACGTACCCCTTCGTTTATGTTTTCGTGAATTGGTTATAACGAGATTTAGGGTGCAATGACATTACCAACCACCCTATAAACATTGCAATGCCATTTAACAAGTAAAGTGTGGAGTTCTTCATCCCGGCTACATCTAGATACATACCTGCATACGCATGTAAAATGGTCGATTTTTGGAATTGTAAAATACGAATAATTGAATTATTAACGTCGAATATTAGTTTATTACCATCTTAAATTCAAAAAGGGCGTTGTGATCTATGTGCATAGAACCATAAGGATGTAAAACTGAACTTGGCCACTTAGGCTGCACGGTATGGTCCGTCCCCCACCCCCGTCTTCATTCGGCGCCGGCGTCACCCCATCCCCCGTCTTCATCCCGTCCCCGTCTTCAACGTCGAGTTTCAGACGTTCAGGACGATCCAAATGGTGGGCCCCCTTTTTATCAAGTTGCAACCCTTTTTATCAGATCGTGATATTTCTACACCACCGGAGGTAGTTTTCGTACCTGAAAGTGGAGCAAAATCAGGAATCTGTACGTCAGTTGACGACGACGACCACCAGCCGGACCACGAGCTATCGGAGACGTGTGGATTGTTGAGAAATGGATGTAGAACCGCCACCGCCGGAAAAGTGATCGGAGAAAGCGGTTATCGATGGAGAGAAAGGGGGAGGCGGTGGAGGGTTTTGAATCGCCGGAAAAGTGAAAGAGTGTTCTTGTGTAAAGCTGTTGCAGACAAAAATATGGCTTGTGTAAAAGATCTTTGTATGTATATATATTAAAAATGGCTTGCAGACAAAAGAAAGGGGTTAAGACGGCCAGCAAAGAAAGTTGGGATCCAACTGGAAATTAATGAAAGTATTTAAGTTTATGTATTTTTTTTTTAAATTTATGTAATATTTTTTAATATTAATGAAAATATTGTGTTAGTTTATTTGTTAAATGTTAAAAAAAAAGTAGAAGATTAAAAAAAAACATAAAAGTGGTGGGAGGAATATGACTAGGACCATCCTCCATACCCTCTAGTTTTGTGGGATGGACCATCCTTGGGAGAACTATACCGTGGCGCCTACGTGGCGGATCCTCCTCCTTTGGAGGACCATCACCATACCTTCTAGCCTTATAAGGGACTGGATAATGGCGAACAAAGAAAGTCCATGGTGCAATAACTGTAAAGACATGACAGATAAAGAGTAGCAAGAAATGTTCAAACGATCTTAATTATTGATTTTCAATGTATAGGCCCGGCCTGACCCATGTCATTTGACCCAAAAAAAAGTCTAAAATGACTAAATTACCCCTGATTTGTATATGTTTAATTGTTTTACCGAAGTCAATGGATACTTGCATATTCAACTCCGCCTAAAGTTGGATAAGTCCATATAATCATCGCCAAGTCTGAAAAGAAATAACCGGATTGACATCTGCAACCGTAAAGAACATGATAAATGGGACCCACAACCGGTATCTATAACGTCTCACATCAATATGAATATAACCCATGATATAAAAACATTAGATGGTCATTACATATGGGCACTCGTAAAATAACAACACCAATAAATCATATCATCTTGCAAGGCCGGCCCATTTGTCTAAGTTCAAGTAAGGGCTTAGGGCTCTTAAAATTAAGGGCCTGCTTTTTTGAAAAATGTATATAACTAGTAGATGCCCCGCCCTCGTTGCGGGCGAAAACCGAATAATTCTCAATCAATTAAAAAAAGACTACTATAATTTTGCTAGGAAAAAAAAAAAACAAAAACGATGATAAGACCGTAATTTTGGGCTCAGGGCAAAACTGTAATTTTTCAGGACTAATGAGCTAGTGTTAGGCAACTCCATAACACGAAAAAAAATTTAATCGAGTAAACCAATTAAAACAAAAAACCTTTATAGTTTTAGTAAAAAAAAAACTAAAACGATGGGAAAAACGTAATTTTTAACTGATGGCCAAATCATAATTTTAATTTGGGGATAAATTGTAAACTAAATGGATCAACGGGGGAGTGCCAGGAAGTTGCCGGCAAGACTGTAATTTTACACTGGGGGCAAACTTGTAATGTCACTAGGAAAACAAACAAAAACGATGGGGAAAATGTAAATTTAAGTTGAGGGTAAAATCGTAACTTAGCTGTGAGAAAAAAAAACTAATGGCAAAACTATAAATTTATACGGGGCAAAATCGTAATTTTGAATCGAGGGCAAAATTGGAATTTTTAGCTGGGAGCAAAAATTTAAATTTATTTTTAAGTGGGGCTAAAAACATAATTTTGAACTGATGGGAAAATCGTATTTTTAAGGAAAAAAAACTAATTGCAAAACTGTAAATTGAAACGGGGCAAAATCGTAATTTTTAACCAGGGGCAAAATTGAAATATTTAGCTGGGAGCATAAGCGTAAATTTATTTTTAAGTGGGGGCAAAAACTTAATTTTTAACTGATGGCAAAATCGTAATTTTAAAAGGGGATAAAATTATAAATTTGTTGGGCCAACAGGGGAGTGCCGGGCGCAGCTGCCTGGCACTATTGAAGTTGCCGCCCATTTAGCCCAATAAAGGGCCTGAACTATTGCCTGGTCGGCGCAGACACTTGTGAATGTAGTAGTTGATAATATGTGTATTAGATTTGGGATGCCAAAAGCCTTTTTAACGGTCTTTGCTGCAAGTAACAAATGCGAATGACAACTAGGGAAAGGGAATCTGGGACGAATTAGGGCAATCCATGAAGCCGACAAACACGGGAATCTGTAGAGGCACAGTTTAACGGCTAAAGTTCGTTGGTTACTCAATCGTCTTTGACTCATTATCGCACGGATAATCCGGTTTAAGAACTACTTTTTTTATAATCTAGTAATGTAAAACATATTTTATATCTATACACTCAACATATAACTTTATTTTTCAACTCCACTAACTATACATTTTTTAGTTTTTATTTGCAGGTCCCAAGCCTGGATAAAGAATAAGGATTTATATTGAAAAATATTTAAAAATGGCCCTTACTTTTAAGTTTGCTTAGGCCCATTAAAAAGTTGTGTCGGCCCTGCCATCTTGTTACATGTATGACATATATGAAACCATCTACATATATATAAAATTCAGTAAATTTCATATATGTAATTTATTACAAAAAAGTTACAACAGAACTACTGGGTTGTACTTGTACTAAATTGTGTTCATCATGTTTTCCGGCCCTTACTTTATTTTTCAACTGAACTACTGTGTTAACTTTGAAGATGAAAAAACGGAATGGGGAAATCAATAAAAAAAATGTAGATGTCTAAATCGAAATCTGAGAATAACTAGAGAAAGCCTTTTCGGCACCGTTACACAAATTCACCATATGATGAATCAATCATAAATTCATAATCACCTTTTTCTATGCCACCTAAAACATCAGAATTTAGCTTTTGGGTGGCATCACATACTCTTAATCACATTTTAATGTTTCAGAATCACATTTTTTTTGTCACCAATGAACCTCCTAAACCAAATGCACCAAGTAAATTGATAGCAACACACCAAACTACAAATGAACTAAGAAGTCAAACTAACCACATAATTTAAATTAAAATTAATTTATTTTGTAATACAGAAGAATAAATTGGAAAAAAAATCATGTAACATCCAAGACCAAGAGCTACTCAAGAAGGTTATTAGCCACTGCAGAGACCAAATAATCTTTCCGATTTATCAACCGTTCAGCCCATTGTTCATGTTTAAGTGGTGATCAAAGATTTGGACCTTAGAACTCTGAACTCTGTGCAAAACGATATTCTCAGAAAATGAACGAAGAAGGTTTCATTTGGTGTGTTCTTTTCTTCTAATGACACAATTGTTGTAGTTTTGGCAATTCAAGAAATGATTTGATTTGTTAGAATAGAAGTAATATGCTTTTGAGAAGGATTAATAAAAAATAAAAACCGATTTTGAGAGGGCATATAAAGAGATCGTAATTAAAAAAATGTAACTTCCTAAAATAGTAGTATGTCGACTTAAATGCCCTTTATAAAAGTAGAAATAAAAATATTTTACGTTAAGTGATTGGTTATTTATAGTTATACTTATTATAATTATGTAGTCTCTGTATATAAAAGTTATATATATATATATATACCTATATATATATATATATATATATATATATACAGGCCCGGCCCTGAGAATTCGTGTACCATGTTCGAGCTTGAAAAAATGTGCCCTTAGCCCTTAACGAAATTGGGTATTGGGCTCACTAAAGGTCTAAACCTAATTCCAAAGGGGTTAATAACTAATTTAAACCATAAGAATAGTTTTGTAAGGGGGCCTATGTTGGTGTTTGTTTAAGGTGCCCCTCGAAATATCGTGTACTGGTTTAAGGGAAAACGGGTTTGTAGCAGGACAAGCGGTAAAGAAAGCAGAATCATTAAAAGGTGGATAAACACGCTAAAGCATGTGCTGATAACCAACATGCATTTGTCCCCTTCGCCTTCGACACCTTTGGATCCCTAGCTCCAGAAGCTATCCGTTTACTGACTAGGGTTCAACAGGTTGTCCACAGCAGTGGCTCATCAACAGGGGGGCAGGGGTTTGTCTTTAATAGGCTAGGGTTTGCTATCCAGAAAGGGGTAGCGGCGCAGCTTGTTGCTCGTTTACCTGTGATATTGATGTAAAATTACCACTTTTACTGGAAATATTATGATTGAATTCAAACTGCCAACACAAACTTTATAGTTGGAGCTCAAGATGCAAACTTAGTTGTTTAGCTCGATCTTCGCTAATTTACATCTCTCTTTCGTCTTTTTTGGAAAAATAATGTATTGAATGACATAATTACCCTCCATCCATATATTTAGTTTGTTGGACCAAAGTCAAAGTATACTTGCACATTCAAGAATCAAGACCGCCTAGAGTTGGATACTTCCATATAATTACGGTATCAAATGGAATTTATACTAGTGTTATTAAGATGTGTTGATATGATGTCCCTTTACATGTTATTGAGGATTCAAGTTTCATGAAGAACATCATGTATAAGAGTAAAATTATAGAGTGTGTGGTTAGTTGTTAAAAAAATATAGTTATGGGTCCCAAAAGTCTTTTTGGGTAATTTTTTAAACTTAAAATTTGTTCTCTTATCCATTGCTAAGACACGTCCAACGTGCACACAAATCCCAACACTATAAAAATCCCAAAAAGTAGGTACCAGTACCGGTACCGAATGTACCCGGTGCAGTACGGTTCGGTACCGGTATTTGAGGGTAAAAACCTGTATTCACCGGTACCGGACCAGACCGTTACCGAAAATGTCAAAAGTCAGTACCGAATCGGTACCGAAAATGTATCCGGTTCGGTAAATTCGGTACCGGGTACCATTTGCTCATCCCTAATAACAACCTTCAAAATCCAAACTTCGCAATCGGAGTTTAGAATATATTTTCTTAACTAACATGAAGTATGTAGATGAAAAAATATTTGACATCAGGTAGAAGTCGAAAAGCGCAATTTGTAAACCCAACATTTCAAAGGTACAGTTTTAATAGTTGATAGATTTTAAAGAGACATTCAATAAAAATCAATTATTCATAAGGCTAAAACTTAGGTTCAGTACAGATGCCTTCAAAACAAAATTAAGAACATTTGAAAAGTCGACGACACATATGGGTGTAAAAGACGGACAACAAAATATGATTCAAGTATAACATTACACAAATACATGATACATTGTAGTTAAGCACCCATTGAAATATGCAAACAGAGATGAAAACTGGTAGTCCACGCATGACCTAAACATGTACAACAAACTCGTTAGCGTAACGCTAAGTACACATCCATATGATAACTACAGTGTTCAAAAAATGTTTAAAAACTATTACAAAAGACCATTTAGCATTCAAATATTGGGTCCATATGTTGTAAGGTTATGAGCCATACAGTACTTCATTGTGACCTCTACTTCATACATCATATAGTTAGCCTAAGGTAGGTGTAGAACACTCAAAAGCATAGGTTCTACGTACCCCCACAGTATGTTTAATGAATTTTCAACACATCCCCTGATTTTGTAGCAAAAATCCACAATTATCACCAAGTATCAAATATTTTCACACAATCTAATATACTGCACTAAATGCTATATGGTATATTTTCACACGATCTACAGGTCGGTGGTTGTATTAACAATGTGTGGAGGTTGTATTAACTAGTGTTGTGTGTGTGTGATACTTGTAAGGGACGTATGTGAAAATGTTTTTGGTTGAATTGGTGTTTATAAAAGAATTGCATTTAGCTCCAATAAAAATTATAAAGTGTTTAGTTTATAAGCTTATAAAATGATTTATAAAAATTGATCAACCCTCTATTACCCTCTCCCTTGCCATCGCCGTTGTGAAACTGAAGATAGTCACTGTCCTCAATATACCTAATTCTGATTATCCAATATCCATTGATGTGTTGAAGTGATCTTAAAAACTAACTAATGGAAATTAAAGGAACTAACTCCCATTCATGTTTATATCTAACCAATTAAACACGTCTTAATTAAACGGACTAAATTTTGAATGCAATTTCTATGAATTTTCTTAAGGATAATAACTCTTAACCATTGGCGCAACTTCTATAGGGCGGGAGGGGGCGGCCGACCCCCCGAACTTTTCGCTCAGTAGTGGAGAGTATGTAGTTTACGTATAGAAATTTTTTTGTATATACGTTTTCGACCCCCAGTCTTATAGAAATTTTTGGGTATATAAGTTTTCGACCCCCCGGTCAAAAATCTCAAGCTTCGCCACTGCAGTCTTAACTAGACTACATGTGACATATATAAGAAAAGAAAAGTAGATAAAACTTACAGTGTAGTTCTACTTGTTTCTTTAAGTAGACTTAATGGTAATAAGAAAAGAAAAGTAGATAAAACTTATAGTAAAGTTCTACTTGTTTCTTCAAGTAGACTTAATGGTAAAAAAGAAAAGAAAAGTAGATAAAACTTACGGGAAAGTTCTCCTGTTTCTTCAAGCAGACTTAATGGTAAAGATGGTCTGAACTACGGTTACAGCAAATAGAATGATTCCAGCAACTAGAGCAATCATATTCCATGGACTGCTAAAGTAAGTCCTCTTCATGTTTGCTGTATTTTTTGGCCAGTAAGCATCACAGTACTTGCTCAATTTTACCCATTGTTCTTCGTAAAAGAAATCCACCACTAAAGTTCCTTTGCATATGCTGTTGATCATATTAGCAGCTTCATCATTAGAACCCATAAGGTTGACAAGGACTTCGGAGTCTACCAGCTTTGCAACATCTTCTTGAGTATCCACTAGCATATCCATGGCATAAGCATATGATGTAACATAACTATGATTTCGACCTGACTGCTCGTAGGCAATGAGATTCCTTAAAACGAGCTCAGTGGAATCATGCATCTGTAATACTGGAATTTTAAGAGTAGGCTTACTCAAAGACCCAAAAAAACACGGGAACATATATAATTCCACTTCCATCCCCATAAGCCATGTTGGATCTTTGTTAGGTTTGAAGTTCACCCCTGCCCTATCTAGATTCACAACCGAAGGGATTGTTGACTTGAAAGGATAACCTTTTTTAATGGGATCTGGAGGTTTGTAACATTGATGTAGAAGGCTAAGAATATGATGAGTATTATTAACTGATATAGCATTGATATTTATACGTTCCTTAAAGATGTTGGCAGAAGCTAGAAGTGGATAGATAATGTCAAGAAGGGAGACATCAGGATAGAATTTCAATACGGTGCACTGAAATATTTCATCAAGAATAAAGAAAGGGATCTGGTTTTCTAGCAATACCAAATCATAAAATATGACACGGCGTTGCAATATTGCTTCACTTCTTGTTTGGGGGGAAATCGAAAACTTGATCAAAAATTCAAGTATGAAACAAGCATCCATAATCATCATGTCGGCAATTTCAATATCACCATAGGCCTTCGTCCAAACATAACAGGCCTTGATTTTTTCCATTGAAGTGTACACCTTCTCTACACATAATTTCAGTATTTCCTCTAGTGGGGAATTGAAACGTTGCATTAGGTCAATTACATAACTTGCTTTCCGTCCTTCAAATGCTTGCACCTTCTCATCTTCTCTGTGCAAAGGTCCAATAGAGACCACCTGAGGGTTGAAAGAACTTGGGCTCATATCACGTAGTGTACGAGGTGCCATGTAATTTGATGGTGAAAATTGGTTTATTTGGCTCGCTTCTTTTTCTTTTTTGACATGACAAAGAAGACGTTGAACGACACTGTCTTGAATCATGTCTGCATCTAGCAACGGATTAATAAACTGTTCCGTATTCTAGTACTAAAACAACGTTAAAAGTTTTTATTCAAAATTAAAAAAAAAAAAAAACAGAAAACATAATTAACCTATAAGTTAAACCCACTTACAACCTCCATATAACATGTCATAACCCGTTTAAAACTTTATGACAACCTACTAAAGAACCGTCGATCGACCCGTTTAAAATGTTTACAACTTTATTACAATCTGCGAACCAATCAATGGCGAAGCTTGAGATTTCCGACCGGGAGGTCGAAAACGTATATACCAAAAATTTCTATAAAACCGGAGGGGGGGGGGGGGGGGGTGGTAAAAAACGTATATACCAAAAAATTTCTGTACCAAAAAAATTTTATACGAAAACTACATACTCTCCACTAACGAGCAAAAGTCGGGGGGTCGACCGCCCCCACAAAGCTACGCCCTAGGAACCAATTCAGATTAACGGATTACATGGGTCGTGTTTAGGTCACATGGTTTTAACTTTTAATTGTGTCAGGATTAAGATTGATATCTTTAACATAAATAAGTATATGGGTAATGTTTGGATTCATCATTGTAGCATGCCAACCCACCTTCTTTTAGATATTTTAGTGTAATCGGGATTGACTTGGTGATTAAAGCGAATAATAATATACATCAAGCAAGTTAAGAGGTCCGGGAGTGCACACTTGTTTGAGTTATTATAATTCGAAACGTACACTACGGGGGTTCCAAGAGGGCAACGCCCCTGGCTGGGGTCGAGCTGTTACATTCCAAGAAACCCAAATTCGTAGACAGTTTTGATTACTTTTTCCTAGGGCTGGCATATCGTGTATACCCGTACCCGATAAGACACGACACGATAAGACACGATACACGAAAGGCCATACACGAACACGACACGATAAGATTTCGTGTCCTTTTTTTCAAACACGAACACGACACGATATACACGAAAATTACCTGTTAATACCTGTTAACGAACACTAAAATAATCACATATCTAGAACCTGTTTAGTGAAACAAAACTCGCCAAATTCAAAACATGAACAATAAACATACATAGGACTTCTTATCCTTCTTCTTTCCCACCTTCTTTTGAGAATCACTCATTCTTAATCTGCAATAAACAATAAACATAGGGCTGCATCAAATTCAAAACATAAACAATAAACAAAAAAGTACTGTGATGAATGATGATAACCTGTGATTCTAAAAAAAAAAAATCAAACTATGATTCTTGGATCTAGTTGAAACCCAGCAGTTCACAGTCATTTACAGAAGACATCAGTGAAGCACTCTTGTGAATTCCTAATTTCCGGTAAATTACCCACAAAACATAAACTATAAACAAAACAGTGAAGCACTGTTGTGAATTCCTAATTTCCTATGAACAAAACATAAACTATATGCTTGTGCATCAAAACATAGTTGTGAATTCCTCATTCTTGACACTTAGTCATTTACAGAAAGACATCAAAACAGTATATACAAAACATAAACTATAAAGCATAAACTATATACAAAACAGTATCGACTCGAGTTTACTCCATGTCTCCATCTGATACTACAGACTGACCAGCCGACTAAAGAAAATATCAGTCTTTTCTATCAATTTTTTTTAATAACTAAACTCCATTCTTATCATACTTTCTTTAGCATAAACATAATAAAAAGTGACAAGCTTTGATCTAACTATTATTTCTTTAGCACCCCGACCCCGGTCGTCATCAAGATGCATCAGGATCCGGTAATTGGGTGCACCACAGAATCCGGTAAATTACCCACAAAACATAAACTATAAACAAAACAGTACATAAATTACCTTTTTTATTGAAACAAGACTCAAAAATTAACAGGATCCGGTAAATGGGAGCGGCTGTGCGTCGTGGATGAGCGGCGGTGGATGCAGGCGTGGTGGATGACCGGCGTGGTGGATGACCGGCGGTGGATAACCGGCGGTGGCGCTGGATCTGGATGATGGGGGTGTTTGGGTTAGCTTATTTTGGAGCAACTTATGACTTATTGACTTATAAAAGTTAATAAGTTATTTTTTGAGTGTTTGGATTAGCTTATTTTAGAGAGTTTTGTGTGTTTGAGAAGTCATTTTTGAGAAGTTAGAATTTCTAACTTCTCACTTTTGACTTATATAAGTTAATAAGTCATTTTGAGAAGGAATCCCAAACACCCCCGATGTCGGCGTGGAGAGATGAAAGAACTTAGGTCATTAGGGTTTCGTTTTTTTTGAACTAAAGAAGACTCAGAGCACGTTTCATCTATTTGAGTAAATGAGTACTGGCATATTTTTTATTTAATTAAAATCAAAGTCTTAACATGTCTTAACAGGTATATAACAGGTAAACAGGTATCTAACCTGTTTAGACACGAAAATTAACAGGTATTTTCGTGTCTACCTGTTTAGTACCTGTTACCTGTTAAGGTCATACACATACATGTTAAGGTCGTGTAGGTTCGTGTCGTGTATTCGTGTAAAATTGCCAGCCCTACTTTTCCTGGTTCAAACAAAAATTTTGCAGACACACACATACCGTGGTTCAATTTCTCGAAAATTAGAGTCGTATCCGATTAAATTATTCGGGTGAACCATCGAAATAATTTGATCTGAGAGTGATTACACGCCTCTCTGATTATTCGGTTTTCTAAAATTCCCCAACATCTTCCGCTTGTCACCCCTAAGATATTCCACCGTTACGACATGATGTTGATTAAAATTGTTTATTTTTTCACAATAAACTTTCACCAAATAATATAACAAGTATCTAATTTAAACAAAATCATAACTCTTAAGTTTTAACTGCTGATAAGAAAATTAGCTAAAGATTTTTGACCATTTTAAAAATCACCGAATCAGTTAACAAGTTTACCAGGTGCCATATGCATGGTTTCTTGAATCGAGTCTACTTCTCCAAGCTCCAAATCGCCTCTTTCCATGGTGAAGGTTCTTTCTTCTGTGATTCCGAGTTGCGCCAATCTATATGTATATAAAAGTATTGTTGATAGCTATATTATGATTTTTCATTTCATTAGTTGACCAAGTAAGAGGGGAAATAAAAAAAAAAAACAACAATAGCAGTTAGCATTTTCTGAATCATTTCATTAATTGACAAAGAGGGGAAATAAAAAATTACAATAGCAGTTAGCATATTCTGAATTCCAGTTCATTCAGTGATTTTTTTAATTCTTTATTTATTTTATTTATTATGTGATTTTTTTTCTATTGAGCAATACCTTATATTCATTTATTAGACTATGAGGTATGGGACGAGGGTTGGGGCGTGGTTTTGGTACAAATGCCCAAGTCACCACCCCTGGTGGGTTTGGGTTTCGGCGTGGCCCCTTGGGCGGGAGTTTCAGCCCGGGTGTTGGGCATGTCTAGCGGTCCTCCGTGGCCGCTCTCATTGGCTGGGTTGGCTAGGCCATAGCGGCTAGGTTTAAATTTTAAAAAATAACCGTTTGGCAAGTCACTATAAAACCCCCCAACCCCACCGCCTGTCCACATCGCTACCCCAACCCTTCACTCCACCTACCCGAACCCGCTACCCACACTTGATACCGGCACAACGCGATGATGGGCCGCCAACCCGGTGAGACCCGTTGCTGGCTGGAAGCTTTCGCTAGCTACCGGCACAACGTGGGGAACGACCGGCACAATTTAAACGCGTGCCAACACAAATGGCGCGAGCTACGACCGAAGCTCGACCGTTTTAAAGACTACTACGATAGCGTCCCGGGTGGTGATATAAGTCACGAAAACCGGGTGGCGATGGCCAACATCGAGTTCCGGGGCAAGGAGCGGAAGCCGTTTGACAAGCTCGCCCTGTTCGAAATCTACCTAACGCTTTAAGCTTTTTTTTATTAACCGACCCAACACGTCACTCAACAGCGGGGAGGCTCGAAGTCTACGTGTCAACCCATGCCCCAAACATGAATCCTGTAATTTTTACAGTGATTAAGTGGTGAAACAAGAGTTAGGGTCTACGTTCAGTCTTTGGAAGAAGTGAAACAGTTAAAAGAAGAGTTGCAGGATGATGTCGGTCGAAAACACCAATGCCTTTCGCGCAACGCGCGTCATTGAAAAACACTAGTTTAAATAGCATATTTAATATCACAAAATAACAAAGTTAAATAGCATATTTAATACCACTTGTGTTCTAGTGGTTTGGGTTCTCCATTGGAGACTCAAGTTTAATCCTCATTTGTGTCAATTTGGTGGATTAGACAATGATGGATAAAGTCTAGTCTCCTTGTTGAGGTGTCAGGCTCTATCCGCCCACTCGGGTTTTCATCCCACCGTGTGTTACACCAGAGAGTTCTGCTCTTGTGGTGACACAATGATTGTCAAGTGGCAGCCGACAGTATGGTTTCCCAGGGGAATGCCTAAGCCAAACTCTGAAGACAGCGTGGGCCCGGTTAAGACAACATAGTCAGACCGAAGTGGGACAACGATGCTCTCCAATTTAAGAAGTGCGGTAGCCTAATAAAAGAAAGTCACCGTTCCAAAAAATAAGAGTAGACAGGCTGCCGTTGAGTTTTTCAACCCAAAGATAAAACTCAAAATCACAAATGCATGGAATTAACTAGAGGTAGCAACTATATGATTTTAACAATTGCAATCAAATTTAGCCTTTAATCCAGTTTCAAAAGAGAAAATGGCAAAGGGTGGTGTAGATCTGATCAGCTCCGTTTACCTGGAGATACATAAGGGCACAAGAGTACTTAGACCACTGTCACAACACTATTGTCCTCCACATCAGCACTACATCAGTTTTCTCCACTAATCATCTACTTGCATCAATTTGCTAAATCAAAGGAAATACATCACGCTTCATATGCATTACATGCCACAACTAATGTATAAATTAAATAAAAAAAACCTAACTAAAATAGTGATTGGTCAGATTTTGGAATGACCCACCTCTCCGGTATATAACTTCATTTGGCTATTGAATTTTAGAGGTTAGAACCTAATCACATCGGCACAAACCAACATGTTTATATTAAATTTATTTTAATAGTAATAGATATATTGTAGATACTTTTTGTATTTAAGTCTGATAAAAAAAATAATAAAAGTTGGGTTATTTCAAACCTATCGTAATCATAATATATTTGAATATACATATATCGTGTACCATGAAAATGATGGCGTATCCACCGATAAATGGTAGTTTGAGAGCATTCACATTTATCATTTTTCATTCTATCTTCAAAATTTAGAAAAAAAAAAATAGCAAAAATATCATCACGTCCAATCCATTATCTTTATTAACCGCCCCTAAGATTTAACTAAAACTCACACACTCCCTCCAAATTTAAAAAAATTAATATTCATCCCTATATCATCTCTTTCACACCCACACATATATATAAAAAAAGAAATAAATAATAAAAAGGAAAGAGAGAGAAAAAATAATAAGAAAGAATCCAAAGATAGGTACGGTGAACGCCTGAATGAAATATGAGAGACTTTTTAAAAGAGACTACACATTCACATATAGGGCTGTCCAAACTGCTCGACAATCGAGGATCGCTCGACGATTGCTCAAAATATGCTCGAAAAATGCTCGTTCGATTCCCGCTCGTTTGTAGATGAGCCGCTCGGATCGGTTCGATTCAAATTCAATCCAAGCATGAGCAAAGGTCCGCTCGCTCGTCGATCGCTCGGTTTCCCTCGAATTAATTTTTATTAATAATTAATATATATATATATATATATATATGGTTGAGTTCATTTCAGAACTCTAAATAACTACAGAACTTTCAGAACTCCTAATAAACAATCATTTTATATATAAGTTTTTGTATTTAGGATCTTTTTATCATCTATTATATGTATTTCGTTGATTACATACATGTTAAAAGTAGTTTACATATGTTTAATTGCTAAAATTATATATATGTG
Organism: Helianthus tuberosus; assembly: GCA_030545235.1. NCBI lineage: Eukaryota > Viridiplantae > Streptophyta > Magnoliopsida > Asterales > Asteraceae > Helianthus > Helianthus tuberosus. The sequence continues at coordinate 173,698,830 of CM060351.1, forward strand.
TCATAACTAATTACATATATGTAAAAAAACTAGTTTACATATATGTAATTATAAAATTACATATAAAAAATGATAAAATTACTCTTAACATTATGTAATCGTAAAAATACACATAATAAATGATAAAATTATCCTAAACATAAAAATATATAAATAAGAAGATTGTTTATTAGGAGTTCTGTGAGTTCTGTAAATATTTATGGTTCTGAAATGATCATGGCCCTATATATATATATATATACACACACACACACACACACACACTAGATTTTAAAGACTAAATTCCCATTAAATATACTAGCCCAAAAAAGATTAAAAGCCCACAAAATCTACTAGCCCAACTTAATAGTTAATATCAAAATCTAACCCTAAATCCCTAATTCCTAAAACAATCACATAGTCATAAACTGATTGTTCGAAGATCTGCATATCGCCACTGGCAGCCACACACCAAAATCTAACCCTAAATTCCTAATTCCTAAAACAATGTCGTAATCTGATTGTTCGATCTCATCTGCATATCGTCGCTGCCAGTCTGCCACACAATCTCATCTGCCACGTTCCACAGGTCCATTCTCAGGTACATTCTGCTCCTATGCTGGTTTGTTAAAGAGTATGTTGCTCTACTGTTTGTTAAAGAGTTGCAGGTCGGTTTGTTAAAGAGTATGTTGTTCTGTTGTTTGTTAAAGAGTATGTTGTTGCTGCTATTCGATTAACCTTGGGGTTATTGTAAATTCAACTTCTGTTTATGTGCGTTACAGGGAGCGGAAAACTTCTGCATAGTCAACTTCTGTTTATGTGCATATTCAACTTCTGTTATGTATTGCTTTTGTTAGTAAGGTGTTGGACATGTTTTAATTAAGTTAGGATTTGTTTTTTTAACGCAGCCTTATAATTCAATCGAGTGAAACCGAGCGAAAACGATCCACTCGATTTTAGTTAGGATTTGAGAAAAACCGAGTGAAAACGATCCGCTCGATTCAAATTCAATCCGAGCATGAGCATCACTTGTGTGCTCGGTTTTGCAAATTCGATCTGATCGGATCGGTTTGTAATTCAATCCGAGCACGAGCAGACCCTCGATCAGATCAGATCGGTTCATGAACACCCCTATTCACATATCCCTTTGCCTATTTTGTACCCCTCCATATAGAGTTTTTCAATTTCCAAAAAAAAATGTCTGATCGTGTTATATCATATTCGACGGTTTCGATACATCTTGTATAGGTCTATATGGCCCTATGTAGGACTCTTATAGGGGGCATATGAAAGTTTATTTTTTTCAAATATTTACATGTCTCGTATAGACATATACGGAGCGTATAGAAAAAAAGACCATTTTACCCCTGATTTGAGGGTCATACGCAACCCAAACTAGAGGTAAAATGGTCTTTTTGGCCACACATGCCCCCTGTATATGCCTCATATAGGCATGTATTAGACGTATATAAGGGGTAAAATATTCTTTTTCACCACACCTGCCAACGTATATGCCTCGTATACGGGCATGTATAATGTTTTTTTAGAAACATGTTTATACAATATTTATCATCTTAGCAAAGTTTTATAAAAAAACAAGCAATTAAAACACATTGTTAAATTAATCGTCTTTTAATATCATATTGTATATTATCGTATAGTATCGTAACATATATTGATGTATCGTATTATATCGTATAGTATGCTGTCGTATTATATAGGTATCCCTATTGGTATGGTATGGTATGGTATGGTATGGTATATCGTATAGTATACAAAGTTAACAATATTGTTTACAACACTTCAACTGAAAATAAGTTTTCAAAATGTTATACAACATAATGCAAACTTTTAAAGTTCAAGGTTTTGTTCACTATATCACTGCAAGGAGGCGGAATCTAATGAGCAAATCCTCCAAAATATGGCATGGAGTTCCAACACTTGTTATCTTGATACGAAATCCCTGCATAGTCCACTAATTTCCTGAAATAGATGTAAGTTTAAAAACGTCAACAAATATGGTGAATTCATGTAGATGTTTTTGTATCAAATGAATCTTTTAAATGTGAGATGTATTTGTATAAAATCCGGTATGCAAAGCGTCAATGAAATTGGTGATCATTATGTTTAGCTTGGACATTAATATGTGTGATGACATAGGAAGCAATACAACTCTTGATGATTTTTGTGCCGATTACCCTCGACTGGGACACAAAAGCACTCTTCCGTGTGGGTCTCATGGACCAAGAGTGGGGCTCGCCAAAACCAAGTAGATCTACCCCTTATGTTCCTCTGTCTAAATGTCATTAATGGTGCTTAAGTACAACCCTATTCGCACATCATCTAAGTTGTTCCATTTCCTAGCTTATCATACCACCTGTACATCTATCTCCCCCGAAAGTTTAAAAAACAAGAAAACGTTTAAAAGATGGGACATGAACTCACTGATTGCGTTCCTTACGTAAGCTGTTAGAAACCAAATGTGTTTTCCTTATATGTGACACAACCTACAAGTGTCCTAAATTTGTTAGCCACTTAGGTTTATGATAACTATGTACAAGTTGTCCAGCTTGAATGTGTATTAAGTTGTATGGAATTATTGTGTATCGTCTATGTTTTTAGATGTAAAAATTTTTAAGTTGTTAATATATATTTCATAAAATATATATTTTTGCATATTTGTGAGTTGTATGAACGGACCTAGCCCTCTTGTGACTTTGTCCCTCACACGAGTATTATATACGTGTCCACGACATGTGTAGGGCCGAGCCCCTTGTAGTCGGGTCTTACACATTTGTCTCGTTGACGACTTTAGCAGATATATTATATATTCTTAAAATATATTTTCTTGTTTAATGTGGTATTGGATTCACTTTCAAGTGTATGTGTATATATATTTTCAAGTAAATATGTATGTAATTCAAATTCGATGGGTTTTAAAAATAATATATTCTTAACTTGTTCTTGTATACGTATACTTATACTATTTTATGAATTATTGTCTTGGTGTACCTTTGACCAAGTCAACGTAGATGTATAATTATGTTAAATAATATTTCCAATATTATTTTAGTATAAAGATACTTGTATTTTCACTAAGAGTATACTTAGGCAAGTATACAACTATACATGTATTCAGGCGTAAATACCCATGTATTTGTATTTAGTGACCAAAAATTATTTCTTGTGCTTTTTATATTTCCCGAAATTGTATTTCTAAAAAATAATATTTTTAAGATTAGTTTGTAATATATATATAGGTCGGTTAACGTACATTACCACTTATCATACATTACGTACGCGATATTCTCAGTCGTAGGATCTTCAATCCATCAAACCAATTTAAATCATTAAATTAATCATATTAATGTATTCAAATCTTGAAAAAAAGGTTAAAATCGTCATTACGATATCTTAATCTCTGTAAGTGACGGATATTCGAATCTTATATTCAAAATTGTATTCGAAAATCCAACCATTAATAAAAAATCGATCCATAAATCAAATACAACAACGTAAGATTCTTATTCACCAACCTCCTTCTTCGATTTCATATCTGCTGATTTTGGAAATTCTGAGCTGAAACAACATCGATATACCGTCTATCGAAGAAGATGATGCGAGATGAAAATTATATTGTGCGAAATACATATTGAACGTGCGAAAAACCATTGAAAAAAACAAAGGTTTTGTTTTTTTATAGTGTGCGAATTCTTGTTTTATACATGCGATTTAAAAAAAAAGGTAATTATGTTTAAGATTTCTTATAGTGTGCGAACTCTTGTTTTATACACATGCGATTTAAAAAAAAAGGTAATAATGTTTGAGATTTCTTATAGTGTGCGAATTCTTGTTTTATACACATGCGAATCTAAAAAAAAGGTAATAATGTTTGAGATTTCTTATAGTGTGCGAATTATTGTTTTAAACACATGCGATTTTAAAAAGAGATCTTATCTGTGGTTTCTTAAAGTGTGCGGATTCGTTTTCGAATCACATGCGATATTGAAAAAAAAATGTTGCTGATGATTTCAGGTAACTTTGTCCCACGATGATTAAAATGCAAAAACAAAAAATTATGAATTCATAATGAAAATAAATATAAATTAACTATCTTATATGAAAAAAATGAATTTAATACCGATGACTGTAATGTGACTTGTAATGATCAATTTTACCATAAATACTACTGAACTTACAATCCTACCTACATAATAAATTTACTATTTTAATATAAAATACCCAAGGATAACTACCTTCCATATTAAGAAACTGAACACAAACACACACAACACACCCCAAAAATGTCATCTGAAGATTCAGAACAAATAAAAAACTTTGCAATAAAGGAACTATTGTCAACTCGCACGTTGACAGAAATAAGCACCTATGTCACCTCTTCTCATTTGATTCTTGATGTGCAGGGAAAGATTCTTGAAGAAATCAAGAAAAATCAAGAGATGTGGGAGAGACTACTTGAAGAACCACCATCAAGCTTCAGAGATGCAGCTTTGGATCACATAAAGGAACAGTCTCGAGCTGGTGAGTTAGCCTTCTCTTTCCTGAAAGATGCTCTAAACATTGTGAAAGAGAATATGGAGTTCAGCTTGGCTAAACGTGACAAAATCTTTGCTTCAAGTAACTAGATTTATGTTTAATCGTTTTATGGTTTTAGTTGTGTTAAACAATAACAACTGCTTTATATTTATGTTTCTTGTACAAGTTTTGAAAATGTCTTATGCTTCACTATTATATAAATTGCATAAATGATTTAGACATCTTTGTCATAAAAAAAAACAAGATAACTCAAAATCGCATGTAATAAAATGAAATCACATGTTAAACTACTTATATACTGATGCATATAAAATCACATGTTTACATACTAAATCGCATGATTGTATGATATAAACTCATATGTATTAAATCGCATGTTCGTCGTATAAAATCGCATGTACAGTAAAAAAATTTTATCTTCCTCATCTGAAACCTCCTCCCACTCATCTTCTTCAGTGCCATCATCACTACCTCCATTGTAATCTTCAAACTCATCTTCCTCTTCATCGTCTTCAACCTCATTGGCTTTGTGCTTGGGACCTTTTTCAATCTGGACTCCCTTCATCTTCTTTTGTTGTTTGCCTTTCAGTATCTCGCAAGTCTGAATATCATGACCTTTTTCGTTGCATACACTACATGTCCTTGTGTAACTTCCTTGCTATTATTTTAAGGTTTACGAAAATAATCATGTAATTATGATTACATATACAATGGAAATACAGGTTAATCAAAACTTTACTAAACTTTAATTTGTTACATCTTGTTTGATAAAAATTCGTCGTTTAAATTTGACAACGAAAACTATGCGCGGAAGCTTGTAACTGCATCGTGTTCGATTCTTCGTTGAGCTTGATCTTCATCCGGGAGACAATAATGTTCACCTAAGATCAAAACCAACTTAAATGTTAGTTTGATAGCTAAATAATACGTTATAACAAGTTCTACGAGTTTAACAAACAAAAAATCAACCAACTTGCAGCTTTTTGGGCACTCGCGGGCCGCGAAGAATTGCTCGACAGATTGTCGCGGGCCGCCACTACGGTCGCGTGACGCGACGGTATTACCGGATGAGTGTCACACGACGCGACACCTTATTATCGACAGAATGGTTGTTTCTTTCTTGCTGCACTTGCCCAGCTATAACTTAAACCAAAATCCTAACTTTATAACTTCATAACTTTTGTTCTACTTATCCGATTCGCGTGATTCTTTTTCCTACGCGATCGTAATTTAATTCTCCATCTCATGGAGTTAAAATCTGATATCTAACTTCTCAAAATTTTTGATTTCAAGCTCTCGGCTTAAAATTCGTTTTCAACACTTTTGACCCTTTTAACGATTTATTAAACCACTTGCGTTTAAATCATAATAAAATCTCGAAATATTGGTTAACTCAAGACCCTTAACTTGTGGGTTCGAACTTTCATGAAATATGCGACTAACGATCAAGTTATGCGCAAAATTTTAGTTTTTACCCGTTAGAGATGATTTAAACATTTAAGCTTAAATCTCACTCTCTCATTTCACACATCATTTTACTACTTTAAGTGCTCGCATATCTACCATTGCAACAATATTTATGGTGGATTAAAAGATGTAATATGTTTATTCCGAATTTACCCCTTTTTGGATTGTCAATTTACGACGAAGTCCCTTTTTGAGGTATTTGACCCAAAATTTCACCTTAAGCCTAAACTTACTTATGCATACCTGGCTCGGATCTTAGGATTGACCCGTTCAACTAACTTTCACTATTAATCACTGGTTAATAGCAGTGTGAAGTGTGAACCATACGTTATATCATGTGATCACAAAACTCAACAAGCGATTTTCAGATGTTAATGTCAAATGGTGTCGACAACACCATTTGAACCGTTTAGTCTAGATGACTATTTATCATTACGAGATGGCATTTAATTACCATTTCAACCCTTTAACCTATTCTGATTTGTTTTTCCTTTGATCTTGTCTCATTTAAAAAGTCATTTTCTTGTTTTATTTGACCCGTTATGACTTTCGCCATGTGGTGTCCTTTCTAAACCCTTTTATCTATTCGTTAATCCATACCCGGATTACTACTTTACCGTTTTACCCGCCATGGTTTACACCATAGCATAGTGTTTCAAAATTTTATATTTGTTCATCATCTCATATCAAGTATACCTTATTTACCCTTTTTACCATAATCTATGGTTTTTGCCATTCTCACTTGTTCCGACCCGCATTATATCGTGCCGGAACATCTTATTTGATTTACATACTACAGTTCATATTCAATACCCACCATAAGCATTTTGTAAATAATAGAAGGGGCGTAAGCTTTACTTACCTTGCATCCGAAGCACGCTTTTCCTTTACACTTGATTCGTTTGACCCGCTTCCTTTCGAAGCCTCCACCTAGCTTGTCAAACGTCAATCTATCATCATGATTCATAAGTCGGTTAGATTAGTCATCATCAATTATGACTATTCCACCTTACGTATTTCATATAAAAATTATCATTCATTGTATTGTAGGTCGGTTTGACTTTTAAAAAGTCAAATGCCCATTAGTATATAAAATGCACATTCAAGTTTATCAACTAGCTTAGGCATTTTCTCTAATCACCCGGCAGGCGTTCTTTTAAGTCACCGTCTAACAAATCTATTACCCGGTTCAATATATTTCCAATATCTCAACTAGTTCAAGCGATTATTAATTCTAACTTATTTATTTAATTTCGCAAGAATTAAGGGTTCTCTTCTATAAGTGAGACTCGTTTCATTATACCACTAGCATTCCTTCGAACACCTTATCTAATCAAGTTCTTCTTATGAACTAGTGTATAACACAATTACATACATCTATTTACATGGATGAAATTACCGATTTCATCATAACATTTAAAAACCCATTTCAATTCTTGTATGAGCATACACTCAACCTATAATTTGTTCAAGTACCTAGCCTTTACTATCAAATATGATGATTCTAATCACTAGTTAGGAACTAACATCATCATATTACAAAACCCACTTAGCTCATGCTCAAGTACCTAGCCGTTACCTCGAACAAACAAATGACACGCAGTGACTAATCAAAGTAAATAGATCATAATAATGTATCGCTGAAGACATGCTCGCCTATAAGTGAACACTCACCCCAAGAGTTCCCAGGTAAGAGTGACTAGTCCGATATTGCGGATTTGTACGAACACTCTAGCCTTAGATAGAAAACTCAGGGTACAGGCATTCACTCTTCCAGTTTGCACGTGTTCACATTATTTAGACCCAAACTTTGACGAGATTTCGAAAACTAAGAGGGATCAAAACCTTGTAATCAATCATCCAAGGATAGATGATTAATTTTCGAAGCGGATTTGTTATTGTGTTCTCGTTGTGGTTATAACCTAAGGATAGGTGACGGTATTGTTTTAAAATCTAAACGCAAGATAACTCGCGTTAGGGTCCTAGAAAGTTATAGTCTAGGTCAAAGCAATGCTAATAACCTAATTCCCTATAACCATTGGCTCTGATACCAACTCTTCTGTCACACCCCGACCACGTTAAAACAACAAAACCGTGGCGGAAACGTCGGGGAGTGTTGTAACAGAATCATCGTTTCACAACCATGGTAGTTAAATGTTTCGTTTTATTGAATTATCAAATAATGTACATTGTCTTAAAAACCAAACAAACAAATTAATCATCATCTACTATCGTTTTTATGTCACTAAGGCCACGTCCAGATCCTAAGTGAACACGCTACTTAGCAATCATCACGCAACTTCACCTGAAACATATGTAAAAACAAAGTCAGCAAAGAAATGCTGGCGAGTACATAGGTTTTATAAGAGTATCGGAATCATGGCTCGTTTATATATTGCAATACTTCGAAAATCTTGTTTTGAAAAGTATATAATATTGCAACATGATTAACCAACTCAAACCAAGATGGTTATAATTTATAAAATATCGTAGCCATGATTCTTAACTCCAAAACATTTGTTTTAGTAAACCAATTCGTGAAACATCTCGTTTAAAACTCGTTAATAAAACTCGTATGGTTTATATCATTTCGAAAACCTCGTTGTATGAATATCGTTTCAAAATCGTTTCCCAAGTGAACTAAAGAATGACACGCGATGTAATATGATAGAAGCACTTATATATAAGATGTACCAGCAGCGTATCTACCATGCTTTTATCATGCTACACCCATCCCATTATCTAAACACTACCCAAAACCAATCGTTCATTCAAATCGTTTAAGTCGTTCCAAATCGTTCAATTCGTCCCAAAATCGTATTCGTTTTAATTGTGAAACTACTTTTGGTCGCCTCGTTAATAACATTCAAACCTTCATGACTCGACCACCTCGTTTATCGTATTGTATTAACAAACCACCAAAGGGTAAGTTAACAATCATCAGATTCGGTCGTTACCTACATAACCCCCACACATAACCATGGGTGTAGTCTGATAACGGGATTTGTCAGATCCTATGGTACCATAACCTAATACTGGTCGGCTTGATCAATGCTAATGAATGTCATTTGTTATGTAATTTCAACCATCGAGTTCGTTCACATTATTGAAATCGTTGTTTAGTTTAATATAAACCATCTTTATCGTTTTGGAAACCATCGTTTAAATATCGAAACCGTTTTGATACATATGAATCACCCCAAAACAATTGAAAACAATAAAATAGGGGAACTATGTACTCACATTGAATGAAGGGTATCCTTGATCTAAAGAACTTAGCGAAGCTCAGACAAACCAAGGAAATTCAAGTGGTACCTAGTAATCGGATCACTAGTAAATAAATCGACACCTAAATCGGAAGATTGGATAGAATGAGGTCTTGTAAACCAAATGAGTGTGGAACTCATGTGATATGGTTTAACAAAGCCTACATCCTAAATCGGAACTTAGCCTAAGTGCTTTCGACCCGTTACGACCCATTAAGGTAGCTTATGCTACTTTAACGCGTCGTTCACGCGAAACTATGTTCGGATGGTTAACTATGTGCTATGTCAAGTTTTACATGCCCAATAATACCTAAACATGTTACTAAATCAGATTATATTTCAAAAATAAGTTCACATATGTAAAATACGGATTTAAACTTAAAAAGGGCGTTTTGGTCATTTCTATGGGCATACAAGTTACTTAACAAATAACTAACCAATCCTATGTGATCGTAAGGTATAACCTCAGTGGTTATTCCCTATGCAACTATGATCACTAATCGAGCTTGGTCGGATCCTAAAGATCGACCAAACTGGTCAGGTTCGAAACATGTTTAGACCGCTTAACTTACGACCCTAAACAAGCACTAAACTAATAGTGACGAGTTAAACATGTCAAAACATGTTTAACCTACTTAGAAAACTGATTTGGTATCAAAACAATGGGTTTTGATACCCGAAAATAGTTCCGTTGCAAAATGTGTGCTAAAACGCATTTTGACCGAAACTTTGACTCGTCACTACGCCTAGTTAACGGGGTAATCAGTAGGTATAATCGCTAAGGATTATAACCATCGTGATTACAATCACTTTGCAAAGTTCAATTGAACTTTGACTTGACCAATTGATGGTCAAAACTGAAAGTCAAACTGTTGGCCAAACCGTTTGACTTTCTGCACTAACATAAATAAAAGAGTAAAATGCACGGATAGTCCCTGTGGTTTTGCAAAGTTTCAGCTATAGTCCCCAGATTTTGGAAATTACACTCATAGTCCCTGTGGTTTGACAGTTTGTTACGCTGATAGTCCCTGGAGTGGATGTGGGTTAGTTTTCTCAGTTAAGTCCATGTGAAATTACAAAATTACCCTTGCTTTTATTATATTCATCAACATCATCATCATTCAACAGACTCATTCATCAGTTCTACTCTCTCTCTCTCACTAAAAACCACCACCACCGTCACCTCCCCTGCCGCCATCACCACTCCCCACCACCGTCTCTCTCTCTCTCTCACAAAACCATACATATTATGACCTGAATACCCTTTTCCCCAAAAGATCTCAACCCCGTACCAGTCATCTTCTATCCGCAACCGCCTTCTGCCGCCGGCCACCGTATGTTTCTTCTTCTCCGTCACACTCTCCATCCATATACATATATACGTATACTTGTTTTCATTAACATGTAGCTTAAACTTTGTGTTTTATTTCACTATATGTATACATATATTTGCGCTTTATTTCTAGGGTTAGGGTTTTGAATTTGTTGAATTGATGTTAGATTATTATACAGTAAATTAACTTAGAAACTTCGAATCTGTATTATTTTGTTATTACTTGTTATTGATTAATTCGTGGAAGTATTATCAGGATTTGGGGATAGGAAGATTCTAGGGTTCGTGGTTTGGGGCATATATATATATATATATATATATGTGTGTGTGTGTGTGTGTGTGTGTGTGTTTATTGACGTATAGCAATAGCATAAACTCTGTGTTTGATTTTACTGTATGCATACAAATACCTGCGCTTAATTTCTATGGTTAGGATTTTGATTTAGTTGAATTGATTTCAGATAGTAAATTAACTTGGAAGCATCGAGTTTATGGATTAATTTGTTATTAATTATTTAATTGTTGTTGATTGACTCGTTCGAAGTATTAACAGGATTTTGGGGATAGGAGGATCGTAGGGTTCGTGGTTTGGGGAATATATGGCTGATCGTAACTTGGCGGTGGTGAAGCCAATATGGATGAAGCAAGCAGAAGAGGCAAAAATAAAGAGCGATGCTGAGAAAGACGCTGCAGCAAAGGTGGCTTTCGAGGCTACCTTCAAAGACGCGGTGGTGGGGAGTGGTGATGGCGGCAGGGGAGGCAGGGGAGGTGACGGTGGTGGTGGTTTTTAGTGTGAGAGAGAGAGAGAGAGAGAGAGAGAGAGAGAGAGAGAGAGAGAGAGAGAGTAGAACTGATGAATGAGTCTATTGAATGATGTTGATGAATATAATAAAAGCAAGGGTAATTTTGTAATTTCACATGGACTTAACTGAGAAAACTAACCCACATCCACTCCAGGGACTATCAGCGTAACAAACTGTCAAACCACAGGGACTATGAGTGTAATTTCCAAAATCTGGGGACTATAGCTGAAACTTTGCAAAACCACAGGGACTATCCGTGCATTTTACTCTAAATAAAAAGAATGAAAGAATGCTCACTAAAGGTCCTTGCTATCTTTTCTACAAGAATAATCAGATTAGAAAGCTCCAAACACTTGGGAGAGAGCTCCAAATCAGATGTAGAGAAGAGAAGAAGGAAATGAGCAATCGATGAGGAGGTGAGCTTGGCTATTTATACTTGTAGCAAGTTCATAGGATCATTAGACATGTTTGTGTAACCTCCAAGCATTAAATCTCATCCATACAATTGTTTGTTGCAGGTACAAAGCCTTGGAGAGGTGGTAACTTGGCTACCACACAAGAATTTGCATTAACAGCCCCTGAATTATGAAACAGTTGCTGAAAACAACATTCTGGTGGCTGGGTCTCCCTTACGGACCATAAGGGTATGGGCATACGGTTCGTAAGCTACCTGCAGACCAGCAACTTTCACAAAATGACAGTTTAGCCCCTGCACCTTGTTTCGTTGCGTATCGGCACTTCTAACACCCGTCAAACCCATTTTCAAGCTCCACAATGCTGTTAAAACATAGGGAACATGAAATATGCTTGAAAACATCTCGGGTGTTAGTTCGTTTGGCCGTACGGTTGCGTTGTTCGGTTAATTACGACGGGAGTCGTAACGAACGTAAAAACGATCCAAATTAAGCGACGAATGGAATTTTTGCATGCCGATCACTAAATAAAAATATTTTAGTGTGTACAAAAATTTTGGATGTCCAGATGTGGCCAGAACGTAAGATATGCGCGAAAATGCAAACTTACGCCGTTTTTGACACTTTTAGTCCCTGTAAGATCAAATAAGCATGTTTTTGCACACCGAACCCCTCAAAGATTATTTCTAAGCTATGTTTAGGTTATTTATGGTATGTTTAGCTTACGATCAAGTTTCAGACTCTTCGATACCATACGAATCGGTATAGTTTCGCAGTTTGACACAAATAGTCCCTGCGAACGAATAGACTTGTTTTCAACACACCAAACCATCCAAAACTTATTTCTAAGTTATGTAAAGGTTATTTTAGGTTTGTTAAGCCTATGTCACTATTCCGGAGTGTTTGTCGTGTTAAACTGACTGCGTTTACGCACCAGTTTGCGTATAACTTTCCAGAAAGCGATTTAAAGCTTGAAATCGGAATCGAATCGAATCGTAAAATCATCAAACACAAATACACATATAATAACACCAAAACACATTATTTTATTGATAAATAACATTGTTTTGTGTTGTTCATTGATTAAAGAGCATAGTTGTCACATTTTATGCGAGCCACGTCCTTTGTTTCTAATAATAGCCGGCACACGGACAGTAGGAGGTGCATTAGTTACTTTGGATCAAGCTGCTTGGTTATACGACTCTGATCAACTTTTTCTTTAATCTGCTTCATTTGATCCCTGACTAAAACATGTTGATCAAGGTCGGAAATCAAATTGCTAACCAAATACTCCCCTGTTTAGATGATTTCGCGAGCAATCTGTTTAGCCTTGTGTTGCTCATCCTTTTCATCCACGTTTACATCGAACATGGCGTTTAATTCATTCGGAACCACATCCTTTGTCCATCTCTTCATAACATATTTGTTTGGTATTTCTTTAACACCAAACATCTTGAAAAGAAAATAGACGTGTTTACATAGCAGCCCATACTATTCAAAACGCAAACAGCTACACTGTGCAGTTACATCATTTTCAAGATTCTTGAAACATACCTAAGAAAGCCAAAAAAATTAAAAATTAAAATCGCATGTGTACATGAACAATTTTGCATGTCTAACAAAATCATTTTTTTTCAATTAATTTAAAATCACATGCATTCAACAAAATCGCATAATGCAAAAATCATGTTCCGTATGAAATTCGCATGTGGTTTTTCAAAATCGCATGTTTTAAATATATATATGCTATATTACCTCTAATAACCCATCTCCATGAGCTTTAAAGTCTTTCAACGATATCCTTATCTGTGGACCCTCGATTTTGGTGTCCATCAGCAGACATTCGGTAATAGTTCCATATATCTCTGTTTGCTGATCAAAGAATATAGACCTGGTGTATATCTTAGCAACATCTTTTTCCAAAGTAGTTTTGCTCCAATCATCAGGCTCAGTATATCTTGAAATATGATCATTCTTTTTGTGATTGAACTTTTGGACATCCATTGCACCGTCAAAATGATTCATAAACTCTACAAGAGTGAGTTGTGCATTTCCCACCTGGCAAAAAAATGATTCTCGCTCTCTGATCTCGAAGTTGTTCGCATGAGTCCAGACATAGGCTCATGCCGGTAAAAAGCTGGAATCCACATGTATCTCATCGCAAACATATCATCAATTCATTTATTTTGTGTGAGACCATACTCAATCATCAGCAACTTCCACTGTCTCTCAAATTCTTCAGGCTCAATGGAATCAGTCCATACAATATCGCACATCCTCCTTTTAAACTCATCATTATTGCACAACTCGTGTCCAACCTATACAGATAAATGGTTTTTATATTAGCCTATAACGAAATCTATATTATAAAAAAATGCTAACAAAATACAATATAGCATGCTATACCTTATCTGCCACTTTTTTCATTATGTGCCACATGCACAATCTGTGTCTACTGGTAGTAAAAACCTCCTCAATAGCCTGTTTCATCGCAGGGTCTTGGTCCGTCACTACAACCTTTGGCTGCCATCCAAATGACTTTACGAATGAATTGAGAAGCCATTTATAAGAGTCAATGCTCTCCGATGCCAACAACCCAGCTCCAAGGGTTACATTTCGACAGTGGTTGTCAATCCCAGTGAACGGAACAAACACCATCTTGTACCTGGAATTCCATTTAATTAAAGATTTAGTACACATGCGAAGTACACATTGTAACATGCGAAATAGACAAGACATAACATGCAAAATATACAGTATAACATGCGATATATTCATCACCTAATCTTCAATGTATATTAACATGCGATGTTGCAAGTTTATGAAATCATATAACATGCGGAAAAAAATAAAAACCATTTTATGTAACACTTACTTGTTTGTCTTGAAAGTTTCATCGAATGATATCACATCCCCGAAATCCATAAAGTTACGCTTGCGTAACCCATCGGCCCAGAACAAACCAGTTAACCGTTTTTCCTCATCAACATAATATTCAAACGAAAAATCAACTAAATACTGTTTTTTTTTCGGTCAACCTATTGATCACCATGTCAGCATCATATTCTCCTATATAGCTGTTAATTCGAGTCCTAAAGTTTTTACAATCATCGACCGTGGCGCCAACATTCTCGAAACCACCGTAACGTTTCCTCATTATATGAAAAGCTTTGATAGGGCCAAGGATTAGAGTGCCTAGTTCCCATATCATCTCCTCCTGGACATCTGACAATTGTCTGTACGCTGGCAACATATGAATATCGTGTGGACATACAAACTTATGATTATGGCCATCAACGAATCTCTTTACTGTATATAATCTACCATCCACCGTGCAAATCATAAGTTGAGCTTTGCACCCAGTTCTAATGGTCCCCCTGTTCCTTGATTTGAATGGCTTTTTTGACTTCGAATAAGCATCGTCAATAAACAATGGCTTATGTCCCTCTTTAGAACAAACAGAATACTTAGTTTTGGTTATACCACCACTGTGTACTTCACCACCTTTACGAGTAGAAAAACCAGCTAACTTAGCATATGTTTGGTAAAACACGTATGCTTGTTCGATAGAGGTAAATTGCATTCCAACCACAGGTGTAGCTGATGGTTCAACCTCCGGAGTGTACAGCCTTTCATCTACATAAATCAAATAAAAAAAGGAAAACACATGCAATGTATCGGACTAGTAACATGCGATATATTAAAACTCCATAATTTCATCATAAGAACAACAACACATGCGAAATACCTGACTCATAACATGTGAAAATGACCATTTTGATAAATATGTTTTACACATGCGATTTATGATATCAAAACATGCGAAATCAGCATTTAGAATAAACATCACATGCGAATTGCAAGACTCATAACATGCGAACTTATACAATTTGCTTTCAAATCAATTATCCTCAACATTTAAACTTCAAATCAGTTATAATATTGCAAAATCATTACTACGATTAAACAAAACACATCTACGCACAATTTAAAGATCTGAATTAGCATAATTACCATTCGAACACTCATTTACACCACTTGTATTTGCATTTCGATTTGGATTTGCAGGTTCCGGATTTAAAACATCGTCAATCGTAACTCTCTGATACGCAGATAATTGAACCTGATCACCGATCGATCGAGCTTCTTCAAAATCAACATCTGTGTTTTGTCCGGTGCTGCTCTGTGGATCCATTGAAAAAACAATTGAATCAAACCCTAACGCAGAAGAACGAAAACTGCAATTTGAGAATTTTGAAAAATTTGAAACTGATTCGAATCATAATTACCGGGATATTAGTGTAACGAACTTCTCGCTGATTCAATGAACGAACGAATTTGCCCTCAGCTGATTGAATGAATTGTCTGATTTAACCTTATGAGTGAAAGACGAATCAAGACTCGTGTACGGCCAATAAACTCGCGTATGTAATGTACGATTAGGGGATTTGTATCCTACACTTCCTCTCTCTCTCTCTCTTTATATATATATATATATATTTCTTATACTTGTTAAATATATATATTTTGTCGTTTGTCTGATTTTTGTATAACTTTCACTAGTTCTTGTTAATATATGTATTTTGTTCATTAACATGTATATATGTCTATACTACTGTCTCGAGATGGTGCATAAGGTTGTTGCTGACACTGTATTGTCTACTCAGGTTGAGGCTTTGACTAAAATAGTCAATAATTTGCAGAAAAAGAAGAAGAAATAGGTGTGTGAGATCTATAAGGGAGGTCGTGACACTATTGACTGTCCCATTGCTCCCGATGATCTCCAGGAGCAGGTAGAGTTTGTGGCTAACCCCATCCGGAATCAGAACAACTTCGGTAATAACTATAATTCTAGTTGGAGGAATCACCTGAATTCCAGATGGAAGAACGACAACCCACTGGGGTTTCAGTAGCGACAGAGTTTGTTCTAGGATGCAGGAGTAGGATCGAGTGGTGGGGCGAAGAATACCACATTGTTGGATATGATGAGGCAGAACCAGGAGACGCTGGCGAAGCAGACATAATTGCTGACTCAGTTCATGACGTGAGAGGAGACTCGACATCATGAGACTCAATCGAAATTCATGGAGCACGAGGCTTTCTTTAAGAATCAGCGCACAACATTGCAAAATCCTGACAGAACTGTGGGAGCCTTTTCGAATCAGCTAAACAAGAGGCCTCAGGGTGGTCTTCCAAGTAGCATCATCCATAATCCGAATGCCACTGGGAAGGCTGTGGCCACTACGAGATGAGCTATTGAGGTTGAATCGGTAGTTGATGAGGAAATTGAGATGGAGACGCCATCTTGCATGGTGCAATCGAGGCTATTCTCTATAAGTACTACACAGTCCAATGGATCTTCGGGAGAGAAGGAGAAGGATTCGACGAGGGTGTGTAAGCCAACACCCCTTACCCCAGTAGATTGGTGAATGGTAAGGATGCGGAGCAACATGGGTGGTTCATGGAGATGTTGAAAAAGCTCCACGTGAACATTATGTTCTTTGAGGATTTGGCCAAAAATTCGAAGTATGCGAAATTCCTTAAGGATATTCTGACGAATAAGAAGAATTGGAGGAGCTCTCAACTGTCACGATGAGCGAGGAGTGTTCTGATGTCTTGCAGAACAAGCTCCCGAGGAAGATGATCGGTCCAGGTAGCTTCACCATTCCATGCCTGATTGGAAATCTGATTGTCAACAATGCGTTGGTTGACCTTGGTACTAGCATAATTCTTATTCCCTATTCCATATTTTCTAAGCTTAACCAAGGAGAGCCGTCCCCAAAGCGCATGTGTATTCAGCTCGCCGATCGTTCAGTGAAATCTCCGAGGGGCATTGTGTAGAACATGTTAATGAAAGTTGACAAATTCATTTTCCTGGTTGACTTTGTCGTTCTCGACATGGACGAGGACTTTGAGGTTACATTGATCTTAGGTCGTCCATTTCTAGCCACCGCATGTGCAATCATTGATGTTTATGACGGCAAGTTGACCCTTCGTGTCGATAAGGATGAGGTCCCTTTCAGTATTTAGCGTTCTATGAGGCATACGATTCTTTGTGATTATTTTTTATGTGCTACAAATTGGATTTTGAATAGATAAATTAGAGTTCAGTTTCGTAACTTTATTAGTTTTGACAAGAAGAATAAAGAAAAGAGTTAAATGCTTGGTTGGTCCATGTGGTTTGCGAAAATTGCAGACTTGGTCCCAATGGTTCATTAATTACACGCGTGGTCCCAAAAGTTGTCAAAAATGAACTCGGTTAGTCCCCTGACCTAACCTCTATTAAATTTCTCAGTTAAGTACGTGTGAAATGACTATATTACCCTTGAACAATTTAAAAACTTAAAACAGAGGCCTACCCCATCATCATCATCATCATCATCTTCTTCCCTCTCTAAAAAATCCTACCACCCAATCTACCTGCCACCGTCACCTCCTTCAACCTCCACCCGCCACTTTCACAAATTAAACCCACCACCAATGGAAACATCTCCGACGACGACGACCCCACCACTTTCACCTGTTCCTATTCGTGTCTAACTGTTCATTCTTAACTGTCATTCAATTTTGTGTTTAAGATCATTTACTCTGTGTCAAAGATCATAGGAAAACAATATATAAACACACTGACACAAAATAAAATTGCATAATTATAACCTCTGTAACAAGATAGATCAAATCTTAACAGTTATAGAGGATACTGCGCCTTATGATTTTATACTGAGGTTTTGACTTATTTACCCAATCAGGAAGTCCAAACTTAATAGGTTCTCCAATGTCCTTCACTCCTTCTCCAATTTTTCAAACACTTGCCCAAAATCATCAGTTTCAGTCTTCTGGATCAACCAATTAACAAATTCAACGGTGTCAAAACATTATACCTTTTGCAATTATGTATAAGGATATACAAAAACAATCTAATTATACTAAAAACTGTAAGCAATTCAACCTGCTTCATAACAATCTAACTATACTGCTTCATAGCAATCTAATTACATAAAAAACCGTAAGCAATTCAACCTGCTTCTGTACATCACAGCTAGAACCCTATTCAAAATTTTATAACAATTAGGCATTAGGGTTTCAAGACATGAAGATGAGAAACCGTCAAATTAGATGAAGACGATGATGTTGATGTTAAAGTCATATCATTGTGTCCAGCAACACTACCTTAATCGATGATATCAACTATAAAAATGGGATGAAATTTTGAGTAGAGTATCATTATACACAGAGAGAGGAAGAGAGAAGCTCTTGGAACCATTGGTGGTGGGTTTAATTTGTGAAAGTGACTGTGGAGGTTGAAGGAGGTGACGGTGGCAGGTAGATTGGGTGGTAGGGTTTTTTTTAGAGAGGGAAGAAGATGATGATGAAGATGATGATGATGATGATGATGATGATGATGATGGGGTAGGCTTCCGTTTTAAGTTTTTAAATTGTTTAAGGGTAATATAGTCATTTCACACATACTTAACTGAGAAATTTAACAGAGGTTAGGTCAGGGGACCAACAGAGTTCATTTTTGACAACTTTTGGGACCACGCGTGTAATTAGTGAACCACTGGGACCAAGTCTGCAATTTTCGCAAACCACAGGGACCAACCAAGCGTTTAACTCTAAAGAAAATCAGTTATAGTATAACTGGAAGACTTTTATTTTTGTAGGTCCACCTGGAGGATCGAGTCAACCTTTATTCCTGTTTTCCAACGAACCCGAGAGTGCGGAATCCAAACGGGTAAGTTAAACCAAATTATGAACATGTAAGACACAAGATTCAATGATTAACACTCAATGTATTAATGCTATAAAACGGTTACAATGCGGTGTTTACAAGATCTCCTTATAAACTCTCAGTGGGTGTGTGTTTTACAGTGTGTTCTCTCTCAAATCTATTCAGACTTGCACTACTCATTTCTGTCTGTTTGCTGTGTTTATATAGTAACACATCGACGAAGTCATCAAGCCGATGAACACTCAGCGATGAACATGCAAAGTCTCGACGAAATCAGAGATTTTGTCTGGGGGTCTTCGTCACATGGGGGTGTTCGTCGTCCAGGGAGTGTTCGTCATATGTTGGGCTTGGGCCATGGGCTTCATCACGTTGGGCCAAACACAAACAGATAACACTCAAACACATAAACATAATCTAAGATGCAAACTGCACACACGCAGTTGCATTTTCATCAAACGTTACAAAGTAACTAGCATACCGAGTCAAGACAGGAGGATGTCTTGACTACAGCCTTCACTTTGTAGCCGAGTCGAACCGTGCCTAGCTGTATCCACACAATATGTATCAACAAACTCCCCCTTGGATGCTGCTCGCGAGGTTCGTAATCTCGTTCTCCATCTCTTGATGGTTCTTTCATTCTCGGAAAGGATCTTCAAAGTCTTCACGTGTTGTAAGTAGAAAGTGTATTAACAAACTCCCGCTTTTATCTAGGAAGTGTATCAATAAACTCCCCCTTTGATTATGCTCGTGAATCTTTTGATTTTCAAAACTTTAGATCCTTGTGGTGTTGATGATTGATCAGCGGCAACTCGATCGTCTTTATCATTTGAGTGCCTTCATGTCGTGTCTTCATTCCGAAGTTTGTCATCGAACACGTTCTCTTCGCCTTTAGCATCTGCACATGCATGAAAGCTAAACGCGTAATGAGAGCAACTGCTTGGAATATAGTTAACATAAACAAACGACACATATGAGACCAATTTTCATTCAACTACCGTCCGACAATTTAGTTTGAAAAGTTAACAGATTTTTCAATTTTGATTATTAACTTTCAAAACTTGCAAACTCTGACCGTTTATGAAGATTCAGTCGTTTTGGTTTTCATCAGATTTCAGGCAACGAAGACTTGAGTTCCAACATCGGTTAATCAAAACTAAAGCAGAAATAAAATCTTTTTGGCTTTTATAAAGTTTATATTAAAACACACCTAAAATCTTTTTGGCATTTTGAATATTTCAAACTTAAAGACTGAAAGCAGTAAATAAATATATACAGAGTTGCAGAAACTAAGAAAAGTAAATATATACAAACATTCTTTTTGCGAGTTTCGAGGGTAAGAGAATCATATCAGTGTACGGTCATGCCAAAACGCTCTTGTTGTTCTTATAGTTAACATTTAGATAAGCATCCTATAACAATTATCGGTATTGTTGTCCACATAAGCTCAACTTATCATATGTAATCATGGAGAGGGGATACGTTAAGGTATGATTTATACTTACCGACCGGTGTTCATCCACATCACGACACATTCCCGTATCAAGGTATGCACGAGGATTCATCTTACTGGTGAGTACACCATTTATCATCTGTTTGACCGTATATGAAAATGTGAGAAACTCACTTATTTTGATTGAAAACAGGCCCTGTGTGATAGAATCACTTATTGATGAGGAACTTGATTTTCAGATGCATGAGGGCACAGGAGCAAGTCCGTGAACAGGTCAGTACTTTCGTACAGCAAAGAGACGAACTTGACTCCCGGATAAATGTGATATATTATCACTTATTTTGTGTGGACACGTGATTGTTGATCACTTATTGAGGTCGTATGCAGTATGTACACGTATGTATGATATCATGGAAGATCTAGACTTCGTCTCCGTTTGTTTCGGTAAAAGAAACAACCATGCTACCCAGATGATAAACAGCATAAAGACCACATATCTCAGAACCTCGGCAATCTCTCAAACGAAATTTCGGTACTAAGACCATATGCCAATGAGCGGTTCCCACACAGTCTTCAGTCGATTTAAGTTTATATCACCCTGCACACTTTAAGATGATTGTGAGGCTACCGATACATCTTATATAGAGCTGCTTAACATTTTTCATTTTTCTTTTTAAGCTCAAAGAGGTTTCAACAGACCACTGATGTACTATCATTTTCTCTTTTGCTTGCCAGGAAACTCATTTTTGTTTTTCTATTGTTTTTGAGTTTTTGAAATTTTTTGATGTTTTTGAATTTTCAAATTTAGATTTACTCCCCCTAAAATCAACAAACTTACAATAATTTTAAAAACACAAAGATATTTACAAAAACGATTTTCCGATGTGGATTACTCTTACTTGACCTTAATGTCGTTTACCAATAATAAAAAGTCAAATCTTGATTTATCAAATGCTTTGGTAAAAAGGTCGGCACGCTGGTCATCGGTGTGGACCTTAACAACATTGATTAGCCTTTTATCAAAGCAATCACGTATGAAGTGATACTTAATTTCGATGTGTTTGGTCTTTGAATGCTGCACAGGATTTCTAGTGATAGATAAGGCAGCAGAATTATCGACTAAAATAGGAGTAGTTAGGAGTTCAAAACCGTAATCACGCATTTGCTGTTGTATCCACAGGACTTTGGAGCAACAACTTGAGGCAGAAATGTATTCAGCTTCACAAGTTGATGTAGCGACACAAGTCTGCTTCTTGCACTGCCATGTTACGAGGCGATTTCCTAAAAACTGACATCTAGCCGTTGTGGATTTGCTGTCGATTTTGCATCCGCCAAAATCTGAATCACTGAAAGCGATCAAGTCAAAGTTATTATCCTTAGGGTACCATAGACCGGTGTCTGGGCAACCCTTCAAATAACGAAAAATCCTTTTTACAGCTGCAAGATGTGAGGCCTTCGGGTTAACTTGATATCTGGCAAGCAGGCACGTTGGATACATTATATCTAGTCTTGATGCTGTGAGGTACATAAGGGATCCAATCATCGCGCGGTAGTATGAAGAGCTAACAACTTCACCCTTCAAGTCTGGATTAATTCCATGATTTTGCTGCAGTGGGGTACCAATGGGCAATGTGTCGGACATCTGGAATCGATTCAGAATGTCTTGAACATACTTAGTCTGATGGATGAAAATCCCAGACTTCGTTTGTTGCACTTGCAAGCCCAAAAAAAAGTCATCTCCCCCATAGCGCTCATCTCGAATTTATCCTGCATTACACGCTCGAAATCCCTACACATAACATTGTTAGTAGAACCAAATATAATATCATCCACGTATACCTGTACCAGTAGAAGATCTCCATCTTGTTCTTTTATGAAGAGAGTGAAATCGATAAGTCCTCTGCGAAATCTATTCTCCAACAGGTAATTAGATAAGGTTGCATACCAAGCTCGTGGTGCTTGATGTAAACCATAGAGAGCTTTGTTCAGCAACCAAACCCGATCGGGATGGATAGGATCTTCAAAACCTGGAGGTTTTTCAACATACACCTCTTCTTCCACTAGACCTTGTAAGAATGCAGTTTTGACGTCCATCTGGTAAACCTTGAATCCTTTGAATGAGGCATAAGCCAGAAAGATCCGAATTGCTTCCAAGCGTGCAACAGGTGCATACACTTCGTTGTAGTTTATACCTTCAATCTGACGAAAACCTTGAACGACCAATCTTGCTTTGTTCTGAATAACGATTCCACGGTTGTCCTTTTTGCATTTATACACCCAACGGGTACCAATCTTCATATAATCAGCAGGTTTCTCTACGAGCTTCCAGACACCAAGTTTCTGGAATTGTTGCAGTTCTTCCTGCATTGCTTCAACCCAAGAGTTATCTATCAAAGCTTCTTTCCAAGTTCTTGGCTCTTCCTATGAGACATAACACGTGAAAGACCAATCGTTTTGTTGACCAGATTCTCGAATCGCCGCATACAGGCATGCGTTGTTGTTGTTTCGCAACATGTTTCTTATTTGAATGCCACTCTGTACATTACCGATGATGTTTTATTGAGGATGGGTATTGTTAATTCTTATTTCTGGATTTTCCGGAACTGGAATGTTTGTACCTAGATTGTTGAGATTGAGATCAACAACTAATTCAATACCCAGAACTGACGAAGAGGATGATGCAGTAGTTTCAGCTGTTATAGGGGCGTCCACTGGAGGTGTAGCCTCTGAAGTACCATGTACTGCTGATGTAGGAGCTTCTTGATCTGCATCTAGAAATTCTTCATCCTCTGAAGATTCGTTCAGTTCGGTTGCATCATGAAAATCCTCATTGTCGAGAGCATTATTGTTCACTGAAGTTGGTTCTTGATTGAAAATTATTGGACGAACCAACGGTGATTCTGTTGCGTTGTCACTCTCGAAAAACATCTTTGCCGCAACATTTTCTTCAACTGCTTCAACATTGATCGAATTGAAAAAGTCATCATACTCAAACATCCATGGCTGGCCTGGATTTTTGACTGGCAATGTGTGCCTTTGTACTCTGACTTCAGACCATTCCTCAACCCTTTTAGTCTCTAGATTCCAGACTCTTAAGTTCGGGGTGGCATAACCAAGAAAGTGACCTTCGATAGCTTTTGCCCCAAACTTTCCATTAGGATCGATCATTGTGCAAGGAGCTCTAAACGGTTCAAGATATGACAAATCTGGTTTCCGTTTGTGAAGAAGCTCAAAGCAGGTCTTGTTGTGTCTTTTGACTGTAAGGACTCTATTCAATGTATAACAAGAAGAGGACACAGCTTCAGATTGTCACACCCCGATATTTCCACGTATTACCGGTGGGCCCGGTGGGGAGTATCGTGACGTAGTTGATATCATCATAGTCAAACAACACAAATTTAAATGCACAGCGGAAGCAAAAGATAGATTTATTTCAACTGAATAAATTGTAATATTAAGAATCACAAAATAGTTGAAACAGATCCACAGGCAGATCGAAAGAAAAAGGAAATTGTTCAACAGACTTTAACATCTAGAGCTTGCGAGACTTGATTATTGATGCCTGGAGTAGCCAGCCTATTACGTATAGTACCTGCACTTAGCCTTTTTGGAAAATACGTTAGTTTACACTGGTAAATACAACTTAACTGACTCATTTTGAAAAGAGTTTGAAAATTGATTTGAATGCGCTTAGGCAAAAATATCTTTTATAACTTGGGACAATTATTTAAAAATAATCTTGTATACAGTTTTACGTATTTGTCGTCCGTCAGGGCCGGTTTGTAGGGCCGGTCTAGATTAACTGACACGCCACATGTATAATACCCACAAGGTTGATTCCTTTAAGTGGACCACCAATTTTTACATATGCAACTGTCAGGTGTACGCCTACACCTCGTGCTTAGGTCGTGGCCATTTCTTTGAAAGATGCCAAGGATATCCGGGACATGGTCATTTAACCCCCAAAGGCCATACACCAAATAATACAGAATAAAATGAGTTATGTAAATACATTAATCACAATCCGATTTAAATGATTACATACCCGACCAACCGGTACTTTTATAGTATCGTATCCCAAGTCCGTATAGGGAAAATAAGTTAAGAGTATTTACATAAGCAAAGTATAAATCAAATACAGCAAGTGCACGTAGCTTTTACTGGGCTCCTAATCTGGAACGAAGGTTTTTAATAACCTATTAGAATCCTAACGGGTCCTTAATTAAGCTTATACTTAGACCGGTTAGTTTTCAAAAGGAATACACGGTTCAAACGCATGATAAAGCGAAGACCGGTTTAAAATGTGGTTTTGACCCGACAAGCTTTGGACACTTGTTTAATATGGGTAAACTAAACACATTCTGGATTTTGAGATGAAAACGATAAGTTTGACCCGTTTCGGCTAATATATGCAAACTAGTTACATAAGCCGATCCGAACGCGAAAAGTGCGTAACAAGTAACCAAATGAGTCATATACAAGTTTCCTAAGTTAATATGCCTTAAGTATGTTGTGACATCAGTAAGATATCTTCTATTATGCCCTAAATGAATTTAAACTCAAATTATGCCCCGTAAGGGCATTTTGGTCATTTAAAAGGTTATAAAATAGTTTAAATATAAATCTAAGTTTTGGGTCTGATGTAATCAGTAAAAATACTTAATTTTCTAAGTTATATCAGTAGGGTATAACCTATATGTGAAATTTATCATTTCTAACCATATTATGCACCGAAGGGGCATTTTGGTAATTTCACCTTAGGTTTAAAGGTCAAATTTGGAAATCTGAGTTTAAAACTTTTGCTTACTGCTAAAGTATAAAAATTTACTTAAAACATCAGTAGGTACCAAGTCTTATATATCTAAAATGGTTTTAATACATACTATGCGCTTAAAACGCGTAAAAAGGCAATTTTAAGCGATTTTCAGGTTTTATAAGAAAAGCTGATATTTTTATTATTCCAGAAGGCTTAAAATATTCTATTTATCATATTGGATTAGTAGAAAAAGGTTTGGTATCAAAAGGATTGGTAAAACTCATTTTATAGCCTAAAAGGGTAAAACCGACAATTACCGGATCAAGCTTAGAACTCTATGTTATGCTTTGCCTAAAAATAAATAAAAATCTCCAAAAATCCCAAAATATTATTTTATATCAGTAGGTAAAAAGTTTGGTATCAAAATTTGGCTTTAGATAGGCTATATGCTAATTACGCCATTTAATTACTAAAAAGCTTTCTAATTACGCTGTTGAGTTTAACTCTTAATCTAGACCTCAAACTGATGTCGAATTTTAGGTACAAGTTTATAAATCAGCAACTAAGGTTTCTATTATTTTACATTTTCAAAAATCATGTTTTAAGGTCATATGGGCATAATAGTCAACATTTAGGCATTTAACGGAAATATGCATATGAATCGGATAACTAATGAACCAAGTTGTATAATCACAGAGGGTTATACTTATATGAAACTTGGTCCTAATAAAGCTCTAAGACAATTCTAAACTATGCTCTAATGGGTCAGAACTGAAAGTCAAAGCAAAAGTCTACTTTTGCGACTTTCGGTTCCGAACCAAGCTTAAACAGAAAATTGTCGAGTTGAACATGTTTAGACATGTTCTTATATTAATTACCAAGTTATATTAATGAAAAAACAGGTTGCATTGCTTCTACATTGTTAATTATGCATTAATTTGAAAATAAGCTTTCTGTTGACTTTTTAAGATTAACTTTGACCCGACAATTGACCTAGTTAGAGTGGGAATCAGAGGGTGCCCTTTTAAGGTACCAACTCATAGGTACTTTCAATTTGAAATTTGACTGGACAAATTAAGGTTAATGACGAAGTCAAACCTTAATTACGACGGATTAACTTTAGGCTAATTAACTAAGTAAAACCGAATTAAGAAAGGTTAATGATACTTACCAAGGTCCTATGCACGACTAAAGATGCTTGGGAAGTGGCCTTGAGCTCCAGGAATCTCCAGAAATTGAGTTTGAATGGTTTTCAAAGTGTATGCCAAAGGGTTGCAACAATGGGTCCTTATATATTGAGTTTGATTCATCAAGATCATGCCACAATAGCCTATAGATGTTCCTTGATCACTTCCAGGTGTCCCTAGGCATGAAAATACCATCAAACAAGCCCCTTGAATCGAATACAAGGTTTCTAAGTCGGTTTAACTTGCTGAACTCTCACCTGCACATGAATTCTGACTAGCTAAGGCCGTCGCGTAGCGTGACGGAAGAGGGGGTTGTTGGTGGCGCTACGCCAGCACCTCAGTTACCAGCCACACAAGTTTCAGCTATTTACATTTCAGCCCCTGGTCCTTTCAAACATGGTTTTAAGTATATTTCTTGCACTTTTGGTCCTCTAACTTGACTTTTAAGGGCTCCAAGACATAATTAAACATTGTTAAGTCCTTGGTTAACTTTATGATCACCCGTAAATCCTTGAATTTCAACGTTGACGCTTTTAACCCCTCTTATACGAATATTATCATAACTTTCTCATACTTTATCGAAACCTTGTGAAATTTTTATCACATATTCTAGTGAGTATAATTTATCGTTACAAAGCTTCGGGTTCGCTAAAAGGTCACTCAAAGGTGTACTTTAAACATGTTGACACATTTAACCCCTGTAGTTTGTAATCTCTCACTTTCTTTCACAATTAGCTTCTTATGATCCATGATTCATTCGTTTAAGGGTATAAACATCGTGTAGGGTTATTGAAATATATATTTATCCATTGTTGACACTTTGAACCCTTTTATTCACATACCTTCCTTGTTTGTCAACTTTAGTCCCTCTAAAGTGATCTTTTACACGTTTAAAGCTCATGACACGTGTCGATACATTATTGGACATGAATTTACGAGGTGTTACATCCTCACCCCCTTAAAAGAAATCTCGACCTCGAGATTTACTGAAACAAATGAGGGTATTTTTCTTTAATTGTGGACTCTACCTTCCACATGTATTCGGGACCTCTACGGGCATCCCATTTAACCTTTACAATTGGCACTTGCTTTCTTCAAAGCTTCTTAACCTGTCGATCCTTGATCGACAAAGGTTTTTCAACGAACTTTAAGCTCTCATCAATGTGCACATCCTTATGTGACATGACTAAATCAGCTAAACACTTCTTTAGATTGCAGATGTGGAATACATTATGAATACCACTGAGCTCTTCAGGCAAGTTTAACTTATAAGCCCCTGATCTGACACATTGCATGATCTCGAATGGACCTATATATCTTGGGCTTAACTTACATTTCTTACCAAATCGCATCACTCCCTTCCAGGGTGATACTTTAAGCAGAACCTTATCACCAACCTCAAACTTTAGAGGTTTTCGCCTTTTATCAGCATAACTTTTCTGCCTATCCCTGGCAGCTTTCAGGCGGTCACAAGTTTGGACAATCTTGTCAGTTGTTTCAAGGACTATGTCAGGTCCTGATAACTGAGCTTCTCCTACTTCTGCCCAACAAATAGGCGTTCTGCATTTCCTACCATATAATGCCTCAAAAGGCGCGGCCTGAATGCTTGTATGGTAGCTATTGTTATAGGAGAAATCGATCAATGGTAGGTGGTTATCCCAACTACCACTTAAGTCAATCACACATGCATGAAGCATGTCTTCCAAAGTTTGGATGGTACGCTCACTCTGTCCGTCCGTCTGAGGATGGTAAGCCGTACTAAAATTTAAGCGCGTGCCCAAAGACTGTTGGAAACTCTTCCAAAAATAAGATATGTATCTAGTATCTCTATCAGAGATAATAGACACTGGTATGCCATGAAGAGATACAATCTTATCTACGTACAACTGGGCTAATATGTCGGAGCTATGAGTCTCCTTGATGGGTAGAAAATGTGATGACTTAGTCAGTCTATCTACTATCACCCAAATAGTAACATTTCCTTTCTTTGTCTTTGGCAATTTGGTGATAAAATCCATTGTCACCATTTCCCACTTCCAGGTGGGAAGTTCAGGCTGTTGTAGCAAAACTGACGGCTTTTGATGTTCAGCTTTAACTTGTGCGCACGTCAAACATTTGGCTACATAGGTAGCTATAGACTTCTTCAAGCCTATCCACCAAAAATTTGCTTTTGGGTCCTGGTACATCTTATCAGCTCCAGGATGAACGGAGTACTTAGAACTGTGGGCTTCCTGGAGGATAACATCCCGAAGTCCTCCATAAACTGGAACCCATATTCGTCCATTTAATCTTAAGATTCCGTCCTTACCATTGGATAACTGCTCTTCAGTTACTCCTAGCTTTTCATTAGGATAGTTAGCTTCCAACACAGCTTTTTTCTGTGCAGCTAACAACCTTTCATTCAAACTATTCTTTAATTCAATGCTCTTGGCATTGATTCTTATAGGCTTTACCCTTTCCTTTCTACTTAAGGCATCGGCGACTACATTTTCCTTGCCAGGATGGTATCTTATCTCACATTCGTAATCATTCAAAGTTTCCATCCAACGTCGCTGCCTCATGTTTAAATCCTTCTGATTAAACAAGTGTTGAAGGCTCTTGTGATCTGAATAAATCACACACTTGGTTCCATACAAGTAGTGCCTCCAAAGTTTCAGTGCAAATACAACGGCACCCAACTCCAAGTCATGGGTGGTGTAGTTCTTTTCGTGCACCTTTAACTGTCGAGAAGCATAGGTAATGACATTGCCTTTCTGCATAAGCACACATCCCATACCTGTGTGTGATGCATCACAATATACTACAAATTCATCTATTCCTTCAGGCAATGTCAACACAGGCGCATTGCTCAACTTCTGCTTGATAACATCAAAGGATTCCTGCTGCTTAGGACCCCAGTCAAACTTAATATTCTTACGCTTCAACAAAGTCAGGGGTGCAGCAATCCTTGAGAAGTTTTCAATAAATCGCATATAATATCCTGCCAAACCTAGAAAGCTACGAATCTCTGTAGGCGTCTTTGGCTCTTGCCAATTCATGACAGCTTCAACTTTAGCGGGATCTACTTAGATACCACGCTCACTAACAACATGTCCAAGGAATTGGACTTCACGAAGCCAGAATTCACACTTCGAAAACTTGGCATAGAGCTTTTCCTGTTGAAGCAATTTCAGAATGCAATGGAGGTGCTCCTCATAATCAGCTTGATTCTTTGAGTAAATGAGAATGTCATCGATGAAGACGATGAAGAATTTATCCAGATAGGGCTTGCAGACGTGGTTCATGAGATCCATGAATGCGGCAGGTGCATTAGTGAGCCCAAAAGTCATCACTAGGAACTCATAATGACCGTAGCGAGTCCTAAATGCAGTCTTGTGCACATCTTCATCTCTAACCTTCAACTGATGATAGCCTGACCTCAAATCGATCTTAGAGAAGTAGCTTGCCCCTTGTAATTGATCGAAGATCGTCGATCCTGGGCAAAGGATACCTATTCTTGATAGTGACCTTGTTAAGCTCATGGTAATCGATGCACAGACGCATCGATCCATCCTTCTTCTTGACAAATAGGATTGGTGCTCCCCAAGTAGACGAACTAGGTCTAATAAAACCTTTGGTTAGTAAATCATCTAGTTGTGTCCTCAACTCCTTCATCTCTGTTGGTGCCAACCTAAAAGGCGCTCTCGCGACAGGTGCTGCCCCAGGGATGATGTCAATTCTGAATTCTACTTGCCTATCTGGTGGTAAACCAGGTAGTTCTTCAGGAAAAACTTCAGGGTACTCAGAAATGACGGGAATATCTTCAATCTTGGGCTTCTGCTCATCAATAGTCACCTGTGCCATATAAATGACACGGCCCTTCTTCAAACATCTAGATGGCTTGAGCATAGACACTTGCTCAGGCAGTCCATACTGGGTATCTCCCTGAATGGTAAGTGGCTCACCAGACGGAGTCTTGATCACCACTTGCTTCTTATTGCAGACGATCTGGGCTTGGTTATGGGATAACCAGTCCATGCCTATAACTATGTCAAAACTGGCTAACTTCAAAGGAAGTAGGGACAATGGAAAAGAGTGGTTCCTAATGGATATGAAACATCCATCTAACATGGTTGACGCGGTTTCTAAGGTACCATCAGCTAATTCCACCTCATATTTCACACTTAGGGTTTTAACAGGTAAATTCAGCAACTTACAGAACTTATTATCTACGAATGACTTATCAGCTCCTTAATCAAAAAGTACTCTTTCATAAACATCATTTATGAGGAAGGTACCTGTGATCACATTGTCATCCTGAACATCTTCCTTTGCATCCATCCGGAAAACCCTTGCATTGGTCTTCTTGGCTTCCTCAGGCTTTTTAGCGTATTTAGGGTAGTTGGTCTTAATGTGCCCTTTTTCATTGCAGTTGTAGCACGTAGCATCCTTAATCTTCTTGCAGTCTACTGTCTTGTGCTCCTTGGACTTGCATAACCCACATGCAGGTGGTCCTGACTGAGATTTGGTCTCAAGCCTGCATTTTCCAAAGTGGCGTTTTTGGCAAGTCTTGCACTTTGGCTTCTCCTCTGCTTGCTGATTACCTTTGTTGGACCCAGACTCCTTCTTGTGGTCCGTGTAACCCTTATGCTTCTTCTCAAATCGCCGTGAGTTATCGTCCTCATGCTTTCTCTTACTTTCTTCCGAACTCTTAAGCGATCTCAAGTAATAGACAGAGATAGATCAGCTGCTGACCTAAAGGTAGCAGGTCTGGATGCCTTAACACTGGCCTTTATTTCTAGGGCTAAACCCCCAATGAAGCGAGCTATTCGCTTGGGTTCCGGTGTTATCAGATACGGAACCAGCCTAGACAGGGTATTGAAGTTGGTGAGGTAAGTTTGACAATCTAAATTCTTCATCACCAATGATAAGAAATCTGATTCAATCCTCTCAACCTCGTGTTGAGGGCAGTAATTCTCCTTAATGAGAGCAACAAACTGATCCCAAGTCAGATTGTATAGTGGGATCTTTCCAGCAGCCTGAATGAGAGACTTCCACCATGCTAGTGCCTCTCCTTTGAATGATTGGGATACATACTTCACTATATCCCTTTCAGCACAACCGCTAATGTCAACTACTGTGTCCATTTCATCTAACCAGGTCATACAATCAATTGCCCCTTTCTCCCCAGTGAAATCCCGGGGTTTGCAGGAAACAAAATATTTATAAGTACAGGACTTGGTACGTGGTTTATCATCAAATACTATCCTCTTGGATGGAACACTGTGTTGATTAGATGAATGTCGATCATCATCTTTCTTTGGTTCATCTTTCTTAGAGGGTGGCTTGCTGTGAGCCTCTGAATGAGTCTTAGGCTTGGAATGCGGTGCGGATAGGGTCCTACTTCGAGTCCCGCTAGATTCATTATACTGCCGCTCTATAGCTTTTGTAACAGCATTATCTATCAGTGCTTGCAGTTCCGCCCCGGTCACATGTATCTTAGTATTTTCATGGTTTTCCACCGGATGACTGTTTACCTCTTCTGACCTAGTCATGTAGCATTAATTGCTACGTAAAAGAAAATAATTGACAAGGTTTATTTAGAAGATTTTACAGTACTATCGTCCTTGACGATTTATTAACCATGGTCTTTAATAACTATTTTGGTTAATTTGTTAAGCATGCATATATATTCAGGATCTTTATTATAATCCCTTATTACAATTTAATAATAGCGCAAAAGGCAAGTCACATGGACAGATTTAATTTCTAAACTAGGATTTTACAGAATCGAGGTATTAAGGTTTGAATCAAAGTTTATTACCTTTTCTTGACAGGGAGTTGTAGGCCACCATTGTCTTTAGACCCAAAGGACGTTAATTATAGCCCGTAGGCACTTTATCCTTTTAGAGGGATGATTATTTTAATAAGGAAAATTGGAGTAATCCAATTTAAGGATGACTTATGCGATTTTATCGAATCACATTTTTGCCACTAATGTTAACATGTCTTCAGATGTTAACAAGGATTTGAATCTTTTGAATAGGTTTACCATCTTGGCCATGTCTACAATGACATTTAGGCTAGGTTATACCTTTAAGATTCTTTTTAGTATTTAACGCAGAACAATCCTAAATTGAGATGTTAATATGGATCTAAATCTAATTGAGGAAGTACCATCTTGGCCCTGTCTTAAGGTGACACATGGCTAGGTCTTGTCCTTTTTAGATTTTGCCATTTTATTATAATGGTAGATCTTAAATAGGAATGTTATTTTAACCGTTCCATTAAAATTTAAACAAGTACATGGTTGCCCTAAACGGGACTTCTAACTTAAATGACTTGCCCATGCAAGGGCTAATCAGAAAAATAACAAAGGAAACAAATAGGGACAAAATAAAACGAATTAGGATTAGTCCTAAGTTCTTTGTCTAGACTCGAGAATCAAGGAATGTGCAATTGTGTAACTGAGATTAAACACAAAAGGCTAGTGTTTAATTCACTCAGTGTTGGCTCTGATACCAACCTGTCACACCCCGATATTTCCACGTATTACCGGTGGGCCCGGTGGGGAGTATCATGACGTAGTTGATATCATCATAGTCAAACAACACAAATTTAAATGCACAGCGGAAGCAAAAGATAGATTTATTTCAACTGAATAAATTGTAATATTAAGAATCACAAAATAGTTGAAACATATCCATAGGCGGATCGAAAGAAAAAGGAAATTGTTCAACAGACTTTAACATCTAGAGCTTGCGAGACTTGATTATTGATGCCTGGAGTAGCCAGCCTATTACGTATAGTACCTGCACTTAGCCTTTTTGGAAAATACGTCAGTTTACACTGGTAAATACAACTTAACTGACTCATTATGAAAAGAGTTTGAAAATTGATTTGAATGCGCTTAGGCAAAAATATCTTTTATAACTTGGGACAATTATTTAAAAATAATCTTGTATACAATTTTATTTATTTGTTGTCCGTCAGGGCCGGTTTGTAGGGCCGGTCTAGATTAACTGACACACCACAGGTATAATACCCACAAGGTTGATTCCTTTAAGTGGACTACCAATTTTTACATATGCAACTGTCAGGTGTACGCCTACACCCCGTGCTTAGGTCGTGGCCATTTCTTTGAATGATGCCAAGGATATCCGGGACATAGTCATTTAACCCCCAAAGGCCATACACTAAATAATACAGAATAAAACGAGTTATGTAAATACATTAATCACAATCCGATTTAAATGATTACATACCCGACCAAGCGGTACTTTTATAGTACCGTATCCCAAGTCCGTATAGGGAAAATAAGTTAAGAGTATTTACCTGAGCAAAGTATAAATCAAATACAGCAAGTGCACGTAGCTTTTACTGGGCTCCTAATCTGGAACGAAGTTTTTTAATAACCTATTAGAATCCTAATGGGTCTTTAATTAAGCTTAGACTTAGACCGGTTAGTTTTCAAAAGGAATACAGGGTTCAAACGCATGATAAAGCGAAAACCGGTTTAGAATGTGGTTTTGACATGGGTAAACTAAACACATTCTGGATTTTGAGATGAAAACGATATGGTTTGACCCGTTTCGGCTAATATATGCAAACTAGTTACATAAGCCGAACCGAACGCGAAAAGTGCGTAACGAGTAACCAAATGAGTCATATACAAGTTTCCTAAGTTAATATGCCTTAAATATGTTGTGACATCAGTAAGATATCTTTTATTATGCCCCAAATGAATTTAAACTCAAATTATGCCCCGTAAGGGCATTTTGGTCATCTAAAAGGTTATAAAAGAGTTTAAATATAAATCTGAGTTTCGGGTCTGATGTAATCAGTAAAAATACTTCATTTTCTAAGTTATATCAGTAGGGTATAACCTATATGTGAAATTTATCATTTCTAACCATATTATGCACCGAAGGGGCATTTTGGTAATTTCACCTTATGTTTAAAGGTCAAATTTGGAAATCTGAGTTTAAAACTTTTGCTTACTGCTAAAGTATAAAAATTTACTTAAAACATCAGTAGGTACCAAGTCTTATATATCTAAAATGGTTTTAATACATACTATGCGCTTAAAACGCGTAAAAAGGCAATTTTAAGCGATTTTCGGGTTTTATAAGAAAAGCTGATATTTTTATTATTCAAGAAGGCTTAAAATATTCTATTTATCATATTGGATTAGTAGAAAAAGGTTTGGTATCAAAAGGATTGGTAAAACTCATTTTATAGCCTAAAAGGGCAAAACCGACAATTACCGGATCAAGCTTAGAACTCTATGTTATGCTTAGCCTAAAAATAAATAAAAATCTCCAAAAATCCCAAAATATTATTTTATATCAGTAGGTAAAAAGTTTGGTATCAAAATTTGGGTTTAGATAGGGTATATGCTAATTACGCCATTTAATTACTAAAAAGCTTTCTAATTACGTTATTGAGCGTAACTCTTAATCTAGACCTCAAACTGATGTCAAATTTTAGGCACATGTTTATAAATCAGTAACTAAGGTTTCTATTGTTTTACATTTTCAAAAATCATGTTTTAAGGTCATATGGGCATAATAGTCAACATTTAGGCATTTAATGGAAATATGCATATGAATCGGATAACTAATGAACCAAGTTGTATAATCACAGAGGGTTATACTTATATGAAACCTTGTCCTAATAAAGCACTAAGACATTTCTAAACTATGCTCTAATGGGTCAGAACTGAAAGTCAAAGCAAAAGTCTACTTTTGCGACTTTCGGTTCCGAACCGAGCTTAAACAGAAAATTGTCGAGTTGAACATGTTTAGACATGTTCTTATATTAATTACCAAGTTATATTAATGACAAAACAGGTTGCATAGCTTCTACATTGCTAATTATATATATATATATTAATTTGCAACAATTGTTGGCATTGTTATTTGTAACATCATGCTTGGTGGTTAGTTATGCATTAATTTGAAAATAAGCTTTCTGTTGACTTTTTAAGATTAACTTTGACCCGACAATTGACCTAGTTAGAGTGGGAATCAGATGGTTCTCTTTTAAGGGTTTATTGCCCACATAATTACCAACACATAGGTACTTTCAATTTGAAAAGTTGACTGGACAAATTAAGGTTAATGACGAAGTCAAACCTTAATGACGACGGATTGACTTTAGGCTAATTAACTAAGTAAAACGGAATTAAGAAATGTTAATGATACTTACCAAGGTCCTATGCACGACTAAAGATGCTTGGGAAGTGGCCTTGAGCTCCAGGAATCTCCAGAAATTGAGTTTGAATTGTTTTCAAAGTGTATGCCAAAGGGTTGCAACAATGGGTCCTTATATAGTGAGTTTGATTCATCAAGATCATGCCACAATAGCCTATAAATGTTCCTTGATCACTTCCAGGTGTCCCAAGGCATGAAAATACCATCAAACAAGCCCCTTGAATCGAATACAAGGTTTCTAACTCGGTTTAACTTGCTGAACTCGCACCTGCACATGAATTCTGACCAGCTAAGGCCGTCGCGTAGCGCGACGGCAGAGGGGGTTGTTGGTGGCGCTACGCCAGCACCTCAGTTACCAGCCACATAAGTTTCAGCTATTTACATTTCAGCCCCTGGTCCTTTCAAACGTGGTTTTAAGTTTATTTCTTGCACTTTTGGTCCTCTAACTTGACTTTTAAGGGCTCCAAGACATAATTAAACATTGTTAAGTCCTTGGTTAACTTTATGATCACCCATAAAGCCTTGAATTTCAACGTTGACGCTTTTAACCCCTCGTATACGAATATTATCATAACTTTCTCATACTTTATCGAAACCTTGTGAATTTTTTATCACATATTCTAGTGAGTATAATTTATCGTTACAAAGCTTCGAGTTCGCTAAAAGGTCACTCAGAGGTGTACTTTAAACATGTTGACATAGTTAACCCCTGTAGTTTGTAATCTCTCACTTTCTTTCACAATTAGCTTCGTATGATCCATGATTCATTCGTTTAAGGGTATAAACATCGTGTAGGGTTGTTGAAACATATATTTATCCATTGTTGACACTTTAAACCCTTTTATTCACATACCTTCGTTGTTTGTCAACTTTAGTCCCTCTAAAGTGATCTTTTACACGTTTAAAGCTCATGACACGTGTCGATACATTATTGCACATGAATTTACGAGGTGTTACATCCTCATCCCCTTAAAAGAAATCTCGACCTCGAGATTTACTGAAACAAATGAGGGTATTTTTCTTTCATTGTGGACTCTACCTTCCACGTGTATTCGGGACCTCTACGGGCATCCCATTTAACCTTTACAATTGGCACTTGCTTTCTTCGAAGCTTCTTAACCTGTCGATCTTCGATCGACAAAGGTTTTTCAACGAACTTTAAGCTCTCATCAATGTGCACATCCTTATGTGACATGACTAGTGATTCATCAGCTAAACACTCCTTCAGATTGCAGATGTGGAATACATTAAGAATACCACTGAGCTCTTCAGGCAAGTTTAACTTATAAGCCACTGATCCGACACATTCGATGATCTCGAATGGACCTATATATCTTGGGCTTAACTTACATTTCTTACCAAATCACATCACTCCCTTCCAGGGTGATACTTTAAGCAGAACCTTATCACCAACCTCAAACTTTAGAGGTTTTTGCCTTTTATCCGCATAACTTTTCTGCCTATCCCTGGCAGCTTTCAGGCGGTCATGAATTTGGACAATCTTGTCTGTTGTTTCAAGGACTATGTCAGGTCCTGATAACTGAGCTTCTCCTACTTCTGCCCAACAAATAGGCGTTCTGCATTTCCTACCATATAATGCCTCAAAAGGCGCGGCCTGAATGCTTGTATGGTAGCTATTGTTATAGGAGAACTCGATCAATGGCAGGTGGTTATCCCAACTACTACTTAAGTCAATCACACATGCACGAAGCATGTCTTCCAAAGTTTGGATGGTACGCTCACTCTGTCCGTCCGTCTGAGGATGGTAAGCCGTACTAAAATTTAAGCGCGTGCCCAAAGACTGTTGGAAACTCTTCCAAAAATGAGATGTGTATCTAGTATCTCTATCAGAGATAATAGACACTGGTACGTCATGAAGAGATACAATCTTATCTACGTACAACTGGGCTAATATGTCGGAGCTATGAGTCTCCTTGATGGGTAGAAAATGTGCTGACTTAGTCAGTCTATCTACTATCACCAAAATAGTATCATTTCCTTTCTTTGTCTTTGGCAATTTGGTGATAAAATCCATTCTCACCATTTCCCACTTCCAGGTGGGAAGTTCAGGCTGTTGTAGCAAACCTGACGGCTTTTGATGTTCAGCTTTAACTTGTGCGCACGTCAAACATTTGGCTACATAGGTAGCTATAGACTTCTTCAAGCCTATCCACCAAAAATTTGCTTTTGGGTCCTGGTACATCTTATCAGCTCCAGGATGAACGGAGTACTTAGAACTGTGGGCTTCCTGGAGGATAACATCCCGAAGTCCTCCATAAACTGGAACCCATATTCGTCCATTTAATCTTAAGATTCCGTCCTTACCATTGGATAACTGCTCTTCAGTTACTCCTAGCTTTTCATTAGGATAGTTAGCTTCCAACACAGCTTTTTTCTGTGCAGCTAACAACCTTTCATTCAAACTATTCTTTAATTCAATGCTCTTGGCATTGATTCTTATAGGCTTTGCCCTTTCTTTTCTATTTAAGGCATCGGCGACTACATTTGCCTTGCCAGGATGGTATCTTATCTCACAGTCATAA
This sequence comes from Helianthus tuberosus, assembly GCA_030545235.1. Taxonomy (NCBI): domain Eukaryota; kingdom Viridiplantae; phylum Streptophyta; class Magnoliopsida; order Asterales; family Asteraceae; genus Helianthus; species Helianthus tuberosus. The sequence continues at coordinate 173,737,510 of CM060351.1, forward strand.
TCATTCAAAGTTTCCATCCAACGTCGCTGCCTCATGTTTAAATCCTTCTGATTAAACAAGTGTTGAAGGCTCTTGTGATCTGAATAGATCACACACTTGGTTCCATACAAGTAGTGCCTCCAAAGTTTCAGTGCAAATACAACAGCACCCAACTCCAAGTCATGGGTGGTGTAGTTCTATTCGTGCACCTTTAACTATCGAGAAGCATAGGCACTGACCTTGCCTTTGTGCATAAGCACACATCCCATACATGTCTGTGATGCATCATAATATACTACAAATTCATCTATTCCCTCAGGAAATGTCAACACATGCGCATTGCTCAACTTCTGCTTGAGAACATCGAAGGATTCCCGCTGCTTAGGACCCCAGTCAAACTTAATATTCTTACGCGTCGACGAAGTCAGGGGTGCAGCAATCCTTGAGAAGTTTTCAATAAATCGCATATAATATCCTGCCAAACCTAGAAAGCTACGAATCTCTGTAGGCGTCTTTGGCTCTTGCCAATTCATGACAGCTTCAACTTTAGTGGGATCTACTTGGATACCACGCTCACTAACAACATGTCCAAGGAATTGGACTTCACGAAGCCAGAATTCACACTTCGAAAACTTGGCATAGAGCTTTTCCTGTTGAAGCAGTTTCAGAATGCAATGGAGGTGCTCCTCATAATCAGCTTGATTCTTTGATTAAATGAGGATGTCATCGATGAAGACGATGACGAATTTATCCAGATAGGGCTTGCAGATGCGATTCATGAGATCCATGAATGCGGCAGGTGCATTAGTGAGCCCAAAAGGCATCACTAGGAACTCGTAATGACCGTAGCGAGTCCTAAATGCAGTCTTGTGCACATCTTCATCTTTAACCTTCAACTGATGATAGCCTGACCTCAAATCGATCTTAGAGAAGTAGCTTGCCCCTTGTAATTGATCGAACAGATCGTCGATCCTGGGCAAAGGATACCTATTCTTGATAGTGACCTTGTTAAGCTCATGGTAATCGATGCACAGACGCATCGATCCATCCTTCTTCTTGACAAATAGGATTGGTGCTCCCCAAGTAGACGAACTAGGTCTAATAAAACCTTTGGCTAGTAAATCATCTAGTTGTGTCCTCAACTCCTTCATCTCTGTTGGTGCCAACCTAAAAGGCGCTCTCGCGACAGGTGCTGCCCCAGGGATGATGTCAATTCTGAATTCTACGTGCCTATCTGGTGGTAAACCAGGTAGTTCTTCAGGAAAAACTTCAGGGTACTCAGAAATGACGAGAATATCTTCAATCTTGGGCTTCTGCTCATCAATAGTCACATGTGCCATATAAATGACACAACCCTTCTTCAAACATCTAGATGTCTTGAGCATAGACACTTGCTCAGGCAGTCCATACTGGGTATCTCCCTGAATGGTAAGTGGCTCACCAGACGGAGTCTTGATCACCACTTGCTTCTTATTGTAGATGATCTGGGCTTGGTTATGTGATAACCAGTCCATGCCTATAACTATGTCAAAACCGGCTAACTTAAATGGAAGTAGGGACAATGGAAAATAGTGGTTCCTAATGGATATGAAACATCCATCTAACACGATTGATGCGGTTTCTAAGGTACCATCAGCTAATTCCACCTCATATTTCACACTTAGGGTTTTAACAGGTAAATTCAGCAACTTACAGAACTTATTATCTACGAATGACTTATCAGCTCCTGAATCAAAAAGTACTCTTGCATAGACATCATTTATGAGGAAGGTACCTGTGATCACATTGTCATCCTGAACATCTTCCTTTGCATCCATCCAGAAGACCCTTGCATTAGTCTTATTGGCTTCCTCAGGCTTTTTAGAGTATTTAGGGTAGTTGGTCTTAATGTGCCCTTTTTCATTGCAGTTGTAGCACGTAGCATTCTTAATCTTCTTGCAGTCTACTGTCTTGTGCTCCTTGGACTTGCATAACCCACATGCAGGTGGTCCTGACTGAGATTTGGTCTCAAGCCTGCATTTTCCAAAGTGGCGTTTTTGGCAAGTCTTGCACTTTGGCTTCTCCTCTGCTTGTTGATTACCTTTGTTGGACCCAGACTCCTTCTTGTGGTCCGTGTATCCCTGATGCTTCTTCTCAGATCGTCGTGGGTTATCGTCCTCACGCTTTCTCTTACTTTCTTCCGAACTCTTAAGCGATCTCAATCTGACCGCATCTAAAGTAAGAGACAGAGATAGATCAGCTGCTGACCTAAAGGTAGCAGGTCTAGATGCCTTAACACTGGCCTTTATTTCTAGGGCTAAACCCCCAATGAAGCGAGCTATTCGCTTGGGTTCCGGTGTTATCAGATACGGAACCAGCCTAGACAGGGTATTGAAATTGGTGAGCTAAGTTTGACAATCTAAATTCTTCATCACCAATGATAAGAAATCTGATTCAATCCTCTCAACCTCGTGTTGAGGGCACTAATTCTCCTTAATGAGAACAACAAACTAATCCCAAGTCAGATTGTATAGTGGGATCTTTCCAGCAGCCTGAATGAGAGACTTCCACCATGCTAGTGCCTCTCCTTTTAATGATTGGGATACATACTTCACTATATCCCTTTCAGCACAACCGCTGATGTCAACTACTGTATCCATTTCATCTAACCAGGTAATACAATCAATTGCCCCTTTCTCCCCAGTGAAATCCCGGGGTTTGTAGGAAACAAAATATTTATAAGTACAGGACTTGGTACGTGGTTTATCATCAAATACTATCATCTTGGATGGAACACTGTGTTGATTTGATGAATGTCGATCATCATCTTTCTTTGGTTCATCTTTCTTAGAAGGTGGCTTGCTGTGAGCCTCTGAATGAGTCTTAGGCATGGAATGCGGTGCGGATAGGGTCCTACTTCGAGTCCCGCTAGATTCATTATACTGCCTCTCTATAGCTTTTGTAACAACATTATCTATCAGTGCTTGCAGTTCCGCGCCGGTCATATGTATCTTAGTATTTTCATGGTTTTCCACCGGATGACTGTTTACCTCTTATAACCTAGTCATGTAGCATTAATTGCTACATAAAAGAAAATAATTGACAAGGTTTATTTAGAAGCTTTTACAGTACTATCGTCCTTGACGATTTATTAACCATGGTTTTTAATAACTATTTTGGTTAATTTGTTAAGCATGCATATATATTCAGGATCTTTATTATAATCCCTTATTACAATTTAATAATAGCGCAAAAGGCAAGTCACATGGACAGATTTAATTTATAAACCAGGATTTTACAGAATCGAGGTATTAAGGTTTGAATCAAAGTTCATTACCTTTTCTTGATAGGGAGTTGTAGGCCACCACTGTCTTTAGTCCCAAAGGACGTTAATTATAGCCCGTAGTCACTTTATCCTTTTAGAGGGATGATTATTTTAATAAGGAAAATTGGAGTAATCCAATTTAAGGATGACTTATGCGATTTTATCGAATCACGTTTTTGCCACTAATGTTAACATGTCTTCAGATGTTAACAAGGATTTGAATCTTTTGAATAGGTTTTACCATCTTGGCCATGTCTGCAACGACATTTAGGCTAGGTTTTACGTTTAAGATTCTTTTTAATATTTAACGCAGAACAATCCTAAATTGAGATGTTAATATGGATCTGAATCTAATTGAGGAACTACCATCTTGGCCCTGTCTTAAGGTGACACATGGCTAGGTCTTGTCCTTTTTAGATTTTGCCATTTTATTATAATTGTAGGATCGTTTTTAGACCCGAATGAGTCGATCAGAAGAGTTTTACTCAATACGAAAGGCGGAAACAGACGTATCGAGGACAATTCAGCAAGAATATCACTTTAAACTGTCGTATTATTAATTATAAGACGTTTTACAGCGAGACGACACTTCGGCAGCACTTCGTTGCTCTGACCGGGACTGTTCAAGACTCTCTCAAGCGAAATCAGGACATGAGTATATATAGGGTTTTGATTCCGCTTGAAACAGCTTCAATCGAGATCACATTTCAAGCGAAATCAGCTTCAAGCGGAATTAACATATGGGATTTCGCTTGAAACTGCCACTCACCCTATATTTGACATTTTCCTCGAATAACGTGCCCTGATCTATCTAAATACATACAAGACTCGATACAAGACGAAGTCGACATACGCATGCACCAACAGACTCCCCCTCGAATGTTGACGAGTCTTAAAGTGTCGAGTCTTCGCATCTTCAATCTTTATCAGTCCTCGGGCTTTTCTTTTAAGTATCTGACACTGTAAGCATCCTCAAATCTTCTCTCTTCTCTTTTCATAATCAATAGACTCCTCTCGAACAAATAATCTTCAATCTCAGAATCGCAATCTGGCTCTATCTTCTCTTGATCAGATCTCTTGATTCCTTAAGTTCATCAGCAATCTCAGGATCAGAACCTGGCTCTTTGACATTCAGACTCCCCCTCTCAGTAAGCTGGGATCGCAGTCTAGCTTTCACAGGTTCAAGATCGTGACCTGGCTCAAATCCTGCTCTGGATCGAAACCTTTCTTATATCTGTTTATCCAAGGTCACCTAGCTCTTATCCTTTTTCCTGCACAATTCTCTACCCAAATATAAATTTTCTGAAGACCATTTGTGGATAAGATATTCAAACAATGATTTTACAATATTCAACTTTGATGAACCATTTGCAGAAATTATCCTTTTTCTTTTCAAAACACACTCTCCCAAACCATATTGTCATCATGTTTAGCACTTGGAATTTTGAAAATCAGTTTTCCAACACCAGTTGTCGAAAATCTTTTTGTATTTTTCAAAATTTATGCTAAAACACACCGAAAATCTTTTTGGATATTTGAATATAATAGAAATGCAATAAAGAAATATTTACAAACAATATTTTTGTGAGCTTGTGCAAGAGGATCATATCAGTTTTTGAGACAAATCACCAACACCGTTAAGCTTTAAACATTTTAAGTTCTAAACGATTCACTTAGATTGTCAGTATACTGATCCACTTAAATTTTCACACAAATTTCAACTGATCCGAGATACGAGATTAATGTCTTAAGCACTTAAACTTAATCGCGTATCCCACCTCAGAATATACTCCCGTATCCAGATCCCAATATTCAGTCTTACAGGTGAGTATACCACAGATGATATCTGTAAGGGGTTAGATTGTGAAACCGTGAGAGCTTAGGTCAGAACTTCCGTTCAGCCGAGAGATGACGGCTCGACTTTTGGTGGGTCCCCTTTAGAGGATCTTTTTTGCAACAGCACATGATTTACATATTTTTTCAATGTTTTATCATTTTTATGCTGAGGGTGGGCTATATTTCAAGCAAGCGTAAAGTATTCTCCGGGGACTAGGCCATTGCTTCCACAAAATCAGAAGTCCCAGGATAATACCCCAGATATCACTGAGCATAAAGACCTAGTATCTCAGAAAGAGGGACCTTTCAAACAAGATTTCGGGGGTTACCCATATATCCGAGAGATGTTTCCCCATGATATAAGCAAGTTTGAATTTAGGTTTATATCTCGTCACAATCTACTAAATGTGCAAAAACCTACTGACACATCATCAGTGAGACCTTTTATCACATTTTAACTTTCCATTTCTTTAGCATGTTGTGATAGTCCACTGATGTACTATCATTTCCTCTTCTTTGACACAAAACTCATTATTCATTTTATCATGTTTTTGTCTTTTTCAAATTTTCAAATGTTTTTGGATTTTCTGAAATTTCTTACTCCCCCTAAAATGCAAACACATTTAAAGAAATTTGAAAACAAACTGTACACGGAAATTGAAAACCGATATCGAATCGCTTCAATTCGCCATCCTCTTGGCATAAACAATCAGAACTCCCCCTTACAACAAACTATTTTCCCATTGTGATTTCAAAACACTTAAGTTTGTTTTAATCAAATAGTTTTTCCGGAAAATAAGTTTTGTTGATTGATTTTACCATTTGTAGGTTAGGGGTTTGGTTCATCACATTGTTTTCAAAATACCACATGTAAGAATGATAAATCAAGTTCAACTTAATGACCTTGATTTTACCTCTTATATCACAAACTCTTTTTCAACCACATGGCTTACCAACCAATACCACATGTAGGTTGAATTCTCAAGATGCCGATTCCTACTCCTCACTTACCAACCTGGGAGTTCCGGCAAGTCATACTAGTGACCAATTTTTAATTTTTTTAAACAAACAATATAAGAATGATGCCAATTCATGCTCCATGATTACCAACTTGGGAGCTCTGGCAAGTCCAGGATTTTACTGTTCGTAATAGGTACCATCCCAGTAACAAACCAGGGATGACACTTTACCTTGCTTCTTTGTTTTCTTCACGTAAAATTCCTTGACCCCTTTTACCTTCCTGTCAACCATTTTTCCAAAAATATGGTGAACTTTGGAATTAAAAGCTTTCTCAATATCAAAATCTTTCTTTTCAGAAAAGAATTGATTTGAAATCTCAATTTTACCAATTTTCTTCTTAAAATTTTCAGCCCGAAGTGGTGGAAAATTCACATCATCCACAGTCGGTACTGAGTTTTCACATTTTGATTCAATTTGTGGCTCCTCTGACTTTGTGGAATCATATTCATCGCCAGAAGATAGCTCCTCTGATTTTGGCGAATCAGAATCATTGCTAGAACTATCATCAGACTTCTTAACAACCCATTTTTGATTGTCAAGATTTGCCCTTTTCTTGTAAAACCTGTTTGAACATTCACCAATTTCAAAAGTTGAATTTTTGAAAAGTTTAGTTCTCTTCATTGGTGGTTCAAACACAACATCTTTATCTTTCAGTTTACGAGAAACTCCCTGTTTTGATTGTATTGCCTTGGAACAATTCTTGGCAATATGACCAACAATGTTGCATTGGACACAGGTTCTCATTTCTTTCATCTGATCAGCAAACTTCATCTCTTCTTGCTTCTTTGCAAGGAATTCTCTATTCGACTGATTTCTGAATAGATTTTCTTTCTCTTCTTCAAATGATGTACCTAAAACAAATATCATTTTTGATTTAAAATCTCTAACATATTTTTCATTTTTATGATTTTCTGGTGGAATAAAACCCAGACCTTTCTTTTTGAAATTACCGTTATGGTTTGGTTTCTTTCGATAACCAGAACCAGAACTGTAACCCTTTTTCTTGTGTTCTCTTTGTTGAACTCTTGAGGTGTACTTTTTAGGTTTATCATTAAGATTTACATCTGTTATTTCAGAAATATTAATTTCTGTAAGTTTGAAAACATTTTTAATCATTTCTGGTTTAACACCTCTTATTGGAAATTCCTCATCAGAATATAATTTGTCAGAATCATTCAATGTATATGCAACTTTGAATGTTTTGTGATTCAAATTAGATTATGATAACAGGAATTCTTTATTATAAACTCTTTTGCCCTGTTTGTCGGTTTGACTCGGAGTGCTGGACTCAGACTTTGACTCTGACATAGACTCCGACTTTGACTCCTCGGATTCATCTTTATCCAACACCTGATCGACCACTTTCTTTATTAACTCGGACTCATGATCAGTGTCAGATGATGTAAACATGACATCAATATTATCTGGCAAGTTAACTGAAGACTCCGACTCCCACTGTAAATTTGTTGCCTTTTCGACTCTTTCAGAATTTGGATTTCTCGGAGAATATCCATTTTCAAGCAGGGATGGACACTTGTTGTAACTGAAACCTTGTTTCTTACCAGAATCATTCACTTTAGTATCCTTCTTCTTTACTTTCTTCTTTTCAGGAGTCTTTTCTTCAGAAACCTTTTGTTCTTCAGTTATTTCATCATCCTCAAATGCCTTCATGCCTTGAACAGTTGGATAAATCATGTCAATGACATAAGAAGTACATGAGTAACTTTTCAACAAATGATTAACTCTTTCAGTTTCAATTCTTTGTGTTTCAAGTTTCTGTTCTAACACAGCACACTTCTCGATGTAGTTGTTCACAACTTTCTGTTTTATCATGAAAGCTCCCTGAAGTGTTTTCATAGTTTTTGCTTGTTCCTCACTTGATTGATTATATTGATTCATGGCTTTGTTCAGAACATCGTAAGATTCCTTCAACCTATTCATGTTGTTAATCAATTCGCTGTTTTTCTTTTTCATAATCTCACAGGTTTCACAATTCACAGGAATCTTTCTTGCATCAACTTCTTCATCAACTTTGAACTTTGGAACTTCCTTTACCTTCTTCCTTATCACTGGAACATCTTCATCATCACTACTCACTGGTGTTTTGACCTTTTTCTTTTTCTTTTTAGCTTTTTCATCTTCACTATCACTTTCTTCCATCATTTTGAAATGAGCTGCCAATCTTCTTGCATGATACTCTCTATCATCATCACTATCTTCTTCAACTCGAGCGACAAAAGCTTTGTTATGTGAAGTTTTGTTTGGATCATAATCATCCCAACTAAAACCTTCCCAGTTAAACCCTTCTGGTAACTTTTCATCATCTTGGTTTATCAGGCATGCTTTGTTATCAGCTGAAATATATTTGTCCCAACTGAATCCTTTTGTTGGCTCTTTATCATCCTGATTCACCATACAAGCTCTCTTTGAAGATTCTTCAATCACTTTTCTTCCATGTGCCACTTGTGGTTCTTGTTGTTGTTGTGCAACTTGATGATAGATGGCCTTCCGGTAGTAATCATTGTTTTTGAACGGATTTTGAGCTCCACTTGCTTCGCGATTTGTGCACTCCCTCTTGAAGTGTCCTTTTTCCCTGCAACGAAAACAAGTGACTTTAGATTTATCAAATCCTAAAGTAGAAACATTAGCTTCACGTAAGTCATCTCTTCCTGTGATCTGCTTAAATTTCTCGACTCGTCTCAACACACTTGCCAAACACCACTTTATGTCCATCAATTCCATCTCTTCAGCATCTATTTGATCGTAATCCTCTTTTGTCAACATTGGATTCCCGATCCGACCTGCCACAAAACTTCGATAAGATTCCAACACAGCTCCCAACAAAGACATGTGACTCTTATCAATTTCTGCTGAATAATCCTCATCATTCTCCAGATTCAGTACAATGTTATATTGTAGCTTCTTGCCATTCTTTGTTGCTGAAATGTTTGGATCAAAAGATGGATATGATGAAAAACTTGTGTTGCTGTTTGAGCCTTTGGAAGAACTTCCAGATGAACCTTTTGCATTGAAAGCAGTTTTGATTTTTGGTGACATGTTGGTGGATTTATCACTGACACCACCTTTGTAATAGAGACTAATGTCTTGTTCACCGTCGAAATCTTTCATTCTTGAAATCTTTCTCTGTTCCATCTCCTGAGCCTCAATCTTTTCAATGAATTTGCTCAATGTTAGATTGCTAAAACCTTTCTTGTTCCTCAACATCATGAGATATGTGCCCCAAGTCTCATATGGCAATGCATCGGCCAATTTTTCGATCAACTCTTCATTATCTTTGTCGATGCTCAATCTTTTCATGTTTGCTAGCAGATTGCAGTATCTTTCTATGATCTGTTTTGTGCTTTCATTTTTCAAACCACGAAATAGATCAAACTCTTTCTTCAAAAGTGATTTCTTGTTTTTAACCATTTCTTGGCTTCCATGAAACTTCGATCTTAATGCTTTCCAAATTGAATAAGAAGTTCCATTGTGTTGCAGTAGAACCAAGATATCTTCTTTCACAGCTTGTTGTAGAAGACTTAACATCATTTTTTCATCTTTGTATTTCTTTCTATTTTCAGCATTCAGATCTTTTATTGCTATAATCTCCTCATCATCATTCGTCGGTCTAATATATTTCGTTTCAACACATTCCCATGCATCCAAATAGTTTGCTTGTACCCAGTTCTCAAAACGTCATTCCCAACCCTTATACTCCTCGATGTTCATGAGCTTAGGCGGTTTTTGCATAGTCCCCGTTTCATTTTCCAACATCGTGTTCTGTGCAAGAGTAATCGAGGTAACCGGGGTAGCGAATGCGTTGTAAAATTCCTCTTCCATGTTTCGGATTTTCAAAAATTTTCAAACAGTTTGTTCAAACGGAATTACTTTTCTCAAACGAAATCCCCTTCAAGCGAGATTACTCTGTTCAAGCGGAATATCAACTTTCAAACGAGATTACTTTGGAGCGGAATACCTTCTCAAGCGAAATACCTAATTTCGCTTGAAATTACTTAAACGGGATAGCACCTTGAAGCGGAATCACTAATTCCGTATGAACTGTTCAAGCGGAATAACCTGTTGAAGTGGAATCAGCAAGTTTTAAACGGATTAACCCAATCTTTTCAAGCGGAATACTGGTTCAAGCGGAATCAACCAGTATTTTCAAACGGAATCAGACTCAAATTGTGATTTCAAGCGAAATCAACAAGACAGTTTAAGCGAAATTATGCTGATGTCATATTCTCGAGCTGTTTTTCAAACGGAATAATAGATTTTACTGATTTTAGATCGAATTGAGGTCTGAAACTTTCAAGGCTTTATTAGAATACTGTTGCGCACATTGTGTAAGAAATTTAGCCGATTTTAACCGTGAAAACTTGTAAATTTTGAAAAACAACGTGTGGAAATCAGAAATTGCAGCTGAATTGGTAAGAACTCTTCTTCCTGAGCTCTGATACCACTTGTAGGATCGTTTTTAGACCCGAATGAGTCGATCAGAAGAGTTTTACTCAATACGAAAGGCGGAAACAGACGTATCGAGGTCAATTCAGCTAGAATATCACTTTAAACTGTCGTATTATTGATTATAAGACGTTTTACAGCGAGACGACACTTCGGCAGCACTTCGTTGCTCTGACCGGAACTGTTCAAGGCTCTCTCAAGCGAAATCAGGACATGAGTATATATAGGGTTTTGATTCCTCTTGAAACAGCTTCAAGCGATATCACATTTCAAGCGAAATCAGCTTCAAGCAGAATTAACATATGGGATTTCGCTTGAAACTGCCACTCACCCTATATTTGACATTTTTCTTGAATAACGTGCCCTGATCTATCTAAATACATACAAGACTCGATACAAGACGAAGTCGACAGACGCATGCGCCAACAATAATGGTAGATCTTAAATAGGAATGTTATTTTAACCGTTCCATTAAAATTTAAACAAGTACATGCTTGCCCTAAACGGGACTTCTAACTGAAATGACCTGCCCATGCAAGGGCTAATCAGAAAAATAACAAAGGAAACAAATATGGACAAAATAAAACGAATTAGGATTAGTCCTAAGTTCTTTGTCTAGACTCGAGAATCAAGGAATGTGCACCTGTGTAACTGAGATTAAACACAAAAGGCTAGTGTTTAATTCACTCAGTGTTGGCTCTGATACCAACCTGTCACACCCCGATATTTCCACGTATTACCGGTGGGCCTGGTGGGGAGTATCGTGACGTAGTTGATATCATCATAGTCAAACAACACAAATTTAAATGCACAGCGGAAGCAAAAGATAGATTTATTTCAACTGAATAAATTGTAATATTAAGAATCACAAAATAGTTGAAACAGATCCACAGGCGGATCGAAAGAAAAAGGAAATTGTTCAACAGACTTTAACATCTAGAGCTTGCGAGACGTGATTATTGATGCCTGGAGTAGCCAGCCTATTACATATAGTACCTGCACTTAGCCTTTTTGGAAAATACGTCAGTTTACACTGGTAAATACAACTTAACTGACTCATTTTGAAAAGAGTTTGAAAATTGATTTGAATGCGCTTAGGCAAAATTATCTTTTATAACTTGGGACAATTATTTAAAAATAATCTTGTATACAGTTTTACTTATTTGTCGTCCGTCAGGGCCGGTTTGTAGGGCCGGTCAAGATTAACTGACACGCCACAGGTATAATACCCACAAGGTTGATTCCTTTAAGTTGACTACCAATTTTTACATATGCAACTGTCAGGTGTACGCCTACACCCCGTGCTTATGTCGTGGCCATTTCTTTGAATGATGCCAAGGATATCTGGGACATGGTCATTTAACCCCCAAAGGCCATACACCAAATAATACAGAATAAAACGAGTTATATAAATACATTAATCACAATCCGATTTAAATGATTACATACTCGACCAAGCGGTACTTTTATAGTACCGTATCCCAAGTCCGTATAGGGAAAATAAGTTAAGAGTATTTACCTGAGCAAAGTATAAATCAAATACAGCAAGTGCACGTAGCTTTTACTGGGCTCCTAATCTGGAACGAAGGTTTTTAATAACCTGTTAGAATCCTAACGGGTCTTTAATTAAGCTTAGACTTAGACCGGTTAGTTTTCAAAAGGAATACACGGTTCAAACGCATGATAAAGTGAAGACCGGTTTAGAATATGGTTTTGACCCGACAAACTTTGGACACTTTTTTAATATGGGTAAACTAAACACATTCTGGATTTTGAGATGAAAACGATATGGTTTGACCCGTTTCGGCTAATATATGCAAACTAGTTACATAAGCCGATCCGAACGCGAAAAGTGCGTAACGAGTTACCAAATGAGTCATATACAAGTTTTCTAAGTTAATATGCCTTAAATATGTTGTGACATCAGTAAGATATCTTCTATTATGCCCCAAATTAATTTAAACTTAAATTATGCCCCGTAAGGGCATTTTGGTCATTTAAAAGGTTATAAAAGAGTTTAAATATAAATCTGAGTTTTGGGTCTGATGTAATCAGTAAAAATACTTAATTTTCTAAGTTATATCAGTATGGTATAACCCATATGTGAAATTTATCATTTCTAACCATATTATGCACCGAATGGGCATTTTGGTAATTTCACCTTAGGTTTAAAGGTCAAATTTGGAAATCTGAGTTTAAAACTTTTGTTTACTGCTAAAGTATAAAAATTTACTTAAAACATCAGTAGGTACCAACTCTTATATATCTAAAATGGTTTTAATACATACAATGCGCTTAAAACGCGTAAAAATGCAATTTTAAGCGATTTTCGGGTTTTATAAAAAAAGCTAATATTTTTATTATTCTAGAAGGCTTAAAATATTCTATTTATCATATTGGATTAGTAGAAAAAGGTTTGGTATCAAAAGGATTGGTAAAACTCATTTTATACCCTAAAAGGGAAAAACCGACAATTACCGGATCAAGCTTAGAACTCTATGTTATGCTTAGCCTAAAAATAAATAAAATCTCCAAAAAACCCAAAATATTATTTTATATCAGTAGGTAAAAATTTTGGTATCAAAATTTGGGTTTAGATAGGCTATATGCTAATTACCCCATTTAATTACTAAAAAACTTTCTAATTACGCTATTGAGCGTAACTCTTAATCTAGACCTCAAACTGATGTCAAATTTTAGGTACAAGTTTATAAATCAGTAACTAAGGTTTCTATCATTTTACATTTTCAAAAATCATGTTTTAAGGTCATATGGGCATAATAGTCAACATTTAGGCATTTAACGGAAATATGCATATGAATCGGATAACTAATGAACCAAGTTGTATAATCACAGAGGGTTATACTTATATGAAACCTGGTACTAATAAAGCTCTAAGACATTTCTAAACTATGCTCTAATGGGTCAGAACTGAAAGTCAAAGCAAAAGTCTACTTTTGCGACTTTCGGTTCCGAACCGAGCTTAAACAGAAAATTGTCAAGTTGAACATGTTTAGACATGTTCTTATATTAATTACCAAGTTATATTAATGACAAAACAGGTTGCATAGCTTCTACATTGCTAATTATGCATTAATTTGAAAATAAGCTTTCTGTTGACTTTTTAATATTAACTTTGACCCGACAATTGACCTAGTTAGAGTGGGAATCAGAGGGTGCCCTTTTAAGGGTTTATTGCCCACATAATTACCAACTCATAGGTACTTTCAATTTGAAATTTGACTGGACAAATTAAGGTTAATGACGAAGTCAAACCTTAATTACGACGGATTGACTTTAGGCTAATTAACTAAGTCAAACCGAATTAAGAAAGGTTAATGATACTTACCAAGGTCCTATGCACGACTAAAGATGCTTGGGAAGTGGCCTTGAGCTCCAGGAATCTCCAGAAATTGAGTTTGAATGGTTTTCAAAGTGTATGCCAAAGGGTTGCAACAATGGGTCCTTATATAGTGAGTTTGATTCATCAAGATCATGCCACAATAGCCTATAGATGTTCCTTGATCACTTCCAGGTGTCCCTAGGCATGAAAATACCATCAAACAAGCCCCTTGAATCGTATACAAGGTTTCTAAGTCGGTTTAACTTGCTGAACTCGCACCTGCACATGAATTCTGACCAGCTAAGGCCGTCGCGTAGCGCGACGGCAGAGGGAGTTGTTGGTGGCGCTACACCAGCACCTCAGTTACCAGCCACACAAGTTCCAGCTATTTACATTTCAGCCCCTGGTCCTTTCAAACGTGGTTTTAAGTTTATTTCTTGCACTTTTGGTCCTCTAACTTGACTTTTAAGGGCTCCAAGACATAATTAAACATTGTTAAGTCCTTGGTTAACTTTATGATCACCCGTAAAGCCTTGAATTTCAACGTTGATGCTTTTAACCCCTCGTATACGAATATTATCATAACTTTCTCATACTTTATTGAAACCTTGTGAATTTTTTATCACATATTCTAGTGAGTATAATTTATCGTTACAAAGCTTTTGGTTCGCTAAAAGGTCACTCAGAGGTGTACTTTAAACATGTTAACACATTTAACCCCTGTAGTTTGTAATCTCTCACTTTCTTTCACAATTAGCTTCGTATGATCCATGATTCATTCGTTTAAGGGTATAAACATCGTGTAGGGTTGTTGAAATATATATTTATCCATTGTTGACACTTTGAACCCTTTTATTCACATACCTTCCTTGTTTGTCAACTTTAGTTCCTCTAAAGTGATCTTTTACACGTTTAAAGCTCATGACACGTTTCGATACATTATTGGACATGAATTTACGAGGTGTTACACAGACCAGAAGGGAATCGGCAATTGTGACTCTACCAACATCGTCCTAGCACTCTCGATCAATGTACGGTTTTTACGTTCAGCGATGCCGTTCTGTCGGGGAGTATAAGCCGCACTAAATTCGTGAAGAATACCTTTTGATGTGCAAAACTCCGCCATGGCATGATTCTTAAATTCTGTACCATTGTCGCTGCGTATCCGTCTAACCTTCAACTTATACAAATTCTCAATCTGAATGATCAAGTTTTTGATAATACCGAAAGTTGCACTCTTGTGAGCCATAAACGCCACCCAAGAAAATCTTGAATAATCATCAGTTATCACGAGGCAGTATTGATCATTCCTGATGCTTTTGTGCTTGACAGGACTGAACAAATCCATGTGCAAACGTTCAAGAGGAACTGCCACCATGTTGATCTTCTTTGTCGGATGTCGCTTCTTGGTTTGCTTTCCTTTTTGGCATGAAACACAGACGTCTTGAAGATGGAAATTTTTAAGAAGAACACCATTCACTAATTCATTCGACACCGAATGATTCATTTTCCGTAAGTGAATGTGACCCATACGTCTGTGCCAAGAGATAGAGTCTTTTTCAGTGGCTTTAGTAATAAAACAAGTTGCTTGTGCAGTCGTTGTTATTACTTGGCTCATATCAAGTACATATAAATCGTTTATCCTTGGAGCTGATAAGAGAATCCATTCTTTTGGAATCTTGAAGCCGGGTTTCAGCACATAACATCCATTTGCGTCAAAGTGTACTGAAAACTGCTTATCACATATTTGTGAAACGCTGAGAAGATTGTGATCAAGTTGTTGTACAAAGTTGATCTTGTCAAAACTTACAACCCCGTTGGATACCATTCCTTCTCCAGTAATATATCCACCTTTATCTCTAGAAAAAGCAACATAACCTCCTCTAATAGATTTAACGTCGTAGAGAAGCTTCATGTTACCTGTCATGTGCCTGGATGCCCCACTATCAACAATCCAATGACTGCTGAAAGTTCCTCCTGCAACACCCTGCACATGTACTCACATGATTAGTTGGAGATGGGGACCCAAGCCTTTGTGGTCTTGGGTCTTCCATTTTCATCAACGTAAGTTACTTGAACTTCTCGATGTTGTGGAAATTGTGATGTTCCCCCTGATTCAGTAACCGTTTTTGGTTTCCAGGTCTGTTTTGTTTTACCAGTTTTATTCTTTAAAATCTTAACTTCATGATTGTCTGAAGTTTTTGAATTGTCTGGTTTGACAGAAACAGATGTTTTGTTAACCATGTCGGTTTTAATCGCTTTTTCAATTTTCTTGACCTGTTGGCGTTTCTCTTTCTTTTCCCTTTCTTTTACAAGACGGGGATCTGGTTTTGATGAAACAGATCGCTTGCTGTCAATTTGGTCACGTGGATCATCAACTTTGGCATTTTGTTTATGAAGATATGGACAATTGTGAATAATATGTCCAAATGTACCACATGAAAAACATGATCTTCGTTCTACAAACCCCGAAGTATCATGTGATTGTCTTGATGATGATGAACTTTCTGATCCCGGGGTACTTGGTTTTGAACTGTTTTGTTCATTTCTTTTCAAAATTTTCGATTGATTAACAAAATCTAAGTTAGATTTGTTTTCAAATGTGTCAATTTTATCCGTTCCCCTTGATTTCACAAAGTTCACCCTCTTGTCCTTTTTCTGGGTCTGTTTCTTTTGACTTTGAGTCGGTGACTTACCCTTTGGTTTGGTGTGATTTTGCTGAACTTTCTCAGTTGGTAATCTTTGATTGCCATTTTGTTTGCGAATTTTAGCTCTTGGAATCGGAGGACACTGTGTTACCACAACGTGTGATCCTGTCTTTCCCAAGAACTTACTTGTTGAATCTTCAAAAATTTTACTAATTAAAGATTGATTAACAGTCTTAATAGGAAAATCTTTGTCAGAATAGATTCTATCATCACCAAAAAGAGTGTACAGCAAATTCACACTCTCAGACTCTTGTGAGGAAGTGGACGTGGACTCGACCAGAACAGTCGTAGCAGGTTTTGCGGGAGGATCACATAGAATATAATTCTCGAGAGGTATGTCCTCTTCTTTAATTACCGCATTTGACTGTGCTGAGTCAGTGTCATCAGATTCATCATCTGAAGAATCCGCATCCTCAACAATGACTGGAGGATCCTGATTTTGTTCAGCAGTTGACACACTTGAAACTGTTGAAACATCCGAATCTGATGATACTTCACTTTTGTATCCAAGTCCGGTTGCAAATTCCTCAATGTCTAAAGGAACAGATTCCTCATAATAAGTTCTATTCTCCTCATCAGGCATAGCATCATAATTTTGTCTAACAGGTGGTGGACATTTCTTGTATCCAATGCACATGACATCCTTTTTCTCTTTTTGTGTGTCAATGATGTGATCCAGTACATACCTAGAGTTTGAATAACTGTCTAGCTTAAGCCGGATCGCCTCACTTTCATACTTTGTACAGGCTAATTCTTTTTGCATGATCTCAAGACGATTGATATAATAGTTTATGTCAGTTTGTTTTCTTGAAACCATTTTTGTCAGCTCGGTTTTATCTTTTCTTAAATTTGCAACCATCGTTTTAAACTCCTTTTCATGGTTTTCATAAAACATGTTAGCCTCTTTGCATTTCGAAAGATCCACTATCAACTTTTGATTGTGGATATTTGTCACTTCATATTTGTTTTGCAAAGCCTCATGTTTGCTTTGCAAATCACACCACTTAGCATCAAAAGAAACACGTTTGTTTTGCAAGTCAGACAATTCAGCGTTTAAAGCATCATGTTTGCTTTGCAACTCAGACATATTAGCATCTAAATCAGCACATTTATCACTTAAGCTAGCACAATTATCACAATTAACGACAGTTGGTTCATCGACACATACCTGGCTTGATGAACTGTCGCCATTAGCCATAAAGGCTGAATGAAGAGAAGAAGAAGAATAAGCAGCTTGATCCACCAGAATAGATCTTCTATCATTCCTTGCTGCAGCTTCTCCTAACAATTCATCGATATCTGCATCGATTCTCCCACTAGATACATCATCAGAATAATCTTCACCTGAGGTTGAGATTTCCTCATCTGAACTCCTTGAATCACCAGAACTCTCTTCATCTGAAGATTCTCCACCACTGGCGGAAGATTCTCCACCACTGGCGTGCTTCAAATCCTTAGCAACTTCAGCAAAACAAGCTGCTCCTCCCTGATCACCAATGCCTAATTGCATTGACTAGTCGCAACCTTCATCTATTTGCACCACAAGAGCCTGATTGGTGTTTGATGGTCCTGCTTGATTGTTTGCAGGGACCAAGGTGCGGTCGTCATTCCTGGTTTGATTCTGATTCTGTTGGTTGCCTTGACCTCTGAAAGGATTTTGGTTCCCATGCTGTGCTGGCTTTGAGCATTCCCGCTTGAAATGACCACGTTCACCACAGTTAAAGCACTTGACGGATTGCTTGTCGAACCCATACTTGGTATCTTTCTTGCTTTCCAAGCTGGTTCTACCTGTCCATTCCATGAAGTCTTTAGCTCGCCTAACAGCACTGGCGAAAGCCTATTTGATGTCCATCATATCCATCTCTTCTTTATCGATCTGCTGATAATCTTCTTGAGTTAGATTGATGTTTCCGATCTGCCCTGCAATCAACCCACAATACGAGCTCACCAATGTGTTTAGTATCTCCATATGATCTTTAGCTACTTCAATGCTAACTTTGGAGAAGTTTGACGTGTCACGCCGTACTGTCTTTGAATTTGATGGTTGTCCAGCAGATGATGTGCTTCCATAACAAGCTTGTTGTTGACCATGAAGTGGATTCCCATACAAAAATCAGTTGCTACGGTAGATAGCCGATAGCTTTGCTGTTGTGGAGCTGGTTGTAGTGGATTTCCTTACAAGTCTGTGGTTGGAACTGGCTTTACAGGAACTTGTATCGAATTGTCATATAAATATGTGCTTGTGACAAACGCCGTTTGAAGTGGAGCATGTGAAACAGGTCTTGCAGAAGTGCTAGAAGTTACATAATACATATCAGGATTTTGTCGCACTAGAACCCTTTTTGCCTTTAGGGTTTCTTCCTGATCTTTGTTCTCCAAGAGCTGACCGAAGTCATTGATGTTTGTCGTAGCCAATGTGCCATTGTATTTCAGTATTTCCAAGAAACCATTCCGTTAAGGTGGCAGTGCATCGGCAAACTTTGTGATAACCTCTGTGGAGTTGTTTCTACCCCATAATTACTCAATTCAGTCAGCAAGTAATGAAATCGACTTGTCATATCTCCCAAAGATTCATTTTCCATACAAGTGAAGCCATCAAACTCCTTCTTGAGTAAATCATGTCGCAATTGATGTGACTTTTCATTTCCTAGACCCCTTGTCTTCAATGCATCCCATAATCGCTTTGACGTCTTGAAACTGACAAACTGATGATATATATCCTTGCTCAATGCCTGAGTCAAAATAGCATATGCTTTCTTTTCTAAATCATATGCCTTTTTCTCGTCTTCCGTAAGATCTGCAAATGTAGCGGCAGTTGAAGCGGCAACCTCAAGAGCTTGATCGAAATCTGTAATAAAACATAACCACAATTCCGTGTTTTGCCCAAGGACATACGTATGAAATCTATCTACCCATCGAGGATATTCATTTATGTGCATCAGTTTCGGTGGGCGATTTAGACTTCCTGTCTCGCTTTCGCTTAGGAGTATACTTTGAATACTTGGAGTTTGATTTGAAACAAACGCCCATTGACCTGTCGACATTGGATTCACTTGCGAAGATGCAGGTGCGGGAGATTCGGCCCATGATGGTGACAAACTCGTGCTTCTATACTTGCTTTCTGTATTAGATGTGGGTGTGGGATATTCGGCCCATGATGGAGATAAACCCGTACTTTTATACTTGCTTTCCACATTAGACGAAGTACCCCACCAATCCGGATTCATTTTGGATGTTTAATGACGAATACCTGATTAAATCACATAAATCAAACAGTTAAGAATGTTTTTAAAAAGCTTCTGTTAATAAATATAAAAAGGTATATGACGAAATCTATAAAGTTCGTCCAAGATTCCAGTTGACAAAGTGTAGGAGTTCGTCGCTGTAAGGTGTGACGAAAATAGGAGGGTTTTCGTCGCTGATATGTTTGACGAAATCAGAGGGTTTTCTTCGCTGATATATTTGACGAAATCAAAGGGTTTTCGTCGCTGATATGTTTGACGAAATCAGAGGGTTTTCGTCGCTGATCTGTTAGACGAAGATAAGGGGTTTTTGTCGACTAGGATGAGTTCGTTAATCCTGATTTTGTTTACAAAAGTGACCAGACAACTTGCAAGATATTTATCAAATCAAAACCTTATCTTCTGAAATAGTTGGTGACACAATAGTCAAGCACCCCTCACCGTAACAGTTACCAACCCATCATTCCAATTGTACACAAAATTCAAACAATAATTTTTATAATCAACAACACCACAATAATTCAACAATAAGGATCAAACACAGATATTATCAAGAACAAAAACAAGAACAACTTGAAGATATGATGATCTTGATGAATATTACAGTCACCTGAAAATTTTCGAACACACTTTTGCAATAAACTTCAACAAAAACCCAATACTAACATGTATATAAGAGTTTTAACAAGGTTTTATATGAACTAGAAGCAAAAATACCAAGACTTTCAAGATTTTAACAACATTTTTCCAGAAAATGTATGAACTTTAAAGATCAAAACTCAAGAAAAACACATTAAAAACTAAGAAAAATCAAGAACACAAACTTAGTTTTAACAAGGAATCGAGCCAATGCTCTGATACCAATTGTAGGTCCACCCGGAGGATCGAGTCAACCTCTATTCCTGTTTTCCAACGAACCCGAGAGTGCGGAATCCAAACGGGTAAGTTAAACCAAGTTACGAACACGTAAGACACAAGATTCAACGATTAACACTCAATGTATTAATGCTATGAAACGGTTACAATGCGGTGTTTACAAGATCTCCTTAGAAACTCTCAGTGGGTGTGTGTTTTACAGTGTGTTCTCTCTCAAATCTATTCAGACTTGCACTACTCATTTATGTCTGTTTGCTGTGTTTATATAGTAACACATCGACGAAATCATCAAGCCGGCGAACACTCAGCGACGAACATGCAAAGTCTCAACGAAATCAGAGATTTCGTCTGGGGTTCTTCGTCACATGGGGGTGTTCGTTGTCCAGAGAGTGTTTATCATATGTTGGGCTTGGGCCATGGGCTTCATCATGTTGGGCCAAACACAAACAAACAACACTCAAACACATAAACATAATCTAAGATGCAAACTGCACACACGCAGTTGCATTTACATCAAACGTTACAAAGTAACTAGCATACCGAGTCAAGACAGGAGGATGTCTTGACTACGGCCTTCACTTCGTAGCCGAGTCGAACCATGCCGAGCCGTATCCACACAATATGTATCAACAATTTTCAATAAAACTCATATTAATTCTACTATGTGTGATTTTACACATGCATGTAGATGGTTTCATATATGTTATTATATGAATATAAATTACATATATGTATTTTAAAATAACTCTCCCAGAAAAGATGCAAAACTAGTAACTAAATCATACCATCTTGCAAGGCCGACCCATTTGGCTAAGGTCAAGTAAGGGCTTAGGGCTCTTAAAATTAAGGGCCTACTTTTTAGAAAAAATATGTATATATGTAATATGTGTATCAGATTTGGGATGCCAAAAATAAATGAAACAAATGCTATGTTAAAGCCCAAAACTAAACAAGAGAATTCTGAAAATAAGGCCCAAATAAGGTCCATGTTTGTCCATTATTACATTGTTAATTCCTAGCCCGAATGCCTTTTTAACGGTCTTTGCTACAAGTAACAAATGCGAATGGCGACTAGGGAAAGGGAATCTGGGACGAATCAGGGGAATGATGAAGCCGACAAACACATGAATCTGTAGAGGCACATGTTAACGGCTAAAGTTAATTCGGTGGTTACTCAATCGTCATTGACTCATTCTCGCACGGATAATCCGGTTTAACAACTACTTTTTTTAATAATCTAGCGATATAAAACATATTTTATATCTATACACTCAACATATAACTTTATTTTTTTAACTCCACTAACTATAAACTTTTTAGTCTATAATTGCAGGTCCCAAACCTGGGTAAAGAATAAGGATTTATATTAAAAGGTTTTTTAAAAGAGCCTTGACTTTTTAGTTTGCTTTGGGCCACCAAAACGTTATGCCACCCCTGCCATCTTGTTACATGTATATAACTAAGAGAGATATATGTAATTTAGTTAATTACATATATGAAACCATCTAAATATATATAATTCATTTAAGAGTAAATTACGTTTTTGGCCCCTGTGGTTATATCAGTTTTACTATATTGGCCCAAAATAAGAATTTTTAACATATCTGCCCCCATGGTCCCTATAACTAACCGTTTTAGTCCCTAAATCTAACAAAACCCTAACTCAGGTTAATTATTAGGCACATGACTTGCACATGATGGGTAATATGGTAATTTCACCTCCCCCTTCATCCTGATTTCTTTTTAACCCACATTTGCAGATTTCTTCATCACTTCTCCATCATCTACCCTCTTCAATCATCATCATCTTCTAACCCATCACCTTCAACCATCATCATCTTCAATCAGAATAAGCAATCAATCAACGAGCCTGCAACTTCCGGCGACTTTACATAAAACACCCCACAGGTTACCGGTCTAATACGGTTGATTTGGACGAGCCGAGATCCAAACCGGGAGAGGGGGACCGGAACCAGCACAAGTCCGGCAACCTCTGTCACCGTCCGACCACCGATTACAAAGAACAAATCAAAAACAAAACCCAAATTCAGTGTTTTGTGTGTTCGAATGAAACCCACCAAATCCGATTCCAATCAAACATTAACAGATTTGGGTGATTCAGATTCGTTAAACCACCACCACACACCCCCAAATCCGACTGACCCACAAAATCCGACACCCATCGCGCCACACACACCTGACCTGACCACCATCATCGCTTATGGCTGTGTCAATCGTCGCTGGATGTTTGAACGGAATCGATCGTCGCTGTGTCAATCGTCGCCGGATGTTTGAACGGAGTTGATATCCACCGGCCGTTCTTCTCCATCGTCTTCCCCGTCGAACCAACCTCCACCACAACCACCACCTACAACCGTGAACCACCCTCTCATCATCACTGTTGACCTCCATCATCACTAGTAACCCACATCAATCGTCTTCTCCGGTCACCGTTCTTCACCACCATCATCACCATACCATCAATCAACCGTACCATGTGATGTTCATAGACGTAACCCACATCTGAAGGTAACCCACATCTGCAGATAACCATCTTTGATTTGAAAGGTCTGGTCTGAAATTAGGGTTTTGAAAGAAGATGGAATCACAGAGAAGATGGAATCAGGAAGAAGATGAAGTGGGCTAGGTTTTATTTATAAACTCATTAAAGGGGAGGTGAAATTACCATATTACCCATCATGTGCAAGTCATGTGCCTAATAATTAACCTGAGTTAGGGTTTGGTTAGATTTAGGGGCCAAAACGGTTAGTTATAGGGACCATGGGGGCAGATATGTTAAAAATTCTTATTTTGGGCCAATATAGTAAAACTGATATAACCACAGGGGCCAAAAACGTAATTTACTCTTCATTTAATTTCATATATGTAATTTATTAAAAAGAAGTTAAAAACTAAACTATTGAGTTGTACTTGTACTAAATTGTGTTCATCATGTTTTCCGTGATACCATTTTTAAAGAATTCTGTTAGAATAGAAGAACTCGGTTAACTTTGAAGATGAAAAACGGAATGGGGAAATCAATAAAAAATGTAGATGTCTAAATCGAAATTGGAGAATTAAAAAATATGCTAACAGTCATTACCAAAGATTCCAAAATCGAAATCGGAGAATAACTAGAGAAAGCCTTTTCAGCACCGTTACACAATTTCACCATGCCATATGATGAATCAATCATAAATTCATAATCACCTTTCTATGCCACCTAAAACATCAGAATTTAGCTTTTGGGTGGCATCACATGCTCTTTCTTAATCACATTTTAATGTTTCAGATTCACATATTTTTTGGAGTTAAATGTCATTTTAGTCCTTGTGGTTTGAGCCAATTTGACAGTTTAGTCCAAATGTTTTATTTTTTGCCTATGGGACCAAAAAGGTTTCACTATTGCCATTTTAGTCAACTGGGTTAATTTCATCCATTATTTCTGTTAACGAGAAGGGCGATTCGGTCATTTTATATGGCTAAATTGCCTTTCTAGTTAACAAAAATACATATAAAATGACCGAATTGCCTTTCTGGTTAACAAAAAAATGGATGAAGTTAACTCAGTGGACTAAAATGAAAACAGTGAAACCTTTTTAGACCCACAAGAGAAAAATGAAACATTTGTACTAAACTGACAAAATGATCCAAACCACAAGGACTAAAATAGCATTTAACTCTATTTTTTGTCACCAATGAACCTCCTAAACGTAATGCCCTAAGTAAATTGATAGCAACATACCAAACCTGAACTAAGAAGTCAAACTAATCACATAATTTAAATTAAAATTAATTTACAGAAGAATAAATTGGAAAAAAAAAAAAAAACATGTAACATCCAAGACCAAATAATCTTACTATTAGCCACTACATAGACCAAATAATCTTTAAGATTTATCAACCATTCAGCCCATTGTTCACGTTTAAGTGGTGATCAAAGATTTGGACTTTAGAACTCTGAACTCTGAAGATTACCATCGATATTTTCCACTGTGCAAAACGATGTTCTCAGAAAATGAACGAAGAAGGTTTCATTTGGTGTGTTCTTTACTTCCAATTACACAATTGTTGTAGTTTTGGCAATTCAAGATATGATTTGATTTGTTAGAATAGAAGTAACTAGTTTTATACCCGTCCAGTGGACGGATTTATTAATGGTATAATACAATCAAAATGTGTGGGATGGTTAGATAAGATATAATTAGAAAGCTTTTATTGTTTGTGAAGATTAACACAAGAAATAGCAACAGTAACTTATATAACTTTATGATACTCCAATAGAAAGGTAAACAAAATCTAAACATAAATACAAAGGTGTAATAAAATCATTAGTGAACTATACGAAGAAAGATGCATATAACGAAAATACAAAAACCAAGGAACAAATGATAATGTGTGAAGTAAACTAAAAGAGTTCAAAAGTGTTTCAACATGGACATGTACTTTATGAACAACCAAACATTTTAATATCATGTGTCTCTGGCATGTTTGGTTCATACATGATCGTACTGAAATCCGTTAAGCGTAAAACATTCTCCAAGAGTAAAACATAACATGTGTAAGTAATACTATGACACGTTTAATTTAAAGTATAACATACATTCTAGCCGTATTCATACGAGAATTATGCTTTTAAGATTTTAAAATGGTACTAAACACGTGTCACCTTAGAAAAAAACCAGATTTTATGTATAAACACGAAATTTCAATAGGGTTTTTTTTTTTTTTTTTTTTGAATAAACGTATTTTTTCAGTGGCGAAGGTATAATATAATGAGGGGTATCACGGGCTATGGCTCCACCCCGTTTTCGCAGTGTACTTTTTTTTCCATATTTATATAAAAGATACTCTTGAATAAATACAGGGATACCCTTGAAAAATAGGATACTTTAATTTATTAAAATTCCAAATTTTTACAAGTCCAAACCTTTTATAACACTATTTAAAAGGGGTGGCGGCGCAGCTTGTTGCCCGTCTACCTTCTATTTTGATGTAACTTGGTAAGTTTTTTTGGTGGAAAATTGAATTGAAATCGAAAAAAAAAAACTCTATTTAAAAAAAATTTGATTAGGAATACAGACTAGGGTTTGAAAAATTGAATATTTGAATGCTTAAAAAGTTGAAATTTATAACACCAAACTTGTATACTAACTAAGCCCAAATTAAATATAATATAATCGAAAGACACCCAATTGATAAACATAGTCCAAACCCCAAAACAATTTTTTTATTATCATTTTTTTTATTATTGCACAGTTAAAAAAAAAAAAAAAAAAAAAGCTTTTTGTTTTAGGAGGCTAGTTGTTGGTCTGAAGACTATTACTTGCTGCTACTGGGCTTTGTGGATCTTATCAAGTTCTCAGGCTAGGGTTCCAGTATAAACAATAATAAAATGATAGCTGTATAGATTTTTTTTTCCAAAACTTCTAGATCGTTCAACCCCCGTCTTCTTCGTTATTTATTTAGGGTTTCATATCATATTGAGATGAATTGTTTTCATCAGTTGATTAAACCAGAGATCATCATTTTCATTGATTCACTGTTCGATTTTTGTTTTGTATTTCAGAAGAGTTTTGTCTCTTGAACGATTGATTTGGGTTAATAAAGTTGGTTTGGGGCAAATCTGTGTAGATCTTGTATTTGTGACAGGAGTATATCGTCTGACAACTTAAATCCTCTCTTGTAGCGTCAATTCTAAATCTCTGGTTTAATCAACTGATGATAACAATTCATCTCAATATGATATGAAACCCTAAACAAATAACAAATAAAAGTTACCTTTTTTGCTGAATTGAAACAACTTATTTACATAACACAACTTAAGAGTTAAGACCGTGGGGTATGGTGGGCTGGGGGTTTGGGGCATGGGTTGACACATGGCTTGGGTGGCTTCGCTGGGCTGACCCACATTGAAGACGGTATGGTGGGGCGTGGGTTTGGTGGGCTTCGCTAGGCTGACCCAAACCGCTGGGCTATTTGAATATTTTTTAAAACAACAAATTTAATTTTTTTAATATTTTTAAATAAAGAAAATTACATAAAAATATTCCTAACGTTTATATTTGTTCTTTATCTTTTCTCTCATCTCCAAGACTAGTTGCAACTCGTCACCCTCTAGGTGATCAATGGGCTGAGATAGAAATTTCAAATCATCTTGTTTTTGTTTCAGGGCATCTCTAACATCTTTGCTCTTTCGAAGTTCGGCCCTTTGTTGTTGGAATACGTTGAATGTATCTAACTTGCATGCAATGTCATCCAACTGATCGCTGTATATTCCCCTACGCGAGCCCGAACTCCCAACTGAAGGCGATGCCGTATCCGATCTTGATTTTTGAGCGCGCCTTTTTGCGGCATCTCTTCCATATTCAGGCCGGTTTGGCGAATCATCCAAAAGGTCCTCAAACTCTTGATCTCGTGCATCAGATTGGGCTTGGGACGAGGCCCTTGACCTTTTGGAAGATGTGTTCGATTCGCTACCACTGGGGATATTCGCCCACTTTGGATGGAACTTACAAATCTCCCAACAATGCATGAAACGGAAGTGAAAGGTCGATGGAGGTTGGTGAAAGGTTGATGGGCATTTGTGTAAACGAGGTAGGTATCGAATCGTCGGTGTGTGGGAAGTTAGTAAACACACGATTCCCGAGATACGATGCATAACTCGCTTCAAGGGGCATAGGGGAATGTATGAAAAATGGACGAGGCATTGGACGATTGGGTGGTAGGCTAGGATTATTTTCTTGGAATGCAAACGGGTTGTTCGGGTCATAACCACGGTTATCAGGATGCATTTTTTCGTTTTGTAGTATGAGAATTGAAGATGATTATAAGAGCGTTGAATGTGGTAAAAATAGGAATTGAAGTGTGATATTTATAGTGAAATTTGTTTTTTTTAACATAGCCGTTGGCCAACGGATAGCCCAACGACTAGTTTGGTTTGGCCATTGAGACCCCGCTATGTCACCTTGCTAGACTCGCCCCGCGCCCAACTTCAAACCCAAGCCCCAAGGGCCACGCCCCAACCCAAGCCCACCCAGGGTGGTGGCTTGGGCGGTTTCCCCCAATCCACGCCCCAACCCAAGCCCCATAACCCATAGTCTAAGTCGAAAGTAGAGTTAAATGCTTGGTTGGTCCCTGTGGTTTTCAAAAATTGCAGACTTGGTCCTAGTGGTTTACTAATTACATGCTTGGTCCAAAAACTTGTCAAAAATGCACTCGGTTGGTCCCCAGCCCTAACATCAGTTAAATTTCTCAGTTAAGTTCATGTTAAATGACCAAACTACCCTTGCTTATTAACAAAACTCACTGCATCATCTTCATCACCATCATTATCTGCATCATCTTCAAACCCATTCATCAATTTACACTCACCCAATCATCCTCATCAAACCTATTCATCAATTTATCCACATCAAACGATTCCCTGTTAAAGATTAAACTCGATGAAGCTTTGAATCTTGCCAATTCGCTTGAAGAACAGAGAGATGGGGATTATGGTACCTAATTTAACGAGAAAGAATTACCCCCACATGTTGTTGTGCAAAACCACAGCGTCATCATCTTCATCACCATGAAGATGTTGGATTGAAAGAGGATGTTACCTGATGGAGATGATGAATATGTTGTTGAAAATTAGGGTTCGAGATTGGGGGAATTTGGAGTCGGCAAGAAACCACAGTGTCATCATCTTCATCACCATCATCATCTGAATCAAGCACCACCGCCTGTGCCTCCACCTGAATCAAGCACCACCGCCTGTGCCTCCACCGCCGCCGCCGTGAGCGACGACGCTACCGCCGTTTCACCATCTTCTCCGATCTCTTCTCTCTCTTGTCGTCTCTCTCCTCTCTCTTCGCTTCTGATCTCCGTTGCTGAAGTTAGCGAAAGAGGGGAAGTTGATACGGGAAGTTGATAATTGAAGAAGGTGGGGTGAATCCGTTGCTGAAGTTGGCGAAAGAGGGGAAGCTGGAGGGGCCAATGAAGGTGCAGGTGGTTGTCGCGTGGGTTGTGGCAGGAAAAACGGGAGAGAAGAGGGAGGAGGGTTGGTGATGAAGATGATGATGGTGATGAAGATGATGATGGTGATGAAGATGAAGATGATGTAGAATGTTCATACATATACTGTGTTTTAATTTTTTTACTTCTTAGTTTTAGGTTTTTAATTGTTCAAGGGTAATATAGTCATTTCACACATAGTTAATTGAGAAATTTAACTGATGTTAGGGCTAGGGACCAACCGAGTGCATTTTTGACAAGTTTTGGGACCAAGCGTGTAATTAGTAAACCACTAGGACCAAGTCTGTAATTTTTGAAAACCACAGGGACCAACCAAGCATTTAACTCTCGAAAGTATTATACCCACTAACTTAATGAACTAAAAAATAGGAAGAAAAACTTGTGTAAAAATGTATAAAAGACAAACCATCCTTTATGTTAAAGCCATTAATAAAACAAAGAGTAAATTGCCACAATCGTCGTCTCTGAGGTTTAGGTCTGGCAGTTTCATCTAAAATGACTTTTTGTGCCAAATAGCCCTTCACCTTTGGCATTTTTTATCACTTTCATCCAAACCACTAACTTAGTTTACCTTTTCTATTAGATTGAATGATATTTGGATGAAACTGGCAAATACAAAATCTCATGGACGATTTTGGCAATTTACTTAAATTTTTTTTAATTTCTTTTATTTAATTAATTTTGTCACATATGTATAAAACATAATATAAATGCAGTTCTTATAAAAAAATTAATAGTTTTGTCACATAATTTTTATAAATTTTCATCCAACCACTAACTTAGTTAATTTTTTCTATTAAGGTGAAGAATCTTTTAAATTTTATAAAGTAAGAAAAAAGTTAATTTCCAATTTTTTTATATACACCGATTTTATAAAAAAAAATCTTCTACTTTTTTAGATTCGCTCCTAACAAAAAACAGAAGCCAATGCCCCCTATCAAACAACGTATTGTTACCAAACCTTAAAATTACCCACCAAATAGTAAGTATAATGCCATGAACCAAAAGTTTCTTTACTTAAACCACTCGGAATAAATATTAGTTAGTTACCCTCATAATCTTAATTAGATAAATATTTTATTTCTGCCAACATATTTCTTAGGTGCTCAACACATTTAAAAATATGTAACGTTTTACAATTTTTTTCTATCTCTACACTTGATTAGATACTAAAAGTTGTAATCGATTGTTATGTGCTTCACACTATTGATATTTATTTTATATATCGTTTTCTCTTTATAAAACCGATTTATATAAAAAACTGGATATTAATTTCTGTCTTAAATTATAAAATTTAAAACAACCTTTACCTTAATAAAAAAAATAAACTGAGTTAGTGGTTTGGATGAAAATTAATAAAAACTATGTGACAAAACTATTAGTTTTTTTTTTATAAAAAATGCATGTATATTTTTTGGGCAATTGAATTTTAACACCTCAAACTTCGAAAAATTGGCCGATAACACCTGCAACTAACACTTTGATCTGTGACACCCCAAACTTTTAATTTTGTTTGTCATTTCACCACTCAGTTAAAAAATGAGTAACTGAGTTAGTCTTCCATCCTAGCTGGCATCATTAATCCTACATGGCACCAATGACGTGGCAAACACATGGAAGTTTGTTAGTGTTTACGTCTATGTGTCAAGACTTATCCTAGGTGGACTTAATGACATGGAAGTTACGTGGCAAAGCTCATTTCATCTCCCCTTTAACATATGAAACACTCAGTTACACCTTGCCTGTCTCTCTTTACATCAGAAACACCAACCACCACCTTTCACCACCAACACAGCCACCGATCCCCATGTTTATCTCTCTCTCTCTCTTAAATACTACCACCATAACAACATCACATCACCTTCACCGTCACCGGCGTACCTCCACCCCCGCCACCATCACATCTTCAAACAACCCCAACTCTTATCACTCGTTTTCCAGTTAATGTTCAAACAACCCCAACCGGTGAGAGTTGTACCCCGACGAGGAAGGTTGTAGAGTTGAGGTTCGATTTCGACGAACACATCCACCGATGAGAGTTCTTTGGGTTCGATTCCGACTGACAGATCCAGCGATGAGAGTTTATTTCATTCTATTCCGACTAACAAGGGTTCCGGCGATGGTGAAACCCTAGTTGTTGTACAGAGGCGACATTTTGGTTGAAATCGGAGACAGAGATCGGGTTTCCGGTGATCATTTTATTCATAGATCTAACAGGTATATCGATTTCTCTATAGAGGAGACGTTTGTTTGAGTGCTCGATTTTTCAGATGGGTTTGTTTTTCCGGTACCTCATGACGGCGATGATAATGGTTGTGGAGGGTGGGTAGTTGATGAAGAGGGTGGGGTAACGGCGGATGAAACAGAGGGTGGGGATGGTGATTCCGAGGAGTTTTTGAGTGTCGGAGAGTGATTTTGCAGTGAGGAATTGGGTGGGGCGGTGGATTATGGCTTCGTTGAGGATACCTGCAGCTTTATGGTTGATGAAGACGGTGGATTTTGCAGTGATGTTAGTTGTTATCATTTGTTGTGTTATAAAAAAGGAAGGGTATGAAGGGGCTTGACACGTAATCATCTCCAACTCAGCAAACTTATGCCATGAACATCTTGAATGTTTAAAGATGTTCTTGCTATTAAAATGATGAAACTGATATGAACATAGTCCCAGATCTTCAAAATGATGAAATTAGAATTTAGGATTTGTTATTGGTTTTTTTTTTAATATTGTCAAAAATAGTCCACGTAGGATGCCAGCTAGGATGGAAGACTAACTCAGTTACTCATTTTTTAACTGAGTGGTGAAATGACAAACAAAATTAAAAGTTTGGGGTGTCACAGATCAAAGTGTTAGTTGCGGGTGTTATCGGCCAATTCTTCAAAGTTTGAGGTGTTAAAATCCAATTGCCCATATTTTTTTTTATATATAGGGGTAACTTTGTAGAATAGTAACCAAGTTTTAAAAATGCTTCAATTAGGTCACTCAAGTTTTAAAAGTGTTCCAATCAGGTCACTCAACATTCATATTTAAGAGAGAAAACCACAGGGACTATCTGGGCGTTTAACTCTAATTAATATTTAAGAATTTATGTGGGACCCACCACCCATCCTACCCACTTCATCTTCTCCACTCCACACCACCACCACCATCTCCACCTTCAACCACCACCACCATCTACCCCAACTTCGCCAAACTATTGACTTTCATGGCGATTGTGTGAATGAGCGAGCTTTTTGCCAAAACTTCTGTTTCAACGCAGATTATCAAACAACTCAGTAAAAAACTACAATAGACTGCATCGATTTCTCTGATTTCTTAAACTAGCAAACACGAAAATGCTTACGATAAACTAAACGGCGAGTATGCAGCATCTTGTTTCTCACTTCATCATTCCAATTACAACACAAATCACAATCGAGAAAACCTAATGTTCAAATCGCATATCTTCTACTGACAAAATGATAATGAACTCCTAAAATCAAAGCTGAATAATCTCACTATAGTATTAGATTACAGATCTGTAAACAGAATCAGAGTTAAAAAGAGGAAGAAGATGATAATCTTACCTTAGAGAGAGGAAGCGGCGATAGAAGTCGCCAGAGAAACCTACTGGCGGTACACAGGCAAAATAGGAGCATAAACTGATGAGAGATATTCAGTCGTTTAGCATTTATATTTTTAATCATTTGGAAGATGAGACACATTGCATGAGAAGTAAGTTTGCAGTTGTGCACTACACCAAACTATTGACTTTCATGGCATCTTCGGCGAATGAGCGAGCTTTTTGCCAGAAATCCATGGCGGTTGTGTGAATTTTTCAGGTTCGGTTGAACGTGGTGGAGATGCAGGTGAAAGAGGGGGTAGATGGTGGTGGTTGAAGGTGGAGATGGTGGTGGTGGTGTAGAGTGGGGAAGATGAAGTGGGTAGGGTGGTTGGTGGGTCCCACATAAATTCTAAAATATTAATTAGAGTTAGATGCCCAGATAGTCCCTGTGGTTTTCTCTTTTTTAAGGATAGGGTATTTTTGTCATTTCATACCCTCTTAACTGAGAAAACTAACTGATGTTAGGCACAGGGACTATCCGGGAACGAAAATTGAAAAGTTGGGGACTATAGCTGTAATTTTAGAAAGTTAGGGACTAAAGGTGAAAAAAAGACAAACCACAGGGACTATCCGGGCATTTAACTCTAAAAGAAATTAAAAAGAGTTTGAGTAAATTGCCAAAATCGTCCCTGAGGTTTTATATTTGCCGGTTCATCCAAATATCCTTCAACTTAACATAAAAAGTAAACTAAATTAGTGGTTTGGATTAAAATAACAAAAAATGTCAAAGGTGAAGGGCTATTTGGCACAAAAAAAAGTCATTTTGCATGAAACTGGCAAACAAGCCTAAACCTCAGGGGACGATTTTATCAGTTTACTCTTAATTAAATCTAACACACAAAATCTGTGTCAACGGCTTCTTGGCCTAATAGGCTAATAGCACCAGGTGTTTATCCACAAAGTGGACATTAAGTGGATTTTACTTCTTAGAAGTAGATTCAACAGGGGTGTATGTTTAGTGTTTAAAAAAAAGATAATAGTATGTATTAATTTATAAAATTTAAAACATCCTTCACCTTAACAGAAAAAATAAACTGAGTTAATGGTTTAGATTAAAATTTATAAAAATTATGTGACAAAACTATTTTTTTTTTATAAAAACTGCATGTATATTCTGTTTTATATATATGTGAAAATTTAATTAAATAAAAGAAATTAAAAAGAGTTTGAGTAAATTGCCAAAATCGTCCTTGAGGTTTTATATTTGACAGTTTCATCCAAATATCTTTCAACTTAACAAAAAAAGTAAACTAAGTTAGTTGTTTGGATGAAAATTACAAAAAAATGCCAAAGGTGAAGGGCTGTTTGGCACAAAAAGTCATTTTGGATGAAACTGGCAAACATGCCTAAACCTCAGGGATGATTTTAGCAATTTATTCTAAAACAAATTGCCCCTTTTATAAACAAAACATTATGAAACTTGTGTAAAAATATAAAAAAAGTCATTATATTTTTTGAAAACCACTAAAAAACAAATTACCATTTTCTAAAAAACATGTAAACCAGTGTAAATATCTAAAAAGTGAAATTACCAGAGTCACATGCTTTGACATCATCTTCTGAACTTGTTTAAATAAAAAATTGAATATATATGAATATTTAGTCACATCTTTAAAGAGCAAATTGTAAACTGAAAAAAAGTACATGACTTGAGTTCACCTTCAATTTATCATGTTCGGCATCGTCTTCTAATCTTGTTTAAATCAAGAACAGAAAATTAAATCTTTATATTACACCTTTAAAGATTAGATTGTGAATTGAAAGAAAGAAAGTATGTAACTTGAGTTTGCCTTTGGTTCATCATGCTTCGACATCATCTTTTAATCTTGTTTACATCAAAATCAAAAAGTCAGAACTTGAATTCCAGCGTTAAGTATGATATTGTAAACTGAATGAAAGAAAATACATGACTTGAGTTCACCTTTGGTTCATCTTGCTTCGTTGTCTCTTCTCATCATGTTTACATAAATGCAGAAAATTTGAACTTTTTAAATACAGGTTTAAAGATGAGATTGTAAACTAAGCACCTGTACACTGAATGAAAGAAAGTACATGAGCATACCTTCGGTTCACCGTGCTTCACCATCATCTTCTTGTCCTTTTTACATCAAATAACAAAAGTTTTAATTTGTTGTTACAGTTTCAAAGCTAAAAGTGTAATATGATGGAAAGAAAGTACCTTGGCTGACTGATTTGTGTTTTTTTTAGGGAAAATAGCCAAGACTTGGTCAACATTTCAAAAATAGCCAACTGAAACGTCTCATAGAGGGGTTTCACGAATTCCCACGCGTCTCAAAGACGTTTCCTCATCAGCCATCCACCGAAAGCCACGTGTCCACAAGTGCTGAAACGTCTCATAACACTGAAATGTCTCAGGTGAAACGTCTCAGAACCTGAAACGTCTAAGGTGAAACGTCTCAGGTGAAACGTCTTCTGTTCCGCTCGTTTTCCGGCGAAGATGGGAAAAAGTTGACTGGGACTCGGCGGCGGGTGGAGAGACAGAGAGAAGAGGTCTCATTTCGGGGATGATGTATTACCGTGGCCGCCGCCGTGAGCGGCGGGGCCGCTCCTTCTCCGCCGTTCTTCCTCTCTCTCTTCCAACTCTCTCCGATCTCTATCTCTCCTCGATTTGTCTCACTGTCTTGGTCATCATCGGATCTCATCACCGGCACCACCAAGAAATCCCACCACCGCCATCGTCGTGAGAGGCGGCGGCTCCACCTGTCGTCGCTGGAGATCATCGGAGGGGGGGCTGCCAGTCGTCACCCAGCGCCGCCGCTGGTCGCCGGAATCGAAGGTTGACAGGAGAGGGGGGTGTTGTAGGGAGTTCTGGTGTAATCGAAGGTCGGGAGCATCAAGCAAAGAAAGCAGAGATGTTAACATGCAACGGAGGTGCAGGTGGATTTATAGAGAGAGAAAGGGAGTGGGGGTGGGGTTGTAGAGAGAGAAAGGGAGTGGGGGTGGGATTGGACATCTCTGCAAAAGCTGAAAGCAAAAGCTGATGATGATGGGATTGGACACGTGGCTTTCGGTGGATGGCTGATGAGGAAACGTCTTTGAGACGTGTGGGAATTCGTGGAACCCCTCTATGAGACGTTTCAGTTGGCTATTTTTGAAATGTTGACCAAGTCTTGGCTATTTTGGCTATTTTCCTTTTTTTATGATGATCTTCTATTTTGACAGCAGGGTAACGTTTTTTACCCCTCATGTCTCTTTATATATGTAGGATCGTTTGTTGACCCGAACGAGTCGTTCAGAGGTTGTCTCTTGCGTTTCAGATGCGGAATAATAAGAAATGCAAGTAGAAGTAGCTTGTTCTTTCTCCTAACTGCTTGTTTTATTGATATGAAACGTTTTACAGCTCGATCTTCACACCGGCAGAGCTTCGGCGTGGAATTTCACACACATGTTATGAGATCCGTCATATAGACTTTCTGGTTCGCTTATGTGACACATGTTCATATGAGCGGACCAGACATGTCCATATAAGCGGACCAGACTGACAAATAAGCGGACCAGACTCCCTATGTCCCTATGAGCGGACCAGACATGTAACACCTATACAGACTCCTGTTTTCTCATAAAACGTGCCCTATGCTATACAATACGACGTAAGACCTGATCCTAGACACCTAGACGGAATCAACAGATGTAGTGCACCAACAGACTCCCCCTCAGATGTTGATGGAGTCGCCTATACACTCTGATTGCAAAACCGTGTCTTCACATCTTCAATCTAGATCAGTCTCTGGGCTTTCTCTTCTCTCAATCTTCAGACTCCCCTTCTCGATTTACTGGCATTCTTTTGTTCTTCAGTAACATCTTCAGGATCATTGTCTGATCTACACAGGCTTTCAGAATTGATTTCCAGGATCGAAACTTGGCTCTCTTCCAACAGAGATTTTCAGAATATCGAAACCTGGCTACCTGCACAATCTTAACCCAGACATAAATTTTCTAATTTTATCACATATCAAATACCTGTGCACCAACACATGACTCTCATAATCACTAAAACAAACATATAATTGCAACATCTCAGGCTCTCTCTCAAATATCTATGATGAACCACTTGAAGAAGGTTAGATTTAACGAAAACAGTTAGATTTACACAAACACTCCCCCTCAAATGCTGCTCATCATGTTTAGCACTCGGAATTTTGAAAATCAGTTTTCCAACATCAGTTGTCGAAAATATTTTTGACTTTTTCAAAAATTATGCTAAAACACACACAAAATCTTTTTGGATTTTCTGAGAGACTAAAATGCAGAAATAAAATATTTACAGACAATATATTTTTATGAGTTTGTGC
This sequence comes from Helianthus tuberosus, assembly GCA_030545235.1. NCBI lineage: Eukaryota > Viridiplantae > Streptophyta > Magnoliopsida > Asterales > Asteraceae > Helianthus > Helianthus tuberosus. The sequence continues at coordinate 173,774,216 of CM060351.1, forward strand.
AAAAGGATCATATCAGATTCTGAGACCAATCATCAACACCGTTAAGCTTCATTTCATTTTAAGTTCTAAACGATTCACCTAGATTGTCAGTATATTGATCCACTTAAATTTTCACACAAAGTTCAATTGATCCGAGATACGATATTAATGTTTTAAGCACTTGAACTTATCCGTGTGTCCCACTACTTGAATATACTCCTGTATCCAGATCCCAATATTCAGTCTTACAGGTGAGTATACCACAGATGATATCTGTAAGGGAATAAATTATAGTGCGAGGGCCGTGAGAGCTCAGGTCGATCTTTCGATACGCAGAGAGATGACGGCTTCGACTTTTGGTGTGTCCCCTTTAGAGGATCTTTTGCATTACAACAGCAGCGACTATCAATTTTATTGTTTCATCAGCTTGCTGAGGGCGATGCTATGTTTCAAGCATTTGCAGAAAGCATTATCCGGGGACTAGGTCAGAAATTTCTTTCAGCAGAAGTCCCGAGATAATACCCCAGATATCACTGAGCATAAAGACCTAGTATCTCAGAATAAGGGACCTTTCAAACAAGATTTCAGGGGTTACCTATATATCCAAGTTTGTGTTAACCCACAGAACAAGCAAGTTTGAAATTTATGTTTATATCTCGTCACAATTTACTAAATGTGCAAAAACCTACTGGCACATCATTAGTGAGACCGTTTATCACATTTTTACTTTCCAATTCTTTAGCATGCTGTGATCGTCCACTGATGTACTATCATTTCCTCTTTTATGCAACAAAAACTCATTTTGAATTTTATCATGTTTTTGGCTTTTTCAAATTTTCAAATGTTTTTGAATTTTCTAAAAATTCTTACTCCCCCTAAAATGCAAACACATTAAAGAAAATTTGAAAACAAAGACTCTTAACACAATTGAAACATACAAACTGTACAGAAACTTGACAACTGACACTGAATCACATCAAATCGCCATTCACTCGGCATAAACAATCAGAACTCCCCCTTACACAAAACTATTTTCTCATTATGATTTCAAAACACTTAAGTTTGTTTTAACCAAAATGATTTTTCCGGAAAATAAGTTTTGTTAAGTTTACCACTTGTAGATTAGGGGTGTGGTTCATCAAATTGTTCGTCTCTTGTCATATATAGTAAATCAGGTACAAATTAATGTCCCTGATTTACCATTTGCATTCAAGTAACCTCTAAACCAATTGTAAAAATAACCACTTGTAAAAACACACAATACCACTTGTAGGAATATTACTTCTACATCACCATTTTACCAATCAGGATGCCGATTCCTGCTTCGCACTTACCAACCTGGAAGCTCCGGTGTAGTCCTTCAACCTGTAAACATTCAAACACTATCAAAATCTTTCAAACAAAATCTTCAAACATTAGAAAGATGCCGATTCCTGATCCACGATATAAACTTGGGATCTCCGGCATAGTCCTGAGACTATCATGGGAAACAAACTTCCATCCAAGTCTTTTCAGACCTGATGGCTTTCAACTCTTGAGCAGTAGGGTTGTATGTTGCTTTTTTCGTGGCATAAAAATCTTTTACTCCCTTAGCTCTCCCACTCAACATTTTCCCAAAAATCTTTTTAACATTCCTGTTGAATGTTTTCTCTACATCAAAATCATCCTTTTCTTTATAAAACTGATTCGAAATCTCAGTTTTTCCCACTTTCTTCTTCACTTCCTCAAACTTCAATGATGGAAACTCCTCATCATTCACTGAAATCTTCTTCTCAACCTGTGGCTCTTCTGGCTTTGTGGAACCAGATTCATCGCCGACATTCACATCAACTTTCTTAACAACCCACACTTGGTTGTCATTCTCTTTCTTTTTATAAAAATTCTTTTTAGAACACTCACCAACCTCATAAGTTGAATTTTCAAAAATTTTAAGTCTGTCGGTTGGTGGTTCAACATCAACAACCTTGTCTTTCAATTTTTGAGAAACTCCCTGTTTAGTTTTGGCATTCTTTGTACAATTCCATGCAATGTGACCAACTTCATTGCATCTGTAACAGGTTCGAGTCTCTCTTTGGTAACATATATCAGCTCCATTCTTTTTTCTTTCAGCAAGAAACTCTTGATTTGACTGTCTCCAGAATGGTTTCTTCTGTTCCTCTTCTGCACTTCCACCTGACACAAATTCTGTTTTTATTTTAGAATTTTTCAAATTTTTATGATTTTCTGGTGGAATAAATCCAAGACCTTTCTTTTTGTAGCTACAATTTTGGTTTTGTTTCTTTTGAAAACCAGAACCAGAATTGTAACCCTTTTTCTTGTTTAGACGTTGTTGAACTCTTGAAGTGTACTTTTTAGGTTTTTCAATAAGATTTAAATCTTTTATTTCAGAAATATTAATTTCTGTCATTTTGAAAACCTTTTTGATCATGTCAAAACGAACACTTCTTATTGGAAACTCTTTGTCAGAGTATAATTTGTCCGAATCATTTAAAGTGTATGCAACTTCAAATGTTTCATCATCCAAATTTGCTTTTGATAACAAAAATTCTTTATTATAAGACCGTTTAACCGACGAATTTGAACTGTTGACTGACGAATTTGACCCTCCAGACTCAGATTTTGACTCGGACTCCTCCTCAGTATCCAACACTTGATCGACCACCTTTTTGATTAACTCAGACTCATGATCAGTATCGGACGAGGTAAACGTGACATCAATGTTATCTGGTAAAACATCAGTTGTATCGGTTTTTAGCTTTATATTGACTGCTTTTTCAAGTTGCTCCTCGTTTGGTTTTCTAGGAGAATACCCTTCCCAAATTGGAGGTGGACACTTGTTATATCTAACAGTCGGTTTCTTACCACAATCTTTCTTTTCCTTCGGATTCTCATCTTGAAAAGCTTCCATACCTGCAACAGTTGGGTAAATACGATCAATGAGATAATCAGAACTAGAATAACTTTGTAATAAACGTCTAATTCTCTCATTCTCAATCTTCTCTGTTTCCAACTCTTGCTTCCATTTAGCACTTTCTTCGATGTAAAAGTTGATAGCTTTTTGCTTTGTCATCATAACAGCATTCATCATCGTAAGTGCTTGTTCTCTTTCTGAGTTTGTCTTTTGGAGACCAGTTACTGTTTTGTTCAAGACATCATAAGATTCTTTCACATAGTTAAGATTGAACAGTAACTGCTCCTTCTTCTTCTCATACTCAGCTATAATGTCGTCTTTCGCAACACATTCCTTGCATGCTTCTAAACACTTCTCGCACGACTTGACGACTTCAACAATCTTCTCAACTTCGATTGTTTTAACAACCTCAATCACTTTTTCTAATTCAATCACCTTTTCTTCTTCTTTTTCAACCTCAGTAATCTTCTCAACAACACTTTCAGCATTCTGAACATTACCATCAGATTCAGTTTGTTGTTCTTTAGCAGCTCTTTTCTCCTTTAGTTTCTCTACTCGATCTGCAAAATAGAAATGAAAACTTTCAGGAGAAAGATGAGATTTGGAAACATTTATATGTTTTTCTTCCTCATCATCACTACTGCTATGATCTGGTGATTGATCAAATTTTACAGATTTATCAGAATCATCATCTGATTTATTAAAATCAGATGATGTTTTATCAAAAACAACTGCCTTTTCTGAAACAAACTCATTCTGTACATCTTCATCTGAACTCTGTAAACTTTCATCTAAACCTTCTGAAATTTCTCCAGATCTCTCTGAAAGTTTATCAGTACTATCTGACCCTTCATCGGTTGACACAGACTTTTCATCTTCACTTTTCACATTCTCTCCGATAGATCTCATCCAAGTAGCAAACAAATCTGGCTCTCGGACGATCTTGGCAATGAACGCTTTGAACTCTCCCTTTTCATCCACAAACATATCCCAACTGAAACCTTCTGGTAGTTTCTCATCATCTTGATCGATAATGCGTGCTGCTTTGCCTTCAGATGATATGTAATCACTCCAGCTGAAATCTACCAAACATGCTCTTTTGGGATCTTTAATCTCTCTCCCATGAGCTGTCTGTGGTTCTTGGAATTGACCGACTTGTTGATAGATAGCTTTGCGGTAGTAATCATCTTTCCCAAATGGATTCTGTGCTCCGCTAGCTTCTCTTCCTTTGCACTCCCGTTTGAAATGACCTTTCTCCCTGCATCGAAAACAAGTAACTTTAGATTTATCAAAACCTAAAGTTGATACATGAGCATCTAGAAAGTCCTTTCTCCCAGTAATGGTTTTGAATTTCTCAGCTCGTCGAAGAACACTTGCGAGACACCATTTGATATCCATAAGTTCCATCTCTTCGGCGTCTATCTGATCGTAATCCTCTTTGGTAAGCATAGGATTGCCGATCCGACCAGCAACAAGACCTTCATAGGATAACAGTACTGAACCCAGAAGTGCCATATGGTCTTTAGCAGTGTCTTCAGAGAAGCTTTGACCTTCAGGAAGATTGAGAGCTATGTTGCATTGAATCACGTATCCATTTCCTGTTTTTGTACTCTGAGACTGAAAACTCGTGTTAGTCTCTTTCGGATTCACACTCGGAAACGATGAAAACCCGCTGCTATTCTTGTTCGAACCCTGATCAGCTTTCTCAGATGAATCACCAGCACTGAAAGCAGTTTGAATCTTCGGACTTCTTTCAGACTCAGTAGCTGGAATACTACCCCTGTAGTACATCTTCACATCCTGTTGACCACTCGGACTATTCATCCTCGCAATCTTCTGCTGTTCAAGATCCTGACTCTCAATTTTCTCTATAAACTGTGAGATTGTCAACCCATCATACACACCAGTATTCTTCAAGATCATCAAATACGTTCCCCACTCCTTTTGAGGTAACGCGTCCGCCAATTTATCCACCCATTCCTCACGACCTTTTTCAACACCCAACATAGATAAAGATCGCACCAAATGACAGTATCTCTCAATTAGCTTTTTAGTATCCTCTCCCGACAAACTACTAAACAAATCAAATTCTTTCTTTAGTAACGCTTTCTTGCTTTTGATCATGTTTTCGCTTCCCTCGAACTTGACCTTTAGTGCATCCCAAATTGACTTAGCAGTTTTGTCGTGCTGTAACAGGATGAATATATCTTCCTTTATTGCTTGCTGCAACAAACTAATCATCATTTTCTCGGCTCTATACATTGCTCGTTCTTGATCTGTAAACTCAGATATCTCCTTTTTAACATGTAATTCAGTTTCAGGCAACGTGTACTTTTTCAATATGCACTCCCATGATCTGAGATGATTTTCCTGAACCCAGTTTTCAAAGCGATCTTTCCACCCGTAGTATTCTTCAATACTCATCAGTTTCGGGGGTTTCTGAGTGGTTCCTGTCTCGTTTTCAAGATTCATGGCTTGAGCAATCGCAGCTGGTGATGACGGTGTTGCAAACGCATTGTAGAACTCGGAATCCATACTGATTTAACACGTTTTTCAAGGAAAATGACAAAAGAGCGAACCAACTCTGAACAAATAAGCGAACCAGAAAGATCCAAATAAGCGAACTAGAATTTTGCTTTGGAGTGGACCAGAAATTATGCTTTGGAGCGGACCAGAAATGAATAACTGTCTTTGGAGCGGACCAGAAATTATGCTTTGGAGCGGACCAGAAATTATGCGTTCGAGTGGACCAGAAATTGTTCGTTCGAGCGGACCAGAAATTGTTCGTTCGAGCGGACCAGAAATTGTTCGTTCGAGCGGACCAGAACTGTTCAAATGAGCGGACTAGAACTGTTCAAATGAGCGGACCAGATGATGTACAAATGAGCGGACCACTTGATGTACAAATGAGCGAACCAGAATGTTGTTTTGGAGCGAACTAGAATGTTGCACTAAGAGCGAACCAGACAACTCACTTTCGAACGAACCAGAACTAAAAACAGGAGCGAACCAGCATTACTTGTACGTTGAAGCGGACCAGAAACGCGAACCACATATCGAACATGTTTTGACTTGTTAAAACTTCGAATTTTGGCTTCAAACTTTCCAGGGTTTATCTCGATACTATTGCGCACAATCTGTGAAAATTTGAGCGAATTCCGACCGTGAAATCTTCCCGAATCAGTAAAAAAAGGTGTAGAAGTGAGAAGAAATGATGAAAAACAGCTACAATCTGCAGAAAACCTCCTCCCAAGCTCTGATACCACTTGTAGGATCATTTGTTGACCCGAACGAGTCGTTCAGAGGTTGTCTCTTGCGTTTCAGATGCGGAATAATAAGAAATGCAAGTAGAAGTAGCTTGTTCTTTCTCCTAACTGCTTGTTTTATTGATATGAAACGTTTTACAGCTCGATCTTCACACCGGCAGAGCTTCGGCGTGGAATTTCACACACATGTTATGAGATCCGTCCTAATGACCCCTATATATAGACTTTCTGGTTCGCTTATGTGACACATGTTCATATGAGCGGACCAGACATGTCCATATAAGCGGACCAGACTGACAAATAAGCGGACCAGACTCCCTATGTCCCTATGAGCGGACCAGACATGTAACACCTATACAGACTCCTGTTTTCTCGTAAAACGTGCCCTATGCTATACAATACGACGTAAGACCTGATCCTAGACACCTAGACGGAATCAACAGATGTAGTGCACCAACAATATACATGATAATATGACCCACTACCCTATTTTTATGGAGCCAAGTTAAAAAATCGTGGGACAGTTTTACCAATTTTTTGACGCCTTCAAAGTTCAAAACTACGTGTTATTATAAATGGTAAAACATTTATATACCAACTTTTTATTATGTTTAACTAGTATTAAGGCTCTGCGTTGCAGCGTTTGTTGTAAAACTGTGTCAATTAGTACCAATGCTATACCACTGTCAGCGACCACTAACACCAGAAAAGCTCATAAAAACAAATTAAATAAAAACTAAAAAAATAACTTCGAGCAAAAAACAGGCTTAAAATCTTTGAATCACGAACGCTTGTTGCAGAGAAATTAAACTGAAATGTAAAACATAGAAAAAAAATAATTAAGTCCATCCAGGACCCGCGCGTTGGTCAAACTTGTTAAATGGAGAAAAAGAGATGTGTTGCGACGGGCCAGTCAAACGGGAAAAAAATATACGAAAAAATGTTGAACCCCACATGCACGTTGCGGTGCATTAACTCACAAAATTTAGAACGAAACGAAAAACTTGGGAAAGATGATAAGTATGGTGGAACAAAATTGAAAATAAAAAAGAGTTGGGATTAAATTGCAAAAGATGAAAAACGTTTGGTTAAAAGTACAAAAACAAAGGGTCTAAATTGTAAAATTGAAATTATTTATTAATCTTAGATAAAGATAAGGATAAAAATAAATGATATCTATATATTAGTTACTAGTATTAATCCCCTGCGTTGCAGCGTTTGTCATAAAACTGTGCTAAGTAGTAGCAATACTATACCATTATTAGCGACCACCAACACCGGAAAAGCTTGTAAAAATAAAATAAATAAAAACGGGAAAAAAATAACGCCGAGCAAAAAGCATACGTAAAATCTTTGAATCACGTACGCTTATTGCTGAGAAACTAAACCGAAACATAAAACATAGAAAAAAATAACTAAGTCCATCCAGGAACCGCGTGTTGGACGGACTTGTCAAACGCATAAAAATAGATGTGACGCGACGGAACAGTCAAACGAGAAAAAATATACGAAAAAATGTTGAACCCCACAGCACGTTGCGGTGCGTTAACTCACAAAATTTAGAACGAAACGAAAAACTTAGGAAAGATGAAAAGTATGGTGGACCAAAATTAAAAATAAAAAAGAGTTTGGATTACATTGCAAAAGATGAAAAACTTTGGATTAAAAGTAAAAAAACAAAGAGTCTAAATTAGAAAATTAAAGTTATTAATTAATTTTAGATAAAAATAAGGATAAAAATAAGTGATATTTATATATTGGTTATTAATTAATATTAATATTAAAAGAAATTTGTTAAACAAATTTAAATAAAATTTATAAGGTTCAAGGAGAGAATGACATGTGTCATTATTATTTGGAGTCTTTTATTATAAGTTAGATTAATTAATATTGTAATTTGTAAATTCAAAACAAATTAACATTAAATGTTTTAGATTATGTTTTTATGTTTTCGATTTTTTTTTCCATTTTTTCCATTATTTATTAACATTTTTATGTTATTTGTTTTTCTCAGGCTTTAAAGCTTACATTTGTTCCAGGAGTCGACTATTTATTCCAGATTGTAATTATAACATGTTTTTTATGCTTCTTCTTTTTGTTTATGGTTATGAAATATTACTTTTAATTTTAATTCTGTATGTAGAACCGATTGTAACTGCAACATGAAGGTTTGTAACTGCAACATGGAGCTCTACTGAAATAATTATCAGTTGTCAAGACTGGCTACGTTGTCCGCGTTTCGTAGTATACGCACTGTGTTACGCAGTAACACGCGGTATGCACTCTATCAAGATAAGCGAAATCCTTCAGGAAGGAAAGATAGAAATTTTAAGTCATGACTTTTTTGCTAACCTCTTACCAATGAATCTAGCCGGATTCGATGTCGTATTAAGAATGGATTGGTTGGTTAAAGTCAAAGATGTCGTAATTACGCTTTGACTTTGTGATTAATCACTAACGGTCCATTTGTAAGTTTTATAGTAATTAGATCGTGGCCCTCAATATTAGTCCAAAAAGTCAATATCTTACCCTTCTAACTGCTTCTTCTATAAGGAATTTTCTATTTTAAATGGCTGAGATTTGATCCTAGCTTCATCCTACGGTTGAGATTGCTTTATGTTCTCATTAACTTTAATGGGAACATAAGAATATATAATATGCTTTTGAGAAGGATTAATAAAAGGGGAACTAGCCTGTAATAATCCCAACTAGATGTCATTGGTCATTGTCAGTCCCACCTTTAACTTATTTTTCCTCCATCAGTCCTCAGTTAAAAAAACTTAACAGAGTGAAGTTTTTTTTCCGAATTACAAACTGACGTATTAATGCTTTTGATCAGAACAAGGATACGAGTCTATTGATGTAAAACTTACTTCGAAAAGGTGCTCCAAAAGACTTGATTTTTGTTAATTGGAAGTTTAAACACCCGAATTAAAACACCGTTTTCATCGTTTGGAGTGCAATTTCAAGGCAAGTTTACTTCATTCGACTGTTATCCTCGTTCTGATCAAAAGCCCTAAAACGTGAGCTTGTAATTCAGAAAAAAAAACTTAACTCCATTAAGTTTTTTTAATTGAGTACCAGTGGAGGAAAAATAAGTGAAAGGTAGGACTATCATGAGGAATATTCAAAGGTGTGAGTGACAATGGCCAATGACGTTTAGTTGAGATTATTACAGCCTGTAATAATCTCAAAGGTGTGAGTGACAATGGCCAATGACGTTTAGTTGAGATTTTTACTAAGGGGAATTGGCCTGTAATTTACAGGCCAATTCCCCTTAGTAAAAACCGATTTTGAGAGGGTATATAAAAAGATTACAATTAAAAAAATGTAACTACCTAAAATAGTAGTATGTCGACTAAAATGACCTCTATAAAAGTAGAAATAAAAATATTTTACATTAAGTGATTGGTTATTTATAGTTATACTTATTATAATTATGTAGTTTTCTTATGAACTACCCCCTCTCTCTATATAGGGCTCGGTTCAAATGAGAACCATCACGAGTTGTGGGAACCGTGAGAACTTCTTCTTTCTACGTGAGTTGGGCCAAAATTTTTTTGCACAAACGTAGATAAAAATATTATAAACACATCTGTAAAAAAAATATCGAGTCGGAAGTTTTGACTGATGCAAGTTTTTTTTGCGCGCTGGTGTAAATTTTGGTACGAAGATAAATATTTTTTTCGCCTCATGTAAATGTGTGTATGCGGCATTTTTAATTTTTTTTTTTTTTGCTGAAACAAATGATTTTTTATGACTTTTGAGAAAAACAAATTTCCGAAAATCCTTTTGGATGACCTAGTCCTCACGGTTCTCACAACTTAAGGTAGTTTTCATTTTAACTCATCCCTATATATATAGAAACGGGATCAGGAGGAAACGCTCAAAAGTGTGAGAACGGTGAGAACGCATCCTGGCCCAACACGTGTCACGCGACATAGAGAAGGGCAGAGGGGCTTTTTTGTCCTTTCATATTTCTTTTTTTAAACGCGTGTCACATCCCGTTTCCATTTTTTTGGCGTTTAATAAATACGCAGCGTTTTATTGTTTGTAGATCAGGATCATAGTAAACATTTTGGCGTTTTAAGTATGTTTTGGCGTTTTTATTGTTTTTTTAAATCAGGATGCATGTATATGATGTAAAAAACATCAGTAATTTTCTTGATGTTTATTATATCAAGTAGGATTCAGGTCTATAATGTGACAGACAATTATGGCGTTTTGAAAAGATAAATTAATTCAGTTTTCCATGTAGTGGCTTTTAATATAATAAATGTTTGACAATAATGGTACCGTCTTTTTATTTTACTGTTTAGCAATTACTGTTTCGTTCAATTTCATCTATGAATTAGTGTTGATTTTTTCAGTAATACCTTGTTTGGCGATTTTGGCGTTTTATAGCAATATCGTGCTTTGCTAGCATCCGTTCTCTCAGTTTTCACACTATCAGGCGTTTTGGTGTTTTTGGCGTTTTATATTTTTTATTTTGTAAGTAGAGAATTAGATAATAAAATCAGAGAATTAGATAACAAACAATAGAAATTGAAAAAAAAAAAAAAAATTATAATCTAATTTCTCTTCCAAATCTTCACTGTTATCAGGCTCTTCTACTTTAACCTTTTTGGCGTTTTGAACCTGTTTTGAATACCTTATGTAGATCCTTATTTTCCTACATAACGTCCGTCTTCATTAAGGGGTAAAAGTGTCTTTTTCACTTCTTCTTTCCTGAATATTTGTCCATCTCATTCAGCAAAAGCTTATAGATATACCAACCTCATAGTAGAATCCATTCAGTGAAACTTCATTCAGAACAATACTCAATATAGAAGAAATGAGGTTCCGCGTCTGTGGCTTTTTTAAGTATCTTTTTTGGCATTTTAAAGTGAATGGTTTCTTGGAAAGATGGCGTTTATTTTTGGTGGTGTGATCAGTTGATTGTGCAGAGACGTCTTGTGACAACCCTCATAATTACATGTATCCGTACAATTAATTTATTTATTAAATTGTGCTTAATGATTGTGCAGAAAATTGACTAAATGGTCCTGAATGTTTTCTTAAGTGTTGGGAATTAATAGTGTCACAAAAAGTTACATAAAAGAGACTATACGGAACAACTTAGTACTTTAACGAACCGGTATCTAACCAAACAACCGGACATTACCCGGGACACCAAAATATTGCAAGAAACATTGTTTAATTATTTCTTAGCTAGTTATGATCCCCGTATACCATAACACCCACTAGAAATCTACTAACTAAAACATGTAACCTTATACTTGGATTTGAACTATCATTTACATACTTGCCATCAAAGTTTCATTTACCCCCCCCCCATATACAATTTACGGTCACATGAGGACCCCACCAAGATTTTCCCCAAATCTTCTCTTGATCCTTTATAATCCTCCTAAGATATGATGAAGATATTGTAAGATCTTATGTAGATTTCCTAGGGATCTTATCATGTGCTACAAGATAACATAAGATCACAAGCTTCACCCAACTCTCTCAATCTCTCCCTCTCTCTCTCTCGGCTCAACTTAGAACCGCCACCACCACCACCTTGTCACCACCATCATTCCATTTTAAAGCCTAATTCAAGTGCAAGAAGGTGATCCATGGAGCTTGGTGTTTGAAGATCTTAAAGAACCTTCATCCTTAGCTTTCATCCATCATTCTTCATCATCATTTTCTCTAGTGATCATCCCTAGCTTTGAGCTAGTTGTAAGTTCTTGATTAACCCTTGTTTACTTCTACTTTAATGGTTAAAAGATGTAGTATGTTGATTATAACTAGAACACTAAAAGACTTGAATCTTGAATCATGAGATGAAATATGATGATACATGATGAAATAATACTAATAAACTTGTAAATCCAAGAGTTCTAAATGACTTATTATCTGATGTTAGTCGTTGTTAGAAGGTGTTGTGATCATATGTGCATGTTTTAGTAACGTTTAAGCGATTAAAAGCATGCCGAGTAACATTTACAGCCAACTTCAGTTGTCTGTAAACGGACCGTTATAAATCAAAAAATTGATTTTCTGAAGTCTAAATTATGTGTTTTCGAAAAAAGAATCAAATGGCACTGGAATCATATTTTTTCAAGGTCGTTTACTATTTTTAAAGGTCCGTTTTGTACAGCAGCAAAAGCTGCGTTTTTACTGCAGAAAATGTGTGTTATGTTTTTCGTCATAACTTGAAATCTGTGTAGAATTAGCTCATGAAATTTGTACTGTAGATGACCACTGATGTCATTGTAATGTTCCAACAGGAATTTCATCAATCGGACTTATGATGAATTTTAAATGAATTATTCCGTGGACTGCAGTCAGAAAGTGACGAATCTGATTGCAGTCCGGTAAATGATTTTTTATAAAATATTGGTAATGAATTGGATACCAATATTTTCACAAAATAATATTTGGATCGTTTAAAACATTCTGTAAAAATTTGGGAATTTTTGGAGTAAGTTAACTATTTTATTAAAATTCCCGAAAACAGTCCAGTTTTGAATATTAAAGCTGAAACGACATAAGTAGTAATTTGCGTGTCTAAATGTCGGGTAGGCTATCTGAGAATGATCTAACGTGTTATATGTCAATGAAAGTGTTATGTGCAATATCGTATGTTTGTTTTTGAATGGGTATAGATGGGATGTTTATATGGGCGTGAAATGTTAACGTGAGTGCGTCCTATGTGATAGATGCGTGTAGGAACTTTGTGTTTTATTTAAAACTATTAACAAACTAAACGGTAATCATATTAGGACATGATTGACCAACCCTGACTGTTAGCTATTTTAAGAGTTCAACCGAGCAACCAAAGGTGAGTTCACACTCTTTCTAAGGCATGGGATTCCCGGTGGTTGGGAATGGGTTTAAGAACTAAAACGAAACCTGCATATCCTCCTTGGGTAGGATATGTACCGCCATCCTCCATGGGTAGGATGCCAATATTAATCCTGCGTATTCTCCTTGGGTAGAATACGTACGTTCGTCCTCCGTGGGTAGGACAACAACCTTAACCTACTAGACAAAACTCTATCATTAAGTCCCTTATTTTATATCGACTAAATCGCCGAGGCCGATGGCGAGCGGGTCATTAGTTAATGGCGCTATTAGGTTTGACAAACCTCACACCGTGCCGGTAGGACGGGCGTGTACTAATGGATCATGGCAAACAGTCAATGATGATAGACATTGACTTAGGGCACAACTTACTTTCGTCAGTAGTCGATATGGTAATGGTCTAGTGGTTCACATGGGGAAGCCCCCACTGATTATGGATATGGTTTGGGGAAAAACAAAGATACTGGTTAACTCGTGGTTTACGAAACAACTTATGGTTTCCAAAACAAACTTTTAAAACTAAACAACCAACTGTGAACTCGCTCAACTTTGTTGTTGACTCCTTGTTACATGCCTTACAGGTCGATTATGTATTTATGGAGCTTGCACAGGGAGGATTGGTCGTTGTGGGGACATGGGCTGTTGAGTTCCATGTTAATCATTTACACTTTATAAACTTATTGCTTATGTTTGGGTTTTATAATTTATGCTTCCGCTGTTAACTTAAAGTTGGTTACTTTCTTTTGGACACCAATTATATTGTGTTTGGTTTTATTTACTTAATTACGTTGTTCAATATGATTGGTGGCTTGATCCTGGTCATGTCACGCCTCCAAGCGGTGGTACTCCGCTTGTGGATTTTAGGGGTGTGACAGATTGGTATCAGAGCCATTGGTTATAGTGAACTTGGTTTTAAAAAGGGAAATGCTTTTTGACAAAACCAGACTATAACCTGTACAGTTCTCAACGATCCGCAACGACGCTTCGCTCCACGTGCAAGACAACACAATAGGTGGTATGAATTATGTTTATATTGTCTGTTTGATAGTTCACATAGTGCATTAGTTAACGTGATAACTGCTATTTGAACCCTGTGTGCTTACTCTCTTCTGTCATCCCACGCTTACGCACTTTCGCGACACTTTTCTCACTTACGTTTCTTCGTTATGAAGATCATGAGTGGACGTTTGAACTTGACTCAAGCCCAGCTGACGGCTCTAATCAACGAACGAGTGGCTGAGGCACTCGCAGCTGTCCCTGCAGGAGGTATAACCTGCCATATCAACCTATCTTAGGACGTTTAGATCCTACCCTCGCGAACCAACTCTTGTGCTTAACCTTGTCTTTTAATCTCGCGCCACAAGCCAACATGCTCAGCCTCCCGTATGTACGTTCAAAACATTCATGGATTGCCGACCTAGTACTTTCAGCGGCACAGAAGGAGCTGTAGGTCTTCTTCACTGGTTCGAGAAGATTGAGTCCGTTTTTTAGATGTGTGAATGCCCTGAAGCTCGTAGGGTGAAATTTGCTACTGGAACACTCGAAGGTGCTGCGTTAACCTGGTGGAAAACACAGGTTCAACTGCTAGGGCTGGTGGTTGCTAATGCCACCCCATGGAATGACTTCAAAGATTTGATCAAGGAAGAGTACTGTAGTCGTGACGACATCCACAAGCTAGAGGTGGAATTTTTCAATTTGAAGATGACGGGGTCTGAAATCGAGGCATACACAAAGAGATCAAACGAATTAGCTATCTTGTGTCCTACGATGGTGGATCCTCCTATCAAGCGTATCGAGCTATACCTTAAGGGTTTAGTGCCAGAAATTCAGAGCCACGTGACCTCAGCTAATCTTGGCACCATTCAGCAAATCATCCGGTTGGCACATCGTCTCACTGATCAGGCAGTTGAGCAGAACAAGCTGCCCAAGCGTATTAGCGCTACTACTACTCCTGATGCTCCCAGTGATAACAATCGCAAGTGGGATGGAAATTTGGGCAAGGGTTCTACTTCAGTTCAGTATCAGTCCCAGCAGCGAAAGACAGATGAGTAAAGAAGCCCCAGTCAGCAGTCTTCTGGGAATCAAGGTCAGGGTGGATACAGGGGAAATCACCCTAAGTGCAATCGATGTGATTTGCACCACAGTGGGCCATGCAACAAGGGTCGTTGTCAGAGATGTAACAAGCTGGGTCTTGAAGCCAAGGATTGCAGGAGCTCACGTCCTGCGAATCAGAATCGTCAACAGCAGCCACAAGCTCCACAGAATCAGCAGCAGCAACAACAGGGTAACAGGGGATGCTATCAGTGTGGTGCTGAAGGTCACTTCAAGAGAAACTGCCCCCAGTTGAACCAGAAATAGAACAACAACAACAATCAGGGGAACGGAAACAATAATGGGGGAAACAATGATGGCAATGGTGCCAGGGGACGTGCGTTCGTGATTGGGCAGGGTGAGGCAAGGAACGATCCCAACGTTGTGATGGGTAAGTTTCTTCTGGATGACTTCTTTGTTACTGTTTTATTCGATTCGGGTGCCGATACTAGTTATGTGTCCTTAAAAGTTAGTTAAATGCTTAAGCGCACCCCAACACTTTTGAACACCAAACACATGGTAGAGCTAGCAAACGGTAAAAGTTTTGAGGCCACACACATAGTTAAGGGTTGTAATCTTGTTCTTGCTGATCAGACCTTTTCTATCGACCTCATTCCTATCGTTCTGGGTAGGTTCGACGTTGTTATTGGGATGGATTGGTTATCTTATCAGCAAGCAGAAATTCTTTGCAACGAGAAGATTGTCCGCATCCCTCGTTCTGGTGAAGAACCCCTCGTGATTCGTGGTGACAAGAGTGGTGCAGTTGTAGGCATCATCTCTTTCCTTAAGGCCCAGAAGTGTTTGCGAAAGGGCCACACAACTATTTTAGCTCTCGCTACTGACGCATCAACGAAAGAGAAGAGAATTGAAGACATTCCTATTGTACGCGATTTTCCTGAGGAATTACCTGGTCTTCCGCCTCATCGTCAAGTCGAGTTTCAAATCGAGCTAACTCCTGGAGCAGCACCCATAGCCCGTGCGCCTTATCGGTTAGCCCCATCAGGACTAGAAGAATTGTCCACTTAATTGCAAGACCTCTTGGATAAGAGTTTTATTCGTCCTAGCTCTTCGCCCTGGGAGCTCCAGTCTTGTTTGTGAAGTAGAAAGACGGTACTTTCAGAATGTGTATTGACTATTGTGAACTCAACAAGGTGACTGTGAAGAATCGTTATCCCCTCCCACGTATTGATGACCTATTCGACCAGCTGCAAGGGTCGAGCTTCTACTCTAAGATTGACTTAAGATCGGGCTATCATCAGCTGAGAGTCCGAGATGAGGACATCTCCAAGACAGCATTCAGAACTCGCTACGGGCACTATGAGTTTCTGGTCATGCCTTTTAGATTAACAAACGCACCTGCGGTCTTCATGGATCTCATGAATCGAGTGTGCAAACCTTACCTGGATAAGTTCGTTATTGGTTTCATCGATGACATTCTGATCTATTCTAAGAGTCAGGAGGAACACGAGCAACATCTACGACTTATTCTGGAACTTCTTCGAGCAGAGCAGCTTTACGCCAAGTTTTTGAAATGCGACTTTTGGCTTCGTGAAGTACATTTCCTAGGCCACGTGGTAAATGAGGATGGGATTCATGTGGATCCATCCAAGGTTGACTCGATCAAGAACTGGCCTGCACCCCGTACACCAACAGAAATCCGCCAATTCTTGGGTTTGGCAGGTTATTACAGAAGGTTTATCAAGGATTTCTCAAAGATTGCGCAACCACTCACTTCACTGACTCAGAAGGGTGTTACCTATCGTTGGGGTGATGTACAGGAGTCCGCATTTCAGCACTTAAAGGAGAGACTTTGTAGTGCGCCTATTCTTTCGTTACCTGAAGGCACATATGATTTTGTGGTTTATTGTGACGCGTCCATACAAGGACTTGGTTGTGTGTTGATGCAACGAGATAAAGTCATTGCTTATGCATCACGCCAACTTAAAGTTCACGAAAGGAACTACACTACACACGATCTGGAGCTGGGAGCAGTTGTTTTCGCACTTAAGATATGGAGACATTTCCTGTACGGTACCAAGTGCACCATTTACACCGATCACAGGAGTCTCGAGCATATCTTCAAGCAAAAGGAGTTAAACATGCGACAACGTCGATGGGTCGAGCTCTTGAATGATTACGAATGTGCGATCAAGTACCATCCGGGCAAAGCCAATGTTGTGGCCGACGCCCTCAGTCGAAAGGACACTACACCTAAACGTGTGCGAGCGTTACAACTTACCATCCAATCTAGTCTTCCTACCCAGATACGAGATGCTCAGGTTGAAGCATTGAAAGTAGAGAACTTCAGGGCTGAGTCCTTACGAGGATCGAGGAAGCGATTAGAACAAAAGGAAGACGACGCCTACTATGTAACAAGGCGTATTTAGGTCCCACTTTACGGAAACTTACGCGAGCTTGTGATGGATGAAGCGTACAAGTCTCGTTACTCAGTACATCCTGGTTCAGATAAGATGTACCACGACTTAAAGACTACATATTGGTGGCCTAGCATGAAAGCCAACATAGCAACCTACGTCAGTAAATGTTTGACTTGTGCGAGAGTCAAGATTGAATATCAGAAACCATCAGGCCTACTCCAACAACCAGAGATCCCGAGATGGAAATGGGAGCAAATTTCCATGGATTTCGTTACTGGCCTGCCTAGATCTCAACGCGGAAATGACACTATTTGGGTGATAGTGGATCGATTGACCAAGTCTTCACATTTTGTGGCTATCAAGGAAACGGATAAGTTTTCTACTCTAGCAGACGTCTACCTAAAGGAAGTAGTATCAAGGCACGGAGTGCCAACCTCCATCATTTCTGATCGTGACTCACGTTTTACATCTGAGTTGTGGCAAACTATGCACAAGTCCTTTGGTTCTCGATTAGACATGAGCACGGCATATCATCCACAGACAGATGGGTAATCTGAACGCACCATCCAAACCCTTGAAGACATGCTTAGGGCATGTGTGATTGATTTTGGTAACGGCTGGGAGCGACATCTACCTCTAGTAGAATTTTCGTATAATAACAGCTACCACACCTGTATCCAGGCCGCTCCGTTTGAGGCATTGTACGGACGTAAATGCAGCTCACCTCTTTGTTGGGCAGAGGTTGGCGACAGTCAAATCACTGGCCCAAAACTTGTAGTAGATACAACCAAGAGGATTGCTCAGATACGACAACGAATGGCGGCAGCTCGTGACCGTCAGAAAAGCTACGCTGATAAGCGCAGGAAACCACTCGAGTTCCAGGTTGGGGATCGGGTGCTACTCAAAGTCTCACCTTGGAAAGGTGTAGTTCGTTTTGGCAAACGAGGCAAACTCAATCCACGTTATGTCGGACCGTTCAAAATCATTGAGAAAATTGGCAAAGTCGCTTATAAGTTGAATCTACCGGCAGAACTCAGCGGAATTCACAACGTATTCCATGTGTCGAATCTGAAGAAGTGTCTGTCAGATGAGACCCTCATAGTTCCTCTCAAGGAGCTCACTATCGACGATCAGCAGCGATTCGTCGAGGAACCAGTAGAGATTACTGATCGAGATGTTAAGATTCTCAAGCGTACCAGAATACCTCTTGTCGAGTTCGTTGGAACTCCCGTCGTGGCCCAGAGTATACCTGGGAACGAGAAGACCAAATGAAACACAAGTATCCCCAGTTGTTTGAGAAAAGTGCAACCACTACTGAGGCTGAAGCTACTGTGGAATTTCGGGAGGAAATTCTAAACCAACAGGGGGATGATGTGACACCCCAGGAAAACCAGGAAACTACGTAACTTAACTAGCTTCCTCAGTAACCACGTGCTAAATTTCGGGACGGAATTTTCTTAACAAGGGGAGAATGTGACAACCCTCATAATTACATGTATCCGTACAATTAATTAATATTAAATTGTGCTTAATGATTGTGCAGAAAATTGACTAAATGGTCCTGAATGTTTTCTTAAGTGTTGGGAATTAATAGTGTCACAAAAAGTTACATAAAAGACACAATACGGAACAACTTAGCACTTTAACGAACCGGTATCTAACCGAATAACCGGACATTACCCGGGACACCAAAATATTGCAAGAAACATTGTTTAATTATTTCTTGGCTAGTTATGATCCCCGTACACCATAACACCCACTAGAAATCTACTAACTAAAACATGTAACCTTATACTTGGATTTGAACTATTATTTACATACTTACCATCAAAGTTTCATTTAATCCCCCCCCCCCATATACAATTTACGGTCACATGAGGACCCCACCAAGATTTTCCCCAAATCTTCTCTTGATCCTTTATAATCCTCCTAAGATATGATGAAGATATTGTAAGATCTTATGTAGATTTCCTAGGGATCTTGTCATGTCCTACAAGATAACATAAGATCACAAGGTTCACCCAACTCCCTCAATCTCTCGGCTCTACTTAGAACCGCCACCACCACCACCTTGTCACCACCATCATTCCATTTTTAAGCCTAATTCAAGTGAAAGAAGGTGATCCATGGAGCTTGGTGTTTGAAGATCTTGAAGAACCTTCATCCTTAGCTTTCATCCATCATTCTTCATCATCATTTTCTCTAGTGATCTTCCCTAGCTTTGAGCTAGTTGTAAGTTCTTGATTAACCCTTGTTTACTTCTACTTTAATGGTTAAAAGATGTAGTATGTTGATTATAACTAGAACACTAAAAGACTTGAATCTTGAATCTTGAATCATGAGATGAAATATGATGATACATGATGAAATAATACTAGTAAACTTGTAAATCCAAGAGTTGTAAATGACTTATTATCTTATGTTAGTCGTTGTTAGAAGGTGTTGTGATCATATGTGCGTGTTTTAGTAACGTTTAAGCGATTAACAACATGCTGAGTAACATTTACAGCCAACTTCAGTTTGCTGTAAACGGACCGTTATAAGTTGAAAAATTGATTTTCTGAAGTCTAAATTATGTGTTTTAGAATAACGAATCAAATGGAACTGGAATCATATTTTTTCGAGGTCGTTTACTATTTTTAAAGGTCCGTTTTGTACAGCAGCAAAAGCTGCATTTTTACTGCAGAAAATGTGTGTTATGTTTTTCATCATAACTTGAAATCTGTGTAGAATTAGCTCATGAAATTTGTACTGTAGATGACCACTGATGTCGTTGTAATGCTCCAACTAGAATTTTATCAATCGGACTTACGATGAATTTTAAATGAATTATTTCGTGTACTGCAGTCAGAAAGTGACGGATCTGATTGCAGTCCGGTAAATGATTTTTTATAAAATATTGGTAATGAACGGGATCCCGATATTTTAACACATTAATATTTGGATCGTTTGAAACATTCTGTAAAAATTTGGGAATTTTTGGAGTAAGTTAACTATTTTATTAAAATTTCCGAACACAGTTCAGTTTTGAATATTAAAGCTGAAACGACATACGTAGTAATTTGCGTGTCTAAATGTCGGGTAGGCTATCTGAGAATGATCTAACGTGTTATATGTCAATGAAAGTGTTATGTGCAATATCGTATGTTTGCTTTTGAATCGGTATAGATGGGATGTTTATATGGGCGTGAAATGTTAACGTGAGTGCGTGCTATGTGATAGATGCGTGTAGGAACTTTGTGTTTTATTTAAAACTATTAACAAACTAAATGGTAATCATATTAGGACATGATTGACCAACCCTGACCGTTAGCTATTTTAAGAGTTTAACCGAGCAACCAAAGGTGAGTTCACACTCTTTCTAAGGCATGGGATTCCCGGTGGTTGGGAATGGGTTAAAGAACTAAAACGGAACCTGCATATCCTCCTTGGGTAGGATATGTACCGCCATCCTCCATGGGTAGGATGCAAATATTAATCCTGCATATTCTCCTTGGGTAGAATACGTACGTTCGTCCTCCATGGGTAGGACAACAACCTTAACTTACTAGACAAAACTCTATCATTAAGTCCCTCATTTTATATCGACTTAATCGCCGAGGCCGATGGCGAGCGGGTCATTAGTTAATAGCGCTATTAGGTTTGACAAACCTCACACCGTGCTGGTAGGACGGGCGTGTACTAATGGATCATGGCAAACAGTCAATGATGATAGACATTGACTTAGGGCACAACTTACTTTCGTCAGTAGTCGATATGGTAACGGTCTAGTGGTTCACATTGGGAAGCCCCCACTGATTATGGATATGGTTTGGGGAAAAACAAAGATACTGGTTAACTCGTGGTTTACGAAACAACTTATGGTTTCCAAAACAAACTTTTAAAACTAAACAACCAACTGTGAACTCGCTCAACTTTGTTGTTGACTCCTTGTTACATGCCTTGCAGGTCGATTAGGTATTTATGGAGCTTGCACAGGGAGGAGTGGTCGTTGTGGGGACATGGGCTGTTGAGTTCCATGTTAATCATTTACACTTTATAAACTTATTGCTTATGTTTGGGTTTTACAATTTATGTTTCCGCTGTTAACTTAAAGTTGGTTACTTTCTTTTGGACACCAATTATATTGTGTTTGGTTTTATTTACATAATTACGTTGTTCAATATGATTGGTGGCTTAATCCTGGTCATGTCACGCCTCCAAGCGGTGGTACTCCGCTTGTGGATTTTGGAGGTGTGACACGTCTCTCTTATAGGATGTTTTTGGCGCGTAGTTTAGGCGGGATTTTTATTTATAATAAATGATATTAATAAAGTAGCCGTCTTTTCGGTTACTGTGTGTATTTTTTACTGTTTTTGTTCAGCTTTTTATGAGCTTTTCTGGTCATAGACATTCCATCTTCCAACTTTGGCCTTTTTTTAATGGCTTTAAGTAGTTTTTGGCCCTTTTTTTTTTTTTTCCAATTTTAGCTTTTAATAATACTTCTCCAAATTACTTTTATTATAGGTTGGGAGTTTTTGGCGTTTTACTGCATTATGGCGTTTCCCAATCTTTATGACTTTTTGGCTCTTTATTAAACTTTTTTTATTCTTAGTCGAAATATACATAACAAACAACAGAAAAGGAAAATTAAACAACTGAAAATAGAAACAATTCATCTTCCAAATCTTCACTGTCATCAGTCTCTTTCTTCTTTGAAACATGTTCACTGGTGGTTTGGCTTTGTCATGCTTGTGTTTTTGTGGCCGTTTGGAAAGAAAATATGACTTGAGTTTTTTGTTTGAATATGTATCTTCAAAGCACTCATCAGTGTCATTCGTCTATTCATGCTAATATATTATTCATCAATAATAAAACACAAAAACTGACATAAGTCTGACACCAGTATCTTTTTCTTGAAGTTTTGTCCATCTCATTCAGCAAAATGTTATTTGAGTCACAGCAACTCAGGAAAGAATGCATTCTCCGAAACTTCGCGTAGAACAATATTGAATATACAAGAAACGTTTTTTGGCATTTTTGGCGTTTTACTGAGGAAATAGTGTATCTGAAAGAAACGTCTTTTTTTTTGGAAATTTTTAATATTTGAGAGATTTGGCGTTTTCTAATATGATTGGTATATAGTAAAATATGGTGTTTTTTAGTAGGTGTGTTTGATGTTTTGGAATTTTTGGCGTTGTAAGATGAATGTTATATAGTAGAAAATATGGCGTTTTCAGGTTGGGGGAGCTGTGTTCTTATGTATGAGAATGTTTTGTTTATATAGGGATGTGTTTTGGCTAGTAATGGCGTTTTATTCATTACTTTGGCGTTTTGGTATAGAAGTGTAAAGACCTTATTACCTTAATGAAGCGCGTCCACTCAATAGAATTTGTGTTATTTACGAAAAAGCCACCGCGCTAATCTAGTCCATAGATTGTTTTGATCGAACGATTCATAAGCGTTCTCACCGTTCTCACATTTTTCACAATTTTCTCTAAATCCTGACCCTATATATATATATATATATATATATATATATATATAGGGTGGGAGTTGGCTACAAAGTTCATTTTTCCTACAAAGTGTAAAAAGTGATAAAACACCATAATATCAACCATAAAACACACTCAAACCCACAAATAACATAGTTAAGATTACTAAAACATCATATTTGTGGGTTTTGTGTTGTGTTTTGGATCATAAGGCTTCGATTATCGAATGACTAACATTAGTGTGTTTTATGTTGATTATCATGTTGTGTTTTATATTCATAGTTGTACGATGATGTATTTGAAGTTTTTAAGGACTGTTAGGGTTTGGATATTGTGTTATAGTGATATTCACTATGTTATTTGTGGGTTTTGAGTGTGTTTTATGGCTAAAATTGTGGTGTTTTATGACTTTGTACACTTTGTAGGAAAAATGGACTTTGTAGCCGAACCCCACCCTATATATATATATATATATATATATATATATATATATATATATATATATATATATATATATATATATATATATATATATATATATATATATATATCAGATAAAAAAGAGTCAAGTCTAAGAAGAGCTAGAGCTTAAAAAACTATTATTTATTCAAACTCAAACTTTAAAGTTGGAGCTCAAGATGCAAACTCAGTTGTTTAGCTCGATTTTCGCTCATTTACATCTCTCTTCGTGTTATTTGGATAAAATGTATAGAATGACATAATTACCCTTGATCCATATATTTAGTTTGTTGGAACGACGTCAAAGTATACTTGCACATTCAAGAATCAAGACCGCCTAAAGTTGGATACTTCCATATAATCATGTTATCAAATGGAATGTATGCTAGCACTATTAAGGTGTGTTGATACGATGTTCCTTTACATGTTATTGAGGATTCAAGTTTCTTGACGAACATCATGTATGAGAGTAAAATTATAGAGTGTGTGGTTTGTTGTTAAAAAAATATAGTTATGGGTCCCAAAAGTATTTTTTGGGTAAATTTTTTAACTTAAAATTTGTTTTTTTATCCATTGCTAAGACACGTCTAACGTGCACACAAATCCCAACACTAGAAAATCCTAAAAAGTAGGTACCGGTATAGGTACCGAATATACCCGGTACGGTGCGGTTCGGTACCGGTATTTGAGGGTAAAAACCGGTACCGGACAAGACCGTTACCGAAAATATCAAAAGTCAATACCGAATTGGTACCGAAAATGTACCCGGTTCGGTAAATTCGGTACCAGTACCGGGTTCCATTTGCTCATCCCTAATAACAACTTTCAAGATAGGGATGGCAAAAAAGCTAAAGCCCGACGGGTATACCCGAAACCCGAAACATACGGGCCGGGTATACCCGAAGCGCAATGGGTATGGGCCGGGTACGGGCTTTAAAAAGAAAAAAATCGGGTACGGGTATGGGATTTGGTGATACCCGCCCGATACCCGGCCCATTTACCCGAATAATACCCGAAAGTATCATATTATAGATTTCCATATATATATATATATATATATATATATATATATATAGGGTGGGGTTTGGCTACAAAGTCCATTTTTCCTACAAAGTGTACGAAGTCATAAAACACCACAATTTCAACCATAAAACACACTCAAAACCCATAAATAACATAGTGAAAATCACTAAAACACAATATCCAAACCTTAACATTTCATAAAAACTTCAAACACACCATCGTAGAACTATGAATATAAAACACATTATGATGATCATCATAAAACACACTAATGTTATTCATTCGAAAATCAAAGCCTTATCATCCAAAACACAACACAAAACCAACAAATATGATGTTTTAGTAATCTTCACTTTGTTATTTGTGGGGTTTGAGTGTGTTTTATGGCTGAAATTGTGGTGTTTTATAACTTTGTATACTTTGTAGGAAAAATAGACTTTGTAGCGAACTCCCACCCTATATATATATATATATATATAAACTTAGTACATGTACTTATTACCTTCTCTATAGTCATATATGGATATGTATTTGGCAAGTGCTTAGTGAACAAATAACTTATTTTTGAGCATGTATATTGGATATGGAAGCTATCACCCTTTATTATGTGAAGGTTTATGCAATTAGGTGGTCCTGATAAAATTACTTAATTAAGTAATCGTTTTGATTTAGTTTGGTATATGTGGTCTGAATATGATATGTAAGTTATTAATCATATTTTCATTTGTGATAGTCATTAAAATAGTAAATTATATAAACATCAAAGTAAAAATTGCACATTTGTACAAACGGGTATTTTTACGAAACTAACGGGTATACCCGATACTTGACGGGTAGTTACCCGACAAATACCTGACGGGTAATGGGCCGGGTATGGGACAAAGAATTACAATCGGGTATGGGCCTAGGATTACCAATATCCGGCACAAGCCCGGCCCATTGCCATTCCTGCTTCAAGATCCAAACTTCTCAATCGGAGTTTAGAATATTTTTTTAACTAACATGAAGTATGTAGCTGAAAAAATATTTGATACCAGGTAGAAGTCGAAAAGTGCAATTTGTAAACCCAACATTTCAAAGGGACAGTTTTAATAGTTGATATATTTTAAAGAGACATTCAATAAATATCAATTATTCATAAGGCTAAAACTTAGGTTCAGTACAGATGCCTTCAAAACAAAATTAAGAACATTTGAAAAGTCCACGACACATATGAGTGTAAAAGACGACATCAAAATATAATTCAAGTATAACATTACACAAATACATGATACGTTGTAGTTAAGCACCCATCCATATATGCAAACAGATATGAAAACTGGTTGTCCACGCATGACCTAAACATGTACAACAAACTCGTTAGCGTAATGCTAAGTACAAATCCATATGATAACTACAATGTTTAAAAACTATTACAAAAAACGGTTTAGCATTCAAATTTTGGGTCCATATATTGTAAGGTTATGAGCCATACAATACTTCATTGTGACCTCTACTTCATACATCATATAGTTAGCCAAAGGTAGGTGTAGAACATGCAAAAGTGTACGTTCTATGTACCCTCGCATTATGCTTACTATCAATCGGGGCTTTATTAAAAATGGAATTGAGATTCCAATAAATGTAAACATTTATTGAGATTAATTTGACAACCAAACACATCAAAAATGTGTTTGGGTGCCGGGGTGATGAATTCCAATTCATTTGACAACCAAACACATCAAAAATGGAATTGAGATTCCAATTCCTTCAAATTCTAATTTCTATACAAACTCAATTCTAATTCCAAAACATTCCGCCAACCAAACGCACATCCATGCTTATCTTTAGCCAATTAAACACGTCTTAAATGAAATTAATTTTAATTCAAATTTCTACGAATTTTCTGAACGATTATAAATCTTCACTATTCTAAATGTGACATAAGAAAAGAAAAGTAGATAAAACTTACAGGAAAGTTCTCCTTGTTTCTTCAAGCAGACTTAATGGTAAAGATGGTCTGAACTACGGTTAGAACAAATAGGATGATTCCAGCAACTAGAGCAATCATATTCCATGGACTGCTAAAGTAAGTCCTCTTCATATTTGCTATATTTTTTGGCCAATAAGCATTACAATACTCACTCAATTTTACCCATTGTTCTTCGTAAAAGAAATCCACCACTAAGACTCGTTTGTTCACGTTGTTGATGATATTAGCAGCTTCATCATTAGAACCCATAAGGTTGACAAGGACTCCGGAGTCTACCAGCTTTTTAACATCTTCTTGAGTATCCACTAGCATATTCATGGCATAAGCATATGATGTAAAATAACTATGAGTTCGACCTGACTGCTCGTAGGCAATGAGATTTCTTAAAACGATCTCAGTGGAATCATCCATCTTTAATACTGGAATTCTAAGAGTAGGCTTACTCAAAGACCCAAAAAAACACAGAAACATATATAATTCCACTTTCATCCCCATAAGCCATGTTGGATCTTTGTTAGGTTTGAAGTTCACCCCTGCCCTATCTAGATTCACAACCGAAGGGATTGTTGACTTGGGATTCATACCTTTTTTAATGTTATCTGGAGGCTTGTAGCATTGATGTAGAAGGCTAAGAATATGATGAGTATTATTAACCGATATATTATCCATATTTATATCTTCTGTAAAGATGTTGACATAAGCTAG
This sequence comes from Helianthus tuberosus, assembly GCA_030545235.1. Taxonomy (NCBI): domain Eukaryota; kingdom Viridiplantae; phylum Streptophyta; class Magnoliopsida; order Asterales; family Asteraceae; genus Helianthus; species Helianthus tuberosus. The sequence goes on from CM060351.1 coordinate 173,801,329, forward strand.
AACTGGATAGATAAGTTCAAGAAGGGAGTCATTAGGACTGAATTCCAATACCGTGCACTGAAATATTTCATCAAGAATAAAGAAAGGGATCTGGTTTTCTATCAATATCAAATCAAAAAATATGACATGGTGTTGCAATTCTCCTTCTTCTTCTTCTTCATTCAAAAACTTGAACAAGAATTCAAGTATGAAACAAGCATCCATAATCATCATGTCGACAATTTCGATATCACCATAGGCCTTCATCCAAACATAACAAGCCTTGATTTTTTCCATTGAAGTGTACACCTTCTCTACACATAATTTCAGTATTTCCTCTTGTGGGGAATTGGCACGTCGCATTAGGTCAATTAGATAACTTGTTTTCCGCACTTCAAATGCTTGCACTTTCTCATCTTCTCTGTGCAAAGGTCCAATAGAGACCACCTGAGGGTTGAAAGAACTTGGGCTCATATCACGTAGTGTAGGAGGTGCCATGTAAATTGATGGTGAAAATTGGCTCTCTTCTTTTTTGACACGACAAAGAAGACGTTGAACGACACTGTCTTGAATCATGTTTGTCTCTCCCACCATAGTGCTCAACATGATCTCTAAACAAGTGACAAAGCGAGCAATGCACATCCACCAACGGATTAATAAACGTGTTGTATTCTACTTGTACTAAAATTAAGGTGTTTAAATCTAAAGTTTAAAAAATAAACAAAAAATCAAGTTAAAACCTGTTACAACTTTATTACAACCCCCACATAACATGTCTTGACCCATTACGATATTATAAACCAGTTTATAGACCCGCGTATTACACGAGTTTTTACAATATAAATGATATAGTTATATAATCTTTAAAAAAAACTTTATATTACTAACGACCTATGTTAATTAGTAAAATTTATATAAACGAATTTCTATTACAATATAATGGTTCACACAACTAACTTGAATCTATCACAAAAACTGACTCATCTTAATTAGTAATACTGAAATACCATGATAGTTGTGTATTACAAAGGTTGAATACTGAAAAACATGTAATAAACAAATTTATATATTATTAATATGAATGAAATTATGTATTACGTTACATATAAGAATGTATAAATAATAATAATTTTTATCATTGTTTATCTTTTAAATATAACTTTTATTTAAAATAAATCTTTAAGACCTCAATTATGTTTACAAAATTCATTATTTAAGTTGTTCTTTTTCTCTTTATTGGTAAAAATCCAATTTTATTGGTATGACATAAATTAGATTTGTTATTCTTACTGATAATTGTTATGCGAATTTAATTAATAAATAGTATTTGTAAAGTTACCATATAAGTTAAAGATTTACATATGATGAATAAATCAAATCATTATTAAAGGTTAATTAACTATGTCACAAATGGGTATAAAATGAAATTAATATATTTCTTAGCTCTATTAAATTGAAAACACATCATAAATCAATGTAGCTACAAATCTTAATATTATCTCATCTATAAAACTTCAAAATGTTAAGTTCTCTCCATTTATCATTTTAAAACCAAATTCAATAAAATTTTAGTCTTCTTGCGAGATAGTCCTCTGGTTAGTTACTCTTTTTTAGCTTTCATTTATATGTTAGAAAAACTCATATATTGATTTTATAGATAATCTCATATATGGATAACAATTTTTTTTCTTTTGTAATTTAAACTATTTTATTTTAAGACGTACCAAAATCATAGTTTTAAATATTATAGATCACTTATGTATATTTTTTAATCATAAATTAGAAATAGATGTTAATTATTATATATATTATTTATGAATTATCATAAATTAGAATTAGATATTAATTGTTATATATTATTATATATTATAAATGAACTAAAGATGAAAATGCCATGTGACATTAATTGGAAGGATGTTAGAGGAGAAAATGTCATGTGGCATTAGAGGTATTATTTTACAAGTATTAGATTAGCAAGATGTTTGTGCTTCTTGGAATGTACTCCAAGCATAGGGAGTATTTCAAAAAATATTTTTGCTTTTTCACTTCTAACCCAAGGTTTTCATTCTTTGCATTTTAACCTTTTTGTTCTTACTTTAAAACCAAAACTTTTCAACTTTTGCAATTTAACCCCAATACATTTTTATTTTCAACTTTGATCCATGTATTTTTCATCTTTTGCAAATTTTTCGTTTTTCGTTTCGTTCTAATTTTGCTAGTAAACACGCCGTACGTACGTGTGGGTTTCAAAGCTTTTTCGACTATTTTTTCCTGTTTGATAGGACTGTCACAACGTGTCTTTTTTTCAATGTTTGACAGGTTCATCGCAACACGCGTGGTCTTAGATCGACTTAGTTAGTCTTTTCTATTTTTACATTTCAGTCTAATTTATTTGCATTAACATGTCGCAACGGACATACGTGGTTCGACGATTTTACGTATGCTTTTCCTTCGGTGTTATTTTTTCCTTTTTATTTATTTTTTGCAACCTTTTCCGGTGTTGTTGGTCGATGGTATTGTGTAGCATTGGTGCTACTTGGCACGGTCTATGCCCCCCCGCCGCAACACGGGGGCACTTAATCCTAGTTTAAAACTTTTTTACAACCTATTTATAAACCGTTGAGCCGTTTAATTAGAATCTGTACAATTTTATTACAAACCACCAAATGGTTCAAATTAAATAACGAATTACGTTGATCGTGTTCATGTTATGGGTTAAAGTGTCAGGAATAAGATTAATATTTTCAACATTAATATAGGGTTATCTTGAGAACGCTAAATGTTGCGAGAACCGTGAGAACGAATAAAAACAAATCAAAATCAATTTTTTAATACAAACCTCGTTTTAATTAAAATATAACATCAAAAAAAGAATTTACAACATCAAATAGTCAATTTCTCATCTCAAAATCGCGCTTAGGCCCTTCCATGCCACACACACCACACCAACCCCCGCGTTGTTGATGGCGTTGTGGACGGGGCTTGAGATTTCCCACCGACGTTAATGATAAATGGGCGTTGACATGGCATGTTGTTATTTGTAACACCTCGAAAAATCACGTCCAATGGTGTATTGACACGTGTAATAAACCCTAATAAAGTCAAACCTTGAATTTAAGGGACTAATTTTTCGAAAAATCGAAAAACATTAATTATAAAAGAACTGGAAGTATTGACATATCTAAAATAAGTTTCTAAATAACCTGCTACGGTTTTATATTCACAAATGAGCCACTTGTTGATCAAGTGTAGCCGTTTGCATAATTAATTGAAAGTTTGCGCAATGAAGGGTTAAAAGCGTCAACATGTTAATTCTTACCTCTGAGTGACCTTTTAACAAACCGGGAGCTTCATGATATTTGATCATACTCTCGGGAATGCCAAAGATTGGCCATCTAAGGTTTTTATGCCTATAAGTAAAGTTACGCGCAACTTTGCAAGTAGAGGGGCTAAAAGTTTCAATATGTTTAATTACACCTCTGAATGACCTTTTAGCAAACCCGAAGCATCATGATGATTAATAATACTTCCAAGAATGCCTAATGTGGATTAGATGAGGCTTCGATGATATTAAATGATGAGATGCGCAAGTTTGCGCAATAGAGGGACCTAAAGCGTCAACTTTTGAATCTACGCCTTTCGGTGACCATTTAAGCGAACGGGAGCGTAGTAACATTTATGTATATGCTTGGGAATGATCAATATGGGCCATGGAAGGCTTGGATATCATTAAACAGCATTTCGCGCTACTTTTGCGCAATTAAAGGACTATTTGCGTCAAACGGCAAAAGTATGCCGATTCGTAGGGTATCGAACCTTCGGGAATATGACCGTGACTTAAAAATACCCTAATTATACTTTATATAGCTTAGATATAGGCTTAGAGGTGTTTGGTGCGCAAAAATAAACTTTTAAGTCATCCAGGGACTAAAAGTGTCAAAAAGTGCACAAGTTTGCATTTTCGCGCATATCTTCCATTCGGTATATCTCCGAACACCCAAAAATTTATGTAAGCACTAAAATATTTTATTTTAGTGTTTGGATTGATAAAACCCCTTTCGTCGCGTAATTTGGTTCGTTTTTAGCGTCGGTTCGTGTTTCGTCGTAATTAGACGCACAACGTGATCGTACGGCCAAACGAACCGACATCCGACATGTTTTTGAACATGTTTCATGTCCCCTATGTTTAAACATCATAATGGAGCCTTAAAATAGCTTAACGGGCCTTAAACGGGCCAAACGTGACCTTAAAAGCTCACAGGGACCAAATCTGCCAATTCTGGAACTTTGTTTGCTGTTGTGGACCTGCAGGCGGGCCGCGTAACATGCCTGGGTTTCTTACGCGGGGCGTGTGAGTCTACCAGAACTGCAGAATGTGGTTTACAGCCCATTACAGCCTGTTCCAGCATGATTCCAGCCTTTGCACATGGTATTTCTTCAATCCTTAGGCGCCCCTAGCATTAGAAAACCATGTGTATGAGGTGTACGGTCCAGATCAAGGCTCGTTTATCGAGGAACGATCTTAACGGTCCTCCAAATCCTATAAATACCCTTGATCTTACCCTCATTTCACTCCATGATCTGAATTGTTCTAAGTTGGAGCTCTTGTGCTTCATACCTGAACATCCTAGATCATTTCCATCCTTGCTTGGACCTTTTGTAACTGTCCTTTTCATGCTTAGTTTAATTGTTTAGCGTTTATGGCCGAAAAGTCAAGCGTTTCGACGAACGCTTTGACTTTTAAACGGTTGAGTCACGGTTCGCAACGAACATGGCTACGTGACCGTAATTAGGTAGGTGATTAACCCTCAAAAGGGCGCCTCCTAGTTACCACGATTACTTAGTTAAATTGTCGGGTCAAATAAAAGTCAAACGGGTTAGTTTTAAATAAATTACATAACTATTAATATAAAAGCCATAAAATCAGTTTTCTCACTTTAATAACTTGCTAAATATTAGTTGAACATGCCTAAGCATGATTCAACCCGACAATTCTAAGTATAGGCTCGGTTCGGAACCGAAAGTCGCAAAAGTTGACTTTTGCTTTGACTTTCAGTTCTGACCCGATTTAGTTTATTTTAGATATGCCTTAGGATTCCATTAGGACCATATTATAGGTTAGTATAACCCTCTGAGGTTATACAACTTGGTTCCATAGAAATCCTAGTCCATGCATGTTTCCGTTAAATGCCTAAATGTTGACCGTTATGCCCTTTTGACCATAAAACGAGAATTTTGAAAATGTGAGATGACAATAATCTTTATTACTGATATATAAAATTGTCCCTAAAATTTGACATCAGTTTGAGGTCTAGATTAGGAGTTATGCTCATTAACGTAAAAGAAAAGCTTTTTATTAATTAAACGGCATAATTAGCATATATCCTATCTAAACCCAATTTTCGATACCAAAAATTTTACCTACTGATATAAAATAATATTTTGGGATTTTTAAAGATTTTTATTTATTTTTAGGCTGAGCATAACATAGGGTTCTAGCTTAAATTCGGTAATTGTCGGTTTTGCCCTTTTGGCCTATAAAATGAGTTTTACATAATATTTTGATACCAAACTTTTTGCTACTGATTTTATATCATAAATAAAATATTTTGAACTTTATAAACTGATCAAAAACTCAGATTTCCTATTTAAACCCGAAAATCGCTTAAAACCGAATTTTACGCGTTTTAAGCACATAATATGAGTTAAAACTATTTTTGGCATATGAAACTTAATACCTACTGATGTTTTAAGTAAATTTATATATTTTAACAATAAAGAAAAGTTTTAAACTCAGAACTCTGATTTTGACCTTATAAGCTTATGTGAAATTACCAAAATGCCCCTACGGCGCATAGTTTGGTTTTAAATGATAAATTTCACATATATTTAGTACCCTACTGTTATAACTTATTAAATTAAGTATATTTACTAAATAAATCAGACCTGGAACTCAGAATAATCACTACGTCAAAACTGAGCTTTAGCCACATTTTTTCCAAACCGCCATGCCACACATTTGAAAAAATGTGTGACTAAAGGTCATTTATAACATTTTAAAACACCTTTAGCCACACATTTTTATTATTAATGTGACCATTGTATACCAGTTCAAAACCTTAGCCACACTTTTAGAAAAATAATGTGACATTTATTTGCCACAACTCTAAATTAGTGGCCAGATGTGATCTATGGCCACATATTTTTGTTTCAAGTGACTAAAAACACATATATTTGACACCTTTAGCCACACTTTAAGAAAAAATTGTGACATTTATTAGCCACACGAACAAAGTGTGTCTAAATGTGATCTACGATCTCAATATTTGTTTTCATGTGACCAATAGCATATGTATTAAAAACCTTTAGCCACACTTTTAAAAAAAATTGTGACACTTATTAGCCACACTAGAAAAGTGTGACCAAATTTGATTTACGGCCAAAATACCCCTACGGGGCATAAATTGGTTTTAAATTCGTTTTGGGCATAATGGAAGATATCTTACTGATGTCACAACATATTTAAGGCATGTTAACTTAGGAAACCTGTATATGGATCTTATGGTTAACCGTTACGCATCCTTCGAGTTCGGTTCGGTTTATGTAACTAGTTTGCGTAAATTGACCGAAACAGGTCAAACCTTATCGTTTTTATCTCAAAATCCAGAATGTGTTTAGTTTATCCTTATTATACAAGTATACAAGCTTGTTGGGTCTAAACCACATTCTAAACAGGTCATCGCTTGATCATGCGTTTGAATCGTATCCTCTTTTAAAACTAACCGGTCTAAGCATAGGCTTAATTAAGACCCGTTAGGAATCTAAGAGGTTATTAACAAACCTTCGTTCCAGATTTAGGAGCCCAGTAAAAGCTATCTGTACTTGCTGATTTGATACGGCTGGGATTGAATTTATATTTAGCTCAGGTAAATACTTTTAACTTATTTTCCCTTATACGGCTTGGGGTACGGTATATAAAATACCGCTTGGTCGGGCATTGAATCTTTAATCGAATAGAGGTTATGTCACACCCCCAAAATCCACACGCGGAGTATCACCGCTTGGAGGCGCGACTGACCAGGATCAAGCCACCAATCATATTGAACAAGTAGATAAGTAAACATAACTCAACAAACCAATATGAAAGGTGTTCAAAACCAAAGCATAGTTACGTGTTTAGCGGAAGCATAATTTGTAAAACCTATAGCAAATATTAAATATGAATAAGGTAAAGTCTAAAGCATGGCACACAACGCCATGTCCCACAACGACCGTTCCTCCCTGTGCAAGCTCCATGGGTACCTAATGACCTGCAAGGCATGTAGCAACGAATCAACAACAAAGTTGAGCGAGTTCACAGATAATTGTTTGGTTAAAGTATTCATTTCATAAATCGTATATATTCGTTTTGTAAACCATGTATCGCGTTAATCCTTGCTGCCAGTCCAGGCATGCGTGCGATGATTAGTGGGGGCTTCCCATGTGTTACAAGACCACGCGTATCGACTGCTACGAAAATATAAGAGGTGCCCTAAGTCAATGTCTATCAGCATTGACCCTTTGCCCATAGTCCATTAGTACACGCCCGTCCGACTGGCACGGTGTGAGGTTTGTTAAACCTAATAGCGCTATTAACTAATGACCCGCTCGCCCTAGGCCTCGGCGATTAAGTCGATAATTGAGGGACTTCCTTTGATAGAGGTGATGGTCTTAAGATCGTGTACGTAGGCTTTACGTACGTGCCCTTCAACCGAGGACAGTAATAAGTAGTTTAATAGTAATGGTTGTACGAGTAGTTATCCAATCCCATTCCCAAACCCTGGGAATCCCATGCCTTGGCTAGTGTGAACTCACCTTGGTTTGCTCGGTATGCTAAGTTAAGTGCTCACAATTAATCAGTCAAATCCTATATTTATGCACGTATGCTTAGTCAGTACATGTTCATAAAGTTTCGCATGCAATTAATACCACAAGGTGCGTTTGGCTGTTAAGATCAAGCATTACACAACAGTTAATCACATGCATACGATTCGTGTTTCACATAACGGCTTCCACAGTTTAATATATCAATATCATCCGCTAACATAACTAACGGTGTTCATGGGTTTAACTAAGTTACTGAGTTTAGCTGGATTTATACACTTGGCATAGCTCACATGCATAACAAAGTTAATCAGAGTCAATAGAGTTATCGTTCATAACAAACATAACTTACATAACACAGTTACCATAACACAATTAACCTACTGTACATAGTTGACATGATTAACCGTGTTAACAACTAACATAATTAATACACAATTGAGCTTACTTGAACTAAAAGTGTTAATATCTTTACAGGTTTGATAAACTGAGTGATCAATTAACAGGGTTACCTACTTAACGAAATAAACTAACAAAGTTAACTAAACAAAACATTTCAACAAAAACCCTAATTGGCGAAATCCCCTAGGTGACGAAATCCCAAGGGATTTCGTTGGGTTTGTGTTTTCGTTGGCACCCCATCAACATCAGCAGGTTATGAATCCCTAAACTCTAATGATCATCAAACAATCATGCCGACATAATCATTCTGTCATAACAAGTCATCATCCCACATAGAATTAATATGATTATCATATTTTATGCACTGAGATCTATCCACTATATATAAAAAAAAATACATATAACAAGCCTAGTTCTACTAACAAGCACATGCAAGAATGAGAATAATGGCTGACAATGTATGAAGGATCCTTATCCAATTGATTATGTTTCCAAGACATCTCACATGCATTAAAGACAATAGTAGCCGCCATTTTACATGTATATCCTATGAGATCTCATGCATTTTGAAGCACAGTAGTCGACCATATGATGTTTATTTATTTGGCTGCACTATAGAGACTAGTCACATGCATAGAAATCAGCCAAACCAACTCATATAATCATTCCATTACTAGATCTATTATAGTTATGATCATGTTTACAGTATAACCAGATTCATCGTTCATTATCATACCATATACTTGTCAGATCATCACCATACAACACTATTCAAATCACATGACCACAATCGTTATATGCTAACAGTAATTTCGTAAAGCCAATAAATAGAAATCTTGTTTGAAACCAAACAGTAATCAGTAGTTGATCGCTAACCTTAACAGAAGGAACAATAAGTCGATCGATGCACGGGTTCGAATGCTCAAGGTTGCCGTCGAGTTTCAAAGGAGGGCGAGAGAGAATGAGAGGTGATTAGGGTTTGCTAGTTATCAAATATACACACCGAATAACCAAATCCTATATTCATTCGTAACTGGGCCAAAGCCCACTTTGATTTCGTTGGCCCTCTAGTGGACGAAAACACATATAGTGTTTTCGGCCAAGGAGTGTTTTCATAAGGGATTTGTTGGCAAGGTTCCATGTTTATAATTTTGCGATTAAACACAATAATAAAATATGCATAACACATACACATATAATAAACACATTACACAGTTCACAAAGTCCATAACTAGCATTAAATCAATTAATCACTTAATTAGAAAAAGGACAAAACAGATAACCGATGCACGTAACGAATTAAGAAAACGTAGATGTGAGGAAAGACCTTGGAAACTCTGGTTGTCACATTATCCCCAACTTGAAAGAAATTTCGTCCCGAAATTTAGCACGTAGTTACTGAGGAAGCTAGTTGTGTTACGTTGTTTACTGGTTTTCCTGGGGTGTCACATCATCCCCCCGTTGATTTGGAATTTCGTCCCGAAATTCTGTAGTAGCTTCAGCCTCAGTAGTGGTTGAACTGTTTCCGAATAACTGGGGATACTTGAGTTTCATTTGATCTTCGCGTTCCCAGGTGAACTCTGGGCCACGACGGGAGTTCCAACGAACTCGAACAAGAGGTATTCTGGTGTTCTTGAGGACCTTAACATCCCGGTCCGTGATTTCAACTGGTTCCTCGACGAATCGCAGCTGTTCGTCGATAGTAAGCTCCTTCAAAGGAACTATGAGGGTCTCATCTGACAGACATTTCTTCAGATTCGACACGTGAAAGACGTTGTGAACTGCACTGAGTTCAGCTGGTAAGTTCAATCTGTAGGCCACCCGGCCTATCTTCTCAATGATTTCAAATGGTCCGACGTATCGTGGATTAAGTTTGCCGCGTTTTCCAAAACGAACCACACCCTTCCAGGGTGAAACTTTGAGTAGCGCTCGATCCCCAACCTGGAATTCGAGTAGTTTCCTGTCTTTATCGGCGTATGCTTTCTGACGGTCACGAGCTGGCGCCATGCGTTGTCGTATTTGAGCAATCTTTTCAGTAGTATCAACTACCATTTTTGGACCTGTGATTTGACTATCACCCACCTCTGCCCAACAAAGAGGTGACCGGCATTTACGCCCGTACAATGCCTCGAATGGAGTGGCTTTAATGCTGGTGTGGTAGCTGTTGTTATACGAGAACTCCACTAACGGGAGATCTTTTACCCAGCCGTTGCCGAAATCGATTACACATGCACGAAGCATGTCTTCTAAAGTTTCAATAGTGCGCTCAGACTGCCCGTCCGTCTGAGGGTGATAAGCTGTGCTCATATCTAAACGAGAGCCAAAAGATTTGTGCATTGCTTGCCACAGTTCTGAGGTAAAACGTGCGTCACGATCAGAGATAATGGAGGTTGGCACCCCGTGCCTTGAGACCACTTCTTTTAAGTAGATGTCTGCTAAGGTAGGGAACTTGTCTGTTTCCTTAATAGCCAGGAAGTGTGCAGACTTCATGAGTCGATCCACGATCACCCAGATAGTATTATTCCCACGCTGAGATCTAGGCAGGCCAGTAACAAAATCCATGGAAATTTGCTCCCATTTCCATTGTGGTATCTCAGGTTGTTGGAGTGGGCCTGAAGGTTTCTGATATTCCGCTTTGACTCTCGCACAAGTCAAACACTTGCTAACGTAAGTTGCTATATGAGCTTTCATGCTAGGCCACCAATATGTAGTTTTCAAATCGTGGTACATCTTATCCGAACCAGGATGTACTGAGTAGCGAGACTTATGAGCTTCATCCATTACAAGCTCGTGTAAGTTGCCATAGAGTGGGACCCAAATGCGTCCTGTTACATAGTAGGCGCCGTCTGCCTTTTGTTCTAACCGCTGCCTTGAGCCGCGTAGAGCTTCACCCCTGACATTTTTGGGTTTCAATGCTTCTACCTGAGCATCTCGTATCTGAGAAGGAAGACTAGACTGAATAGTGAGTTGCAACGCCCGTACACACCTAGGTGTAGTATCTTTTCGACTGAGGGCGTCGGCCACCACATTGGCTTTACCCGGATGGTACTTTATAGCACATTCGTAATCGTTCAATAGTTCGACCCATCGTCGTTGTCGCATGTTCAATTCTTTCTGCTAGAAGATATGCTCAAGACTCCTGTGATCGGTGTAGCTGGTGCACCTGGTACCATACAGGTAATGTCGCCATATCTTGAGCGCAAAAACAACAGCTCCCAACTCTAAATCATGTGTAGTGTAATTCCATTCGTGAATCTTAAGTTGGCGCGAAGAATAAGCAATGACTTTATCCCGTTGCATCAACACACATCCAAGACCTTGGATGGATGCGTCGCAGTAGACTACAAAATCGTCCGTGCCTTCAGGCAATGAGAGGATAGGTGCGCTACAAAGTCTATCCTTTAAGTGCTGAAACGTTGTTTCCAGTGTATTACCCCAACGATAAGCAACACCTTTCTGTGTCCGTAATGTAAGTGGCTGTGCAATCTTTGAGAAGTCTTTGATGAACCTTCTATAATAACCCGCCAAACCCAAGAATTGGCGTATTTCGGTTGGTGTGCGAGGTGCAGGCCAGTTCTTGATCGAATCTACCTTGGATGGATCAACATGAATCCCATCCTTGTTTACCACGTGGCCTAGGAAGTGGACTTCACGAAGCCAGAAGTCGCATTTTGAAAACTTGGCGTACAGCTGTTCCGTTCGAAGAAGTTCCAAAATAAGTCGTAAATGCTGCTCGTGTTCCTCCTGACTCTTCGAGTAGATCAGGATGTCGTCGATGAAAACAATAACAAACTTGTCAAGATAAGGTTTGCACACCCTGTTCATAAGATCCATGAAAACCGCAGGCGCGTTCGTTAGCCCGAATGGCATGACCAAAAACTCGTAATGGCCGTAGCGAGTTTTGAATGCTGTTTTGGAGACGTCCTTATCCCGGACTCTCAGTTGATGATAGCCTGACCTCAGGTCAATCTTCGAGTAATAGCTCGACCCTTGCAACTGGTCGAATAAATCGTCGATGCATGGAAGAGGATAGCGATTCTTTACGGTCACCTTGTTCAGTTCGCGGTAATCTATGCACAAGCGGAAACTACCGTCTTTCTTCTTCACAATTAATACTGGAGCTCCCCAGGGAGAAGAGCTAGGATGTATGAAACCCTTTTCCAAGAGTTCTTGCAATTGCTTAGACAGTTCTTCCAGTTCAGTTAGAGCTAAACGATAAGGTGCTCGAGCTATGGGTGCTGCTCCTGGAGCTAGCTCGATCTGAAATTCGACCTGTCGATGAGGCGGTAGACCAGGTAATTGCTCAGGAAACACTTGAGGATAGTCACGTACAACTGGGATACCCTCAATCTTTTTCTCTTTCGTCGATGTATCTGTAACGAGTGCTAAAATAGCTGTGTGGCCGTTTCGCAAAACACTTCTGTTCCTTTAAGAAGGAGATGATGCCACTCACGACACCACTCTTGTCGCCTTGAACTTCGAGAGGTTCTTTACCAGAACGGGGAATACGAACAATCTTCTCCTTGCATAGGATCTCCACTTGTTGTTGAGATAACCAATCCACACTGATGACGATGTCAAAACTACCCAAGACTATAGGAATGAGATTGATGGAGAATGTCTGACCAGCTAAGACGAGGTTACAATCCTTGACTACCAGAAGATTGCTGACCAGGGCTCTGATAGTCATCACTCTTTCGCTGCAGTGCTTGGGCCTGAACTAAAGTTGAACCCTTGCTGGAGGTTCCATCCCACTTTCTCTTGTTGTCACAGGGAATAGCAGAAGTAGTAGTAGTAGTAGTAGTAGTAGTAGTACCAATACGCTTAGGCAGCTTGTTCTGTTCCACTGTTTGGTCTGTGAGACGATGAGCAAGACGAGTAACATCCTGGATAGTAGCAAGGTTAGCAGAAGTCACCTGACTTTGAATCTCTAATACTAAGCCTTTGAGGTACAGTTTAATGCGCTTGATGGGAGGATCCACCATAATTGGACATAACACTGCCAGTTCGTTGGATCGTTTCGTGTATGCTTCTATCTCTGATCCCGTCATCTTCAGGTTAAAGAATTCCATTTCCAGCTTGTGGATGTCATCACGACTATAGTATTCACGTTTGATTAGTTCCTTAAAATCATTCCATGGGGTGGCGTTAGCAGCCGCCAGCCCCAGCATCTGAACTTGCGCGTTCCACCAAGTTAGCGCAGTGCCTTCGAGAGTACCAGTGGCGTACTTCTCCCTACGAGCCTCAGGGCATTCACACATTTCGAAGACCGATTCGAGCTTCTCGAACCAGTGGAGGAGTCCAACGGCCCCTTCAGTGCCACTAAAAGTACTAGGACGACAGTCCATGAAAGTTTTGAACGTGCACATAGGTGGCTGAGCGTGTTGACCTATCGTGTGCGTAAGAGTAAACATACTTAAGCACGAGTGTTGGTTTACGAGGGTAGAATCTAAAGATCCTAGAGTAAGTGGTGATGGCAGGTTATACCTCCTGCCTGGGCAGCTGCGAGTGCTGCAGTAACTTGTTCAGTGATCAAAGCCGCCAACTGGGCTTGAGTTAGGTTAACGCGTCCACTCATGATTTTGATATCAAGGAGAACATGAGTGAGAGAGGTTCGTGAAGGTGCGAGGACAGAAGAGAGTAAGCACACAAGTGTTCTCAGGCAATAGGGGTTACGTTTTATCTAAGCATACCATGAGCAAAGTTCTATGTAATTCTAGCAAGTACGCAATAAAACATATACCATATTACCTAGAATGTTGAGTCTTGCACGTGGAGCGAAGCGTCGTTGTGGATCGTAGAGCACTATACAGGTTATAGTCTGGTTTTAACAAAAACGTTTTCCTTTATTAAAACCAAGTTCTCTATAACCAATGGCTCTGATACCAATCTGTCACACCCCCAAAATCCACACGCGGAGTATCACCGCTTGGAGGCGCGACTGACCAGGATCAAGCCACCAATCATACTGAACAAGTAGATAAGTAAACATAACTCAACAAACCAATATGAAAGGTGTTCAAAACCAAAGCATAGTTACGTGTTTAGCGGAAGCATAATTTGTAAAACCCATAGCAAATATTAAATATGAATAAGGTAAAGTCTAAAGCATGGCACACAACGCCATGTCCCACAACGACCGTTCCTCCCTGTGCAAGCTCCATGGGTACCTAATGACCTGCAAGGCATGTAGCAACGAATCAACAACAAAGTTGAGCGAGTTCACATATAATTGTTTGGTTAAAGTATTCATTTCATAAATCGTATATATTCGTTTTGTAAACCATGTATCGCGTTAATCCTTGCTGCCAGTCCAGGCATGCGTGCGATGATTAGTGGGGGCTTCCCATGTGTTACAAGACCACGCGTATCGACTGCTACGAAAATATAAGAGGTGCCCTAAGTCAATGTCTATCAGCATTGACCCTTTGCCCATAGTCCATTAGTACACGCCCGTCCGACTGGCACGGTGTGAGGTTTGTTAAACCTAATAGCGCTATTAACTAATGACCCGCTCGCCCTAGGCCTCGGCGATTAAGTCGGTAATTGAGGGACTTTCTTTGATAGAGGTGATGGTCTTAAGATCGTGTACGTAGGCTTTACGTACGTGTCCTTCAATCCGAGGACAGTAGTAAGTATAACTGTACGTAGGTTTTACGTACGTGCCCTTCAACCGAGGACAGTAATAAGTAGTTTAATAGTAATGGTTGTACGAGTAGTTATCCAATCCCATTCCCAACCCCTGGGAATCCCATGCCTTGGCTAGTGTGAACTCACCTTGGTTTGCTCGGTATGCTAAGTTAAGTGCTCACAATTAATCAGTCAAATCCTATATTTATGCACGTATGCTCAGTCAGTACATGTTCATAAAGTTTCGCATGCAATTAATACCACAAGGTGCGTTTGGCTGTTAAGATCAAGCATTACACAACAGTTAATCACATGCATACGATTCGTGTTTCACATAACGGCTTCCACAGTTTAATATATCAATATCATCCGCTAACATAACTAACGGTGTTCATGGGTTTAACTAAGTTACTGAGTTTAGCTGGATTTATACACTTGGCATAGCTCACATGCATAACAAAGTTAATCGGAGTCAATAGAGTTATCGTTCATAACAAACATAACTTACATAACACAGTTAACATAACACAATTAACCTACTGTACATAGTTGACATGATTAACCGTGTTAACAACTAACAGAATTAATACACAATTGAGCTTACTTGAACTAAAAGAGTTAATATCTTTACAGGTTTGATAAACTGAGTGATCAATTAACAGGGTTACCTACTTAACGAAATAAACTAACAAAGTTAACTAAACAAAACATTTCAACAAAAACCCTAATTGGCGAAATCCCCTAGGTGACGAAATCCCAAGGGATTTCGTTGGGTTTGTGTTTTCGTTGGCACCCCATCAACATCAGCAGGTTATGAATCCCTAAACTCTAATGATCATCAAACAATCATGCCGACATAATCATTCTGTCATAACAAGTCATCATCCCACATAGAATTAATATGATTATCATATTTTATGCACTGAGATCTATCCACTATATATAAAAAAAATACATATAACAAGCCTAGTTCTACTAACAAGCACATGCAAGAATGAGAATAATGGCTGACAATGTATGAAGGATCCTTATCCAATTGATTATGTTTCCAAGACATCTCACATGCATTAAAGACAATAGTAGCCGCCATTTTACATGTATATCCTATGAGATCTCATGCATTTTGAAGCACAGTAGTCGACCATATGATGTTTATTTATTTGGCTGCACTATAGAGACTAGTCACATGCATAGAAATCAGCCAAACCAACTCATATAATCATTCCATTACTAGATCTATTATAGTTATGATCATGTTTACAGTATAACCAGATTCATCGTTCATTATCATACCATATACGTGTCAGATCATCACCATACAACACTATTCAAATCACATGACCACAATCGTTATATGCTAACAGTAATTTCGTAAAGCCAATAAATAGAAATCTTGTTTGAAACCAAACAGTAATCAGTAGTTGATCGCTAACCTTAACAGAAGGAACAATAAGTCGATCGATGCACGGGTTCGAATGCTCAAGGTTGCCGTCGAGTTTCAAAGGAGGGCGAGAGAGAATGAGAGGTGATTAGGGTTTGCTAGTTATCAAATATACACACCGAATAACCAAATCCTATATTCATTCGTAACTGGGCCAAAGCCCACTTTGATTTCGTTTGCCCTCTAGTGGACGAAAACACATATAGTGTTTTCGGCCAAGGAGTGTTTTCATAAGGGATTTGTTGGCAAGGTTCCATGTTTATAATTTTGCGATTAAACTCAATAATAAAATATGCATAACACATACACATATAATAAACACATTACACAGTTCACAAAGTCCATAACTAGCATTAAATCAATTAATCACTTAATTAGAAAAAGGACAAAACAGATAACCGATGCACGTAACGAATTAAGAAAACGTAGATGTGAGGAAAGACCTTGGAAACTCGGGTTGTCACAGGTTAAACCATTGATATGCTCTGTTTTGAAATGTTTTGTTTGCTTAAAGCCTTTGGGGGGCTAATGACCATGTCCCGGATATCCTTGGCATCATTTTACGAAATGGCCACGACCTCAGCACGGGGTGTAGGCGTACACCCGTCAGTGCCTAAATAAATAATGTGGTGTGTCTATTGATCTTTAACCCGGTCTACGGATCGGGCTACTGAACGCATAAGAAACATGTAATTCTTTTACAAGTATTATATTCAAATAATTATCCCAAGTTATAAAATGTTTTGTGCCACGTGCATTCAAATCAATTTTTCTAAACCTTTTCAAAATGAGTCAGTTAATTGTATTTACCAGTGTAAACTGACGTATTTTCCCAAAAAGGTTAAGTGCAGGTACTAAGCGTAATAGGCTGGCCTCTCCTTAGCATCATTAAGAGTCTCGCAAGCTTGGATGCAATAAGTCTGATGAACTATGTTTCCTTTTTATTTGATCCGCCTGTGGATCCATCTTACATTCCGTTGTAACATTAAATATTACTTTTGAATTGGATTGTAATATATTTATCCTTTGCTTCCGCTGTGCATTTAAATTGTGTTGTTTGACTATGATGATATCAACTACGTCACGATACTCACCACCGGGCCCACCGGTAATACGTGGAAATATCGGGGTGTGACAGGTTGGTATCAGAGCCAACATTGAGTGAATTAGACACTAGCCTTTTTTTGTTTAATCTCAATGAAACAGTAGCACATTCCTTGATCCTCTGAGTCTAGACTTAACATAGGAATACTCTCGTCTCCATTCGGAGGACTATTGCTTTAAATTTTATATATTTTAGTATGTCGCCAAGCAAAGAAGCCGTAATGGAAATTCTCCCCATCTGAAGCCTTGGAAAGGCCGAGCTTCGTGTTGCGACTAGGATTAACGTACAACCAAGGAGAAGACATTCAGAAGTAAAATGAAGAAGAAACTCCTTTTGCTGAAGTTCGTTTCCTTAGTAAGTCCTTATAAGGGCATACTTATCTTTCAGTCCCTTCATGGACAACATCTTTTCTTTCAAGTCCCATTTAGGGCAATTCTGAACCTCTTTTAAGAATCATTGGAATGTTTTATCTAAATTTATTCATTATTGCATATGAACATAAAATATGAAATATTAACATTCCTTTTATTAGATCTACCATTATAATAAAATGGCAAAATCTAAAAAGAACAAGACCTAGCCCATGTGTCATTTTAAGAACAGGGCCAAGATGGCAGTTCCTTAATTAGATTCAGATCCTTATTAACATCTCAATTTAGGATTGTTCTGCGTTAAATATTAAGAAGAATCTTAAAGGTACAACCTAGCCTATATATCATTTCAGATAAGGCCAAGATGGTAGAACCTATTCAAAAGATTCAAATCCTTGTTAACATTCCTGGCAAATGTGATTCAATCACATAAATCATCCTTATAATGGATTCTCCCGAAATCCTTTCCTATTTTGAAGAATTAAACATTAATTAGGAATATAATGCCTACGGGCTATACCCATTGTCATATAAGACAAAAGACAGTCGTAGCCTACAACTCCCTGTCAAGAAAAGGCAATGAACAATGTTCAAGCCTAATTACCTTGATTCTACGGAAATCATGCTTATAAATTTAAGTTGTCCTTGTGACTTGGCCTTTTGTGCCATAGTTATATTTTAATTAAATTTAGGATGATTTTCCTTTTCTGCCAGTATACATATTAAAAGAGAATCTTAAAAGGTATAACCTAGCTTGAATGTCATTGAAACCTAGCTATGATGGTAAGACCTGTTTAAAAGAAATTCTGATCCTTGTTAACATCTGAAAACATGTTAACACTCCCGACAACAGTGATGCGATAAAATCACACTTGTCATCTTCATATTAGGATTTTTCCAAACCCCTTATTTAGCGTAAATGATCAAGAGGAATCATGGCTAATAAAGGTCGAACATGATGTACGCATCAAAACATCCATTTGGATGAATACCTTCGGGCAAAGATGTATACATGAAAAAGATAGTTTTATTTCATAACTTCTTGTCAAGACAATGAACTATGAAATTTTCCGATCCAAAGGAATCATCGATTATGTTTTAAAATTTCCCTAGTGACAAGGCAACTATGCCATCAAAAAGTCATTTGGAACAAGCCTTGTGCTATATATAAAATGTCAGCACGACATTGACAGTCGTGACTTATGTCCCCTGTCTAATAAATATGTAGGGTTATATTCCGTTTAAACGCCAAAAATGGTTTATTTAAAAACCTAGGCAAAACATAATCAAATAAATTTGATACTATCTATTCGCCTATATGGTTTATTTGTACCATGGCTATTTAATCATCAAATTCGACAATTCACCATATAATTAAACCAATTATTTCTACTTGGTTTGTAGCCTACTAAGCTTCACCATGGCTGACTCCTCTGAAGCTCACAATCATCCAGTTGATCGGAATGATGATGCAAGACTGAACTTAACGGGCACCGAGTTACAGGCTATGTTGGATACAGCCGTAAACAAAGCCGTGGACCGTGTATTGAAGGATCATAAGCGAAAGTGCGATAATACCCCAAATAAAGATTACAAAAAGGGTAAGACCGGTTCAAACTATAACCAGTCCAAGCCAAAGGAGACAAAACCCAAATGTAAAACCTGCAAGAAGAAGCACTTCGGAAAATGTTTCTATGAGCAGACCGGGGGATGTGTCATCTGTAAAGAGATGGATCACAAGACCCATGAGTGCAAGGACTTGAAGGACGCCACCTTCTATGATTGTGGCGAGAAGGGGCACATAAATACCCGCTACCCAAAGAAGGTAGCTAAAGGGAAATGCACTCTGGAGTCACAAGGTAGGCCTTGTGGGATTTGTAACAAGAAAGGGCACAAGACCTTGGAGTGCCAAGACATAAAGGACGCAACCTGCTATGGTTGCAATGAAATAGGGCACATCAAGACAAATTACCCAAATAAAACAAAGAAGCCTGAGGAGTCTAAGAAGACCGAAGATGGAAGCTCTCAAGTGGATGCTCAAGAGGCTATTCAGGATGACAATGTCACAACAGGTATTTTCTTTATCAATAACGCTCATGCTTGAGTATTATTTGATTCAGGTTCAGATAAGTCTTTCATAGACAATAGAATTTGTAAATCATTAAATCTGCCTGTTAAAACTCTAAGCGTTAAGTATAAAGTAGAATTGGCCGATAGTACCTCAGAGACTGCTTCAGCAATATTAGATGGATGCTTTATAACCATTAGGAATCATTCTTTCCGATGTCCTTGTTTCCATTAAAATAAGAGGGACTCAATATAGTGATGGGAATGAATTGGTCGTCTTAAAAGTCAAGCCTATATTGAGAGTGATAAGAAGCAAGTGGTTATCAAGACTCCTTATGGTGAGCCTTTGACAATTCAAGGAGACACTGGATATGGATTGCCTAAGCACTTGTTGAATGTGGTATTAAATACCAAAGGTTCGAGTATGAGAAACTCAGAAGAGACAAATAACAGTCATGATGCTAGAGATGCGACAAATGTTAATGGTGCATCCAAAGTGAACCACAATGTTAAGGGAGTTAATCTCCAAAACTGTAATTAACGCAGTTGTTAGAAAGAATATGAGAAAAGTCATAAGAAGATTCAAGAAGCCAAATGCTGTTTACACTAAAACACATGTCGCTGCTCATAATAAGAGCTTTATTCATACTTCATATGCGAAGAATAATCCAAATAAAATCATATGTGGCAAGGAGTCCATTCTTTTTAGGTTTTACTTAAAAGTACTTCGTCTCTTGGAAGTCAAGAGACTTCAATAGTAAAAAGGGACCATCGATTGCAGGAAATTGTTAAATGAAGTAGAAACCATTAGGTATGTCAGTAGTTATGCTGGAAAGGACACGGTGAGGTATGCGTCACAGTCATTCGATGGCAATACCATTGATTAGTAAGGACATTAATGGAGTCCACAAGAAAGATCCTCTTATACATTATGGGATGGTCCAAGTTTTAAGGACCTTATTAGAAAACCTATTAGCCGCTTCACGAAATGAAAAAAGATGGAATACGAATTTTCTGACTCCCCCCCCCCCTATAAGAGTTATAAACTATCGGCAGTATGTGCAAACCTTGGCTCATTGATTGAAATAGTGCCCTTATTCGGTTAATCTAGAATTTAAGCATAATGCAATATATAAATATTATGATTTAGCATCGGCAATAAGAGGGCACATTAAGGTTTCAAAGCCTGCTCATTATAAATCCATCATGGATCTGCCTCAGCTACCCGTATTTTATAGATTAAGAAATAACCAGTCAAAGCTAAGACTGCCCTAAAGTTTGTCAAAGATTTTACAGCTAAGTTTAAAAAGATTAAGAATGGAGGCATCTAACCCTCCTAATGAATGATTAGAGGCAGTCCACATTAATAATGACACCAGATAAATCCCGTATTGTGATTTTATTGCTAGGAGTTACATTTGGTTTCAGGTGCTGCTAAGTCTCCCATAAGACCATAAGCTTAGCAAACTTTTAGAAATTTTTTTCCCGTAAGAACCCCAGATGTTAGGTGTAAGGTAAAACTTACAAGCGAAAGCATAAGGACCATTTCTGTTCCTGTCAGAAGCCTTCAGGCGTAGAATTTTAGAAGTATTCTCTCTCTAGAGGAAGTGCATCAACATACATAGTTGATATCTCTATGATCTCTATCGATTGTGAATACCAGACGGTATGATAAAAGCGCCATAAGAGGATTGGTGTATCTTAATATGTTCCATAGATTGCTTCCATGCCTGATCAGTATGGAGGTTTAATTCATGGGACCACAAAGATATCCCAGTGGTCATATGGTACTAAAGTCAACTAATGGTATTCAAAGAAGATATCCAGAATGGAATTGTCCAAGTAAATGTCTTCAATTAAGAAATTCATGGACTCGTAACATAAATGTGTCACTTAACTGACACAGAATATGATTGATGAACTGAAGCCCGAGATTTGGAAAAATCTCTGTAACCTCCTTGTGTTTTGATCACCTTCTCCTAAGATTACCCTGTTTACCGCCTGAGAGGCAAGTAGAGTTAAGATTTATATCCCATTTAGGGTTGTATTATTATGAAATCTCCAAGACGGCTAGTACCATCATTGGAAGAATCGAAACCCTGATTAAGTAAGTTTTAAAATAAGGGTTCATATAGCCTAACTCAATATTCTGAGAATTCGGCATAGTTAATTAAAAAAAAAGACGGTTCATTTTGCCTATGCATTGATTACCGCAACCCTAATTAGGCAACAATTAAGAATTTGCCATCAGCTACCCAGGATCGTCGATTTGTTCGACTAACGGCAAGGATTAGCTATTCCTTAAGATTAGTTTTAAGCAGTGGTTGGAATAACCATCTCACCTTAAGAATAAGCTTTTCTATAATAATTGTCATATAAGTATCAAGGCTGCTCCTATGGAAACCTTGTATAGTGTAACACCTCGAAAATTCACGTCCTATAATGTGTTGACACGTGTCATAAGTTTGAACGTGTGTAAGAATGTTCTTGAAGGACTAAAGTTGACAAACCTGGAAAGTATGTGAATATACGGGTTCTAAATGTCAAAAGTGAATAAATATATTGTACATTAACCCTACATGATGCTCGTACCTTCAAACGAATAAATCATGGATCATACGAAGCTAAATATAAAAGAAAGTGAGAGATTACAAACTACAGGGGTTAAATGTGTCAACATGTTTAAGATATACCTCTGAGTGACCTTTTAGCAAACCCGAAGCTTTGTAACGATTAATTATGCTCACTAGAATGTGTGATAAAAATTTCATAAAGTTTCGTAATCGTATGAGAAAGTTATGATAAAATTCGTGTTCGAGGGGTTAGAAGCGTCAACATGGAAATTTAGGACTTTTCGGGTAAACACAAAGTGACCAAGGACTTCACAAAGTAGGTATAAGTCTTAAAGCCCTTATATGTCAATTTCAAAGGCTTAGAATGCAAGAAATATTGAGAAAACGACCTTTCGAGGGACCAAGGGCCAAAAATGCAATAATGGAAAAGTTTGTAAACTGAACCGGAGACCCAAGCGGGCCGCGTAAGCCCAAGAAGACTCTTACGCGGGCCGCCTACGACTTCCAGATGCAGAAAACAACAGGCAGCTGTCTGTTCAGCTCTTAACCGACTCCAAGTGATTGTTTCAATACAATGGGCTTCCTAAACTGGTTTTGAGGCTATAGGGGACACTTGCAAACATCCATGAACATTTATAGACTTACATGTCAACAATCAAACGAGTTTTGATCACTATATAAAGTCCCACAAAGTTGCAACTTTGTGTTCATTCATTCCTTCCAACATCTGAGCATTCCTGGAGCACAAGGACCATCCTCAAGCATTCCAAATCGTTCATAGGACTTTTGTAAGTATCCTCAACCTTCCTTGTTTAAGTTTTGCTTAGTTTATAGCCTTAAAGTCAAACCGTCGTAATTAACGGTTGACTTATTAATTAATCGCTAATGGTCCAGCGATTAGGCAAACTTAAGGTAGTTATAAGTTGGTAATTATGTGGGCTTTAAACCCTTAAAAGGACACCCACTGATTCCCATCCTAACTAGGTCATTTGTCGAGTCAAAGATGATTAGAAAAAGTCAACAGAAATGCTAAACTTTGATTTAATGCATAACTAACAATGTAAAAGGCGTGTAACCCATTTTATCATTCATATAACTTGGTAATAAGTGTAAGAACTTGTCTAAGCTTGTTTGATTCGACAACTTTCTGTTTAGAACCGATTCGAAACCGAAAGTCGCAAAACTTTGACTTTTGCTTTGACTTCAGTTCTGACCCGATTTAGATAGGTTTAGACATGCCTTAAAGTTCCATTAGGACCTAGTTACATGATTATATAACCCTCTGCGTTTATACCACTTGAATCCTTAATTGTCCGACGTTTCCGTTAATTGCTTAAATATTGACCATAATGCCCTTATGACTATAAAACGAGAATTTTGGAAATGTGAGAAGAAAATAATCTTTATTAATGATTAATAAACATGTCCCTAAATTTTCACGTCAGTTGGAGGTCTAGATTAGGAGTTATGCTCAATGACGTAATTAGAAAGCTTTTTATTAGTTAAACGGCGTCATTAGCGTAAAGCCTATCTAAACCCAATTTTTGACACAAAACCTTTTACTCACTGATGTAACATAATATTTTGAGATTTTTAAAGATTTTTAATTATTTTTAAACTGATCATAAGCTAGGATTAGTGCCTTGATTCGGTAAATACCGAATATACCCTTTTAGGCCATAAAATGAGTTTTACAAATCCTTTTGACACCAATCCAATTGCTACTGATTTTAAATAATAAATGTAGCATTTTGAACCTGTTGAACTAATCAGAAAACTCAGATTCCTATTTTAACCCGTAAATCGCTTAAAACGACTTTATAAGCGTATTAAGCGCATAGTAAGGGTTTAAAACCATTTTGTCACAAAGGACTTAACACCAACTGATATGACCTGTTAAGATAAGTCATTTTACTGATTAATTCAGACCCGAATCACAGAAGCTTAATTAATCCTTTTTATAATCTTTAAAATGACCAAAATACCCCTACGGGGCTTAATTATAGGTTAAACTCGTTTTGGGCATAATGGAAGGTATCCTACTGATATCACAACATATTTAAGGCATGTTAACTTAGGGAACCTGTTTAGGACTCTTATGGTTACCCGTTACGCTTCATGCGCGTTCGGTTCGGTTTATGTAACTAGTTTGCATAAATTAGCCGAAACGGGTCAAACCTTATCATTTTAATCTCAAATTCCAGAATGTGTTTAGTTTACCCATATTAAACAAGTCTTCAAACTTGTCGGGTCTAAATCACATTCTATTCCGGTCTTCGCTTAATCATGCGTTCGAACCGTATATTCCTTTAAAACTAACCGGTCTAAGTTTAGACTTAATCAAAGACCCGTTAGGATTCTAATAGGTTATTATAAACCTTCGTTCTAGAATAGGAGACCCGGTAAAAGATACTTGCACTCGCTGATTGTGATTTATACTTGCTCAGGTAAATACTTTTAACTTATTTTCCCTATACGGGCTTAGGGTACGGTATATAAAATACCGCTTGGTCGGGCATTGAATCTTTAATTGTATGATGGTTAAAGTATTGAAATGTCTCGTTTAAATTGTTTTGTTTGCTTAAAGCCTTTGGGGGGTTAATGACCATGTCCCGGATATCCCTGGCATCATTTTACGAAATGGCCACGACCTAAGCACGGGGCGTAGGCGTACGCCCGTCGGTGTCTCATTTAAATAATGTGGTGTGTCTATTGATCTTTAACCCGGAACGAACCGGGCTACTGAATGCATAAGAAACATGTAAATCGGTTATGAGTATTATATTCAAATAATTATCCCAAGTTATAAAATATTATTTGTGCCTTGTGCCTTAAATTCATTTTCTTAAACTCTTTTCAAAATGAGTCGGTTGATTGTATTTACCAGTGTAAACTGACGTATTTTCTCAAAAAGGTTAAGTGCAGGTACTACGCGTAATGGGCTGGCTTTTCTCCTAACATCCACAATAAGTCTCGCAAGCTTGGATGTCATAGACTGTTGAACATTGTTTCCTTTTATTTTGATCTACCTGTGGATTTATATTCAACTATTTGTGATATTTAATATTACAATATTGTTTGGTTGAAATGAATCTATGCTTTGCTTCCGCTGTGCATTTAAATATTGTGTTGTTTGACTATTATGTTACCAACCACGTCACGATACTCCCCTACCGGGCCCACCGGTAATACGTGGAAATCCGGGGTGTGACATATAGATGGAATGTTAAACATCTATTGTTAGACAGAAGATTTGTAAGTCCAATTATCAGGATCTGAAAATTGCCTTGGAAACAACGAATAAGATCAAACAAATCCATGATCATCTATAAGTTGCCAGTATTGGGCAGAAAATCAAGGATTAATGAAAATGACAACCTTCCTAAGTTCTTGCCAAGATATCGCCCTGAAGGGTGTACCAGTTTGTTAATTATCAGGCTAGTTCGGCTCTGAATATATAGAATCATTCGAGGGAATCGAATGTATCAAGATCAAATAGCTTACGAGCTAAAACCCATTTAAGGAGCTTGGTGGGACCCGTAATTGTTACACCCTAAATCGTACATGACAAAAGTCGCAGCGGAAAACACGAACCATAAAATTTCTTTCTTTATAAATACCTCAACTTATTTAAACTTTAACTTTAACATAACTCTTATTCATAAATCCGTCATCCTCTTATTTACTAATTAGAAACATAGCTTATGATTGCTACACTTTACATTCAACGTCCCCGTACAATCTATCTCGTGACTCGATCTTCGATCTCTAATCCTTGTTATAATCGCCCGTTATCCACACAACCTGCATTCACCACATACATTCGAAACATTAGCACACGTTATATAAGCAAGCTCATTCATGTACACTTCCCATTTCGTTCTTTAACAAACTTTAAGCATCTCATCTGCGTATCCATTTCCTGATGAGGCTTCAATAATGTACCTGCATACCTTTCATTCTCAACGTACACCATTATTAACGTTAACCCTCAACGGGTCTAATCCACGCTTACATACGTACATACATTAAACTTACATCTTTACATTCATGCCTACACTCGTACACATCTTTATACGTACATACATACACTTCCACATTCGTACATACCCTTCCTACATCATCACATACATGCATACTCTCTTACATCATCACATACATGCATACTCTCTTACATCATCACATACATGCATACACTCGTATATACGCTTATACATACATACATACACATCTACGTGCAAACATACCTTTCCTACAACTTTACACACGTGCATACACTCATACATGTCTTTATACATACCTACACAATTACACACGTACATACCTTTCCTACATCTTTACACTCATACATACATATCACATGTCTTCACACAATCCTACATACTTGCATACCTTCGTACGTACACACTTGCGTACATAAAACTAGCTTTCCTACATACATACTCTTAGGGTTACAAAACATGCATGCGTATAGGACCCACATACTATAAACGTACCTACGGTCACGCATACCTTACTTACATAACTTCTACATACGTGTACAGATGCATACAAACATACATACTTGCTTATCTACGAAGGTACATACCTATATGCTCAGGAGAAACTTTACAAATCATCGAGTGATACACCGGGATGCGTTACGGATCACTCGGAAATGCAATACAAAGCAAAATCAGAAAATCGGACTAGACAACCCGTCGGCGACGGGGTGGGGACCCGTCGGCGACGGCCTCTCCTTATACCCGTCGCCCAATTGTCCCGTAAACAGTCATTTAGGCCGTCGGCCACTTTCGATCTTTTGGGAGCCCGTCGGCGACGGGGTGGGAACCCGTCGGCGACGGCCTCTAGAAAAGCTCCTTTTCTGCAGATCCGTTTCGTCGTCCGAACGCACTAAAACGCGCGTAACTTTTGAACCGTTTACCCGTTTAACCTCCCGTTTCTTCCTACACGCTTGTAAATTCACATTCTATCATATGAACTTAAAATCCCACATCCGGATTAAGGAAATTCTTAACTTACATGCATTCGGCTTATTATGATCTTCTAATTATTTGACCCGTTAGTGCATTATTCAACATAAGCTGTTTAATTGACCTTAATCTCATAAGAATTTAATAATTTCATTGACGCCTATCATAAAGATTAATTTCCCGGATGTCTAGCATTCTCTTATCCCATTTTTCGCTCAAAATGCTCATTTTGTCCCGTAATGGGTATTTACGCATTGTAAGGTCTATGGCTTACAAAGACCATACTTCTCACTTCCATACTTGTCTAAAACATTACATTGATCGAACAACTTGGTTCTAAACCATTTTTACTATCGTTTGCCCAAAATCCCCATCAAGGGCATTTTGGTCATCCTTATTTCAATCATCTACAACGAAAGACTTCATCACATATATGACCTCAAACATGATGTTCAATTAATTTAAACAGTATATTACTTACTCGTACTAAGAAGTGATTACAAGAATCACTTACCTTGTGCATCCGTGTTCGTAACTTCTTCCTTGCCTCATCTTGACCCGTTAGCCTTCCACGCTTGATCCGTGCTAGTGTGGTTCCTATTCTTTCATGTCGTCATGCCATGATTATGTTAGTATTCATGCTCATTCATATTAACACACATTTTTCCAACTTTTATCTATTTGACTTTCACTAACACGTATACGACATGACTTGACAACCACATAGTTCAATATCTCCGAAATACCATTTCGTTATCACACATAACGCACAATTGATCTACACTTATTCCATGATCTCTTGATTCTTACATTTGTGTCATAATGCCTAACCATGTTATAAATTCTCGGTTGACTTTCAGAAAGTCAACTTTCTAGCATATAACTTCCAACTTATGGACACGCATTCATGTTGATATAGTGAACCATATCAATGACACGATATTCATTTCATACGTAATGTTGTATGACACTAACAACTACATGATCACCTAGTCACATACACAATATACCATTTATATTTCATAATCATGGTGTAGGACACACACACATACCTAAGCACATGATCGACTAACTACATACATGCATACGTATCGTCAATTCAACACATACTAACATATTCATCATTCTTTAGTTGACAACTTTATTCAAAGATAGTAATTCGACATAATCTCGACCTCTTCACATGTTCATCCGGTGTTTAGCATACAATTTCACATACTAGCTTATACGAGGCATTTCATCAAACACTTGGTGTGCGTACACAATTTAATGCACAATGTACAACTAATTCATGCATAATCTTCCAAGTTCATACATAGTTCATCAATATAACAAACAACACATTCCTTTCAATTCATCTAACGAGATTCCATCATATTCAATATGGCACCTCAACATTTGAACAAGAATTGAACATGATGAAATACCCATGTCATCTTCATCACTCAACTTAGTGGGTTTCCATCTTTAAACATCAATTAATCAAAATTATGCCTAGCACATGATTCCTAAGATGATGCTAACACATATACATGCTTAATCTCATACTAATTCGTGGGTTGATCATAACCCACTTCATATCAAAATCACCAAATCATAAATTACAACTTACCAAGTGATTTATAGGGCTAGATGATCATGAATTCATGTTCATGCATTAGATCCGAGCTGAATTCCCCTTTCAATTTGATGATTATAGTGAAACTAGGGTTTGAACCCCTTTTTCTCCTTCCTGATGTCGACACACACACACACACTATGTGTGTGTGGGGTGTTTTGATTTTTAATTTATAAATTCATGTTTCCCACTTAACGGTTTTGGTCCCTCTAGTTTGCTCCCTTGCTTGCTTGCTTTGCGAAACAGTTTACCACATTCAATCTTTTAATAATTTTAACCATACATTTAAGTAGGTTAAATAGCCTAGTTATTTATTTCTTGATGTATCATATCATAACATTTTAACGAATATAAATATTCGGGTTTTGGGGTGTTACAAGTCTACCCCCCTTAAAAGAGGTTTCGTCCCCGAAACCTTGCTCATATCTACGGGACCATAATCCTTTACTTACCGGTTACTACCATCCCTCCTAAATAACATGCTTCTAAAATATATATCTTTAGACCTCAACTTATTGCCTCATGATAGTTTCTTAGTGATGATCATCACTACATGTTTATTCATTCATTCCATAATCACGTCTACATGCTTAACTCCATAGTTAACATCTTTCTACATTACTATTCCTCTCATTTCGCGCATTTACTTAATTTACATAGGTATACGTATCATGCACGTTCATCATACAAGAGTTTAACTAATACTCGTATATTTTACTCAAAACATTAAAAATTCACTTCTTAATGACATAGTTTTCATTCCTACGTCAACTATTAGAACCAAGCTTTCCATATTACGCCATGCCCATTCCAACATTTTTGGTTTCATCCGCTTATATACTTTCATTTCTTTCACGCATTCGATCATCCACTTAATTGGGTAATAGCATATACTCTCATAATGAGATTCAAGCATACCACTTACGACCCGGTAACATCGGGTTAATTGCTTTCAACATAAATCTTCCGTTCTATCCGTATAACGGATTGAACTTCATATATTCGCTATTGCATTTACGACCACTCGTTCTAAACGGATGGTACCTTATCCTCACTCGACTTGTTCAACTTGAACCGGTCGACGTGCATAGCTTGTTACAGCTTTCGCTTATCATAACCAAATCCACAAGGAATTTGCATCATTCATATCTTTCATTCCTTGAATCCGTCTCGCGGATTCAAACATTGCATATACGCTTTTCATCCCTTGAATCCGTCTCACGGATTCAAGCATTGCATTCATACTTTAACTTCTTTCATGTTTCGAATCCGTCTCGCGGATTCTAGCATAGCATTTCATGTTTCGAATCCGTCTCGCGGATTCTAGCATAGCATTTCATGTTTCGAATCCGTCTCGCGGATTCTAGCATAACATTTCATGTTTCGAATCCGTCTCGCGGATTCTAGCATAGCATTTCATACTCTCATTCTTGAGAGTCTTACATTTCTCTTCACCCTCACGTCCACCTACTACTTAATTCTAACGGACATACCTGTATTAATTATCACGGTCCCACGAACGTCATATGCTTCACGTGTACTGGCCAAGTACACAATCCACATACTAGTTTCGTGTCTTCGTGTAATTGTCACCTTATGTCCGAAGAATTAGGTTTCGGCACGTGTATCATTTTTCATAACATGTTTACTATACCATCATGGTCCTTCATTTAGCATTTTTCTTTCCTTAATGCATTTTACCATTTCATATACCGACATATTGAATTTACGTACCTGGGTTCAACTTTATCTTATTTCATGCCTTGGTGTCGGTACTTGACCGCACTCGCGGATCATCCTCTTCAAACGCTTATACTTACCTTGCACATACAAAACCGTCAGTTTCTTTATGCGTATACATGAGTACACACTTACATTCTCTTTTACCTTTGGATCTTGACCGAGTCTTGGATTGTACGGGCTTCTCATCACAAGAGCACACAGGTTTGAGTTCAAGCACTTACCTTCTTACACTTGATTCTCTCAAACCAGGGCTCTGATACCAACTTGTTACACCCTAAATCGTACATGACAAAAGTCGCAGCGGAAAACACGAACCATAAAATTTCTTTCTTTATAAATACCTTAACTTATTTAAACTTTAACTTTAACATAACTCTTATTCATAAATCCGTCATCCTCTTATTTACTAATTAGAAACATAGCTTATGATTGCTACACTTTACATTCAACGTCCCCGTACAATCTATCTCGTGACTCGATCTTCGATCTCTAATCCTTGTTATAATCGCCCGTTATCCACACAACCTGCATTCACCACATACATTCGAAACATTAGCACACGTTATATAAGCAAGCTCATTCATGTACACTTCCCATTTCGTTCTTTAACAAACTTTAAGCATCTCATCTGCGTATCCATTTCCTGATGAGGCTTCAATAATGTACCTGCATACCTTTCATTCTCAACGTACACCATTATTAACGTTAACCCTCAACGGGTCTAATCCACGCTTACATACGTACATACATTAAACTTACATCTTTACATTCATGCCTACACTCGTACACATCTTTATACGTACATACATACACTTCCACATTCGTACATACCCTTCCTACATCATCACATACATGCATACTCTCTTACATCATCACATACATGCATACTCTCTTACATCATCACATACATGCATACACTCGTATATACGCTTATACATACATACATACACATCTACGTGCAAACATACCTTTCCTACAACTTTACACACGTGCATACACTCATACATGTCTTTATACATACCTACACAATTACACACGTACATACCTTTCCTACATCTTTACACTCATACATACATATCACATGTCTTCACACAATCCTACATACTTGCATACCTTCGTACGTACACACTTGCGTACATAAAACTAGCTTTCCTACATACATACTCTTAGGGTTACAAAACATGCATGCGTATAGGACCCACATACTATAAACGTACCTACGGTCACGCATACCTTACTTACATAACTTCTACATACGTGTACAGATGCATACAAACATACATACTTGCTTATCTACGAAGGTACATACCTATATGCTCAGGAGAAACTTTACAAATCATCGAGTGATACACCGGGATGCGTTACGGATCACTCGGAAATGCAATACAAAGCAAAATCAGAAAATCGGACTAGACAACCCGTCGGCGACGGGGTGGGGACCCGTCGGCGACGGCCTCTCCTTATACCCGTCGCCCAATTGTCCCGTAAACAGTCATTTAGGCCGTCGGCCACTTTCGATCTTTTGGGAGCCCGTCGGCGACGGGGTGGGAACCCGTCGGCGACGGCCTCTAGAAAAGCTCCTTTTCTGCAGATCCGTTTCGTCGTCCGAACGCACTAAAACGCGCGTAACTTTTGAACCGTTTACCCGTTTAACCTCCCGTTTCTTCCTACACGCTTGTAAATTCACATTCTATCATATGAACTTAAAATCCCACATCCGGATTAAGGAAATTCTTAACTTACATGCATTCGGCTTATTATGATCTTCTAATTATTTGACCCGTTAGTGCATTATTCAACATAAGCTGTTTAATTGACCTTAATCTCATAAGAATTTAATAATTTCATTGACGCCTATCATAAAGATTAATTTCCCGGATGTCTAGCATTCTCTTATCCCATTTTTCGCTCAAAATGCTCATTTTGTCCCGTAATGGGTATTTACGCATTGTAAGGTCTATGGCTTACAAAGACCATACTTCTCACTTCCATACTTGTCTAAAACATTACATTGATCGAACAACTTGGTTCTAAACCATTTTTACTATCGTTTGCCCAAAATCCCCATCAAGGGCATTTTGGTCATCCTTATTTCAATCATCTACAACGAAAGACTTCATCACATATATGACCTCAAACATGATGTTCAATTAATTTAAACAGTATATTACTTACTCGTACTAAGAAGTGATTACAAGAATCACTTACCTTGTGCATCCGTGTTCGTAACTTCTTCCTTGCCTCATCTTGACCCGTTAGCCTTCCACGCTTGATCCGTGCTAGTGTGGTTCCTATTCTTTCATGTCGTCATGCCATGATTATGTTAGTATTCATGCTCATTCATATTAACACACATTTTTCCAACTTTTATCTATTTGACTTTCACTAACACGTATACGACATGACTTGACAACCACATAGTTCAATATCTCTGAAATACCATTTCGTTATCACACATAACGCACAATTGGTCTACACTTATTCCATGATCTCTTGATTCTTACATTTGTGTCATAATGCCTAACCATGTTATAAATTCTCGGTTGACTTTCAGAAAGTCAACTTTCTAGCATATAACTTCCAACTTATGGACACGCATTCATGTTGATATAGTGAACCATATCAATGACACGATATTCATTTCATACGTAATGTTGTATGACACTAACAACTACATGATCACCTAGTCACATACACAATATACCATTTATATTTCATAATCATGGTGTAGGACACACACACATACCTAAGCACATGATCGACTAACTACATACATGCATACGTATCGTCAATTCAACACATACTAACATATTCATCATTCTTTAGTTGACAACTTTATTCAAAGATAGTAATTCGACATAATCTCGACCTCTTCACATGTTCATCCGGTGTTTAGCATACAATTTCACATACTAGCTTATACGAGGCATTTCATCAAACACTTGGTGTGCGTACACAATTTAATGCACAATGTACAACTAATTCATGCATAATCTTCCAAGTTCATACATAGTTCATCAATATAACAAACAACACATTCCTTTCAATTCATCTAACGAGATTCCATCATATTCAATATGGCACCTCAACATTTGAACAAGAATTGAACATGATGAAATACCCATGTCATCTTCATCACTCAACTTAGTGGGTTTCCATCTTTAAACATCAATTAATCAAAATTATGCCTAGCACATGATTCCTAAGATGATGCTAACACATATACATGCTTAATCTCATACTAATTCGTGGGTTGATCATAACCCACTTCATATCAAAATCACCAAATCATAAATTACAACTTACCAAGTGATTTATAGGGCTAGATGATCATGAATTCATGTTCATGCATTAGATCCGAGCTGAATTCCCCTTTCAATTTGATGATTATAGTGAAACTAGGGTTTGAACCCCTTTTTCTCCTTCCTGATGTCGACACACACACACACACTATGTGTGTGTGGGGTGTTTTGATTTTTAATTTATAAATTCATGTTTCCCACTTAACGGTTTTGGTCCCTCTAGTTTGCTCCCTTGCTTGCTTTGCGAAACAGTTTACCACATTCAATCTTTTAATAATTTTAACCATACATTTAAGTAGGTTAAATAGCCTAGTTATTTATTTCTTGATGTATCATATCATAACATTTTAATGAATATAAATATTCGGGTTTTGGGGTGTTACAGTAATGTGACCCACACTAATGATTGAAGAATATGTTTCCTCAATAAGTCAAGAAGCATTATCACATAATGATATGCAAATCTATGATATGATGAGAAACCTGTACCGATTAAGGAACGGCAGGTTAAGAGGCTCCAAAAAGGATACATGTACCTATTATAGAGGTCAACTTGGGTGCTTGAAGAAGCCCCAAATATACTATGGAAGTTAAGTCCATGATACATCAGAAAGTACTTCCAACATTTTAGCAAATCTCGAGGTCGAGATTTCTTTTAAGGGGGTGAGGATGTAACACCTCGAAAAATCACGTCCAATGGTGTATTGACACGTGTAATAAACCCTAATAAAGTCAAACCTTGAATTTAAGGGACTAATTTTTCGAAAAATCGAAAAACATTAATTATAAAAGAACTGGAAGTATTGACATATCTAAAATAAGTTTCAAAATAACCTGCTATGGTTTTATATTCACAAATGAGCCACTTGTTGATCAAGTGTAGCTGTTTGCATAATTAATTGAAAGTTTGCGCAATGAAGGGTTAAAAGCGTCAACATGTTAATTCTTACATCTGAGTGACCTTTTAACAAACCGGGAGCTTCGTGATATTTGATCATACTCTCGGGAATGCCAAAGATTGGCCGTCTAAGGTTTTTATGGCTATAAGTAAAGTTACGCGCAACTTTGCAAGTAGAGGGGCTAAAAGTGTCAATATGTTTAATTACACCTCTGAATGACCTTTTAGCAAACCCGAAGCATCGTGATGATTAATAATACTTCCAAGAATGCCTAATGTGGATTAGATGAGGCTTCGATGATATTAAATGATGAGATGCGCAAGTTTGCGTAATAGAGGGACCTAAAGCGTCAACTTTTGAATCTACACCTTTCGGTGACCATTTAAGAGAACGGGAGCATAGTAACATTTATGTATATGCTTGGGAATGATCAATATTGGCCATGGAAGTCTTGGATATCATTAAACAACATTTCGCGCTACTTTGCGCAATTAAAGGACTATTTGCGTCAAACGGCAAAAGTATGCCGATTCGTAGGGTATCGAACCTTCGGGTATATGACCGTGAGTTAAAAATACCCTAATTATACTTTATATAGCTTAGATATAGGCTTAGAGGTGTTTGGTGCGCAAAAATAAACTTTTAAGTCATCCAGGGACTAAAAGTGTCAAAAAGTGCATAAGTTTGCATTTTCGCGCATATCTTCCATTCGGTATATCTCCGGACACCCAAAAATTTATGTAAGCACTAAAATATTTTATTTTAGTGTTTGGATTGATAAATCCCTTTCGTCGCGTAATTTGGTTCGTTTTTAGCGTCGGTTCGTGTTTCGTCGTAATTAGACGCACAACGTGATCGTACGGCCAAATGAACTGACATCCGACATGTTTTTGAACATGTTTCATGTCTCCTATGTTTAAACATCATAATGGAGCCTTAAAATAGCTTAACGGGCCTTAAACGGGCCAAACGTGACCTTAAAAGCTCACAGGGACCAAATCTGCCAATTCTGGAACTTTGTTTGCTGTTGTGGACCTGCAGGCGGGCCACATAACATGCCTGGGTTTCTTACGCGGCGCGTGTGAGTCTACCAGAACTGCAGAATGTGGTTTACAGCCCATTACAGCCTGTTCTAGCTTGATTCCAGCCTTTGCACATGGTATTTCTTCAATCCTTGGGCGCCCCTAGCATTAGAAAACCATGTGTATGAGGTGTACGGTCCAGATCAAGGCTCGTTTATCGAGGAACGATCTTAACGGTCCTCCAAATCCTATAAATACCCTTGATCTTACCCTCATTTCACTCCATGATCTGAATTGTTCTAAGTTGGAGCTCTTGTGCTTCATACTTGAACATCCTATATCATTTCCATCCTTGCTTGGACCTTTTGTAAGTGTCCTTTTCATGCTTAGTTTAATTGTTTAGCGTTTATGGCCGAAAAGTCAAGCGTTTCGACGAACGCTTTGACTTTTAAACGGTTGAGTCAAGGTTCACAACGAACATGGCTACGTGACCGTAATTAGGTAGGTGATTAACCCTCAAAAGGGCGCCTCCTAGTTACCACGATTACTTTGTTAAATTGTCGGGTCAAATAAAAGTCAAACGTGTTAGTTTTAAATAAATTACATAACTATTAATATAAACGCCATAAAATCAGTTTTCTCACTTTAATAACTTGCTAAATATTAGTTGAACATGCCTAAGCATGATTCAACCCGACAATTCTAAGTATAGGCTCGGTTCAGAACCGAAAGTCGCAAAAGTTGACTTTTGCTTTGACTTTCAGTTCTGACCCGATTTAGTTTATTTTAGATATGCCTTAGGATTCCATTAGGACCATATTATAGGTTAGTATAACCCTCTGAGGTTATACAACTTGGTTCCATAGAAATCCTAGTCCATGCATGTTTCCGTTAAATGCCTAAATGTTGACCGTTATGCCCTTTTGACCCTAAAACGAGAATTTTGAAATGAGAGGACAATAATCTTTATTACTAATATATAAACTTGTCCCTAAAATTTGACATCAGTTTGAGGTCTAGATTAGGAGTTATGCTCATTAGCGTAAAAGAAAAGCTTTTTTATTAATTAAACGGCATAATTAGCATATATCCTATCTAAACCCAATTTTCGATACCAAAATTTTTACCTACTGATATAAAATAATATTTTGGGATTTTTAAAGATTTTTATTTATTTTTAGGCTGAGCATAACATAGGGTTCTAGCTTAAATTCGGTAATTGTCGGTTTTGCCCTTTTGGCCTATAAAATGAGTTTTACATAATATTTTGATACCAAACTTTTTGCTACTGATTTTATATCATAAATAAAATATTTTGAACTTTATAAACTTATCAAAAACTCAGATTTCCTATTTAAACCCGAAAATCGCTTAAAACCGACTTTTACGCGTTTTAAGCACATAATATGAGTTAAAACTATTTTTGGCATATGAAACTTAATACCTACTGATGTTTTAAGTAAATTTATATATTTTAACAATAAAGAAAAGTTTTAAACTCAGAACTCTGATTTTGACCTTATAAGCTTATGTGAAATTACCAAAATGCCCCTACGACGCATAGTTTGGTTTTAAATGATAAATTTCACATATATCTAGTACCCTACTGTTATAACTTATTAAATTAAGTATATTTACTAAATAAATCAGATCTGGAACTCAGAATAATATTTAATCTCTCTTATAACCTTTAAAATGACCAAAATACCCCCTACGGGGCATAAATTGGTTTTAAATTCGTTTTGGGCATAATGGAAGATATCTTACTGATGTCACAACATATTTAAGGCATGTTAACTTAGGAAACCTGTATATAGCTCTTATGGTTACCCGTTACGCATCCTTCGCGTTCGGTTCAGTTTATGTAACTAGTTTGCATAAATTGACCGAAACAAGTCAAACCTTATCATTTTTATCTCAAAATCCAGAATGTGCTTAGTTTATCCTTATTATACAAGTATACAAGCTTGTCGGGTCTAAACCACATTCTAAACCGGTCATCGCTTGATCATGCGTTTGAACCGTATCCTCTTTTAAAACTAACCGGTCAAAGCATAGGCTTAATTAAGACCCGTTAGGAATCTAATAGGTTATTAAAAAACCTTCGTTCCTGATTTAGGAGCCCAGTAAAAGCTATCTGTACTTGCTGATTTGATACGGCTGGGATTGAATTTATATTTAGCTCAGGTAAATACTTTTAACTTATTTTCCCTTATACGGGCTTGGGGTACGGCATATAAAATACCGCTTGGTCGGGCATTGAATCTTTAATCGAATAGAGGTTAAACCATTGATATGCTCCGTTTTGAAATGTTTTGTTTGCTTAAAGCCTTTGGGGGGCTAATGACCATGTCCCGGATATCTTTGGCATCATTTTACGAAATGGCCACGACCTCAGCACGGGGTGTAGGTGTACACCCGTCAGTGCCTAAATAAATAATGTGGTGTGTCTATTGATCTTTAACCCGGTCTACGGATCGGGCTACTGAACGCATAAGAAACATGTAATTCTTTTACAAGTATTATATTCAAATAATTATCCCAAGTTATAAAATGTTTTGTGCCACGTGCATTCAAATCAATTTTTCTAAACCTTTTCAAAATGAGTCAGTTAATTGTATTTACCAGTGTAAACTGACGTATTTTCCCAAAAAGGTTAAGTGCAGGTACTAAGCGTAATAGGCTGGCCTCTCCTTAGCATCATTAAGAGTCTCGCAAGCTTGGATGCAATAAGTCTGTTGAACTATGTTTCCTTTTTATTTGATCCGCCTGTGGATCCATCTTACATTCCGTTGTAATATTAACTATTACTTTTGAATCGGATTGTAATATATTTATCCTTTGCTTCCGCTGTGCATTTAAATTGTGTTGTTTGACTATGATGATATCAACTACGTCACGATACTCACCACCGGGCCCACCGGTAATACGTGAAAATATCGGGGTGTGACATTATTGGACTTGGTAACTAGCCATTGGACCCCAACGGCATTATTTAAAAAAAAAATTTATATAAATAATAATTCACCCCATCTATATAAAAAAACTAACCATTTACACCTTACTATCTTTTATCCAACTCCTTCTCACCTCACTCTCTTCTATTAAAAATAATGCATCCACACAACTGAAACTTTGATCCGAACAACCCCTACGGTTTCGGCGATCTACCGAACACCACTTCGTCTCAAGGTTCTCAACCGAACCAACAACGGTTTACCAATCCGAGCATATTAGCGTACGGTCAACTTTAAACGAACCTACCTTTTATTTTTCCGCAACAACCGCTCACTCCTCTATCCTAAAATCCACTTGCACCCGAATCCGTACCGGAAACTCAACCTACACCACCCGAATTCTCTACGCGAAAAAAAAATAAACAATAAAAAGAAACTGGGGCCGAAAAGGAAAAAAGCAAAAGAGGATCTTCGTGTACATCTGTGGACAAGCGAAGAAGAGTTGGTGTTGACGAAAGATTGGCTTTCGAATTCGGAGAATTCGGTTATAGGTATATTTTATTATATTTATTGTAAAAAAAATTATTCCATATTTATAATATATTTTTTAATAGGTATCAACCAACATAGTGACGATTTTTGGAACCGAATTGACGAGTTTTTTCACAAAACTTTGGGACGATATTTCTATCGGAAAAATGTCACACCCCAAAATCCACATTCGGAGTATCACCGCTTGGTGGCGTGACGTGACCAGGATCGAGCCACCAATCATATTGAACATCGTAATTAAGTAAATAAGACCAACCCCAATACGATTGGTGACCAAAGCTAGTTAACCATGTTTAGTTTAAACAGCGGAAGCATAAAAGTAAATCCAAAAGCATAAGTCCATAGTTTATAAGTTAAAGTTCAAAACGCAAGTTTAATAAGTTCATAAGGATTTAAATAATAAGCACGGAACATAACAGTCCGTACACCACAACGACTCCTTCCTTGTGCAAGCTCCAAGCGTTTAGCGACCTGTAAGGCATGTAACAACGAGTCAACAACAAAGTTAAGTGAGTTCACGTTTGGTTGTTTAGTTTTAAGTTGTTTCTGAAAAAACGTGGTTTGACTTTCGTTGGCTTAATTGCCGTGGGGGTTACCCCGTAGTTGAAAGTATGTTTAACCAGTTCCTTTTTCATTACCCAAACCATAACCATAATCAGTGGGGGTTTTCCCCGTGTGAACTACTAGACGGTATGATATCGACTACTACGCAAATAAGTTGTGCCCTATATCAGCGTCTATCATCACTGATAGTCTGCCATAGTCCATTAGAACACGCATGTCCGACCGGCACGGTGTGAGGTTTGTTAAACCTAATAGCGCTATTAACTAATGACCCGCTCGCCATTGGCCTCAGCGATTAAGTCGATATAATGAAGAGGGACTTATTGATAGAGTTTTGTCTAGCTAGTTTTTAAGGTTGTTGTCCTACACCAGGAGGACGAACGTACGTACGTATTCTGCACCAGGAGAATTCGTAGGATTAATAATGGCATCCTACCTATGGAGGATGGCCGTACATATCTTCCCAAGGGGATATGTAGATTTAGTTTTAAATTCTTTAACCCATTCCCAAACCACCGGGAATCCCATGCCTTGTAGAAAGTGCGAACTCACCTCGGTTTTCTCGGTTAGATTCTCAAATATAGCTAACAGTCAAGGTCGGTCAATCACGTCCTAATATGATTACCAGTTAGTCATCTAGTGGTTTCAAATAGAGCACAAAGTTCCTACACGTATCTATCACATAACATGCATCACTTTAACGGTTTATGCCCATATAAGTTTCCCATCCATTCCCCACTCATAAACAAACATACGATAATGCACATAACACATATAACATGTTAGATCATTCATAGATAGCATACTCGACATTTAGACACGCAAATTACAGCTTATGTCATTTCAGCATAAATATTAAAAAACCGGGCTGTTTTCGGACATTGTAAATAAATAGTTAATTTATTCCAAAAATTCCCAAATTTTTACAGGAGGTCTTAAACGATCCAAATATTATTGTGTAATAATATCGGGGTCCAGTTCGTTTCCAATATTTTATAAAAAGTCATTTTCCGGACTGAGCTCAGATTTATCTTTTTCTGACCACAGTCCACGGAATAATTTATTTAAAAATCGTCGTAAGTCCGATTTACGAAATTCCAGTGAGATAATTACAAATACATCGGTGGTCATCTACAGTACAAGTTTCATGATCTAACTCTACACAGAACTCAAGTTATGACAGAAAACATAACGCATATTTTCAGCAGAAAAATGCAGCTTTAGCTGCTGTTACAAAATGACGCTTTAAAAATAGTAAACGAAGTCCAAAAATTATGATTCCAGTGCCATTAGAACCGTAGTTCATAATAACACGTTATAGACTCAAAATATCAGTTTTTCATTGAGTTATGACTTGTTTACAGCCAACTGAAGTTTGCTGTAAAAGCTTGGACAGATTCTGTTTTCAACCTTTAGCTTTCTAGTTCGTGTTCGATTGATTCCGTTAACATGTTTAGTGATCACAACAACATCAAACATCAATATTAACCAGCAAATCATCAGGAAATCAACAAGAATCATAACAACACCAGATCTACATGATTTACACACATAACTTCTCTTTATCCATCTTTTACTTCTTATGTTCAAGACTTTAATGTTATGTTCTTTAGTGTTTCTAAATTTTAACCGTTAAATCACTTATTAACCACCATAAACAAGATCAAGATGATGTTTAGAGGCACTTACTACTAGCTCAAGGCTAGGGAAGAAAGAAGACGTAAACGAGGTGGATAAAAGAAATGTAGAGAGGTTCTTGAGTTTCCGAAAGCACCGAGCCTTCTTGTATGATCCCTTGCACACTTGTATATATGTAAAATGGTTGGATCAAAGCTTGATGATGGGTGTGTAGTGGTGATGGTGTTCGGCCGATTACAAGCAAGAAGAGAAGGAGAGTGACTAGTTGTTGAGTGTGTTGTAAAATGAGAGCTCAAGTCCTAATGGTTTAATTTATAATCCAATTCCCTTATGTCCAATAGGTATGTGTATTCTAGATATGCAACAACCACAAATAAAATAATCAAGAAATGGTGGTGTGTCACCACATGGGGGAACCGATCGGTTGGGGGGGGGTATATGGTTAGATTTCAATTGGATGGTTAGTAACTAGTTAAGTTCCAATGGTGTTAATTAGAGTATTATGTGTGTAGTGTACTACAAGGGGTGTTAGGGTGTTCGGGGACCCTAACTAGCTCAGAAAGGTGTAAAGAATGTCATTGTCAATATTTTTATGTTCCGGGTAAAGTCCGGTTGTTCGGTTTGACACTGTTCCGTTAAAGTGTTTAACTAATCCGTAAGGTGCCTTATATATATATTTTTGTAATACTTTTAATTTCTAACACTTAGGAAATCATAACGGACTATTTAATGACTTTTCTGTACACTACTAGTATGTTAACAAGCACATGTAAGTATAAAACAGTAATCAGAGAGCAGTTAAGTAATTCCACACAGTCGTCAAGCACTTTAATTATCATTAATAAATTATGCGGAATACATGGAATTTGAGGGTTGTCACATTCTCCCCCTATTAAGAGAATTTCGTCCCGAAATTTAGCACCTGGTTACTGAGGAAGCTAGTTAAGTTGCGTTGTTTTCCTGATTTTCCTGGGGTGTCACATCATCCCCCCGTTGATTTGGAATTTCGTCGTGAAATTCTGCAGTAGCTTCAGCCTCAGTAGTGGTTGCGTTTTTCTTAAACAGCTGGGGGTACTTGAGTTTCATTTTGTCTTCTCATTCCCAGGTATACTCTGGGCCACGACGGGCATTCCAACGAACTCGAACGAGAGGTATTCTTGTGCGCTTGAGAATCTTAACATCTCGATCAGTAATCTCTACAGGTTCCTCGACGAATCGCAGCTGGTCGTCGATAGTGAGTTCCTTGAGAGGAACTATGAGGGTCTCATCTGACAGACACTTCTTCAGATTTGACACGTGGAATACGTTGTGAACTCCGCTGAGTTTTTCGGGTAGATTCAACCTGTAGGCGACTTTGCCAATTTTCTCGATGATTTCAAACGGTCCGACATAACGCGGATTGAGCTTGCCTCGTTTGCCAAAACGAACTACGCCTTTCCAAGGTGAGACTTTGAGTAGCACTCGATCCCCAACCTGGAATTCGAGTGGTTTTCTTCCTTTATCAGCATAGCTTTTCTGACGGTCACGAGCTGCCGCCATTCGTTATCGTATCTGAGCAATTCTCTCGGTGGTATCTACCACAAGTTCTGGGCCAGTGATTTGGCTGTCACCAACTTCTGGCCAACAGAGATGTGATCGGCATTTGCATCCGTACAATGCCTCGAATGGATCAGCTTGGATGCTGGCGTGGTAGCTGTTGTTATACGAAAACTCCACCAGCGGGAGGTGCTTTTCCCAGCCATTACCAAAGTCGATTACACATGCCCGAAGCATGTCTTCAAGGGTTTGGATGGTGCGTTCAGATTGCCCATTCGTCTATGGGTGATAAGCGGTGCTCATATCTAAACGTGAGCCAAAGGACTTGTGCATTGCTTGCCACAGTTCAGAAGTAAAACGCGCGTCACGATCAGAAATGATGGAGGTTGGCACTCCGTGCCTTGATACCACTTCCTTTAGGTAAATGTTTGCAAGAGTATAAAACTTATCCATTTCTTTGATAGCCAGAAAATGTGCAGACTTGGTCAGTCGATCTACGATCACCCAATTGGTATCGTTTCCGCGTTGAGATCTAGGCAGACCAGTAACGAAATCCATGGAAATTTGCTCCCATTTCCATTTTGGGATCTCCGGTTGTTGAAGTAGGCCTGATGGTTTCTGATATTCAGTCTTGACTCTCGCACAAGTCAAGCACTTACTGACGTAGGTTGCTATGTGGGCTTTCATGCCAGGCCACCAATACGTAGTCGTGAGGTCATGGTACATTTTATCCGAACCAAGATGTACCGAATAACGAGACTTGTGTGCTTCATCCCTCACAAGCTCGCGTAGGTCTCCATAAAGTGGAATCCAGATGCGTCCGTTAACATAGTAGGCGCCGTCTTCCTTTTGTTCCAGCCGTTGCCTCGATCCTCGTAGGGACTCAGCCCTGATGTTTTCTGCTCTCAACGCTTCAACCTGAGCATCGCGAATCTGAGCAGGAAGGCTAGAGTGAATGGTAAGCTGTAGCGCACGTACACGCTTAGGTATAGTATCCTTTCGACTGAGGGCGTCGGCCACAACATTGTCCTTGCCCGGATGATATTTGATAGTGCATTCATAATCGTTCAAGAGCTCAACCCATCGGCGTTGACGCATGTTTAACTCCTTTTGCTTAAAGATATGCTCGAGACTCCTGTGATCGGTGTAAATGGTGCATTTGGTTCCGTATAGGTAGTGTCTCCATATCTTTAGCACGAAAACAACTGCTCCCAATTCCAAGTCGTGCGTAGTGTAGTTCCTTTTGTGAACTTTAAGTTGGCGTGATGCGTATGCAATGACCTTGTCACGTTGCATCAACACGCAACCAAGTCCTTGGATGGAAGCGTCGCAATAAACCACAAAATCTTCTATGCCTTCAGGCAATGAGAGGATAGGCGCGCTACAAAGTCTATCCTTCAAGTGCTGAAATGCGGACTCCAGTGCATCACCCCAATGATAGGTGACACCCTTCTGAGTCAGTGAAGTGAGGGGTTGCACAATCTTTGAGAAATCCTTTATAAACCTTCGGTAGTATCCTGCCAAGCCCAAGAATTGGCGGATTTCTGTTGGTGTACGGGGTGCAGGCCAGTTCTTGATCG
Source organism: Helianthus tuberosus (assembly GCA_030545235.1). Lineage (NCBI taxonomy): Eukaryota > Viridiplantae > Streptophyta > Magnoliopsida > Asterales > Asteraceae > Helianthus > Helianthus tuberosus. The sequence continues at coordinate 173,846,144 of CM060351.1, forward strand.
AGTCAACCTTGGATGGATCTAATTGAATTCCATCCTTGTTTACCACATGGCCTAGAAAGTGGACTTCGCGAAGCCAGAAGTTACATTTCTAAAACTTGGCATACAACTGCTCTTTTCGAAGAAGTTCCAGCATAAGTCGTAGATGCTCCTCGTGTTCCTCCTGACTCTTAGAATAGATCAGGATATCGTCGATGAACACAATAACGAACTTATCCAGGTAAGGTTTGCATACTCGGTTCATGAGATCCATGAAGACCGCTGGTGCATTCGTCAGCACGAATGGCATAACCAGAAACTCGTAATGGCCGTAACGAGTTCTGAATGCTGTTTTGGAGACGTCCTCATCTCGGACTCTCAGCTGATGGTATCCCGATCTCAAATCAATCTTAGAGTAATAGCTCGATCCTTGCAGCTGGTCGAACAAGTCGTCAATGCGTGGAAGAGGATAACGATTCTTCACAGTCACCTTGTTGAGTTCGCGGTAGTCAATACACATTCTGAAAGTACCATCTTTCTTTTTCACAAACAAGACAGGAGCTCCCCAGGGCGAAGAGCTAGGACGTATGAAACCCTTTTCCAAGAGTTCTTGTAGTTGTGTGGACAGTTCTTCGAGTTCTGATGGAGCTAGACGATATGGCGCTCGGGCTATGGGCGCTGCTCCAGGAGCTAGCTCGATTTGAAACTCAACTTGGCGATGAGGTGGAAGACCAGGTAATTCCTCAGGAAATACCTCAGGAAAATCGTGCACAATAGGAATATCTTCAATTTTCTTCTCCTCCGTTGATGTATCAGAAACGAGGGCTAGGATAGCAGTGTGGCCCTTTCGCAAACACTTCTGGGCCTTAAGGAAAGAGATAATGCCTACAACGGTACCACTCTTATCGCCCTGAATCACCAGAGGTTCTTCACCAGAACGAGGAATGCGGACGATTTTCTCCTTGCAAACAATCTCCGCTTGATGATGAGATAGCCAATCCATCCCAATAATGTAACGACTCACACAAAAATATCCTAAAAAAAACGTTCTGTAAGTATAAACCCGGACCTTGATGTAACAAAACTCAGTAAAAGTCCTATTTATTTTATTATTTTATCAAAAAGGAAACCATAATTAAGACACCCAAGTGATTCTACACAAACCCTAAAATTATCAGAACAATCAGAATCAGGGTCAGGGCCCCTAAAACTCGGGGGGGGGGGGGGGGTATTCCCTACTCAACGATTATCCATATAAATCGTTATATAATTCGAATTTATTAAAACTGTTGACTCAGCAAGGCTAGTCCCAAACGTGGCTGGCCTATAATGAAAACGTGTCCCTTGCGCACCGCAAGGGATTGATTGTTACAGTGCGCAAGGGTGCTTACGGACCGCAAGGGTTATATGGTTACGGTGCGCAAGGGATGTCAACTTCTGGCTATAAATAGCAGGCTTTGGGACTTGCTTCTGGGCGTTCGTTCGACGAAGAAATTCTCTTCAGGCATCGAGATATCGACTGTTTATCACAATTAACACACACAAAACACTAATTAGTAGGGGGGATGCTGCTACGATACAGGGTATTAACTCAATCGCTGTTACGATTCAATGTCCGATCGATTGGAACTATCCAATGGATGTTTAAGTGCTGCTCAAACTTGGGTTATACTTTGTCATTAGTTGTGATTCCGACAGGATGTTGAGTGCCACCCGAACTCGGGAAATACTCTGTCCTTCGTTGTGAATCCGATGGATGTTTAAGTATCGCACTTTGTCATTCGTTGTGAGGGTTTAATCTCGTGAGTTATCGTAATTGTTGTATTAAGTTACCTACCTAGTTCGTATGCACTAGGTTACAAGGCAAAATCAATAGGCTAAGCTCTGCCTGTATAAATCTGCAATATATCAAGGCTTATCTGTAGACTAAACTTTTCCCGTATGAATCTGCATGATTATAATGTGAGTCATTCTCTTTTTATCAAATTACTATCAAAATCATGTTTATTTTCAAAGGTTATAATTACAGTTATTAAGTTTATGTAATCACCAAATTACAGCCGGTATGTGGGGTATTGTGCACATTACTGCTGTATTATCACTTTAGGTGGGCGAACCTAAAATTTGTGATATACGTCACTATTGGGTGAAAGGACCCAATAGTGATATAACGTCATTCATTGGGGTAGCCAATGGTGATATGACCATAGTCACAGATCCGGTCGAGTGACAAATACCGTGGGTAGTTGGTTGATATCAGAAACATTGTAATCTCTCTTAATACTGTAAATTATAACAAACAGGTCGTTTTAGTAAATAGAATGATTCACTCAGTATTTCCCGCTGACAAAACCTTTTTAAAATACTTTTCAGGTAATTGCAATAGATGGAAGTAAACGTTGGATACGGCATTGAAAGGCATCAAGAAGTGGCTTATTTTATTAATTAAATCAAATTAAGAAATATGGTTTTATGTAATCAAAATTTTCTTAATTAAAGCTACCATTGTAAAACATGGGTTTATCCCATTTATTTAATAAATAAAATCCGGTGTTTCTAAACTCTGATATTTTTCCTAACTCACGGTTCTGATGAAATTTCCGCTGCAATGTTTTATAAAAATAATCACCGGTACCACGGGCTGTTCGCGACTCCCGATTCCGTCCAGGGTGGGTCGGGGGCCGTGACAGAAGGTGGTATCAGAGCCACTGCTTTAAGCCTTTAGGTGTTGTAATAATAATACCTAAGTTCATATAAAAGAGTTAGGAGATTGCTATTAACTGGTAGCACACAAGATAGCATTTAGACTTGAACTTAAGAAAAGATGCCTTAGTATCAGCTTCGAGATAAGCTAAGTACTTGCGTAAATAAATTATGATGGGTTTTGATATACCATAATAATGGTAATTAGAATATTGCAAGATATGATAAATAAGCAAGAATTAATAGTAATTATTGCTTATTGATATTACTTGGTCCAGAATAAGATATGTTACGGGAATACAAATTTCCCTAATTCTAGATAAAAGCCTAATAAAAGAGGCACTTTTAAAATCTGGAAAAGATAATATTTATGGGAAATAGAAAATTTTCTCTGGCAAGACTGGGTATGGTGTGATAGACTCTCCAGTTTGTCCAGATATACTGAGGTTACCGCTCCGGCACGAATCGGATAAGACGGGATATATAATATGTCAAACGAGTGACAAAATTTCCCTAAATAGTATCTTGATCAGATATTTGACTGGTTTTTGGAAATATGAATCTGTTAAATACATTGACCTGATAGATGGTATGTTTAATTCAGTATGTGAAATATATGATTTAATAGATATGTATATCTATAAGGAAAAAAAAAACATAAGGATTGACAATTTGGAATAAAGCACAAGCATCTGTGTCTAGATTTCTTTATTAGGAATCTCTTTTCCGACATCAAACATTATTTCGTTTGATTATCTGCCTAGTAACTCGAGCGAAAATAATAAACAATAAAAACCCATTAAGTTGGGATATCATCAAAAGTATAAAGAATTTCTAACACATTACCATAAACTATTAACGCAAGTAAGAAGCATGTAAAGTTGTGATAATGTACAAGAAAACACATGAAAATTTAATTATAAATCCACAGAAGTTGAAGTATATCACACACAACTTTCGAGGCAAGACCTTTGGAAAATATAAATTAGGCACGATGACACCAATGTTAATTCCGCCAGTAGAAGAACTACTAAATCAAAAAAAAAACACTTTGCCACGTAATCCTACAAACAACATAAATCTCGCTAATGTACGCTAGAACAGGATTTCACAAACATCCGTGCACAGTCTAATCGGAGTCATAATTATTATCATTGCAAAAGGAGTCACATACCTTTGCAACTTCCCTATTTAATTTTATTTAACATTTCCTGGTAATGTCACTTAATAACGGTTATCACACGAAATTCCAGATAAAAGTTCTTATATTTCTTTCGTTGAAATTCTGACTTTTGCATATAACAAATTAACTTTCATGTTTCTACTTCCCCTAATAGTCATCATACCATGAGGATTTCTTTCATAGTAGCGGATATTGATTCATTTCATTTCTTGGTAAATCCACATGTTACACATGCACCGTTTGTCGTGCATGTGGTTCGTTTAATTTCTGAATTCCACTGGAGGGTTTCATTCTAATTTGTCGTTTTATCTAAACTCAAATATCCTTTAATTAGACTTGATTTTGGCACGGTAAACCACATGATTACTAAACGATGACTCTTAATATCGAGTCAATAAATTTTTGAAAAACTCAATTTTCTTTGGCATCCATGGTTTCTGTTATGACCATGTCCGAACTTTCTTATTTAAACTCATTTTGTTTACACCAAGTTCAATTGTTTGAACTTGCTCGTAATACCTATTTAATGCAAGGTTCCATATGATAAATTAAAACCATCATATTCGGAATAATCCTAACAAGCATTTCAATTTTCTTGAACTATGACATGCTTGTGTGATCCTCGACTTCACTAAATCATTTCTGTGATTACGATCACCTTGTGGTGACATTTTCATAAATCTGAAGTTCGCATTAATCTAGTTCGCACACACTATATACGGAATTTAATTATTTATTTATTATTTATAATCCACTTTTTATACAAGCAAATCTTAAAACAATCATGTGCTCAGATAATGATACCCAGATTCATATTTCAGTATATCTCTTAATAGTTATTACAAGAGCAATCAAACCTTTCGTAATATTTATTGCTCTATCATTGTTGATCGAAAAACATTATATATAAATTTAATTGATTATATATGAAACTACCTAATTTACAAATATAATGTTTCTATTGCGGTGAAGAAATTATATATCTATATTTGAAAACTATGTTTGAGGTATACTCTTATTTAAAAGTTATTGTTTAGTTATTTATTATTGATAATTTTATAATAATATATTAATAGAAGTAGTGTTAATATTAGAGTATTATCAGGGGCAGGTATTGGATAGCTTAGCCTTAGTTATGCATGGATTGGCCACCTATGCTTAAACAAGGCAGCACTAACCAATATCCACCATGATAATGACTAGTTAAATATATATAAATTATGTCGTCATACGTATTTAGTAAATTTTAATTATATATGAGAAAAAAGATATATTTTCATAAAACAATATAAGAATAGTCCCCGTTTTCACTTATTTACAACATTTGTAAATACATTCACAACGTTATAGGGTTTCAAAATAAAAATAAGTAATCCCATAGAATCAACCCATTAAGTGTAATATATGTACAAAAGTATTTGTACGAAAATTTTGTATAATAAATATTTTTACACCTTTATTTACAACTCTCATTTAACGTTATAAATAATGATGATTTCTTTTACAAAATAATATTTTAACTTCATTACGGTATTTTGTAATATATCTTACATAATTATTTTACATAGTATGGTAAAATACTAAAATAATATTTATTTAAAAGTGGTGACTATTTACATATAGTAAAAATGCGTAACAAATAATATATATATTACATAATATTTATATGTGATATATAAGATACGGTTCAGATAAGAACACAAATAATATATATATTACAATTGCTTTACAAAAGTATAATATAATGGTTGGTCAGACCAAAATAATTTGTTCTTATTATATTTCAATTTCTAGGAGATAGTATGAAAAATATGGTTATTAATAGTATACTATCACATTGTTTCACAATTAAAACAATTTGAAACTCTAAAATGATACACTAACTCTATTGTCTTTTGGTGTATCTTTGAAATTCACTCCTCTCAACACTTTGATTTCTCATATCATAAATATTTGACAAATCATTTTTCATGCTTTGATTTCATTTGGAAACTGTCAAAGTCTTCCTCAGTTACCAATCAAAGTAAGCTTTCTTTTGACAAAGAATTTTATTGATTCTAAAAGTCCTTCACCTTCATTTTAAATATCTATTGATCATATATCTTTTGGCTTGAACCTAGTCACTTTGAAAATTTTATCATTTCATCTCATTCGTTTATCATCAATTTCTCGAAATAATTCAGTTGAATCATTGAATCCTACATATAATACAACTCGTATTCACAAAATTTGATATTTAAATCTGTGTCATTTTGTTGACTAAAATATGACATAAATCTAAAAGAAATATCATAACCCAAATACACTTGGAAGCTGGAATCTGAGATGAAGAAAAAGTATTCCTACTTATTCCAGTAAATCTCGAGGACGAGATTTTTATTAAGGTGGGGAGAATGTAACGACTCACACAAAAATATCCTAAAAAAAACGTTCTGTAAGTATAAACCCGGACCTTGATGTAACAAAACTCAGTAAAAGTCCTATTTATTTTATTATTTTATCAAAAAGGAAACCATAATTAAGACACCCAAGTGATTCTACACAAACCCTAAAATTATCAGAACAATCAGAATCAGGGTCAGGGCCCCTAAAACTCGGGGGGGGGGGGGGGGTATTCCCTACTCAACGATTATCCATATAAATCGTTATATAATTCGAATTTATTAAAACTGTTGACTCAGCAAGGCTATTCCCAAACGTGGCTGGCCTATAATGAAAACGTGTCCCTTGCGCACCGCAAGGGATTGATTGTTACGGTGCGCAAGGGTGCTTACGGACCGCAAGGGTTATATGGTTACGGTGCGCAAGGGATGTCAACTTCTGGCTATAAATAGCAGGCTTTGGGACTTGCTTCTGGGCGTTCGTTCGACGAAGAAATTCTCTTCAGGCATCGAGATATCGACTGTTTATCACAATTAACACACACAAAACACTAATTAGTAGGGGGGATGCTGCTACGATACAGGGTATTAACTCAATCGCTGTTACGATTCAATGTCCAATCGATTGGAACTATCCAATGGATGTTTAAGTGCTGCTCAAACTTGGGTTATACTTTGTCATTAGTTGTGATTCCGACAGGATGTTGAGTGCCACCCGAACTCGGGAAATACTCTGTCCTTCGTTGTGAATCCGATGGATGTTTAAGTATCGCACTTTGTCATTCGTTGTGAGGGTTTAATCTCGTGAGTTATCGTAATTGCTGTAATAAGTTACCTACCTAGTTCGTATGCACTAGGTTACAAGGGAAAATCAATAGGCTAAGCTCTGCCTGTATAAATCTGCAATATATCAAGGCTTATCTGTAGACTAAACTTTGCCCGTATGAATCTGCATGATTATAATGTGAGTCATTCTCTTTTTATCAAATTACTTTCAAAATCATGTTTATTTTCAATGGTTATAATTACAGTGATTAAGTTTATGTAATCACCAAATTACAGCCGGTATGTGGGGTATTGTGCACATTACTGCTGTCTTATCACTTTAGGTGGGCGAACCTAAAATTTGTGATATACGTCACTATTGGGTGAAAGGACCCAATAGTGATATAACGTCATTCATTGGGGCAGCCAATGGTGATATGACCATAGTCACAGATCCGGTCGAGTGACAAATACCGTGGGTAGTTGGTTGATATCAGAAACAATGTAATCTCTCTTAATACTGTAAATTATAACAAACAGGTCGTTTTAGTAAATAGAATGATTCACTCAGTATTTCCCACGGACAAAACCTTTTTAAAATACTTTTCAGGTAATTGCAATAGATGGAAGTAAACGTTGGATAAGGCACTGAAAGGCATCAAGAAGTGGCTTATTTTATTAATTAAATCAAATTAAGAAATATGGTTTTATGTAATCAAAATTATCTTAATTAAAGCTACCATTGTAAAACATGAGTTTATCCCATTTATTTAATAAATAAAATCCGGTGTTTCTAAACTCTGATATTTTTCCTAACTCACGGTTCTGATGAAATTTCCGCTGCAATGTTTTATAAAAATAATCACCGGTACCACGGGCTGTTCGCGACTCCCTATTCCGTCCAGGGTGGGTCGGGGGCCGTGACAAATAACGACGTCGAAACTACCAAGTGTGATAGGGATGAGATCGATAGAGAAAGTCTGACCAGCTAAGACGAGGTTACAACCTTTAAGTATGTGTGTGGCTTCAAGACTTTTACCGTTGGCTAGTTCTACCGTGTGTTTGGTGTTCAAAAGTGTTGGAGTGCTCTTAAGCATCTGACTAACCCTTAGGGACACATATCTAACATCGGCACCCGAATCATCTAAGATAGAAACAAAGAAATTGTCTGGTAGGAACTTACCCGCCACAACGTTGGGGTTGTTTCTTTATTCCTCTTGTCCATTCAGGAACTCATGCTTACCAGTCCTGCAGTTGTCCTTATTGTCTCCGCTATTGTTCCCGTTGCCCTTGTTGCTGCTCGGATTCTGATTCAGCTATGGGCAGTGTTTCTTGAAGTGACCTTCAGCACCGTACTGGAAGCATCCCTTATTACCCTGCTGGCGTTGCTGTTGGTTCTGGGGAGCTTGTGGCTGCTGTTGTCGATTCTGATTCGCAGGACTTGAGTTCCTGCAATCTCTGGCTTTATGTCCAGGCTTGTTACATCTCTGACAACGACCCTTGTAGCATGGCCCGCTGTGGTGCAAACTACATTGATTGCACTTAGGGTGATTTCCCCTGTATCCACACTGACCTTGATTTCCAGAAAACTGTTGAATGGGGCTCCTGTGTTCATCTGTCTTTCGCCGCTGGGACTGGGACTGAACTGGAGTGGAACCCCTGCCCGAATTTCCATCCCACTTGCGCTTGTCATTGCTGGGAGCACCAGTAGGAGTAGTGCTAACGCGCTTGGGCAGCTTGCCCTCTTCCACCGCCTGATCGGTGAGTTGGTGCGCCAAACGAATGACTTGCTGGATTGTGGAAAGGTTGGCCTCAATTACAGACCCTTGGATCTCCGGGACTAAGCCTCTGAGGTATAGCTTGATCCGTCTAGATATAGGTCGTGACAAGTTAGGACATAAGTCAGCCAAGTCGTTGGACCTCTTTGTGTATGCCTCAATCTCTGATCCTTCCATCTTCAAACCATAATACTCTATCTCAAGTTTCAGAAGGTCGTCCAGGTGGCAGAACTCTTCCTTAATCCAATCCTTGAAGTCGATCCAAAGGATGGCATTCGCGTCTGCCAATCCGAGCATCTGAACTTGTGCGCTCCACCAAGAATACGCTTTCCCTTGCAACATGCTAGTAGCGTACTCTACATGTTTGCTGGCAGGGCTTTCACTCTCTTCGAATGTATATTCGATTCTCCAGATCCAGTGTAGAAGGTCGATTGCTCCCCTAGTGCCGTCGAAAGTGGGAGGTTTGCATTTCAGGAACGCCCTGAAGGTGCCCATGCGTGCTTGAGAGTGCATGGGTTGTCTCCCTGATTGGGTTGCTAAGGCTTCAGCAATCCGTTCGTCAATCAAGGTCGTCAGCTGACCCTGGGTCATGACGAGACGTCCACTCACGGTCTTCACATCGAAGGAACTTTCGTAAGAAAGGTGTCGCAAAGTGCGTAAGTGTGGAGTGACAGAAGAGAGTGATCACACAAAGTTTTTCAAGCAGTAGGTACTATGTTATCTAGGCATACCGTAAGCAATGTTCTATGTAACTAACAAGTAGGTAATATAAACATGAATCGTATCACCTATAGTGTCGAGTCTTGCACGTGGAGCGAAGCGTCGTTGCGGATCGTTGAGCACTGTACAGGTTATAGTCTGGTTTTATCAAAAAGCTTTTCCCCTTTTTAAAACCAAGTTCACTATAACCAATAGCTCTGATACCAATCTGTCACACCCCCAAAATCCACATGCGGAGTATCACCGCTTGGTGGCGTGACGTGACCAGGATCGAGCCACCAATCATATTGAACATCGTAATTAAGTAAATAAGACCAACCCCAATACGATTGGTGACCAAAGCTAGTTAACCATGTTTAGTTTAAACAGCGGAAGCATAAAAGTAAATCCAAAAGCATAAGTCCATAGTTTATAAGTTAAAGTTCAAAACGCAAGTTTAATAAGTTCATAAGGATTTAAATAATAAGCACGGAACATAACAGTCCGTACACCACAACGACTCCTTCCTCGTGCAAGCTCCAAGCGTTTAGCGACCTGTAAGGCATGTAACAACGAGTCAACAACAAAGTTGAGTGAGTTCACGTTTGGTTGTTTAGTTTTAAGTTGTTTCTGAAAAACGTGGTTTGACTTTCGTTGGCTTAATTACCGTGGGGGTTACCCCGTAGTTGAAAGTATGTTTAACCAGTTCCTTTTTCATTACCCAAACCATAACCATAATCAGTGGGGGCTTTCCCCATGTGAACTACTAGACGGTATGATATCGACTACTACGCAAATAAGTTGTGCCCTATATCAGCGTCTATCATCACTGATAGTCTGCCATAGTCCATTAGAACACGCCCGTCCGACCGGCACGGTGTGAGGTTTGTTAAACCTAATAGCGCTATTAACTAATAACCCGCTCGCCATTGGCCTCGGCGATTAAGTCGATATAATGAAGAGGGACTTATTGATAGAGTTTTGTCTAGCGAGTTTTTAAGGTTGTTGTCCTACACAAGGAGGACGAACGTACGTATTCTGCACCAGGAGAATTCGTAGGATTAATAATGGCATCCTACCTATGGAGGATGGCCGTACATATCTTCCCAAGGGGATATGTAGATTTAGTTTTAAATTCTTTAACCCATTCCCAAACCACCGGGAATCCCATGCCTTGTAGAAAGTGCAAACTCACCTCGGTTTGCTCGGTTAGATTCTCAAATATAGCTAACAGTCAAGGTCGGTCAATCACGTCCTAATATGATTACCAGTTAGTCATCTAGTGGTTTCAAATAGAGCACAAAGTTCCTACACGTATCTATCACATAACATGCATCACTTTAATGGTTTATGCCCATATAAGTTTCTCATCCATTCCCCACCCATAAACAAACATACAATAATGCACATAACACATATAACATGTTAGATCATTCACAGATAGCATACTCGACATTTAGACACGCAAATTACAGCTTATGTCATTTCAGCATAAATATTAAAAAACCGGGCTGTTTTCAGACATTGTAAATAAATAGTTAACTTATTCCAAAAATTCCCAAATTTTTACAGGAGGTCTTAAACGATCCAAATATTATTGTGTAAAAATATCGGGGTCCAGTTCCTTACCAATATTTTATAAAAATTCATTTTCCAGACTGAACTCAGATTTATCTTTTTCTGACCACAGTCCACGGAATAATTTATTTAAAAATCGTCGTAAGTCCGATTTACAAAATTCCAGTGAGATAATTACAAATACATCGGTGGTCATCTACAGTACAAGTTTCATGATCTAACTCTACACAGAACTCAAGTTATGATAGAAAACAAAACACATATTTTCAGCAGAAAAATGCAGCTCTAGCTGCTGTTACAAAATGACGCTTTAAAAATAGTAAACGAAGTCCAAAAATTATGATTCTGGTGCCATTAGAACCGTATTTCATAATAACACGTTATAGACTCAAAATATCAGTTTTTCGTTGAGTTATGACCTGTTTACAGCCAACTGAAGTTGGCTGTAAAAGCTTGGACAGATTCTGTTTTCAACCTTTAGCTTTCTAGTTCGTGTTCGATTGATTCCGTTAACATTTTTAGTGATCACAACAACATCAAACATCAATATTAACCAGCAAATCATCAGGAAATCAACAAGAATCATAACAACACCAGATCTACATGATTTACACACATAACTTCTCTTTATCCATCTTTTACTTCTTATGTTCAAGACTTTAATGTTATGTTCTTTAGTGTTTTTAAATTTTAACCGTTAAATCACTTATTAACCACCATAAACAAGATCAAGATGATGTTTTGAGGCACTTACTACTAGCTCAAGGCTAGGGAAGAAACAAGACGTAAACGAGGTGGATAAAAGAAATGTAGAGAGGTTCTTGAGTTTCCGAAAGCACCGAGCCTTCTTGTATGATCCCTTGCACACTTGTATATATGTAAAATGGTTGGATCAAAGCTTGATGATGGGTGTGTAGTGGTGATGGTGTTCGGCCGATTACAAGCAAGAAGAGAATGAGAGTGACTAGTTGTTGAGTGTGTTGTAAAATGAGAGCTCAAGTCCTAATGGTTTAATTTATAATCCAATTCCCTTATGTCCAATAGGTAATGTGTATTCTAGATATGCAACAACCACAAATAAAATAATCAAGAAATGGTGGTGTGTCACCACATGGGGGAACCGATCGGTTGGGGGGGGGGGGGTATATGGTTAGATTTCAATTGGATGGTTAGTAACTAGTTAAGTTCCAATGGTGTTAATTAGAGTATTATGTGTGTAGTGTACTACAATGTCACACCCCAACCGATGGCGGAATCATCGGGGCGCGGCACTGAGCGAAACAGATTGTCCAGAAGTTTCCATAACAACTATCATTACCATTTAATTAAAGCAATACGTCCCATACCGTATCTTAAATAGTCAAACAAGTTATTACAGATAACATCAAAACAAATATTCTGTTCCGACAACTCAGATTTAATATAACTAGTTTATTCGTTGGTTTCTAGACTCCAGTTCCTAGCTTCAAGTTCATCACCGCCCAAGAAGCATATAAACAACCTAGGCACCTGTCACATACGTTAAAATAAAGTCAATACATAAAATGTAAAGGTGAGCATACAAGTTTGATAATAGCATAATAGAGTTCGAATTCGTTTACGCATAACCAGCACGTACACACAGTGAAATGAAGCACGTTAGTTATCGACATAGATCCATCGATACCAATGACTGCGGGTTGACTGCCCGAGGCAGTTCGCAATACATGATTACCACCGTAATCCATGCAAGTAAAAGATCCTTAACAACCCCCGAGTGAACGGGTGCTGAGTCCAAACTATAGTACTATCGTTGCTAAGGCAGGTAGACAGCATTCCATGTGTAAACATAACAAACAAGCATTCATAAGCCACGTATACATGCATTAATGGTTTAGCGTTAAAATAGCTTGAGTAGTGTGATAGTTGTAGTTTGAATAGTTGTAACGTATGTAACACCCAAAAGTGCTAAAGCAAAAAGGGTTCGAGTATACTCACAGTGATCGTGGATTGAAGGGAGCGCTTTACAGCGAGTACGGTTAGCCTGATTAGATTCGATAACGTAACGGTAAGTGGCGCGTAAAACAGTGCAAGTGAGAGTGGTTAGGATAACTGATCGTGCGGATCAGCTATCCGTGAGAGGAAGTCCTCCGTGCGTATGACCTATTCGTGCGGATGGTGATACGTGCGGATGGTGATACGTGCGGATGATGGTCCATCCGGATGAGCTATCCGTGCGTGCAAGCTATCCGTGCGGATGGTAATCCGTGCGGATTAGTTGTGCGTGCGGATGGCTTATCCGTGCGGACAAGTTGCTTGTGCGGATGAACGTTCAAGTGGATTGTTTCTTCCTAAGTTAGGGATGTGTTTGTGTATGATGGCTTGTGCTTTGAAGTTTTCGTTGTAGCATTTAGAAAACACATAAGTGTTTCTACCTTTTCAAGCCGTTCGCGCGGACAACGATCCGTGCGGATGGTAGTCCGTGCGGATGGTGGTAATCCGTGCGGACAGCCTGTACGCGCGGGCAGAGTCCATCCGTCCGGATACTCTGTCCGTGCGTATGACTTGGCCGTGCGGATGACCAGTGTTTGAATTTTATTTTTAAGGCCTTAGTATCTCATGATCCGAAGAGTAATCCGTTCAGAGGTCGTCTGTCCGGATTGCTCATTCGTCGGTACTCAAACCTCGTTTGGGAAAGTGGGTCCCAAGGGTAGCTCGTCCGGACGACAATCAGTCCGGATGACCTGTGCGTGCGGATGACTAGCCCGTACGCACAGCTTGTCCGTGCGGACAGCTGGTACGTGCGTACGACTTGTCCGTGCGGACAGTCTCTGATCTGATTGTTCCGTTCGTCTATCCTTGGTTTCTGTTGTCGTTAATCGAGACGTTCTGATTTCGTGGCAACCACTTGGAGTTGTATTCTCACCCGCACGACCAGACCGGTCAGGAACCACCCTAACTCGGCCTGTCGGCGACTCAGAACGGCAGTTCCGGTTATCCCCGAAATCAGGAGTCTTGTGGTAGAATTCAAGATCTAGGACTAGTGCATCACTATCAACGAGTAGAACACTAGAATCAATCTGATTCGTACCGGTTTTTAAGGGTAAAAGAAGGAGAGGACTTAGGTTTATTCCTTTCAACTCTTTTATTCTTAGAAAAGTTTAGATCTAGGTGAAATCGTTGTGAAATCTTATGGAAACCGTTTAGATCTGAGTTATTCTTGGTGGAATGAGGTCAAGCTTGAAGCTCATAAGGACTTCATGATGACGTCACCCAAGAATACCTCAAATCCGGATGATTTCATGGTTAAAAGTGAAGATTTGAAAGATGAAAAGGTGTAGAATTGTGTAGTGATCAAAGATATACAAGAATTAGTGCAAGATCTTACCTGGATCGAGAGAAATCTGAGAAAAAGTGAAGAATGCGTGTGGTTCGGACGTCACTTGCCAAAAGTGGAAAAGTTGGAGAGTGACCCGTGTATTTATAGGATGCTAAAAGAGGAAAGGGTGGACCGTGGGCATGGCACGCACCCGGGTAGACCATCCGTGCGGATGGGTCATGCGTGTGGATGGCAATCCGTGCGGATTGGCCATCCGTGTGACAACTGGCCCAAACCGGTAATTTCCGTACACATTAATTATTGCTTAATGACTGCGATTATGTGCTTAGTTGTCAGCAATATCTGATTACATACTAAACAAGTGAATTCATGCACGTTGTATACTACAAAATATTGCTTTATGCATAAACGAGAGCGTTGCGTCAAAAATACTAGTAAACTCACCGGTAAGACACACTGTGTCAACAGAACTGTAGAAAGCAGTCAGACAATAAAATTGGAGCCTAGGTGTAGGTCCGACAACAAGAATGCATTAAAACCCAAGAGTACATACAAGGGTTTAATATATATATGCAATGCGAAAGCAAAATTTAGCACTAAAAAGCACCCGAAACGCACTTTAAGTGCAGAATTTATACAATTCAGCAATAATTCAGCATTTAGACATGTGAATATTTTGCAGAAATGTCATTTTATTATCCAGAATATTTCCCTAAGTGTTGGGAATCGATAGTGTTACAAAAAGATACTTATTAAACACTAAGAGGTGCAATTTAGCACTTTAACGAATCGGTATGCAACCGAACAACCGCACTATACCCGGAACATGAAAATATTGTTAATAACATTGTTTATCTTTTTCTGAGCCAGTTAGGGTCTCCGTATACCCTAACACCCGCTATAACGCATTACACATTAATAACCGAGTTAACCTCCACACTTAACAACTAATGTCTAACCATTTAGTTAGAAACCAACCGGGTAACCCCACCCCCCCCCCCCAACCGAACTCGTCCCCTAGGGGGGGACACCCCTTTGTACTTATTGATTATTATAATCACCTATGTCTAATATCTTGGTGACATAGTGACCCTTGGATAATGATCATATTATTTTGCCTATAAGTTCAAGATTAAACTCAACATATCATACTCACCACAACAAAAATCAACAACTCTTTCTCCCTCTCTATAAGCTTACGGCCAAGCACCACCCACCCTCCATCCATCATTTTCGATTTTGTTTATCACATTCCAAGTATCTACAAGTGATAAGGATCGCGTATAAGGAACCTTGGAGCAAACGGAAGGCGAAGGACCTCTCTACTTTGCTTTTATCCACCCTATTTGCGCTTAGATTCTTCCCTAGCCTCGAGCTAGTGGTATGTTGCTTAAATCACCTTCTTGAACTATTCTAATGTGGTTAAAACGATATATGACGGTTAAAACTCGATAACTTACAAGATGAAGCATAAAAGTCTACTTAAAACACTAAAAATGGTGGTTAATAGCTCATGTGTTGTGTAAATCATGTAGTATTTGATTTATGTGATTATTTGGACCCGATCTATGTTGTGGTAGCTCGGATCATCATTTAACCCGGTTTAGTCATGATCTTGGATTATGACATGAAGCTTGTTTAAGTGTAACAAGGGTTAGAAGATGAAACTCTACCACACAAGAATCATGAACTTGTGTAAAAGCGATTTTGTTTGTGAAATGGTGTTCAAAACTAGTAGATCTACGGATCTACAAGCGGTACTTTCAAAGGACCAAGTGTCCAAGAAATCATATTTTCTAAAGCCGGATCTTACATGAAAAAGAATGATTTTAGCAAACACACGAATGTGTAAACACTTGTGTAACACAAAGTTTCGACAAAATAACTATTTTTGTAAATATTGACAGGAAGTTGTAAAGATGTAACTTCTTTAAAAATGAGACTTTCAAGAAACGAAGTTGATCTATACAAAGATCCACTAAAAATAATGGAAGGATACTACCTATTTTAGAAAAACCACAAGTTCATGTATTTCTGCGATTATATCTATTTTAACTAGTTGCATATTGTTTGTTGTTGAATGAGGAAATTGTTGACGATTTA
The DNA here is from genome assembly GCA_030545235.1 of Helianthus tuberosus. Taxonomy (NCBI): domain Eukaryota; kingdom Viridiplantae; phylum Streptophyta; class Magnoliopsida; order Asterales; family Asteraceae; genus Helianthus; species Helianthus tuberosus. The sequence goes on from CM060351.1 coordinate 173,862,629, forward strand.
AAAGAAAATAAACACATGTTTTGAAAACATGGGAAACCTCCATTTTTAGGGGAAACTCTGTCGAAATTTTTATAAAATTTGACACTTAGAAAAATATAAGTTTTTGAGAAACTTATTCCCTAAAAATGTGTTTAAAAGTATTACCAAGGTTTCCCTAATTTTTGATGATAAGAAATGAGGATTTCTTCAAGAATAAAATGGATATAAGTATGTATGTTTTTGAGAGAAAAATATATATTATTTGATCACCAACTTATGTGCTAAGTGTATATAGTATGTGTTATACGTACTAGTGTATTAAGACTTAAAAATACACTAAATACTCGTGAGGAGTATAAACATAAAAATACACATACAAATTACAAGATACATAATTCGGGTGCGAAGTGCAAAACACAAAAGACTTATATTTATTTTAGAGGAAATAATATAAGTAAGATACGTAGTTAAAAATATGAAATATTTTTAACACAACAATACAAATACAAAAGAGAGTGACTGTACTTGTGCGATACAAGTCTAGTGACTAACGTTAAGAAAACGCGTATAGGTTACGACGTTAAGTAAGCAAATCCGGTGAAGTTTACGACGCACAGGAACGCAAAGTTGTGAGTTCATGCTCCCCCTTTTCTTTTAACTGTTTTCAGTTTTATACCTTCGGGGGTGAAATACATGTTACAAATATTACAATGTTTACAAATGGTATGATGGATACAAGAATGATACGAGAAATCGTGTCACGAATAGGGTACCATAAGCACCATTAATCGTGTACATACTTAGACCGCAGAACAAAAGGTTAGATCTAATGGGTTCCGGGCAGCCCCACTGTTGGCCACTCTTTTACCAAGCAGTGTTTTTGTGTCTCAGTCGTAAATCGACTACAGAAAAATGCCTATGGTTTGGTGACTTCCTATGTCGTGTCACATGTTAATGGCTTTGCAACCCATTAACACATGATACATACAGAAATATTTGACTTATACATGAGTACGTGGTGTACACAAAAGACTTGATTTATACAAAAGACAAATTATGTTTTCATACAAAGTATACAAACGTGAAATACAAAAATTGCATGAATTCACACCAACTTTATGTTGACGTTTTCCCAAAACTCACATGTATTTCAGGTAACTAGGATGGATGTGCGCGTGGTCTTACTCATGCTCGTGGATGTCGCTTTGTTTTCTTTAAATAAAGTCATGACTTTTAAGACAATGTGTTATCTAGTGTTGTAAACACTTGACATATGTTTTCAGTAATGTAATATTTGAAGATATTTTTGAGCATGTAGTATGTTTACTCTTCGTATGCAATGAGACCCTTTCATGATCACACCTCGTGCTTCCGCCGCAGAAAGGGGTGTGACAGATTGGTATCAGAGCTTCGATTGTAGTGAACCAGGATTCCTTCTCGAGTCTAGTCTACAATCTCTAGGATCCATTCACGGAAACAATTTTCAAAGAGTTTTCATTGCATAAAACGTCCCGCAACATCCACTGCCTGAAACTGTCTACATGAGTCTAGAAAAGACACTACGAGACTTAGAGTGCACTTGAGTAGCACTTGTCGTTGACTAGAAATTACTTGCAATTATGTGTGATAATTAGCATGTACTAGAAGTAGAATGTCACAAGTATATGTGACTTTACCTGAAATCAATGGCCCATCTGAAGGAAGAAATACGAGGATGAAACGAACTGTGCGGACTGTGCAAGGAGTTACGTAATTATGGATGCATACATACTTATGGAATTCAGTGCACAAAAAAATCACAGCAAGTCTTGTCACGTATAGATTCCCTCAGTGCAAGCCTACTAAGTACTCTGCTAGAGTAATAATTGTTTGATGTCACTTATGTGATATATATCTGCGAATATATATACTACTACTGCCTAGTAGGACGATATCAAACAAATGCCTAAACCCATTGGGTTGTGTTCGTCAGAACATGGAACCCAGAAGAGCTGTGAACGCTCGTAACCAACCTCCTCCTCCCCCACTGCCAAAAACTGCTGATGAGCTGAACGCTCTACTGGAGGAAAGGATCTCCGCTGCTATCGCCCACTACGAGGCAAACCGCACTCAAGACAGTGGTGGCCCAAGCAACGCTAGACGTAATGGGAATGGAGATTCGTCTGGAGTCAATGCAGCTCAAGGCTGCACTTTCAAGCAGTTCCTCGACTGCAAGCCGATGAACTATGATGGCACAGGAGGTGCAGTAGCATTTGTGCGCTGGACGGAGAAGACTGAAGCTACTTTCCGCATGAGCAAGTGTACCGCGGATCAACAAGTCACCTTTGCTACCGGGTTGTTTGTCGGTGAAGCTCTGACTTGGTGGAATTTGCAAGCCCAAACCTTGCTCAATAATGCCGCGTATGGTCTAACCTGGGAGGAACTGAAGGAAAGGATGAGAGAGAAGTATTGCTCTCGTGCTGAACTCCAAAGACTGGAAACGGAGTTCTGGCACTTGACTATGGAAGGTGCTGATATTGATAGTTATACTCGAAGATTCCACGATCTGTCCAGAGTGCTTCCCTACATGGTGACTCCCGAATTCAAGCGTGTCGAACGCTACATTTGGGGACTGGCCTCAGAGTTTCGTGGCATGGTGACGTCAGCCAAACAACAAACAATCACTGAGGCTGTAACTCTGGCTGTCAGCCTGACCAAAGATTGTGTTCGTAAGAAGAAGTCATCGTTGAACCCAACAGAGAAGACCGAGACACATGCTGAGTCGTCCTGTGACAAGAAGAGAAAGCGTTCGAATCTGAATCAAGCGACTCGCAACAACAAAGGTTTCAACAAAAAGCGTGACGCTAACCCGTCTCAGGAGGCGAAGACCCTTTCAACCAAGGCATACCAAGGCTCCATGCCTGAATGCCAAAAATGTAAGTTTCATCATAAAGGAGCTTGTCGCATTCCAAGGTGCGACAAATGTGGTAGATTGGGTCACCGAGCAGAAAACTGTTGGGGAAACGGAAGGAATGGGAATGGCAATGGTAACCGGAATAGCCGTGGAGCTGGGCAAAGCCAAGGATGCTTTGGTTGTGGAGGCATGGATCATTTCAAGAAAAATTGCCCAAGGGGAAACAATGCTCAGACCCGAGCATTTGTAATTAGAGCAAGGGACGCACGCAAGGACCCTAATGTGGTCAACGGTACGTTCCTCATTAACAATCACTTTGCATCCATATTATTCGACACTGGCACCGATTATAGTTTCATGTCTGTGGAATTTAAACGCATACTTGGAATAGAATCTAGTAGATTAGAAATTCCTTATTCCATAGAACTAGCCAATGGTAAACTTGTTGAATCGGGAAAAACTGTTAGAGGCTGCACGCTAGAACTTGGTGAACGAAGATTTAGCATCGACCTCTTACCTATTCAATTAGGTAGCTTCGATGTAGTGGTTGGAATGGACTGGTTGTCCAAGAACAAGGCTGAAGTCATTTGTCATGAGAAAATCATTCGCATCCCTTTAGCGAATGGTGAAACTCTCATCGTACATGGAGGAAGACGAAACGCGCCTCTACAAATCATCAATTGTATGAAGGCACAAAAGTGCTTAAGGAAAGGATGTGTTGCTTTCCTAGCACACGTTGTAGATAAGAAGGCTGTGGAGCCAAAACTCGAAGACATTCCGGTGGTAAAGGAATTTCCTGATGTATTCCCTGAAGATCTGCCAGGACTACCTCCGCAACGACAAGTCGAATTCCACATAGACTTGGTTCCAGGAGCCGCTCCTGTAGCCAAGGCTCCATATCGACTTGCGCCATCCGAAATGCAAGAATTATCTACACAGCTTTAGGAGTTGTTGGATAAAGGATTCATAAGGCCAAGCTTCTCACCCTGGGGAGCTCCAGTATTGTTTGTGAAGAAGAAGGATGGATCACTGCGGATGTGTATCGATTACAGGGAACTGAACAAGCTCACAATCAAGAATCGGTATCCGCTACCGAGGATTGATCTTGATCAACTGCAAGGATCAAGCTACTATTCCAAGATCGACCTTCGATCTGGATACCATCAGCTGAGAATCCAAGATGAAAGTGTGCCAAAGACTGCATTCAGAACGCGCTATGGGCACTACGAATTTCTTGTGATGCCGTTTGGATTGACGAACGCGCCAGCGGTCTTTATGGATCTAATGAACCGCGTATGCAAACCATACCTCGATAAATTCGTGATTGTATTTATCGATGATATCCTGATTTACTCGCAAACAAGAAGAAGCCTTTCAGCTACTTAAGAACAAGCTCTGCGATGCACCGATACTATCGTTACCCGAAGGCACTGAAGACTTCGTGGTATACTGTGACGCCTCACGGCAAGGCTTGGGTTGCGTGCTCATGCAACGCCAAAAAGTCATCGCTTATGCTTCAAGACAACTGAAGGTTCACGAGAGAAATTATACCACTCACGACCTGGAGCTGGGTGCAGTGGTAATCGCCCTGAAGATTTGGCGACATTATTTATATGGTACTCGATGTACAATCTTCACCGATCACAAAAGCTTACAACACATATTTGATCAGAAGGAATTGAATATGCGCCAGCGACGTTGGGTTGAGCTGCTGAACGATTATGACTGTGAGATTAAGTACCATCCTGGTAAGGCAAACGTTGTAGCGGACGCGTTGAGCCGAAAAGAAAGGGTTAAGACCCTAAGGGTTCGAGCATTGGAAATGACGATTCGAACGAACCTCACTGCACGCATTCGGGATGCACAACTAGAAGCTCTTAAAGAAGAAAACCGTAAAGCTGAATACCTCCGGGGTGCATTAAAGTACATGGCGCCAAATGAAGAGGGAGCCTTATACTTTAAAAAGCGCATTTGGGTTCCGCTCTATGGTGGCCTACGAGGAGTCATCCTTGATGAAGCGCACAAGTCAAGATACTCGATCCACCCAGGGTCGGACAAGATGTATCAAGACTTGAAAGAATATTATTGGTGGCCGAGACTCAAGAGCGACGTTGCTGTCTATGTTGGAAAATGCCTAACCTGTGCTAAGGTTAAGGCAGAATATCAGAAACCGTCCGGCCTACTACAACAACCAGAGATTCCCGTGTGGAAGTGGGAACAAATATCGATGGACTTCATAACGAAATTACCCAGGACCCCGAGAGGGCACGATATGATATGGGTAATAGTTGATCGATTGACGAAGTCTGCGCATTTCCTACCAATCCGAGAGAAGGATAGCACTGGAAAGCTTGCAGAGATATACTTAAGGGAAATTGTGGCACGTCATGGAGTGCCAATCTCAATCATTTCAGACAGAGATGGACGCTTTGTCTCAAGAATTTGGCAATCATTTCAGGAAGCCTTTGGATCGCAGTTAGATCTAAGCACGGCATTCCATCCGCAAACAGACGGCCAGAGCGAACGGACTATACAAACGTTAGAAGATATGCTTCGCGCATGTGACATGGATCTAGGCGGCAGCTGGGATACTCATCTACCTTTAGTTGAGTTTTCCTACAATAACAGTTATCATACGAGCATAAAAGCCGCGCCGTTCGAAGCTCTGTATGGCCGCAAATGCCGATCGCCCTTATGTTGGGCAGATGCCGGAGATAAGCGTATGGTTGGTCCTGAACTTGTACAAGAGACAACCGACAAGATTGCGCAGATCCGAGAGCGCACTAAGGCGGCTCGAGATCGACAAAAGAACTACGCTGATCCAAAAAGAAAATCGGTAGAATTCAAGGTGGGAGACAAAGTGTTGTTAAAAGTCTCACCTTGGAAGGGCGTAGTCAGATTTGGAAAGCGCGGAAAGCTAAATCCACGATATATCGGACCATTCAGAATATTGAAGAGAATTGGTACCGTGGCGTACAAGTTGGAGTTACCGGAAGAACTTAATGGAGTACATGATACGTTTCATGTATCCAACCTGAAGAAGAGTCCAACACAAGAAAGCGTGATCATCCCGATGGATGAAGTGCATATTGATGAAGCCCTCCGATTTACAGAACAACCCGTTGAGGTTACCGACTGGAAAGTCAACAAGACTAGGAGGAGCAGCGTAAAACTTGTCAAAGTACGTTGGAGCTCTAAGCACGGACCCGAGTACACATGGGAACGTGAAGACCAGTTCAAGAAAAAGTATCCCCACCTATTCAAGAAGACTCCAGCGAGAGTGAGTTCAGCCTGAATTTCGGGACGAAATTCTTTTAACGGGGGGAGACTGTGACAACTGGCCCAAACCGGTAATTTCCGTACACATTAATTATTGCTTAATGACTGCAATTACGTGCTTAGTTGTCAGCAATATCTGATTACATACTAAACAAGTGAATTCATGCACGTTGTATACTACAAAATATTGCTTTATGCATAAACGAGAGCGTTGCGTCAAAAATACTACTAAACTCACCGGTAAGACACACTGTGTCAACAGAACTGCAGAAAGCAGTCAGACAATAAAATTGGAGCCTAGGTGTAGGTCCGACAACAAGAATGCATTAAAACCCAAGAGTACATACAAGGGTTTAATATATATATGCAATGCGAAAGCAAAATTTAGCACTAAAAAGCACCCAAAACGCACTTTAAGTGCAGAATTTATACAATTCAGCAATAATTCAGCATTTAGACATGTGAATATTTTGCAGAAATGTCATTTTATTATCCAGAATATTTCCCTAAGTGTTGGGAATCGATAGTGTTACAAAAAGATACTTATTAAACACTAAAAGGTGCAATTTAGCACTTTAACGAATCGGTATGCAACCGAACAACCGGACTATACCCGGAACATGAAAATATTGTTAATAACATTGTTTATCTTTTTCTGAGCCAGTTAGGGTCTCCGTATACCCTAACACCCGCTATAACGCATTACACATTAATAACCGAGTTAACCTCCACACTTAACAACTAATGTCTAACCATTTAGTTAGAAACCAACCGGGTAACCCCACCCCCCCAACCGAACTCGTCCCCTAGGGGGGGGACACCCCTTTGTACTTATTGATTATTATAATCACCTATGTCTAATATCTTGGTGACATAGTGACCCTTGGATAATGATCATATTATTTTGCCTATAAGTTCAAGATTAAACTCAACATATCATACTCACCACAACAAAAATCAACAACTCTTTCTCCCTCTCTATAAGCTTACGGCCAAGCACCACCCACCCTCCATCCATCATTTTCGATTTTTTTTATCACATTCCAAGTATCTACAAGTGATAAGGATCGCGTATAAGGAACCTTGGAGCAAACGGAAGGCGAAGGACCTCTCTACTTTGCTTTTATCCACCCTATTTGCGCTTAGATTCTTCCCTAGCCTCGAGCTAGTGGTATGTTGCTTAAATCACCTTCTTGAACTATTCTAATGTGGTTAAAACGATATATGACGGTTAAAACTCGATAACTTACAAGATGAAGCATAAAAGTCTACTTAAAACACTAAAAAATGGTGGTTAATAGCTCATGTGTTGTGTAAATCATGTAGTATTTGATTTATGTGATTATTTGGACCCGATCTATGTTGTGGTAGCTCGGATCATCATTTAACCCGGTTTAGTCATGATCTTGGATTATGACATGAAGCTTGTTTAAGTGTAACAAGGGTTAGAAGATGAAACTCTACCACACAAGAATCATGAACTTGTGTAAAAGCGATTTTGTTTGTGAAATGGTGTTCAAAACTAGTAGATCTACGGATCTACAAGCGGTACTTTCAAAGGACCAAGTGTCCAAGAAATCATATTTTCTAAAGCCGGATCTTACATGAAAAAGAATGATTTTAGCAAACACACGAATATGTAAACACTTGTGTAACACAAAGTTTCGACAAAATAACTATTTTTGTAAATATTGACAGGAAGTTGTAAAGATGTAACTTCTTTAAAAACGAGACTTTCAAGAAACGAAGTTGATCTATACAAAGATCCACTAAAAATAATGGAAGGATACTACCTATTTTAGAAAAACCACAAGTTCATGTATTTCTGCGATTATATCTATTTTAACTAGTTGCATATTGTTTGTTGTTGAATGAGGAAATTGTTGACGATTTAAAAGAAAATAAACACATGTTTTGAAAACATGGGAAACCTCCATTTTTAGGGGAAACTCTGTCGAAATTTTTATAAAATTTGACACTTAGAAAAATATAAGTTTTTGAGAAACTTATTCCCTAAAAATGTGTTTAAAAGTATTACCAAGGTTTCCCTAATTTTTGATGATAAGAAATGAGAATTTCTTCAAGAATAAAATGGATATAAGTATGTATGTTTTTGAGAGAAAAATATATATTATTTGATCACCAACTTATGTGCTAAGTGTATATAGTATGTGTTATACGTACTAGTGTATTAAGACTTAAAAATACACTAAATACTCGTGAGGAGTATAAACATAAAAATACACATACAAATTACAAGATACCTAATTCGGGTGCGAAGTGCAAAACACAAAAAGACTTATATTTATTTTAGAGGAAATAATATAAGTAAGATACGTAGTTAAAAATATGAAATATTTTTAACACAACAATACAAATACAAAAGAGAGTGACTGTACTTGTGCGATACAAGTCTAGTGACTAACGTTAAGAAAACGCGTATAGGTTACGACGTTAAGTAAGCAAATCCGGTGAAGTTTACGACGCACAGGAACGCAAAGTTGTGAGTTCATGCTCCCCCTTTTCTTTTAACTGTTTTCAGTTTTATACCTTCGGGGGTGAAATACATGTTACAAATATTACAATGTTTACAAATGGTATGATGGATACAAGAATGATACGAGAAATCGTGTCACGAATAGGGTACCATAAGCACCATTAATCGTGTACATACTTAGACCGCAGAACAAAAGGTTAGATCTAATGAGTTCCGGGCAGCCCCACTGTTGGCCACTCTTTTACCAAGCAGTGTTTTTGTGTCTCAGTCGTAAATCGACTACAGAAAAATGCCTATGGTTTGGTGACTTCCTATGTCGTGTCACTTGTTAATGGCTTTGCAACCCATTAACACATGATACATACAGAAATATTTGACTTATACATGAGTACGTGGTGTACACAAAAGACTTGATTTATACAAAAGACAAATTATGTTTTCATACAAAGTATACAAACGTGAAATACAAAAATTGCATGAATTCACACCAACTTTATGTTGACGTTTTCCCAAAACTCACATGTATTTCAGGTAACTAGGATGGATGTGCGCGTGGTCTTACTCATGCTCGTGGATGTCGCTTTGTTTATCTTTAAATAAAGTCGTGACTTTTAAGACAATGTGTTATCTAGTGTTGTAAACACTTGACATATGTTTTCAGTAATGTAATATTTGAAGATATTTTTGAGCATGTAGTATGTTTACTCTTCGTATGCAATGAGAACCTTTCATGATCACACCTCATACTTCCGCCGCAGAAAGGGGTGTGACAATCCGTGCGGATTGACCATCCGTGTGGATGCCGCCTTCCTTAGTTCGTTCGGTGCGACGTTGATTCGGTTTCGATTTGCGAGCGATTCGATAGGGTTTCCTAGTCAAATTACTTTCAGTCCCAACTACTTCTTATACGGCTCGACTCGGAATTTGGGTGCGGGTTCGCTTATGTTCGAGTTAGACTTCGAGTTCAATTGAGTTCGCTTGATTATCACAACATACATAAAATAAAATAAACATGCACAGGTAACACGTAAGGCACCCACACACGTATAACAACCAGTAAAATACACAGTTCGAGTTACGATTCGATGTCGATTTGATTAGCTTGCTTGATTAACTTTATCGCATTGTTACTTCCTATCTTTCACAGTCGTAGGTCGCACTGAAATATGGTTATTACGATTCGATTATTGTTAGTAACAACACTTACTCCACATAATATAATTAAAATGAAAACATTTCTATGATTCACGTCGCGCGAAATCGGTCGTTGACGTTGACCTTGACTTTGACTTTCACTCGTGAAAACACGGGGTGTTACATCCTCCCCTTGTTTAGGGAATTTCGTCCCGAAATTAAGCTGGAAGCCGTGACTAACCGTGGGTCACGTGTGAGAGTTCTCCGTTTGGATTACTGACGATCGTCAAATTAACCAGGATTTTACGGTTAAAATTCGCTGATTTTTGGGATATGTGGTGCGAAAATGTTGAGAGTTGCTGTTGATGTTCACCGTATGGATAACAATCCGCGTTGACTATTGTTGACTCTGAATCGTGCGGAATCCGTGAACGATCGTGACCAAACACAATCCGTGAACGATCGTGACCAAACACAACCTACAAGTGGTATCTGAGCAGGTGCTCGGTTGCGAGGATCAACGCACTAGAATGTAATATAATTGTGATTCTATTGGTTAGGTTCCGGGTCGATCCGTTTCGATTGCGATCCGACTCGTACGACGTGCGGAATCCGTGCACTATCGTTACCGAACACACAAGAACGTAAAATTTTAAATCTCTATTGATATGATGTCGTGTACAATGCCGAGAATCACACGAGAGACCTTCTCTCTCTAGACTTTCTCACTCTAAGATTATCTCTCTAATTAAACAACTGCGGATACTTTGCCTTCATGTCGCTTTCGAGTTCCCAAGTAAACTCCACGCCTCGTTTGCCTTCCCATCTGACCTTCACGATTGGAATGTTTGAGCGCCTGAGTTCCTTGGTTTGGCGATCCATGATCTCGACGGGCTTTTCCACGAAGTGTAATGTTTCGTTCACTTGTAGATCGTCTAGAGGAACATGTAAGTCGTGGTCGGCGATGCACTTTCGGAGGTTTGACACGTGGAAAGTCGGATGGACATTGCTAAGTTCCTCCGGTAATTCGAGTCTGTAGGTGACTTTTCCGATCCTTTCCAGAATCTTAAAAGGTCCCACATATAGAGGCGCGAGTTTCCCCTTTTTGCCGAATCGGACTACACCCTTCCAAGGTGATACCTTTAGGAGTACGTAGTCACCAACGCCATACTCACGGTGCTTGCGCTTTTTATCGGCGAGAACTTTCTGTCGATCCCGAGCTTTCGCTAAGTTGTCTCGAATCTGGAAAATTTTGCCTGTCGTTTCTTGCAGCAGCTCCGGACCGGTTAGTTGCGAGTGACCGATCTCGTGCCATACAATAGGCGATCGACATCTTCTTCCCTATAAGGCCTCGAAAGGTGCCATCTGGATGCTAGCCTGGTAGCTGTTGTTATACGAGAATTCGACTAACGGAAGGTGTCTATCCCAATTACCACCGAAGTCTAGAACACACGACCGGAGCATGTCTTCAAGAGTACGGATCGTTCTTTCAGTCTGACCGTCGGTCTGTGGGTGGAACGTGGTACTTAGATTAAGCGTGGTACCGAGTGCCGATTGAACAGAAAGATATTTGAGAGCACATCAGAGAGTTTTGTGAGATTTTCTTGTTCAAACATTGTACTAAAACTCTGCTGAATCAATATACATTTGAAGCGTTAAACGTTGAATCTTTGTTTTGTATTTGCTCTCTCGCTCGGTTTGTGTCGCAACGAGGATTCCGCACTCGTTACGGCACACGAAACAAGAAGTCATCGTAGTCCAACGATCCGTATCGGGACCTACAAGTGGTATCAGAGCGTAAGGCTCGATTTCTTATTGATAACCGAGTTGTGTGTGACGTTTTTGAGTATTTTTGAAGCATTATTGAACAAAAATTCGAAACCCAGTTTTATCGGATAAGTCTCAGAATTTTGCTGTTATCGGTTGATGTTTTTCGGATAAACTTGTTTAAAAAGGTTGAAGACATTCGAAAGTACAAGTTTCTTTGAGTTTCGATGTTATAATTTCATATCACCATTTTTTTCCGGGGAGCAAGGTCACCGGAAAAGTCACCGGAAGTGACCACTAAATCTGGATAACTTTCAACTTACTTTTCATGTTCAGAGATAATGGTGCTTTCATTCAATCGTTCTCATGCCTCTACAGAAAGAACCTGCATCCACTGATGGGTCTCTTCAGATGTTATGTGATAAGTTCGCCCAGTTTATGTCACACTACATGGAGAGCATAGCCCGTTCTACTGCTAGAGCGAATGCTCGGTTCGAATTCATTCAAGCTGCTATGAAGCAACAGTTGGACACGACCAACAAGCTACTTGTAGCCCTAGCCAAAGATGAGGAGGTGAGTGACTATCCTATTATCGCAAAGGATGAGAAATTGCCTTTCTTTTATGGATAAAACCCACCCCCGCCACTTCCATTGCCACTGACCCACGACCTGATTGATGCCTTTAGAAAAACCGTTCCTAAAACACCACCTCCACTACCCATGACAACCCTCACCACAAACAACCCGAAACACTCAAATGACCCACCGCCAAGTCATGCCCCACCACCGACACCAAACCAGCCACCGGTACAAAACCCGCCACCAACACCGACACCGTCACTTAACATGTCTATTGAACTAGTTGCTCAATTAAAGGCATGCTCTCCTATTGACACCTCACAGGTTGTTATAACGGTTGTCATGGATACCCTTGGTTCAGCCAATGTTCAAGAGACGGCACTCTGAATCATTTTGTCAATGTCTATGCATCACGTAGAAGAGATGCACATAATTTTTATACATCTCCAACCCACTGTCGCAATGTAGCTCATTCTACACTGGCCCGAACCGACAAACCATTGCTAGAGCAACTAAGCAAAGGTAGAGTCGGACGTCGAGAGTGGCGGCCACCTTGGCAACCTCCATGGCGCTACGTCGAGACCGCACCGAATGTTGTTGGGAGAGTCGAATGGCGACCCCCATGGTGCTCTCATACTGTCCTTGAGGACAAGGACGTTTTCAAGGGCGCGGAAGTTGATACAGTCCGACCTGATACGGTCTGACCCGCTACCAGCACATGAATTGACCCGGTATCCAATTGATACGGTCAAGTGGTCAACAACCATGAACCCACATCAACTATCTATCCACGTTGCATTATTTAGTTATTTGCATGCATTTTATTCTTTCTCATGTTCCCACGTTTCCTTTTATTTTGTATGCATTATCTCCTAGATTTTAGGAACCTTTAGTTTTGCATCTTATATTATTTATTGTACTTTGCATCGTAAGAAATCTAAGAAGAAAAATTACAGAAAACTCTTGTCTTTCATCTCTAAATTTCTTGGAGCTTAACCCCCTCTAAGGGTTATCTATCTTTGGAGCTTGATCCACTCTACGGATCTCTATCAGATAAGGTCCTGTTTTAAATAGAAAGTATACCACCAACTTTTTTACGAATAACCTCATCTGCGAAATACATTCTCACGAATAACTTCCACTTTTGTCCCTTCAGTTGTTTTTTCATCACTTATCATTCACGAAAGATATTAGTCAACGAAGAATTGCCTTTGAGTCAACGAAAAACATTTTTCATCAAGTATATTCTCTCAAAAATTCACTCCACGAAAAACTTCATATCTTTCGTCCAACTATTAGGCCCAACTATCATTTATTCTTTGGGCCAGCATTTCGTTTTTTTGTTGTTTGGGCCTGCAATTCTATCTTTCACGATACACAGTTTCCTTTTGGGCCTTTTAATCCTTGAATAACCTCACTTGAGCTTGCAACAATATTTGGTGGATTTTATACTCTTATTCATAGTGGGCCACCTTTGACGAATAATTCAATTCTTCGTGGACATCAAATTTTGGATGGAAATAGTTTTTTTTTTTTTTGGCCTGCTAAACAATTATTATCTCAAAGAAGATTTTCATAAGAAAAATTAGTCATTCATTTCTGGTACTTCGTCGTCTAAGCTTTTCATTTGGGCTGGGTTACTTGTCTTATACAATTATTCGCAGGATTGGGCCTAGTCAATCCATCGGGCCATTCAGTTTTTTCGTAGAATTCATTCTCACATTCACGAAAGATATAAGTGTTTTCGTCTGGGCTTCGGCTTTAAGGATTGGTGTTTTGTTTCAACATTTATTTGTGGGATTATCTCTCACCTGTGTTAAATCAAATTTTTCGTGGGTTATCATTTCTCGTGGATATCAAGTCTTTCACAGGAGCTTCACAGTGGGTTCATAGTTGTATCTCAAGTTGATCAACGACAATCCATCATGAGTACAAATCCTTGGGAGTTTGTTGATACAGTTTTGTGTGGATGTGTGATATGGGCTCGGGTCAATCGGAGGAGCTGGGAAATGATGATGGACTGGTTACGAGGCCCAAGAGGCCTTCGAAGAAGCCTGCGAGGCTGCTGGATTGAGTCAAAAGGAATTGGAAGCACATGTTTATTTCCTGCATTTTGTTACTGCATTAAAATAGGAGACAGTTATGCATGTAGTGGGTAATTGTTAGTGGGTCAATAAAGTGCACGTTTATTTCCAACAAGTTAGGAGTTAGTGGGTAGTAGTGGAAGTATGAGTTAGTGGAGTTTTTTGGTATTTAATCCTTGTAATTTGCATGAAGTAATATAGAAAATTGTTCCAAAAAATATCTGATTCCTTCCTTTCTTTCTTTCTTTGGAGTTTGCCAACTCGAATAGGCACTCACCAATTTGGTGCTTTCATCACAACGAATCATGCCTCCTAAGAAGGATTCAACTGGCGATGATCAGTTGCAAACTCTCATCAACAAGTTGGACCAATTCCTCACAACCAATGCTTCCAACACTGCTCAAACCTCCACCAACTTCCAGACCTTGCAAGAACTACTAACCACACAAATCACCATCAATGCTACTGTTACCAACCAAACCAATGCCAATTTTCAAAACCTCCAAGAAGCCATGAAACAACAACTTGAAGCCACCTCCAAATTGTTGTCTGTGGTCTCGAAGAACAACGAAACCATGCCAAAGTTGTCCTTCGGATCTTTTTCGGAACTGAAGGAACCAACCAGACCATCCCACTCGAACCACCCCCGTACCCCCAAAATTGTCCTTCCTACTTTAGACGGGTCCAACCCGTTAGACTGGATTTTCCAAGCAGAAATTTTTTTACCTACTATCATATCCCGATGGACGAGCATATTTCTCTAGCCGTCTTCTACTTTGTCGGAGAAGCTCTTAGTTGGTATAAATACTTGAAAACAAATAATCTTTTGGGTACCTGGCCTGAATTTTCCAGCGCCCTTGAACTTCGTTTCGGTCCTTCGACCTACGAAAACCATCAAGCTGTTGATACATATTATGTGGACGCGACTCGGTTCGGATCGACTCGGTTCGGTTCGACTCGGTTAGGTTCGGCTCATGCCCGAAGTCATGATATTCCTCCGTCATGCGCCCCAGAGTTCGACACGCGAAGCACGAAGCGCCGCGAGCCGGTTCCCGACGCCACATCATCATGACATCATCATGATGATGTCACGATGATGTCACTTGTTTGACTAAGGCTAACTTTCTGAATTATGAGAATTCATATACGTATAGCATGTGAATTTGGGCCAATCAACTTAGTTGCATGCAACATAAACTCACTTGGGCCAATTCAATTCAATCTGGGCCGAACCCCTTTTAGCCCACATGCATGTCGACGAAACAAGAAGTGTTTCGTCGACTTTGATGATGTGTTATTGTGTTTCGTCGATGAAACACATGTTTCGTCGATTGTGATGTGTTTCGTCGTAGTGTTTCAGTATATATACACAGATAACAGACAGAACACAATAGACAAGTCTGAATAGATTTAAGAGCGAACACTGTAAACACACACACACTGAAAGTTTATGAGAGCATCTTGTAAACATTGTATTGTAACCGTTTTCTAGATTAATACAATGGAGTGTTAATCGTTGAATCGTTGTGTCTTACGTGTTCGTCACTTGGTTTAACTTACCCGTTTGGATTCCACACTTTCGGGTTTGTCGAAAAACAGGGAATAGAGGTTACTCGATCCTCCGGGTGGACCTACAATTGGTATCAGAGCTTTGGCTCGATTCCTTGTTAAAACGAAGTTGTTTTTCTTGTGTTTTTGAAAGATTTTTGAAGTGTTTTTCTGAATTTTAAAGTTTAAAGTTCATATATTTCTGGAAAAACAGTTTGAGAATCGTGAAAAACCTTGTGTTTTTGCTATTTGTTTTATTAAAACCATTGTTAAAATACATGTATACATGCTAAGGTTTGGTTTTAAGTAAACTTTTGTGCAAAAACTTGTGTTCGGAAAGCTTATCGGTTGCCGGAAAAATCATAACTTCATCGAGTTCATCAAGATCTTCAAGTTGTTCATAAGTGTTCTTCATAAAGTTATTGAGTTTGATCTTTGTTGAAACATTACTGAAGTGTTGTTGAATATTATATTACTTGTTTGAAAATGGTGTACACAAAGGCATGATGGATAGTTGTTGAACGAAGTGAAAGGGTAAGGTGGGCTTGACTTATTTGACAAAAGTAGCCTTGTGTCAGTATATAAAATATAAGATTTAATCAAAGGAATTCAGTTTCGTCGATATCAAAATATCACTTTCTGTTTTGTCGCAAATCAAATATCCTTCCTGTTTCATCGATTAAGTTCATGTTTCGTCGCAAATCAAATATCCTTCCTGTTTCGTCGAATTATTAAAAGAATCAGCCTGTTTCGTCGCAAAAAAAAAAATTAGGCCTGTTTCTTCGCACAAAGAATTGGGCCTGTTTCGTCGCACAAGTTCTCCTGTTTCGTCGAACATCATTGTTTCGTCGAATATCACAGTTTCGTCGTACAGAATCATTAATTGTTTCGTCGTTCATTACTGTTTCGTCGATCATTAACCTGTTCCGTTGAGTAATATAGTTTCATCGAACTGTTTAAATTTTTAACAGTAGCTTTGCAAATCATATTTAACGGTTTGATTTGAGTGATTTGTTCAGGTATTCGTTATTATGTACTCGAAATGAATCCGAACTGGTGGGGTAATCCGTCAACTGCAAAGAGCAAGTATACAAACACACGTTTATCTCCCTCATGGGCTGAATCACCTGTTCCCACATCTAATACAGAAAGCAAGTATCGAAGCACCGGTTTGTCACCATCATGGGCTGAATCTCCCGCGCCCGCATCTTCGCAAGCGAATCAAATGTCGACAGGGCAATGGGTGTTTGTTTCAAATCAAACTCCAAGTATTCAAAGTATACTCCTAAGTGAAAGCGAGACCGGAAGTCTGAATCGTCCACCAAAACTGATGCACATAAACGAATATCCTGGTTGGGTAGATAGATTCCAGACGTATGTCAATGGGCAAAACACGGAATTGTGGTTACGTTTTACTACAGATTTCGATCAAACTCTTGAGGTTGCCGCTTCAACTGCCGCTACATTTGCAGATTTACTGAAAACGAGAAAAAGGTATATGATCTAGAAAAGAAAGCATATGCTATTCTGACTCAGGCGATGAGCAAGGAAATATATCATCAGTTCGTCAGCTTCAAGACGTCAAAGCGATTGTGGGATGCATTGAAGACAAGGGGTCTAGGAAATGAAAAGTCACGCCAATTGCGACATGACTTACTCAAAAAGGAGTTTGATGGGTTCACATGTATGGAAAGTGAATTTTTGGGAGATATGACAAGTCGATTCTATCATCTGCTGACTGAATTGGGTAATTATGGGGTAGTAACAACTCCAGCAGAGGTAGTCACAAAGTTTGCTGATGCATTGCCACCTCAATGGAATAGTTTCTTGGAAATTCTGAAATACAATGGCGCATTGGCTACAACAAACATCAATGACTTCGTTCAGCTCTTGGAGAACAAAGATCAAGAAGAAACCCTAAAGGCGAAAAGGGTTCCAGTGCGACAAAATCCTGATATGTATTATGGAACTTCTAGCACCTCTGCAAGACCTGTTTCACATGCTCCACTTCAGACGGCGTTTGTCACAAGCACGGATTTATATGGCAATACGATACAAGTTCCTGTGAAGCCAGCTCCAACCACAGACTTGTATGGAAATCCACTACAACCAGCTCCACAACAGCAAAGCTATCGGCCATCTACCGTAGCAACTGATTTGTATGGGAATCCACTTCCTGCTCAACAACAAGCTTGTTATGGAAGTACATCATCTGCTGGTCAGCCATCAAAGTCAAATACAGTACGGCTTGACACGTCAAACTTCTCCAAAGTTAGCGTTGAAGTAGCTAAAGATCATATGGAGATACTAAAAACATTGGTGCGCTCGTATTGTGGGTTGATTGCAGGGCAGATTGGAAACATCAATCTAACTCAAGAAGATTATCAGCAGATCCATAAAGAAGAAATGGATATTGTCACACCCCGACCACGTGGAACAATCAAACGTGGCGGAAATGTCGGGGAGTGTTGTAACAGAATTATTGTTTCACAACCATGGAAATTAAAGTTACGTTTTATTTATCAACAATAGAGTAACATTGTCTTAAACACGAAAACAAAGAGTACATAACATAGTTAAACTAAGTCTATCTTCATTTTATGTCTCTAAGGCACAGGTCCGCCCTAGTGTCACGATCATCGTCCTACGCAAAAGCTCCTAAAAACACATGTGAAAATAGGTACGTCAGCATAAAAATGTCTGTGAGATACATAGGTTTTGTGAAAATAGGATTCATGACTTAAGTTTAAGAAAATTTTTAATAACATTTAGTCATGAGCCTTGTAAATTGTTTTGTTTTGTAAATCATTTGAAAAGCGATAAGATCAGATGATATGTATACATAAAAGAATAATACATGCTTAAATGAATAACCAAGTAAAATGAGTTGTATAAAATAAGTTGTTTGTAAAACAATGTCTTGTGAAAGATATGTTATTTGTATAAAATGTTATATGTCTAAATTGAAATGATTCAAATAACACTACGATATGTAATACCATACAAACACTTGTATGTAGGAACTACCAGCGGCGTATCCACCATGCTTGTATCATATTACACACGTCTCGTTACTTAAATCACTTACTTAAACCAAACCACCAATGTATAAAGTCCATGTTTGAACCAATTGTCAAAAAGTCCTTGTATAAGCCATGTCAAATGTTAAAAAGTCCAAATGTAGTCAAGTAATGTGTAACAAATGTTATGTATTGTAAGTAAAGTATTGTCACATAAACCAAATGTAGAAATGTACAAAAGAAAGTATTTTGAATATATCAAAAAGTTATGTTTTGCAAAGTAAATGCATGTTTTATTGATACAAACATTTATGTGGTAAGTTAACGCATACATTCAAGCCTTGAGACAGTCGGATAACCCTTTTAGTCAAGATTATCAAAAGAAATGTTTTCGGATTCAGTCATTCCTTAGATCCAAACAACCCCGGGATGTCAGGAATGGGATTTGTCAAGTCCTATGGTACCACTACTTACTACCGAGCGGCGTAGCTAATGTTAATGAATGTATATAAGTCCCGTTTGTACAAACCAAATGTCATACCGATTGTAACATGTTGAATGAAAACAATGTGCTAAGTATGCTAAGTTAACATACAAAGCAGAAAAGTCATGTAGATCAATGTGCTAGCATGCTCAGTCAACATACATAGCAGAAATGTAAAGTAAAACAATGTACTAAGTATGCTAAGTAAACATACATAGCTAAACAATGTAACGTAAATCATGTACTATAAATGTACTAACGAACATAGCAAGTATATTATGTGAAAACATGGAAAGCATGAAAGTAACAAGTAGGCACATGTGTTTCACCCCAAAATAGTTTGAAAACAGTAAAAGAGGGGTCTATGTACTCACTTGAGATTGCTCATAAGTCCTAAGATAACCACCAAGCAATGCTAGAGATCACGGAATCAAACGGCACCTAATATCGGTAACTATGTTAATAAACCGGACCTATATCGGAGGATTGGATAGAATGAGGGCTCGTAAACCAAATGAGTATGGGAACTCATGTAGTATGGTTTAACAAGGCCTACATACTAAATGAAACCTAACCTAAGTGCTTACGACCCATTACGACCCGTTTAGGTAGCTTATGCTACTTTAACGCGTCGTTCGCGTAAAACGCGTTCGGACTGCCTAACTAGTCCTATGACAAGTAAAATATGCATTAACATGTCTAATATTGTTGCCAAATCAGTTAAGTGACAAAAGTTTGGGTTACATATGCTTAAACATCAATTATGCATAAAAGGGCATTTTGGTAATTTACCTAAGGCATATAAACTACCTATCATACAACTACTTAAACGAAGCGACCATAAGGTATAACCTCAGAAGGTTATTCCCTATATACTATGGTCACCTAATGTGTTTGGTCGGATCCTAATGATCGACCAAACGGGTCGGGTTCGAAAGTATAAGCGATTGATCAGATCGCTTACCTTTACGACCCTAGACAAGCACAAAACTAAAAGTGACGAGCTAAGCATGTTAAAACATGCTTACCTAAGTTAGAAAACAAGTTTGGTATCAAAACAAACGGTTTTGATACCCATAAGTAGTTTGGTTAGAAAATACGCAAGAATACGTATTCTGGCCGAAACTACGGCTCGTCACTAAGCCTAGATAACGTGGTAATCAGTAGGTATAGTCACTAGGGACTATAACCATCATGATTACGCTCACGTTATGAAGTTCAAACGAACTTCGCATTGACCATAAACTGGTCAATGCAGAAAGTCAAACAAAGTTTGACTTTAACGCTAAAACAATAAAAGAACGAAGGAACACTTACAAAGGGTCCCCGAAAGCTTTGATTTCTCAAGTATTCTCAGGTATGAAGTGGTTATTACTCCAACTTAGAGAATTTTCAAGAACTCAAGTGGGTTTTGATCAAGGCATGGGGGGGGGTATTTATAGTTTTCGGAGAGCCGTTAAGATCGTTTCTTGGAAACCGTGCTTTGATCTTGGCCATACACCTCAAGACCCTGGTTTTAGAAAACCATTTGAGCCCATAGTATTGCCCCAAAACCATGTGCACAAGTGGAATGGACTAGATGCAATGTTTCTGCACATTCTGCTGTCTGGGGAATCCTTACGGACCGTAAGGGTGATGGCTTACGGTCCGTAAGCCATCAACTTTGGCAGAATTACAATTTTAGTCCCTGTCATGCATTAAAGCCATTTCCGACACGTTTAAGGCCCGTTAACCCCATTTCAAACTCTAAAATGAAGTTAAAGTATAGGGAACTTAAAATGTGCTCAAAAATATCTCGGATGTCAGTTCGTTTGGCCGTACAATCGCAATGTTCGCTTACTTATGACGGAATGCGCATAAGCGCGAAAAAACGATCCAAATTGCGTGACGAATGGATTTTTCTCATGCCAAACACTAAAATAAAATATTTTAGTGCTTACATAAATTTGTGGATGTCCGGATGTATTCAGAACGTAAGTTATGCGCGAAAGAGCAAACTTATGCACTTTTTGACGCTTTTAGTCCCTGAATGACCCAAAAGTTTATTTTAGCACACCGAACCCCTAAAAGCCTATTTCTAAGCTATGTAAAGGATATTTATGGTATGTTTAACTTATGGTCATGTTCCGGAATGTCTGTTACAGTTCAAATTGGCATACTTTCGCAGTTTGTCGAATTTAGTCCCTGTAGGCGAATTAACTTGTTTTTGCCATACCAAAGCCTTCAAAAGTTATTTCTAAGTTATGTAAAGGTTATTTAAGGTATGTTAAGCATATGTTGATGTTCCGGAGTGTTCGTTGCATTAAACTGGTTATATTTACGCATCAGTGCGCGTATAACCTTCCAGAAAGCGATTTAGAGTTTGAAATTGAACAAAAGTCAAAACATGAAAAATGTAAAACATAACCAAACAAACATTGGGATCAAATAACATTGTTTTATTGATAATTGAACTGTTCACAATGATTACAAGCACAGATGTTACAGTCTCCCCTACTTGTGGAAATTTCGTCCCGAAATTTATTTAGTGGAAACTCGTGGGAATAGATGTGGATACTTCGCCTTCATTTGATCTTCGCATTCCCAAGTAAACTCAGGTCCACGTTTAGATTCCCAGCAAACTTTGACCAATGGAATGCGCTTGCGTTTAAGCCACTTGACTTCACGTTCCATGATTTCCACTGGCTTCTCAACAAATTTCAGTGTTCTATCAACACGAATTTCGTCGAGTGGTATGTGGAGGTTCTCATCAGCTAAACATTTCTTGAGATTGGACACGTGAAAGGTTGGATGAACATTTCCAAGTTCAGGAGGTAACTCAAGTCTGTAGGCTACCTTACCGATTCTTTCGACGATCTTGAATGGTCCAACGTATCTAGGTGCAAGTTTTCCTTTCTTTCCAAATCTGATCACACCTTTCCAAGGTGAGACCTTAAGTAATACACGATTACCGACTTGAAAATCCAAGGGCTTGCGATTTAGGTCCGCGTAACTCTTTTGACGGCATCTAGCTGCCTGAAGGTTATCACGAACTTTCTTAACCTTATCAGTTGTCTCTAAAATGAGGGCAGGTCTAGTAAGCTGAGCCTCACCGATCTCATTCTAGCAGACTGGTGAACGACATTTTTGACCATAGAGAGCGTCGAAAGGAGCCATGTTGATGCTGGAGTGATAACTGTTGTTGTAGGAAAATTCAATTAACGGGAGATGTGAATCCCAACTACCACCAAAATCGATCACACAAGCTCTAAGCATATCCTCCAGAGTCTGGATTGTTCTTTCAGATTGACCATCCGTTTGCGGATGATAAGCTGTGCTCAGATTAAGTTGGGTCCCCATAGCAGATTGCATGGTTCTCCAAAAATGAGAAGTGAAGTGAGCATCTCTGTCAGAAATGATGTTCAAAGGAACACCATGTCGAGCTACAATTTCATCCACATAGATTTTAGCAAGCTTGTCAGCAGAAAAATCCTCACGGATTGGCAAGAAATGCGCGGACTTAGTAAGACGATCAACAACTACCCAGATGGCATCATGACCTTTCTTTGTGCGCGGAAGTTTAGTAATGAGATCCATAGTAATGTTTTCCCATTTCCAAACTGGGATTCTCTGGTTGCACCAATAAACCAGAAGGACGTTGATGTTCAGCCTTAACCTTAAGACAAGTAAGGCATTTTGATACATATAAGGAAATGTCTTTCTTCATACCAGGCCACCAATAATGAGTACGAAGATCCTTATACATCTTATCTGAGCCAGGATGAACATAATAACGAGACTTATGGGCTTCATCCATAAGCAAGGTGCGAAGGTTATCTTGGCTTGGGACCCACAAACGGTCCATGAAGTAATACGATCCATTGTCTTTCAGTTCCAGATCAGGGGTTATGTGATAGGGAAATTCCTTATCCATCAAACCTTGTGAAACACAAGTGTGTTGAGCCTGAGAAATGCGTGCTTGGATATCGGATTGAGCTTGAATAACAGATTGAACACGAACACAATGGAGCTTAGTACGTTCCTTACGACTCAATGCATCGGCTACGACATTCGCCTTACCAGGATGGTAGCGAATTTCGCAGTCATAGTCGTTTAGAAGCTCAACCCAACGTCGTTGCCTCATGTTGAGTTCTTTCTGATTGAAGATATGTTGAAGACTTTTGTGGTCCGTGAAAACCACACATTTTGTACCGTACAAAAGTGTCTCCAGATCTTAAGAGCGAAGACAACTGCACCCAACTCAAGAGAATGAGTGGTGTAGTTCTTCTCATGTATCTTCAACTGTCTTGATGCGTAGGCTATGACTTTGTTCCTTTGCATCAGAACACAGCCAAGACCCAGTTTAGATGCATCGCAATAAACGACGAAATCATCATTGCCCTCAGGCAAAGTCAGAACAGGCGCGTCGCAAAGTTTCTGCTTCAAAGTCAGAAACGCTTCCTCTTGTTTGAATCCCCAATCAAAGGGCTTGTTCTTCTGAGTTAGAGCAGTTAGAGGAACTGCAATCTTCGAGAAATTTTCAATGAAGCGGCGGTAATAACCCACCAGACCAAGAAAAGAACGAACTTCAGTAGGAGTAGTAGGCGTATCCCAATCCTTAATCGCACTGATCTTGGAGGGATCTACATGAATACCTTGTTCGTTGACAATATGTCCTAAAAATTGAACTTCTTTAAGCCAAAATTCACACTTGGAGAATTTGGCGAAAAGTTGCTCTTTCTTTAGGAGTTCCAAAGTAAGACGAAGATGTTGCTCATGATCAGCTCGCGTCTTAGAATAAATCAAGATGTCATCAATAAAAACAATGACGAACTGATCCAAATAAGGCTTGCAGAACCTATTCATTAAGTCCATGAAAACAGCAGGAGCATTAGTCAAACCGAATGGCATAACTGTGAACTCATAATGCCCATATCGAGTGCGGAACGCTGTCTTGGGAATATCTTCTTCATGCACGCGAAGTTGATGATACCCAGAACGTAGATCAATCTTCGAAAAATAAGAAGCGCCCTGTAACTGATCAAAGAGATCATCAATGCGAGGTAGGGGATATCAATTCTTGATGGTAAGCTTGTTAAGCTCACGATAATTGATACACATCCTAAAAGATCCATCCTTCTTCTTGACAAAAAGAACGGGAGCACCCCAAGGTGAAAAGCTAGGACGGATAAAACCTTTGTCAGAGAGCTCCTGAAGCTGCTTAGACAACTCTTGCATCTCAGACGGTGCAAGACGGTAGGGAGCTCTGGCAATGGGATTTGCACCAGGTACGAGATCAATACGGAACTCGACTTGGCATGCTCGGGGTAGACCAAGTAAATCTTCAGGGAAAACTTCGGGATAACTCCGAACAACAGGAATATCTTGGATAGACTTACCTTTGCCTTTATCTGCTATGACATGTGCCAAGAAGGCCACATAGTTCTTTCGTAGATACTTCCGAGCTTTAAAACAAGACATGAGTTTAAGACCACCAGCAGGTTTCTCACCACGAACCTGTAGGATCTCGCCTGTCGAAAGTGGCACACGAACAATCTTCTCAAAACAAACTACCTCTACGCGATGCTTGGCTAACCAATCCATACCCACAATAACGTCGAAGCTTCCAAGTTGCATAGGCGTGAGGTCAATAGGAAAAAGATGATCGTTAAGGTTCAACTGGCAGTTGCGAAGAACAGAATCAAGAACAATGGGTTCCCCACTAGCAACCTCTACTGTCAAAGGTTTACCTAGTTTCGTTCTAGACACGTGAAGCAATGGCTCAAAAGATAAGGACACAAAACTCTTATCGGCACCCGAATCGAAGAGAACAGATGCAGGCTGATTATTAATAAAGAACGTACCGTTTACCACTTCATTGTCTGCTTTTGCCTCTTGAGCATTCATGTTGAAGACTCGACCTCGAGCCTGAGCCTGATTCTGATTGGGATTTGCGTTAGCTAGTCTTGGACATCGGTTTCTGTAGTGGGTCAGATCCCCACAATTGTAGCACGAACCAGGAGGAAAATGAGGTCGTGCAGCTTGACCTTGTTGCTGAGCAAGAGGCTGAGCAACTTGTTGAGCTTGGTTCTGAACTGCCTGGTTCTGGTTGACAGGAATGCGGCACGTAGCGGCAAGATGACCATTTCTTCCACAGTTGGTGCAATGACGACATTGGAGATGTGGTAGGTGATGGTCGTTACACCTGTTGCACAAAGGTGCATTGCCAAGATATGGCTTCTTGGCTAGTGGTTGCGCAGGCTGATTTGGTGAAGCTTGAGCCTGTGCAGTAACGGCGTAGTTTTGGGAAGCCTTTCACTTCCTAGACCCCCTTGAGGAACCAGAATCCTTTCCCTTCTTGTTTTGACCTTTCTTGCTATCTTCTTTGTTAGACGACTGCTTCTTACCCTTGTCACCCTTTTTGTGCAGCTTTCCCTTTCTAACATGTGACTCAGTCAATGTCGCTGCTAACTCGATCGCCTGACGGAGTGTGGTAGGGTTACTACCAGTAATGATGTCTTGTACTGAGTCAGGTAGACCATCGATGTACCTTTCGATAGCCTTGTCGAGTGGGGTAACCATTGTTGGGCAAAGCTGACTCAACTCCTCAAACCTATCAGTATACGCCCGATGCTCACCACTATATTGCTTCAAATTATCAAACTCTCTCTCCAAAGCTCGCAGTTCATGACGAGGACAGAACTCCCTCATCATAAGAGCCCTAAGTTCAGCCCATGTCTGTGCTAGAGCAATTTCTGCACCACGATCTCTCATAACCCCGTTCCACCATGTAAGAGCCCTCTTCTGAAACACACTCGAAGAAAACTCGACCTTGCGATTGTCAGGACACTGCACATGATGGAAAGTATTCTCAATGCTCTCGAACCATTGAAGAAGCCCAGTCGCTCCCTCGGAACCACTAAAATTGAGTGGTTTAGCCGAGTTAAAATTCTTGAAATTGCATGGAGCATTGTTGTTGTTGTTGGCTTGGTTCCATTGAGCAAAGAGGTTTGGGAATGCAGCAGCCATTTGCTGCACAATGATTTCTGCCAGTTCGGCAGTCGCTATCTGGTTCTCGTGTCGAGGAGGCATTCTAAAAGAGGACACGTGGAAGGAAACGTGTGAGATGATTGAATGAAAAGGATGAGATGAAACAGAATCAACAAAAGCAAAGATGGTGGTCATTCTTCCACATCACAAAGCAAGCAAACGACACACAGTGACTAATCAAAGTAAATGGGTCAAAAATAATGTATCGCGAAGACATGCTCGCCTATAAGTGAACACTCACCCCAAGAGTTCCCAGGTAAGAGTGACTGGTCCGATTATGTGGATTTGTACGAACACTCTAGCCTTAGACAGAAAACCCAGGGTACAGGCATTCACTCTTCCAGTTTGCACGTGTTCAAACTATTTAGAACCCAAAACTTTGACGAGATTTTGAAAATTTTGGAAGGCAGAAGGCCAAAAATCAAACAGGAAGGGTTCAAAACCTTACAACAGAGGGTTCAAAACCTAGTAATCAATCATCCTAGAACAGATGATTAGTTTTCAAAGCGGATTCGAACTTGATGTTCCCGTTGTGGTTATCACCTAAGGATAGGTGAAGTGCATGTTTTAAAATCTAAACACAAGATAACTTGTGTTGGGGTCCTAGAAAGTTATAGTCTAGGTTAAAGCTTTACTAATAACCTAATTCCCTATAACCTGGCTCTGATACCAACTCTTCTGTCACACCCCGACCACGTGGAACAATCAAACGTGGCGGAAACGTCGGGGAGTGTTGTAACAGAATTATTGTTTCACAATCATGGAAATTAAAGTTATGTTTTATTTATCAACAATAGAGTAACATTGTCTTAAACATGAAAACAAAGAGTACATAACATAGTTAAACTAAGTCTATCTTCATTTTATGTCTCTAAGGCACAGGTCCGCCCTAGTGTCACGATCATCGTCCTACGCAAAAGCTCCTGAAAACACATGTGAAAATAGGTACGTCAGCATAAAAATGCCTGTGAGATACATAGGTTTTGTGAAAATAGGATACATGACTTAAGTTTAAGAAAATGTTTAATAACATTTAGTCATGAACCTTGTAAATTGTTTTGTTTTGTAAATCATTTGAAAAGCGATAAGATCAGATGATATGTATACATAAAAGAATAATACATGGTTAAATGAATAACCAAGTAAAATGAGTTGTATAAAATAAGTTGTTTGTAAAACAATGTCTTGTGAAAGATATGTTATTTGTATAAAATGTTATATGTCTAAATTGAAATGATTCAAATAACACTACGATATGTAATACCATACAAACACTTGTATGTAGGAAGTACCAGCGGTGTATCCACCATGGTTGTATCATATTACACACGCCTCGTTACTTAAATCACTTACTCAAACCAAACCACCAATGTATAAAGTCCATGTTTGAACCAATTGTCAAAAAGTCCTTGTATAAGCCATGTCAAATGTTAAAAAGTCCAAATGTAGTCAAGTAATGTGTAACAAATGTTATGTATTGTAAGTAAAGTATTGTCACATAAACCAAATGTAGAAATGTACAAAACAAAGTATTTTGAATATATCAAAAAGTTATGTTTTGCAAAGTAAATGCATGTTTTATTGATACAAACATTTATATGGTAAGTTAACGCATACATTCAAGCCTTGAGACAGTCGGATAACCCTTTTAGTCAAGATTATCAAAAGAAATGTTTTCGGATTCAGTCATTCCTTACATCCAAACAACCCCGGGATGTCAGGAATGGGATTTGTCAAGTCCTATGGTACCACTACTTACTACCGAGCGGCGTAGCTAATGTTAATGAATGTATATAAGTCCCGTTTGTACAAACCAAATGTCATACCGATTATAAACATGTTGAATGAAAACAATGTGCTAAGTATGCTAAGTTAACATACAAAGCAGAAAAGTCATGTAGATCAATGTGCTAGCATGCTCAGTCAACATACATAGCAGAAATGTAAAGTAAAACAATGTACTAAGTATGCTAAGTAAACATACATAGCTAAACAATGTAATGTAAATCATGTACTATAAATGTACTAACGAACATAGCAAGTATATTATGTGAAAACATGGAAAGCATGAAAGTAATAAGTAGGCACATGTGTTTCACCCCAAAATAGTTTGAAAACAGTAAAAGAGGGGTCTATGTACTCACTTGAGATTGCTCAGAAGTCCTAAGATAACCACCAAGCAATGCTAGAGATCACGGAATCAAACGGCACCTAATATAGGTAACTATGTTAATAAACCGGACCTATATCGGAGGATTGGATAGAATGAGGGCTCGTAAACCAAATGAGTATGGGAACTCATGTAGTATGGTTTAACAAGGCCTACATACTAAATGAAACCTAACCTAAGTGCTTACGACCCATTACGACCCGTTTAGGTAGCTTATGCTACTTTAACGCGTCGTTCGCGTAAAACGCGTTCGGACTGCCTAACTGGTCCTATGACAAGTAAAATATGCCTTAACGTGTCTAATATTGTTTCCAAATCAGTTAAGTGACAAAAGTTTGGGTTACATATGCTTAAACATCAATTATGCATAAAAAGGGCATTTTGGTAATTTACCTAAGGCATATAAACTACCTATCATACAACTACTTAAACGAAGCGACCATAAGGTATAACCTCAGAAGGTTATTCCCGATATACTATGGTCACCTAATGTGTTTGGTCGGATCCTAATGATCGACCAAACGGGTCGGGTTCGAAAGTATAAGCGATTGATCAGATCGCTTACCTTTACGACCCTAGACAAGCACAAAACTAAAAGTGACGAGCTAAGCATGTTAAAACATGCTTAACTAAGTTAGAAAACAAATTTAGTATCAAAACAAAAGGTTTTGATACCCATAAGTAGTTTGGTTACAAAATACGCAAGAATACGTATTCTGGCCGAAACTACGGCTCGTCACTGAGCCTAGATAACGTGGTAATCAGTAGGTATAGTCACTAGGGACTATAACCATCGTGATTACGCTCACGTTATGAAGTTCAAACGAACTTCGCATTGACCATAAACTGGTCAATGCAGAAAGTCAAACAAAGTTTGACTTTAACGCTAAAACAATAAAATAACGAAGGAACACTTACAAAGGGTCCCCGAAAGCTTTGATTTCTCAAGTATTCTCAGGTATGAAGTGGGTATTACTCCAACTTAGAGAATTTTCAAGAACTCAAGTGGGTTTTGATTAAGGCATGGGGGGGTATTTATAGTTTTCGGAGAGCCGTTAAGATCGTTTCTTGGAAACCGTGCTTTGATCTTGGCCATACACCTCAAGACCCTGGTTTTAGAAAACCATTTGAGCCCATAGTATTGCCCCAAAACCATGTGCACAAGTGGAATGGACTAGATGCAATGTTTCTGCACATTCTGCTGTCTGGGGAATCCTTACAGACCGTAAGGGTGATGGCTTACTATCCGTAAGCCATCAACTTTGGCAGAATTACAATTTTAGTCCCTGTCATGCATTAAAGCCATTTCCGACACGTTTAAGGCCCGTTAACCCCATTTCAAAGCTCTAAAATGAAGTTAAAGTATAGGGAACTTAAAATGTGCTCAAAAATATCTCGGATGTCAGTTCGTTTGGCCATACAATCGCGATGTTCGCTTACTTACGACGGAATGCGCATAAGCGCGAAAAAAACGATCCAAATTGCGTGACGAATGGATTTTTCTCATGCCAAACACTAAAATAAAATATTTTAGTGCTTACATAAATTTTTGGATGTCCGGATGTATTCAGAGCGTAAGTTATGCGCGAAAGAGCAAACTTATGCACTTTTTGACGCTTTTAGTCCCTGAATGACCCAAAAGTTTATTTTAGTACACCGAACCCCTCAAAGCCTATTTCTAAGCTATGTAAAGGATATTTATGGTATGTTTAACTTATGGTCATGTTCCAGAATGTCTGTTACAGTTCAAATTGGCATACTTTCATAGTTTGTCAAATTTAGTCCCTGTAGGCGAATTAACTTGTTTTTGCCATACCAAAGCCTTCAAAACTTATTTCTAAGTTATGTAAAGGTTATTTAAGGTATGTTAAGCATATGTTGATGTTCCGGAGTGTTCGTTGCATTAAAATGGTTATATTTACGCATCAGTGCGCGTATAACCTTCCAGAAAGCGATTTAGAGTTTGAAATTGAACAAAAGTCAAAACATGAAAAATGTAAAACATAACCAAACAAACATTGGGATCAAATAACATTGTTTTATTGATAATTGAACTGTTCACAATGATTACAAGCACAGATGTTACAGATATGATGGACATCAAATGGGCTTTCGCCAGTGCTGTAAGGCGAGCTAAAGACTTCATGGAACGGTCGGGTCGAACCAGATTGGAAAGCAAGAAAGATACCAAGTATGGGTTCGACAAGCAATCCTTCAAGTGCTTTAACTGTGGTGAACGTGGTCATTTCAAGCGTGAATGCACAAAGCCAGCACAGCATGAGAACCAGAATCCTTTCAGAGGTCAAGGCAATCAGGCGAATCAGAATCAAGCGAGGAATGACGATCGCACCTTGGTCCCTGCAAACA
Organism: Helianthus tuberosus; assembly: GCA_030545235.1. Classification (NCBI taxonomy): domain Eukaryota; kingdom Viridiplantae; phylum Streptophyta; class Magnoliopsida; order Asterales; family Asteraceae; genus Helianthus; species Helianthus tuberosus. The sequence continues at coordinate 173,893,459 of CM060351.1, forward strand.
ATCAAGCAGGACCATCGAACACCAATCAGGCTCTTGTGGTGCAAATAGATGAAGGTTGCGACTGGTCAATGCAATTAGGCATTGGTGATCAGGGAGGAGCAGCTTGTTTTGCTGAAACTGCTAAAGATTTGAAGCACGCCAGTGGTGGAGAATCTTCCACCAGTGGTGGTGAATCTTCAGATGAAGAGAGTTCTGGTGATTCAAGGAGTTCAGATGAGGAAGTCTCAACCTCAGGCGAAGATTTTTCTGATGATGTATCTAGTGGGAGAATCGATGCAGATATCGATGAATTGTTAGGAGAAGCTATAATAGGGAATGATAGAAGATCTATTCTGGTGGATCAAGCTGCTTATTCTTCTTCTTCTCTCCATTCAGCCTTTATGGCTAATGTCGACAGTTCATCAAGCCAGGTATGTGTCGATGAACCAACTATTGTTAATTGTGATAATTGTGCTAGCTTAAGTGTTAAATGTGCTGATTTGGATGCTAATATGTCTGAGTTGCAAAGCAAACACGATGCTTTAAATGCTAAATTGTTTGACTTGCAAAACAAACATGTTTCTTTAGATGCTAAGTGGTGTGATTTGCAAAGCAAACATGAGGCTTTGCAAAACAAATATGATGTGACAAATATCCACAATCAAAAGTTGATAATGGATCTCTCGAAATGCAAAGAGGCTAACATGTTTTATGAAAACCATGAAAAGGAGTTTAAAACGGTGGTTGCAAATTTAAGAAAAGATAAAACCGAATTGACAAAAATGGTTTCAAGAAAACAAACTGACATAAACTGTTATATTAATCATCTTGAGATCATGCAAAAAGAGTTAGCCTGTACAAAGTGTGAAAGTGAGGCGATCCGGCTTAAGCTAGACAGTTATTCTAACTCTAGATACGTGCTGGATCACATCATTGGCACACAAAAAGAGAAAAAGGATGTCACTTGCATTGGATATAAGAAATGTCCACCACCTGTTAGACAAAATTATGATGCAATGCCAGATGAGGAGTATAGAACTCATTATGAAGAATCTGTTCCTTTAGACATTGAGGAATTTGCAACGGGACTTGGATACAAACCGGAAGTATCATCAGATTCGGATGTGTCAGCAGATACATTTGTAACTGCTGAACAAAATCAGGATCCTCCAATCATTGTTGAGGATACTGACTCTTCAGATGATGAATCTAATGATACTGACTCAGCACAGTCAGATGCGGTAATCAAAGAAGAGGACATACCTCTCGAGAATCATATTCTGTGTGATCCTCCCGCAAAACCTGCTATGACTGTTCTGACCAAGTCCACGTCCACTTCCTCACAAGAGTCTGAGAGTGTGAATTTGCTGTACACTCTTGTTGGTGATGATAAAATCTACTCTGACAAAGATTTTCCTATTAAGAATGTTAATCAATCTTTAATTAGTAAAATTTTTGAGGATTCAACAAGTAAGTTCTTGGGAAAGACAGGATCACATGTTGTGGTAACACAATGTCCTCCGATTCCAAGAGCTTAAATTCGCAAACAAAATGGCAATAAAAAATTACCAACTGAGAAAGTTCAGCAAAATCGTACCAAACCTAAAAGTAACTCACCGACTCAATGGCAAAAGAAACAGACCAAGAAAAAGGACAAGAAAGTGAACTTTGTGAAATCGAAGGGAACAGATAAACTTGAAACATTTTCAAATAAATCTAACCTAGATCATGTCATTTAAGTTAATTCTTTGAAAAGAAACAAACCAAACAGTTCAAAACCTAGTACCTCGGGATCACAAAATTCATCGACAAGACAATCACATGATAGTACGGGGTTTGTAGAACGTAGATCATGTTTTTCATGTGGCACAATTGGACATATCATTCAAAATTGTCCATATCTTCATAAACAAAAAGCCAAAGTTGATGATCCCCGTGACCAAATTGACCGCAAGCGATCTGTTTCATCAAAACCAGATCCCCGTCTTGTAAAAGAAAAGGAAAAGAAACAGAAACGCCAACAGGTCAAGAAAATTGAAAAAGCGATTAAAACCGACGTGGTTAACAAAACATCTGTTTATGTCAAACCAGACAATTCAAAAACTTCAGACAATCATGAAGTTAAGATTTTAAATAATAACACTGGTAAAACAAAACAGACCTGGAAACCAAAAACGGTAAATGAATCAGGGGGAACATCACAATTTCCACAACATCGAGAAGTTCAAGTAACTTACGTTGATGAAAATGGAAGACCCAAGACCACAAAGGCTTGGGTCCCCATCTCCAACTAATCACGTGAGTACATGTGCAGGGTGTTCCAGGAGGAACTTTCAGCAGTCATTGGATTGTTGATAGTGGGGCATCCAGGCACATGACAGGCGACATGAAGCTTTTCTATGACGTTAAATCTATTAGAGGAGGTTATGTTGCTTTTGCTGGAGATAAAGGCGGATATATTACTGGAGAAGGAATGGTATCTAACGGGGTTGTAAGTTTTGACAAGATCAACTTCGTACAACAACTTGATCACAATCTTCTCAGCGTTTCACAAATCTGTGATAAACAGTTTTCAGTACACTTTGACGCAAATGGATGTTACGTGCTGAAACCCGGCTTCAAGATTCCGAAAGAATGGATTCTCTTATCAGCTCCAAGGATAAACGATTTATATGTCCTTGATATGAGCCAAGCAATTACAACGACTGCACAAGCAACTTGTTTTATTACCAAAGCCACGGAAAAAGACTCAATCTCTTGGCACAGATGTATGGGTCACATTCACTTACGGAAAATGAATCATTTGGTGTCGAATGAATTAGTGAATGGTGTTCTTCTTAAAAATTTCCATATTCAAGACGTCTGTGTTTCATGCCAAAAAGGAAAGCAAACCAAGAAGCGACATCCGACGAAGAAGATCAACACGGTGGCAGTTCCTCTTGAACGTTTGCACATGGATTTGTTCGGTCCTGTCAAACACAAAAGCATCAGGAATGATCAATACTGCCTCGTAATAACTGATGATTATTCAAGATTTTCTTGGGTGGCGTTTATGGCTCACAAGAGTGAAACTTTCGGTATTATCAAAAACTTGATCATTCAGATTGAGAATTTGTATAAGTTGAAAGTTAGACGGATACGCAGCGACAATGGTACTGAATTTAAAAATCATGCCATGGCGGAGTTTTGCACATCAAAGGGTATTCTTCACGAATTTAGTGTGGCTTATACTCCTCAACAGAACGGCGTCGCTGAACGTAAAAATCGTACATTGATCGAGACTGCTAGGACTATGTTGGTAGAGTCGCATTTGCCCATTCCATTCTGGAGTGAAGCTGTGACCTCTGCATGTTACACGATGAACCGAGTCCTTACAGTCAAAAGGCACAACAAGACCTGCTTCAAGCTTCTTCACAAACGGAAACCAGATTTGTCATACCTTGAACCGTTTGGAGCTCCTTGCACAATGATCGATCCTAATGGAAAGTTTGGGGCAAAAGCTATTGAAGATCACTTTCTTGGTTATGCCACCCCGAACTAAAGAGTCTGGAATCTAGAGACTAAAAGGGTCGAGGAATGGTTTGAAGTCAGAGTACAAAGGCACACTTTGCCAGTCAGAAATCCAGGTCAACCATGGATGTTTGATGTCACGGCCCCCGACCCGGTTTGACCCGTTTCAGGAGCCGCGGAACAGAAAATCCCGTGGTATTTATATAACAGCGGAAGTTTTCTTCAGGATCTTTTTAAAACAAAAACTGCAATTTCCCGATTATTTTATTTCATAACTCAGGATAAAATCCCAGTAATTTACAATCATAAGATTTCACGGAGAAATCTTTTATTTTACAAAACATGTTTCGTTATTTTATATTGAGCCACTTCCTTAAGCTTGTAGTGCTTCTAGGCACTTTTCCTTGATCACAACAGATCACCTGAAACATGTTTGAAAAAGGTTTTGTCAGCGGGAAATACTGGTGAATCATTCTTTTTAGTAAAACGACATGTTCGTTATAATTTACAGTATTAAGGGAGATTACAATGTTTCAGATATCAACCAACTACCCACAGTATTTGTCACTCGACTCGTTTCTGTGACTATGGTCAGATCACCCATTGGCTAACTCGTTGTCCAATGGTGACGGGAAATAAGTAATGTATACAAAACCCCACATACTGGCTGTAATTTGGTGATTACATAAACTTAATCCCTGTAATTATAACCTTGAAAATAAACATGCTTTTGAAATCAAATTTGATAAAAAGAGAATGACTCACATTGCAGATTTAATTGAGCAGAGCCTAGCCTACTGATTAGCCTTTTACCCTAAATTAATAACATGCACACAACTCGGTTAGTAACTTAATACAGCATTTACGATAACTCACGAGATTAAACCCTCACATCGAATGACAAAGTGCGATACTTAAACATCCATCGATTTAACGACGAATGACAAAGCATAAACCCTAATGTGGGCAGCACTTAAACATCCATTGGATAGTTTAATCGATCGGACATTGAATCGTAGCAGCGATCGAGTTAATACCCGGTATTGGAGCAGCGCCTCGCTAATAATATATGAAATTTCGACCTCAGAGTATTATCAATTCGTTTTTGAAAGTTTTTATCGACACCAGTGGATTGTGCAAGTGACGGGCTATTTATAGCTGATTTTGAGGTCTTACGCGGCCCGCGTAAGCCTTCAGCTTAATCTTACGTGGCCCGCCTAGCCGCCCAGTCTACGACTAGCCTTGACCAGTCACGAGTAGGTTAGCCAGGTGGTCGCTACGTGGCTCCGGAACACTTATCCGGTCAACACAGGTTTGACGCGGCCCGCGTAAGATGTGCCTTGTCTCTTACGCGGCCCGCCTGAGACCCTAAGTTATTGATTTCTTGATTTTTCTTGTATGGTAGGGTTTCAGGGGCTCGGGTTTATACTTACGGGTATTTCTAGGAAAATTTTGAGAGTCCTTACATCCTCCCCACCTTATTTAAAATCTCGTCCTCGAGATTTACTGGAATAAATGAGGATACTTTCGCTTCATCTCTGATTCCAGCTCCCAAGTGTATTCAGGTCCTCTCTTTGAATCCCACTTGACCTTGACAAGTACTAACCGTTTGTGTTTGAGAAATTTCACTTTTCTATCTTCTATTTGAAGAGGTTTCTCAACAAATTTTAACTTTTCGTTTACCTCTATATCTTGGAGAGGTACTACCAAGGATTCATCTGATAGGCATTTCTTGAGATTGGATACATGAAATAAGTCATGTACTCCTACCAGTTCCTCTGGTAGTTGTAAGCGATAAGCAACTGGTCCTATACGTTGGATCACTGGAAATGGTCCTACGTATCTTGGACTTAGCTTTCCTTTCTTACCGAATCGAACAACTCCTTTCCAAGGAGAAACTTTCAACATTATTCTGTCTCCAACTTGGAATTCTAAAGGCTTGGGTCGATTGTCGGCATAGCTCTTTTGACGATCTCGAGCTGTCTTCAGTCTTTCCTTGATTTGTGTAATCTTGTCGGTCGTCTCTTGTACTATTTCAGGACCTGACAATTGACTTTCTCCTATTTCTGCCCAACAAACTAGAGTTCTGCACTTTCTTCCATATAATGCTTCAAATGGGGCAGTTTCAATACTTGAATGATAACTATTGTTATAGGAGAATTCAATTAAGGGTAAGTGATCGTCCCAATTTCCACCAAAATCTATCACACATGCTCTAAGCATGCCTTCTAGAGTTTGTATCGTCCTTTCACTTTGCCCGTCTGTTTGTGGATGATATGCAGTACTCAGATTTAATCGAGTTCCCATTGCTTCTTGGAAACTTGTCCAGAAATGAGAAGTGAAACGACTATCCCGATCCGAAACAATGGAGAGTGGAACTCCATGTAAGGATACAACTTCATCTACATACAACTTTGCCAATCTTTCCATGCTAAAGGTTTCTTTCATAGGTAGAAAGTGAGCTGATTTGGTTAATCGATCCACAATTACCCAAATCGCATCATTACCTTTTCTGGTTTTGGGCAACTTAGTAATAAAATCCATTGTTATGAGTTCCCATTTCCATACAGGCATTTCTAGTTGTTGTAGTAGACCTGCAGGTTTCTGGTGTTCTGCCTTAACTTGTGAACAAGTAAGACATTTAGAAACATATCTAGCTATGTCCTTTTTCATTCCTATCCACCAGAAGTTATTTCTTAAATCTTGGTACATTTTATTGTTTCCTGGGTGCATGGTATACCTAGATTTATGAGCTTCTATGAGCTTCTTCTAAAATCTTATTTCTTAATTCTCCCTGCTTAGGTACCCATATTCTGCTTTTGTGAAATCTCCAAATTCTATCAGCTCCTTGCTCTAATTCTTTTATTCGTCCTTTCATTCCTTCAACATCATCCTTGATTGCTGTTTCCTGAACATTCTTTATTTGTTCCATTAAATCTAACTGTAGATTTAATCTAAGAGCACGAACTCTTCGTTGTTTTTCATGGTACTTACGACTTAAGGCATCTGCAACTACATTTGCCTTTCCTTCGTGATACTGAATATTACAGTCGTAATCACTTAGGATTTCCATCCATCTCCTTTGCCTCATATTTAACTCTTTTTGCCCAAATATATATCTTAAACTTTTGTGATCCGTATAGACAGTAAATTTACTTCCGTATAGATAATGTCTCCAGATCTTAAGGGCAAAAATTACGGCTCCTAATTCTAAATCATGAATCGTATAGTTTTCTTCGTGCTTTTTCAATTGTCTTGATGCATACGCAATTACTTTCTTGCGTTGCATAAGCACACATCCTAATCCTAGCTTTGAAGCATCACAGTAAACTTCAAAATCTTCAGTCCCTTCTGGTAAAGCTAGGATTGGGGCATTTGTTAACTTTTGTTTTAGAATCCTAAAAGTTTCTTCTTGCTTAGGTCCCCATTCAAACTTAACTGTTTTACAGGTCAGCTTAGTTAATGGTACACCTATTTTGGAAAAATCCTTAATAAACCGTCTATAGTATCCAGCTAAACCAATAAAACTTCTAATTTCCATTGCGGATTGCGGAACCTTCCATTTAGTAATTGCCTCTATCTTAGCAGGATCTACATGAATCCCTTCGTGATTCACCATGTGTCCTAAGAATTGCACTTCTTGCAACCAAAATTCACACTTCGAGAATTTGGCGTAAAGCTTTTCTTTTCTTAACAAAGTTAAGAGTGCATGCAAGTGCTGACAATGTTCATTCTGACTTTTGGAATAAATAAGTATATCGTCGATGAAGACAATTACAAATTTATCCAAATACGGTTTACAGATTCTATTCATCATGTCCATGAATGCGGCAGGTGCATTCGTTAATCCAAAGGGCATGACTGTAAACTCGTAATGACCATACCTAGTTCTGAAAGCAGTTTTAGGTATGTCTTCTTCTTGTACCTTCAATTGATGATATCCGGAACGTAAGTCGATCTTAGAAAAATATCTAGCTCCTTGAAGTTGATCGAATAGATCATCAATCCTAGGTAATGGGTATCGATTCTTAATTGTAACCTTATTCAATTCTCTATAATCAATACACATTCTCATTGAACCATCCTTTTTCTTAACAAACAACACTGGTGCTCCCCAAGGGGATGAACTAGGTTGTATGAAACCTTTACTTAGTAATTCATCTAATTGCTTTTTTAGTTCTAACATTTCTGTGGGTGCTAACCGATAAGCTGCCTTGGCTATCGGTATAGTTCCTAGAATTAGATGAATTCTAAATTCTACTTCCCTATCTGGGGACATTCCCGGGAGTTCTTCTGGAAATATATCTAGGTATTCTAAGACTACAGGAATTTCCTTAAGTTCTTTACCCTTAGTACTAATGATTACTGAAATCATATATACTATTCCTTGCTTTCGTTCATAACTAGCAATTTTCATTACTGAAATGAACTTCATGGGTTTTCGTGGTTTATCTCCTGTAATCATAATCACTTCTCCGGTAGGTGCCTGAATTTCTATGGAATTCTTATCACAAAGAATTCGAGCATGGTTGGCTACTAACCAATCCATTCCTAACACAACATCGAATTCGGCTAATTTCATAGGTAATATGTTTGCAAAGAATTTATGACCTGAGAGTTCTATATTTTCCATTTGCAAAACTTTATCTATACTAACAGAATTTCCGTCTGTCGTTTCGACTGTAAAAATCTGCCTAAGATTGGTTAAGGGTAAATTAAGAGCTTGGCAGAATGAAGTATTGATAAAACTTTGGTTTGCACCAGAGTCAAATAATACTTTCGCATATACGTTGTGAACTAGGAACGTACCAGTTATCACATCTGGAATGAGTTCTGCTTCTTGAGTGGTTAGCTGAAATGCTCTAACATTCTTTCTAGTAGCTCCATCGGCTGTCTTGGCTTTGTTGTCTGCTGATTTGACTAATTTAGGGCATTCTGGCTTAAAATGTCATGTTTCTCCACAGTTATAGCAGATTCTTGTTTTCTTTCTGCAGTCTTCTTCGCGATGTCCTATGGCTTTGCAAAAGTTGCAGATAACATTACACCTTCCATAATGTTTCTTTCTGCAATTCTTGCAGAATGGCGAAGTTGAAGATTGCCCTGTTCCTCCTCTCTTGAAGCTACTATTATTACCCGTACGAAATCCTTGGGTAATTTTCTGAGCCAATTCCTTTTTCCTGTTATCATCTCTTGTGCGTACCAGTTCGTCAGTTAGGGTGTTGGCTAATTCCACTGCATCGTCAATAGTACGAGGTCTCGCAGCTTTAACGGTATTGCGGATTTCGCCAATCAATCCCCAAATATAGCGAGAAATGAGTACCGGTTTTGGCGAAGCCAGTGTTGGTACCACTCTAGCATATTCAAAGAATGTCGAAGTATAACCGCGACAATCTACACCCATCATTCGATGGTTTAAGAACTTATTTGCCATTTGATCTTTTTCATATTCGGGACAAAATTTTCTTTCTACAAGACTCTTAAATTCTTCCCAATTCATAGCGTACGCCATCATCCTTCCTTTTGCTTGTAACACCGCGTTCCACCATTCTAGCGCCCCTTCTTTAAAAAGATTTGACGCGTACATGACCTGATCATCCTGGGCACATTTACTTATTGTAATCACTGCCTCGGTTTTCTCTAACCAACGCAGTGCCGCAGTCGCTCCTTCATTGCCTGCAAACTCAGCGGGTTTACAAGCAAGAAATTCTTTGTAAGTGCAACCAGGTGTTGCAGCTTTCATTTTCTTAGGGAGCGGAGCTTGAAGTGGATCATTATTGTGATTAATATGATTATCGCCTCCGTTTACGCTATTACTGAAGTTATCTTCAGAAATGCGTTTGCTGGGAATTATTTGTTGAGGTTCGATTGGATTTCTAACAGCAGCAACAATTGTTGGAATAGCATTGGCTATTCCCTGAGCAACGATATTTTCTATATCCTGCCTATTTAAAAATTGATCCTCCGGGTGTTGTTCAGATTGATTAACCTCGTTAACTGGTCCGTTATTAGCGTTTTCCATCTGATAATTAATATATATAATTTTATTAGTATCGAATAAATAACAATTATACACAAAACAATCATATAAATTTCACAAAGCACATATAGCCAAAACTATCGATTTCTCGATTCCCATTTTATAGTATGCTTCAATACACACCACTATCTTACAAAGTTTTATTTTAGGTTATTTCACAAGATTATATTATTATTGCTATTATACAACCACAGTCTCATAAACCCCTTCTCCCTCGTCAGTTGATATTTTAGTAACGATGTTCCCTTTCGTCATATTTCCAGGAGATCTGTTCTCCTACTTCCCTGATCCTATTTCCTGCATCCATTAACTCCTCGCCAAAGTGGCAAAGTTCAGCTAAATTCTCATTGCTCATAGGTGGATTAGGTATTGGTTCAGGGTCGAACTGAGGGAGAAAGGAATAAGGACTGTTGAGCAGGTTTTGAAACTGCCAATCATTTGTCCACCACTCGTCCATTCCTAGAGGTTGGGTGTGGATTATAGGTTCTGGGATTGCTGGTTCTAAGTTTATAGGGAGTTGAGTTTCAATAGGACGAGTAAAAACATTTTTGTTGACATGCTTAATAGTATCATAGCTTGCCAATATAAAATCTAGCTCCTCCTGTAATGTCATTTCCTGGTTTTGTTTAGAGCTTTCTCCAATTTCTATCTGGGTTTGTTTTGAACCTCCTCCAATCTCCATTTCTATTTGCTTAGAATATTCTTCAAACTGTATTCCCATCTGCCTATTTTCTTCCCCGACTTAAATTCGCTTCCCTTTGTCTAAGGGATTTTCTATTTTAGGCATCTTTCTAGTGACGGGTTTTCTCCTACGCACACGCCTCCATCCCACGTATCTTCTCCTTTTCTTGGGCTTGGGTTTCTCCGGAAGTGGAGCATTGAATTCAATAGGTTCTTCTATATCTGGTATATACCTATTGAAATCTCTGGAAACCTCTATTTTTACCGGATAGAGATTTAGGTTCTGAAGGCTTCAGACAAGTCACTCATACTGTTATGCAAAATACACACAATTACTAATTTAAAAATTATAACAAAATTTCATAGAAAACCTTTAAATATTATTTCAGACTGGGTAACTACAAAACAATTGAAAACTAAAACACACGAGGTTTTTATTGTAAATTTATTTATTTACTGAATAAGGTTTCTGGACTGTAGGTGATAAGGGTGCTAAAACTTGAGTCAGATTATTTAAAGATTTGCATTAACTGCTACTGTGGCTAGCATATAAAGATCTACCCATTTTTCATCTAACTTGTCTTCCCAAGGTGTTTTACTGGTTAATTCCTGGGTTTCCTGTTTAATCTTCTTTTCTCGGAATTTCTTTATTTTCTCCTGACTTTTCTTAAAAATCAAACTTCTTTTATTAGGAGAAAGTGGTTCCTCATATTGTGCCTGTCGCACAAATATTCCTTCTTCAGGAATTACAGATGGATTTGAGGATTTGGTTTGGGATGCACTTCCCTTCTCTTTGGATGACCTATCTAGTTTAAGATAGATGTTTGACAACTTTTGCTTACCCATACTGTACACAAATATTCAAATATATAATCACATAATTGGCAATCAGTAAAATTAAGTATTTCTAAATACTTAATTGGCTTAAATCAGTGGCTCTGATACCACCTTTTTCTGTCACGGCCCCCGACCCGGTTTGACCCGTTTCAGGAGCCGCGGAACAGAAAATCCCGTGGTATTTATATAACAGCGGAAGTTTTCTTCAGGATCTTTTTAAAACAAAAACTGCAATTTCCCGATTATTTTATTTCATAACTCAGGATAAAATCCCGGTAATTTACAATCATAAGATTTCACGGAGAAATCTTTTATTTTACAAAACATGTTTCGTTATTTTATATTGAGCCACTTCCTTAAGCTTGTAGTGCTTCTCGGCACTTTTCCTTGATCACAACAGATCACCTGAAACATGTTTGAAAAAGGTTTTGTCAGCGGGAAATACTGGTGAATCATTCTTTTTAGTAAAACGACATGTTCGTTATAATTTACAGTATTAAGGGAGATTACAATGTTTCAGATATCAACCAACTACCCACAGTATTTGTCACTCGACTCGTTTCTGTGACTATGGTCAGATCACCCATTGGCTAACTCGTTGTCCAATGGTGACGGTAAATAAGTAATGTATACAAAACCCCACATACTGGCTGTAATTTGGTGATTACATAAACTTAATCCCTGTAATTATAACCTTGAAAATAAACATGCTTTTGAAATCAAATTTGATAAAAAGAGAATGACTCACATTGCAGATTTAATTGAGCAGAGCCTAGCCTACTGATTAGCCTTTTACCCTAAATTAATAACATGCACACAACTCGGTTAGTAACTTAATACAGCATTTACGATAACTCACGAGATTAAACCCTCACATCGAATGACAAAGTGCGATACTTAAACATCCATCGATTTAACGACGAATGATAAAGCATAAACCCTAATGTGGGCAGCACTTAAACATCCATTGGATAGTTTAATCGATCGGACATTGAATCGTAGCAGCGATCAAGTTAATACCCAGTATTGGAGCAGCGCCTCGCTAATAATATATGAAATTTCGACCTCAGAGTATTATCAATGTCACACCCTGTCTTTTGCGGAAGCGTACGATGTGTGACTAGTTTGTTATCATTGCATTCAATCATAATAGACAACTACATGATCAAAACGATGTTCATCCATTCATGAAAATTTGAGTATTACAAATACTCGTTATTTAAGTTTTAAAAACACAACCTTCGTCTAGGTTACAATTCAACAAAAGTGGATGACATCTAAACTTGAAGTCTACTTCTAGCTATGACACTTGCGCCCAAGATCCATCCTGTCACCTGAAATACATGTAATTTTGGAAAACATCAACATAAAGTTGAGCGAGTTCATGCGTTTTTGTATTTCACGTTTGTATACTTTTTATGAAAACATAGTGTGTGTCATGTATAATTCAAGTTTTTCTTGAGTACCCCACGTACTCAAGTATAATTCCCGTTTTCTTGAGTACCCCACGTACTCAAGTATCATTTAGTTTTCTTGAGTACCCCACATATTAAATGATTGTTTATACAAGGACATTAAGGCACGTGAGGACATAGGGAGCATTAGTATATTCTCCTTCAAGGCATGTGAGGACATAGGGAGCATTAGTATTTTCTCCCTCAAGGCATGTGAGAACATAGGGAGCATTAGTATTTTCTCCTTTAACTGTGTCGATTACCCTCGACTGTGTCGATTAACCTCGACTGTGTCAATTTCCCTTGATGGCGTCGATTAACCTCGACTATGTCAATTTCCCTTGACTGTGTCGATTTCCCTCGACTGGGACACCGAAGCACTCATGAGGTCATATAAGGACCGTGAGTGGGGCTCGGTCGTACCCGTTAGATCTAACCCTCGTCCCTAATTAAGTTTTAATGGCATCTCAATATCTAGTCTATGCTCACATGATCTAGTATTTTCTAGGCATTTCTTAAAGCACATCATACTCGGTTCTCGTTCTCACCAAGTGTGCTTCTCGTATTTTTGTATTCTCAAATCTTATTGCACTCGGTACTCGTTCTCACCAAGAGTGCTTCTTGTATTTTTACCATTTGTAAAAATTGTAATATTTGTAACATGTATTTCACCCCCGAGAGTTATAAAACCAAAAACAGTTAAGAGAAAAGGGGGAGCATGAATTCACAACTTTGCGTTCCTGCGTCGTAAACTTCACCGGATTTGCTTATCTAGCGTCGTGACCTATACGTGTTTTCTTAACGTTATTCACTAGACTTGCATCACACAAGTACAAGTCACTATCTTTTGTGTACGTATTCTTGTGTTAAAAATAACTTATATTTTTAACTGAGTGTCCTACTTGTATTATTTTCTCGAAAATAATTATAAGTCTCTTGTATTTTGCACTTTGCACCCGAATTATGTATTTTGCCTAAGTATGGTGTATGTGTATTTTTGTGTTTTCACTTCTAATGAGTATTTAGTGTATTCTTAAGTCCTAATACACTATCAAGTATAATACATACTACATACACTTAGCACAAAATGTGGCGATCAATAAATATATATTTTTCCTCACAAATATACATACTTATATCCTTTCAGTTTAAAAATACAAAATTGGGCTGTCTTCGGGCATTTTAATAAAATAGTTATCTTATTCCAAAAATTTCCAAATTTTTACAGAACGTCTTAAACGATCCTAAAATTATTGTGTAAAAATATCGGGGTCCAGTTCATTACCAATATTTTATAAGAATTTATTTTCCGGACTGCAATCAGATTTGTCGCTTTCTGATTGCAGTTTACGAAATAATTCATTAAAAATTCATCGTGAGTCCGATTTACGAAATTCCAGTGGGAGAATTACAAATACATCAGTGGTCAATTATGGTATAAATTTCGTGATCAGACTCCACACAGAACACAAGTTATGACAGAAAACAGGACGCACATTTTCAGCAGCAAAAATGCAGCTCTAGCTGCTGTTACGAAAAGACACTTTAAAAATAGTAAACGGAGTCCAAAAATTATGATTCCGGTGCCATTAGAACCGTATTTCATAATATATGAACCTAGACTTCAGAAAATACATTTTTCGTTTTATTAAAGTCCTGTTACAGCCAACTGAAGTTGGCTGTAATCACCAACCAGATTCCTGTTTTCTGCTTTTAGCTTTCTAATTCGTGTTCGATTGATTCCGTTAACATATTTAGTGATCACAACATCATCAAACATCAATATTAACCAGCAAATCATCAGGAAATCAACAAGAATCATAACAACATCATATTATCATCACTTCATCACTAGACTAGTTTATGTTCATGTTTTGTGCATATGATCTTTTAGTGTTCTTAAGTTTTCATCATATAACAACTATTAACCACTTAAATAGAATGAAAAATGAAAGGATCTAAGTTCTTACCACTAGCTCAAGGCTAGGGAAGTTCAAGTGTAGAAATGTGGTGGTTAATAGCAAATAGAGAAGGTCCTTCAACTTCCGAACACACCAAGCTTCCTAACTTAGTTCCTTTCACCTCTAGATCACCATGGAATGCATGAAGGATGGTTGAAAATGGAGGTGATGTGGTGGGGTGTTAAGGTCATAGCCATGGAGGAAGAGGGAGAATGATGGAGTTGTTGGTGAACTAATGAAGATGAAGATGTTGGTCTAGGGGTTCTTAAAAAAATCCTCCACCATTTCTTTACACCATGTGTAATGTGTCTAGAATATGGTATAAATGTTGGTATATTCTCCAACATAATCTAATAAAATAATGCAAGAAAATCCTATGTGGGAAACATGTCCCTAACCGGCCATCAAGTGGGGGGGGGGGGGTATTAGTTGAGTTTCAACTTCAAGTTAGGGATTCTAGTTAGTTATAATCCAAGTATTAGTTAGGGTGTTATGTGTGTGGTTAATTATATATAGTGTGTTAGGGTGTTCGGGGACCCTAACTAGTTCAGAAAAATAAAAACATTGCTTCAAGAAATATTTTTATGTTCCGGGTAATGTCCGGTTGTTCGGTTACATACCGGTTCGTTAAAGTGCTAGATTGCACCGTTTAGTGTCTTTTATGTACCCCTTTTGTACCCTTTCTATTCCCGACACTTAGGGAAGTATTCTGGATGATAAATCATAATTTCTGCATAATATTTCAGTGTCATATTGTTGATTATAGCTGAATTTAAATAAATTATGCGCTTAAAGTGCATTTCGGGTGCTTTTTAGTGCGTATTTTAGCTTCCGGATGGTATATATTAAAACCCTTGTATGTACTCTTGGGTTTTAGTGCATTCTTGACGTTGGGCCTACACCTAGGCTCTAATTCTAATGTCTGACTGCTTTCTGCAGTTCTGTTGACACGAGGTGTCTTACCGGTGAGTTTACTAATATTTTTTACGCAACGCTATCATAAGGTAATTCTTGTAGCATATATCATGCATGAATTCACTTGTATGGAATTCAGAAATTTATTTGTCTGGTAAACCAGATCATGCACAGTCATTTAAGCACAAATTACTGTTCGTTTTGTGTACGGAATGTACGGAAAAGTGACGGTTGTCACAGTCTCCCCCCGTTAAAAGAATTTCGTCCCGAAATTCAAGCGATGCCATCAGTCGCAGGGGAGTTGTGAAACCAATATGGTCACTTAGATTCATGATTTGTCTTTATGTTCCCATGAAATCTCTGGGTTATGTTATGAATTCTATCATACTCAAGTAAGTCGATCATGACTTTTCTGTGTCTTGTGGACTCTTGGTCCCTAACCTCGACAGGTTTCTATAGTATTGCGGACTCTTGGTCCAAAACCTCAACAGGTTTCTATAGTATTGTGGACTCTTGGTCCAAAACCTCAACAGGTTTCTATAGTATTGTGGACTCTTGGTCCAAAACCTCAACAGGTTTCTATAGTAATTCTTGTCGTTTGTCATTGACGTGAATCTTATTTGTGGGAACAACGACTGTTCCTTGAGTCAGACTCCTCTAACGATTTGACACATGAATGTGTCGCGATCACTACTGATCTTTTTCTGGGAGTTTCATCTTGTGAACAATGGTTCTGATCCCTACACCGGGGATTCAACCTTTTCGTTTTCCAACTCACACTACGCCTTCTCTAGGCGAGGCTCTCATTTTAGTCATACTTCTTGTCTCATATTCTTAAGATTTCTGCCGCTCATCGACGTAATCTTTCTGTGTTCTGCGGGCTGTCCTGATATGGTCACATATCCGAACGATCTTGCCTCTAGTTTTCCTGGGTCAACTCGGGCCAGTAGATTGTTTATTCCTGGTCTCTGATCAACACGACGGGGATCGATTTACTATGTTCCATCTGAAGCTTCGCACGAAGCGGTACTGTTGTAGGAAAACTCTACTAAGGGCAAGTGAGTGTTCCAACTTTTTATCGAAGTTTATCACACAAGCACGTATCGTGTTCATACAGTCTGCATCGTTCAGCAGCTCAGTTCATATTCGAGTTCTTACGATCATCGGTGTGCTGCAACCCTTGTGATCAGTAAATATCGTGTAGCGTTTTCTTTCAGGTAATGACGTCCAGTTTGCGGCGCGCAATTACTGTATCTATCTCAAGGTCTTTTCTCATGATTCCTTAATCAATGTGTCGCGTATGCAACGTTGTGGTCTCGTTGCATCGACGTACAATCGAGACTTTGTCGAGAGACGTCACATAATTGCAACTCTAGCTCCTTAGCTCTTGGTTGCAGGGTTGGCATGAATTTCGTTCTTATCCACCATGTATCTTAAAGTTCTCCCTTCGCGAACTCGAAATCCGCTTTTCGTCATCATTGCACATAATTGTGCTTTCTCTAAGAGTTGCAAGGTAAATTGCAGCTGTTGCTCACGACCTTCCTTGGTCGTTGGCCATATAAGAATGTAGTCAATAAGTATATGACTTATCCAGGTATGGCTCACACGTTCGATTCATGAGGTCCATGAATATTGTCGATGCATGTGTTAAGCCAAATGATACGACAAGGATCTCGTAATGCTCGAAGCAAGTCCTAAAGGTCGTTTTAGGGATATTTCCTATTGTATTCACAGTGGAGGACCTTTTGTCCTCAAGTTGATCTTTGAGTGGTAACTGAAACCTTATGATTGGCTCATTTGTGTCATCTGTCCTTGGCAAAGGATTCTGATTCTCAATTTTCTGAAGTTTATGTAAAGTGGAGACTACCAACTTTCTCCTTGTCTCCTTAACTAAGGATGTTATGTCATTAATTTCCTCTGTCTAGCAGCTCTTGCAGTTATATCAGAGGTTCATGCTTCGCTGGTGAAGCTAGTCGGTATGGCGTCATTCGTCACTGGTGCTGCTCTTGGCACGCGATTTATCCTGAACTCCTCTCGTCGCTACGGAGAGGCGTTCCTGGCAAGTCTTCCAAAAAGGCTACTGGGACTTCTTCCGTCACGGGGATGTTCTCAGGCTCTGCAGTCTACTCGGAGGCGTTTCTATGGCTCTTCGACCAATGAGGGATGTCGTAGATCTGCCGCCTTGTGGGGTCTAGCATCCTTGCACCTATTGCAGGAAAGTTGGGTTTCATCATCCGCAAGAGGGATGCGTCTGATTTTCTCATATCGAACGACTTCAGCTGTATACTTGGATTTCTGATCCATGCTGACTATCATATTATGACTTCGCGAGTCAATGGTAACAGAAGGTTCCGGCCTTCTGAGTCCCTAAATACAATCCTTAATCGCTTCGACTGTTTAAACTAGCCTCCTATATGCCCATTTCTAAAGAATACGGGGCGTCTATTTTACTCGAAACTAGGCCAAGCAGTTTCTTATGTTCTAAGCATGCAAGGTTAAAGTTGGTGCCAGTATTAATTAAAAGTAGATGCATTAGGTTGGTTAATAGGGAACGTACCCGTAACCGCATCTGGATCCTGGCGTGCTTCACGAGTTTCAATCGTGAAAACCCTTCCTTGTTTGTTTCTTCTTAGGGCAATCTTTCCTAAAGTGCCCTGTTTCACCACATCTGTAGCAACCTGGTATTCTCTTATTTCTCCCATTTGGGTCCTTTGCCCAACAGGCAACCTTGTTGTGCCCTTCTTTTCCACACTTTCTGCACTTAGTCCTCAGACATCGACCTTCATGGTGAAAAGTGCATTCCTCGCACCTCGGCTTAGTTCCCGAGTAAATCTTATCACCAGCCTTATTAGTGGCTCCAACAGTTTTCCTTCCAGGCGGCGGGTTCACTTTCTTTCTTTTGCCTGTTTTAGAGCTTCCATAGTTGACTTGGGTGCTCATCTTTAGGTTTGAGGACTTCCTCTTCTTGTTGCTTGACGACTCCACATGAGTCTCTTTCTTGTTATCCTCAGATTCCGAAAATTTTCCCGCACGTAGAGCTTCTTCAGTAAGAGCAACACTCATATCGATAGCCTCTGCAATGGTTGAGGGCTTTGAGGTAGTAACCATGCTCCTGATCTGAGGTGCAAGTCCCCAAATTAATCGTTCAACCGTTTTGAATTCCGGTTTGACTAAGTAGGGGACGACCCTAGACAAGTCGTGAAATCGTTGGACGTATTCAGGAATCTTCGGTCCGTCCATTTTCAAGTTCCAGAACTCCACCTCAAGCTTCTGGATTTCAGCCCTAGAACAGTATTTCTTTTCCATCATTTCCTTGAGCTCGTCCCAGCTTAGTGCATAAGCAGCATCTGCACCAAGGGTTTGAACCTGAAGGTTCCACCAGGAGAGTGCGCCATCTACGAATAACCCTGAGATATAAGTAACACTCTGTTGGGGCGAACAGTTACTCATTCTTAGAATGGAGTCAGTCTTTTCTGCCCAACGAACAAATGCAACGGCACCTCCTGTGCCATCAAAATTCATTGGCTTGCAGTCCAGGAATTGTTTATAGGTGCAACCAGTTGGAGGGTTATTTTCGGTAGTGCCACCGTTGTGTTGAGAGCGGAGGGCTTCATGTCGAGCAATCGCCTGTGAGATTCGCTCTTGAAGCTCAGCTTCTGTTCTTGGCAACGTACTGGTGTTTGTGTCTTGTCTGGGCGGCATTCTCTTCTGTACAAAGGTATGAAGTAGGTTAGACAATATTCCATAATTGTCTATGAGGTACATAGCACCATAAGCATCATGTCATCACCCAATTTCACATGTATATATAATCAATGTATGAGCGAGGAAACAATTACTGAGCCTTCACATAGGCTTGCCAACTTGGCTTATTGTTTGAAATGAACTCGAGGCTACATCGCCTTGGTCATTCAAGTTTCAGTTATTTCCTTCTACATTGGTTTTCTTAGGTCTTTAGCTTTACTGGTGCGTATATTTCCCCTTTGATGGGGTTGTTTGTGTAGAGGTGATAGGGAGTGTATCATCGCTGATTCTTTTTTAATGTTATTCCACCTCTCTTGCTTAAATATCATTTTCTCAAGAGTCTCGTATGCAGGTAGAAGTGTCAGTCACGAAGTAGGCTAAGTCAGGTCTCCTACTTTCTAACGTGCTAAAGCACTGATCTATGTGTTGTTCTACCAGATGAAGGTGAGGACACCTATAGATAAATTTTGTGTGGTTTTCATTAGCTCGACCCACAGAGTCCACCAGGGTTTCTGTGCACTACAAGTCGTTATTACGTGGGCCCCCGTAATAATAAATTGTCTTGCACAGTTACCCCAATTTTCTCTCGTCCAAGCAGATGATCAATCAAGGAGGGGACACTACTGTCCTTATACCTCTGTCATGGAAAGGACCATTGCAGTGGTCCACGCGCTAACACTCGTTGTTGTTACGCGCGAATAGGCACGATGATTAGATGAAGTAGGAATAGAGAGAAATCCTAGTAGTTGGAGGGGCACCTTCAAGATGAATACTTCATCTTTCTTTTCTGGTCAAGTGCGTCGTCAATCTTGCTTCTCATAAGCAGCAGGCATCTCGTCCCGTTGATCAAGAATTTGTTCAAGGTTGCCGCCTCTGCCTCGTCATCATCACCGTAGTTAGGCATCTTCATGATCGAGAGGGAAGAGCAGCCATCTCCTACGGAAGCAAGCTCAGCATCTTGTTTGGTAATCACTCCCAGCCATGAGCTTTGCAAAGGACGCGAGGTTGGTAGCTTCATCGTGCGAGTCACGTACAGTAAAAGGAGTCAGAGTCGAAAGTATCTTATTCACGTCAATAATCATTCCGTACACTTATTTGTATGTATGTATATCAATAATATATATGCTACTTAGCATAATCAAGCAATTTAATGCATTATATTACGTATAACTCTCGTTTTTTTTGGGGGGGGGGTCATTTTGTTTTTGGCAAGTCTAACTCATTTAGACTATGCTTTGGTTGGCACCTTATTTTAAAGGTATTCCTCACTAATGTCCTTGCCTTGTCACTTTTTGAAAAGTGTCTGACTTGTGGATCTTGGCGCTTTCGTGAATGCAATGAAAACCTTTTTGTAAAATGTTTTCGTGAGAGAACTCTAGTGATTGTAGTCTAGACTCGAGAAAGAATCCTAGTTCACTACAATCGAAGCTCTGATACCAAACTGTCACACCCTGTCTTTTGCGGAAGCGTATGATGTGTGACTAGTTTGTTATCATTGCATTCAATCATAATAGACAACTACATGATCAAAACGATGTTCATCCATTCATGAAAATTTGAGTATTACAAATACTCGTTATTTAAGTTTTAAAAACACAACCTTCGTCTAGGTTACAATTCAACAAAAGTGGATGACATCTAAACTTGAAGTCTACTTCTAGCTATGACACTTGCGCCCAAGATCCATCCTGTCACCTGAAATACATGTAATTTTGGAAAACATCAACATAAAGTTGAGCGAGTTCATGCGTTTTTGTATTTCACGTTTGTATACTTTTTATGAAAACATAGTGTGTGTCATGTATAATTCAAGTTTTTCTTGAGTACCCCACGTACTCAAGTATAATTCCCGTTTTCTTGAGTACCCCACGTACTCAAGTATCATTTAGTTTTCTTGAGTACCCCACATATTAAATGATTGTTTACACAAGGACATTAAGGCACGTGAGGACATAGGGAGCATTAGTATATTCTCCTTCAAGGCATGTGAGGACATAGGGAGCATTAGTATTTTCTCCCTCAAGGCATATGAGAACATAGGGAGCATTAGTATTTTCTCCTTTAACTGTGTCGATTACCCTCGACTGTGTCGATTAACCTCGACTGTGTCAATTTCCCTTGACGGCGTCGATTAACCTCGACTGTGTCAATTTCCCTTGACTGTGTCGATTTCCCTCGACTGGGACACCGAAGCACTCATGAGGTCATATAAGGACCATGAGTGGGGCTCGGCCGTACCCGTTAGATCTAACCCTCGTCCCTAATTAAGTTTTAATGGCATCTCAATATCTAGTCTATGCTCACATGATCTAGTATTTTCTAGGCATTTCTTAAAGCACATCATACTCGGTTCTCGTTCTCACCAAGTGTGCTTCTCGTATTTTTGTATTCTCAAATCTTATTGCACTCGGTACTCGTTCTCACCAAGAGTGTTTCTTGTATTTTTACCATTTGTAAAAATTGTAATATTTGTAACATGTATTTCACCCCCGAGAGTTATAAAACCAAAAACAGTTAAGAGAAAAGGGGGAGCATGAATTCACAACTTTGCGTTCCTGCGTCGTAAACTTCACCGGATTTGCTTATCTAGCGTCGTGACCTATACGTGTTTTCTTAACGTTAGTCACTAGACTTGCATCACACAAGTACAAGTCACTATCTTTTGTGTACGTATTCTTGTGTTAAAAATAACTTATATTTTTAACTAAGTGTCCTACTTATATTATTTTCTCGAAAATAATTATAAGTCTCTTGTATTTTGCACTTTGCACCGAATTATGTATTTTGCCTAAGTATGGTGTATGTGTATTTTTGTGTTTTCACTTCTAATGAGTATTTAGTGTATTCTTAAGTCCTAATACACTATCAAGTATAATACATACTACATACACTTAGCACAAAATGTGGCGATCAATAAATATATATTTTTCCTCACAAATATACATACTTATATCCTTTCAGTTTAAATATAGAAAATTGGGCTGTGTTCGGGCATTTTAATAAAATAGTTATCTTATTCCAAAAATTTCCAATTTTTTACAGAACGTCTTAAACGATCCAAAAATTATTGTGTAAAAATATCGGGGTCCAGTTCATTAACAATATTTTATAAGAATTTATTTTCCGGACTGCAATCAGATTTGTCGCTTTCTGATTGCAGTTTACGAAATAATTCATTAAAAATTCATCGTGAGTCCGATTTACGAAATTCCAGTGGGAGAATTACAAATACATCAGTGGTCAACTATGGTATAAATTTCGTGATCAGACTCCACACAGAATACAAGTTATGACGGAAAACAGGACGCACATTTTCAGCAGCAAAAATGCAGCTCTAGCTGCTGTTACGAAAAGACACTTTAAAAATAGTAAACGGAGTCCAAAAATTATGATTCCGGTGCCATTAGAACCGTATTTCATAATACATGAACCTAGACTTCAGAAAATACATTTTTCGTTTTATTAAAGTCCTGTTACAGCCAACTGAAGTTGGCTGTAATCACCAACCAGATTCCTGTTTTCTGCTTTTAGCTTTCTAATTCGTGTTTGATTGATTCCGTTAACATATTTAGTGATCACAACATCATCAAACATCAATATTAACCAGCAAATCATCAGGAAATCAACAAGAATCATAACAACATCATATTATCATCACTTCATCACTAGACTAGTTTATGTTCATGTTTTGTGCATATGATCTTTTAGTGTTCTTAAGTTTTCATCATATAACAACTATTAACCACTTAAATAGAATGAAAAATGAAAGGATCTAAGTTCTTACCACTAGCTCAAGGCTAGGGAAGTTCAAGTGGAGAAATGTGGTGGTTAATAGCAAATAGAGAAGGTCCTTCAACTTCCGAACACACCAAGCTTCCTAACTTAGTTCCTTTCACCTCTAGATCACCATGGAATGCATGAAGGATGGTTGAAAATGGAGGTGATGTGGTGGGGTGTTAAGGTCGTAGCCATGGAGGAAGAGGGAGAATGATGGAGTTGTTGGTGAACTAATGAAGATGAAGATGTTGGTCTAGGGGTTCTTATAAAAATCCTCCACCATTTCTTTACACCATGTGTAATGTGTCTAGAATATGGTATAAATGTTGGTATATTCTCCAACATAATCTAATAAAATAATGCTAGAAAATCCTATGTGGGTAACATGTCCCTAACCGGCCATCAAGTGGGGGGGGGGGGTATTAGTTGAGTTTCAACTTCAAGTTAGGGATTCTAGTTAGTTATAATCCAAGTATTAGTTAGGGTGTTATGTGTGTGGTTAATTATATATAGTGTGTTAGGGTGTTCGGGGACCCTAACTAGTTTAGAAAAATAAAAACATTGCTTCAAGCAATATTTTTATGTTCCGGGTAATGTTCGGTTGTTCGGTTACATACCGGTTCGTTAAAGTGCTAGATTGCACCGTTTAGTGTCTTTTATGTACCCCTTTTGTACCCTTTCTATTCACGACACTTAGGGAAGTATTCTGGATGATAAATCATAATTTCTGCATAATATTTCAGTGTCATATTGCTGATTATAGCTGAATTTAAATAAATTATGCGCCTAAAGTGCATTTCGGGTGCTTTTTAGTGCGTATTTTAGCTTCCGGATGGTATATATTAAAACCCTTGTATGTACTATTGGGTTTTAGTGCATTCTTGATGTTGGGCCTACACCTAGGCTCTAATTCTAATGTCTAACTGCTTTCTGCAGTTCTGTTGACACGAGGTGTCTTACCGGTGAGTTTACTAATAATTTTGACGCAACGCTATCATAAGGTAATTCTTGTAGCATATATCATGCATGAATTCACTTGTATGGAATTCAGAAATTTATTTGTCTGGTAAACCAGATCATGCACAGTCATTTAAGCACAAATTAATGTTCGTTTCGTGTACGGAATGTACGGAAAAGTGACGGTTGTCACAGTCTCCCCCCGTTAAAAGAATTTCGTCCCGAAATTCAAGCGATGCCATCAGTCGCAGGGGAGTTGTGAAACCAATATGGTCACTTAGATTCATGATTTGTCTTTATGTTCCCATGAAATCTCTGGGTCATGTTATGAATTCTATCATACTCAAGTAAGTCGATCATGACTTTTCTGTGTCTGTGGACTCTTGGTCCCTAACCTCGACAGGTTTCTATAGTATTGCGGACTCTTGGTCCAAAACCTCAACAGGTTTCTATAGTATTGTGGACTCTTGGTCCAAAACCTCAACAGGTTTCTATAGTATTGTGGACTCTTGGTCCAAAACCTCAACAGGTTTCTATAGTAATTCTTGTCGTTTGTCATTGACGTGAATCTTATTTGTGGGAACAACGACTGTTCCTTGAGTCAGACTCCTCTAACGATTTGACACATGAATGTGTCGCGATCACTACTGATCTTTTTCTGGGAGTTTCATCTTGTGAACAATGGTTCTGATCCCTACACCGGGGATTCAACCTTTTCGTTTTCCAACTCACACTACGCCTTCTCTAGGCGAGGCTCTCATTTTAGTCATACTTCTTGTCTCATATTCTTAAGATTTCTGCCGCTCATCGACGTAATCTTTCTGTATTCTGCGGGCTGTCCTATATGGTCACATATCCGAACGATCTTGCCTCTAGTTTTCCTGGGTCAACTCGGGCCAGTAGATTGTTTATTCCCGGTCTCTGATCAACACGACGGGGATCGATTTACTATGTTCCATCTGAAGCTTCGCACGAAGCGGTACTGTTGTAGGAAAACTCTACTAAGGGCAAGTGAGTGTTCCAACTTTTTATCGAAGTTTATCACACAAGCACGTATCGTGTTCATACAGTCTGCATCGTTCAGCAGCTCAGTTCATATTCGAGTTCTTACGATCATCGGTGTGCTGCAACCCTTGTGATCAGTAAAGATCGTGTAGCGTTTTCTTTCAGGTAATGACGTCCAGTTTGCGGCGCGCAATTACTGTATCTATCTCAAGGTCTTTTCTCATGATTCCTTAATCAATGTGTCGCGTATGCAACGTTGTGGTCTCGTTGCATCGACGTACAATCGAGACTTTGTCGAGAGACGTCACATAATTGCAACTCTAGCTCCTTAGCTCTTGGTTGCAGGGTTGGCATGAATTTCGTTCTTATCCACCATGTATCTTAAAGTTCTCCCTTCGTGAACTCGAAATCCGCTTTTCGTCATCATTGCACATAACTGTGCTTTCTCTAAGAGTTGCAAGGTAAATTGCAGCTGTTGCTCACGACCTTCCTTGGTCGTTGGCCATATAAGAATGTAGTCAATAAGTATATGACTTATCCAGGTATGGCTCACACGTTCGATTCATGAGGTCCATGAATATTGTCGATGCATGTGTTAAGCCAAATGATACGACAAGGATCTCGTAATGCTCGAAGCAAGTCCTAAAGGTCGTTTTAGGGATATTTCCTATTGTATTCACAGTGGAGGACCTCCCTCATAGCCGATATGTTGCGAGACGGGGTGATTAAGCCAAGTACCAGCCCGTACTCATCCCCGGTTCTACTGGTTCGTAAAAAAGACGGGTCTTGGCGCTTCTGCGTCGACTACCGGGCTTTAAACTCCATCACAGTTAAAGATCGATACCCAATTCCAACGGTAGATGAGTTATTGGATGAGCTACATGGCGCTACGATTTTTTCAAAAATTGACTTAACCGCCGGTTATCACCAGATTCGACTAGCACAGGAAGATACTCACAAGACGGCGTTTCGAACAGTCGATGGTCATTACGAATTCCTCGTAATGCCGTTTGGGCTAACCAACGCTCCGTCTACCTTTCAAGCCACCATGAACGATATCTTCCGGGATGCATTGCGTCGATATGTGTTAGTCTTTTTTGATGACATCTTGGTCTACAGTTCGACGCACACCCAACATTACCAACATTTGCACAATGTTTTTTGAAACATTGGCTTTTCATCAGTTCTATGCCAAACCATCTAAATGCATCTTTGCTGTGGATTCCATATCGTATTTGGGTCATGTCATATCAGCCAAAGGAGTGGAAGCCGAACCCGATAAACTCTCGGCAATCCAATCTTGGCCGACACCCTCAACTATGACCAAGCTTCGTGGGTTTCTCGGTCTTGTGGGTTACTATCGCCGTTTTGTTCGCAACTATGCAACCATTGCTTCTCCACTCACCGATATTTTGAAGAAGTCGTCTTTTTAGTGGAATGAAACGGCTGCCCAAGATTTTGCTCAACTCAAATCTGCCATGGTATCATTAATAACCCTTACATTACCTGATTTTTCTAAACCATTTGACGTGACCACGGATGCCTCGAATGTGGCTATCGGGGTTGTTCTCTCACAGAATGATCGACCGATTGCTTTTTTTAGCAAAAAGATGTGTCCTCGTATGCAAGCGGCTTCGGCGTATGTAAGGGAACTATATGCTATCACGGAGGCAGTAAAAAAATGGCGCCAATATCTACTTGGCCGAAAGTTTCGCATTTTTACCGACCAACGCAGTTTGAAGCACCTACTTTCTCAGGTAGTCCAAACGCCGGAACAATATCAATGGGCTACAAAGCTTTTGGGGTTCGATTTTGACATTTTCTATAAACCGGGTAAGGAAAATCGAGTCGCGGATGCCCTGAGTCGTGTTGATACGCCGATTCTGTTTGCAACCTCTACTGCCCGACCGGACTGGATTTCACATCTTAAAGATTTCTATATATCGCCTGTTGGAACTAAATTGGCATCTAAGCTGGTTCATGGTGATCCGTCGGGTCTTCGTTTTCGGTTAGTCGATGAACTCTTATATGATAAAAATAGGTTATTTATTCCTGATTGCAAAGATATTCGTAACCTACTTCTTGATGAGTATCACTCGTCGACAGTTGGGGGTCATTCTGGCATCAAAGCCACGCTGAAACGATTGGCACCGTCGTTCAGTTGGCCTAAACTTAAGGCTGAAGTTACTGCTTTCATTCGTGCTTGTGATGTTTGCCAAAAAATCAAATATCCTACCCATAAGCCCTATGGTTTGTTGCAACCACTACCGGTACCGTCGAATGTTTGGCAAGACATCTCGATGGATTTTATTACTATTTTACCACTTTCACAGGGGAAGACTGCTATATGGGTGATAGTCGACCGTTTTTCAAAGTTTGCTCACTTTCTTGCCTTACCGCCTAAATACGGAGCAGTTTCTTTGGCCTCCCGACTAGTATTGTAAGTGATCGAGACCCGATTTTTTTGAGCAAATTTTGGCAGGAACTATTTAAGCAGCTGGGCACGAAATTAAAGTATTCAACGGCGTACCATCCTCAGACGGATGGTCAAACGGAAGTGGTTAATAAGTGCCTTCAAAGTTACCTTCGCGCCTTTGCTAGTGATGAACCACAAACATGGAGTCGCTATTTGTACCTAGCGGAGTACTGGTATAATACATCTCATCATTCATCACTTAACATGAGCCCCTTTCAAGCCTTATATGGTCGAGCAATTCCGGATACAACAAATTACAGTCCAGGACGATCCGACACACCGTCCATCGATGCGTGGCTGAAGGAACATTATCGTTTAAAGAAGCTGTTGCGTGACAATCTGAAGCGGGCACAACAACGTATGGCCAGTTTAGCAAATGTACATCGTATTGACAAGCAGTTCGAGGTAGGTGATATGGTATTTTTGAGGCTTCGTGACTATCGGCAAAAATCTGTAGCTAACCGTTCTACCAAGAAGTTGGCAAAATGTTTTTTTGGTCCTTTTAAAGTATTGGAACGAATCGGAGCTGTTGCTTACAAGTTGCAGTTGCCCACTGATGCAAAAATACATCCAGTTTTCCATGTCTCTGCGCTAAAAATGGCCCATGGAAGTCAACATGTTACACCGTTACCAGGGGTCGACGAATCGGCTACGCAACAGTTGTGTCCAGAAAGTGTTTTGAACCACCGTTGGAAGGGAACTAAGTTGCAGCTCTTAATAGCATGGAAAGATCAGGCTTTGGAAGAAGCAACTTGGGAAGATTCAGAAGAGCTACTACAGAAATTTTCGAACTTTCATACCGGGGTAGCATATGTCACACAGCTCGAGGACGAGCTGCATGTGAAGGAGGGGGCAGTTGATATGGGCTCGGGTCAATCGGAGGAGCTGGGAAATGATGATGGGCTGGTTACGAGGCCCAAGAGGCCTTTGAAGAAGCCTGTGAGGCTGCTGGATTGAGTCAAAAGGAATTGGAAGCACATGTTTATTTCCTGCATTTTGTTAATGCATTAAAATAGGAGATAGTTATGCATGTAGTGGGTAATTGTTAGTGGGTCAATAAAGTGCACGTTTATTTCCAACAAGTTAGGAGTTAGTGAGTAGTAGTGGAAGTATGAGTTAGTGGAGTTTTTTGGTATTTAATCCTTGTAATTTGCATGAAGTAATATAGAAAATTGTTCCAAAAAATATTTGATTCCTTCCTTTCTTTCTTTGGAGTTTGCCGACTCGAATAGGCACTCACCAATGTGGCTAGGTTCGGTTCGGCTCAAGACTGACGTCGCAACATTCCTCCGTCGTACGCCCCAGAGATTGACACACTAAGCACGAAGAGCTGCGAACCGTCATCTCCATGATGATGTCATGTGAATAACTTATCAATGCATGGATGAATATGAACGAAGAATCTGCCATGCATGTCCAAGTATGTGGGCATGAAATCCAATGACATGACATTTGCTATTGGGCCTTAATCCATTGAGAACCATGCACATGAAGACCACAAAGCATAAGCAGCGAAGAATACAAGGTATTTCGTGGATTTGAATGATTCGTGGACTCTTGGCTTTTCACATGTTCGTGGACCTTAGTCTTTCATGGGCTTCTTATTGAGCCTAATAGATCTTTCGTAGCTTTGCTGGGTGTTAGTCTATTTAATCAGCACTTGTAACAGAAAGATATTTGAGAGCATATCAGAGAGTTTTGTGAGATTTTCTTGTTCAAACATTGTACTAAAACTCTGCTGAATCAATATACATTTGAAGCGTTAAACGTTGAATCTTTGTTTTGTATTTACTCTCTCGCTCGGCTTGTGTCGCAACGAGGATTCCACACTCGTTACTAGTAGTCCGACGATCCGTATCGAGACCTACAAAGATCCCTAACCGGTCTACAACCGCCGGTTCGGTTTCGTTTCTAAAACCGGTTTTTTGTCACCTCTACTAGCATCTAAGAAGAAATCCACGTGTTCAACAACATCCAACAAGAAAGAACCACTCAAAAAATAAAGGCTTTTAGCCTTTACGAAGAAAAGAAAAGGCGAGCGGATATAAAAATACTCACTATGAAGATCGATTACCTTGAAGGTGAAGAGCGGGAAACGTACATGAAACTTAAAGAAGAAATCATGGATAAATATCGTAGCTAGTTTTAGTTATTTTAGATTATATTTTTATGTTTTGTTTTGTTTTTTAAGTTTAAATTATCTAATCTTTTTTTCTAAATTTTGTAAAGTTTTTATGATTGATTATATTATATTAGTAATAATGCTATTTTTATAAAAATTAATACATAGTATATAATTATTAAATAAATATAAAAATAAAAAATATGTGTCACGTGTCGAATAACCCCCCTCTTCCACGCCCCTTCTCACACCCCATTTTTTCACCACACCCCTATTCTGACGCGCGCTGACGTGGCGTCCACATATCGAATAACGCTCATTCTTGAAGTCCCTCCACACCGTTTGGTCTAACATGTAGAATGATATGGCTCAATTGATCTTTACTTTCATTGATACCTCAATATAAATACAAGATACAATCCCTAAACTTAGGGAACAAGTAAATACAAATCTTAGGGAACAAGTAAATACAAAATCATATCTATATTTACATAAGGGATATTCTATTACACCCCCGCAGTCGAAGCAAGAGGTGGGCGAATGTTGAGACTGGAGCGAAAATCTTCGAATAATACCCGAGGTAAGCCTTTGGTGAAGATGTCAGCAATCTGCAGTCGAGTAGGAGTGTGAAGTATCCGTATGGTACCACGTTGAACATGTTCACGCACAAAATGAATGTCCAGTTCTATGTGCTTCGTGCGTTGATGCTGAACCGGATTACTAGATAGGTAGATGGCACTGATGTTGTCACAATATACTAAAGTGGCTGTGGAAAGTGGTCGACGTAACTCAAGAAGGAGGTTACGAAGCCAACAAACTTCAGCAACTACATTGGCAACCGCTCGGTATTCTGCTTCGGCACTGGAGCGAGAAATGGTAGACTGACGTTTCGAAGACCAAGACAAGAGATTTTGTCCCATGTAGACACAATATCCGGATGTGGAGCGACGTGTATCCGGACACCCCGCCCAATCAACATCTGTATAAGCCCGTAGAGAGATAGCCGAACATTGAGATAGAGTAAGGCCATATTCTGCCGTGCCGCGGACGTAACGAATAATGCGTTTCAAGGCTTGCCAATGTTCGATGCACGGATTTTGCATATGAATGCATATTTGTTGAACGACATAACTGATATCAGGCCTAGTGAACGTGAGATACTGTAGTGTGCCCGCTAGACTGCGATATGAAGTGGGATCATCAAAAGGGGCACTGGATTGAGCACTGAGTTTGGGTTTAGTATCAACCGGAGTGGCAACTGGGTTACACGTAGACATACCCGCACGGTTAACAATGTCCAAAGCATAAGATTGTTGTGATAAAAACATGGTGTTAGCCGTGCGAGTAAGCGTAATTCCCAAAAAATAGCTGAGAGGTCCAAGATCTTTCATTGCAAACTCAGCCGTGAGGCTGCCCATGAGCTTGAGTCGAAGCGAGTCAGTGGAAGTAGTGAGTATAATATCGTCCACATAAATTAATAAATAAGCAACGTCACCCCCGTGACGTTGCTTTTCTTCATGGAAACCTCAGTGAGACTGTCTATGTATCAACCAATGGGATTTCGCCATCGAGATTTTCCGGATCACGTGTGTCTTCTCAAAAAGTCCCTTTATGGGCTTAAACAAGCTCCTAGGGCGTGGTATCAAAGATTTACCGACTTTGTTACCTCTATAGGTTTCTTACAGAGTCGATGTGATAACTCTCTCTTCACATATCATCACGGGGGTGACGTTGCTTATTTATTAATTTATGTGGACGATATTATACTCACTACTTCCACTGACTCGCTTCGACTCAAGCTCATGGGCAGCCTCACGGCTGAGTTTGCAATGAAAGATCTTGGACCTCTCAGCTATTTTTTGGGAATTACGGTTACTCGCACGGCTAACACCATAATAGAAAGAAGAAAGATTAGGGTTAGGGTTAGGCTCTGATACCATGTAGAATGATATGACTCAATTGATCTTTACTTTCATTGATACCTCAATATAAATACAAGATACAATCCATAAACTTAGGGAACAAGTAAATACAAATCTTAGGGAACAAGTAAATACAAAATCATATCTATATTTACATAAGGGATATTCTATTATAACACATAGCCTAAGATTTAACTAGTGATAAGAACCTATGACCTAGTGCTTTAGTTGTATGGCACTTGCCATCTACAAACAATGGTGTGGGTTTAAATCATGGCAATCACAAATTACAAGGTTATTTGGTATTTACGTGTAAAAACATTTTTCTTAAAAAGAAAAAAAAAAACTGATAAGCTAGAAAAGAAGCTACAGATTTTGACCATTTTGAAAATCAGTTAAGAATTTACCAGCAGGTTTCCTGTGAAATGATGGTGAAAAGCGGTTCGAATGGTTGTCTTCATTTTCTACACCATTTTGAATCGAGTCTACTTCTCCAAACTCCAAATCGCCGCCTCTTTCCATGGTGAATGTTCTTTTTTCTTCTGCGATGTATATTATAAGTATTGTTGAGGGCTATATATATTACAATCTTTTTATTTCATTAATTGTTGACTAAGAGGGAAATTAAAAAAAAATTGCAATAACAGTTCAGTTAGCATATCCTGAATGAATGATGAAATAGCACATTCAATGCCACAAATTAGAAATCAGAAGACAAGCAGCCGTTGACTTTCTCGACCAAAAGAAAAAAACTCAAAATCACAAACGCATGGAAATAATTACAAGTAGCAACTTTATGATTTAAGCAATCATATTTAGCCTTTAAAGTTTAAAACTTCAGGTAGGTTTACCACTTACCCGGACTTAGAATCAGCTGCGTGTTCCTTGGAGATACAAAACTTCAGCTATTTCGGTATAATTCCATTTCTTAATGCATCAAGTATTAATATTGTTTAAATGCTGCTTTGCTTTCTACAAACTATGCTTTTCCTAAAGGTTCTTGGGGCCCCATATGTTTTATCTTTATTATAAATAATATGCCAAATTTCGTGGAATGATCTTTATATTGTCATGTTCACCCAGAAATACTAATTTCCTCTCTGTTCGACTGGAGTATACGTTTTAAATAAGCTTCTTTTTGAAATATAATATAAGTTTTGAATATAGAAAAATAGCACACGTGTTGTATGCTTGTTATTTAATAACCCTTTGAAAGGTTTGAAAAGAACTCGTGAGATTTCCTGCGCTTGTAGAGGTTAAACAATGTCACTTTATAAAAGAAAAAAGAAAACCATAAAAACGAAGTACCAATCTGGTCTGATAATCTTATTTTTGAAGTTTATTGCATTTGAAAGAACAAACTTTGTCATCGATATATCTTCAAAATATGTATTTTATTCTAACAATTATCCTAGTTATTTTTTTATTGAGAAAAAAAAATCTTTGGTATCCTAAAAAGATCATACAGATTATTTCACTTTATTTAGTTTGGTGAATAAAGAAAAAAAAGGCAAAGGAGATTAAATATTCTTTTTTGTGAGTTTAGTGAATTAAGAGCAAAAAAAATGGTAAATAAATGGAATTCCACAGCAAAAAGACGGGCCATGGAGGCATGGGGAAGGATCCACTAAAAAGTGGATTTTGCCTAAGTAGCCTAAGAAGGATTGTGATGATGACATGTGGCACTCCTAATAAGTAGGAATGAAGGGCATTTTGGTCCTTATAAATAGGAGTGAAAATGACATGTGGCACCCCTTTTGTTTTTAAAAAATATAAACAAAAAAAATCTAGTACAAAAAATCTAGCACAAAAAATCTAGCACAAAAAATGTAGTACAAAAAAAATATAGCACAAAAAAATCTAGTACAAAGAAATATAGCACGAAAAAATTTAGCAAAAAATGTAGTACAAAAAAATCTAGCACAAAAAATTGAGGAAAAAAATTTAAGACAAAAAAATTCAGCACAAAAATATAGTACAAAAATCAAGCACAAAAAATGTTATATAACATAGAAATACAACACGTTTAAGTGGGTTTTTTTAGTCTTCATATTTTATATAGCAATATGGTACTCAAATTAAAGATAAAAAGACGCTCGATTTTACGGTGAAATTTTTATGAAAAAATAATGTCGTATAAAAAAGTTATGAACGTTTAAAAAATGAGGGTGGAATATGCATGTGACTTGCATGTGGAGAGAGAAAGTCCATAAATAGAATTTTCCCAAGATACCCTTGCACTCCTCCTTTCTCCTACCCTTTCATCTTAACCATTGATTTGAAAAATGAATGGTTAAGATTCCTTCTTAGGCTACTTAGGCAAAATCCACTTTTTAGTAGATCCTTCCCCTTATAGGGTACAAGGATTTAAACTCAAGACGCAAAGAGATATCAAAGTTTTAAAAGAAGTCGCTAGACAAACGGAGCATCAGGGCCGCCGGCCCTAAGAATATGTGTACTATTTCGAGCTTGAAAAAACGTATCCTTAGTCTTTAACAAAATCGTGTATTTGGCTCAATAAACGTCTAAACCTAATGCCATTGGACTAATAACTAATCTAAACCATAAAAATAGTTTTATAAGTGGGTCTATGTTGGTGTTTGTATGAGTATACCATATTATTTTTTTACATATACATATCAGGTTTTTTTTAAATAACGTGTCATTCGAAATATCGGACCATGGCCGGTGGTCCTCCCCACCCGCCCCCGGGCCGCTCCTACGAAGCATCAACCAGTTTTTTTCTTTTTTTTTTTTTTTTGTTTTTTTTTTGTTTTTTTTTTTTTTTTTGTCTCTGTTTATTTTCTAATATATAAAAATTGGCGTTATTAAAAGAAAACTATAAAAATAAAAGTTAGTGGGGCAACATTTCAGCGCAATTAGCTCACAGACATAGGGTATGTTTGGCAAAAGTAGCTGTTGGCTAGAAGCTGATAGCTGGTGGCTGGAAGCTGGTAGCTAGTAGCTGTAGTTTTTTAGATATATTTGATGTTTGGCAGAGTAACTGAATCTTTTAATAAAATGTATAAAATGACCAAAATGGACATAACTAAAAATTTAAAAAGTTTGTGCTTAAAAAATTCATTGTCTTTAGAGGTTAAAATAGTACTTTTTTCCTTAAAAGCTTGTAGCTCCTTCTAAACGCTACTAGTAGGAGCGTTCAACAAAAAACTTCAAGGCTCTAACCTAAAAGCTTTAAGATACTTCAACCAAACAAGGTTTTTTATTAAGTATGAGCTTTTTATTAAAAGCTTAAAGCTAGAAGCTCCTAAAAGCTACTAAAAGCTCCATGCCAAACATACCCATAGTGTTTTATGACCACACGGTGTGGAGGGCTTGAAAAATTGGTGTTATTTGACATGTGGACGCCACGTCAGCGCGCGTCAGAATAGTAACTGGTGAAAAGGGGGGGTGTGGAAGAGGGGCGTTATTCGACACGTGACACATATTTAATATTATTATTTTCTATTAAAAGTAATATAAAATCAATTAAATCTAATTACCTAAATTTAAAAAATAAAGATAAATTCACAAAACTACATAAAAATTTACATAAACTTTAATTTTCTTCTTCATCTTCGTCAGGGTCGTCTCGTGCAACGCTCCAAATATGTTCAACCAAATTCGCTCGAAGATTGTGATGTGTTGTATTATTTTTAATTTCATTTAAGTTCGCTTCTTGTTCTTCATTACTTAATTCTTTGATGCATGGTTGACTCGTCTCCTCGTAATACTCGCAAATTGCGCGTCCCTCATCCTCCGGAATCATGTTATGCAAAATAACCACACGTACATCATATTTCGAATTCTAGGTTTTTCCATAAATCTACACTGCACTTTCAAAATGTGCCATCTTGATTGCAAAACACAAAACGCTCTTTTGACATCCTTTTGTGCCACCATTTGAGCCCTGTTAAACTTACGTCGTTTTTCGTCGAACACAACCCAATCCGGGTATATACCGTCCGTCAGATAATAACCATATTTATACTCCGCACCGTTAACAAAAAAAGATCCTTTCGGCCCAACACGGTTCATATGGTCGTTTAAAATGGGTGATTGGTTAAGAATACTTATATCGTTATTTCCAGCAGGCATACCAAAGAATGCATGTCAAATCCGAAGATCTTGAGATGCAATCGCTTCGAGCATCATAGCCGGTTTTTATGAAATCCGCTACTGTGTTGCCAGGCCCACGATGTTGGACAATTTTCCCACTCCCATTTCATACAATCTAAACTACCGATCATCCCTGAGAATCCATGTCGCTCTTCATGAGTCTCCAAAAGTTGTTGTATGTCACTAAACGTGAGTTTTCTCAAATATTTTTTTTTTAATATACTTCGATAAGATACTCACAAAAAATGGAGACTTTCCCTACCCACCCGTTCCGACATTTTTATATATTCATCCATAATGTCGGAAGCAATCCCATGAGCCAATTGTCTAGGCGCAGCCGTGACTTTTTGCAGCGTGCTAAATCCTAGACGACCACGCACATATCCTTTCTTTGTAAAAAAAAATTCATATTTACGACGACGACGACGAAGAAGAAGAAAAATTGTAGCCTTCCATTTTTTAACAATTATATAAAATTTCAGAGAAATAGGAAGTTGGGAGGTGATGAAGTGTGTGGTTTTGTAAAAAATAGTGTGAAATATGTTAGCATATATAGGTTTTTTTTTAAGAAAAAGATTTTTTAGGGTCAAACTAGCCGTTGAACGGCTAGTTTAAATCAACCAACCAAGCGTGTCCACATCATCATCTGTTTGCCCTCAACGTCGGTAAAGAACTCCAAGCCCATTTAACAACGCCGTGAATAAAGCGGGAGGACGGTGTGAAAGTGTGGGCGTTGATTGGCAACAACATCGAGAAAGAACGCCCACACCGTGTGATCTAATGGTTGAACAATTTTGCCATCAATTTTTATCAATATCTTATATATAGTATAACAATTATTCTATTTTTTTTTACTATGGGAAAGAATATTTCTTTCGTATTGTATGCTAAAAAAACCATGCATATTATTTCACTTTATTTAGTTTGGTGAATAAAGAAAAAAAAAAAGAGGCAAGGGAGATAAATTATTCTCTTTTGTAAATTTGGTGAATAAAAAGCAAAAAAAAAAAAAAAAAATTTCAAATACAGGGGTGAATAAAAAGCAAAAAAAAATTGCGAACAAAGGGAACAAGTATTTTTATCCTTAGCGTTGGGAGAGAATTTGCTAGGTATGGATTCACTTTATTATGGTATCAGGACTCTGTATCTCAACCAAAAGAGACAAAAATAAATGCCGATAATGATACCGATATGTAACCTTGACGTAAACCAAAGCGATGGATATTGATATTTTTATCAACAAATATTTACGTTGATCTATAACCATTAAGAAAATAATATCTTTACCTGTTTGAATAACACTAACCGGCACTCGCTACAGCTTACAATATAAAAAAAAGTGATTTATTCCGCATACCACTCGGTTTTTCAATGAAATTTGTTTTACCGAAATGTCGAGGAACAATGATTAAACTTAACCACCTTTTAGGTTTCTTGTAGTTAACCAACGAAAGTTATTAAGGAAAACACATAAAAGAAATTAAATGGGTTGCGGTTAACAGGGCCGGCTTTGGGCCTGTGCGGGAGGTGCCACCGCGCAGGGCCCAAAGCATCTAGAGGCCCAAAATTGTTTAAAAAATATATATGTTTTTAATATATAAATTTGATGTAGAAAAACAATACACAAATCCTTTCTTTGGCTTAATGGATGCGGGATTTACGTTGATTTATGTAAAAATATATTTGTGTTCTAATTTTTCTAAATTTTCTTTTGTTTTCTAGGCTTGTTTTATTAACCAGGGAAACTCATACTAGCAACTTTGCGAGCTTTTTTTTAGTTTTAGTTTTAGTTTTAATTTTGATTTTTCACTTTTAAATTTAGGCCTTCATGTAAGTTCTTTAATTTTTTTTCCTTCTATTTAACAATTTACAAAACAAACTTTATATGTTTACTTGTAGGTTTTTTTATTTCTCGTTTCTCATTTCTCATTTAACCATTTACAATATAAACTTAGAAGAACTCAGTATCTACTTCTATTTATTTTATTTGTATGACAAGGTTCGTGTTGCCAAAGTAATTTGGATATGTTTACACATATATTACAACTCTTTTTGCTAAAGAAGATTCAAGTGTTAGTTATTTTTGCTTGTCTAGAGGGTGTTGAAACTAATGTTAGGCGTATCAATTTATTTGTAAGATAAGACTAAGATTTCTTGTTTTTAATCAATGCTAATTTGAGTTGTGCATTCACTTTACTTTATGAATATGGATAATTGTGATACATTGAAATATAAAGAAGAATCGGATTATAAATACTTGATCGAGAGCTTTACTTCCAAAAACGCTAGAAATGTCTCACGATTTGTTTAAGTAAGTAAGTTTGATCATTTTACTACACTATTTTTGTTTTGTTTATTTTATCACAATTAGCGTCGTATTGTGGTTTTTTTATATGATCGATAAGTTTATATTATAGAGAGGGGGCCCAATTTTTTTATCTCGCACGAGGCCCAAAAGTTTTATATCATTCTCAGGGACGGCCCTGGCGGTTAAGCAATGTCATTTTGTATAAGAGAAAAAATTATAAAAATAAAAATTAGCACTAGTACTGTAGTTTTCGATCTATTATTTGAAAGAACAATATCTATTATTTTGTAGTTTGAAAGAACAATTTTGTCATTGATTTTTATCAATATCTTAAAATGTATATTTATTGTAAAAAATATTCTAGGGATATTTTTTTTGTTATATATTTCTTCCGTACCCTATAAAAAAACTACACAGATTATTCACTTTATTTAGGTTGGTGAATATAGAATAAAAGGAGGCAAATTCAGGTTGGCGAATATAGAATAAAAGGAGGCAAATGAGATAAAATATTCTCTTTTGTTAATTTGGTGAATAAAAAGTAAAAAAAAAAATTGTGAAGAATACAAAGAAGAAACACAAGCAAGGAAGGTATAGGGTAAAGCACAAGGATTCGAACTTGGAAGCAAGGAGATAGCAGAGCTTTAAAAGAAGTTGCTAGACGAACGAAGCACCTACCCGTTTTGTTTGAGTTAATTGCCTGAATGGTTGATGTGCTTTTTCATTTTTTCACCTTTAGTCCCCAACTTTTTAAAATAGCATGTTTGCTTCATGTAGGGTTGTTCATGAGCCGAGCCGAGCCGAGCTAGGTCAAGCTCGGGCTCGGCTCGATTAAAAACCGAGCTGGCTTGGCTCGGCTCAGATTTGAAACCGAGCTGAAAATCTAAGCTCGGGCTCGACTTGGTTTTAAACCGAGCTGGCTCGGCTCGGCTTGGTTTGGCTCGATTTTAAAAATAAAAATTAATACATAGCTCTCAAAATTTAGTATTCTAAGATATTATTCAATACTTCAAAAGAACTATTCAAAATAACTTCAACATAATATATTACAAATCAAAATCACGTTCAACAATGCAAAATAAGTTTTATATTTCAAGTAAATACAATACTAGGTTAGAACCCTGTCACACCCCCAAAATCCACCATGCGAAGTACCACCGCTTGGAGGCGTGACGTGACCAGGATCGAGCCACCAATCATATTGAACAACACAATTAAGTAAATGAAACCAACTATAATACGATTGGTGACCTAAAGAAGGTAACCAATTTTTAAGATAACAGCGGAAGCATATAAATAAATCCAAAAGCATAAGTCCATAGTTTATAAGTTAGAGTTCAAACATAAGTTCCATAGGTTTATAAAGTTCAATTATTAAGTATGGGATATAACAACCCATATTCCACAACAACCTTCTCCTCGTGCAAGCTCCCAAAAGCATCTAGCGACCTGTAAGGCATGTAACAACTAGTCAACAACAAAGTTGAGTGAGTTCACGTTTGGTTGTTTAGTTTTAAGTTGTTTCTGAAAAACGTGGTTTGACTTTCGTTGGCTTATTTGCCGTGGGGGTTACCCCGTAGTTGAAAGTATGTTTAACCATTTCCCTTTTTCTTTACCCAATCCATAACCATGATCAGTGGGGGTTTTCCCCGTTTGAACTACTAGACGGTATGATATCGACTGCTACGCAAATAAGTTGTGCCCTATATCAGTGTCTATCATCACTGACAATCTGCCATAGTCCATTAGTACACGCCTGTCCGACTGGCACGGTGTGAGGTTTGTTAAACCTAATAGCGCTATTAACTAATGACCCGCTCGCCATTGGCCTCGGCGATTAAGTCGATATAAATTGAGGGACTTCATGATAGAGTTTTGTCTAGCTAGTTTTAAGGTTGTTGTCCTGCACCGGGAGGACCACAACGTACGTATTCTGCACTAGGAGAATTCGTAGGATTAATAATGGCATCCAATCTATGGAGGATGGCCGTACATATCCTACCCAAGGAGGATATGTAGATTTAGTTTTAATTCTTTAACCCATTCCCAAACCACCGGGAATCCCATGCCTTAGAAAGTGTGTGAACTCACCTCGGTTTGCTCGGTTAGATTCTCAATATAGCTAACAGTCAGGGTCGGTCAATCGCGTCCTAGTATGATTTACCAGTTAGTCATTTAGTGGCTTTCAAGTATAACACAAAGTTCCTACACGTATCTATCACACCACATGCATCACTGTAACGGTTTATGCCCATCTAAGTTTCCCGTCCATTCCCCACTCAAAATCAAACATACGATAATGCACATAACATATATAACATGTCAAATCATTCACAGATAGCATACTCGACATTTAGACACGCAAGTCACAACTTATGTCAATTCAGCATTAATACTCAAAACCGGCTGTTTTTGGACATTTAAATAAAATAGTTAGATTATTCCAAAAATTCCCAAATTTTTATAGAATGTCATAAACATTCCATATTTTATTGTGTAAAAATATCGGGGTCCAGTTCATTACCAATATTTTATAAAAATTCATATTCGGGACTGAACTCAGATTTATGTATTTCTGACCATAGTCCACGAAACAATTTATTAAAAATTCATCGTAAGTCCGATTTGCGAAATTCTAGTGGGGTAATTACAAATACTTCAGTTGTCATCTACAGTAAAATTTTCATGGTCCGATTGATCACAAAACTCAGGTTATGACTGAAAGTACGACACCCATTTATTGCTGTCAAAATTCAGCTTAAGTTGCTGTTACAAATTAACACTTTAAAAATAGTAAACGGAGTCCCAAAATTACGATTCCGGTGCCATTAGAACCGTATTTCATAATAACATATTTTAGATTCAAAATATTGGTTTTTCGTTAAGTTTAAGACCTGTTTACAGCCAACTGAAGTTGGCTGTAAAAGTTGGACAGATTCTGATTTTTAGTGTTTAACCTTCTAAATCGTGTTCGATCGATTCCGTTAACAAGTTTAGTGACCACAACAACATGACACATTAATATTAATCAGCAAAACATTAGATAATCAACCAATAATCATAACAACACAAGATCTACATGATTTACACACATATTCATCCATTAACCACCTTGTTCATCACTTTAGTAGACTTTTAGTTGGTGATCTTATATATTAGTGATTTTTAACCGACGAAACTCTTATTAACCACTCTAGACAAGATCAAGAAGATGTTTAGAGTCACTTACTACTAGCTCGAGGCTAGGGAAGAAACTAGGCGAAGATTGGGTGGATAAAAGCAATGGGAAGAGGTCCTTCGCTTTCCTAATGCACCAAGCCTCCTCGTATGTGATCCTTAGCACTTGTATACCCTTGGAATGGTTTGATCAAAATCGAAAGGTGGTGTGGTGAAGATGGTTGTGTTCGGCCGAAGCCTATGGCAAGGGGAGAGAAGGAGTGATTTTTGTTGTGTGGGTTATGAAGTGATTAGTGGACTTGTATTGTTACTTATAGACAATTCCTTCAAGATTACCCAAAGGTCATTGTGTCACCTTGATATTAGACAAGTAGGATTATTTTAATCATCCAAGGACAAATGGTGTCACCATATGGTGACCGATTTCGTTGGGGGGGGGGGGGGGTCTCATGGTTGGTTTCTAACTAAATGGTTAGACATTAGTTGTTAAGTAGGAGGTTAATTGAGTTACTAGCATGTAGTAAGTTGTAACGGGTGTTAGGGTATTCAGGGACCCTAACTGGCTCAGAAAAAGAAAAACTATGTTAATGACAATATTTTTATGTTCCGGGTATAGTCCGGTTGTTCGGTTGAATACTGATTCGTTAAAGTGCCAAATTAATTCGTAACGCGTCCTATTTATATATTTTGTAACGTTTTTACTTTCTAACACTCAGGAAAATATAACGGACTATTTAGTGACCTATCTGTACACTATTAGTATATTAACAAATACGCGTAAGCATAACACAGATATCAGAAAGCAGTTAAGTAATTCCACACAGTCGTCAAGCACATTAATTATTATTAATAAACTGTACGGTTACATGTAAATTCGAGGGTTGTCACATTCTCCCCCTGTTAAGAGAATTTCGTCCCGAAATTTAGCGCGTGGTTACTGAGGAAGCTAGTTAAGTTGCGTTGTTTTCCAGATTTTCCTGGGGTGTCACATCATCCCCCCGTTGATTTGGAATTTCGTCCCGAAATTCTGCAGTAGCTTCAGCCTAAGTAGTGGTTGCGTTTTTCTTAAACAGCTGGGGATACTTGAGTTTCATTTGGTCTTCTCGTTCCCAGGTATACTCTGGGCCACGAAGAGCATTCCAACGAACTCGGACCAGAGGTATCCTGGTATGCTTGAGGATCTTAACGTCTCGATCCGTAATCTCTACTGGTTCCTCGACGAATCGCAGCTGGTCGTCGATAGTGAGTTCCTTCAGAGGAACTATGAGGGTCTCATTTGCCAGACACTTCTTCAGGTTCGACACATGGAAAACATTGTGAACTCCGTTGAGTTCTTCAGGTAGATTCAGCCTGTAAGCTACCTTGCCAATTTTCTCAATGACTTCGAATGGTCCGACATAACGCGGATTGAGTTTGCCTCGTTTACCAAAGCGGACTACACCGTTCCAAGGTGAAACTTTGAGTAGCACTCGATCTCCAGCCTAGAGCTCGAGTGGTTTTCTTCCCTTATCAGCATAGCTTTTCTGACGGTCACGAGCTGCCGCCATTCGCTGTCGTATCTGAGCAATTCTCTCGGTGGTATCTACCACAAGTTCTGGGCCAGTGATTTGGCTGTCACCAACTTCTGCCCAACAGAGAGGTGATCGGCATTTGCGTCCGTACAATGCCTCAAACGGAGCGGCTTGGATGCTGGTGTGGTAGCTGTTGTTATATGAAAACACCACTAACGGGAGGTGCTTTTCCCAGCCATTGCCGAAGTCGATTACGCATGCCCTAAGCATGTCTTCCAAGGTTTGGATGGTGCGTTCCGATTGCCCATCCGTCTGTGGGTGATAAGCGGTGCTCATATCTAAACGTGAGCCAAAGGACTTGTGCATTGCTTGCCACAGTTCAGAAGTAAAACGTGCGTCACGATCAGATATAATAGAGATTGGCACTCCGTGCCTTGATACCACTTCCTTTAGGTAAATGTCTGCAAGAGTAGAAAACTTATCCATTTCTTTTATGGCCAGAAAATGTGCAGACTTGGTCAGTCGATCTACGATCACCCAAATGGTATCATTTCCGCGTTGAGATCTAGGCAGGCCGGTAACGAAATCCATGGAAATTTGCTCTCATTTCCATTTCGGGATCTCCGGTTGTTGAAGTAGGCCTAATGGTTTCTGATATTCAGACTTGACTCTCGCACAAATCAAGCACTTACTGACGTAGGTTGCTATGTGGGCTTTCATGCCAGGCCACCAATACGTAGTCTTGAGGTCGTGGTACATCTTGTCCGAACCAGGATGTACTGAATAACGAGACTTATGTGCCTCATCCATCACAAGCTCACGTAAGTTGCCATACAGTGGGACCCAAATACGCCCTGTTACATAGTAGGCACCGTCTTCCTTTTGTTCTAGTCGCTGCCTCGATCCTCGTAGGGACTCAGCCCTGATGTTCTCTGCTTTCAATGCTTCAACCTGAGCATCGCGAATCTGAGCGGGAAGGTTAGATTGGATGGTAAGCTGTAGAGCACGTACACGCCTAGGTATAGTATCCTTTCGACTGAGGGCGTCGGCCACAACATTGGCTTTGCCCGGATGATACTTGATAGCGCATTCGTAATCATTCAAGAGTTCGACCCATCGGCGTTGTCGCATGTTTAACTCCTTTTGCTTGAAGATATGCTCGAGACTCCTGTGATCGGTGTAAATGGTGCACTTGGTACCGTACAGGTAATGTCTCCATATCTTAAGCGCGAATACAACTGCTCCCAGCTCCAGATCGTGAGTAGTGTAGTTTCTTTCGTGAACTTTAAGTTGGCGCGATGCGTAGGCAATGACCTTGTCACGTTGCATCAATACGCAACCAAGTCCTTGGATGGAAGCGTCGCAATAAACCACGAAATCATCGGTGCCTTCTGGCAATGAGAGGATAGGTGCGCTACAAAGTCTATCCTTTAGATGTTGAAATGCGGACTCTTGTGCATGACCCCAACGATAGATGACACCCTTCTGAGTCAGTGAAGTGAGAGGTTGCGCAATCTTGGAGAAGTCTTTGATAAATCTTCTGTAATACCCTGCCAAACCCAAGAATTGGCGGATTTCTTTTGGTGTGCGGGGTGCAGGCCAGTTCTTGATTGAGTCAACCTTGGATGGATCAACATGAATCCCATCCTTGTTTACCTTCGCGAAGCCAGAAGTCACATTTCGAAAACTTGGCATACAACTGCTCTTTTCGAAGAAGTTCCAGCAGAAGTCGTAGATGCTGCTCGTGTTCCTCCTGACTCTTAGAATAGATCAGGATATCGTCGATGAACACAATAACGAACTTATCCAGGTAAGGCTTGCACACTCGGTTCATGAGATCCATGAAGACCGCTGGTGCATTCGTCAGCCCAAA
Organism: Helianthus tuberosus; assembly: GCA_030545235.1. Taxonomy (NCBI): domain Eukaryota; kingdom Viridiplantae; phylum Streptophyta; class Magnoliopsida; order Asterales; family Asteraceae; genus Helianthus; species Helianthus tuberosus. The sequence continues at coordinate 173,937,824 of CM060351.1, forward strand.
TGGCATAACCAGAAACTCGTAATGGCCGTAGCGAGTTCTGAATGCTGTTTTGGAGACGTCCTCATCTCGGACTCTCAGCTGATGGTATCCCGATCTCAAATCAACCTTGGAGTAATAGCTCGACCCTTGCAACTGGTCGAACAAGTCGTCAATACGTGGAAGAGGATAACGATTCTTCACAGTCACCTTGTTAAGTTCGCGATAGTCAATACACATCCTGAAAGTACCATCCTTCTTCTTTACGAACAAGACTGGAGCTCCCCAGGGCGAAGAGCTAGGACGTATAAAACCCTTTTCCAAGAGTTCTTGTAGTTGTGTGGACAGTTCTTCGAGTTCTGATGGAGCTAGACGATAAGGTGCTCGAGCTACTGGCGCTGCTCCAGGAGCTAGCTCGATTTGAAACTCAACTTGGCGATGAGGCGGAAGACCAGGTAATTCCTCAGGAAATACCTCGGGAAAATCGCGCACAATAGGGATGTCTTCGATTCTCTTCTCTTCCGTTGATGTGTCAGTAACGAGTGCTAAAATGGCAGTGTGGCCCTTTCGCAAACACTTCTGGGCCTTAAGGAAAGAGATGATGCCTTCGACAGCACCACTCTTGTCGCCACGTATCATGAGAGGTTCTTCACCAGAACGAGGAATGCGGATGATTTTCTCCTTGCAAACAATCTCCGCTTGATGATGAGATAGCCAATCCATCCCAATAACGACGTCGAAACTACCCAGTGTGATAGGAATAAGATCGATAGGGAAAGTCTGACCAGCTAAGACGAGGTTACAACCTTTTACTACGCGTGTGGCTTCAAGACTTTTACCGTTTGCTAACTCTACGATGTGCTTGGTGTTCAAAAGTGTTGGGTACGCTTAAGCATCTGACTAACTTTTAAGGACACGTAACTAGTATCGGCACTCGAATAAAATAAAACAGTAACAAGGAAATCATCCAGAAGGAAACTTACCCATCACAACGTTAGGATCGTTCCTTGCACCATCCTGCCCAATCACGAACGCACGTTCCCTGGCTCCATTGCCATTATTGTTTCCCCCATTATTGTTTTCGTCTCCCTGGTCGTTGTTGTTGTTCCGTTTCCGGTTCAACTGGGGACAGTTTCTCTTGAAGTGACCTTCAGCACCACACTGATAGCATTCCTTGTTACCCTGCTGTTGCTGTTGGTTCTGTGGGGCTTGTGGCTGCCGTTGCCGATTCTGATTCGCAGGACGTGAGCTCCTGCAATCTCTGGCTTTATGTCCAAGCTTGTTACATTTCTGACAACGATCCTTGTTGCACGGCCAGCTGTGGTGCAAACTACATCGTTTGCACTTAGGGTGATTTCCCTTGTATCCACCCTGGCCTTGTTTTCCAGAAAACTGTTGACTGGGGCTCCGGTGTTCATCTGTCTTTCGTCGCTGGGACTGAACTGGAGTGGAACCCCTGCCTGAATTTCCATCCCACTTGCGCTTGTCATTGCTGGGAGCACCTGTAGCAGTAGTGCTAACGCGTTTGGGCAGCTTGCCCTCTCCCACCGCCTGATCGGTGAGTTGGTGCGCCAAACGAATGACTTGCTGGATTGTGGAAAGGTTGGCCTCAATTACAGACCCTTGGATCTCCGGGACTAAGCCTCTGAGGTATAGCTTGATCCGTCTAGATATGGGTCGTGACAAGTTAGGACATAAGTCAGCCAAGTCGTTGGACCTCTTTGTGTACGCCTCAATTTCTGATCCTTCCATCTTCAAGCCATAATACTCTGTTTCAAGTTCCAGGATGTCGTCCAGGTGGCAGAATTCTTCCTTAATCAAATCCTTGAAGTCGCTCCAAAGGGTGGCATTCGCGTCTGCCAATCCGAGCATCTGGACTTGTGTGTTCCACCAAGAATACGCTCTCCCTTGCAACATGCTGGTAGCGTACTCTAGTCGTTTGCTGGCAGGGCTTTCACTCGCTTCGAATGCATATTCGATTCTTCGGATCCAGTGCAGAAGGCCGATTGCCCCTTCAGTGCCGTCCCAAGTGGGAGGTTTGCATTCCAAGAACGCCCTGAAGGTGCCCATGCGTGTTTGAGCGTGCATGGGTTGACTCCTTGATTGGGTTTCTAAGGCTTCGGCAATCCGTTCGTTAATCAAGGTCGTCAGTTGACTCTGGGTCATGTCGAGACGTCCACTCATGATCTTCACGTCGAAGGAACTTACGTAAGAAAGGTGTCGCAAAGTGCGTAGGTGTGGAGTGACAGAAGAGAGTACGCACACAAGGTTCAAATAGCAATTATCACATTATCTAATGCACAGTGAGAACTATCTAACCGACAATATAACATAAATCATACCACTTATGGTGTCGAGTCTTGCACGTGGAGCGAAGCGTCGTTGTGGAGCGTTGAGCACTATACTGGTTATAGTCTGGTTTTATCAAAAACTTTTCCCTTTTTAAAAACCAAGTTCACTATAACCAATGGCTCTGATACCAATCTGTCACACCCCCAAAATCCACCATGCGGAGTACCACCGCTTGGAGGCGTGACGTGACCAGGATCGAGCCACCAATCATATTGAACAACACAATTAAGTAAATGAAACCAACTATAATACGATTGGTGACCTAAAGAAGGTAACCAATTTTTAAGATAACAGCGGAAGCATATAAATAAATCCAAAAGCATAAGTCCATAGTTTATAAGTTAGAGTTCAAACATAAGTTCCATAGGTTTATAAAGTTCAATTATTAAGTATGGGATATAACAACCCATATTCCACAACAACCTTCTCCTCGTGCAAGCTCCCAAAAGCATCTAGCGACCTGTAAGGCATGTAACAACTAGTCAACAACAAAGTTGAGTGAGTTCACGTTTGGTTGTTTAGTTTTAAGTTGTTTCTGAAAAACGTGGTTTGACTTTCGTTGGCTTATTTGCCGTGGGGGTTACCCCGTAGTTGAAAGTATGTTTAACCATTTCCCTTTTTCTTTACCCAATCCATAACCATGATCAGTGGGGGTTTTCCCCGTTTGAACTACTAGACGGTATGATATCGACTGCTACGCAAATAAGTTGTGCCCTATATCAGTGTCTATCATCACTGACAATCTGCCATAGTCCATTAGTACACGCCCATCCGACTGGCACGGTGTGAGGTTTGTTAAACCTAATAGCGCTATTAACTAATGACCCGCTCGCCATTGGCCTCGGCGATTAAGTCGATATAAATTGAGGGACTTCATGATAGAGTTTTGTCTAGCTAGTTTTAAGGTTGTTGTCCTGCACCGGGAGGACCACAACGTACGTATTCTGCACTAGGAGAATTCGTAGGATTAATAATGGCATCCAATCTATGGAGGATGGCCGTACATATCCTACCCAAGGAGGATATGTAGATTTAGTTTTAATTCTTTAACCCATTCCCAAACCACCGGGAATCCCATGCCTTAGAAAGTGTGTGAACTCACCTCGGTTTGCTCGGTTAGATTCTCAATATAGCTAACAGTCAGGGTCGGTCAATCGCGTCCTAGTATGATTTACCAGTTAGTCATTTAGTGGCTTTCAAATATAACACAAAGTTCCTACACGTATCTATCACACAACATGCATCACTGTAACGGTTTATGCCCATCTAAGTTTCCCGTCCATTCCCCACTCAAAATCAAACATACGATAATGCACATAACATATATAACATGTCAAATCATTCACAGATAGCATACTCGACATTTAGACACGCAAGTCACAACTTATGTCAATTCAGCATTAATACTCAAAACCGGCTGTTTTCGGACATTTAAATAAAATAGTTAGATTATTCCAAAAATTCCCAAATTTTTATAGAATGTCATAAATATTCCATATTTTATTGTGTAAAAATATCGGGGTCCGGTTCATTACCAATATTTTATAAAAATTCATATTCGGGACTGAACTCAGATTTATGTATTTCTGACCATAGTCCACGAAACAATTTATTAAAAATTCATCGTAAGTCCGATTTGCGAAATTCCAGTGGGGTAATTACAAATACTTCAGTTTTCATCTACAGTAAAATTTTCATGGTCCGATTGATCACAAAACTCAGGTTATGACTGAAAGTACGACACCCATTTATTGCTGTCAAAATTCAGCTTAAGTTGCTGTTACAAATTAACACTTTAAAAATAGTAAACGGAGTCCAAAAATTACGATTCCGGTGCCATTAGAACCGTATTTCATAATAACATATTTTAGATTCAAAATATCGGTTTTTCGTTAAGTTTAAGACCTGTTTACAGCCAACTGAAGTTGGCTGTAAAAGTTGGACAGATTCTGATTTTTAGTGTTTAACCTTCTAAATCGTGTTCGGTCGATTCCGTTAACAAGTTTAGTGACCACAACAACATGACACATTAATATTAATCAGCAAAACATTAGATAATCAACCAATAATCATAACAACACAAGATCTACATGATTTACACACATATTCATCCATTAACCACCTTGTTCATCACTTTAGTAGACTTTTAGTTGGTGATCTTATATATTAGTGATTTTTAACCGACGAAACTCTTATTAACCACTCTAGACAAGATCAAGAAGATGTTTAGAGTCACTTACTACTAGCTCGAGGCTAGGGAAGAAACTAGGCGAAGATTGGGTGGATAAAAGCAATGGGAAGAGGTCCTTCGCTTTCCGAATGCACCAAGCCTCCTCGTATGTGATCCTTAGCACTTGTATACCCTTGGAATGGTTTGATCAAAATCGAAAGGTGGTGTGGTGAAGATGGTTGTGTTCGGCCGAAGCCTATGGCAAGGGGAGAGAAGGAGTGATTTTTGTTGTGTGGGTTATGAAGTGATTAGTGGACTTGTATTGTTACTTATAGACAATTCCTTCAAGATTACCCAAAGGTCATTGTGTCACCTTGATATTAGACAAGTAGGATTATTTTAATCATCCAAGGACAAATGGTGTCACCATATGGTGACCGATTTCGTTGGGGGGGGGGGGGGGTCTCATGGTTGGTTTCTAACTAAATGGTTAGACATTAGTTGTTAAGTAGGAGGTTAATTGAGTTACTAGCATGTAGTAAGTTGTAACGGGTGTTAGGGTATTCAGGGACCCTAACTGGCTCAGAAAAAGAAAAACTATGTTAATGACAATATTTTTATGTTCCGGGTATAGTCCGGTTGTTCGGTTGAATACTGATTCGTTAAAGTGCCAAATTAATTCGTAACGCGTCCTATTTATATATTTTGTAACGTTTTTACTTTCTAACACTCAGGAAAATATAACGGACTATTTAGTGACCTATCTGTACACTATTAGTATATTAACAAATACGCGTAAGCATAACACAGATATCAGAAAGCAGTTAAGTAATTCCACACAGTCGTCAAGCACATTAATTATTATTAATAAACTGTACGGTTACATGTAAATTCGAGGGTTGTCACAAACCCCGTGTATTACACGGGTTGAATGAATATAATTTTATATATCAAATAATATAAAAATATATATATCTTTAAAAATCTCGTTTATTACACTGGTTGAATAAATGTAATTTTATATATCAAATAATAAAACAATATAAATTTAAAAATCTCGTTTATTACATGGGTTGAATAAATGTAATTTTATATATTAAATAATAAAAAGTTGTATTTTTAAGAACCTCGTGTATTGTACGGGTTGAGTAAATTTAATTTAATATATTAAATAATGAAAAAAGTTACATTTTTAAGAATCTCATGTGTTATACAGGTTGAGCACATGTAATTTTATATACCAAACAATAAAAGGTGTATCTTTATAAACCCTATGTATTATATGGATTGAATAAATCTAATTTTATATATTACATAATAAAAAAAAGTTATATTTTTAAAAACCTCGTGTATTACAGGAGTTGCATAAATGTAATTTTGTATAGTAAAAAATAAAAATGTTATATCTTTAAAAACCCCGTTTATTACACGGGTTGAATGAATCTAATAAAAAATTATATCTTTAAAAAAAACTAACGGATATACTCCATATACGATGGATGAGGTGATTGCGGTGATGGTTCTTATAAATGTCACGTAGATATAGTGATTACCGTATTTGAGTTGAGAGTTGAACACGAAAATAAAAGTATGGAACCAATAAACATTGATTAATATTTTTGTTTACCCCTTATAACATTTTTGAAATAGGTTCTACCATTAACTACTTTAGATTAATAAAATAAATAAATCATTTACATTATATTAATTTATATTTAGCGTACATATTTTGTTAATTTCAGGATAAATAATTTTGAAATCTGATAAATATTTTAAAATATTAGATTATCTCCTATACGAATTGTTTAAATTTATATTAAATTTAATTTTATAATTATCTTTTAATTGATATTAATTATCTATAAAAAATAGATGGCTTCAATGAATGACATGTATCCTCCCATTGGTTTCTTATATTATATAGTACTAGCGGTAAAACCCGTGTGCAAACACAGGTCGTTTCTTAGAAAAACTAACATTTCTTTTCAACGGAAAGAAAACTACTCCTCTTAATATCTAATTCCAAATAATATATATTTTGTTATTCAAAAGAAAACTTCATATAACAAAATAGTTGAGACTACATTGATGAAGTACACAGTGGCGGATCTAGAAAATCCGCCAAGCCGTAACGTTTTATAAATAAGCCGTAACGAAATCGAAAAAACCTCAAATTTTTCCAAAATTTACACTAATTTTTCCAAATTTTTCCGCGCCAAGCTGTAGCGGACGTTGCCCCCCGGCATAAGGTAGCTCCGCCCCTGGAAGTACATAAAGCTTCAACAATTCCTAACATTTATTTACAACAGGAAGAAAATTAATGCTCTTAATATCTACTTCCAATTAAGTAAACACACATGAAAGCATATAAGCAACAATAAGCCTTCAAGTTCGTAAGAACCTTCAAACGAATTGAGGAGTTGTTCATCCCTTCATGGTTCCGGCAACCGAGATGACACTAACACCGTAGGAGACTTCGGCGACCTTACAAATTCCAGGTCACTGTTGTAATTCTACCTTTTATAGATCTTGGTGTTCTTATACAAATTTTGCTGCAAATATAAGTCTCCTATTCCTAATTTATGAAAACAGTTCTACTTAACTTTGCCTGGTACCTTATTTTCACTTTAATGCAGCTACCTTTGTTATTCAAAAGAAAACTTCATTCAACAAAACAATCGACACTATATAGACGAAGTACATAATTAAAGTTTCAATGATAGACAAATAAGTACAAAAATAACTGTCATTACTATATAGACGAAGTACATAATTAAAGATTCAGAGATGAAGAGATATCAAATACAACCAAATATGGTGAGGAATGTGTTATGACAATATGCTCTTAAGTAATATTGTGTCAATTCCAAATTAAATTTTTAGTAAAATGCCATTTTTGTAAAAGTAAAACCACTGTTTTAGGTTAAAACAGTGTTTGAAACCACTTTTGGATTAAAACAATGTTTGAACCCACTGTTGGGTTAAAACAGTGTTGTTAAAACAGTGTTTTGAAACCACTTTTGGGTTGAAACAGTGGTCTCAAACACTGTTTTAACCCAACAGCGGTTTCAAACACTGTTTTAACCCAAAAGTGGTTTCAAACACTGTTTTAACCCAAAACAGTGGTTTCACTTTTACAAAAATGGCATTTTACTAAAAATTTAATTTGGAATTGACACAATATTACTTAAGAGCATATTGTCATAACACATTCCTCACCATATTTGGTTGTATTTGATATCTCTTCATCTCTGCAAATAACGAAAATGCCAAGTTCAACTCCCTTTGTTTTACACAAACCTGTAGATAAAATCATTTGTAACCAGAGTCAGAATGATTATATGCAAGAATCTTTTGATCGAATCAAGTCGCTGACCTTGCGGATCTACACCTTCTTTTATTGAAGTGGATCGAGATATTGAATCTTCATCATCTTCTTCTTTCAAGTTCCAGAGCATATAAATCAACCTTCATTAAACACAATACGATTATAATTCAGTTAACATCAACCTCTGTTGAAACCTCTGTTTTTAAACCACTGTTTTTAAAATCTCTGCTCGGGTAAAAATTCATCCACTGCTGAAATGTATCCTCTGTTCTCATAACCTATGTTTATCCTAACCAATGTACAGTGGTTAGGATAAACATACGTTAAGAGAACAGAGGATACATTTCAGCAGTGGATGAATTTTTACCCGAGCAGAGGTTTTAAAAACAGTAGTTTAAAAACAGAGGTTTCCTAACATAAATGAAGTTGCTAAATCCATCCAAAATGACTAATATTCTAAGAATGCTAAGTTGATAGAAGGGTAATTTGTTGAATATAGTTTCTAATCGTGTTTAATCGTTCGGCTATTATACAAAAAAGAGAAAAAAAAATATCTGCAGGTCAACCCAACCTGAGATATTGTGACTCGTGAAAGAAAGATAGAAATTCGGCCCATCTACTTTGAAACGAGTTTAAATCAGATTATACTTTACCTGACAATTCTGCCAAATTTTAAAGATAAATTATCTTTTCAAAACATTTTAAAAAGAACAAATCTAAATCCAAATTCCTTAATATTTGAAATTTCCTATTCTATAGAATCCTTAATATTTGAAAAACTTAACAGTAGTAAGTAGATACCTTCTCAAATGCAATGATCAAATTGTCTCTTGCAGTAATACCAGGGGTGTCAACTGCTAAACTTCGAAAATAACGGTAAACAGCCAACAGCTCATCTCCAGAATAAGAAGCGAGAATAGCAAGCTGAAAAAACAAACTATTAGTAGCGCCCGCTATTACATCGCTATAGCTACGTAGCGTATAGGTAGCTTGTCATTATCATCCACTATTCGCTATTAATAACTATGGAAAGCGCATACCTTTACATAGATCATAGTACCATAACAGCTGCTTGTGATGTGAGATCATTTTTCCTCTGGCATACCTGAATTTAATTATATGTAACAGCAAGATGTACAAATATGGCAACATTTGATACTGATAAGATACCAGGTTCCGGCTTTAATTGTATACGGAATTATTAAAAGAATCTTTTAGTATTACTATAGGAAGAAAGAAGTAACCTGCTTAATAAATTGGGTAAATCCGGAGCTCTGCCTGGGATATCATTGTTGGAAACGGCATAGTCAATACCCTCTGCAATAAATATAGTTAAAAAATCATAAAAACGGTTAGTAATTAACTGAATCAAATTCAAATGATGAAAAATCAGATCTAGTAGAAATAACCAACATAATTACCTGAAAATTCAAGCGAAGCGGTTTTTCAATTTCCCCTACCATTAACTATAATCACTTCAAAACATGATATTAGTGAATAGATCAAAAAATGCATTTATGCACAAAAAAATGAAAAGGGGATTTAGGAATTACTTGTAGGCTTCCATTAGTGCATTATAAGAGTAAACATCAAACTCGATCCAGCTTCCTGTAGCTGTTTGAATATCTCCTCTGCTTTCTCACAGAGGCCTTCTCGAGCAATGGCGTTTATCAAAGCGGTGTAAGTACAGATATTTGGTTTCCACTTTTGACTCTTCATTTCTTGGAAAACCTTCAAAGCCACGTATGAACGGTTTGCCTGCAAAGTAAATCATAACTTCATTTAGTTTGAATTTACTGGCAGTGTTATTAACTGTATTCAACAGAACTACAACTGTTAATACTTATCAAATTTACTTCTTCAATAACAAAAAGTTGAAATGTTATAAGATAGAAAAGGTCAATGCAAATCAAATATTCTATTTTCAGTTACTATTATTTAATGATCAAAACTCTAATGCACAAACAATGTACTTACAAGAATTACAAGCAAGATATAATGTTGCATCAGACGTTATCCGGCCAAAACTCCCTAAAGAATGCACGCTCAAATTCTTTCTCCTGTAACTTCTTCTCGACTTCTTGAGCTTTCTTTATCTTCTTCGACATTTTAGCTTTACTTTTCTTAGATGACTATAATGAAACATTTGGGTAAAATTTAGTACACACAAAATCTGAATGTGTACTCTATGTAAATGACTATTTCATTTAGATAAACAGTTTGGAATAAGCGTTTATTCAAAACAACTTATTTCACTCGCAAACGATTAGATAAACACCTCCAAATGTGTACTCTATGATAACCGTCTCCGTATGAATAGAACTTATACGGTACAGCATACGGTAGCAGGTTTACGGCAGAGGTAAATACATCAATGCAATACCCTTCATACATATCAGTTCCCTTAACTTGGTCCACAGACTCCTTAAAATTAACATGTTTTGGAACACCAATTTTCAAATGATTTCCATTATGTGGAAAGACCCATCCAAAGGGCTTTTTAAGCGTTTCACCAGGCCAAATTACGTTACAAGTCGTGGTCACGCTTTTCTAGTCTTTCCTTTACGAGATTATAACTAATGGATGTATGTCAAACAAACTAAAGCTGGCATGTGAACAGAACACAATTTAACCTGATGCGTAGTGGATGAAGCTGGCATGTGAACAGAACACACTGATTCCTTTCGCTTCTCTGAATCAGTGTTTCATCTTACTTCAGTGTTTCATCTAATCAGTGTTTCATCCCAACAATATAAAGTTGCATCAAATAATGATGTATTGAATATATAAATAAAACATAAAGGTATAAAAAGTTTTCAAACTCTGTGTACCTTTTAAATTGGAGAGGAAAGTGCACTTTCGCCTCGAGCCCTATTTCGTTGATTCGTTCTTTGACATTGAGCAAGTTCATGTGACGAAGAAGAAGAAGCAACTGCCGCTGCTGCTGTTTTATCCTTATCCATCAGCCTGTATATCATACATTAAAAGACTCTAGAAAATCAAAATCAATTAACTGTAGATCAAAAATCTCAACTGGAGTATATACAACCACATTCTAAACTGCATTAAGGCTTAAAATCAACAAATTTCTTATCCATCACCATTAACTCATGTATTTAGGTATTTTTCAAATCACAATTTGAACATGGAAAGGCATTTTCATAGGCTCTTTGATTCAGAAAAAAAAACTCGCAAAATTATAACTGATAGGACATACTTAACAATTTCAAACTAAATCAGAAATCACAAATCGCAAAATTATAACGGATAGGACCTGTTTAGCAGCGGATGAACCTGTTCAGCAGTGGATGAACCTGTTCAGTAGCGGATGAATAGATTTGCACAGACTGAACTTAATTAACAGTGAATGAACTTAATTCACAGCGAATGGACTTCTCAAATGTTTCAAACAATCACAGATTTACAATGCAGCGGATGGGGAATTATGAATCTGTGCGGATGAACTATTTCGTTGATTCGTTCTTTGACATTGAGCAAGTTCATGTGACGAAGAAGAAGAAGCAACTGCCGCTGCTGCTTTATCCTTATCCATCAGCCTGTATATCATACATTCAAAGAACAGCTGCAGTTACTAAATAAAAATAAATAAACAGATACCAAAAAAGAACAGCTGCAGTTACTAAATGTCCTCTAGACACAAACGATGCCGATTAGTGGTGAAGAGAGATTGAGAAAAAGCACATTAGACGCACTTATATAAAAAACCTTAAAGTAGATTATATGTTCCTGTGCTCTTCAACTACCACTGTGTTAGTTGAAGTTGACCATCTATATTGTAGACTCACCTCCTGTAAGTTCCCTCACAACCATCAAGTCAACACCTTCGGCGACTTCTTTCTTTAAAGTTGAAGCATCCACCAACTGAAATGGTGAATCAAACCACAGAGTCAACTATCATAATAACAACAGCAGTTATTTTTGCCATATAAATTTTGATTAATCAGCATTGTAAATTTGTCTCATCAGATAGTATTTTTTTATTTGTTCGATCTGTGAAACTAATCTTTGACAAACTCTCATGTCTCTTTAAAGCCTATGTATCTGAATGTCACCGAATTTTTTTCAAGATTAGGTGGTTCAATGGCTTCAAAAAACTTTAAAGCCTTATCAATATACAGTATAAAACAACAAACCAAAATCAGAATTGTGTACCTGTCGGATCGAAATCGGTGTCGGAATTGGGTTCGGAGAAGGCTGATAGGCGTACCGTTCTGGTGCCCGCCGGTGATTCCATCTTCGTTATTCTTCACTGAAACAAAAAATAGGGTTATTAAATTACTTGATTTTTATAAATTTGCTCGAGTGAGTGATTTTGGTTTAAGAGTGGAGACCTGTGAATTTATAAGAGTTGATTCCGATGAGCCCATGGTGAACCCCTTGCCGAGGGATATTATTCGATTTTATACGGCGTACTTCCGGCGGCTGGAATAGTTGGATTCTACCGATCTTGATGAATCACAGGTGATGATCTAAATTGCAAATGCTTTAATCGAGTGTCAGATGTTTCAGTTCATTCCGAAATATGTATATGCATCTATTTCAATTGGGAAGAGGAAATTAGGATTGGGTTAGGGTTTGTGAAATGTAGATTGAAGAAGATAGAGAGAGACGAATTCTGTTGTTAGAGCATTCACATCCAAGGAATCTAATAATGTGTGTGTTGTTTTTAAAATATAAAGAGTATAAAAAGTGGTTGTGAGTGGAGGAGAGAGAAAATGTTACTGTTCATCTGTATATTTGGGGGACACTGTTCACCCCCTATAATTTTTTAATATATTTTGAAAATGGTTGTGAGTGAAGGAGAGAGAAAAGGTAATGATAAAAGTATAAAAAATATTATTTAATTGAAAAGGAGAGAGAAAATGTAGTGTTTTTTAGTGTAATTTAAGATGAAAATATGATGGGTTGGATGTGAATGCTCTTATGGATTTTAGAGAGAGAGAGAGTTGAGCTTTTTATGTTTAAATTTTGAATCTGGAGCCATATTTAAATTTTGAATTGGAGCCAAGATTTTGAATATGACCAGTGGTTTAGATAAACATTAGTGGTTTGCCCTTTTGTATGAACATCAGTGGTTTGCCCTTTTGTATATGTGGGCAGACCTTTGAAAAGGTGAATGAGGGCCACCTTTGAATTTTAAAGTGGGGCAGTGGTTTGAATTTAGAGTAAATTACAAAGTTCGTCCTTTATGTATGTCTAATATATCAAAGTATGTCATTTATCTTTAATAAGCTCAGAAAACATACTCAATGTTTGTAAACCCTTACAAGTTATGTCCTTTAGTCATTACACAATTAGTTTTCATGGTTAAAGTTGACTAAGTCAACCCCACATAAGGGTATTTTAGTCATTTTATCCTAAATATTATAATAAATAATCATAAACCCAATAAATAAAATAAAATGATTTTAATAACAAAAACAGAAATAAATTATATATATCCTCTCTCTCTCCCACACACACTTTGCACACACTCTGTATCTCTCTCTAAAACACACACACACACACTCTCTCTCTCTCTCTCTCTCTCTCTCTCTCTCTCTTTAACACCATCATCTGCCACCATGAAGCCGACAGCAGGTTCACCGGCGACCATGGCACCACCACCCTCACTCCAGACCACACCACCCCCACACCATAACCTGGATCTCCGAAACCAAAACCGCCACACCAAAGCCACAGATCTCCGATTGAAAATCTGAAACGTACGTATTGGGTACCAAAAATCAAGTTTCTACAAACTATCATCTCTCTCTACAAAACAAAAAGAAAAACCCTGTCTTTCTAATCTAACGGTTGTGGTGGTGAAATTTGGGGATTTTTGTTGACCTAAAAAAAACTCGAAAACCCTACTGATTCATCACCTAATCAAAGGAATCGGGCTTTTGGAAGATGGTGGCAGGTTGTGTTCGTGATGGATATTGCAAGTGGAGGTGGAGGTGGTGTTGGCAGATCGGCGGTTGAAATTGGTGGTGGCTGGTGGTTTACGCGGCGGTGGTGGTGGCGAGTTTGATGACTCAGACGGTGTAGGTTCGGGTGGAAAAGGGTTGTGTAGGGGGAGCGGTGGCAGCGACGGTGGTCAGGTGGCGCGGTGGCAGCGGCGGTGGTCAGGTGGCGGTGGGAGGTTCTCATATGGTTATTGGGTTTGATTTTGTTTTGTTTCAGATCATTTATCAGGTATAACACAAATAGGCATGTGTATGTTTGATTTTGTTTGTAGGTTTGTTTGGATTTGATTTGATTTGATTCTTTCGTTATTTTGGATTTGATTTTGTTTGTGGAGGTGGAGGTGATGGTCACCGACGGGGGACTGATGTGGTGTGGTCGGTGGCTGAAGTGTGGTGGTGGCTGAGGTGTGGCTGAGGTGTGGCTGAAGTGGTGTTAGTCGGAGGTGTATTGTTGCAGGTTGTGTTTTGCGGTGGTGGTGGTGGTGGTGGTGTGGTGGTGGTGGTGGTAGTAGAGAGAGAGCAGAGAGAAAGATGAGAGTGTGTGTGTTCTGTATGTATGTGTGGGTGTATATATATATTGGTAGGTAGAATGACATTAATGCCCTCATGTGCTTCACATGTGACCTGACTTAACTGGGAAAACAAACAAGGTTTAGGGTAAAGGACATAACCTGATTGGTTTTTCAAACATTAAGTATGTTTTCTGAGCTTATTAAAGATAAAGGACATACTTTGATATATTAGACATACATAAAGGACGAACTTTGTAATTTACTCATGAATTTATGATGTCACCATGCTCTCTCTTTGGCTTCCACCTCATTGTTGATGACATAAGAAAAGCCTTGTTGGACATGCTCTCTAGCTGACACATCAACTTTTCTTATGTCATTGGGATTTCTCCTTTTATAGAAAGTATAGATAGATAATAAAACAATATATCTTTAAAAACCTTCTTTATTGCACAGGTTGAATAAATGTAATTTTATATATTAAATAATAAAAAGTTATATCTATAAGAACCATATTGTATGGATTGAATAAATGTAATTTATATACCAAATAATAAAAAAATAGTTATACCTTTAAAACCATGTGCATTACACGAGTTGAATAAATGTAATATTGTTTACCAAATAATAAAAAAAGTTATATCTTTAAAAACCCTCGTGTATTACACGACTTGAATAAATATGATTTTATATACCAAATAATAAGAAAATTATATTTAAAAACTAATGGATATAACTCGGTACGCGATAGATATGATGATTGTGGAGATGATTATTGAAAATAAGATACAGTGGTCAAACATTTGAGTGATAAAATAAAAATTATATTTAAAAAAACCCGTAATAAATCTAATTTTATATAGAAAGTAATATTGAAAGTTTATATACAATTAATGAAAATAAAAATAAATAATATATTCTACTCGACATTTAAAGTAGGATAACATTTAATATTAATTTTTATTTATTTAGTAATATAAGATAGAAAAAATATCATTGAATATATGGGAGGTTGTATATAATAAATGGGTTAATTGTATTATAATGCCATATGTTTTATATTTTTTGAATTATTTAAAAAAATTAAGACTTTGTTATTATTAGTAAAATCAATGATTTTATATTTGTAATTTTGTTTGGTATTATTTTAGTAAAAAGTGCATATTATACATATAATTATATTATTTCTTAAGTTATTGATGTCATCCAAAATGTTTTTCAATTTTATGTCTAGCATTATATATACTATGGTAAAAGTTTAAAATTTATTAGAGATAATTACATTATCGAAAAGAATAAGATCAAATTTGTATATATTACAAATAAAAAGTAGATGTCTGTCATATGATATAGAAAATCAAATAAATAATATTATAAATGAGAAGTATACATTAAATTTAAGCCAATAGTTAAGTAGAAGAGATTAAACAAAATAATATTTAGTAGGAGATTATCTATAATTAATTAGAAGATATTAAACTAAATAATAATTATCCATAAGATATTAAACTAAATAATATTTATTAAGAGGGTTACAGAATGTCCCCCTTGTTGGGTTAGGATAAAACAAAACTATTTCGGCTGGTAAGATTGTGTTGAAGACAGAATCAAAGAAAGTTGCTAAACATGAAAAAGCTTGTGCTGAAGATCAACATTTCTTCATTCCCCTTGCCTTTAATACTTTTGGCTCCCTTGCTCCTGAAGTTGTCGGGTTCCTTGGACAAAGTGCAAAATGTCGTGCAACACAATTTTCAACGTCGAGGAATAAAAGTTTTGTTTTCGATAGAATTTGATTTGCTATTAAAAAAGGAGTTACGACGCAGCTTGTTGCATGTCTACCTGCCATTCTTATGTTATTTTATGTATCTATATAATATTATTACTTATCGGTGAATCAAAGTGTTAATTTTAAAATAAAGAAAAATAAATTATTAAAACTATTATATTAATTTACTATGTTAAAAATTAATAATATTGTGTTTTTAAATACATATTTAAAACTAATAATATTATACGTCTTATCTAAAATCTAAATCTATTATTAAGTTAAAAGAAATATTATGTAATAGTTGCTTAATATCAAAACTTAATAATATTGTGTTTTTAAATACATATTTAAAAAGAGATTAAATTAATAATAATTATCCATAAGATATGACCTAATATGATGACAAGTGTCTTCAAAATGTGTCACGACCCCCGACCCACCCTGGACGGAATCAGGAGCCGCGAACAGCCAAGTGGTACCGGTGATTATTTTGAAAAATATTGCAGCGGAAATTTCATCAGGACCGTGAGTTAGGAAAAATATCAGAGTTTAGAAAACACCGGATTTTATTTATTAAATAGATGGGATAAACCCATGTTTTACAAATGTAGCTTTAATAAGGGATCAACCCAATTTCATAAAACAATATTTCTTAATTTGATTTAATTAATAAAATAAACCACTTCTTGAAGCCTTTCAGTGCCGTATCCATTTCTTACTCCAATCTACTGTAATTACCTGAAATACGTGTTAAAAAGGTTTTGTCAGCAGGAAATACTGGTGAGTTCATTCATTTTGCTTAAAACGGCGCATTTGTTATAATTTACAGTATTAAGAGCGATTACAATGTTTCTGATATCAACCAACTACCCACAGTATTTGTCACTCGACCCATTGGCCCTCCCGTTGTCCAATGGTGTCTGTGACTATGGTCATATCACCCCTTGGCCCCGTTGTCCAATGGTGAAGTTTATCAAGTAATGTATACAAAACCCCACATACCGGCTGTAATTTGGTGACTACAAAGACTTAATCCCTGTAATTATAACTTTGAAAATAAACATACTTTTGAAATCAAATTTGATAAAAAGAGAATGACTCACATTATAAGCATGCATATTCATACGGCAAAGTTTAGTCTACAGATAAGCCTTGATATATTGCAGATTTATACAGGCAGAGCTTAGCCTATTGATTAGCCTTGTAACCTAGTGTACACGAACTAGGTAAGTAACTAATACAGCATTTACGATAACTCACGAGATTAAAACCTTCACAACGAATGACAAAGTGTAATCACTTAAACATCCATCAGATTCACAACGAATGACAGAGTACTCCCCGAGTTCGGGTGGCACTCAAACATCCTGTCGGAATCACGATTAATGACAAAGGATAGCGCTTAAACATTCGGTCGGATAGTTTCAATCGATCGGACATTGAATCGTAGCAGCGATCGAGTTAATACCCGGTATCGTAGCAGCGCCTCGCTAATTTGAGAGTAATATTCGAATTATGGCAGTATAACTTCGTTTTTATGAAATTATTTCGACACCAGAGAACTGCCTGGGACCTAAGCTATTTATAGGTGAATTTAAGGCCTGTCGCGACCCGCGTAATACCTTAGCAACACCTTACGCGGCCCGCGTGGCCGCCCAGTCTACGCGTAGGTTTGACTAGTCATACGTAGGTGTACCAGATGGGCGACATGTGGCACAGTTACGCTTATCCGGTCAATCATGGTTTGACGCGGCCCGCGTAAGACCTAACTTGTCTTTTACGCGGCCCGCCTGAAACCCAGAATTTTGTTTTTCTTGCTTTTTAATGTAGGATAAGGTTTCCGGGGTCCGGGTTTTTACTTACGGGTATTTTTAAGGCAGTTTTGAGAGTCCTTACATCCTCCCCACCTTGTTTTAAATCTCGTCCTCGAGATTTGGGTTATGATATTTCTTTTTAGACTTATGTCACATCTTAGTTAATAAAAACAATATTAATATAAATGACATAGGATCAAAATATCTAATTTTGTGAATATGAGTTGTATGATAAGTAGGATTCAATGGTTCAACTGAATTAGTTCAAGAAATTGATGACAAACGAATGAGATGAAATGATATAATTTCCAAAGTGACTAGGTTCAAGCTAAAAGATATATGATCAATATATATATATATATATATATTTAAATTAATGTGAAGAATTTTTAGAATCAATAAAATTCTTTGTCAAAAGAAAGCTTACTTTGATTGGCAACTGAGGAAGACTTTAGAATCGATAGGTTCAAAATGAAATAAAAGCATGAAAAATGATTTGTCAACTATTGAATTATGATATGAGAAAATCAATGTGCTGAGATGAGTGAATTGCAAAGATACACCAAAAGACAATAGAGTTAGTGTATCATTGTTTAGAGTTCCAAGTTGTTTTAATTGTGAAACAATGTGATAGTACACTTTTAGTGACCATATTTTTCATACTATGTCCTAGAGATCGAAATATAATAAGAACAAGTTGTTTTGGCGTGACTAACCATTATATTATATTTGTAAAGCAAATGTTGTAAGACCCTAATTCGTATTTGACTAAAATCGCAGCAGAAAATCGTACCATAAAAATTCCTTTCGTTACAAACACCTTGACGCACTTAAAATCATTTCTAAGGTTAATTCTTTTACAATAATTACGTTTATTATACTCATTTACAATAAGAAGACTTAACCTAGCTTCACTCAGTTACGTACTCAACACTCCCGTACAATTTATCTTATGACTCGATCTTTGATCGCTCCTCTTCAATATGATAATCTGGCTCGAACCACCTACACTCACCAAATACATACAAGACATTAATATGTTATCAATATAAACAATACTTAGCCTTGGTTTATTTCCGTTCCATTATTCCTTTACACTAAACGTTCCTTCTGAGTACTCGCCTCTTATGAGTCTTCGATACTGTACCTGCGTTACCCCTAAAACTCCAGGTACACAATTAACAACGTACAGACTTAATCATACTGAATGACTTACATATATACCTAAACTTCATACATATTATCTCCATACATACATATGTACACACATGCACACGTACCTATTTGCATACATACTCACGCACATACTTGCCAACCTACATGCATACCTACATATAAATACATCTACATCATTATATACATATCTACATATACACATACCAGCACCATTACGTATGCTCATGACATTATACACATATACATCCTTACTTGCACCATACTAAACCCATACATGCCGACTCTCATACATACCATCATATATCCACGCACTTGTTCACAAACTTATAAACATACCTACATACTTATCTACACATGTGCATACCCTCCAATTCATAAAAACGTAAATTTATTAGTCGTACGCAACTTAAAACGCGTTTAAACGAGTTCCCGGGACAAAACAAGACACGAAAACAACTTTCGGCGAAAAACAACCCGTCGCGTCGCGCGACCCCCCGTCGCGTCGCGCGACCCCCCGTCGCGTCGCGCGACGCCCCTGTTTGAGCAGAAAGTTTGCAGCTAGTTGCTGCATATTCCCAGCACGTTCGGATTTTACGGAAACGAGCATAACTCTCTAGTTTTTTATCCGTTTTACCCTATTCTTTTTCCTATACGTCCGTAATTTAATTCTCCATCTAGTGGAGTTAAAATCCAACATCCGACATAATAAAATTTCAGACTTTTTGTAGGTCCCCTTGATGTATGGATCTTTCACAGAATTGTCTTTCCAATCAAGAGTGCGGAATCCTCTTGATCAGAATATCACATAAACAAGTAGAAGAACAGCAATCACTTTCAAACTGGATCTTTATTGATTATCTATCAAAGTGATTACAATCAATCAAGATCCCTAACCACACTAATTTCGTCCAAGCCCTAAGCACTCTCACGAAATTCTCACACAAACTGTTTTTGGCTGATTAACCTAAACCCTAAAGCCTAACCTTGTTTATATAACACAAGGTTGCAACATTAGGCTGGGTTTGCTACATGGGCTAGGCCCAAATCGTTCCCCATCACCCAATGTGGGTTTTGTTTAGCCCAAACTCTATTAACTCACTAATACAAAGCTAAACCCGCTAACTGTTTATCGTTTAACTAATTACAAGATATCCAAAGACCAAATCTAAGCTGTTGTCACAAACATGCACCAACAAACTCCCCCTTGACAATAGCTTCATAAAATAACTTTGTCTTCAGTCATCTTGCAATCTTCATGTAGTCTTGCACTGTCTTTGGTCTTTGGATAGCTTCAGCTTCAATAGCTTCTGTCAGCAACAAACTCCCCCTAAGCTGATGCATCCAATCACCAAATCTTCCAAAACTTTAGCGTTTGAGTAAACTCCAGTTCAGCATTTGTAAAGCAATCTTCAAACTCTTCAACTTTGTCTGCAATGTAGAAAGGAGGTTATACCATGCATCCAATCAAACTCTCATCTTCACAGCAACTTCTCAGCAATATACCGCTTCAATCTGTATACTATAAAACAAACATCTCGAGAAACCATAAGAATTTTTCAACAAAGTTAAATAAATTATTATTTTTCAAGAGATAGTTAAACTGTATCACAGATTAAGCATTTTCAACTTATCACCAACACGCAAAACTTTTTAATCACACACCCTATAACCCGCATGATTTAAAATTTTGAACTCACTATCCAACACCGTCTCCCCCTATCAGTAACAATTCCTCCAAGAATAACAGCTTTCCGTACGTTAAGAATTTTAAACAGAAAAAAAAACACTATTTTTGTATTTTTATATTTTCTGAAAGCAAGTAAATAACAAAAGCAATAAACACTCTATTTTTGTGAGAATCACTGGTAAGAAGAGCATATCAACAAAATCAAACTGTTTTCCACACTATTACATAATTCTTTATTTAATTTTTCTTGAAAAGCAGTCCAAGACGATTACCAGTATGTTTGTCCACTTAAACAAAATGCATGAACATTTCAAGTACCATTACCGTATGATACATTAAGGTAATTTTAATACTGAAATACTAGCGTGTCCCACTTCAGGATATACCCCCGCGATCAAGGTATGCACAGAGATTCATCGTAGTAGGTGAGTATACTGATGTCATCCTTTAAGATATCCTGACAGTGCCTAGGTCTGCATATAATCTGTTTTATCATGTTTTGATTGCTTGTAACACCTCGAAAATTCACGTCCTATAATGTGTTGACACGTGTCATAATGTTTGAACGTGTGAAAGAATGTTCTGAAAGGACTAAAGTTGACAAACATGGAAAGTATGTTAAAATACGAGTTCTAAATGTCAACAGTGAATAAATATATGGTATATTAACCCTACATGATGCTCATACCTTCAAACGAATAAATCATGGATCATACGAAGCTAAAAGTGAGAGATTTCAAACTACAGGGGCTAAATGTGTCAACATGTTTAAGTTATACCTCTGAGTGGCCTTTTAGCGAACCCAAAGCTTTGTAAAGATTAATTATGCTCACTAGAATGCACGATATAAATTTCATAAAGTTTCGTTATCGTATGAGAAAGTTATGATCATATTCGTGTGCTAGGGGTTAAAAGCGTCAACGTTGAAATTTATGACTTTTCAGGTAACCATAAAGTTACCCAAGGACTTAACAAAGTTTGGTTATGTCTTAAGGCCCTTAAAAGTCAAGTTAGAGGGCTCAAAGTGCAAGAAATCATGTTAAGATCAAGTGTAGAAGGATCAGGGACTAAAAGCGTCAAAAAGTGCATAAGTTTGCATTTTCGCGCATAACATACGTTCTGAATACATCTGGTCATCCAAAAATTTATGTAAGCATGACTACATTATATTTTAGTGTTCGCCTTAAGAAAAATCCATTCGTCGCGTCATTTGGTTCGTTTTTCGCGCTTATGCGCATTCCGTCGTAATTAAGCGAACATCGCGTTCGTACGGCCAAACGAACCGACATCCGAGATATTTTTGAACACATTTTAAGTTCCCTATACTTTAAATTCATTTTAGAGCTTTGAAATAGGGTTAACGGGCCTTAAACGTGTCGAAAATGGGCTGAATGCATGACAGGGACCAAAAGTGAAAATCTGCCAAACTTAAGCCTAGCGGTGCGCTACACTTTTAGCGTAGCGGTGCGCTAGCCTATGACAGACCAGATGCAGAGTATGTAACAGCCTGTTTTCAGCTGTTAACCACTTCCTAATCCCTTGCCAAGTGTTGATACCTTATGGTTAGTGGCAATTTAGGCACCACAACTTCCCGACAAGTGTACGGCCTTGATCGTGCCCTCTTCTCCATGAAACGATCCTAACGGTGGACCGTTTACTATAAATACCCAACCCTCCAACCTCAAAACCACTTGAAATCTGATATTTTCTCTAAGTTGGAGTGTTCAAACACTTCATACCTGAGAAATAATTGGAAATCAATCTTGCGGGGACCCTTCGTAAGTATTCTTTCGTTCTTTTATCGCTTTTCAAGTCCGAAAGTCAAACTTTGTTTGACTTTCTGCATTGACCAGTTTATGGTCGATGCGAAGTTCGTTTGAACTTCATAACGTGAGCGTGATCACGATGGTTATAGTCCCTAGTGACTATACCTACTGATTTCCACGTTATCTAGGCTCAGTGACGAGCCGTAGTTTCGGCCAGAATACGTATTCTTGCGTATTTTGTAACCAAACTACTTATGGGTATCAAAACCGTTTGTTTTGATACCAAACTTGTTTTCTAGCTTAGTTAAGCATGTTTTAACATGCTTAGCTCGTCACTTTTAGTTTAGTGCTTATATAGGGTCGTAAAGGTAAGCGATCTAAACAATCGCTTATACTTTCGAACCCGACCCGTTTGGTCGATCATTAGGATCCGACCAAACACATTAAGTGACCTTATGGTCACATCGTTCGAGTAGTTGTATGACAGGTAGTATATATGCCTTAGGTAAATGACCAAAATACCCCTACGGGGCTTAAGTTGAGATTAAACTCGTTTGGGCATAATGGAAGGTATCCTACTGATACCACAACATATTTAAGGCATATTAACTAAGGAAAACCTGTAAATGACTCTTACGGATACCCGTTACGCTTCATGCGCGTTCGGTTCGGTTTATGTAACAAGTTTACATAAAATAGCCGAAACGGGTCAAACCTTATCATTTTTATCTCAAAATCCAGAATGTGTTTAGTTTACCCATATTATACAAGTCTCCAAACTTGTCGGGTCTAAAACACATTCTATTCTGGTCTTCGCTTAATAATGCGTACGAACCGTATCTTCCAGTAAGACTAACCGGTCTAAGCTTAATTAAAGACCCGTTAGCATTCTAATTAATTATTTACACCATCATTCCAGACTAGAGCCTTCCGGTAAATTGTACCTACGCTTACTTAAGTGACTACGGCTGAGTTATTAGATTCTTGCTAATTAAGACAGGAGCTAGCTCAGGTAAATACTCTTAACTTATTTTCCCTATTACGGGCTTGGGATACGGTAATATAAATACCGCATGTTCAGGTATGGGATTCAAAGACCAATGAGTCGGGAAATCCAAATAACCTGTTTTAATTCGTATTGCTTGACTCATGAATTGCAATGGCCACGACCTAAGCACGGGGTGTAGGCATACACCTGACAGATGCCATATGTTTATACCCAATATGGAATTCCCAATAGGGGAATAGTGGTGTGTCGGTTAATCATGAACCGACATAGATTCGGGCCCCACATGTAGAGCAAGTTATGTAAAAACTGATAACATGAAATATAGTTTGTCCCAAGTATACAAGTATAAAAGATTAATTTTGCCTCTGCGCATTTTAATCAAAGTGTCAAAAGGTTTTGTGCCTGGTGCATCTAAATCAATTTTCTTAAACTCTTTTCAAATGAGTCGGTTGAGTGTATTTACCAGTGAAAACTGACGTATTTTCAAAAGTCTAAGTGACAGGTACAAGTACGTAATAGGCTGGAAGCTGCTCAGGACATTAATAAGGAACCTTGCAAGTTCTAGGCGTCTAAAGTCTGTTGAACAAATGATATGTTTTAAGATCCGCCTGTGGATCCTTTACTTTCCGTTGTAATACTGGATATTACTTCATATTCGGAAATGTAATAATATTTATCTTTTGCTTCCGCTGTGCATTTATATATTGTGTTGTTTGACTATTATGTTGCCAACTACGTCACGATACTCCCCACCGGGCCCACCGGTGACACGTGGAAAGTCGGGGTGTGACAGGTTGGTATCAGAGCCAACACTGAGTGAATTAAACACTAGTCTTTTGTGTTTAATCTCAGTTACACAATTGCACATTCTTGAGTCTAGACAAGAACATAGGACAAATTCTAAATCGTTTTTGGAGTCCTTTATTATTTTTCTGATTAAGCTCTTGCATGGGCAAATCAATCTATATTAGAAGTCCCGTTTAGGGCAACCATATACTTGTTTAAATTTTTAAAGGAATGATTATGTTTAAAATATCATTCCTATATTATAAGATCTACCATTATAATAAAATGGCAAAATTTAAAAAGGATAAGACCTAGCCATATGTCACATTAAGACAGGGCCAAGATGGTAGTTCCACAATTAGATTCAGATCCTGGTTAACAGTTCAATTAGGATTGTTCTGCATAATATTAAAAAGAATCTTAAAGGTAAAACCTGGCCTAAATGTCACTGCATACAAGGCCGAGAAGGTAGAACCTATTCAAGAGATTCAATTCCTTATTAAACATGTGAAAGCATATTTACATGCTCGACAAAGTGTGATACGATAAAATCACATAAGTCATTTTTATTAGATTATTCTAAATCCTTATTTATATAATCATCCCATAAGGATGAAGTGCCCACGGGCTATGATTAACGTCCTCTGAAACTAAAGACAGTGGTAGCCTACAACTCCCTGTCAAGAAAAGGTAATGAACCTTGATTCAAACCTTAATGCCTTGATTCTCTGAAATCATGGCTTATGAATTTATACTTGTCTACGTGACTAGGCCTTTTGTGCTATTATTAACTTATAAAGTAGGATTATGATAAAGATCCTGAAAAATTTTATAATTATCAAATTAACTAAAATGTGTATTAAAAACATGGTTAATAAATCGTTAGAACGATAAAACTGTATAAGCTTCCGTATAAACCTTGCCCTATTTTTCTTTTGCTCAGCAATTAAAGCTACATGGCTAGGTCGGAGGAAGGAAACAGTCATCCTTTGGAAAATCGCGATGATGAGAGGATTAATATAACCAGAGGAGAGCTACGTACACTGATTGATTCAGCTGTAACTAAAGCTGTGAAGGAGCAATTCCAGGAGTATAGTGAGACAAATAGTAAAGCCTCATCCGTACCCCACCCTAAATCCATCCCTAAAACTCATTCAGAGCCTAATAACAAGCCGCCCTCTAAGGAGGAACTAAAGAAGAATGATGATCGACATTCATCTAATGAACACAGTGTTCCATCCAAAAAGGTAGTGTTCGATAATGAACCGCGTACCAAGTCCTGTACCTATAAGTACTTTGTGTCCTGCAAACCCCGGGATTTCACTGGGGAAAAGGGGGCAATTGATTGTATGACCTGGTTGGATGAAATGGACACAATTGTCGATATCAGCAGTTGTGCTGAAAGGGATGTAGTGAAGTATGTATCCCAATCGTTCAAAGGAGAGGCACTAGCATGGTGGAAGTCTCTCATTCAAGCTACGGGGAAGATCCCTTTGTACAACATGACTTGGGATCAGTTCAATGCTCTTATCAAAGAAAGTTACTGTCCTCAACATGAAGTTGAGAAAATTGAGACTGAATTCTTGACATTAGTCATGGAGAACTTAGATTGTCAAGCATACCTTACAAGTTTCAATACCAAGTCTCGATTGGTCCCTTATTTGATCACACCGGAACCAAAGCGAATTGCTCGCTTCATTGGGGGTTTAGCCCCAGAAATAAAGGCAAGTGTGAAAGCATCGAGACCTACTACCTTCAGGTCAGCGGCAGAATTGTCGCTATCTCTCACACTTGATGTGGTTAGAAACAAGGCTGCCAAGGCCTCTGAAGATGGGAAGCGTAAAAGGGAGGAGAATAACTCCCAGAATCCTAAGAAGAACAAATCCGAGTTCAACAATGACCAACAGGATTCCGACAAGAAGCCTACATGCAAAACTTGCAAAAGAAGACACTGGGGACAGTGTCGATCAAATCAAAAGATAAAGCAATGTGGCATCTGCAAAAGAACTGGCCATCAGTCCCACGAATGTAGGGACATGAAGAATGCAAGCTGTTTCAGATGTGGCGAAAAGGGCCACATCAGTACTAATTGCCTTGAGGCTGCCAAGGAAGGAGCAGCTAAGTCTGGGAAAGATAAGAAAGAGAACGCCTAAACTAGCGGTTGAATGCCAGAGGCAGTGCATCTCAATAATAACATTAGTTACGTTTTTACCTTTTTGCATCGATTGTATTTGCTTAGTACTTTACGTTAAGGATAATAAACCTTTTAGCAAGCTCTTGATTATATTCATAAGAACTTCAAATATTAAAAGTAAGATGTAATTTACCAATGGAATCGATAATGACCATCTCTCCCCTCCTCGAAGTTAAACCTCTCATAAGAACCTGAAGTATTTTTCCCCGGGAAGGGTACGACAATATATATATTATTTATTTTATTATTTCTCATTATTTTATATCGCCTGCGAATGCCAAACTATGTTTGATAAGAGTATCATATGCGTATTGGCGTATCCTAGTGTGTCCCATAGATTACTTCCATGCCTGATCAGTATGGAGGTTTAATGCATGGAACCCTGAGATATCCCAATGGACATATTGTGCTAAAGTCGACTAGTAGTATTCAAAGAAGGTATCCAATATAAAATGTCCTTATAAGTATCTCTACTTAGGACATCCTTGCATTTGTAAAACGGATGTGTCATTTATCTGACACCCCCATCGATAGATGAACCAAAGTTGGAGAATGCAGACATCCTTAACATCTCTGTGTGTCATATTTATCGTCTCTATAAGTTTTCCCCGCTTACCTCCTGGAAGGCAGGTAGAGTTAAGTTTAATATCCCATTTAAGGCTGCAATATTATGAAATCTCCATGACGGCTAGTACCATCATTGGAAAAACCGGAACCCTAATTAACTAAGCTTTTAAATAGAGGGATCATATAGCCTAACTCGATATTCCGGGAGTTTTGATATTGTTAAATAAGAAAGACGGTTCATTTTGCTTATGCATTATTTACCGCAACCCTAATTAGGCAACAATTAAGAAAAAGCCATCAGCTGCTCTGAATCGTCGATTTATTCGACTAACTACAAGGATCAACCAATCCTTAAAATTAGTTAAGTAGTGGTTGGAATAACCATCTCACCTTAAGGTAAGTATCAAGGCTGCTCCTTTTGAGACCTTGTATAAATGACATGTTAAACGGCTATTGTTAGGACAATAGAGAATTGGTAAGTCCAACTATCAGGATCTGAAAGTTGCCTGGGAAACAACAAATAAGATCATACAAATCCATAGTCGATTGTAAGTTGCCAGTATTCGGCAGAAAATCAAGGATTAATGAAATAGCAAACCTCCTAAATTCTTGTTAAGAAATAAGGTTCAACAATAGATATCACCCTGGAAGGGTGTGCTAAATTGTTAAAAATTATTGGGCTAGTTAAGCTTCGAGAATATAGAATCATTCGAAGGGAATCGAATGTATCAAGATCAAATAGCCTACGAGCCAAGACCTAATTAAGGGGCTTGGTGGAGCGCGCAATGTAACCCGCACTAATGATTTAGCGATGTGTCACCAATAAGTCGAAAAGCGCTATCGCATAATGATATGCAGAACTAAGATAGTGTGAGCCACCTGTGTTGATTAAGGATCGAAAGGATTAGAAGCTCCAAAAAGATACATGTGCCTATTATAAAGGTCAAGTGGGATGCCCGAAGAGGTCCCGAATTCACGTAGGAAGTTGAATCCACGATGAAAGAAAAGTACCCTTACTTATTTCAGTAAATCTCGGGTCGAGATTTCTTTTAAGGGGGTGAGGATGTAACACCTCGAAAATTCACGTCCTATAATGTGTTGACACGTGTCATAATGTTTGAACGTGTGAAAGAATGTTCTGAAAGGACTAAAGTTGACAAACATGGAAAGTATGTTAAAATACGAGTTCTAAATGTCAACAGTGAATAAATATATGGTATATTAACCCTACATGATGCTCATACCTTCAAACGAATAAATCATGGATCATACGAAGCTAAAAGTGAGAGATTTCAAACTACAGGGGCTAAATGTGTCAACATGTTTAAGTTATACCTCTGAGTGGCCTTTTAGCGAACCCAAAGCTTTGTAAAGATTAATTATGCTCACTAGAATGCACGATATAAATTTCATAAAGTTTCGTTATCGTATGAGAAAGTTATGATCATATTCGTGTGCTAGGGGTTAAAAGCGTCAACGTTGAAATTTATGACTTTTCAGGTAACCATAAAGTTACCCAAGGACTTAACAAAGTTTGGTTATGTCTTAAGGCCCTTAAAAGTCAAGTTAGAGGGCTCAAAGTGCAAGAAATCATGTTAAGATCAAGTGTAGAAGGATCAGGGACTAAAAGCGTCAAAAAGTGCATAAGTTTGCATTTTCGCGCATAACATACGTTCTGAATACATCTGGTCATCCAAAAATTTATGTAAGCATGACTACATTATATTTTAGTGTTCGCCTTAAGAAAAATCCATTCGTCGCGTCATTTGGTTCGTTTTTCGCGCTTATGCGCATTCCGTCGTAATTAAGCGAACATCGCGTTCGTACGGCCAAACGAACCGACATCCGAGATATTTTTGAACACATTTTAAGTTCCCTATACTTTAAATTCATTTTAGAGCTTTGAAATAGGGTTAACGGGCCTTAAACGTGTCGAAAATGGGCTGAATGCATGACAGGGACCAAAAGTGAAAATCTGCCAAACTTAAGCCTAGCGGTGCGCTACACTTTTAGCGTAGCGGTGCGCTAGCCTATGACAGACCAGATGCAGAGTATGTAACAGCCTGTTTTCAGCTGTTAACCACTTCCTAATCCCTTGCCAAGTGTTGATACCTTATGGTTAGTGGCAATTTAGGCACCACAACTTCCCGACAAGTGTACGGCCTTGATCGTGCCCTCTTCTCCATGAAACGATCCTAACGGTGGACCGTTTACTATAAATACCCAACCCTCCAACCTCAAAACCACTTGAAATCTGATATTTTCTCTAAGTTGGAGTGTTCAAACACTTCATACCTGAGAAATAATTGGAAATCAATCTTGCGGGGACCCTTCGTAAGTATTCTTTCGTTCTTTTATCGCTTTTCAAGTCCGAAAGTCAAACTTTGTTTGACTTTCTGCATTGACCAGTTTATGGTCGATGCGAAGTTCGTTTGAACTTCATAACGTGAGCGTGATCACGATGGTTATAGTCCCTAGTGACTATACCTACTGATTTCCACGTTATCTAGGCTCAGTGACGAGCCGTAGTTTCGGCCAGAATACGTATTCTTGCGTATTTTGTAACCAAACTACTTATGGGTATCAAAACCGTTTGTTTTGATACCAAACTTGTTTTCTAGCTTAGTTAAGCATGTTTTAACATGCTTAGCTCGTCACTTTTAGTTTAGTGCTTATATAGGGTCGTAAAGGTAAGCGATCTAAACAATCGCTTATACTTTCGAACCCGACCCGTTTGGTCGATCATTAGGATCCGACCAAACACATTAAGTGACCTTATGGTCACATCGTTCGAGTAGTTGTATGACAGGTAGTATATATGCCTTAGGTAAATGACCAAAATACCCCTACGGGGCTTAAGTTGAGATTAAACTCGTTTGGGCATAATGGAAGGTATCCTACTGATACCACAACATATTTAAGGCATATTAACTAAGGAAAACCTGTAAATGACTCTTACGGATACCCGTTACGCTTCATGCGCGTTCGGTTCGGTTTATGTAACAAGTTTACATAAAATAGCCGAAACGGGTCAAACCTTATCATTTTTATCTCAAAATCCAGAATGTGTTTAGTTTACCCATATTATACAAGTCTCCAAACTTGTCGGGTCTAAAACACATTCTATTCTGGTCTTCGCTTAATAATGCGTACGAACCGTATCTTCCAGTAAGACTAACCGGTCTAAGCTTAATTAAAGACCCGTTAGCATTCTAATTAATTATTTACACCATCATTCCAGACTAGAGCCTTCCGGTAAATTGTACCTACGCTTACTTAAGTGACTACGGCTGAGTTATTAGATTCTTGCTAATTAAGACAGGAGCTAGCTCAGGTAAATACTCTTAACTTATTTTCCCTATTACGGGCTTGGGATACGGTAATATAAATACCGCATGTTCAGGTATGGGATTCAAAGACCAAT
Source organism: Helianthus tuberosus (assembly GCA_030545235.1). Classification (NCBI taxonomy): domain Eukaryota; kingdom Viridiplantae; phylum Streptophyta; class Magnoliopsida; order Asterales; family Asteraceae; genus Helianthus; species Helianthus tuberosus. Next base: position 173,968,322 of record CM060351.1, read on the forward strand.
GAGTCGGGAAATCCAAATAACCTGTTTTAATTCGTATTGCTTGACTCATGAATTGCAATGGCCACGACCTAAGCACGGGGTGTAGGCATACACCTGACAGATGCCATATGTTTATACCCAATATGGAATTCCCAATAGGGGAATAGTGGTGTGTCGGTTAATCATGAACCGACATAGATTCGGGCCCCACATGTAGAGCAAGTTATGTAAAAACTGATAACATGAAATATAGTTTGTCCCAAGTATACAAGTATAAAAGATTAATTTTGCCTCTGCGCATTTTAATCAAAGTGTCAAAAGGTTTTGTGCCTGGTGCATCTAAATCAATTTTCTTAAACTCTTTTCAAATGAGTCGGTTGAGTGTATTTACCAGTGAAAACTGACGTATTTTCAAAAGTCTAAGTGACAGGTACAAGTACGTAATAGGCTGGAAGCTGCTCAGGACATTAATAAGGAACCTTGCAAGTTCTAGGCGTCTAAAGTCTGTTGAACAAATGATATGTTTTAAGATCCGCCTGTGGATCCTTTACTTTCCGTTGTAATACTGGATATTACTTCATATTCGGAAATGTAATAATATTTATCTTTTGCTTCCGCTGTGCATTTATATATTGTGTTGTTTGACTATTATGTTGCCAACTACGTCACGATACTCCCCACCGGGCCCACCGGTGACACGTGGAAAGTCGGGGTGTGACATTGCTTAACTATGAACACCCAAATAAATACTAATCAAATCCTGGAAATATAAACAACACACTCTATCATGCAAGTATCTTCCCTACCACATATTTCACAAGTCCAATCCAGATTTCTGAAATCTTAACTGGGAATAGGTTGAGAAGAGAACAGAATAGATCTTTAGCAGAGATGGTATAATATACAGATCAAATGAGTTTTTCTCAGTTTGATATAGGTTTCTTGGGTTTCTTTTGGGCACTTGAGGGCCTCTTTCGGGTGTATTAGATCTATAGCGCGACAACGTACAGCTAAGTCAGCATGTATCTGGATGCAGCAGAAGCTGTCGTTGCCTAGCACCTCCAGGTCAGCATATATCTGGATGCAGCAGAGGAGGTACACGATTTTTTTCAGAGAAGATTTCAGAATCAGATCAAAATTGTGTGTATCGGGACAACATACAGACATTCAAATAGAAATGAGCTAATTCCAAGTGACTTTCTTTCCTGGGGTCATGTACAATTTTAGTTCTGAACAGAAGGACAGCCAAGATATCCCCAGATGAAATAATAGTATAAAGACCCAAAACTTCAGATTTTGGCAATCTATCAACGCAAGATTTAAGGTCATTAAACCATACACCTCTGATGTGTTCCCCACTCATACACAGTGCATTTAGGTTTATATCACTTTGGTAAGTTGATTATTTCATGCTTTTTGCCTACTGGTACATCGTATAATGAAGCTGCTATCACACTTAAGCATTTTAATTTCATTTTCAGTGTGACAGTCTAACTTGCTGATGTACTATCATTTCTTCTTTTTCACACAGTGATAACTCATTTTTGATTTTCTATTTTTTTTATGTTTTTGATTTTTCAATGTTTTTGTATTTTTTATTTTTAAGAAAAGCAGTAAACTATTTACAAAATTCTTATGAAAAACCAGTTATTCAGGATTCCTCATCCCATTGAGTTCAACTAAATGTTCAAAGCGAGCCCTGTCAAAAGCTTTAGTATAAAGATCTGCCTGGTTATCTAGTGTGTCAACTCAGCACTTTGAACTTCAATTTAAATCATTCAATATAAATATATATCAACAATCTCACATCCCCCTTCATGTGCCTAGAGCAACCATTATCAACATAAGTTGATAATCCTCCTTAGCAGCTCCTGCACACACCAACTAAGAAATTAGTTAGATTGGGGGACCCAAGCCTTAATGGTCTTGGGTCGTCCAAATTCACCAACTACTGGAACATCCATCCAATATCCATTACTCCTAACTGGAGTCTTGGATCTCAGACCTGTTGATGGAAATAGGTTTTGATTTCCATAAGGTCTATGGTCTTGAGGGTTCCTATACATATTTGGACTATTTGACCTTTGGAAATTTTGATTTTGGTACCTTGAATTTTGATTCCAAGAAGCTTGATTGTTATAATTTCTAAAGCCATTGTTATAAAAAGTTCGACCACCATTATTCTGGTATCGATTTTGATATTGACTTTGACTTCTGAAATTATTTGAATTTCCATTAAAATTGTTCATTCTAGGTGAACTGCTTCTAGGTCTCTCATATCTGCCTGGTGGAGGTCTAGGCTGAAATCTTTGTTGATTTCTTTGAAAACGAGGAACTTGTGGAGTTCCTTTTTCAGCCTTATCTACACCAACAGCAACATTTTCTGGTTGCTTAGGAGCATATTTCTTTTGAGAATTTGATCCTTTCTCCTCACTATCACCTTTCTTCTCTGGTAATTTTCCTTTCTGTTTTTCACTAAGTTGTGCTTCACTCTTTTTGTTAGGACAGCAACTAGCTACATGTCCTTTGATGTGACACTTGAAGCACGATCTCCTTTTCAAAGACTTCTTAGCTGGAGTCTCTGAGGTAGATCCCTTATCAGATGGTGATGATCCTTTAGATGAACCTTGTTTAGTTTGCTTGGATTCATATTTTTCTTTGTTTTTATTTTTAGCAAACTCTACATTTGATTCATTCTCAATAACAGTTGTTTCATTTTTCATATCACTACCTTGAACAAAATTAATCTTTTTAACAAAATCTTGATTTTTATTCTTAGGCGGTGAATTATTCCTTTTCAAATCATCACTCTCAGATCCATCACCTTGACTTGATGTGGATACGAAACTACTTGGTGTAGATGCCATAAAGTCTGCTAGCTCATCTTCACTAGGCAGGAATGAATAGTTATGACTAAGAGGAGGTGGAACTTCATTAAAGCCCTGGAAGCCCACACTTGTCTTGTCATTACTCTTTTTTAACCCACCCATCATGTGTTTCATTACAAAAGACGAATCTCTGAATTGACTCAATTTCTTTTCAAGTTCAACAATTTTGAGTTGTGCATCTGACAACTCTTTGCATTTTTCAGAAATCTCTTTTGTTTTCTCAGCCATCATGTCATGAGCTAAGTCTATAACTTGAAGTTTTTCATTTAGTTTGCAAGTTAAAGCTTTAATTTCAGCTTCATAACCTCTTATCTTCTTCAAGTATGTAGATTCATTTCTTTTAGCAAAAAAAATTGACTCTTTTATGTTCGACATCTCGCTCACCAGACTTTTGTTTTGTGTTGACAACCTGTCAACCTCACCCTGTAGTTCATTACATCTCAAACATACAGAATTAGATTGTACCTCTTTCTCATGAAATTCTGAGGTTTCATTAGCAACAACCTGTTCATCTTCACTCTCCTTCTCTACTGCAGCATCCACTTTTGCTTCAGCATTCTCCACTTGAGCTTCAGCATTCTCCACTTGAGCTTCAGCATTTTTCACTTCAGATTCAGCATCACTCATAGTAGTTTCAGCCTCATCAACTGGCACTATCTCTGCCATGAATGCCTGAGTGGCACTCTCATTCCCCTGATATCGCTTTTGTAATGCATCCCACACATCCTTTGAATTAGTGTACTTTGTGAAGGTATGCTTGATGCTATCAGGTAAGGACATCTTTATCGCAGCCAAGGCTCTCTTTTCAGCCTCATACATCTTTTTATCATCCTCTTTCATGTTCACATAGTATGTTCTACGTGGTCTGCCCTCATAATCATGTGTAGGGTTTATGTACCCATCTTCAATACATATCCACATACGTGCATCCTGAGATTCAATGAAAGATTTGAAGTTGTCCTTCCATGTAAGATAATTCTCCACCTTCATCATCTTAGGTGCATTCAATTTTGTCATGTTCGACATTTTAACGCAAACAGACTGGTAAAACCACCGTACAAAAATATCTCCGAAAACAGTGGTTACCAAATTACACCTTTAGAATCGTCTCGAAAAGACAAATCCAATGATATATAATGTCAAAAACCCTAATTCGTATTTGACTAAAATCGCAGCGGAAAATCGTACCATAAAAATTCCTTTCGTTACAAACACCTTGACGCACTTAAAATCATTTCTAAGGTTAATTCTTTTACAATAATTACGTTTATTATACTCATTTACAATAAGAAGCCTTAACCTAGCTTCACTCAGTTACGTACTCAACACTCCCGTACAATTTATCTTCTGACTCGATCTTTGATCGTTCCTCTTCAATATGATAATCTGGCTCGAACCACCTGCACTCACCAAATACATACAAGACATTAATATGTTATTAATATAAACAATACTTAGCCTTGGTTTATTTCCGTTCCATTATTCCTTTACATTAAACGTTCCTTCTGAGTACTCGCCTCTTATGAGTCTTCGATACTGTACCTGCGTTACCCCTAAAACTCCAGGTACACAATTAACAACGTACAAACTTAATCATACTGAATGACTTACATATATACCTAAACTTCATACATATTATCTCCATACATACATATGTACACACATGCACACGTACCTATTTGCATACATACTCACGCACATACTTGCCAACCTACATGCATACCTACATATAAATACATCTACATCATTATATACATATCTACATATACACATACCAACACCATTACGTATGCTCATGACATTATACATATATACATCCTTACTTGCACCATACTAAACCCATACATGCCTACTCTCATACATACCATCATATATCCACGCACTTGTTCACAAACTTATAAACATACCTACATACTTATCTACACATGTGCATACCCTCCAATTCATAAAAACGTAAATTTAATTAGTCGTACGTAACTTAAAACGCGTTTAAACGAGTTCCCGGGACAAAACAAGACACGAAAACAACTTTCGGCGAAAAACAACCCGTCGCGTCGCGCGACCCCCCGTCGCGTCGCGCGACGCCCCTGTTTGAGCAGAAAGTTTGCAGCTGGTTGCTGCATATTCCCAGCACGTTCGGATTTTACGGAAACGAGCATAACTCTCTCGTTTATTATCCGTTTTACCCGATTCTTTTTCCTATACGTCTGTAATTTAATTCTCCATCTAGTGGAGTTAAAATCCAACATCCGACATAATAAAATTTCAGACTTTTAACCCTTCGGTTTATTACCCTCTTTCCAAATTTCGACCCGTTCATGCATTTATCAACATAACTTGTTTGTTTGACCATAACTTCTTATGAACCTAATAATATTAGGTACGTCTATCATAAAAGGCTAAATTCTTGGATGTCTTGCCTCCTCTTAATCCATTATCGTTCATATGCTTATTTTGACCCGTTAAGGGTATTTACGCATTTTAAGGTCTATGACTTACAAAGACCATACTTCTCACTTCCATACTTGTCTAAAACATTACACTAATCGAATAACTTGTTTCCTAACTATTTTTAAGATCGTTCGCCCAATATACCAACCAAGGGCGTTTTAGTCAACTTTAATCCCATCATTTACGACGAAGGACTTCAACACATATTAAACTTCCAACATCAAGTTTCATTAATTAAAAATACCATACTACTTAATCGAACTAAGAAATGATTACGGAAATCACTTACCTTATGCGTCCGTGCTCGTATCCGATTCCTCGCGTCTTCTTGACCCGTTAACACCTCATGCTTGAGCCCGTCTCGACGTGATTCCTATACTTTCATTTCATCGAATCGACTATACGGACGACACTAAATACATTTTATCACACACTTGATGTGCGTACCACCTTTTAAACATAACGTACAACTAATTCATGCATACATCTTCTAAATTCATACATAACCCATCAAAACCTACTCTTAATCATCATGTATCATTCACAATTAAACATCGAACATATCATCATCATATTTCCCCTAATTCATCTAACAAGAATTCATCATACCCACATAATACATCAATCTTTAAACAAAACTTTGACATAGGTGGTGATTCTAGTCATTATCTTTACCCTAACTAACGGGTTTCACCTCTAATCATCAAATTAACACAAACCATACATACCCCGTGTTCTATACGATGATTCTAACCCTTGTACATGATTAATTTCATATTAACTCACGGATTTGAACATAACCCACTTCACCCATGATCACAAATCTTAGATTTAAGACATACCTTATGATCCCCTCGTGTTGGTGATCATTAATCCATGCTCCTTCTTGAATTTGAGCGTCGATTCACCATTCAATTTGGTGATTTAGTTGAGTTAGGGTTTGGAGCTCTTGGAGCTCCTGAACATTCGTGAACACACACGAAGTGTGTGTTTGTGTGTGTTGAACTTTCATTTTAATAACTCAACTTCCATCTTGTTCCACTTTAACCCCTCGGGTTTGCCTTTAAAACATAACCGACACTACCTTCATTATTTAATACTTTTTGACCATACCCTTAACTAGGTTAAATAGCCTAGTTATTAATTTCATGACGTGTCATATAGGAACACACGACAAATATTAACATTCAGATTTTGGGGCGTTACAAATGTAATATATATTATTTGTGTCCCTGTCTGAACCGTATCTTACATATCAAATATAAATACTATATATTATTTATTACGCATTTTTACTATATGTAAATGGTTACCACTTTTAAATAAATATTATTTTAGTATTTTACTATACTATGTAGAATAACTTATATTTACTATGTAATATATATTACAAAACACCGCAATGAAGTTATTATATTACAAAATATTTTAGTATTATTATTTGGTAAAAGAAATCACTATTATTTATAGCGTTAAATGAAAGTTGTAAATAAAGGTGTAAAAATATTTATTGTATAAAAGTATTTGTAAAATATTTTGTAAATATATAACACTTAATGGGTCGATTCTATGTGATTACTTATTTTCATTTTGAAACCATATAACGTTGTGAATGTATTTACAAATGTTGTAAATAAGTGAAAACGGGGACTATTCTTATATATTACAATGTTCCTCTAACCCAACGTAGTTGATGACTACCATATTATTCTTATATGGTTATTTTCTTGCCAGAGTGTTATGGTACATAGTTACCACAAAACATGTGATAGACAATTATTTAATTTTTATTCGTCCTTCTAATTCTTGTATTGTTTTATGAAAATATGTCTTCTCCTTACAGTACAAAGTATATATATTTTTATATAAAAATATTTTTATATATATTTAAAATTTACTAAATAAGTATGATGACTTAATTTATATATATTAACTAGTTATTATCATGGTTGGATATTGGTTAGTGCTGCCTTGTTTAAGCATAGGTGATCAGTCCATGCCTAACTAAGGCTAGGCTATCCAATACCTGCCCTTGACAATAACCCTAGTACCTTAAAAATAATACTAATACTACTAATATATTATTACTAATAATAAAATTAATATTAATTGCCAATAATAAATAACTAAACATAAACTTAAATGAGAGTGTACCCCAAACAAAATTTTATACATATATATAAAAATATAAATTCTTCACCTTAATGGTTTAATAAGAATATAGTAATACTATATTGTAAATTAGGTAATCACTTATGTAAGTTTCCATATATAATTAATTTTATATAATGTTTTTCGATTGAAGATGTTAAAGCAATAATTATCACGAAAGGCTCGATTGATACTGAAATATGACAAGAATTTGTGTATCATTATCTTAGCACACGATTTGTGTTAAGATGACTTTTATAGGATAAATCAACAAAGCAAATTTAATATAAATAAATAAATAATTAAATCTGTATATGATATGTACAAACGAGATTAGTGCAAGCTTTAATTTTGTGAAAACGTTAGCACAAGGTGATCGTAATCAAAGAAATGATTCAATGAAGTCAAAGACTAAACAAGCCTATTATGGTTCAATACAAATGAAGTGCTTGTTGGGACTATTTTGAATATGATAGTTGTAATCCATCATATGGGATTTTGAAATGAATATGTAATACGAGCAAGTCAAATAATTTTGAACTTGATTTAAACAAAACAAGTTTTAATAAGAAAGTTCGGACATGGTCACAATAGAAACCATGTATGCCAAAATTAAGTTTTTCAAGAAATTCATTGACTCGATATCAAGGAGTCATTGTTTTGCAAGAATGCGGTTCACAGTGCAAAAAGCGGAATGATATTTGAGTTTGGATAAAATAACAAATTTAGAATGAAGCTCTCCAGTGGTTTTCATAAATCAAACGAACCACATGCGCAACAAACAGTGCATGTGTAACGTGTGGATTTACCAAGAAATAAAATAGATCAATATTTGCTACTATGAAAGAAATCCTCATGGTATGATGACCATTAGGGAAAGTAGAAATGCGAAAATCAACTCATTATATGCAGAAATCAGAATTTCAACGAAAGAAATATATAAACTTTATCTGGAATTTCGTGTGATAACCGTTGTTAAATGACATTACCAGGGAATGTCGAATAGAATGAAATAGGGGAGTTGCAAAAGTATGTGACTTCTTTTGTAGTGCTAATAATTATGACTTTGATTAGACTGTGCACCGATTGTTGTGAAATTTTGTTTCAACGTACCTCAGTGATATTTATGTTGTTTGTAGGATCACGTGGCAAAGTGCTTCTTTTTAATTAGTAATTTTTCTACTGACGGAATTAGCATTGATGTCATCGTGCTTAATTTATATTTTCCAAATGTCTTGTCTAGAAGGTTGTGTGTGATATACTTTGACGTCTGTGGACGTATAATTTTAAGTTTCATGTGTTTTCTTGTGCACTAGCACAACTTTACATGCTTCTTACTTGCGTTAATAGTTTATGGTAACACATTGGAAATTCTTATACTTTTGATGGCATCCCAACTTAAAGGGTTTTTATTTCACGAGTTACGAGGCAGATGATCAAACGAAATAATGTTTGATATCGGAAAAGAGATTCTTAATAAAGAAATCTAGACACATATGCTTGTGCTTTATTCCAAATTAACTTTTGGAATTTCTTATAGATATACATATCTATATATAATCATCTATTTCACATGCTGTAATATACATATCCTCTATAAAGTTTATGTATTTAACAGATTCATAAATCAGATATCAGGTCATGATACTATTTTAGGGAAATTTTGTCACTTGTTTGACATATTATATACCCTGTCTTATCCGGTTCGCGCCGGAGAGGTAACCTCAGTATATTCGGACAAGCTGGAGAGTCTGCTACACCATACCCAGTCTTGCCAGAGAAAATTTTCTATTTCCCATAAATAGTATCTTTTCAAGATTTTAAAAGTGCATCTTTTATTAGGGCTTTTATCCAGAATCAAGGAAATTTGTATTTCCATAACATATCTTTATTCTAGACCAAGTAATATCAATAAGCAAGGATTAATAGCAATTAAATGTTATTGCTTATTTATCGTATCTTGCAATGTTCTAATCACCATTCTTATTGCATACCAATATTCATTACATTATACTTATATAAGTAATTTATCTTGAAGTTTATATTAAGGCAAAATTCTTAAGTTCAAGTTTAAATATCATCCTGAGTGCTACAAGATAATATTAAGTTCATAACTCTCCGTTTAAACTTAGGTATTATTACAACACCTAATTGCTTAAACAAGTGGCTTAACTTGTATTAAGGCATCTTTTCTTAAATTCAAGTCTAAATGCTATCAGGTGTGCTACCAGTTAATAGCAATCTCCTAACTCTTTTATTTAAGTTTAGGTATTATTATTACAACACTTATAGGCTTAAAGCAGTGGCTCTGATACCACCTTCTGTCACGACCCCCGACCCACCCTGGACGGAATCAGGAGCCGCGAACAGCCAAATGGTACCGGTGATTATTTTGAAAAATATTGCAGCGGAAATTTCATCAGGACCGCGAGTTAGGAAAAATATCAGAGTTTAGAAAACACCGGATTTTATTTATTAAATAGATGGGATAAACCCATGTTTTACAAAGGTAGCTTTAATAAGGGATCAACCCAATTTCATAAAACAATATTTCTTAATTTTATTTAATTAATAAAATAAGCCACTTCTTGAAGCCTTTCAGTGCCGTATCCATTTCTTACTCCAATCTACTGTAATTACCTGAAACACATGTTAAAAAGGTTTTGTCAGCAGGAAATACTGGTGAGTTCATTTATTTTGCTTAACACGGCGCATTTGTTATAATTTACAGTATTAAGAGCGATTACAATGTTTCTGATATCAACCAACTACCCACAGTATTTGTCACTCGACCCATTGGCCCTCCTGTTGTCCAATGGTGTCTGTGACTATGGTCATATCACCCCTTGGCCCCGTTGTCCAATGGTGAAGTTTATCAAGTAATGTATACAAAACCCCACATACCGGCTGTAATTTGGTGACTACAAAGACTTAATCCCTGTAATTATAACTTTGAAAATAAACATACTTTTGAAATCAAATTTGATAAAAAGAGAATGACTCACATTATAAGCATGCAGATTCATACGGCAAAGTTTAGTCTACAAATAAGCCTTGATATATTGCAGATTTATACAGGCAGAGCTTAGCCTATTGATTAGCCTTGTAACCTAGTGTACACGAACTAGGTAAGTAACTAATACAGCATTTACGATAACTCACGAGATTAAAACCTTCACAACGAATGACAAAGTGTAATCACTTAAACATCCATCGGATTCACAACGAATGACAGAGTACTCCCCGAGTTCGGGTGGCACTCAAACATCCTGTTGGAATCACGATTAATGACAAAGGATAGCGCTTAAACATTCGGTCGGAAAATTTCAATCGATCGGACATTGAATCGTAGCAGCGATCGAGTTAATAACCGGTATCGTAGCAGCGCCTCGCTAATTTGAGAGTAATATTCGAATTATGGCAGTATAACTTCGTTTTTATGAAATTATTTCGACACCAGAGAACTGCCTGGGACCTAAGCTATTTATAGGTGAATTTAAGGCCTGTCGCGGCCCGCGTAATACCTTAGCAACACCTTACGCGGCCCGCGTGGCCGCCCAGTCTACGCGTAGGTTTGACTAGTCATACGTAGGTGTACCAGATGGGCGACATGTGGCACAGTTGTGCTTATCCGGTCAATCATGGTTTGACGCGGCCCGCGTAAGACCTAACTTGTCTTTTACGCGGCCCGCCTGAAACCCAGAATTTTGTTTTTCTTGCTTTTTAATGTAGGGTAAGGTTTCCGGGGTCCGGGTTTTTACTTATGGGTATTTTTAAGGCAGTTTTGAGAGTCCTTACAAAATGGTTTCTTTTATTATATAGTACTAGCGGTAAGACCCGTGTGCAAACACGGGTCGTTTCTTAGAAAACCATGCATAACACAATTTGATAGAAAGCATAGATAGGTGTATAAATATTGTAATTTTTAGTTTAAGGCTAGTAGTGATACTCATGTGTAATTTTTAGTTTAAGGCTAGGTACTGTTTTCCACCAAGAAATCAAGATTAGAATTAAAATTCATATAAGTTGCATGTGAATCGATGTAATTAAATTACGAATGATGGTAAGTAACTGACAGAACATGATGAAAGGAAATAGCATTAGTATGCAACCACAGTTTGACCAAAGTCAAACCACTGTTTGCAAAAAGAGTCTGTTTGAACAAAGTCTGTTTGACCAAAGTCAAACCACTGTTTTGCAAAACTATGATTCTTAGTGGTTCAAAAGTCTGTTTGACCAAAGTCAAACCACTGTTTGACCAAAGTCAAACCACTGTTTGCAAAAAATGCAACCACTGTTTTCTCCACAAAACACTTTTTAACCCAACAGTGGTTTCAAACATCTGTTTTCATCCATTTGTTGACCAAAGTCAACAGATGTATCAACCACTGTATCAACAGATGTATCAACAACAATGGTTTTAAATTGATGGGCATTAGTTATGAAAAAATAATACAAAATCATATTGAAAAAATAATACAAAATCATATTTGCTTTCATTGTTCTATATTCTATGATCGTAAATTTTGAAACATCTATTGATACAAGATCCTTCATTTTTGAGGTACATCGTTCCATAAATTTTTCATCTTCGTTTCTTAAAATATAAACTTCACCACATGATCCTACAAAAGAAATAATATGAAACTGGTTATGAGAATCATTACTAAATAAGATAATTCTAATGGCTAAGAAATTGACGCACACTCACGCATTAATAAAATAATCTGTAGTAATTATGCCATGTTTGGTGAGATTTTTAGATGGAATAGTTAAATTAGTCTTATCTCCAGATCCATCCCTCATAAGAGTTTGCTCAAAATATAGAAAAGAAGACCTGAGATTAAGTCTATATTTTCATCTATGGCTGCTCAAACACAAGAATCTTGGTTTATTGTTTCATGTCATTAGGTGTAATCATGTGATAAAGGAAATTACAAAATTCAAAAGAAACTAATCATCAATGTATTGTATATAATGTTTTCATAAGGTAGCAGACCTTGAATCGTTACGTCACTTTTCCATTGCTCAAATGCACCATGAAAGGAGCTACTTTCTTCCTCCTGTTTAAATTGAATAGTAATCCCCTTTGAAAAAGTTTTCTCATTCAAACGTTAGAATATCATTAGTCACGGTACACTCATATATGCATAAAGCGCATCATAATAACACAAATTAAAGGTTCAAAATGTCAACTCTTTTCTTATATCTATATGAACAGATATAAGTACCTTGCATAAACGCGATATAGTTCTGTCACAGCCCCTGACCCCACCCTGGGAGCGGGAGCCGTGAACCAGCCAGATAGTATGGGTGTTTATTAATTACGCAGCGGAAAATTTTTCATCAGGATCGTAGTTAGGAAATAATTTCAGAGTTTATAAAACACCGAACTTGTAATATTAAACAAACGGGCTAAAACCCATATTTAATTCAATTGTTTTTATAGGGATAAACCCAAATAAATAAAACATAAATTTCTTCTTTTATTCAGGTATTTATAGCCACTTTATTTAAGCCTTCAGTGCTCCATAGCTGGCTTCTAGCAAATTACCTGAAACACGTTTTGAAAATATTTTATCAGTAATAAATACTGGCGAGTTCATTCCATTTTTATAAATATATTGTTATACTTTACAGCATTAAAGTTTTTATATTTGTTTATAATTACCCAAAACTCAATCAGTATTGGCAGTTCCGATGTGACGGTGGTCATATCACTCATTGGCTAACTTTCGTCAAATGGTATTGCATAGTATATTAAAAGTTAAATATATAATTGATAGATATATCGTTTAAGATATAAATTAAGGTTTATATATATATATTAAAGTTTATAATATATTATTTTAAATATTAATTAAATATAATATTTAAATCTCACGATATATAAAATTCTTAAAAGTAATGCAACTAATCCAATGGTAACTCTCGGGAATAAACATAAAAGAATATATGCATTTATATGTTGTTAAAAGTAAGTGTATAAAAACATATAATATATATTGTTTTAATATACGAAGATTGAGCCAAAGGTATATGACACGAGCCATAGTCATCACTTACTACTTTCATTTCTAATTTAATAATTTAATTTAATTATGTGGTAGTAATTTTTACCAGTGTCAGAAAGCAAAAGGTAAAAACACTATTCAAATCCAAAAATCTAAAAGACCTTTATGAATTAATATATATACAATAGTAGATTATATTTTCTTTAATATAACTAATATATTTTAATAATAATTAATAAAGCTCTATTTTATATACACACCATTTAAATGTATTTCAATCATACATTAAATTTATTAATTATTTAATGTAAAAAAATAATATTAGTTATAGGCTATGGCCACTGGGGCACAATTTCCCCCGTGCTTGTGGTCATGCTACTATTGACTAACTTTTTTTGGCCAATAGTAACGAGGGTCAAGTAATGTATAAAACCTCACATACCGGCAACTATTGCAAAATATAAAAACTTAATCACTGTAAGTAAAACTGATAAACATTTAGGATTTTGAAAAGCATTTATAAATATAACTGTATCACAAAAAAAAAAGGTGATAAAACTGTGAGAAAAGAGAATGGACTCACTTTGTAACTTTAGGGTTCAACTAGAAAGCCTCTTGGTATAATCTTGGGTATAACTCCTGAGCTTTTTTTTAATAAAATATATATAATGCACTCGTGTTAAATATAGTAACCCTAATTCAACCTTATCCCTACGTCACGAGACAGAACCCCAACGAACTTAGTCGGGCAGAGCCTTGACATGCGTTATGGGGCTCCAGATCAATCAGAAAGGGTATCAGTGATCGGGAGTTAAAACACTTAAAACGGGGCAGGGCTTATTATCATTATGGGATCAATAAAATAAAATTATATGTATGAAAAAGAAAGAGGGGGCGACACGCAGTGAAAGGTTTGAGCAACTTCTCAAATTGTAAGTTATCCTATTTATAGGAAAGTTGCTCCAAGATTCGTGGAGTCCACATACAACCTACTCCATACACGTACACAATGGAAATTTGTTCTTATCTAACTTTTTTCCATGCATACGTACACATGTATGCAACTATTTTCAATTGTGATTTTTATTATTTTATTATTTTATTTTTATAATTAATTCAACAGTTTCACTTATTTGGCGCGTATAACTTCTAAAATATGACGTTTTATAAATCAATGAATATGTCATTAGAACGACAATATTTGTATCTACATTTTGAACCAAGTTTCATTAAAAACAGAGTAGGTTCAAATATAATGTATTTTTATAATTTAATTATTAAACGGTTCTGTTATGGGTCATTTTCTTTGCATACATATCCTGACCAATATCCTGCCTTTGTTTGTTTATTTGTGACCAGGATGCTGGAAGAGGATATTGCTAACATCTTGGGCGATATCCTGAGGTTTATTGAATTAACCACGTGCAGGTTAAGGGCTGAGACTTGCTAACGGTCAAGTGGACTTCTCCTCCTCAAGACTCGGACGAGTTTGTTGAAGGAGAGACGTTGAGCCCGAAAGACCAGGTCTACAACGTTCGATGAAGGAATATTCGGTGGATCCCGGAAGTTTAGGATAGTTTGTTACATTATCTTTACTATAAATAGATGGGGGCGGATCAGTTTAAGGCACACAATTTTTCACTAACACTCTCGAACACTTTCACTCTCTAGCTCGTTGCAAACACCACACTTGTATTCAAATTTCATTGTAACACATAGTCGATCCGCACCACATCCTGCACTGTATCCTGACGTTTGAAGTAATAAGAAGAACAAGGCAGCTGCGATTGTCAGCTCCCGAGGTTTTATGCCGGCGATCTAGATTGATCAAGGGCTTTCCTCGTACATCTCGTGTCGTTTACTTTACTTTTGCTCATAGTTTGATCGTAGATACAGCTCAATATCCCGAGCCGTATCCTGAATACTGATTTTCTAAATAACTAAACAAGAATATTTTTCACACACATTTCTAGCACACTACCTCACTTAACTAATTTGATCACTAAATTGCTTAGGTAATTTTTGACCAAAACAATTTGGCGCCCACCGTGGGGCAAGTGGTGCTCTCTTTACTAAAATTTTTTGTGAAATCGCTAATCGGCTTTCTATTTTCAAAACTTTTTGCCACATTGTCCATAATGGCCTCAAGATCAAACATGAGTTCCTCTACTGTGTCTGCTATGACTTCTGCTACTACTGGTTCGGTGCTTCCACCACCTCCTCCAAGGATGCCAGCCTTTTCACGACCTCAGGATATTATCCCTACTCGCAGTGTTCAGGAATCTGCTCCTGTTCTAGCTTCTAATGATGAAATTATCACTTTATTTGGAAGTGTGCAGGAACAAATGAGGCAGCAACAGGAAACAAACCAAATGCTTTTAAGGGAAATACAACTCCTGAAGTCTGGCTCGAGCAGATCTGCTGATGATATTGTCACTCCATTACATCCCAGAACCTTGAACTTCAGTTCAGCTGTGTATACTGAGGATAACAGGGGGAATATTGTGCCCAGCCTTCCTCAGAATCATACTCCTAAAATACCCTCCTCGGTCAGGATGTCAACCATGAGGAGCTCAGGATATGCTTCAGGATATGGGCAAAATCCTCCAACGGGTAACGTGTCAAATAATAATAATACTCATGCTACTAACAATAGTGGATCTTTGCAGGATACAGGTGTAACATCAGCACTTACTAGGGAACTTCAGAAGTTGAAGGACATGATATCTAGTGTACCTGGGGTGGTCCAGCCGATCCCGGAAGTATCCCAAGACAGCCACAAGATATCTCGTTTTGCATATCCTATCTGTGATTGTTTTGGTCAAAAATTACCGAAGTAATTAAGTGATCAAATTAGTTTAGTGAGGTAGTGTGCTAGAAAGTGTATTGAAAATATACTTGTTAAGTTATTTGGAAAAACAGTATTCAGGATACGGCTCAAGATGTAGAGCTGTATCTATGATCAAACAATGAGCAAAAATAAAGTAAACGACACGAGATGTACGAGGAAAGCCCTTGATCAATCTAGATCGCCGGCATAAAACCTCGGGAGCTGACAATCGCAGCTGCCTTGTTCTTCAATTGCTTCAAAAATCAGGATACAGTGCGAGATGTGGTACGGATCGACTAAGTGTTACAATGAAGATGAAATACAAGTGTGGTGTTTGCAATTAGCTAGAGAGTGAAAGTGTTCGAGAGTGTAAGTGTGAAATGTTGTGTTCTAAGCTGATCCGACCTCATCTATTTATAGTAAAGATAAAATAACTAACTACCCTAAACTTGCGGGATCCACCGAATATTCCTTCTTGGAACGTTGTAGACCTGGTCTTTCGGGCTCAACGTCTCTTTCTCAACAAATTCGTCCGAGTCTTGAGGAGAAGAAGTCCTCTTGACCATTAGCAAGCCTCAGCCCTTAACCTGCACGTGGTTAATTCAATAAGCCTCAGGATATCGCCCAAGATGTTAGCAATATCCTCTTCCAGCATCCTGATCACAAATAAACAAACAAAGGCAGGATATTGGTCAAGATACGTATGTTAAGAAAATGACCCCTAACAATTGTCCCCAAATATATCAGTTGGGATACCAATCCAACGGATATATTTCAAAAATCTTATCCCACAACTCAAGGCATTTAAAATGAAGCGACGGTCAAGATCACATCATAACTTCCAACGCGTTTTTTACTCCATGGAGATCCACGATGCCCCTATATCTTCTCTTTTCTTGTTTGAAAAGCAGATATCTTCAACAGACCCTTCAGGTAAATCTCCATTTTTGATTTTTCTTCCTGTCAATTTACTTCATCTTTCTAGCAATGGCCGCCGAGACCTTCACCCAGCAGAATCTTCTCAAAAATCCCGAGAAGGAGATCTGCGCTTTTGACAACGCAGATATTGCAGCTTTAAGAGCCTCCGGCGCTTTCCCTGACAGCACAGTCTTTAGGCCATTTGATCGGTCAATCCGATCGGATGTTTCTTCTACCGAATGGATCTGTTTTCCAGCATATCCTTTTTCACTAGGTCTTCGATACCCTTTTCCTGAATTCATGATGCAATTCTTTCGTATTACTGGCATCTCTTTTGCTCAAACCATGCCCATGGTTTGGAGAGTACTAATTGTACTCAACCAAATAAAAAACCTCCATTGTTCTGACCTCCGCATCGAGGATCTACCTATTGCTTATCGCCTCCGATCCCACGGCTCTAGCCGGTTCTTGCTTTTTTCAACCTCCAGCAAACCCCTGATTCTCAAAGCCACCAAAAACGAAGACGGATGGCAACGCAAATTCTTCTTTGTCAAACGAGATTCCATTGCTGAGGGTGCCAACCTTCCGGTGGAGTGGTTAACCACCGGTAGGATCATAAATATCCTTATAGACGATTTAATTGTTATCCTCTATTAATATTCTTCTTTTTGACCTTTATGCAGTGAACTTTAAGGAAGTTGCTCCTCCTACCGCTGAGTCAGAAGAGAGAATCAATACCGTTTACCGGTTACCTACAATAGACAGGACTTTTACCACACACGTTCCGAGTTCAAGTCAATACTCATCATCCGAGATGTCTGGTAAGAATTCCTTTCAAAATAATTAGTCAAAACAATATAATGATAAAGAGTAAAACTTCTCCCTTTACGCAGCACCAGCTAAGATCCCTGAAGTCTTCGATCTCGACGAACTGGATAGCTATTCTGACCAGATCCAAGTCAAGAAAGAACCTGGCTCTAAGACCACTGCTACATCCAAACCCAGCAGCTCCAAAGCCATCATCATTCCTAAACCTTCACCGGCTACCAAACCTCGGAGTTCAAGTTCTCGCAAAAGGAAAGAACCCGATTCCCCTGTCGTTTCTGACACCTTTCCTTATGAAAAGCATGGATTCATTGAAGCCAGTGGTTTTATGACTTCTTTTCTCAACCAGGTTAGTATCTTTATATCATATCCTGCAATTTAGACTATTTTCAAAGACTTAATAATATTGATCCCTGTCCTTTTACCTTTGTAGGGTCTTGAGCGTTTGGTTCACTTATATCAAGAATCCTGCAAGCTTAACAAAACACTTGAATCTAAGCTAAAGGAAGCAGAGATCACAATCTCTGACCAAGGTATGATCGCGGCCGCCAAGTCTCGTCATTACGAGGAGAAATACAAAGCTATGACCCAGGAACACCAAGTTGCTCTCAACAAAGCTACTCTTCAAGCCCAGGCCGATCTGGAAGCTGCCCATGTGCAGTACGAACGGGATATGGTCAGTTACCGAGAAAGCCTCAAAAGTTCCGTCGTCATTTCTCTTCTCCAGGCTAGGTTGAAGATGGCTCATGAAGCCAAAACATTAGGCTTTGAATGCCCTTCTTGGGACGTTGGTGCTTGGGAGACCAAGCTGAAGAATCTTGGCGGTACCTCTTCCAAATCAACCGTCGATGAACCTTCTAAAGCAGCTGAAAAGGCAACCGATGCTGAGAAAAATGCTGAGACGGGTCCCAAGATGGATGTCGCTGAAACCGCTATGGACCAAGAAGGCAACACCCCCTAGAGCTTATTTTCTTTAAATCATTCGAACAATTTTACGTTTTTATGAACAATTTTTATTTCTATATCTAAACAATTTGATAGCCGAAGGTGGATAGGTCCTGGGTTTCAGGATGAAACCTTCGGTTATCAACCAGTATTGATTGCATCAAGAATAATTTCATCTTTTGACTCATTTTCTGTTACCTTGCATTGTTTAGTGTAAGTCTTGGCTTTGTAAAAATTTCATACTGTTATTTTACAAAATATCCTGACCAGTATGCTCAGAAACATACTGCAGAAGCCTTTTATTAAATAGATCTTCCAGACGTTCCTTTAACTTTATAAAAATTTCTTTAGAAAGTAAAAAACAGTTTATCTCTTCAAAACCAAGTTTTGATGATGATCAAAGTTCCAAGCCAATACTAGTTTCAAACATCCTAATCAAATATCCTTAAAAGGACTTTGAGGATATATGTCAGGATACTTAACATAATGTTACTAAAAACTTAAATGAGGCTTACAAAGGAAAGATCATACCAGACATAGGATATAAACCTATTACCGAACTTCAATCCCTTTGCAACTCTTCCAATGAAGATGTCCCCAGTGCAAGGTACTTAGTGCATTAGTCGCAAACTTCATTCTTTTAGCTTTACACCACCATCTTGGCAGGGATGTCCCCTGTGTACAATGTCTTCAAGTATCTTAGAAATCTACTTAATGTCAGTTTCCATGGCATAAGCAATTTTTCACGTCCCGAGGGTATAACCCAAGGATGTACTGGAGATAAATCCTTTGTATCCTGGGGAAAATCCCAATTTTTCATGCGCTACAGGCGGGAGTGTATAAACTCCAAGACTTAGAAAGGTGAAAACCTTTAAACCTTAGAGAGTATGAAAATACCCTTTCGTGAGAGAGGGTGATCAATCCTCATATACCGTTAGGATTCAGGATATAGCCAATAGTGACGAAATTGTCAGCCACTTTTACATGGACTGGTCCCGCCACCTTGAACTATCCCTGAAAAACTTGCTCTCCAGGCGGGGTGTTTAAACCCAATTCGGAAGAAAGGTGAATACCTTTAAACCTGTGAAGGGATCAGTATCCCTTAAACGTGAGAGAGGGGGCCAATCCTCTAGTCTTTCGAGTTATCCTGAGCACATATCCTGGAGCTATATCCTGAAACATATCTTGCAAAACAATTGTAAACTAAGGTGGGTGTTAGCTTAGCTAACACCCCTCGGATGATTAAGTCAGTATTGAGTTACAAAGAACAAATTAAACCAAACATATTTAAAAGAAGTAGAATTCATACCATCTTGAGTTAGAAATTAAATTCTAGACTCACTTGAAATAGAGCTTAAGGTGTATAGCATTCCAAGACCTCGGTAGCATATCCCCCTCCATATTCTTGAGTCTATATGCTCCTTTCCCTGCTTCTGATTCAACTTCATATGGTCCTTCCCATTTTGGAGCTAACTTACCATCGGCAGGATTAGTAGTATTTTGGAAAGCCTTTCTTAACACCCAATCTCCAACCTTAAATCTTCTGGTTCTAATATTCTTGTTATATGCCCTGGATATTCTCTGTTGATATGCTACCATCCTTAGCCTTGCCGCATCTCTCTTTTCATCTATAGTGTCTAAATCCTGACTCAAGGCTTCAGGATTCTTCTCAGGATCACTTAAGACAGATCTTGCAGTAGGTATCGTCATTTCCGTTGGAATCATTGCTTCTGCTCCAAACACCAAGGAAAACGGGGTTTGGCCTGTTGCATTCTTTACCGTTGTCCTATCAGCCCATAAAACAAAGGGTAATTCTTCTGCCCATCTTCCTTTTTTGGCTCCAAGCCTTTTCTTTAAGTTATTGACAATTATCTTGTTTGAGGATTCTGCTTGTCCATTTGCTTGAGGATGTACCGGAGTAGACGTAATCATTTTGATTCCCCAACTCTTGCAAAAGTCTGTAGTCCTCTTACTTATGAACTGAGAACCATTGTCGCAAATTATCTCGGCTGGTACTCCGAATCTGGTCAGGATATTTCTCTTGATAAAGGATACTACTTCTTGGTCTCTTACTTGAACGAATGCTTCTGCTTCAACCCATTTAGAGAAATAATCCGTCATTGCTAGCATAAAGACTTTTCCTCCCGGAGCTTTTGGTAGCTTTCCCACTATATCCATACCCCACTTCATAAATGGCCAAGGGGAAACAATAGGATATAATGGTTCAGCCGGTTGATGCAGTATGTTACTATGTCTTTGACATGCGTCACATCTTCGAGCATGTTCAGCTGCATCCTTCCTCATTGTTGGCCAATAATATCCTGTCCTTAATACTTTTGAGAATAACGATCTGCCCCCAGCATGGTTACCACAATCCCCTTCATGTATATCCTGAAGTACTTCTTTGGCTTCAGGATCCTCCAAGCATCTCAAATACGGTCCTGCAAGAGATTTCTTGTATAGAATATTATTTATAATAGTGAATCGTGATACCTTCATCCTAAATGCCTTAGGATTTTCATTTCCAGGGATGTGTCCTTCTTTGAGATATCTCATGATTGGAGCCGTCCAGGATTTAGGATCCTCCTCAAGATGTTCTGCTCCAGGATTCTGTATACTAGCTACTTCTTTATCCTGAGGATTCGTTGCAGGATATAAGACATGTAATATTGGTATTTGCGTCCCTTCAGGTATCCTGATCGATGATCCCAAATTTGCTAGGGCATCCGCTTCAGCATTATCCTCCCTTGGTACCTGTTCAAGTATAAAAACATCGAAATATCCTGCTAATTTTTTGAGAATATCGAGATATTCGATTAATTTCTCTCCCTTAACTGCATAGGATCCATTAAAATGGTTAGTAATTAACAAAGAGTCAACATATACTTGCAAATTTTTGATACTCATACTCTTAGCCAATTCTAATCCTGCAATTAAAGCCTCATACTCTGCTTCATTATTAGTAGCAGGAAATTCACACCTAATAGCCTGGGGTAATATGTCCCCCTGTGGCGATTTTAGTAGTATTCCTAATCCTATTCCTCTTACATTAGATGCACCGTCAGTATATAATGTCCAGGATCCTGAGGTTTCTCCTAACTGTTGAACTTCTAGGTCTACCTCGTCCTGAATGTCACTACTAAAGTCAGCCACAAAGTCAGCTAAAGCCTGAGATTTTATGGCACTTCTAGGTTCATATACTAAATCATAAGCACTCAACTTTACTAACCACTTGGCCATCCTGCCTGACATCTCTGGTTTCCTAAGCACATTTTTGACAGGATAATTTGTTTTAACATGTATCCTATGTGTCTCGAAATAATGCCTAAGTTTCGTTGATGCCATGACTAGAGCTAATATCAATTTTTCTAAATGAGAATACCTAGTTTCAGCATCTAACAAACTTTTACTAACATAATAAACAGGATACTGCTGACCTTCATGGTCTTTTATAAGAACGGCACTTACAGCATTCCCTGACACAGCAAGGTACAGGGATAGTGGTTCACCATTTTCGGGCTTCATCAATAGAGGTGCGGTTGAAAGATACCGTTTCAAATCCTGCAGGGCTGCTTCATGCTTTTCCCCCCATTCGAATCTTTTGTTCTTCTTTAGGATATCATAGAAGTCTTTGCATTTTTCTGAGGATCTTGAGATAAATCTGTTTAGAGCTGCTACCCGGCCTGTTAATCTTTGTACGTCCTTCATATTTGAGGGTGATTTTATGTCTAGGATAGCTTTGATCTGCTCTGGGCTTGCTTCTATCCCCCTTTTTGTCACCATATATCCAAGAAACTTCCCTGCCCCCACTCCAAAATGGCATTTAGCAGGATTTAGCTTCATGTTGTAGTGATCCAGGATATCAAATGCTCCCTTGATATCCTGGAGGTGATCCTCAGACTTTTTAGATTTCACCACCATGTCATCGATATATACCTCCATGGTGTCCCCCAGTTTGTCTTTGAACATCATGTTCACCAATCTTTGGTATGTTGCACCTACATTTTTCAAACCAAAAGGCATAGTTGTATAACAATAAATACCTGTTGGTGTCATGAAGGCGGTATCCTCCTGGTCAGAAGGCTCCATTTGGATCTGTTGAAATCCTGAGGATGCGTCCATGAAGGTCAGCATTTCATGCCCGGCAGTGGCATCTACCATTGCATCAATATGGGGAAGAGGAAATGGGTCTTTAGGACAAGCTTTGTTCAAGTCTGTGTAGTCTACACAAACTCTCCATTTCCCATTCTTCTTCTGTACTACAACCACGTTTGCTAGCCACCTTGGGAACTTAACCTCTCTGATCATTCTTGGCTTTAATAATCTTTCAACTTCCTCCTGGATAATCGTGTTCCGCTCAGGAGCAAACTTCCTTCTTTTTTGTTGCACAGGCTTGAATGACTTATCAATTCCAAGCTTGTGAGTGATAATATCTTTGGATATGCCTGTCATATCCTCATGCTTCCATGCAAACGTCGACATCCTGCATTTTAAAAAGTTAATTAACTGCTCTTCAATATCCTGAGGGATATTGGTTCCCACGAGCACCGAAATATCGGGATTATCCTGGTCTAGGATAATTTTCTTCACATCCTGCTCCGGATCCTCCACGATATCCTGGGCCCGCGTCTTTAATTGCTATGCTGCACTAGGTTTGGTTGAGGATTTCATTGAGGATGGGTAGCATTCCTTTGCCTCCTACTGATCGCTATCAACTTTAACAACTCCCCAGGGGGTAGGTATCTTGATGCATTGGTGATATGTTGATGGCACGGCCTTCATATCGTGAATCCACGGTCTTCCCAGTATAATGTTATAGCAGGATAGAGAGTCCATCACACAGAAACGCTGTATCGAGTTGACTCCTTCAACGTACACCGGCAACTTTATCTCCCCCACTGTGTTTCTGGCCTCTCCACTAAACCCAACAAGCACGGTAGACTTCGAAGTGATATCCATTGGAGATACATTCATTCTTTTAAGTGTCTCTAGTTGGATTATGTTGACGGATCTGCCATTATCAACCAATATCCTGCGTACAAAATGGTTAGCCACATATAACGTTATTACCAGAGCATCATGGTGAGGATCCTGGACAGTATCCCTGTCATCTGCATCAAAAGTGATCACTTTGTCAGTCGTGAGGGTAGTCATCCTGACAGGTCTGTCTCCCCTTTCGGCCTTAGCTTCCTTTGCATGTCTCTTTGCTGCCGAATACGAGGTCCCACAAATGTCGGATCCCCCCGAAATGAAGTTGATTATCTTGGCATCCGCGGGAGGTGATGCTGCTCGTTCAGGATCCTTCTCAGTATCCTGACCCTTATTCTTCTTTTTTCCTAAGAGATCTTTCAGATATCCCTTGCTTAGAAGATAGCTTATTTCTTTCCTTAGAGCAATGCAATCCTCAGTCATGTGTCCGAAATCTTCGTGGAAAGCACACCATTTTGACTTATCTTTCCAGTCAGCCTTTTGTTGATTCTTTCGAGGCCACCTAGCCTTGTCCCCTAGACCCTGCATAGCATACATCAATTCAGGAATATTAACAGAAAAGCAATATTCAGACAACTCAGGATACTCTTCAGGATCCTCATCTTCGACAGCATTCACTCTCTTGTTTTCATTTCTACCATATGGCTTAGGCCGATATGACTTAAATGAGGATTCTGACTTCCTATTAGTCGATTCATAAGTGTTGGATGAGTTCATGCTTTCTTGCATCTTCTTGTCATCTTCCAGACGGATATATCTCAAAGCCCTGTTACGAGCTTCGTCGAGATTCCTGCAGGGATTCATTACAAGATCCTGATAAAACTGAGAATCCTTTTGTAATCCCATCTTGAAAGCTTGCACAGCTGTTGCAACATCAAGATGTGGGATATCCAAGGATTCTCGACTAAATTTGTTCACATAATCCCTCAAGGATTCCTGAGGCCCTTGAGTTATCCTGTAAAGATCACTGGTTAGTTTCTCAAAACTCCGACTACAAGAAAATTGACTGTTAAATAAATTAACCAAATGAGCAAATGAAGTAATTGAGTGAGGAGGAACGTTTAACAGCCATTTTAAGGCTGATCCTGTTAGAGTAGAACCAAATCCCTTGCACAAGCACGCTTCCTTGAGCTCCGGAGGGATAGGGTTAATCTCCATTCTTTCCCTATACTGGGCAATATGCTCCTCAGGATCCGTAGTCCCATCATAAAGCTTCATGTTGGGGGTTTGGAATCTCTTTGGGATCTCAGCATCACAGATAGGATACGCGAAACGAGATATCTTGTGGCTGTCTTGAGACACTTCCGGGATCGGTTGGACCACCCCAGGTACACTAGATATCATGTCCTTTAACTTCTGAAGTTCCCTGGTAAGTGCTGATGTCACACCTGTATCCTGCAAAGATCCACCACTGTTAGCAGCATGAGTATTATTATTATTATTAGACACGTTACCAGTTGGAGGATTCTGCCCATATCCTGAAGCATATCCTGAGCTCCTTATGGTTGACATCCTAATCGAGGAGGGTATTTCAGGAGTATGATTCTGAGGAAGACTGGGCACGATATTCCCCCTATTATCCTCGGTATATACAGCTGAACTAAAGTTCAACGCTCTGGGGTGTAACGGAGTGACATTGTCCTCGGCAGATCTGCTCGAGCCAGCCTTCAGGAGTTGTATTTCCCTCAAAAGCATTTGGTTTGTTTCCTGTTGCTGCCTCATTTGTTCCTGCACACTTCCAAATAAGGTTAAAATTTCATCATTAGAAGCTAAAACGGGAGCAGATCCCTGGACACTCCTAGTTGGGATAACATCTTGAGATTGTGTAGAGGCTGGCATCCTTGGAGGAGGTGGTGGAAGCACCGAACCGGTGGTAGCAGAAGTCATAGCAGACACAGTAGAGGAACTCATGTTTGATCTTGAGGCCATTATGGAAAATGTGGCAAAAAGTTTTGAAAATAGAAAACCGATTAGCGATTTGACAAAAAATTTTAGTAAAGAGAGCACCACTTGCCCCACGGTGGGTGCCAAATTGTTTTGGTCAAAAATTACCGAAGTAATTAAGTGATCAAATTAGTTTAGTGAGGTAGTGTGCTAGAAAATGTATTGAAAATATACTTGTTAAGTTATTTGGAAAAACAGTATTCAGGATACGGCTCAAGATGTAGAGCTGTATCTATGATCAAACAATGAGCAAAAATAAAGTAAACGACACGAGATGTACGAGGAAAGCCCTTGATCAATCTAGATCGCCGGCATAAAACCTCGGGAGCTGACAATCGCAGCTGCCTTGTTCTTCAATTGCTTCAAAAATCAGGATACAGTGCGAGATGTGGTACGGATCGACTAAGTGTTACAATGAAGATGAAATACAAGTGTGGTGTTTGCAATTAGCTAGAGAGTGAAAGTGTTCGAGAGTGTAAGTGTGAAATGTTGTGTTCTAAGCTGATCCGACCTCATCTATTTATAGTAAAGATAAAATAACTAACTACCCTAAACTTGCGGGATCCACCGAATATTCCTTCTTGGAACGTTGTAGACCTGGTCTTTCGGGCTCAACGTCTCTTTCTCAACAAATTCGTCCGAGTCTTGAGGAGAAGAAGTCCTCTTGACCGTTAGCAAGCCTCAGCCCTTAACCTGCACGTGGTTAATTCAATAAGCCTCAGGATATCGCCCAAGATGTTAGCAATATCCTCTTCCAGCATCCTGATCACAAATAAACAAACAAAGGCAGGATATTGGTCAAGATACGTATGTTAAGAAAATGACCCCTAACAGTGATGCTGAGATCCCAAAGAGATTCCAAACCCCCAACATGAAGCTTTATGATGGGACTACGGATCCTGAAGAGCATATTGCTCAGTATAGGGAAAGAATGGAGATTAACCCTATCCCTCCGGAGCTCAAGGAAGCATGCTTGTGCAAGGGATTTGGTTCTACTCTAACAGGATCAGCCTTAAAATGGTTGTTAAACATTCCTCCTCACTCAATTACTTCGTTTGCTCATTTGGTTAATTTATTTAACAGTCAATTTTCTTGCAGTCGGAGTTTTGAGAAACTAACCAGTGATCTTTACAGGATAACTCAAGGGCCTCAGGAATCCTTGAGGGATTATGTGAACAAATTCAGTCGAGAATCCTTGGATATCCCACATCTTGATGTTACAACAGCTGTGCAAGCTTTTAAGATGGGATTACAAAAGGATTCTCAGTTTTATCAGGATCTTGTAATGAATCCCTGCAGGAATCTCGACGAAGCTCGTAACAGGGCTTTGAGATATATCCGTCTGGAAGATGACAGGAAGATGCAAGAAAGGATGAACTCATCTAACACTTATGAGTCAACTAACAGGAAGTCAGAATCCTCATTCAAGTCATATCGGCCTAAGCCATATGGTAGAAATGAAAACAAGAGGGTGAATGATGTCGAAGATGAGGATCCTGAAGAGTATCCTGAGTTGTCTGAATATTGCTTTTCTGTTAACATTCCTGAACTAATGTATGCCATGCAGGGTCTAGGAGACAAGGCTAGGTGGCCTCGAAAGAATCAACAAAAGGCTGACTGGAAAGATAAGTCAAAATGGTGTGCTTTCCACGAAGATTTCGGACATGTAACTGAGGATTGCATTGCTCTAAGGAAAGAAATAAGCTATCTTCTAAGCAAGGGATATCTGAAAGATCTCTTAGGAAGAAAGAAGAATAAGGGTCAGGATACTGAGAAGGATCCTGAACGAGCAGCATCACCTCCTGCGGATGCCAAGATAATCAACTTCATTTCGGGAGGATCCGACATTTGTGGAACTTCGTATTCAGCAGCAAAGAGACATGCAAAAGAAGCTAAGGCCGAAAGGGGAGACAAACCTGTCAGGATGACTACCCTCACAACTGACAAAGTGATCACTTTTGATGCTGATGATAGGGATACTGTCCAGGATCCTCACCATGATGCTCTGGTAATAACGTTATATGTGGCTAACCATTTTGTACGCAGGATATTAGTTGATAATGGCATCTCCGTCAACATAATCCAACTAGAAACTTTGAAGAGAATGAATGTATCTCCAATGGATATCACTTCAAAGTCTACCGTGCTTGTTGGGTTCAGTGGAGAGGCTAGAAACACAGTGGGAGAGATAAAGTTGCCAGTATACGTTGAAGGAGTCAACTCGATACAACGTTTCTGTGTGATGGATTCTCTCTCCTGCTACAACATCATACTGGGAAGACCGTGGATTCACGATATGAAGGCTGTGCCATCAACATATCACCAATGCATCAAGATACCTACACCTTGGGGAGTTGTCAAAGTCGATAGTGATCAGCAGGAGGCGAAAGAATGCTACTCATCCTCGATGAAATCCTCAACCAAACCTAGTGCAGCATAGCAATTAAAGACACGGGCCCAGGATATCGTGGAGGATCCGGAGCAGGATGTGAAGAAAATTATCCTGGACCAGGATAATCCCGATATTTCGGTGCTCGTAGGGACCAATATCCCTCAGGATATTGAAGAACAATTAATTAACTTTTTGAAATGCAGGATGTCAACGTTTGCATGGAAGCATGAGGATATGACAGGCATATCCAAAGATATAATCACTCACAAGCTTGGAATTGATAAATCATTCAAGCCTGTGCAGCAAAAAAGAAGGAAGTTTACTTCTGAGCGGAACACGATTATCCAGGAGGAAGTTGAGAGATTATTGAAGTCCAGGATGATCAGAGAGGTTAAGTTCCCAAGGTGGCTAGCAAACGTGGTTGTAGTACAGAAGAAAAATGGGAAATGGAGAGTTTGTGTGGACTACACAGACTTGAACAAAGCTTGTCCTAAAGACCCATTTCCTCTTCCCCACATTGATGCAATGGTAGATGCCACTGCCGGGCATGAAATGCTGACCTTCATGGACGCATCCTCAGGATTTCAACAGATCCAAATGGAGCCTTCTGACCAGGAGGATACTGCCTTCATGACACCAACAGGTATTTATTGTTATACAGCTATGCCTTTTGGTTTGAAAAATGCAGGTGCAACATACCAAAGATTGGTAAACATGATGTTCAAAGACAAACTGGGGGACACCATGGAGGTATATATCGATGATATGGTGGTGAAATCTAAAAAGGCTGAGGATCACCTCCAGGATATCAAGGGAGCATTTGATATCCTGGATCGATACAACATGAAGTTGAATCCTGCTAAATGCCATTTCGGAGTGGGGGCAGGAAAGTTTTTTGGATATATGGTGACAAAAAGGGGGATAGAAGCAAGCCCAGAGCAGATCAAAGCTATCCTGGATATAAAATCACCCTCAAATATGAAGGACGTACAAAGATTGACAGGCCGAGTAGCAGCTTTAAACAGGTTTATCTCGAGATCCTCAGAGAAGTGCAAAGATTTTTATGATATCCTAAAGAAGAACAAAAGATTCGAATGGGGGGAGAAGCATGAAGCAGCCTTGCAGGATTTGAAACGATATCTCTCAACCGCACCTTTATTGATGAAGCCTGAAAATGGTGAACCACTATCCCTATACCTTGCTGTATCAGGGAATGCTGTAAGTGCCGTTCTTATAAAAGACCATGAAGGTCAGCAATATCCTGTTTACTATGTTAGTAAAAGTTTGTTAGATGCTGAAACTAGGTATTCTCATTTAGAAAAATTAATATTAGCTCTAGTTATGGCATCGACAAAGCTTAGACATTATTTCGAGACACATAGGATACATGTTAAAACAAATTATCCTGTCAAAAATGTGCTCAGGAAACCAGAGATGTCAGGCAGGATGGCCAAGTGGTCAGTAAAGTTAAGTGCTTATGATTTAGTATATGAACCTAGAAATGCCATAAAGTCTCAAGCTTTAGCTGACTTTGTGGCTGATTTCAGTAGTGATATTCAGGATGAGGTAGACCTAGAAGTTCAACAGTTAGGAGAATCCTCAGGATCCTGGACATTATATACTGATGGTGCATCTAATGTAAGAGGAGTATGATTAGGAATACTACTAAAATCGCCACAGGGGGACATATTACCCCAGGCTATTAGGTGTGAATTTCCTGCTACTAATAATGAAGCAGAGTATGAGGCTTTAATTGCAGGATTAGAGTTGGCTAAGAGCATGAGTATCAAAAATTTGCAAGTATATGTTGACTCTTTGTTAATTACTAACCATTTTAATGGATCCTATGTAGTTAAGGGTGAGAAATTAATCGAATATCTCGATATTCTCAAAAAATTAGCAGGATATTTCGATGTTTTTATACTTGAACAGGTACCAAGGGAGGATAATGCTGAAGCGGATGCCTTAGCAAATTTGGGATCATCGATCAGGATACCTGAAGGGACCCAAATACCAATATTACATGTCTTATATCCTGCAACGAATCCTCAGGATAAAGAAGTAGCGGGTATTCAGGATCCTGGAGCAGAACATCCTGAAGAGGATCCTAAATCCTGGACGGCTCCAATCATGAGATATCTCAAAGAAGGGCACATCCCTGGAAATGAGAATCCTAAGGCATTTAGGATGAAGGTATCACGATTCATTATTATAAATAATATTTTATACAAGAAATCTCTTGCAGGACCGTATTTGAGGTGCTTGGAGGATCCTGAAGCCAAAGAAGTACTTCAGGATATACATGAAGGGGATTGTGGTAACCATGCTGGGGGCAGGTCGTTATTCTCAAAAGTGTTAAGGACAGGATATTATTGGCCAACAATGAGAAAGGATGCAGCAGAATATGCTCGAAGATGTGACGCATGTCAAAGACATAGTAACATACTGCATCAACCTGCTGAACCATTATATCCTATTGTTTCCCCTTGGCCGTTTATGAAGTGGGGTATGGATATAGTGGGAAAGCTACCAAAAGCTCCGGGAGGAAAAGTCTTTATGCTAGCAATGACGGATTATTTCTCTAAGTGGGTTGAAGCAGAAGCATTTGTTCAAGTGAGAGATCAAGAAGTAGTATCCTTCATAAAGAGGAATATCCTAACCAGATTCGGAGTACCAGCCGAGATAATCTGTGACAATGGTTCTCAGTTTATAAGCAAGAGAACTACTCACTTTTGCAAAAGTTGGGGAATCAAAATGATTACATCTACTCCGGTACATCCTCAAGCAAATGGACAAGCAGAATCCTCAAACAAGATAATTGTCAATAACTTAAAGAAAAGGCTTGGAGCCAAAAAAGGAAGATGGGCAGAAGAATTACCCTTTG
The DNA here is from genome assembly GCA_030545235.1 of Helianthus tuberosus. Taxonomy (NCBI): domain Eukaryota; kingdom Viridiplantae; phylum Streptophyta; class Magnoliopsida; order Asterales; family Asteraceae; genus Helianthus; species Helianthus tuberosus. The sequence goes on from CM060351.1 coordinate 173,999,532, forward strand.
TTTTATGGGCTGATAGGACAACGGTAAAGAATGCAACAGGCCAAACCCCATTTTCCTTGGTATTTGGAGCAGAAGCGACGATTCCAACGGAAATGACAATACCTACTGCAAGATCTACCCTAAGTGATCCTGAGCAGAATCCTGAAGCCTTGAGTCAGGATCTAGACACTATAGATGAGAAGAGAGACGCGGCAAGGCTAAGGATGGCAGCATACCAACAGAGAATATCCAGGGCATATAACAAGAATATTAGGACCAGAAGATTTAAGGTTGGAGATTGGGTGCTAAGAAAGGCTTTTCAGAATACTACTAATCCTGCCGATGGCAAGTTAGCTCCAAAATGGGAAGGACCATATGAAGTTGAATCAGAAGCAGGGAAAGGAGCATACAGACTCAAGAATATGGAAGGGGATATGCTACCGAGGTCTTGGAATGCTATACACCTTAAGCTCTATTTCAAGTGAGTTTAGAATTCAATTTCTAACTCAGGATGGTATGAATTCTATCTTTTTTAAATATGTTTTGGTTTAATTTATTCTTTGAAACCCAATACTAACTTAAGCATCGAAGGGGTGTTAGCCAAGCTAACACCCACCTTAGTTTACAATTGTTTTGCAGAATATGTTTCAGGATATAGCTCCAGGATATATACTCAGGATAACTCGAAAGATTAGAGGATTGGCCCCCTCTCTCACGTACAAGGGATCCTGATCCCTTCACAGGTTTAAAGGTATTCACCTTTCTTCCGAATTGGGTTTAAACACCCCGCCTGGAGCGCAAGTTATTCAGGGATAGTTCAAGGTGGCGGGACCAGTCCATGTAAAAGTGGCTGACAATTTCGTTACTATTGGCTATATCCTGAATCCTAAAGGTATATGAGGATTGATCACCCTCTCTCACGAAAGGGTATTTTCATACTCTCTAAGGTTTAAAGGTTTTCACCTTTCTAAGTCTTGGAGTTTATACACTCCCGCCTGTAGCGCATGAAAATTTGGGATTTTCCCCAGGATACAAGGGATTTATCTCCAGTACATCCTTGGGTTTTACCCTTGGGACCTAAAGAATTGCCTATACAATGGAAACTGACATTCAGAAGATTTCTAAGTATTTGAAGACATTGTACACAGGGGACATTCCTACCAAGGCAGTGATGTAAAGCTCAAAGGCTAAAGTTCGAAACTAGTATGCTAAATATCTCTCACAGGGGACATCTTCATTGGAAAAGTTGCAAGGAGATTGAGGTTTGATAAAAGGGTTATATACTACTCCGGGTATGATCTTTCCTTTGTAAGCATCGTTTAAGTTTTTAATAACACTATGTAAAATATCCTAATATATTCTCAAAATCTTTTTCAGGATATTTGAATAGGGTGTTTGAAGCTAGTATTAGTTTGGAACTTTGATCATTTAAATATTATCAAAACTTGGTTTTGAAAAGATAGATTGTTTTTCACTTTCTAAAGAAATTTCTACAAAGCTGAAGGAACGTTTGGAAGTTCTATCTAATAAAAGGTTTTTACAGTATATCGCTGAGCATACTGATCAGGATATTTTCATAAGATAGTAATATAAAATTTTTACAAAGCTAAGAGTTACACTAAGTAATGCAAGGCAATAACAAACAAATAAAAAGATGAAATTATTCTTGAAGCAATCAATACTGGTTGATAACCGAGGGTTTCATCCTGAAACCCAGGACCCATCCACCTTCGGCTATCAAATTGTTTCGACACAGAAATAAATTGTTCATAAAAACATAAAATTGTTCGAATGATTTAAAGGAAATAAGCTCTAGGGGGTAGTGCCTTCTTGGTCCATAGTGGTTTCAGCAACATCCGTCTTGGGATCCGCCTCAGCATCCTTCTCAGCATCGGTTGCTTTTTCAACTGCTTTGGAAGGTTCTTTGACAATTGATTTGGAAGAGGTGCCGCCGAGGTTCTTCAGCTTGGTCTCCCAAGCACCAACATCCCAAGAAGGGCATTCAAAACCCAATGTTTTGGCTTCATGGGCCATCTTCAACCTGGCTTGGAGGAGAGAAATGACGACGGAGCTTTTGAGGCTTTCCCGGTAGCTGACCATATCCCGTTCGTACTGCATGTGGGCAGCTTCAAGATCGGTCTGGGCTTGAAGAGTAGCTTTGTTGAGAGCGGTTTGGTGTTCTTGAGTCATGGCTTTAAATTTCTGCTCATAATGACGAGATTTGGCGGCTGCGATCATGCCTTGATCGGAGATTGTGATTTCAGCCTCCTTTAGCTTGGTTTCAAGCGTCTTGTTGAGCTTGCAGGATTCTTGATATAAGTTAACCAAACGCTCAAGACCCTACAAAGGTAAGACGACAGGTATTAATATTGATAAATCTTTGATAATAATGTAAAATTGCAGGATATGATATGAGAATACTAACCTGGTTAAGAAAAGAAGTCATAAACCCGCTAGCTTCAATGAACCCGTGCTTCTCATAAGGAAATGTGTCAGAAATGACAGGGGAATCAGGTTCTTTCCTTTTGCGGGAACTTGAACTCCGGGGTTTGGTAGCCGGTGAAGGTTTGGGAATAATGATGGCTTTGGAACTGCTAGGTTTAGATGTGGCTGTGGTCTTGGGGCTAGGTTCTTTCTTGACCTGGATCTGGTCAGAATAACTGTCCAATTCGTCAAGGTCAAAGACTTCAGGGATCTTAGCTGGTGCTGCATAAAGGGAAAAGTTTTACTCTTTATCTTATCATTATACTGTTTTGACTAATTATTTTGAAAGTAATTCTTACCAGACATCTCGGATGATGAGTATTGACTGGAACTCGGGACGTGTGTGGTGAAAGTCCTGTCTATTGCAGGTAACTGGTAAACAGTATTGATTCTCTCTTCTGACTCAGCGGTAGGGGGAGCAACTTCCTTGAAGTTCACTGCATAAAGATCAAAAAGAAGAGTATTAATAGAAGATAACAATCAAATGGTCTATGAGGATATTTATGATCCTACCGGTGGTTAACCACTCCACCGGAAGGCTGGCACCCTCAGCAATGGAGTCTCGTTTGACAAAGAAAAATTTGCGTTGCCATCCGTCTTCGTTTTTGGTGGCTTTAAGAATCAGGGGTTTGCTGGAGGTCGAGAAGAGTAAGAACCGGCTAGAGCCATGGGATCGGAGGCGATAAGCAATAGGTAAATCCTCGATGCGGAGGTCGGAACAAAGGAGGTTTTTGATTTGGTTAAGTACAATTAGTACTCTCCAAACCATGGGCATGGTTTGAGCGAAAGAGATGCCGGTAATTCGAAAAAATTGCATCATAAATTCAGGAAAAGGGTATCGAAGACCTAATGAAAAAGGATATGCTAGAAAACAAACCCATTCGGTGGAAGAAACATCCGATCGGATTGACCGATCGAATGGTCTAAAGACCGTGTTGTCAGGGAAAGCACCGGAGGCTCTTAAAGCTGCAATGTCTGCGTTGTCAAAAGCGCAGATCTCCTTTTCGGGATTTTTAAGGAGATTCTGCTGGGTGAAGGTCTCGGCATCCATTGCAAGTAAGGTGAAGTAAATTGATAGAAGGAAAATCAGAAATGGAGAATTACCTGAAGGTTCTGTTGAAGATATCTGCTTTTCAAACAAGAAAAGAGAAGATATAGGGGCATTGTGGATCTCCATTGAGTAAAAAACGCGTTGGAAGTTACGATGTGATCTTGACCGTCGCTTCGTTTTAAATGCCTTGAGTTATGGGATAAGATTTTTGAAATATATCCGTTGGATTGGTATCCCAACCGATATATTTGGGGACAATTGTTATGGGTCATTTTCTTTGCATACATATCCTGACCAATATCCTGCCTTTGTTTGTTTATTTGTGACCAGGATGCTGGAAGAGGATATTGCTAACATCTTGGGCGATATCCTGAGGTTTATTGAATTAACCACGTGCAGGTTAAGGCCTGAGACTTGCTAACGGTCAAGTGGACTTCTTCTCCTCAAGACTCGGACGAGTTTGTTGAAGGAGAGACGTTGAGCCCGAAAGACCAGGTCTACAACGTTCGATGAAGGAATATTCGGTGGATCCCGGAAGTTTAGGATAGTTTGTTACATTATCTTTACTATAAATAGATGGGGGCGGATCAGTTTAAGGCACACAATTTTTCACTAACACTCTCGAACACTTTCACTCTCTAGCTCATTGCAAACACCACACTTGTATTCAAATTTCATTGTAACACATAGTCGATCCGCACCACATCCTGCACTGTATCCTGACGTTTGAAGTAATAAGAAGAACAAGGCAGCTGCGATTGTCAGCTCCCGAGGTTTTATGCCGGCGATCTAGATTGATCAAGGGCTTTCCTCGTACATCTCGTGTCGTTTACTTTACTTTTGCTCATAGTTTGATCGTAGATACAGCTCAATATCCCGAGCCGTATCCTGAATACTGATTTTCTAAATAACTAAACAAGAATATTTTTCACACACATTTCTAGCACACTACCTCACTTAACTAATTTGATCACTAAATTGCTTAGGTAATTTTTGACCAAAACAGGTTCCTAGATCCGTCTAGGTACTTCATATTTCTAACAGTCAACTTACCCGTAGTCTACCCGTTTAATAATATAAGTTTTGTATAATTTATTTTATAAAAAAATTTAAGATGTTAAATCCTCCCCACCTTGTTTTAAATCTCGTCCTCGAGATTTGGGCTACGATGTCTTCTTAGAGTTATGTAATGTCTTAGTCAATAAGAACAGTATTAAGGTAAATGACACAAAATCAACACATGTTCAAATTTTGTGAAAACGAGTTGTACAATAAATAGGACTCAATGGTTCAACTGACTTAGTTCAAGAAATCGATGTCAAACGAATGAGATGAAATCATATAATTTCCAAGGTAACTAGGTTCAAGTCAAAAGAGATATATGATCAATAGATGTCTAAATTGACTGTTTACAAGTTGTAAATGACTTTTAGAAACAATAGAATTCATTGTCAAAGGAAACTTACTTTGATTGTCAACTGAGGAAGACTCAGAATCAACAAGCTCAAAATGAAATAGAAGTACGAAAATGATTTATCAACTATCGAACCATGACATAAGAAAAATCAATGTGTTGACATTATTGAATTGTAAGGATACACCGGAATATAACAGAGTTTAGTGTATCATTGTCTTAATACATAATTGCATTAAGACTATTTTCAAAGATGAGTCAAACGAAAGACATACGTGGTTTTGAATGATTCGATTGATTATGATTAGCCTAAGCTACAAGTTTATATCGACGCCACAAGGTGTTGTAATGTTTGAAATAATTCAACAATTACGGTGACCGAACAAGTTCACCTTTTTCGTAATCAACTGAAAGTTCTAATGAAGTAAATTTGGATATTCATTTCAAATAATATTATAGGATCTTCAATTGATGATGAAAGACCAAATGAATATTGTAGAATTTTCGATCAATGATGAAAGAAACTTTAGAGATACACCGGAATATGATATGAATTCGTGTATTCTTATCTTAACACATAATTGTATTAAAACTGTTTAAGATAATGAACCAACAGAAATTAAATAAATAAATCCGTACATCAGGTGTGAAAACGAGATTAGCGCAAGCTTCAAATTAAAGAAAACGCCACCACAAGGTGTGGTAACCAATTAAACGATTCAATGAAGATGAAGACCAAACAAGTGTATTATGGTTCTGAATAGATGAAGTACTTGACAGGATGCATTTATTTAAAAACTTTTATTTATGCTAGGGTTAAATAATAACTTAACTTAGATATTACATATCAGGGATTACGTCTGGAATCATTTCTGCTTCTTGCGTAGTAAGTACGAATGCTTGCGCGTTCTTCTTAGCTCCGTCTGTTGTTCTGGCTTTGTTTTCGGGTGCTTTGGTCAATTTCGGGCAATATGGTTTGATGTGTCCTGTTTCTCCGCAATTGAAACAAACATTAGTTTTCCTTCTACACTCTTCCTCTATATGCCCGGTCATCTTGCAGAAGTCACAGTAGGGTGTTCTGTTGAAACGGCATCTTCCTGAATGCTTTTTGTTACAACTTCTGCAGGTAGGTTGCTCCAATGACGATTCAGTTCCTTTCTTCTTAAATTCTTGGGAAATCCTCTGGGCTAACTCTTTCTTCCTGTTTTCTTCTCTTGTGCGGATTAGTCCATCTGTCAGGATGTTAGCTAGTTCAACTGTTTCTTCAATAGTCTGTGGTCTGGCGGCCTTGACCATGTGTCGGATTTCGCTAACTAATCCCCAAATATATCGAGAAATTAGTACGGGTTCTGGTGAAGCCAGAGTTGGTACCATTCTTGCGTATTCGAAGAACGTCGTTGTATACTCCCGACAATTCACATTTATCATTTTATGATTTAGGAACTCGTTAGCCATTCGTTCTTTTTCATAAGGGGGACAAAATTTCCTTTCTGCCATTTCCTTGAACTTTTCCCAGTTCATGGTGTCACGGCCCCGACCCGGTTCAGGAGCCGCGGGACAGAAAAATCCCGTGGTATTTATTTAATTGAGTTAATAGCGGAAGATTTTAACAGGATCTTTTTAAAATTTAAAATTTCCCGAATATTTTATTTCACAATTCAGGATAAACCCCGGTAGTTTACAATCATATGATTTCACTGAGAAATCTTTATTTTACAAAACATGTTTCTTTATTTTATATTGAGCCACTTCCTTAAGCTTGTAGTGCTTCACGACACTTTTCCTGGATCACAACAGATCACCTGAAACATGTTTGAAAAAGTTTTGTCAGCGGGAAATACTGGTGAATCATTCTTTTTACTAAAACGAAGCATTTGTTATAATTTACAGTATTAAGAGCGATTACAATGTTTCCATATATCAACCAACTACCCACAGTATTTGTCACTCGAACATCCATTGGTAACCTCATAGTCCAATGGTGTCTGTGACTATGGTCATATCACCCCTTGGCTAACTCGTTGTCCAATGGTGAAGGTTATCAAGTAATGTATACAAAACCCCACATACCGGCTGTAATTTGGAGATTACAAAGACTTAATCCCTGTAATTATAACCTTGAAAATAAACATGGTTTTTGGAAAGTAATTTGATAAAAAGAGAATGACTCACACTGCAGTTTTTTAGATGAGCAGAGCTTAGCCTACTGATTAGCCTTTTAACCTAAATTTAATAACATGCACACGAACTCGGTTAGTAACTAATACAGCATTTACGATAACTCACGAGATTAAACCTTCACAATGAATGACAAAGTGCGATACTTAAACATCCATCGAATTCACGACGAATGACAAAGCATAAACCCTAATGTGGGCAGCACTTAAACATCCATTGGATAGTTTAATCGATCGGATATTAAATCGTAGCAGCGATCGAGTTAATACCCGGTATCGGAGCAGCACCTAGCTAATATTGAAAGTAATTTCGACTTCAGAGTAATGAGAATTCGTTTTTACGAAAGATTTCGACACCAGTGGACTGTGCATGCAACAAGCTATTGATAGCTGATTTTTAGGGTTCACGCGGCCCGCGTAAACCATAACCCATATCTTACGCGGCCCGTGAGGCCACCTAGTCTACGAGTAGGGTTGATTAGTCACGAGTAGGCTAGCCATGTGGACACTACGTGGATCCGGAACACTTATCCGGTCAAACATGTCTTGACGCGGCCCGCGTAAGACAAGACTTTTCTTTTACGCGGCCCGCCTGGGAACCAGAATTTTGTTTTTCTTGTTTTTAAATATGGTTTAGGGTTTCAGGGGTCCGGGTTTATACTTACGGGTATTTTTAGGACAATTTTGAGAGTCCTTACACATGGCATAAGCCATATCACTTCCTTTTGCCTGAAGAATTGTATTCCACCATTCTAAGGCTTCTTCCTTAAAGTGGTTGGACGCATACATCACCTTATCTTCCTTAAAGAGGTTGGACGCATACATCACCTTATCGTCCTCGAGATTCATTGGAATAAGTGAGGATACTTTCGCTTCATCTCCGATTCCAGCTCCCAAGTGTATTCGGGTCCTCTCTTTGAATCCCACTTGACCTTGACAAGTACTAACCGTTTGTGTTTGAGAAATTTCACCTTTCTGTCTTCTATCTGAAGAGGTTTCTCAACAAATTTTAACTTTTCGTTTACCTCTATATCTTGGAGAGGTACTACCAAAGATTCGTCTGATAGACATTTCTTGAGGTTGGATACATGAAATACATCATGTACTCAAATTAACTCTTCTGGTAGTTGTAAACGATAAGCAACTGGTCCTATACGTTGGATCACTGGGAATGGTCCTACGTATCTTGGGCTTAGCTTTCCTTTCTTACCAAATCGAACTACTCATTTCCATGGTGAAACTTTCAAAAGTACCTTGTCTCCAACTTGGAACTCTAGGGGTTTGCGTCGATTGTTGGCATAGCTCTTTTGACGATCTCTAGCAGTCTTTAATCTTTCTTTGATCTGTGTGATTTTGTCAGTAGTTTCTTGCACAATCTCTGGTCCTGACAATTGACTTTCTCCTATTTCTGCCCAACAAACTGGAGTTCTGCACTATCTTCCATACAGTGCTTCAAATGGGGCAGTTTCAATGCCTGCATGATAACTATTATTATAGGAAAATTCGATCAAAGGTAAATGATCGTCCCAATTTCCACCAAAATCTATCACACATGCCCGAAGCATGTCTTCCAGAGTTTGTATCGTCCTTTCACTTTGCCCGTCTGTTTGTGGATGATATGTAGTACTCAAATTTAGTCGGGTTCCCATTGCTTCTTGGAAACTAGTCCAAAAATGAGAAGTGAAACGACTATCCCTATCTGAAACAATGGAGAGTGGAACTCCATGTAAGGATACAACTTCATCTACATATAACTTTGCCAACCTTTCCATGCTAAAGGTTTCTTTCATAGGTAGAAAGTGAGCTGATTTGGTTAATCGATCCACAATTACCCAAATCGCATCATTACCTTTTCTGGTTTTAGGCAACTTAGTAACAAAATCCATTGTTATGAGTTCCCATTTCCATACAGGCATTTCTAATTGTTGTAGTAGACCTGAAGGTTTCTGGTGTTCTGCCTTTTCTTATGAACAAGTAAGACACTTAGAAACATATCGAGCTATATCCTTTTTCATTCCTATCCACCAAAAGTTATTTCTTAAATCTTGGTACATTTTATTGTTTCCTGGATGTATGGTATACCTAGATTTATGAGCTTCTTCTAAAATCTTATTTCTTAATTCTCCCTGCTTAGGTACCCAAATTCTTCTTTTGTGGAATCTCCAAATTCCATCAGCTCCTTGTTCTAATTCTTTTGTTCGTCCTTTCATTCCTTCAGCATCATCCTTGATTGTTGTTTCTTGAAAATGCTTTAGTTGTTCCATTAAATCTAACTGTAGATTTAATCTAAGAGCACGAACTCGTCGTTGTTTTTCATGGTACTTACGACTTAAGGCATCTGCAACTACATTTGCTTTTCCTTCGTGATACTGAATATCACAATCGTAATCACTTTGGATTTCCATCCATCTCCTTTGCCTCATGTTTAATTCTTTTTGCCCAAATATATATCTTAAACTCTTATGATCCGTATAGACAGTAAATTTACTTCCATATAGATAATGTCTCCAATTTTTAAGGGCAAAAATTATGGCTCCTAATTCTAAGTCATGAGTCGTATAGTTTTCTTCATGTTTTTTCAATTGCCTTGAAGCATACACAATTACATTCTTGCGTTGCATTAGCACACATCCTAATCCTAATTTTGAAGCATCACAGTAAACTTCAAAATCTTCTGTTCCTTCTGGTAAGGCTAGGATTGGAGCATTTGTTAATTTCTGTTTCAAGATCCTAAAGGCTTCTTCTTGTTTAGGTCCCCATTCAAACTTAACTGCTTTACAGGCCAGCTTAGTTAATGGTACAGCTATTTTGGAAAAATCCTTAATAAACCGTCTATAATATCCGGCTAAACCTATAAAACTTCTAATTTCCATTGCGGATTGCGGAACCTTCCATTTGGTAATTGCTTATATTTTAGCAGGATCTACGTGAATACCTTCATGATTCACCATGTGACCTAGAAATTGCACTTCCTTTAGCCAAAATTCACACTTCGAGAATTTGGCATAAAACTTTTCTTTTCTTAACAAAGTTAAGAGTGCATGCAAGTGCTGACAATGCTCGTCCTGACTTTTGGAATAAATAAGTATATCGTCAATGAAGACAATTACAAATTTATCCAAATACGGTTTACAGATTCTATTCATCACGTCCATGAATGCGGCAGGTGCATTTGTTAGTCCAAAGGGCATGACTGTAAACTCGTAATGACCATACCTAGTTCTGAAAGCAGTTTTAGGTATGTCTTCTTCTTGTACCTTCAATTGATGGTATCCGGAGCGTAAGTCGATTTTAGAAAAATATCTAGCTACTTGAAGTTGATCGAAAAGATCATCAATCCTAGGTTATGGGTATCGATTCTTAATTGTAACCTTATTCAATTCTCTATAATCAATACACATTCTCATCGAACCATCCTTTTTCTTTACAAACAACACTAGTGCTCCCCACGGGGATGAACTAGGTTGTATGAAGCCTTTACTTAATAATTCATCTAATTGCTTTTTCAGTTCTAACATTTCTATGGGTGCTAACCGATAAGGTGCCTTGGCTATCGGTGTAGTTCCAGGAATTAGATGAATTCTAAATTCTACTTCCCTATCTGGTGGTAATCCTGGTAATTCTTCTGGAAATACATCTGGGTATTCTGAGACTACAGGAATCTCCTTAAGTTCTTTACCCTTAGTACTAATGATTACTGAAATCATATATACTATTCCTTGCTTTCGTTCATAACCAACAACTTTCATTACTGATATGAACTTCATAGGTTTACATGGTTTATCTCCTATAATCATGATTACTTCCCCAGTAGGTGCCCGAATTTCTATAGAATTTTTATCACAAAGGATTCGAGCATGGTTGGCTGCTAACCAATCCATTCCTAATACAACATCGAACCCAGCTAGATTCATTGGTAATAGGTTTGCATGAAATTTATAACCTGAAAGTTCTATATTTTCTTTTTGCAAAACCTTATCTATTTTAATAAAATTCTCATCTGCTGCTTCGACTGTAAAAATCTGCCTAAGGTTAGTTAAGGGTAAGTTAAGATCTTGGCAGAATAAAGTATTTATGAAACTTTGGTTTGCACCAGAGTCAAATAATACTTTTGCATAAACGTTGTGAACTAGGAACGTACCAGCTATTACGTCAGGAATTAGCTCGGCTTCCTGAGTAGTTAACTGGAAGGCTCTAACATTCTTCTTGGTAGCTCCGTCAGCTGGCTTGACTTTGTTGTCTGCTGGTTTAACCAATTTAGGGCATTCTGGTTTAAAATTTCCCATTTCTCCACAGTTAAAGCAGACCCTTGTTTTCTTTCTGCAGTCTTCTTCGCGATGTCCTACGCCTTTGCAGAAGTTGCAGGTTACATTACATCTTCCATAATGTTTCTTTTTGCAATTCCTGCAGAACGACGGAGTCGAAGATTGCCCTGTTCCTCTTCTCTTGAACTGCTATTATTACCCGTACGAAATCCTTGGGTAATTTTCTGAGCTAGTTCCTTTTTCCTGTTCTCATCTCTTGTGCGTACCAGTTCGTCAGTTAGGGTGTTAGCTAATTCTACCGCATCGTCAATAGTACGAGGTCTCGCAGCTTTAACGATATTGCGGATTTCGCCAATTAATCCCCAAATATAACGAGAAATGAGTACCGGTTCTGGCGAAGCCAGTGCTGGTACCATTCTAGCATATTCAAAGAATGTCGAAGTATACCCGCGACAATCTACACCCATCATTCGATGATTTAGGAACTTATTCGCCATTTGATCTTTTTCATATTCGGGACAGAATTTTCTTTCTATCAGACTTTTAAATTCTTCCCAACTCATGGCATAGGCCATATTTCTTCCTTTCGCTTGAAGTACTGTATTCCACCATTCTAGCGCCCCTTCTTTGAAAAGATTTGACGCATACATGACCTTGTCGTCCTTGGCACATTTACTTATTGTAATCATTGCCTCGGTTTTCTCTAACCAACGCAGTGCCGCAGTCGCTCCTTCATTGCCTGTAAATTTAGCGGGTTTACAAGCAAGAAATTCTTTATAAGTGCAACCAAGCGTTGCAGCTTTCATTTTCTTAGGGAGCGGAGCCTGCCGTGGATCATTATCGTGATTAGTATGATTACCGTCTTCGTTAACACTATTACTGAAGTTATCTTCAGAAATACGTTTGCTAGGAATGATTTGTTGAGGTTCAACAGGTTTCTGGGCAGCAACAAGTATTGCTGGAATAGCATTGGCTATTCCTTGAGCAACGATATTTTCTATATCTTGCCTAGTCATAAATTGATCCTTCGGGTGTTGTTCAGAATGGTTAACCTCGTTTACTGGTTCATTATTAGCGTTTTCCATCTGATAAATTAATATATATTTTATTAGTATTGAATAAATAACAATCATACACAAAATAATCATTTAAATTTCACAATACACATAAAGTCAAAATTATCGATTTCTCGATTCCCATTTCTTTATATTTATATATTATGCATCATTACACACTTTTATCTTACAAAGTTTTATTTGTAGTTATTTTACAAGATTATATTTTATTATTATTATACAATCATATTTTCACAACCCCACTATCCCTTTGTGAATTGGTATTTCAGTAGCGACGTTCCCTTTCGTCGTACTTCCAGGAGATTTGTTCTCCTACCTCCCGAACCTTATTTCCTGCATCTACCAACTCCTCGCCAAAGTGGCGGAGTTCAGCTAGATTTTCATTGCTCATTGGCGGATTGGGTATCGGTTCCGGGTCGAACTGAGGGAGAAAAGTATAAGGATTATTGAGTAGGTTTTGAAACTGTCAATCATTAGTCTACCACTCGTCCATTCCAAAAGGTTGGGTATGAATTATAGGTTCTGGGATTGCTGGTTCTAAGTTTATTGGGAGTTGATTTTCAGCAGGATAAGGGTAGAGATTATTATTGACAGGCCTGACGATATCACAGCTTGCCAATGCGCGATCCAATTCATCCTGAAATAGTAACTCCTCAACTTGTCTAGAGTTTTCCCCAATTTCCATCTGGGTTTGCCTAGAACCTTCCCCAAACTCCATTTCTGTCTGCCTAGATCCTTCCCCGACTTCAATCCTCTTTCCTTTGTCTAAGAGATTTTCTATTTTGGGAATCTTCCTAGTTGCGGGTTTCCTCCTACGCACACGCCTCCATCCCACAAATCTTCTCCTTTTCTTAGGCTTGGGTTTCTCCGGAGGTGGAGCGTTGAATTCCATAGGTTCTTCTATATCGGGTATGTAACCAGTAAAATCTCTAGAAACCTCTATTTTCACCGGGTAGAGATTTAGATTCTGAAGGGCTTCAGACAAGTCATTCATGCTGTTTCGCATATATGCAAAATACACAAAAATTGCTAAGTTAAAATTTTATAACAAAATTTCATCAATAACCTTTAATTATTATTGCATACCGTGTGACTAATTTAATACAAAGGACAACTAATAATTAAAAACATATTAGGAAACTTATTTATTTACTGAATAAGGTTTCTGGCTTGTAGGTGATAAGGGTGCTAAAACTTGAGTCAGAGTATTTAAAGATTTACATTTACTGCTACAGTGGCAGAGATCTGCCCACTTTTCATCTAACTTGTCTTCCCATGGTGGGTTACTGCCTAGTTCTTGGGTTTTCTGATTAGCTCTCTTTTCTTTTGATTGTGATTTCTTTATTTTCGCCTGACTTTTCCTAATAATCAAACTTCTTTTATTAGGAGAAAGTGGTTCCTCATATTGTGTCTTTCGAACAAATATTCCTTCATCAGTATCTGTTGGGTATTTTGAGGATAAAGTTCCTTTTTCTTTTGGTGAAATATCTAATTTATAGTAGATATCCGAAAGTCTTTGCTTACTCATACTGTACACAAATATTCAATTAATAAAACATATAATTACAGAATAGCAATCAGTAAAATTAAGTATTTTCTAAATACTTAATTGACTTAAATCAGTGGTTCTGATACCACCTTTTTCTGTCACGGCCCCCGACCCGGTTTGACCCGGTTCAGGAGCCGCGGAACAGAAAAATCCCGTGGTATTTATTTAATTGAGTTAACAGCGGAAGATTTTAACAGGATTTTTTTAAAATTTAAAATTTCCCGATTATTTTATTTCACAATTCGGGATAAACCCCGGTAGTTTACAATCATATGATTTCACTGAGAAATCTTTATTTTACAAAACATGTTTCTTTATTTTATATTGAGTCACTTCCTTAAGCTTGTAGTGCTTCACGACACTTTTCCTGGATCACAACAGATCACCTGAAACATGTTTGAAAAAGTTTTGTCAGCGGGAAATACTGGTGAATCATTCTTTTTACTAAAACGACGCATTTGTTATAATTTACAGTATTAAGAGCGATTACAATGTTTCCATATATCAACCAACTACCCACAGTATTTGTCACTCGAACATCCATTGGTAACCTCATAGTCCAATGGTGTCTGTGACTATGGTCATATCACCCCTTGGCTAACTCGTTGTCCAATGGTGAAGGTTATCAAGTAATGTATACAAAACCTCACATACCGGCTGTAATTTGGAGATTACAAAGACTTAATACCTGTAATTATAACCTTGAAAATAAACATGGTTTTTGGAAAGTAATTTGATAAAAAGAGAATGACTCACACTGCAGTTTTTTAGATGAGCAGAGCTTAGCCTACTGATTAGCCTTTTAACCTAAATTTAATAATATGCACACGAACTCGGTTAGTAACTAATACAACATTTACGATAACTCACGAGATTAAACCTTCACAATGAATGACAAAGTGCGATACTTAAACATCCATCGAATTCACGACGAATGACAAAGCATAAACCCTAATATGGGCAGCACTTAAACATCCATTGGATAGTTTAATCGATCGGACATTAAATCGTAGCAGCGATCGAGTTAATACCCGGTATCGGAGCAGCAGCTCGCTAATATTGAAAGTAATTTCAACTTCAGAGTAATGAGAATTCGTTTTTACGAAAAGATATCGATACCAGTGGACTGTGCATGCAACAAGCTATTTATAGCTGATTTTTAGGGTTCACGCGGCCCGCGTAACCATAACCCATATCTTACGCGGCCCGCGAGGCCGCCTAGTCTATGAGTAGGGTTGATTGGTCACGAGTGGGCTAGCCATGTGGACACTACGTGGATCCAGAACACTTATCCGGTCAAATATGTCTTGACGCGGCCCGCGTAAGACAAGACTTGTCTTTTACGCGGCCCGCCTGGGAACCAGAATTTTGTTTTTCTTGTTTTTAAATATGGTTTAGGGTTTCAGGGGTCTGGGTTTATACTTACGGATATTTTTAGGACAATTTTAAGAGTCCTTACACATGGCATAAGCCATATCACTTCCTTTTGCCTGAAGAATTGTATTCCACCATTCTAAGGCTTCTTCCTTAAAGAGGTTGGACGCATACATCACCTTATCTTCTTCGGCACATTTGCTGATTTTAAAAACAGCTTCCGTCTTTTCCAACCATCGCAGAACAGCCGTGGCTCCTTCACTGCCTGCGAACTCAGTTTGTTTACAAGCTAGAAATTCTTTATAGGTACACCCGAGAGTCATTGCCTTCAATTTCTTAGCAAATGGGGTTTTGATAATATCATCATTGTTTCCATTGACACTATGGCTAAAACTGTCGTCGTGAATATGCTTGCTACTCACAACTTTGGTGTGTTCTACGGAGTTTTTAACAGCTTTGATTATTAAAGGTATAGCATTAGTTATTCCTTGGGCTATTATATTTTCTATAGCATTTTTATCCAAAAGATTTTCATTATTAGCATGAACTCCTGGATTTTGTGATACTTCATTCGACATCTGAATTGCAAATATTTTCAATTATTAATATCAGAGAATAATTAAAACAAAACAATACTTTCAGGAATTATATGTGCATATATATATATATATATACACACATATATTTAAAGTTACAAAAATAACACATATGTTACTTTGTATTAATTTTCTAATTTTATTGTTTATGTTTAGGTATTAAAAGAACACCTAAATAGCTTAAACAAGTGGCTCTGATACCACCTTCTGTCACAGCCCCTGACCCCCCCGGGAGCGGGAGCAATGAACCAACCAGATGGTATTGGTGTTTATTAATTACGCAGCGGAAAATTTTTCATCAGGATCATAGTTAGGAAATAATTTCAGAGTTTATAAAACACCGAACTTGTAATATTAAACAAACGGGCTAAAACTCATATTTAATTCAATTGTTTTTATAGGGATAAACCCAAATAAATAAAACATAAATTTCTTCTTTTATTCAGGTATTTATAGCCACTTTATTTAAGCCTTCAGTGCTCCATAGCTGGCTTCTAGCAAATTACCTGAAACACGTTTTGAAAATATTTTATCGATAATAAATACTGGCGAGTTCATTCCATTTTTATAAATATATTGTTATACTTTACAGCATTAAAGTTTTTATATTTGTTTATAATTACCCAAAACTCAATCAGTATTGGTAGTTCCGATGTGACGGTGGTCATATCACTCATTGGCTAACTTTCGTCAAATAGTGAAGTTTATCAATTAATATATATTATATTTTATTACGATTCAAAGGTATTTGTCACTAGGCGATTCCCGTGACATGGTCCAATCACTGTTGATCATTCTTTCAACTAGTGACTGAGGTCATAACACTGTTGATCATTCTCTCAACTAGTGCCTGTGGTCGTATTACTGTTGATCGTTCTCTCAACTAGTGACTCTGGTCATATTTCTGGTCATATCACTGTTGATCATTCTCTCAACTAGTGACTCTGAACTTAGTAGTGTCCCATGACATTACTTTGTCAAATATATTTTCTATGACACAAAACCAATTAGCTTAGAAAATGAAATATATCATTTTCTGTCAAATTAATAGCTATAACTTTATTAAATATAATGTATTAATTAAATAATTGTGATATTATTACTTAATATATTACTGTGACTAAGACTTAAAATATAATTCCCGATGTATATCTTAGTATATTAAAAGTTAAATATATAATTGATAGATATATCGTTTAAGATATAGATTAAGGTTTATATAGTATATATATATATATTAAAGTTTATAATATATTATTTTAAATATTAATTAAATATAATATTTAAATCTCACGATATATAAAATTCTTAAAAGTAATGCAACTAATCCAATGGTAACTCTCGGGAATAAACATAAAAGAATATATGCATTTATATGTTGTTAAAAGTAAGTGTATAAAAACATATAATATATATTGTTTTAATATACGAAGATTGAGCCAAAGGTATATGACACGAGCCATAGTCATCACTTACTAATTTCATTTCTAATTTAATAATTTAATTTAATTTAATTATGTGGTAGTAATTTTTACCAGTGTCAGAAAGCAAAAGGTAAAAACACTATTCAAATCCAAAAATCTAAAAGACCTTTATGAATTAATATATGTATACAATAGTAGATTATATTTTCTTTAATATAACTAATATATTTTAATAATAATTAATAAAGCTCTATTTTATATACACACCATTTAAATGTATTTCAATCATACATTAAATTTATTATTTATTTAATGTAAAAAAAATAATATTAGTTATAGGCTATGGCCACTAGGGCACAATTTCCCCCGTGCTTGTGGTCATACTACTATTGGCTAACTTTTTTTGGCCAATAGTAACGAGGGTCAAGTAATGTATAAAACCTCTCATACCAGTAACTATTGCAAAATATAAAAACTTAATTACTGTAAGTAAAACTGATAAACATTTAGGATTTTGAAAAGCATTTATAAATATAACTGTATCACAAAAAAAAGTGATAAAACTGTGAGAAAAGAGAATGGACTCACTTTTTAACTTTAGGGTTCAACTAGAAAGCCTCTTGGTATAATCTTGGGTATAACTCCTGAGCTTTTTTTAATAAAATATATATAATGCACTCGTGTTAAGTATAGTAACCCTAATTCAACCTTATCCTTACGTCACGAGACAGAACCCCAACGAACTTAGTTGGGCAGAGCCTTGACATGCGTTATGGGGCTCCAGATCAATCGGAAAGAGTATCAGTGATCGGGAGTTAAAACACTTAAAACGGGGCAGGGCTTTATTATCATTATGGGATCAATAAAATAAAATTATATGTATGAAAAAGAAAGAGGGGGCGACACACAGTGAAAGGTTTGAGCAACTTCTCAAATTATAAGTTATCCTATTTATAGGAAAGTTGCTCCAAGATTCGTGGAGTCCACATACAACCTACTCCATACACGTACACAATGGAAATTTGTTCTTATCTAACAGTCAACTTACCCGTAGTCTACCCGTTTAATAATATAAGTTTTGTATAATTTATTTTATAAAAAAAATTGAGATGTTACAAGTTCTAAACCAATCAATCGGAAAAAATATACAAAAATAAAAGCTACACAACATAGTCGCAACGGCTTACCTCTTTGACGGTTTCAGAACCTTCTGATACATAAAGTGATTGTAATTCACCTAACCTGAAAAGCTGAAGCCGCAAAAAACTCAGAAACCGTGAGCCTAGAAAACCCGAAGCTCACACAGATCCTTGCATTTTGACGCCACTTCTTGAGCCTCGAAGCCCTTCATCACTGCTTGAGCCTGGCTTCCCATCAGATGAGACTTTTATTTTTTTTCTGTGATCCACTGCGGATTTATTAGATTCAACACAACTTCTGTACACCCAACACAACTTCGGTGATCAACATAGATAAATGATGACTTTTTTAAAGTTCTACAAGAAAAAATAACATGCGAAACAATATAAAAAACTACCATGCAAGCTCAAAATTAGTATCAACCTAACAATCGAGACTTTAAAGCCATAAGTTCGGAGCGTAAATTTGTGAGTGCATTTCAGCTTTTAAGTTTTCCAAGTGTCTTTCAAGTTAAAGTTTGCATGAATACCTACAAAAAAAAAGTAGAATAAAAATAAGTACTAAAAATAAACATAAATCTCTGTTGAACCAACACGTTGCAACGAATAAAAACACAAACCTCTGCTGAATATAAACCTCTGCTGAACACAAACCTCTGCTGAACACAAACCTCTGATGAACCAACACAAACCTCTGCTGAACACAAACCTCTGCTGAACCAACACAAACCTCTGCTGAACCAACTCAAACCTCTGCTGAACACAAAATCAGAAAACTAAGCAAAACAAAAAACCGACTAAACTTACAATATTGACAGTTTGGTTAAGTAAGAATCGCCTTTCTTGCGTCGAAACCAGCTTAGCGGTGTAGTTTTACGTCTAAATCAGGATGTTGACTAATTTTTTTCAAGATTTGTTTAAATTCTTGATCGCCGATGCATGCACAAGTTGAGAGCCTGACGAACGCAGCCTTCACATCAGCTGCCACTTGTTTATCAACCTGTTTTTGACATTGCTTAGTTTTTGACGCAAGAATGCCTTCACGGCAGCATTACAAAATGTTTTTGACAACAAAGAATGAATATGTTGTATTACATGAAGTAGCCTTAGCTTTCGTTTCAAGTAAGAATCGCCTTTCTTACGTCGAAACCAGCTTAGCGGTGAAGTTTTACGTCTTGGTGGCTTTTTAATTTGTGCTGTCGGTACTAAAAGCCTAAACAAAATCAGAAAACTAAGCAAAACAAAAAATCGACTAAACTTACAATATTGACAGTTTTCACAGGGACAGTTGACTTTTCAACTACGATTTTGTCTGATTTCGACACGTCAGCGATCATACGGGCAGCGCTTTCCCAGTATGTCAGATCTGCGGCTTTGCCAGCGCCAAGACCTCGAATTTTGGTGGACTTGTTGACTGAAACAAACACTATGTCCGCTTCACAGACGTGTTTCTCGACATCGGTGCTGAAAAAGAGGTTTTTGCCTCTCCATTGCTTCACGACATCATCGAGACCTGGTTCGTAGATGGGAAGCTGGTCGCTGTTCCAGGCAGTGATACGAGGGACAGAAATATCGACTACAGCCACTTCAATGTGGAGGCATTTGAGTGCTATAACAGCCATAGTGGGCCCGCTGACATATCCGGCTCCAATGCAGCAGATCTTCACCATTTCTGTGTATTCCAATAGACCAGTAATCAGAATAAATAAGTATGAAGTCACATGGTATATAAGATCAAGAAATAAAAAATAAACCAATTCGCACACCCTTAAAGACTTTAAATCTTATGTTTAAGAAAGTAAACTCTGCTTAAAAGCTACAATTTAAGATCATAACCGATCTACTGCAATTGAACAGCTAAAAATCACAATAAACTACAGTAGAGATTAAACTAAAGCAAAAACTACCAACACTCTAATCTGATTACAACTAAAACTCACAGATCTAACGCAAACACTTCTGATTCACAAAATACAACCTAAATTCAGTTCACAAACAACATGAAAATTATAGCAAATTAAAGAACATATTCGCTGTGCAGAATTAAAGAACATATTCGCTGCAGAAACCAGTAATCATTCGCTGCTGAATTGCCCAGAACTACGCTGCATTAACGTTCATTTGCAGAAGTTTATTCGCTGTCCTGAAAGCTCGAGATTCAAGTTTTGTTTGCGCAGTCCTGAAATTTGGTTCATACGTTGATATTAAAGTTCATTTGCAGATTCAGTAACGTAATTTGTTGACCCAGAATTGATCGAAATCTGTCCGTTTACTGCAGTGCAGAATCTGGTTTGGTCATTTGCAGTGGATTTTTGTTATCCATTTGAAATCAGAATCATTTCATCTGCAGTTTTATAAGTTCGTTCGCGTAAATCAGTTGCCGCAGAATTGATCCCAAAAACAGCTCGCTGCAGTATCGCCCGCAGAATCTGACTTTAATTCGCTAAAATTCCACAGCCGTAGAACCTTTAATCATTGCAGAAAGTGTCCGAAATTAGTTCGTTCGTTGATTAATCTGCGCAAAACTGTTGTTCATTGTGGGCCCGGGGCAGTTGAAAGTGGTTCAAGGTCAGCATCAAAATCAATTAATGACGTTTCTGTTTTAAGTTCGGTTGGATTCCCAGTTGAAGATGCTAGGCTACTGGAAGAAGCAGTTCTCTGCAACAGGAAACAATCTCGAATTAGGCTTTAAATTATGTTGAAACTTGAAAACAAAAGGACAAATGAATAATCACAAGTTGAAGGTGATTATATCGAAGTGCAGATGGGATAAAACGGTCTGCAAGTTGCTGTGTTCTTGTGTATCTTTAGAGATTTCAGATCTGTCGAGTTAGTTGTGCCTTCATTTGTTATTGATCTGGTTGAAACGAAGAAGAGCTTGAAATAAAAAATATTAACATCGGCTGATTAATGTTGTTTGGTTGATTGAATAGCGGCTGTTGTAGTTATTTGGTCGAAATAATAAACGAAGGTGATTTCAATGTTCGGAAAAAGCTGCTTTCAGATCGAAGTTTAGATTGGATATTTTTCGCTGGTGTGAGTTGAAGGTTTGTCGTATCACTTCGATTTGTGTAGGATGACCATCCTCTGCCCAAACCTGAAAATGCAATGTGAATGTGTTTTAACAGCTTTAACTTAAATAACAGAAAGTAATATAGTGGATTAGTGAGTTGAACTTACTTGATTTGTGTAGGATGAGAGTGGTTCCTGAAAATCAAAACAGATTTAACTTAAATAACTGAAAGTAATATTAAAAGTAAGTCAGATGTAGACACTATATGAACACTTGCAGTATAGAAAACAGAACATTAAACTAACAAATTAAACATATGTAAGACCTAAAATCGTATTAATAAAACCTAAATCATCATTCAATAGTTTGGTGTGGAGCCTTGAGCATCGATCGCCATGGCGGCATGCTCCGATCTTGAAGTGTAAAGATTACAAATCTGGATATCTGATTTTAATTTCCCGTGCAAGGCTTTCAGCTTTGGTTATTAACAACTCAATCTGGTCATGTTCAGAAACATGATCCTCACATGACCATGATGTCCTTGCTGGTGACTTACCACTATCATGTTCCTCAGATTTTAAACTCATGAGTTGAACCAAATGTCGCTATATGAACACTTGCAGTGCAGAAAACAGAACATTAAACTAACAAATTAAACATATGTAAGACCTAAAATTGTATTAATAAAACCTAAATCATCATTCAATAGTTGAGGCAATAAATTACTTACTTGTAAACATGATTTATAAAGAACAAACACTCATGCAGATTGGCCAAAAGAACAACAACATTAAACCTGCAAAATATCAAATTAAACTATATAATCTCATCCAATTTTTTTGATTCTCTGATTCTATCCGATCTATCTTCTTTCCGATTCTGTTACAACAAATCTCATCACCAATCCAACTACAAACCAACCTAACATCAAATTTCATTAACGATGAATGAAGCTACATCAAATTTGAGTAATAGTTTACCTGATCTTACAAATCTCATACCAATCAAACTTGATATTGAAAAAGCATAATAAGAACCCCAACACGATCGTTCTAAAATAATAGATGTATGATCCACCAACTCACAGGTTCAGAAAACAACTTCTGCACCTATGCAATTAAAAATCCTACTATCAGGCCATTATGACTTATGCCCAACTGAAATCCATTATCGAACTTCAAATATTTTATTTATCCAACACCTTCTACTCGAGAATGGAAGGGGCTACACGTCTTAAATTAAGCCAAAGTAGTTAGATTTATGACCTCAGATGGTAGCATTGATTATACTCCACAATCTAACACCAAAACAAAGAACAAAAATATTCCTCATACACAATATTGGAAGTTATCGTAGTAAAATAACAGCAGAAAGAATCCACAACTGTTCATAATCTGATCAAACTTGATACTGAAAATTATTACGATCTTGCACATGGTATTACCTGTTCATCAGATCTAGGGTTTCAATTTGGGATAAAGAAAGGCGTGCTTCTATGTTGTGTTGTGATTCAAACCCTGGCTTAGACAAATCGAGACTACAAAAGAAGTGGATGGAATTAGGATTAGGGTTTAGGAAAAGAAACTTTGGGTTTGGATATATTACCTGATGAATACGATGATTTGAGAAAGAAGAAGCAGCTGAAAAGTTCCAATGCCAAACCCTGGCTTAGACAAATCGAGGGTTTCAATTTGGGATAAAGAAAGGCGTGCTTCTATGTTGTGTTGTGATTCAAACCCTGGCTTAGACAAATCGAGACTACAAAAGAAGTGGATGGAATTAGGATTAGGGTTTAGGAAAAGAAACTTTGGGTTTGGATATATTACCTGATGAATACGATGATTTGAGAAAGAAGAAGCAGCTGAAAAGTTCCAATGCCAAAGAGTTTGAGAGAGAGATATCTGGTTTGAATTTTGAATTTTGCTTGTGGAGCCTGAATGATTTATCTTATATACGTGGAGCCATAATTTTGAATCTCTGTTAAATGCAAATTACATATCCCTATACGTTTTTAAATTTCAAATTTCAAATTACCCTCCCATTTGAATGAAACATCACTGGTTTTCAGTGGTTGAATAAACAATCAGTGGTTTCATAATTGAGAGTGGGGCAGTGGTTTGATGTCATAAATGGACCAACTTTGAATTTTAAAGTCTTTTAATATTAGGCATTATGATGTAATAATGACATAAGAAAAGCCTTGTTGGACATGCTCTCCTGTTGACACATCAGCTTTTCTTATGTCACTTGGATTTCTCCTTTTATAGATAACTAGGTTTTTACCCGGGATTGCTTCCCGGGCTCGAGAAAGTTATTTAGATTAATTAATTACTATTTGTTATTAATACGACCGCATTACATCAACCATCTCATTCAATTCAACAAAAATGTCTTGAAATCACCGCATTATATCATGAACTCATATTAGAGGACAAACAAAAGCACAACAGGACCATAAGAATAACATCATTTCCACTTTTACATCAATGCACTTACATGATAGGGTGATTTGAGATTTTGAAAAAAATCTTTGTTTTTGTACCTCTTTTACAAAATAAGATGTTGACCAAATTTGAAACAGATGTTAACCAAAAGTCAATAAGATATTGACAAATAGTCAAACAGATGTTGAGCTTAAACAAATGTTTGGTTTAAGACCAAACATCTGTTTATGGCGAAACATCTGTTTAAGGTCAAACATCTGTTTAAGTCCAAATATCTGATATAGAAGAAGAACATCTGTTTAAGGCAAAACATCTGTTTAAGGTTCAAACATGTGTTTAAGGTCAAACAACTGTTTAAGTCCAGACATTTGATATAAAAGGCCAAACATCTGTTAAAGGGCAAACATCTGTTTAAGCCTTAACAGATGTTTAACTTGTTAAGATCTACTGTTTTCTAACACAGTTTTCCTCTTCAAAACATTGTTGAACCTAACATAGGTTTCCATTAACTATTGACCAAAAGGCAAACAGATGTTCAAACCACATTAACTATGGATCAATAAAGCAAACAAAAAACCAAATAAAATGGGTTTGAATTTACGCTTCATACTTGGTTACGATTTTTCTTAACAACATTCTTTGAATGACTTAGAGAAAATTTGAAGTATATAAAAAACCTATTGAATGAGATTACTTAAATAAGTAATGGGAGAAACAGGCACAAATTAAATATTTTTTTTAAACTGTAACATATGACGGATACTTACTAAATCTTAGTGGGCAGGGATAACGGTAAAAACCAATAAAGAACAACCACATCCACGGATAATCCTATATAAATTATGAGATAAAATAATAACATTAAAATTGCTTAAAGATTAGAAATGTTTGTAGATAAAAAAGTTGTTAATTGGGTATATACAATATATATTATAAATTGTTGCTACTATTCATACACATAAGTTTTAAACATAAATATTGACTATTGAACATCTCAATATTTATTTAACAATATACATTATAATAAGCAGATAAGTTTTTAGGAATTCAAAACCACATAATCAGTCCAAAACATAACCCACCAAACACCCAAAAGCAACAAAACGAAAACCATAAGTTCAACATGGCAACAGCATATGAAATCAACACATAAATGTATTTGAAAATACAGAAGACACTATTTCTCAATCTTTGGAATCAAAAGCGTCGAAACACCAGCATCTTCATCCTGAGAGAGTTCATCACTGATGCGGCGCTTTGTCGAGGAGCAACCTAATGCATCATCCACATCGAACACTTCACGAATATTACGTTTTGTTTCATCAGAAGACGAATTCTTAGTGCCTACAAGTGCTTGGGATGCAGGTGTAACATTCTCACCGCAGTATGACAACTCATCCTGATATAAAAAGACAATAAGTACTAACGTTTAAAAAAATTTACTACAAATAAGGAAATTCTCATATAACCTTCATAAGGTCAACAGGAGTAGACAAACTGCAGGATTCTGGAACATCCAACGATTCGGACTGCTCATGCTTTAAGTACATAATACATAATAACATAAAATACACACAATGGTATAAATATATTTTAAAAGGATATGTATATTAAATTAAAAGAATGACATAATGAAGATTTAGACCTGGTTAAGATTGAACTTGGCGCAGAGCGCGGCAAGGATCTCATCATCGTTAGTGGCCATTGAAATACCATAGTTTTCAACCTGATGCTCAATGTTATAGTCTTTAACACTTATGATGAAAGCATACCTCTTTCCAATCAATGTGTCAAAGATCTCAGGATATGGGTTCGGTATCTCTCCAGAATTAACAACCTATAATTTTATAAAAATTAATATAATTACAATGAGCAGAATGATTCCATAATTTCAACATACAATTTTATAAAAATTAATTTTAAATTATATATAGTACATGGCCAAATAACTGAATGCATGTATTTGTTACCTGATCTTGAATTGAAACTAAGTCTTTGGCAGTTTTCTTAAAAATCTTGTAAGCTTCAAAATCAAACAGTGTCAAAGACACAGTACCGGAAGAGTCTTGCACCCTAATAGGTATCTTGAACCTATCAAAGTTAAAAACAAATGAAAACATTAGTATTACTAAAAACAAAAGTGTCGTTCATATTAGTATTTAGTATAAGGAAATAAAACTGTAATCTCAAACCGCGGAATAGAATAGATGTCGACTCCTTCACATTTATCATTTGTACACACCAACGATTTTTCATGATCAACACCAGATAAACCATCCGGATTTTCTTTCGTTACAAATCTTTCCTCCACACCTGACTTACAGTGGTTACAACCATTGTAATACCAAAGTTTATCAGTGCATATAGCTGTGATTGTGCCAACAACCAAAACCTTCTTTGTCTATCAACATCAAACAAAAATAATAACACTTAGAAAAGACTTTTAAAAAACTCAGCATGTAGAGTACTTATAAGAAAATACACACCGTTGATATGGTTCACAGGAAACCAATAAGCATGAAATCAGGGTTATTAAGAAACTCATCTTCAACACTTGAGATGACGTTTGAACCAACATGATCATTTGATGAAGATGAAGCAGAAATTTTCTCTACATATCTAAACAGATTCATGTGATCAAATTAAAACGTAAAAAATAAATGTAGGTACAAAATAATACTGTTCAATGTTTATATGCATACTAACTATACCTCTTTCTAAAAGAGGATATCTCTTCAATGTCAGTGTCAATAAAAAGTCTGCTTAGCTCAAAGCCGTTTGCAACGCCACGCTTGCCTGAATTTAAAATTAAAACCAAATGTAGATCAATATAAATAGTGTCAAATTTAAAACATATAAGTAAATCTAAAGATAAATCTATAACAATAAAAAAATTAAACTAATTAAGTTAAAATTGTACCTTTGTAAAGGTTGACCATACCAAAATGACAAAGGATAACAACATATTTCTCTCGTTTCTTATCATTCATGTAAGCAAACATGTCAATAGCAAAACCATCCCACAAAGTAACCGGACACTTTTGGCCTCTAAAATATTAACATAAAACATAATAACATCAAGCAACCTTATAATGGTTTAAACGTCAAAATGCAACAACTTAATAAAAAGAACGCACTCAAGGTCTTCAAGTCTAAGATTAAGTCTCTTGCCCTTGCTCCCATCCTTCTTTGACGTATCCTCTAGATTAAAACATACATCCACATAACCAATCCAATCTATAAACAAAAATATATTGTGAAAAGAAAACAGCATTAAGAAGTGATAAGAATAAAAAAAACAATAAGACAAAACAATAGATATATATCATGTAGTGATTTACATACCAATAACTGTATTAACTTCAAATTTATTTTTAACAACATCCTTGAGGTTAACGAAATTAAAACGGTATTTCGGTCCAGACCAGTCAAAGCATTTCTCAACAGAAGTATAGAAATAAAGTGATATTTTGTCGTTTCTCTTGGTATACTTAGCAGAGGACTTATTAGTAGCAAGAGAAGGTTTGGTGATAAGAAGACATTCATCCAACTGAAGAAAGTGTTTGAATTTTCCTAGCATCTTATGCAAACAGCTGGCTTGTATCATAGTTCCCTAAGAATATGAAACATCCGATTAAATAAAAAAGGTGTTATATTCATTTGGATATTCATATGTCCAAAAAAATTATAACACAACTATATACGGTACCATCTCATCCATGAAGATCATATAAAGGCGATATATTTCATTTTTGTTATCATTCATCATCTTCTTCGAAATGCTAACAATCTTCACTCTAATCGAATAGTTGTTTGAGAATGTATTAAGATCGTTAAGCATGCTAACCTTTGAAACCTCCATTTGAAAACTGTACATAAAAAAAAAGAATAAGCAAAATATAAGTATTGCTAAACGTAATATGATAATACAATAAGCATGGATGTTCTGAAAAAAAATATCAAGGTTGAAATTCAAGCTTACCGATTATCCAATAAAAATTTTAACTGAATGCAGTGGCAAATGTAATTTCAAATGCAGGGAGTGTATATCTTTATATGCTGCTTTATTAAAGTAATAAAATATTAGAAATGATATGCAAAGTAGGCAAAAAAAGAGAAAGAACGTCAATTTTAAATTACCATTTTGTATATTAAGAATTTCAATATTTCAAAATTACTGACTTGATTTCAAACCAATTTTCATAATGACTTTTCTATATTTTATTTTAAATTTAATTAAGAAACAATAACCGTCAATTTGAAATTCACATTTTGCTTAACTCAAATGTCCAAAGCTCAAGAAATTAGCATTAATTACTAATTTGATTTGCAACAAATAGTCATTAACAATCAAATGTTTGAACCACTTTCAATAATACAATACCCAAACAATCAAGATGAGGAACTTAATAATCATCCAAGTGTATTTTGTGTTACCTTATTTATTAGTATAAAGATGAAACTGTTCAATTAATAGTACAGATCAAACCACTGAAGTGATGTGATAAATACGCTTACATATAAACCACTGTGGTGATAAACACTGTTACATATAAACAATGATGCCATAAAACCGGTTACATATAAAACACTGAGGTGATCACATCTAACAACCTAACAGACTATAAACACTGATGAGAAAAACACTGTTAAATATAAACACTTAAACACTCTTAACATCCAAGTGTATAGGAATTTTATTTTATTAAAATAAAGATGAAACAACTGTTCAATTAATAGTAGAGATCAAACCACTGAAGTGATGTGAAATACAAAACTGTTCCTAAACACTGTTACATATAAACACTGATGCCATAAAAATGGTTACATATAAAACACTGAGGTGATGACATCTAACAACCTAACAGTCTATAAAACACTGATGCGGAAAACACTGTTACATATAAACACTGTTAACATAAACAAATAAAAAGAAACATAGAATAACTAAAGTTGATGCTGAACCACTGTTATGGTTTGACACTGTTATTGGACGTCATAAATTTCAGATTTAATTTCAAAGGTAAAAGTAGTGTAATATGCTGCTTTAATAAAATAATTAAATATTAGAACTGATATGCACTGTAGGAAAAAATAAAAAAAAATAAAAAAAGAGAGAGAGAACGAAAAATTTAACTTACCATTTTGCATATTTTGAGTTTCAAAATTACTGATATTGTCAGTAACTACTGACTTGATATGAAAGCAAATGCCATAATGACTTTTTTAAATTTTATTTTAACTTTAATCAACATATAATAACCGTCAATTTGAAATTCAAAATTTGGTTAATCAAATGTCCAAAGCTCAAGAAATCAGCATTAATTACTGATTTGATTTGAAACAAATAGTCATCAAGAATTTTTTTTTTATTTTTTAATTTAACTTTAAATTTTATCATGAAAATAATGTTGGTGGAACTCTTATGTAATTGGAATGTAAAGATTAGGTAAAATGGTAATTTTATTGTAATTCTAGTTTTCATTTGATAATTTCAATGTATCACTAATTAAGAACATCAAAAGTAAAAACGTGAGCACTGACTATTTTTTAGGGAAACCGCTGATGGTCAATATCAGTGAATGTCAACAATGTAAAAGTGAGCAGTGGCTATTTTTTCCGATCAGTAGATACCAACCAGTTTTCGAAACACTGATGTTCGGTCAATCAGTGGTCAACATGGAGATTGAAGAAACACAGGTTGTGTATCCGCAGTGGAATACTTGAACAATCAAATGTTTGAACCAATTTCAAGAATACTATACCCAAACAATCAAGATGAGAAGCTTAATATTCATCAAAGTTTATATGAATTTTATTAGTATAAAGATGAAACAACTGTTCAATTAATAATACAGATCAAACCACTAAATTGAAGTGATAAATAGTGTTACATATAAACACAGTCTTTTAAATTACCATTTTGCATATTTTGAATTTCAAAATTACTGATATTGTCAGTAACTACTGACTTGATTTGAAAGCAAATGCAATAATGACTTTTTTAAATTTTATTTTAACTTTAATCAACATATAATAACCGTCAATTTGTAATTCAAAATTTGCTTAATCAAATGTCCAAAGCTCAAGAAATCAGCATTAATTACTGATTTGATTTGAAACAAATAGTCATCAAGAATTTATTTTTATTTTTTAATTTAACTTTAAATTTTATGATGAAAATAATGTTGGTGGAACTCTTATGTAATTGGTTGTCAACAATGTAAAAGTGAGCAGCGGCTATTTTTTCCGATCAGTGGATACCAACCAGTTTTCGAAACACTGATGTTCGGTCAATCAGTGGTCAACATGGAGATTGAAGAAACAGAGGTTGTATTTCAACAGTGGAATATTTTGAACAATCAAATGTTTGAACCAATTTCAAGAATACTATACCCAAACAATCAAGATGAGAAGCTTAATATTCATCAAAGTGTATATGAATTTTATTAGTATAAAGATGAAACAACTGTTCAATTAATAATACAGATCAAACCACTGAACTGATGTGATAAATAGTGTTACATATAAACAAAAGTACTAAACCCTGTTACATATAAACACTGATGCCATAAAAATGGTTTCATATAAAACACTGAGGTGATGACATCTAACAACCTAACAGTCTTTAAAACATTGATGCGGAAAACACTGTTATATATAAACAAAGTCTTTTAAATTACCATTTTACATATTTTGAATTTCAAAATTACTGATATTGTCAGTAACTACTGACTTGATTTGATAGCAAATGCCATAATGACTTTTTTAAATTTTCTTTTAACTTTAATCAACATATAATAACCGTCAAATTGAAATACAAAATTTGCTTAATCAAATGTCAAAAGATCAAGAAATCAGCATTAAAATAGTGATTTGTTTGAAACAAATTGTCATCAAGAATTTTTTTTAATCTAACTTTAAATTTTTTGATGAGAATAAAGTTGGTGGATTTTTTCCGATCAGTGGATACCAACCAATTTTCAAAACACTGATGTTTGGTCAATCAGTGGTCAACATGGAGATTGAAGAAACAATGGTTGTATTTCAGCAGTGGAATATTTTGAACAATCAAATGTTTGAACCAATTTCAAGAATACTATACTCAAACAATCAAGATGAGGTGCTTAATATTCATCCAAGTGTATAGGAATTTTATTAGTACAAGGATGAAACAACTGTTCAATTAATAGTACAGATCAAAACACTGAAGTGATAGTATAAATTCTGTTACATATAAACACTATTAACATAAACAAAGATAGAATAAACACTTTTAACATAAACAAACATAGAAGATGTTTTGTTGATGAGGAACCACTGTTGTTGGAGAGTGTTTCACATTTAGTTGATCGATGCTTGTCTGGACTTTGGTCTTGATCAGTGGTTCTTCATAATTGAATAGTGGATGATGTTCATCAAACTTTATGTACAACCATCCTTATATCCAACACTTGTTAGGCAGATCAGTGATGTGCCATATTAACTTGTTATAACCACTGTCATTGTAGGAAACTTAGCTGGGCAGTGCCTATTGGTGGAAACTTCAGTTTACCTACAAAAACTGATGAATTTAGAATAAATAACGCAAACTATTGTTAAGTCAAATAGCTGATGGAAAACTTTTTAACCACTGCTAGTAATTAAAACACCGATAGTGATTAACAAAACTACGTTTAATTGCTCAAATTGAGATGACGGGAGATCTGCAAAGGATTACAAATGAATCAATGCACCAATAAACAGTAAATCAAAACGTTAGAAAAACCCAAAAAAATAAATCACACCAATTTAAGTTACCTTGGTGATGTCCTAAACTTTTGCACTGGTATCACCTATCAACACACCTGGTATAACCTTTCCCATTTCCATCTCCTCAACAACCGTCCGGCAGAGGTTGCTTCTAATCAACAAACTCTATAATCCAACAAAAAAGGTCTGGAAAGACAAAGTACAAAACATATCAAAATAAATCTGCTCGTAATCACATGATACAACAAACCAAACATACCAGAGTCACCGATTAAGAGGAGGTTGTACAAAAGCGTTCATCGAGTACGATAAGGAGATCTGTTTCTTCTTCTGAGGATAGAAAAGGGTTCATCATGTTCAGTATGACAAAATAGATAAAACGAAATAAAATTTCTAGATAAAAAAGTAGATCTTACATGATTATTCTCTTCTTCAACCACTGGACGGTACATGATTTAGGGTTTCAAACGAAGATGTATCCAATAGAAGTAACCTCTGCCATACGTTGTTGAGGAGATGAATATGAGAAGAAGAAGAAGAAGAAGAAGAAGGATAAACATGAGAGAGGATAAACATCGATCGGAAATAGAGCAGAGCAGAGAGAGAAAGAAAGCAAGAAGCCCTGAATGAGTAAATGAAGGAGGATATAAATAGAAGAGGGCAGTGGCACTGTTGGGCGGGAAAAAGGGCATTTAGGGGCTCTCTGGTGTTGACACGTGGCCCAAATAACTTTCATTTATTATATATAATAGATATAGATAGATTTGTTCAATAAAAAACGTCAATCAACCTTTAAATATGTCATAGATATCAAACTACAAGCCTAAATACATGTAAATAATAATCACTTTTTTTGTAAAATATTATATGTATATAAAAATAAAATATATTATAAGTAAAATAATTCGAGCTAAGCCGAGTCGAGCTACCAAGTGAGCCAAACCAAGCCAATTTGGTTCGTCACCAGCCGAGCCGGCTCGACTCACTTTCAAGCCGAACCATATCGAGCGAGCTTTTTCCGAGCTAAAACCGAGCGAGCTTCGAGCCGCGAGCTTTTTGGACAGCCTTAGCTCCATGTGGTTGCTCACTTGTTACTCGAGTAGTCCTGAATAGATGGAGGTTAGTTTTTCCAGTTAAGTACGTGTGAAATGACTTAATTAACCTCACTTTTAATAAATATAGATAAAACAAATATAAATTGATTGGTTATCAAAAAATAAGTGGACCCACCATTTAAACCCTACACCTTTTTCTCTTCTTCATCACCAGACCACCTCCACCACTACCTCTTGCAAAACAAACCCTTTATCCTCTCCACTCTCCAATAATCGGCCACCAACTCTGGTCCTCTTGCCACATCCGTACCCTCCTCTCCTACACCGTCTCACTCTACCGTAGTCCAACCACTCTCCGATGGCCAGCCACCACCTCTGGTCCCCCCACCTCCCCTCCTCGTGATTTGCAGGCGTTTCTTAGTGAAAGAGAAACGCATGAGTTATCAACAGAATTGTGGTGGCATTTTATAGTTATGGGCGGTACCGGCTGTTTTTCCGGTGTGATGCGTTTTTTCTGCGTCTTAAAGGGAAAGCAATCAGATCGATTGGTCAAAGCCTATAACTGTTGAAAGATATCGAACAAATCGACATGGGAGACATATTTGCAGGTGGGGTATCCCATACCCATGACCCGTTGCAAAATCTTGTCCCATACGGCCATACCCGGTCCATTACCCGTCAAGTATTTGGCGGGTATTTACCCGTCGTGTATCGGGTATACCCGTTAGGATTTTCATGTATATATATATTTTTTTACTTTCATTTATAAATTTATGTTTTAAAAATCTATACTATATTATAATGCATGAGGCAAGGGCATTTTAAGATACCCAAAAAATAACAACTTTCCCCCCCTTTATTTATAGAAAGGCCCCTAAAATCAGGGTAGTTTGGTCTTTTAAACACTATTTATTTTTTAGCCCCTAAACTTATTACACTTAAATCCCTAAGGTTTTAATAAAATTATAAATAATTAGTTAGAATTCACCCCTCCATAACAAACTTATAATTTTTTTACTTATTCTTGATATATCTTATAAACTAGAGTAAACTGCCATTTTGGTCCCTGTGGTTTGGCCAGTTTTGCCACTTTAGTCCAAATCTCAAACTTATTACATCCAGGGCCCTGTGGTTTGGTTTTTGTTGCCATTTTGGTCCAAAACTCAAAATGTCTGAATTTTGACTGATTTACTGACCCTTTTTTGTCCTGTTGTGGAGGGGTAGTTTGGGCAATTTTTAAATTGAAAACTGATTTTTTTATCTCTCTCTCTCCTATTAAATACCCAATTATCAGCTCTCACTCTCTCTCTCTTATTAAAAACCACAGCTCTCTCTCTCTCTCTCTCTCTATAGCACCACCACCGCCACCTCCTCCCTCATCACACCACTCTCACACACACAGTTCACTTCACCAAGATCTCGATCACCACAAATCACCATCACAACACTTTCCGTATCAATCAATCAATCCAGATCTCAACCCTCAATAATAAATATAATAGACCGATAACAAACTGCTGCTGGCTGATTCAATGGCTTCACCGGCAAATCAAAATCAAAATCAACCTCCACCATTTGATGTTCAACGGTTATTCAACCCTATTTCATCACCACCACCACAACCACCACCAATCACTCTCCAAAACCCTAACCCTAACCCTAACAACCACCACTTCATCCTACCACCCTCCTCCGCTGCTTCTTATCCTCCTCCCACCGCCAACGGCGCCGCCTACGCCTACCTTCCGCCTCACACAAACCCTAATTTCCACCACCAGTTCCACATTCCACCACCTCCTTTCCCCAATCAACAATCGGATGACAATTTTTCTTCAAATTTGCAGCATCAGAGGTCACTTCCCTACCCTAACATACCTATTCAACCATCTAGCTATTAACGGCGCCACCGGCTTCGGTACCTGATGTTTCAGCGCAATCAACGGTGCCACCGTTGCCGGCGGTTACAACGCAGAACACTAGTTTTAATGTTCCGTCGGGTCCGGTGCGGATGCCGAGTAGTAAGGTGGCGAAGGGGCGGCATTTGGTTGGGGATTGTGTTGTTTATGATGTGGATGTTAGGTTGCCCGGAGAGAGAGAGAGAGAGGGGGGGGGGTGGCGGTGGTGGTGCTATAGAGAGAGAGAGAGAGAGAGAGAGAGAGGGAGAGAGCTGTGGGTTTTAATAAGAGAGAGAGAGAGTGAGAGCTGATAATTGGGTATTTAATAAGAGAGAGAGATAAAAAAAATCAGTTTTCAATTTAAAAATTGCCCAAACTACCCCTCCACAACAGGACAAAAAAGGGTCAGTAAATCAGTCAAAATTCAGACATTTTGAGTTTTGGACCAAAATGGCAACAAAAACCAAACCACAGGGCCCTGGATGTAATAAGTTTGAGATTTAGACTAAAGTGGCAAAACTGGCCAAACCACGGGGACCAAAATGGCAGTTTACTCTATAAACTATAATGTTTAAAAAAAATCCAAAGATAGCATGACGACCTACACATTTTTGTCGTCGTTTCGGTAGTTGTCTTGTTCAACATCGACGCATGGATTAAAAGGTACAAGTAGATAATGCTTTAATGTACAAGTAATTAAAGAAGAAAATAACGATGGTAAAAGAGTATTACGTATCCACATCATAAACAATGCCGTTTTTAACAAAATTTTCAAAATAAAATAAAGTTAAAATTTTTTTCGTACAAAATAAAGATAATATTACTGCCCTAATTATTTTTGCATAGCAGAGAATTGATGTAAACTACTACATACTGCATATTCAAGGAATGTAATCATATAAAATATAAACATGCTTATTCTATCATAAAAATGATTAGATATATGCTAATTATTAGCATGAGTTTGGCTCAGTTTAGAATGAATATTCCGATTTTGTTTAGATATTATTTGACAAAGTAAAAAATGACTAGATACATATGCAATTTATTAGCATGAGTTTGACTCACCTGAATATTCGATCACATGTTAGTATAGATTTCATAACAAACTTTCTATGAAAAAGGGTGGAAACTAAGTGGGAAATAATTTTTAAATTTTTAAAAAATATAGTGTTGTAGTAGCCTCTAATCTATAATCTATTATTTTTCAAAAGTATAGATATAGTTACTAGACTCATTCACGCACCTTGGCTTTCAACACAGTCGCAAATAATTTGAATTCCCGCTCCTCTCCCACAAACCCTAGCATTCGCCGTTGCTTCTCCCATGGCATTTCCTCTTCAACTTCAAGATTCATCATTGGGTCGACATCATTAACCATCACTTCTGACGCATCATAACTGGTTTCGCTATACTATTGTATCAAAGAACCTATTAGACTTTCTCAACATAAGCCCTAGCGATTAAGGTAACCAACATGATCAATTTCAGCTTTTTTTTACTTTAAATTTGGTTTTATTTTAAAATATGATAGACTTTCTATTCCATTAACTTCTTTATAAAATATGATGAACGATGCATCAGCGGGGTATTCACTACATCCTTCTTCGTCTTTCTTCCTATCAAAGTGCATGGATTTAATAGGTCACTTTCACAGGTAATAGATTCTAACTCTGTTTAATAAAACTCTTATGGAGGGATTACTTTTCGTAATTAGGGTTTTATCGGACTATGCATAAATTATTTGACTTTGAATGTTTCTAATGTTATTGGAAAACTTGTTATTAAGCTATTAGTCATGCTATATGAGTTTGTGAATAAATAGTTGTTCTTATTAATATTTATAGCTATGTAGCATTTTGGTATCAAGATTTTTAGGGTTACAGATTTAGTGAGGGTGCCTTTACAAATAAAGATATTTTTCTAAATTTATGAAGGTATGTTGTTTTTATCTTGGTATCTAAGTCTTGGATTGTCTTGTTTAACTTAGTATTTTTGTGGGTTTGTTGGCTTTAGGTTTTTTGGTTGCGCCTGAAATCGTCGTTGTGGAAGCGGATGATCGTCGGTTTAATAATCATTTTTGGTGTTTATAATCTCATGCTTTCTGATTGTTCATGCTTATGTGTACCCATATGGGTTTTATGGTGTTTATCCTCATAGGGATTTTACTCCATTATTTTCAGAAGTAGCTATTTTTTAATAAGAATCTATGAAATTTGTGTTCAGGTCAGCATGATCATTGGCTACATGTTAAAGCCTGCCGAATAGGGCTTGGCCGTGGACCACAAAGCTCCAGCTATGACTATTGATAGTGATTATTCTTAAGAAGATGAGACATCTGTTGAGACACCAAAAAATAAGATGCTTCCCAACCTAGGCCCATATCAACACTAGCACACTCTGTAAGCCATTATAAAGCTTGATTTTAGTGTTTGTTGAAACATTCGATTTTTGTGTAACCACTGTTCGTATTTAAGGTTTTGTAAATAAATAGTTGGTTTAGTACGAGTACAAAAATATATT
The DNA here is from genome assembly GCA_030545235.1 of Helianthus tuberosus. Lineage (NCBI taxonomy): Eukaryota > Viridiplantae > Streptophyta > Magnoliopsida > Asterales > Asteraceae > Helianthus > Helianthus tuberosus. Next base: position 174,036,742 of record CM060351.1, read on the forward strand.
TTAGTAGTCAAATGATTTATGGAGCTTGCATGCAGTAACAAAAGTACAAATTTTATAGACTTGGTCATTCATAACTCTAAATTACCACCTCTACCATGACGATGTAAATGTAGTTGAAGGTAGACTTTTGTTAAATGGGGCACCTTTAGTAGACATATCACATGAACATTTGCTCGCTGTTACGGTTTCAAATTGAGTGAACTTGAGATTGATTGAACAATGGTCGAGTGGATTAACGCTCAGAAGAACCTTAGCTCAAATGGTTCTTGAAAGTTCGTTAATGGCAGTTTAGAGAGAACTAAGAGAGGGAAGATTGTTACTTCATTTGACTGATTACCCTATACTATTACAATATTCCCCTTTTATACCCAAAACACTCAACTAACTAACTGAACTAACATACAACTAATCCAACTAACTGTTGACTTATTGACTATTATTAACACAATAACCAGCTTAGCTCATTAGCACACATCACTCGCTCGCCTGAACCTGGATCCGTTTTAAACCATTACCCAACCTGCCCGACTCTCCAAGCTTGCCACCTCTGTTTTTTAGGCATTTTGCTCTATGGGGTTTTGTAAGTGTATTCCAAAGCTAATAATCTTTTTCACATATAATATGTTTTTTTAGGTAGGGTGGTGCCACCATTAATGAGTATGTGCATCGTGTTCTAAGGGGGCAACGGTGAAGAAGCTCCTTTAAGAGGGCCATAGCTCAGTGGTCATGGGAAATGAGGGAAGACTCCTGGCCTTTGGTCTTGAGTTCAATTCCTGATCCCTCCGGGTTTTATCGGTTCTTCATTGTCATGCTCTCGGGCGGATGAAGGGTCGGGTTTACTCCGAAACTGGTAGCTTGGTGGGCTAGGGGCTCGGTTGGGCTGCCATGGGGCTACCTTTCGGCCAATGGGTGCCGCGTACGGAGTACCCGGCGTTGCTTAAGTTGGACGTTAAAAAAAAAGAGGGCCATCTCACCTACTTTTACTTTTGTGACGAATGGAAATGTTGACTATGGTATTTGCCTATTTGGCAGCCCACATGGACCCTTGCGAGCTAAAGTTGACCCGATTCCTGTGAAGGAGGTTCCTCATGAAGAAACAAAGGACAAGTGAGGTGTGATTATAGACTTATAGTCATTATAAAAAGTTATTCAGATATTATTTTCGGTAAATGCGGATTTTAGATGATCACATAACACGTTTAATACTTCAGAGCTAATGACAACTTATATTAGTCGTACTAATAAAACTTTGTACTGTGTAGGTAGCTTCAAAACTAATGAGCCAAGATACACAATAAAAAAGGCAAATCTAATTTTTTTTTTTTGGAAATTAAACTTCATAAACACAGCAGGATCTCCAAGACGGAGAACACCGCGAAACCAACTACATCATTATGATTTAATAGAGAAGTGTAAGGCTCATGCCATAGATAAACCACATCGATGATGTTGCTATAAATAAGAAAATTAACAAACCTACTATAAAATATATAACAAGATGATTGACAAACTAACAAAAGATGAGTACCGCAATGCAAATTGTGTCACCCCGCTGCATCGCGCGGGCACACTACTAGTATATATAATATATCAAGTTATGATAAATAACATACATATCATTAACACCATAATAATATTTGACATGCTTAAACATGTAATTATATTATAATATTAATAACAAAAAACAATTTTTTTGTAATTCGTAGCATCAAAATATATACTTCAAATGAAAAGTTTATTTTTCCAATAAAAAAGCTTCAAGAATGAAACATTACTAAACAAGAGATAAAGGAAAAAATATAAAAAACTTAAAGGTTCAGTTATATATTTCAGGTAAACGAGTTTTTGGATAATCGGGTCGGGTATCAACTAATTTCATACCCGTTCCATACCCGCGAAACATTTTTTTCCAAACCCAAACCCGACCCAATACTCGTCGGGTATACCCATCCCAAATGCTTCGGGTTTCGGGTATACCTGTCAGGCTCGGGTACTTTTGCCATCTCTAATCTTTGTGATTATTTTTTATGTGCTACAAATTGGATTTTGAATAGATAAATTAGGGTTCAGTTTCCACTACAAGAAAAGCGTATCTTTAGCGACGACGGTATTAGCGGCGACAAGAGCGATAGCGGCGACCTGGACACGCGTCGCCGCTAAAGGCTCTTTGTCGCCGCTATTGTCGTCGCCGCTAAAAGCTCGATCCGTGTGCTTCTTCAAGATTTGCTGCTGACTATTGATTAAAAACTGATCTAATGGCTACCATCATCACCAGACCACCTCCACCACTACCTCTCGCAAAACAAACCCTTTATCCTCTCCACTCTCCGATAATCGGCCACCAACTCTGGTCCTTTTGCCTCATCCGTACCCTCCTCTCCTACACCGTCTCACTCTACCGTAGTCCAACCACTCTCCGATAGCCAGCCACCACCTCTGGTCCCCCCACCTCCTACCACCTCCCCTCCTCGTGATTTGCAGGCGTTTCATAGTGAAAGAGAAACGCATGAGTTATCAACATAATTGTGGTGGCGTTTTATAGTTATGGGCGGTACCGGCTGTTTTTCCGGTGCGATGCGTTTTTTCTGCATCTTAAAGGGAAAGCAATCAGATCGATTGGTCAAAGCCTATAACTGTTGAAAGATATCGAACAAATCGACATGGGAGACATATTTGCAGGTGGGGTATCCCATACCCATGACCCGTTGCAAAATCTTGTCCCATACGGCCATACCCGGTCCATTACCCGTCAAGTATTTGGCGGGTATTTACCCGTTAGGATTTTCATCTATATATATTTTTTACTTTCATTTATAAATTTATGTTTTAAAAATATATATAATATATCAAGTTATGATAAATAACATACATATCATTAACACCATAATAATATTTGACATGTTTAAACATGTAAATATATTATAATATTAATAACAAAAAACAATTTTTTTTTTTTGTAATTCGTAGCATCAAAATATATACTTCAAATGAAAAGTTTATTTTTCCAATAAAAAAGCTTCAAGAATGAAACATTACTAAACAAGAGATAAAGGAAAAAATATAAAAAACTTAAAGGTTCAGGTATATATTTCAGGTAAACGAGTTTTTGGATAATCGGGTCGGGTATCAACTAATTTCATACCCGTTCCATACCCGCGAAACATTTTTTTTCCAAACCCAAACCCGACCCAATACTCGTCGGGTATACCCGTCCCAAATGCTTCGGGTTTCGGGTATACCTGTCAGGCTCGGGTACTTTTGCCATCTCTAATCTTTGTGATTATTTTTTATGCGCTACAAATTGGATTTTGAATAGATAAATTAGGGTTCAGTTTCCACTACAAGAAAAGCGTATCTTTAGCGACGACGATATTAGCGGCGACAAGAGCAATAGCGGCGACCTGGACACGCATCGCCGCTAAAGGCTCTTTGTCGCCGCTAAAAGCTCGATCCGTGTGCTTCTTCAAGATTTGCTGCTGACCATTGATTAAAAACTGATCTAATGGCTACCATCATCTCCTGCTCAAAGAAACACACACCCATCTCTTATCCTCACACATCCATCTCAAACACCCATTTCAATCTTCATGTTCACCAAACTCCATCACTTTTCACCAAGCAACAACCACACCTTCTGCCACCAACCGCCACCATCAACCTCTGCCGTCGTCAGTCACCATCAAGCTCCGCCGTCATCCGCCACCATCAACCTCCGCCGTCATCCGCCACCACCTTCCGCCGTCATCCGCCACCATCAAGCTCCGCCATTGTAGTTTTTATAGAGTTATGTAGTGTTTGTTTATAGCTCCGTTCACTTATTTTGTATTTGTAAAAACCATGAAATGTAAATGGATCTTAATAAGAAATTAATCACTTTTTTTGTTATTGTGTTTAAGTTAATTTTCGAGTATAAACAAACAGTGATGATTTTTGTGTTTAAAATCTGGAAATCCTTCTCCGGCGAACTTTCCGGAAATACTCCGGCAGAGGCATTAGCGGCGACGATGGTATTAGCGGCGACATTTTGTTCAATAGCGGCCGACCTATACCGGCGACATTGTAGCGGCGACGTGTCGCCGCTAAAACCCAATAGCGGCGACAAAAAAGAGTATTAGCGGCGACACCTGTCGCCGCTAAAGGTAACCGTTTCTTGTAGTGTTCGTAACATTATTAGTTTTCACAAGAAGAATAAAGAAAATCTGTATAACCAGAATACTTCTATTTTCAATAAAACTCATATTAACTCTACTATGTGTGATTTTACACATGATGGTTGCATGTAGATGGTTTCATATATGTTACTACTAGGTTATAACGCCGTGTATTACACAGGTTGAATAAATAAATTTTATATACTAAATAATAAAACAATATATCTTTAAAAATCTCCTTTATTGCACGTGTTGAATAAATATAATTTTAAATATTAAATAATAAAAAGTTATATCTATAGGAACCATATTGTACGGGTTGAATAAATGTAATTTTATATAACAAATAAAAAAGTTATATTTTTAAAACCACATATATTACACGGGTTGAATACATGTAATATTGTTTACCAAATAATAAAATAATACATCTTTAAAAAACCTCATTTATTACACGGGTTGAATAAATTTAATTTTATATACCAAATAATAAAAATGTTACATCTTTAAAAATATGTGTATTACACGTTTGAATAAATGTAATTTTCTATACTAAATAAAAAAATATACATCCTTAAATAATTATGAATTGAATAAATCTAATTTTATATATCAAATAATAAAAATTTATATCTTAAAAAACCTCATGTATTACACAGATCAACTAAATGTAATTTTGTATAGTGAAAATAAAAATATTTAATATATTAATACAAAGTTCGGTTTTCGTGATAAATAATTTGTTTTATTTAAAAATATTTTAAATTAACAATTTAAAATTAATGAACAACCGGTGTCACACATTAATGTTTTATTATATAGTATAGTATATATAAATATTTAGATTGATATAAATAGATTATTCTGTTGTAGCAAAATTTGTTAACGAAGTCTCAATATATTTAACCCTTTATTTAAAACTCCGTAAATGTATAAATGATAAATAATCTTAGTTAATTTTATTTTAAGTTTTGTAAAATCTATTTGATACCAAGCTAAATAAAATGTTCAAATATATAGTTAAGATCAAATTAGATAATTAAGTTTGAATTTGATGTAAATAGATAAATATAAAAGTAATAATTAATTCAAATAAATAATATTATAAATGAGAAGAAGATTAAACTAAATAATAATTATTCATAAGATATTAATTAAAAAATATTAAACTAAAATAATAATTATCTATAATACATGGTCTAATATGATGATAAATGTCCTTAAAATGGTCTCTTTTATTATATAGTATAGATAGATTAAATTACATACAGGGGCGCAGCATGTGAGGGGCGGGGGGGGGGGGGGAGTCCGCCCCCCGGGATTTTTCGCTCAGTAGTGTTATATATGTAGTTTTCGTATAGAAATTTGTGGGTATATACGTTTTCACCCCCCGGTTCTATAGAAATTTTTGGGTATTCTATAGAAATTTTTGGGTATATATGTTTTCACCCCCTGGCCGAAAAATCCAAGCTTCGCCACTGATTACATATATGTATTTTAAAATAACTATCCCAGAAAAGATGCAAAACTAGTAACTAAATCATATCATCTTGCAAGGCCGGCCCATTTGGCTAAGTTCAAGTAAGGGCTTAGGGCTCTTAAAATTAAGGGCCTACTTCTTTTCTATGCCACCTAAAACATCAGAATTTAGCTTTTGGGTGGCATCACATACTCTTAATCACATTTTAATGTTTCAGAATCACATATTTTTGTTACCAATGAACCTCCTAAACGTAATGCACTAAGTAAATTGATAGCAACACACCAAACTACAAATGAACTAAGAAGTCAAACTATACACATGACTAAATTAGAATTAATTTATTTTATAATCATGGGTGGCTATGATGGTGTGCGGGGAGGACCTCCGCACAAGGACCGTGATTTCGAAGGAGACGCGATTTTAAAAAAATCCGGTATATATATGTTATTTTTTTTTAAATAGTAAACAAACACATACCAATTCCAATATAGACCAATTTACAAATCATTTTTTATGGTTTAGAATTTAGCCCACTTGGCATTAGGTTAATTGAGCCCAATACAAATTTGATTTTTTCTTAAAAAAATACTAATAAAACATTATGGAAGGGCACATTTTTTCGAGCTCGAACAGGGTACGTGAATTCTCAGAGACGCCTCTGTTTATAATACAGAAGTATAAATTTATTTTAAAAAATCATGTAACATCCAAGATCAAGAACTACTCAAGAAGGTTATTAGCCACTGTATAGACCAAATAATCTTTCCGATTTATCAACCATGTAGCCTGTTGTTCACCTTTAAGTGGCGATCAAAAATTTGGAATTTAGAACTCCGAAGATTACCATCGATATTTTCCACTGTTCAAAATGATATTCCCAGTAAGAAGGTTTCCATTTGGTGTGTTCTTTTCTTCTAATTACACAATTGTTTTAGTTTTGGCAATTCAGGAAACGATTTGAGAGAGTATCTAAAAAGATTGTAATTAAAAAAATGATGTTGACTAAAAAGCCCTTTATAAAAGTATAAATAATTTTTTTTCACTAAGTGATAGGTTATTTGTAGTTATTATAATTTTGTAGTTTTCTTATGAATTACTCTCTCTGTATATAAAAATTATATTTGTTTATATAAAATATGATTGAATAAATAATAGATAAAAAAGAGTCGAGTCTAAGAAGAGCTAGAGCTTAAAAAACTATTAAGTATTCAAGCTCGAACTTTAAACTTGGAGCCCGAGATTGAGATACAACAAACAAAGTTGTTTAGCTCAATTTTCGCTCATTTACATCTCTCTTCATGTTATTTGGAAAAAACCATGGATCCATATATTTAGTTTGTTGAACCAAAGTCAAAGTCTACTTGCATATTCAAGAATCAAGACCGCCTAAAGTTGGATTATAAGTCCATATAATCATGGCCTAAGTCTGAAAAGAAATAAGTAGCTGAATTTTGCAGTCATAAAAGAACAAAAACATAAGTAACGCATACCGTGGTATCAAATGGATTCTATCCTAGCGCTATTAAGGTGTGTTGATATGGTGTTCCTTCACATATCATTGAGGATTCAAGTTTCATGATGAACATAATGTATAAGAGTAAAATTATAGAGCGTTTGTTAGCTATTAAAAATATAGTTATGGGTCTCAAAACTCTTTTTGGGTAATTTTTTAAAACTTAAAATTGAGGGATTGGAAGCACCCAGTTCCCTTATCCACTGCTACAACCCATCCAACGTCAATTATTCATAAGGCTAAAACTGTTGATACATATTATGTGGACGCGACTCGGTTCGGTTCGACTCGGTTCAACTCGGTTAGGTTCGGCTCAAGCCCGATGTCACGAAATTCCTCCGTCGTGCGCCCCAGAGTTCGACACGCGAAGCACGGAGAGCCGCGAACCAATTCCCGATGACACATCACCATGACATCATCATGATGATGTCATGATGATGTCACATGTTGACTAATCTATGCAATATGAATTCTCAGAATTCATTTACGTAAGGATTGCATGTTGGGCCACTTTACTTGGGCCTTTTTGTTTGCATTGGGCCTGCTTCATCTGCATGAGACGAAGACTGCTTGTAGACGAAGATCTGCATGACGAAGTTCTTGTTGGACGAAGGTTAACCTTCGTCGAAGATACACAGGTGACGAAGATTCAATCTTCGTCGACTCCCTAAAGTTCGTCGATATGTTAGTATAAATACACAGCAGAACAGTGAGAGCAGAAGGAGAAGTCTGAATAGATTTCAGAGCGAACACACTGTAAAACACACACACACTGAGAGTTTACAGAGACCATTTGTAAACACCGCATTGTAACCGTTTATAGCATTAATACATTGAGTGTTAATCGTTGAATCTTGTGTCTTGCGTGTTGGTAACTTGGTTTAACTTACCCGTTTGGATTCCGCACTCTCGGGTTCGTCGGAAAACAGGAATAGAGGTTGACTCGATCCTCCCGGTGGAACTACAATAATTACCCTCAATCAATATATTTAGTTTGTTGGACCAAAGTCAAAGTATACTTGTACATTCAAGAATCAAGACCGCCTAAAGTTGGATACTTCCATATAATCATGGTATCAAATGGAATGTATCCTAGCGTTATTAAGGTGTGTTGATACGATGTTCCTTTACATGTTATTGAGGATTTAAGTTTCATGACGAACATCATGTATGAGAGTAAAATTATAGAGTGTGTGGTTTGTTGTTAAAAAAAATATAGTTATGGGTCCCAAAACTCTTTTTGGGTAATCTTTTAAACTTAAAATTTGTTCTCTTATCCATTGCTAAGACCCGTCCAACGTGCACACAAATCACAACACTAGAAAATCCCCAAAAGTAGGTACCGGTACGGTACCGAAAATGTCAAAAGTCGGTACCGAATCGGTACTGAAAATGTACCATGTTCGGTAAATTCGGTACCCGTATCGGTTCGGTACCGGATACCATTTGCTCATCCCTAATAACAACCTTCAAAATGCAAACTTCACAATCCGAGTTTAGAATATTTTCTTAACTAACATGAAGTATGTAGATGAAAAAATATTTGATACCAGGTAGAAGTTGAAAAGTGCAATTTGTAAACCCAACATTTCAAAGGTACAATTTTAATAGTTGATAGATTTTAAGGAGACATTCAATAAAAATCAGTTATTCATAAGGCTAAAACTTAGGTTCAGTACATATGCGTTCAAAACAAAATTAAGAACATTTGAAAAGTCGACGACACATATGGGTGTAAAAGACGGACATCAAAATATAATTCAAGTATAACATTACACAAATACATGATACGTTATAGTTAAGCACCCATCAAAATATGCAAACGAAGATGAAAACTGGTAGTCCATGCATGACCTAAACATGTACAACAAACTCGTTAGCGTAATGCTAAGTACACATCCATATGATAACTACAGTGTTAAAAAGATGTTTAAAACCTATTACAAAAGACCATTTAGCATTCAAATATTGGATCCATATGTTGTAAGGTTATGAGCCATACATTACTTCATTGTGACCTCTACTTCATACATCATATAGTTAGCCTAAGGTAGGTGTAGAACACGCAAAAGCATAGGTTCTACGTACCCCCACAGTATGTTTACGATCAATCAGGGCTTTATTAATGAATTTTCAACACATCCCCTGATTTTGTAACAAAAATCCACAATTACCACCAAGTATCAAATATTTTCACACAATCTAATATACTGCACTAAATGGTATATGGACCATGCTTCATTCGAAATATCGTGCCCTGGCCGATGGTTCTCCCCGCCTACCTTCATGGCCGGCCATGTTCATTCTGATATGTTTTTAGGGTTTCGACGATCTACAGGTCGGTGGTTGTATTAACAATGTGTGGAGGTGTGTAGCTAGTGTTGTGTGTGTGTGATACTTGTAAGGGACGTATGTGAAAAAGTTTTTGGTTGAATTGGTGTTGCATGTAGCTCCAATAAAAATTATAAAGTGTTTAGTTTATATGCTTATAAAATGATTAATAAAAATCAAACGTTAAAATTACCCTTTTAACAAACCCCCACCCCAATTCCCAAGTTTTTCACTTACTCTCCCTAAAATTGATCAACCCTATTACCCTCTCCCTTGCCATCGACGTTGTGAAACTGAAGATAGTCACTATATGTCCACAATATACCTAATCTTGATTCTCCAATTTCCATTGATGTGTTGAAGTGATCTTAAAAACAAACTAATGGAAATTGAAGGTACTAACTCCCATTCATGCTTATCTCTAACCAATTAAACACGTCTTAATTAAACGGACTAAATTTTGAATGCAATTTCTATAAATTTTCTAAACGATAATAACTCTTAACTAGTCTAAATGTGACATATATAAGAAAAAGAAAAGTAGATAAAACTCACAGTGTAGTTCTACTTGTTTTTTCAAGTAGACTTGATGGTAAAGATGGTCTGAACTACGGTTACAGCAAATAGAATGATTCCAGCAACTAGAGCAATTATGTTCCATGGACTGCTAAAGTAAGTCCTCTTCATTTTTGCTATATTTTTTGGCCAGTAAGCTTCACAGTACTTGCTCAATTTTACCCACTGTTCTTTGTAAAAGAAATCCACCAGTACAATTTCTTTGCATATTCTGTTGATGATATTCGCAGCTTCATCATTAGAACCCATAGTGTTGACAAGGACTCCCGAGTCTACCAGCTTCGCAACATCTTCTTGAGTATCCACTAGCATCCATGGCAATGGCATATGATGTAACATAACTATGAGTTCGACCTGACTGTTCGTAGGCAATGAGATTTCTTAATATGATCTCAGTAGAATCATGAATCTTTAATACTGGAATTCTAAGAGTAGGCTTACTCCAAGACCCAATAAAACATGGGAACATAGATAATAACTTCACCTCCATCCCCATAAGCCATGTTGGATCTTTGTTAGGTTTGAACTTCAACCCTGCCCTATCTAGATTCACAACCGAAGGGATTGTTGTGGCGAGATCTGTTTTTGGGATTATGTTAACCGGTGGCTTGTAACATTGATGTAGAAGGCTAAGAATATGATGAGTATTATTAACTGATATATTATTGATTTCTTTAGGGTCTTCAAAGATGGGGTCTTCAAAGATGTTGGCATAAGCTAGAACTGGATAGATAAGGTTAAGAAGGGAGGCATTAGGTTTGAATTTCAATACCGTGCACGGAAATATTTCACCAAGAATAAAGAAAGGGATCTGGTTTTCTAGCAATATCAAATCAGTGAATATGACATTGTGTTGCAATACTCCTTCCCTTCTTGGTTTGGGGGAAATCGAATGCTTGAACAAGAATTCAAGTATGAAACAAGCATCCATAATCATCATGTCGGCAATTTCAATATCATTATAGGCCTTCTTCCAAACATAACATGCCTTGATTTTTTCCATTGAAGTGTACACCTTCTCTACACATAATTTGAATATTTCCTCTTGTGGGGATTTGGTACGTCGCATTAGGTCAATTAGATAACTTGTTTTCTGCACTTCAAATGCTTGCACATTCTCATCTTCTCTATGCAAAGGTCCAATAGAGACCACCTGAGGGTTGAAAGAACTTGGGCTCATATCACGTAGTATACGAGGTGCCATGTAATTTGATGGTGAAAATTGGTTTATATGGCTCTCTTCTTTTTCTTTTTTGACACGACAAAGAAGACGTTGAACGACACTGTCTTGAATATCTCCCACCATAGTGCTCGAAATGATCTCTAAATAAGTGACAAAGCGAGCATTTGTAACACCCCGAAAAATGCAAATTATTTATTTTAAATATAAAGTTGATAAATAAACTAGTTAACTAACTAGGATTTAAAATAACCCAGTTAGGTGAAAGCCTTGTAGTAACCTACAAATGGGTTAAAACGCTAAAATTAGAACCAAAGGAAAGTTTAGGGACCAAATGTGTTCAAAATGAAAATAATATTAATAAAATCTAATTAAATAAAACACAAACACATTAGTCTGTATTTGGTGGAGATCGATCAGAGCAGGGGCGACCCCAAGCTCCATCAAAACCCTAGTTCAGCATAAAATCTCTAAATTGAAGGATCAAACCCAGTCCAAATCAAAGTCCGAACATAGATTAGTGATCCTCATCACAAGGGGGTTACAAGGTATGTAAAATTTGGTGTTAATTCTCTGTTTGAAATTCTCATGAAATTGGGAAATCTGAAATTTGAGGATGTATGTTAGTTATTTGGTTAGAATAGGCATGGTATAGTGTCTAGGAGTAAAACCTAGACAATAACATGTGAAATCATGGCTAATTTCTGAAAATCTCATGAACACAATGAAGGTGATTCATGGCTTTTGTGGGAAACTAGTAAACACTAGGGTTTAGAATGATTATTCTAGTGTAATTTGATCATAGAAAGTGAATTCAGAAATTATGATGTTTAAATGTTATATGAAAGCTTTATTGATGTTAAGTTTAGCTAAATAGCAAGCTATGAACTTGAATATGAATGATATAAAATTCTGCCCTTAAAGTGTTTGAATAAATGCCTCAAAGAAGGCTTAGATTTGAAAATCTAAGTTAAACCGCATGATTGTGATGTTTCGGCAAAATATGCGAACTATGAATTGAAAAGAGTTCTAAACATGTCTTGGTCGAACTCTATAGGGAAGGATACCGGAGCTCCAAGTGGACAAGCCGGTGGCGACTTGCGTTTGAAGGGTGTGCAATAAAGGTATGTAACTTGACCCGTTACATTAAGTAAATTTTGATAATTATCATATGAGTAGTTGAATTTTAGAATAAGGGTTGTTTTGAATTAAAGCGGTGATGTCCCTATATTGAATAATAGGTCAAAAATTGGTTAGAACTCGTTGGTAGTCATCATAAGGGAGGATTCCTTAGATGAGCCAAACGGGTCGAATAATCAATTAATACATGGATAATGTTCCGTAATATGATGGATTGATCCTTGTTATTGGTTAAATAGTTGATATATCAGAAGTACGAGGATCTAACACGTTGGCTGTTAGAATGGGAAATCCGAGTATTTAGTTTTGGCAAAACAAACAAAATCATCAAATAATAGACTTCCAGAATCTACCGTAAGTTACGGTAGTACCGTAACTTACGGTAGAGGCAAAATGAGTTACGGTGGTTTTCTCCTGACTTACGGTGGACCAGAACTATCAAATGACTACCGTAACTAACGGTAGACACCGTAAGTTACGGTAGAGCCTGGAAAGCTTTGTAAATTTTTGCATTTTACAACTAATCAAATCCGTTTCGATCGTAGTTTCGATTGTGTAATATTTTTAAGAACTCCATTATTAATGTTTAATGTAAACATTTCAGTTTCTAGGTATTGAAGGGTTACGGTTGACGGTCAAGCAAGCTTTTGAAGATCCGAACACGAACTTTTGAAGCTTCCGCGTAAATTAACTTTGTTAGACAATGTTTATGATGTAACTAATTTGCTAAACAACTCGTGAATGTTTGAATTAGTTGGTAGTTGGCTAATGTTTGTTACCTTAGAACCTTACTTTTGTAACCTTTGTTTTTAAATGGGTCATTTTTTATATAAAATGTTATGAATTATTGTTAAATTCGAGTAAAATTAGAAGGGTGTTACAAGTTGGTAATCAGAGCTTAAGGTTGTCAACAAAGTGTTCGGTTCAAGCTTGATCGATCGTCCGGTAAGAATTAACTTATTATCTTAATAGATTATATCTTATGTAAGAAACGAGAAGTGAATTAATGTGCATGGGAAGAGTGTGTTAATTCACTCAAACCCGGAAAAGTGCACCAAATGTGAACGGTTAAAGCAAGTTAGGAACTTGGCTAAACCGAAACAAATGAAGCAACGTTATAAATGAAATGTTTAACGCTTAATGTAAACATTTCAGTTTCAAGATGTCGGAAAGAAACGATGATGATCCGGTGCAGACAAGCACCGAAGAAATGAAAGAGATAATTGCCGAAGAGGTAGGAAAGGCAATTGAAGGAAGTCTATCTGGGTTTATAGACAAAATTCAAAGCACGGTGTTGTCACATGTTGAAGAGCGAGTGAAAAGGTTGGATGATAGTGTCAACCTTATGAAGGAGAAATCGGGAGAACGTAAAGGGTGTTCATACAAAGAATTTATGGCGTGTAAACCGCCAATCTACAACGGGGAGGTTGACCCAATAATTTGCCAAAGATGGTTGGGCGACATTGAAGGGGTGTTTGAAAGAACCCATTGTGATGAAAGTGACTTTGTGGCTTACGGAACGGGCCAGTTGAGAGGTCATGCCAAAGACTGGTGGGATGACAAAAAGAATGAAATAGGAGCCGAAGCGGCGAGAACCATGACATGGGAAGAGTTTAAGACACCGTTTCTTAAACATCATAGTCCCAAGGCGGTCATCAATAAAATCAAAGAAGAGTTCATGCAACTTAGGCACACGGGTGAGACCATAGACAAAATTACGGCGATGTTTATGGACAAGATGAAGTTTAGTAGTGAATTGGTGACGAACGAAGAACAGAAGATATACTACTACTATAACATGTTGAGCGCTGAATATAGAGAGTTTATGACTCCTTCAAAATACAAGACCCTTACCGAAATCATAAACGTTGCTCGGGAACGAGAAATCGAGTTGAAGAAACAAGTTGAAAGGGGTGAGCGAAGGGCGCAAGATGTGAATCCAAGCCCTACAAAGAAAGCTCGAACTGGAGAGTTGGGAAAGAAAGTGGATGCTAAAGGTGGGTCGCCAAGTTGTAAGGTGTGCGGGAAAGGACACAAGGGAGAATGTCGGTTCAAAGACAAACCATGCCCTATATGTAGTAAGACGGGGCACACGGCGTCGCTATGCCCGGGTAAAGTCTCAGTTTGCTACAAATGTTATCAACCCGGCCACAAAAAGTCCGAATGCCCGGACTTAGTTGGAAAGAGAGACGTTAGAGAATCTCCAGCAGAAGCTCCCAAGGGGAAGGCTAGATCCATCCAACTTATCGCGGCTGAAGCAAAAACAGAACCCGATGTGGTCTCAGGTATATTCACGATTAACTCAATTCCTGCACGTGTATTGTTTGATACGGGTGCGAATAAATCCTTCGTTTCACATGGATTTATTCGACATCCTTCATTTGTATTGACGAAATTATTTGTGCCCTTAGAAGTTGAAATAGGGGACAACAAAAGTTTTATAGTTTGTGATGTTTGTCGAGGCTGCAAATTAAGCATTGACGATGAAGAATACTTGATAGACCTAATCCCAATGTCAATGGGGGAATTTCAAGTAGTCGTTGGGATGGATTGGCTATCTCAACACCACGCGAAGGTTGTGTGTTTTCGTAAGGAGATAAAGCTAACATCTCCGAGTGGGAAACACGTCACTATCTATGGCGAAAAAGGAGGTAACCTTATAATATGCTCGATGTTGAGAGCTCACAAGCTTATGAAGCAAGGATGCAAGGCGTTTATGATATACGCGAATGAGCCCGAGAAGGAATCACTGAAGATTGAAAATGTACCAGTGGTACGGAACTACGAAGATGTGTTTCCGGAAGATTTACCGGGGATACCGCCCGAACGGGAAGTAGAGTTTGGGATCGAATTGATTCCGGGCGCAAAACCCGTAGCTAAAGCACCGTACCGACTCGCACCGTCGGAATTACAAGAGTTGATGTCCCAGATTCAAGACCTGCTTGATAAAGGATTCATAAGGCCGAGCGTGTCTCCTTGGGGCGCACCGGTACTATTCGTGAAAAAGAAAGACGGAAGCATGCGCATGTGTATCGATTACCGGGAGTTAAACAAACTCACGGTAAAGAACCGATACCCGCTTCCGAGGATAGATGATTTATTCGATCAACTACAAGGTGTGAACTGGTTTTCGAAAATTGATCTTAGATCGGGGTATCACCAATTAAAGGTCAAGGAAGAAGATGTGCCGAAGACGGCTTTCCGCACGCGATACGGACATTACGAATTCCTCATGATGTCATTTGGGCTGACAAATGCACCCGCGACTTTTATGGACCTCATGAACCGGGTTTGCAAGCCAATGTTGGATAAGTCAGTTATCGTGTTTATCGATGATATTTTGGTGTATTCAAAAAGTGAAGCTGAATATGCACACCACTTACAGGAGGTGCTAGAGACACTTAGAAGAGAGAGGTTGTATGCGAAATTCTCTAAAGGTGCCTTTTGGCTACGAGAGGTGCAATTTCTCGGCCACATCATAAGTGCCGATGGAGTATTGGTAGATCCGTCGAAAATCGAGGCCGTGTCAAAATGGAATCCCCCGAAGAACCCTTCGGAAATTAGAAGCTTTTTGGGGCTTGCGGGATACTATAGGAGATTCATCCAAGATTTCTCCAAGATTGCGTCACCGCTAACAAAGCTAACTCGGAAGGAAGAAAAGTTCATTTGGGGTGTAGATCAAGAAAGAACGTTTCAAACGCTAAAAGAGAAGTTAACTCAAGCTCCGGTACTGACATTGCCGGACGGGGTCGAAGACTTGGTGGTTTATTCGGATGCTTCACTAATGGGGCTCGGATGCGTTTTGATGCAATGGGGCAAAGTTATAGCTTATGCCTCGAGGCAATTGAAGATACACGAGAAGAAATATCCCACGCACGATCTCGAGTTGGCTGCGGTGGTATTTGCATTAAAAATATGGAGGCACTACTTATATGGGGTAAAGTGCACCATATTCACCGATCACAAGAGCTTAAAATACTTCTTCGATCAGAAGGAGTTAAATATGCGACAAAGGCGATGGTTAGAAACGGTGAAAGATTTCGACTGTGAAATACACTATCACCCCGGAAAGCCAAATGTGGTGGCGGATGCTCTGAGCAGAAAAGCTGACTATGTCCCAATACGAGTAAGATCGATGCAGCTTGTGGTGACCTCGGGTATACTTGAACGTATTCGAGAGGCGCAATTAGAAGCAGTAAAAGAGGAGAATTGGAAGAAAGAAAGAATAATCGGTCAGTTGAAAGATTTGTCGGATGGGAATAACGGGTTGAAGACTCGATCCGGAAGGATATGGGTTCCAAATACTTGTGGGGTGAAGACACTTCTACTTGATGAAGCTCATAAATCCCGATATTCAATTCATCCGGGTGCGACCAAGATGTACAATGATCTGAAACAAAACTATTGGTGGCCTAGAATAAAGAGGGATGTGGCGAAGTATGTGGAAAAATGCTTGACATGTCTACAAGTCAAGGCGGAGCACCAAAAACCATACGGCAAACTCCAACCGTTAGAAATTCCGGTTTGGAAATGGGAACATATTACGATGGACCTATTAACCAAACTACCAAAGACAAACCGCGGTTTCGATGCCATTTGGGTAGTGGTGGATAGATTGACGAAAAGTGCTCACTTCATTCCGATTCGTGAGACTTATACGTCAGAAAAGATGTCAGAAGTTTACACTAATGAGATAATAGCACGCCATGGAGTACCGGTCTCCATCGTGTCTGATAGGGATACCCGGTTCACTTCAAATTTCTGGCGAGATTTCCAAGAGCAAATGGGAACCAAATTGTTCATTAGCACTGCGTACCATCCTCAAACAGATGGACAGAGTGAAAGAACAATACAAACATTGGAGGACATGCTACGGGCGTGTATAATCGACTTTGGAGGAAGTTGGGATGTTCACCTACCATTGGTCGAGTTTTCGTATAACAACAGCTACTATAGTATTAAGATGGCACCGTACGAAATGCTCTATGGTAGGAAATGCCGAACCCCGGTATGTTGGGGTGAAGTGGGCCCACGTGAACTCGCCCACCAAGATATAGTACGAGCCACTAATGAAAAGATTGATGTAGTTCGAGCACACTTGAAAGCGGCTCAAGATAGACAAAAGGCGTATGCTGACAAAAGGAAGAGGCCAATCGAATTCCAGGTTGGTGACAAAGTCATGCTCAAAGTATCCCCAGGGAAGGGGGTTATCAGGTTTAGAAAAAGAGGAAAATTAAGTCCGAGGTTTATCGGGCCGTTTGTGATTATAGAACGGGTAGGAAAGGTAGCGTACCGCCTTGAACTACCGGAGGAACTAAGCGGAATTCATAGCACTTTTCACGTGTCACATCTTCGGAAGTGTCTAGCGGATGAGACAACTTATATTCACTACGATGATATCGAAGTGGATGATCGCTTGAATTATATTGTAAGGCCGATAGAAGTTTTAGATCGAAGGATTAAGCACTTGCGAAATAAACAAATCGAACAAGTCAAGATCAAGTGGAAACATAGAAAGGGTTCGGACACTACGTGGGAGTCCGAAGAGGAGATGCGACGTCTCTACCCTACGTTATTTGGTACGTACTTTGGTTTCGGGGACGAAACCCTCTTAAGGGGGGTGGACTTGTAACACCCCGAAAAATGCAAATTATTTATTTTAAATATAAAGTTGATAAATAAACTAGTTAACTAACTAGGATTTAAAATAACCCAGTTAGGTGAAAGCCTTGTAGTAACCTACAAATGGGTTAAAACGCTAAAATTAGAACCAAAGGAAAGTTTAGGGACCAAATGTGGTCAAAATGAAAATAATATTAATTAAATCTAATTAAATAAAACACAAACACATTAGTCTGTGTTTGGTGGAGATCGATCAGAGCAGGGGCGACCCCAAGCTCCATCAAAACCCTAGTTCATCATAAAATCTCTAAATTGAAGGATCAAACTCAGTCCAAATCAAAGTCCGAACATAGATTAGTGATCCTCGTCACAAGGGGGTTACAAGGTATGTAAAATTTGGTGTTAATTCTCTGTTTGAAATTCTCATGAAATTGGGAAATCTAAAATTTGAGGATGCATGTTAGTTATTTGGTTAGAATAGGCATGGTATAGTGTCTAGGAGTAAAACCTAGACAATAACATGTGAAATCATGGCTAATTTCTGAAAATCTCAAGAACACAATGAAGGTGATTCATGGGTTTTGTGGGAAACTAGTAAACACTAGGGTTTAGAATGATTATTCTAGTGTAATTTGATCATAGAAAGTGAATTCAGAAATTATGATGTTTAAATGTTATATGAAAGCTTTATTGATGTTAAGTTTAGCTAATAGCAAGCTATGAACTTGAATATGTATGATATAAAATTCTGCCCTTAAAGTGTTTGAATAAATGCCTCAAAGAAGGCTTAGATTTGAAAATCTGAGTTAAACCGCATGATTGTGATGTTTCGGCAAAATATGCGAACTATGAATTGAAAAGAGTTCTAAACATGTCTTGGTCGAACTCTATAGGGAAGGATACAGGAGCTCCAAGTGGACTAGCCGGTGGCGACTTGCGTTTGAAGGGTGTGCACTAAAGGTATGTAACTTGACCCGTTACATTAAGTAAATTTTGATAATTATCATATGAGTGGTTGAATTTTAGAATAAGGATTGTTTTGAATTAAAGCGGTGATGTCGCTATATTGAATAATAGGTCAAAAATTGGTTAGAACTCGTTGGTAGTCATCATAAGGGAGGATTCCTTAGATGAGCCAAACGGGTCGAATAATCAATTAAGACATGGATAATGTTCCGTAATATAATGGATTGATCCTTGTTATTGGTTAAATAGTTGATATATCAGAAGTACGAGGATCTAACACGTTGGCTGTTAGAATGGGAAATCCGAGTATTTAGTTTTGGCAAAACAAACAAAATCATCAAATAATAGACTTCCAGAGTCTACCGTAAGTTACGGTAGTACCGTAACTTACGGTAGAGGCAAAATGAGTTACGGTGGTTTTCTCCTGACTTACTGTGGACCAGAACTATCAAATGACTACCGTAACTTACGGTAGACACCGTAAGTTACGGTAGATCCTGGAAAGCTTTGTAAATTTTTGCATTTTACAACTAATCAAATCCGTTTCGATCGTAGTTTCGATTGTGTAATATTTTTAAGAACTCCATTATTAATGTTTAATGTAAACATTTCAGTTTCTAGGTATTGAAGGGTCACGGATGACGGTCAAGCAAGCTTTTGAAGAACCGAACACGAACTTTTGAAGCTTCCGCGTAAATTAACTTTGTTAGACAATGTTTATGATGTAACTAATTTGCTAAACAACTCGTGAATGTTTGAATTAGTTGGTAGTTGGCTAATGTTTGTTACCTTAGAACCTTACTTTTGGAACCTTTGTTTTTAAATGGGTCATCTTTTATATAAAATGTTATGAATTATTGTTAAATTCGAGTAAAATTAGAAGGGTGTTACAGCATTGCACATCCACCAAAGGATTAATAAACCTGTCGTATTCTACTTATACTAAAATTAAGGTAAAAAGTTTAAATCTAAAGTTTAAAAAATAAACAAAAGATACATATAATCAATAAGTTAAAACCTATTACAACCTCCACATAACATGTCTTGACCCATTTAAAACTTTTTTACAACCTATTTATAAACCCTTGAGCCGTTTAGAATGTGTACAACTTTATTACAAACCACTAATTGGTTTGTGTTCAGGTTACATGGGTTAAAGTGTCTGGATTAATATCTTTAACATTAATACACGGTTATCTTGAGAACGCTAAATGTTGCGAGAACCGTGAGAACGAATAAAAAACCAATCAAAATCAATTTTTTAACACAAACCTCGTTTTAATTAAAATATAACATCAAAAAAAGAATTAACAACATCAAATAGTCAATTTCTCATCTCAAAATCACTCTTATTAGATTTTTTACATATTTGTAAATATAACAAATTTACACGTATAAATGGCAAACTTACACATGTGTAAATGGCAAACTAAATTTTCTATATTTACGAATTCACGTAAATTTAAATGTGTAAATTTAATTTCTAACATTGTATTCGAATAATAAAAATGATAAGCGTAAAAAAAATTGAATTTAAATTGTTTTTGATCAAGTTCTCATGATTTCTTCATTCGTTCTCACGATTTTCACAATATTTAGCGTTTTTATTTAAAACTTCCCATATATATATATATATATATATTTATATTATAGGAGAAGGATCATTTCGGAACCACCCTTTATTGCGAGAACCAATATGAACACAACCAAATATACCTAAAAAACTCTAAAAAACATACATTTTTTTAATATTTTTTTTTATCAAAAAATCGCTACTTTTAGTAGCCATTTTTTTTAAATGAATTTTTTTCTACTAAAAGTAGCGATTTTTGATAAAAAATATTTAAAAAAAATTTGTGTGTTTTTTAGATTTTTTAAAGATTTTTTTAGGTTTTTTGGGGGGGTTAAGTTTTTAGCATTTAGCTTGGGTGGGGGGTTAGTTTTTTTAGGTTTTTGGTGGTGTAGTGGGTTTGTTTTGGTGTGTTCACATTGGTTCTCGCGGTTCTCGCAATAAATAAAGGTGGTTCTCGCATGAACCCTACCCTATATATATGAGTTGTGAAACCTTATACAACTCGGTCTTACGAAAGGTTATTTCAAAAAAAATTACAAAAAACCTATGAAGTCAACTTTTCAATTTTTTTTTCATTTACCATAGCCTTAAATGTTGTAAAAAAGTTGATGTCATGCTATGACATCAGCTTTTACAGCAGTCGGGGTGGGGGTTGGGTTCTTTTAGGTTTTTGGTGGTGTAGTAGGTTTATTTTGTTGTGTTCACATTGGTTCTCGCGGTTCTCGCAGTAAAGATGGTTCTCGCATGAACTCTACATATATATATATATATAGGGTGGGGGTTCTAGAGTGAACACTAATGTATTTGCGAACTGAGTGAACAAATCCTGGCCATTGATCTATACACGTGTATGGCCAGGATTTTATCATCAAATCGTAAAATACACTAGTATATTTCAACATCAAATCCTGGCCATTGATCTACACACATGTATGGCCAGGATTAGTTCACCCAGTTCGCAAGCTACACTAGTATTCACTATTGAACCTAATCCATCCTATATATACATATATATATATATAATGTTTGGATTCATTAATTTTAACATGCCAACATCTCATATATATATAATGTTTGGATTCATTAATTTCACTTTATATGGGGAACGCTTGTTGGAGGGGGGAGAGTTCGTGAGCCTCGTACCAATCAACCAATCAAATGCATTCTTTTTCTTTTTTACTTATTCAGTTTTAATATTGTTTTAAGACAACACGGTGTGGCAAACATGGAAGAGACGTGGAGGCCTCAACCACGCTGCTACACTGCCCCTACAACGGCGTGGAGCATGGCGTGGGAAAGGGGTGGTTGGTTCTTGCCTGACATGAAGGTTTTGGTTATGATGACATGGCGACGAGTTATTGGATGGGGATATAGCCGTTAGACCCCCAACGATCAATTTAAAAAACTTCTTAAAATTTAAAAAATAAATTAACTTTCTCTAGTTAAACCCATTCCACCATTTTTTTACAAAAAAAATCTTCTACCCCACTCTAAACTTTATAAAATCTCCACAAGTTTTATTAAAATATGCATCCCCACATCCAAACAACCCATATGGCCGAGGCGAAATACCGAATACTACTTCGCCTCAAAACCGCTCCCCTCTTCAAATTCCAGGTAACTTACCCGACATATCAGCTTATGCTCATCGTCTTGCAAACTAAAACATGTTTTATCCGTCGCAATTACGAATGCCTAACCTCCCCCCAACAACTCGTTCCTATATCCCAAACGCCCCTTACACCCGAATCCGTACCCGAAACGCACCCACAAAATATCGTTGAACTATCCACACAAAAAAAAAACATAGGAAGAAACTGAGTCGGAAAACAAAAAAAAACCTTGCGGACCGAGTTGTTCATCCATGGACAAATGATGAAGACATGGTGTTAAGCCAATCTTGGAATTCTGTTTCGGAGAACTTGGTTTTAAGTATATTTTATTTTATATTTATCGTTAAAAGATAGATATGGTTATAAGTTATTACTTTTTTATCTGGATATTAATAATTGTTTTTTAAATATGTACAACTCAACACAATGACGAATTTTGGGATCAAATAAACGATCTTTATCACAAAACAATGAAAGGTGAGTACTATAGTAAGTATGATAGTCTCTATTCAAAGTGACATGAAATAAATACCGTCATGACCGCCTTGAACGGTCACTACAACAACATAAAGAGCAACCCAAAGAGCATTGAAACTAATGTCGATATGGTGACACGGGTGTTTAGTCTTTTTTCGGATGGCAAAAAAAGGAGTGTCGTTCAAATTTATTCATTGTTGGGATATATGTGGCGAAGCACTCCTCAAAATGGGCAAGAGTGCCTCTAGCGGGACAATCATTGTTTAAAAGGACGAAAACAAGTTCATCTACTAATCGCTCGGATGCTCGTACCGAGTTTGAAATAAACTTGAGCCACGAAGAGGTTGAAGCGGAAGCCCACTTGGTAGAGATAAATTAAAAAAGGGGGTGTAAAAATCATATAGCTCGGGTGCAGACTATAAAGAAGGTTTACCCAACCTAAATAACCTAAATGAACAAATTAGGAAGTTCAATTGCATCTAACAACAAAGGAACACCCAAAAAGAAAAGGTTATCAAACTTTTTGAACGAAAAGTAAATTTGAAGAATGAGGAGTTGGCGAAAGAAAGGCGAGCGAATATGGAAATCCTCGCCATGAAACCAATCACCTTGGTGACGAAGAAATAGAAATTTACAAGAAATATAAAGAACTCAAGGCAAAATATTGTACTTAGTTTGGTTATTTTTTATGTTAGTTTCGTTTATTATTTTCAGTATTTTTTTAATGTAGTGTTTTTATTTATTAACGTTATTTCTCTATTTACTTAATGTTTTTATTTAATTTAATAGATTTGTTTTATTTTTTTTATGTCAATTAAATTAAAAAGTGTATACCACGTGTCGCACCACGCCACCTTTCCACGCTCCATTTCACCCCACGTTTTTAAAGGACTTGAAAGTGAGATCTGACAATGCTAAAGTGGTTGCCATGGGCCACTTCATGCCCCCCCCCCCCCACTGTGTAGTCTAAAAGGGTGTGAAAACTTCTGAAACGATAACAGGGTGAATGGAAGTGGTTTGATGATGTGGCAGTGAAATAAAACGAAAGCATAAGACCATGCGGTGTGGGCGTGGAAGTGCGGCATTTATGCCCTTCCATGCCGCACACACCACACCAACCCCCGCGTTGTTGATGGCGTTGTGGATGGGACTTGAGCTTTCCCACCGACGTTAATGATATATGGGCGTTGACATGACATGCTATTATTGGACTTGGCTACTAGCCATTGGACCCCAACAACGTTATTTAAAAAAAAAAGATTTTTTTATTTAAATAATAATTCACTCCATCTATATAAAAAAAAACTCAGCATTTTCACCTCACTCTCTTCTACCCAACTCCTTCTCAACCTTCATTTTTATAAAAAATAATGTATCCACACAACCGAAACTTTGATCCGAACAACCCCTACGGTTTCGGCGATCTACCGAACACTACTTCGCCTCAAGGGTCTCAACCGAACCAACAACATTTTACCGATCCGAGCATATTAGTGTACGGTCAACTTTTATCGAACCTACCTTTTATGTTTCCACAACAACCGCTCACTCCTCTATCCCAAAGTCCACCCGCACCCGAATCCGTACCGGAAACTCAACCTACACCA
Organism: Helianthus tuberosus; assembly: GCA_030545235.1. Taxonomy (NCBI): domain Eukaryota; kingdom Viridiplantae; phylum Streptophyta; class Magnoliopsida; order Asterales; family Asteraceae; genus Helianthus; species Helianthus tuberosus. The sequence continues at coordinate 174,060,974 of CM060351.1, forward strand.
CCCGAATCCTCTACGCGTAAAAAAATGAAACCATAAAAAGAAAAGCGGGGCCGAAAAGGAAAAAGCAAAAGAGGATCATCGTGTACATATGTGGACAAGCGAAGAAGAGTTGGCGTTGACGAAAGAAACACTACAAGTGATGAAAAAAACCCCGCTTTGGTCGGCATCAAAGAAGAAATCCACGTGTTCAACAACATCCATCAAGAAAGAAACACTCATAAAATAAAGGCTTTTAGCCTTTACGAAGAAAAGCAAAAGCGAACGGATATGAAAATACTCTCTATGAAGATCGATCACCTTGAAGGCGAAGAGCGGGAAACGTACATGAAACTTAAAGAAGAAATCATGGATAAATATCGTAGCTAGTTTCAATTATTCTAGATTATGTTTTTATGTTTGTTTTTTAAGTTTAAATTATGTATTCTCTTTTTAAAATTTTGTAAGTGTTTTTATGATTGATAATTATTATATTAGTAATAATGCTATTTTATAAAAACATAATATATATAATTAATTAAAAATGTGTCACGTGTGGAATAACGCCCCTCTTCCACCCCCTTCTCACCCCCCCTTTCACCACGCCCCTATTCTGACGCGTGCTGATGTGACGTCCACATGTCGAATAACGCTCATTCTTCAAGCCTCTCCACGCCGTGTGATCTAATACATAGCCTAAGATTTAACTAGTGATAAGAACCTATGACCTAGTGCTTTAGTTGTATGGGACTTGCCATCTACAAACCATGGTGTGGGTTTAAATCCGGGCAATCACAAATCACAAGGTTATGTGGTATTTGGGTGTAAAAACACTTTTCTTAAAATCACAAAATCAGTTAACAATTTACCAGGTTTCCTGTGAATTGATGTGGAAAACCGGTTCGTATGGTTGGCTTCATTTTCTACAAAATTAGAAAGACCTTGTGTAGAAAACGTAGAATGGATTCCATTATTCACAAGGATATGTTACATATAATAGAAGAAGGTCTCATGTAATCAAGGAGATAATCATGCTAGCCTAAAATACAAATTTGACTATCAACAGATTTGAATACATTGATATAGTATAATTAGCTATCCCCCCCCTTCAAGCGAACATGTGGGGGACCGACACGTAGCATCGTATGAAACGGTTCAAAGAGGGGCCTTGGAAGACTTTTGGTGAAGATGTCGGAAACGTAGAGCGTGGTTGGAATAAACTTGGTGTAGAGACGACCCGATGACACAAGCTCCCGAACAAAATGATAATCAATGTCTATGTGCTTGGCACGTTTATGGGATACCGGATTTTGGCTTAGAAATAGTGCACTTTTGTTGTCACATAGCAATGTAGGACGGTCGTGAGGCAATGCATGAAGCTCCCGTAAGAGGTGTGTTAACCAAATGATTTCAGCCGCGGTGTTAGCCATTGCCAGGGGCGGATTTACGTTCATCTAGGGGGTTCCCGGGAACCCGTTTGATCCGTAATTTATAGTGTTAACGTATATAGAATATTCTGAAGGAACCCCTTAATATTTTGTAGAGGAACCTTATAATCAAATGTGTGGAGTGGTTCACAGGTTAGTTGTTGCGCTGATTAACCCGAGGTCGCACGTTCGAGTCTTGCTAAAACCCGTGCTTTTTTCCTTTTTGCGTTTTTTTTTCCTTCTTTTTTTCATAAGTGAAAAACGAATCAGGGCTTAGGGTTTAGTTCCTTTGTCGCCTTTTGCCCCTTTACCTCGTACTCTCAAACCAAAACACACAGCAATCGTCGTCTCTCCACTGTCCAACCGTCTCCACTCGCCGGAGCAGTTACGCAGCCGCAGCCCCTTCAGCCTTCCCTCAATCACTCTCTTCAGCTTTTCAGGTTCGTTTATACCCCTTTATTTAAAAGTTTATGATGTTTATTTGTGATTTTGGGTAAATTTACATTGATATTTAAGCGAATTCAATTCTATAATTGTTATATTTTCATGATTTTCTCTCTGTTTTCTAAAGTCAGCAATAACTCTATTTTCAAACAATCCAAATTAGCAATTTACAGTGGATTTCCAAACAATCCAGTTTTGTCTCTGTTTGATGATGTCAATACTTTATTTTACACTTAGTATGAATTTGGTTTTTGATTGATTATTGGCTTTTTAGTGTAGTCTGCCATGAGAAGTTACTTTATTGAATTCTCTATTAGATTATCTCTATTAGTTTGCAATTCTCTATTAGGTCTGATATCATAGTGATTTTAGGTGAATTAACATTGAGATAACGACTTGCAATTCTCTATTAGTTTAATCTATTGAAATTATGGTTGGATCATTGGACACTTGATGATGAAAATTTGTAATCTTTTGAAACTTGAATTTGATATTTAGGTAGTATGCAAAAGGGAATTTCAAGTTTTTCGATCGAGAATGTAATGCAACGTTTTCAAATGATGAAACCTCGTAGAGAACAACTGTAGGTATGCTTTTTTATTCGTAAAAACCATCTTATTTATGTTACCTGTTTTTAAATTTATCATGACACATGTTTTTTTTCATTATTGTATTGTATTTTTATTATGTAATGAACCTTACCCGACCTGACCCGAACCATCGAACCGACCCGTATTTTTTATGTTCGGACGTATGATATTGGAACACTTAAAAAAGTGAACCCCTTAGAAAAAATTCCTGGATCCGCCACTGGCCATTGCCCGGCATTCGGATTCACAGCTAGAACGAGAGACTGTAGGTTGCTTTTTGGCACTCCAAGAAACAAGATTACCTCCTAAGTAGATTGAATAACCATAAGTGGAGCGTCTAGTTTCCACACAACGAGCCCAATCCACGTCCGAATAACCAACTAACTTAGTGGTGGTTGGTTTTTCAAACGTGAGACCAAAGGAAAGTGTGCCTGTAACATATCTTAAGATGTGTTTAACAAGCTGAAAATGAGATGTTGTGGGCGTTTGAAGAAATTGACTAGCTTGGTTAACCGCGTAAGATAAATCTGGCCGTGTGATTGTTAAGTTTTGTAAAGCACCCACCAATGATCTATAAAATGTAGGATCATGGAATGGTGTCCTTTTGAGCTAAAAAAATTAGTTATGGTGAGAGGTGTTGCCACGGGTTTGGCATCAAGAAGACCCACTCGTGCAAGAATATCATAAGCGTATTTTGCTTGATTCAAGAATAGACTAGAAGAGGTATGTGTTACTTCAAGACCCAAAAAATAACTCAAGGAACCCAAATCCTTATTGGCAAACTCGGTATGAAGATGAGAAGTGAAGTTTTTTATAAAGGTCTTATTGTTACCGGTCAAGATAATGTCATCGACATAAACAAGAAGATAGATGATAACGGAACCTCTTTTGAAGATAAAAAGCGATGTGTCGGCTCTACTACATTGGAAACCAAGTGTAGTAAAAAAAAGAACTAAAAGAAGATAGATGATAGGGGCTTGTCTCAAGTCGTATAGTGCTTTATTGAGATAGCAAACATGGTTTGGATATTCCTGATCTATAAAGCCCGATGGTTGTTCCATATACACCGTTTCGGTTAGAGTACCATTTAGGAAAGTGTTTTTAACGTCCAATGGATGAAGGCGCCAATTTTAAATGGTAGCAAGTGCAAGAACAACCCGAACGGTTGATGCTTTGACGACCGAACTAAAGGTTAATGAATAGTCAAGGCCGGGGATTTGGGTGAAGCCTTGAGCAACTAAACGAGCTTTATAACGATCAACTGAACCATCGGCTTTGTACTTCGTCCGATAGACCCATTTTAAACCAACAACATTTGAGTGCAAGGGAAGTTCAACAAGCTCCTAAGTTCAGTTGCTATGAAGGGACTTTATTTCCTTATTCATTGCAGCCACCCACTTAGGATGTTTTGATGCAGAGTTAAAACCTTTAGGATCATGGGCCACAGATAACGCATGATGTAATGGTGTAGAGTTAAACACCAATAAATTTGCGTAGTGTTTCGGCTTGAAAATACCTGATTTGGACCGAGTGGTCATAGGATGCGAGGAAGAGACGGGTGGTGTTGGTGCAGTTTCGGATTGAGCCGATTGAGGAGAGGATGACGAACCTTGTTCAATGGAAGCGAGTTGGTAAGAGTGAGCTTGAGCTGATGCAAGCTGTTCGGATTCGGCCGCTAGGCCCGATGAAACCGCTGGGCCCGATGATGGAATTGAGGCCGAAGAGTAGTGGCTTTGATTGGGCAGAATTGGACTTGTGTGAGGTGATGGTGAACTGTTGGTGAATACAGATTGCATGTGGTTTGATGATTGATGCATGTGAGCAACAGATTGCATGAGAGTTGTATATGGGAAAATTGTGCATGGAGTTGAACAAGAGTGGGGCAAGAATTAGTGGTTTTTGAGTGTGATAATAAAGGTGGCAGTGGAGTTGTTGATATAATAGGTATAACATTCTCATCAAAATTAGAAAATACAAGTTTAGAATCATCTAACTGGTGGAACAATACCGTTAAAGGGAAAAGTATCTTCATCAAATTGAGCATGGTGAGTAATGTAAACTTGGGATGACGTCGGTTCTAAGCATCTATAACCTTTGTATTTCAGACTATAGCCAATAAAAATACATGAAGCATTTCGTGGCGAGGGTTTGTTTTTAGCATAGTCCCGAAGATACAGAAAAACCCGACAACCGAAAGTTCGCAAGGAAGGAGTTTGGTGAAAAAGGGTCTCAAAAGGTGATTTGTTATTTAGAACTGGCATGGGGAGACGATTTATTACATATGTTGTTGATGTAAAGGCAAGACCCGTTTTGGTTACATATCGGTGTTTACGCTCGGCACGTCCGTTTTGTTAAGGAATATGAGGACATGACAAGCGATGTTGAATACCACCTTGTTGTAAGAGTTTTTGAACCCGTTTGTTGGTAAATTCAGTCCCCCATCACTTTGAAAAACTTTAACGGTACATGAAAATTGATTTTGAACAAATGGTAAGAAAACCGTCAAAATAGTATAAAATCCGATATCGATTTTAGAGGATAGAACCACATAAACCAAGAAAAATCATCAACAAATATAACGTAATATAAATAACCATCCGTTGAAGGAATAGGGGCGGGTCCCCAAAGATCACAATGTATTAGATCTAAACCATGCAAAAAACATTTATTATTCAAAGCAAATGGCAAACGTCGTGCCTTAGATAATTGACAAGACGAACAAATTCCCAGTTTGGGTAACAAAGAAGTAACACAAAAATAACCAAGTTTATGCAATGCGGAAATAACATCAAATGAAACGTGGCCTAGTCGACTATGCCATCGTTCAAAGGAAACACAAAGGTGATGAGAGGAGAGGGCGGCAACAAGAGCTTTTTGTGCTTGAGAGAGAATGTATAGACCATTCTCACATGTTCCTCTTGCTAGAGCCGCTTTCGCGTTGCGATCCTGAATGTGAAAAAATCATTAGAGAACAAGACATCAACAGGAGAATCATGTGTAAGTTTACTTACAGAAAGAAGACTTTTAGTAAGGTGTGGAACAACTAGAACATTTTTTAATTGATAGATTAGAATTTAAAGAGGTATGTACCAATGGGGTAGTCCATTGGCAAAGGCAAAGCCATTAAAAACACCTAGGTTGGGAAGGGGAAGGTCTTGGGTTCAAGTCCCACAGACGATTGGTGATTAAAGAAATTAGTGGTTCAAAAAAAAAGAATTTAAAGAGGTATGACCAATTTTCGTAACCGGTAGCAAAAGACCATTACCAAAAACAACCGAATCATTACCCATATAAGCATGTGAGGCATCAAGAGAATCCGGGGAGGGCGTCATGTGGGCTATGGCGCCGGTGTCTGCGCACCAGTCGGGAGAGTTTTCTGTCACATGACATTGAGCGTGGAAGGCTTGAGCAAGGTTGGAGTCAATCGGCGAAGCACGTTGCGCAAAAGTGGCTAAATTTGGACAAGCACTTGCATAGTGGCCTTCTTTTCTACACAATTGACAGTGAGGCATGCGACGTGACCCGGATGAACGACCGCGTCTGGATCCACGATAACGACCACGATTCCCTGAGGAGGATCCTTGTCCAGATCCACGTTGAGGCTGAGCAAAGTAAGCGGCTTGAGGAGTTGATGAACCATGAATAGCTTGCAAGAAAATCTCAGGAGGCCTGAGAGAGAGTAGATCTCAAAAATGGGTTGTGGTCTAACGGTACATTGGGCAGTAGAAAAAGTCTCAAATTGAGACCCTAAGCCGCATAGGAAGCAATGAGTTTTGTCACTTTCGGCAACCGGATGTCCAATAGCCGCTAATTGGTCACATAGAGATTTAAACTTTCGTGTGTATTCAGCAACAGAAGATGATCCTTTCTTCAATTGATGAAGAGTATCACACAGAGTATGAGTTCGTTCCACAGAGTGATGACTATAGGTCGTCTCTAGGGCTATCCAAATATGACGGGCAGTCGTAAGACCAATGACCTCTGCCATGGCTTCTTCAGTAAGAGTAGCTTGTAACAGGAGAATGACTTTCTGATCATCTTCTCTCCAGGTTTTAAACTCGTCATAAGGAGAGGATTTCCCGTCAACCGTAACGCTTTCTGATGGTGGTAAGGAGGTTCCATCAACATGGCCTGGAGGTGCAGGTAGGTTAAAAGAGGGAGGACTTGATTTTTCTAAACAAGATAATTAGTGGATGAGAGTTTAATGGTGAGAAGATGAAAAAGAGTATGTAATGGTACTTGAGAAGAAGCAGCGGATGTGGTTTCGGCCATACTGGAAGTCGGAGATTTTGGGGAGGCAGAGTGGGTCGAGATTTTGAAGAGAGAGAGAGAGAGTGGATCGCCTAATTGGTTAGTACCATGTAGAAAATGTAGAATGAATTCCATTATTCACAAGGATATGTTGCATATAAATAGAATAAGGTCTCCGGTAATCAAGGAGATAATCATGTTAGCCTAAAATACAAATTTGACTATCAATAGATTTGAATACATTGATGTAGTATAATTTGTTGGAAATTTTGTGAAAATAAGTTTTTCACTAAATATTTTAGACATCAATAATATTTATATATGTGTTGTATAAATAATTATTTATGGGTTTGTGTTCAAACTATGTCCAAATAGAGCTAAGATGAATGAGATATCGAAGCTTATAGTTGTATGTTTGGAACAAACAAAGATGAGAAAAATGGATTGAGATTTGTCACCTTGTCCCACATAGGTGGGATGACAAAACCTAAAGTGGTATATAAGGAGCACTCCTTGTAAAATTGTTTCCTTAAAGGCAAACACTAATGGAAACCAAAGGGTGCATCGCACCCGCACATATGCGCACGTGACATGGGCTATAGGCCCAATGTGGTGCACTTTGAACTTCGCACACCACCTTTGTATTTTTGCCCATAAGCGCGTGGTCAGATACATGGCGGGTCCGCTTATGGCGCATCTTTGGGTGGCGTAGGCGGATGCCATGGCATGGCACATGTCGATGCGACACGAGCTTCTTAGGCACATGGCGCACGTCTTTGGCTATGGCGAAGTATGCATAGTGACATCCGTGTGGCGTGCGAGTATGGATGGCGCATAACCAGGTGGCGTCCTGGTATGCATAGTGGCATCCGTGTGGTGCGCGACTCCATATGGTGCAAGTTCCTTAGGCGCACGGCTAAGACGGAAGTGCAGATGGCTCGTGGGCCTGGAAGGTGCATGACCAGCTGGCATCCTGGTGTGCATGGCGACTTCCAATTAGCGCGTGGCGCAAGAAGGTGTGTCTCCGCGGAAGCGTAGTGCAGGCTCAACTAAGGCGCGCCTGCATGCGCGCTCGACCAGTTAAACGAGTCTACTTACTAGAGAGTTAATGTAAGACGGTTTCCACTAGTGCCATAAGTTGAATGACAGTTTCTTTTTACTGCCACTTAATATCCATTAAGTTAGAGTCTAACCCTTTTTATTACAAGATTAATTATCTTGTTAATTGCAAGATTAATGATCTTGTTAATTACAAGATTAATGATCTTGTTTATATCAAAATTAAGAGGGTTTAGTGAGTCTTGAGGTATCTCATTATATTATATAATGAATATGGTTTATTCATTTGAAAAGTAGAAGAATGATATACTCAAGAACAATCTCTACATCTTATGAGACTTTAGAGAAGAACATTCTCTAAATTATTCACAACTTCATCCTTTTCACCAACATTTCTAAACACCATTATACCCAGTGTAATCTCGGGCGAGAGAGCCATCTCCGGCAGTACACATACTGTTCCGGTTGTTGTACCCTGGGAGACAGAACCGTCTGAGAGGAGGCGCGGAATCTGTTTTAAGGGAAGCGTGTTGAACACGTGCCTCAGCCAAAACCGTCAATCATTTTGCTTGTCTTGCAGCGGAGTTTCGATCTGGAAGGTGCGGTTGAAGTTTCCAAAGACGCTTGCTTGAATCAAGATTGGTACAATTATATTGTATTTTATATTCGTTTATTTAGTTTTTTGTAACCGGTATTGTACAAGTCGAATTTCCCACAAATAACGAGAGTCTCGTTATTATTTATTATTTATTTTGTAATATATTTTAATAAAAAGTAAACCTAGATAATTAGCTATTACCTTGAATCAATTCTACTTCTCCAGACTCCAAATCGCCTCTTTCCGTAGTGAATGTTGTTTCTTCTGCGATGTATATGAGTTATATTATAAATATTGCTGAGGGCTATATTACAATCTTTTTATTTCATTAGTTGACTAAGAGGGAAATTAAAAAAAAATTGCAATAGCAGTTCAGTTAGCATATCCTGAATGAATGATGAAATAGCACATTCAATGCCACAAGAAAAAACCTTAGGTTTACCACTTACCCGGACATAAAAGAGGAAATGTGAAATGAAAATGACAAAATCAGTTAAGAATTTACCAGGTTTCCTGTGAATTGATGGTGAAAAGCGGTTCGTATGGTTTTCTTCATTTTCTACACCATTTTGAATCGAGTCTACTTCTCCAAACTCCAAATCGCCTCCTCTTTCCATGGTGAATGTTGTTTCTTCTGCGATGTATATGAGTTATATTATTATAAGTATTTTATATTACAATCTTTATAGTTCATTAGTTGACTAAGAGGGAAATAAAAAAAAAAATTTGCAATAGCAGTTAGCATATCCTGAATGAATGATGAAATAGCACATTCAATGCCACAAATTAGAAATCAGAAGACAAGCAGCCGTTGACTTTCTCGACCAAAAGAAAAAAACTCAAAATCACCGACACATGGAATTATATAATAGAGAAAGTGTAATGTACATTACGGCTTAACGTACATTACGTACGACAACATGCGTAATTTTACAATCTAACATGCGTGATTTTGTTCTTTTTTCAATTAACCTGGGTTTGATCAATTTCGTCCGATTTTTTTCAATTTTCTTTTCCTTTCACTTCAAATTCGCAATTGTTCTGTCAATTTTATCGATTTGGGTTCAAACTTATCTTTGATTTTGAAAAGTTTCATCAAATTGCCGACCATCGAAATCTAATCGTAGAACAGAGGATGAAGGGATATGACGAAACTTTGATTCCGACCGTCTGAAACATGAGGGAAGTGTTTATCGTTGGAAACGGAATCGAAGAAGGAGCTGGAATGATGATGCTGAACCCAGGTTTGGAGGTTGAAGAAGATAATGAGATAATCACGCATGTGTATTTAAATAATAACGCATGTTGGTTTGCTTGGGATTATAACGTGAGTCATTTTCCGATGAACGTGCGTGATTTCGTGACGTACTGGTCGTACGTTAAGCTGTAATGTATGTTAACCGCTCTCTATATAATAAAACAAAAAGCAACTTGAGTTGTGAGTCTACAAAGTAACCGCCAACGCACCGTTTGAAAAGAATTAACAGTCCATAAAAATGGGGATGGTAGTAGGTTCAGGAGGTTGTGATGGACCGGGAGAGAGCCATGGATGTGTGGTTGTTGTTAGCTGGCGGTGGGTGTGTGGTTATATGTAAGAGAAGGGGAAGGAGGGCTAATCATTTATCTTATGAATTGTACGGCTTTGTAAGAGAAGGGGAAGGAGGGCTAATCATTTATGAATACTTATGAATTGTACGGCTTTTAGTTGGTGGTGGTTGTCAATAGTTTTTAATCTGTCAAAATATATTTAGTATAAAATAAAAAAAATTTATATATATAGAGGCCGATTAAGTTTATTGTACAAAATGTCTTAATGTACGAAACGTACGAGATTCAGTATCAACGTGCGAAAAAAAACTTTATAACATGCGAGTTTGGTTTTTTGAACCAACATGCGATTTTTTTATTAACATGCGAAATTGTTTTTTTTTTTTTTTATAAACATGCGATTTGTTTTTTTCTTTTGAACATGCGATCTTCAAATTTTTACAACATGCGACCTTTGTTGTAACATGCGAATTCTTCATTGCGTACGCTTCGTACGTTAAGGCAAAATATAAGATACACTTTTTCTATATATATATTTGTATTCACGTAAAACTGAAAAAAAAAAGATAACATATAAAGTACATAAAATTTACTATGGTATAATAACTATTTTAATTTTATATGACATTAATACTATTTAAATATGAGAACCATTCTTGAATATATGAACAAAAATTAAAGGAATCTTTAGTGATAATAAAATTTTATTGCTTTGAAGATGCAACATATAATTTTTGCTCAGCTGATATATATATTGATTACTTTCTTTATTAACGAGTCACGTTAAACATTTAGATTCACGTTAAACGGTTCTAAAGGATTCATGACCATATGGGTTATATAAAAGGTTTTGCTGGTTATATTTGATAGCTATTCCGTATCTAAAAGAAGAGATATCATACATGTTTGATCAAAGTTCTATACATCAACACGCCCCTTTTAATGATAAAACGAAACCCGATCGCTATGCTGGAAATTAAGCAAGTATAACATGGCGACTAAACGACCAATCTTCACTAATGATTCTGTTGTTAGGTACTTCACCCAGCATTAGCATTTACTGATAGAAACTAAAAGGATCACAAAATGATCTAGAACATAATTAGATTTGCAACACGTTAAAATGTCACTGGTTGTGTCACAAAATGATCGCACGTATGAAATCATATTTTACTTATTGAATTATGCCATGAGTAACAATTTCACCTCAATCCCTCTCTATTTTTCACCTGATCCTAAATTCAACTTAACATAATATTTTTTCAGAGCAATTGTGAAGCCCTGATGATGCTTCAGAAAAAGGTCTGCACAAGAATAACCCTTCAATTGCCGGTGTAGCAACACTATTTGGGGACAAAGATGATATTAAATGGTTGGAAAATATCTCTTCCACAAATTGGGGTAAATTCCATGACACCAAATCCATAAAAAAACTTTGATTCATCTAAAAAACGAGCAATTTCATAAGGTTTGAACAAAATCAAACCCATTTTTGGTTGTACAGGTTCCACCTGGAACCGGAAAAACCGATCTTTTGAAGGAATAGTTGCTCGAGTTGTTGAACAAGATGAAGGTGTGCTAGTGACCGCCCCCACAAATGGTGATATAGAAAAAGAGAAAGCGAGGTGGGCTGTTGAACAAGATGAAGGTGTGCTATTATATATATTCTTTTTGTTTTAATTAGTAAAATGGTTTTTAATAATAAAAAGGTAAAATGACCAATTTGTCCCTCACTTGACAATTAAAATTAACTGGGTTAGAGCCAAAGGACAAAACGTGTAAGATTTTGAAACATTAAATACAAAACTCGTCAATTTTAAAGTCAAAGGACACCGACTGAAATTTGGTATAAAGATAAAGGACAAAACTTGTAATTCGCTCTAAATTAAATTTATAGTTTTATATATACCATTCTATTAGATTTTGGTCTACTATATACAAATTTACAACTAAATCTATGCGTACTAGCCCAATCACACCAATAAAGAAAATAATATCAAATCTAAAAGTTAAACCCTAAACCAATAAACGACAGTCTGCACATCGTCCCAATGTTTTATGTCGTTACCCTAAGTCGATCGTCTCCTGCTGTCAACGTCATTGTTCGTGCAATATGATTATCGTCTCTTTGGCCACAACATTGTTATTCATCAGAAAAAATCTTATGCCATAAAATATACATGTTTTAAAAAACATAAAAACTTGAGACCCAACATTATCACTATCTCTCTCAGCAAATTTAAATCGGGCGACACAGTTGTCCAAATCGCTCAAACTTCGCTTGACGCTCGCTCGGAATATTTATTGCTTGGAAAATGCTCGCTTAATTTGATGTTTGATTTTAAATGAGCAGCTCTGCTCGGTTCGGTTTGTAAAAATAGTCAAACACGAGCAAAGGTCTACTTGGCTCGGCTCATGAATGGCCTATCGTTGATGCCTTAATACACAAATAAGTATTCTAGGGGAATTAATTGGATGTGAATTATATTGTTTATCAATGACATGCACAACAGTAGAAAACACATGATAAATAGTGTCGCATCACATGAGTATAAATCATTGGCGAAGAAAAAACAAGTCTTGTACACTAAAGCAATAAGCAAACGTAGAATATAAATGTATAACACATTCTACTTTCGTGGTTTTTTTTTTTTTAAAACTAACCCATCTCAGTTATGCAAGAAGAGAGGTTATTGTACAAGAGAAAAGAAGTGTATAAATTGTAGGAGATAAGTTTGGCCCTTAATTTGCAGGATTAACTTGTCCCCAAATATAGAATCTAAAAAGAGTAAACTGTCATTTTGGTCCATGAGGTTTTGTCACTTTAATCCAAAACTTAAACCTTTTGCATCTGGGTCCCTGTGGTTTCAGTTTTATTGCCATTTTGGTGCAAAAGTGAAATCAGGTCATATTTGTCTTATAAAATCTGCTATTTTGTCATTTTCCTTAGTGACAAAATGGTCATTTTAATTAAAATAAAAAAATAAAATTCTGTCTTTCTCTCTATTTTGTCCGTTTGTGAATACTTTGATTTTTCTTACACCCACCACTACCATCGCCATTCACCACCACAACCACCACCAACGTTCACAACCACAACCTCCCATTTCCACCACCACCACCACCTCCTCCCTCATCCATCCACCACCATCACACCTAAACAAACAAATAACATATAAATCACAATATAATAGAGAAGATTAAACCTTTAAACTAAATCCCCTTCAAACGGAATTCCTATGCCGGTGACGAACCCCCTTCAAACGATTGAATGACATTGGATTCGTTTGCAGAACAAAAGTCAAAATGATTGAATTGAAAAGTGCGTTTAATAAGAGTGGATGTGGATGGATGGTTTTATTTTATTTTTTAATTAAAATGACCATTTTGCCCCTGAGGAAAAGGACAAAATAGCCGAATTTTATAAGACAAATATGTCATTATTTCACTTTTAGACCAAAATGGCAATAAAACTAAAACCACAGGGACCCAGATGCAAAAGTTTTGAGTTTTGGACTAAAGTGGCAAAAGTGAACAAATCTCAGGGACCAAAATGGCAGTTTACTCATCTAAAAATAAGGGAACAAGTGCGGAAAAGAGTAAAATAGGAAAATCCAATATTGTTGAACTCGGTTATACTTGTACTAAATTGTGTTCATCATGTTTTCCGTGATTCCATTTTTAAAGAATTCTGTTAGAATAGAAGAACTCGGTTAACTTTGAAGGTGAAAAAACGGAATGGGGAAATCAATTAAAAAAAAGTAGACGTCTAAATCGAAATTGGAGAATTAAAAAATATGCTAACAGTCATTACCAAAGATCCCAAAATCGAAATGGAAGAATAACTAGAGAAAGCCTTTTCAGCACCGTTACACAATTTCACCATGTCATATGATGAATCAATCATAAATTCATAATCACCTTTTCTATGCCACCTAAAACATCAGAATTTAGCTTTTGGGTGGCATCACATACTCTTAATCACATTTTAATGTTTCAGAATCACATATTTTTTTGTCACCAATGAACCTTCTAAACGTAATGCGCTAAGTTAATTGATAGCAACATACCAACCTACAAATGAACTAAGAAGTCAAACTAACCACATAATTTAAATTAAAATTAATTTATTTTATAATACAGAAGTATAAATTGGAAAAAAAAAATCATGTAACATCCAAGACCAAGAACTACTCAAGAAGGTTATTAGCCACTGCATAGACCAAATAATCTTTCCGATTTATCAACCGTTTAGCCCATTGTTCACGTTCAAGTGGCGATCAAAGATTGGACTTTAGAACTCTGAACTCTGAAAATTACCATCGACATTTTCCACTGTGCAAAACGATCTTCTCAGAAAATGAACGAAGAAGGTTTCATTTGGTGCATTCTTTTCTTCTACTTACACAATTGTTGTAGTTTTGGCAATTTTAAGAAATGATTTGATTTGTCAGAATAGAAGTAATATCCTTTTGAGAAGGATTAATAAAATGAGAATTGACCTGTAATAATCTCAACTAGACGTCATTGGTCATTGTCAGTACCACCTTTGAATAATCTCCATGCCAGTCCCACATTTCACCTATTTTTACTCCACCGGTCCTCAGTTAAAAAACTTAACGGGGTTAAGTTTTTTTTCCGAATTACAAACTGACGTATTAGGGCTTTTGATCAGAACAATGATACGAGTCTATTGATGTAAAACTTACCTTGAAACAGTGCTCCAAACGACTTGATTTTTGTTAATTGGAAGTTTAAACACCCGAATTGAAACACTGCTTTCATCGTTTGGAGCACAATTTCAAGGTAAGTTTACTTCATTCGACTCTTATCCTCATTCTGATCAAAAGCCCTAAAATGTCAGCTTGTAATTCAAAAAAAAAAAAAACTTAACCCTGTTAAGTTTTTTTAACTGAGGACCAGTGGAGGAAAAATAAATGAAAGGTGAGACTGGCATGGGAAATATTCAAACGTGTGACTGACAATGGCCAACGACATCTAGTTGGGATTATTACAGGCCAATTCTGTCACACCCCAACCGATGGCGGAATCATCGGGGCGTGGCACTAAGCGAAATAGGTTGTTCAAGAGAATCCATAACAACTATTAAGTGACAATATTCATAAGGTTTAATATCCCATTCTATTAAACAAATAAAGCAAAAACAGTCATTACAGATATTCAGTCTCAAAAACAAAATCCATTCCGACCACTCATATTTTATTTGGTGAGTTTCTAGACTTCCTAATTCGGTTGTAGCATAACATCCAATTAACATGTCACATACGTTAAAATAAAAGTCAACACATAAAGTAAAGGTGAGTACACAAGTTTGCATAGATAATAGTATGAAAAGCGTTTTACGCATAACCAGCATGTAACACGTAACGGGCGAAGCATGTAACTACCAACAATGATACCACCTAACCACGAGACTGCGATGTAGAGTATGCGTGACACATGTTCACCAAAGTGAACACGTGAAGTAAAGTGATGTGATCCCTAGCAACCCGTGTCACACAGGTGCTGAGTCTAAACTATAGTACTATCGTTGCTAGAGGCAGTCTAGTGTAACACTGTATAAGCATAGTAACAAGCATTCAACAAATCATGTATAGCATGCAGGAACGGTTAGCGTTTATAAAGTGTGCGCGTTGTGTGTTGTGTTTTGATAAAAAACGTATGTAACACCCAAAAGTGCGTTAAACGAAAATGGGTTTGAGTATACTCACAGTGCGTGTCCTAATCAAGAAACATGATCTGCTTGGATGGAAGGGAGCGCGTCGGGTCAGCCTGTGCACGGAAACAAAAGCATAAGTCTTCCTCAGGGCTGAATGGTCGTAAACGGAATGTCGAGTGGGTTGAGTATTTGACAGTGCATCCGGGCGGCGGATGGACGCCATCCGGACGGATGCGTGTCATCCGGGCGGATGGGTGTCATCCGAGCAGATGGATCCCATTCGGTCGGAAGGGCTGTTTTGTTTCAAACGATAAAAATTTGAAGTAAAACCGATGTTTTAAAAATAGAAGGAAAATATTTGGAGTGAGTACAAAGCCTATCCGGATGGACATGGTCCATTCAGACGGACGATCTGTGTTCGAGGTTTTTGCAAAATTTTCTAAACAAAAAGGTTTTTAAGTTAATGGAGACGGCGTGACGACATGTCAAACAACGGAAAATACCAAATCCAGTTCATTCGGCTGGATGGGTGATACGTGATCGAATAACGGTGTTCATTTATGTTTAAGTTTAGGTTTTGACTTACCTTTTAATCTCGAATAGCCTACTTTTAATGGGATTTGTCTTTTGCAGGTCTTAAAGAGTTTAAGGAGCTTTTCAAGGGCTAAACGGACCACCGGGACGAAAAACGGACCACCGGGACGCGAACTGGGTCAACCGGGAGTGAAATACTCGAAAAACGGAGAATTGGTATTGGAGGCACCTTCGGCGACGCCCCGTGGTTGTTCTGTCGCATCAAATTGTCCGTAGACAGGAAGATAGGCCGTCGGCCGATATCAGAAGATGCACAAGGCGTCGCCGACGCCACCCTTGGCCGTCGACGACTGCCTCCCTAAACTGGTGTCGTGATTTTTTGTTATTTGATGATTGGAAACGACTTTAAACACATCTTGGACCATTATTACGGGAGTTACACAAGGTTTTTGAACTTGAATCTATCTTGGAGCCAAAATACATCATCTCTACCACTCTCAATCCATCCATAACATCAATCTTGAACCGAATCATTCCATACCATCATGTAATTCATCATCATCACCATTCCCAAACCCTAGATCATTCATCATTCATCCGTTCATCATCACCATTCTACCACAAACCTTAATTACCAACATTCATCATTTCAAGACTTCAAGATGATCAATTTCAAGCTTCCAATATCGGGTGATCAAGTCAATTCGATCATGAGCGGCTAATTTCATGGAGGTTTCATCCCGGTGTAGGTTTTTGTAAGTTCTTAGGGTTTAAACATTGTGTTTGAGATTCGATTTGTGACACATTATGATTTGATTTTGAAACTTATGATAATTGTCTTGCATTTGTATTGTATTTGTTAAGGGTAATTTGGGCATATAAATATTATCTTTGACCGGAGCGCGACACGCCGATCAAATTTTGGCGCCGTTGCCGGGGAGTTAGTGCGCTTTGTGTTTGGATACTTGTTTGCATTTTTGTGATTAACTGTTTAAATTGCTTAGTTCTTTTTTTTACTATTTCTTTTTCCTTGTTACGCGGGTTGAGTTACTTGTGTAGATTATAGGTAGTGCATGCGTACACAGAATTCCGGGCGAATATCGCCATTATTTTACGAACTGGAAATCGAACGAGTAGCAAGACGAAACTTAGCAAGCAGGTTAGAGGCAACGATTGCTTCTAATCAATTCACCCAAAACTCACCATCAACAACAACCGTTGAAACCGATTCAATGGCACACCACAATTCAAACCAAAACCAAAACCTCAACCAAAACCAAAACCAATTCCAATATCGAGGCAACTTTCGCCCAGCCCAAAACATCCAACAAAACATTCCACAAGATCAACCGGGTGGTGGTAACAACTCGAGACCACCCACACCACCATTTCAAAACCGAGGTTCCAACAATAATAACCAAAGAACACCTCCACAACATAACTTCCACCGACACAACTCCTTACCCACTAACCTTGATGACCGGAATGTTAATTCCGATCATAGAGGCAACCGAGACCGCGGCAATCCCGCGAATGAAGACCCGTTCTTTAACATTGACGATCTGAGAAATGCTATCCCCGATGATGAGCCGTATGGTGTTCCCGGTTACCAGTCGCCGGAGCACGTGAGTATTCACTCAGAATACTCGGATGACGGGGGTAATTATGACGAACGAGTACATGATGTTGGTTGGGGTTATGTGAATTTGGACAACGTTTACAACGCAAGGGGGTTTGATAATGGCGAGTTTGGCTATCAAAACGCCAACTATGTGATGAATGACAATTATGATTATGGGAATATGCGGAATGATGGTTACGGGAACAACCGCCAACCAGGAAACAACAATCAAAGGAACAAGGATGACGGTTATTACAACAATAACAACAATGCTAACCGTAACCGGATTCGTCGATTTGTGGGTGGTGATAACCAAGGTGGGGATCGAGGTGGAGATAGGAGAGATAATCGAAGACCGGGGGATCAAGAGGTCGATGGTCCACGTCGTCGTCAACCACTGCCGAGGGGTGTTAACGATCGTTTTAGACCGGTGGTTACCGAGAATGTCTCTCTAATTGTACCACCACCGAGAGGTAGAGCCGCATTTGATTGTAAGCCTAACTACATCAACATTTTGCCTCACTTTAACGGAAGATCAAATGATGAACCGTATACACATTTAGCGGAATTTCCGGCTATATGTAGTACCATCGGGGGTGGTCATTTTTCACAAGATGAGGTTCGGTTGCGTCTATTTCAGTTCTCATTGAAGGATAAGGCCAAGCAATGGTTTTTGACACTTCCTAACAATAGTATTCGCACTTGGGTTGAGATGCAACAAGCCTTTCTCGACGAATACTATTCCATGGTCAAAATTGATGACACACGTGATGAGATTTGATCATTTAAACAATTATCGAGTGAACCGTTACATGAAGCTTTCACCCGATACAAGGAGTTGATTCGAAAATGCCCTCATCACCTAATCGAAAAGTGGGAGTTGGTAAAGTGTTTTGTGAGAGGTTTGGATGCGGAAACATGGAATCATCTCGAGTCGACTAGCAATGGAACTCTATTAAGCAATCACGAGGATGATGATTGGGAGTTTTTAGAAAGAATGAGCAAGAGATCAAAGGCTAAGGAGTCGGTCGATCGAGCTAAAAAGCACCTTATCTCTCGATCACTTCCCGATCTCGATTCTAATTCTAAGGATCGAATTGCTCAATTAGAGAGAGAGTTGGCTCGAGCAAAGAGAAAATAGGTGAGTGTGGTACAATTTGCAGTGTGTGAAGATTGTGGGGAGATTGGTCATCGGGCCGATCAATGCCAAATGGGTACGGGAGAATACACCGAAGAAGTAAATCAAGTGTATGGGGATCGAAAACATTATTCCATGAACTCCAACACTTACCATCCGGGTTTGAGAAACCATCCAAATTTCCGGTATGGTAATGCTTTGAACCAAATGAACCCAAACTTTCAATCGGGGAATCAAGGCGAGCAAGTTGGTTCTTCCTATCATAATCGGCAAGGTGGTAACCAAGGGGGTTACCAAAGGAACTATAATCAAGGGGGTAACCAAGGATATTAAAACCGGGAAGGCAACTACCAACGTGGTTACAACCAAAGTGGAAATGAGGGTGGTGCTTCAAACTCTCAAATGGACGGTGATGATTCGTTAAGCTCCAAACTCGACGCAATTATGAATGATATCACCACTTCAAATCAAGAGATCAAATCCGAAATGAAGAAAGAGTTTGAAGTACGAGATAAATCACACAAGGCTTTAGAGAAGCAAGTGCGGCAACTTGCACAAGAGATGGCTCAAATTCGTGGAAGTGAAGGAAGACTTCCAAGCGACACCAACATGAACCCTAAGCATCAAGGGTCAAGCTCGAAGAACATGAACGAGGTACCAATTAATAAAATTTCCCTACATAGTGGTCGAGTGATAGATAATGGTGTTGAGCCACCACCACCCAAGTTTGTTGAAGGGGTGGTGGAAGATGCTAGTGATGATGAGGGTAATGATGGTCAAACGGGTCAAAACAAGAATGATTCAAAAATTAATAACAACACACCCGATGTGCCCATCCCCGCCCCAAAGGCTAAGGGAAAGGGTGTGGAGGTTAATACCGCCCCTTATCCCGAAGCTTTATTGGGACCATCCAAGAAAGTGGTAAATAAACATGGCCCACAACAAGAAGAGATGTGGTAAATTTTTAAACAAGTTAAAATCAATTTACCACTCTTGGATGCAATCAAGCAAGTACCCTCATATGTGAAGTATTTGAAGGATCTATGCACCCAAAAGCGGACTCACAAGTTTCCTAAGAAACTTGATTTAACTGAAAATGTGAGTTCGATTCTTTCGGGTGCACTTCCACCAAAACTTCAAGATCCGGGGGCGCCCATAATTTCAATACAAGTTGGTGAATTTAAAATGACCCGGGCACTTTTGGATCTTGGGGCAAGTGTGAGTATCTTGCATGGTAGTTTATATGACCAATATGATTTTGGTCCACTTCAAACGTCGAACACCACCATGGTGTTAGCCGATTTGACCCCTAAACTACCCCGCGGGATAGTCACGGATGTAATAGTCAAGGTCGAGGACTTTTACTATCCGGTGGACTTTCTTATACTTAATTATGTTTCTTTGGACCGAACCAAGCAACCAACGGTTATCCTAGGTCGAGCATTTTCGGCAACATCGAATGCCCAAATAAATTGAAAATCGGGCACGGTCGACATGACTTTTGGTAACCGTCGGTTGAGGTTAAATGTTTTTTCCGGATTGACGGATCCTCTAGTCGGCAGTGAATGCTATTTGGCGGACATTGTTGACGAGTGTATACCTCTATGCGACATTAATGTCGAAGAGGAAAACACAATAGAGGAATGTTTCATGTTTGACAGGTCACAAAGGGAAACAAACCGGAGCATAGATAATGAGGTGGAAGAAATGGAGGTAATGGCGGCTAGGGAAGGAAGGCCCACTTGGACACATCAAGTGGAAAGTCTTCCAGAAAATATCGACACTAAATTAAAGCCATCATTGGAAGAGCCTCCGGTTGTAGAGTTGAAGACGCTATCCAAGCATCTTAAGTATGCTTATGTGGGTGAGGGTAGCACGCTCCCGGTTATTATTGCATCCAACTTGACCGAGGAGCAAGAAGAGAAGTTGATGAATGTGTTGGTCACCCATAGGGCCGCTAATGGGTGGACTGTTGCAGATTTGAAAGGAATCAGTCCCTCAGTGGTGATGCACAAGATCATCACAGAAGATGGCATTACTCCTTCTCGCGACGTATAACGGAGATTAAATCCGAACATGCGGGAAGTGGTCAAGAAGGAAGTATTGAAGTGTCTAGATGCGGGTATTATTTACCCCATTTCTGATAGCCAGTGGGTGAGCCCGACACAAACAGTTCTTAAGAAAGCGGGCATTCAAGTCGTCACAAACGACGCAGGTGAAGAGGTCGCCAATCTGCCGGTAACCGGGTGGCGTATTTGTATTGATTATAGGAAGTTAAATGCTGCTACTTCTAAAGATCATTTCCCTTTACCATTTATCGATCAAATTGTCGAGAAATTGGCCGGACAAAAATTTTATTGTTTCTTGGATGGTTATTCAGGTTACTATCAAACTGCTATACATCCGGAAGACCAAGCAAAGACTACTTTTACTTGTCCATACGGTACCTTCGCATTTAGGCGAATGCCATTTGGACTTTGTAATGCCCTTGCCACCTTCCAAAGGTGTATGATGAGTATCTTTTCAGATATGGTGGTGGAGTCTTTGGAAATCTTCATGGATGATTTCTCGATATTTGGATCATCGTTTGACGAATGCCTTGACTAACTCGAAAAGGTTTTAAAAAGATGTGTTGAGAAAAAAATAGTTTTGAGTTGGGAAAAGAGCCATTTTATGGTTCAAGAAGGGATTGTGTTGGGGCATGTCGTCTTGAGTCGTGGGATAGAGGCGGATCAAGCAAAAGTGCAAGTCATATCCACTTTGCCTTATCCCACAAGTGTTAAAGGTGTTAGATCGTTTTTGGGTCATGCGGGATTTTATAGGAGGTTTATAAAAGGTTTTAGTGATATAACAAAACCCCTATGTAACCTATTGTTAAAAGATAAACTGTTTGATTTCGATAAAAATTGTCAAAACGCTTTTAACATTTTGAAGCAAAAGTTGGTTGAGGCCCCAATCTTGCAATTACCGAATTGGTCTTTAACATTCGAAATTATGTGTGATGCAAGTGACTATGCGGTGGGGGCCATGTTGGGTCAACGGGTGGATAAAAAACCGGTTGCTATATATTACGCAAGTAAGACTCTCTCGGATGCACAATTAAATTATACAACAACCGAGAAAGAGTGGTATATGCGTTGGATATGTTTCGGGCTTATATATGGGGTACTAAAGTTGTTGTCTATTCTGATCATTCTGCAGTTAGGTACCTCATGGACAAGAAGGATGCGAAGCCGCGACTAATCCGATGGGTTCTCTTATTACAAGAGTTTGACTTAGAGATCCGATACAAGAAAGGGAGTGAGAATGTGGTTGCGGACCACTTGTCTCGGTTGATAGTGGAGGAGGATTCTTCACGTGTGGAGATTAATGAGAATTTTCCAGATAAGCAAATCTTAAAAGTTTCAATATTACCTTGGTATGCTAATATTGTTAATTATTTGGTTACAGGTGATTTACCGGCTCATTGGGATAGAAGGAAGAGGTTGCACTTCCTTTCTCAAATCAAATACTGCACGTTGGAAGAACCGGACTTATTCAAGATATGTCCGGATCAAGTCGTCAGAAGATGCATCCCGGACGATGAGATTCCTAGTGTCTTGACGCACTTGCATTCATTTGCTTGTGGGGGCCATTTCAGTGGTCACAAAACTGGGCACAAAGTGCTTAATAGCGGTCTTTATTGGCCGACTATTTTTAAGGACGCATTTAACTTTGCTAAAAACTGAATTAAGTGTCAAAAATTAGGGGGTATTTCTAAACGGGATGAGATGCCCATGCAACCGATCCTTATTGTAGATATTTTTGATGTGTTGGGGATCGATTTCATGGGTCCATTCCCAAATTCGCATGGTAACTTATACATCTTAGTGGCGGTCAACTATGTGGCGAAGTGGGTTGAAGCGATCGCCGCCAAGACAAATGACCATACCGTGGTTTGCAATTTCGTACAAACAAACATAATTTCTAGATTTAG
Source organism: Helianthus tuberosus (assembly GCA_030545235.1). Taxonomy (NCBI): domain Eukaryota; kingdom Viridiplantae; phylum Streptophyta; class Magnoliopsida; order Asterales; family Asteraceae; genus Helianthus; species Helianthus tuberosus. The sequence goes on from CM060351.1 coordinate 174,083,816, forward strand.
GATTACCCGAGTAATCATTGGTGACGGGGGATCTCATTTCAAGAATTTTAACTTTGGCAAACTATTGAAACGGTATGGTGTTGACCATCGAATAGCTACCCCCTACCACCCGCAAACGAGTGGTCAAGTGGAAGTATCCAATAGGCAAATAAAGGAAATTTTGCAAAAGACCGTTCGACCGGACCGAAAGTATTAGTCGACAAAGTTAAATGATGCTTTATGGGCTTATCGAACGACTCATAAAACACCTATTGGAACTACACCATACCACTTAGTCTACGGTAGAAATTGTCACTTCTCGGTGGAGCTTGTACATCGTGCTTGGTTGGCTATTAAAGAAGTTACATGAAATACGATGATGCAGGTAAAGAGCGAAATTTAAAGCTATGCGAGTTGGAAGAGCTTCGGGAATAAGCATATGAGTGTGCCTCGAAGTATAAAGATGGAATGAAGAGGGCACACGATGCTAAATTGAAGCCAAAGGAGTTCGAAGTGGGTCAAAAGGTCTGGCTCTACAACTCAAGGCTCAAATACTTCCCCAGGAAGCTAAATAGTAAGTGGATGGGCCCGTATGTGATTACGCGGGTCGGAAAGCTTGGAGATGTCATCATTGAGGACCCGAAGGATGGGTCAAAGCAAACGGTTAACAGTTACAGCCTTAAACCGTTCCTCGGTGGTAATGAAGAGAAAAAGGATGCGGATGTGGAGTTGGTAAGCGTGCCAACGTATGAGGTCAACTGAAAGGGCTGGTAACCATTTTTGTAGAGTTTTGTACATTTTATTTGATTGTTTGAGTGTTCATTGTTATAATCGTTTTCGTTTCGTACTAACTCCTTTGATGTGTGATGTCCGGACATCACGAACGAGTCATCAAGATACAAGGTATGTTTTTAGACTTGTTTTTGTGTATTGAGGACAATACACGACTTTTTTTTGGGGGGGGGGGGGGGGTGGTAGGACCGTTAAATGGTTTATTAATTTTAAAATTTTAACTTATAAAAATTTACAAAAACAATTTTAATAATTTTTAGGATTTTATTTAGTATATGGTCCTTTTGTAAAAGGTTCATAATTTCCATCATATTTTTCATAAAAAAAACATAAAATTTTCAAAAATAAAAAAAGTTTGGATTTACAAGTGCCGTCGCCGACGGGCAGTACTGGCGTCGCCGACGGGTTCCAAAGAACCACCTTCAGGTAACATGATGCGTAGACAGGAAACTAAGCCGTCGTCCACCCCGGCATTTTCTAGAACGCGTCGCCGACGGGTCTTATTTTTTGGTCCGACGCAACCCATTTCCCAGCGTGTAAAATCGAACCCAAACTCAATTTTTGACCATCCAAGTCGTTCTAAACACCTTATGGACCACATATTCCACTCGTTTCACCATCTATTTGATCTATAATTTTCATAAACCTCCAAACTCCTGCCTTTTTCTCTCTCCCAAATCACCTTTTCACTTCATCTTCTCAAAACCTTTACAAAAAACCTAAAACTTCATGCTTCCATAACTTCTTCGATTATCCACCAAATCAACTGATTCTTAAGCCTATTTTACTTAGTTTTTCAAGAGGAACAAAACCCCCCATTGTAGTTTTCGTTGATTTTTGCTTATTTTCAAGATTCCTGGGAGAGAAAAATTGGGTTTTTGAAGGGTGTTTGTCAAGTTACTTGCTTTGCATCTTTTCTTAGTTCTTCTTGTCCTTCTATATCAAAGGTATGGAATTTCATTAAATTTAAGCATGATTATCAGATGGTATGTTGATTTCTTCCGAAATTTTAAACTTTTTGTTTAAGAGTAGGTTGTTCATTGCAATGTATGATGTTTTAGCTTAAATTTAAGGATGATTGTTTGATTTGAATGAGTTTTGAACATGCTATAGCTTTAGTGAAGTGATTACACTAGTTATTTGCATGATTAAACAATGACATGTTGATTGAATATTGTTTCATTCATAAGGTATTATGAATAAACATGAAAAATTGATGCTTAGATGATAAAATTTGCAACTTTGGAAGTTTAAATAGGCGATTTTGCATCTACTTATTTGATTGAAATTCATCATCATGTGCATTGTTTAAAGTTTGGTATTGTTTTTGAAGTTTGGGGTTTATATTGATTGGCCTTTTTTTGTGATTTCAGCCATGTTCAGAAGGAAGAGATGCAAGACTTCGAGGGAAGGTTCATCTTCGGGAGCCGGTTCGGGCTCTGGGTATATTCAGAAAAAGTGGGAGCAATTGAGTAATGTGGAGGAAGGTGATGGGCAGTTATACATACAAGATTGGGCTTGGGAGGAGTTTAAAAATAGTCGATCAGCCTCCACATGGAACGACAATAAACAGAAACCTCTCTCCAAGTTCAACAACAAGAAACTTGAAGCAAAGATGTGGAAGTGGAAAATGGTGTCGGGTGGTGTGACAACTTCTGTTCCAGAAAGGGTAGTTTGTGAGCGAGCGGTAAATGCTGCAGAGTTTTGAAGGGCTCGGTTGGGAGCGAGTACTAGATTGGTGTGAGGACATCACATCACGGGTTTATCTAGCTACGGTGTGTGAGTGGTTATCCACATTGAGGTTTGTCAACATGGATGGGCCAGCACCTACATGGCAACTGGCCGGTAATATTGGTAAAAATCAGTTGGTCATGTCGTTTGAACACATGAATGCTATTGCTTTGTTCGATTCATTGGGGGGGGGGGGGGTGAGCCATATTACTACTATGACATTGATCATTTTTTGGATAACAAGATGAACACTGCTGACCCGGATGGTATGTTGGCGGCCGTGTTACCAGGATCGGGTGGAACGTCTGAGTCAAGAAATGATTTGTCATTGGAAGGAAGAATACTTCAAGGCACATCGTTGGAAAATGTGATGGTGCGGTTTGGAGACCGCGGGAAGTTAAAGCACCTGATTGTCGGGTATTGCACGCCTTATTATACGGGTCGCCGATATTGTCGTGGCGACAGATAGTGATGATCAACACTTGGGATACAAGAGAGTCATGTAAGAGGAAGATGATACCGAACGTGCGACTGCTCAGCACCATGATTCTGCAACAAAATGTGTTACCGGCAGAATCATTATGGGTTTCTAAACCCATCGATCAGATTTGCTTCGCCTCTATGAAGCACCACTGGAAGAATACAGTCAAAGTCTTTGGTCACCTGTATACTGTAGAGGATGAACAAGGAAACAGTTATCGATTTTCTGATCCGAGCGCGGCCCAAGGAGGTGCCGAAGATGAAGAGATCGCAGACGAAGAAAATGAAGACGAGCCCACTGGTCCAAGGGGACCAAGGCAAAGATATATGTGGCCACATCGAGAATTATCCGAGGATGTGGCAAGATTTGTGACATGTAGACCGGTACCCTCGTATCCAAACTTTAACCAAGGTCAGCAGGAGGTTTTTAATAATGTCTCCGCGGTCACGGGGGGGGGGGGGGGATGAAGAGAGGAGAAGAAAATGGGAACAAGAGTATTAAACCCAACTGCACGCTCGTTGGGATATCGAGGATGCTCACCGGGCTAAGGTAGAGAAATATTGGGAGGAGCAGCAGTTGTTCCAAGCTCTTCAAAGATCTCAAATGGAGTAAATGGAACAATAGAGGATGCAAGAAGTAGCTCGAAGGCGAGAATGTGAGGAGGAGCAAGAACGCTGCCAAATCGAACGAAACGCCTTGGAAGATCGTCGTTGGATCGTACTGGGTACGAATCAAGAATTGGCACTCAACAATGCCAAGGCTCTTCATGACCAGGAGAGACATCATCAAGATTTCCTAGCCGGTTTACCATATGTCGAGCACTCGGGTTGGACCCGTTATGAGGACCTCCCTATACCTTCCGGTCCATCAGATCCATCTCCTCACTGGCCCGAGGCCGTGGGATCCAGTTTCATCCTACCACATGTGCATCCACCCGCTGAAGGGGAAAGTGGGCCTCTTGATAGTTGGAAAGAGGTAATGTAAGCCCTCACCGGTTACTCATATAACCCATACCCGCCAGTTAATCCAAATGAACGATACCAGAGATGAGCTAGGTATGTCTTTTGTTGTTGTTGTTGTTGAATATTTCGTTTGCGTTAGATAGTTCGGTTAGTTTCTTTAGTAGGGGTTAGTAGTTTTATTGCATTCTTAGGTAAATGAACTTTGTGGGTGTGTTCCCTATATAACCCTCACGAGACCTACTCGTCCTCCTGAGCTATCGGGAGGTTTAAAAGGGCTTGTTGCGTACGCTAAATGTAACCGTGATTCCTACGAAAGTTAGTTAGGTTTGTTGTTGTTGTAAATTATTTTTCCACGTAAATCAAAGTGAATTAACGTATGGTTTGGTAACAATTTCATGTATATTATATTCCATACCCTTATACGTGAGATTTTATATTCCATACCCTTATACGTGAGATTTTGAGCCACTTGTATACATCATATATTGTTACACCCTAACACGTTTAACCTTAAAACGACGCAACGGAATTTCGAGCCTTAAAATTTCTTTCATGATATACATCTTGACATTCTAAAAATTAATTTTATAATATAAGAACATAAATTATCATCACTACATTACATATTTAAACATTCCTGTACAATCTGTCTTGTGACTCGATCCTCGATCTCCAATCTTTGGTAATCCTCACGACTGATACTACCTGCGCTCACCACATAAAATTCACAACATTAGTACGCATTATAACATACAAGGTTTGTACACGTTTACTTCTCGTTTCGTTAACTCTTTACATCCCAGCTTTCCCATCCTGATCATAAGATCCGTAGTGAGACTTCATTGGTATTCCTACGTACGCGCATACTTAAATATATCCATTCATACCTACATACATACATACATACATACATACATACATACATACATACATACATACATACTTATTACATACCTTCACACTAACTTACATACGTGCATACCTTCGTACATACTCACTTGCGTACATATACGTACTACCTACATACACACCTACATACATACATACATACATACATACATACATACATACATACATACATACATACATACATACATACATACATACATACATACATACATACATACATACATACATACATACATACATACATACATACATACATACATACATACATACATACATACATACATACATACATACATACATACATACATATATACATACTTATCACATGCCTTCAAACTAACTTACATACGTACCTACATACATACCTACATTTATATTTACAACCACCTATTGCAATATACCCGACCCATACTCTCCTACTCACATACAAACCTTCATATATTCGCGTATTCGTGCTCACATACTCATCAAGATACCCACGTAGGTGCATACATGCTTTCAAACACTTCTACAAACGAGTATAGAGATACACAAACATACATATGTACCTATCTACATGTGTGCTTACCCTAATGGTCGTAAAACATAAGTTAAATTAGACATTCGCAACTTAAAACGCGTTTAAACGAGTTCCCAAGCCAAAACGGAGCAAACGAACGATTTTCGCCAACCAGGGGGGGCCTCGCGTGACGCCAAGGGCCTTGGCGTCATGCCTAGCCCCTGATTTCACAGAATCTTCGCAGCTGGTTGCTGCATATTCCCAGCACGTCCGAGTTTCACGGAAACGGTCATAACTTCTTCGTTATTGGTCCGTTTTACCCGATTCTTTTTCCTACGCGTCCGTAATTTAATTCTCCATCTTATGGAGTTAAGATCCAACACATGGACTACTGAAATTTATAACTTTTAAGCCTTCGGCTTATTACCCTTTTCCATGATTTTGACCCGTTCATGCATTTACCCACATAACTTGTTTGTTTGACCTTAACTTCATATGAATTGATAGTTTCAAGGTCATTTGTCATAAAAGATTCATTCTCGGATACCCTACATCTCATTCCACCCGTTTTCGCTCAAAAGCTTATTTTGACCCGTTAAGGGTAATTGCGCATTAAAACGTTTATGACTTAAAAACCATACTTCTCACTTTCATACTTAACCAAAACATTACACTAATCGAGTAACTTGCTTCTAAACTACTTTTTAAGATCGTTTGCCCAAAATACCCATCAAGGGCATTTTGGTCAACTTTAATCCCATACTTTACGACGAAAGACTACGACACATACTTGTCTTCAACCATCGTGTTTAGTTAATTAAAACACCATATTACTTAATCGAACTAAGAAGTGATTACAGAAATCACTTACCTTATGCGTCCGTGCTCGTATCCGATTCCTTGCCTCTTCTTGACCCGTTAACACCTCAAGCTTGAGTCCGTCTCGACGTGTTTCCTATACTTTCATTTCATCGAAACCACGCCCTTATTAGCATACTCATTTGTACATGTAACAATCATATCATTCGCATAATTCACACTTAACTTTCCTTAGTCATTTCTAACAAGCATTAAAACATATAATCGACTTCATATCCTTTCCATCACACGTAATTCATCATGTAATTACAAATAATACATATTAACATCACATGTACCAAACGACTTCCTATAATCCTACCTTTACGACAACGAGTCAAATCATGTTTCTTAATCTTGTTGACTTTCAAAAGTCAACTATTAACCATATGTAACCATCGACTTATCAACATATACCCGTAACATCATAATCAACTATACGGACGACACTATATACATTGCATCATACACTTGATGTGAGTACTACCTTTTAAACATAACGTACAACTATTTCATGCACAAATCTTCTAAACTTATACATAACCCATCAAATCCTACTACTAATCATCATATATCATTCCAAATGAACATTAAACATAACATCATCACATTCCTCCTAATTCATCTAACAATAATTCATCATACCCACATAATACATCAATCTTTCAACAAGACTAGAACATGGGAGGTGATTCTAGTCATCATCTTCCCCCTAACTAACGGGTTCCACCTCTAATCATCAAATTAACGCAAACCATACATAACCCATGTTCTAAACGAGGATTCTAACCCTTGTACATGATCAATTTCATATTAACTCACGGATTAGAACATAACCCACTTCACCCATGATCACCAATCTTAGATTTAAGACATACCTTATGATCCCCTCGTGTTGGTGATCATTAATCCATGCTCGGTTATGGATTTAAGCTTCATCTTGCCTTCTGATTTGAGCATAAAGATGGTGTTAGGGTTTGAGGCTCCATAGGAGCCTCCTGCTCCTTCTCGAACACACACGTATATGTGTGTTTATGTGTGATAAGTTATTTAATAACTTAACTTTCATCTTTCCCACTTTAGCCCCTCGGGTTTACCTTTAAAATATAACTGACGTTACCTTCCTCTTTTAATTCTTTTGACCATACCCTTAACTAGGTTAGATAGCCTAGTTATTTATTTCATGACGTATCATATAGGAACACACGACAAATATTAACATTTAGATTTTGGGGCGTTACAAGTCTACCACCCTTAAACGAGGTTTCGTCCCCGAAACCTTTTTTTCTTCTATTTATCACTAATTAATTCTTCTCTATGTCCATCAACACCACCGTTAGCCCATCACAACGACTATCTTCTTTCTTAAAGAACCCGCTCCGGAGTTCTCATTAGTGTCGCTTTCACTAATAACACAAGTTCCTAACAGCCTTTATAGCTAATGATTCAATCATCATTCTAATACTCGTATATCATATGCATTATATACCTTCTTACTCACTTGCAACCGTTCCACATCCCATTACTAACATTCCCATTTGTTTATTTCAACATTCATAATGTTTTCATCGACTATACGATCTTGCATCAAAATTTGTATATACTCAGATATGTTTAACTTTAACGTTAACCTTATTCTACATTTCCTACAGTTACGTATACCTTACATACCTTTATGTTATCTTTAAATCATTTCGTTCATTTCACATTACTATTGCTTTCACTTCATGCATTACTTAATTCACGTGTATAAATAGTTCATATCTCTCCAACATGAGTTAAACATTTTACTAACCTCTTTTTCATTTCCCAAACCACGATCTGCAACCCAGATCGATCATCATTCTCCTCGAGTACTAGCCGTACAGGCCAGGTTTCATTCTTTCGTGTAATGAGCTTCCGTTCGTGCACGTCCTTTCACCAATACGATTGGTTTCATCACATCAATAGTTCTGCTATAACGTACCGCACATTCTATTTCTTACATGCAATCTTTTCATTCAATTAATCATTTCGCCAACTGAAGTACACGCTCGTACTCCCTTCCATTCATGCTTACTTGCAAAGACCTTATTACATCGTTTCAATATTTCTTACTAAGCTTACCATTCCCGCCCCTACTCAAGTTATTGTCCGGGTCACAGCCCGTCATCATTCTGACTTCTAAGAGTCAATTACTAACTCATCTAACACGTAACTTATACAAACTTCGTCTATTATACTATCACTTTTTTACTTTATACTTATTTCTATGACCCGTTCGACTCGATCATGGTCAAACTGTCGACATCTTCTTAGGCGGATTAATTTCATCTTTTTATATTTTTGAATCCGTCTCACAGATTCAGACGCATCATTCATGCTTTTTCATTCATTGAATCTGCCTTACGGATTCAAACATTACATTCATGCCTTTCATCCTTGAATCCGCCTCACGGATTCAAACATATCATTCATGCCTTTCATCCTTGAATCCGCCTCACGGATTCAAACATATCATTCATATCTTGTTAATCCGTACTTAATTACGGATTCCACATTCTTCATTCTTATCAGGCATGTTTTCCATACTTTCATAGTACTCTCAATTTCCCGAGAGTCTTACTTCCCATTTCACCCACACGCCCGCCTGCTACCTAACTCTACCGGACATACCTGTAACAATTATCATGATCTCACGAACGTCATACGTTTCTCGTGTACTGGCCAGGTACACAATCCACATAGTAGTTTCGTGCCTTCATGTAATTGTCACCTTATGTCCGTAGACTTAGGTTTCGGCGCGTGTATCACTTCCAGTACTTCATTACTATACTATCATTGTCTTTGATTTTTAAAATTTCCCTTCCCTTAATTAATTTTTACCATTACTTACACCCACTTATTACATTTTACGTACCTGGGCTCATTTGCCTACTTGTCTTATTACCTCTTTGCCTGCCTTAGTATTCATCCTAGACTGCATTCACGGATCATCCTCTTCCAATACTTATGCTTACCTTGCACATCCAAAACCGTCAGTTTCTTTATACGTATACATAAGTACATACTTACATTAGCCTTTACTTTTTTGGATCTTGATCGAGTCTTAGATTGTACGGATTTCTTACCTCAAGAGCACACAAGTTTGAGTTCAAGTACTTACCTTCTCGTACTTGATTCCCTCAAACCAGGGCTCTGATACCAACTTGTTACACCCTAACACGTTTAACCTTAAAACGACGCAGCAGAATTTCGAGCCTTAAAATTTCTTTCATGATATACATCTTGACATTCTAAAAATTCATTTTATAATATAAGAACATAAATTATCATCACTACATTACATATTTAAACATTCCTGTACAATCTGTCTTGTGACTCGATCCTCGATCTCCAATCTTTGGTAATCCTCACGACTGATACTACCTGCGCTCACCACATAAAATTCACAACATTAGTACGCATTATAACATACAAGGTTTGTACACGTTTACTTCTCGTTTCGTTAACTCTTTACATCCCTGCTTTCCCATCCTGATCATACGATCCGTAGTGAGACTTCATTGGTATTCCTGCGTTACACTTCATTCACCAAGCACGCTATTATTATCGTTAGTACTCAATTTCATTTAATGCATGCGTACATACTTTCATACAAACTGATACATACGCTTACGATCACAAATAGCAACTTTTCTACATACGTACCTACATACATACGTACGTACGTACCAACGTACGTGCATACTTAAATATATCCATTCATACCTACATACATACATACATACATACATACATACATACATACATACATACATACATACATACATACATACATACATACATACATACATACATACTTATTACATACCTTCACACTAACTTACATACGTGCATACCTTCGTACATACTCACTTGCGTACATATACGTACTACCTACATACACACCTACATAGATACATACATACATATATACATACTTATCACATGCCTTCATACTAACTTACATACGTACCTACATACATACCTACATTTATATTTACAACCACCTATTGCAATATACCCGACCCATACTCTCCTACTCACATACAAACCTTCATATATTCGCGTATTCTTGCTCACATACTCATCAAGATACCCACGTAGGTGCATACATGCTTTCAACCACTTCTACAAACGAGTATAGAGATACACAAACATACATATGTACCTATCTACATGTGTGCTTACCCTAATGGTCGTAAAACATAAGTTAAATTAGTCATTCGCAACTTAAAACGCGTTTAAACGAGTTCCCAAGCCAAAACGGAGCAAACGAACGATTTTCGCCAGCCAGGGGGGGCCTCGCGTGACGCCAAGGGCCTTGGCGTCACGCCTAGCCCCTGATTTCACAGAATCTTCGCAGCTGGTTGCTGCATATTCCCAGCACGTCCGCGTTTCACGGAAACGGTCATAACTTCTTCGTTATTGGTCCGTTTTACCCGATTCTTTTTCCTACGCGTCCGTAATTTAATTCTCCATCTTATAGAGTTAAGATCCAACACTTGGACTACCGAAATTTATAACCTTTAAGCCTTCGGCTTATTACCCTTTTCCATGATTTTGACCCGTTCATGCATTTACCCACATAACTTGTTTGTTTGACCTTAACTTCATATGAATTGATAGTTTCAAGGTCATTTGTCATAAAAGATTCATTCTCAGATGCCCTATATCTCATTCCACCCGTTCTCGCTCAAAAGCTTATTTTGACCCGTTAAGGGTAATTGCGCATTAAAACGTTTATGACATACAAACCATACTTCTCACTTTCATACTTAACCAAAACATTACACTAATCGAGTAACTTGCTTCTAAACTACTTTTTAAGATCGTTTTCCCAAAATACCCATCAAGGGCATTTTGGTCAACTTTAATCCCATACTTTACGACGAAAGACTACGACACATACTTGTCTTCAACCATCGTGTTTAGTTAATTAAAACACCATATTACTTAATCGAACTAAGAAGTGATTACAGAAATCACTTACCTTATGCGTCCGTGCTCGTATCCGATTCCTTGCCTCTCCTTGACCCGTTAACACCTCAAGCTTGAGTCCGTCTCGACGTGTTTCCTATACTTTCATTTCATCGAAACCACGCCCTTATTAGCATACTCATTTGTACATGTAACAATCATATCATTCGCATAATTCACACTTAACTTTCCTTAGTCATTTCTAACAAGCATTAACCATATGTAACCATCGACTTATCAACATATACCCGTAACATCATAATCGACTATACGGACGACACTATATACATTGCATCATACACTTGATGTTAGTACTACCTTTTAAACATAACGTACAACTATTTCATGCACAAATCTTCTAAACTTATACATAACCCATCAAATCCTACTACTAATCATCATATATCATTCCGAATGAACATTAAACATAACATCATCACATTCCTCCTAATTCATCTAACAATAATTCATCATACCCACATAATACATCAATCTTTCAACAAGACTCGAACATGGGAGGTGATTCTAGTCATCATCTTCCACCTAACTAACGGGTTCCACCTCTAATCATCAAATTAACGCAAACCATACATAACCCATGTTCTAAACGAGGATTCTAACCCTTGTACATGATCAATTTCATATTAACTCACGGATTAGAACATAACCCACTTCACCCATGATCACCAATCTTAGATTTAAGACATACCTTATGATCCCCTCGTGTTGGTGATCATTAATCCATGCTCGGTTATGGATTTAAGCTTCATCTTGCCTTCCGATTTAAGCATAAAGATGGTGTTAGGGTTTGAGGCTCCATAGGAGCCTCCTGCTCCTTCTCGAACACACACGTATATGTGTGTTTGTGTGTGATAAGTTATTTAATAACTTAACTTTTATCTTTCCCACTTTAGCCCCTCGGGTTTACCTTTAAAACATAACTGACGTTACCTTCCTCTTTTGACCATACCCTTAACTAGGTTAAATAGCCTAGTTATTTATTTCATGACGTGTCATATAGGAACACACGACAAATATTAACATTTAGATTTTGGGGCGTTACATATATACACATATTTCTTTGTTTGAGTGGACCATTAGTCATGTATTGTAGAACTTGCCTCTTTTGATATGTTTGAGACCATAGATCGAATACAAGCACAAGAATGATTAAGGCATTAGGTAAACCTTTTCCTTTTACACCATTTATTTATCCTTACCAAAAATTTATCCCTTAGTAGCCAACTTTGATCCTAAACCTTTTGTTTGACAATGTGACACTCTAGGTTTTCCCGAGCAAATATCTTGTATTAGCATTATGTGTATATACGTTATTAAATGATAGTGCGTGTTATCTTGATGATTTTATGTGATCCTTGTGCTAAGTGTGATGAATGTATGTATATTATATATATGTATGTGTGTTATATGAGTGGGCCGAGACCCCAAAGGACCCGACTCGAGACCACCCTCGGTCTCGAGTGAACAGTAAACACTCGGGCCGGTTGGGCCATGCAACCTAGAAGCCCACCCGGAAACCCCTAACCCACTCGAGATATATAACCGGCCAACCCTCACAACTTTTACCATTTTGCAACATCATTCTCACACTCTCTCATCTCACACACTCTCCCTCTCTCTCTCTAAAAACCCCAAAACCCTAAGGTTCTAACATCACCCTCTCCTCCTCTCCTTCTCGGATCCAACCGGCAACAAGAGCACCCTTGGATTGGCTCGGAATCATCACTCGAAGGCTTCAATCCGTCACCTACTTGAACACCTTTGTGTCACTCTTGAACCGGTTAGTGCTTTATGTTCTAGGTGTCACGATACTTGGTTTGTAAAGGCTTTGTTTTGTGATGAGTATTTGATGAATGTTACACATGTATAGTCTAAATGTCTCCTTGCATGATTTTGGTTTGATAAACATGATAAAGGGATGAATGTTGATGGATAACCTTGTGTAAACATGCTGTTTCGGATTGTGTATGCTAGATTTAGGACTTGAAAGTTCATAATTATGATGAACATATGAAGAACAAGTTTGAAGGTGATATGAATATTCAAATATGCTTGTTTTGATCTGATTTTGTTATGATTTAGACAATAAAACATGTTAGTGCAATGTTATTGGTTAGTACAAAATTACATGAAATCCAAATGCTATTGGCTAGTACGTAGGACAGGTTCTAGAAGGATTCAGGTGCACGTAACAGTGGTTGCGAGTCGGAACCCTTGGTTGCGACTCGAGACCAAAACGTGATTCTTCGAGATCTCCCGGTTGCGACTCGCAAGCAGCACACTCGAGACCAAAGCATGATGAACCGAGACCGAGGTTGCGAGTCGGAACCCTTGGTTGCGACTCGAGACCAAAGCATGATGAACCGAGACCGAGGTTGCGAGTCGGAACCCTTGGTTGCGACTCGAGACCAAAGCATGATGAACAGAGACCGAGGTTGCGAGTCGGAACCCTTGGTTGCGACTCGAGACCGTGTATTCTCGAGTCGAAACCGCCCTTGTCTCGACTGGGCTGCCTAAGTGTTAATGGGCCAAAAGCTTGTTGGACTATCTGTTGACTGGACTGCATGTGTATCTGTACTGTTTGTTTGTGAAATGTTAGGGCAGGCCCAATAACCCAAGTGTTTGTATGAATGCATGCTATGCGTGTCTGTACGTGTTTGCTATACGTGTTTACTTGTACCCCAACTTGACCCATATTCGGTAACCATGCTAGGACGTGGTGACCAACGTGATCGACCGGGTAATTAATCTACTGAGCAACCCAAGGTGAGTTCACAACCTAAAGCATGTATTCCCGGTGGTTTAGGAAACGGAACTAAAAACAACACTATCCCCTTATGAGGGATACAACTTACTTTTCTTCCCTTGTTATTGGGAACCTTTTAGTTAATTACTGTTTATACGGATTGCAACAAACGGCACTAAACGAAACTCTATCACTTAAAGTCCCTACTACATAATACCGATTAGTCGCCGGGGCCAGGCGAACGGGTTATTAGTTGATAGCGCTATTTAGGTCTTACCAACCTCACACCGTGCCAAGGTATGGGATCGGTCGTGAACTAATGTACTCAGGCATCTGTCAATGATGATAGAACATTGACATCGGGGCACTCTGCGGATACGCAACGGTCACCTAGTGTTCGGTATTGGAAAAACAGTTTAGTCGCTAACTTTTGGGGTAGCTCCCCATGGCATGTATAAACGGATAAATTAACTGGTGAAACAAGTTTTTTGGTAATTAAAACTGGACAACTAGTGAACTCACTCAGCATTATTGTTGACCCCTTGCTGCATGCTTTGCAGGTAACCAGTGACTCAGGAGCTTGCAGCTTGGGAAGTGTAGTGGTCGCCCAAACCCGCGTGTTGGGTTCTAAATAATTTGAACTATGAACTCTGTTTAAACTATTTTCCTATGCTTCCGCTACTTACTTAACGGTTATTTGAACCTAAACATTTGAACGTTAAACTATGGTGTTTACTGACCATTATGGTTGGTGATCATTCTTACCATTATTCAATGCTCAGTATAATTGGTGGCTGGATCCTGTCAGTCACGCCTCCAAGCGGTAGTACTCCGCATGTGGATTTTGGGGGTGTGACAGATTGGTATCAGAGCCATTGGTTATAGTGAACTTGGTTTTAAAAAGGAGAGTCTTTTTGAGAAAAACCAGACTATAACCCGTGACTCGTGACGACACTACACTCCAAGGGCAAGACTCGGCATAAGAGACCTCATAGCTCAGACTTGTGTTTACTTGCTTGTTTATCTTATATTGACTACTCTACTATACATACTAGTGTGCCTAATTTGATAGATACACATCTCTCTTCTAACTCGTTCTCGCTACATTAAGACATCACACTCATACTGTGTTTTCTGGTTATGAAGACAATGAGTGGACGCGGAAGAGGGAGTGTTAACATGACTCAGGCTCAATTCGCTAACTTGCTCAACACGGTGGCTGCAGCTTTCGCAGCTCACCCTGGAGGTAAACTCGTTACTTTAGGATGTTTAGATCCTACCCCCACATCGTCTTCCCACCCCTAAACCTATTCGCTTCACTTCTCGCAACAGGTCAGCCTGCGCCTGCACAGCCACGTGTTTGTACTTTCAAAACCTTCATGGATGGCAAGCCTCTCCCTTTCAACGGCACTGAGGGTGCCATAGGCCTTCTGCACTGGATTGAAAAGGCCGAAGCTGTCTTCGCTGTCTGCGAGTGTCCCCCTGCTAACTGGGTCAAGTACGCAACTGGTACGCTTGAAGGAAACGCACTTTCGTGGTGGAAGGCACAGATTCAGATGCTTGGTCTGGAAACTGCTAATGCAACCGCATGGGAAGATTTCAAAAACATGATCAAGGAGGAGTACTGTCATCGGGATGACATCCACAAACTCGAGAACGAGTACTATGCGCTCAAGATGGTTGGATCAGAGATTGAGACCTACACTAAGCAGTCCAACGACTATGCTGCACTTTGCCCAAACATGTCCCGACCTATGTATCGAAGGATCGAATTGTACATCAAAGGCTTGGTCCCAGAAATCAGAAGTCATGTGACCTCAGCCAACCTCAATACTATACAGCCCGTGGTTCGCCTTGCTCACAAACTCACCAATCAGGCTGTGGAAGAGGGCAAGCTGCCCAAGAGGATCGGTACTACTGCTGGAACTTCTAGCGATAACAAACGAAAGTGGGACGGAAGTCAGGGAAAGGATGCTAACCCCACTCAGGCCCCAGTTCAACAAAGGAAGACTGAAAGCAACAAGGGCCCTCAGCAACAGGGTGGCTATCGAGGAAACCACCCTAAGTGTAACAAATGTAACCGACATCACAGTGGGCCATGTGGCAAAGGTCAATGTCAGCGATGCAACAAGATGGGGCATGAAGCCAAAGACTGCCGAAGCCAGTTCCCAGCTAGGCAGAATCAACAACAACCACAGCAACAAGGAAACAACCGTGGATGCTTCAAGTGTGGAGCAACGGGGCACATGCGAAAGGATTGCCCTGAACTGAATCAAAACAACAACAATCAGGGTGCTGGGAACAATAACAACAATGCTGGAAATGGTGCTAGAGGAAGGGCTTTTGTGATTGGAGCTGGGGAAGCAAGGAATGACCCCAACGTTGTGGCGGGTAAGTTCCTACTTAATGATCGTTATGTTTCCGTACTATTTGATTCCGGAGCAGATGCTAGTTATGTATCCCTACGTATTAGAAAGAAACTTAAACTCACTCCTACGCCGCTAAGCTCTAAGCACACTGTTGAAATAGCTAATGGTAGAAACCTCGAGGCCTCACACATAATTCGTAACTGCAAATTAGAGTTGTCTGGTCAGACCTTCTGTATCGATCTCTTCCCCATCATTCTTGGAAGCTTCGACGTCATCATTGGTATGGATTGGCTATCCAAACATCGAGCTGAAATCCTCTGCCAAGAGAAAGCTATTCGTATTCCCCGACCCCCTGGCAAACCTCTTATAGTTCAAGGCGACAAGAGCGGAGAAGTCACGGGCATCATTTCATTCTTGAAGGCCCAGAAGTGTCTACGAAAAGGGCACACCGCTATCTTAGCACTCGTTGCCGACACACAGAAAATGGAAAACAGGATTGAAGATTTTCCAGTTGTACGTGACTATCCCGAGGTATTCCCAGAAGAACTACCTGGACTCCCTCCTCACCGTCAGGTCGAATTTCAAATCGAGCTAGCTCCCGGAGCAGCGCCTATAGCTCGTGCACCTTATCGATTAGCCCCCGCGGAGCTCAAGGAGCTTTCTACTCAACTACAAGAACTTTTGGACAAAGGTTTTATCCGTCCTAGTTCATCACCCTGGGGAGCCCCAGTGCTCTTCGTCAAAAAGAAAGATGGCTCATACCGAATGTGCATTGATTACCGCGAACTTAACAAGGTTACCATCAAGAACCGTTATCCACTTCCCCGTATCGACGACCTGTTCGACCAGCTGCAAGGGTCGAGCTATTATTCCAAGATCGATCTGCGATCGGGTTATCACCAGCTGAGAGTCCGCGATGAGGACATCTCTAAGACTGCTTTCAGAACCCGCTATGGTCACTACGAATTCCTTGTTATGCCTTTCGGAATGACCAACGCACCTGCGATCTTCATGGATCTCATGAACCGAGTATGCAAACCCTACCTCGACAAGTTCGTAATTGTGTTTATTGACGACATTTTAATCTACTCGAAGAGCCAAGAGGAGCATGAACGACACCTGCGTCTTATTCTCGAACTCCTTCGCAATGAGCAACTGTACGCCAAATTCTCGAAATGTGATTTCTGGCTTAGAGAAGTCCATTTCCTTGGGCACATCGTCAATCAGGAAGGGATTCATGTCGACCCCGCTAAGATTGAGTCCATTAAGAATTGGCCTGTACCTAAGACTCCGACCGAAGTTCGCCAATTCTTGGGATTGGCAGGATACTATCGAAGATTTATCAAGGGATTCTCTAAGATCGCTCAACCACTTACGACCCTCACTCAGAAGGGTGTTGCTTACAAGTGGAGCGATGCTCAGGAATCTGCCTTCCAGGAACTAAAGAAAAACCTTTGTAGTGCTCCTATTCTTTCCTTACCTGAAGGTACCGACGACTTTGTTGTTTACTGCGATGCTTCTATTCAAGGGCTTGGATGCGTGTTAATGCAACGCGAGAAGGTTATTGCTTACGCTTCGCGACAACTCAAGATCCACGAACGGAACTACACGACGCATGATTTAGAATTTGGAGCTGTGGTCTTCGCGCTCAAGCTTTGGAGACACTACTTGTACGGCACCAAGTGCACAATTTACACTGATCACAAGAGTCTCCAGCACATAATGGAACAAAAGGAGTTGAATATGCGGCAACGCCGATGGGTCGAACTCCTAAATGACTACGAGTGTGCAATTAAATATCATCCAGGCAAGGCTAATGTGGTAGCCGATGCCCTCAGTAGAAAGGAGACCAAACCCAAGCGTGTTCGTGCCTTACAGCTCACTATCCACTCGAACCTCCCTAATCAAATACGGAATGCTCAGGTTGAAGCATTGAAAGCCGAGAACATCAAGGCTGAGTCCCTACGAGGATCGAGACAACGATTGGAACAAAAAGAAGACGGTGCTTATTACGTAGCCGGACGCATATGGGTTCCGCTTTATGGAAATTTACGTGACCTTGTGATGGATGAAGCCCACAAGTCCCGTTACTCAGTACATCCGGGTTCAGATAAGATGTACCACGACCTGAGGGCTACCTATTGGTGGCCTGGCATGAAAGCCCACATAGCAACCTATGTCAGAAAATGTTTAACTTGTGCAAGAGTCAAGGCTGAGTATCAGAAACCATCAGGCCTACTCCAACAGCCAGAGATCCCGCAATGGAAATGGGAGCAGATTTCCATGGATTTTGTTACTGGCCTGCCTAGGTCTCAACGCGGAAATGACACTATTTGGGTAATAGTGGATCGCTTAACTAAGTCTGCACACTTTTTGGCTATCAAAGAAACAGACAAGTTCTCTACCCTAGCAGAGGTATACTTAAAAGAAGTGGTTTCGAAGCACGGAGTGCCTACCTCTATTATTTCTGATCGAGATGCACGTTTTACTTCTGAATTGTGGCAAGCTATGCACAAATCTTTTGGCTCGCGTTTAGACATGAGCACCGCTTATCATCCGCAAACGGATGGGCAGTCTGAACGCACCATCCAAACCCTCGAAGACATGCTTAGGGCATGCGTGATCGATTTCGGCAAGAATTGGGAGAAGCACCTACCGTTGGTGGAATTCTCCTACAACAACAGCTACCACACCAGCATTCAGGCAGCACCCTTTGAGGCATTGTACGGTCGTAAATGTCGATCGCCTCTCTGCTGGGCGGAGGTTGGTGACAGCCAGATCACAGGCCCGGAACATGTAGTCGACACCACAGAAAAGATTGCCCAGATTAGGCAACGCATGGCGGCAGCTCGTGACCGTCAAAAGCACTACGCTGATAAAGATAGGAAACCGCAAGAGTTCCAGGTTGGTGAACGGGCTCTACTTAAGGTCTCACCCTGGAAGGGTGTGGTTCGTTTTGGAAAACGGGGCAAGCTTAATCCAAGATATGTCGGACCCTTTGAAGTTACCGAAAAGATCGGCACGGCCGCTCACAGACTGAATCTGCCTGAAGAACTGAGTGCTGTGCACAACGTCTTCCACGTGTCTAATCTGAAGAAGTGTCTGTCAGATGAAACACTCGTCATTCCTTTCAAGGAACTCACTATTGACGAACGGCTACACTTTACTGAGGAACCGGTTGAGATCACGGATCGTGAGATCAAAACCCTCAAACGTAGCCAGATACCTCTCGTGCGAGTTCGTTGGAACTCACGCCGTGGCCCAGAATTTACCTGGGAGCGGGAAGACCAGATGAAGCGCAAATATCCCCAGTTGTTCCCTAATGAAACTCCCAGCACTGAAGCTACAACCGAATTTCGGGACGAAATTCCAAATTAACGAGGGGATGATGTGACACCCCGTTGAAACGTTCTCACTTACACTAGCTTGACAGTGACTGCCTTAACTTTCGGGACGAAAGTTCCTAAAACTTGGGGATAATGTGACACTCTAGGTTTTCCCGAGCAAATATCTTGTATTAGCATTATGTGTATATACGTTATTAAATGATAGTGCGTGTTATCTTGATGATTTTATGTGATCCTTGTGCTAAGTGTGATGAATGTATGTATATTATATATATGTATGTGTGTTATATGAGTGGGCCGAGACCCCAAAGGACCCGACTCGAGACCACCCTCGGTCTCGAGTGAACAGTAAACACTCGGGCCGGTTGGGCCATGCAACCTAGAAGCCCACCCGGAAACCCCTAACCCACTCGAGATATATAACCGGCCAACCCTCACAACTTTTACCATTTTGCAACATCATTCTCACACTCTCTCATCTCACACACTCTCCCTCTCTCTCTCTAAAAACCCCAAAACCCTAAGGTTCTAACATCACCCTCTCCTCCTCTCCTTCTCGGATCCAACCGGCAACAAGAGCACCCTTGGATTGGCTCGGAATCATCACTCGAAGGCTTCAATCCGTCACCTACTTGAACACCTTTGTGTCACTCTTGAACCGGTTAGTGCTTTATGTTCTAGGTGTCACGATACTTGGTTTGTAAAGGCTTTGTTTTGTGATGAGTATTTGATGAATGTTACACATGTATAGTCTAAATGTCTCCTTGCATGATTTTGGTTTGATAAACATGATAAAGGGATGAATGTTGATGGATAACCTTGTGTAAACATGCTGTTTCGGATTGTGTATGCTAGATTTAGGACTTGAAAGTTCATAATTATGATGAACATATGAAGAACAAGTTTGAAGGTGATATGAATATTCAAATATGCTTGTTTTGATCTGATTTTGTTATGATTTAGACAATAAAACATGTTAGTGCAATGTTATTGGTTAGTACAAAATTACATGAAATCCAAATGCTATTGGCTAGTACGTAGGACAGGTTCTAGAAGGATTCAGGTGCACGTAACAGTGGTTGCGAGTCGGAACCCTTGGTTGCGACTCGAGACCAAAACGTGATTCTTCGAGATCTCCCGGTTGCGACTCGCAAGCAGCACACTCGAGACCAAAGCATGATGAACCGAGACCGAGGTTGCGAGTCGGAACCCTTGGTTGCGACTCGAGACCAAAGCATGATGAACCGAGACCGAGGTTGCGAGTCGGAACCCTTGGTTGCGACTCGAGACCAAAGCATGATGAACAGAGACCGAGGTTGCGAGTCGGAACCCTTGGTTGCGACTCGAGACCGTGTATTCTCGAGTCGAAACCGCCCTTGTCTCGACTGGGCTGCCTAAGTGTTAATGGGCCAAAAGCTTGTTGGACTATCTGTTGACTGGACTGCATGTGTATCTGTACTGTTTGTTTGTGAAATGTTAGGGCAGGCCCAATAACCCAAGTGTTTGTATGAATGCATGCTATGCGTGTCTGTACGTGTTTGCTATACGTGTTTACTTGTACCCCAACTTGACCCATATTCGGTAACCATGCTAGGACGTGGTGACCAACGTGATCGACCGGGTAATTAATCTACCGAGCAACCCAAGGTGAGTTCACAACCTAAAGCATGTATTCCCGGTGGTTTGGGAAACGGAACTAAAAACAACACTATCCCCTTATGAGGGATACAACTTACTTTTCTTCCCTTGTTATTGGGAACCTTTTAGTTAATTACTGTTTATACGGATTGCAACAAACGACACTAAACGAAACTCTATCACTTAAAGTCCCTACTACATAATACCGATTAGTCGCCGGGGCCAGGCGAACGGGTTATTAGTTGATAGCGCTATTTAGGTCTTACCAACCTCACACCGTGCCAAGGTATGGGATCGGTCGTGAACTAATGTACTCAGGCATCTGTCAATGATGATAGAACATTGACATCGGGGCACTCTGCGGATACGCAACGGTCACCTAGTGTTCGGTATTGGAAAAACAGTTTAGTCGCTAACTTTTGGGGTAGCTCCCCATGGCATGTATAAACGGATAAATTAACTGGTGAAACAAGTTTTTTGGTAATTAAAACTGGACAACTAGTGAACTCACTCAGCATTATTGTTGACCCCTTGCTGCATGCTTTGCAGGTAACCAGTGACTCAGGAGCTTGCAGCTTGGGAAGTGTAGTGGTCGCCCAAACCCGCGTGTTGGGTTCTAAATAATTTGAACTATGAACTCTGTTTAAACTATTTTCCTATGCTTCCGCTACTTACTTAACGGTTATTTGAACCTAAACATTTGAACGTTAAACTATGGTGTTTACTGACCATTATGGTTGGTGATCATTCTTACCATTATTCAATGCTCAGTATAATTGGTGGCTGGATCCTGTCAGTCACGCCTCCAAGCGGTAGTACTCCGCATGTGGATTTTGGGGGTGTGACAGACAACCCACTTAGCCCATAACTATAAGCCTTTTCTTTTTAACCCGTGTGATGAAAATTCAATTATTGGCCTTTAAGTTTGTATAGTTGTGATTTTTTATATGTAAAAAAAAGCAAAAATTCAGAAAATGTTACGAAAAAGAATGAAAAAGCATTGAGAAAAACACAAAAAGATGTGTTAGTAGTTTGTTGAATAAAAGGCGAAAGTTGTTGCCTCATAGTTGATGTTTATATTTAGTTTTGTTTAGTTTAGTAGTATGTAATAAAAATCAAATTTTCATCACCTTAGCCACTTTAAATATCCTACTTCCTACCCTTCGCCAAGCCCTATTACAACTCTTACAAAGACCTTTTGACTTGTGCTTAGTGTTCGTGTTCGGTGGTGGAGAATGATTTAGTTGCAAGCTTATGCAAGTACATGTTCTATTCGGTTTTTGAGTGATTACTTTTAAAAGTGCTAATACATCATAAATATTTGCCAACTTGTAAACCGAGTGGAGTGAACATTGTGAGGGATATACATAAAGTGTGAGTTTTAAGGGCGGGTTAATCTTGGATAACCACTTTTATATGATTAATTAATTATTACTACATATGTCGAAAAATGTAAAAAAGTTTGAACTGGGCATGATAATAGACCTTAACCTTAGTCTCGGGAATGGGGAGTGTGTGTCTTATTCGACCCACGTGAAAGTGAAAGATAGATTTGCTTGCGGGCTAGCAAAAGAAAAGTGTGGGGATGTGATACGTGATCGAATAATGGTGTTCGTTTATGTATAAGTTTAGGTTTTTACTTAACTTTTAATCTCGAATGGCCTACTTTTAATGGGATTTGTGTTTTGCAAGTCTTAAGGTGTTTAAGGAGCTTTTCGAGGGCTAAACGGACCACTGGGACAAAAAATGGACCACCGGGACGCGAACTGGGTCAACCGGGAGTGAAATACGCGAAAAATGGAGAATTGATATTGGTGGCACCGTCGGCGACGCCCAAAGGGGCCGTCGGCGACGCCCCGTGGTTGTTCTATCGCGTCAAATTTTCTGTAGACAGGAAGATAGGCCGTCGACCAATATCAGAAGATGCACAAGGCGTCGCCGACGCCACCCTTGGCCGACGGCGACAACCTCCCTAAACCGGTGTCGTGATTTTTTGTTATTTGATGCTTGGAAACAACTTTAAACACATCTTGGACCATTATTACGGGAGTTACACAAGGTTTTTGAACTTGAATCTATCTTGGAGCCAAAATACATCATCTCTACCACTCTCAATCCATCCATAACATCAATCTTGAACCGAATCATTCCATACCATCATCTAATTCATCATCATCACCATTCCCAAACCCTAGATAATTTATCATTCATCCGTTCATCATCACCATTCTACCACAAACCCTAATCACTAACATTCATCATTTCAAGACTTCAAGATGATCAATTTCAAGCTTCCAATATCCGGTGATCAAGTCAATTCGATCATGAGCGGCTAATTTCAAGGAGGTTTCACCCCAGTGTAGGTTTTTGTAAGTTCTTAGGGTTTTAACATTGTGTTTGAGATTCGATTTGTGACATGTTGTGATTTGATTTTGAAACTTATGATAATTGTCTTGCATTTGTATTGTATTCGTGAATTGTCGAATGAAGATTAAATTTGACTTAAAAAATGTTTATGTGCAATTATGCCTTGTCTATGTTAGAGTTTACATGTTCTTGGTAACGAAGTGAATTGCGGTCCGTCATTCACGACGTTGATAGCTCTTGGCACCTAAGACTTGTAATACTAAATTCGTTAATCATTTGTGCAATTGAATTGAATCTAAAACATGTAGAAACCTTAGGACTTCAATTACCGAACCAGGTGTGAACCTTGTTTGTTTACCTTGTTTTAAATTGTTAATTATAATTTCGTGCAATTGTTCATGCTTTTGTTAGTTTTAAATTACTATCAAACTTGTTAGTCCAATTCAACATCTTTACAAACAAATGTTAGGCCACGCGCAGGATCTGTTCTAGCTGTGGAACGTAGCGGAATCGATCAGTGGCGAGGTGCGGAATCCCTCGACACCGTCTAAGAATCACACACAACAATATCAACGCTTAACATGTCTGATTTCATTGATAGAGTATGAAAGTACAGAAGTTCTAGATGAAAGTCAGACAGACAGAGCTTCGCTTCCTGTTATCAGCCAAAAGTTCTAGACAACTGGCACTAACCTACTATTTATAGGCAACCAGGGAAGGAGAAGTGTCACCCGTTTGGATGGTCATCCGATCGGATGGTCATCCGATCGGATGGCCATCCGGTCGGATGACATATGTCGTCCGACGGATTTCACTTTGACAATTACGCGCTGTTCCCTGATTTGTCTAGGTACACAAATACATACATATACAAAAACACACAAATAGGACAAAGTACATAAGACTCGATGCAGACGGAAGCTACAAACATATGCACTAACAGACTCCCCCTTGGATGTAGCTGTAGTCTTCCTTCCTGCATAGTCTTCAAGTCATCTTCCTGCTACGTCTCCTAGCCTTCGCTTTCTGTCTTCTCTTTTCATCTCTCTCAGCAGGCATCTTTCGCTTTAGAGGCCTACCAACTTCATTCCAGTACTTTCAATATTAAAGATCTCCATCTCTCTTTCTGTCCCATCGCGGGATCTTGTTCTCTTCTTTCTCGATCGGTGTTTGGTCAGTTGGTGGAGGTTTCATAAGCTTCCATCTTCCAAGTTTTGCAGCTCTATCAGATATCTCCTTGAACTTTTTAGCTCGCTTTTCTCTTTTCAAAAACTCATCTATCTCCAAGTCTCTGAACTTAAACTACCAGTATCTGCCAAAATTGATGTCTTTTGCATAACATAAGTTCACTAACTTCTGATACTGTTGAGCTTGAACTTTGTCTGGCTTTTCATACACAATCTTGTTGTAAAATAGACAATCAATATCCTTCTTCGAGCAGTTAACGAACCACATCGGATCCAACACACTGATCCTTCTTGATTCTCCAGTTTTCTTATCAAACAGAGATATCACCGCTTCCGTTGTGCTCTGGTTATACATCCATCCCTGAAAGTCTTCATAGAAATCCTGTTCCATTGCACGAAGCGGCATGTTCTTCAGACATCTTGGCTGGATCAATCTTTATGTCTTGCTTTGGATATTGTGGTTTCCAGTCTGGAAAATGATTCTTTGCTTGTAACTTAATGTAGTTCCACAAATTTTGATCATGCTGCTTCACATCTAAGCCATAGTAGAACTGTTTGATGTTCTTTGTCTGCACTAACTCCTCAACATCCCACCACGGGAGTGTTTGAATATCTGACAGAAACTCAAAATACTGAACACCTTGTTCACGACGAATAGCATATACCTTTAAATGTTCAAGATACCCCCAAGACAAAATATCTCCTAGAGATATATCAGCACTATGCGTGAAGTATTGCAGTGGTCGTCCGAACTTTCTTTCTTTGGGCATAACTTTAAACCAGTTCTTCCTGCCCTCTAACAATGTTTCTTGTGGAACAACTTTTGGAATACCTTCTGTTGTTATCTTCTCCACAACTTTCCTCCTAATCTCATCTTCATTCTGTTCCTTGAACATCTCAGCAAGTGTCGGGAATGTCTCATCAACTAAAGAGTAATGAAATGGTGTATCTTCTTCGGAAATATCCGAACATTCTTCAACTTCCACACGATCAAAATTATCAGCTTCATTGGCATACTTGAACTCATATTCTTTCTCTGGTGATGAAGGAATCTCATCCTCTATATCAAATTTCAGATTACCATCCTCCAATCCCAATTCCTCTAACATTTCTGCCCTGGTCCTCGGTATCTCCATCTCCCCCTCAAATTTATAATTCAAATAAATGACTTTGGGTTGTGTGAGGTATACCTGATCAGTATGCTGTTTTCCAAAAGAAGAAGACTCATGGTGCTGATCCTCCTGTTGTTCATTGATTTCATAATTCAGAAAATCATCCAACGATTGTTGGACAGAAGGCATTACAATCAGCGTTCCTGTTGACCCTTGATCATCATCGTCATCATTATCATTTGCTGGATCATAGTTGTCGATCTCATCAAAGATATCCTTCAACTCTTCATCATCTATCTTCTCTTCTTCCTCTACTTCTTTTTCCTCTTCTTCTTTATACCGTAACAACTTCACTTCAGGTTCTCTCGCCTTCCGTTTACGTTGTTATACTTTCACTAAACGAATAATATTATCAAAACTGTAAGATAGAGGAACAGAATCTCCAACAAGAACAAAACCTTGATCTTGATCAACTTCCATATGTTCAACTTCAACATTTGCAGCATCTACCATTTCAACGTCACCTTCAGGTTGACTTGAAGAACATCCAGCCTCTTGTTTTTCAACAATCAACTCTTTCTTCTTCTTAGTTGCTTCCTCAGCCAACTCCTTTTCTCTCTGAACCCTTCTTTCCTCAACCTTTTGGATCTCTAAGTTGTTGTAGACAACTTGAACATTAATTCCAAGATGATGTTCTATTACTGTGTATAACATGTTAAGCTGTTCGTCTTTTACTGCTTTATCAGCTCTAAGTGCTTCAATCTCCAGCTTTAACACTTTAATTTCATTTGCAGACGCTTCATGAAGTTCATCTAACATTTGATGCAGTGTTTAATTTGTTTCATTCATGTTTACGTACTTCACATTCACTTCAGACAGCTCTGCAGAAAGTTGCTCAAAGAGCTTAGCATTATCATCCACATCTTCAACCAAAGTCTTTATCCTTTTAGCATGATTATTCACAATAGTCTTCATTTCTTCATTCATTTTAGTAATCTTTTCAAGCTGCTATTTTAACTCGTCACGTTCAGCTTTTGCTTTCTCTTTCTCCAGAAGACTCACTTTCTTTGTTAATTCTTTGACCGTTGCATCATGAAACATATCATAGTCTTCATGAAGAAGAATGTCATCTTTGAGTTCACCATGAATATTAGGAAAACCTTCAAATGGATCAGGAAGAGTAGTTTTCTTTGGCTTTGGCATTTCTGCATCATCTTTCTTTTCTACTCTCACATATTCTGGACTTTCTGGAGCTTTCTCTTTCTCTAGAATAGGTTTTTAAACACTTTGAAGCTCAGCTTCAGGAATACTTTCAGCTTGAACCACTTGAGCCTCAACTACTGGGCCTTTACCACTTTGCAATTCAGGTACAGAAGCTGACCCTTTTCTAGCTCTGACGCTTCTTGGAATCACTCCAGTTTGAACAGCTTTGCGCTTCTTAATGACTTTCTTTTTCTCTGCTTGCGGCGTAGGAATATAAGTCTCATCCTCTTCATCAGAACCCTTTTTCTTCTTTTGGGGTTTCTTTTTCAAAGTGACCTTCCCAAGACCGATCTTTGATTTATAAATATCAGACTCTGTTTCAGTTGATTCATCATCAGCATCACTTGAATCAGTGTGAGCAACACCTTCAGGTTCCTTTTCTTTGACACTTTCTGTTTGATCTTTTATTGATGATGCTCCAGTTTCTTTAGCAGCTTTCTTAGCTTGAGCTTCCTCATTCTTCTTTAAGAAACTTTCAAGAGAATCTTTCAACAAATCAACACCTCCCTGAATAACATCCACTGGAGGGGTCACCGTTTCATCAATAAGTCTCTGTGGTGATTTCTTTGAAAGCCCCTTAACAACGATCTTTGGTGTCGAAACTTTAGGAGCAGTGATGTGTACAAAATGCAACATATAAATTACATCAAATATGGCATAAAAGTAACCCTTTTTTAGTACTAATGTTGTAAAAAGTGTGTTTTTGTCTTCCTTTTGTATTTTCAGGATTAAATGAGCTCAAATGAACAAAAGAAGCAAAAAGGCAGCTAAATCTAACATAAATACAAGAAAAGGAATAAACGTGGCATGCCCGACCCCCCGACAGCATCTTCCCAAGCAAAAATAAGAAAACAGAAGGCTGAACACGCCCCGTGCTCAATGAGCACAGGGGCGTGCCCAAGTGTCTGCAGAAAAGACAAAGTTGTAGAAGCTTCTATCACTCACCACGTGGGCGTGCCCAACGGACATGGGGCCGTGGTTAACTCTAAGATTCGCAGGATCTGGGGAAATCTTGATAGTACAGATACGCTTCTGCACACGGGGTAGTGCCCAGCGGACACGGGGGCGTGGTCAACTAATGCAGACAAACTGCAATTAATGAAGAAAGAGGAGAAGGTGGACACGGGGCCGTGCCCGAGCTGCTGTTCAGGCTATAAATAGGGGTGCTTGGCTCATTTGCAAACCATCCCTTGGCACACCACCTCTCTCACACTTCACCCACACTCCACCACCACCACAACACCATCATCCACCACCATCATCCATCATAGAGTGTGTGAGTCGTCTCGGGATCGAAGATTGATCGTAAGAGTTCTTGACAATCAAAGGCCATGTTTGCCTAAGTCTCTTACATCACTTGGTGAAGACAAGTGTCTAGTGTAATACTTTTTATTTTTAATCTTTTCGCACTTTTTATTTGGTTATGTATTAATGACTTTAATAACTAGTTTCTTATGTTGAAGGTGATTCTTCCTTATCGTTTGTCCGTGGTGTCTTGGCATTTTTTTACTGTCTATATAAAATAAAACATTTTCACCATTCATATCTCCACGGTCTATATGGAGGTATGTTAGCTACCTGGTTGGGGGTTAAGGGAACGGTTTGGTAAGAGTCTTGCCTTGTTCAGTGTATAGATCCTGCAAGGACCTGGGTTAAATTTAGTAGGACCTCCTTCAATACCCACCGGTATTGGATGGCGGGGGTCCAAACTCTTTGATCCCCTCATATGTAAGCTACTATTAATACTTTAACCCGACTACTTAGGACTGTATCCCAGCTGACTCAGACTACTTAGCCGAGGGTAACGTCACCTTCAAAAGAGGGGCCTACCACATTCTGCATTAATAACTTAATTAATTATCTTTCAATAATCCGACCCTTTAGGATTGTATCCTTGCTGACTCAAACTAATGGGTTGAGGGTAACATCACCTTCAAAAGAGGGGCCTACTACAATAACTAAGATAATCTCTTAAAAAGTGCAAAAGTGCGGAAATAATCAAAGGTTACACTACACACGAGTCAGATCCAAGTGATTCATCTTGTCTATCTGTTTTTATTTTATTTTTCAGCATTTTAGTTAGTTTTATTTTTCTTGTTTAAAACATTTTTCTAAACTTTTGATTTGATTAGACGTTGAGGATAAACCGGTACTAAAAGCTCTTGTGTCCTTGGACGACCTCGGTATCTTACCAACACTATACTACGCTCACGATGGGTGCACTTGCCCATATGTGTGTTTAGTGTTAGTAAATATCATGTTTTATAAATTTAAAACTTGGCTAAAAAGTGTTAAAAAGGGCTTAAAATATACATTAAAAACTAATAGCACTCACGCACATCAAGCAGACACAGTTGGAGAGGCCTTAGGTGTTCTCTTCCTCTTTCCGTCCTTCACAAACAAGTATCTTAACTTCTTTTCATGCATGCCACTTAATCTACCAGACTCATCCTCTGAGTTGCTATTCTCGTGCCTCCAAGCATCATTTTCAGGAGCTACATAATTTCTGTTGTTAATCTTACAAATCATTCTCCTAGCCCTTGGCTCTGATTCATCTTTCTTCAGCTTATATTGAGTTAACCTACTCAAAGTCTCAGCTGTCATATGACGTAGACCTAACTCATCTTTAGAATCCTTCACTAGATCGTTCACTTGATCATCAATAAGCATTTGGATAAACCTGTGGTACATAATGTACTTCTCACCCCTGATATTATCAACCATGTGATCAAATATCACTTAGGAAATATTGTAAGATCTGTTAAGCACCAAACAAGTGACAATATTCATGATATAGTCAGATGGCTCGTCGTTTGCTCCCTTTCTGTGGGATAAAGCATGTATCACGCAGTGAACTAAGAACTTGTAAGGACGACAGAACATAGACTTGAGATACTTGCCATTTACATGTCCTGTAAATCCCATTCTAAACCATAGACCTTTGCATAATCTTTGAGGAACTATAGTAGGATCCTCATCACTATCTACAAAGTCCAATACCCTTCTCAAGTCTCCCACATCAAACTTAATTTCAATGTCTATATCTTTATCATTCTCATCTTTCTTTTGAACAGCTGAATATATCATCTTTTCATTCTCAACATACCTCGCTGACTTCCAAAACATTCTAACATGGGACTCATAAACCTTTGTTCTATCAGTCAACGCCTTATTGATCCTACTTTCTTTTAAAAACTATTCCATGTCTCGGAATGGCTCCATATTAGCATATTTTTCCTCCAATATACAGTGAATGTTGTGAGAATGATGCCAATCTGATGCTCTTGTCTGCAATAATGATCAACATTAGAGTTTGCACAAAGTTCGAAACAAAAAGTGACAAGTGACAAAAGTTTTCAAATCTCAAAAATTTTTCTAACTCTGGAAACACATTAACACTCTATACAGTACTGAGGATCGGATGGTCATCCAATCGAATGAATCATCACATTTACAAGATCAGAACAAAGCAGGTCATGTGCATTTGGATCGGATGGCTATCCGATCGGATTATCATCCGATTGGATTGTCACTTGATCCATGTGACAGATCAGTTCCTTTGACCAGTCAACCAAGTGAGTGATTTGGATCGGATGGCCATCCGATCGGATTGCCATTCAATCAAAGACAAGGTAGCAGGATGATGAACATGTATGTCATAATGTGATTTGGATCGGATGACACTTCGATCGGATTGCAATCCGATCGAACTGCCTTCGATCAACTGCAATGAAAGCAAACAATCATTTAAATGTGTGTTTTGGATCGGATGGCCATCCGATCGGATTGCCATCCGATTGAGTTGCCATCTTATCCAAAATAACTTGTTTAACAGATAAAGCATGAAATAGAAAAATTACAAACACATTTATAAGTGCATTGGATCGGATGGCCATCCGATCGGATTGCCATCCGATCGAACTGCCATTCGATTCAACAGACATGAAGATCAGTTTGAATGATTCAAGAACATCAAAAAATTTTCTAACAATTTTACAAAATTGAACATGTTTTCACGTAGAGTTTTTGCCGATTTACAAAACCCTATGTTCAGATTTCTCTAAAACTTCCTGGATTGTGTTTAATTTGACATTATATGCTCCGACAGTCGAACACTTCTAATCTTCAATTTATTAATTCTAACATGTTTTTGTACAAATTGAGACGGTAAACCTATAGATCTAAGGCCGATCTACAAAACCCTATGTTTGAAATCAAAACTGCTTAAACAAGCCTAGATCTGGGTTTTTAAGTCCGAACAGTCGCCGATAACATAAACATCATCAAAATCTTCAAATTTATCAGTTTAAGATCAGTGAACTTACCTTTCCCAGAGTGAAGATTGAACAAGCCAATAATCCTATGAATCTTGGAAAGCAAGAGTGAGAATCAAGCAATAAAAGTTTGAGAGTGTTTGGGAGAGTGTCGGATGGTCGTTCGTTCGAAAAAGGTTGACTGAATGACCTTGACCACTATATATAGACATGCCAGCTATCGGTGTCACACCCTGACTTTTACGGAAGCGTGATTATGTGTGACTTGCTTAATACCATTGCATTCAATCATAACAACAACTAAATGATAAAACTAAAGATGATCATCCATTAAATAAGTTTAAAAACATAACAACATTTTCTTGAAACATAGACTTCGAATTCGAATTACAAACCATACGAATTGTTTAGAGTTCCATAAGGACTCAACAAAAGACATTAAATAAAGCCAGGCTTTGGAAGATGTGACTTGTCCAGGATAAGACACACTATCCAAACCCTAATACACCGGATGACATCTTTTATTCTCGACATAACTTGAAACATCTAAACGCCCGCCAAATCCACACTTAATTCCCTGAAATACATGTAGTTTGAAAACAACAACAAAAGTTGAGCGAATTCATGTGTTTGTTTATGTGCATGAATAAACCTTTGAAATCAGTGAAAGTATGTATGTATGTTTGTAAACTCCTGGTATGAAAGCACAAGGAAAACATATCATTAATGGTTTGCAAGGCCATTAATATGTGTGACATGATGCAGGAAGGCTCAAACCTAGCAAATTTGTCTCCGGGAATAAGACATAGTCACCTCATGGGCCAAACCCCGGTCCACATGGGTGTGGGCTCGCTACACCCAAATAGATCTATCACTCATGTCCCTCGGTCCTACAACGAGGATTAATGGTCTTAAGCGTTATACCCATCACTCATATGATCAAGTAGTACCCTTCCTTAGCTAACCATACCACATATAATCGTTTGTAAACAGTATGTAACATGTACTTCACCCCCGAAGTTATAAAACTGAAAACATTTAATAGAAAAGGGGGAACATGAACTCACAGTCTTGCGTTCTTCGCAACCAACGGTAACTCAAAGCTCCTTCGGGTGTACACGACTACCTACAACGTACTAAGGTTTATTAGACGAGCGGGTCGTGCCTTGACTTAGTATAGCTTAGTGTCTTTGAGTTACGTTTCTTTGAGTCCTTAATATTATTCCAAATTATATAATTATTTGTTAAAATAATAAATATTTTAACTTAAATTATATTTGTTAAATTTTGGAATAATTGTTAAAACAATATATATTAACTTGATACTTTTCAAGTATTTATACATGTATTTCCTTCCCAAAGATGGGTGTATTTGTATTCGTATCCTTATACTTGTATATTTTTGCTATGTATTGGGGTCATATTCCGGAGTGTATTTATAAGTACGAGAATACGTATTTTTTTGTAATTGTTAAGTATTCTTATACTTAATTTTGTATAAGTTTTTCCGGAATAATATCTCTAGTAAAATACTTTAATATATATTTCCAAAATATATATTTTAAGAAATATATTACTTAGAAAAATTATTTATAATTTTTCCCTTGGCAAAAATATTTATAAATCTCAAAAATAATATATTTCCAAGTCTAACTTAGAAAATATATATAAATCCATTTTTCTTCCAAGAATAATATATCTTATAAAAATTTCAAGAAAAATATATATTTTCACTTGCCAAAAATAATATATTTTCTCCTTGTCAAAATTATGATATAGTCTTGTAATAATTGTAAAAATCATATTTTCGTTTCCTTGGTGTCCAAAATATTATTTACCAAAAATATAGTTGTGAATAATATTTCCGGAATATTTTGTGAGTTTTATTCCTTTGTTCGGTTTCACCAATATTTTGTGTATTCTTTGTATATTTATTCCTTAAAATTTTGGTAATATTTTGGGATTGTAATTTTTGGTATTTTGATGAGTTATATTATTTCAAGTCCTAAAATAGTATAACTAATACACATAATATACAAATAATCACACACATGGTGACTTCTAAATATATATTTCCTAAATACATATTTAGTCACTTTTAATTATAAAAACCAACCTCCAATAATTATTATTTTTTTGTAACAAAAATTATGGCAAACTTTATGTGAAAAATCCATGGTTTAAAATACACTTGTAAATATTTGTTTAGAAATATTTTTCTAAGTGTTTAATTTTTAGAAATTTTTTGCCATAGTTTCCCCTTAAAATGGAGGTTTCCATACCTTGAAGGCATATCATTTTCTTTTGTAAATAAACACAATCAACCAATAATCAACAATAAACAATCTATACTTACCAATTTTGCCAAAATCAAGCATAAACTACCACTTCATGAACTTGAAAATTTACAAAAAATTGTAGTAACTTACTAGTGTGTTTAGTAAGCCTAGTTATCCTTCAAAGTGTGGTTGATTCTTTAAAAACTTCATTTTTAAAGAAGATAGATCTTTACAACTTGTGATCACATTTTCTAAAAATGTTTCTTCATGATTTTTACTTGTCACATATGTGATTCTACACCTTATTAACCACCAAAAATGAGGTTTATTTATTTAAGAACCAAGATTAAGTAAAACTTGTATTTTTAACTTGGTTTCTTGAAAAATCATTCTTGAAATCTTAGATTTACAAGACTTATAACTCACTTTAATCATCATTTTACAAGAAATCAATATATTCTTTCAAGTTCATGTCTTTCATGAGGATGATTTATTAAACTCTAACATGTTCATCCTCTCATCTTGATAGATTATGTTTTTAATCATGATCTAGCAAATCATATGATGATCTACATCATTTTCATAAGCAAACAACAATCCACAAGTAAATCAACACATAAACAACATGATTTCTTCATGATTTAAGCTTATGTTCAAGTTTCATTCTCTTGATTCTTAGTGTTCTTCAAGTTTATCATCATGTATCATTCTTTAACCACTTATATTAGATGTAAAATGAAAAGATTAGTGTTCTTACCACTAGCTCAAGGCTAGGGATGATCAAGAGAAGAAAAGAGGTGGATAAAAGCAAATAGAGAAGGTCCTTGAACTTCCGAAAGCTCCTAGCTTCCTTATGCACCTTCTAACACCCTTGAGTATGCTTGGAATTGATTGAAGTTGATTGAATGATGGTGGTGGTGTTGTTGTTGGTTACGGCCGAACCCAAAGAAGGAGAAGAGAGAAAGAAGTGTGTGTTGAATGTGTGAAAGTTATGAGAAGTTATGTGCTTAATGTGTTTACTTTTAATCCATTCAAATCATTTCTCCATTGTATAATATGTCATTAAAGAGGAAACAAGATCATATATTAAATTGAAAGAAAATCAAAGAGTGGGGGCCATGTTGGGCCGTCCACTAGGTGGGGGGGAGTAGGCTAGGATTAACCATATAGTTAGTTATCTAGTTGAAATACAAGTGTATAGTTAGGGATTTAGTTATAAGATATTTATATAGTCTGTTATGATGTTCGGGGACCATAATTAGCTTGGTAATGTTAAACAGTGCTTCTAGTGAAAATTTGGTGTTTCGGGTAGTGTCCGGTTGTTCGGTTGGTTACCAGTTCGTTAAGGTGCTAAACTATGCAGTTTAGTGTGCTTTATGTACCCTTTTGTGACAGTTTTGATTCCCAACACTTAGGAAAGCATTCAGGACCATTTAACAATATTTATGCATGATATAAGTGTGTTTAAATGCTGAATTTGCTGATTTTCTATAGCATTCTGCAGTTTATGTGAGTTTTAGGCACTTTCCGGCACTTAAACTATCACTAGGAAGGCAGTTTTATGATCCTTACTTTTCTACACACTATACTAGTGTAATACTTGGTTTCTGGCTCATTCTGTGTCTCAACACATTGTCTGTCTATGTACTAAACTCCGTCAGCATTATCCCGGTTTGTCTGATAACTGTGCTAACTGTGTTTCGTGCATCGTTTGAGTCAATAAAGTTCCCAGGCAATAATGATATATTATTTGCAATATATGATGCACATGTATGTGTATGGCAATAATCAGAAAGCAGTTCAAGTCATTAATTGTAATTCAGCACAGTCATTAAGCACTTATCATGATTTAATAGTTGTACGGATACCTAGAATTTTGACAGTTGTCACATTCTCCCCCTGTTAAGAAAATTTGGTCCCGAAATTTTAAGCTTTACTACTAGCAGCAGGGGTGCTGGGGAACAAATGCGGGTATTTAGCTTCCATGCGGTCTTCACGCTCCCAAGTAAACTCTGGGCTTTGACGCGCATTCCATCGAACCTTGACGAGTTTAACACTACTCCTCCGAGTCTTGTTAACCTTCCAATCAGTAACCTCAACTGGTTCTTCGATAAAGTGGAGTGTGTCGTTAATGTGAACTTCGTCAGTAGGGATAACCATTGTTTCTTGTGTTGGACTTTTCTTCAGATTAGATACATGAAATGTATCATGAACTCCATTAAGTTCTGCTAGTAGCTCTAGCATGTATGCTACAGAACCAACCCTTTCCAGGATTCTGAACGGTCCAATAACTCGTAGGTTTAACTTACCACGCTTCCCAAAGCGTGCCACACCTTTCCAAGGTGAAACTTTCAACAAAACCATATCACCCACTTCAAATTCCAAGGGTTTTCGTCTTTGGTCCGTATAACTCTTCTGGCGATCACGAGCCGCCTTGATGCGCTCTCAGATCTGTATGATCTTATCAGTTGTCTCTTGGACCAGTTCAGGACCAACCAGCTGTCTATCACCTGCATCTGCCCAGCATAATGGTGATAGACACTTGCGTCCGTAGAGAGCCTGTAGGATCGTTGTCGGACCCGAAATGAGTCGATCAGAGGCGTTCTACTCAAAATGAAAGGCGGAAACAGACATGATGAGTTGAATTCAGCAAGATATTCACTAAAACTGTCTTGTATATTGATTATGATACGATTACAGTTCTGAAGACACTTCGACAGAGCTTCGCTGTCGGAAAACACACATACACACCTAACTCAAACGAAATCATGCACAAGCTATATATAGGCAGATTAATTCCGCTTGAACATGACTCAAGCGGAATCACCATTCAAACGAGATTAGCAATTCAAACGAGATCATAGTTTCAAGCGGAATTAACATAATAATTTCGCTTGAACTGACTTGTTCATTTCAAACAGAATTACTTATGTAATTTCGTTTGAACTTGCCAGATATCCTATTTTCTTGTTTTCCGTGCCCTGATTTATCTATACATATACAAGACTCGATACAAGACGAAGTCGACAGACCTATGCACCAACAGACTCCCCCTCGGATGTTGACGAGTCTTAAGTGTCGAGTCTTCAACGTCTTCAGTCTTTATCAGTCTGATCGCACTCTGAAGTATCTTGACAGTGTAAGTATCCTCAAAACTTTATCTCTTTCTCCTTTTCAGCATCAACAGACTCCCCTCGAACAATCTTTCCTCGGATGTTGATCGCAATCTGGCTTTCTCAGGATCAGGATCGTGGCCTGGCTCTATACTCAGACTTCAGAATCCAGGCTATCCTGCACATCCTCTACCCAAAAGTAAATTTTACAAATTTAACATTTGACAAATTTATGTATCTAGACTCCCACTCAAATCCAACCAGAATGATTTATCAATGATAATTTCAGATGAACCACTTGTAGGCAAATTTCCAAAATATTTTCTCATTAAGACACACACTCCCCCTCACCACATGCTCATCATGTTTAGCACTTGGAATTTTGAAAATTAGTTCTCCAACATCAGTTGTCTAAAATCTTTTTGAATTTTCAAAAAATTTATGCTAAAACACACTAAAATCTTTTTGGATTTTTTTAATGAAATGAAATGCAGTAAAGAAATATATACAGACAATATTTTTGTGAGTTTGTGTAAGAGGATCATATCAGTTTTTGACAAGTCACAAGTACCGTTGAGCTTAGTTACACATTAAGAATTAAACAATTCACTTAGATTGCCAATATACTGATCCACTTAAATTCTCACACAAATTTCAACTGATTCAGGATATGAGTTAGGTGTATTAGGAACTTAAACTCATTCATGCGTCCCACCTCTTGAATATACTCCCGTATCCAGATCCCAGTATTCAGTCTTACAAGTGAGTATACCACAGATGATATCTGTAAGGGGTTAATTGCGAAACCGTGAGAGCTCAGGTCAGCACTTCCGTTCAGCAGAGAGATGACGGCTCGACTTTTGGTGGGTCCCCTTTAGAGGATCTTTTTTACAACAGCACATGATTATCATTTTTCAATGATTCATCATTTTTTTATGTTGAGGGCAGACTTTTATTTCAAGCAAGCGTAAAGTATTCTCCGGGGACTAGGCCATTGCTTCCGCAAAATCATAAGTCCTGGGATAATACCCCAGATATCACTGAGCATAAAGACCTAGTATCTCAGAAAGAGGGATCCTTCAAACAAGATTTCAGGGGTTACCTATATATCCAAGTAGTGTTCCCCACGAAATAAGCAAGTTTGAATTTAAGTTTATATCCCGAAAAAGCTTACTAAATGTGTAAAAACCTATCGGCATATCATCAGTAAGACTGTTTAACGCTATTTAATCATTACATTTCTTTAGCATACTGTAAATGTCCACTGATGTACTATCATTTCCTCTTTTAGACACCAAAACTCATTTTGTATTTTATCATGTTTTTTGCCTTTTTCAAATTTTCTAATGTTTTTGGATTTTCTAAAAATTCTTACTCCCCCTAAAATTCAAACACATTTAAAGAAAATTGAAAACAAACTATACAAGTAAATTGACAACTGATATCGAATCACTTCAAATCGCCATCCACTTGGCATAAACACTCAGAACTCCCCCTTACAACAAACTATTTTCTCATTATGATTTCAAAACACTTAAGTTTGTTTTAATCAAAATGATTTTTCCGGAAAATAAGTTTTGTTGATTGATTTTACCATTTGTAGGTTAGGGGTTCATCACATTGTTTTTCTCAATATCACTTGAAAAATTTAACAATTTTAGATTTTTCCATCAATATCACTTGTAGAAAATCAAGTACAACTTAATGTCCCTGATTTACCACTTGTAAGACGAAATATCACAAACGTGAATTTCTCATTGTTGGTGCATACATCTGTCG
This sequence comes from Helianthus tuberosus, assembly GCA_030545235.1. Taxonomy (NCBI): domain Eukaryota; kingdom Viridiplantae; phylum Streptophyta; class Magnoliopsida; order Asterales; family Asteraceae; genus Helianthus; species Helianthus tuberosus. The sequence goes on from CM060351.1 coordinate 174,122,523, forward strand.
TCTTCGTCTTATATCGAGTCTCGGTTTCGTTGCGGATCTGAACAAGCGTGACATCATATATGTGACATCACAAGTGACATCACATATATGACATCACAAGTTTACATCATTACAACATGCATACAAAAGGACAAAACAGAATGTAGATATATGTTGACCGTTTGAATGTGTTGTTAGTTTGAATTTGTAACCGTTTGAAGGTGAGGTCCGTTTGAAGCGTGACCGTTTGAAAGGTGGCATGTCACCTTCAAACGGTCAGGGTCTCTCCTATAAATACCCTTCAAACGTTCATCATTTGTAACTTTCCGGCCAGAGCAACGAAGTGCTGCCGAAGTGTTGTCAGGTTGTAAAACGTTACGAAATCAATCATACAACAGTTTAATGAGTAAATCTAGCTGAATTGAACTCTACACGTCTGTTTCCGCCTTTCGTTTAGAGATAAACTCTTCTGATCGACTCGTTCGGGTCTGAAAACGATCCTACAAGTGGTATCAGAGCTCAGGAGGAAGAGTTCATATCAATTCAATTGCTTTTTCTAACTTCTACACCTTCTTTTCAAAACATAACAAGTTTTCACGGTTAAAATCGGCTAAAACTTTCACAATGTGTGCGTAATTGTATTTTAACAAACCCTTGAGAATATCGGACCTAAACTCAAAGTAAAATTGGTAAAAATGGCTTGAAAACTGGTGTCCGTTTGAACGAGCCCATCACCTTTCCGTTTGAAAATTGCCTGATCGTTTGAAATCTGCACCTGACCGTTTGAAACTGCCACATTTTGTTTGAAATTGGGCATGTCCGTTTGAAAATATTGGGTTAACCGTTTGAAGGTGACATGACCGTTTGAAACATGGTTCCCGTTTGAAAGTGTTTCAGTATTTCACGTGATTGTGCATTGTGTTGTGTGTAACATTGAATTTGAGGATGTCAGTCGGTCACATGTGAGTGCTTTGTACAAGAAATTGCATGTGATATCGGTCTGTCGGCCATTTATTACTTTTGAGATAATCAAGATTGCATGTGAACTAGTCGCGAGAAACAATTCTGGTGTCAGTCAACTCATGTGATTAATATCTGTGTTCAAAGTATCGGCCCAATCAGATTTGAACTTTGGGTTTTAAAAGTTGTCGGTTGCATGTGTTGTTGATTAATGTTGTAGACATAGATTTACGAGAAACTAGAATCAGTTCATGTGATCACAATTGTCGGCTAAGTGGATTTGTGTCAGGCCCATGTGATCTGTTCTCGGTTCACTATACATTTTATGTGTGTTAAGGGAGTCATCGGCGTAATCTGATAAAAAAATTATTGTGTGTTGTTAGTCAAAGTAATTCAACGGCCCAAGTTTCAACATTATAAATCAATCGGCCCAATCACAGTTTGATTTTGATTTCAGTTCACAAGAGGTGTTTCAGTCCGTTTGAATTCAAACTCGTTCCAGGTCGTGTGGTTTAGCTAGGTCATTGGAAAAGGTCGTTTTGAATTTGATCCGGGTCATAGCAGTCCACACAGTCTGTCAATCTTCAGTCCGCACAGAATATTCACCAGTTCGAGTACCAGTCTTATTCTATTAGTTGATAAGTTTTTAAACTGATTGTATTTTGTTTGTGTGTTTGTCAGGTGTTTTAAGAGGTGAACCAGTTCGTTTGAAAGTTTGTGTGAAAAATTATTGAATCCCAAATTATGGACAACGATTTTTACAACGCGTTTGCTACTTCGACTACTCCGGCTTCTATTGCTCAGAATATGAAATTGGAAAATGAAATCGGGACATCACAGAAACCGCCTAAGCTCTTGGATATTGATGATTACAATGTGTGGTCCGAACGGTTTGGAAATTGGGTTGAAGCTTATCACTTGGATGCATTGGATCACACTGAAGAACCATATGTAAGGCCCACTAAAATGGTATTCAGACAACAATCAGGGAAATGAGTGCTGATGAGAAAAAGAAGTATAGAGATGAAAAATTGATGGTGAGTCTACTTCAGCAAGCAATTAAAGAGGACATTTTGATATTGCTTCAACATGATGGAAGTGCTTATTCGATCTGGACTGAATTGGAAGCAAAATATGTAGGAAGTGATGATATGCTTAAAAACAAGATGTCTCTCATGAAGAAAGAATTTGATCTTTTTCGAGGTTTAAAATCTGAAAACACCAAGCAAATTATTGAAAGATATTGTAACTTGGTGAGAAATATGTCGAAATTGGGAATAAAAAAGGATACTGATGAGCTAATTGAAAAACTTGCTGATGCATTACCACAAGAGATTTGGGGAACATTCCTGATGATGTTGAGAAACAATCGGAAAGAATATAAAAAGTTAACACTGGGTGAGTTCATCAAACATCTGGAAGCTCAAGAGATGGAACAAAGGAAGATCGCCAGGATGAAGAACTACGATGGAGAACAAGACATCGGCTTGTATTTCAAGAGTGGTGTTAGTGAAAAGACAAATATTTCTCCAAAGGTTCTTCTGAAAATACGTCTCAGGGATCAAGTAGCACAACAGGATTCTCTTCGTTTCCAACATATGATCCACAATTTTCTACGACAAAGAGTGGCAAAGTTCTTCAATGCAACATTGCCTTAAAGATTGAGAATGATCAGAATTATACTGAGGAAGTTGCAACAAGTCACATGTCTTTGTTGGTGACCGTGCTTGAATCCTATGGAGGCTTAGTTGCAGGGAGGATCGGAAATCCAATGCTCACGAAAGAGGATTACGATCAAATTGATGCCGAGGAAATGGAATTGATGGATATTAAATGGTGCATGGCTAGTGTGTTGAGACGGGCTGAAAAGTTTAAACAAATCACAGGCAGAGATGATTTTCGTGAGGTACATGTTTCACCTTTAGGTTTTGATAAGACTAAAGTTACTTGTTTTCGTTGCAGGGAAAAGGGGCATTTCAAGAGGGAGTGCACAAATCGTGAAGCTAGTGGAGCTCAAAACCCTTTCGGAAACAACGATTACTACAAAAAGGCGATTTATCATCAAGTTACACAACAGCCATATCAACAACAACAGGCACCGCATCAAGCACAAACTGCACATGGTAGAAAAGAAATTGAAGATTCAAAGAGAGCGTGTCTGGTTAATCAGGGAAAGGATGGTGGATTCAGTTGGGATAATTACATACCAACAAATAGCAAAGTGTGTCTGGCAGATCAAGATGATGAAAAGTTAGCTGAAGGTTTCAATTGGGACAATTTTTGTCCTGATCAAGAATTAATGGCCAAAGAGATGTCCAAAGACACGTCGAATGTTAAAGCTTTTATTGCTAATGCTTACGATCTAAAATGGGCAGAAAAATGCAGAAAAGTCAGAGAAGCTGAAGAAGAAAAATGGAGAAAGATTGAAGAAGAGGAAGAAGAAGAAAGATTAAAAGCTGAAGCTGAGAAAAAGAGAAGAGCTGAGATGTTTCAATTGAGTAGAACAGTCAAAGAAGTTCCGAAATTTGAAATCAAAGTTGATACTGAAGCAGTCAAAGTTCCTGAAAAATGCTTAAATTGTGACTCTTTGATCAAACAAAACAATGAACTGCTACACAACATTAAAAGGTTGAAAGAATCATATGATACTTTGAACAGGGAGATCAACAAGTACACTGAGTCAAACAGTGAACAAGCTGTAGCATTGAACACACTCAAAGGAGCTTACATGAGACAGCTTGATGATGTCAATTTCTACACAAAGAAGTGTGCTGAATTAGAATTGAAATTGGCAACACAAAAAATTGAAACTGAATGTGTCAACAATTTATTGAAAAGTTACTCATGTTCTACTTTTGTTGTTGACAGGATTTACCCGATTGTTGAAAGATTGAAGACATTTGAAGAAGAGAAGACTTCGGAAGAAAAGAAGTCCGAGACAAAAGAAGAGGATGAAGTAGAAATTTCTGGTAAGAAACCAAGTGTTGTCTACAATAGATGTCCGCCCCCAGTCGAAAATGGATATTTGTCTCGAAATCCAAATTCCGAAAGAGTCAAAAAGGCAATTAACTTACAGTGGGAGTCAGGGTCGTCGGATAATTTGCCAGAAAATATTGATGTTACGTTCACATCGTCTGACACTGATCATGAGTCCGAGTTGATTAAACGTATGGTCGATCAGGTGTTAGATAAAGATGACATAGAGGAGTCAAAACCGGAGTCCAAATCCGAGTCAAAGTCTGGGTCCGACAAGTCAAAGTCAACAATCCAAAAGGACAAACGGGTTTATGATAAGAAATTTTTGTTATCAAAATCTAATTTGAATGACGAACCATTCAAAGTAGCATATAATTTGAAAGATTCTGACAAATTATATTCTGATGAGATTTTTCCAATAAGAGGTGTTAAAACTGAAATGATTAAAAAGGTTTTCAAACTAACAGAAATCAACATTTCTGAAATAAAAGATATTAATCTTTCTGAAAATCCAAGACCTTACACCTCAAGAGTGCAACAAAGATTAAACAAGAAAAAGGGTTACAGTTCTGGTTTTGGTATTCATAAAAAACCAAACCATAACTGTAATTTCAAAAAGAAAGGATTAGGATTTAATCAACCGAAAAATTATAAAAATGAAAAAGTTTATAAACCAAAAACTGTGTTTGTTTCAGGAAAATCTTTAGAAGATGAGAAAGAGTAAGCGTTCAGAAAGCAGACAAACAAAGAATTCCTTGCAAAGAAGCAAGAGGACATGAAGAAGAGTATTGCTCAGAAGAAGACAAAGACAAGAACCTGTTTTCAGTGTAAAACAGTCGGTCATATTGCCAGGAATTGTCCAAAGGCAATACAAACAAAACAGGGAGTCTCTGGAAAATTGAAAGAAAAAGTTGTTGAGAAAACTGAACTTACAACCAGAAAATTCACAGGCTTTGAAAATTCAACCTTTGAGATTGGTGAATGTTCAAAGAATGTGGTAAAAAGAAGAGAAAATCTGAAAAATCAAAAATGGGTTGTTAAGGGTTCAGGAAACAGTTCTGGTGATGAATCTGATTCCACAAAATCAGAGGAGCCACGTGTTGAAGAAAGAATTGAAAAATCAGTTCCAAAAGTGGATGATGTGAATTTTCCACCTTTGCGGGCTGAAAATTTTAAGAAGAAAGTTGGAAACGTTGAAATTTCAAATCAATTTTATTTTGACAAGAAGAAATTTGATGTTGATAAAGCTTTCAACGGAACTGTGAAACACATTTTTGGAAAAATGGTCGATGGTAAGGCCAAAGGAGTTAAAGAATTCTATGCTTCCAAAATGAATGTTCACAAGTCTGTTGAAAGTAAAGATGAAGAAGAGGTTGTTACACCCAAGGAAGGTCAGGCTTGGGTGGATATATTTTTCAAACAGTAAAAACCTGACTTGCCGGAGCTCCCAAGTTGGTAATCGCGGAGCATGAATCGGCATCTTTCATTGTGTATGAAAATTCTTTTTGTATAAGTGTGAATTGCCGGAACTCCCAGGTTGGTAAGTGTGGAGTAGGAATCGACACTTTGAGAATTCAACCAACAGATGATGTTTGGTTGAAAATGCTTGATTGGATTGATCTTACAAGTGGTAAATCAGGGACATTAAGTTGTATCTGATTTCCTACAAGTGGTTAAAAAACAATGTGATGAACCAAACCCCTAACCTACAAATGGTAAAATCAACAAAACTAATTTTCCGGAAAAACCATTTGATTAAAACAAACTTAAGTGTTTTGAAATCAATGGGAAAATAGTTTGTTGTGAGGGGGAGTTCTGATTGTTTATGCCAAGTGGATGGAGAATTGAGGCAATTCGATATCAGTTGTCATGTTCTTGTACAGTTTGTTTTCAATTTTTCTTTAGATGTATTTGTATTTTAGGGGGAGTATGATTTCAGAAAATCCAAAAACATTAGAAAATTTGAAAAAGCCAAAAACATGATAAAATGAAAAATGAGTTTTTGTTGCATAAAAGAGGAAATGATAGTACATCAGTAGACTGTCACAACATGCTAAAGAAATGGAAAGTTAAAATGTGATAAACGGTCTCACTAAAGATGTGACGGTAGGCTCAGCTAGACTAGTAGATTTGCGATAACGATACAAACCCAAATGAAAAAGCCTAGTTCTAGTGGGAAACATGTTCAAAAGCATAGTACTTAGTTTTGTCCTTCTTGATTGTGTGCCTACTCAGTAATCGCTGATTGTCGAAAGACATAAAACTGGTTAAGTTTGTGAACTTTCACAACTTTGCTAAAAAGTCGCTGTGATTGTGCATATCATTTTGCAAAGATTTAAACTTGTCTTATTTCTTTATTTTGTTTAAGCATTGGACATCCTCTGCGTATACGTGAGTATCGACCTAGATGTTATTGCCTAAACGTTCTGCTTTATTTTCTTTGGTGTTTCGTTTAAGCTTTGGACCTCCTCTGCGTATACGGGAGTATCGACCTGGTGGTTAAAGCCTAAACAACTTCAACTTGTTTTATTTTTCTTATTTTGTTTAAACATTGGACTTTCTCTGCGTATACGGAAGTATCGACCTGATTGTTAATGTTTAAACATTCTGCTTTGTTTTCGCACAAATCACAGTTGATAAAAGTTTAAAGGCATTACTTGAGTCAGTGTATTGCATGATGAGGGGATATGCTGAGATCGTGGGGTCCATAAGAATTTAGTGCAAAATTAATATACCTTAACGTATCAGTAAGTATTTCGAAAGTGTTCAGATTGAGTTTATGTGGACAACAATATCGTCAATCTACGTGAATCGTTTAGAACTGAAAATGTTTAAAGCTTAACGGTGCTAGTGATTGGTCACAAAAACTGATATGATCCTCTTACGCAAACTCACAAAAATAGTGCTTGTAAATATTTCTTTATTGCATTTCAGTACATTCAAAAATCCAAAAAGATTTTAGTGTGTTTTAGCATAAACTTTGAAAAATCCAAAAAGGTTTTCGACAACTGATTTTGGAGAGCTGATGTTCAAAATTCCGAGTGCTAAACATGATGAACAAATGGTTTGGGTGAAAGTATTTGAGGATTGTTGAAATGAAATGAGAAAAGGTTTTGCAATATAAAAAAAAACATTATTCCTGCAAGTGGTAAATTAGATTTGAAAAGCTTATTCACAAATGGTTATCAGAAAATTTATTTTTGGGTAGAGTTTATGTAGGTTGGCCAGGTTTCGATCCAGAGCAGGATGAAAGCCAGGTGTTGAAAGTGAATTCCAGACTACGATCCCAGCTTAGTGAAAGGGGGAGTCTGAAGACATCGAGAGGGAGTCTGAAGATAGTAGAGCCAGATTCAGATCCTGAAGATTACAAGAAAGAGTAAGAGATCGATTGAGGATGCTTACAATGAAGAATTTTGAAGAAAGTGAACAGACTGATAAAGACTGAAGATGCGAAGACTCGACACTTAAGACTCGTCAACATCTGAGGGGGAGTCTGTTGGTGCATACATCTGTCGTCTTCGTCTTATATCGAGTCTCGGTTTCGTTGCGGATCTGAACAAGCGTGACATCATATATGTGACATCACAAGTGACATCACATATATGACATCACAAGTTTACATCATTACAACATGCATACAAAAGGACAAAACAGAATGTAGATATATGTTGACCGTTTGAATGTGTTGTTAGTTTGAATTTGTAACCATTTGAAGGTGAGGTCCGTTTGAAGCGTGACCGTTTGAAAGGTGGCATGTCACCTTCAAACGGTTAGGGTCTCTCCTATAAATACCCTTCAAACGTTCATCAGTTGTAACTTTCCGGCCAGAGCAATGAAGTGCTGCCGAAGTGTTGTCAGGTTGTAAAGCGTTACGAAATCAATCATACAACAGTTTAATGAGTAAATCTAGCTGAATTGAACTCTACACGTCTGTTTCCGCCTTTCGTTTAAAGATAAACTCTTCTGATCGACTCGTTCGGGTCCGAAAACGATCCTACACTCATGAAAGATGCCGATACCTGCTCTACACTTACCAGCATGGGAGCTCCGGCAAGTCAGGTTTTTCAAACAAATAATATGGACACCCAAGCCTGACCTTCCTTGGGTGTGACTTTCTCAACTTCACTAGGGGTTAGACTATAAGTTGCTTTCTTTGTAGCATAAAAATCTTTTACCCCTTTGGCCTTTCCCTCGACCATTTTCCCAAAAATATTTTTAACATTTCCATTAAACGCTTTTTCAACATCAAATTCATTCTTTTCAGAATAAAATTGATTTGAGATCTCAACTTTCCCAACTTTTGATTTAAAGTTCTCAGTCCGCAATGGTGGAAAATGAACATCATCCATTGGAGGAACTGAGTTTTTCTCTTTAACCTCAACCTGTGGCTCATCTGACTTTGTGGAATCAGATTCATCGCCAGATTTTTCATCTGATTTCTTAACAATCCAAGCTTGGTTGTCAACATTTCCCCTTTTCTTGTAAAATCTTTTTGAACACTCACCAACTTCATATGTTGAATTTTCAAAAATTTTAAATCTTTCAGTTGCTGGTTCGGTTTTATCAACAACTACTTCTTTGAGTTTTTCTGAGACTCCCTGTTTTGTGTTGGTTGCTTTAGGACAGTTCCAAGCTATATGACCAACTTCTTGACACCTGTAACAGGTTCTAGTCTCTTTTCTCTGATGAACTTCAGTTTTCTTCTTTTCAGCAAGAAATTCCTGATTTGACTGTCTCCAGAATGAGCTCTTCTTTTCATCTTCAGCAGACATACCTGATACAAATTTTATATTTTTAGAAATTTTCTCATTTTTATAATTTTCTGGAGGAATAAAACCCAATCCTTTCTTTTTAAAATTACCGTTATGGTTTGGTTTCTTTCGATAACCTGAACCAGAACTGTAACCCATTTTCTTGTTTTATCGTTGTTGAACTCTTGAGGTGTAAGGTCTCGGTTTTTTTAAAAAGATTTACATCTTTTATTTCAGAAATATTAATTTCTGTTAGTTTGAAAACCTTTTTTTTTATCATTTCTAGTTTAACACCTCTTATTGGAAATTCTTTATCAAAATATAATTTGTCAGAATCCTTCAAAGTATATGCAACTTCAAATGTTTCATCATTCAAATTAGATTTTGACAACAAAAATTCTTTACTATACACCCGTTTTCCCGACGACTTTGAACTCCTGACAGACGAACTCGAACTCCTTGACTCGAACATTGACTCGGACTCCTCATCTTTATCTAACACCTGATCGACCATCCTTTTTATTAACTCAGACTCATGATCTATGTCGGACGCTGTGAATGTGATGTCAATATTGTCTAGTAATACATCGGTATCTCGGACTCCAACTTTATATTGACTTCCTTTTTTACTTGTTCCTCATTCGGTTTTCTAGACGAATACCCTTCCCAAACTGGAGGCGGACACTTATTATAACAGACACTCTTTTTCTTACCAGTATCCTTTTTCTTCGGCTTCTTGTCTTCAAACACTTCAAAACCTGCAACAGTTGGATAAATTCTGTCAATTAAGTAATCAGAACTTGAATAACTTTGTAATAATCGTCTGATTCTTTCATTTTCAACTTTTTCAATTTCCAACTCCTGCTTCAACTTAGCACACTCTTCAATGTAGTAATTGATCTCCTTTTGTTTGGACATCATTGTTGCATTCATCATCGTCAAAGCATCTTCTCTTTCAGAGTTTGTTTTCTGCAAACTATTCACAGTTTTGTTCAATATATCGTACGACTCTTTCACATTCTTGACATCAAATAGCAACTTCTCTTTTAACTTTTCAAGCTCACTAAACCTTTCATCTTTATCTTCACATTGTTTGCAAGGTTCCAAACATGTAAGACAAGGTTTTGTGACTTCAACAATCTTTTCAATCTCCACAATCTTCTCGACTTCAACTACCTTTTCCACTTCAACAATCTTCTCAACAATCTTAACTTCTTTCATTTCTTTTGCAACTTTTCTCTCTTTAAGTTTCTTCAATTTTTCTACAAAATAAATTTCAAAACTGTCAGAAAATAAATGAGTTTTTCCAATGTTTATCTGTTCAATTTTTTCATCATCATCACTAATATCTGTTGAACTATTTTCAGAAGAAACAGATTCTTCATCTTGACTTTCTTCTTCATCAGATAACACTGCTATCCATTCTTTCATCAATTCTGGCTTTTGAACAATTTGAGCAATGAAAGCTTTAAATTCCCCATTCTCATCCACAAACTTATCCCAGCTAAATCCTAGAGCCATTTTCTCATCATCTTGATCAATGATACCATAATAAGCTTTCTTATTTGCATCTTCGATCATTTTCCCATGAGCAGTTTGTGAATCCTTTTGTTGATGCGGTTGATGAGCAACTTGTTGATATATGGCTTTTCGATAGTAATCATGACCACCAAACGGATTCTTTGATCCATTTGCTTCTTGATTTTTGCATTCTCTTTTGAAATGACCTTTCTCCCTGCATCGAAAACAAGTAACTTTAGATTTATCAAAACCCAAGGCTGAAACATGAGCATCCAAAAAATCATTTCTTCCTGTAATCATTTTGAACTTTTTAGCACTTCTCAAGACACTAGCTAGACATCATTTGATGTCCTTGAGCTCCAATTCTTCTGCATCGATATGATCGTAATCTTCCTTTGTTAGCATAGGATGGATAGGAGTTGGCCAGAAAGTCCAAATTTCCTAAAAAGTGTAAAAAGTCATAAAACACCATAATGTTAACCATAAAACACACCAAAAACCCACAAATAATATGATGAAGATTACTAAAACATCATGTGTGTGGGTTTTGTGTTGTGTTTTATATGTTAAGGCTCTGATTGTGGAAAGACAAATATTATTGTGTTTTATGTTGTTTAGCATTGTGTGTTTTATATTCATAGTTCTACGATGGTGTGTTTGAAGTTTTTATGGACTATTAGAGTTTGAATATGGTGTTTTAGTAATATTCATTCTATTATTTGTGAGTTTTAGGTGTGTTTTATGCCTGAAATTATTGTGTTTTATGACTTTTTACACTTTTTAGGAAAAACACACTTTCCGTAGGATCCCCACTCAGCATAGGATTACCAATTCTTCCAGCAATCAATCCTTCATAAGATTCCAAAGTAGTAACCAGTAATGCCATATGACTTTTAACAACTTCTTCAGAAAAATTCTGACCATTTTGAAGATGTAACGCAACATTGCACTGAATCATATGTCCATTTCCAACATTTGCATTTTGAACACTTGGAGGATTAACATTTGAAAATCCACTAGTGTTAATTGAACTTTGACTGACTGATCCAGATGAATTTCCTGCACTAAAAGCGGTTTGGATCTTAGGACTTGCTTCAACAGTTTGAATATTTCCTTTATAGTACAATTTGATGTCTTGTTGATTGCTTGAGCTGTTCATTCTGGCAATCTTTTGTTGTTCAAGATCCTGTGCCTCAAGCTTTTCAATAAACTGTCCAATTGACAATCTTCTAAATTCTCCAGAATTCTTTAGGATCATGAGATAAGTACCCCATTCTTTCTGCGGTAATGCGTCAGCTAACTTTTCAACCCATTCTGTTGGAGTTTTAGTAATTTTCAACCGAGACATGGTACGCACAAGATGACAATATCTCTCAATAAGAGTCTTTGTAGTCTCCCCTGGCATACTTGTAAACAACTCAAACTCCTTTTTCAGCAGAGATGCTTTACTCTTGAGCATATCTGTACTTCCTTCAAATTTTCTTCTCAAGTGCCTCCCAAATCGAAAATGCACTACCATCATGCTGAAGCAAAATAAAGATGTCTTCTTTGACAGCTTGTTGTAGAAGACTAATCATCATTTTCTCTCCTTTATAACTGTCTCTCTCATTGTCTGTGAATTCTGAAATGATTTTATCAACTTTCAAAGCAGTCTGTGGTCTAACATATTTTGTTTCAATGCTTTCCCAAGCTCTTAGATGGTTTGCCTGAACCCAATTCTCAAAACGATTTTTCCAACCATGGTACTCCTCAATTCCCATAAGTTTCGGGGTTTTTTTTGCAAAGTTCCAGTTTCGTTTTCCAAGTTCATGTTATGAGCAATGGTAGCCGGAGTAGTCGGAGATGTAGCAAACGCGTTATAGAACTCTTCTTCCATGATTTGGTAAACTTTTTCACAAAACAGTAGTTTTCAAACGGAATAAAGTCTTTCAAGTGAAATTACACCTCAAGCGAAATCACCTTCAAGCGAGATTAACCTGAAACAACAACTTCAAACGGAATTAAAACTCAAACAGTTTCAAACGGAATTCCAACTTCAAGAGAAATACCTTTTCAAGCGGAATATCTAATTTCGCTTGAAAACACTACTCTTACAAACGGAATCAACAACTTGAAATGAAATAACTAATTTCGCTTGAAATTTTCAAGCGGAATTAAGGTACTCGTCCAAACGGAATTAACAGTTTGGCCCATTTTTTATACTTTTACTTTGAATTTTGATCTGATTTTCTCAAGGGTTTGTTAAAACAGTATTTCGCTTATATTGTGAAAAATTCAGGCCATTTTAACCGTTAAAACTTGTTCAATTTAGAAAAGAAGGTGTAGAAGTAAGAAAACACAATGAAATCAAGCTGAAATCTGCAGAACTCCTCCTCCTGTGCTCTGATACCACATGTAGGATCGTTGTCGGACCCGAAATGAGTCGATCAGAGGCGTTCTACTCAAAATGAAAGGCGGAAACAGACATGATGAGTTGAATTCAGCAAGATATTCACTAAAACTATCTTGTATATTGATTCTGATACGATTACAGTTCTGAAGACACTTCGACAGAGCTTCGCCGTCGGAAAACACACATACACACCTAACTCAAACGAAATCAGGCACAAGCTATATATAGGCAGATTAATTCCGCTTGAACGTGACTCAAGCGAAATCACCATTCAAACGAGATTAGCAATTCAAACGAGATCACAGTTTCAAGCGGAATTAACATAATAATTTCGTTTGAACTTGCCAGATATCCTATTTTCTTGTTTTCTGTGCCCTGATTTATCTATATATATACAAGACTCGATACAAGACGAAGTCGACAGACGTATGCACCAACAGAGCCTTGAACGGTGCAGCTTGAATGCTTGTATGGTAGCTGTTGTTATAGGAGAACTCAACCAAAGGTAGGTGAGTGTCCCAACTGCCACCCAAGTCCATTACGCAAGCACGTAGCATATCTTCAAGCATCTGAATCATTCTCTCACTTTGACCATCCGTCTGTGGATGAAAAGCTGTACTCAGATTCAACTGAGAACCAAACGCTTCTTGAAAGGACTGCCAAATCCTTGACACAAATCTTCCGTCTCTATCTGATATAATCGAGATAGGCACTCCATGACGTGCGACTATATCCCTTAGGTACAACTCATCTACCTTACCTGTGTTATCCTTCTCTCTGATTGGCAAAAAGTGCGCAGACTTTGTCAAACGGTCCACGATTACCCAAATCGTATCATGACCTCTGGGTGTCTTGGGCAACTTTGTTATGAAATCCATTGAGATCTATTCCCATTTCCACATGGGTATCTCGGGTTGCTATAGAAGACCTGAAGACTTCTGATACTCGGCCTTCACTTTGGCACAAGTCAAACACTTCCCAACATAGGTACCCACATCGCCTTTGAGTCTTGGCCACCAATAATAATCCTTCAAATCTTGGTACATCTTGTCCGATCCTGGATGGATCGAGTACCTCAATTTATGAGCTTCATCGAAAATAACGTCTCTAAGACCACCAAAAAGCGGAACCCAAATTCGTCCCATAAAACACATGGTTCCTTCCTTGTTGGGTACCAACTTTTTCTCCATTCCACGGAGATATTCAGCCTTTAAGTTTTCTTTCTTAAGAGCTTCTCTCTGTGCAGCACGAATACGCAACGAGAGGTCTGTCTGAACAATTATCTCTAAAGCCCTAACCCTTATGGGCTTGATTATTTCCTTTCGACTCAAGGCGTCTGCCACCACATTCGCCTTTCCCGGATGATATTTGATTTCACAATCATAATCATTTAACAGTTCTACCCAACGTCGCTGTCTCATATTAAGCTCTTTCTGATCGAATATGTGCTGAAGGGTCTTGTGATCTGTAAAGATCGTACAGCGAGTACCATATAGATAATGCCGCCAAATCTTCAAAGCAAACACCACTGCGCCTAACTCCAAATCATGTGTGGTGTAGTTCTTCTCATGAACTTTTAATTGGCGTGAAGCATAAGCGATAACCTTCTGTTGCTGCATTAGCACACAGCCCAATCCCTAACGCGAGGCGTCACAGTATGCCAGGAAGTCGTCGATGCCTTCGGGTAGGGATAGAATAGGTGCATCGCAAAGCTTATTCTTAAGCAACTGAAAAGCTTCTTCTTGTTTATCTCCCCATTCATACTTCTTATCCTTTTGAGTAAGGGAGGTCAGCGGTTGAGCGATTTTATAAAAATCCTCAATGAATCTGCGATAATACCCTGCTAAACCCAAAAACTGACGGATCTCGGTTGGCGTCTTCGGAGTTTCCCAATTCTTAATCGCCTTGATCTTGGTGCGATCCACATGAATTCCATCCTTGTTTACCACGTGACCAAGGAACTGCACTTCACGTAACCAAAACTCACACTTCGAGAACTTAGCATACAGTTTCTCCTTCTTGAGCAGCTCTAAAATGGCTCTAAGGTGTTGCTCATGCTCTTGCTTTATCCGCGAATAAATCAAAATATCATCGATAAATATAATCACGAATTTATCGAGATATGGTTTGCAAACTCGATTCATCAAGTCCATAAACACTGCCGGTGCATTCGTCAACCCAAACGGCATCACTAGAAACTCGTAATGTCCATAACGAGTCCTGAAGGAAGTCTTCGGTATACTCTCTTCTTGAATCCGCAGCTGGTGATAACCTGATCGAATATCGATCTTGGAGTAGTAACTTGAACCCTGAAGTTGATCGAATAAATCATCAATCCTAGGTAAAGGATACCGATTCTTGATGGTCAACTTGTTCAGCTCTCGGTAGTCAATGCACATACGAAAACTACCGTCCTTCTTCTTGACAAATAGAACTAGAGCTCCCCAAGGCGAGAACCTTGGTCTAATGAATCCCTTATCCAGAAGCTCCTGAAGCTGCGCCGATAATTCTTGCATCTCAGAAGGAGCAAGTCGATAAGGTGCTTTGGCTACAGGCGCGACGCCTCGAACCAAGTCAATATGGAATTCAACTTGTCGTTGGGGCGATAATCCTGGCAAGTCTTCGGGGAAAACTTCAGGATATTCCCTTACCACAGGGATATCTTCGAGCTTCGGTTCTTCGGCTTCTTTATCAACAACGTGAGCCAAGAAGGCAACACATCCTTTCTGTAAAAACCTTCGGGCCTTCAATCAACTGATAATCCGTAGAGGCGTATCATGCTTTTCTCCGTGCACTACAATCGTCTCTCCATTCGCCATCGGGATATGGATAATCTTCTCATGACATACGATCTCAGTACGGTTACTCGACAACCAATCCATTCCAACCACTACGTCGAAACTTCCCGATTCAACTAGCAGTAGATCAAGCGTAAACTCAAGCTCTCCAAGCTCTAACACACAACCTCTAATTACTTCGTTTGCTTCTACTAGCTTCCCATTAGCTAGTTCTATCAAATACGGGATATCTAACTTACAGGAAACTAACCCAAGTATATCCTTAAACTCTAGAGATACGAAGCTATAGTCGGCACCTGTATCTAATAGCACAGATGCAAAAAGTTGGTTAATAGGGAATGTACCAGTGACTACGTTCGAATCTTGACGAGCTTCCCTAGTCCAATGTTGAAGACTCTTCCTTGGGCTTGGTTTTTCTTCGGGTAATCCTGCTTGAAATGCCCAACATCACCACAGCTAAAGCAACCTTGTCTGTTTCCAGTACCACCCTGATTGTTGTTGTTTCCTCCGCGGTTCCACTTCCGGCTTGGTTTCCGTTTCCGTTTCCATTACCCCCCTGGTTATTCCTATTCCCATTACCATTTCCACCACGGTTACCATTGCCATTTCCATTACCTCTCTGACCACCATTCCCACGACCATTACCAGCCCAGCACGTTTCCTTCGAATGACCATTCTTTCCATAATTTTCACACTTCCTGAACTTGCACTGGCCTGCATGATGATACTGACATACATTGCATTTGGGCAGGGTGCCCATGTATCCCTTCCCCTTGTTCTCAGCAGTAGTAGCACCAGTAGCACCAGCTTGAGCCTTCGCTGGTGGGTTAGCGTCTCTACGCTTGTTGGCATTGTTGTTTGCACAAGTACCCTTCTTGAAATTCGAGAACTTCCTTTTGTTCTCTCCTGACGACTCGACATGAGTCTCTTTCTTCTTCTGCTCGGAGATGGAAAACTTTCCCAATCTAATCGGTTCCTCAGTCAATGCCACGCTCAAGTCAATGGCTTCAGTAATCGTTGGAGGCCTGGAGGTTGTCACCATGCTCAGTATTTGGGGTGCCAATCCCCAAATGAAACATTCAACTCGCTTAAACTCTGGCTCTACCATGTAGGGGACAACACGACACAAATCATGGAATCTCTGCACATACTCAGCGATCTTAGGACCATCCAACTTTAGATTCCAAAACTCGGATTCCAGCTTCTGAATCTCAGCCCTTGAGCAGTACTTCTTACGCATCAGCTCTTTCATCTTGTCCCAAGTCATAGCATACGCTGCAGCCTCACCTAGAGTCTGAACCTGAAGGTTCCACCATGACAGAGCTCCGTCTAGAAATAGTCCAGAGATGTAGGTGACTTGGTGCTCCGGTGCACACTTACTCATTCGCAACACAGAATCGATCTTCTCAGCTCATCTTACAAAAGCTACAGCACCTCTAGTGCCATCAAAGTTCAGAGGCTTATAGTCAAGGAACTGCTTGTAAGTAAAGCCTATACAAGCAACATCATTCACAGAAAGCATTAGCAAACACACATGGAAATGTCCAAACATATTGTAATGTGTCTTAAGTGACTTAACATTACCGTGAGGTGGGTTATTTCCTGAGGTACCTCCGCTGTGTTCTTAGCGTAAGGCCTCGTGTTGTGCGATTTCCTGTGAAATTCGTTCTTGAAATTCTGCCTCGGTTGTGGGCAACTGAGTGTTCCTTCGAGGAGGCATCTTCTAAAAAGAAGATTGTATAGGTCAGGTCTTAATCGTATGATAAATAGTACGTATACGTAATAGTGTTTATTATAGCAAGTAAGTATGTAACATCACAATCATAGCATAAACATGTATTTTAACAACGTATTTAATGAGAACATGACGATTGAGCTTTCATTAATCATCGACCACAAAGTATTGTTACATGTTTTACAAGAGTATCCTATCAAAAGAAACACAGGGTCACACTACCCTTGTCCAATGAGTCTATCAATCTACAAAAGTCATGTAATCAAAAGGTGGTCTCCAAGAGGCTTCACAAGCTCAGCTCAATAGTGGTGCTCTCATCAAAAGCAATGCTACCTACATAAAACCAAAAACCAACTATGCTGATGGTGTTGGAGGAGGAGGTGGAGGAAAGAAAAGAAAGCTGCGCACATGCGCAAGCTCCTCCTCAAGCTCATAGACATGACGCAGCAGATAACTGATATGCTGCTCGACTATAAGAAATCAAGCATCAAACTCTGGAAATGGAGTAAGTGGAGCAGGTGGATGAGAAAATGGAGACGGTGATGAACGAGGGGGAACAAAAGTAGCCTGACAAGGAAATGGTAAAGGACGCTGTGTCATCTGAAGCTCCAAAATCCTACGACTTATGATCTCATACTGAAGCTGAAGTGATAAAAGTAACTCATCCCGTGTATAACCAACAAAGCGAGAGGGATGGTAGGGATCCGAAATCGGCATAGTATACGGTGGGAATCATCGGAGTGGCTCGTCCAGTGGTGAAAAAGTGAAAGGAGCAAAAGGTGCAGACTGGGGAATGTGTGGAAAAGCTGCTGAAACATGAGGGTCATGACTAGGCTGCTGGCCTGAAGTTCCCTCCCCTAGATGGGGTGCGGGTATGTCCTGCAAGAAAACGATAGGTAAATCAACATGATGAACATCAGACTCTACAGGGTGAAAAGGAACAACATCAGCGGGTGTAGGTGTA
The DNA here is from genome assembly GCA_030545235.1 of Helianthus tuberosus. NCBI lineage: Eukaryota > Viridiplantae > Streptophyta > Magnoliopsida > Asterales > Asteraceae > Helianthus > Helianthus tuberosus. The sequence continues at coordinate 174,140,599 of CM060351.1, forward strand.
GGTAGAGGAATAAGGGGCTCAACAACAGGAGGGCCAACGGGTGCAGGAACTGGGTCAGGTATGAGGGTTGCAATGTCTGGTATGCCAAAAGGAATAGGGTCATGATCAGGTAAAGGCTCAGGATCAGCTGGTGCATCATCAGGCTGATCAACAGGAATAAAATCTAGCTCAAGACTAGGCTCAAGCTCATGTGGAGTTGATGGTGCAGCTGACATGGCCATATCATCATCAGAATCAGTGGCATAACGTCGTAATCCAGGGGCCTGCAAGGCTGAAGACGTTACAGACTCAAAGGAATCTGAGACAGAGTGCAAACGAGAGTCAGAGGAAATCTCAATAACAGGGATCTCAAGAAGTGGAGTAGTAACAACGTCCTCATCTAGGTCTCCATCACCATGGGCATCATCGGGAGGACCATCAACAAACAGATCAAAATAATCACCAAACAGATCATCAAAAGGCCAATCCTCAGGAGGGATGACCACTAAAGGAATGAGAGCAAGGATCGGTGCCACAATATGCTCACCATCGGGAAGCCCGATGATAAGATGATCATGAACGGGAATGGGAACAACAAAAGGATCCTCGTCTGGAATACCATCAGCAAGCGGTAAGTCATCTCCAAAATAAGGCAATGCAAATGGCTGAAAGTCGTCGTCGTCGTCTGATAGCATATCTGGGTCGCTCTCAATATCTGAGGTAAAGATCTCCAACTCTGGTGCGATCTCATCATCGGAGACAAAAGCCATGGGGTCATCAGTATCGGAAAATCCGCTCTCGGATGAAGACATAGTGTCTGTAACAGAACAATCATAACATATGCACATATATTAACCACTATCATTCAACATTCATTCAAAGACAATGTATCATGAAATCATGTATTCTTACAAATCCTTTCCATTCTTCCTAGTCTCCCAGACTCAACCACCTAGTCTCCCAGACTAAACCACCTAGTCTCCCAGACTAAACCACAAACATAAACCTTGCTATCGTGTTTCGTGTCTTTCCGTTTGTAAAAATGTTTGTTTCCCTGGATCTGGGCGTTTCGTGTATGCAATGAAAAACATGTTGTAAAAATATTTTCGTGAGAGCCCTAAGGATTGTAGTCTAGACTCGAGAAGGAATCCTAGTTCGCTACAATCGAAGCTGTGATACCAAACTGTCACACCCTGACTTTTGCGGAAGCGTGATTATGTGTGACTTGCTTAATATCATTGCATTCAATCATAACAACAACTAAATGATAAAACTAAAGATGATTATCCATTAAATAAGTTTTAAAACATAACAACATTGTCTTGAAACATAGACTTCAAATTCGAATTACAAACCATACGAATTGTTTAGAGTTCCATAAGGACTCAACAAAAGACTTTAAATAAAACCAGGCTTTGGAAGATGTGCCTTGTCCAGGATAAGACACACTATCCAAACCCTAAGACACCAGATGACATCTTTTATTCTCAACATAACTTGAAACATCCAAACGCCCGCCAGATCTACACTTAATTCCCTGAAATACATGTAGTTTGAAAACATCAACAAAAGTTGAGTGAGTTCATGTGTTTGTTTGTATGCACGAATAAACCTTTGAAATCAGTGAAAGTATGTATGTATGTCTGTAAACACCTGGTATGAAAGCAACAAGGAAAACAGATCATTAATGGTTTGCAAGGCCATTAATATGTGTGACGTGATGCAGGAAGGCTCAAACCTAGCAAATTTATCTTCGGGAATAAGACATAGTCACCTCATGGGCCAAACCCCGGTCCACATGGGCGTGGGCTCGCTATACCCAAATAGATCTATCACTCATGTCCCTCGGTCCTACAACGAGGATTAATGGTCTTAAGCGTTATACCCATTACTCACACGATCAAGTAGTACCCTTCCTTAGCTAACCATACCACATATAATCGTTTGTAAACAGTATGTAACATATACTTCACCCCCGAAGTTATAAAACTGAAAACAGTTAAAAGAAAAGGGGGAACATGAACTCACAGTCTTGCGTTCTTATACTTAATTTTGTATAAGTTTTTCCGGAATAATATATCTAGTAAAAATACTTTAATATATATTTCCAAAATATATATTTTAAGAAATATATTACTTAGAAAAATTATTTATAATTTTTCCCTTGGCAAAAATATTTATAAATCTCAAAAATAATATATTTATAAGTCTAACTTAGAAAATATATATAAATCCATTTTTCTTCCGACAATAATATATCTTCTAAAAATTTCAAGAAAAATATATATTTTCACTTGCCAAAAATAATATATTTTCTCCTTGTCAAAAATAATATATTTTCTCCTTTTCAAAAATATGATATAGTCTTGTAATAATTGTAAAAATCATATTTTTGTTTCCTTGGTGTCCAAAATATTATTTACCAAAAATATAGTTGTGAATAATATTTCCAGAATATTTTGTGAGTTATATTCCTTTGTTCGGTTTCACCAATATTTTGTGTATTCTTTGTATATTTGTTCCTTGGAATTTTGGTAATATTTTGGGATTGTAATATTTGGTGTTTTGATGAGTTATATTATTTCAAGTCTAAAAATAATATAACTAATACACATAATATACAAATAATCACACACATGGTGACTTCTAAATATATATTTCCTAAATACATATTTAGTCACTTTTATTTATAAAAACCAACCTCCAATATTTATTATTTTTTTTGTAACAAAAATTATGGCAAACTTTATGTGAAAAATCCATGGTTTAAAATACACTTGTAAATATTTGTTTAGAAATATTTTTTTAAGTGTTTAATTTTTAGAAAAATTTTGCAATAGTTTCCCCTAAAAATGAAGGTTTCCATACCTTGAAGGCATATCATTTTCTTTTGTAAATCAACACAATCAACCAATAATCAACAATAAACAATCTATACTTACCAATTTTGCCAAAATCAAGTATAAACTACCACTTCATGAACTTCAAAATTTACAAAAAATTGTAGTAACTTATTAGTGTGTTTAGTAAGCCTAGTTATCCTTCAAAGTGTGGTTGATTCTTTAAAAACTTCATTTTTAAAGAAAGATCTTTACAACCTGTGATCACATTTTCTAAAAATGTTTCTTTATGAATTTTTCTTGTCACATATGTGATTCTACACCTTATTAACCACCAAAAATGAGGTTTATTAATTTAAGAACCAAGATTAAGTCAAACTTGTATTTTTAACTTGGTTTCTTGAAAAATCATTTTTGAAATCTTAGATTTACAAGACTTACAACTCACTTTAATCATCATTTTACAAGAAATCAATGTATTCTTTCAAGTTCATGTCTTTCATGAGGATGATTTATTAAACTCTAACATGTTCATCCTCTCATCTTGCTAGATTATGTTTTTAATCATGAGCTAGCAAGATCGTATGATGATCTACATCATTTTCATAACCAAACAACAATCAACAAGTAAATCAACACATAAACAACATGATTTCTTCATGATTTAAGCTTATGTGCAAGTTTCATTCTCTTGATTCTTAGTGTTCTTCAAGTTTATCATCATCATCATTCTTTAACCACTTATATGAGATGTAAAATGAAAAGATTAGTGTTCTTACCACTAGCTCAAGGCTAGGGATGATCAAGAGAAGAAAAGAGGTGGATAAAAGCAAATAGAGAAGGTCCCTGAACTTCCGAAAGCTCCTAGCTTCCTTATGCACTTTCTAACACCCTTGACTACGCTTGGAATTGATTGAAGTTGATTGAATGACGGTGGTGGTGTTGTTGTTGGTTACGGCTGAACCCAAAGAAGGAGAAGAGAGAAAGAAGTGTGTGTTGAATGTGTGAAAGTTATGAGAAGTTATGTGCTTAATGTGTTTACTTATAATCCATTCAAATCATTTCTCCATTGTATAATATGTCATTAAAGAGGAAACAAGATCATATATTAAATTGAAAGAAAATCAAAGAGTGGGGGCCATGTTGGGCCGTCCACTAGGTTTGGGGGGGGGGGGGGGTAGTAGGCTAGGATTAACCATATAGTTAGTTATCTAGTTGAAATACAAGTGTATAGTTAGGGATTTAGTTATAAGATATTTATATAGTGTGTTATGATGTTCGGGAACCATAACTAGCTTGGTAATGTTAAAACAGTGCTTCTAGTGAAAATTTGGTGTTTCGGGAAGTGTCCGGTTGTTCGGTTGGTTACCGGTTCGTTAAGGTGTTAAACTATGCAGTTTAGTGTGCTTTATGTACCCTTTTGTGACAGTTTTGATTCCCGACACTTCGGAAAGCATTCAGGACCATTTAACCATATTTCTGCATGATATAAGTGTGTTTAAATGCTGAATTTGCTGATTTTCTACAGCATTCTGCAGGTTATGTTAGTTTTAGACACTTTCCAGCACTTAAACTATCACTAGGAAGGCAGTTTTATGATCCTTACTTTCCTACACACTATACTAGTGTAATACTTGGTTTCTGGCTCATTCTGTGTCTCAACACATTGTCTGTCTATGTACTAAACTCTGTCAGCATTTTCCCGGTTTGTTTGATAACTGTGCTAATTGTGTTTCGTGCATCATTTGAGTCAATAAAGTTCCCAGGCAATAATGATACATTATTTGCAAGATATGATGCACATGTATGTGTATGGAAATAATCAGAAAGTAGTTCAAGTCATTAATTGTAATTCAGCACAGTCATTAAGCACTTATCATGATTTAATAGTTGTACGGATACCTGGAATTTTGACAGTTGTCACATTCTCCCCCTGTTAAGAAAATTTCGTCCCGAAATTTTAAGCTTTACTACTAGCAGCAGGGGTGCTGGGGAACCAATGCGGGTATTTAGCTTCCATGCAGTCTTCACGCTCCCAAGTAAACTCTAGGCCTTGACGCGCATTCCATCGAACCTTGACGAGTTTAACACTACTCCTCCAAGTCTTGTTAACCTTCCATTCAGTAACCTCAATAGGTTCTTCGGTTAAGTGGAGTGTGTCGTCAATGTGAACTTCGTCAGCAGGGATAACCACTGTTTCTTGTGTTGGACATTTCTTCAGATTAGATACATGAAATGTATCATGAACTCCATTAAGTTCTGCTGGTAGATCCAGCCTGTATGCTACAGAACCAACCCTTTTCCAGGATTCTGAACCGTCCGATAAATCGTGGGTTTAACTTACCACGCTTCCCAAAGCGTGCCACACCTTTCCAAGGTGAAACTTTCAACAAAACCATATCACCCACTTCAAATTCCAAGGGTTTTCGTCTTTGGTCCGCATAACTCTTCTGGCGATCATGAGCCGCCTTGATGCGCTCTCGGATCTGTATGATCTTATCAGTTATCTCTTGGACCAGTTCGGGACCAACCAGCTGTCTATCACCTTCATCTGCCCAACATAACGGTGATCGACACTTGCGTCCGTAGAGAGCCTCGAACGGTGCAGCTTGAATGCTTTTATGGTAGCTGTTGTTATAGGAGAACTCAACCAAAGGTAGGTGAGTGTCCTAATAGCCATCCAAGTCCATTACGCAAGCATGTAGCATATCTTCAAGCATCTGAATCATTCTCTCACTTTGATTGTCCGTCTGTGGATGAAAAGCTTCTTGAAAGGACTTCCAAATCCTTTACACAAATCTTCCGTCTCTATCTGATATAATTGAGATAGGCACTCCATGCCGTGCGACTATCTCCCTTAGGTACAACTCAGCTAGCTTACCTGTGTTATCCTTCTCTCTAATTGGCAAAAAGTGCGCAGACTTTGTCAAACGGTCCACAATTACCCAAATCGTATCATGACCTCTGGGTGTTTTGGGCAACTTTGTTATGAAATCCATTGAGATCTGTTCCCATTTCCACATGGGTATCTCGAGTTTCTGCAGAAGACTTGAAGGCTTCTGATACCCTTCACTTTGGCACAAGTCAAACACTTCCCAACATAGGTAGCCACATCGCCTTTGAGTCTTGGCCACCAATAATAATCCTTCAATCTTGGTACATCTTGTCCGATCCTGGATGGATCGAGTACCTAGATTTATGAGCTTCATCGAAAATAACGTCTCTAAGACCACCAAAAAGCGGAACCCAAATTCGTCCCATAAAACACAAGGTTCCTTCCTTGTTGGGTACCAACTTTTTCTCCATTCCATGGAGATATTCAGCTTTTAAGTTTTCTTTCTTAAGAGCTTCTCTCTGTGCCGCACGAATACGCAAGGAGAGGTCTATCTGAACAATCATCTCTAAAGCCCTAACCCTTATGGGCTTGATTCTTTCCTTTTGACTCAAGGCATCTGCCACCACATTCGCCTTTCCCGGATGATATTTGATTTCGCAATCATAATCATTTAACAGTTCTATCCATTGTCGCTGTCTCATATTAAGCTCTTTCTGATCGAATATGTGCTGAAGGCTCTTGTGATCTGTAAAGATCGTACAACGAGTACCATATAGATAATGCAGCCAAATCTTCAAAGCAAACACCACTGCGCCTAACTCCAAATCATGTGTGGTGTAGTTCTTCTCATGAACCTTTAATTGGAGTGAAGCATAAGCGATAACCTTCTGTCGCTGCATTAGCACACAACCCAATCCCCATGCTCTTCCTTTTTCCGTGAATAAATCAAAATATCATCGATAAATACAATCACGAATTTATCGATATATGGTTTTGCAACCGCGATTCATCAAGTCCATAAACACTGACGGTGCATTCATCAACTCAAACGGCATCACTAGAAACTCGTAATGTCCATAACGAGTCCTGAAGGCAGTCTTCGGTATACTCTCTTCTTGAATCCACAGCTGGTGATAACCTGATCGAAGATCGATCTTGGAGTAGTAACTTGAACCCTGAAGTTGATCGAATAAATCATCAATCCTCGGTAAAGGATACCGATTCTTGATGGTTAACTTGTTCAGCATTCGGTAGTCAATGCACATACGAAAACTACCGTCCTTCTTCTTGACAAATAGAACTGGAGCTCCCCAAGGCGAGAAGCTTGGTCTAATAAATCCCTTATCCAGAAGCTCCTGAAGCTGCGTCGATAACTGTTGCATCTCAGATGGCGCAAGTCGATAAGGTTCTTTGGCTACAGGCGCGGCGCCTGGAACCAAGTCAATATGGAATTCGACTTGTCGTTGGGGCAGTAATCCTGGTAACTCTTCTGGGAAAACTTCAGGATATTCCCTTACCACAGGGATATCTTCGAGCTTCAGTTCTTCGGCTTCTTTATCAACAACGTGAGCCAAGAAGGCAACACATCCTTTCCGCTAAAACTTTTGGGCCTTCAAACAACTGATAATCCATAGAGGCGTATCATGCTTTTCTCCGTGCATTACAATCGTCTCTCCATTCGCCATCGGGATATGGATAATCTTCTCATGACATACGATCTCAGCGCGGTTACTCGACAACCAATCCATTCCAACCACTACGTCAAAACTTCCCAATTCAACTGGCAGCAGATCAAGCGTAAACTCACGCTCTCCAAGCTCTATCACACAACCTCTAATTACTTCGTTTGCTTCTACTAGCTTACCTTTAGCTAGTTCTATCGAATACGGGATATCTAACTTACTAGCAACTAACCCAAGTATATCCTTAAACTCTAGAGATACGAAGCTATAGTCGGCACCGGTATCAAATAGCACATATGCAAAATGTTGGTTGATAGGGAACGTACCAGTGACTACGTTCGGATCTTGACGAGCTTCCCTAGCTCCAATGTTGAAGACTCTTCCTTGGGCTTGGTTGTTCTTCGGGCAATCCCGCTTGAAATGCCCAACATCACCACAGCTAAAGCAACCTTGTCCGTTTCCAGTACCACCCTGATTGTTGTTGTTGTTTCCTCCGCGGTTTCCACTTCTGGCTTGGTTTTCGTTTCTGTTTCTGTTTCCATTACCTCCCTGGTTATTCCTATTCCCATTATCGTTTCCACCACGGTTAACATTGCCATTTCCATTACCTCTCTGACCACCATTCCCTCGAATGACCATTCTTTCCACAGTTTTCACACTTCCTGAACTTGCACTGGCCGGCATGATGATACTGACATACATTGCATTTGGGCAGAGTGCCGATGTATCCCTTCCCCTTGTTCTCAGCAGTAGTAGCACCAGTAGCACCAGCTTGAGGCTCCGCTGGTGGGTTAGCGTCTCTACGCTTGTTGGCATTGTTGTTTGCATGAGTACCCTTCTTGAAATTCGAGAACTTCCTTTTGTTCTCTCCTGACGACTCGACATGAGTCTCTTTCTTCTTCTGCTTGGAGATGGAAAACTTGCCCAATCTAATCACTTCCTCAGTCAATGCCACGCTCAAGTCAATGGCTTCAGTAATCGTTGGAGGCTTGGAGGTTGTCACCATGCTCAGTATTTGGGGTGCCAATCAACAAATGAAACGTTCAACTCGCTTGAACTCTGGCTCTACCATGTAGGGACAACACTAGACAAATCATGGAATCTCTGCACATACTCAGCGATCTTAGGACCATCCATCTTCAGATTCCAAAACTCGGTTTCCAGCTTCTGAATCTCAGCCCTTGAACAGTACCTCTTACGCATCAGCTCTTTCAACTCGTCCTAAGTCATAGCATACGCTGCAGCCTCACCTAGAGTCTGAACCTGAAGGTTCCACCACGACAGAGCTCCGTCTAGAAATATTCTAAAGATGTAGGTGACTTGGTGCTCCGGCGCACACTTACTCATTCGCAACACAGAATCGGTCTTCTCAGCCCATCTTACAAAAGCTACAGCACCTCTAGTGCCGTCAAAGTTCAGAGCTTACAGTCAAGGAACTGCTTGTAAGTACAGCCTGTACAAGCAACATCATTCACAGAAAGCATTAGCAAACACACATGGATATGTCCAAACGTATTGTAATGTGTCTTAAGTGACTTAAACATTACCGTGAGGTGGGTTATATCCTGAGGTACCTCCGTTGTGTTCGGAGCGTAAGGCCTCGTGTTGTGCGATTGCCTGTGAAATTCGTTCTTGCAATTCTGCCTCGGTTGTGGGCAACTGAGTGTTCCTTCGAGGAGGCATCTTCTAAAAAGAAGATTGTATAGGTCAGGTCTTAATCGTATAATAAATAATATGTATACGTAATAGTGTTTATTATAGAAAGTAAGTATGTAAATCACAATCATAGCACAAACATGTATATTAACAACGTATTTAATGAGAACATGACGATTGAGCTTTCATTAATCATCGACCACAAAGTATTGTTACATGTTTTACAAGAGTATCATATCAAAAGGAACACAGGGTCACACTACCCTTGTCAAATGAGTCTATCAATATACAAAAGTCACATAATCAAAAGGTGGTCTCCAAAAGGCTTCACAAGCTCAGCTCAATAGTGGTGCTCTCATCAAAAGCAATGCTACCTACATAAAACCAAAAACCAACTATGTTGATGGTGGTGGAGGAGGAGGTGGAGGAAAGAAAAGCAAGCTGCGCACATGTGCAAGCTCCTCCTCAAGCTCATAGACATGACACAACAGATAACTGATCTGCTGCTCGACTGTAAGAAATCGAGCATCAAACTCTAGAAATGGAGTAAGTGGAGCAGGTGGATGAGAAAATGGAGATGGTGATGAACGAGGGGGAACAAAAGTGGGCTGACAAAGACATGGTAAAGGACACGGTGTCATCTGAAGCTCCAAAATCCTACGACTCATGATCTCATACTGAAGCTGTAGTGATAAAAGTAACTCATCCCGTGTAAAACCAACAAAGTGTGAGGGATGGTAGGGATCCGAAATCGGCGTAGTATACGGTGGGCACCATCGGAGTGGCTCATCCAGTGGTGAAGAAGTGAAAGGAGCAAAAGGTGCTGACTGGGGAATGTGTGGAAAAGCTGCTGAAACATGAGGGTCATGACTAGGCTGTTGGCCTGAAGTTCCCTCCCCTGGACGGGGTGCGGGTATGTCCTATAAGAAAACGATAGGTAAATCAACACGATAGATATCAGACTCTACAGGGTGAAAAGGAGCAACATCAGCAGGTGCGGGTGCAGGTGGAGGAATAAGGGGCTCAACAACAGGAGGGCCAACGGGTGCAGGAACTAGGTCAGGTATGAGGGGTGCAATGTCTGGTATGCCAAAAGGAATAGGGTCATGGTCAGGTAAAGGCTCAGGATCAGCTAGTGCATCATCAGGCTGATCAACAGGAACAAAATCTAGCTAAAGACCAGGCTCAAGCTCGTGTGGAGGGGATGGTGCAGCTGACATGGCCGTATCATCGTCAGAATCATTGGCATAAAATTGCAATCTAGGGGCCTGCAAGGCTGAAGACATTACAGACTCAAAGGAATCTGAGACAGAGTGCAAACTAGAGTCAGAGGAAATCTCAATAACAGGGATCTCAAGAAGTGGAATAGTAACAACTTCCTCATCTAGCTCTCCATCACCATGGGCATCATCGGGAGGACCATCAACAAACAGATCAAAATCATCATCAACCAGATCATCAAAAGGCCAATCCTCAGGAGGGATGACCACTAAAGGAATGGGAGCGAGGATCGGTGCCACAATATACTCACCATCGGGAAGCCCGATGATAAGATGATCATGGATGGGAATCGGAACAACAAAAGGATCCTCGTCTGGAATACCATCAGCAAGCGGTAAGTCATCTCCAAAATCAGGCAACGCAAACGGCTGAAAGTCATCGTCGTCGTCGTCTGATAGCATATCTGGGTCACTCTCAGTTCTGAGGTAAAGATCTCCGACTCTGGTGCGATCTCGTCATCGGAGACAATAGCCATGGGGTCATCAGTATCGGACAATCCGCTCTCGGATGAAGACATAGTGTCTGTAACAGAACAATCATAACATATGCACATATATTAACCACTATCATTCAACATGCAATCAAAGACAATGTATCATGAAATCATGTATTCTTATAAATCCTTTCCATTCTTCCTAGTCTCCCAGACTCAACCACCTAGTCTCCCAGACTAAACCACCTAGTCTCCCAGCCTAAACCACAAACATAAAGCTTGCTATCGTGTTTCGTTTCTTTCCGTTTGTAAAAATGTTTGTTTCCCTAGATCTGGGCGTTTCGTGTATGCAATGAAAAACATGTTGTAAAAATATTTTCGTGAGAGCCCTAGGGATTGTAGTCTAGACTCGAGAAGGAATCCTAGTTCGCTACAATCAAAGCTGTGATACCAAGCTGTCACACCCTGACTTTTGCGGAAGCGTGATTATGTGTGACTTGCTTAATATCATTGCATTCAATCATAACAACAACTAAATGATAAAACTAAAGATTATCATCCATTAAATAAGTTTAAAAACATAACAACATTGTCTTGAAACATAGACTTCAAGTTCGAATTACAAACCATACGAATTGTTTAGAGTTCCATAAAACCAGGCTTTAGAAGATGTGTCTTGTCCAGGATAACACACACTATCCAAACCTAAGACACCGGATGACATCTTTTATTCTCAACATAACTTGAAACATCCAAACGCCCGCTAGATCCACACTTAATTCTCTGAAATACATGTAGTTTGAAAACATCAACAAAAGTAGAGCGAGTTCATGTGTTTGTTTGTGTGCACGAATAAACCTTTGAAATCAGTGAAAGTATGTATGTATGTTTGTAAACTCCTGGTATGAAAGCAACAAGGAAAACAGATCATTAATGGTTTGTAAGTCCATTAATATGTGTGACGTGTTGCAGGAAGGCTCAAACCTAGAAAATTTGTCTCCGAGAATAAGACATAGTCACCTCATGGGCCAAACCCCGGTCCAGATGGGTGTGGGCTCGCTACACCTAAATAGATCTATCACTCATGTCCCTCGGTCCTACAACGAGGATTAATGGTCTTAAGCGTTATACCCATCACTCACATGATCAAGTAGTACCCTTCCTTAGCTAACCATACCACATATAGTCATTTGTAAACAGTATGTAACATGTACTTCACCCCCGAAGTTATAAAACTGAAAACAGTTAAAAGAAAAGGGGGAACATGAACTCACAGTCTTGCGTTCTTGGCAACCAACGGTAACTCAAAGCTCCTTCGGGTGTAAACGACTACCTACAACGTACTAAGGTTTATTAGAAGGGCGGGTCGTGCCTTGACTTAGTATTGCTTAGTGTCTTTGAGTTACGTTTCTTTGAGTCCTTAATATTATTCCAAATTATATAATTATTTGTTAAAATAATAAATATTTTAACTTAAATTATATTTGTTAAATTTTGGAATAATTGTTAAAACAATATATATTAACTTGATACTTTTCAAGTATTTATACATGTATTTCCTTCCCAAGGATGGGTGTATTTGTATTCGTATCCTTATACTTGTATATTTTTGTCATGTATTGGGGTCGTATTCCGGAGTGTATTTATACGTACGAGAATACGTATTTTCTTGTAATTGTTAAGTATTTTTATACTTAATTTTGTATAAGTTTTTTCGGAATAATATCTCTAGTAAAAATACTTTAATATATATTTCCAAAATATATATTTTAAGAAATATATTACTTAGAAAAATTATTTATAATTTTTCCCTTGGCAAAAATATTTATAAATCTCAAAAATAATATATTTCTAAGTCTAACTTAGAAAATATATATAAATCCATTTTTCTTCCGAGAATAATATATCTTCTAAAAATTTCAAGAAAAATATATATTTTCACTTGCCAAAAATAATATATTTTCTCATTGTCAAAAATATGATATAGTCTTGTAATAATTGTAAAAATCATATTTTTGTTTCCTTGGTGTCCAAAATATTGTTTACCAAAAATATACTTGTGAATAATATTTCCGGAATATTTTGTGAGTTATATTCCTTTGTTCGGTTTCACCAATATTTTGTGTATTCTTTGTATATTTATTCCTTGGAATTTTGGTAATATTTTGGGATTGTAATATTTGGTGTTTTGATGAGTTATATTATTTCAAGTCTAAAAATAATATAACTAATACACATAATATACAAATAATCACACACATGGTGACTTCTAAATATATATTTCCTAAATACATATTTAGTCACTTTTATTTATAAAAACCAACCTCCAATATTTATTATTTTTTTGTAACAAAAATTATGGCAAACTTTATGTGAAAAATCCATGGTTTAAAATACACTTGTAAATATTTGTTTAGAAATATTTTTTTAAGTGTTTAATTTTTAGAAAAATTTTGCAATAGTTTCCCCTAAAAATGGAGGTTTCCATACCTTGAAGGCATATCATTTTCTTTTGTAAATCAACACAATCAACCAATAATCAACAATAAACAATCTATACTTACCAATTTTGCCAAAATCAAGCATAAACTGCCACTTCATGAACTTGAAAATTTACAAAAATTTGTAGTAACTTACTAGTATGTTTAGTAAGCCTAGTTATCCTTCAAAGTGTGGTTGATTCTTTAAAAACTTCATTTTTAATGAAGATAGATCTTTACAACTTGTGATCACATTTTCTAAAAATGTTTCTTCATGAATTTTTCTTGTCACATATGTGATTCTACACCTTATTAACCACCAAAAATGAGGTTTATTTATTTAAGAACCAAGATTAAGTAAAACTTGTATTTTTAACTTGGTTTCTTGAAAAATCATTCTTGAAGTCTTAGATTTACAAGACTTACAACTCACTTTAATCATCATTTTACAAGAAATCAATATATTCTTTTAAGTTCATGTCTTTCATGAGGATGATTTATTAAACTCTAACATGTTCATCATCTCATCTTGCTAGATTATGTTCTTAATCATGATTTAGCAAGATCATATGATGATCTACATCATTTTCATAAGCAAACAACAATCAACAAGTAAATCAACACATAAACAACATGATTTCTTCATGATTTAAGCTTATGTGCAAGTTTCATTCTCTTGATTCTTAGTGTTCTTCAAGTTTACCATCATGTATCATTCTTTAACCACTTATATGAGATGTAAAATGAAAAGATTAGTGTTCTTACCACTATCTCAAGGCTAGGGATGATCAAGAGAAGAAAAGAGGTGGATAAAAGCAAATAGAGAAGGTCCTTGAACTTCCGAAAGCTCCTAGCTTCCTTATGCACCTTCTAACACCCTTGAGTATGCTTGGAATTGATTGAAGTTGATTAAATGATGGTGGTGGTGTTGTTGTTGATTACGGTCGAACCCAAAGAAGGAGAAGAGAGAAAGAAGTGTGTGTTGAATGTGTGAAAGTTATGAGAAGTTATGTGCTTAATGTGTTTACTTATAATCCATTCAAATCATTTCTCCATTGTATAATATGTCATTAAAGAGGAAACAAGATCATATATTAAATTGAAAGAAAATCAAAGAGTAGGGGCCATGTTGGGCCGTCCACTAGGTGGGGGGGGGGGGGTAGGCTAGGATTAACCATATAGTTAGTTATCTAGTTGAAATACAAGTGTATAGTTAGGGATTTAGTTATAAGATATTTATATAGTGTGTTATGATGTTCGAGGACTATAACTAGCTTGGTAATGTTAAAACAGTGCTTCTAGTGAAAATTTAGTGTTTCGGGTAGTTGCCGGTTGTTCGGTTGGTTACCGGTTCGTTAAGGTGCTAAACCATGCAGTTTAGTGTGCTTTATGTACCCTTTTGTGACAGTTTTGATTCCCGACACTTAGGAAAGCATTCAGGACCATTTAACCTTATTTCTGCATGATATAAGTGTGTTTAAATGCTAAATTTGCTGATTTTCTACAGAATTCTGCAGTTTATGTGAGTTTTAGGCACTTTCCGGCACTTAAACTATCCCTAGGAAGGCAGTTTTATGATCCTTACTTTCCTACACACTATACTAGTGTAATACTTGGTTTATGGCTCATTCTGTGTCTCAACACATTGTCTGTCTATGTACTGAACTCCGTCAACCTTTTCCCGGTTTGTCTGATAACTGTGCTAAATGTGTTTCGTGCATCATTTGAGTCAATAAAGTTCACAGGAAATAATGATATATTATTTGCAATATATGATGCACATGTATGTGTATGGCAATAATCAGAAAGCAGTTCAAGTCATTAATTGTAATTCAGCACCGTCAATAAGCACTTATCATGATTTAATAGTTGTACGGATACCTGGAATTTTGACAGTTGTCACAATCGGATAGCCGTCCGATCGGATTGCCATCTGATCGGATTGTCATCCGATCCAAACACCCTTTGACTTTTGAATGTTTTGACCTTTTGGCGTTTTATCATATTTGGTCAGTTTTAGAAATCCACTTAAGCATCTAGGTAGGCACTTAATTTGTCTACCAAGTCCAAGTTAATAACCTTGATTGACCAGAAACGAAAAAACTGACAATTTATTCAAATTTTTCAAACACATTTTCTGAAAATTTTACAAGTGTCAACTTAATGACCTTGTTTTGACATTGAATTATCAAACCTTTCAAGAATAGCTCCCAACCCTGTTGTCTAGTCCAAAAATTCCTGCTCTACTTCATGACTGAGAGTCTGAAGATCAGCTTTCTACCTTGGTTTGTCGAAAAACTAAAGCAGAAATGTAAAATCTTTTTGGGATTTTATGATATTTTAAACTAGAAAACAATGAAATCCTTTTGGGTTTTTATGCTAAACTAAAAGTGAAATGCAGTAAAAGTAAACTATTTACAAACATATTTTTGGTGAGCGTGTTAGAGGATCATATCAGCTACCGACAAGTTAAAAGTACCGTTGAGCTAGATTACACACTAAGTATTAAACAATTCACTTAGATTACCGATATACTAATCCTTTTAAATTTTCACACAAATTTCAACTTATTTAGGATACGAATTAGTGTTTTAAGAACTTAACTTATACGCGTGTCCCACCTCAGAAAATACTCTCGTATACAGACTTCTATATTCAGTCTTACAGGTGAACGTACAATAATGATATCTGTAATGGGTAGTGCGAGGCCATGAGAGCTCAGGTTAGAACTTCTGTTCAGAAAGAGAGATGATGGCTTGACTTTCGGTGTGTCCCTCTTGGGGATCTTTTCTTCAACAGCACATGATTAGCATTTTGCAATGTTCATCATTTTTTATGCTGAGGGGAGGCTTTAAAGATTAAAGCAGTGAAGAGTATTATACGAGGACTAGGCTATTGCTTCCACAAAGTCAGAAGTCCTGGTATAATACCCCAGATATCATCACGCACATAGACCTAGTATGTCAGAAATAGAAAGTCTTTCAACCAAGATTTTAGGGGTTACCTATATATCTGAGAGATGTTCCCCACGAAATAAGCAAGCAATGATTTTTAGGTTTATATCCCGAACAAATCTACTAAATGAGTAAAAACCTATCGGCATATCATCAGCGAGACTGTTTAACGCTTTTTGAAATTTACATATCTTTAGCATACTGTAACTGTCTAGCTGATGTACTATCATTTCCTCTTTTTACACAAACTCCTTTTTGGTTTTCTATTGTTTTTTGGATTTTGAAAAATATCTCATGTTTTTGGATTTATGCATTTTTTATTGTTTTTGTATTTTATGAAAATATATCTATCTCTAGGGGTGAGCAGAAAACCGAAATAACCGAACCGTAACCGAAATAACCGAAAAATCCGGACCGAAAAAACCGAACCGAAACAAAAACTGACGGTTCGGTTTTCGGATTTTTAATAACCGAAAATTTCGGTTCGGTTATCGGATAATCATTTTCAATAACCGGAAATAACCGAACCGAACCGATAAGTTTAAATAGTATACCAAATCTATATATTTTTATATTTAAGTTGTTCAAGTGTTTACCGTGCTATTAAGAATTATTAATTTTATTCTTGTTTGTTAAATTTTTATAATAAGAACATTAAAATGTTTATTTATCATTAAAATTATCCATTGTTTACAAGAACTAACAAAGTTTAATATAAAAATTAAATGGTATTCATAGTATTATAAAAGAAACGTCTTAACAAAAACATTGGAAAAACATTAAAATAGATTAGAAAGTTAGGTTTATGTGAATAATATTAATTTAAAAGACTAAATATATTAACAAGATTCTTAAACTTTGAATTATACTTTTAAGTTTTGAATCTTACATAATTTGTTTCAAAAACCGAAAAAACCGAAAAACCGAAAAACCGAACCGTTGCTAAAACCGAAATAACCGAAACCGGAAAAAACCGAAACCGAACGGTTTTTAAAAACCAAAAACCGAACCAAACCATGCACACCCCTATCTATTCCCCCTAAATACCAAAACAACTAAAAATACGACAAACCAGTGCAGTCGGCTTCTCAACATCATCTGCAATGGTTTTCTCATCAACGCCAAGTAACTCCTTCGCATCCGACAACAGCTTCATACCGTTCCATTTTAAAAGATATTGAAAACGTGATTTATCAAAAGCTTTTGTATGTAAGTCTGCCTTTTGTTCGTCGGTGTGGATTTTGTCAATTCGTATCATCTTTTTCTCGAAACAGTCTCGGATGAAGTGATGACGAATTTCTATATGTTTGGTTTTAGAGTGATGTACCGGATTTTTCGTTATGTTGATTGCTGCCTCATTATCAACAAAAATAGGAGAAGTAAGAAATTGCAAACCTTAATCGCGCATCTGTTGCTAAATCCACAGGATCTGAAAGCAGCAGCTGCTGGCAGATACGTACTCTGCTTCACATGTTGATAGAGCAACAGAGATTTGCTTCTTACATTGCCACGTGACCAATCGGGGTCCAAAAAATTGGCATCCTGCAGTTGTTGATTTTTCTTTAACTTTGCAGCAACCGAAGTCAGAATCTGAGTATCCTTCGAGCGTGAAGTTACCATCTTTAGGATACCACAATCCCAGGCTTGGGGTTCCTCTCAGGTAGCATAGGATCCTCTTGATGATTGACATGTGCGAGGCTTTAGGACTCGACTGATATCGAGCCGCGAGGCAGGTTGGGTACATTATATCAGGCCTTGATGCTGTCAAGTACATTAGCGAACCAATCATGGAGCGGTATAACATCTCGTCGACCTTCTCTCTGGTGAGATCAGGGTTGATACCATGATTCGTTGCTAATGGGGTGGATATTGGAGCAGTCCCGGACATCCCAAATTTCCCTAGAACGTCATGAACGTACTTCGTCTGATGTATGAAAGCTCCCTCAGGCATCTAATCGACCTGGAGCCATAGGAAGAACTTCATCTCACCCATTGACGACATCTCGAACTTCTGCTTCATCACTTGTTCAAAATCTTTGCAGAGTTCTTCGTTTGTTGACCTGAAAATAATGTCATCAACATATATCTGGACGATCAGTAGATGACCAGCGACTTCCTTTGTGAACAGAGTGGCGTCTACCTTGCCTCGGATAAAGCCGTTGGTAAGCAAATGTTGAGAGAGCGTCTCGTACCAGGCTCTCGGAGCCTGATGCAAGCCATACAGTGCTTTGTACAAGAGGTAGACCTTGTCTTTGTGAATTGGGCCGGTGAAGCCTGGTGGCTGACCGACGTAGACCTCCTCTTTCACTTTTTCGTATAGGAATGCCGACTTGACATCTAGCTGGTATACTTTAAAACCTTTCCATGAAGCAAACGCAAGGAATATTCTGATGGCCTCAAGACGAGCAACTGGAGCGTAAACCTCTGTGAAGTCTATCCCCTCTTCCTGACTAAAGCTCTGGACCATGAGTCGAGCTTTGTTTCTGACAATAACTCCTCGGTCGTCTCTTTTGCACTTAAACACCCATTTGGTGTTTATCTTCCTGTGTCCGTCAGGTAGGTACACAATCTTCCATACACCAAGTTTCTTGAATTGGCCCAGCTCCTCCTGCATTGCATTGACCCATGAATCTTTTGTCAATGCTTCCTTGTATGTTCGCGGTTCGATCTACGAAATGAAACAACTGAGTGAGAATTCAGTTTGTAATGGAGCAATTTTAGTTTAAAAGCAAGTAAGGCCATGGTCAATCTGGCTTCTCGTGCGGACTCCTAACTGCAGCTCTCCTATTATCAACTCCTCGGGGTGGTATGAAAGAGTCCTCGGCATAACTTCACCAGGAACATCCACCTCGCCTTACAAATTAGTGACATTTTGGTCCGCAACTTGTTCGTTGTCAAGAACTGTCTGATCTAAAGATTGGATTTGCTCCCCCTCAGATTCTGAATCACCACGATCAAAAGTGGGAATATCATCAGATTCTGAATTATCATCATTGACTACCGTCTGATTTTCAGGAGCAGGCTCGCGTTCCGAAGTAGTTGGAGTTTGCTGAACTTCATCATTCTCTCCAGTGTTACTGGGACCAGCTTCATCATCATTGGAAGTTTGTTGTTGATGTTTAGAAGACCTTTCTGGAAATCTTCCCTGAGATGCTTCATATTCTCGTAAAATATCCAAATCATCAAAGAACTCTGGCTCTTCTTCTAGCTCAAATGAATCCCATAAGGCATTGTAGTTGAATCGCCATGAGTCTGCGGGCTTCTGTGGAGGCAAAGTATAGCTTTGACATTCAATATGATGTGCTTCGATGATCCTTTTGAGACTTGGAACAAAGACGCGTCTTAGTGGACTGGAATACCCCACGAAGAAACCTTCTATGCTCTTTGAACCAAATTTGCCATCGGGATCTAGAAAAGTGTAGGAAGACCTGAACGGCTCTAGATATTCAAGATTTGTCTTGCGGTTGTTGATAAACTCGAAACATGTTTTGTTGTGCTTCTTCACAGTAAGTACCCTGTTGAGTGTATAGCAAGCGACTGATACTGCTTCTGCCCAGAAATTAATTGGTAACTTAGAATCAGCTAGCATCGTTCTCGCTATTTCGATCAGCGTTCTGTTCTTTCTTTCTACGACTCCATTCTGTTGTCGAGTATATGGTGCGCTGAACTCTTGCAATATACCTCGTCGATCACAGAATTCCTCCATTATGTTGTTCTTGAATTCCGTACCATTGTCGCTTCGTAATCTGCGTATGCGGGCTCGGTACAGATTCTCTATCTTCATGAATAACCTCAGCAAACTCTCAAATGTTTCATCTTTCGACTTCAGGAACGTCACCCATGAGAATCTCGAATAGTCGTCAGTGACTACTAGGCAATACCGATCACCGGTAATGCTCTTGACATTCACAGGACCGAAGAGATCCATGTGAAGTCTCTCTAGTGGCTTCGAGACAGAGTTCATCTTTTTACCTTGATGGGATTTCTTCCATTGCTTTCCCTTTATACAACTGATACACTCCCCCTCCAGATGAAAACTCTTCAAGTGAACACCTTTTACTAAATCATTATGCACCAGGTAGTTCATCTTGCGTAGGTGAATGTGGCCCATCTTTTGGTGCCACAGCTCTGACTCCTTTTCAGTAGCTCTTGATACGAAGCACTATGGTTGACCCGTGGTAGTCGTAGCAACACTCATATCAAACACATACAGATCATTAACCCTTGGTGCTCGCATGATGATCCACTCCTCGGGGATGACAAACCCCAGCTTCAGGATCAGACATTCCTTATCAGTGAAATGAGTTGAATACATTCTGTCACAGATTTGAGAAATGCTGAGTAAGTTGTTCTCTAGCTCTGCTATCTAGTTGACTCTTTCAAAGGTGATTACACCATTTGATAATGTCCCTTCCCCAATAATACGTCCTCCTTGATTTCCTGCAAAACCGACGTATCCACCGTTGAACCCTCTAACATCGTATAACAGGGCCTTTCTCCCTGTCATGTGCCAGGATGCTCCACTATCCATAATCCACCTTGAGATAGATCTCAGGAGCTCCTGCACATTTCACAAATACTTAGTTAGATTTTGAAGCAACCCAAGCCTCCTTCGACTCGGGTAGCTTGATGTGGGTTGTTGTGCTGTACAATGGTGGGAAATTTTTGTCATTCATTTTAAGACTTTCTTCAGATCCAACCTCAACCTCTTTATACAAAAAGAATTTGTTTTTCGGAGGTTGACCAGATGGTTGGTCTTTCTTTGGAACATACTTCTTCTTTGGTGAAGTCGAAGTTTGTTTCTCAAGTTTTTCGTATAAATTCAAAGGTACATCCATCTTAACCGGTTTGGTTGAAGATGGTTGTTTTGCATCAACAGAAACCTTTGATTTTGTCTCAACTGATGTCTATGATTCAGATTTTGGCTTCCATGTCTGTTGAGAAGATGCAAACCGTTTGTAAAAATGATCAGTTTTCTTTACCGGCTGTTTTACGGTTTCAGTTTTGACTTTGATGTTTTCATTTTTCAAAATCTTATTCTCAATAAACATTGGCGCTTTGCCTTTGACATCATTCTTCTTTCTCGGATTCTCAACAACCACAGACTTAGGTTTTGAGTTGGTACTTTCGTGCAATGTGTCCAACTTCGTTGCATTTGAAGCACGTGCGGGTGTCAACTTCCCGACTTTTCCCTTCAGTCTGAGGCTGTGAGGCCTTCTTTGTAAAAAAATTCTTCGTTTGTTTTCGAAAAAATTTCCGATTCTTGCTCGAAAATTGAACTTGAGCTTTTAACAAACACTTTCTTTTCGATAAACTTTTTGTTTTGAAAGTTCCTATTTTGATTGTTCTTACCACCCTGATAACCACCCGACCATCTGTTTTGGTTGTTATTGTTAAAACGTGGTGGCACAACAGGTTTCTTATAGTAAGATTTATCTTTTTCAAAGTTCAAAAATCCTTTTGGAACTCTTTAACCCTTCAATTTCAGAAACATCAATTTCAATCAGTTAGAAAACTTTCTTCAACTTGTCAACATTTACATTCTCAATTGGAAACTCAAAGTCCGAGTACAACTTATCAGAACCAGACATCTTGTACATGACAAGAGTAGGTTCGTCACTTGAGTTGTTCTAGGATTTTGATTTCGGAATGTAGTTGTTCAGAAAATATTCTTCATCTTCAGTCGAATCACTGTCTGATTTTAATACATTCTGAACCACATTTTTTACGAATTCAGACTGAACATTATCTTCATCAGATGATGAAGTGAATGTGACATCGATTGTTTCTGGAAGTTTTTCAGCATCTGTTTTCTGATTTGTTTCAACTTCATTAGCCAAACCAGACTGTTTCTTTGAAAAATTGTTTAGCACAGGCGGTGGAACTTGATGATAGCCCACCCCTGTTCCATCCGAGTAGACATCCTCACCAGCTTTGTTCTTCCCGATTGGTTTGGGAACGATGTGTTGAAGAACAAAGCTAACTGAGTTGTAATTGGTCAGTTTCAGATTGATTCTTTCATTTTCAATCTTAGCTTCTTGAAATTAAAGGGCTAAATTGCACTTTTCGTCCTTTATGTTTCAGGGTTTTTGCAGGCGCTGTCCTTTAAGTTTAAAAATTACACTCTATGTCCTTTATGTTTGCAACCTATAACAGGCGGTGTCCTTTAAGTTTGCAACCTATAGCAGGCGGTGTCCTTTCTCATAAACCCAGAAAGGACACCGCCTTTTATAGGTTGCAAACATAAAGGACATAGAGTGTAATTTTTAAACTTAAAGGACAGCTCCTGCAAAAACCCTGAAACATAAAGGACGAAAAGTGCAATTTAGCCAAATTAAAGCTTAAGACTTGCGATCTCATCCAATTACTGGTTGATTTGTTTTTCCTTTGCCTGAAGAACTCTAGACAAATGAACATTTTCTTTGTAATTTTTACCGTTTCGCTCGTCAGAATCTTTGACCGTTCTTTTCAATTTTTCATAATTTTCTGAAATGGTTTTGTTTTCAAGAGTTAATTTTTCATTCTCTTTCTTAAAACGTTCCACATCACTTTTATCTTTTTCAATCTTTTCTGTTAATTCTTTTATTCTCTCATTTGAAGCCTTAAGCAGTTTATCTCGTTTTAAAATTTGTTTTTCAAGCATTTCAACTTTTTCAACCAGATCTTGGGTCTTTTTGATTGTGAGATACGCATGTGTGCTGCAGACTTTGCACTCTTTCGTGCAATTTCTGCAAACTCTTTCTATGTTACCACCATCAGTCTTACCTGTTTCATTGTTTGAACCACTACTACTGACCTTGCTTGTTGACTCAGACGCAGATTTGGAATCTACCTCGATTTCCTTTGCCATAAGAACTTTGTCGGCCATTTTCGTCAGGTTTTCTACCGTCATTTCCTTTTGTAGTGTCAATGATCCCTTCATCTACCTTCTTTGAATTTAGCTTTTCTTCTTCGGCTTTCTTTGCAGCATCGATCTCCCTCTGTTCTTCATATGCCGCTATTGATTTTATAAGAGTTTCAACTTCGACTGACGATGGTTCTACAATCATGTTGCCTTTCAGATCTAAGTAGCATTCACGATCCGGATCCCATCTTCTTGCTCTTTTGGATTCTTTCCAAGCTGCGTAGATCTTATCCTTCATATGCAATGCCAGCATCTTTCTACAGTTGTATACTCTCTCTTCTGATGTTTGTTCTGTTTGTTGATGAATTTGTGCCATAAATGCAAAACCAACGGCATCATCTTCCGGCAAGAACTCACTCCAATTGAAACCATCATCATCCTGAATCACAGCTAAAGCTCTCGACTTTTCTTTAGGAGTCTCCTTGATTTGTTTCATTCTTGGCGGCTCCTCACGATTTCGATGATAAATCGCCTTTTTATAGTAATCACCGGGAAACGGATTTTCTGTTTCATTGGCCACCGAGTTTCTACATTCACGCTTAAAGTGCCCTTTCTGTTTATACTTGAAGCAGGTCACTTTGAATTTGTTAAAACCCAGTTTTGTTCAAGGACCTCCAATGGAATTTCTTCCTGTGATCTCCATGAACCTTTGCGCTCTTCGAACTACGCTCGCCATACACCATTGTATATCGATCAAATCTATCTCTTCAGGATCTATCTGGTCATAGTCCTCTTTAGTAAGATTTGTATTTCCGATTTTTCCGGCTACCAGACTTTCATATGAATCTAAGATCGAAGCAAGGAACACCATTTTGTTTCGCTGTCTTCTCATTAAAGTTTTGAGCGTTGTTCAGGTTCACAGTGATATTGCATTGAAAAACATTTTTGGGAACATTTTGTTGTTGCTGATTCCCTGGAACAGACGAAGAAACCACTATGATAACCACTGCTGGGTGATGAACTACTGCTTTTCTTTTCTTGAGTCACCGTGTTCGAGCTTTCAGCAGTAAATGCGGTTCTTGGTGATGTGGTTTTTGGAATCATGCTACCCCTGTAGTAGAGATCAACAATCTGTTGATATGGGGTGCTGTTCACTTTGTTCATTTTCTTGATTCCAATTCATGACTTTCAAATCTTTCGATCAACCAATCAACTGTTATTTCTGCCATTGGTTTGGTATTCTTCAGCACCAAACCATAGTATTGCCAATCTCTCTCGTCTGGCAGAGATTCAAATAACTTTTCAACCATCTCATCTTCGGCTATTGTGATCCCATATCTCACTAGTTCTACCTTCAGATGGCAGAACCGTTCAATCATCTGTTGGACTCTTTCATTTTTCATATATGCAAATAAGTCAAACTTCTTTTTCAACAGTCGTTTCTAGTTTTTCACAATCTCTTCTCCCCCAATACACTTCTTTTCCAGTTTGGTCCGTAAATCCTTTGAATTGGTGTAGTCAATCAGGGAAATAATATCGTCTCGAACTTATTGATGAAGCAATGCTATACACTTTTGTTCAGCAATAAACATCTCCTGTTCATTGTCAGCCATGTTTCCATAATCTCATCTTCCAATATCATACCCATTCTTCATGCACCTCCAACTCTGGTAAGCAAAAGCCTTCAACCATCCATCAAACCTGTCAGACCATCGGTTGTAATCTTCAATTGCCATCAACTTCGGTGGCTTGTTATATGTACCGTAGGCGTTATCAACACTGAGTGTGTCAGCAATTGCCTTTGAAGCATTTTTCTGGTTTGTGTTGGTGTTGGTGTTTGTAGATGCATCTCCGGTGTTGTATGTAAAAACATCGCTAAACGGGTTTAAGAACACGTCTCCCATCTTGAAAATCACCTGAAAAAGTCAAACACTTAGAAAAATTTCACAACTTTCAAAAACTTGAAACTATTGCACTTGGATCGAATGGTGATCTGATCGAATGACGATTCGATCACATGACACAAATAAGCAATGAACCAAGTAATAAGTTTTGGATAGCACAAGTGTCGGATGACAAGTGTCGAATGGCTATCCGATCGGTTGGTGATCCGATCGGATGGTCGTTCAATTGAAAGAACACTTGAACCTTTAAAACTCTTAAACCACAAATTCTATCCGATCGGATGTCAATCCGATTGAATGAGATGTGACATCAGCAAGTGAATCAAGAATAATCTAGTCCAATCCGATCGGATTGCAATCCGTTCGGATGAATGACGTCATCTTGTGCGAAGAACTCGACATAGTTTTTGCTTGATTTGATGATGTTTTAATCCGAATTTTTCAATGAAACTTTGTAGGATTGTTCTATGTTGAATTCTGATCCGACTGATATCAAATTTACTCAATTTTGTCTGTAAAATCTTGCTTAATTTTGAGTTTTTCTGGTTTTAAGGTGTGAAAATGTAAAAACTGCAAGAAATGTAGGAGATGATGAAGAAATTGTCAAAATCTCCTGTGAGATTTGACTGAAATCTGCAGAAAAAGGATGAAATCTCAGTGAAATGTTGTTGCAATCTCCGATCCATCTTTCTGTTGCTCTGATACCACTTGTTAGGCCATGCGAAGGATCCGTTCTAGCTGTAGAACGTAGCGGAATCGATTAGTGGCGAGGTGCGGAATCCCTCGACACCGTCTGAGAATCACACACAACAATCTCAACGCTTAACATGTCTGATTTCATTGATAGAGTATGAAAGTACAAAAGTTCGAGATGAAAGTCAGACAGACAGAGCTTCGCTTCCTGTTATCAGCCAAAAGTTCTATATAACTTGCACTAACCTACTATTTATAGGCAATCAGGGAAGGAGAAGTGTCACCCGTTCGGATGACATTTGCCGTCTGACGGATTTCACTTTGACAATTACGCGCCGTTCCCTGATTTGTCTAGACACACAAATACATACATATACAAAAACACACAAACAGGACAAAGTACATAAGACTCGATGCAGACGGAAGCTACAGACATATGCACTATCAACAAAAATCATAAAAATAAATTTGCAAGCTTCATAATAATGACACACCTTTAAAATTCACTCAAGTCCATTCGCAAACCACATACTCTTCGTGGTTCGACCCCTTACTACCACTAACTATTTGTTAAGGGTAATTTGGGCATATAAATATTATCTTTGACCGGAGCCCGACAATCCAATCAATGGGCCCTGCCCATTCGGACAAACGTGTTGTTCTTGATGAAGATTCATGTTTGACCCGTTAATCGGTCCATCTCTTCGGTGAAAATCAGTGTTCGAGCCGGCTTTCGACTATGAAAATAGTCGAGAGTCTGATGGAGTCCCGATTCCACCATTATTGTGTAAAAAACAAAAAGAAATTTCATAAATAAGTTGAAAAGTGTGAAAATCCATTATATCTTGAACCAATCTCGATTAAATGATGCTCTACAACAGTTTGCCCAAGTAAAACGAGTGGAAACCACCTTCTAGAGGTCCAAAATTAGTGATTTCGAGAAATAGTTAAAGAGTGTGTCATTTTGATGAAGAAGATGGAGTAGAAGTGGAATAGAGTGAAGTTTGAAGAAGATTTGAGAGAAAAAGCTTACAAAATGGCCTTGAATCGCGTCTGAGACTTGGGAGTGTCAAAGCGTTGAAATGAGAGTGTACGGTGGGTATTTATAGAGAAGGGAGAGGGGTTAAGTCGGTGCGCGAGTGGCAGTGTCCAGATGGCTCCATCCGGACGGATGGGCCCCATCCGGGCAGATGGGCCCCATCCGGGCGGATGGCGCATTCGGACGGTTAAGTTATGTTTGGTTAGTTTCCCACTTTGGTTCGTTTGTTAGGTGTTGCGTTGCATTTTGTTGTGACAAATCGAGTTGTGCGAGTAGCGTTGAGTTTGCGTTGCGATAGCGTTTGCGAGTATCATCCAAAACATATAAAGCACACACAAGTAAGCACATAAGATCACACAGCATAACATTACTTCTACAATTTAGCAGCGTTTCCCATTTGCGAGTTAGCATGTTAAGCGTGTACGGGGGCGTATGATAACCAAACAAACAAACACGGCAATTTAAATAGCATAATTCTCTATAGTTCGTTTTGCGTAAGCGTTCGTGAATATAAAGCGTTTAAATGTATAGCGGTGCGATGTTTTGAAAATGTATTTAGTTTAACACAACCCTTTATTTATATCGAATCTCGGAATATAGGATGATTACAATCGAAGCGAAAACAGACAGGTAACAATCCGAAGAGTCGGGTTGTTATAGCCTCCTCTACTTTAGGAAATTTCGTCCCAAAAATAAGGAGGAGGTGTAACAAAGAGCTGCGGATATTAAGCCTTCATATCACTTTCAAGTTCCCAAGTGAACTCGGCGCCGCGTTTGCCTTCCCAGCGAACCTTCACTATGGGAATGCGTGAGCGCCGAAGTTTCTTGGTCTCTCGTTCCATGATTTCTACAGGCTTTTCCACAAAGTGTAGGGTCTCGTTTACTTATAAGTCTTCGATATGTACGTGGAGATTCTCTTCAGCTAGGCATTTCTTGAGGTTCGAGACGTGGAAAGTCGGATGTACGTTGCTGAGTTCCTCCGGTAATTCGAGTCGATAGGCCACTTTACCAATTCTTTCCAGAATCCTAAAGGGACCCACGTGCCAAGGCGCTAGCTTTCCTTTCTTGCCGAATCGGATCACTCCCTTCCAAGGTGAAACCTTTAGGAGTACGTGATCACCATCTTCAAACTCAAGGGGCTTGCGGCGTTTATCGGCGTAGCTCTTTTGACGACTCTGAGCTTTCAAGAGATTGTCTCTTATTTGGTGGATCTTGTCTGTCGTTTCTTGTAGTAGCTCGGGACCGGTGATTTGTGCGTCTCCAATCTCGTGCCATACAATAGGCGATCGACATTTTCTACCATATAATGCCTCAAAGGGTGCCACTTGAATACTAGCGTGATAACTGTTATTGTACGAGAATTCCTAAAGGTAAATGTGAATCCCCATTACCACCAAAATCTATAATGCACGAACGAAGCACGTCTTCAAGGGTGCGGATCGTGTCTTCAGTCTGACCATCGGTCTTGGGATGCAATGCGGTACTGAGATTAAGAGTAGTACCGAGAGCGGATTGAAATGTCTCTGATGTGTGCAAAATGCAACATATAAATTACATCAAATAAGGCATAAAACTAACCCTTTTTAGTACTAATGTTGGAAAAGCGTGTTTCTTTCTTCCTTTTGAATTTTCAGGACCAAACGAGCTTAAACGAATAAAAGGAGCAAATAAGCACCCAAAACCAACATAAATACAAAAAGAAGGAATAAACGTGACATGCTCGACCCCTCGGCAGCATCCCCAAAGCAAAAACAAGGAAACAGAAGACTGACCATGGGGTCGTGCCCAGGTGAACACGGGGCGTGGTGAGACACCTGCACAAAAGATAAACCTGTAGAAGTTTCCATACCCACCACGGGGGAATGCCCAACTCAGCACAGGGCGTGGTCAACGCAAAGATACGCAGAATCTTGATAGTACAGATAAGAGTTGACCACGGGGCCGTGCCCAGGAGACACGGGGTCGTGCGGGGCCCCCTGATGACATTTGCAATTAATGAAGGAAGAGAAAAGGCTAGCCACGGGGCATGCCCGCTAGGCACGGGGCCGTGGCCAGAGATCTGTGCAGGCTATAAATATGGGTGCTTGGTTCACTTGAAAGGCATCCCTTGGCAAACCACTACTCTCCCACTTTGCCACCACTCCACCACCACTACAACACCAACACCCACCACCATCATCCATCATCCATCTTTAGAGTGTGTAGTAGTCTCGGGATCCAAGATTGATTGTAAGGGTGCTTGCCAATCAAAGGCCATGTTTGGTTAAGCCTCTTACATCACTTGGTTAAGACAAATCTTTTATGTATTACTTTTGATTTTTAATCTTTCGGCACTTTTTATTTAGGTTTGTATTAATGACTTTAATAACTAGTTTCTTATGTTGAAGGTGAATTTTCTTTATCATTTTTCTGTGGTGTCTTGAGGTTACTTTACTGTCTATATAAAGTAAAAGATTGCATCATTCATGTCTTTACGGTCTATATAATGGCATGTTGACTACCTGGTCAGGGGTTAGAGGAATGGTTTGGAAAGGTTCTTGTCTTGTTCAGTGTATAGATCCGGCAAGGACCTGGTTCAAGCTTACTAGGACCTCCTTCAATACCCACTGGTATTGGATGGCGGGGGTGGAATAGCCTAAACCCCTCATATCTAAACTACTATTAATACTTTAAACCGGCTTCTTGGGATTGTATCTTTGCTGACTCAAACCACTTAGCCGAGGGTAACATCACTTTCAAAAGAGGGGCCTACCACTTTTCGCATTAATGACTAACTTAATTATCTTTCCATATTCCAACCCTTTGGGATTGTATCCCTGCTGACTCAAACCACTGGGTTGAGGGTAACGTCACCTTCAAAAGAGGGGCCTACTACTATAACTAAGACAATCTCTTAAAGAGTCTGAAAGTGCGAAAATCATGAAAGGATACATTAAAGACGAGTCGGATCCAAGTGATTCTATCTTGTCTATCTGTTTTTATTTTATTTATCTTTTTATTTTTAGTTTTTACTTTCATGTTTCAAAACTTTTCTCAAAAATTTAGATCGATTAGACGTTGAGGATAAACCGGTACAAAAAGCTCTTATGTCCTTGGAAGACCTAGGTATCTTACCAACGCTATACTACGCTCACGACGGGTGGGTGCACTTACCCAAGTGTGTGTTTAGTGTTAGTAGAATATCATGTTTTATAAATTTAAAACTTAACTAATGTGTAAAATGGGCTTAAAATATCAATAAAAATATATCGCGCTTTGCACACACCAAGTTTTTTGCACCGCTACCGTGGACACAAGGATTTTAAGAAAGTTTAAAATCAACGGCCTAATTATTTTTACTTATTTTTCTATATTTTTAGAATTTTTCTAAATTTTTCAGTTACTACAGAGTTTAGCACGGGCCGTGCTCAGCCAGACACGGGGCCATGCCCATCTTTGTTACTGGCAATCCTGTTTTAAAGTCAGACAGTAGCTGACCACGGGGCCGTGCCCGCCTGACACGCCCCCGTGTCCACCCCCAGTTGCTGAAAATAGAACCGTAAGATCCCGACGGTTGGTAATTTCTGACAAAAATATGAGTGATATTGATTATTTTTA
This sequence comes from Helianthus tuberosus, assembly GCA_030545235.1. NCBI lineage: Eukaryota > Viridiplantae > Streptophyta > Magnoliopsida > Asterales > Asteraceae > Helianthus > Helianthus tuberosus. The sequence continues at coordinate 174,170,817 of CM060351.1, forward strand.
CTTTCGCTCCTCTTACGGTGAGTGGTGTCAAATATGTGGTGGATTCCATAAAGATTTAGAATGTTTCTTTCTAAATTGCCATCCCTAGTATTTAGACCAATCGTTTTCCTGTAATAACCTTAAGATCAGCGAAAGTAATAACGATCACTATTTCTCGCCCGAATGCCCTCAACCATCTTTTTCAGACGACATAACCTCCGAAGAATTATGACGACTTGAAGAAATAATTCTCCTAAAATTAAAAGAATTAGAGCTTGAGATGAAAACAAGTTACTCGTCACAAGACAACAATCAAGGAGAATTCTTTGGGGCACATTCGGATTCTACCAACATCGACGATACCGAAAGCACCTCAACCTCTTGTGAAAACATGAGCGATAGTCGTCCCTGTGTCGATTGTGCCATGAAGGACTCTCCATCGGTCCCCGCCGATGTGCTCATAGACCTGAGCGATTCGACATATACCTTCTTTAACAAGAGCCCGGATAAGGGGAATAAAGGTTGGTTTCGCCCACCAGTATTAGTTTAGGTTTTACCCTTTCCGATAACCTCTTACGTTCTTGTTTAAATCAAGAGCAATTAAGGTACCTTAGGCACTTCGGTGTTGTTCCCTCCAATAAGGAACCACCCGATCCGAATAAAAACCTAAAAATAAGACGCCACTTCATAAATACTATAGCCACGGGGTCGTGTCCAGGTCAACACGCCCCGTGCCCACCTCAATTTTGACCACGGGGTCGTGTCCATGCCAACACGCCCCGTGCTCATAATACGGACAAAATGTGTCAGAATCATGTCTGACCACGGGGCCGTGTCCAGCTGACACAGGGCCGTGGTCAGCGTGTTGTCGTTTTCTATAAAGTCAGCATGATTCTTGCACATTTGGACCCATTCCAAAAACCAAGATTTTCTAGGATCTTCACACATACCTTAAAAGGTATATTCCAACGAAGGTTTCTCAACAACCATCTTGTCTTTGCCACTTTTGTCACCTACCTTCTTCTCCAAAACTCTTCCAACCTCCATTAAAGCTTGAAACATTCATAACTTCAACCTTTATTATAGTATTTGCAAGGTTTTTAACCAAGGAATCTTATTAAAAATAAGTTTTACAAACCGTTTTAAGTTATTTATGTTCAGCAATGTTTCAAAATAAAAAAAATAATTTAAAACAATGAAGTTCCTTGGTTCAAAAACCTACAGAGGTGTGACCACAGGGTCGTGCTCAGCGGGCACGGGACCGTGGCCGGAGTAACAGTTTCATAATTTTTGAAATTTTTTGTCTTGTTTTCTTAGCATGTCGAGCCAAACCATTGGAACATCTTCAGCTCACTCGAGAAACAATCGAAGGGGGAGAAGACCATCAATGGAAGCCTCCTTGGTCAACTTTGTGTATGCCTTGCGAGAAGCCATTGATGAAATGACATCCATGGAAGAAGCCCTCATTGACCGTATTAATCATTTGACGGTGGGATTAGAGAGTTGCCTCCAAGAAGTTAACCTTTTGCACCAAAGGTTGAATATTTTTGCAACGCCTCCCATGGTGCCAGTCGTCACGCAAGGAGGTTCGATTGTCATGCCGGAAATCATTATCCCACCCGGATGGGAAGTCCTTCCTCCGGAACCTCCTCTAGCCGTATCAAACGAAGTTTCGGTAGCCGTTGCACCTCCTCCACAAGATATTGTGGGAAATTAGCCCGCCTTCTTTCTCCCTAGGGAGATTGAGGAATGGCTCAATGACATTTGAAGGACATCCTCCGGTCTCGAGTTCTAAAAACCCTTAGACACCGAAAAATCATTTCTGGGGGTTTTATCATCCTTATCATGTAAAACATCTAGTGTAGAACTCCGTCGTGATTTAGATTTCCTGCATTTTATGACCTATCTATCTTAGGACCTTTGTAGTTTTTCATTTTTAGGATTTTTATGATTAAGTTTTAGGAACTATGTATCTTGCACTCTTAATGATGGATGGTTTGAATTATTTTGTGGTGTTTGGATGATGTTATAATGGTTTATCAAACAAGAAAAGGTGGAAATTGCCAAAGGAACGTTAAAACCACACCCCATGTGACGGGTGGTCCGTAGGACAACCCTTAAAAGGTTTAAGTTTACACACATTCCACGCTTAATTGGTTAATTATTGGAACTTGGTAACTACGGTGCATTTGTACTTGCAGGTGATTAAAAGGATAAAATAGTGGATTTATGATGATTGGGTGGGAGCTGATGATGGCGGAAACAAGTTTGATCAAGGAACTTTTGAAAAAGAAAACCAAGGAAATTATTCCAGCCATCGTTGTAGCCTACGGCCTCTGCCGTAGGTTACGACCCTCACTTTTCTCCCAGATGCCGCCGTAGCCCAGTTTGTATGGGGCGTAAGGATTTTTGGGCATCGTACGTTACGGTGCCATGCTGATTCTCATTGACATTCTGACCGTCGTATGCCTTGGACAAGTTTCGGTCATACATATGGGGAAGCAAGGTAATTGTATATTCGGACCATAGCGCGGTTCGATATTTAATGGAGAAGAAAGATGCAAAGGTCCGTTTGATCCGTTGGGTGTTGTTATTGCAAGAGTTCGACTTAGAAATTTGGGATAAGAAAGGAAGTGAAAATGTAGTGGCGGATCAATTATCCCGAATTCCGATGGAAGGGGTTGATGATTTAAGTGAGATTAATGAACGGTTTCCCGACGAATAATTGTTGGCCGTGTCTACTTTTGTTGCACCGTGGTATGCTCATTACGTGAATTACTTAGCCACTGGTGCAATCCCAAGCCATTAGACCAAGAAAAGAAGGCAACAATTCATGGTCCAAGTCAAGCAATATATTTGGGATGAACCAAACCTTTTCAAAATTGGGCACCATCAAGTGATTCGAAGATGTGTGCCCGAAACGGAAGTGTTAGAGATTTTGACACATGCCCATTCATCCACTTGTGGGGTCATTTTAGTGGCCATAAAACGGGCTACCGGGTGCTTACATGTGGGTTTTATTGGCCTACAATTTTCAAGGATGCATGAGAATTTTCCTGGAATTGTGTCAATTGCCAAAAGATGGGGAGTATTTCGAAGAGGGATGAGATGCCTTTGCAACCGATTTTGGTGGTTGAAATATTCGATGTGTGGGGCATAGACTTTATGGGTCCCTTTCCGAGTTCGAATGGGTTTTTTTATATTTTAGTAGCGGTGGATTACGTCTCGAAATCGATTGAATCTATTCCTACAAGAACCAATGATCACGCGGTCGTATGCAAGTTCGTTCAATCAAATATCTTTGCTCGTTTCGGTATTCCAAGGGTTATAATTAGTGATGGTGGGTCGCAATTCAAAAATTTTAACTTTGGAAAATTGTTGAAGCGATACAATGTGAACCACCGAATCGCTACGTCGTATCATCCGCAAACAAGTGGACAAGTCAAAGTGTCTAATCGTCAAATCAAAGAAATTCTCATGAAGACGGTGCGAACGGATAGGAAAGATTGGTCAAGTAAATTAGACGATGCGTTGTGGGCATATAGGATGGCCTACAAAACTCCAATTGGTACAACTCCTTACCGGATGGTGTATGGGAAAGGATGTCATTTGCCAATGGAGTTAGCTCATTGGGCACATTGGGCAATTAAAACGGTGAACGCGGATTACGATGAAGCGGGTAAGATCCGGAAGTTACAGTTAAGTGAGATAGAAGAGATCCGAGATGAAGCTTACGAGTGTGCATCGGCGTACAAGGATAAGCTCAAAAAGATTCATGATGCGAAGATTAAGAAACAAACCTTTGAAGTGGGCCAGAGAGTGTGGTTGTATAACTCAAGATTGAAGTTATTTGCGGGCAAGCTAAAAAGTAAATGGATGGGTCTCTATGTCATTAGGCGAGTGGGTCGATTTGGTGATGTTGATATCCAAGATGTTCAAACCAACAAGCAACAAACGGTGAACGGGCATCAGCTTAAGCCGTATTGGGAAGGCAATGACATCAACAATCTAGAGCTTGACAAGGTGGGCTACATCCTACACCCGGTGGATGAGGAACAAGTTTGAAAAAGGCCCAGGTTTGTTAGTGTAAATATGTAGTTTAGTTAGTTAAGTTAGTGTGTTTTTATATAATTATCGTATCCGTTTAAACTTGTGTTCGAGACAAGTGTGGGGAAATTCTTACGAATTGCCCTAACATAGTGTTGAGGACAACACCGGTTTTTAAAGGGGGGTAGGGTATAATTTTCACGTTTTTGAAAGAATATATAAAAACTATAAAAATTATAAATTTTAAAAAAAAATTGCAAGTTAAAAAGTGCCAAGCCAAAATCGCCCAGATAGGGTCGTAGCTTACGGTCCTGGCCGTAGGCTACGGCCATGAGTGATCCCCAAAAATACTTACGGCACACTTAAACTGCCTTATGGCAGAATTTGAGTATCAGATCCACCGTAACCTACGGCAGGCGTCGTAGGCTACGGCTCGCAGAAAATTTTTGGGGGAGCTGGACAGTCCATGTGTCGGCGTTTTTATATAAAAAACGTTTTTTTATTAATAGTAACAATCAATAACAATTGTAACTTCCCTAAGCACATAACTTCTGCATTCACCTTATCCACACATTCACTTCATCTTCCATCTCCCCACATAAACCCTAACTTCTCCTTCAACCTCCATAACTTCAAGGTTCCATAACCTTCTCATAACTTGGCCAAATCAAGTGATTTTTTAGTCCATCTTGACTAAATTTCACAAGGAATTCAGATTTGTGATTGCATTTTGAAGATTCCTTTGTTTTGGTGGTCAAATTTAGGCATTAAGGGTCCGAAATTTGGGGGTTTCCAGTGGGTTTTTGCTTAAAGTGAAGTTCTTGTTATTCTCATCCTCTTCAAAGCCAAGGTATGCAATTTATTTTCAATATTTGAAATACATTGTAGATGTGTAAGTTTTCATAATTGTTTTTTCTTACACACACTTGCTTGTAGTGATTAGATAATAGGACTTTGTTGAGTTGTTGAATATATGGGTATAGATGTAGATGATGTCTAATTGAAATTTTTTGGTAAACTCTATATTGTGGAGACATCATGCCCAAATTTTATTTGAAAAGATGAAATCTTTGGGTTCCTACATCTATATCCATAGTATAAAGCAAGTGTGGGGAGGTGTTGAATATGAACTTATGGATTTTGTGTGTGTTTTTTGTAATGTGTGTAGGATATGGTGAAGACTAAAAGCAAAGCGGGAGCAAGTTCTTCGAGTCAACCAGAAGTGGAAGCACAACAAAAGAAGAGGAGATTGGTTCGGGCAGGTGACCCGAATTCGGAAGAAGATACTCCACCAAGGGGCCCGAAACCGGATTGGACATCAGGATCGTTACTCGATCAACCCGAGGAGTGGCGAACCGACTTATTCCATGAGCAAATGAACAAGTTACAACAACGCAAGGAGGCTTTCATTTGCGAAAAGGAAATCCAAGAAGTTGACTTTGGGCCTTTCGGGATCACAGATAAATTCAAAGCTCTGGGTTGGGAAGCGGCTTTGAAATGTTATGATGGAAAGGGAAAGAATTTGTATGATCGAGAGATACAAGAGAGGATGGCCACTCTCACATGCCCTCCATTCAAGGCCCCGTTAAAGATGAAGCTTATAGGGACGGTTAATGGGGTAAAAGTAGAAATGCCCTATGATTCTCTACGCCGAATTGCAAGATTCGATAGCAAGCCATCAAATCAATACATCTTTCCACGGCTAGAGGATTTGTATCACAACCCCCAAAACCATCCCCAATGGCAAAACATGCTTGCTTACCTCTTTGTTTCGGGTACCACAAACGGGATATTGAGAAGAAATTTAAGAATCGAGGTGAAATTGATGTTGGTGTTGGTGTTGGTGTTGTGTACACAGAATGTGATCCCAAGGCGGGGTGACAAAGTGGAGGTTAGGTTCGCGGAGGTACCGGTTCTCTATATGTTGATGCATGGGTCGCCAATGGTTCCATTTCGGTTTTTGGTGTTGAATAACATTTGGATTGGGCGAAATAATGGTGAAAGAAAGATTGTTCCCCATTGTCGGTTGATTACGGCGTTGTTGAAGCTATATGGGGCAATTGGAGCCGAAGATAAAGGATCGTACAAGAAGTTTAAACCATTTGATATTAAATACCTGGGACCGGGATGGGAGTATAAGGAATCAGAGAGGTATCATAAACAGAAGAGTGATGGAAAAAGGTGGAGGGCATTGAAAGCGGATGCTCGTCCACTACTACCGGGTGAGGCCGATGAGCCTGAGACTAGCGATGAGGAAGTTAGTGGTGATGATGATTATCGTGAGGATACATTCACAGTCGATGTTGAGATGGGGATGCCAGCCCAAGTAGTGGTGTTCATGGAGCGGGGATGCAGTCGGGTAATATCGGGAGTGCATTTGATTATGCACAGCAACCATATGATCCATATTGGGCTCATACAGGAAATATGGGACAAGTGATTGAACAGAGGCGGCCTCCTACCTTTGGCGATTGGTCTGAGCCAAATCAAATGATGTTTGATCAACAGACATACATGGGGGCTAGTATGGAAAGAGCTCTTAAGCAGAGTTATGACAGACAGTAGCAATGGAATCAAGCCCATATGTATGCCCATCAAGAAGAAATGAATAACCGCTATCTCGATGATCGCCAGAGACGTATGCACAATGCGTGGCATGTGGGCCAACTGGTTGTAGCAGATCCTCTAATTGTGGATTACTCTACTTTACCGCCATACGATGGTAGTGTGACGTACCCCACCCACCATTGCATCATTCACAATGGGTGGATCCACATACCATGGGTAATCAACAAGCAAGTCAAGAAGGCGATTAGGGCGGAAGCAGTAGCGGGGCCTTTGGATTTGGAGGATTTGCGGAGATGATGATGTCTATCTTCGGGCCTCCGCAGCAGAAATATTATTGACCAGGTCGTGTCTCATCTCATCTTTGTATATTTGTGTATATTATGATGCTTTATGTTTGGTTGGGAGGTTGGGTGGTGTTTATGTGTTTTATGTTTTTCATGGGATGTGCTAGTTGGTGGTGTTTTTAGTTAAAATATAATATAAAAAAAACAAAAAGAAATTTGTGGTTTGAGAAAATAAGCAAAAGTCGATATTTTTGTTGAAAGCGATCTTCCCTTCAAAACCATACATTGGGGACATTGTATCCCAAGTGTGGGGATGAGGGGAAAATTTTGAGAATTTTGAAAAATTGTTAAACCATGCGAAAAATTGTTCAAATTTGAAAACTTGACATTGTTCCGCATGACACACCGACACCCTTTCTAGTCATTTCTTGGTGAGTTCTTGGGCCACACAAATGATTATTAGAGATTATTTCTTTGGTTTGAATGGCGGTGTGTGATTTGTGTTAGTAGAACTTGTGTATGAATGCTTGTCAAAACCTAGGATTAGCATCCTTGTAGAAATGATAAGGGCTTTTAGGTAGCTTCGTCTGGATGTGTGAGAGTGTGGGAATGGGGGGTTGGACCTCATACGAATATATATATGAGCTTGGTATTGTGAGGGGTGGGGGTTTGGTCTTTAGTAAGCCATGTTTGAGCCTGATGCCATTCGGTTGGGACCTAAGCCTATCTCTTACAAAATTCTACCTATTGAGACAACCCGGTTTAGGAGCTTTAGTATGTAGTACTTGATGTTATGTGAATATATTGTTTATTTATGACAAAAAAAGAGAAAAATACAAAAAGAAAGAAATATTTGCGAGAGTAGTTGAAGGAAAAGAAAAAAGAAAAGAAAAAGATGAATATGTTGTGTAAATAGTTGATGTTTGGTTTGGTTAGTAGTAGAAATAAAACCGGGTCGAATCAATGAGCCACTTGCATATTTATCCCACTATTTTCCTACCCTTACACATAGCCCTGTTTCAACCCGTAAGTCCTTTTGATTCAAAAGCATGCTAAGTAATCTATGGGTGGAGATTTGATTTTTATACAAGCTTATTGTCGCACAATCACACATTTGCATTGAGTGTTCTAGCACCAGTTGCTAGTATTCTTTGTCACCGAGAGTTATTGTGAGGGGTGTGTCTTATGGCATGATGATAGGTTAGTAAAGGGACAACATATTTTTGCTTGGTTTGCATTTTGATCGCTTGTAAGTTGAGAATGGTTTTTGAATGGGTTGCTTGGGACAAGCAACGGGTAAGTGTGGGGATGTGACGGGTGGCCGTAGGACAACCCTTAAAAGGTGTAACTTTACACACATTCCACACTTAATTGGTTAATTATTGGAACTTGGTAACTACGGTGCATTTGTACTTGCAGGTGATTAAAAGGATAAAATATTGGATTTATGATGTGTAATAACCCTAAATTTAAAAATCATTATTCTAGAAATAAAAGAATAAATATTTATCTTATGATCCATCTTAATGTATATCAATCAAAACTATTATTTTAACCAATAGGAAACCCTAATTAAGACACCCAAGTGATTATGCACCAACCCTAAAATTTTCAGAATTTTCAGAATCAGGATCAGGGCCCCTAAAACTCAGGGGGGGGGGGTATTTTCTAGTGATGATTATCCATTTAACTCGCTGTCTAAATTGAATATTATAAAACTGTCGACTCAGCTGAGCTAGTCCCACGCGTGGCAACCCTATGAGCAATAGGTGTCCCTTACGGACCGTAAGGGTTATTTGTTACGGTCCGTAAGGGGGGGGGGGCAAAAATCGGGTAAAAATAGCAGAGGTTGGCACTTGCTTCTGGGCGCTTGAACGACGAACAAAGTCGGAAAATACACGGAGTTATGCTCTGTTTACTTCAATTAACACACACGAATCACTAATTAGTATAGCGAGGTGCTGCAGAACAGGGTATTAACTCGATCGCTATTACGATTCAATGTCCGATCGATTAAAACTATCCGATACATGTTTAAGTGCTGCTCAAATTGGGTTTATACTTTGTCATTCATCGTGATTTCGACTTGAATGTTTGAGTGCTGTTCGAAATCGAACTATACTCTGTCATTCGTTGTGAATCCGCTGGATGTTTAAGTATCGCACTTTGTCATTTGTTGTGAGGGTTTGATCTCGTGAGTTATCGTAAAAGCAGTATTAAGTTACTAACCTAGTTTGTGTGCATATTATTTAAATTAGGTTAAAAGACTAATCAGTAGTCTAAACTCCGCCCGTATAAATCTGAAATATTATCACAAGGTAGCATCACTTTGGAATTATTAAGGTACGGATCCTTACCCCACTCCTGATTGCTTCATATTCAAATTGTTATAAACCCATTAAAATTATATATCTTTTAAAACTCCTCACGTCTTTGATTATCGATTCATTTGACAGTCCGTTCAATTTCTATTTTCATCATTTGATTTAGCTTTCATGTCATGCGATAGTATTCTGTTAGTTGTACTCATTATCGCATGTTCCAATATATGTTACGTCTTGTTATGAAAATAAGTTTTATAAGTTATGTGAATAAGTCCGTTTGTACTCTGATACCCTGAGTATCGCTTCTCGTGGAGTGTCCCACGAGCATGTTGTTGCGGCATCGACATCATGTGCTCCAACCGTGACGGAGAGATCAGTTCACGGCGTCTCTTAAGTACAAGTGTGGTACATAATGCTATTAGGAGGCGTATGGATCGATCCTAGGATTTAAGTATAAGGAGGTGGATAACGGGTATGCCAACTCGCCATCTCATGTGATAATTATGCAGGAGTAGCTACCTGTGCATTGTCACGTTTTAAGTTTGCTCATGGGTACATCCGTATGATATGATTATGAAATTATGTTCTTGCATCGTATCATTTTCGCATAAAGTTCCATTCGGATAACATTTCATATAAAGCGTTATTTATTATTTGAGCCTATTATTCCGTACTGAGCATTCGGCTCATTCCGTAAAATTTTTGTATATATACAGGTCCGCATGTTACTTTGGGCGGGGAAAAGAGAGAAGAATAAAGCCTAGGACTAAATCTGAAGATGTTAGTTAATCAAGTTGAATGTATCCACTTGTATATTAACCTTAAGTTTAGTTGTTGTATGGTTGTATCCTTGTCAAATAAATAAATGAAATTATGACTTTTGTTTATGATACTACTGTTATTGTGACACGTCAGCCCTTCCAGGTTGGGGTGTTACAGCTATGGTATCAGAGCAAAGGCTCTTTCCTGTAGAAAACTTGAAGATAGTAATTAAAACCTGTGAGGAATGGGTAGATATCTATGATAGGATTTAACTTGGTCTCTTATTTGGTTTAAATAGATGCCTCCTTGTTGTCCGCTACGTAGGAGTACTCGTACTAACCATGTGCGTAACAACACTTCTTCGAATGAGACTCCAGTTGATCCAAACGTAATTAATGCTATCAACCAGGCTGTTGCCGGGTTGCTTCCAAACCTTGTTGCTCAAACAGCTGAGGCCGTTATTCAACAAACTCGTCATCCAGAACGTAATAACACGAATCCAATCTCTGGTGAAGAAACTCGTGAGAATACCACGAACCATACTACCTATAGTATAGACATATGGATCGCTAAATTCCAAAAACAAAAGCCTAAATCCTTTAGTCACGCTACTAATCCAGTTGAAGCAAGAAACTGGATAGCTCATGTTGAAAAGATCTTCGGAGTTCTTGGAGTTCCGGAGCAATACAAAGTTAGATTGGCTACCTACAAACTTGAAGATGACGCACAAACTTGGTGGGAAGGATATAAGCAAATCAAAGGAGGGGATGATTTTGACGCTAATCTTTCATGGATCGACTTTCGTACCATCTTTTACGACAAGTATTTTTCGACCGCTGATAAAGAAGCTTATATCAGGGAGTATGCAGTGATTCGACAGGGGAGTGATGAACCAGCCTCTGAGTTCATTACTCGATTTTCAAGTGTTGGGATTGAACCCTATCAGAGGAACAGATAATTAAAGCCAAAACTGGATCAGAGCAGTGGATCCAGAATAAGCAGATGATTACAGTTGGTTCATACAAATCTCTCCCCTTGAAAGTGGTTTCATATCTGCTGACCTCCTATCTGCTGATCTTACTAAGTGCTGACCTACAACTGCTGCCTTGCATCTACTGCCAAATGTCAAAGACTGATGAAAGACCAAAGCTCTACTGATTCATTCTACTGCCTTGAGTCAAGTACTGCTGATCCGGACAAGCACTGCTGGGTTCACAGCAGTGGAAGGAAGCAGCAGCTGTTTAAGTGTTTTTATGTAATAAATTGTAATAGCAGTTGTTAGTACATCAGTGTTTGTATAGATCAGAGGTTAGAGTTTGTTAGGAGGTTAGATGTCACTTTCATGGTGACGTCAGCTAAAGATGCTCAGTGGTTTGCAAGTGCCTATAAATAGTTCAGTACTTTGTACTGTTCTATTAGCTCTTTTGCAACATTGTCTTCTTTGCACGAACAAACTACTGAGCTCTGGCTGAGGGGGAGTTTGCATTCATTCATCAATCATTGTAATCGTTGTTGAAACAAATTCAATCTTTCGATTCATTGTGTAAAGATGTTTGATTAAAGTATTACTCTCGTTTGATTGTATGCAAAGTTTGTTTTCATCTTAATTCCGCTGCACAACTCTTTCATTTCCATCTTAATTTCAAACGAAAATACAATCAGAAACAAACTCAGATCCAACAATTGGTATCAGAGCTTGGACAGTCAAATTTGATCTAACAATCATTTTGACGTAAATAGTTCAGCTCATAACAGTTGATACTGATCTTTTGTTCGTCCGTTGAAAAACAGAGCAAGGATTAATCACCATTAAAGTTGATTTCTCAGTGTCTGTAAAACAACAAGAATGACGTCACAATCTCAAGATGATAAAAACAACATCGGCTCGCTTTTTAAACCACCTATGTTAAAAAGAAATGAGTACAACATCTGGCAGAGGAGGATGGGTCACATCCTCGCTCAACAAAGCACAGGTTGTTGGAGGTCTGTCATTTATGGTCCCCATGTTCCTTCAGTGCCAAGCGCTGAAGATGCTAAAAAGTTCGTTCCTAAACCAGTTGAAAATTATACCGAAACCGATTTTCAAAAGATCGAACTAGATGCTAAAGCGTTTAGCATCATAGCATCAGCGCTGCCCAATGAGATATATGCTGGACTGTTACACTGTAACAGTGCCAAAGAGTTATGGGACGCACTTAAGGAACAGTTTGGGGGAACCGAGGAAGTCATAGAAAACAATAGGGAAATCCTGAACCAACAGTATGAAACATTTTGCTACGTTAAAGGTGAATCACTAACGCAACAATTTGAGCGTTTCAGTTGTCTCATCAGTGAACTGAGGCTTGTTAACACTACATTTACAAACTCAACTCAAAATAGCAGGTTTCTCAGGTCACTGCCAGAAAAATGGGACACAATAGCTTTTGTCACCCGAAACTCACCTGAGTTCAAGGATCTGACCTTGACCCAACTCCATGGTCGACTCCTGACCTACGAAAGGGAGTTGAACCAGAAAAGGAGGTTACAAGAGTCAGGAAAAGTTACTGATGATTACACTTTCGGTAATACTGCTCTTCTGGGTCAAGAAGAATCTGGGAGCAGTGGTAAGGATCAGGGTTATGATCACTTCATTGACATAACTGCTGGTGCAAATTTTAACAACCCTGATCCTCACTCTGCTAGTTATGCATTCACTGCAAACGAAAACCAGATGTCAGACAATTTAAGCTTTGAACTAAATGATTTACAACATTTTGATCCCACTGACTTAGAGGAAATGGACATCCTGCACCAACTGGCTTTGCTAAGTGTTAGAACTAGCAAATTTTACAAAAGAACAGGGCGAAAATTCCCAGGTTTGCATGGGAATCTAAGGGTTGGGTTGGATAAATCGAAAATCAAGTGCTACAAGTGCAATAGGTTAGGGCACTTTGCTAGGGAGTGCAGAAGTCAAAACACTGGACCAATAGTTACTCATCCTAGCTCTAATCCTAGATCACAAAGTCAAAACACTGTGCACTATACCCAATATACCCCTGCAGCTCAAGTGAACACTGCTCAATATGTTGCTGCCCCTGTGCCAGTGCACTATGTCCAAACTACTGTTCCACAGATCCAATATGTTCAAACCCCTGCTCCACAGGTACAAGTGCAACCTGTTGCACCTCAAACCACTGCTCCAGCAGCAGTACAACCAGATCAACAAAGTTTTTTCACTCAAGGGTTTGTTGACTGGAGCAGTATGCCTGGAGACCTTAGTGATGAAAATTTTGCACTCTATGCTTCTAATGATTCTTCTCATGATGAGTTTTGTTTGATGGCATTAGATTCAATACAGGAGGGGGTTGAAACTGAGGAGGAACAGCTGAGTATTGAAACAGTGGATGAGGTGACTGAAGCAGTGGTTACTGCTGTGGCTGGTGAACTACTGATTGGAGAAAGTTCAGGTACCCTGATTGAACCAATGACAGATCCATGGTCCGTAGAGGACAAAGAAGAAGAGAAAGAAGAAAAGGCTGGTGAAAAGAAGGTGAAAGCTGATGATGAAGAAGATCATCAATGTGATTGTGCAATGATGGCAGCTGCCAAGGTATCTCCTCAAGTTCTTGAAAAACTGTGTTCTGACAATTGCATAATTGCTTTTGCTAACATCAAAGAGGTGAATGAAAACCTTCGGGATAAAATCTTGACTGATGAGGTTAAATTTGAAAAGTCTTTAAAAGAACTTAAAAACAAATTGACTGAAAAGGAAAAAGAGATCAGTTGTCTAAAAGAAGAGCAAAGAATAACCAAAACCCAACTTCAAACTATGGTAGAAAATTACCAAGTTTGCAAAAAGGAGTTGGAATCCACCCAGATTACTTGTGAAAGATGGGTGGAATCCTGCAGAGGATATGAGGTGATGCTTGCTAAACAGATTGAAAGCAATGTGAAATTTGGGGTTGGTTATAGAAAATATGATGATGAACATATTGCTTTTGAAAAATCTGTCCAAACCACTGATGAAGCTACTGAGCTCATCCCCACAAACAAGAATGGCCAAGAAGTGAAAATCACTGACAAACTTGGTAACAAAATCACACTTACCAGACCAATGGGATCCTCCACTTTCAAGGAGCTTGAAGATCATCAGTTTAAACCAAAATGGTCTGATGAGTGTGATATTCTTGAAAATTTCAAGCCAATGGACTTTACATCAACTGATGGTGCTAAAGCTCCAAAAGCTAAAGTCATACCTCTCAAGGACATCCCAGCAGTGGTTAAAACCTCTGCTGCAAAGGAGTCTGAAAAGAGAAAGAAGAAAGAAAAAATTGATAACTTGTTTTGTGAATTCTGTGAGAAAAGGAATCATCTAACAAAAGATTGTTTCCACTTGAAAGCTTATGATTTAAACAAAACAAGTGTCATTGTTTCAGCTGAAAGTTGCATTGTTTGTGGTAAAACAAACCACAAAACTCAAGCATGTGTGTATCTCAAAAACTTTGATGTGAAAAAGAATGAGTACATTGCTAAAACATCCTTGAGTCCATCATCATCATCAACATCTGTCAAATTCACCAAGAAACAACCACTGTTTGTGCCAGTCCAAACAGCTGTTACAAAACAGCTGAACCAAACATCTGTCAAAAGAGATGTTCAGGTTACTGATGCACCCCCTGCCAATCAGTTCAGAAAAGGCAAGGAAAAACAGTCTTACCAAAGGATTCCACACGTTTATGAGGCCTACAAAAGGCCCTCTAAACCCAAAGTGAACAGGCATCCTTTTGGTTACCAGCAGATGATTGGTCAGGACCCACAACAGTGGTTAGAGAAACACTGTCCTAAAACAGTTCAAACCCCTGACCTAACCACTGTCCACCATTCTGCATCCATCCCAGACACTGTTGAGACCCCATCCAAAGCCCTGCTGGCTTTGGAGACCTTAATGAACTAATCCTTTTACTTCATGTGTAGGGAGCTTCTGCATGCTTTGATAGTCTTTGGTATGTAGATAGTGGAGGCTCCAGGCACATGACAGGATGTAAAGCCCTCCTCAAAGACTTTAAAATCCATGGAGGGGGTGATATATCCTTTGGGAATAATAGTAAAGGGAAAGTTCTGGGGTCTGGTACAGTGCAGTCTGGAAAAGTAAAATTTGAAAATGTCAATTTAATAGACAATCTAAAATTCAACCTTCTGAGTGTGTCCCAAATGAGTGACAAGGGATTTGGGTCATTCTTCACAAAAGACTGTTGTAGGATTGTTGGACCAGAAATGGTCAAAAAGATTGAAGCAATAATCAAAACTGGTCAAACTAAACTTGTTGCTCAAAGAAGTGGCAATGTTTATGTTGTTGACATATCAAAAGAGTGTCCCAGAGCTGATGCCTGTCTGTTCTCAGCTGCCTCTAACAAAGAGACAGAACTTTGGCACAGAAGACTGGGGCACACAAATCTTAAGACAATCACAGAAATTTCAAAAAATGGGTTGGTGAGAGTCCTACCACAAAAATTGTTTTCATGTCCTGAACATTGCATTTCCTGTTTAAAAGGAAAACAGCATAAAAGTTCTTTTAAGTCCATTGAAGAGTCCAAAACAACTCAGTGTTTGCAGATGCTACACATGGATTTGTTTGGCCCAGTTCAAGTCATGAGCCTCAAAAAGAAAAGATATTGTTTGGTTATTGTTGATGACTTTTCTAGGTTTACATGGACTTTCTTTTTACACTCAAAAGATGAGACTGCAGGCATTTTGCAAGACTTTGTAACACAGGTTGAAAAGCAATTTGACCTTCCAGTGAAAAGCTTTAGGAGTGACAATGGCACAGAATTTAAAAATAAGGAGTTGGATGCCTTCTGTGTGAAGAAAGGGATTGTAAGGCAGTACAGCATCCCTAGAACACCAGAGCAGAATGGGGTAGTGGAAAGGAAGAATAGAACCCTGATTGAGGCTGCCAGAACCATGCTTGCAGATTCAGGTTTGCCACTAACTTTCTGGGCAGAGGCAGTAAACACTGCTTGCTATGTCCAGAACAGAGTTTTAATAAACCCTAGGCACAAAAAGACTGCTTATGAAATTCTGTATAAAATCAAACCACTGATCTCATATTTCAAGGTATTTGGCTGCCCATGTTTCATTTTGAACTTAAAAGATTCCATTTCAAAATTTGCAGCCAAAATTGATTGTGGTTATCATTTGGGATACTCAACCACTGCCAAGGCCTACAAAGTGTTCAATACACGGACCAAGGCAGTGGAGGAGACTTTGAATGTAAAATCCAATGAACTTTCATCAATGAAAATCCCAGCAAACCCTGCAGATCTGTTTAATCTTGAAAAATTTACTTTTGAAAATACTGCTGTCAAGACTAACAGTGCAGGTCCATCAGAGGATACAACACCAGACTATGGGTATGAAATCATCATCCCTCAAAGGTCTGCCACAAAGGGAAAAGCACCAGCTGTTCAAAACAGTTGTCAAAGCTCAACCACTGCTACCTCAACAGTTGTTGACCAAAGTAGCCCATCAACCACTGCTTCCACATCCTCAAACACTGCTGACAAAAGTCCTCAAACAGTAGATAAAAGTCAGCAGTTGTCCACTTCATTACCTCCTATTCCACCACCTTTTGAAGCCACTGCTGGATCATCAAAGTCCCCAGCAGTGGTTAGCTCAGATGATACACATTTGCAGCCTTCACCAACCAATGCCATCATACCATACCAAGGAGATTTAATCTTCTTGCGATCTCATCCACCTGATCAAATTATTGGCAACATAAATGAAGGGGTGCTCACAAGAAGCCAAACCCAAAACATTTGTCTTTTTTGCTGGTTTTCTATTACTCCATCAGCCAGTCAAGTACCAAGAGGCACTGAAAGACAACAGCTGGGTAGAAGCCATGCAAGAGGAGCTCCAACAGTTTAAAAGACAACAAGTATGGGAGCTTGTACCACTGCCAGAAGAGGTTAGTCCCATTGGCACAAAGTGGGTCTTTAAGAACAAAACTGATGAAAGGGGTATTGTTGTCAAGAATAAAGCCAGGCTTGTGGTTCAAGGTTACAGACAGGAAGAGGGGATTGATTATGATGAAACATTTGCCCTTGTTGCAAGATTAGAAGCAATTAGACTGTTCCTGGCCTTTGCTGTCAACCATAATATAAAGGTGTTTCAAATGGATATCAAAAGTGCTTTCCTCTATGGTACAATTCAAGAAGAGGTGTATGTTTGTCAACCTCCAGGTTTTGAGGATCCATTTTATCCAGATCATGTCTACAGGCTAAACAAAGCTTTGTATGGCTTGAAACAAGCACCAAGGGCCTAGTATGAAACTCTTTCCAACTTCCTACTCTCAAATGGTTTCAAAAGAGGTACCATTGATAAAACACTGTTTTTAAAATGGAGAGGGAAGGATTTAATGATTGTCCAGATTTATGTGGATGACATTATTTTTGGAAGCACATGTAACTCAATGTGTGAAGAGTTTAGAGAACTCATGACAGCTGAGTTTGAAATGAGTGCAATGGGTGAGCTGCAATGCTTTCTTGGTCTCCAAGTACAGCAAATGCAAAATGGAACTTTCATTCATCAAAGCAAATATGCTAAAGAACTTTTAACCAAATTTGATATGAATGATTGTAAACCATGCAGCACACCCATGGCAACAAATAAGCTGGTCATGTCTGATGAAAAGGATGAGCTGATTGACCAAACACTTTATAGAAGCATGATTGGGTCTTTACTGTACCTAACTGCATCTAGACCAGACATCATGTTTGCAACATGTGTCTGTGCAAGAAGTCAATCAGCTCCCAGAAAATCAAATCTCATTGCTGTAAAAAGGATCTTCAGATACATAAAAGGTGCTCCCACACTTGGTATCTGGTATCCAGCTAATGGGAACATCAAGCTTTCAGGTTTTTCAGACATTGACTTTGCTGGATGTCACACTACAAGGAAGTCCACATCAGGAGGGTGCCAGTTTCTAGGTGATTGCTTAGTCTCATGGCAAAGCAAAAAGCAAGCAGCTGTTTCAACATCCACTGCTGAAGCTGAATACATTGATGCTGCAAGCTGTACAGCCCAACTCCTGTGGCTTCAAAATCAGTTACTGGATTTTGGTATCACTGCCTTAAAGACACCACTCATGTTGGATAGCCAGGCAGCAGAAAATATCATCAAAAATCCAGTTTCCCATTCAACTACCAAACACATCGACATCAGACATCACTTTGTGAGGGATTGCTATGAAAAAGGTTTGATTTCTCTGCATCATGTCCCAACTAAAGATCAGCTGGCAGATGTGCTCACAAAAGCACTTGATACAGCCACTTTTGAAAGCTTGGTCTCTAGAATTGGGATGCTGAACATGGAATAACAAGCATCATCTTGTTTTTCTATGAATAAAAGCAACAAAATGTTTTCAGAAAATCAAAACTCCATCCTTAAAAATAGCTAAAATTGATATTTTTCATTAAAATCCTTAAAAGTCTGCCATTAACCACTGATTATTCAAAAGTCTGCTCTACTTCAAAAGTCTGTCCACTGCTGAAAGTCAACCCCTATTCTCTCATTCCTTTGATAAACTCTGTTGTTCAAAAGCAGTGTATTATCCACTGATATGCTATCCACTGATAGTGAAAATCATCCACTGCTTTCATACCACTGCCTTCATTAGTCACTTTCATAAAAGTACTGTCCTTCACTTTCACCAGGGGTTGTCACGTGGGCAGTACATAGTGGTCAGACCTTTTGTAACGGCTGCCACCTCAGCATTCACCTTCTTCCCTATAAAATCCCCCATTCACCACCAAAACAGGGTTTTACTGTCGAATTGAATTCTTAAAAAATTCTCTTCTCAAAACAGTTTTTCATCTCATCTTCCACAAATTTCTTCGATCATTCATCTTCAAAATGACAAAATCGAAGTCATCTTCAAAACCCTCATCCAAATCATCATCGAAAACAGCCTCTCAAAAGGCAATCTCAACTGAAATCCCATATAAACCATCTCACAATCTCCTGGGTCTTCTCACAAAACCAGGAACCACCAGAGTTTTCGATTCCATCATTGACATCATGGCAAAATCAAAGTACAAAACTTTGTTCACCGTCGATGCACCAATCTATTTGGCGACCCAAAGAGAGTTCTGGAAGAATGCAACCCTTAAAAAACAAGGAGACACTACAACCACCATAAACTCTTCTATAAAGGGTAAAGCTGTCCAAATCACGCCACAATCCATTTCAGAGGTCTTTCAACTCAGTGATCAGGAAGGTAAAATTTCTTTCACTAAAAACGAGTTACAAACTGACTTCATTGAGAGAGGGTATGAAGCCACAATGATGAAGAAAATTACCTTAGAAAAAGGTTATTTTCCTTCTGCAACCAGGTTTTTATTTCATACCCTCCTACTATGTGTTTCAAACAAAACCACTTCTTTCAATGAACTCCCTTTAAAGATTTGGTTAATAATGTTGAAACAAAATCTGGGATATGCTATTCTTCAAGGAGAAAATTTTAACTATTCTCGGGAAATTTTTAAAGATTTGGTTAATAATGTTGAAACAAAATCATTCTTATTGTTTCCAAGGTTTTTGAGTTACTATTTTGAAAAGAAATTCAGTAAGGATGATTTAGCTGTAATAAACCAAGGTGATTCTACTCAAATAAACAGTTTAACAACTGAAACTTTTTCAAGAATGTTAGCACCTTGCAAAACACAAGCAGAGGTGCCTGAGCAGATTTTAGCAGTTACAACTGCTCCTCAGGTATTTGCTGCTGAGCCCACTGCTCAAGGTGATCAAAGCAGCAGAACAACTGTTTTGAAACCCACACCTAAAATCACCAAAAAGCAAACAAAAAGAAAAACACAAAAACCCCCCAAACCCATCAAAAAGGCAACTCTGGAGGATGAGATACCAGAGCAAATGCCTGTGACAACACAACAGTCACAAGAAACCACTGCTGCTTCTTCCTCACAGCAGTTGGTACAAATATCTCAACCCATAACCGAAACTCCTCCTGCTTCTTCACAAAAAGAACAGGTTGTACAAATAGGGTCTCCACATCATGATGCTCTGGAAACACTTGTTTCTATCATCCACAGCTCAATACCCGGGGCAAATCCACTTTCTACACCACCCTTCACATCCACAATTCCCCCACCAACTAAACTGATGTTGGATGCAATTGATTTGAACCAGGCATTAACCAGTCCTTCTCAATCACCTCTCAATGAGAATACACCTCAACAACTGACTGGGTCTGATGAATCAATCTTTGCTAACCCACCAACACAACCTGAGGAGGTTACACCCCTTGAGTTACAAGTAACTCTTGGTGGTAGTCCAAGTGAAGCAGCCACTACAACTGTTGAACCCACTGGTTTACAGTTGGACAGTGGTTTCATTAATAAGACTTCCTTGGAGGCAATTCCTTACATAGCACCTCTGCCAACCACCAGTGGATTTATTTATCCTACTGGCAACATCAAAAGGTTGTCAAGTGTTGAAGGAAGAAGACCCCAGTACCAAGAAAAAGGGGCATCAGTGGTAGATGTTTGGAGCACACTCCCTACCTCAACCACTGATAAAACCACTGCTAGTGGGAAATCAGATGATCCCATTAAATTGGGTGATGATTTAAAATATCAGGATTTGACGGATCGTATTGGAAAACTTGATAACTCTGTTGCAGAACTCAAAGATATGCTACAACAGGTGTTACAAGTACAAAAAGCACAATCAACTGCTGTTCCAACTCAAGCACCTGCTCCACAAAGGGTACCTGCTACAAATGAGCTCTGGAACTTGTTTCAACCTTTTCTCCAACAACAAGCACAATTAGCAGATCAGCAACATGAGAAACATGTCCAACAGCTGAGAAATGCAATGGAGTCAAGGTTCAAAAACACTCAGGCTGATTTAAAGGCTCTCAAAACTCAGATCCTGCAAACCACTGGCACTGCTCCTCCAACAGTACTTTTCATAGATCAACTCCCAGATGATAATGCCAAAAAGGGGGAGAAAATTCAGGAGTGGAAGAAGAAAGGAATAGATGATGGTCTCTACATTGAACCTGAAAAGGATGCTATGACCAGAAAAATTCCTGTGCCAGATGGTAGAAAGAAGGTTGATGTTACTCAAGAAGCACTTGATGAAGGAGTAGCAAGTGTAAAAAGAGATAGAATGGCAAAGGATGTTTCAAGGTGGAATGAGGAGAAAAGAGCTTTCATGGAGCTGTATGAGCAGGGTTGTTCTGGTTCTAAAGATTCTAAAAATCTGAAGACAAAAAGAAAACCTACGTCCATCCCATCCAGATTTCCAAAGCCTCCAAAACCACCATCCAAAAGCCATCAGCATAAAACCTCCACTCAAACAGCTGTTGTAACTCCTGCTGTATCAACTACTGCTGGTACTTCAGTGGTTTCAACATCTGTTCCCACTTCAACATACACTACTTCAACACACACCACAATTACTACATTACCATCACCACTGTCACCACCAAAAACAATCTCACCACCACTTCCACCTGCTGACAAAAAGCAGAAGACAACAGATGTTATAACATCTGCTGTGATGGCAACAGTGGTTGAAACACCAGTTGTTTCAACAGCTGTTAGTCAGACACAAACCACTGTCACTCAATCTACTACCACTGTTCCATCTCAAACATCATCAGTCTCTCCTAAACCAAAAAGGAGAAGGCTAATTTTAAAAGATGATGACACATCTCCATCACCAACATCTTCAAAATCCCTGTCAATTGTCACTATTCCAAAACCCATACCTCTCTCTTCAGCTCAAATTATGCAATCACTACCTCCTGCTGGTGTCTCATTTCCTCTGGAACTCATTGCAGTCAGAGAAGAAATCAAATCTTTTTATTATGAAGATGACCCAGCCAAAAGGAGTTTGCCATCAATTGCAGGATATCCCAGGCCTAACAATATTGAAGAATACTTGAAACTTAAGGCCAAACAAGCAGAGGATATTGCAATCAAAAACAGAAAAAGGAAATCTGATAGAGAATTTCAACAAAACTATCAGTTTTTACTCTCACAGGTCAATGCTATGGAGCGATTTGCTAAAAATGTATGTCAGAAAATTTCAGAAAGGGCAGATGAGTCCTTGAGAAAAGACTACATTGAGAACATCATGACCTACAAGAAATACAAGGGGGAGAAACACATGTACAAAAACTGGACCATTCCTGAGCTTGAAAAAGAAGCAGCCAGGATTCAAGGAATGATTAAAAATAAGGTCAAGCAGACTCCTCCTGAAAAGTTTAAACAATTTGAAGCTGAGAAGATGTTAGAGTTGAAGAGAATGAAAGAGGAGTTGATTGCAGCTGATTATGGGTCAAAGAACTCTGTGACAAAGTGGGGAGAAGATAGAGTCAGGGCAACCTATAAAAGTTTAGAGGAACTTAGAAAGAAAGATCCAAGAGTTCCACAAAAGCCTGACTATTCCAAAGCAGAGGTCTCAAAAAGACCACCAAAGCTGCAAGTCAAAAGAACCACTGCTCCAGCTGGTGCTGCCATCTACAAAAGAAGGAGCAAAAACCAGTTGAGTATAGAAACAATTCAAGATCTATTAGCTGGAGATGCCATTGTAAAAGCAGGCACGGAAGTAATGATAAAAGAAGATCTTGAATTGGAACAATCTGCAAGTGCTGCTCAGCCAGCTATGAATAGGCCAGCCTCACCAAATACTTTTGCAAATAAACATCTCCCAAGAAACCCACCAGGCTCAAAAATACAAAAGTGGGAAACTGACAAACAGACCTGCGTATTGACTTTGCTCAGGTCTGGTGGAGAAGTGAAGAAAATATCAAGGGAACAAGCTCTTGGCCTGAGTCTTGAAGATTTGCAGGATCTCCTTGATCTTCCACTTAGCAGGGATGATGAAGATACAGATGCCCTAGACTTTGAATTACAATTTAAAGGTCAGATAAGGGAACTGTTGATGAGGCAATAAAGATTTCCACAAATAATGAAGAAGTTTTGGCATTATCTGTTCCAGGGGGAGATTGTTGGGATTGAACCCTATCAGAGGAACAGATAATTAAAGCCAAAACTGGATCAGAGCAGTGGATCCAGAATAAGCAGATGATTACAGTTGGTTCATACAAATCTCTCCCCTTGAAAGTGGTTTCATATCTGCTGACCTCCTATCTGCTGATCTTACTAAGTGCTGACCTACAACTGCTGCCTTGCATCTACTGCCAAATGTCAAAGACTGATGAAAGACCAAAGCTCTACTGATTCAATCTACTGCCTTGAGTCAAGTACTGCTGATCCGGACAAGCACTGCTGGGTTCACAGCAGTGGAAGGAAGCAGCAGATGTTTAAGTGTTTTTATGTAATAAATTGTAATAGCAGTTGTTAGTACATCAGTGTTTGTATAGATCAGAGGTTAGAGTTTTTTAGGAGGTTAGATGTCACTTTCATGGTGACGTCAGCTAAAGATGCTCAGTGGTTTGCAAGTGCCTATAAATAGTTCAGTACTTTGTACTGTTCTATTAGCTCTTTTGCAACATCGTCTTCTTTGCACCAACAAACTACTGAGCTCTGGCTGAGGGGGAGTTTGCATTCATTCATCAATCATTGTAATCGTTGTTGAAACAAATTCAATCTTTCGATTCATTGTGTAAAGATGTTTGATTAAAGTATTACTCTCGTTTGATTGTATGCAAAGTTTGTTTTCATCTTAATTTCGCTGCACAACTCTTTCATTTCCATCTTAATTTCAAACGAAAATACAATCAGAAACAAACTCAGATCCAACATCAAGGTTAGCTAGTATTGTAGGAGACATTGCAGGATCAGCAGAAGCCCAGGCAGAAAAATGCAAGTGGGCAGTCAATGATCGAATTCGGAAGTCGATCATGTACATGAAATTTAAGGATATCACCGAAGTTGCTGATGCAATCAAAACTTTTGAATTCGAAAGGAAAGAATTTTTATCTCGAACTGGGGATAATAAGAAGAGAAATAGGGAAGGACAATTTAAGCAGGAAATCGGCCAATCATCCACTACGTCACAGCATCAAGACCGCAAAGTGCAAGGAAATCAAAACTCTGGAAATCAGGCACGTCCATGGCAACCTAGACCGCAAAACCCGAGGCCCGCTCAAAACCAGATTCAGTTGTATGCAGAACCTATTAGAGCTCAACCACTGAATCAACCTCTAAACCCGAATCAAATTACATATCCTCTATGTAATACTTGTGGTAAGCGACATCAGGGCGTATGTCACCGAAGTACAGGAGCATGATTTAAATGTGGCCAAACTGGACACATGATCAAGGAATGTCCTAAGAAAGATACTAAGAAGAATAACCGACCTAACGTTGCACCACCCAATGTTGGAGGAAGAGTTTTCGCACTTTCTGCTACTGACGCTGCTAATGCCCCAGGTACTGTATCTGGAAACCTTCATCTTGGTGAACGTAGTATCTATGTGTTATTCGATACAGGAGCGACCCATTCTTTAGTATCCCACTCGTTTACTAAGTACCTTCCGATAAGACCCACTCTCTTAAATCATACTTTAACCATTTCCACTCCCATGGAAAATTCATCCGTAATCACTTACGTATATAAAGATTGTCCAATCCGTATTGAATCTATTGTGTGTAAGGCAGACCTATTTCCAATACATATGTGTGACTTTGATGTTATTCTAGGGATAGATTGGTTTTCTCGACATCGCGTAACTATAGATTGTCATTCTCGTCGTGTTATTTTCGGTGATCTTCATCATCCTGATATTATATATCAGGGAACTCAAGCTCATAAATCTCTTAAAATTATCTCTGCGCTCAAAGCTCGAAAATTCATATCAAACGGCTGTGCTGGATTCCTAGCATCGGTTAAGGATACTTCTGCTAGTGTTAAGAGTATCGATAACCATTCCGTTGTCCGTGAATATCCTGATGTATTTCCGGATGAACTTCCGGGATTACCACCCGACCGTCAGGTAGAATTCACCATCGACTTGATCCCTGGTGCCGAACCTATTTCTAAAGCTCCATACCGTATGGCCCCGATGGAACTGAAGGAGTTGAAGGAACAATTGCAAGAATTGTTAGATCTGGGATTCATAAGACCTAGTGTCTCACCTTGGGGTAGTATGCGTTTATGTATTGACTACCGAGAGTTGAACAAGATTACTATTCGTAATCAGTATCCTCTGCCTCGCATTGATGATCTCTTTGATCAACTTCAGGGGGCTCAGTTCTTCTCAAAAATCGACCTGAGGTCCGGGTACCATCAGTTAAAGATCAAGAATGATGATGTTCCCAAGACCGCCTTTCGTACTCGATATGGTCATTACGAATTTTTAGTTATGCCCTTTGGGCTAACTAATGCACCAGCAGTCTTCATGGATTTGATGAATCGCGTATTTCACAAATTCCTAGACAAATTCGTTATTGTCTTTATCGATGACATTCTAGTGTATTCTAAGAGTCATGAAGAGCATGAAGCACATCTACATGCAGTACTTGGAACCTTGCGGCATGAGAAGTTGTACGCGAAGTTTTCCAAATGTGACTTTTGGCTTAGCCAAGTGGCATTTCTAGGTCATGTCATATCAGCAGAGGGAATTATGGTAGACCCAACAAAGGTTGAAGCTATTACAAAATGGCCAAGACCCACTTCTGTTACCGAAATACGAAGTTTCTTAGGTCTTGCTGGCTATTACCGAAGATTTGTTGAAAGATTCTCGGTAATTGCTTTGCCACTCACAAAACTCCTAAGGAAAGGGGTGAAGTACTCATGGAATGAGGAACAAGAGAAAAGCTTTGAAGAATTGAAGAAACGACTCGTATCCTCCCCAATACTCGCTCTCCCTTCTGGATCAGGAGGTTACCAAGTCTATAGTGATGCCTCAAAGAAAGGATTAGGTTGTGTGCTAATGCAACATGGGAAGGTTATCGCTTATGCCTCCCGTCAGTTGAAGCCTTATGAAGTTAACTACCCTACTCATGATTTAGAACTAGCCGCAGTCGTCTTTTCACTTAAGATTTGGCGACACTATCTGTATGGTGAGAGTTGTGATATCTTTACCGACCACAAGAGCCTCAAGTACATATTTACGCAGAAAGAGCTAAATATGAGGCAGAGAAGGTGGTTAGAACTTTTAAAAGATTACGACGTTAATATTCAGTACCATCCAGGTAAAGCCAATGTTGTAGCTGACGCATTGAGCCGAAAGAATTCCGGGACTATATCTTGCTTACAAATTCAGCCTCAAATTAGGAGGGATCTCGAAAGGATGAACATTTGGCTTCAGGTTAGTAAATCTGATGGATATCTAGCTAGAAAGCAGATTGAACCCAACCTCATATCACGGATCAAAGATGCACGGAAGCAAGATGGAGAACTTTGGGCAATTGTGCAAAATCTTGAGGTGGGTAAGCAATCTGAATTTCGTATAGACCATCAGGGGGTGATTTGGTGCGGCAAAAGACTTTGTGTACCCGATGACTCCACCCTTCGTGAGTCATTGTTAGCCGAAGCTCACAGCTCACCATTTTCAATTCACCCAGGATCTACCAAGATGTATCGAGACTTAAGACAGAACTTCTGGTGGAATGGCATGAAGGAAGACGTTGCTCGATACGTAAGTAAATGCCTCACTTGCCAACAAGTGAAAATTGAACACAAACGAGCAAGCGGTCTGTTGCAGCCATTGGATATTCCCATATGGAAGTGGGATGAGATCACAATGGATTTTGTTACCGGTTTGCCTAAGACATTCAAGAAGAATGATGTTGTATGGGTTGTTGTCGATAGATTGTCAAAGTCAGCACATTTTATACCGATTCAGCAAGGATTTTCGGTTAATAAGTTATCCGAAATATTTCTTCAAGAAATTATTCGACTCCATGGCACACCATCTTCCATTATGTCTGATAGAGATCCACGTTTCACCTCACGATTTTGGAAAGGTTTTCAGGCAGCTTGGGGTACACGCCTGAAGTTTAGTACGGCTTTCCATCCACAAACAGATGGGCAGTCAGAACGTACGATTCAGACCTTGGAAGACATGCTCCGAGCATGTGCACTTGAATGGTCTGGAATCTGGGATGAATATCTATGTCTTGTTGAGTTCGCTTACAACAATAGTTCGCAAGCAAGTATTGGCATGGCACCTTTTGAGCTTTTATACGGTCGAAAATGTCGTGCACCGATCTGCTGGGATGAAGTTGGAGAAAAGATTATTGAAGGGCCAGAACTAGTTCAGATTACAAACGAAAAAGTCACTATGGCACGAGAAAAACTGAAAGAAGCTCAGAGCAGACAAAAGAGCTATGCAGATCAAGATAGACGACCACTCGAATTTAAAATTGGTGACCACGTATTCTTAAAGGTATCACCTTGGCGTGGCATTCGTAGATTTGGAATTAAAGGGAAGCTTAGTCCTCGTTTCATAGGTCCGTTTGAAATCCTTGAAAGAATTGGAGAAGTATCATATCGACTGGCTTTACCGCCTCAGCTCTCTCACGTTCATAACGTTTTTCATATCTCCTCGTTAAGAGGATATAATTATCATCCACTCCATATCCTTAGTTATCCGTTACTTACAATTCACGAAGATTTGTCCTACGAAGAAGAACCAGAAGCCATCTTAGATCGACAAGAAAGGGTTATGCGTAGGAAAGTAATTCCGTTTGTTAAAATCCTCTGGAAAAATCACTCTGAACGCGAAGCAACATGGGAATCTGAAGAATCAATTCGTTCTCTATACCCTAATCTAGTCTCGCAATAGAATTTTAGTCAAGGTAACGGTGAACCTTGCTATTTGATCTATGTTCATTTGTTCTGTTTGTGGTCATTCATGCTTTGCCTTATGTGAATATATCTTAGTTATGATTAAGCATATTTAAGTAGGAGATATCAATACCAATAGTCACTCTTGTTATCTGCAAGTCTATGTTGACTTTCTGCATGATTAAATATGTTATTAAGATACGTAGAGGAAGAACCATTAGGACATGGTGGTAAGGTAATTATGAATTTCAAATACACCTATGTGTTTAGGAGATTTTTGTTATATAAGTTAGTAACTCTGCTATGAAAGTTCCTTTCCCGTTACTTATACGATATGTTTGAAAAATTTCGAGGACGAAATTTCTTTTAAGGGGGTAATAGTTGTAATAACCCTAAATTTAAAAATCATTATTCTAGAAATAAAAGAATAAATATTTATCTTATGATCCATCTTAATGTATATCAATCAAAACTATTATTTTAACCAATAGGAAACCCTAATTAAGACACCCAAGTGATTCTGCACCAACCCTAAAATTTTCAGAATTTTCAGAATCAGGATCAGGGCCCCTAAAACTCAGGGGGGGGGGGGGTATTTTCTAGTGATGATTATCCATTTAACTCGCTGTCTAAATTGAATATTATAAAACTGTCGACTCAGCTGAGCTAGTCCCACGCGTGGCAACCCTATGAGCAATAGGTGTCCCTTACGGACCGTAAGGGTTATTTATTACGGTCCGTAAGGGGGGGCAAAAATCGGGTAAAAATAGCAGAGGTTGGCACTTGCTTCTGGGCGCTTGAACGACGAACAAAGTCGGAAAATACACGGAGTTATGCTCTATTTACTTCAATTAACACACACGAATCACTAATTAGTATAGCGAGGTGCTGCAGAACAGGGTATTAACTCGATCGCTATTACGATTCAATGTCCGATCGATTAAAACTATCCGATAGATGTTTAAGTGCTGCTCAAATTGGGTTTATACTTTGTCATTCATCGTGATTTCGACTTGAATGTTTGAGTGTTGTTCGAAATCGGACTATACTCTGTCATTCGTTGTGAATCCGCAGGATGTTTAAGTATCGCACTTTGTCATTTGTTGTGAGGGTTTGATCTCGTGAGTTATCGTAAAAGCTGTATTAAGTTACTAACCTAGTTTGTGTGCATATTATTTAAATTAGGTTAAAAGACTAATCAGTAGTCTAAACTCTGCCCGTATAAATCTGAAATATTATTACAAGGTAGCATCACTTTGGAATTATTAAGGTACGGATCCTTACCCCACTCCTGATTGCTTCATATTCAAATTGTTATAAACCCATTAAAATTATATATCTTTTAAAACTCCTCACGTCTTTGATTATCGATTCATTTGACAGTCCGTTCAATTTCTATTTTCATCATTTGATTTAGCTTTCATGTCATGCGATAGTATTCTGTTAGTTGTACTCATTATCGCATGTTCCAATATATGTTCCGTCTTGTTATGAAAATAAGTTTTATAAGTTATGTGAATAAGTCCGTTTGTACTCTGATACCCTGAGTATCGCTTCTCGTGGAGTGTCCCACGAGCATGTTGTTGCGGCATCGACATCATGTGCTCCAACCGTGACGGAGAGATCAGTTCACGACGTCTCTTAAGTACAAGTGTGGTACATAAGGCTATTAGGAGGCGTATGGATCGATCCTAGGATTTAAGTATAAGGAGGTGGATAACGGGTATGCCAACTCGCCATCTCATGTGATAATTATGCAGGAGTAGCTACCTGTGTATTGTCACGTTTTAAGTTTGCTCATGGGTACATCCGTATGATATGATTATGAAATTATGTTCTTGCAGCGTATCATTTTCACATAAAGTTCCATCCGGATAACATTTCATATAAAGCGTTATTTATTATTTGAGCCTATTATTCCGTACTGAGCATTCGGCTCATTCCGTAAAAATTTTGTATATATACAGGTCCGCATGTTACTTTGGGCGGGGAAAAGAGAGAAGAATAAAGCCTAGGACTAAATCTGAAGATGTTAGTTAATCAAGTTGAATGTGTCCACTTGTATATTAACCTTAAGTTTAGTTGTTGTATGGTTGTATCCTTGTCAAATAAATAAATGAAATTATGACTTTTGTTTATGATACTACTGTTATTGTGACACGTCAGCCCTTCCAGGTTGGGGTGTTACATGATGATTGGGTGGGAGCTGATGATGGCGGAAACAAGTTTGATCAAGGAGATTTTGAAAAAGAAAACCAAGGAAATTATTCCAGCCATCGTTGTAGCCTACGGCCTCTGCCGTAGGTTACGGCCCTCACTTTTTCTTCTAGATGCTGTCGTAGCCCAGTTTGTATGGGGCGTAAGGATTTTTGGGCGCCGTAGCCTACGGCTGACTCCGTAGGTTACGGTGCCATGCTAATTCTCGTTGACATTCTGACCGCCGTAAGCTACGGTCAGGGGCGTAGATTACGGCGCCGTGTGTTTCCAAAATTGTAACTGCCACTTTAATGCGGTTTTTAAGGTGTCTTATGGTGTTCAATCATTTCTATTCGGTTACATTCACCTTGGAGATGAATTTTGGAGCAACCTTTGTGCTTGAAGACAATTGCTAATCCTTGGTTTATGTTTTTGATTGCTATTAACATTAAGACTTTTATGATGATGATTGTTCAAGCCATGTGTGGCTAAACTTGTGATGACTATCTTTTGTTGACGGTTTGTCTAAGACATTTATGCTTTGTTTCGTATTTCTAGAATAATAAACTTGTTTCTATGATTTGTTTGTTATGGTGTGTGGTTGCTTGTTTGTAAATTGTTAATTCATATGTTAATCTTAGTTGAAACCATACGTTCTTGGTGCCGTTGGCAATTGAGATATCATGGCTAGAATTAGGATTGGGTATTGATTAATTGGTCATCGGGTAACAACCTCGCGTTCTAGGAATCCGAGTACTTAGTTCCCTTTCATCACAACAAGTAATCACACATGACCCATGTCTATGTGGTTCTTTCTAGTTGAATGTTAGCATGAGTGTCAAAGCAAACCAGAAACTTAAGATGGTCATTTGTCTCTAAATTGTTTACAAACCAAATTCTCATTTTGCAATTAAATTAGTAATAGTAGTTTTAAATGTAAACAATCAAATCCAACTCTTGAATTTACATTTCTTGTAATAGTTTAATTCTAGTTAATTTAGATATACATTTAAATAACATACATTCCACAAACTCCCAGTGTTTGATACCCACTTACCGCTATCTAATTAGTAGTATTTGGATTAAATTTGATTGTGCCATAACATCACGTCACCATGCACGAAAACAGACCCTTCCGACAACTTTTCCAGCATTACAGCATGTTTAGCACGGGGCCGTGCCCAGCCCAACACACCTCGTGCCCAGGCTCTGCAGAAAAAAGTCCTAGTTCAGGTAACTGGTCACGGGCCGTGCTCACTGAACACACCTCGTGGCCAGCCTTCTGTTCAATTATGATACTGGCGATCTGACCACGGGGCCGTGGCCAGACACCCAGTAACATAAAAACTTGTTTTTCAACACCTTTTACGCATTCCAATCAACCAAAAAACTTATTTTTGGGACTCATTGAGGACAATGGGTAATTTAAGTGTGGGGGGATGCTAAAACCTTGAATCTTGCAAGTCCTAATAAAAAGCCTTACACAAAACTCTATTGGAACCGCTAATCACCCCAATTTTTTCCAAAAATTTTTATTTTTTACTTGTCTTTGTTTAATTGGGGAATAATAAGTTCTAAAAACGTTATATAGTTACAAATTTAGAACCGATAGCGTCGTGATAAAAAGAACCAATTAAGAAAATTATGAAAAGGCATGACAAATCTAATTAAAATTTGATTATATATACTTGATCACATTATAAACTCATTCCCACAACAAGTCAGTTTTGAGCCTTTATAGAGCATACATGCATATATCTTTAAACTAAATGCTCATTTTTCGTTTCTTATGTGAATAGCCGCTTGATTCTTACGACTCTAGAACTTGCCACGACGATACATTCCCGGTCCTTACCAACTTGAACCCAAGTAAGTAAATGATGGAGGCATTAGGACTAGCCCATTTTCCTTTCAACACCATTATTTTTCATTTTTTTATCACCTACCCAAAATCTCCTAAGTTAACCCCTTTGAGCCTAAACCTTTTCATTTCAAAACCACCAAACAAACACCCTTTACCCACCAAAACCTTTTTTCTTTTCAACCCCTTTGTTTTAGTAAAAAAACTCGGTTATCTTGTGACTTAAAAAATTGAAAGTCTTGCAATAAATAAACAAGTTCCTCAAAGAAATCTAGTTTGAATGTGCTTAGTTTGAATAAAAGTCACAAAAATAAAAAGTTTTATGACGACCGACGCTTTTTACGCTTTTCGCCATTTTTACTAACCACTAACCAAAACCACCTACCCTTAGCCCAAGCCTAACCCTTCCCCAAGTCCTCTTGATATTTACGAAGGTTATAGTTAAAAAGGAGGAGGTTTGATCGCTTGGCAAGCATATGGTAGAAGTAAGTTCCATGCCAGTCTCGAGTGTTTCATAAAAATACATCTTCGGCCAAGTGTTGAGTGATCTCCCATGAGGTAAGTGAACTTGTATATAAATGGAATTTTAAAGAGGCATGTTATGCCCAAATAAATATTTTTTCTTATAAAATGTTCTAAATAAATCATCACGAATAGGACTGTAAATAAAATAAAAATAAAACTCAATAAAGATCTTGGATTCCCGACACTCAAGATGAGCCCAAACTTCTCCTCTACCTTTTCCATTTGGGTGTGTAAAGCCACATATTCAAGAGTTTTGCTTGAGGATAAGCAAAGACTCAAGTGTGGGTGTATTTGATTTGTCCAAAATGCAACATATAAATTACATCAAATAAGGCATAAAACTAACCCTTCTTTGGTACTAATGTTGGAAAAAGCGTGTTTCTTTCTTCCTTATGAATTTTCAGTACCAAACGAGCTTAAACGAACAAAAGGAGCACATAAGCACCCAAAACCAACATAAATACAAAAAGAAGGAATAAACGTGACATGCCCGACCCCTCGGCAGCATCCCCAAAGCAAAAACAAGGAAACAGAAGACTGACCACGGGGCCGTGCCCAGGTGAACACGGGGCGTGGTAACACACCTACACAAAAGACAAACCCGTAGAAGCTTCCACACCCACCACGGGGGAGTGCCCAGCTCAGCACGGGGCATGGTCAACGCAAAGATACACAGAATCTTGATAGTACAGATAAGAGTTGACCACGGGGCCACGCCCAGGAGACACGGGGCCGTGTGGGGCCCCCTGCTGACACTTGCAATTAATGAAGAAAGAGAAAAGGCTGGGCACAGGGCCGTGGCCAGAGATCTGTGCAGGTTATAAATTCGGGTGCTTGGTTCACTTGAAATACATCCCTTGGCAAACCACTACTCTCCCACTTTGCCACCACTCCACCAACACCCACCACCATCATCCATCATCCATCTTTAGAGTATGTAGTAGTCTCGGGATCCAAGATTAATTATAAGGGTTCTTGCCAATCAAAGGCCATGTTTGGTTAAGCCTCTTACATCACTTGGTGAAGACAAATCTTTTATGTATTACTTTTGATTTTTAATCTTTCGGCACTTTTTATTTGGGTTTGTATTAATGACTTTAATAACTAGTTTCTTATGTTGAAGGTGAATTTTCTTTATCATTTTTCCGTGGTGTCTTGTGATTACTTTACTGTCTATATAAAGTAAAAGATTGGATCATTCATGTCTTTACGGTCTATATAAAGGCATGTTGACTACCTGGTCGGGAGTTAGGGGAATGGTTTGGTAAGGTTCTTGCCTTGTTCAGTGTATAGATCCTGCAAGGACCTGGTTCAAGCTTACTAGGACCTCCTTCAATACCCACTGGTATTGGATGGTGGGGGTGCGAATAGCTTGAACCCCTCATATGTAAACTACTATTAATACTTTAAACCGGCTTCTTGGGATTGTATCCTTGCTGACTCAAACCATTTAGCCGAGGGTAACGTCACCTTCAAAAGAAGGGCCTACCACTTTTCGCATTAATAGGTAACTTAATTATCTTTCAATATTCCGACCCTTTGGTATTGTATCCCTGCTGACTCAAACCACTGGATTGAGGGTAACGTCACCTTCAAAAGAGGGGCCTACTACTATAACTAAGACAATCTCTTAAAAAGTCCGAAAGTGCGAAAATCATGAAAGGATACATTAAAGACGAGTCGGATCCAAGTGATTCTATCTTGTCTATCTGTTTTTATTTTATTTATCTTTTTATTTTTAGTTTTTACTTTCATGTTTCAAAACTTTTCTCAAAAATTTAGATCGATTAGACGTTGAGGATAAACCGGTACTAAAAGCTCTTGTGTCCTTGGACGACCTCGGTATCTTACCAACGCTATACTACACTCACGATAGGTGCACTTGCTCAAGTGTGTGTTTATTGTGAGTAGAATATCGTGTTTTATAAATTTAAAACTTGACTAATGTGTAAAATGGGCTTAAAATATCAATAAAAATATATCACGCTTTGCACACACCAGTCTCCCAGAGAGGTGAGTTAAATCGACCATCGTGGTCAGAGATGATGTCACGAGGCGTCTCGTGTCGACAAATGACTTCGTCGGCATAGATTCGTGCTAATCGTTCTACCTTAAAGTCTTCTCGTATTGGCAAGAAATGGGTGGATTTCGTAAGGCGATCATCGATAACCCAAATGCTATCATGACCAGAGGGCGTACGCGGGAGTTTCGTAATGAAATCCATGGCGATACTCTCCCATTTCCACATCTGGATTTAGGGTTGTTCGAGTAAGCCGGAGGGTCGTTGATGTTCTGCCTTAACTTTCGAACAAGTTAGGCATTTCGAAACATAGAGATCGATATCCTTCTTCATTCCCGGTCACCAATACCTGGAACGAAGGTCCTGGTACATCTTGTCGTCACCAGGGTGAATGGAATATCGAGATTTGTGGGCTTCAGTCAACAATATCTCCCGAAGGTTATAGCGACTAGGAATCCAAATGCGATCGAGATAGTAATAAATACCATTCGATTTGCTTACCAACTGGTTTTCGGCACCACACTTCTTCATTTCCTCTTTCAATGTATTCTCAATGAAACATGCGTGTTGCGCATCGCGAATTAGGGCTTCGAGATCGTTTTAGGCTTGGACATCACGAACACTATACACATAGCTTCGTCGGCTGAGGGCATCGGCTACGACGTTTGCCTTGCCTGGATGGTAGCGTATCTCACAATCATAGTCGCTGAGAAGTTCAACCCATTTGCGTTGGCGCATGTTTAGTTCTTTCTGGTTCAAGATATGATGTAGGCTCTTATGGTCGGTAAAGACCGTGCACTTGGTACCATAAAGGTAGTGTCGCCAAATCTTAAACGCAAAAACAACTACACCGAGTTCGAGATCGTGGGTTGTGTAGTTCTTCTCATGGACCTTGAGTTGTCGAGACGCGTACGCGATAACCTTGTCTCGTTGCATAAGAACACAACCAAGACCTAGGTTAGAGGCATCGCAATATACAACGAAATCGTGGTTTCCGTCGGGTAGGGTAAGGACGGGAGCGTTGCAGAGCATACGCTTGAGGGTTTGAAAGGCTTCCTCCTGTTTGGGACCCCAAACAAAAGGTTTGTCCTTCTGGGTTAAAGCGGTAAATGGTACAACAATTTTAGAGAAATCGGCAATGAATCGACGGTGATAACCCGCCAATCCAAGGAACGAACGAATTTCGGACGCAGACTTCGGTGTAATCCAACTCTTAACAGCTTCGATCTTTGCGGGGTCGACGTGAATTCCTTGGCTGTTGATGATGTGACCGAGGAATTGAACCTCCTCGAGCCAAAATTCACACTTGGAGAACTTGGCGTAGAGGCGATTCCCTTGAAGAAGTTCGAGAACTAAACGAAGATGTTGCACGTGTTTGGCTATCGACTTCGAGTAGATAAGGATATCATCAATAAACACGATGATGAAGCGATCAAGGAAGGGTTTACACACACGGTTCATCAAATCCATGAAGACCGTGGGTGCGTTTGTGAGACCAAATGGCATGATCACGAATTCGTAATGGCCATAACGGGTACGGAAAGCGGTTTTTGGGATGTCTTGCTCTTGGATACGCAGCTGATGATAACCAGAACGTAGATTGATCTTAGAATAACAGGTAGCGCCTTGCAGTTGATCAAACAGGTCATCGATTTGGGGTAGAGGGTAGCGATTTTTGATAGTAAGCTTGTTGAGTTCCCTATAATCGATGTACATTCGGAACGATCCATCCTTCTTTTTCACGAAAAGGACCGGTGCACCCCATAGTGATGTGCTACGGCGTATGAAGCCTTTATCAAGTAACTCCTGGAGTTGGCTAGAAAGTTCACGCATCTCGGGAGGGTGCGAGGCGATAAGGAGCTTTAGCGACAAGGCTAGCACTAGGGATAAGGTCGATACGAAAGTCGATATCACGGGTAGGGGGTAGACCGGGTAAATCGCCAGGAAAGACATTAGGAAAATCTCGAACCACAAGTACCTTTTCCATCGGCTTCTTTTCCTCCAACTCTACTTCAATGTGGGCTAAGAAAGCCAAGTATTCCTTGCGGAGATACTTGCTCACTTGGATGCACGACATCAGTTGCAGTTCTTTCGAGGATACTTCGCCATATACACATAATTGATCACCGTTTGAGAGAGAGAAACGAATCATCTTTTCGAAACAAACAACTTCGGCACAATTTTCACGAAGGAAGTCCATGGCCACTATAACACAGAAACTACCAAGTTGCATAGGAATGAGGTTGATCAGGAAAACGTGATTGTTGAGTTCGAGAGTACAATCACGGAGAACGGAGCTAACGGTTACGGTTCTTCCAGTGGCAACTTCTACGTCGAAGGACCTTGGGAGATTAGCGCATTTATGTTTTAAAAGCTTTTCGAATTCAAACGACACAAAACAGTTATCGGCTCTAGTATCAAACAAACAAGAGGCATAAATAAACGTTAACAAGGAACGTACCATTGACAACATTGTTGTCAGTCTGAGCCTGGCAGACGCTGATATTGAAAGTTCTTCCGCGGGCTGCTTGTTGTGGCTGTTGCTGCTGCAGTTGAGGCTGCCGTTGTTGTTGCTGATGTGGTTGCGGTTATTGCTGCGGTTCTCGTTTCACAACACGCAGAGGGCAGACGTTAGCAAAATGATTTGTGTCACCACAAGAGTAGCAAGCTCGTGCATGAACAACGGGTGCAGGAGCTACTTGGTTGACCTGGGGAGCAGGAAGTTGAGCTGGCGGTGCAGGAAGAGCTTGAAGAGTTTGATGACGGGGGCCTGAGCGGCAGGGAGCACTAAAGTGCCCATAGGAGTTGCAGTTTATACAGAAACGACAGTTGACCCCTGTCGGATGATGGTAGGTGCAAGTAGGACACAGAGGATGAGTACCAATGTACGTACGCTTGGCAGGTGGTGCATTGGTAGCAGCGACTTGGCGGTTCTGGTTGTTGGGCGGCACAGAGACTGCGTTGAGTGGAGCGGCGGTAGTAGCATAGTTCTTGTTATTGTTGTTCTTTCGCTTGCGACCTTGTCGTGAAGACTTTGAACCTTGAGATGCTGCATTGTTGGTACTGGGAGTAGCAGTAGCCTGATTGAGACTATTGGTCGAGGTTTTGAATGCTCCAGCCAAGACTCGTTTGTCGTTGATCTCGGCTACGAGTTGGTAGGTTTCCTCAATAGTAGCAGGTCTTGTTGCCTGAACAAAATCAGCTACACAGTCGGGGAGAGCGCGAATATACTTCTTGATGGTCTTATCAGGCATGTCCACCTGACTGGGACAGATAATGCTCAACTGCTTGAAATGAGCGGTGAGACCAGCATTGTCACCTCCTTCTTGCTTGATGTGCCAAAATTCATTTTCCAGCTTCTGAACTTCGTGAGGAGGACAGAACTCCTTCATCATGAGCTCCCTGATCTCCTCCCAAGAGAGGCCATAAGTTGCATCATTACCGCGCCTGTTGCGCTCAGCGGTCCACCAATCCAGTGCCCTGGCCTGGAAGACTCCAGTAGCAGTCACAGTGCGGAGATTCTCTTGGCATCCGCTTTGACGAAAGGTGACTTAGATCGAGTCAAACCACTGAAACATTGCGTTGGGTCCATCTTCGCCAGTAAAGTTTGCAGGACCACAGGCTTTGAAGTGTTTGAAGCTGAACGGGGTTTTCGGTGCTTCATTCTTCGAATCGACGGAAGATTTGCTGCTGAACTCATTGATTTCATTGACAATTTGAGGTATGACTTTGGCCATTTCCTTGGCCACCAGTGAAGCGCGCTTGTCAGCTTTGTTCCTTTGAACATTTCGGTAAGTGTGAGAACCGAAAGAAGACATTGTCGAGTACGAGTTCTGCAGCAAATATCATCCCAAAGGGATTAGAAGAGATTCGACTATATCGGGTTTTGTTTGAAAAGTTTAGTGTTTTAACCACTTTTCTCTTATTATTATTATTATTATTATTATTATTATTATTATTATTATTATTATTGTTTTTGTTATTATTATTATTATTATTATTACCCAAGTAAAGCACAGGAACACGTCGACATGTATACACATAAGCACGTTTGAGCACATAATTCACGTAGACATATATTTTGCACGTATTCACCTTCATATTTTGCACGTATTCACCTACATATTTTGCACGTATTCACCTATCTTTCAAGGTTGCGTAGCGCGGTTGAGAGTTGGGAGTGATAGCGAGTAGCATAAGCGAGGAGTATAGCGTACGAGAGTCCTTAGTTTATTTGCGATTAATTAGCATTCTAGATTGAGAAGGCTATGCGAGTTGTGCGCGTTTTTGAAAAAGCAGGGAGCGGAAAGCGTAAAATCTCCAAAATCGAAACACATAAAATCGAGGACGCGTAAAATCAGCGATTGCAGGCTTAAAATCGAAATAAAGTGCCTTGGGTGTTAGATGTCGACTACCCAAAGTGATTTGATTATTCCCAATGAGTTCGAGTACATGCTTTGGCCTAATAGACTGTGCTCTCGCCGAATACACGGTGAACGACACTCATCCTTCCAGTTACTACGTGACTCGAGTCATTGGAATAGTCGAAACCATGGTGAGATTTGTAAAATCAAAATAGGGAGTGGAACAGGTTATTAAGATGAGGGTTTCACCCCTAACTAAACAACTTTGTTCCTAAGTGTGGTTAAACAACCACGAGATAGAGAGATGGAGATCTCTGTTGAGGTATGGATATCACTCCTAACTCAATGAAAGATTCTCGTGCGAGAGTAAAAATATGCGTAGAGTGAGTGATCCTTTCGAGAGTTCTTGGTTTTCACACCTAATCTCGACCCAATCACTCGGTTGTGTTATGCGAGCGTTTTCAAAAAGGTGTATATTGTGTTAGCCTTAGGAAAGGCAAAATAGTTTTCAACCTTAGGAAAGGTCGCCTTCGCACGAAGCTGTAGTATGTGGGTCCGTACGACGGTGTAGTTTTGCAAGTTCACACGGGAGTATGACAGTATGCGGGTTTGTACGAAGCTCTTATTTGGTTCGTACGAAGCTGGTCTGCTGGTACTTAGACTATAGACTATGTCAATTCTACGCGACTCGACCTAATTCCCTATAGTTATGGCTCTGATACCAATCTGTCACACCCCAACCGATGGCGGAATCATCGGGGCGTGGCACTGAGCGAAACAGATTGTTCAAGAGAATCCATAACAACTATTAAGTGACAATATTTATAAGGTTTAATATCCCATACTATTAAACAATTAAAGCAAAAACAGTCATTAAATATATTCAGTCTCAAAAACAAAATCCATTCCGACTAGTCAGATTTTATTTAGTGAGTTTCTAGACTTCCTAATTCGGTTGTAGCATAACATCCAATTAACCTGTCACACGTGAAGTAAAGTGATGTGATCCCTAGCAACCCCTGTCACACAGGTGCTGAGTCCAAACTATAGTACTATCGTTGCTAGAGGTGGTCTAGTGTAACACTGTATAAGCATAGTAACAACCATTCAACAAATCATGTATAGCATGTGGGAACGGTTAGCGTTTATAAAGTATTTACGTTGTGTGTTGTGTTTTGATAGAGAACGTATGTAACACCCAAAAGTGTTGTCACACCCCAACCGATGGCGGAAACATCGGGGCGCGGCACTGAGCGAAACAGATTGTCCAAGAGATTCCATAACAACTACGATTACCAATTATTTAAACATCACCTCCCATACCATGACATAATAAGTGACACAGTTATTACAGACAATAGTTCTCAAAGACAAATAAAAGTTGTTCCGACAACTCAGTTTAAATTGTTTATTTCTAGACTCCCACTCCTACTTGATTCCACAAAGTAGGTAAAGCACAGCATCCTAAACACCTGTC
Source organism: Helianthus tuberosus (assembly GCA_030545235.1). Lineage (NCBI taxonomy): Eukaryota > Viridiplantae > Streptophyta > Magnoliopsida > Asterales > Asteraceae > Helianthus > Helianthus tuberosus. The sequence continues at coordinate 174,210,990 of CM060351.1, forward strand.
ACATACGTTAAAATTGAGGTCAATACACATAGTGTAAAGGTGAGCATACAAGTTTAATAGTATAATAGATAGTGAAAATCGTTTACGCATAACCAGCATGTAACATGTAGCAAGGTGAAGCTAGTAGGTTAAATATGCACAGACGTGACTGCGAGTTGTAGAATGCGCAACACATATCACCACTGTGACACGTGAAGAAAGCCCTTCACAACCCCTGTCCATGACAAGTGCTGAGTCCAAACTATAGTACTATCATTGCTAAGGTGTCAGGAAACAATCACTGTATAAACATAATATACAAGCATTCATCGAATAACACGTATAAATTGCAGTAACGGTTAGCGTATAAAAGTGTTTGCGTTGTGTGTCGATTGTGATTTTAATAAGTAACGTATGTAACATCCAAAAGTGCGTAAAGCAAAAAGGGATGGAGTATACTCACAGATTGTGCTTAGTAAATAAACACTCTCTTGGATTGAAGGGAGCGCTGAGAGATTTACCTGAACAGTTAACGATAGCATAAACGAAGAACGGCTCGTTAAACGAGGATGAGTGAAACGAGTGACGAATGGTCATCCGATCGGATGACAATCCGAACGGATGGTCATTCGATCGGATGTCAATCCGTTCGGATGGTCATCTGGTCGGATGGCCATTCGGTCGGATTGACATTCGTTTGGGGTGTATGTGTTTGTGTATGATGGCTTTGAAGTTTTTGTTGTAGCAATTTTAAAGTCAGAGAAGTATCTCTACCTTTCTGGTCGTTCGATCGAACGGTCGTTCGATCAGATGGCGATCTGTCCAGAGAGACATTTCTCAGAGAACAAGTTCACAGCAGGATTGTCATTCGATCGGATGGTCTTCCGATCGGATGGCAATCCATTAGAAGCTGATATGTTTTGAAAATGTTGAAAAATGTTTAAGTGTCAAGGACCAAGTGCAATCCGATCGGATTGTCGTTCGATCGGATGGTAATCCGATCGGACGACAATCCGTCCAACAATCTGATTGTTTTGAAAACTTGAATATTTTCTTAAATTTGGTAAGTTTGTGGTTTGATCGAGACAGTACGACAACGTGTTTAAACAACAGAAACCCACCCTGCCCAGTCCAAGTTATCCGATCGAAGTGGAAATCACCCCAGCTTGATCAGTTAACGATTCGTGACTGTTGTTCATGTTCAAACTGCTAAGTCGGTTATCTCGCTGGTAGGAATCAAATTCTCAGACCGACACTTCACTAGAAACGAGTAGAAGGCCTGAACGAGCTCCGATTCTATCGGTTTTAAGTGCATTGAGCGTAAAAGAGTTGAAAGAAAGTTGTGAAGCCATCATTCAACCCTTCTAACCTTGAAAATGTTTAGATCTAGATGAAATTAGTGTTTAATCATGTGGAAATCATGTAGATCTGAGTTGTTCTTGGTGGAATGAGGCCAAATCTTGAAGTTCATAAGAACCCCATGATGACATCATCCTAGAACACCTCAAATCCGCTGATTTCACGGTTAAAATTGAAGATTCAAAAGTGAAAATGATGAAGAAGTGTGTGTAGATGATAGATGTACAAGATTTGAGTCGACAACTTACAAGAATCGCGAGAAATCGAGAGAAAGGAGGGCTGGAACGTGCTGGTCGAATGAGAGGGCCGTCACATCACTGTTGGTGATATGACTGGAGGTATTTATAGGTTACCAAAAGAGGAAAGAGGAGCACAAGCATCGGATCGGATGGCAAACCGATCGAATGGCCATCCGATCGGATGGTCATCCGTACGGATGACCATTCGATCGAATGGTCATCCGTACGGATGACCATTCGATCGAATGGTCATTCGATCGAAGTGATCCGGCGAGTTGGTTTCGATGTTTCTTTTTGCGTGTTGAGCGTTGCGATGCATTTAAGCGAGTGTTGATTAAGCGATGCGATAGATTTAGGTAACAGCCACAAATACTATATCTAACATACAATCAACATAAATAAACTTGCGTTTAGCGTTTGCGATTCGATTGCGTTGCGATAGAGTTGCGATTGCGTTTTCGATTAACCACCACAAATATAAAGTAAACATACACAAGAAACACATAAATAGCACACACACATAAAACAATATACAGAACCTACAATTAAAGTTGCGAATGCGATTGCGATGCAATTAGCGATAAAGCGATAAATAGATTAGCGATTAACATCGATTAAACCTCGCTTATTAAAGATACTCCACATAATACAACTTAGCAATCTTTTCTTCCTTTGACTTTGACTTGTACTTTGACTTCCGGAACACAGGGTATTACAGCCTCCCCTAGTTTAGGTAATTTAATCCCAAAATTAAGGCGCAGGCGTAACAAACAACTGTGGGTACTTTGCCTTCATGTCACTTTCGAGTTCCCAGGTGAACTCTGCGCCGTGTTTGCCTTCCCAGCGAACCTTCACAATGGGAATGCGTGAGCACCTGAGCTTCTTGGTTTCTCGGCCCATGATCTCGACAGGCTTCTCCACGAAGTGTAATGCTTCGTCCACTTGTAGATCCTCAAGTGGCACTTGTAAATTCTGCTCAGCTAGGCACTTTCTGAGGTTCGAAACATGGAAAGTCGGGTGGACGTTGCTAAGTTCCTCCGGTAGTTCGAGTCTGTAGGCCACTTTCCCAATCCTTTCCAGAATTTTAAAGGGTACAACATATCGAGGCGCGAGCTTTCCTTTCTTACCGAATCTGATCACACCCTTGCAAGGTGATACCTTTAGGAATACGTGATCGCCAATGTCAAATTCAAGGGGATTGCGGGGTCTATCGGCGTAACTTTTCTGACGACTCCGAGCTTTCAGCAGGTTGTCTCGAATTTGGAGGATTTTGTCAGTAGTTTCTTGCAACAGCTCAGGACCGGTAATTTGCGCATCTCCGATCTCATGCCACACAATCAGCAATCGACATTTCCTTCTGTATAATGCCTCGAATGGTGCCATTTGGATGCTAGAATGATAACTGTTATTGTACGAGAATTCGACTAAAGGTAAGTGCGCATCCCAATTACCACCGAAATCTATGACACACGAGTGAAGCATGTCTTCAAGGGTACGAATCGTTCTTTCAGTCTGACCGTCGGTTTGGGGATGGAAAGCGGTACTTAGATTAAGAGTAGTACAGAGAGCAGATTGAAAAGTTTCCCAAAGACGCAAGGTAAACCGACCATCACAGTCAGAGATGATGTCGCGAGGCATCCCATATCGACAAATGATCTCGTCGGTGTAGATTCGGGCTAATTTTTCTACCTTAAAGTATTCCCGTATTGGCAGAAAGTGAGCAGATTTAGTCAAACGGTCAACGGCGATCCAAATGCTGTCGTGACCTGATGGCGTGCGCGGGAGTTTCGTTATGAAGTCCATAGCTATACTCTCCCATTTCCACATAGGGATCTCGGGTTACACGAGTAAGCCAGAGGGTCTTTGCTCTTTGGCCTTGACTTTCGAGCAAGTCAGGCACTCGAAACATAGATAGAGATATCTTTCTTCATGCCCGGCCACCAATACTTGTAGCGAAGGTCTTGGTACATCCTATCGGCACCGGGATGAATAGAATATCTCGACTTGTGGGCTTCGTCCAGCAGAATTTGTCGTAAATTGGTGCGCTTGGGGATCCAAATTCGGTCTAGAAAATGGAATATACCATTCAATTTATTCACTAGTTGGGTGCCATTGTTGAGAATTCTTTCCTACTTCAAAGTGCGTTCGGTAAAACAAGCATGTTGACCGTCACGGATAAGAGCTTCGAGATTGTGCTGGGCTTGGATATTACGAACGCTATGCAAATAGCTTTGTCCGCTGAGAGCATCGGCAACGACATTAGCTTTGCCAGGATGATAGCGAATCTCACAGTCGTAATCATTAAGACGTTCAACCCATCGGCGTTGGCGCATATTCAGTTCCTTCTGGCTGAGGATGTGTTGTAGGCTCTTATGGTCTGTGAAGACCGTAAACTTGGTACCGTAAAGGTAGTGTCGCCAAATCTTCAATGCAAAAACAACTGCACCAAGCTCGAGATCGTGGGTTGTATAGTTCTTCTCATAGATCTTGAGTTGACGAGACGCGTAGGCGATAACCTTGTCCCGTTGCATGAGAACACAACCAAGACCAAGGTTCGAGGCATCACAATAGACAACGAAGTCATCATTTTCGTCGGGTAAAGCGAGAACGGGAGCATTGCAGAGCATATGCTTTAGAGTTTGAAAGGATTTCTCTTGTTTGGTTCCCCAAACAAAAGGCTTGTCTTTATGCATCAAGGAAGTAAGCGGAACATTGATTTTCGAGAAGTCAGCGATGAATTGACGGTAATAGCCCGCCAATCCGAGGGACGAACGAACATCGGGTGGTGATTTTGGAGTAACCCAAATCTTAACAGCTTCAATCAATGCAGGGTTGACGTGTATACCTTGACTATTGACGATGTGACCGAGGAATTGAACCTCCTCTAGCCAGAATTCACACTTGGAGAACTAGGCATAGAGTCGATTCCCCTGGAGTAGTTCGAGAACCAAACGTAGATGTTGCGCGTGTTCGGTTTTCGACTTCGAATAGATAAGGATGTGGTCGATTAATACGATCACGAAGCGGTCAAGAAATGGTTTGCACACACGGTTCATCAAATCCATGAAAACCGCGGGGGCATTGGTTAAACCAAAGGGCATTACGACGAATTCATAATGGCCATATCGGGTTTGGAAAGCGGTTTTTGGTATATCTTCCTCCTGGATTCATAACAGGTGATAGCCTGAGCATAAATAATCTTCTAGAAACACGTAGCACCTTGCAATTGATCAAACAAATCATCGATTCGGGGCAGAGGGTAGCGATTTTTGATAGTCAGCTTATTCAATTCCCTATAATCGATGCACATCTGGAACGACCCATCCTTCTTTTTAACAAAAAGGACTGGCGCACCCCATGGAGAGGTGCTAGGGCGAATGAAGCCTTTGTCAAGTAATTCCTGGAGTTGACTCGAGAGTTCACGCATTTTGGACGGAGCGAGACGATAAGGAGATTTAGCAACAGAATTTGCTCCAGGGATGAGGTCAATATGAAATTCGATATCACGACTCGGAGGTAAACCAGGTAAATCATCAGGAAAGACGTTAGGAAAATCACGAACCCCAAGCACCTTGTCTATTGCCTTAACATCCTTTTTCTCCGCTACTACAATGTGCGCCAAGAAAGCTTGGTATTCCTTGCGGAGATACTTGCTAGCCTGGACACATGACATGAGTTGGAGTTTCCTCGAAGCGACTTCACCATAAACACAAAGTTGACCACCATTAGCGAGCGAGAAACGAATCATTTTATCGAAGCAAGCGACTTCAGCACGATTTTCGCGAAGAAAATCCATGCCTACTATGATATCGAAACTACCGAGCTGCATCGGAATAAGGTCGATAGGGAAGACGTGATTGTTGAGTTCAAGCGTACAATCACGTAGGACAGAATTGACAGCGACGGTTCTTCCAGTGGCAACTTCAACATCGAACGTCGAGGGGAGATGGGCACACTTACGATTAAGGAGCTTTTCGAATTCAAACGATACAAAATAGTTATCGGCTCCAGTATCAAAAAAACACGAAGCATATATACCATTCACAAGGAACATACCATTAACCACGTTGTTGTCTGCTTGAGCCTGGCGGGCGTTGATGTTGAAAGCACATTCGCGGGCTACTGGCTGCTGCTGTTGTTGAGGCTGCTGCTGCTGGTGTTGTTGCGGCTGCTGCTGTGGCTCTTGCTTCACCACTCTGTTGGGGCACATGTTTGCAAAGTGGTTGGGATCACCACATGCAAAGCAAGCTCTAGCGTGGATCGCGGGTGTAGGAGCTTGTTGGCCTTGAGGAGCAGGAAAGAGAGCTTGTGGTGCAGGAGCTTGACCTTGAGCTGGAGCTGGAGCTTGACGTGGACCAGTACGGCAATTAGCAGTAAAGTGGTCGTATAGGTTGCAGTGAACACAGAATCTGCAAGCAATCCAAGTAGGATGATGATAGGTACAAGTAGGGCAGAGCAGGTGAGGACCGGTATATGCACGCTTGGCTGGCAGTGCATGGGTCACCGGGGCCGCTACCGGGCGGTTTTGTGGTTGCGGTTTAGCGGGTACGGCTTGAAGCGGACTGGCGGCTGTGACAGCGCAATTCTTGCTACTGTTGTTGTTGTTGTTCTTTTTCTTGCGGCGGGAGGACTTTGAAGCTTGCGGAGCGGCGGCGGTTTCAGCGGTGGGAGCAGCGGTAACTTGGTGAAGATTCTTAGAGGCTTTATCAAAGTAACCAGCCCGGACTCGTTTGTCGTTAATCTCGGCAGCGAGCAGGAAGGTTTCCTCAATAGTTGTCGTCTTCGCGGCTTGCACGAAACCAGCCACACAGTCCGGTAGAGCACAGATGTATTTCTTGATGGTGATTTCAGGGGTAGTAACTTGGCCCGGACAAATGATACTCAGCTGCTTGAAGGGGGCAGTTAAACCAGCGTTGTCGCCACCCTCTTGTTTGATGTGCCAGAACTCGTCCTCCAACTTTTGAAGCTCGTGGGGGGGGGGGGTAGAACTCCTTCATCATGATGTCCTTCAACTCATCCCCGTAAGCCCGTAAGCTGCATCATTTCCGTGCTTGTTTCTTTCGGCGGTCCACCAGTCCAGGAAAACACCAGTGGCGTTTACAGTGCGGAGATTATCAGGACAGCCGCTTTGGCGCAGGGTGACTTCGATAGAATCGAACCATTGAAACATGGCAGTAGGTCCATCTTCTCCGGTGAATTCTTTGGGTCCGCAGGCTTTAAACTGCTTGAAGCTAAAAGTAGCTCGAGGTGAATCAGTCCTGGACTCGTCAGAGGACTTGCTAGCGTTTTCATTCAGTTCGCTGACAATTTGCAGTATGACTTTAACCATTTGTTTTACCACCAGAGAGGCGATACGCTTGTCCTCAAAGTTTCTTCGGGCGAAGCGAGCAGTGTGAGATCCAAATGACGACATTGTCTGCAATAGACATCGCCACAGGATTCAGACACTATATGTCGAATCTCTCCTCACAACATAATTACTACTAAATCTCAGGAACACGACTAATTACATAAGCACATAGTCACGTAGGCACATAAACCACAGAATCACATAAGCATGTAGAGCACAGAAGCACGTAAACCACAGAAACCACACGATATTTTGCACGTATTCACCTTCATATATTGCACGTATTCACCTATCATTCAAAGTTCGCGCGTTCGAGAATAGCGATTGCGAGTAACGAGTACACAGCGAGTAGCATAGCGAGTGGCATATCATAAGCGAATAACATAGCATGCGATTTGTTAGCGGATTGAGATAGATGCGCATTGCAAGTTGTGTGTGTTCATCAAAGCGAACAGGGAAAAGCATATAAATCTCCAAAAAATCAAAACACATAAACATGTAAAACCATATAAAACACTTAAAAGTTCATATATAACGATAAATCACAATAAATCACAGAGTCAGCGATTGCGGGCTCAGGATCAAAACACATAAATATCAAAAATAGATTGTCTTCGGCTGATAGACGTCGACTACCCAAAGTGATTCGACTATTCTCAAGGTCTTCGAGTACGCGTTTTGGCCTAATAGACTATGCTCTATCACCGGCATACGGTGAACGGCACGCATCCTTTCGGTTGTTCAGCCAACTTGAGTCATTGGAATCCATCGAGACTCTGGTGAGAATTTTGTAAAACCACAATAGAGAACGGACGAGTCATCAAGGTTCGGGTTTCACCCCTCACTTAACGGCTACATTCCTATTTTTTGTAATAGAATCACGAGATTGAGAGAGAAATTTCGCGTCGAAGTACGGATTTCACTCCTGATTCAACGCAAATTCTCTTGTTTATAGTAAAATGCGGGTCAAACAAGCGATCCAATCGAGAGTTTGCGGTTTTCACACCTAGTCTCGATCTAATCACTCGTTCATTTATTGAAAATAGTGCAGTGCGACTGCCTTAGGAAAGGCAGAGTGATAGAGTATAGCATGATTGCGAGATGATCGAGTAACAGAAATAGGCTCGTACGGAACCCTTACCGGGCTCGCACATGGCGGTCTGTTGGTACTTAGACTATAGACTAGGTTTTTTCTAAGACATCGACCCGGACTAGGTAGAGTCTCACCTAATTCCCTATAGTTATGGCTCTGATACCAATTTGTCACACCCCAACCGATGGCGAAAACATCGGGGCGCGGCACTGAGTGAAACAGATTGTCCAAGAGATTCCATAACAACTACGATTACCAATTATTTAAACATCATGTCCCATACCATGACATAATAAGTAACACAATTATTACAGACAATAGTTCTCAAAGAAAAATAAAAGTTGTTCCTACAACTCAGTATAAATTGTTTGTTTCTAGACTCTCACTCCTACTTGATTCCATAAAGCAGGTAAAGCACAGCATCCTAAACACCTTTCACATACGTTAAAATAGAGGTCAATACACATAGTGTAAAGGTGAGCATACAAGTTTAATAGTATAATAGATAGCGAAAATCGTTTACGCATAACCAGCATGTAACATGTAGCAAGGTGAAGCTAGTAGGTTATCGACAATGAAATATGCGCAGACGTGACTGGGAGTTGTAGAATGCGCAACACATATCACCACTGTGACACGTGAAGAAAGCCCTTAACAACCCCTGTCCACGACAGGTGCTGAGTCCAAACTATAGTACTATCGTTGCTAAGGTGTCAGGCAACAATCACTGTGTAAACATAACATACAAGCATTCATCGAATAACACGTATAACATGCAGTAACGGTTAGCATATAAAAGTGTTTGCATTGTGTGTCGATTGTGATTCGAATAAGTAACATGTGTAACACCCAAAAGTGCGTAAAGCAAAAAGGGATCGAGTATACTCACAGATTGTGTTTAGTAAATAAACACTCTCTTGGATTGAAGGGAGCGTTGAGAGATTTGCCTGAACAGTTAACGATAGCATAAGCGAAGAACGGCGCGTTAAACGAGGACGAGTGAAACGAGTGATGAATGGTCATCCGATCGGACGACAATCCGAACGGATGGTCATTCGATCGGATGTCAATCCGTTCGGATGGTCATCCGATCGGATGGCCATTCGGTCAGATTGACATTCGTTTGGGGTGGATGTGTTTGTGTATGATGGCTTTAAAGTTTTCGTTGTAGCAATTTTAAAGTCAGAGAAGTATCTCTACCTTTTAGGTCGTTCGATCGGATGGCTATCCGTCCAGAGAGACATTTCTCAGAGAACAAGTTCACAGCAGGATTGTCATTCGATCGGATGGTCTTTCGATCGGATGGAAATCCGTTAGAAGCTGATATGTTTTGAAAATGTTGAAAAATGTTTAAGTGTTAAGGACCAAGTGCAATCCGATCGGATTGTCGTTCGATCGGATGGCAATCCGATCAAATGGCAATCCGATCGGACAGTAATCCGTCCAAAAATCTGATCGTTTTGAAAACTTGAATATTTTGCTAAATTTGGTAAGTTTCTGGTTTGATCGAGATGGTATGGTATGACAACGTGTTTAAACAACAGAAACCCCGCCCAGTCCAAGTTATCCGATCGAAGTGGAAATCAGTTCGTGACGGTTGTTCATGTTCAACCCGCTAAGTCGGTTATCTCGCTGATGGGAATCAGATTCTCAGACCGACACTTCACTAGAAACGAGTAGAAGGCTTGAACGAGCTCCGATTCTATCGATTTTGAGTGCATTGAGCGTAAAAGAGTTGAAAGAAAGTTGTGAAGCCATCATTCAATCCTTTTAACCTTGAAAATGTTTAGATCTAGATGAAATTAGTGTTTAATCATGTGGAAATCACGTAGATCTGAGTTGTTCTTGGTGGAATGAGGCCAAATCATGAAGTTCATAAGAACCCCATGATGACATCATCCTAGAACACCTCAAATCCGTTGATTTCACGGTTAAAATTGAAGATTCAAAGGTGAAAATGATGAAGAAGTGTGTGTAGATGATAGATGTACAAGATTTGAGTCGAAAACTTTTAAGAATCGTGAGAAATCGAGAGAAATGAGTGGCTGGAACGTGCTGGTCGAATGAGAGGGCTGTCTCATCACTGTTGGTGATGTCACAGGGGGTATTTATAGGTTGCCAAAAGAGGAAAGGGGAGCACAAGCGTCGGATCGGATGGCAAACCGATCGGATGGCCATCCGATCGAATGGTCATCCGATCGAATGGTCATCCGATCGAAGTGATCCGGCGAGTTGGTTTCGATGTTTCATTTTGCATGTTGAGCGTTGCGATGCGTTTAAGCGAGTGTTGATTAAGTGATGCGATAGATTTAGGTAACAGCCACAAATACTATATCTAACATACAGTCAACATTAATAAACTTGCGTTTGCGATTCGATTGTGTTGCGATAGAGTTGCGATTGCATTTTCGATTAACCACCACAAATATAAAGTAAACATGCACAAGTAACACATAAATAGCACACACACGTAAAAAAAATATACAGAACCTACAATTAAAGCTGCGAATGTGATTGCGATGCGATTAGCGATAAAGCGATAAATAGATTAGCGATTAACATCGATTAAACCTCGCTTATTAAAGATACTCCACATAATACAACTAAAGCAAAATAAATTAAAGGATTCGATTACAAGTCAAAGATGTACAATCAATAGTTAAGCAAGGAGTGGCAGATCGCAATTAGCAATCTTTACTTCCTTTGAGTTTGAGTTTGACTTTGACTTCCGGAACACGGGGTGTTACAAGTGCGTTAAACGAAAAATGGGTTCGAGTATACTCACAGTGCGTGTCCTAATCAAGAAACACGATTGCTTGGATTGAAGGGAGCGCGTCGGGTCAGCCTGTGCACAGAAACAGAAGCATAAGTCTTCCTCAGGGCTGAATGGTCGTAAACGGAATGTCGAGTGGGTTAAGTATTTGACAGTGCATCCGAACGGATGGGCGCCATCCGGGCGGAAGGGCTGTTTTGTTTCAAACGATACAAATTTGAAGTAAAACCGATGTTTTAAAAATAGAAGGAAAATAATTGGAGTGAGTACAAAGCCTATCCGGATGGACATGGTCCATTCAGACGGATGGTCTGTGTTCGAAGTTTTTGCAAATTTTTCTAAACAAAAAGGTTTTTAAGTTAAGGGAGACGGCGTGACGACGTGTCAAACAACGGAAAATACCAAATCCAATTCATTTGACCCGTTAATCGGTCCATCTCTTAGGTGGAAATCAGTTTTCGAGCCGGCTTTCAACTATGAAAAGAGTCGAGAGTCTGATAGAGTCCCGATTCCACCATTATTGAGTAAAAACTGAAAAGAAGTTTCATAAATAAGTTGAAAAGTGTGAAAATCCATTAGATCTTGAACCAATCTCGATTGAATGATGCTCCACAACAGTTTGCCCAAGCAAAACGAGTGGAAAGCACCTTCGAGAGGTCCAAAATCAGTGGTTTCGAGAAATAGTTATAGTGTGTGTGTGATTTTGATGAAGAAGATGGAGTAGAAGTGGAATAGAGTGAAGTTTGAAGAAGATTTAAGTGAAAAAGCTTACAAAATGTCCTTGAATCACGTCTGAGACATGGGAGCGAATGGGAGTGTCAAAGTGTTGAAAAGAGGGTGTACGGCGGATATTTATAGAGAAGGGCAAGGGGTTAAGTCAGTGCGCGAGTGGCAGTGTCCGAATGGCTCCATCTGGACGGATGGGCCCCATCCGGGCGGATGGCCCATTCGGACGGTTGAGTTGTGTTTGGTTAGTTTCCCACTTTGGTTCGTTTGTTAGGCGTTGCATTTTGTTGTGACAAATCGAGTTGTGCGAGTAGCGTTGAGTTTGCGTTGCGATAGCGTTTGCTAGTATCATCAAAAACATATAAAGCACAGACAAGTAAGCACATAAGATCACACAGCGTAACATTACTTCTACAATTTAACAGCGTTTGCGATTTGGGAGTTAGCGTGTTAAGCGTGTGCGGGGGCGTATGATAACCAAACAAACAAACACGGCAATTTAAATAGCATAATTCTCTGTAATTGGTGTTGCGTAAGCGTTGGCGAATATAAAGCGTTTAAACGTATAGCGGTGCGATCTTATGAAAATGTATTTAGTTTAACACAACCCTTTATTTATATCGAATCTCGGAATACAGGATGATTACGATCGAAGCGAAAACAAATAGGTAACGATCCGAAGTGTAGGGTTGTTACAAATTCCCCTTAATAAAAACCGATTTTGAGAGGGCATATAAAGAGATTGTAATTAAAAAAAATGTAACCTCCTAAAATAGTAGTATGTCGACAAAAATGCCCATTATAAAAGTTGAAATAAAAATATTTTACATTAAGTGATTGGTTATTTATAGTTATACTTATTATAATTATTATAATTATGTAGTTTTCTTATGAACTACTCTCTCTCTATATATAGGGCTCGACTTAAAAGAGAACCAACACGAGTTGTGAGAACTGTGAGAACTCCTTCTTTTCGTGCGAGTTGGGCCAAAAAAATTTTGCACAAACCTAGATGAAAATATTATAAACACATCTGTAAAAAAAAGTAAAAGAAAAATGTCGAGTCGGAAGTTTTGACTGATGCAAGTTTTTTTGCGCGCTGCTGTAGATTTTGTACGAAAATAAATATTTTTTACGCCTCATCTAAATGTGTGTATGCGACATTTTTTTTTTATTTTTTTTGCTGAAACAAATGATTTTTTTATGACTTTTGAGAAAAATATTTTTCTGAAAAACCTTTTGGATGGCCTGGTTCTCACGGTTCTCACAACTTAAAGTGGTTCTCATTTTAACCATCCCTATATATATAACAGATAAAAAAGAGTCGAGTCTAAGAAGAGCTAGAGCTTAAAAAACTATTATTTATTCAAACTCAAACTTTAAAGTTGGAGCTCAAGATGCAAACTCAGTTGTTTAGCTCGATCTTCGCTCATTTACATCTCTTTTCGTGTTATTTGGAAAAAATGTATAGAATGACATAATTACCCTCAATCCATATATTTAGTTTGTTGGACCAAAGTCAAAGTATACTTGCACATTCAAGAATCAAGACCGCCTAAAGTTGGACACTTCCATATAATAATGGTATCAAATGGAATGTATCCTAGCGCTATTAAGGTGTGTTGGTACGATGTTCCTTTACATGTTATTGAGGATTCAAGTTTCACGACAAACATCATGTATGCGAGTAAAATTATAGAGTGTGTGGTTAGTTGTTAAAAAATATAGTTATGGGTGCCAAAAGTCTTTTTGGGTAATTTTTTAAACTTAAAATTGAGGGATCGGAAGCACCCAGTTCTCTTATCCATTGCTAAGACCCGTCCAACGTGCACACAAATCCCAACACTAGAAAAACCACATATACCAAGAGCAGTGATCAACACATAACATAATATAACAACCTTCAAAATCCAAACTTCGCAATCGGAGTTTAGAATATTTTCTTAACTAACATGAAGTATGTAGATGAAAAAATATTTGATACCAGGTAGAAGTCGAAAAGTGCAATTTGTAAACCCAACATTTCAATGGTACACTTTAATAGTTGATAGATTTTAAAGAGACAATTCAATAAAAATCAATTATTCATAAGGCTAAAACTTAGGTTCAGTACAGATGCCTTCAAAACAAAATTAAGAACATTTGAAAAGTCGACGACGCATATGGGTGTAAAAGACGGACATCAAAATATAATTCAAGTATAACATTACACAAATACATTACACGTTGTAGTTAAGCACCCATCCAAATATGCAAATAGAGATGAAAACTGGTAGTCCACGCATGACCTAAACATGTGCAACAAACTCGTTAGCGTAACGCTAAATACACATCCATACACTACTAGAAAAATGGTTATTTGTTACGGAAATTTTCAACGCAAAAAAATGCGTCACAAATTCCTACACCTTTGCAACGCGTTTTTGACGAAAGAAAACCCCAAGTATTTTAAACAAAATTGTGACACAATAGTAACAAAAACAAAAATAATCCTAATTGTGTTACAATTTTGTTACAAATGTTGCTGGAATATTTTGTTATAATTATTAACTTAATTAATTTAGTCCTTAAAACTTTGCTCCTTTATAGTAAATAAAGAGTAAACTAAAAAAGAATAGTGAGAGAGAAAGTAGAAAAAGCATCAGTACACTTCATCATCTCATTCATCGGTACACTTCATCATCTCCTTCAGCGTATCCACCACGGTCACCACTCGCAACCTAGGGTTTCGAATTCTTCAGGTACACTTCCAGATCTGATTCACCTTTCTCTCTAACCCTATCTCAAATCACACTTCGATTTCATGAAATTGCGTTTGGATTTGAATCATTTGATACAAATCTCGTGTTGTTTTAGAGGCATTTGTTGAATTACTTGTTAATCGCTAACTGTTATGATGTGTATGATCTTCGTTGTTGGTTGTTAGCTATTGCTCTATGTAGTTTTGTTATTTGTTATCTGCATTTTGACTGAAGCTGGATTATAGTTGAATGCATTTGGTGTGTTTGCATTTTCACTGCTTAGACTTGTTGAATCTGTTTTTTTTTTTTTTTTTTTTTGAAGATCTGATTGTGGTTGTAAATGTGTAGATTCCTTTTTAATTTGTCGGCAACTATGATATAGAATGATTAGCATCTTATGATACAGAATGATTAACAACTATGATACAGAATGATTAGCAACTATCATACAGAATGATTAGTATCTTATGGCATGATTATAGTTTGGTAGTTTATGTGTTCTAATGCAAAAGAAAATAGTTAATTTGTTGAGATTCGGTATGATCAGAGTGATAGGTTCTAGCCTTTTAGGTTTATATCATGAATGTCCCTTTGGTTGAGTTTATGCCTGCAGTTAGTCATTAGTGTTACTGATCTTGTTCAAGTGTAGTCAAACCTTCTTGATGAGGTGCAACCTACGATATGGAATACACTTTCAAGTAGGGGTGTAAATGAGGCGGAGCGGTCCGAGATCCACTCAGGACCGGATCGGTAAAAAACTTGAACGAGCTCAAATGTAGATAATGTCATTTAAGAAATGTAGATATGGCTTAAGAAATCGAAGTCACAGATAATGTCATTTAAGACTGATAGAGAGAAAGCGTTTGGTTCATTGATAGAGAGAAAGCGTTTGGCTTTGCCTAAGCTTGTCGGATTAGAAGAAATGCAATAAAAAGTCAGACACATTGGGTTGATTGGGATCGAGTCACCCGATCAAGGGACTGTGGAGGGCTAGGCATTGGTTACTAAAGGCTACAATATTTTGGTGTTCAGAGAGACCAAATTGATTTCTGGTTTGATGGATTGGTGATTCTCGATTATGAAACAGTTGAGCATCCGTTTATTGCTTGTGGAGTGGCAAATATCATACATTCAGAAGCCACTGTGTCAAGGTTTTTTACACCAACTATAAGCTTGCCTTCTTAGACAAATTAGGTTATGTTTTCTATTTAGTTGGTTTTGGATATGTTTATTTATAAGTGAGCTAAGAATTAAGGTCTATATTTGGTTTAACGCTTGACAAAATATATCTTTTGATGATTTTTTCTATGATATAAGTAGGTTATGTGATTATATGTAAGTAAAAAATGCATATAGGCATGTAAGATAAGAGGAACCATCAGAAACCAAATATTTATCCCCAGAAGCTAATAAAAGCTATAACGGTCCGCATCATGGTTTAATCTCTGTAACAGAGATCCCATCATCTGGTTCCTCATATTTTATTCCAACACAAAATCAACCATTTCTCTCAAAACTTTTGTAAACAAAAAAAATAAAGGGCTCAGATTAAAAATATGGGTAATGAGAAAGTTTATCAATCACAATCAGGAGTTTTCAGGTCGACTTATATCCCTCTCTGTTATACATACATTTTACTAAAAAACAACTCCTATATCAATATATTTTCACTAAAAACAAATACTTTTTCTCTCTCCTTTTCAATTAAATAATATTATCATTACATTTTTCTCTCTCCTTCACTCACAACCACTTTCAATATATATTAAAAAAATTATACTGGGTGAACAGTGTCCCCCCAAATATACAGATGAACAGTAACATTTTCTCTCTCCTCCACTCACAACCATTTTTTATACCCTTTATAATATAAAAACTACCCTCACATATTTTGATGGTTTGAATGAGAATGCTCTTACACCTGACTCTGTACATTTCTTCTCAGTCAACCTTACTTTTTATTAAAGAGGTTTTGTCCACCACTAGCTATACCAACTACTTTTTTTATTATATTTCCCTCGTTGAAATTTGCAAGTGATACATGATGAATTTTACTGTCTTTCATTTAGTAGTTATGTAAACGAATAATCACAATGAATGATACTAATAGTAATATCCATTTTTGAATTGCTATATCAAGCTTAGGTAACCACTAACCATTCCTTACCAGCTCCAATCGAAAAATAATGCCTAAACTTTTAAACTCGTTTTTCAAGGCGTATTTCTCGAAAAATGTTATTATAAACTTTTGAGTTATGTTAGCGCGTAAGTTCGTGGTGTAGCCATAAAACATAACCAAATGGTTCTATTTATAACTTTAGGAAATTATGAAAAAAAAAAGAATATGGTTGTCATGAAGCTATAAAAAGCTCTCAACTCTATCGTTAAGTTTTACAAGTTAAGGTGTTCGGTCATACACAGACACGTATCGCAGAGACTTGCAATACGTTTGGATTCAGCAAATGTCGACCTACGTAATTCTAATCAATTCCGCATTATTCGTAAATATCCGCCTGAATCAATACCTATCAACATATGGCGTGACATGTGTTCGGTAGGCAAATTAATATATTCTTTTCTGTTTTATCCTATGGCTTATTATTGTTGTTGCATATAATCTGTTTTATCTGATGTTATGGTTGATTATTGTTGTGGGTGCCTTAAATCGGGTTGGATCCACTTTGCTAGTATTATTACGATTTAATTGTTTAAAGAAATATGTAAATGAACAAAAATGAACGCGAAGTATTGTGTCTTTGCAGGCTTGGAACACAAAAGCATGGCTTAGTAAGTCAAAGTGCGGGTCATCAAATCGCAACAGTGCCAATATCAATGGCTGCTCATCTCGACACACCGGTGGATCTATAGGTTTCGATGAGCATCGTGAAAACTGGGTAAGCTAATTATATTTACGAATTTCAGTAATTGTATTGTATGTACTATAAATCTTATAACAATAATTATACTCTATATTTATGTAGAGAAGGACATATGGTCGTGAACCTACTTGGAAAGAACTCTTCCTGCAAACCCACCTCACCAAAGAATGCAAAGAGAAGTTAAGGAAAGGTGAGATTAGCATATATGACATGAAGAATTTGAAGTTTTGTACAAACCGATCCAAAGAAGTATATGTAAGTTATCCTTTTTTATTTTCTTACAATTTTCGTTTAAACATTTAGTACAATAAAAACTGCACTATTTTGATATATTTCAGGGGGGGTACTTGGAGGCGATGCATGATATTCATGGGTCGGACCTCACTGATTGTCCCGATGACCCTGAGGTGTGGGCTCGTGTACAGGCAGGAGGTCATAGGACCACCCGGGTATTTGGGGTAGGATCTTCAGATCTGCATTACATGGTGAGTGGGACATCATCATCTTCTAGTGGGTGTGCACCATCATCTGTTGAGTACCAACGGTCCGTAGAAGAGGTATCATGTTCAATTTCAAGATATTTGTTATGTTGATCTATTTGTTTTTTAATGTATATTTGAGATAAGGTTTTGATTAATTTATATAATCTTTAATTTATTGGAGCATCTTATTCTTTAATTTATTGGAGTATTTAGATTTAGATATTATTGTCTTTGAAATTGAAACTTGGGTCACTTTTGATACTTTAACTGTGTAGATAATATTAGAAGTTAATCCTAATTAGTCATGTGAAAGTAGAGGGAGTGAACCCCGTAAAAGAGTCAAGAGATAGGTTTAATTTATCTAGTATGTTTTCATGTTTAATTGTTTGATTTAATTGCATGTTTATCTTGTTTGAATTACTAGATATTAGGACTTTGATTGATTGGTGAAACAGTATATTTGTAGTGTAAGGTACATTTAGTTTACTGATATTAGTAATTGATGTATTGTTTATTATTTAAATATACCTTTGAACAAATTTTTAGGCTCACACAATGCGAACACAACTGGCAAAGCTTGAAGCTCGCCTCGAAGCTGAGACGAAGGAGAGGGAAGATCTTAGAGTTCATCTTGAAACCGAGAGAAAAGCGAGAGAAGACCTCCAACAACACATGAAAAGAGAATTACCAGACTTTATGAAGAATTGGCATCCTCCTAATAATTAGTTCGCATTTATCTTTTTAGACATACACGCACGTTAAACGTTTGTTAGTTTTGTGGTTTAGAAACACTAGAAATGGCGTAATGTACTGTTTTCGAGTACGGTGATTTTAAAACAGGTTTATTAATATTTTCTGTGTATTTTTTTTTTTTGCTGATTTTTATGCAATTTTCAGAAGAAAAAAAAAACAGGTTTTTTTCAAAAAAAAAAAAAAATTCCAGTTTTTTTTTTTATTTTTTTATAAATATTTCGTTACAAATGCGTTGCAACTTCTTTAGGGGATGTGTAGGAAATGCGTTGCAAATAATTTTTTCATGGAATTAGGGAATCGTAGGAAATGCGTTACAAATTTCCAACACAATATTTCCGTTGCAAATAAGTTGAAATTTGCGTAGTAAATGCGTTGCAAAAAGTTTTCCACGGGGCTTTTTCCAACATTAGGTTTTTGTTACAATTGCGTTGCAAACTCAGTTTTGCAACACATTTGTGACGGAAAAACATGTTAAAAAGTTTCATTTTTCTAGTAGTGTATATGATAACTACAGTGTTCAAAAAAATGTTTAGAAACTATTACAAAAGACCTTTTAGCATTCAAATATTGGGTCCATATGTTGTAAGGTTATGAGCCATAGAGTACTTCATTGTGACCTCTACTTCATACATCATATAGTTAGCCTAAGGTAGGTGTAGAACACGCAAAAGCATAGGTTCTACATACCCCCACAGTATGTTTACGATCAATCAGGGCTTTATTAATGAATTTTCAACACATCCACAATTATCACCAAGTATCAAATATTTTCACACAATCTAATATACTGCACTAAATGGTATATGGACCATGCTTCATTCTGATATGTTTTTAGGGTTTCGACGATCTACAGGTCGTCAGTGGTTGTATTAACAATGTGTGGAGGTGTGTAGCTAGTGTTGTGTGTGTGATACTTGTAAGGGACGTATGTCAAAAGTTTTTGGTTGAATTGGTGTTTATAAAAGAATTGCATTTAGCTCCAATAAAAATTATAAAGTGTTTAGTTTATAAACTTATAAAATGATTTATAAAAATCAAACGTTAAAATTACCTCGGGAGGTCTGAGGTTCGATTCCTACTAAGTGCAAATTATGTAAATATGGGAGAACGCCTCTGGGAGGGATTCGAACTTGGGGTGAGGGGTTTTAACAGCATATGTTGGCCCTTTGGAGTAAGCTGGAAATCCAGTTGATCTACCGTTCAAAAAAAAAGAAAAAAACAAACAAACCCCCACCTCAATTCCCAAGTTTCTCACTTACTCTCCCTAAAATTGATCAACCCTATTACCCTCTCCCTTGCCATCCACGTTGTGAAACTGAAGATAGTCACTATATATCCACAATATAACTAATCCATTGATGTGTTGAAGTGATCTTAAAAGCTAACTAATGGAAATTGAAGGAACTAACTCCCATTCATGTTTATCTCTAACCAATTAAACACGTCTTAGTTAAACGGACTAAATTTTGAATGCAATTTCTATGAATTTTCTAAACGATAATAACTCTTAACTAGTCTAAATATGACATATATAAGAAAAGAAAAGTAGATAAAACTTACAGTGTAGTTCTACTTGTTTCTTTAAGTAGACTTAATGGTAAAGATGGTCTGAACTACAGTTACAGCAAATAGAATGATTCCAGCAACTAGAGCAATTATGTTCCATGGACTGCTAAAGTAAGTCCTCTTCATCTTGGCTATATTTTTTGGCCAGTAAGCATCACAGTACTTGCTCAATTTTACCAATTGTTCTTGGTAAAAGAAATCCATCAATATAGTTCCTTTGCATATGCTGTTGATCATATTAGCAGCTTCATTATTAGAACCCAAAATGTTGCCAAGGACTCCCGAGTCTACCAGCTTTGCAACATCTTCTTGAGTATCCACTAGCATATCCATGGCAATGGCATATGATGTAACATAACTATGAGTTCGACCTGACTGCTCGTAGGCAATGAGATTTCTTAAAACGATCTCAGTGAAATCTTCAATCGATAATACTGGAATTCTAAGAGTAGGCTTACTCAAAGACCCAAAAAAACCCGGGAACATATATAATTCCACTTCCATCCCCATAAGCCATGTTGGATCTTTGTTAGGTTTGAAGTTCACCCCAGCCCTGTCTAGATTCGTAACCGAAGGGATTATTGACTTGAGAGAACCTTTTTTAATGTTATCCGGAGGCTTGTAGCATTGATGTAGAAGGCTAAGAATATGATGAGTATTATTAACCGATATATTATCCATATTTATATCTTCTGTAAAGATGTTGGCATAAGCTAGAACTGGATAGATAAGTTTAAGAAGGGAGGCATTAGGACTGAATTCCAATACCGTGCACTGAAATATTTCATCAAGAATAAAGAAAGGGATCTGGTTTTCTAGCAATATCAAATCAATGAATATGACCGTCGCTTGCAATATTCCTTCTTCAAATACTTTTGCATCCTTAATCGAAGCCTTGAACAAGAATTCAAGTATGAAACAAGCATCCATAATCATCATGTCGGCAATTTCAGTATCACCATAAGGCTTCGTCCAAACATAACAGGCCTTGATTTTTTCCATTGAAGTGTACACCTTCTCTACACATAATTTCAATATTTCCTCTTGTGGGGATTTGGCACGTCGCATTAGGTCAATTAGATAACTTGTTTTCCGCACTTCAAATGCTTGCAGATTCTCATCTTCTCTATGCAAAGGTCCAATAGAGACCACCTGAGGGTTGAAAGAACTTGGGCTCATATCACGTAGTCTATGAGGTGCCATGTAAATTGATGGTGAAAATTGGTTTATATGGCTCTCTTCTTTTTTGACACGACAAAGAAGACGTTGAACGACACTGTCTTGAATCATGTTTGTGTCTCCCACCATAGTGCTCGACATGATCTCTAAATAAGTGACAAAGCGAGCAATGCACATCCACCAACGGATTAATAAACCTGTCGTATTCTACTTGTACTAAAATTAAGGTAAAAAGTTTAAATCTAAAGTTTAAAAAATAAACAAAAAATACATATATTCAATAAGTTAAAGCCTGTTACAACCTTATTACAACCTCCACATAACATGTCTTGACCCATTTAAAACTTTTTTACAACCTATTTATAAACCCTTGAGCCGTTTAGAATGTGTACAAATTTATTACAAACCACCAACTGGTTCGTGTTCAGGTTACATGGGTTAAAGTGTCTGGATTAAGATTGATATCTTTAACATTAATATACGATTATCTTGAGAACACTAAATGTTGCGAGAAACATGAGAACTAATGAAAAACCAATCAAAATCAATTTTTTTTAATACAAACCTCGTTTTAATTAAAATATAACATCAAAAAAAGAATTAACAACATCAAATAGTAAATTTCTTATATCAAAATCACTCTTATTAGATTTTTTACACATGTGTAAATATAACAAATTTACACATGTAAATGTCAAACTTACACATGTGTAAATTTTCTATATTTACGAATTCGTGTAAATTTAAATCTGTAAATTTAATTTCTAACATTGTATTCGAATAATAATGATAAGCGTAAAAAAATTGAATTTAAATTGATTTTTGATCAAGTTCTCGTGATTTCTTCATTCGTTCTCACGGTTCTCACAATATTTAGCGTTCTTATTTAAAACTTCCCCTATCTATCTATCAATATATATATAGGGTCAGGATTTGTGGAAAACGGTGAAAAGTGTGAGAACGGTGAAAATGATTTTGGTGTTGACATGTGGCATTGATGCTAAATTACACTAAGGGTAATATTGTCAAAAAACTCACTCACATGAACTGGGTGTTCAAATAAAACGCCATAAAAACACCCAATTCAGTAAACGCAATGAAAATACTTAGTTAAAAACGCCATAAAAACCCAATTCATAAAAACGCCATGAAAAACTCAGTTGAAAATGCCATAAAACACTTAGTTCAGAAAAACGCCATGAAAATACCTAGTTAAAACGCCATAAAAACACTTAGTTCAGAAAAACGCCATTAAAATACCTAGTCTAAAACGCCATAAAACACTCAGTTCAGAAAAACGCCATAAAAACCCAGTTCAGAAAATTATATCAATAGTATACTCGTTGGAAAGATAAAAAAACACTGAGTTTTATGGTGTAATTTTTTTAGAAAAATAATCACGTATAAAAAAGTTATTGGCGTTTAAATATGATGGGGAAAAAGGCATGTGATTAACATGTGCACCCTTGTTTGGATCTTCTAATTTTACCCCTCCTTGTAGTTATAAGGTTCCCATTATTTCACAAGTAAATTTGAAAAATGAGGAGTTGGCGAAAGAAAGGCGGGCGAATATGGAAATCCTCGCCATGAAACCAATCACCTTGGTGACGAAGAAATAGAAATTTACAAGAAATATAAAGAAGAACTAAAGGCAAAATATTGTACTTAGTTTGGTCATTTTTTATGTTTGTTTCGTTTTTATTATTTTCAGTATTTTTTAATGTAATGTTTTTATTTATTAACGTTATTTCTCTATTTACTTAATGTTCTAATTTAATTTAATAGATTTGTTTTATTTTTTTATATACGTCAATTAAATTGAAAAGTGTATACCACGTGTCGCACCACACCACCTTTCCACGCTCCATCTCACCCCACGTTTTTAAGGGACTTGAAAGTGAGATCTGACAATGCTAAAGTGGTTGCCATGTGCCGCTTCATGCCCCTCCCACACCGTGTAGTCTAAAAGGGTGTGAAAACTTGTGAAACGATAACAGGGTGAATGGAAGTGGTTTGATGATGTGGCAGTGAAATAAAATGAAAGCATAAGACCATGCGGTGTGGGCGTAGAAGTGCGGCATTTATGCCCTTCCACGCCGCACACACCACACCAACCCCCGCGTTGTTGATGGCGTTGTGGACGGGGCTTGAGATTTCAACCGACGTTAATGATATATGGGCGTTGACATGTCATGTTGTTATTGGACTTGGCTACTAGCCATTGGACCCCAATGACATTATTTAAAAAAAAAGATTTTTTATTTAAATAATAATTCATTCCATCTATATAAAAAAACTCACCATTTTCACCTCACTCTCTTATACCCAACTCCTTCTCAACCTTCATTTTATAAAAAATAATGCATCCACACAACCAAAACTTTGATCCGAACAACACCTACGGTTTCGGCGATCTACCGAACACTACTTCGCCTCAAGGGTCTTAACCGAACCAACAACGTTTTACCGATCCGAGCATACTAGCGTACGGTCAACTTTTAACGAACCTACCTTTTATGTTTCCACAACAACCGCTCACTCCTCTATCCCAAACTCCACCTGCACCCGAATCACCCGAATCTGTACCGGAAACTCAACCTACACCACCCGAATCCTCTATGCGAAAAAAAAATAAACTATCAATCCATCACAAAGTCTTAGCCTAAAAGCTCTCTAGTCAATATTACTCATTCAAATGTAATTATTATGTAACTCCTATTGTTGTAAATGTGGAAGATTTCTCTCCAAAAAAAAAAAAAGAAATTGATTCAGCATTGATTACATGGTATCAGCCATACCGTAAATCGATCCTTCCTTCTCCTTTTTTTTTCACCGGAAACCTTTCTTCTGTCTCTGTTCTTTTTTTTCCAGTTCTATTTCTTCCCCTGTTCCGATTATTTTTAGTCCCCATTCCGATCCGTGTTCGTTCACCGCACCATGTCCACCACCAACGATCTCAGTGCCATTCCCCTTCACTCCCTCAGCTACTTCATAAACATCGAACTGAATTCCAATAACTACCTACCGTGGGAGAAGCAAGTTACTCCGGTGCTCGCTTGTCTCAATCTCCTAAACCACATCGACGGTTCTAACCCACCACCCTCCCAAACCATCACCACAAATGACCAAACAACACCAAATCCGGCCTACACAGCCTGGAAATCAGCCCAAAAGGTCCTCTTGCTGCTCAATTCGACCCTTTCTGAAGAAGCCATGGCCGAAACTATCGGTCACACCACGGCTCTTCAAGTTTGGAAGGCACTTGCCGACGCCTACAGTAATTCTTCAATTAAACGTGTTCACAACCTTCAAGACTCTCTTCGCAACATTCAAAAAGGCACTTCTTCCGTTTCTGAATTTGGTCGCAAGTTCAAGGCGTTAACCGACCAACTTGCCGCTATCGGACACCCGGTAAGCGATGAAGACAAACGACACTACTTTCTTTGTGGGCTCGGTGCGACCTTCGAAAACTTCTCAACATCCCAAAGAACTATCTACCCTGCCCCGGCATTTCGGGATCTTCTCGCAAGTGCTGAAAATCAAGAGATGTTTATTCAAAAAATTCATGGTTCCTCAACACCCCAAGCCGCATTTTATGCTAATCAACCCAAACCTTTTACCAATCGGCCCACCACGTCACGGGGCCGAGGTCGTAACATAACCTCAAACCGTGGTCGTGGTACCACACACACTAAACGAACACCCCATTGCCAACTATGTCGCCATGATGGTCACTATGCGACCACTTGCCCACAACTCGCCTCTTATGCCAAAAAGGCGACATCTCTTGATGCCAATCTAGCCGAAGCTTTCCTTGCCCAATGCAATGTTGCTACCGATACTCCGGATTGGACTGCAGACTCAGGTGCTACCACTCACATGCTTCCTACAACCTTTGGTTTAATTAATTCTAAACCTCAAAATGGTAACACACGAGTTACTTTTGGGAACGGGGAATCTTTACCCGTTACCAATATTGGTAACACTCATATTCAAAACAATCTTCCTTTACAAAATGTTTTAGTCGTGCCGAACCTCATAAAAAATCTACTGTCCATTAGTAGATTAACTAATGATTCTCCCGTTGATGTATTATTTTCTAACAATTATTTTCAAATTCAGGACCGAAAAACAGCGGAAGTTCTAGCTAAAGGCACGTGTGAAAATGGCTTTTATGTTCTCACTCAAAGTCACAAGTCTCTTGCTGCCGCTCTTTCCGCTTCGCATCTTCGTGTTTCTTTCAATAAATGGCATAGTCGTCTTAGACATGTCTCCTTTGACACTATTTCAACTTTAAATAAAAGCGGTCATGTTTTTGTTACATCTTTGTTACCTAAACCGGGATTATGTAATTCGTGTGAAATGGAAAAAGCTAAACATTTACCTTTTCTTGAAAACCACAAACGTGCAAACCATGTTTTGGACCTCATTCATTGTGATCTTTGGGGACCCACACCGATCACATCCACCGATGGATACCGGTATTATGTCATTTTCATAGATGATTATTCACGCTTTACTTGGTTTTATCCTTTAAAAGCAAAATCGGAATTTCCTAACATTCTTAAAACTTTCTTAGCTTTTGTTCAAAATCAATTTTCTTCAAATGTTAAGGTTTTTCAAAGCGATGGAGGAACCGAATTCACAAACCACCAAGTACAAATGTAAAACACATTGATATCGATTATCACTTTGTTCGTGAATTGGTTACTTCCGGTCAGCTCGACACTAAATTCATCTCCATCGATCAACAAGTTGCGGATATTTTCACAAAAAGTCTCCCACAACCGTTGTTCGACAAGTTTCGTTCAATGCTTCGTGACGGACCACCTCCATCCTTGCATTGACGGGGGGTATCAATCCATCACAAAGTCTCAGCCTAAAATCTCTCTAGTCAATATTACTCATTCAAATGTAATTATTATGTAACTCCTATTGTTGTAAATGTGGAAGATTTCTCTCCAAAAAAAAAGAAGAAATTGATTCAGCAATGATTATATATAAACCATAAAAAGAAAAGCGGGGCCGACAAGGAAAAAGCAAAAGAGGATCGTCGTGTACATCTGTGGACAAGCGAAGAAGAGTTGGTGTTGACGAAAGATTGGCTTTCGATTACGGAGAATTCGGTTATAGGTATATTTTATTATATTTATTGTAAAAAATATATTTCATATCTATAGTATATTTTTTAATAGGCATCAACCAACATAGTGACGATTTTTAGAACCGAATTAACGAGCTTTATCACAAAACTTTGGGACGATATATATATTGGATAAATGATAGTCTCTCGTCTAAGTGGCGTGAAATAAACACTGCCATGACCGCGTTCAAGGGCCACTACAACAATCTAAAGAACAACCCAAAAAGTGGCGAGACGGACACCGAATTTTTGACGCGTGCGATGTTCTTGTATTCGGAAGGCAAAAAGGGGTCACCTTTAAATGTATTCATTGTTGGTGCATTGCGAAAAAACTCGCCAAAATGGGCACGAGTACCTTTAGCGGGACAGTCGTCCTCCAAAAGGTCCAAAAGTTGTTCCTCCACTAGTCGCTCGAATGCTCGTACCAATTTTGAGATCAACTTAAGCGACGATGATTTTGAAGCCAAACGACCACTAGGAAGAGATAAGTCAAAAAAACGGGCCCAAAAATCATCCACTACGAGTGATGAAAAAAACCCCGCTTTGGCCGGCATCCAAGAAGAAATCCATGTGTTCAACAACATCCAACAAGAAAGAAACACTCATAAAATAAAGGCTTTTAGCCTTCACGAAGAAAAGCAAAAGTGAACGGATATGAAAATACTCTCTATGAAGATCGATCACCTTGAAGGCGAAGAGCGGGAAACGTACATGAAAATTAAAGAAGAAATCATGGATAAATATCTTAGCTAGTTTCAATTATTTTAGATTATGTTTTTATGTTTGTTTTTTAAGTTTAAATTATGTAATCTCTTTTTAAAATTTTGCAAGTGTTTTTATGATTGATAATTATTATATTAGTAATAATGCTATTTTATAAAAATTAATACATAATATATAATTATTAAATAAAAATAATAATAATAAAAAATGTGTCACGTGTGGAATAACGCCCCTCTTCCACGCCCCCTCACCCCCCCTTTCACCACACCCCTATTCTGATGCGCGCTGACGTGGCGTCCACATGTCGATAAACGTTCATTCTTCAAGTCTCTCCACGCTGTGTGGTCTAACACATAGCCTAAGATTTAACTAGTGATAAGAACCTATGACCTAGTGCTTTAGTTGTATGGGACTTGCCATCTACAAACAATGGTGTGGGTTTAAATCCTGGCAATCACAAATCACAAGCTTATGTGGTATTTAGGTGTAAAAACACTTTTCTTAAAATCACAAAATCAGTTAACAATTTACCAGGTTTCCTGTGAATTGATGAGGAAAACCGGTTCGTATGGTTGGCTTCATTATATACAAAATTAGAAAGACCTTGTGTAGAAAACGTAGAATGAATTCCATTATTCACAAGGATATGTTACATATAATAGAATAAGGTCTCATGTAATCTAGGAGATAATCATGCTAGCCTAAAATACAAATTTGACTATCAACATATTTGAATACATTGATATAGTATAATTAGCTATTAACCCCCCCCCCCTTTCAAGCGAACAGGTGGGGGACCGACACGTAGCATCATACGAAACCGTTCAAAGAGGGGCCTTGGAAGACTTTTGGTGAAGATGTCGGCAACCTGGAGCGTGGTTGGAATAAACTTGGTGTAGAGACAAATGATAATCAATGTCTATGTGCTTGGCACGTTTATGTGATACCGGATTTTGGCTTAGAAATAGTGCACTTTTGTTGTCACATAGCAATGTAGGACGGTCGTGAGACAATGCATGAAGCTCCCGTAAGAGGTGTGTTAACCAAACTATTTCAGCCGCGGTGTTAGCCATTGCCCGGTATTCTGATTCACAACTAGAACGAGAGACTGTAGGTTGCTTTTTGGCACTCCAAGAAACAAGATACCTCCTAAGTAGATTGAATAACCATAAGTGGAGCGTCTAGTTTCCACACAACGAGCCCAATCCGCGTCCGAATAACCAACTAACTTACTGGTGGTTGGTTTTTCAAATGTGAGACCAAAGGAAAGTGTGCCTGTAACATATCTTAAGATGCGTTTAACAAGCTGAAAATGAGATGTTGTGGGCGTTTGAAGAAATTGACTAGCTTGGTTAACCGTGTAGGATAGATCTGGCCGTGTGATTGTTAAGTATTGTAAAGCACCCACCAATGATCTATAAAATGTAGGATCATGGAATGATGTTCCTTTTTTAGCTAAAAACATTAGTTATGGTGAGAGGTGTTGCCACGGGTTTGGCATCAAGAAGACCGACTCGTGCAAGTATATCATAAGCGTATTTTGCTTGATTCAAGAATAGACCAGAAGAGATATGTGTTACTTCAAGACCCAAAAAATAACTCAAGGAACCCAAATCCTTAATGGCAAACTCGGTATGAAGACGAGAAGTGAAGTTTTTTATAAAGGTCTCATTGTTACCGGTCAAGATAATGTCATCAACATAAACAAGAAGATAGATGATAACAAAACCTCTTTTGAAGATAAAAAGCAATGTGTCGGCTCTACTACATTGGAAACCAAGTGTAGTAAAAAAAAGAACTAAAAGAAGATAGACGATAGGGGCTTGTTTCAGGCCGTATAGTGCTTTCTTGAGATAGCAACATGGTTCAGATATTTCTAATCTATAAAGCCCGATGGTTGTTCCATATACACCGTTTCGGTTAGAGTACCATTTAAGAAAGCGTCTTTAACGTCCAATGGATGAAGGCGCCAATTATAAATGGTAGTAAGTGCAAGAACAACCCGAACGGTTGATGCTTTGACGACTAGTCTAAAGGTTAATGAATAATCAAGACCGGGAATTTCGGTGAAGCCTTGAGCAACTAAACGAGCTTTATAACAATCAACTGAACCATCGGCTTTGTACTTCGCACGATAGACCCATTTTGAACCAACGACATTTGAGTGCAAGGGACGTTCAACAAGTTCCCAAGTTCGGTTGCTATGAAGGGCCTTTATTTCCTTATTCATTGCAGCCACCCACTTAGGATGTTTTGATGCCGAGTTAAAACCTTTAGGATCATGGGCCACAGATAGCGAATGATGTAATCGTGTAGAGTTAAACACCGATAAATTTGCGTAGTGTTTCGGCTTGAAAATACCCGATTTGGACCGAGTGGTCATCGGATGCGAGGAAGAGACGGGTGGTGTTGGTGCAGTTTCGGATTGAGCCGATTGAGGAGAGGATGATGAACATTGTTGAATGGAAGCGAGTTGGTAAGAGTGAGCTTGAGTTGATGCAAGCGGTTCGGATTCGCCCGCTAGGCCCGATGAAACCACTGGGCCCGACGATGGAATTAAGGCAGAAGAGTAGTGGCTTTGATTGGGCAGAATTGGACTTGTGTGAGGTGATGGTGAACTGTTGTAGTAAATACAGATTGCATGTGGTTTGATGATTGATGCATGTGAGCAACAGATTGCATGAGAGTTGTATCTGGGCAAATTGTGCATGGAGTTGGAACATGAGTGGGGCAAGAATTAGTGGTTTTTGAGTGTGAAAATAAAGGTGGCAGTGGAGTTGTTGATATAATAATAGGTATAACATTCTCATCAAAATTAGAAAATACAAGTTTAGAATCATCAACTGGTGGAACAATACCGTTAAAGGGAAAAGTATCTTCATTAAATTGAGCATGGCGAGTAATGTAAACTTGGGATGACGTCGGTTCTAAGCATCCATAACCTTTGTATTTCAGACTATAGCCAATAAAAATACATGAAGCATTTCGTGGCGAGGGTTTGTTTTTAGCATAGTCCCGAAGATACGAAAAACCCGACAACCGAAAGTTCGAAAGTTCGCAAGGAAGGAGTTTGGTGAAAAAGGGTCTTAAAAGGTGATTTGTTATTTAGAACTGGCGTGGGGAGACGATTTATTATATACGTTGTTGATGTAAAGGCGTCTACCCATAAGTTTGCCGGTGCATGAGAGTTGAACAACATGGCAAGACCCGTTTCGGTTAAATGTCGGTGTTTACGCTTGGCACGTCCGCTTTGTTAAGGAATATGAGGACATGACAAGCGATGTTGAATACCACCTTGTTGTAAGAGTTTTTGAACCCGTTTGTTGGTAAATTCGGTCCCCATAACTTTGAAAAACTTTAACGGTACATGAAAATTGATTTTGAACAAATGGTAAAAAAACCGTCAAAATAGTATAAAATCCGATTTCGATTTTAGAGGATAGAACCACGTAAACCGAGAAAAATCATCAACAAATATAACGTAATATAAATAACCATCCGTTGAAGGAATAGGGGCGGGTCCCCAAAGATCACAATGTATTAGATCTAAAGCATGCAAAAAACGTTTATTATTCAAAGAAAATGGCAAACGTTGTGCCTTAGATAATTGACAAGACGAACAAATTCCCGGTTTGGGTAACAAAGAAGTAACACAAAAATAACCAAGTTTATGCAATGCGGAAATAACATCAAATGAAACGTGGCCTAGTCGACTATGCCATCGTTCAAAGAAAACACAAAGATGATGAGAGGAGAGGGCGGCAACAAGAGCTTTTTGTGCTTGAGAGAGAATGTATAGACCATTCTCACATGTTACTCTTGCTAGAGCCGCTTTCGCGTTGCGATCCTGAATGTGAAAAAATCATTAGAGAACAAGACATCAACAGGAGAATCATGTGTAAGTCTACTTACAGAAAGAAGACTTTTAGTAAGGTGTGGAACAACTAGAACATTTTTTAATTGATAGATTAGAATTTAAATAGGTATGTACCAATGGGGTGGTGGTCCATTGGCAAAGGCAAAGCCTTTAAAAACACTTAGGTTGGGAAGGGGAAGGTCTTGGGTTCAAGTCCCACAGACGATAGGTGATTAAAGAAATTAGTCATTCAAAAAAAAGAATTTAAAGAGGTATGACCAATTTTCGTAACCGGTAACAAAAGACCATTACCAAAAACAACCGAATCATTACCCATATAAGCATGTGAGGCATTAAGAGAATCCGGGGAGGGCGTCATGTGGGTTGTGGCGCCGGTGTTTGCGCACCAGTCGGGAGAGTTTTCTGTCACATGACATTGAGCGTGGAAGGCTTCAGCAAGGTTGGAGTCAATCGGCAAAGCACGTTGCGCAAAAGTGGCTAAATTTGGACAAGCACTTGCATAGTGGCCTTCTTTTCTACACAATTGACAGTGAGGCATGCGACGTGACCCAGATGAACGACCGCGTCTGGATCCACGATAACGACCACGATTCCCTGAGGAGGAGCCTCGTCTAGATTCACGTTGAGGCTGAGCAAAGTAAGCGGCTTGAGGAGTTGATGAACCATGAATAGCTTGCAAGAAAATCTCATGAGGCCTGAGAGAGAGTAGATCTCGAAAATGGGTTGCGGTCTAACGGTACGTTGGGCAGTAGAAAAAGTCTCAAATTGAGACCCTAAGCCGCATAAGAACCAAATATGTTTTGTCACTTTCGGCAACCGGATATCCAATTAGCCGCTAATTGGTCACATGGAGATTTAAACTTTCGTGTGTATTCAGCAACATAAAGATGATCCTTTCTGCAATTGATGAAGAGTATCACGCAGAGTATGAGTTCGTTCCACGGAGTGATGACTATAGGCCGTCTCTAGGGCTATCCAAATATGACGGGCAGTCGTAAGACCAATATATGGCCTCTGCCATGGCTTCTTCAGTAAGAGTAGACTGCAACAGGAGAATGACTTTCTGATCATCTTCTTTCCAGGTTTTAAACTCGTCTTTAGGAGAAGATTTCCCGTCAACCGTAACAGTTTCTGATGGTGGTAAGGAGGTTCCATCAACATGGCCATGGAGGTGCAGGTAGGTTAAAAGAGGGAAGACTTGATTTTTCCATACAAGATAATTAGTGGATGAGAGTTTAATGGTGAGAAGATGAAAAAGAGTATGTAATGGTACTTGAGAAGAAGCAGCAGATGTGGTTCCGGCCATACTACAAGTCGGAGTTTTTGGGGAGGAAGAGTGGCTCGAGATTTTGAAGAGAGAGAGAGAGAGTGGATTGCCTAATTGGTTGATACCATGTGGAAAACGTAGAATGAATTCCATTATTCAGAAGGATATGTTACATATAAATAGAAATAAGGTCTCCTGTAATCAAGGAGATAATCATGCTAGCCTAAAATACAAATTTGACTATCAACAGATTTGAATACATTGATATATAGTATAATTAGCTATTACCTTGAATCAATTCTACTTCTCCAAACTCCAAATCGCCGCCTCTTTCCATGGTGAATGTTGTTTCTTCTGCGATGTATATGAGTTATATTATAAGTATTGCTGACGGCTATATTACAATCTTTTTATTTCATTAGTTGTTGACTAAGAGGTAAATTAAAAAAAAATTGCAATAGCAGTAAGCATATCCTGAATGAATGATGCACATTCAATGCCACAAAATAACAAATTAGAAATCAGAAGACAAGCAGCCGTTGACTGACTTTCTCGACCAAAAGAAAAAAAACTCAAAATCTCAAACGCATGGAAATATACGATCAAACAAAAAGCAACTTGAGTTGTGAGTCTACAAAGTAACCGCCAATGCACCGTTTGAAAAGAATTAACAGTCCACAAAAATGGGGATGGTGGTAGGTTCAGGAGGTTGTGATGGACCGGGAAAGAGCCATGTATGTGTGGTTGTTGTTGGCTGGCGGTGGGTGTGTGGTTATGTGTAAGAGAAGGGGAAGGAGGGCTAATCATTTATGAATTGTCGTTATGTGGTTGTCAATAGTTTTCAATTTGTAAAGAGTAAACTGCCATTTTGGTGATTTTGTATTTTTGTCATTTTACTCTAAATCTCAAACTTTTTAAATCTGTTTCCTGTAGTTTCACTTTTATTGCCATTTTATTCCAAAAGTGAAATTAGGCCAGATTTCTTAAATTAAGTAGTGATGTTTTGTTCTTTTCTGCAGGGGTAAATTAGTCATTATAGATTTATTATAACTCATTTTAATTAAAATAATAAAACTTAATAAAGTTTGACCACCCAATATCTTCACATTCCAAATTAAAAGCTGAGGCTATAGGGTGTGGTTGGAGCGCCATGGGCTTTATCAAGTCCACCTAGGATCCACCTCACCTATGGAGCCCCCTTTTAATTTACATGGTGTGGATGGAGCCTCTATTAAACAAAATTAAAAAAAAAAACATTTGATTGGTTTAAAACTAATGAGCCCCACCTGAATTCTTCAAATTTGGCGTTACCACAAGTTACCACCATGGAGCCCAAGCCATGGCGCCCCCCTCTTCACTTCGAGGGTGTGGTGATGGAGCCCATATGGGCGCTATACATGGTGAGGTGGCAGTGATGGAGCCCCCACACCCTCCAGCCTGAGACATCATCTTCCTCCCCCAAATTAAACCCTAACCGTACACAACCACCTGCCTCACCAACTACCACCACCACAACCATCACCACCACCCGACCACCACTTTCAGTTGATTCAATTTGTATATATCATAGCATTGATTATCAGCTAATTTCATCTTCATCATTCATATGATTTTATATGATTTATATTCATAGAGTCGTCATCGCTGGAGACACGTCATCGTCATCGTCATCGCCGCCTCACCGATCTCCTTCTACTCCTACATCTCACCATCATATTCATCCTCATCCACCTTGTCTGCAGCAATCGTCACCGTACGTTTCACGGCGGCCGTCACCTCTGCATAAGCAATCTCTGATGCAAGATTCCGAGTCGGAATCTGAACAAAACGGCGTCGTTTGAAGTGCATACAACCTCACTCGTCACCCCTTCACCCCTTCCGAGATTCCGAGTCGGAATCTGAACAAAACGGTCGTCACCTCTGCATAAGCAATCGTCAAAATCAGGTAGTAGCATCATTGGGCATTCATCTTGTACTTGACTTTTGATTTGAAGTGCATACAACCTCACTCGTCACCCCTTCACCCACCGTTCGCCACCAAGGTCAAATTAAGAGGAATTTGAGCTTTCTGGTTGAATTTGTGAGAAATTATGGAGGAATTGTGGTGTTTATGAACGTAAACGTGCTTAAAATTTTAAGATAAAGTTCAAATTAAGAGGAATTTGAGGTTTATGTTAGAAATTTTCTTAAGAAAAACAGAGATCTGGTTGAAATTGTGGTGTAGATGAACATAAACCAGTCGAAATGTTGAAATAAAGTTCAAATTCAGAGAAATTTGTTGACGAAAACAGAGATCTGGTTGAAATTATTGAGAAGAAATTATGCTCTAGATGATTAGTTGCTTTGAGGTTTTTATTTTATTATATATATATATATATATATATAGGGCCATGATCATTTCAGAACCGTAAATATTTACAGAACTCGCAGAACTCCTAATAAACAATCTTTTTATTTATATATTTTTATTTTTAGAATAATTTTATCATTTATTATGTGTATTTTTACGATTACATACATGTTAAGAGTAATTTTATCATTTTTTATATGTAATTTTATAATTACACATATGTAAACTAGTTTTTACATATATGTAATTAGTTATGACACATATATATAATTTTGGCAATTAAACATATGTAAACTACTTTTAACATGTATGTAATCAAAGAAATACATATAATAGATGATAAAAAGATCCTAACTACAAAAACTTATATATAAAATGATTGTTTATTAGGAGTTCTGAAAGTTCTGTAGTTATTTAGAGTTCTGAAATGAACTCAACCCTATATATATATATATATATATATAGGTAAAGAGTAAAATACAAATGCGCTTATCGTACGATACGTACGCGATCTTCCCAGCCGTTCGATCAGGTGCAGATCTGGTGCGAATTCAATACATATCGCATGTGAAAAATGGTTAGCATGGGGTAGTGTGAAAAATGGCATGGGGTGTGTAGATGGACAAAATCGCATGTGGAAGATTTGAATATCGCATGTGAAAAAATGGCATGGGGTAATGTGAAAAATGGCATGGGATGTGTAGAATCGCATGTTGAAGATTGAATATCGCATGTGAAAAAATGGCTATCATGGGGTAATGTGAAAAATGGCATGGGGTGTGTAGAATCGCATGTGGAAAATTGAATATCGCATGTGAAAAAATGGCTAGCATGGGGTAATGTGAAAAATGGCATGGGGTGTGTAGAATCACATGTGGAAAATTGAATATCGCATGTGAAAAAATGGCTAGCATGGGGTAATGTGAAAAATGGCATGGGGTGTGTAGAATCGCATGTTGAAAATTGAATATCGCATGTGAAAAAATGGTTAACATGGGGTAATGTGAAAAATGGCATGGGGTGTGTTATTTTCCACATGCTAACCATTTTTCACATGCGATATGTATTGAATTCGCACCAGATCTGCACCTGATCGAACGGCTAGGGTTATCGCGTACGTAATGTACGATAAGCCCTATTGTACGTTAACCGGCCTCTATATATATATATATATATATTAATGCATAAATGACCATTTTGTCCCTGAGGAAAAGGACAAAAAACCAGGATTTTTTAAGGAATCTGAGTTGATTTCGTTTTTGAACCAAAATGGCAAAAAAACTGAAACCACAGGGACCCAGATGCAAAAGGTTTGAGATTTGGACTAAAGTGGCAAAACTACCCAAACCACAAGGACCAAAATGGCAGTTTACTCATTTTTAAAAATATCTTTAGTATAAAATATATAAAAATTTTCTATATATAGAGGCCGGTTATTGTACAAAATGTCTTAACGCACGAAACGTACAAGCTTTAGCATCAACGTGCGAAAAAACCGTTATAACATGCGAGTTTGGTTTTTTTGAACCAACATGCGATTTTTTTATTAACATGCGAAATTGTTTTTTTTATAAACATGCGATTTGTTTTTTTTCTTTTGAACATGCGATCTTCAAATTTTTACAACATGCGACCTTTGTTATAACATGCGAATTTGTCATTGCGTAAGATTTTTACGTTAAGGCAAAATGTAAGATGCATTTTCTCTCTCTCTCTCTCTCTCTCTATATATATATATATATATATATATATATATAGGGTAAGGTTCATGCGATAACCGTCTTTATTGCGAGAACCACGAGAACCAATGTGAACACAACAAAATAAACCCACTACACCTAAAAGAATCTAACCCCCCACTGCCCCCCCCCCCCCAAGCCACTCCCCCAAAAAAAAACCTAAACCCCTCCCCCCAACCCCACCCAAGCTAAATGCTAAAATCTAAAACTAAACCCCCAAAAAACCTTAAAAAACACAAAAAAAAAAAATATTTAATATTTTTTATGTAAAAATCGCTACTTTTAGTAGCAAAAAAAATTTAATTTTTTTTTTGCTACTAAAAGTAGTGATTTTTATATAAAATTATTAAAAAAAATATTGTGTGTGTTTTTAGATTTTTTTAGGTATTTTTTGTTATGTTCACATTGGTTCTCGCGGTTCTCGCAATAAAGGGTTGTTTCTAATGAATCTTTCTCATATATATATATATATATATATATATAATCTTTCTCCAAAACTCTTAAAAACATGTATATTACGTGTGGTAATTTTTTCAAAAAAAAAAAAAAGTCAGAAGCTTTGAGTTTCCCGGATTTTCTCAATAAAAGTAGTTTTCTATATATCCTTACCCTATATATATATATATATTCACGTAAAACTGAAAAAAAAGATAGCATATAAAGTACATAAAGTTTACTATGGTATAATAAGTATTTAATATGACATTAATACTTATATTATTTATTTTAACATCAATTATGGTTTACAAATTCAGAAACATAAACAAAATTAAGGAACCTGAAAACATCAACCAACAAATATGTTGAAGATTTGATACGAAAAATCATAAACGGTAAAACAATTGTGCTAATGATGAATCGATAATCAAGATTTTAACCGCAACTAATAACAATCATCAAACCTGGATACTGAAGATTTGAAACAAAAAATCTTTATCAACCGTTCATCAATAGCGATATTCTTATGTGAGATTTGGGATTGATTTTGTAGTATGAAAGTTTATAGAGTTGTGATAAAAAATAGTAGGAGATGATGATTTATATGAAGGAAAGTAGGTATTTAAATGAATTTATATATATATAGGGTAGGGTTCGGCTACAAAGTCAATTTTTCCTACAAAGTGTACAAAGTCATAAAACACCACAATTTCAGCCATAAATGTAACAACTCTCATTAAAAACATTAATCCTTATCTTAATTTGTTCATTAGGAAACCCAAATTGAGACCCCCAAGTAATCCTGCATAACCACTAAAATTTTCAGAACAATCGTAATCAGGATCAGGGCCCCTAAAACTCAAGGGGGGTATTTCCTAGTCGATATTATCTAGACAGTTTTCGATAGAATTCGAATTTTTAGAAACCGTCGACTCACCCAAGCTAAGCAGACACGGGGCTACCCTATGCTAGGGGGGTGCCCCTCGCGCCACGCGAGGGAGCTGTTTTTCCAGTATAAATAGAGGAGTTTGGTACTGGAAAATTGGCATTGGTTCGACGTTAAAATTCATTTCGTACACTGAGATATCATCTGTTTAGTCCAAAAACACACACAAGCACGAAGTTATGCTGCGAAAACAGGGTCATAACTCGATCACTGCTACGATACAATGTCCGATCGATTGAAACCAATCCGATGGATGTTTAAGTGCTGCCTAAACTCAGGCTATACTTTGTCATTCGTTGTGAATCCGATGGATGTTTAAGTGCTGCCCAAACTCGGGCTATACTTTGTCATTCGTCGTGAATCCGATGGATGTTTAAGTACTGCACTTTGTCATTCGCCGTGAAGGTTTTGAATCTCGTGAGTTGTCGTAAAAGTTGTATTAAGTTACTGACCT
The DNA here is from genome assembly GCA_030545235.1 of Helianthus tuberosus. Lineage (NCBI taxonomy): Eukaryota > Viridiplantae > Streptophyta > Magnoliopsida > Asterales > Asteraceae > Helianthus > Helianthus tuberosus. The sequence goes on from CM060351.1 coordinate 174,249,046, forward strand.
AGTTTTCGTGTGCATTGTAATTTGAATTAGGTTAACATGCTTATCAGTAGGCTAAACTCTGCCCGACTAAACTTACAATGTGAGTCATTCTCTTTTTATCAACCATGTTTTACAATACTCCAATCATTTTCAAAAGTTATAATTACAGAGATTAAGTCGTGGTTATCTTGAATCACTGGCTAGTGGGGTATTGTGCACATTGCTAATTTCTCACGGTTAGGTTCATCAACCTAACAGTGATAATCATCACTACTTGGGTGAAAGGACCCAATAGTGGTATGACCATCGTCACAAGGCTGTGACACGGCGCCAGATAAAAATAAGATATAAGCCATTGTAATCGCTCTTATGCTGTAATTTATAACTATGTGTCGTTTTATCAAATTTGAGTGACTCGCCAGTATTTCCCCGCTGATAAAATATTTTTAAAACATGTTTCAGGTGACCTACTGTGAATCAAGGAAAAGTGCTACGGAGCACTAACAAAGCTTGAAGTGGTGGCTCAGTTAAATAAATAAACATGTTTTGTAAAACAGGGAATTTCCTTGTGAAATTCCTCTATTGTAAATTACGGGGTTTGTCCCAAATTATGAAATAAAATAATTGGGCATTTTCAAGTTTTAAACGACCCTGTTAAAATTCCGCTGTCAAATTAAATAAATACCACGGGATTTCTGTCCCGCGGCTCCTAGACCGGGTAAAACCGGGACGGGGGCCGTGACAGAAAAAGGTGGTATCAGAGCCACTGATTGAAGCCAATTAAGTATTTAGAAATAATTAATTTTTCTGATTGCCATTATGTGATTATGTGTTGTTTTTTGTGTTATTTGACTATTTGTCAGTTTACAGTATGGGTAAGCAAAGAATTTCGAACATCTGTTGTCAATTAGATAGTTCACCAAAAGATAAGGGAACCTCATTTCAATCAAATTCCTCAAGATACTCAGCAGATACTGAGGAAGGAATATTTATTCCTAAGGCACAGTTTGAGAAACCACTTACCCCTAAGAAAAGAAGTTGGATTATTAGAAAATGTCAAGAGAAAATAAAGAATTCACAAGAAAAAGGAGTGATGATTAATAAGGAAACTCAGGAAATAGGCACTAACCCACCATGGGAAGATGAATTAGATGAACAATGGGCAAATCTCTATATGTTAGCCACTACAGCAGTAAATGTTAACTTTTAATTAAGTTAAACTACCAAACCCGGACCAACCAATGAAAACTTTTGTAAGATAACCAATGTGTACGAACGCATATTAATATATATATAAAAATATCAACGTCGCAAGGTCGATAATTTTGGCTAAATATGTTGATGTGATTATTTTATTATGCTTGGTTATTAATTAAATTAGTGCTAATAACTTATATATATATATATATATATATATATATATATAAATTACCATATGGAACACGCTGGTAATGAACCAGTTAACGAGGGTAACCAATCCGAAGAAAACCATGAAGATCAATTTCTGAATAGACAAGATATAGAGAATATCGTTGCTCAAGGAATAGCCAATGCTATTCCAGCAATTCTTGCTGCTGCCCGAAATCCAGTTGAACCTCAACCAATTATTCCTAGCAAGCGTACTCATGAAGACAACTTCAGTAATAGTATAAATGGAGGCGGCAACATTAATAATAACGATAATGATGGGATGCAAGCCCCATTCCTTAAAAGAAGGAAAGCTGCAATGCCTGGTTGCACTTACAAGGAATTTCTTGCCTGTAAACCTGTTGAATTTGCAGGCAATGAAGGGGCGACTGCTGCACTGCGTTGGTTGGAGAAAACCGAGGCAGTAATTAAAATAAGTAAATGTGTTGGGGAGGATAAAGTCATGTATGGTTCTCATCTTTTTAAGGAAGAAGCATTAGAATGGTGGAACACGGTACTACAAGCTAAGGGAAGTGACATGGCCTATGCCTTGAGTTGGGAAGAATTTAAGCGTCTGGTGGAAAGGAAATTCTGCCCTGAATATGAAAAAGAACAAATGGCGAATAAATTCATGAGCCACCGAATGGTGGATGTTGATTGTCGTGGGTATACTTCGAAATTCTTCGAATATGCCAGAATTGTGCCTACTCTGGCTTCGCCAGAACCGGTACTTATTTCTCGCTACATTTGGGGTTTAATTAGCGAGATCCGTGATATTGTCAAAGCTGCGAGACCCCGCACGATCGATGATGCGGTAGAATTGGCCAACACTTTGACTGACGGACTAGTGCGTACGCGAGAAGAAAATAGGAAGAAGGAATTGGCTCAGAAAATTACCCAAGGATTCCGTGTGGGTAATAATAGTAATTTCAAGAAAAAGGGCACCGGGCAATCTTGCACTGTTCCAACTTGCAGTACTTGTAAAAGAAAACATTTTGGAAGATGCAAAGGGTATTGCAATTTCTGCAAAATTCCAGGGCATCAAGAAGAAGACTGCAGAAGAAAGAAATCCACAATTTGCTTCAATTGTGGAGAAGCTGGACATTTTAGACCAGACTGCCCTAAACTGGTTAAACCAGCAGATAACAAGGCAAAACCTATAGAAGGAACTACCAAGAAGAACGCAAGAGCCTTCCAACTGACTACCCAGGAAGCAGAGTTAATCCCGGATGTGATAGCGGGTACGTTCCTAGTTCACGACGTTTATGCAAAAGTATTATTTGACTCTGGTGCAAACCAAAGTTTTATAAATACTTCATTATGCCAAGCTCTTAACCTACCCTTAACCAACCTTAGACAAATTTTTACGGTAGAAACGGCAGATGGGAATTCTGTTAACATAGATAAGGTTTTGCAAGAAGGAAAGATAGAACTCTTAGGCCATAAATTTTCTGCAAACCTGTTACCTATGAATTTAGCTGGATTCGATGTCGTGTTAGGAATGGATTGGTTAGTAGCCAACCATGCTCGAATCTTATGTGATAAGAATTCCATAGAAATTCATACACCTACAGGAGAAGTAATTATGATTACAGGGGATAAGCCGCGTAAACCGATGAAGTTCATTTCAGTAATGAAAGTTGCTAGTTATGAACGAAAGCAAGGAATAGTGTATATGATTTTGGTAATCGTTAGCACTAAGGGTAAGGAACTTAAGGAAATTCATGTAGTATCAGAATACTCGGATGTATTCCGAGAAGAACTACCAGGATTACCACCGGATAGGGAGGTAGAATTTAGAATTCATTTGATTCCCGGAACTACACCCGTAGCAAAGGCACCTTATCGTTTAGCACCCACCGAAATGTTAGAAGTGAAAAAGCAATTAGATGAATTGCTCGGTAAAGGATTCATACGACCTAGTTCATCCCCTTGGGGAGCACCAGTGTTGTTCGTAAAGAAAAAGGATGGTTCGATGCGAATGTGTATCGATTATAGGGAACTGAATAAGGTTACAATTAAGAATCGATACCCATTACCCAGGATCGATGATCTCTTTGATAAACTCCAGGGAGCTAGATATTTTTCTAAGATTGACTTGCGCTCCGGATATCATCAATTGAAGGTACAAGAAGAAGAATACCTAAAACTGCTATCAGAACTAGGTATGGTCATTACGAGTTTACAGTCATGCCCTTTGGACTAACAAATGCTCCTGCAGCATTTATGGACATGATGAATAGAATCTGTAAACCATACTTGGATAAATTCGTAATTGTCTTCATCGACGATATACTTATTTATTCCAAAAGTCAGGACGAACATTGTGAGCACCTGCATGCACTCTTAACTTTGTTAAGAAAAGAGAAACTTTATGCCAAATTCTCGAAGTGTGAATTTTGGCTACAGGAGGTACAATTTTTAGGACACATGGTGAATCACGAAGGTATTCACGTAGATCCTGCTAAAATAGAAGCAATCACCAAATGGAAGGTCCCGCAATCAGCTACGGAAGTTAGAAGTTTTCTAGGATTAGTTGGGTACTATAGGCGCTTTATTAAGGATTTCTCTAAGATAGCTGTGCCATTAACTAAGCTAACCTGTAAAATAGTTAAGTTTGAATGGGGACCTAAGCAAGAAGAGGCTTTTAGGATTTTAAAACAAAGGTTAACCAACCACCCCAATTCTTGCCTTACCAGAAGGAACAGAAGATTTTGAAGTATACTGTGATACTTCTAAGCTAGGATTAGGATATGTGCTAATGCAACGCAAAAAGGTAATTGCGTATGCCTCAAGGCAATTGAAAAAGCATGAGGAAAATTATACGACTCGTGACTTAGAATTAGGGTCAATAATTTTTGCCCTTAAGATTTGGAGACACTATCTGTACGGAAGTAAGTTTACTGTCTATACAGATCATAAGAGTTTAAGATACATATTTGGGCAAAAAGAATTGAATATGAGGCAAAGAAGATGGATGGAAATTCTAAGTGACTACGACTGTGATATTCAATATCACGAAGGAAAAGTAAATGTAGTTGCAGATGCCTTAAGTCGTAAGTATCATGAAAAGCAAAAGCGAGTTCGTGCTCTTAGATTAAGTTTACAATTAGACTTAATGGAACAACTGAAAAACATTCAAGAAACAACAATCAAGGATGATGCTGAAGGAATGAAAGGAAGAATAAAGGAACTAGAGCAAGGAGTTGATGGAATTTGGAGATTCCACAAGAAAAGGATTTGGGTACCTAAGCAAGGAGATTTAAGAAATAAGATTTTAGAGGAAGCCCATAAATCTAGGTATACCATGCACCCAGGAAATAATAAAATGTACCAAGATTTAAGAAATAATTTCTGGTGGATAGGAATGAAAAAGGACATAGCTCGATATGTATCTAAGTGTCTAACTTGTTCACAAGTTAAGGCAGAACACCAGAAACCTTCAGGATTACTCCAACAATTAGATATGCCTGTATGGAAATGGGAGCTCATAACAATGGATTTTGTTACTAAGTTACCCAAAACCAGAAAAGGTAACGACGCTATTTGGGTAATTGTTGATCGATTAACCAAATCAGCTCATTTCCTACCCATGAAAGAAACCTTTAGCATGGAAAGGTTGGCAAAGTTGTACGTAGACGAAGTAGTATCCTTACATGGAGTTCCACTCTCCATTGTATCGGATAGGGATAGTCATTTCACTTCCCATTTCTGGACCAGTTTCCAGGAAGCGTTGGGAACCCGACTAAATTTAAGCACTACATATCATCCTTAAACAGACGGACAAAGTGAAAGGATGATCCAAACCCTGGAGGACATGCTTAGGGCATGTGTGATAGATTTTGGTGGAAGCTGGGATGACCACCTACCCTTAATTGAATTCTCCTATAACAATAGTTACCATTCAAGTATTGAAGCTGCCCCGTTCGAAGCACTGTATGGACGAAAGTGCAGAACTCCGGTTTGTTGGGCAGAAATAGGAGAAAGCCAATTATCAGGTCCCGAGATTGTACAAGAAACCACTGATAAGATCACTCAAATCAAGGAGAGACTGAAAACGGCTCGAGATCGTCAGAAGAGTTATGCAGACAATAGACGCAAACCACTAGAATTTCAAGTTGGAGACAAGGTACTCTTGAAAGTTTCTCCTTGGAAAGGGGTAGTTCGGTTCGGGAAGAAAGGAAAGTTAAGTCCAAGGTACGTAGGACCATTTCCAGTAATCCAGCGTATAGGACCAATTGCCTATCGTTTACAACAACCAGAAGAGCTAGCCGGGGTACATTACGTATTTCATGTATCCAATCTCAAGAAATGTCTATCTGACGAATCCCTGGTAGTACCTCTTCAAGATGTAGAAGTAAATGAAAAGTTAAAATTTGTTGAGAAGCCACTGCAGATAGAAGACAGAAAGGTTAAATTCCTCAAACACAAAAGACTAGTACTGGTCAAAGTCAAGTGGGATTCGAAGAGATGACCTGAGTACACGTGGGAACTGGAATCAGAGATGAAGCGAAAGTATCCCTACTTGTTCCAGTAAATCTCGAGGACGAGATTTTAATAAGGTGGGGAGGATGTAACAACTCTCATTAAAAACATTAATCCTTATCTTCATTTTTTCATTAGGAAACCCTAATTGAGACCCCCAAGTAATCCTGCATAACCCCTAAAATTTTCAGAACAGTCGGAATCAGGATCAGGGCCCCTAAAACTCAGGGGGGGTATTTCCTAGTCGATATTATCTAGACAGTTTTCGATAGAATTCGAATTTTTAGAAACCGTCGACTCACCCAAGCTAAGCAGACACGGGGCTACCCTATGCTAGGGGGTGCCCCTCGCGCCACGCGACAGCCCCTCGCGCCATGCGAGGAATTTGGTACTTGAAAATTGGCGTTGGTTCGACGTTAAAATTCGTTTCGTACACTGAGATATCGTATGTTTAGTCCAAAAACACACACAAGCACGAAGTTCTGCTGCGACAACAGGGTGATAACTCGATCACTGCTACGATACAATGTTCGATCGATTGAAACCAATCCGATGGATGTTTAAGTGCTGCCTAAACTCGGGCTATACTTTGTCATTCGTTGTGAATCCGATGGATGTTTAAGTGCTGCCCAAACTCGGGCTATAGTTTGTCATTCATCGTGAATCCGATGGATGTTTAAGTACTGCACTTTGTCATTCGTCGTGAAGGTTTTGAATCTCGTGAGTTGTCGTAAAAGTTGTATTAAGTTACTGACCTAGTTTTCGTGTGCATTGTAATTTGAATTAGGTTAACAGGCTTATCAGTAGGCTAAAATCTGCCCGACTAAACTTACAATGTGAGTCATTCTCTTTTTATCAACCATGTTTTACAATACTCCAATCATTTTAAAAAGTTATAATTACAGGGATTAAGTCGTGGTTATCTTGAATCACTGGATAGTGGGGTATTGTGCACATTACTAATTTCTCAAGGTTAGGTTCATCAACCTAACAGTGATAATCATCACTACTTGGGTGAAAGGACCCAATAGTGGTATGACCATCGTCACAAGGCTGTGACACGGCGCCAGATAAAAATAAGATATAAGCCATTGTAATCGCTCTTATGCTGTAATTTATAACTATGTGTCGTTTTATCAAATTTGAGTGACTCGCCAGTATTTCCCCGCTGATAAACTATTTTTAAAACATGTTTCAGGTGACCTACTGTGAATCAAGGAAAAGTGCTACGGAGCACAAACAAAGCTTGAAGTGGTGGCTCAGTTAAATAAATAAACATGTTTTGTAAAACAGGGAATTTCCTTGTGAAATTCCTCTATTGTAAATTACGGGGTTTGTCCCAAATTATGAAATAAAATAATTGGGCATTTTCAAGTTTTAAACGATCCTGTTAAAATTACGCTGTCAAATTAAATAAATACCACGGGATTTCTGTCCCGCGGCTCCTAGACCGGGTAAAACCGGGACGGCGGCTGTGACAATAAAACACACTCAAAACCCACAAATACAGAGTGAAGATCACTAAAACACAATATCCGAACCCTAACAGTCCTTAAAAACTTCAAACAAACCATCATAGAACTATGAATATAAAACACAACATGATAATCAACATAAAACACACTAATGTTAGTCATTCGATAATCAAAGCCTTATCATTCAAAACAGAACACAAAACCCACAAGTATGACGTTTTAGTAATCTTCACTTTGTTATTTTTGTGTTTTGAGTGGGTTCTGTGGCTGAAATTATGGTGTTTTATGACTTTGTACACTTTGTAGGAAAAATGGACTTTGTAGCGAACTCCCACCCTATATATATATATATATATATATATATATATATATATATATATATATATGGCAGGGTTTAAATGAGAACCGTGAGAACGAATGAAAAAACACGAGAACTTGGTAAAAAACAATTCAAATTCAAAATTTCTTTTTACACCTATCATTATTGTTCGAATACAATGTTAGAAATTAAATTTACAAGTTTAAATTTACGTGAATTAGAAAATAAAGAAAATATACACATGTGTAAGTTTGTCATTTACACATGTGTAAATTTGTTATATTTACACATGCATAAAAAAATCTAGTAAGAGTGATTTTGAGAGAAGAAATGAATTATTTGATGTTGGAAATTCTTTTTTGATGTTGTATTTTAATTACAATGAGGTTTCTATTAAAAAAAATCGGTTTTGATTGGTTTTTTCATTCGTTCTCACGGTTCTCGCAATATTTAGCGTTCTCAAGATAACCCTCCCCTATATATATATATATATATATATATATATAGGGCAAGGATCATTTCAGAACCATAAATATTTACAGAACTCCTAATAAACAATTTTTTTATTTATATATTTTTATGTTTAGGATAATTTTATCATTTATTATGTGTATTTTTACGATTACATACATGTTAAGAGATATTTTATCATTTTTTATGTGTAATTTTATAATTACACATATGTAAACTAGTTCTTTTACATATATGTAATTAGTTATGACACATATATATAATTTTGGCAATTAAACATATGTAAACCACTTTTAACATGTATATAATCAAAGAAATACATATAATAGATGATAAAAAGATCCTAAATACAAAAACTTATATATAAAATGATTGTTTATTAGGAATTCTGAAAGTTCTGTAGTTATTTAGAGTTCTGAAATGAACTCAACCCTATATATATATATATATATATATATATATAGGGTAAGGTTCATGCGAGAACCACCTTTATTACGAGAACCGCGAGAACCAATGTGAACACAACCTAAAATAGCTAAAAAAACCTAACCCCCACCCCCCCCCCAAAACCTAAACCCCCCACCCCCAAAAAAAACCTACCCCCCCCCCCAGGCTAAATGCTAAAAACTAAACCCCCTAAAAAAACCTAACCCCCACCCCCCACCCAAAAACCTAAACCACCCTCCCCCCCCCCCCCACAAGCTAAAATGCTAAAAACTAAACCCCTAAAAAAATCTAAAAAAATAAAAAAAAAAACACAGATTTTTTTAGTACTTTTTATATTAAAATCGCTACTTTTAGTAGCAAAAAAAAAATTTAAAAATTATTTATTTATTTTTTTTCTACTAAAAGTAGCGATTTTTTCATAAAAAATGTGTGTGTTTTTTAGGTATTTTTTGTTGTGTTCACATTCGTTCTCGCGGTTCTCGCAATAAATGGTGGTTCCTAACGGATCTTTGTCTTATATATATATATATATATAGGGTCAGGATTTAGAGAGAACGGTGAAAAGTGTGAGAACAGTGAGAACGATTTTGGTGGTGACATGTGGCATTGATGTTAAATTACACTAAGGGGTAATTTGTCAAAAAAAAACCCACTCACATGAACTGGGTGTTCAAATAAAACGCCATAAAAACACCCAATTTAGAAAAAACGCCAAACACTCAAAAGCTATTTTTTGAGCTATAATTTACAACAGCTCAAAAAAACCATTTTTTTGAGCAAGCTCCTAGTTAAAACGCCATAACAAAAAAAAAAAAAAAAAAAAAAACTATATTTTCAGGGTCCAAATTGTAACTTATAGTGTGAACAAGTGTAAACAAGTGTGAACACAAGTATTTAATTAGTTTCATTATACACAGGGGAATCACCATACTAGTTAAAACGCCATAACAAAAAAAAGCTATATTTTCAGGGTCCAAAGTGTAACTTGAAGTGTGAACAAGTGTAAACAAGTGTGAACACAAGTATTTAATTAGTTTCATCATACACGCAGCTTTGGGGGGATGTGATTGGAAATAAAAGAATTCATACTGCAATGAAGACACACAGAGCTCCCAGTTAAAACGCCATAACAAAAAAAGCTATTTTTTTGAGCTATAATTTACAACAGCTCAAAAAACCCATTTTTTTGAGCCATCCGCCTAAATTAATATTTTTTTAGCTAAGAAAAATCATAATTTGTACTGTAAATACACCGTAAAACACGCAGTTCAGAAAAACGCCATGAAAAACTCAGTTGAAAACGCCATAAAACACTCAGTTCAGAAAAACGCCATGAAAATACCTAGTTAAAATGCCATAAAAACACCTAGTTCAGAAAAACGCCATGAAAATACCAAGTCTAAAACACCATAATACACCCAGTTCAGAAAAACGCCATAAAACCCAGTTAATTTTTTTCGAAAAGTATATCAATAGTATACTCATTGGAAAGATAAAAAAACTCTGAGTTTTATGGTGTAATTTTTTTCGAAAAATAATCACGTATAAAAAAGTTATTGTCGTTTAAATATGATGGGGGAAAATGGCATGTGATTAGCATGTGCACCTTTGATTGGATCTTCCTATTTTACCCCTCCTGGTAGTTCCAAGACCCCTATTATTTACAAAAATGTCACCGCATCAATCTCAGCCACAAACCACTAAGATCTTGTGGCTGAGAATCGTTCTAACCGTTCTCACACTTTGAGGCGTTCTCTCCTAATCCTGTTCCTATATATATATATATATATATATAATGCGTTAGCGCTCGCTAACCATTCAATGAATCCAATCATAACGCCCCTCAATGGCGCCCATACAATGCAGCGGTGTTGGGGCGCTATGGCTTCAAGGTGGCAAGGGGCACGGTTAAACACCTGTCGGCCTTACTGTCACTTCCGGCCGCTATGATAGGCAAAAAATAAATTTTCGTCGTTTGTGGAATTGGATGTAGCATTGTAACTATTCGTACTAAAGATAAAATATATGGGCCCCAAGACCCTTTTGAAACACACTTGTAGAAAACACATATCAAGAGCAATGCTCTGATACCATGTAGAATTTTATGAATCATATACAAAGACAAATGAACAACCGAAATAGCGACAAAACAAGGTGACAAAATCTTATTAACCAACCCAAAAGATTTCCCCCCCAAAATACCCTAGATCTTACAACTCTAGAACTTACAGTTGTAAGATCTGAACAATACAAGATACAAAGAATATCAAGATGATCATTCAAAGACGATCATCAACATAACCAGACAATCTCTCAGATACAGTTTAGAGATTGATAATACAATCTTGATCAAACAAAACCCTAATACAGAGAGAAATACAAAGAAGATGATGCGTAAAGTGAGAGAGAGTGTTGACAACTGAGAGATGAGATCTTGTTATATGCTGAAACTTGAAACTTTCACTTTAGTCCAAAACTATCTCCCATGATGATCGCAGTCCCTCAAAACTTACATAATAACCCCACAGACTTTCACACCTGTTACAACTAATATAACAAATGTAACAACCATAACAACCAAGAGCCCAAACATACTGAGCCCAATAAATACAGAACCAAGCCCAATGAATGACAATTATAAGTCCAATATGTTTCAACGTCCCCCCTTCATTCATTTGGCTTAAACATATCTATCAATCCGAACTTTTTACAAAACTCTTCATGCTGAATAGCATTATGACCTTTGGTAAAAATGTCTGCAAGTTGACTTTCTGAGTCAACTTTAGTAGGATTGATAATACCATCAGCCACTTTTTCTCTCAAAAAATGCAAATCCAATTCAAAGTGTTTAGTTCTTTCATGAAATATTAGGTTAGCTGCTATTGACATAGCAGCTTGGCTATCACAATACAGATCAATAGGCAATTAACATGCAATTCAGTCAACAAGTTTCTTAGCCACATAAGTTCACAAGTAGCAGAGCACATGGCTCTATACTCGGCTTCTGCAGTTGACCTAGAAACAGTGCTTTGTTTCTTGCTTTTCCAAGAAACAAATGTAACACCTCGTAAAATCACGTCCAATGATGTATTGACACGTGTAATAAACCCTAATGAAGTCAAACATTGAGTTTAAGGGACTAATTTTTCGAAAAATCAAAAACTTTGACTATGAAAGGACTGGAAGTGTTAGCATACCTAAAATAATTTTCTAAATAACCTCTTACGATATTTTGTATTCACAAATGAGCCACTTGTTGATCGAGTGTAGCCGTTTGCGTAATTAATTGAAAGTTTGCGCAATGAAGGGTTAAAAGCGTCAACATGTTAATTCTTATCTCTGAGTAACCTTTTAACAAACCAGGAGCTTCATGATATTTGATTATACTCTCGGGAATGCCAATTATTGGCCGTCTAAGGTTTTTATGCCTATAAGTAAAGTTACGCGCAACTTTGCAAGTTAGAGGGGCTAAAAGTGTCAATATGTTTAATTATACCTCTAGATGACCTTTTAGCGAACCCGAAGCATCGTGATGTTTAATAATACTCTCAAGAATGCCTAATATGGATTAGATGAGGCTTCAAGGCTATTAAACGATGATATGCGCAAGTTTGCGCATTAGAGGGACCTAAAGCGTCAACTTTTGAATCTATGCCTTTTGGTGACCTTTTAAGCGATCAAAAGCGTAGCAATAATTAAACTCATGCTTGGGAATGCCCATTATGGGCCATGGATGGCTTGGATATCATTAAACGACATTTCGCGCTACTTTGTGCGATTAAAGGACTATTTGCGTCAAACTGCAAAAGTATGTCGATTCGTATATTATCGGACCTTCCGGAATATGACCATGAGTTAAACATGCCCTAATTATCCTTTATATAGCTTAGATGTAGGCTTAGAGGTGTTTGGTGCGCAAAAATAAACTTTTAAGTCAAGCAGGGACTAAAAGTGTCAAAAAGTGCACAAGTTTGCATTTTCGCGGATATCTCACATTTTGAATATATCCGGACATCCAAAAATTTATGTAAGCACTAAAATATTTTATATTAGTGTTTGGCTTGATAAAATTCAATTCGTCGCGTAGTTTGGATCGTTTTTCGCGTCCGTTCGTGTTTCGTCGTAATTAGTCGAACAACGTGACCGTACGACCAAACGAACCGACATCCGACATATTTTTGGGCATGTTTCATGTCCCCTATGTTTGGGCATCATAGTGGAGCCTTGAAATGAGGTTAACGGGCTTTAAATATGTCAGAAATGGTAAATAACAAGTGCAGGGGGTTGTTCAGTAATAATTGAAAGTTGCTGCTGATCTTAGGCGGGCCGCGTAGAATGTAGCTGATGGAGAGGGTGAAACCCGAGCCTTAGAGTGTCTAAATATCATGTTTTATGTGCATTTGATGTGTTTATTTGCTTAGAATAAAGTAACTACGAGGATTTTGTGATTTGCAGGTAAAACACGTAATGCGGCGTTCTTATAGTGGTTAAAGATGAATGTTGAAACTTGTTTGGATGATATGGAGGTTTAATGATACAATTCATTTGAAACAAAAGAAAAAAAATCACGTGAAGGGCATAAAGGCTTATCATCACATCATCCATCATATTTTGCTATATACACATGTCAAGGGTTTTGTCAAGGAACAACATCATCATCACGTTGACCTGGGGACTTGGATTTAGAAGTCTGACATCATTAATTATTCTAGGGCATCCATAAAAGAGTTTGGCAGTGGACTTTAGCAACTTTGAGACTTGGAGGCAAAGTCAACAAGAGAATCATCATCATCACGTGAAGGTGGGCTGCCATCTAGACTTTGAGACATGTTGGGCCGATATATGAAGACATGGGCTGACACACACTTTTTGGACTTGGTGAAGAAATAACAATCATCATTAATCATCGTTACTTGGGCCGCACATGGGCTGAATATCTTGGACGGCAGTCAAGACACATCCAAGACTTCAACTACGAAACTTGGAGGAATCCATCAATTTTTTTTTCGGCTAAAAAATCTCATCAGCAACATCATCATTCCTTCATAATCAACCGAGATCATCATGCAAGTATCAATCTTTCAAGCTTTTGCTGATTTTGTGAGCGAGATGAGCGGCTAAACTTTTTGTGGTTTCCTCCGGATGGAGGGTTTTTGTAAGTTAATGGATATTATGTGTTTGTGACAATCGTTTTACTTGGTGATCTAAGCATTCGATGCTTTTCACCATTGATTTTATTTCTTGATTGTAAACAATTACGTTTATTTAAACCTTAATTTCTAAGCATTCAGTTCCCGAGAGTTCTAGTAATTGGGATATATTTGACATGGGGTTAGGGTTTGTAAGTTGTAATTGATAATCATTCGATAACCTCCCGTTATGTATTGACCGGAGTACTTAGTCGTTGGTTATCACAATTGATGAATTAAAATTAACACCTATGTCTATGTAGGTAATGATTAAACACATAGTTGAAATTAATTGCAAAACCTGAAATCTGGAGGAACCATCTTTTCTCCTATTGATTTAACTCACACTTTTTACTTGTTAATTTAGCTATTTCTCACAATCAAACAAATTGTTTTTCCCATTCAGTAATAGTTAATCAACACTTTTCATTACGATACTTTCCACAGTCCTCCCTTGGTTCGATACCCTGCTTATTCTATACTAATAGTTTAAATAGGTTTTTGCATGTCACTAACGACAGACATCAAAATGGCGCCGTTGCCGGGGAGGCGTGCGCAAAGTGCTTAGTGTTAAGTTCTAGTTTAGTTAAATATACAAAAATCCAAAAAATAGTGTCTTTTTAGTTTGTTCTATTTTGTTCGGATTTACGCGAGGTTTTCTTGTTATTGTTTGTGCAGGTGATCTAGGAAGTGTATGCATCACACTCGGAATTCCGGGAAGTCATCACCATTAGTGTTCGACCCAGAGATCGAGAGAACAGTAAAGCATACCAAACGAGTACTACATCGTGAGAACAAGATTCTACAATCACCTACATCAACACTCAAGACAATGGAGAACTCAGCGACTCCGGAGAAACAACCGCAAAACCCACTTCCACAACAACAATTCTCACCAACACCTACCCAACCTTCACCGAATACTACCATACCACCACCACAGTCTACACAACCTACTTCTACATCTCCAGTACCATCATTCTCAACCTTTTTCCCAAACCTTGATAACATTCAACCAACTTCCACCCAAACAACATCTCTTCAATACCCAACTACAACCCAGACTGTCAATTTACAGCAGTCGTCTCCTTACTTTAGAATCATTCCTGATGACACTTCATCACCGATTCAAACTCAAGCACCTAATGCAACATCCATTCCGCAAGCCACTCGACCGGTTATTTCACAGCAAAGTCAGCCAATGCCACATCTTTACAGGTCGACCATTTATGATCAAGGAAATAACTCAGGAGATTTTGATGATGGCTATGAGGAATATGATAACTACATGGGTCAAAACGAGAGACAAGTGGTTAACACGGGTAGCTATGAGAGGCAAACAGTCGGATTGGGTGTGGCCGAGAGAGTCAATCAAGGGAATGTAGGGTATCAACAACATGTGCAACCAACGCCAATACAACAGATACCACAACAATATCATCAACCTGACCCACTCAATCAGCAGCCTGTTCCGAGAAGGCCGGTGGTGGATATTCCACTACCACCACCGGCACCTCAGATGCAAGGTCAGGCAAGACCGCTGCCACGAAACCTACACCGACCGGTGATTTTACTGGAAGGAATTCCACGACGAAATAATCAAGGTCCAGTTCGAGGCATAGAGAGCCACTTCAGGCCTGCTATAGTTAACAACCCATCACCGGTTGTGATCCCGCAACTACAAGGAGGGCGGTCATTCGAAGTACGAACGCAATCAATATCCAGTCTGCCTAAGTTTCATGGTCACGCACATGAAGAACCATATTTACACATTGCTGCATATGATGCACGTTGCAACACAATCAGCAGCCAAGGTTTCTCAGTTGATGATGTGAAATTGGTACTTTTCCAATTCACACTTGAAGACAAAGCACAGCAATGGTTTCATTCGTTACCGTCAGCTTCGATCTTCACATGGGGTGACATGCAGCAACAATTTTTAGATGAGTTCTATACTCATTTGCGTACTAACAATGCAAGGAAGGATATTCGAGGGTTTCGACAACAGCCCGGTGAGTTATTTCACGAAGCGTTCAATCGTTTCAAAATGATGCTCAAGAACTGTCCACATCATGAGATATATTTGTGGGAGCTTATTAATACATTCCATGAAGGCCTAACAGATGAAGATGCCAGGGATGTAAATTCAATATCCAATGGTACTTTTGGAATGAATTACGAAGAAGATGATTGGGAATATTTGGAAAGAACTGCAAGGGCGTCAAAACGCAAAGCTCAATCCTCTAGAAGTGCACGACATTCGACAGTGAGAGCAGTAGAGAATCCACCGGAGGTAAATGGTCAGTTTCCATTGTGTGGACATTGTGGAGATCTAGGGCATATAGCGGATCAATGCCCAGGCATAATTGGTGAAAGTGAAGATGTGAACTATGTGCAAGGTGGGGGTGGTGGAAGAAATTTCAACATGCAATCCAACACATATCACCCGGGCCTTAGAAATCACCCGAATTTTAGCTATGGGAATGCGAATAATCAGCAAAATCCGGGATTTCAAGGCAACAATCAGTCTGGTGGTCAAAGAAATTTCAATCAGAACAGATTTCAGGGCAACTTTCAAGGTGGCTACCAAAATGATCAAAGAGGACAAGCTGGGTCGTCTAACACTTCGGGGGGTAACGATATGATGGAGATGTTGAAATCAATTCAGCTCGACTTACAGAGTCAAAGACTTGAATTGAAAAATCTTGCTCAGAAGGAGGAGATGCGAGAGAAAGCCGTTCAATCATTAACCACACAAATGGCCCAACTTGCAACCGATGTGAAGGAGCTGAAACAGAATAGTGGGAAACTACCAAGTGATACAACACCAAATCCCGCTCATCAAAAGAAGGGCAGTCCAGTCGGCCAGGTAAATACTTTACGTAGTGGTAGGAATTATCACAAGGTCGACACTCCACCACATCCCGCGGATGGTGTGGTGGAGGATTTAGGTGAAAATGGTGAGAGTGACGATGAGTCGGAACCTAACATTGTTAAAAGTAATGGTAAAAACACCCGTCCTACAACTTCTGAGCCAAACAAGGCTAAGGAAGGGGAACCTATTCTACCTCCCTTTCCTGAAGCCTTGAAGGATCCGGGTAACACGAAAATAATCAATAAAAGGGGACCTCAACCAGAGGAAATTTTAGAGGTATTTAAACAAGTAAAAATCAACTTACCCTTAATTGACGCCATTAAACAGGTTCCGGCTTATGCTAAGTATCTAAAGGATTTGTGCACTCAAAAACGGCAGCACAAAGTCCCTAAAAAAGTTGATCTCACTGATACAGTGAGTGCCGTATTGAATGGGGTCCTTCCACCTAAGCTACGAGATCCCGGGACGCCGTTAATTTTTATACAAGTTGGCGATTTTAAAATGAGTAGGGCGTTGTTGGATCTCGGAGCTAGCGTGAGTATCCTTCCGGGAAGCTTGTACGACCAATATGATTTTGGTCCACTGCGTCGTGCCGACACAACTGTTGTGTTGGCAGATTTGACCCCTAAGCTTCCTCGAGGGATAGTTCGCGATGTGATAGTTAAGGTGGAAGAGTTCTTTTTCCCTGTTGATTTTTTGGTGCTTGACTATGTCTCTGCTGATAAAAACAATCAACCAAATGTTATCTTGGGCCGACCTTTCTTAGCCACTGCACATGCTCAGATCGATTGTCGCACCGGCACAGTCGACATGACATTCGGCAATAGAAAGGTCCGATTGAATGTGTTTTCTAATGTTTCTGACATGTTTCAAAGTGATGAATGTTTCATGGCAGATATTATAGATGGATGCGATCCTCATGTCGAGGATGAGACGCCCGAGTGTTGTTTGTTTTGTGACAGGGTAGAAGAAAATCACATGTGTGATTTGGAAGAAGAAGTTCAGAAGTTGGAGGCACAAGCGGTGCAAGAGAGAAGGCCTCCATGGTCCCATCAAGTGGAGAGCCTTCCAGCTGAGATTTCTTCAGGGTTGAAACCGTCACTAATCAGCCCACCAAAGGTAGAGTTGAAAGAGCTGCCCGCGCATCTAAAGTATGCGTTCTTAGGAGAGGATCGGACTCTCCCGGTAATTATTGCAGCTAATCTGGAGAAAGAACAAGAAGAAGCACTACTGAAGGTGCTGAAGACCCATCGAGCTGCGATTGGATGGACTCTCGCTGATTTGAAAGGTATAAGTCCTTCTGTTTGTATGCATAAAATTATTACTGATGCAGATGCGAAGCCTGCACGGGATACACAAAGGAGGCTTAATCCTAACATGCGAGAAGTGGTAAAGAAAGAGGTAATCAAGTGGTTGGACCATGGGATCATATATCCCATTTTAGACAGCGCGTGGGTGAGTCCAACTCAAACAGTGCCGAAGAAAGCAGGCATTCAGATTGTTAAGGGTGATAATGGCGAGCAGATAGCCACCCGACCGGTAACCGGGTGGCGGGTATGTATTGACTACCGGAAGCTGAACGCTGCCACATCAAAGGATCACTTTCCTTTGCCCTTTATTGATCAGATTGTCGAGAAATTATCAGGTCAGAAATTTTACTGCTTTCTTGATGGTTATTCAGGGTACAATCAGATAGCTATCCACCCTGATGACCAAGAAAAGACCACCTTCACATGCCCTTATGGCACATTCGCATTTAGGCGAATGCCATTTGGGCTGTGCAATGCCCCGGCCACCTTTCAAAGGTGTATGATGAGCATATTCTCGGATATGGTCGGGGACGCCCTAGAGATATTTATGGATGACTTTTCAGTCTTTGGGTCATCATTTGATACATGTTTAGATGAACTATCTAGGGTGTTAGAAAGATGTGTCCAAACTAATCTAGTGCTCAGTTGGGAAAAGAGCCATTTTATGGTTCAGGAGGGTATAGTGTTAGGACATGTCGTGTCAAGTAAGGGGATAGAAGTTGATAGAGCAAAAGTGAGAGTCATTTCTACTTTACCTCCCCTGACCAATGTGAAGGGCGTTCGTTCCTTTTTAGGACACGCCGGATTTTACCGTAGATTTATTAAGGGCTTTAGTGTTATAACGAAACCTTTATGTAATCTATTGTTAAAAGATGTTCCATTTGAATTCGATGATAAATGTTTAAATGCGTTTAATGTGCTAAACGAACAATTAGTACAAGCCCCAATCTTGCAATCACCTGATTGGACAAAACCGTTTGAAATAATGTGTGATGCAAGCGATTTCGCTATTGGGGCTGTACTTGGCCAACGAGTAGATAAGAAGCCAGTAGTTATCTACTACGCAAGCAAAACCCTCTCCGATGCTCAGTTGAATTATACCACAACGGAGAAGGAGTTGCTTGCTGTTGTTTATGCTTTGGATAAATTCCGGTCTTATATTTGTGGAAGCAAGGTAATTGTTTACTCTGATCATAGTGCAGTCAGGTATCTAATGGAGAAAAAGGATGCCAAACCGAGACTGATTCGGTGGGTCTTACTGTTGCAAGAGTTTGATCTCGAAATCAGAGACAAGAAAGGGTGTGAAAATGTAGTTGCTGACCATCTGTCACGACTGCCGGTTGAAGTGGAGGAATTCACACCCGAGATCAATGAGCATTTTCCGGATGAGTTTATAATAGCTGCAAGTTCCGGACCTTGGTATGCTAATTTTGCAAATTATCTTGTTTCAGGTACGATACCGGATGCGTGGAATAAGCGTAGGAAGCAACAATTCCTGTCGCAGGTGAAGAATTATATTTGGGATGAACCGGACTTGTTCCGAATTGGTGCGGATCAGATTATTAGAAGATGTGTGCCCGAGACAGAGTTTTTGGAAGTATTACAGCATGCTCACTCATCTGCGTGGCGGTCACTTTAGCGGACAAAAGACAGGCCATAAAGTTCTTGAAGCTGGTCTTTATTGGCCAACCATGTTTAAAGACGCATTTGAGTTTGTTAAACATTGTCCGAATTGTCAAAAGATGGGTGGGATTTCAAAAAGGGATGAAATGCCAATGCAGCCAATCTTGGTTGTTGATATTTTTGATGTCTGGGGAATTGATTTTATGGGACCGTTTCCCAATTCGAATGGTAACCTATACATCTTAGTGGCGGTTGATTATGTTTCAAAGTGGATTGAAGCAATTGCCACTAAGACAAATGATCATACCGTTGTTTGCAATTTTGTCCATTCAAACATAATCTCCAGGTTCGGGGTTCCTCGAGTGATAATTAGTGATGGAGGGTCCCATTTCAAAAACTTTAATTTTGGCAAACTCTTAAAACGGTATGGCGTTGACCATCGAATTGCTACACCATATCATCCACAAACGAGTGGACAGGTTGAAGTGTCGAATAGGCAAATTAAAGAAATTTTGCAAAAGACGGTGCGAACTGATCGTAAGGATTGGTCATCTAAATTAAATGATGCTTTATGGGCATATCGCACCGCTTATAAAACTCCTATCGGCACTACACCCTATCGTTTGGTGTATGGAAAGGGTTGTCATTTACCCTTAGAGATTGCACATCGTGCTTTGTGGGCTGTTAAACAAGTGAATACTGATTATTCTGATGCAGGTGCCCACAGGTTGTTGAAATTGAGTGAATTAGAGGAATTACGCAACGAGGCGTATGATACCGCAGCCGCGTACAAAGATAAGATGAAGGCGGTGCACGATGCAAAGCTGAGGCGCTTGGCGTTTTCGGTAGGTCAAAGAGTCTGGCTATTTAACTCTCGCCTTAAACTGTTTCCAGGTAAATTAAGGAGCAAATGGACCGGACCGTTCGTTATTACACGAGTCGGACAATATGGAGATGTGGAGATCGAGGATCAGAAGGACCAACGAAGACAGGTAGTTAATGGTCATAGGCTGAAACCGTATCTAGACGGTGATGATTTGAATCCATTACCAGAAGAGGTGAGCTTTCTTGAGGGTTCACCGGAATATACGACCGACTGAGGGTCACGAGAAGTCCGGCTGAAGACTAAAACTTAGCGCTACCGGGAGGCAACCCGGATGTTCGGTACATATTTTCTTTGTTTTGTTCAATTATTTGTCGTTGATTTTTATGGTTTAAAGAGTTTGTTTGTGAGTATACCCACGGCTTTAAACAAGTGTGGGGAAGTTGGAAACGCCCAGGTACGTTGTTGAACTACTTTAGATGTCGAGGACGACACGAATTTTTTTTCTAAGGGTGGAGCGGGCGAGTAATTCTAAAACCATTTAAATCAATATTTAAAAAAAAAAGTAACGTTTAGTAAAATAAATCAATATTAAAAAAAATAAATAAAAAAAAAATAAATGAAAGAAAGCAAATTGGAAGAACATGTGAATGCATTAAATGGGAGGCTTTAATTGGGAATGCATTAAGTCAACAGCACATGGGTTCTCTAGCATACATAATATGTCAACGTAAGCTACGTCACATTAGTAGCTTACGACCCTTTCATGCGAAAAAAATCATAAGGTCCGTGTTGTAGGCTACGATTCAAGTGTAGCTTACGGTTCATAGCTGGCAAATTTCATCCATTCACATCAGGAGGATTGTGTTGTAGGCTACGCTTTAAGTGTAGGCTACGACTTCATTCAAGGCATCAAGTCAGAAGTTACGTGTTGTAGCCTACGGAGGAACTGTAAGTTACGCTTTCAGCTGGTTCACATGGGGCGGTTCAGATAAAGCGGGTTGACCCGGGTTATATATATATAAAAAAAAAAAAAACAAATCCTACTCCAGCCGGATTCTAGGTATCGTTTTCATCCATCTCTCTAATCTATTTCAAGAACCCTAAATCCTCCATAGCCACTCACATCTCTGAAACCTTCAAAACTCAACCAAATCGAGTGGTTCTTGTGCCTACTTTGCTTAGTTTTTCGAGGAGAACAATACCGAAACATCCGTTTTTCATGATTCACACTCGTTTACACGAAATCGGAAGAGAGGGTGACGAACCCTAATTTTCTAATTTGGGGCTTTTTGTTTGGGAGTGCAAGTGACTGCAATTTAAGCATAATCACGTGTTTCTAAACACAAAAGGTATGTTTTTTTTATCAGTTTTCTCAAGAAATATGAAGATAAGATGTTACAGGCTTGATATATGTTGGGACATGACTTTTTGAACCTGAAAGTAAGGATGGGAAGGTTCTAATTGTGATTTTTTTCATGAATCGGTGATGAAAAATTGAATTGCAAGAGTATATGCGGATTACTTGTGGTTTGGGATGGGTTTACGGCTTCTATAGTCTGTTGTTAACTTATTGAAGATGTTGAAACTGTCATGAAGCTTAAAAACGAATTGTCAGACCTCTAAGTTAGTAATTAAATGAAACTTGGTAACTTTTTAGTTTTAAAATCTTGTTTTTTACTTACCGGGGAGTTCAACGGTTGGGTATCAATAAGCGTAGTAGCCGTATTGTTAAACAAGTGTGGGAAAGTTGGTGATCCACACTTGTTTCCGTTTGGGATTGTGAATTAATTTGGTTTGTTGGTTTGTGTCTATGTGTGTAGGATGGCTAAGACAAAGAAACCGGCGGGAAAGACAAACCAGGGTAATGCGGTTGCAAGTTCTTCAGCAACACCCTCACAACAACGTGGTGGAAAGAGAAAATTAGTCTCACAAGAACCAGAAAATGAAGTTCCTCAATTCACACAATCAAGAAGAGAACCAATGGAAGAGGAAGATGAGAGCAATCAATATCATGTTCACATTTGGAAGAGTGGTTCATTAAATGATTTTAAGAAAGATCTTCAAGTTCAGTTCTTTAATGAGAAGATAGAGGGTATAGGTGATAGGAAGGAGGTGTTCATATGTGAACGGGAGATCACAGACCATGAATTCAGACCTTTTGGGATTATACAAAGGTTTGAGGCTTTAGGATGGGAAGCTGCATTAAAGTGTTATGATGAAGAAAAGACGAGCATGTACATGGACCCAATACAAGAGTGGATGGCTTCGTTGGAGGTTACTTGGGGTAAGTCGTTGAAAAATATGAGTTTGAAGGGGTATGCTAATGGTAAGACGGTAATTATGTCAGGGGCAACACTTAAGCAGATTGCAAAGTTTGATTCAAGACCAAGTGCAGGTTATACATATCCGAATGCAGATCTTCTATTTAAACATCCGGATAGGCATCCAGAGTGGCCTAACATGTTAGTGGAGTTATTTGAACCAGGAAAGGGAAGTCAAATGGTGAGAGATGACCTTAAGTTGCCTGTTAGACTAATGCTATTGTTTGTGGTTCAAAATGTGATGCCTCGGCGTGGGGATAAGAAGGGAATTCGAAAATGGGAGATTCCTATTCTCTACTCATTGATGACCGGGAGACTTAAGGTATCTTTCACGCACTTAGTGATGATGAACATATGGGAAGCGAGAAATAGCAAAGGGAAGAAGATTATTCCACATTGTCGGTTGATTACGGCTCTTTTGAAGAAAAATGGGGTTTTTGATATGTATAACAAAGCTACAGAGAGAGATATTTCTCCGTTTACTCTAAAGAATTTGAGCAAGTTCAAATGGGAACTCTCAACAACTGAGCGATACCTCAAGTTAGAGCAAAAATATACGGGTAAGAAGTTGCGGGCATTGAAGCCCGATGCTCGGGTTTTGGAACCAGGTGAGTCGGATGAGGCTTTCAGCGATGATAAAGCGATGGGTATGAATGATGAGTTGGATGGAGAAGGGGAGAATGAGATTGATATGGAAGCTGAGGCAGGTATTGGTATGATTTCGTGGGTGCACACGGAGCCACGGGGTGCGTATATTACGTCAAAGGGTATAGGTGATGAGATGGCTAAGGTTATTCAACAGGCAAGGACACCAGATTGGGGTGATTTTCCTGGTTTTGCACAGGTAATATATGACCAGAACACCCATCATAGAGAGTTGAACAGATTAGAGTCGCAAAGAATTCAAGAAATGCTTTCGTCTTTGTTAGAACGCAGTGGCCGCACTACTTCCGACACTCTCTGATCGACTGATCAGGTCCATGTGTTTCTCTATCTTGTACTTTAATTTATTGTTGCACTTTATTTTTGTTTTTGTATTTGGTGGTGTGAAACTTTGTGTGTAATGGGATGTGTTCGTTTGTTTTTTACGACGGGCCAGTGGGTAAACCCACTTTACCCGCTTTGGGCCTTTTTATCTGGAAGCCCAACTATTTAAAAAGCCCACCAAACATAATAACCTTGCTCGCTAAGGTTTCTCCACTTCGGAAATAGGCGGGAAAACAGCTAGCAAAAGCAGCAGACCTCATTTAATGCTCGATAAGAATGGGATCCCGTCTGAAATCTCGTACTTCTCCGGTTAGAACATTAATGAAGGCAAACATCTCGCCGCTAGGAGCCAGACACGTGTCTGCACTCCCCGAGAACCTCCAAAAACCGTTAGATCACATGTGGGAAATATCTAATGAGATAAGGGCTGGCTATTATATAAGAGAAGACACTCAAGAGCAAAGGCAGGTATAATCTCCGGTTTTCACTCTCATTTAGTACACCCTCATTTACTCCACACACATTAACTTCCGACCATTATTCTATCACATTTAATACACATCAACAAGATTCACACCATAAAGGGAAACCTTCCGGTGACGGCACTCATCGGAAGAAGCTCCTTTCTTTTCCGGCACGTTTACTTACTCTCACGCCGGAGCTTGGTCACGGATCCCCCTTCCGGGGTCCCCCGTGACGAGGCTAACGGTTTATTCTTTTGTAGCAAGCAAGGATAGAAGCTCTTGACGTCACCGAAGATCCATCCAACGTCAGCCGGAGGTTGGGTATTCGACATTGGCGCCATCCGTGGGACCTCAGCCTGCCTGGTGTTCCCACATCAGAACTCGACGTCTAGAGAACAGTTTATCCTATCAGAAACGACATGGCAACCCCACACAGCTCGCGTGTCACCCAAACGGCACAAAACGATCCGGACAGAGTTACAATAGAGGACATTACCCATGAAGACGGCAACGAGAACCTGGTGGAAAACCCAGAAAAGGTAGAGCATGTCACTCCTGACTTCGTGGCCATGCATAGGAAGGAGTTAACAAAGCACCTTGAAGATTTGAAGAGACAAGAAAAACTCGACAGCCTCAGGGCCAGGCTCTCTTTTGACACGCCCTCCAACCAGGAAGGAACGAACCTTCAAAGCAAGAGCAACAACAATGACCAGCTAGAAACGTTCATGACTGCCCTGAGACAAATGTCATCAGAAGAGAGGGAAGACCTTATTACGGGACAGAAGCCCAAGGAGAAAGGAAAGGAGAAAGACAACCTTGGTGGCAGTAGCTTAGACCAGCCATACCTACCCCGAGACTTAGCCGAGGTCTCAAAGTTCACACGGAGAATCGCAGAAGCACCAATGCCCCCCAAGACAAAGTTACCCCCAGGCTTTGACCGTTATGACGGGACGAAGGACCCCGAAGATCACCTGCATGCTTTCCGGGGAGCAGGACAACTGGGACTATGGCCCATGCCAGTATGGTGCCACATGTTTGTACAAACCCTAACGGAAGGAGCCCGGCTTTGGTTCGACAGCCTGCCCCCAGGGAGCATAGACAGTTATGAAGAACTGAGTGAGAAATTCCTCAGGAACTTTGGCCAACAGAGGAAAGTGGTCAAAAATCCAAACGAAATCCTTCACATCAGACAAAGAGATAACGAGCGAATAGACCAATACATGGAAAGGTTCGTTAAAGAAAGCATGAACATCAAAGACGTCCCAGAAGTCATGAAGATCAGCGGTTTCATAAATGGACTGAAACACGCACAGCTATGTGAAAAGCTGGGGGAGGAGTTTCCACCTTCCTTTGACAATCTTATGGACAGAGTCCGGGCCTTTGTCCGGGGAAAAGACACGGTCAGCAAAGCAAAGGAGACGGACATCACATCCCGGAGGGTTGCCCCAGCTGCAAGACCTCCTGACAAAGGTACACCCTATTCCCGGAAACCTTCTTTTGACAGAATGTTACATGACAGGGCAAGGCCCTCATACTCACCCTATAGACCCCGAGGGAGAGGTCCCCCCTTACCCCGATAGTTTCACCCCTCTCATTAAAACCCCAAGTGAGATACTAGCCACGGAGAGAGTAAAGAACTCCTTCCCAAGGCCACCCCCCATAAAACCGGGACCAAAAGCACAACCAAACGAATACTGTGAATTCCACAAAGGTTTCGGACACAAAACCGATGACTGTATGTACCTCAAACGAGAAATAGAGGCTGCGGTAAAAACGGGAAGACTGGCCCATCTGGTCAAGGAAATCAAGGAAGGGGGGATCGCAAGGGAAGAGATGCACGGGAGCCGGGGAGGGCAGACGTTGATATGATTAGAAGGAGAAATGAGTTTGATACCACCCGAAGTGTAAAGGCCAGAATCCTAGGCTCCCCAAGCTGCATGAAAGCTCCCATCGTCATGCCATATTTAGAAGAAAGCGAGGTACAACGACTCCCGCTGAACATCTCAGCTGTGATAGCGGGACACAAGGTGTCCAGGATACATGTGGACGGAGGGTCAGGTGTTGAGGTAATATACGAACACTGCTTCCTTAGGTTCGACAGGGACATAAGAGACAGGTTGGAGGAAGATTCGATCCCATTGGTAGGATTCAACAACAGTGTGTCACATCCCCTGGGAAAAATCAGGCTCCCATTCACAGTCGGCGTGGGGGATCGGGTCCGGACAATAGATCTGACCTTTACGGTAGTCAGGGCACCCTCTAAGTACAATGCAATCTTGGGAAGACCCGGAATTGGTGATCTGCAGGCACAGGCCTCCACTCCCCACGGAGCTTTGGTATTCCAAACACCAAAGGGTCTCGCATGGGTTAAGTCCGCCTACGAGGTGGTTTCCTCCGTATCCAAAGAAGAAGAGCCAGAGAAGTCCCAGGGAAAGAAAGTGGAAGAGTGGGTCCTCTGTGACAGGTTCCCGGAACAGACAGTCAAGGTGGGGAGTCACTTGAGTGACAAGTGTAAGAGTGCCCTGAAGGAGTTGCTCCTCCATAACATAGAGGTGTTTGCATTCCAACATGGAGACATGACGGGGGTCCCAAGGAGCCTAACGGAGCACCGACTTAACACATTTACATGGGCAAAACCAGTAAAACCAAAGAAGCGGAGTATGGGACCCAATAAAAGAAGGGCCGCTTGTGAAGAAACTCGGAAGCTGCTTAGAGCGGGGATAGTCAGGGAAGTCAAATACCCGTCCTGGGTTGCCAACCCTGTAATGGTTCAGAAAAAAGACGGAGGATGGAGGATGTGCATCGATTTCCAAGACCTCAACAAAGCATGTCCCAAGGACTGTTATCCTCTTCCGGAGATAGACACCCAAGTGGACTCCTTGTCTCAATACCCCCTAAAGTGCTTCCTGGACGCCTACAAAGGGTACCACCAAATTCAAATGTCGATAGAAGACGAGGAGAAAACCGCCTTCATCACAGACGAAGGGACATTCTGCCACACCAAGATGCCCTTCGGCCTCAAGAACGCTGGGGCCACATACCAGAGGTTTATGAACAGTCTGTTTAGGGAGCAACGAGGAAGGAACTTAGAGGTGTACGTCGACGATATTGTCATCAAAAGCTTAACGGAGACGGCCTTGATAAACGATGTAGCTGAAACTCTCCACACTATGCAGGACGTAAACATGAAGTTAAACCCTGGGAAGTGCTGTTTTGGAGTAGAGGAGGGGAATTTCCTGGGGGTAGTGGTCACCAAGGGCGGGATCAAGGTAAACCCGGAGAAAACCCAGGCGGTGGCTGAGATGCGATCCCCCAGGTCCCTAAAAGACATTCAGCAACTAAATGGAAGGCTAATAGCATTAAACCGTTTTTTATCAAAGGTAGCTGACAAGACTCTCCCCTTTATGAAAGTGTTGAAAGACTGCCTTCAAACAAGCAAGTTTAAATGGACAACGGAGGCCGAAACAGCCTTCCAAGAGATGAAAGCATACATCTGTCAGCTCCCGACGCTAGCTACCCCAGTACCCGGGGATCCACTGCTCTTATATCTATCCGCCTCAAAAACGACCATAAGTGCGGTCATGATGGTAGAGCGGGAAGGGAAACAGATCCCCATATATTTCATCAGCAGGACGCTTAAAGGGCCTGAAGAACGATACATGCCCCTGGAGAAGCTCACATTAGCTCTTGTCTTCGCATCCCTAAGACTCAGGAGGTATTTCCATGAACACAAGATTACCCTAATGACCGATCAACCCCTCCAGAAGGTACTCAGGAGGCCAGAACTGTCCGGACGGTTAGCCAAATGGGCTGTGGAGCTAGGAGAACACTCCCTGGAGTTTAAGCCCAGGACAGCCATGAAGGGACAAATACTAGCCGACTTCTTAGCAGAAGTCCCGGAGGACGAAGAGAAGGAACTGTTAAAATGGGAAGCCTTGGAGAAAGAAGAAAAAGAGAAGGAAGATAAGGCGGTGTGGAAGTTGCTCACTGATGGAGCATCCAGTGAAGAAGGAAATGGAGCTGGAATCACACTGACAAGTCCCGAGGGGGTTGAGCTGACATATGCCGTAAGGCTGGATTTTGAGAACACAAACAATACCGCAGAATATGAGGCCCTCCTGGCAGGGATGAGGCTGGCACAAAAAATGAAGGCGAAGCACGTAGAAGCCAGCACTGATTCACAGCTAGTAGTAAAACAATACCAAGGAGAATATGAGGCTAAGGATAACATCATGGCTCGATACGTGGAGAAAGTCAAGGAGACAGCTAAGGCGTTCAAAACTTTCAAGCTGGAATACATCCCCCGGGGAAGGAACAGGAAATCTGATGCGCTTAGCAAGTTAGCCTCGGTAGCATTCGATCATCTAGCGAAGGAAGTTAAAGTAGAGGTCCTGACATCCTCCTCCCTCAATGCTGTGGAAGTGGCCACGATTGAAAGCTCTCAGGAAACATGGATGACCCCGATAGTCAAATTTCTCCAAGACGGAATTCTACCCGAGGGGGAATGGGCGGCCCGGAAGATAAGGGTCAAGGCCCTACAGTACGAGCTGGTCGAAGGAGAGCTATACCGGAGATCATATCTGGGTCCGTCCCTGAAATGTGTTGACATGGAAGAAGCCGAATATGTGATTAGGGAAATGCATGAAGGGATTTGCGGAATGCACTCGGGACCAAGAACAATAGTGAGAAGGGCGATGAATGCAGGGTTTTACTGGCCGCGGATGTACGAAATGGCATCTGAAGCAATCAAGAAGTGTGACAACTGCCAAGTACATGCACCAATGACCCACCAGCACAAGCACCCCATGGTACCAGTTTCGACGTCGTGGCCGTTCCAGAAGTGGGCCATTGACATAATTGGACCTTTCCCTGAGGGGCCGGGAGGGGTCAAATACGTGGTGGTGGCCATTGATTATTTTACTAAGTGGATTGAAGCGAAGCCCTTGGCAAAGATTACTGGAGACCAAATGAGAAGGTTCATGCTGGATAACATCATATGCAGATATGGGGTTCCGAGGGAGTTAGTAAGTGACAACGGGGTCCAGTTTCCTGGAAGGCCCTTCAAACCATGGTGCGAACAGATGCGGATCCAGCAAGTGTTTACCTCCGTCACCTACGCCCAGAGCAACGGATTGGTGGAAAGAGCCAATCAAAGCATCATCAAAGGAATGAAGGGTAGGCTGGGGAGAAAACAGAAAGGCTGGCTGGAAGAGCTTCCATTTGTGTTATGGGCATACAGAACCACCCCCAAATGTTGCAACGGGGAGACCCCGTTCAGCCTTACTTATGGGACGGAAGCGGTCATCCCCGCAGAGATCGGATCTCCAAGTGCTCGGATGAAGCTCCGGGATGAAGAGAATGAGCAGGACCTCAGGATGAACCTAAATTTGTTGGAAGAAAGAAGGGAAATAGCAGCAGTTAAGGAGGCCCAATACAAGAAGCTCTTGGGAAGCTATTACAACGCCAGGATGAAGAAGCTCAACATCGTCCCAGGGGACCTGGTTCTCAGGGCCAACGAGGCTAGTCTGCAAGAAAATACCGGGAATTTAGGACCCAACTGGGAAGGACCCTACAGAGTCACGTGGGCGAACGGAAAAGGGACTTGCAAGTTGGAAACGCTAGAAGGCAAGGAGGTTCCCAGGACCTGGAACCTCATGCAGCTCAGGAAATATTACATGTAAGGGGTGTACCCCCAAGAAAAACGGCCAAGAGCCACTTTTGTAATCGATAACTACATGTACGGGGGACTGTTCCCTCAAGAGGATCAACCTTTTGTAAGCAATCTGTAATGGGAAATATATGTGCCCAAAGATTAAATGAAAGACGGACAAAAACGTCCCATTTTGAGAAAACAATGGACAGTTACACCTGGGCAGACGTGCCCAAGGACACCATTAAATCTAAAACTAGAACAAACAAACACACGTGTATATGGCATTCAAAGCATGCCCAAAAGCCCGGCCGTGGGGCTAGTAAAGGTCTAGCTAACCTAAAACGGACAAAACAAGCTAAAAACATAGCACCACGTTATAAACTTGTCCACCGATTGGCCTCGAACAGACAATCACAGTTTAACGAAGCAAACAACAAAAACAAGAAACAAATAATGCGAACACACCCGCGTATACAAAACTACGAAAGGGAATCTGCTTTATTTACTACGAAATACATATACAAAGAAAAGCCTTAACAACTCGGGCAAGAATTAGCAATACACAAAGATTGCAAACACAGCAAGGTAAAGCAGAAACATAGCTCCTTGCTAAAATAGCCTACAAATCCCAGGAAATCACCAAACTAGCCTCCGGAAAAAACCCCTGCAAAAGCAAAACAAGCAAAAAACAGGCTACAAAACAAAAAGGCCATACATAACTATGAGCCATATGATCAAAGGTCAAAGTGGTCCCCAACACAAAGGACCACCCACGACAGTCAAGCAAAACACACAAGTATCCTAGAGTAAGTTAAAGTTATTACAACCATATCGAAGTGTATCAAGTGTTTGGAATTCATTGGGGATCACCCCCGGAAGGAGATGGCGGGGACGAGGGACCGGCAGAGGAGAACAGGGTCTTCAATTCATCAATAGAGATCAGGGGATGCTCCAGGATTTTGGCAAGAATAGCTGGGGTCTTGTGCCCAAACTCCTCATTCAGCTTGGACAGCTTCTTCTTAACCTTGGAGTCATACAGAGGAGTTTCCTTCCTATCCAAGCCGTGAGCGGAGTATTTGTAGCCATCCTTCAATCCCGACTGATACCCAACATCCCTGTAGGCCCTATACACCTGCTCCAAACCACTCTTAAAATCCTCCGACTGAGCAACAGCGGCAAGGAAGGCCCCAAAACCTTCAGTGATTAGCCAGTGCTTTTCCCCTGCCAATCGTTGATTATCATCGGAAGCTACTCCATAGTCCGCATAAATGGTGTTGAGCTGCTCATGAGAAACGGAGCCAACCTCCTTCAAATGCCTCAGCTCAGCAGCAAGCTCCTCCTTCTCCTCAACCAACGATGCCATCTCCCGCTCCCAAGCTCGTTCCTTCCTCTCAAGCATAACCCCAGCTCCCTAAGCAAAGAATCAGTGAGTATATATATAAAAAAAGGGGGGGGGAGAGGACTATGCACCTTCTCCTCCTGTAACCTCCTCTCAGCATCAACCACCCGGCTCCTAAGCCCAGCAACAGCCGACTGGGAAGCCTTAAGCTCAGCCTTAAGTCCTTCGTTCGCCTTCCTCAGATCATCAACCCTTTGAAGCATCCCAGCACCCCTGAAAAAGCTTTCACATAGGGACATACTGTATTGATCTTCAAAGAGATCATCCCTCAAGGCAGAATTTACAAATTTATGTGAGGGAGGAACAGCATGGTTCAGAAAGTCCCTAGCAGCTTCAGGAGTCCCTATAACGGAAGAATCAGTTACCTTCCATTTAGGGACATAAGTAAAGGGGAGGGCATCGGCAAACAAAGGGGAAAGAGGGGATCGATGAACAGGGCCTTCAAGAGCAATGGGCTTGCTAGTCCCAGTCGCATGCGGAGGAGAAAGTTCGAAAGCCGAGGAAAAGCGAGCCACTCCCACCTCAGAGGCCTTGTCCCGGATACGGGAAGGAGAGGGACCAGTAGGAATCTCTATAGGCTCCAAGGAACTCCCCTAAGAAGTAAGAAAAGAAGCAATCAGGAACTACATAGAAATACAAAGAAAAAACGGGAAAGAAGAAAGCTTACCAACAAAGGAGCACTCACTAAGCTTGAGGACTTCAAATGCTTAGACAAGGAACCCTTGACCCCAGCAAGAGGAAGATCAGAAGCGGCTCTAGAAGGAGGGGGAAGCTTCTGACCACTGGCACTACGAAGCCTCTGGCGGATGCTACGGGGTACAGGATCTGGTTGGGGGCTAGCAGACCTCCTCTTACGAACCAACTTTATCTCCACATCTTCGTCGTCGCTTTGACCAGAAGGATGAACAGGAGGAAAGTCAGGAGAACTTTCCTCCTCCCCGGAAGGATTCTCCTCATCACCACCTAGGGTGGCAGAACCTCCTGCCTGGACGGACCCCCAGGTAACCTGCGCTCCCACATTCAGCCTGGGATCAACCTCATTATCAACCACATACTTTACATCCTTGGAATCACCCTGAAGAAGTCTCCACAAAGTTATCTCTGCACAAAAAGAAGGCACAAAAGATGACTGCGGAACTCTCAAAAATGTAAAGGAGGAATGAATGTAAGAGGCAAACCAAGAACAAAGAGGTACCTTTCTTGCCGAAAAAAGCCCTCGGACGGACAGAATAGGAGGGACTCAGCCCCCCCATAGCCAGAGTTCCTTCTGAAAAGGTGAATGCCCTCGTCGGATTGTCACACATCCGTTTCCACTGAAGGGTTTCGGCTACGGAAAGAGTAGGAACAACGTCTTCGATTGCGGCATCAAGGTCCCTCGGCGATGGAGAATCCGGTAACATGGTGGCAGAAATAAAGATAAATCTGCTTTTCCAATCTTTTGGATAAGTGGAGGTAGGCATGAAACTATAGCAAGGTCTCGAGACACCGTTTGGTCGTTTTGCAAAAGTAAACCAATCCCCGTCCGAAATTAGTCTGTAGAACATGCAGAACAAAGGGACAGAAGGCTCCCCTGAGACGGCTGCACAAGCTAATTCAAAGTGGACTACCCGCATAAACCCTAGAGGGTGAATCTGTGAGAAGTGAACGCCGAAGTGACGGAGCAGAGAAACCTTGAAAGCGGAGAGGGGATATCGGACCCCACAGGAAGAAAAGGCAAGGGTGTAAATGGGTATCCTATCCGGCGTGCATTCTGCTGATTCGTTAGGGCCAGGCAAAGAAGGGGAAAAGCGATCCGGTATGTTATACGCCTCGATAAAAGATTTCAGGTCCTTCGCCGTTAAGATAGACCTTATCGACGATCGGCCACCGCGGCTCATAATGTAAAGAGAGGGTGAATAGGGAAGGTGATTACAGAGAAAAGTAAGATGTGAAATCTGAATGTGAAGACGGAGGGGGTGAAAAGGGGACATTTAAAGAGGATGGCCTCTGACGTGCAAGTAACCGTCACGTAAAGAGTCTCTTCAAAATTTAAAAAAGGGGCACGTGTTACTAGGGGATTAACTCCCGCTGTAGATAATCGGCTAAGTAATGATTACGTGGGGACGCGTAATTATAACCGACCTGGGGAGGGCCCACGGGGAAAAACCACCTCTCTCAAAGCAGTTATGGCTCAGCCCTGGATCATGAGCCTCGGGTCTCAGAACCAGGGACTAAAGATGACTTGACGACGGGCCAGTGGGTAAACCCACTTTACCCGCTTTGGGCCTTTTTATCTGGAAGCCCAACTATTTAAAAAGCCCACCAAACATAATAACCTTGCTCGCTAAGGTTTCTCCACTTCGGAAATAGGCGGGAAAACAGCTAGCAAAAGCAGCAGACCTCATTTAATGCTCGATAAGAATGGGATCCCGTCTGAAATCTCGTACTTCTCCGGTTAGAACATTAATGAAGGCAAACATCTCGCCGCTAGGAGCCAGACACGTGTCTGCACTCCCCGAGAACCTCCAAAAACCGTTAGATCACATGTGGGAAATATCTAATGAGATAAGGGCTGGCTATTATATAAGAGAAGACACTCAAGAGCAAAGGCAGGTATAATCTCCGGTTTTCACTCTCATTTACTACACCCTCATTTACTCCACACACATTAACTTCCGACCATTATTCTATCACATTTAATACACATCAACAAGATTCACACCATAAAGGGAAACCTTCCGGTGACGGCACTCATCGGAAGAAGCTCCTTTCTTTTCCGGCACGTTTACTTACTCTCACGCCGGAGCTTGGTCACGGATCCCCCTTCCGGGGTCCCCCGTGACGAGGCTAACGGTTTATTCTTTTGTAGCAAGCAAGGATAGAAGCTCTTGACGTCACCGAAGATCCATCCAACGTCAGCCGGAGGTTGGGTATTCGACAGTTTTGTTTTGTGATGAGTTGGTCGCTCATGTAGGATAGTTGGTTTGTTTTCCCGGGCTATATTTTAAAAAAAAGCACCATACATTGGGGACAATGTATCCCAAGTGTGGGGATGGGGGAGCCCGGGAAGGGATTTGTGGATAAAGCTTTGAAGCGATTGAAAGTGGTTGAAATCGACGAAAATGAAAAAAAAAAGATTGAAAACTTTGAAAAAAAAATAAAAAAAAAATTCATCGCCTTAAGCAAGCTAATTGGATACGAAAACCTGAAGTTCAATCACTAATAGGCTTCTTACCGGTAGTAGACTAGATTAGTCCCTTGTCATGGTCATTCCTTTAAGTTTCATGAGAGTAGGTTTGACAAGTGTTTTATAGGAAATGAGTTGAAAAGAGATGTCTATCTAGGGGTAACATGTTTTAATTGCATATGCTACATGTCGTCAACCTTTTTACCTTTTCTTGGTGAGATCTTGAGCCTGTAGATGGATAGGATACATTATATAATGAATTCATTTGTTGAGTGCAGGCTACGTGTTATTCTGTGTTAGAACTTGTATGATTCGATGCATGCTGAGACTGTGAGTTTGACATGTGTACATATATGATGAAGGCATTAGGAATTCCTGTTATACCTTTTTGTGTTTGTGTTTCTTTCGTGTTATTCACCAATTTCCCTTAGTAACCCTGTTGAGCCTAACTACCTTTCATTTGTTCGCCCATTATCTATTGTGAAAAAAAACCGACCGTGATAACATTACTATAAAAAAAAAAAAAGAAAGAAAAAAAGGAAAAAGAAAAAAAAAAAGAGAAAAAAAAAAGAAAAGAACAAAAATAGAAGTATTGTGAATATCGTATGTGTTCTTGGGTGGAAACCAACCCAAAAGTATAAGTGTGTTTGAATAAAGTTATCACGGTTTGGTTATTGTTTGTGAGCCAATTAGAAAAGAAAAAGAACCTTAAAATATTCCTACCTTTACCTTAAGCCCAAAACCCGAAAGTCCTTTTGATATGTGCCATGTTAGACGATACAGTGGAGGTGTGATTGTCATACAAGCCTATAATTGCAGGATTTCATGTTTGCTTTTTGAGTGTTTTATATACTAGCACATTACACGCTAGTCCAGATATTAACCTGAGAGGAGAGTACATTGTGAGGGGTGTGTAGCATGTGTCTAATTGTAAACATGTTAGTTTTAGATAGACAAGTCTTAAGTTTTTAAAATTGCATCATTTACTTGTCAGACTGTCAATCTCGATTGTGTCAGTCTATGGGATGGGTATGACTTGGGACTGAACAGGTTGAATCGGTTAAGAGGTTTAGAGGTGTTGTTATTATGGTGACTAGTTCTAGTTGGTTTGCTTGGGGACAAGCAAAGGCAAGTGTGGGAATGTGATGGAGAGGGTGAAACCCGAGCCTTAGAGTGTCTAAATATCATGTTTTATGTGCATTTGATGTGTTTATTTGCTTAGAATAAAGTAACTACGAGGATTTTGTGATTTGCAGGTAAAACACGTAATGCGGCGTTCTTATAGTGGTTAAAGATGAATGTTGAAACTTGTTTGGATGATATGGAGGTTTAATGATACAATTCATTTGAAACAAAAGAAAAAAAAATCACGTGAAGGGCATAAAGGCTTATCATCACATCATCCATCATATTTTGCTATATACACATGTCAAGGGTTTTGTCAAGGAACAACATCATCATCACGTTGACCTGGGGACTTGGATTTAGAAGTCTGACATCATTAATTATTCTAGGGCATCCATAAAAGAGTTTGGCAGTGGACTTTAGCAACTTTGAGACTTGGAGGCAAAGTCAACAAGAGAATCATCATCATCATGTGAAGGTGGGCTGCCATCTAGACTTTGAGACATGTTGGGCCGATATATGAAGACATGGGCTGACACACACTTTTTGGACTTGGTGAAGAAATAACAATCATCATTAATCATCGTTACTTGGGCCGCACATGGGCTGAATATCTTGGACGGCAGTCAAGACACATCTTCAAGACTTCAACTACGAAACTTGGAGGAATCCATCAATTTTTTTTTTCGGCTAAAAAATCTCATCAGCAACATCATCATTCCTTCATAATCAACCGAGATCATCATGCAAGTATCAATC
Source organism: Helianthus tuberosus (assembly GCA_030545235.1). Classification (NCBI taxonomy): domain Eukaryota; kingdom Viridiplantae; phylum Streptophyta; class Magnoliopsida; order Asterales; family Asteraceae; genus Helianthus; species Helianthus tuberosus. Next base: position 174,285,326 of record CM060351.1, read on the forward strand.
TTTCAAGCTTTTGCTGATTTTGTGAGCGAGATGAGCGGCTAAACTTTTTGTGGTTTCCTCCGGATGGAGGGTTTTTGTAAGTTAATGGATATTATGTGTTTGTGACAATCGTTTTACTTGGTGATCTAAGCATTCGATGCTTTTCACCATTGATTTTATTTTTTGATTGTAAACAATTACGTTTATTTAAACCTTAATTTCTAAACATTCAGTTCCCGAGAGTTCTAGTAATTGGGATATATTTGACATGGGGTTAGGGTTTGTAAGTTGTAATTGATAATCATTCGATAACCTCCCGTTATGTATTGACCGGAGTACTTAGTCGTTGGTTATCACAATTGATGAATTAAAATTAACACCTATGTCTATGTAGGTAATGATTAAACACATAGTTGAAATTAATTGCAAAACCTGAAATCTGGAGGAACCATCTTTTCTCCTATTGATTTAACTCACACTTTTTACTTGTTAATTTAGCTATTTCTCACAATCAAACAAATTGTTTTTCCCATTCAGTAATAGTTAATCAACACTTTTCATTACGATACTTTCCACAGTCCTCCCTTGGTTCGATACCCTGCTTATTCTATACTAATAGTTTAAATAGGTTTTTGCATGTCACTAACGACAGACATCAGTAGCCTTGTCCTACGTGGGGCGCGAGGTCCCCAGGTCTGCAGAAACTTGTTTTTTTTGCTGCTGGTTTTTGTTAAAACAGCTGCCATACTCACAAACTCGATTCTAGGGGCTGCCCATTGTATAATAAAACCACTTAACACATGTTTTGATCTGGTTGCACCTCCCGACACTTGTCACGATCCTATGAGATCCCGAACACTATATATAGAGGTGGGTTTCTCACTTTCAACACACACCATTTCCTTCAATCTGCTTGTTCTCTGAATTTTTGAGAGGATCTTGAGCTTCTTGAGAACCTCCTTCAGTCCATTGGACCTTTGTAAGTGTCCTTTCGTGACTCGTTTGTTTTATTTAGCGTTTATAGCCGAAAAGTCAAGTATTTTTTATAAACGCTTTGACTTTTAAACGGTTGAGCCATTGTTCGCAACGAACGTGGCTACGTGATCGTAATTAGGTAGGTGTTAGACCCTCATAAGGGTACCTCCTAATTACCACGTTTACTTAGTTGAATTGTCGAGTCAAAATAATTAAAATGAAAGTCAAACGGGTTAGTTTTAATAAAATTCATAACTATTAATATAGAATCCATAAAATCAGTTTTCTCACTTTAATAACTTGGTAAATATTAGTTGAACATGTCTAAGCATGTTCAACCCGACAATTATGAGTTTAGGCTCGGTTCGGAACCGAAAGTCGCAAAAGTTGACTTTTGCTTTGACTTTAAGTTCTAACCCGATTTAGCTTAGTTTAGATATGCCTTAGGATTCTATTAGGACCAGGTTATGGGTTAGTATAACCCTCTATGGTTATACAACTTGGTTCCTTAGTTATCCGATTCATATGCATGTTTCCGTTATATGCCTAAATGTTGACTATTATGCCCTTTTGACCTTAAAACGAGATTTTTGAAAATATGAGAGGACAATAACCTTTATTACTAAATTATAAACATGTCCTAAAAATTTGACATCAGTTTGAGGTCTAGATTAAGAGTTATGCTCAATAGCGTAAATTGAAAGCTTTTTATTAATTAAACGGCGTAATTAGCATAAAGCCTATCTAAACCCAATTTTTGATACCAAACTTTTTACCCACTGATATAATATAATATTTTGGGATTTTTGAAGATTTTTATTTATTTTTAGGCTGAGCATAACATAGGGTTCTAGCTTTGATTCGGTAATTGTCGGTTTTGCCCTTTTGGCCTATAAAATGAGTTTTACAAATCATTTTGATACCAAACCCTTTTCTACTGATCTTATATGATAAATAGAATGTTTTAAGCCTTCTGGAATGATAAAAATATCAGCTTTTCTTATAAAACCCGGAAATCGCTTAAAACCGTCTTTTTACGCGTTTTAAACGCATAGTATGTATTAAAACTATTTTTATCATATAAGACTTGATACCTACTGATATTTTTAGTAAATTTTTATACTTTAACAGTAAGCAAAAGTTTTTCCAGATTTGACCTTTAAACCTTATGTGAAATTACCAAAATACCCCTTAGGTGCATAGTTTGGTTATAAACAATAAATTTCACATATATGTAATACCCTACTGATGTAACTTATTAAATTAAGTATTTTTACTGATCAAATCAGACCTGAACCTCAGATTTATATTTAATCTCTTTTATAGCCTTTAAAATGACCAAAATCCCCCTACGGGGCATAATTTGTGTTTTAAATCCAAATTGGGCATGATGGAAGGTATCTTACTGATATCACAACATATTTAAGGCATATTAACTTAGGAAACCTGTATATGACTCTTATGGTTACCCGTTACGCATATTTCACGTTCGGATCGGTTTATGTAACTAGTTTGCATAAATTGACCGAAACGGGCCAAACCTTATCATTTTTGCCTCAAATTCCAGAATGTGTTTAGTTTACCCATATTATACAAGTATCCAAACTTGTCGGGTCTAAATCACCTTCTATTCCGGTCTTCGCTTAATCATGCGTTTTGAACCGTAAACCTTTCCTTAAAACTAACCGGTCTAAGTTACGACTTAAATAAGACCGGTTAGGAATCTTATAGGTGAATGAAACCTTTGTTCCAGATTAAGAGCCCCAGTAGAGGTACTTGTGCTTGCTGACTAGGATATACGGCTGAGTATAAATTGCATTTTAAGCTCAGGTAAATACTCTTAACTTATTTTCCCTATACGGGCTTGGGATACGGTATTATAATAATACCGCTTGGTCGAGTATTGAATGTTTAATCGTATTGTGATTAAATTATTGAGGTAACCCGTTTTAATCTGTATTGTTTGAAATAAAAGCCTTTAGGGGTTAATGACCATGTCCCGGATATACTTGGCATCATTATAATAAAATGGCCACGTCTTAAGCACGGGGTGTAGGCATACACCTGACAGTTGCATAAGGGAAACGGTATCTCACTCTCTTGTGGGCCTATACTTGTGGCGTGTCTGTTAATCTTGACTCGGTTTCTAACATCGGGCCCTGAATGTATAACGAACATGTAAATATGTATACAAGATTATTTTTATATAATTGTCCTAAGTTATAAAAGATATTTTGTGCCTTGTGCATTCAAATCAGTTTTTCTTAAACTCTTTTCAAAATAAGTCAGTTAATTGTATTTACCAGTGTAAACTGACGTATTTTCCAAAAAGGTTAAGTGACAGGTACAGTACGTAATTGGCTGGGAGCTCAGGGCGTTAATAGGGAATCTTGCAAGTTCTAGATGCCTAAAGTCTGTTGAACAATGATCTTTTATCTTTTGATCCACCTGTGGATCCTTTACAGTTCGTTGTAATACTTTGATATTACTATTTATTCGGTTTGTAATGTGATTCATCTTTTGCTTCCGCCGTGCATTTAAATTGTGTTGTTTGACTATGATGATATCAACTACGTCACGATACTCCCCACCGGGCCCACCGGTAATACGTGGAAATATCGGGGTGTGACAACAAGACACTCTCCCAGGAAAATAAAAAAACCAGTAACAGATCTCCGAGTGGACAAACACTTTGCCCAGTCAGAGTCAGCAAATCCACACAAATCTAACTTATCACTTTTCTTAAAACTCAGTTGTGACACCTGTGTCACTGTGACCATCAAACAATACCAAACCAATGAAATATTGTGTTTCATACTTAGGATTTGTATAAATATGTGTATCGTTTGCACATATCAATTCTTGTTTGATTTCAAGCTTTAAATCGCTTTCTGGAGGGTTATACGCGCACTGATGCATAAATATAACCAGTTTAATGCAACGAACACTACAGAATAGTGAAATAAGCTTAACATACCTTAAATAACCTTCACATAACTTAGAAATATGTTTTGGATGGTTTGGTGTGTTGAAATCAAGTTTGTTCGATCGCAGGGACTAATTGTGTCGAACTGCGAAACTATACCGATTTGAATAGTAACGAACATTCCGGAACTTGATCATAAGTTAAATATGCTCTAAATATCCTTCACATAGCTTAGAAATAGGCTTTGAGGTGTTTGGTGCGCAAAAATAAACTTTTGGTCATTCAGGGACTAAAAGCGTCAAAAAGTGCACAAGTTTGCATTTTCGCGCATACCTTACGTGCTGAATATATCTGGACATCCAAAAATTTATGTAAGCATTAAAATATTTTATTTTAGTGTTTAGTATGATAAAATCCCATTCGTCGCGCAATTTGGATAGTTTTTGCGTCCGTTACGACTTCCGCCGTAATTAACCGAACAACGCAACCGTACGACCAAACGAATCGACATCCGAGATATTTTTTAACATGTTTTAAGTTCCCTATACTTTAAATTCATTTTAGAGCTTTGAAATGGGGTTAACGGGGATTAAACGTGTCAAAAATGCATCGAAAACCAAGTTTGGGGCTTCAGGGGCTAAATCTGTCATTTTTGAAAGTTGCTGATCTGCAGGTCCCTTACGGTCTCCCATAATGAATTAGTTAATGAGTTTAAATAAACTAACGAAAATCAAGAGGTTTTTTCATTAGACCAATGCCCTTAGTTAATCCTATAATTCATATCAGGATAAAGTATTCTTTTTAGCCTAAATTTTTATCCTTGCTATATTTTCATTTTCCTATTATAAGTATTCGTTTTTATATGTCACTTAGTAATATCATTTGACCAACTGTAACTTCTTGTTTTGAATATTTGAACGATTTTGAAAAGACTCAGAATAAATACTAATATAAAATTATTCAATAAGTTAGTGCATATCTTGATTTTTATTGACTTTTTTCGAAAGAGGTAAGATCCGGTGAATCGAAAACAATTAATTAAGAATAAAAAACTTTTTTTATGGAACAGACATATCAATATGCGTGGATAATACCTTTTCTTCCACTTCCAGTTCCTATGTTAATAGGGTTGGGACTTCTTCTTTTTCCGACGGCAACAAAAAGTCTTCGTCGTTTGTGGGCTTTTCAGAGCGTTTTATTGTTAAGTATAGTCATGATTTTTTCTCTGAATCTGTCTATTCAGCAAATAAATAGCAGTTCTGTCTATCAATATGTATGGTCTTGGATTATAAATAATGATTTTTCTTTAGAATTCGGATACTTGATCGATCCACTTACTTCTATTATGTCAATATTAATCACTACTGTTGGAATTATGGTTCTGATTTATAGTGATAATTATATGTCTCATGATCACGGATATTTGAGATTTTTTGCTTATATGAGTTTTTTCAGTACTTCCATGTTGGGATTAGTTACTAGTTCAAATTTGATACAAATTTATATTTTTTGGGAATTGGTTGGAATGTGTTCGTATCTATTAATAGGATTTTGGTTCACACAACCTGTTGCAGCAAAGGCTTGTCAAAAAGCATTTGTAACTAATCGTGTTGGTGATTTTGGTTTATTATTAGGCATTTTAGGGTTTTATTGGATAACGGGGAGTTTCGAATTTCGTGATTTATTTCAAATATTCAATAACTTGATTTCTAATAATGAGGTCAATTCTGTATTTGTTACTTTGTGCGCTGTTCTATTATTTGCTGGTGCGATTGCTAAATCTGCACAATTTCCCCTTTATGTATCGTTACCTGATGCAATGGAAGGGCCGACCCCTATTTCGGCCCTTATACATGCTGCTACGATGGTAGCAGCGGGAATTTTTCTTGTAGCTCGACTTATGCCCCTTTTCATAGTCATACCCCACATAATGAATTTTATCTCTTTTATAGGGATAATAACAGTTTTTTTCGGAGCTACTTTAGCTCTTGCTCAAAAAGACATTAAGAGAGGTTTAGCCTATTCCACAATGTCTCAATTGGGTTATATGATGTTAGCTCTAGGTATGGGTTCTTATCGTAGTCTTTATTTCATTTGATTACTCATGCTTATTCCAAGGCATTATTGTTTTTAGGATCGGGATCCGTTATTCACTCAATGGAAACTCTTGTTGGATATTGTCCAAAAAAAAGTCAGAATATGGTGCTTATGGGAGGTTTAAAAAAACATGTACCAATTACCAAAAATTCTTTTTTATTAGGTACACTTTCTCTTTGTGGTATTCCACCTCTTGCTTGTTTTTGGTCCAAAGATGAAATTCTGAATGATAGTTGGTTGTATTCACCTATTTTTGCAATAATAGCTTGGTCTACGGCGGGATTCACCGCATTTTATATGTGTCGGATCTATTTACTTACTTTTGAAGGACATTTAAACGTTCATTTTCAAAATTACAGTGGAAAAAGGAATACCCCCCTGTATTCAATATCTCTATGGGGTAAAGAAGGTTCAAAAATAAGTAACAAAAACTTGAACTTTTGTTTGGTAACTTTATTAAAAATGAATAAGAATGGACGTCCTTCTTTTTTTTCAAATAAAGTATATAAAATGGATGAAAATGGAAGAAATCTGATCCAACCCTTTCTTTCTATTCCGAATTTTAGCAATACCAAGACTTCTTTGTATCCTTATGAATCGGATAATACGATGTTATTCCCAATACTTATATTAATTCTATTTACTTTGTTCGTTGGATTCTTAGGAATTCCTTTCAATCAAGATGTGGATATATTATCCAAATGGTTAACCCCGTCTATAAATCTTTTACATCAAAATTCAAACAATTCAATAGATTGGTATGAATTTTGTAAAGATGCAGTTTTTTCAGTCAGTATAGCCTGTTTCGGAATATATATAGCATTTTTTTATATAAACCTGTTTATTCATCTTTTCAAAATTTGGACTTAATTAATTCATTTGTTAAAATGGGTCCTAAGAGAATTTTTTCTGACAAAATAAAAAATGCTATATATGATTGGTCATATAATCGGGGTTACATAGATGCCTTTTATGGAACATTCTTAACTGCGGGGGTGCGAAAATTGGCCGAATTTACTCATTTTTTTGATAGACGAATAATTGATGGAATTCCAAATGGAGTTGGGTTTATGAGTTTCTTTGTAGCAGAGGTTATTAAATCGGTAGGGGGTGGACGCATTTCTTCTTATTTGTTCTTTTATTTTTCTTATGTATCAATCTTTTTATTAATTTATTGGTCCGTATGGACCTTTGCTTACGGTCCGTAAGTAGTGCCCAGCACATCAGAGTTGCAGAAACATTGAATCTGGTCTTTCCCACCTATTCCCATGGTTTTCAACCCCTGATTTGCACTCTATGGGCTGGTTTGTGTGGAGAACAAGTCCCCCAATCTTTCTTTGACAATTGTATGGCCAAGATCATTCCCTCCTCTCCAAGAAATGATCCTAACGGTTTGCGAAAAACTATATAAGGCCATGTCCCTCATTCATTTTCTGCACATTTGGTCTGAGATTTCTCTAAGTGGTTGTGATTATTCACTACCTACCTGAGAATACTTGGAACCAAATCTATTTGGACCCTTTGTAAGTCCTCTTTCGTTCTTTTATCGCTTTCTAGCTTAAAAGTCAAACTTTGTTTGACTTTCTGCATTGACCAGTCTATGGTCAATGAGAAGTTCGTTTGAACTTCGCAACGTGAGCGTAATCACGATGGTTATAGTCCCTAGTGACTATACCTACTGATTACCACGTTGTTTAGGTGTAGTGACGAGTCGTAGTTTCGGTCAAAATGCGTGTTTATGCGTATTTTGTAACCAAACTACTCTTAGGTATCAAAACCGTTTGTTTTGATATCCAACTTGTTTTCAAACTTTGTTAAACATGTTTTAAACATTTTTAGCTCGTCACTTTTAGATTAGTGCTTGTGTAGGGTCGTAAGGTAAGCGATCTAAACAATCGCTTATACTTTCGAACCCGACCCATTTGGTCGATCTTTAGGATCCGACCAAACGCTTTAGGTGACCATAGTTGTATAGGGAATAACCTTCCGAGGTTATACCTTATGGTCACTTCGTTTAAGTAGTTGTATGATAAGTAGTTTATATGCCTTAGGAAAATTACCAAAATACCTTTTTCATGCATAATTGATATTTAAGCATATGTAACCCAAAATTTTGTCATTTAAATGATTATGCAAAATAATTACACAATGTTAGGACATATGATACTTGTCGTAGGACTAGTTAGGCGGTCCGAACGCGTTTTACGCGAACGACGCGTTAAAGTAGCGCAACCTACCTAAACGGGTCGTGATGGGTCGTAAGCACTTAGGTTAGGTTTCAATTTAGTATGTAGGTCTTGTTAAACCATATCATATGAGATCCCACACTCATTTGGTTTACGAGACCTCATCCTATCCGATCTTCCGATTTAGGTCCGGATTATTTATGTAGTTACCTATATTAGGTACCGTTTGATTTCCGGAACTCCTCTAGCTTGCTTGGTAGTTGTTCAGACTTCTAAGCACTCTCAAGTGAGTACATAGTCCCCTCTTTTACTGTTTTCAAACTGTTTTGGGGTGAAGCACGTGTACCTATCTGTTATTTTCATGTTTTCAAAAGTATAACTGATTATACATATGTGTACTTATCTTTTTACAAACTGAATGATTATTTATTACTTAAACTCTAATTTTTCAAAGATATAAAATAAATGTTTGGAATAGTACTTATTTTGTTCACCAGGCCGGTTGGTAGTATGATATAGCGCTATAGGATTTGACACCCCATTCCTGTTGTCATGGAATGTCTGAAACCAATTTGTTTCTCCATCCAAATAGGGATTGCCTTTGTGGTATTCCTATAGTCTCAAAGGTGTATTTTGATGCACTAGGTCTGAATGAATTCTTAAATCACATTATTTTTGTATATTTAGTTATACTCCCAAAAGTATAATTTGATATGCTCTCATATGTGATAATGTACAAAACCAACATATATTTTGTTAAAAATCTAAAACATAGTTTAATATGTTATTTGTAATCCAAAACATAGTTTAATATGTTATTTATAAATCCAAAGTATACTTTTGATATACTACTGAAAATTATTATTTTAAACAACTAAGGTATATTTAATATACTATTTGTCTAACGATTGGGTTTTGGTTAGTGTTTAGATAACGGGACAGGTGTGATGTGATGAAAACATGGTAGATACGCCGCTGGTACTTCTTATATATAAGTGTTTTCATCACATTACATACCGTGTTGTTATTTAGTACACTTAGGTTAACAATATTGGAACTGAAATATATTTTAATATATTACTTATTCGACTTTCTTAAAAACCAAAGTATATTTTTATATATACTATAAACCTTTTTATCAAAATATTGTTTTTCAAACAATATATTCTATACAAACTCATTTTACTTACTTATTAAATTTTCTATGTATTATTATTTTATACCATCTGATTTCTTATAAATGATTTATAAAAGAAAACCTTTTACAAGGATCATGACTACTTTTATTAAAACTTTTTCTTTAAACTCATAAGTCATGAATCCTAATTACAATAAAACCTATGTATCTCACAGGCGTTTTTATGCTGACGTACCTATTTTTACACATGTTTCAGGTGCTGCTTTATGATGATTGTTGATACATACTACACTTAGGATGGACCAGTGCCTTAGCAACTTTAAAATTTGAAAGACAATGTTTGTATTTATCTGATTTGTAATAGAACAAAGATTTCAATGATTCAATAAAACAAAATTATTTGATCCATGGTTGTGAAACAATGATTCTGTTACAACACTCCCCGACGTTTCCGCCACGTCTTGTTGTTTTACGTGGTCGGGGTGTGACAGAAAAGTTGGTATCAGAGCCAATGGTTATAGGGAATGAGGTTATTAGTAATGCTTTGACCTAGACTATAACCTTCCTAGGACCCTAACACGAGTTATCTCGTGTTTAGTCTTAAACAATACCGTCACCTATCCTTAGGTGATAACCACAATAAGAACACAAATTTCAATCCCGCTTTGAAAACTAATCATCTGTTCTAGGATGATTGATTATAAGGTTTTGAACCCTCTAAGTTTTCAAAATCTCGTCAAAGTTTGGTCAAAATAATGTGAACACGTGCAAACTGGAAGGGTGGGTACCTGTACCCTGGGTCTTCTGTCTAAGGCTAGAGTGTTCGTACAAATCCGCAATATCGGACCAGTCACTCTTACCTGGGAACTCTTGAGGTGAGTGTCCACTTATAGGCGAGCATGTCTTCGCGATACATTATATTGACCCATTCACTTTGATTAGTCACCATCTCATTTGTTTGCCTTAGGTAATAAACAAAAGATTGCAATTTTATGCATTGTCATTCTGTTTTCATTTCCTTGTTTGCTCCCATATCTTTCATCATCTTCATGATGCCTCTTCATCGCAACAACACTCGAGTGTCCGGAGTAGGTGCTACAATTGCCCAATAATTTGGCGTCGTACTCCAGAAGGCCATTGATTTAGCTATCACCATGACTCGTCTCAAGGATGAAGCCGTGCAAGGGAACCGCTCCTTAGAGCAATCAATGCAACCGTCATCATCCGAATCAGATACTCTATTTCAAATGTACCCACAGTGGACGATGGGGATATTTGATTATCATATGCCGCTTTGCAATCCAAAGCAAAGCTGTTACAAATCCTGCTGCTGCTCAACCTCTTGCAAGGAAACCTAATGCCGGTATGTGCTTATGTGCAACGAATGTAATGCACCTCACCAAGCTTACTTGCAGTGTCGTCTGTGTGCATCACGTGGACGACTCGCTCACCTGACAAATGCTTGTCAAATCAACCCAAACCAAGGTGGTCTAAACCAACCCCAAGTCAACCCTGCTCGTATGATCAACTTAACATACGTGGTACCCAACCTTCAAACTCTGCTTCATATGTCGCTTGGCATATCTAACGCCTCAACCTCATGAACTTTCTACCTTGTGTCTCGACTTAAGCACGCCTAGTGCAAGGTGTCGAAACACCTCTCGTTACACAAGATTCCAAATTCCAAAATAGGATCTTTCTATCCTCATAATTAGATCCTTATGGATGATTATCAATCAAATCGGAGACCTAAATTGAATTATTCGTATGCCTTAATACGTATATTACGATTCAATAAGGATAAATCCGAATTCCTATTAAGATCTTTCTATCTCCATAGTTAGATTCTTATGTTTAAAGTGCCAAATAAAATCCACGGATTGGATTCCTGGTGTGCTTTAAATACCCATGACCGAAGATAACAAATTAAAGATCAAGTTGACTAATTATGTGATTATGTGCTTATGTGTTTTCTTATATGTTTTGTGTTTTTATGTGATCCATCCAAATCCTCGTAGAATCTTCCATATCTCATATGAGGGATTCATAGTAGGATATCCAAAGGTACTATCTTAAATCCTTAATAGACTTCTACGTTGTAGTAAGTACTATTCTATAATTGGACCCCTTGAGTGGTCTAGTTAAACAGATTGATATAAAAATCTGGTTAGGAATATCATGTGATGATATAATTGAAAAGATCCCTTAAGTGGTCTATTTAAGGAGATCGTACGACGGTCTAGTTAAGAAGATCATGTGTTGATCTAGTTAAAAAGATCGTTCGTTGATCTAGTTAAAAAGATCCTTTGGTGGTCTAGTCAAGTCGCTTCATGTTTATTCAATTGATTTTTCCCCTACGCATTATGAAATGAACTGTGCGGACTGTGCAAGGAATTACGTAATTATGGAGGCCTACATAATTATGGAATTCAGTGCACAGAAACCACAGGAAATTTTGACATGTGTTAAGACCTATAGTGACAAGAGTAATGATACGGGAGAAGTCTTGGACCTCGACCAATGTCATTTATTCTTACACTCTCCAATTCTGATTTCAAGCACACACAAGTTTCCTATGATAAGTCTTCATGGGAAAACGTTCTCCTGTCCATAATCCGAAACTCTATGTTTTGCTACTACAAGGACTTCACTTTGAGGGTTGACAATTTCGCTAAGAAACCTAACATGGCCCAGAGTTTTACTTAGGGTTCAAAGGATTTATTTGAAAGAGAAACCATCACAGCTGTGTCCACATGTTTCCTCTAAAATTAAATTTCGGTACGAAATTTCCTAAAGTAGGGGAGACTGTGACACCTGTGTCACTGTGACCATCAAACAATACCAAACCAATGAAATATTGTGTTTCATACTTGGGATTTGTATAAATATGTGTATCGTTTGCACATATCAATTCTTGTTTGATTTCAAGCTTTAAATCGCTTTCTAGAGGGTTATACGCGCACTGATGCGTAAATATAACCAGTTTAATGCAACAAACACTCCGGAATAGTGAAATAAGCTTAACATACCTTAAATAACCTTCACATAACTTAGAAATATGTTTTGGATGGTTTGGTGTGTTGAAATCAAGTTTGTTCGATCGCAGGGACTAATTGTGTCGAACTGCGAAACTATACCGATTTGTATAGTAGCGAACATTCCAGAACTTGATCATAAGTTAAATATGCTCTAAATATCCTTCACATAGCTTAGAAATAGGCTTTGAGGTGTTTGGTGCGCAAAAATAAACTTTTGGTCATTCAGGGACTAAAAGCGTCAAAAAGTGCACAAGTTTGCATTTTCGCGCATACCTTACGTTCTGAATATATCTGGACATCCAAAAATTTATGTAAGCATTAAAATATTTTATTTTAGTGTTTGGTATGATAAAATCCCATTCGTCGCGCAATTTGGATCGTTTTTGCGTCCGTTACGACTTCCGCCGTAATTAACCGAACAACGCAACCGTACGACCAAACGAATCGACATCCGAGATATTTTTGAGCATGTTTTAAGTTCCCTATACTTTAACTTCATTTTAGAGCTTTGAAATGGGGTTAACGGGGCTTAAACGTGTCAAAAATGCATCGAAAACCAAGTTTGGGGCTTCAGGGGCTAAATCTGTCATTTTTGAAAGTTGCTGGTCTGCAGGTCCCTTACGGTCCGTATGGACCTTTTCTTATGGTCCATAAGTAGTGCCCAGCACATCAGAGTTGCAGAAACATTGAATCTGGTCTTTCCCACCTATTCCCATGGTTTTCAACCCCTGATTTGCACTCTATGGGCTGGTTTGTGTGGAGAACAAGTCCCCCAATCTTTCTTTGACAATTGTATGGCCAAGATCATTCCCTTCTCTCCAAGAAATGATCCTAACGGTTTGCGAAAAACTATATAAGGCCATGTCCCTCATTCATTTTCTGCACATTTGGTCTGAGATTTCTCTAAGTGGTTGTGATTATTCACTACCTACCTGAGAATACTTGGAACCAAATCTATTTGGACCCTTTGTAAGTCCTCTTTCGTTCTTTTATCGCTTTCTAGCTTAAAAGTCAAACTTTGTTTGACTTTCTGCATTGACCAGTCTATGGTCAATGAGAAGTTCGTTTGAACTTCGTAACGTGAGCGTAATCACTATGGTTATAGTCCCTAGTGACTATACCTACTGATTACCACGTTGTTTAGGTGTAGTGACGAGTCGTAGTTTTGGCCAAAATACGTGTTTATGCGTATTTTGTAACCAAACTACTCTTAGGTATCAAAATCGTTTGTTTTGATATCCAACTTGTTTTCAAACTTTGGTAAACATGTTTTAAACATGTTTAGCTCGTCACTTTTAGATTAGTGCTTATGTAGGGTCGTAAGGTAAGCGTTCTAAACAATCGCTTATACTTTCGAACCCGACCCATTTGGTTGATCTTTAGGATCCAACCAAACGCTTTAGGTGACCATAGTTGTATAGGGGATAACCTTCCGAGGTTATACCTTATGGTCACTTCGTTTAAGTAGTTGTATGCTAAGTAGTTTATATGCCTTAGGAAAATTACCAAAATACCCTTTTCATGCATAATTGATATTTAAGCATATGTAACCCAAACTTTTGTCATTTAAATGATTATGCAAAATAATTACACAATGTTAGGGCATATGATACTTGTCGTAGGACTAGTTAGGCGGTCCGGACGTGTTTTACGCGAACGACGCGTTAAAGTAGCGCAACCTACCTAAACGGGTCGTGATGGGTCGTAAGCACTTAGGTTAGGTTTCAATTTAGTATGTAGGCCTTGTTAAACCATATCATATGAGATCCCACACTCATTTGGTTTACGAGACCTCATCCTATCCGATCTTCCGATTTAGGTCCGGATTATTTATGTAGTTACCTATATTAGGTACCGTTTGATTTCCGGGACTCCTCTAGCTTGCTTGGTAGTTGTTCAGACTTCTAAGCACTCTCAAGTGAGTACATAGTCCCCTCTTTTACTGTTTTCAAACTGTTTTGGGGTGAAGCACGTGTACCTATCTGTTATTTTCATGTTTTCAAAAGGATAACTGATTATACATATTTGTACTTATCTTTTTACAAACTGAATGATTATTTATTACTTAAACTCTAATTTTTCAAAGATTATAAAATAAATGTTTGGAATAGTACTTATTTTGTTCACCAGGCCGGTTGTTAGTATGATATAGCGCTATAGGATTTGACACCCCATTCCTGTTGTCATGGAATGTCTGAAACCAATTTGTTTCTCCATCCAAATAGGGATTGCCTTTGTGGTATTCCGATAGTCTCAAAGGTGTATTTTGATGCGCTAGGTCTGAATGAATTCTTAAATCACATTATTTTTGTATATTTAGTTATACTCCCAAAAGTATAATTTGATATGCTCTCATATGTGATAATGTACAAAACCAACATATATTTTGTTAAAAATTTAAAACATAGTTTAATATGTTATTTGTAATCCAAAACATAGTTTAATATGTTATTTGTAATCCAAAACATAGTTTAATATGTTATTTATAAATCCAAAGTATACTTTTGATATACTACTGAAAATTATTATTTTAAACAACTAAGGTATATTTAATATACTATTTGTCTAACGATTGGGTTTTGGTTAGTGTTTAGATAACGGGACGGGTGTGATGTGATGAAAACATGGTAGATACGCCGCTAGTACTTCTTATATATAAGTGTTTTCATCACATTACATACCGTGTTGTTATTTAGTACACTTGGGTTAACAATATTGGAACTGAAATATATTTTAATATATTACTTATTCGACTTTCTTAAAAACCAAAGTATATTTTTATATATACTATAAACCTTTTTATCAAAATATTGTTTTTCAAACAATATATTCTATACAAACTCATTTTACTTACTTATTAAATTTTCTATGTATTATTATTTTATACCATCTGATTTCTTATAAATGATTTATAAAAGAAAACCTTTTACAAGGATCATGACTACTTTTATTAAAACTTTTTCTTTAAACTCATAAGTCATGAATCCTAATTATAATAAAACCTATGTATCTCTCACAGGCATTTTTATGCTGACGTGCCTATTTTTACACATGATTCAGGTGCTGCTTTATGACGATTGTTGATACATACTACACTTAGGATGGACCAGTGCCTTAGCAACTTTAAAATTTGAAAGAAAATGTTTGTATTTATCTGATTTGTAATAGAACAAAGATTTCAATGATTCAATAAAACAAAATTATTTGATCCATGGTTATGAAACAATGATTCTGTTACAACACTCCCCGACGTTTCCGCCAAGTCTTGTTGTTTTACGTGGTCGGGGTGTGACATCAGTCCTTTACCAGGACTTTGTTTTAAGTACCTTAACAATCTTAAAGCCAAGTTTAAATGTACTTCTTTTGGACTATGCATAAACTGGCTTAAAAATTGAACAGTGTAACTTATATCAGGTCTAGTTAAAGACAAGTAAATCAGTTTTCCAATCAATTTTTGAAATCCAGACACATTTTTAAGTAATTGCTGACTTTTATCAACTTTAGAGGTAACTAAATAACTCTGCTCTATTGGTGTACTAACAGGTTTACAACCTAAATATCCAAACTCATTTAAGAGCTCTAAACAGTATTTTTTTTTACTAAGACAAACACTACTTTTGTCATACAAAACTTTAATTCCTAAAAAATACTTCAACACACCTAAATCTTTAATCTTAAAACTGTCACTCAAAACTTGTTTAACATTTTTAATCTCAACATCTGAGTTACCTGTTATAACAATATCATCAACGTATACTAACAAAAACACAGTTACATTTTTCTTAGACAAGATGAACAACGAATGATCACATTTGCTTTGTATAAAACCAATATTTATCAAAACAGCAGTCAATTTTTCATTCCATTTCCTAGGTGCTTGTTTAAGACAATACAAATATTTAACAAGTTTACACACTTCTGTTTCATCTTTCGAATAATAACCTTGAGGTAATTTCATATAGACATCCTCAGAAATGGTACCATACAAGAACGCATTATCTACATCAAGTTGGTATATAGCCCAATCAAACTGAACAACTAAGGTTAATATAATTCTAACCGTGACCATTTTGACCACAGATGAGAAGGTCTCGCCAAAATCTAGACCTTCTCGTTGATTAAAACCTTTTGCAACTAATCTGGCTTTAAACCTTTCCACTTCACCATCAGACTTGTATTTAACCCTAAATACCCACTTACAACCTATAGCCTTTCTACCTTGAGGAAGATCTGTTAAAACCCAGATGTTATTTCTGAACAAAGCTTCCATCTCTTTGTTCATTGCATCCACCCACCTAGGATCACTAACAGTTTCCTCAAAACTAGTAGGCTCATCAGTTTTATTCAAAGAAGCAACAAAGCACAAATTATCAACAGACAGACATGAATAATTGACAACTTTATCCAAAGCATACTTAACTTTACTATTTAGCACAAAATTTTCAAAACGTTTTGGCAAGACAATATTCCTATTAGACCTCCTAAGAGTAGAACTAGTTCCCTTAGATGGGTTGGTCTCAACTTTTGAAGTACTAGTGTCCTCTGCCCTACCAAATCCTTCACTACTACTACTCTCACTTCCAGTTCTGGAATGTTGATTATGAACATCACTTCGAGTGGCAGATGTAGAGGGGATTGGTTGCTGATCATCACAAGTAACCTCATGAGATCCATGATTCTCCTCTTCATCATCGGGACTAACAGAACTGGGAGTTAATACTTTAGTACTATCAAAAAAGTTTAAATGTATCACATTTTTAGTCAAATTACTATTTTGATTGGTTAATTGATTGGATTTAAAAGGGAAGACTATTTCATAAAATTTTACATCTCTAGCATAAAACTCCCTTTGATTATCCAAACTCCACGACTTATAACCTTTTTTAACATTTGAATAACCAATCAAGACACATTTTTCAGCATTAAAAGAGAATTTACCAAAATCATTTAAGATAGTACTAAAGCATAAGCACCCAAAATTTCTAAGGTGAGCAAAAGAGGGTTTAAAACCAAACATTAGTTCATACGGACTTTTTCCTAAAAGCACAGACGGGGGTAACATGTTAATAAGATATACAGCAGTCAACAAACAATCAGACCAGAAATGAAGTGGAACATTACTTTGAAACAACAGAGATCTTGCCATGTTTAAAAGGTGTCGATGTTTTCTCGCAACCACACCATTTTGCTGTGGTGTGTAAGAGCATGATGTCTGATGTAAAATTCACTTAGATTTACAGAAAGAATTCATTTTACTATTAACAAACTTGGTCCCGTTATCACTTCTAAATATTTTGACCTTTTTCTTAAACTAAGTTAATATTAATTCATAAAAACTTTCAATGTTTTCAAATACATCCATTTTATTTTTTAACAAATAGCACTAAACAGTTCGAGAATAATCATTGACCACAGAGAAAAAATATTTAAACCCGTCTATACTAGTAACCTTATATGGCCCCCAAACATCTAAGTGTATAATATCACCTATATTTTTAGTTTTATGCTCACTTAGTGGAAATGAGACTCTAACTTGTTTGGCCCTATGAAAAATTTCACATGGATGACTAACAACATCAGCAACACTTAATTCACCTTTTAAAATGGTCAAGATCTGGTCAGCCAATGTCCTAATCTACTATGCCAAAGATTACTGTTTTTCAAACTATTAAAGCACAAATTAACAGAATTACCATCTTTATTCACAAAGTACAGACCATTATCTTGTTTACCAGTCACCAGGATTCTCCCTGATTTCGAATCCTGAAGTAAACATGTATTCTCATTAAACACAACAGTGATTTGACTATCTTTAGACAACTTATAGACAGACAACAGACTGACATCATAATCAGGAACATAAAACACATCATTTAAAACGACTCCTTTAGCAAGTTTAATACTCCCAATTTTAGATACTTTAGCTTTGGTTCCATTAGGATGACACACAGTTAAGTCATACTCAGACACATCAATGCAATTGAACATATCTTTATCAGTTTTAACCATGTGCTGATTATCACCAGAATCAACTATCCAATTATAATCAAAGCCAAAGTTAATTAAACTTGAGCAACTAACAAAACTGCCAAAAGAATTGATAACACAACTAGACTTACTTCCCATATTAGAACTCTGAGGATCAGTACTAGTTTTTTCACCTACGAGACTTAAAAGTTTTGCAACATGTTCAGGAGAAAAAGGAGACACAGAAGGAACAGAAGACACATTTGACTTATTATTTGAAAAAAATTTCCCAACCTGACCACCAGACTTCTTTTTGGAGGATACCCAACCAATTCAAAACATCTATCAATAGTATGACCCAGCATATTACAATGAGTACATTTAAGGTTAGGGTTGGGTCCTCTAAAAACCTTCTATTTTGTTCAACAGATTGGTTAACCTTTGACACAAAAGACAAGTTTTGACTCTTAGTTCCTCCACTAGCATTTCTATGTGACTCTTCTCTGGACACAATTGAAAAAGAAACTTTGACTGAAGGAAATGGCTCTCTAGTTAACTAATTAATTCTTACAGGTTGATAGATATCATCTAAACCCATAAGAAATTGCATTAATTTTATTAATGTAGAAAAGTCATTATAATCCTTAGCAGCCTGACATGAACATGAAGGCAGTTGAAGCATAGCATCAAACTATCTCCACATTATGTTCAATTTATGATAATATTTAGATAGAGAACTCCCATTTTAAGTAATACAGTGGATTTTTTTATACAAATCATACACTACAGAGCCATCAACTTTATCATAAGTTTCTTTCAAATCTTTCCAGACTTCAGAGGCTAATTTAGAAAACACTTGTTGTCGCAACCCCCGTCCCCTAATCACCCGGAAACAGGCGGCCGCGGCCAGTATCAGTGGTATCGGTGTTTATCATTATTTGGCAGCGGAATTTATATCAGGACCGTAGTTATGAAATATTTTATCAGAGTAAAATACCACATTTTCATGATATTAAACACATGCGAAATTCCCAAGTTTCTATTACAAACATTTTCATAGGGATAAACCCAATTTTATTGAAATAAAACAATTCTTTTATTTAGGTAATTTTATAGCCACTTTTCCAAGCCTTCAGTGCTGTCCAGCTGGCTTCTATTTGGCTTTCACATTTTGTTACCTGAAACGCGTTTAAAAACATTTTGTCAGTGGGAAATACTGGTGAGTGAATCCCAATTTAATCAAGACAGGTTTTATCAGTTTTACAGTATTGAGGGCGATCTCGCAATTACATTTGTTTATTTTTCTACTTTAATTACCACCCACGGTACTGTCGACCCGACTTGTGGTCATGTTACTACTCACAGTGTAGTAACAAATTTTGTATACAAAACCCCAACATACCGACGATAATTTTAGAATTACAAATACTCAATCACTGTTAATTATCATGTAAAAACAATTGAGGTTTTGTAAAAACAGTTTGCAAAAAGGTTCACAAAAAGGAGATTAATCACATTGCTACTTTAGGGTTTTTCCTGTGATTTTCCTGGTTATAATCTATTAATTAAACAATGCACACGCGTTAGTATAATAACCCAATATTTACATTAGTTATACCCTCCCCGAGACAGAACTCCAACGACTACGTCGGGCAGAGCCTTGACAGCCGTTACGGAGCATTAGATCAATCGGGCAGCGTATCTAATACGTAACCGGGGGTTATGATACTTACAACGAGGCAGAACTTCGTTATTTAGGGGGGTATAATACCCGATTATAATGTCTACAATTCAGAATTAGAGAGAGAATTTCATTTGTGAGCGTCGGAAAATGAAGGCCGGTCGTCTCAATTTATAGGGCCTGATTTTGAGTTTCTCGCGCCCCGCGTAAGCCGAAGGCAAGGCCTTCGCTGCCCGCGACATAGGGGGAGTAGGGCCTAGCTTGGGCCAGTCATGGGGTAGACTTAACACGAGTGAGGACACGTGGCAGCTCCGGAGGAGGCCTGGTGTCTAGGCGCTCGCGTCCCGCGTAAGATGAAGAACAAGTCTTCACGGCCCGCGAGAGACTATAAAAACTGATTTTTTTATTTAATTTTTATAAAATTAAAGGTATTTAAGGCCATTATTCGTATACGGGGTGTATTTTAAGGCATATAGGGATCTTATAAATATTTTAAGGGTGTCGGAATTATTTTAGGAGGGTTATTATATCCTCCCCACCTTGTTTTAGAACTCGTCCTCGAGGTCTACTGAAACAGGTGTGGATATTTCCTCTGCATCTCTGATCAAGCTCCCATGTGTATTCTGGTCCTCTTTTAGAATCCCATTTCACTTTGACTAATACCAATCTCTTGTGTTTGAGATTCTTGACTTTCCTGTCTTCAATTTGTAGGGGCTTCTCTACAAACTTAAGCTTTTCATTTACCTCTATGTCCTTAAGAGGCACTACCAGTGATTCATCAGCTAAACACTTTTTTCACATACATGAAATACATCATGTATTCCTGCCATTTCCTCTGGCAGTTGTAGTTGATAAGATACAGGTCCTATTCTTCTAATAATCTTAAAAGGTCCAACATACCTGGGGCTTAGCTTTCCCCTTTTTATGAATCTTACCACTCCTTTCCAAGGAAAAACCTTTAATAACACCTTGTCGCCTACTTGAAATTCCAACGACTTTCGCCTGTTATCAGCATAACTCTTTTGTCGATCGCGTGCTTCTTTCAGTTGTTCCTTGACTTGAATAATCTTGTCCGTTGTTTCCTGTACTATTTCGGGTCCAAATAGTTGCTTTTCTCCAATTTCTGCCCAATAGACGGGAGTTCGGCACATTCGCCTGTTGAGGAACCACCTCAACCACCTCCCGAGCCGCCTAGGCGAAGGAGGAATGCACGAATGTTTGTACGTGGGGGACCACGGTTCAGTTCCCCTCGTGGTTCAAGCTCATACCCTCCTATTCCTGAGGATCCCCAGATGGGTGGACCCTCGCATGTGGTGCCAGAGGACAATCCTCCGCCAGTTTCTTATGCACCACCGCCACCGCCAGTGGGTTTTGACAACCCAATACCAACATACCCAGGTTCATCTGGGTATAACCCATCTGGATACCCAACAGATTATGGAACCCATGATCCATATCTTACTGCTGCACAGTATAATGCACTTTATCCTTCTTCTTACCCACCAGTTTACCCAACTGGATATCCCGTGCAGGGGTATCAATACCCACCATATCAACAACCTCCCCCTCCTCAACAGGAGCATACCCAAGAAATACTGCAGAGGTTAGACAAGGTTGAGCGTGAAGCAGATGAAACCAAAAAGAAGCATAACAGCTTTCTCAAGGGCCTTGCGAATCTCATCAAAGGAAAAAAGAAATAGGAAGTTGTTTATTTTATCTTGTATTGTCTTTTAATCAAGTCCCTGTATAACAACCCTAAAGAAAACCGACACCCTCGAATTATTTTCGACACCCTAATATATTTTAAATTATCCCAATATGTCTTAAATTACACCCCGTATGTGAAAACCAAGCCGAAATTATGTTCTAACATTAAAAATAAAATAAAAACAAAGAAATTCACCTTGTCACGGGCCGCGTAGCCCTTGGCTACATCTTACGCGGGCCGCGACAACTTAAAAACCAGGCGAGCTCCGGTGCTGACACGTGGCCGATGCGTGTTGAACCAACCCTGTGACCCAGATCAGCTACGCCGTTGACCCCCTTTGACGCGGGTCGCGTAGCCCCTTGGCTACTCTTACGCGGGCCGTGAGAAACCCAAACTCAGCCCCTATATAAGAAGACATCGAGCCTTCAGTCGAATTCGTCCCAGATCTTTCTTTCTCTCTTAAATTTCACATTGTAGGCATTATACTCGGGTATAATACCCCCCCTAAATAGTGAAGTTCTACTCCGTTGTAAGTATCATAACCCCTGGATACGTATTAGATACTCTGCCCGATTAATCTAGGGTTCCGTAACGGCTGTCGTGGTTCTGCCCGACGTAGTCGTTGGAATGCCGTCTCGGGGAGGGTATTACTAATGTTAAAATGGGTTATTATACTAACACGTGTGCATTTGTGTAAATTATATATTGTCACCAGGAAACCCTAAAGGATAATCTAAGACAACAATGTGAGTAATCTCCTTTTTGTTAACTGTTTTTACAAAACCTCACACAATTAATTATATATTAAACAGTTATTGAGTATTTGTAAGGATACAATTATCGTCGGTATGTTGGGGTTTTGTATACAAAATTTGTTACTGGAGGGGTAACATTTCCACAAGTCGGGTCTGACAGTACCGCGGGTGATAATTGATATAACTTGGAAACAAATATAATTGCGAGACCGCCCTCAATACTGTACAATGGATTTTATTTAAACTTGATTAAACTGGGATTCACTCACCAGTATTTCCCACTGACAAAATGTTTTTAAACGCGTTTTAGGTAACAAAATGTGAAAGCCAAATAGAAGCCAGCTGGACAGCACTGAAGGCTTGGAAAAGTGGCAATAAAGTTACCTAAAAAGAAATAGATGTTTTATTAAATAAAAATAGGATTTATTCCTATGAAAATATGTGTGCTTAAAACTTGGGTTTTATCCCATGTGTTTAATATTATGAAAATGTGGTATTTTACTCTGATAAAATATTTCCTAACTACGGTCCTGATGAAAATTCCGCTGCCAAATTAGACAATACGCGATACCACCGAAACTGGCTCGCGACCGCCCGTTCCTGTATTTATATAGGGATCGGGGGTTGCGACAGAAGGTGGTATCAAAGCTAAGCCACTTTTTCAGCCACAGAAGTGTTCTGTTGACACCAAAATTCAAATTGTTAGGAAATAAATTACAGGAATACGTGCATAATTGTATTTTCTTATTATGTGTTATTTGACTATTTGTTAGTTTACAGTATGAGCGACCAAGGACCATCTGACGCGTACCGTCAATTGTCTGGTTCGCCTAGAAGCGAAGGTGCCTCTTCTCAGCCTGCCCTCTCAGGGTACTCTGCTGATACGGAAGAAGGAATATTCGTGTTTAAAGCTCAGTCCGAGTAGCCATTCCCTCAGAAAAAGAGAGGATGGTTCAGTCGAGGGGCACATGAGCGTAGGAAGCGTATGAAAAAGTTACAAGACCAGAGAGCACTAGCAGCAGCTAAAAGAGAAACTGATACTTATGCCCAGGAAATGATTAATAGGGGTATAGCCAATATCCACATCCTAGCAACCACTACAGCTGACCCTAACCTGGAACAAATGATAGCACCCCATCCACAACCGCCAATTCCTGATCAGCCAATGGAAATAGAAAATCCTGAAAATTAAGTAGAAATGCATGATTTCAACCCGGAGGAAATACCTAGGGTACCCGCACCAAATCCCTTAGACCCAAATTATGACCCATGGTGGGATGACAATAGGGACTATGTGCAACGTTACCCGATACACGAAGACATACCCATGCCGAACCTAGGAGCCTACCCAGGGTTAGATCCTTTAGATCCCTATTACGATAATGATGTATTAATTTGGGAAATTCTAGAAAATCCTTACCCATACCAGGCCCCTACACCTCCATACCAGGAACCTGCACCCCAGTTTCAAAACCCAGTCTTAGAACCTCACCCCCAATGAGTGCAGAAAATGTACAAGAACTTAGGACATTTGGTGAGGAAATTTTAGAGAGTAGTGAAAGAATGCGACAGGTGGGAGAGCGACTCGTCTGGAAGTACGACGAGCGCAATATGGATTTCTGGATGAATCCATATCCATGAATGTGATGGTGGAGACGGTAGTAATAATATTAATAATAATAATAAAATAATATAATATGTGTGTATGTGTATGAAAAAAACTACGGATGCCTACTACTATTAGTGTAACTTTATTTCAGTTGGTATTGTAATTTTAATTTCAGTACTGGTTTGTAGTTGATGCATATTATATGAATAGAGTAAAAGTCGCAATGATCGACGCTTTTGACCAAAATGCGTGTCATGTGATTGGCTATATTAAATATTATTTTGTGATATTAATATGTGGTAACTGTTTAAAATTCAGATGGCCGACGAAGGAAATCAAGAAAATCTGAATAATGATAACCAGAGTAACATTAACTTGGTTAATGAGAATCCGAGCATCAATAACAATGGAAACCAAGTGGATAATAGTGCTATCCAACACATAGTGGCACAAGGAATCATAGATGCAATGCCATTTATTATCCAAACTGTTAAGGATGCTGATAATAAAAGTAAACATAGCAGTAAGCGACCAATTGACCCAGAACAAAGCGTAAACAATGAACCTGTACTTCAAGTGCCCATTCCCAAAAGAAGAAGAACCATGCCTTATGGTTGTTCTTACAAAGAATTCTGGTCCTGCAAACCAATAGAATTCTCGGGCAATGAAGGACCCATTGCAGCTCTACGCTGGATAGAAAAGACTGAGACTGTTTTAAAAATAAGCAAGTGTGCCGAAGAAGACAAGATAATGTTTGCTTCTAATCTATTTAAGAACTCAGCCTTAGAATGGTGGAATACTATCCTCCAGTCTAGAGGAAGTGATAGGGTTTATAATATGGAATGGGAGGAATTTAAGAATATGGTAGAAAGGAAATTCTGTACTCCCAATGAAAAGGAACAGATAGCGAATAAGCTTCTGAATCTTAGGATGACCGGGGTAGATAGTAAGGGTTATATTACCACGTTCTTTGAATATGCTAGAATAGTACCAACCCTTGCATCACTTGAACCGGTATTAATCTCCCGTTACATTTGGGGATTGATTGGTGAGATTAGACAGGTAGTCAAGGCAGCTAGACCCCAAACTATAGAAGAAGCTGTAGAACTAGCAAATACCTTGACCGATGAGTTAATCCGTACTAGAGAAGAAGACCAGAGGAGAAACCTAGCTCAAAGGCTTACCCAAGAATTCCGTTCTGGGAATTTCAATCATAGGAATATAGGTTCTACCTCTGCATCATACTGCAAGGCCTGCAAGAAAAAGCATTCGGGAAAATGCTCCACTCACTGCAATTTCTGCAAGGCACCAGGACACAAGGAAGAAGATTGCAGGAGAAAATCCAGTAATGGACTATGCTTCAACTGTGGAGAAAAAGGTCACATCAAGCCGAACTGTCCGAAATTGGCTCCATCTGCGAACAACGAGAGCACTAAAAATGCTAGAGCATTTGTTCTGACTGCAGATGAAGCCAAAATGATTCCGGACGTAATAGCCGGTACGTTTTTAGTTAATGATGTCTTTGCTAAAGTATTATTTGACTCTGGTGCAAACCAAAGTTTTATTAATACTTCATTTTGCAAACTTCTTAATCAACCATTAACTAAACTCTCACAAGAATGTCTAGTCGAGACAGCGAATGGAGAAACGGTTAGGATTTCTGAAATCTTGCAGGGAGCAAGAATAGAATTTTTAAACCAAAAGTATATTGCAAATCTTTACCCAATGAATTTGGCAGGATTTGATATCGTATTAGGAATGGATTGGTTAATAGCCAATAAAGCTAATATTTTATGTGATCAAAAGTCAATTCAAGTAAATTCACCAAAGGGTGAAAAAATCACAATTAAAGGAGATAAACCCTGTAGATCCACTAAATTCATCTCTGTGATGAAAACTGCAAGTTATATAAGAAAAGGATCTATAGTGTATTTGATTTCTATCATCACAACACTAAAGGAAAAGAACTAAAAGACATCCCGATAGTGTCTCAGTTTTCAGATGCATTTCCAGAAGAATTACCAGGATTACCACCAGACAGAGAAGTCGAATTCAGAATCCATCTACTGCCAGGAACAGCATCAATTGCCAAAACACCTTACCGTTTGGCACCCGCCGAAATGCAGGAACTGAAGAAACAATTAGACGAATTATTGGAAAAGGGATGTATACAGCCAAGCTCATCGCCTTGGGGAGCACTGATTTTATTTGTCAAAAAGAAGGACGGATCAATGCGTATGTGCATTGACTACCGTGAATTAAACAAAGTCACGATTAAGAATCGGTACCCATTACCAAGAATCGACGATCTGTTCGATCAATTGCAAGGAGCTCGATTTTTCTCTAAACTCGATTAAAGGTCAGGATATCATCAATTAAAGGGACAGGAAGAGGACATTCCTCAAACCGCGTTTAGAACAAGGTATGGCCATTATGAATTTACTGTCATGCCATTTGGTTTAACCAATGCCCCAGCTGCATTTATGGACATGATGAACCGAATATGAAAGCCATATTTGGATAAATTCATAATTGTTTTTTTTGATGATATTCTCATCTATTCTAAAAGTAAAGAGGAATATGCAAAGCATTTGCACGCACTCTTAAGTCTATTAAGAAAGGAAAAGCTTTATGCTAAGTTTTCAAAGTGCGAGTTTTGGTTAGAGCAAGTACAGTTTCTTGGACACTTAGTTAATCATGAAGGAATTCATGTGGATCCAACAAAGATCGAGGCGATTACCAAATGGAAAACCCCTGAGTCACCAACCGAGGTTAGAAGTTTCTTAGGATTGGCCGGTTATTATAGAAGATTTATTCGATATTTTTCTAAGATAGCCATTCCTTTAACTAAGTTAACCTGTAAATCCATTAAGTTTGAATGGGGACCAAAGCAAGAAGAAGCCTTTAGAATTCTTAAGCAAAGATTAACCCATGCACCCATACTAGCGTTACCAGAAGGAACTGAAGATTTTGTAGTCTATTGTGATGCTTCTAAATTAGGTTATGGATGTGTGTTAATGCAACGCCAAAAGCTTATAGCTTACGCATCTAGACAACTTAAGAATCATGAAGAGAATTATTCAACCCATGATCTAGAGTTAGGAGCTATAATTTTTGCCTTTAAGATTTGGAGACATTACCTTTATGGTAGTAAGTTTACCATATTTACCGATCATAAAAGTTTAAGATATGTTTTTTGGCAAAAAGAATTAAATATGAGACAAAGACGCTGGAAGGAGATGCTTAGTGATTATGATTGTGATATCCAGTATCATGAAGGAAAAGCAAATATAGTAGCAGATGCTTTAAGCCGAAAGTATCACGAAAAGCCAAAAAGGGTACGTTCTCTTAAATTAAATCTGCAAGTAGATTTAAATGATCAGATAAGAGAAGCACAAGAATCAGTAATCAAGGAGGATACTGAAAAATTAAAAGGTATGATTAAGGAATTAGAACAAGGAACAGATGGAAGTTGGAGATTCCATGAAAAGAGAATGTGGATACCTAAATTAGGAAACCTACGTCGTCGTATATTAGAAGAAGCCCATAAGTCTAAATATACAATGCATCCTGGAAGTGATAAGATGTATCAGCATTTAAGAAAAAAATTTGGTGGATAGGAATGAAAAAGGACATAGCAGCCTATGTTTCTAAATGTTTAACTTGCTCACAAGTTAAAGCTGAACATCAGAAACCCTCAGGTTTGTTACAACAGTTAGAAATGCCAGTGTGGAAATGAGAATTGATAATAATGGATTTTGTTACTAAACTACCCAAAATAAAGAAAGGTAATGATACAATCTTGGTGATTGTAGATAGACTAACTAAGCCAGCTCACTTCCTACCAATAAAAGAAACTTTCAGTATGGAACAGCTGGCTAAATTGTATGTAAATGAAATTGTTTCCTTACATGGAATACCTTTATCAATTATTTATGATAGGGATAGCCGTTTTACCTCTCATTTTTTGTCAAGTTTCCAAAAATCAACGGGAACCAAGTTAAATCTAAGCACCGCTTACCATCCTCAAACAGACGGATAAAGCGAAAGGACAATTCAGACAATGGAAGACATGCTTAGAGCTTGTGTAATTGATTTCGGAGGTAATTGGGACTACCACTTACCTTTATTAGAATTTTCTTATAATAATAGTTATCACACAAGTATCAATGTTGCACCATTCGAAGCACTTTATGGACGAAAGTGCCGAACCCCAGTCTGTTGGGCAGAAATTAGGGGAAAGCAACTATCTAGACCTGAGATAGTACAAGAAACAACCGACAAGATTATTCAAGTCAAGGAGCGACTGAAAGCAGCACGTGATCGACAAAAGAGCTATGCTGATAACCGACGCAAACCGTTGGAGTTTCAAGTAGGAGATAAAGTATTATTAAAAGTCTCTCCTTGGAAAGGAGTGGTAAGATTCATCAAAAGAGGAAAGCTAAGTCCCATGTATGTTGGACCTTTTGAGATTATTAGAAGAATAGGACCTGTAGCCTATCAGCTACAACTGCCAGAGGAAATGGCAAGAATACATGATGTATTTCATGTATCTAATCTCAAGAAATGCTTAGCCGATGAATCACTGGTAGTACCTCTTAAGGATATAGAGATAAATGAACAACTCAAGTTTGTAGAAAGGCCTCTACAGATTGAAGACAGGAAAGTCAAGAACCTCAAGCACAAGAGATTAGTTCTGGTCAAAGTGAAGTGGGACTCCAAAAGAGGATCTGAGTACACATGGGAGCTTGAATCGGAAATGCAAAGGAAATATCCACACTTATTCCAGTAGATCTCGAGGACAAGCTCTAAAACAAGGTGGGGAGGATATAACAACCCTAAAGAAAACCGACACCCTCAAATTATTTTTGACACCCTAATATATTTTAAATTATCCCAATATGTCTTAAATTACACCCCGTATGTGAAAACCGAGCCCAAATTATGATCTAACATTAAAAATAAAATAAAAACAAAGAAATTCACCTTGTCGCGAGCCGCGTAGCCCTTGGCTACGTCTTACGTAGGCCGCGATAACTTAAAAACCAGGCGAGCTCTGGTGCTGACACGTGGCCGACGCGTGTTGAACCTACCCTGTGACCCAGATCAGCTACGCCGTTGACCCCCTTTGACGCGGGCCATGTAGCCCCTTGGCTACTCTTACGGGGGCCGCGAGAAACCCAAACTCAACCGCTATATAAGAAGGCATCGGGCCTTCAGTCGAATTCGTCCCAGATCTTTCTTTCTCTCTTAAATTTCACATTGTAGGCATTATACTCGGGTATAATACCCCCTAAATAGCGAAGTTCTGCTCCGTTGTAAGTATCATAACCCCTGGATACGTATTAGATACTCTGCCCGATTGATCTAGGGTTCCGTAACGGCTGCCGTGGTTCTGCCCGACGTAGTCGTTGGAATGCCGTCTCGGGGAGGGTATTACTAATGTTAAAATGGGTTATTATACTAACACGTGTGCATTTGTGTAAATTATATATTGTCACCAGGAAACCCTAAAGGATAATCTAAGACAGCAATGTGAGTAATCTCCTTTTTGTTAACTGTTTTTACAAAACCTCACACAATTAATTATATATTAAACAGTTATTGAGTATTTGTAAGGATACAATTATCGTCGGTATGTTGGGGTTTTGTATACAAAATTTGTTACTGGAGGGGTAACATTTCCACAAGTCGGGTCTGAAAGTACCGCGGGTGATAATTGATATAACTTGGAAACAAATATAATTGCGAGACCGCCCTCAATACTGTACAATGGATTTTATTTAAACTTGATTAAACTGGAATTCACTCACCAGTATTTCCCACTGACAAAATGTTTTTAAACGCGTTTCAGGTAACAAAATGTGAAAGCCAAATAGAAGCCAGCTGGACAGCACTGAAGGCTTGGAAAAGTGGCAATAAAGTTACCTAAAAAGAAATAGATGTTTTATTAAATAAAAATAGGATTTATTCCTATGAAAATATGTGTGCTTAAAACTTGGGTTTTATCCCATGTGTTTAATATTATGAAAGTGTGGTATTTTACTCTGATAAAATATTTCCTAACTACGGTCCTGATGAAAATTCCGCTGCCAAATTAGACAATACGCGATACCACCGAAACTGGCTCGCGACCGCCCGTTCCTGTATTTGTATAGGGATCGGGGGATGCGACACCCTGCGAGGACATTTCCTTTATTTTCAGTACCAAGTCCCTGCGTGGACTTTTTTTCTGTTTTTGTAGCCCCTGCATGGGCAGTGTGTTGTTTCAAGTCCCGTTTAGGGCATCTTTGTACTAGTTTTATGGTTTAATGAAGTTTCTTTTTAGATTTTAAATATGTATTTTATTACATCATCATGCTATATCATTTCAATTTTAAATTGATCTGCCAAATAAATTCTTAAGGGTATAACCTAGCCAAAATATTAATGGCTATGATGGTACAACCTTTTTAAGAAAATAACTCCCTGTTAACATCTGAAAACATGTTAACATTCCTGGTTATGTGGTACGAGAAACCACCCAAACTTCCAAATGTACTTGGACTTTTCCAAGGTCACTCCCATAGCCTATATGATCAATATGAATCATGGCTAATAAACATCAATATGACGAACACATCAAAACATCCATTTGAGATGTATGCTTTTAAGCAAAGGTGTAATAATGACAATGATAGTTTAATTTTATAAACTTCTTGTCAAAAAGGCGATGAACTGGGTTCGACCCTTAAAAGATCAATGATCCAAGAGATCGTTGGTTATGTTTTAATCGTCCTTGTGACAAGGCCTTTTGTGCCATCTAAATGTCCTTCGAGACTAGCCTTGTGCTAAATAAAAATGTCCTTCATGACATTGACAGTTGTGATTTATATTCCCCTGTCTAATAAATATAAAGGATTATATCCTATTGATTGCCTATAATGGTTCAGTGTAGCCTAGGTAAATCATGATTAAATTATTTTATTTTAAAATGGTCTATATGGTTTAATAATACCATGACCATATAATCATCAATGCGATGATTTATTATATAATCTAAATGCTTAATTGTTGTTTGATTTAGTACTCAAATCATGGCTGGCTCTGACGAAGCAAACAGCCATCCTGTTGAAGGAAACAATAATACCAGGATTAATATCACTGGTGCTGAATTGCAAGCAATGATAACCGCAGCAGTTGCTCAGGCTGTGGATGATAAGTTTAAGGAGCGTAGTAATGTTCGGTCCAAAACTCATTCAAAGTCCCTATCTCATTCGCATACACTGAAGAAGGACGAGTCTCAACACTCGTCTAATCAGAAAAGTGAACCACAAAAGCAGATTGCTTTTGAACAGACTCCCAGGTACACCAAGGGTTGTACCTATAAATACTTCGTCTCCTGTAAACCGAGAGATTTCACAGGAGAAAAGGGAGCAATCGATTGCATGAAATGGTTAGATGAAATGGAGACTGTGATAGACATCAGTGGATGTGCTAAGGAAGATATAGTGAAGTTTGTGTCTCAATCTTTCAAGGGCGATGCCCTCACTTGGTGGAAAGCATTGGTGCAATCCACTGGAAAGGTCCCTTTGTATAATCTTTCCTGGAACAAGTTTGTTGATCTGGTAAAGGACACTTACTGTCCTCAACATGAAGTTGAGAGGATTGAAACCGACTTCCTCACCTTGGTGATGAAGGATCTGGATTGTAGGTCCTATGTGACCAGTTTCAACTTGATGTCAAGGCTTGTACCATACTTGGTCACCCCTGAACCCAAACGCATTGCGCGTTTCATCGGTGGTTTGGCCCCTGAAGTGAAAGGGAATGTTAAGGCTTCTAAGCCAGCCATTTATAGATCTGTTGTGGATCTATCTTTGTTACTCACTCTTGATGTTGTGAGGAGTAGGGCAAAGAAAGCTACCGATGATGGGAAGAGGAAGAGGGAGGAAGACAAGTCTCCTCAGTCAAACAAGAAAAACAAAGGGAACTTTGGTTCTAAGAAAGGGCAGTCCAGTGACAAGCCCAGGTGCAAAACCCGCAACAAAAGGCACTTTGGAAAGTGCAACCAAGACCCACAAGCCAAACCATGTGGGATTTGCAAAAAGAAAGGGCACAAGTCTGTAGAGTGCCGGAACATTAAGGACGCAACCTGTTATGGTTGCAATGAAAAGGGGCACATCAAGACAAATTGCCCCAAGAATGCTAAGAAGCCCGAGGAGGCGAAGAAAACGAATGCGAGAGTTTTTCAGATGAACGCGAGGGAAGCGGTGAACGACGAGAATGTCATAACAGGTACCTTCCCCATTAATAATAACTATGCTAGAGTCTTATTTGATTCAGGTGCTGATAAGTCCTTTGTAGATCATAAGTTTTGTAAGTCACTGAATTTGCCTATTAAGACTCTAGACATAAAATATGAGGTAGAGCTTGCCGATGGTACCTTAGAAACAGCTTCAACCCTTCTTGATGGATGCTTTATATCCATTAAGAATCATTCTATCCCGCTGTCCCTCTTGCCAATGAAATTGGCTGGGTTTGATATAGTTTTGGGCATGGATTGGTTGTCGCATAACCAAGCCCAAATTGCCTGTGATAAAAAGCTAGTTATTATCAAAACCCCTTCTGGTGAATCTGTCACTATTCAAGGAGATACACAATATGGGTTGCCTAGCAATGTGTCTATTCTCCAGGTATCTCAGTGTTTGAAGAGCGGATGTGTCATATATATGGCACAAGTATCAGTAAACGACCCAAAGCCTAAGATTGAAGACATTCCAATCATTTCTGAGTACCCTGATGTCTTTCCTGATGAATTACCTGGATTACCTCCTGAGAGGCAAGTTGAATTCAAGATAGACATTCTCCCAGGATCTGCACCCATTGCACGAGCTCCTTATCGTCTAGTGCCTACTGAAATGAAAGAGCTCAGGAATCAATTGGACGACTTACTGGAAAAGGGTTTCATACAACCCAGCTCTTCGCCTTGGGGAGCTCCAATATTGTTTGTAAAGAAGAAGGATGGGTCAATGCGCTTATGCATTGATTATCGTGAACTAAATAAGGTAACGATCAAGAATCGTTATCCTTTACCCAGGATTGACGACTTATTTTATCAGCTCCAAGGGGCGAGCTTCTTCTCTAAGATTGATTTAAGATCTGGGTATCATCAACTCAAGGTTAGAACTGAAGATGTACCAAAGACAGCATTCAGAACAAGGTATGGACATTACGAGTTTTTAGTGATGCCTTTCGGGCTCACTAATGCACCAGCAGCATTCATGGACCTCATGAATAGAGTCTGCAAACCTTACTTAGATAAGTTTGTCATTGTCTTCATAGATGACATACTTATCTATTCTCGTAGCCAAGTTGATCACGAGAAGCACCTTCGATGTGTTTTAGGATTGCTTCGACAGGAGAAGTTATATGCTAAATTCTCCAAGTGCGAGTTCTGGCTTCGTGAAGTCCAATTCCTTGGACATGTTGTTAGTGAACATGGCATCCAAGTAGATCCCGCCAAGATAGAAGCCATTATGAATTGGGAAGCACCGAAGACGCCAACATAAATTCACAGCTTTCTGGTTTAGCTGGATATTATAGAAGATTCATTGAGAACTTTTCAAGGATAGCTGCACCGTTAACTTCTTTGACCCGCAAGAATGTTAAGTTTGATTGGGGTCCGAAACAACAAGAGTCCTTTGAGATTCTTAAGCAGAAATTAAGCAATGCTCTGGTGTTGAAATTGCCCGAAGGAATTGAAGAGTTTGTCGTTTATTGTGATGCGTCACACACCGGTATGGGTTGTGTACTTATGCAAAAAGGCAAGGTGATTGCCTATGCATCACGACAACTAAAGGTGCATGAAAAGAATTACACCACCCACGACTTAGAGTTGGGTGCCGTTGTATTCGCACTAAAATTATGGAGACATTATTTGTATGGAATAAAATGTGTGATCTATTCAGACCACAAAAGTCTTCAACACTAATTCAATCAAAAAGAGCTCAATATGAGATAGCGCCGCTGGATGGAGACTTTAAATGATTACGATTGTGAAATTCGCTACCATCCTGGAAAAGCGAATGTAGTTGCTGATGCTCTAAGCTGAAAGGAGAGAGTCAAACCTATCAGGATTAACGCTAAGAGCATTGAACTGAAGAATAGCCTGAATGAAAGGCTATTAGCTGCACAGAAAGACGCTGTATTGGAAGCTAACTTTCCAGATGAAAAGTTAGGTGTAACTGCTGAACAGTTAACACCTGGAAAGGATGGAATTCTTAGACTGAATGGAAGGATCTGGGTTCCCATTCATGGGGGACTTCGAGATGTAATCCTCCAGGAAGCTCACAACTCCAAATATTCAGTTCACCCTGGAGGTGACAAGATGTATCAGGATTTGAAAGTTAATTATTGGTGGATAGGTTTGAACAAATCTATTGCCACTCATGTAACTAAGTGCTTGACCTGTGCTCAGATTAAAGCAGAGGATCAAAAGCCATCTGGTCTGCTTAAACAGCCAGAACTTCCCACATGGAAGTGGGAGATGTTAACCATGGATTTTATAACCAAATTACCTAAAACAAGGCATGGAAATGATACAATATGGGTCATAGTTGATAGACTGACTAAGTCAGCACATTTCTTACCCATCAAGGAGACTCATAGCTCCGACAAGCTAGCTCAATTGTACGTGGAAAAGATTGTATCTCTTCATGGAGTGTCGGTGTCTATTATCTCTGATAGAGATACTAGATACACCTCTCACTTTTGGAAAAGTTTCCAACAATCTTTGGGCACTCGTTTGAATTTTAGTACTGCTTACCATCCTCAAACAGATGGACAAAGTGAGCGTACAATTCAAACTTTGGAAGACATGCTTCGAGTATGTGTTATTGATCTGGGGAGGTAGTTGGGATGATCATCTACCCTTGGTTGAGTTCTCCTATTACAATAGCTACCATACAAGCCTTCAGGCTGCGCCTTTTGAGGCATTGTATGGAAGGAAATGTAGAACGCCTGTTTGTTGGGCGGAAGTAGGAGAAGCTCAGTTGTCGGGACCTGATATAGTCCTTGAAACGACGGACAAGATTATCCAAATTCGTGATCGCCTGAAAGCTGCCAGGGATAGGCAGAAAAGTTATGCTGATAAGAAGCGGAAACCCACCCCTAAAGTTTGAAGTGGGCGATAAGGTCTTACTAAAAGTATCACCCTGGAAAGGTGTGATGCATTTCGGTAAGAAGGGTAAATTAAGCCCTAGGTATATTGGACCATTCGAGATTACCGAATGTGTCGGCAGTGTAGCGTATAAGCTAAACTTGCCTGAGGAGCTGAGTGGAATCCACAATGTGTTCCACATCTGTAATCTCAAGAAATGTCTAGCTAATGAATCATTAGCTATGTCTCATAAGGACGTACAAATTGATGAAAGCCTGAGGTTTGTTGAAAGACCTATATCGATCGAGGATCGTCAGGTTAAAAAGCTCCGAAGAAAGCATATGCCTATAGTGAAGGTCAAATGGGATGCTCGTATAGGTCCCGAATATACGTGGGAAGTCGAGTCCACTATGCGACAGAAGTACCCTCACTTATTCCAGTAAATCTCAGGGTTGAGATTTCTTTTAAGGGGGTGAGGATGTAACACCACGTAAAAACGTGTCCAATTATATATAGACACGTGTCCTAAACTCTAAATATATGAAAGATTTAGTTTGAAGGACTAAAGTTGACAAACGTTGAAAATATGTATGCAAAGGGGCTAAAAGTGTCAACGTGTCAAACTTGAGCCTCTGAATGACCATACGTGAAGAATATATTCTTAAACGATTGATTAATTGCATATAAGTAGCCGTTTGTGAAAATAATTGGAAAATTATAAAACTACAGGGGTTAAACGTGTCAACATGTTAATTCTTACCTCTGAGTGACCTTTTAACGAACCCGAGGCTTCGAAATATTCAAGTATACTCTCAAGAATAAGTGGTATAAATTTCACATGGTTTCGAGATCGTTAAGCAAGTTTTCAAGACTTTGGGTGAAAAGTGTCAATATGATGAAACTTCCGTTTATAGTGATATTTAACAAAACCGAGCCTAACGAAGTTTGATTATACATCCTTGAGCCTCTACAAATTTACTACAAGGGCCTTATATGTCAAAAATAAGGTTGTATAAGGTTTATAATGACCAGGGACTGAAACTGCCATTTCTGAAACATTTTTAACCTGAACAACAGGTTTACGCGGGCCGCGTAAACCTTCTTCTGTTCCTACGCGGGCCGCGACAAACGCCCAGATCAGCGAAAACTTGACACCTGCACGTTTCAGCCTGTTCCACCGCCTTAGATGCCTGAATTTCGATACTTGGGGCTTGTTGTCGGTTTTAGGATACCACTAGGACACCTGGGGTGATCCTAGGAGCCTCCATTACAGTTGTGATTGATCCAAATGCTTGCAAATTAGTATATAAGGTGCTCTAGTTCATAGTTCATATGCACACTTATTGCAACAACTTTCAAAGAACACACTTCTGGAGCTTGCAAGCATTAGGTGAAGATTTCCAAGTGTAGAAAAGATAGCAAGGACCATTAGTAAGAGTTTTAATCCCTGCTTAGTCCTTTTAATTAGCTTAAAAACCGAAAAGTCAAATATATCATAATTAAGCTTTGACTTTCGGTTTAATCATAAATGGTCCAGCCACTGACCGAAACGAAAGTGGTTATGGAACCATATTAAGGTAGGTGATTAACCCTTAAAAGGGCACCTCCTAATTATTTCGTTTGACTAGTTAATTGCCGGGTCAAACTAGTTTGACAAAGAGTCAAACTGGACAGAAAGTTTAAAAATGATTTAAATTAATAAAACAGAGGTTCTAAATTATATTTTAACATTCTAATGACTTGGTAATTAGTATTAGAACATGTTTAATCAGGTCTTTCCCGACAATTATCAGTCTAAGGTCGGTTTATAACCGAAAGTCGCAAAAGCTTGACTTTTGCTTTGACTTTCAGTTCTGACCTGTTTAAGCTTAATTCTCCCATATTTTAAGCTTCCATTAGGACCACATTAGTCAGTAGTATAACCCTCTGGAGTTATATTGCTTGGTCCTTAGTAGTTTGAATTATATGCACTTGCTTGTTAATATGCTTATAAATGTCGTAAATGCCCTTTTGACATATAAATGAGATTTTTAGAAATGTGAAAGGATAAAAACCTTTGCTACTGATATTTAAACTTGTCCTGAAAATTTGACATCAGTTTTTGGTCCCAAATAGAAGTTATGCTCGATATCGTAATTAGAAGTTTTTTTATTAATTAATTTGCGATATCTTGCATAATGCATCTTTAAACTTGGATTTTGAACCAAAACTCATTACCTACTATTAAGATATTATTTTTAAGGAATTTTAAGATTTTTGGTCAGATTATAATCTGTTTAAATCATAGAGTTCTTGTGTAATTCGGTTAATGACGATAATACCCTTTTTAGGCATAAAATGAAATTAACAAATGATTTGAATGCCAAACTTTTTCTTACTGATTTCATACATTAAATAAATTATTTTGAGCATTTAAAACTGATAAAAATCTCAGATTTACATAAACATCTTGATTATCGTCAATTAGCGAGTTTTACACTAATTAGGTGCATAGTTGGTTTAAAACCATATTTAACACCTAATACTTGTTACCTACTGAATTTTTAAACAAATTTAAATATAATTACAGTAGGTGTAAGTCATGAACTCAGATGTCCAAAAATGTCCTTAAAAGCCTATGTGAAATGACCAAAATGCCCTTTCGGGGCATAGTTTGGCCATAAATGGTAAACCTCACATATATATAATATCTTACTGATGTAATGAGATAAATTAAATATTTTTACTGATTACAAAAGATCAGAACTTCAGTTTATTATAAAATCTCTTTTATAATTAATAAAATTACCAAAATGCCCTTGCGGGACTTAAATTGGTTTAAATTACTTTCTGGGCATATATGTTAACATCCTACTGATGTATTAACATATTTTAAGCATAATAACATTTAAGACCTGTATATAATTCATTTGGTTACCCGTTACGCGTTTATGCGTTCGGATCGCTTTATGTGACTAGTTTACGTAAAATAGCCGAAACGGGTTTAACCTTACCATTAAATCCTCAAATTCCAGAATGTGTTTAGTTTACCCATATTATACAAGTATCCAAGCTTGTCGGGTCTAAACCACATCCTATTCCGGTCTTCGCTTAATCTAGCGTTTAGAACAGTAAGTTTTCTTTCTAGCTAGCCGGTCTAAGTCTTTGACTTAACTAAAGACCCGTTAGCATCCTATTAGGTTGATAAACTTTCTATACAGATTAAGTAGCATCCAGTAGAAGGTATCATCATAAAGCTTTAGGATTATACGGCTGAGTTACCTTTCACATTAGCTCAGGTAAATACTTTTAACTTATTTTCCCTTATACGGGCTTAGGATATGGTATTATAATAATACCACTTCGTCGGGTATGAAATCATTTAATCGGATTGTGATTAATAAATTTACATAACCCATTTTAATCTGTCTTGTTTGATAACATAAACATTGGGGGTTAATTCGACCGTGTCCTGGATATCCTCGGCTCATTTCATTTGAAAATGGCCACGACCTATGCACGGGGTGTAGGCATACACCTGACAGATGCAAATGCTAAAATACAAACCCACATGTTGGGAATAACTCCTTTGTGGGTTCTATAAGTGGTGAGTCGGTTAATCATGACCGGCTTCCAACCGGCCCCAATTGTAAGACAAACATGTAAATCTGTATACAAGATTATATTTAAATAATTGTCCCAAGTTATAAATGATTTGTGCCATGTGCCCTTAAATCAATTTTCATAAATGTTTTCAAAAGAGTCAGTTAATTGTATTTACCAGTGTAAACTGACGTCTCTTCTAAAGACTGATTGACAGGTACCTCTCGTAAATAGACTAGAGCTATTAGGTGTCGTATAAGAGGATCTTGCAAATCCCTAAGATACCTGAAGTCTGTTATTTTGTTTTCCTTGTATTTATTTATGATCCGCCTGTGGATCTTATTACAATCCAGTCTGTATATTCTTTCATTCGGACACTCAGACATTATGGTTTGTAACAGTTTATTTACCAAGCCTTCCACTGTGCTATTATATTGTGTGTATTGACAATGATGATATCAACTACGTCACGATATTCCCCGCCGGGCCCACCGGTAATACGTGGAAATATCGGGGTGTGACACATAGGCTATAACCTTTTAATGTTGCATCAACACACATCCATAACCTAACTTAGAAGCGTCACAATAGACTACAAAGTCTTCAGTTCCTTCTGGGAACGCTATTATGGGTGCGTTGGTTAATCTTTGCTTAAGAATTCTAAAGGCTTCCTCTTGTTTTGGTCCCCATTCAAACTTAACAGACTTACAGGTTAACTTGGTTAAGGGAATGGCTATTTTAAAAAAATCTTGGATAAATCTTCTATAATAACCGGCTAATCCTAGGAAACTTCTAACCTCGGTTGGTGACTCAGGGGTT
This sequence comes from Helianthus tuberosus, assembly GCA_030545235.1. NCBI lineage: Eukaryota > Viridiplantae > Streptophyta > Magnoliopsida > Asterales > Asteraceae > Helianthus > Helianthus tuberosus. The sequence continues at coordinate 174,324,923 of CM060351.1, forward strand.
TTCCATTTAGTAATCGCCTCAATCTTTGTGGGATCTACATGAATCCCTTCATGGTTAACTAAATGTCCAAGAAACTGTACATGTTCTAACCAAAATTCGCATTTCGAAAAATTTAGCATAAAACTTTTCTTTTCTCAGTAAATTTAGGAGTGCATCTAGATGCGCTGAATGTTCCTCTTTACTCTTAGAGTAAATGAGAATATCATCTATAAAGACAATTATGAATTTATCCAAATATGGCTTACATATTCGGTTCATCATGTCCATAAATACGGCTGGGGCATTGCTTAGACCAAATGGCATGACAGTAAATTCATAATGGCCATACCTTGTCCTGAAAGCGGTCTTAGGAATGTCCTCTTCCTGTACCTTTAATTGATGATATCCTGAGCGTAAATCGATCTTAGAGAAAAATCGAGCTCCTTGCAATTGATCAAACAGATCATCGATTCTCGGTAATGGGTACCGATTTTTAATCGTAACCTTATTTAATTCCCGGTAATCAATGCACATACACATTGACCCGGCTTTCTTTTTGACAAACAAATTTGGTGCTCCCCATGGTGATGAACTTGGCTGTATGAATCATTTCTCCAATAATTCGTCTAACTGTTTCTTCAGTTCTTGCATCTCTACAGGTGCCAAACGGTAAGGTGCTTTGGCAATTGGTGTTGTTCCTGGTAGCAGATGAATTCTTAATTCAACTTCCCTGTCTGGCGGTAGTCCTGGTAGCTCTTCTGGAAACACAACTGGAAACTGAGATACTACAGGAATATCTTGTAGTTCTTTTCCTTTAGTGTTAATGATTATGAAAATCAAATACACTATTGACCCTTTTCGTGTACAGCTTGTCGTCTTCATCACAGAGATGAATTTGGTGGATCTAGACGACTTGTCTCCTTTAATTGTGATCTTTTCACCTTTTGGTGAATTTACTTGGATTGACTTTTGATCACATAGAATACTGGCTTTATTGGCTATTAACCAATCCATTCCTAATACAACATCAAATCCTGCCAGATTCATTGGATAAAGGTTTGCAATAAATCTTTGATTTAAAAATTCTATTCTTGCTCCCTGCAAGATTTCAGTGATCTTAATGGTTTCCCCATTTGCTGTCATTCTTGTTGAAGTTTAGTTAATGGCTGGTTGAGAAGTTTGCAAAATGAAGTATTAATAAAACTTTGGTTCGCACCAGAGTCAAATAATACTTTGGCAAAAACATCATTAACTAAATACGTACCGGCAATCACATCCGGGATCATCTTGGCTTCTTCTGCAGTTAGAACAAATGCTCTAGCATTCTTAGTATTCCTGTTGTTTGTGGCTGGAGCTAGTTTTAGACAGTTTGGCTTAATATGTCTTTTTTCCCCACAGTTCAAGCACACTCCATTACTGGGTTTCTTCCTACAATCTTCTTCCTTGTGTCCTTGTATCTTGCAGAAATTACAGTAGGTGGAGCATCTTCCTGAATGCTTCTTCTTGCAGGCCTTACAGTAAGGTGCAGAGGTAGAACCTACATTTTTCCCACGGTTGGAATTTCCGTAGCTAAATTCTTGGGTAAGTTTCTGAGCTAGGTTCCTCCTCTGGTTCTCTTCTTGTGTACGCACTAATTCATCAGTCAAGGTATTTGCTAGTTCTACAGCTTCTTCTATAGTTGGTGGTCTAGCTGCCTTGACTACATGCCTAATCTCACTGATTAATCCCCAGATGTAACGGGAGATTAATACTTGTTCTGGTGATGCAAGGGTCGGCACTATTCTAGCATATTCGAAGAATGGCGTAGTGTAACCTTTACTATCCACTCCAGTCATTCTAAGGTTTAAGAATTTATTTTCTATATGTTCCTTTTCATTGTGAGGACAAAACTTCGTTTCCACCATATTCTTAAACTCATTCCATTCCATATTATAGGTTCTGTTACTTCCCCTAGACTGGAGGATAGTGTTCGATCATTCTAAAGCTGAGTTCTTAAACAGATTGGAGGCAAACATTATCTTATCCTCTTCTGCGCACTTGCTTATTTTCAAGATTGCGTCAGTCTTTTCTATCCAGCGTAGAGCTGCAATGGCTCATTCATTGCCCGAGAATTCCATTGGTTTACAGGACCAGAATTCTTTATAAGGACAACCATAAGACATGGTTCTTCTTCGTTTCGGAATGGGCACTTGAAGTATAGGTCCATTGTTTACGCTGTGTTCTGGTTCAGTAGGTGGTCGTTTACTTCCATTATTACTTTTATTATTATCCGCTTCCTGAACCGTTTTGATAATATATGGTATTACGTCTATAATTCCTTGTGCCACTATGTGTTGGATGGCACTGTTATCTATCTGGTTTCCGTTATTATCATTATTCTGGTTTTCTTGATTCACTTCGTTGTCCATCTGAATTTTAAACATTTACCAAGTATTAGTATCACAAAACAATATTGAATGCTAATAATCACACAACAACACATTGATCCAAAATCGTCGTCATTGCAACCTTTACTCTATTTTATATTATGCATCTATATCTATTACAAATACAACTGGAATTTAAAAATTACAACACTAGTATGCATCACTAACTAGAAGATTATCTATTTTAGTTGATTATATATATTATAAAAATATTTTTTTTCAAAGATACACACACACACACATATATGTTGGTGCATACGTCTGTCGACTTCGTCTTCGTTCGAGTCTTGTATTAGTTTGTATAGATCAGGGCACGAAAAACGAGGAAATCAAGTTTATGGGTAATTTCGCTTGAAATGACACAAGGTCATTTCATGCGAAATCAAGTGGTTAATTCCGCTCGAAATTAACTTGTTAATTTCGTTTGAGTGATGATTCCGCTTGAAAGTGATTCCGCTTGAGCATGTTCAAGTGAAATCACCATGCCTATATATATGTGTCTTGTCGTGTCATTTGGTACGAAATTACCAAGGTGTATTCCGGCAGCGAAGCTCTGCCGAAGTGTCTCCGTGCTGTAAATTGTTATCAGATCAATAAACAAGACAATTAATAGTGAATACAAATTAAACGAAGACCGAATCAATGAATTCCGCCTCTGGTTCAGTCTAAGATCTCTTCTGAACAACTCGTTTGGGTCACAAAACGATCCTACAAGTGGTATCAGAGCTCAGGAGGAAGAGTTCTTACCATCTAGCTTGTTTTTGCTGGAAAATTCTGATTTCTACACCTTCTTTTCAAAATTAACCGTGAAATTTTGGTAAAAATGGACTGATCTTTTGATATAACGTGTAAAATACAGTTTTAACAAACCCTTGAAAGAATTAGATCAAAATTCAGTTTAAAAGTAACAAAAATGGGCCAAACAGTTAATTCCGTTTGAACGAGCCTCTGATTTCGTTTGAAAAGTTGAGGCAATTTCACATGGAATTACTGATTTCGTTTGAAAAACTTGATTCCGTGTGAAAAGTTGATTCCGTGTGAGACTTGATTTCGTTTGAAAAGTGATTCCGTGTGATTGGGTATTTCCGTTTGAGAAGTAATTTCATGTGAAACTGGTAGTTTGTGAACTTTTGAAACCGAATCATGGATAACGAGTTTTATAATGCTTTTGCTAGTCCGATGACTGTTACTCAGAGTACGTTGCTCGAAAATGAGACGGGGACAACACAAAAACCACCAAAGCTTATGGATATTGATGATTTTAGTGGATGGTCTGAACGTTTGGCTAACTGGGTTGAGGCATACCATTTAGATGCATGGGAACATACTGAAGTTCAATATGCTAGACCACTTAGGAACAACAATGAGAAAATACCGATTAGAGAATTGAGTGCTGATGAGAAAAAGAAATACAAAGATGAGAAATTGATGGTTAGTTTGTTACAGCAAGCGATTAAAGAGGATATCTTGATCCTACTTCAACATAATGGCAGTGCATATTCTATATGGAAAGAATTAGAGGCAAAGTTTATTGGGAGTGATGATATGCTAAAAAACAAAAAAATCACTCATGAAGAAAGAATTTGATTTGTTCCGAGGTTTAAGAAAAGAAAGCACCAAGCAAATCATTGAGAGATACTGCAATTTGTTGAAGAATATGAGCAGATTGAGCATCAAAAAGGATAATGATGAGTTGATTGAGAAGTTGGCTGATGCGTTGCCACATGATGAGTGGGGCACGTATCTTATGATGTTGAAAAATAAACCAGATTTTAAAGATTTGACATTGAGTGGATTTATAAAGCAGCTTGAAGCTCAAGAGATGGAGCAAAGAAAAATAGCAAGAATGAAGAATTATGATGGAGAACAGGACATTAGCTTGTATTACAAAGGTGGTGTTAGTGATAAAACCAACCTTTCTCCAAAGATTGAAACTACGTTCAATGTAAAAAGTTCTTCTGATAGTTCATCTCAAGGATCAAGCAGCAAAATGGGATTTACGTCTTATCCATCATTTGATCCGAATTTTTCGTCTACAAAGAGTGGAAAAGTTCTTCAGTGCAACATTGCTCTAAATCTGGAAAATGATCAGAATTATTCAGAAGAAGTTGCTAAAAGTCATATGTCTCTGTTGGTGACTGTGCTGGAGTCATATGGGAGCTTAGTGGCAGGGAGGATCGGAAATCCGATGTTGACTAAAGAGGATTACGATCAGATAGATGCTGAGGAGATGGAATTGATGGATATTAAATGGTGTTTGGCGAGTGTGTTGAGAAGAGCTGAAAAGTTTAAACAAATCACGGGAAGAGATCATTTCCGTGATGCAAATGTTTCAACTTTAGGATTTGATATATCTAAAGCTACTTGTTTTCGTTGCAGGGAAAAGGGGCATTTCAAGAGGGAGTGCACAAATCGTGAAGCTGGTGGAGCTCAAAATCCCTTCGGAAACAATGATTACTATCGCAAGGAAATTTATCATCAAGTCTCTTAACAACCACACCAACAACAGTCACAAACTGCACATGCTCGAAAGATTGAAGATTCAAAGAAAGCTTGCCTTGTTAATCAAGATGAGGGAAGTTCATCAAAAGACTTCAATTGGGATAAATACCTTTCAGCAGAAAAAGATGCATATCTGTCAAGTAAATTGATAGATCAAGATGATGAAAAGCTTCCTGAAGGTTTTAGCTGTGAAAATTTTAACTGGGATGATTATTGTCCGGATAAAGAATTTTTGGCTAAAGCTTTTGTTGCTCAAATTGTTAAAGATGAAAAAGAAAATGCTCTTTATGATTTGTATTGGGAAGAAAGAATTAGAAGACATCTTAACAAGAATGAGGAGAAAGTTGAAGAAAAAGTTTGTGAGACAAAGAAACAGGAGAATGAAACTCCAGTATTTGAGGTTAAAAAGGAAGCTGTTGCTGAAAAAGTGTCCGAGAATTGTGAAAGCTGTGAGACTTTGAAGAAACAAAATAGTGAATTGATTCACAACTTGAATAGGCTAAAAGAATCATATGATGTCTTAAACACAGCCATGAATCAATACAACGAGTCGAGCAGTGAACAAGCCATAGCAATGAATACACTTAAAGGAGCATATATGAGACAGCTTAACGATGTCAATTATTTTACTGAAAAATGTGTTGAACTTGAATTGAAGCTAGAAACACAGAGAATTGAAACTGAGAGAGTAAATAGATTGTTAAAAAGTTACTCATGTTCTACTTTTGTGGTTGACAGGATTTACCCGATAGTGGAAGGATTGAAGACATTTGAAAAGAAAAGACCTCCGAAGAAATGATTTCTGAAACAAAAGAAGATGATGAAGTGAAGATTTCTGGTAAGAAACCAAGTGTTGTCTATAACAAATGTCCACCCCCGGTCGAAAATGGATATTCTCCTCGAAATCCAAATTCAGAAAGAGTCAAAAAGGCAACAAACTTACAGTGGGAGTCGGAGTCTTCAGATAATTTGCCAGAAAGTATAGATGTCTGTAGGATCGATTTGACCGACCGAGTGAGTCAATTAAAGTCAATACACACTGTTTGTAAGGCGGAATCAAACAAACAGATCTGAATCAGTAAGAATGGTGTAGAAAAACAGAGAATATCACTTTTAACACTTGTTTCTCATTAATACTTCACTTGAAAATCCGGCAGCAATTCGGTACACAACTGATGGGATCGTTCCAAATGAGAAACATAAACAGTCTATATATAGGCATCCTGTTTCGCTTGAAATGACCAAATGTCATTTCAAGCGAACTTACAAGAAATAACCATAAAATTTACATTCTAGCCCCTGTACTATACATATTTGACACATAAGACCCCTAGACTTAAGACGTAGGCTTTAGACATCATGCACTAACAAACTCCCCCTTGGATACAGCCGAAGTCTTCAGTCTTAATCTACAGTTCTTCACAGCGACTTAAAATTTTCTTCTCTTGGCTTAGGCTTCCTTAGCAGCAGCTTCCTAAGCTTTTCATTCTCATCAACTCTTTTCTTCTGCTCAGCAGCTTGTCTCTGTGCAAATGTCTCACGAAGATATCTATCTTTTTCTTCACGAGCTTTACGTTCTTTCTCAGCTTTCAACTTAACTTCCTTTTCAATCTCTCACCATATAGAATTCCATTTGTTATCAGCATTGATGCCCTTTTGAAAACAAATAGACACAACTTTCTGGAACTGTATCGCTTGTTCTCTGTCTTCAGCTTCGAAGCGGATCTTGTTCACAAATAAACACTCTATGTCTTTCGCTGAACAGTTTACCAGCCACAGTGGATCATACACAAAGATTTCTCTGATCTCATTCCCAGCTCTGTAGGTTATCACAGCCTCAGTCGAAATACAGTTGTACACCCATCCCATAAAGCCTTTGTAGAAATCTTGTTCCATCTTTGGCACTGGTATATTCTTCATCACTTTCGGCTTTTTCACATTCAAGATAATCTCTTCATTCCCAGTTTCAGGATTCACTCTTCTCACTTTCTTCGGGTAATGTGGCTTCCAGTGTCTGAAATCCTTTAAAGCTTCATACTTTATAAAACCCCACATAGGCACATCGTTTCTCCTGATAGGATAGCCCAATGTTCTTACCTTTGATAACTCTTCCACATCCAACCATGGTAGAGACATGACATCATACAGACGTTCAAAATACTGTACACCATACTCTCTTCTGATGGCATAAGCATTCACATGAGGTAAGAAACCCCAGCTAATAATATCTCCCATCAAAACATCTCTATCTCTTTGATAAAACTTCAAAGGACGTTTAAATTTCCTTTCATTGCTATTCTTGAACCACTTTTTGTGTTCTTCTTTCAAAGGATCTTTTGTAGTTCCATCAAAGTTTTTATCTTTCAAAATTTCTTCAACTTTCCTTCTTAGCTCGTCTCTATTATCTTGAGTGAAGAACTCAACCAAAGTTGGAAATTCTGAAGTATCTACATTCTTAGTTTCTTCATCAGAACAATCTTCAACCTCAACCCTGTCATAGACATCTGCGTCTTCAACATACTTGTATTCATATTCAGGTTGATGATTGATATCAAACGCATTCAGTTCATCTTCAAAATCAAACTTGAACTCATCTTCATTCACATTAAACATCTTCAGAACCTCATCCAAAGTGTATGTGTGCCTGAATTCTCCCTCTTCTATCTCAGGCTCAATGTGAAGAATTAACTTCTCAACTTCGTCCACATTCTGATCATCAGTGTGCTCCCCCTCACCTGTTGCACTTTCTGGCTCTACATTAGCGTCATCACGCATTAGATCATCAACATTCTCTTCAGTTGTTTTTTCAGAAACTTTAACACCTGAAGTACCCTGATCATCATCATTACCGTCATCATCATCACTACTACTTGCAGAAATTACTTTATCTGCATCATCTTCTTCATCTTCATCATCATCCTCTTCTTCATTATTACCAAGAAGATCATCAATTTCAACATCAACATCAAATATACCAGAAACTGATGAAATAGGAAGAGGATTTGGAATAGGTGATTCACAAACAATAGCTGGAACAATTGCCCTCTCTTCAGAAACAACTTCAGGACCTTTGCCTTTATTCTTCAAATCTGCTTCAATCTCTGCCTGTCTTTGAGCTCTAACTTCATCAATCTTTATCTCATCAAATTGTTGCTCAACAGATTTACCAAGCATCTTTTCTAGCACTTTGTTTATCATATAAATTTCATGTTCTTTCACTGCTTTAGCTGCCTCTAGCTCTTTGTTCTTCAACTCAAAATACTTATTCTGTTAATCTTTGCGAGCTTTTTCTTCCATCAATTCTGCTATTTGAACTTTCATCACATCAATTTCAGCTTCATCAGCTTCTATCTTTTTCAGCAACGCAGAATTTTGAGCTTCCACAGTTCTAACACGCTTCTCCAATTTCTTCTCACGTTCAACTAACTTCTTATTATCATCCAACATTTCATCTACCTTCTGTTTCAATTTCTTTACCAATTCATCATTTACAAAACTGAAATCACCAATTTCTTCCAGAGTAATATTTTCAGGAACATTTGGAAAAGATGTATAACCAGAAGATCCAGGTGTGGTTTGAATACGTGGTTGTGAAGATGGTGGTGTTTGAAATATTTGTTGTGATGTAACAACAGGTTGTTGATGTTGTGGTGAAAGATGTGGTGGTGATTGATGGATTGGTGGTGATTGATGTGGTGGTGTGAGTTGTCTTGGAGTATATTGAAGTGATGGTTGAGATGGTGTAGGTTCAGGTTGTGATGAAGGTTGGCTAGGATCTTGAATTGGTTTCTGGTTCACCAAAATCTTCAACTTTTTAACTTTCTGTGGAGTTACCAATATTTTTCTTGCAGCTTTCTTTTTGCCTCCTGAGGCAGTTGGAGTTTGAATCTCTTCTTGCGAAGGAACGTATACATAATCGTCATCATTACCACTCTTTTTCCTCTTTTTCTGCTTCTCTTTTGCAATAGCAGACATGACTTTCTTGTATCTCTCAGTTTCGTCAATTTCATCTTCAGAAGAACTCGTAGTACTTTTATCAACATCATCACTCTGAACTTCTTCAGTCACTTTCTCTGGTTCTGCATTGAATTCAGTAAGATCTTTCAACAATTTTGCAGATGCAGGAGACAAACGAGCATCTCCTTCAACATTCATTTCAATTTCTGCTTCTTCATCAGACTCATCAACAAGTAAAGTCTTAGGAGTTTTCTTTTGGCGTTTCTTGGGTTGTGAAGACGAACCCTCTCCTATTTGCACTTTAGGAGTAGCTTTCCTGCCTCTCCTCCTCTGTTCTTTCACAAACCAATCGTTGCGAGTAGCTTTAAACCCTTCAAGTGCCTTTAACTCATCAGCATAAGCAGCTTCTTTCATCTCTTCCTCATTTCTCCAGTTTTGATGATTCACTGGATCTGGATCCTGATAATTTCTATCTTTGATAACACCAAAGAATTCAACTTGCTTTGTTGGTTCAGGATGATTTGGATGATATCTTACCAACGCTTTCACAGAATCATTATCCATATGGGATAGAATCAACAGATCATTATTCTCATCTCGTACAATTTCTGGATAGGCATAATCGATCATCATCTGAATGAATCTTGGATATAACCAAGTCTTTCTCTTCGAAGTCACTTCATCCACTAAATAATGGAATACAATATGTGAAAAGTTGTACTTTTTGTTCAATACAAAAGCAACCACCATATTCATGTGGTAATCACGCATAGCATCATAACTTCCTTTTTGATGACTCAATGCTTGCAACACTGAGTGAATCAGAAATTTGTAAGGCTTTGTAAACTTTGACTTCAGATAGTTTGCATTGTTCAGTGCTCCAATGTAGCCCATTCTCAGCAAACATCCTTTAACCATTCTTTCAGGAAATTTCGTTGGAGAATCTTCATCGTCCAGAAAATTTATCACTTCTCGAACAAGAGCCTCAGAAATAATGATTGGCTTTTCTTTTCCATTCACTTCAACCACTGAATTAATCACTTTGCTTGTTTCATCGTAAGTTGCATTTTCCCAGAAACGCCTAATGTGAGACTTGAAAACCAAGCGTTTGTCTGTCAAAGCCTTCTGTATTGGTACTCTCCTCATAAACTCCAAAATGCTTCTAAATTCCGAAAGCTTAGGAATCCTATCTTCATCAAAATCACAACAACTGTTGTGTTGTGCATTAAACAGCAACTTCGATGGCTGAAACAACATTAAACACACAAATGAGTTACTTGAAAATTTTCAAGTTTAAACAACATTCAAACGAAAACTCATAAACCATTCAATTCAAGCGAAACAAACAAACAGTTCACTTCAAGCGGAAACCAATTGTTCAAGTGGAAATACTTCAAGCGAAAACAACTATTTCGCTTGAATCATACTTTTTCAAACAATGCATTTTCAAGCGAAATCTTAACATGACATTCCACTTGAATCTGTCACATTTTTCCCAAAAAATTTCCAAGTCCAAATGTTCAAATTTGTCAACTGGGTTTGTTCTACGTTTGATTACGAGCAACATGATACAATTTTTATCAATTTTGACCCATTCAAACAACCCTAGATCTAAGTCCGAAGATCTGTTCATCGACAATCATACACAAACTCTCAGATCTGGTTCAATCAAACACCAAACTACGATATACACTCAATTCCGACAACACCCATGTGTTTTAATCTCATTTTTCATCAAAATCTAACCCTAGATCTGCGTTTTAAAACCTGTTCAACGCCGACATACAAGAAACAGTTAAATCTGGGTAAAATTGATATAAACACTCACATTCACCATGTTAATAGTTGAGTAAACCAACTATAAACACAAGATCTAAAGAAAAATGGGCAGAATAACTGCTGTAAAACGATGATTTGAAGGTCTCGCTTGAAATCGCCTCGAATACACTCTGAAGCGAAATAGGAATAACTGAGCATTTCAAGCGGTACCCCTCCACTATTTATAGATCAAGGTATCTCGCTTGAAAGTGCCACATGAAAATTCAAGCGGACTACCCGTTTAAGCGAGATGCCATTTGAAGCGGATCAAGTGTATTTTCAAGCGAAAATGCAATTTTAAATTTTCAACTTTTTGATTTTTTTTCAGATTTTACCGACACACCCAGTCAACCAAGTCCAAGTTAATGACCCTAGTCAACTGTTTAGCCTGCCAAGTCCAACTTAATGACCCTGGCTGACCAAATTATGAAGATGCTGACTTTCAGAGAATGAATTAAGTTCAAATTAATGAACTTTTGAACTTTTAAGCTATTACCGATCACTTTTCACAATCTACTGCTTTCCCAACCCTCAAGATCCAGACTTGTTCAGCACACAAGACTTTGATCATCTGATCCCCAACGTCTGTTGTCGAAAATAAGATGAAAAATAAAATCTTTTTGGATTTTGAATATAGTAAGCAATAAACTGTACACACAATCTTTTTGCGAGCGTGTTAAGGGATCATATCAGCTGCCGACGAGATGCAAGTACCGTTAAGCTTAGATTTCATTTTAAGCATTAAACAATTTGCAATGATTGTCGATATACTGGTCCACTTTAAATTTTCACACAAACTTCAATCTATTCAGGATACAGATTAAGTGTTTTAAGACTTAACTTTTATATGTGTACCACCTCAGAATATACTCCCGTATCCAGATCCCAATATTCAGTCTTACAGGTGAGTATACCTAGATGATATCTGTAAGGGGTTAGATGCGAGGGCCGTGAGAGCTCAGGTCAGAACTTCCGTTCAGCAGAGAGATGACAGCTTCGACTTAAGGTGGGTCCCCTTTGGGGATCTTCTTTTACAACAGCACATGATTAGCATTTTTCAATGTTTCATCATTTTTTATGCTGAGGGGAGGCTTATATTTCAAGCAGCGTAAAGTATTCTCCGGGGACTAGGTCAGAATTTCCATTCAGCAGAAGTCCCGGGATAATACCCCAGATATCACTAAGTATAAAGACCTAGTATCTCAGAAAGAGGGACCTTTCAAACAAGATTTCGGGGGTTACCCATATATCCGAGAGATGTTCCCCACATAAAAGCAAGATATTTTATGTTTATATCCCGAACAAATCTACTGAATGTGTAAAAACCTATCGGCATATCATTTACAAGACTGCTTAACACATTTTTACGTTACATTTCTTTAGCGTACTGCACTGTCTAGCTGATGTACTATCATTTCCCTTTTTTTACACAAACTCATTTTTACTTTTTCAAATGTTTTTGGTTTTTTTTTAATTTTATCATGTTTTTGTATTTTTCTGCAAACTATCTCCCCCTAAAAACAAGAACATATTTTTGTGTTTTTTTTTATCAAATGCAGAAAAAAAAACTGTACAAAAACTTGACAACTTTGACGTGGATCACATCAGATCGCCGTCCTTCTCGGCTTCACACTCAATAACCCTCCCAGAAAGCAAATTTTTTAACCCATTTAATTTCAAAAGATAGTTAAATCTCTTTTTATCAAAAGGTTTTGTGTAGAAATCAGCCTTCTGTTCATCGGTGTGTATATGTTCTATACGGATTAACTTCTTTTCGTAGCAATCACGGATGAAGTGATGCCGAATTTCAATATGTTTAGTTTTCGAGTGATGAACCGGGTTTTTCGTTATGTTAATAGCCGCTTCGTTGTCCACGAAAATTGGTGTATTCAAGAACTGCAAACCAAAGTCTCGCATCTGCTGTTGGATCCAAAGGATCTGTGAGCAACAGCTTGAGGCCGAAACGTATTCTGCCTCGCACGTAGAGAGCGCTACTGAGGTTTGTTTCTTGCACTGCCAGGTGACCAGTCGAGTTCCAAAGAACTGACACCCAGCAGTGGTGGACTTAGCATTCTGCTTGCAACTACCATAATCTGAATCAGCAAAACCTGTGAGAGAGAAATCGCCAGACTTAAGATACCACAAGCCGGTGCTTGGGCAGCCTTTCAAATACCGTAAGATTCGTTTAACGATTGTCAGGTGAGACTGGCGTGGGCTTGATTGATATCGTGCACACAAACACGTCGGATACATGATGTCCGGGCGGGAAGCAGTAAGATACATCAAGGATCCGATCATTGACCTATACAGCGTTTCATCCACTTTCTCTCCACTTTCATCTGGACAAATCCCATGATTCTGAGCAAGGGGGTTGATGCTGGACTGGATTGAGCCATGTTGAACTTCTCCAGAACATTGTTCACGTACTTAGTTTGATGAATGAAGATTCCTTCGGGCATCTGTTCCACCTGCAGCCCTAGAAAGAACTTCATCTCCCCCATTGAACTCATCTCGAACTTCTTTTTCATCACTTTCTCAAAATCTTTACACAAATCATCATTCGTCGACCCAAAGATGATATCGTCAACATAAATTTGCACGATTAGAAGATGTCCTGCAACCTCTTTGATGAACAATGTACTATCAACTGTCCCTCTGCTAAATCCGTTTGTCAGCAAATGTTGGGAAAGCGTCTCATACCAGGCTCTCGGGGCCTGGTGGAGACCATAAAGTGCTTTATCCAGAAGATAGACTTTGTTCTTGTGTAGGGGATCAGTGAAACCCGGTGGTTGTCCCACATACACTTCTTCTTTGATTGTACCGTACAGGAATGCAGATTTCACATCTAACTGGTATACTTTGAATCCTTTCCACGACGCGAACGCTAGGAAGATTCTTATCGCTTCGAGCCTAGCTACAGGGGCATATACCTCCGTGAAATCAATCCCTTCCTGCTGGCTGAAACCTTGTACAACCAGTCGTGCTTTATTCCTCACAATCACGCCTCTATCATCTCTTTTGCATTTAAAGACCCATTTTGTTTTAATCAACTTCTGATTATCAGGAAGATCTACTAATCTCCAGACTCCTAGCTTCTCGAACTGCTGTAGCTCCTCCTGCATAGCATTAACCCAGCTTTCTTCGGTCAAAGCTTCCTTATGTGTTCTGGGTTCAATCTGCGAGATAAAACATTTAAGTGAGAATTCTTCTTGTAACGGAGCAACAGATGTATAAAAACAAGTAAGTGCTCTATTGATCTGGTCTCACGTTTTAACACCGCTCTGAAGGTCACCAATTATCTGTTCTGAAGGATGATAAGAAAGAGTTCTTGGCATGACACTATCAGGCACATTCACTTCTGATTAAAAATTCGTGATATCTAGATCACCGGTGTGATCCTCAGCTTCAGTCGTAGCAACATTTGGATCCTCATCAAAGATCGGACCGTTTTCCGACTCTGAGTCATCGGATTGATCAAATGATGGAGTTGGTTCCTCTGGGGGTTCGTGAGCTGTTCCAATCGGACCGGCCTCGTGATCATTTTCACCAGTTGTAGGAATGTTTGTATCCACATCTGGTTGAGAAACCACCAACGGTCTAGGTATCTGATCTTGTACCATGGATTGTTTCTGTTGGTATAAGTAAGCAAGTTCCTCTTCACTCGGCTCTGTCGGTAGTTGGAAAGACTCCCAGAGTTTGTCGTAATCGAAAAGCAATCTTTGTCCGGGAAGTTGAGGTGGAGTTGTATGCTTCTGACAATCTACATGCTGAACTTCAATTACCTTCTTCAGACATGGAACAAACACTCTTTTTAGCGGACTCGCATATCCAACAAAGAATCCCTCATTACTCTTCGCCCCAAACTTTCCATCTTGATTAATGAAAGTACACGGTGATCCGAACGGTTCTAGAAACTTCAGATTTGGCTTATATCTATGAAGAAGTTCAAAGCAAGTCTTCTTGTATTTCTTCACAGTCAGCACTCGATTCAAGGTATAACATGCCGCTGCCACAGCTTCACTCCAGAAATATATCGGTAGTTTGGAATCGGCCAGCATCGTTCGAGCAGTTTCAATTAGAGTGCGATTCTTTCTTTCAGCTACACCATTTTGCTGTGGAGTATATGGTGCACTGAATTCATGAAGAATTCCCTTCTCGTTACAGAACTTGAGCATGCGATTGTTCCTAAATTCCGTTCCATTATCATTCCGAATCCTTCTAATTGGCACTTTGTAAAGCGTTTCCATCTTCTTGAAAAGAATCATCAAAGACTCAAACGTTTGATCTTTTCTCTCCATGCACACCACCCAAGAAAATCTAGTGAAGTCACCAGTGACTACTAGACAGTATAAGTCTCCGCTGATACTTTCCACATTGACAGGTCCAAAGAGATCATATGGAGTCTCTCGAGAGGCATTCTGATAGAATTCAGCAACTTATGTGGGTGTGACTTCTTTGTCTGCTTTCCCTTCTTGCAAGCTACACAATCATCATTCAAATGAAAATTTTTCAAATTTACACCTAATACTAAATCATTGTGTACAAGAAAGTTCATTTTTCTAACATGAATATGGCCCATCTTTCGATGCCACATTATCGACTCTTTTTCAGTAGCCTTTGTTTTTGACACAAAACACTGTTTTTTATAATCTGTTGTTGTTGCGACACTCATATCAAGAATATACAAATCATTTTCGCGTGGAGCTCGCAACAACACCATGTCTTCAGGAATTTTGAAACCGGGTTTTAAAACAAGACATTCATTTTTAGTGAAATGTACGGTAAAAGACTTGTCACAAATCTGTGAGATACTCAGCAGATTGTTTCAAGTTCTATTATGTAATTCACTTGCTCAAATGAAATAACTCCATTTGTAAGAGTTCCTTGACCAACTATCTTTCCACCCTGATTCCCTGCAAAACCCACATATCCTCCGTTCTTTGCTTTAACATCATAAAGCAATGCTAGCATTCCGGTCATGTGTCTTGACGCTCCACTGTCCATTATCCACTTTGAGATATACGACCTCAGAAGCCCCTGCATACATCATAGCAAATCATTCAAATAATGAAGCCCATGACTTCTTTTCTTGTAAAACACTACCAAACACTAAATCACATTTCACATCAACTTTTGGAATACTAAAAATCACATTTTGGACAACAGGTTCAGATTTTGGTTTTGAATCAATTGGTGGGAATTCCGCTAGAAACTTGTCTAGTTCAAATTCAAATTCCTTAACATCATTTTCAAATACTTTTGACTCAGATTTCAAAACATTTTCCATCTTCATTTCTTCAACTGACTGTTTTGGTTTAACCACCCATGATTGATTATCAAAAATTTTTGTCTTTTGATAAACCTTTGAAGTCTTTTGGGTTTTCGAAGATTCACCAATCTCAAATGCTGATTTCGGTTTTTCTTCGGATTTCAAATATTCACCTCTTTTCAAGATTCGAACGGGGGAAACCATAGGTTTTTTACCCTTAACATCAGTTGGAGTTTTTGGTTTTGGTTTTTGCAAAACAGGTTTCTTGAAAACGGGTTTCTCAATCTTTTTGATACATTGTTTTGTCATATGACCAATCTCATTGCAGCGGTAACAAACTCTTTTGTCATATTCGACAAAAGTTGATTTGTAGGTCTCTTCTCTCAACTTTTTCGCTGCATTGAAATCATCAATGGCTTTTTGACTGAAAATATACTCCTTTTCAGCATCAACACTTGGACCAACAACAAAAACATCACTCATCTTTTCCTTTGGCTTTACATTCTTAGCCATTCTTTTTTCAAACCCAATACCTTTGTTTTTAAAATTGTTTCCATTTTTCTTGTTAGACCCATTGTTACCTACCCAATCTTTCTTCCCAGGGTTGTTTTGTTTTACAAAAGACTTTTTAGGTTTTGAAAAGAATTCATTGTTGTTTACTTCAGAAATATCAATCTCGACAAGCTTAAACACCTTTTCAACATTTTTCATGTTTGCGTTCTGGATCGGATACTCAAAATCAGAATAGAGTTTGTCAGTTCCAATCATTGTGTAGACCACCATGATCGGATCATCATTCGCAATCTTTTCTGATTTTGGTATAAATTTGTCCAAAAAGTTACCATCATCTTCACATTCAGAACTGGAATTTTCCAAATGTGTTTTCACAGTTTCAAAATCTGAGTTATCACTCTCTTCGTCTAACACTTGGTCAACAACGGTCTTAATAACCTGTGACTCATTGTCAGTGTCGGATGGAGAGAATGTAACATCAATGCTCTCAGGTAACTCATCCTCAATGGTTCTCAACTTGAGGTTCAAAGCAGCTTCCACCCCATCTGGATATTTCTGTGTGTAATGATTCCACATTGGGGGTGGAACGCTATTAAAAACCGGTGTTGCATTTGGTTGTTGTGGAACAATCTGCTCAATGACATAAGAAGATGCAACATAGCTCATTAATTTTTTATCAATTCGTTCATTTTCAATTTTGGTTAACTCTAACTCTTTCTTTAATGATGCAATTGTGTCAAGATGAAAATTGACTTCCACTTGTTTATAAAAAATTGTCGATTTTAATAATTTCGTGGCATTATCATTTTCAACACTTTCTTTTTGAATCATTTTAATCGATCTAGCCAGTGTATCATATGCCTCTTTTACTTGACTTAGATCAAAATTAATCAAATCAGCGTATTGTTTCAATTTCTGAAACTCTGTGTCTTTTTCAAGACACTCCATGCAGGGTTTTGAACAGTTTTTGCATGAAGTTTTAGAAATTGAATCAATCTTTTCAACAATCTTTTTCTCTTGCTCAAATTTAACATCCTGTTTACCGACATTATCATACTCTGACTCAGACACTCCTTCAGTTTTGACCTCCTGACTTTCCGATTTCCCATCAGACTCCTTTTGACCTAACTCTCTTTTGACCGACTCAGTATCAATTGACTCTGGTTGTATAAATTATGTGTCTACCTCTTTCAGTTTTGCCATCAAAGCTTTGTCAGCAATCTCTTTCAATGTCTCTTCAATCATTTCTTTTGAAACATCAATTATCTCTTCAACCGGAACTTTCTCCTCCTCGTACTGTGGGCAAAATCCGGTTGTTGGTTCACTGAAAATACCTGCAAAAGAATCAACCACATTAGGAGGTATAATTGATTTTAAAGAACTAGATAAAACCTCCTGTTCGGACGCAGTAATTTCTTCGAGATCAACAGAACTTTCTTCAGACACATCTTCACTAACAACTTCTGTTTCAACAACACTTTCCGGTTCTTCCACAATCTCAGCTATCAATCCTCTACCCTCACTGCCAGGGATGTATTTATCCCAACTAAATCCTTCAGCTACTTTTTCATCATCTTGATTGACTATGAGAGCTTTTTCCAGCTTGTTCTCGATCTGTGGTCTTTGGACGACAGGTTGTTGATTTGTCTTGTGATAGATCGCCTATTTGTAATAATCATTGGTAAAAGGATTTTGATGATTGTTGATCTCCCTGTTCGGACACTCTCTCTTAAAATGCCCTTTCTCTTTACACTTAAAACACGTCACTTTGGACTTATCAAAACCAAGCTTTTGATCCGGACCTAACAAATTTTTCCGACCCGTAATCTCCATAAACCGTTGAGCTCTTCTAACCAAACTAGCCATACCCCACTTGATGTCTATCAACTCGAGCTCCTCTGGATCTATTTGATCATAGTCCTCTTTCGTCATATCCGGATTGCCTATTCTCCCAGCTACCAAACTCTCGTACGATTCCAGTACTGATGCAAGTAGTGCAATGTGTTGTTTAGCAGCAGATTCTGTAAAATCTTGAGCGTTCTTAATATTTACTGCAAATGTTACACATTATTCCTGGACCTTGACTCTGATTATTCGAGCTTGAAAATTTTTGTGGAATAGCTTGTTCAGAAGCTTTGAAATTTGGCTCATAACTCGTAAATGGTGAAGACCTGTTGTTGCTTGAAGTATTCGACGAAGCACCAGATGTCGAATCTGCACTGAAAGCTGTTTGAATCTTAGGGCTAAGATTCGTAGTTGCAGGAGAACTGCCTTTGTAGTATAGCGACACATCCTGTTGAATGTTTGCAGAATTCATCTGTTTGATCTTTGTTAATTCTAACTCATGTGCCTCGATCTTCTCTATGAACCCACTCAGATTCAAATTACCAAAATTTGAATTGTTCTTTAACACCATCAAATAAGTACTCCACTCATCATATGGCAATGCGTCTGCCAATTTATCGATCCACTCCTCATCAGTTTTAGTTATCTCCAATCTTCCCATCTCCACAACTAAATGACAGTATCTTTCAATCAATTGTTTTGTACTTTCACCTTTCATACTCTTGAAGATGTCAAATTGTTTCTTTATCAAAGCCTTCTTGCTTTTGATCATCTCTACACTCCCTTGAAACTTTACTTTTAGCTCATTCCAAATGGATTATGAATTATCCTCATGTTGCAGCAACACTAAGATATCTTCCTTAATTGCCTGTTGAAGAATACTCATCATCTTCTTTTCAGCTTTGAAATCTGCTATTTCAGTTTCTGTCAAACTGCCAATTGCTTTCACAATACCCAAACCATTCATAGGAGGTTCATATCTCATTTCAATCTTCATCCAGCATTCAAAGTGATTAGCTTGAACCCATGTCTTAAACCTTCTAGACCAACCCGAATACTCATCGATATTCATCAGTTTAGGTGGTTTTTGCATCGTCCCTAACTCGTTCTCCATATTTACGTTTTGCACAATACTACCCGATGTTTGTCTTGCTGTCATACCACTACCGGCGAAGAAGTTATAAAAATCTTGATTTTCCATTTTAAGAAAACAGTTTACAAACAGATTCTCAAACTGTGAAAACAGGTCTTACACAAAATCAGACTTTCGAACAAAATCACGAACAATATGGACTTTCAAGCGAAATCTCACTTTCAAGCGAAAACACGTTCAAGCGATATCAGTATTTCAAGCGAACTCAAAGTACTCTCAAGCGAAATCACCTAATTCAAGCTGAATCAGATGTTTTCAAGCGGACTCACCTATTTCGCTTGAAACTACTACAACTTTTCAAGCGAGATCAGATCTTTTCAAGCGAAACCCTCTAGTTCGCTTCAAAATGACACAATTTTCAAGCGAAACCTAATTGTTCGTTCAAGCGAAAATAGGTTTTCAGGCCATTTTTATCATTTTTACTTCGAATTTTGATCTAATACTCTCAAGGGTTTGTTAAAACTCACTTTTACAGACACTGTCCAAAACTCAGTCCATTTTGTCCGGTAAAAAGTCCAGAAGTCCAAGAAAGTGTAGAAAACGGCACTGATTCAAGTGTATTGGCTCATAACTGGCTCTGATACCAATTGTAGGATCGATTTGACCGACCGAGTGAGTCAATTAAAGTCAATACACACTGTTTGTAAGGCGAAATCAAACAAACAGATCTGAATCAGTAAGAATGGTGTAGAAAAACAGAGAATATCACTTTTAACACTTGTTTCTCATTAATACTTCACTTGAAAATCCGGCAGCAATTCGGTACACAACTGATGGGATCGTTCCAAATGAGAAACATAAACAGCCTATATATAGGCATCCTGTTTCGCTTGAAATGACACAGGTTATTTTAAGCGAACTCACATCAACTGATCTCGCTTGAAATGACCAAATGTCATTTCAAGCGAACTTACAAGAAATATATCCATAAAATTTACATTCTAGCCCCTGTACTATACATATTTGACACATAAGACCCCTATACTTAAGACGTAGGCTTTAGACATCGTGCACTAACAATGTCACTTTCACGTCATCTGACACTGATCATGAGTCCGAATTAATAAAAAAGGTGGTCGATCAGGTGTTAGATAAAGATGAAATGGATGAGTCAAATCAAAGTCGGAATCAAACTCAAAATCAGAGTCGGAGTTCAAGTCAAAGTCAAAATCTGAGTCCGACTTGTCAAGTCCGAAAGTCAAATAGGGCAAACAAGTTTATAATAAAGAATTTTTGTTATCAAAGTCTAATTTGAATGATGAACCGTTCAAAGAAGCATATACTTTCAAAGATTCTGACAAATTATATTCTGATGAGGCTTTTCCAATAAGAGGTGTTAAACCATAAATGATAAAAAAAGTTTTCAAACTAATAGAAATTAATATTTTTGAAATAAAAGATTTAAATCTTAATGAAAAACCTAAATCTTACACCTCAAGATTTCAACAAAGGTTAAACAAGAAAATGAGTTACAGTTCTGGTTATGGTTATCAAAAGAAACCAAATCATAACGGTAATTTCAAAAAGAAAGGTCTTGGCTTTATTCCACCAAAAAACCATAAAAATGAAAAAACTTATAAACCAAAAACTATATTTGTTTCAGGAACAAGTTCGGTTGAAGAAGAAAAGAAGTCATTCTGGAGACAGACGAACAAAGAGTTCCTTGCCAAAAAGCAAGAAGAAATGATGAATAAAGCTATCCAGGAGAAAGTGGAGACGAGGATCTGTTTTCAATGCAAAACTGTTGGTCACATTGCCAGGAATTGTACCCAGGCAATACAAGTAAAACAGGGAGTCTCTAACAAACTGAAAGAAAACGTTGTTGAGAAAACCAAACTTTCAACCAGAAAATTTACAGGTTTTGAAAATTCAACATTTGAGGTTGGAGAATGTTCGAAAAAGGTTTTCAAGAAACATGGTAATCTTGACAATTGCATTTGGGTTGTTAAGAAGTCTGATGTGAAAACTGGCAATGAATCTGATTCCACAAAATCAGAGGAGCCACAAGATGTTAAAAATGGTGAAAACTCAGTTCCGCCTTTGGATGATGAAAATTTTCCACCATTGCGGGTTGAAAATTTGAAATCTAAATTTGGCAAAGTTGAAATTTCAAATCAATTTTATTCTGAAAAGAAAAAAATTGATGTTGAAAAAGCATTTAACCCCACTGTGCAAAACATTTTTGGTAAAATGATTGACGGGAAGGTAAAGGGGGTTAAAGAATTCTATGAGAAAAAGTTGGCAGGTAAGCAACCGAGTGTTGGTAACTCAGAATCTCCCAAGGTCTGTCAGGCTTGGGAGAAAATTTCTAACTGAAAAACCCTGACTTGCCGGAGCTCCCAAATTGGTAATCGCGGAGCATGAATCGGCATCATTCTTGAAATGTGTTTGAATATGGTTAAGTGTGACTTGCAGGAACTCCCAGGTTGTTAGTGTGGAGTAGGAATCGGCATTCTGAGATTTCAACCTACAAGAGGTATTTTGCTGGTAAGCAAATCAACAAGTGGTTGAAAAAGAGGTTTTATCTACAAGTGGTTTATCAAGGTCATTAAGTTAAACTTGATTTAACTTTCATTTATAAGATTGGAAAACAATGTGATGATTAAATCCCCTAACCTACAAGTGGTTTTATGAAATCAACAAAACTTATTTTCCGGAAAAACCATTTTGATTAAAACAAACTTGAGTGTTTTGAAATCATAATGGGAAAATAGTTTGTTGTGAGGGGGAGTTCTGATTGTTTATGCCAAGTGAATGGCGATTTGAGGCGATTCGATGTCAGTTGTTATTTTCTTGTACAGTTTGTTTTCAAATTTCCTTTAAATGATTTTGCATTTTAGGGGGAGTAAGAATTTTCAGAAAATCCAAAAACATTAGAAAATTTGAAAAAGTCAAAAACATGATAAAATAAAAAATGAGTTTGTTGAGAAAAAGAGGAAATGATAGTATATCAGTGGACATTCACAGCATGCTAAAGAATTGGAAAGTTAAAATGTGATAAACGGTCTCACTGATGATGTGCCAGTAGGTTTTTGCACATTTAGTAGATTGTGACGAGATATAAACCTAAATTTCAAACTTACTTATATCGTGGGGAACATCTCTCGGATATATGGGTAACCCCCGAAATCTTGTTTGAAAGGTCCCTCTTTCTGAGATACTAGGTCTTTATACTCAGTGATATCTGGGGTATTATCCCGGGACTTCTGATTTTGCGGAAGCAATGGCCTAGTCCCCGAAGAATACTTTACACTTGCTTAAAATAGCTCACCCTCAGTACAAAAAATGATGAAACATTGAAAAATGCTAATCATGTGCTGTTGAAGAAAAGATTCTCTAAAGGGAACACACCGAAAGTCGAGCCATCATCTCTCTGTTGAACGAAAGTTCTGACCTGAGCTCTCATGGCCTCGCAATTAACCCTTTACAGATATCATCTAGGTATACTCACCTGTAAGACTGAATATTGGGATCTGGATACGGGAGTATATTCTGAGGTGGGACACGCGAATAAGTTTAAGTCTCTAAAACACTAACCTCGTATCTCGAAACAGTTGAACTTTGTGTGAAAATTTAAAGTGGATCAGTATACTGACAATCTAAGTGAATCGTTTAGAACTGAAAATGTTTAAAGCTTAACGGTGTTAGTGATTTGTCTCATGAACTGATATGATCCTCTTGCACAAACTCACAAAAAATATTGTCTGTATATATTTCTTTACTGCATTTCTCTAAAAACAAAAACCCAAAAAGATTGTGTTTTAGTATAGATTTTTGAAAAATCCAAAAAGATTTTCGACAACTGATGTTAAAGCCAGAGATAGATCCTGAAACATGCTGAAAAAGAGAAGACCGATCAAGACCGAAGAGTTGACATGATGAAGACTCGTACCGAAGACTCGTCAACATCCGAGGGGGAGTCTGTTGGTGCATACGTCTGTCGACTTCGTCTTCGTTCGAGCCTTGTATTAGTTTGTATAGATCAGGGCACGAAAAACGAGGAAATCAAGTTTATGGGTAATTTCTCTTGAAATGACACAAGGTCATTTCATGCGAAATCAAGTGGTTAATTCCGCTCGAAATTAACTTGTTAATTTCGTTTGAGTGATGATTCCACTTGAAAGTGATTCCGCTTGAGCATGTTCAAGCGAAATCACCATGCCTATATATATGTGTCTTGTCGTGTCATTTGGTACGAAATTACCAAGGTGTATTCCGGCAGCGAAGCTCTGCCGAAGTGTCTCCGTGCTGTAAATTGTTATCAGATCAATAAACAAGACAGTTAATAGTGAATACAAGCTAAACGAAGACCGAATCAATGAATTCCGCCTCTGGTTCAGTCTAAGATCTCTTCTGAACGACTCGTTTGGGTCACAAAACGATCCTACAATATATATATATATATATATATATATATATATATATATATATATATATATATATATATATATATATTACTACTATCCCTGATAGGGGTTCATCCAGTATTGCATATTGCGCTCGTCATATTTCCAGACGAGTCTTTCCCCTATTTGTCTCATCCTCTCACTTCCTTCTAAAATCTCCTCACCAAAGGTGTGGAGCTCTTGCACATTCTTAGTGCTCATGGGGTGTGCTGGTGCTGGTATTGGGTCTGGGTATTGTGGCATGGGTTCTTCGTGAGGGTACGGGTTTTCTAGAATCTCCCTGATATATTGGTCATTATCATAATAGGGGTCTAGAGGGTCAATGTCTGGGTAGGGTCCTACTAGGTTTTGCATGGATTCGTGTAGTATTGGGTAGCATTGCTCATAATCCCTATGGTCGTCAAACCATGGGTCATAGTCTAGGGGATGGGGTGCTGGTAATCTAGGGATTTCAGTTGGGTCAAAAGCTGGTGCTGGGATTTGGTTTTCTGGGTTGGCTTCGATTTCCATAGGTTGTGTGGGAAACAGTGGTAACGGATGGGGTGCTATGAGTTGATCTTGGTTCGGGTCGGCGGTTGTGGTTGCTAGTATGTGGAAATTTGCTAGTCTCCTATTGATTATGTCTTGTGTTTGAGCATTCATTTCTCTATTAGCGGCTGCTAAAGCTCGCTGCGGCTGAAGTTTTCTCATCATTTTTATACGCTCGTGAGCTCATCTGCTGAACCATCCTCTCTTCTTGGGAGGGAATGGCTCTTCAGATTGGGCTTTGAACACGAAAATCCCTTCTTCGGTATCAGCCGAATACCCCAAGGGGGTAGGCTGTGAAGAGGTTCCTTCGTCCCTAAGTGAGCTGGACAACTGACGGTAAGCATCCGAAGGTCCTTGGTCACTCATACTGTAAACTAACAAATTTTCAAATGACACAAAACAATAATATAAAGATATGCACGTAATCACGTAGATTATTTCCTAACATAATGAATAAAATTTTGGTGTTAGCAGAACACTTCTGTGGCTGAGTCAGTGGCTGTAGCTCTGATACCACCTTCTATCGCAACCCCCGTCCCCTAATCACCCGGGAACAGGCGGCCGCGACCAGTATCAGTGGTATCGGTGTTTATCATTATTTGGCAGTGGCTGTAGCTCTGATACCACCTTCAGGACCGTAGTTAGGAAATATTTTATCAGAGTAAAATACCACATTTTCATAATATTAAACACATGGGAAATTCCCAAGTTTCTATTACAAACATTTTCATAGGGATAAACCCTGTTTTATTGAAATAAAACAATTCTTTTATTTAGGTAATTTTATAGCCACTTTTCCAAGCCTTCGGTGTTGTCCAGCTGGCTACTATTTGGCTTTCACATTTTGTTACCTGAAACGTGTTTAAAAACATTTTGTCAGTGGGAAATACTGGTGAGTGAATCCCAATTTAATCAAGACAGGTTTTATCAGTTTTACAGTATTGAGGGCGATCTCGCAATTACATTTCTTTATTTTTCTACTTTAATTACCACCCACGGTACTGTCGACCCGACTTGTGGTCATGTTACTACTCACAGTGTAGTAACAAATTTTGTATACAAAACCCCAACATACCGACGATAATTGTAGAATTACAAATACTCAATCACTGTTAATTATCATGTAAAAACAATTGAGGTTTTGTAAAAACAGTTTGCAAAAAGGTTCACAAAAAGGAGATTACTCACGTTGCTACTTTAGGGTTTTTCCTGTGATTTTCCTGGTTATAATCTATTAATTAAACAATGCACGCCCGTTAGTATAATAACACAATATTTACATTAGTTATACTCTCCCCGAGACAGAACTCCAACGACTACGTCGGGTAGAGCCTCGACAGCCGTTACTGAGCACTAGATCAATCGGGCAGCGTATCTAATACGTAACCGGGGGTTATGATACTTACAACGAGGCAGAACTTCGTTATTTAGGGGGGTATAATACCCGATTATAATGTCTACAATTCAGAATTAGAGAGAGAATTTCGTTTGTGAGCGTCAAAAAATGAAGGCCGATCGTCTCAATTTATAGGGCCTGATTTTGAGTTTCTCGCGCCCCGCGCAAGCCGAAGGCAAGGCCTTCGCGGCCCGTGACATAGGGGGAGTAGGGCCTAGCTTAGGCCAGTCATGGGGTAGACTTAACATGATTGAGGACACGTGGCAGCTCCGGAGGAGGCCTGGTGTCCAGGCGCTCGCGGCCCGCGTAAGATGAAGAACAAGTCTTCGCGGCCCGCGAGAGACTATAAAAACTGATTTTTTTTATTTAATTTTTATAAAATTAAAGGTATTTAAGGCCATTATTCGTATATGGGGTGTATTTTAAGGCGTATAGGGACCTTATAAATATTTTAGTGGTGTCGGAATTATTTTAGGAGGGTTGTTATACTTGTCCTAAGTATAACTCCTCTGACACAGAGTTTAACAACCAACTTAAAACAACTGAGTTACATCTGTCCCACTGACTACTTACAAAGGATCATCAGAAATTTTTTTCACATTTACCATCAACAAAACCAAATTTGTTCTTGGCTTCTAAAGCCAATTTCATAGCACTAGACCAGACTCTATAGTTTTCTGTACCTTTTAGTTTTATACTAACTATAGTTAATGAACTAGAATCACTTGGATGCAAATACAAGGGGTCTCCTATGTCCAACTTACTAATCAAGGTCTGAGATGTACCTTCACCATCACCCATGATAACAACACACAAAAAACAAGCAAATAACAGACATGAATGAGTTTGTTGTCTCTTAATCTCTTATTGATTATATGATTCTAGTATAGGGTTTGAAAAGTTGAAATTCAAGACTTTTATGTGTTTTGAGGTAGTTTTTATGTTTTTTTTTTTTTTGATGATTTTAGTTGATTATTATAGGAGAAAAAAGGTAATAAATTTCTTAAATAGGTTTGAAATTCCGTGTGTTTTGACGTTGTTTATGGTTGTTTAGATGATTTTTAGGGTGATTATGTCGTTTAGATAATTTTTAGGGTGATTACACACGATTTCTATGGCTTGAATAGTTGAAAATTAAAATTGAAACATTGTGTTATGAAGCGATGAACTTATGGTTCAAAAAATGATGATTAAAATTGAAACATTATGTTTTGGATAGATTTCAAAAAATGAAAACCCATAGGGCGACGTTTTAATTATGTTTGTAACAAGGTTTGACGTGTTTTTGATGAGTATATAAATTTAGTTTGATGTTATTTTGTTTTACATGATCCGACCCTACCCGATACGAACCGATTTTTTTACTTATATACCTAGGGGCCTAAAATTTTTAAAAATGTTCCGCACCCCATGGAAAAATTTCTGGGTCCACCACTATCTCCTAAGGACATGGGAGGGTTGAGTTTATGTAAACTCAAAGATATAAATACGACACTGATCTCGAAAGGGGTGTGGAGATTTAGAAGTGAAGACAACTGCCTGTGGAAAAGGGTAGTGGAAGTTTGCCATGAGATGAAGAGAGGTTGGTCCTTTCTTCCAAGTAACAAGGCGCTGACGGGCTGCTGGAATAGTATAGTTCGACCAGAAGATAAGTCGCGTTTAGCTGGTCAAAAAATTCAAAACTTCATAAAGGGGGTGGTGGGTAGAGAGGATAGTACTAGATTCTGGCTTGACCAACAGGCCTCTAAAGGAAGAATGGCCAAACTTGTTCTCCCTAGCTAAGGACAAAAGGGTCATGGTGGCGGACTGTTTTAAGAGGGATAATGCTGGGCAAATCTGGTCTTGGAGTTGGAAGCGGGATCTGCAAACGGTGGAGGAGATGTTAGAGTGGCAGAATTGCTCGGCTAGGCTGGAATCTTATAGCCTCTCAAATATTAAAGTAAATGGGTTTGGTTGGGGTGTGAATCTGGGTCGTTTTAAGTGGGGTCTGTTAAAAAAATCTTATCCAAAGACCGGGACTACAGTCACCGCTATGTACTGGAATGGTGTAAGTGGGTGTCGTCTAAGTGCAATATTTTAGCGTGATATGGACAGAATCCTGACGCTTTGAGCAAACGATGTGTTATTATTCGATGTAGTGCCTTTGGTGTGATTCAGAACCTGAATCAGTTGACCACATGTTCATCGGGTTCGGATTAGCATCTCGTGTTTGGGCCGATATTGGAGTCTGGTGCAAGCTTCCTTCTCTTTCAAAGACCTGATGGACCTTCATGATCATGTTGGGCTAAATTAAAAGGACGGGTTGATTCTACACGGTATCATTCTCAGTGCTTATTATTTATATACTATTAATTTGAAACATTTGTGTGCATGTTTGGTTGTAAGTTGTGCTTAAATACTTGTACCTTAATCAAATATAGGTTGTAAGTTGTGCTTAAGTGGTTGTACCTTAATCAAATAATAATGGTTTCATTACCTTACCAAATTCAATATGTTTTGTATGCATGTATGGTTGTAAATTGTGCTTAAGTGGTTGTACCCTAATCAAATAATGGTTTCATTATCTTACCATATTCAATCGGTTTGATCCATTCAAAGTTGTGTTGTTTTATTTGTAAATTATTATTATTTATAATAATCTAATTAATTTAGCCAAAATCTTGTATAAATATAATTTGCAACATATTGATGCAATGGTTGTTGTAATGTATGCATTATGGTTTGTATAGTGGTAATGATATATATTATATAAAGGTTACGATGAACCTGTCAAACGGGAAAAAATAGACGCGGGTTCATCGTCACGCGCGAGTCCTAGATCAATTTAGTTATTTTATTCTATGTTTTACGTTTCGGTTTAATTTCTTCGCATTAACACCGCAACTTCAGTGTCGGTGGTCACTGACAGTGGTGTGGCATTAGTGCCCGCCCCCGCCGCAACGCGGAGGTGCTTAATACTAGTTGAACCTAATTTTCATCATTTAAAAAGATAAAAACCAATAGTAATTAGTATCTTACTATATACTAAAAGAAACAAATAGGAAGACACATGTCATTCATTGAAGCCATCTATTTATTTATAGATAATTAATATCAATGATAAGATAATTATAAAATTAAAATTAATATAAATTTAAACAATTCTTATAGGAGATAATATAATATTTTAAAATATTTATCAGATTTCAAAATTATTTATCCTGAAATTAACAAAAGGTGTATGCTAAATATAAATTAATATAATGTAAATATTTATTTTTTATTAAACTAAAGTAGTTAAGGGTAGAACCTATTTCAAAAATGTTTATAAGGGGTAAACAAAAATATTAATCAATGTTTATTGGTTCTATACTTTTATTTTCGTGTTCAACTCTCAACTCAAATACGGTAATCACTATGTTTACGTGACATTTATAAGAATCATCACCGCAATCTACTCATCCATTGTATATCAAGTATATCCATTAGTTTTTTTAAAGATATAAATTTTTATTAGATTCATTCAACCCGTGTAATAAACGAGGTTTTTTTAAAGATATAACATTTTTATTTTTTACTATTCAAAATTAGATTTATGTAACTCGTGTAATACACGGGGTTTTAAAAAATATAACTTTTTTTATTATGTAGTATTTAAAATTAGATTTATTAACTTTTTTTATTATGTAGTATATAAAATTAGATTTATTCAATCCATATAATACATAGGGTTTATAAAGATATAACTTTTTATTGTTTGGTATATAAAATTACATGTGCTCAACCCGTATAACACATGAGATTCTTAAAAATGTAACTTTTTCATTATTTAATATATAAAATTAAATTTACTCAACCCATACAATACACGAGGTTCTTAAAGATATAATTTTTTTATTATTAATATATAAAATTACATTTATTCAACCCATGTAATAAACGAGATTTTTAAATATATATTGTTTTATTAATTAGTATATAAAATTACATTTATTCAATCCATTTAATAAACGAGATTTTTAAAGATATATTTTTTATTAATTGATATATAAAGTTACATTTATTCAACCCGTGTAATACACGGGGTTCTAATCTAGTTATATTAGTATAGTAGAAGGCAATGTTGTTATAAATTTGTTTTACTATTTATATGATCGGTTAGTTTATTTTAGATTATTTAGTGATTAATGTTGATCAGTTCAGTTTAAACATAATGGAAAACATGTAAATAATACCTGATACAGCAGACAGGCCAGCAGAGAATCCAGACAGAGATGCACAACCATTTAGTTTGACATGATTGTCAACTTGATCTGGTTCCTCCTTATGGTATAAAGTTATGATGGTGATGAGCCGAATCAAAGGGGAATTCGGATGGGGAGAGAGAGAGAGAGAGACGATTTTGATGTTAATCAGTTAATGATGTTATGATTATTGTCTAACCTTTTAGCTCTCTAGTTATCTCCTTATATATACACCCAGGAGGAAACCTAATTAGTTAATAAGGGTAATATGATCCATCAACAATTACTAACTAATTATATAATAGGTTATAATATATTTTGATCTATCTATAATCTATAATATATTAAAAAGGAAAAGTAACGTACAAAAAAGTAATTTTACCATTTTTACAAGTTGTGAAGCATTATGTACAAGGATGTGTAAGCCATTTCATAAAAAATTTTAAGACACCAAAAGGGTAATTGGGAGATTTCAGACTCCTATACCGGCCATTGAATGCATCTATTTCTAATCGATTCAATTCCTTCAACCCTGCTACATATAGAGAGAATCAGGCATAGATCGCCAGAAAGAGAATGGGGGGAATCAGAACAGGCCAGGAGAGGAAGGGACTTTGATAGGGATGAGCAAAATGGACCTGGTACCGGTACCGAATTTACCGAACCGGGTACCTTTTCGGTACTGATTCGGTACCCACTTTTGACATTTAAGGTACCGGTTCGGTACCGGCATTTTGCTGGTTTTTACCCTCAAATACCGGTACCGAACCGTACCGAACCGGATATATTCGGTACCGGTACCGGTACCCACTTTTGAGGATTTTCGGTACCGGTTCTTTCGGTACCGGACGGTACCGAGCTCATCCCTAGACTTTGATGGTGGTGGTTCGATTAGGCGC
Organism: Helianthus tuberosus; assembly: GCA_030545235.1. Taxonomy (NCBI): domain Eukaryota; kingdom Viridiplantae; phylum Streptophyta; class Magnoliopsida; order Asterales; family Asteraceae; genus Helianthus; species Helianthus tuberosus. Next base: position 174,355,837 of record CM060351.1, read on the forward strand.
CAGAAGGTCGACTCAATTAGGGGGGTGTTTGGGATTCCTTTTCAACTTCTCCTTCTCAAGAAGTCCTTCTCAACATCAATAAGTAAGAAATCTTCACTTCTCAAAAACTCCTTTTTGAAGGCATAATCAGCACCAGAAGTCCTTTTTTTTATGGTGTTTGGGATACCTTTTGACATCAAAAGCACTTCTCAAATGATGTTTGGGATTCCTTTTCATCTCAAAAGTCCTTCTGGGCTTCAGAACTCACTTTTAAAAGGAATCCCAAACACCCCTAGGTTTTGTCACTTCTTTAATCGTTTCTTACTACTGTTATTGTGTTATCAAGCACCGGCCGTCGCGACCACTCACACGATCCATCTCCGTCGCCGGTCACCCACCAACGTACTCCTTCTCCACCCTGAACCCCAATCGCCGTCGGACACCTCTTCTGCCGCACACAGTCTTCATCACCGGCAGGTCGCCGCCCTGAACCACCACCCTTCTATGTCGCCGTCATCAGGTATGTCTCCGTCTCTTCTTTCCCTTTCTACCGAATATAGAAATACGTTTTATCTACAAAAATGCCATTATGGTTGTTGTAATAAACATTAATCTGGTTGATACAGATACCCATTTTGCAAAGATTATGGAAGTTGATAGAGCAGACGGGCGGACCGCGAATCGACGAAGACCGGTGGTTTGTACTCGAGTCGTACTCCATGGGGCTCATGGCTCTGCTAGCTGGGCTCAAGGTACTTGGTTTATTTTGGTTTCATTTTCATAAGTTGTAAAAAAAGTATGCAGTATATCTTGATAGGGGTGATAAACTTTAAAATGTTACAAGTTTAAAATCGATAGCGGTTTTGGGTTTCTCCTGAGAAAGATTTAATCTACATTGGTTTTTATAGTAATGTTACGGATAGAATGTAGTTGGTGCTATGTTTGTAACAGAATTCTAATTTTTTATGCATTTCAAGAACATTAGGGTTGGATTCAGAATTTAAGTTTGGCTGAAGGGGGTTGTATATATATCTGTTTTGACCTGTTACTTATGTACGGGTTAGTGCGTAGGGGTGTAAAAAAAACCGAGGTCAAACCTTGCCTAAGCTCGATCTCTGCTCGTTTATTACTAACTTATTTATAATTATAATTTTTTATTATTTATATATAATAAATATTATGTAAGTATATAATTTATATATTTTTTTGAGTTAAATGCCATTTTAGTCCCTGTGGTTTGGGCCATTTTGCCAGTTTAGTCCAAAGGTTTCATTTTTAACATGTGAGTCCAAAAAGGTTTCACAACTGCCATTTTAGTCCACTGGGTTAATTTCATCCATTTTTTCTGTTAACGAGAAGGCCAATTCGGTGATTTTGTATGTAATTCTGTTAACTAAAAGGGCAATTCAGCCATATAAAATGACCGAATTGGTCTTCTCGTTAACAGAAAAAATGGGTGGAGTTAACCCAGTGGACTAAAATGGCAACGGTGAAACCTTTTTGGACCCACAGGTTAAAAATGAAACCTTTGGACTAAAATGGCAAAATGACCCAAACCACAGGGACTAAAATGGCATTTAACTCTATTTTTTTTGCTTGCGAGCCTACTTGAGCTCGATAAGTGAAGCCTTGGGCTCAGGATTGTTTTGTTAAACGAGCTTATGTTTAGGCTCGAGCTCAAGCCGGGGCTCATTTAAGCTCGGCTTGATTCGAGCTTTTAGTGAGCCGATTTTGGATAGCTCATGTGCAGCTTGGTTTTGTTTTCACCCAATCAGACAATCAATGCGGGTTATGGTTTACGTCAAATGGGTCAACTAAAGAAATTAGAACGGAGACGGGTCAAATGGTAAACAGATTAACATTTTCCTCTGTAAGTATATTAATGCATGCGAGTATTAAATGAATCTGTTAAAAAATCTGTATAAATATAGAATAACTCGAATTCGAAACAATGGGTTGAATTCAAAATCACACGTCGTGTTTTTATGGTATTACGCTAGACTAAGGTGATTGCCGCTGTTTATGGACCAAAAGCTGGAACCAACAAAAACGAGAATCCTGAAAAAGCTTGCATCGAAGTCATTTGGAAGCCAAAAACAGGACAGAGTGGTGCGTGTTTTTTTTTGTTTTAAGATTATATGCAACGCTTGTTGATGTTTCTTGTTACCGTTTATTTCACGGTGCTAATTTTGTTTAACGAAGTACTTTATTTCTGCTAATTTTGCAATACAGAAGGAGTTATTTTCCAACATGCTTACTTTATTGACAAAGTTGGCACATGTTTTTTATCCTGCTACAAATGTGATTAGTATCTATATATTCCTTGATGGATGGCTGATTACAGAATAATTTTATGTGGAAGAAAGCAAAGCGAGTTGGACAATTTGGTTAGTTGGATCATGAATAACGAATTGTACAATGATAATGTTGTATGGTCGATTCAGGTACTTAAGCTTAACCAGTACTTAAGCTACCAGATTTAAGAAACAATTAACATATAAATATCTCAACAGTAGGTTAAATGCATATATTCTATGAATTGCTCTAACATTGTTTCCACTGATGGAAAAGATGGCACCTGGGTTTTAAAAAGCGCGCCTGGGGCGCGCCTAGGCGCGAGGCGCACTAAGGCGCAGGTCTCAGCGCCTTAGGGTACCTGAGGTGCGCTTTTTCCACTAAGCGAGAGAAAAGCGCATTTTTTTGGGTTTTTTTAGGTCTGAGGCGCGCGCCTTATGTATTTTGGGTGTTTTGGACAATAGTTTTTTGGCTTGTACATGTAGGTAAAATCATAAATAAACCTTAGTTATAACTATATTTTGGATAAGGGATGCTAAAAACCTATGGGATATATATAAAAATTTATATAATCTTCTTGCGCCTCGGGTACGAAAAGCCCATCGCTTTTGCGCTTTGCGCTTCGCGCCTCATTTTTAGACCTCGTCGCTTTTGTTCGCCTCTCGCTTTTTAAAACCAAGGATGGCACTCATACTTTTTATTATATAACTTTTAACCTTTTTCAATTGTTTTAATTGCAATTTAATTTTTAATTGTAGGTGGTACGATTGGATTTGGTGAATGATGAAAGCAAGCCAAATACGCATATTTAATCCCGCCTACTCATACTATGTGTATTTTTGTTAAGCAAATCTCTATATAAGCTAAATAAGGTGTGTGCACGAATTAATCATTCACACATGTGTTGATATCTTTGACTTTATTTCAACTTCGTGAATCTAAGGGCATGACAACCATCAGATTTTGTCCTCCTTGTGTGGTGGAATTGCATAATGCAAAGTCCTTCACTATTGTTTGTCACAGGTTGTTAGCATAACTTCTGAGTTTGCATTTCACTAATGAAGGCAAGTGACAATAACCATTTAGTTGTCATCTCTTACAACTCATAATATTGCACATGGAATTAATCTCAGAAAATTTCTTGTACTACAATATCTATACTACCTTGCCCACGTAATTGATAATCCCCCTTGTCCCGATTGGTTCTTATTGCTTCGTAGTAGACGTGACGGAATGTGTGGATAGGGTAACGGGTCATAATCACGTTTTTTTCTTTCTTTAAGTTTTACCTTCTTTTGGCATTATTTAGTGTCAAAAACGTTATATTGCTTCATAACAATATATTAATATTAATAATATAATTTCCAATGCTTTTGAGACCGTATCGGACCAGGAACCACGTATGTTGCCGCTTTGGTCAACGAGGAACTAGCTTTCGTAGTTGGAATTTCTTGTTCCCTAAATACCCTTGCATTCACCACCGAAAAAATTCTCGAAAAGAAACTTTTGTTAGTTAATGACGTTGAAAGTTTAAAAAAAAGTTGAGGGGAAGTGAAGAAAAGAAGGTGAAAGATGTTAAGCTTCTAATTGGTTCAGTTGTGTCAAAGAGTAATAAGGTTATTTATGTCAAATCACTTCTTGGTTTCGTATTCCGCAACAACACGGGTTGCTTCTCTTTATTCTGCAGCAGACGTTTATGTTATAAATTCCAGGTATAGTATTATGCTTGCTTGTAAGTTACTCTTTGTGTTTGTCACATCGTTAGTTTACAGTTCACCTAAATTATATTTACAGTTAATCATAATCAACACATTAGTTATTTATAACTTTTTAAATGACCACAGGGGATCGGAGAAACATTCGGAAGAGTAACAATTGAAGCAATGGCATTTGGTATACCGGTATGATAAATTCTTAAGCTTAGTTATGTATAAATAACGAAAATTCCCGTTATACTCTTTGTGTTTGTTGGTCAGGTGCTTGGAACAGATGCAGGAGGTACAAAAGAGATTGTTGAACACAATGTAACTGGTCTTCCGCATCCCATTGGGCACCCAGGAACTCCTGTTCTTTCCAAACACCTTCGGTATTTACTTAAAAAACCATCAGAACGACAACGCTTGGGACCAGAAAGGAGAGAAAAAGTGAAGAAAATGTACTTGAAAAAGCACATGTAGGCCTTTTTGCAGTCAAAGCTTTGTCACGTTAGAGATGTTGATCATCATAAACTGGTATCCTGTAGAGAAGAAGCATTGAAAATGGGCAATTGTGCAGGTAAATAACTAATTGTTGGTAACCTTTTTATGTCGTTTGTAAGAATTTCTTTTTTTTCACTTTATGAACCGGAGAATGTTGATTTGTCAGTTTACTCGAATGTTTTCTATTTGGTGATAGTGATTCATTTTGGTTAATAATTTGCAGCCTACACGTCTTCCTACAATGGCGGCGGAATTATATTTACTTTATTCTCAGGTAACTATTTCTTTGCGGTTTATGCTGGATTTAAGGTTTACTGTACTTATTTTTTCAAGTGTATTGGATTTAAGGTTTAGTGTACTTATTTTTTCAAGTGTATTGTGTTTATAGAGTTGCAGTCTTGAGGTTTTAAATCGGGTTTTCTAAACACACACACAAACATGTCTAAAAAATAAGGATTGTTCATATGTCATATTGTGTTTATGGAGTGCTTGTCTAAAAAATAAGGATTGTTCACAGACGCTTAACAAGATGCATGTATGGTGTTTTTTTGTTACGTGCCACTTTCTTTGTTTCTACATGATTTGCATGATTTCCTTTTTTATCTTAATATTTAGTTATCAATTGAGTTAGTGGAGTAGTGGGTTAGGTGGTTAACATTTTTTATTTCTATTTAAACAGTCTGTATGTCCATTTCTTTTAATTAATGAAGAAATGAATTACTAAAAATCTGGTTTCTATCTATTTCTCTATCTCGGTTTCTTCCTATTTTCTTGGACCATTTGATTAGCGATTCGGTTCGTATCATTTTTGTTGGGATGCTATTGCGAATGCGTATAAACGTACAAGCGTAAGTTGCCAAGGTATATCCTTAGGAAGATTAAGATTACGGGATATACCAATATATTTTCAAAACATGGAGTATTTTTTAAATGAATTCTTTTAAGTGGGTCACAGCCTAATATAAAACAAACGAAAATTATCGAGCCCGCAGCAACGCGCGGGTTTCCCATTAGTACAATATAAATGATTATATGGCTACAAGATTAAATATTACAGTAATAATATATTTAATCTTACAAATAAAAACCATATTCAGCAACTTTCTTGGGTCTCACAACTTGAATGTGGTATATCAACCAAACACATTTCATCGTTGATTAGGGCCGTTCAAATCGTTCGTCGCTCGCTCGACGCTCGTTCGGAAATTGCTCGAAAAACGATCGTTCAATTTGACGCTATAACAACCCTCCTAAAATAATTCCGACACCCCTAAAATATTTATAAGGTCCCTATACGCTTTAAAATACACCCCGTATACGAATAATGGCCTTAAATACCTTTAATTTTATAAAAATTAAGTAAAAATCAGTTTTTATAGTCTCTCACGGGCCGCGAAGACTTGTTCTTCATCTTACGCGGGTCGCGAGCGCCTGGACACCAGGCCTCCTCCGGAGCTGCCACGTGTCCTCACTCGTGTTAAGTCTACCCCATGACTGGCCCAAGCTAGGCCCTACTCCCCCTATGTCGCGGGCCGCGAAGGACTTGCCTTCGGCTTACGCGGGGCACGAGAAACTCAAAATCAGGCCCTATAAATTGAGACGATCGGCCTTCATTTTCCGACGCTCACAAACGAAATTCTCTCTCTAATTCTGAATTGTAGACATTATAATCGGGTATTATACCCCATAAATAACGAAGTTCTGCCTCGTTGTAAGTATCATAACCCCCGGTTACGTATTAGATACGCTGCCTGATTGATCTAGTGCTCCGTAACGGTTGTCGAGGCTCTGTCCGACGTAGTCGTTGGAGTTCTGTCTCGGGGAAGCTATAACCAATGTAAATATTGGGTTATTATACTAACACGTGTGTATTGTTTAATTATTAGATTATAACCAGGAAACTGACAGGAAAAACCCTAAAGTAGCAATGTGAGTTAATCCTTCTTTTTGTAATTTTTTTTACAAAACCTCAAATGTTTTAAATTATAATTAACAGTGATTGAGTATTTGTAAATCTACAATTATCATCGGTATGTTGGGGTTTTGTATACAAAATTTGTTACTACACTGTGAGTAGTAACATGACAACAAGTCGGGTCGACAGTACCGTGGGTGGTAATTAAAGTAGAAAAATAAACAAATGTAATTGCGAGATCGCCCTCGATACTGTAAAACTGATAAAACCTGTCTTGATTAAATTGAGATTCACTCACCAGTATTTCCCACTGACAAAATGTTTTTAAACGTGTTTCAGGTAACAAAATGTGAAAGCCAAATAGAAGTCAGCTGGACAGCACTGAAGGCTTGGAAAAGTGGCTATAAATTACCTAAATAAAAGAATTGTTTTATTTCAATAAAACAGGGTTTATCCCTATGAAAATGTTTGTAATAGAAACTTGGGAATTTCCCATGTGTTTAATATTATGAAAATGTGGTATTTTACTCTGATAAAATATTTCCTGATGTAAATTCCGCTACCAAATAATGATAAACACCGATACCACTGATATTGGCAGTGGCTGCCAGTGGCGTAGCTATGAAGGGGCCGGAGGGGGCGCCCGACCCCCCGAACTTTTCGCTCAGTAGTGTTATGTATGTAAGTTTCGTATAGAATTTTTTAGGTATATACGTTTTCGACCCCCCAGTTTTATAAAAAAAATACTTTTTTTAGGTATGTACTTTTAGGTCCGATGACTTCCGACCCCCCGGTGGAAATTTTCAAGCTTCGCCACTGGCGACCGCCCGTTCCCGGGTGATTAGGGGACGGGGGTTGCGACAGAAGATGGTATCAGAGCTACAGCCACTGACTCAGCCACAGTAGTGTTCTGCTGACACCAAAATTTAATTCATTATGCTAGGAAATAATCTACGTGATTACGTACATATCTGTATATTATTGTTTTGTGTCATTTGACAATTTGTTAGTTTACAGTATGAGTGACCAAGGACCTTCGGACGCTTACCGTCAGTTGTCCAACTCACCTATGGACGAAGGAACCTCTTCACAGCCTACCCCCTCGGGGTATTCGGCTGATACCAAAGAAGTGATTTTCGTGTTCAAAGCCCAATCTGAAGAGCCATTCCCTCCCAAGAAGAGAGGATAGTTTAGCAGAGGAGCTCACGAGCGTAGAAAAATGACGAGAAAACTTCAGCAGCAGCGAGCTTTAGCAGCCGCTAATAGAGAAATGAATGCTCAAACACAAGACATAATCAATAGGAGACTGGTAAATTTCAACATACTACAAACCACAGCCGCCGACCCGAACCTAGAACAACTCATAGCACCCCAGCCGTTACCACTGTTTCCCACGCAACATATGGAAATCGAAGCCAACCCAGAAAACCAAATCCCAGCACCTGCTTTTGACCCAGCTGAAATCCCTAGATTACCAGCACCCCATCCCCCAGACTATGACCCATGGTTTAACGACCTTAGGGATTGTGAGCAACGCTACCTAATACCAGACGAATCCATGCAAAACCTAGTAGGACCCTACCCAGACCTTGACCCTCTAGACCACTATTATGATAATGACCAATATATCAGGGAGATTCTAGAAAACCCGTACCCTTACGAAGAACCCATGCCACAATACCCAGCCCCAATACCAGCACCTGCACCCCCCATGAGCACTGAGAATGTGTAAGATCTCTGCACCTTTGGTGAGGAGATTTTAGAAGAAAGTGAGAGGATGAGACAGATAGGGGAAAGACTCGTCTGGAAATATGACGAGCGCATTATGCAATACTGGATGAACCCCTATCAGGGATAGTAATAATATATATATGTGTGTGTGTATGTTTGAAAAAAAAATATTTTTATAATATATATAATCAACTAAAATAGATAATCTTATAGGTAGTGATGCATACTAGTATTGTAATTTTTAAATTCCAGTTGTATTTGTAATAGATATTGATGCATAATATAAAATAGAGTAAAGGTCGCAATGACGACGATTTTGGATCAATGTGTTGTTGTGTGATTATTCGCATTCAATATTGTTTCGTGATATTAATACTTGGTAAATGTTTAAAATTCAGATGGACAACGAAGTGAATCAAGAAAACCAGAATAATGATAATAACAGAAACTAGATAGATAACAGTGCCATCCAACACATAGTGGCACAAGGAATTATAGACGCAATGCCATATATTATCAAAACGGTTCCGGAAGCGGATAATAATAAAAGTAATAATGGAAGTAAACGACCACCTACTGAACCAGAACACAGCGTAAACAATGGACTCATACTTCAAGTGCCTATTCCAAAACGAAGAAGAACCATGTCTTATGGTTGTTCTTATAAAGAATTCTGGTCCTGTAAACCAATGGAATTCTCGGGCAATGAAGGAGCCATTGCAGCTCTACGCTGGATAGAAAAGACTAAGGCAGTCTTGAAAATAAGCAAGTGCGCAGAAAAGGATAAGATATTGTTTGCCTCCAATCTGTTTAAGAACTCAGCTTTAGAATGGTGGAACACTATCCTCTAGTCTAGGGGAAGTGACAGAACCTATAATATGGAATGGAATGAGTTTAAGAATATGGTGGAAAGGAACATCTGTCCTCCCAATGAAAAGGAACAGATAGCAAATAAATGCTCAAACCTTAGAATGACGGGAGTGGATAGTAAAGGTTACACTACGCTATTCTTCGAATATGCTAGAATAGTGCCGACCCTTGCATCACTAGAACCAGTATTAATCTCCCGTTACATCTGGGGATTAATCAGTGAGATTAGGCATGTAGTCAAGGCAGCTAAACCACCAACTATAGAAGAAGCTGTAGAACTAGCAAATACCTTGACTGGTGAATTAGTGAGTACACAAGAAGAGAACCAAAGGAGGAACCTAGCTCAGAAACTTACCCAAGAATTTAGCTACGGAAATTCCAACCGTGGGAAAAATGTAGGTTCTACCTCTGTACCTTACTGTAAGGCCTGCAAGAAGAAGCATTCAGGAAGATACTCCACCTACTGTAATTTCTTCAAGATACCAGGACACAAGGAAGAAGATTGTAGGAAGAAACATAGTAATGGAGTGTGCTTGAATTGTGGGGGGAAAGGACATATAAAGCCAAACTGTCCAAAACTAGCTCCAGCCACAAACAACAGGAATACTAAGAATGCTAGAGCATTTGTTCTGACTGCAGAAGAAGCCAAGATGATCCCGGATGTGATTGCAGGTACGTATTTAGTTAATGATGTTTTTGCCAAAGTATCATTTGACACTGGTGCGACCAAAAGTTTTATTAATACTTCATTTTGCAAACTTCTCAACCAACCATTAACTAAACTTCAACAAGAATGTCTGGTAGAGACAGCAAATGGGGAAACCATTAAGATCACTGAAATCTTGCAGGGAGCAAGAATATAATTTTTAAATCAAAGATTTATTGCAAACCTTTATCCAATGAATCTGGCAGGATTTGATGTTGTATTAGGAATGGATTGGTTAATAGCCAATAAAGCCAGTATTCTATGTAATCAAAAGTCAATCAAAGTAAATTCACCAAAAGATGAAAAGATCACAATTAAAGGAGATAAGCCGTCTAGATCCACCAAATTCATCGCTGTGATGAAGACAGCAAGCTGTGCACGAAAAGGGTCAATAGTGTATTTGATTTCCATAATCATTAATACTAAAGGAAAAGAACTGCAAGATATTCCTGTAGTATCTCAATTTCCAGATGTGTTTCCAGAAGAGCTACCAGGACTACCGCCAGACAGGGAAGTTGAATTCAGAATTCATTTGCTACCAGGAACAGCACCAATTGCCAAAGCACCTTACCAATTGGCACCCGCAGAGATGCAAGAACTGAAGAAACAGTTAGACGAATTATTGGAGAAAGGATTCATACAGCCAAGTTCATCACCATGGGGAGCACCAATTTTGTTTGTCAAAAAGAAAGACGGGTCAATGCGTATGTGCATTGATTACCGGGAATTAAATAAGGTTACGATTAAAAATCGGTATCCATTACCGAGAATCGATGATCTGTTTGATCAATTGCAAGGAGCTCGATTTTTCTCTAAGATCGATTTACGCTCAGGATATCATCAATTAAAGGTACAGGAAGAGGACATTCCTAAGACCGCTTTCAAAACAAGGTATGGCCATTATGAATTTACTGTCATGTCATTTGGTCTAACCAATGCCCCAGCCGCATTTATGGACATGATGAACCGAATATGTAAGCCATATTTGGATAAATTCATAATTGTCTTTATAGATGATATTCTCATTTACTCTAAGGGTAAAGAGGAACATGCAGCGCATCTGCATGCACTCCTAAATTTTCTGAGAAAAGAAAAGCTTTATGCTAAATTTTCGAAATGCGAATTTTGGTTAGAACAGGTACAGTTTCTTGGACATTTAGTTAACCATGAAGGGATTCATGTAGATCCCACAAAGATTGAGGCAATTACTAAATGGAAAACCCCTGAGTCACCAACCGAGGTTAGAAGTTTCCTAGGATTAGCCGGTTATTATAGAAGATTTATCCGAGATTTTTCTAAAATAGTCATTCCCTTAACCAAGTTAACCTGTAAGTCTGTTAAGTTTGAATGGGGACCAAAACAAGAGGGAGCCTTTAGAATTCTTAAGCAAAGATTAACCAACGCACCCATACTAGCGTTACCAGAAGGAACTGAAGACTTTGTAGTCTATTGTGACGCTTCTAAGTTAGGTTATGGATGTGTGTTGATGCAACGTCAAAAGGTTATAGCCTATGCGTCTAGACAACTTAAGAATCATGAAGAGAATTATTCAACCAACGATCTAGAATTAGGAGCCATAATTTTTGCCCTGAAAATTTGGAGACATTTCCTTTACGGTAGTAAGTTCACCATTTTCACCGATCATAAGAGTTTAAGATATGTTTTTAGGCAAAAGGAGTTAAATATGAGACAAAGACGTTGGATGGAGATACTAAGTGATTATTGATGTGTGTTAGGTGTGATAGGTTTTTAATGTATATTTTAAGTCTTTTTACACTTTTTAGTCAAGTTTTAAATTTATAAAACACGATATTTACTAACACTAAACACACATATGGGCAAGTGCACCCATCGTGAGCGTAGTATAGTGTTGGTAAGATACCGAGGTCGTCCAAGGACACAAGAGCTTTTGTTACCGGTTTATTCTCAACATCTAATCAAATCAAAAGTTAGAAAAAGGTTTTTAAACAAGAAAAATAAAACTAACTAAAATGCTGAAAAATAAAATAAAAATAAAAACAGATAGACAAGATGAATCACTTGGATCCGACTCGTGTGTAGTGTAACCTTTGATTATTTCCGCACTTTTGCACTTTTTAAGAGATTATCTTAGTTATTGTAGTAGGCCCCTCTTTTGAAGGTGACGTTACCCTCAACCCAGTAGTTTGAGTCAGCAAGGATACAATCCTAAAGGGTCGGATTATTGAAAGATAATTAATTAAGTTATTAATGCATAATGTGGTAGGCCCCTCTTTTGAAGGTGACGTTACCCTCGGCTAAGTAGTCTGAGTCAGCAGGGATACAGTCCTAAGTAGCCGGGTTAAAGTTTTAATAGTAGCTTACATATGAGGGGATCAAAGAGTTTGGACCCCCGCTGTCATACCCCGACCACGTTAAAACAACAAACCGTGGCGGAAACGTCGGGGAGTGTCGTGGCAGAATTATCGTTCATAACCATGGATACAAAAAGAGTTTCGTTTTATTGATAATATTAAACATTTACATTGTCTTAACACACAACAACCAAGTACATATCGTCTATCCTTATTATTATGTCACTAAGGCCTCGTCCAGATCCTATGTGACGCAAGCATCCTAGAAATCAATCAAGCAACAACACCTGAAACATATGTAAAAACAAAGTCAGCAAAGAAATGCTGGCGAGTACATAGGTTTTATAAGAGTATCGGAATCATGGCTTCGTTTACATGTTGCAGTACTTTATTAGACTACAAGAGTCAAAATACAAACCTCATTTTGAAAAGTGTATTGCAACATAGCTAACCAACTCAAACCAAGTTGGTTATAGTTCATAAAACTCGTAGCCATGATTCTTAACCCAAAAACATTTATTTTAGAAAACCAATTTGTAAAACATCTCGTAAAAACTCGTTGATAAAACTCATATGGTTCATATCGTTTAGAAAACATCGTTGTGTGACATCGTTTCAAAATCGTTTACCCAAGTGAACTAAATAACGCCACGGTATGTAATATGTTGAAAACACTTATATATATGAAGTACCAGCGGCGTATCTACCATGCTTTCACCACATTACACCCGTCCTGTTATCTAAACACTTAACCAAAAACCAATCGTTTATCCAATTCGTTTAACTTGTTCAAATCGTTTCCAAATCGTTAACTCGTTTAAATCATCCTCGTTTTAATTGTGAAAACTATTTATGGTCGTCTCGCTAATAACATTCAAACCTTCGTGACTCGACTACCTCGTTTCTCGCTTCACGCATTAACAACCCTCCAAAGGGTAAGTTAACAATCACAGATTCAGTCGTTACCCACAACACCCACACATAACCATGGGTGCAGTACAATAACGGGATTTGTCAGATCCTATGGTACCATAACCTAATACTGGTCGGTTCGGCCAAAATTAATGAATGTCATTCGTTATGTAACTACAACCAACAAGTTTGTTCACGTTATTGAAATCGTTATTAGTTTAGTATAAATCATTTTAATCGTTTTTGAAATCATCGTTTAAACCTTGAAATCATTTTTGTACATATGAATCACCCCAAAACAATTGAAAATAGTAAAATAGGGGAACTATGTACTCACTTGTAGTGCAAAGTATCCTCAATCAATAGAACTTCAACAAACTCAAGTAAACCAGAGAAATCAAGCAGCACCTAGTAGTCGAATCACTATATCAAACAATAGACGCCTAAATTGGAAGATCGGACAGAATGAGGTCTTGTAAACCAAATGAGTGTTGGAACTCATGTAATATGGCTTAACAAAGCCTACATCCTAAATCGGAACCTAACCTAAGTGCTTTCGACCCATCGCGACCCATTAAGGTAGCTTACGCTACTTTAACGCGTCGTGCGCGCAAATGCGCGTTCGAGACGTCTAACTAGTCCTATGACAAGTAGTATATGCCAAAACATGTTTAAATATGTTACATAATCAGTTACGTGACAAAATTTTAGGTTACATACGCAAAATTACCAATTACGCACGAAAAGGGCATTTTGGTAATTTACCTAAGGCATATAAACTACCTATCATACAACTACTTAAACTAGGTGACCATAAGGTATAACCTCGGAACATTATTCCCTATGCAACTATGGTCACTAAACATGTTTGGTCGGATCCTAATGATCAACCAAACGGGTCGTATTCGAAAGTCTAAGCGGGTGTTTAGTCCGCTTGACTTACGACTCTACACAAGCACTAAACTAATAAGTGACGAGCTAAGCATGCTAGAACATGTTTAGTTAAGTTAGAAAACAGGTTTGGTATCAAAACAAACGGTTTTGATACCTAAAAGTAGTTTGGTTACAAAATACGCGAGAAAACGCATTTTGGCCGAAACTACGACTCGTCACTGAGCCTAGATAACGTGGTAATCAGTAGGTATAGTCACTAGGGACTATAACCATCGTGATTACGCTCACGTTATGAAGTTCAAACGAACTTCGCATTGACCATAAACTGGTTAATTCAGAAAGTCAAACGCAGTTTGAATTTTACAAAAAAAAAAACGAATGAAAAGAACGAATGAATACTTACAAAGGGTCCCCGCAAGCTTTGATCCGATTTACCCTCAGGTATGAAGTGTTCACTCCAACTTAGAGGGCCAAAATCAGATCAAATGTGGTTTGGGAATGAAGTGGGGGTAGCTATTTATAGGAAAACTAGAACCGTTAGGATCGTTTATCGGGAAACGAGCTTCTATCTAGGCCGTACATGTGTGCCCCATGTTTTCTAATACCATTGGAGCCCCTAGAATGAGCCCATGGTAAGTTAAAAACCGTTTGCAAGTGGAAAGATTGGCTGGAACAGCTACAAACAGCTGGAAAAATGATCTGTGCAGGTCTGATGCACCTAAGCGGCCCGCGTAAGAGACAGGCTTGGCCTACGCGGCCCGCCAGGTCTCTGCAGATCAGCAACAACTTTCCATAATTGCAGTTTCAGTCCCTGATGGTGTTTTGAGCTCATTTTGACCCATTTAAGGCCTGTCAAGCCAACTTTAAGGCCCTAAAATGATGCCTAAACATTGAGGATATGAAACATGCTCAAAAACGTGCTGGATGTCAGTTCGTTTGGTCGTACGATCGCGTTATTCGCTTAATTACGACGGAAGTCGTAACGAACGCAAAAACGATCAAAATTACGCGACGAATGGAATTTTCTTATGCCAAACACTAAAATAAAATAATTTAATGCTTACATAAATTTTTGGATGTCCGGATGTATTCAGAACGTAAGATATGCGCGAAAATGCAAACTTATGCACTTTTTGACGCTTTTAGTCCCTATTGATCTAATAAGTTTATTTTAGCATACCGAACCCTTCAAAGCCTATTTATAAGCTATGTTAAGGATATTTAGGGTATGTTTAACTTATGATCAAGCTCCGGAATGTTCATTACTATACAAATCGGTATAGTTTCGTAGTTTGACACAAATAGTCCCTGCGATCGAACAAACTTGATTTCAACACACCAAACCATCCAAAACTTATTTCTAAGTTATGTGGAGGTTAATTAAGGTACGTTAAGCCTATTTCACTATTCCGGAGTGTTTGTTGCATTAAACTGGTTATATTTACGCATCGGTGCGCGTATAACCTTCCAGAAAGCGATTTAAAGCTTGAAATCGGAATCGAATCGAATTGAAAAAATCACCAAACACAAATACACACATAAAAACACCAAAACACATATAATAACACCAAAGCACATTGTTTTATTAATAATCAACATTGTTTTACATTGTACATCGATTATAGAACACAGTTGTCACAGTCTCCCCTACTTCAGGAAATTTCGTCCCGAAATTTTATTTAGAGGAAACTTGTGAAAAAAATGCGGATATTTCGTCTTCATCTGGTCCTCACATTCCCAAGTAAACTCTGGGCCACGTTTGGAATCCCAGTGAACTTTTACTAATCGAATCCGTTTGCTCTTCAACTGTTTGAAAGCACGGTCCACGATCTCCACGGGTTTCTCGACAAAGTGCAATGTTTCATCGATTCGGATCTCGTCGAGGGGAATGTGAAGATCTGCGTCAGCTAAACACTTTCGCAAATTGGACACGTGAAAAGTCGGATGAATATTTCCAAGCTCTGGAGGTAGCTCTAGTCGATAGGCAACCTTCCCAATTCTTTCCACAATCTTAAATGGTCCCACATATCGAGGTGCAAGTTTTCCTTTCTTTCCAAATCTCACGACTCCCTTCCAAGGTGAAACCTTGAGTAGGACATGGTCTCCGACTTGAAATTCTAAGGGCTTGCGTCGCATATCCGCGTAACTCTTTTGACGGCTCCGAGCTGTCACAAGATTATCGTGGATTTTCTTGATTTTGTCTGTTGTTTCAAGAATGAGCTCAGGTCCAGTAAGCAGAGCTTCACCGATCTCATTCCAACAGACAGGTGAACGGCATTTTCGACCGTAGAGAACTTCGAATGGTGCCATATTAATACTAGCATGATAACTATTGTTGTAAGAAAACTCGATCAGTGGCAGATGAGAATCCCAATTACCACCAAAGTCTATCATGCATGCTCTAAGCATATCCTCCAAAGTTTGAATCGTTCTCTCAGATTGACCATCTGTTTGGGGATGATAAGCAGTGCTTAGATTCAGTTGGGTTCCCAAAGCAGATTGCATGGTCTTCCAAAAATGAGATGAAAACCGAGCATCACGATCGGAAATGATATCCAAAGGAACACCATGTCGTGATACAATCTCATCAACATAAATCTTTGCAAGTTTATCAGCAGATAGATCCTCGCGAATCGGAATGAAATGAGCTGATTTCGTTAATCGATTGATAACAACCCAAATCGCATCGTGACCTTTAGATGTACGCGGTAATTTAGTGATGAGATCCATCGCAATGTTCTCCCACTTCCAAAACGGTATCTCTGGTTGTACAAGCAAACCAGAAGGTCGTTGATGTTCAGCCTTGACTTTGAGACAAGTTAGGCATTTCGATACATACAAGGCAACATCCTTTTTCACACCAGGCCACCAGTACTGAGTACGAAGATCCTTGTACATTTTATCAGCACCAGGATGGATAGAATATCGAGACTTGTGAGATTCGTCCATTACCAAAGTGCGAAGATCGTCTTGTTTCGGAATCCACAATCGATCCTTGAAGTAGAGCAAACCATCGTCTTTCCTTTCGAGTTTAAGCTCAAGCTGATGTGGTAATTCCTTACCTATCAAATTTTGTGTAACACAAAATTGTTGAGCTTGATGGACACGAGTTTGAAGATCAGTTAAAGTCTGAATAGAATAAAGCTTGACTCGTTCCTTTCGACTAAGCGCATCGGCTATGACATTCGCCTTACCAGGATGGTAGCGAATCTCGCAATCGTAGTCGTTCAAGAATTCAACCCAACGTCGTTGCCTCATGTTCAGCTCCTTCTGGTTAAGAATATGCTGGAGACTTTTGTGGTCTGTGAAAACCACACACTTCGTTCCATAGAGGTAGTGTCTCCAGATTTTAAGCGCGAAAACCACTGCTCCTAACTCAAGATCATGAGTCGTATAGTTCTTTTTGTGAACTTTCAACTGTCTAGACGCATAAGCTATGACTTTACCTTGTTGCATAAGAACGCAACCAAGTCCTAGATTCGACGCGTCACAGTAGACAACAAAATCATCATTTCCATCGGGAAGAGATAGAACGGGAGCATCACACAGCTTCTGCTTCAGCGTTTTAAACGCTTCTTCTTGCTTAGGTCCCCACTCAAAAGGCTTATTCTTCTGAGTCAAAGAAGTGAGTGGAACCGCAATCTTCGAGAAATTAGAAATGAATCGACGATCATATCCAGCAAGACCAAGAAAAGATCGAATCTCTGTAGGTGTCGTCGGTGTATTCCAATCCTTAATAGCTGCTATTTTGCAAGGATCCACATGAATACCCTGCTAGTTGACTATATGTCCCAAAATTTGAACTTCTTTAAGCCAGAATTCACATCTGGAGAATTTGGCAAAAAGTTGTTCTTTCCTTAGGAGTTCCAATGTCAAACGAAGGTGTTGCTCGTGCTCGGCTCAAGACTTTGAATAAATGAGAATATCGTCGATGAACACAATAATGAACTTGTCTAAATAAGGTTTGCAGACCCTATTCATTAAGTCCATAAAGATAGCCGGGGAATTTGTCAAACCAAAAGGCATGACTGTAAACTCTTAATACCCATATCTTGTGCGGAAAGCAGTTTTGGGAATATCTTCTTCGAGAACACGAAGTTGATGATACCCAGAACGCAGATCAATCTTGGAAAAGCATGAAGCACCTTGCAGCTGGTCGAAGAGATCATCAATTCGAGGTAGGGGATATCGATTCTTGATGGTAAGCTTATTAAGCTCACGATAATCGATACATATTGGAAAAGATCCATCTTTCTTTTTCACAAAGAGGCAGGAGCGCCCCACGGTGAAAAGCTCGGATGGATGAATCCTTTATCAGATAACTCTTGAAGCTGTTTCGATAACTCTTGCATCTCCGACGTTGCAAGACGATAAGGTGCTTTCGCTATCGGGTTGGCATTTGGTACAAGGTCAATATGAAACTTGACTTGACGAACTGGAGGCAAACCAGGCAGTTCATTAGGAAACACCTCTAGATAATCCCGAACAATCGAAATATCCTGGATACTCTTACTCTTGCTTTTCTCCTTGGTGACATGCGCTAGAAAAGCAACATATCCTTTTCGCAAATAAATTTGGACTTCCATACACGACATGAGTTTCAAACCACCAGAAGGTTTCTCACCATGAACTTCCAGAACATCGCCAGACGGAAGAGGAATACGAACAATCTTATCGAAACAAACTACCTCAGCATGATGTTTGGTTAACCAATCCATCCCCACGATAATATCGAAACTCCCAAGTTGCATCGGTGTGAGGTCAATAGGAAAAAGATGGTTATCAAGGTTTAACTGACAGTCACAAATAACAGAATCGAGAACAAGAGGTTTACCAGTAGCAACTTCGACAGATAAGGGTTTCCTCAGTTTAGTTCTAGGTATCGCAAGCAAAGGTTCAAATGAAAATGAAACAAAACTTCTATCGGCACCAGAATCAAAAAGAATAGACGCAGGTCGATTGTTAACAAGAAACGTACCATTAACCACCTCGTTGTCGGCCCTCGCTTCGTTTGCATTCAAATTGTACGCTCGTCCCGAGCGGGATTCACGTTTGCGTTGACATTCGCATTCGGGTTCGCATTAGCATTCGCGTCCACCAACCTTGAACAATTGTTGCGGAAGTGACCAAACTCTCCACAATTAAAACATGAACCCGGTGGGAATCTCGCAGCATTCCCCTGAACCGGAGCTTGAACCTGGGCAACCTGATTTTGTCCCAGACGAAAAATATTGGCCAAATGCCCAAGTTTACCACACGTTGTGCATTGCTTGCAAGCTTGTTGTGCAACATGATGACCGTTGCAGCGAGTACAATGTGGTGCGGTACCAGCATACACCTTCTTTGCAGGCGGTTGAGCTGGTGGGTTCTACGGGTTCTGAGCAGTCTGTGTTGTAACAGCAAAATTCTGAGTACCCTTTCGCTTTCTCGACTTCTTCGATGACTCGCCTTTCTTACCCTTACCCTTTTCCTTGTCAGAATTGGTCGACTTCTTTTTATCACCCTTGCGGGTGAGTTTACCCTTCCTAACTTGAGACTCAGTCAGGGTAGCAGACAACTCGATCACGTGACGTACAGTGGTAGGATTAACACCGGTCACAATATCTTGTATGGAATCGGGTAAACCATCGATATATCTCTCGATTGCTTTCTCCAGAGGGGTAACCATAGTGGGACACAACAGACTGAGTTCTTCAAAACGATCCGTATACACACGGTGTTCACCCCCATCTTGCTTTAAATCGTCAAACTCTCGTTCCAAAGCTCGAATTTCGTGACGGGGACAAAACTCTTTCATCATGAGAGCTCGAAGCTCTTCCCATGTTTGTGCTAATGCCACTTCGGCACCCCTATCGCGCATAACACCGTTCCACCAAGTAAGAGCTCGCTTCTCAAACACGCTTGATGCGAATTCAACCTTACGCGCATTCAGACACTGCACATGTGTGAATGTGCTCTTGATACTCTCGAACCACTGCAGGAGCGCAGTTGCCCCTTGTGACCCAGAAAACTTAAGCGGCTTCGCAGAATTGAAATTCTTGAAATTACACGGTGCGTTATTGTTGTTATTATTGTTGTTGTTGTATAACTCATGGATTTGGGTCACAACGCCTGGAAGTACAGCAGCCATTTGCTGAGAGACAAGGGTTGCGACTTCTTTAGGAGTAAAAGTTTGAGCATCGCGTCGAGGAGGCATTGTCTAACAAGGAAACAGGAGAAACGAGTGAGGTTGAAAATTGGAGAAACAAAAGAGGTATTGAAAACATTGACAAAACACAAGGAAGGCGATCATTTGTTCGTTACCTCGAACAAACAAACGACACGCAGTGACTAATCAAAGTAAATAGATCAAAATAATGTATCGCGAAGACATGCTCGCCTATAAGTGAACACTCACCCCAAGAGTTCCCAGGTAAGAGTGACTGGTCCGATTATGTGGATTTGTACGAACACTCTAGCCTTAGACAGAAAATTCAGAGTACAGGCACTCACTCTTCCAGTTTGCACGTGTTCACACTATTTAGACTCAAACTTTGACGAGATTTTAAAAACTTAAAGGGTTCAAAACCTTATAACAGAGGTTTTAAAACCTAGTAATCAATCATCCTAGAACAGATGATTGGTTTTCAAGGCGGATTCGAATTTTGTGTTCTCATTGTGGTTATCACCTAAGGGTAGGTAATGGTTTTGTTTTAAAAATCTAAACGCAAATTTCCTTGCGTTAGGGTCCTAAAAGTTATAGTCTAGGTCAAAGCATTACTAATAACCTAATTCCCTATAACCATTGGCTCTGATACCAACTCTTTTGTCACACCCCGACCACGTTAAAACAACAAACCGTGGCGGAAACGTCGGGGAGTGTCGTGGAAGAATTATCGTGTTATAACCATGGATACAAAAAGAGTTTTGTTTTATTGATAATATTAAACATTTACATTGTCTTAACACACAACAACCAAGTACATATCGTCTATCCTTATTATTATGTCACTAAGGCCTCGTCCAGATCCTATGTGATGCAAGCATCCTAGAAATCAATCAAGCAACAACACCTGAAACATATGTAAAAACAAAGTTAGCAAAGAAATGCTGTCGAGTACATAGGTTTTATAAGAGTATCGGAATCATGGCTTCGTTTACATGTTGCAGTACTTTATTAGACTACAAGAGTCAAAATACAAACCTCGTTTTGAAAAGTGTATTGCAACATAGCTAACCAACTCAAACCAAATTGGTTATAGTTCATAAAATCTCGTAGCCATGATTCTTCACCCAAAAACATTTATTTTAGAAAACCAATTTGTAAAACATCTCGTAAAAACTCGTCGATAAAACTCGTATGGTTCATATCGTTTAGAAAACATCGTTGTGTGACATCGTTTCAAAATCGTTTACCCAAGTGAACTAAATAACGCCACGGTATGTAATATGTTGAAAACACTTATATATATGAAGTACCAGCGGCGTATCTACCATGCTTTCACCACATTACACCCGTCCTGTTATCTAAACACTTAACCAAAAACCAATCGTTTATCCAATTCGTTTAACTTGTTCAAATCGTTTCCAAATCGTTAACTCGTTTAAATCATCCTCGTTTTAATTGTGAAAACTATTTATGGTCGTCTCGCTAATAACATTCAAACCTTCGTGACTTGACTACCTCGTTTCTCGCTTCTCGCATTAACAAACCTCCAAAGGGTAAGTTAACAATCACATATTTCAGTCGTTACCCACAACACCCACACATAACCATGGGTGCAGTACAATAACGGGATTTGTCAGATCCTATGGTACCATAACCTAATACTGGTCGGTTCGGCCAAAATTAATGAATGTCATTCGTTATGTAACTACAACCAACAAGTTTGTTCACGTTATTGAAATCGTTATTAGTTTAGTATAAATCATTTTAATCGTTTTTGAAATCATCGTTTAAACCTTGAAATCATTTTTGTACATATGAATCACCCCAAAACAATTGAAAACAGTAAAATAGGGGAACTATGTACTCACTTGTAGTGCAAAGTATCCTCAATCAATAGAACTTCAACAAACTCAAGTAAACCAGAGAAATCAAGCAGCACCTAGTAGTCGAATCACTATATCAAACAATAGACGCCTAAATCGGAAGATCGGACAGAATTAGGTCTTGTAAACCAAATGAGTGTTGGAACTCATGTAATATGGTTTAACAAAGCCTACATCCTAAATCGGAACCTAACCTAAGTGCTTTCGACCCATCGCGACCCATTAAGGTAGCTTACGCTACTTTAACGCGTTGTGCGCGCAAATGCGCGTTCGAGACGTCTAACTAGTCCTATGATAAGTAGTATATGCCAAAACATGTTTAAATATGTTACATAATCAGTTACGTGACAAAAGTTTAGGTTACATATGCTAAATTACCAATTACGCATGAAAAGGGCATTTTGGTAATTTACCTAAGGCATATAAACTACCTATCATACAACTACTTAAACTAGGTGACCATAAGGTATAACCTCGGAAGGTTATTCCCTATGCAACTATGGTCACTAAACATGTTTGGTCGGATCCTAATGATCGACCAAACGGGTTGTATTCGAAAGTCTAAGCGGGTGTTTAGTCCGCTTGACTTACGACTCTACACAAGCACTAAACTAATAAGTGACGAGCTAAGCATGCTAGAACATGTTTAGTTAAGTTAGATAACAGGTTTGGTATCAAAACAAATGGTTTTGATACCTAAAAGTAGTTTGGTTACAAAATACGCGAGAAAACGCATTTTGGCTGAAACTACGACTCGTCACTGAGCCTAGATAACGTGGTAATCAGTAGGTATAGTCACTAGGGACTATAACCATCGTGATTACGCTCACGTTATGAAGTTCAAACGAACTTCGCATTGACCATAAACTGGTTAATGCAGAAAGTCAAATGCAGTTTGACTTTTACGAAAAAAAAACGAATGAAAAGAACGAAGGAATACTTACAAAGGGTCCCCGCAAGCTTTGATCCGATTTACCCTCAGGTTTGAATTGTTCACTCCAACTTAGAGGGCCAAAATCAGATCAAATGTGGTTTGGGAATGAAGTGGGGGTAGCTATTTATAGGAAAACTAGAACCGTTAGGATCGTTTATCAGGAAACGAGCATCGATCTAGGCCGTACATGTGTGCCCCATGTTTTCTAATACCATTGGAGCCCCTAGAATGAGCCCATGGTAAGTTAAAACCCGTTTGCAAGTGGAAAGATTGGCTGGAACAGCTGCAAACAGCTGGAAAAATGATATCTGCAGGTCTGATGCACCTACGCGGCCCGCGTAAGAGACAGGCTTAGCCTACGCGGCCCGCCTGGTCTTTGCAGATCAGCAACAACTTTCCATAATTGCAGTTTCAGTCCCTGATGGTGTTTTGAGCTCATTTTGACCCATTTAAGGCCCGTCAAGCCAACTTTAAGGCCCTAAAATGATGCCTAAACATTGAGGATATGAAACATGCTCAAAAACATGCCGGATGTCGGTTTGTTTGGTCGTATGATCGCGTTATTCGCTTAATTACGACGGAAGTCGTAACGAACGCAAAAACGAATTAAATTACGTGACGAATGGAATTTTCTTATGCCAAACACTAAAATAAAATATTTTAATGCTTACATAAATTTTTGGATGTCCGGATGTATTCAGAACGTAAGATATGCGCGAAAATGCAAACTTATGCACTTTTTGACACTTTTAGTCCCTATTGATCAAATAAGTTTATTTTAGCATACCGAACCCTTCAAAGCCTATTTCTAAGCTATGTAAAGGATATTTAGGGTATGTTTAACTTATGATCAAGCTCCGGAATGTTCGTTACTATACAAATCGGTATAGTTTCGTAGTTTAACACAAATAGTCCCTACGATCGAACAAACTTGATTTCAACACACCAAACCATCCAAAACTTATTTATAAGTTATGTGGAGGTTATTTAAGGTACGTTAAGCCTATTTCACTATTTTAGAGTGTTTGTTGCATTAAACTGGTTATATTTACGCATCGGTGCGCGTATAACCATCCAGAAAGCGATTTAAAGCTTGAAATCGGAATCGAATCGAATTGAAAAAATCACCAAACACAAATACACACATAAAAACACCAAAACACATATAATAACACCAAAGCACATTGTTTTATTAATAATCAACATTGTTTTACATTGTACATCGATTATAGAACACGTTTGTCACACCCGCCATCCAATACCGGTGGGTATTGAAGGAGGTCCTACTAAATTTGACTCAGGTCCTTGCAGGATCTATACACTGAACAAGGCAAGACTCTTACCAAACTGTTCCCTTAACCCCCGACCAGGTAGCCAACATACCTCCATATAGACCGTGGAGATATGAATGGTGAAAATCTTTTATTTTATATAGACAGTAAAATAATGCCAAGACACCACGGACAAACGATAAGGAAGAATCACCTTCAACATAAGAAACTAGTTATTAAAGTCATTAATACATAACCAAATAAAAAGTGCGAAAAGATTAAAAATAAAAAGTATTATACTAGACACTTGTCTTCACCAAGTGATGTAAGAGACTTAGGCAAACATGGCCTTTGATTGTCAAGAACTCTTACGATCAATCTTGGATCCCGAGACGACTCACACACTCTATGATGGATGATGGATGATGGATGATGGTGGTGGATGATGGTGTTGTGGTGGTGGTGGAGTGTGGGTGAAGTGTGAGAGAGGTGGTGTGCCAAGGGATGGTTTGCAAATGAGCCAAGCACCCCTATTTATAGCCTGAACAGCAGCTCGAGCACGGCCCCGTGTCCACCCTTCTTCTCTTTCTTCATTAATTCCAGTTTGTCTGCATTAGTTGACCACGCCCCCATGTCCGCTGGGCACGGCCCCGTGTGCAGAAGCGTATCTGTACTATCAAGATTTCCCCAGATTCTGTGAATCTTAGAGTTGACCACGGCCCCGTGTCCGCTGGGCACGCCCCCGTGGTGGGTGATAGAAGCTTCTACAACTTTGTCTTTTCTGCAGACACTTGGGCACGCCCCCGTGCTCATTGAGCACGGGGCGTGTTCGGCCTTCTGTTTTCTTGTTTTTGCTTGGGAAGATGTTGTCGGGGGGTCGGGCATGCCACGTTTATTCCTTTTCTTGTATTTATGTTAGATTTAGCTGCCGTTTTGCTTCTTTTGTTCATTTGAGCTCATTTAATCCTGAAAATACAAAAGGAAGACAAAAACATACTTTTTCCAACATTAGTACTAAAAAAAGGTTAGTTTTATGCCACATTTGATGTAATTTATATGTTGCATTTTGCACACATCAAATACCCCCACACTTGAATCTTTGCTTGTCCTCAAGCAAAACTCTTTATAATGTGGCTTTTCACTCCCAAATGGAATGGGTAGAAGAAAAGGTTTTTGGGCTTGTCATAGAGTGTCGGGATTTCCAAGATTCTTTATTAAGTTTTATTTTTATTTATTTACAATCCTATTCGTCATGATTTATTTAAAACATTACATAAGATAAATTACTTATTAGGGCATAACATGCCTTTTTAAAATTCCACTTATATAAAAGTTCACATACCTAACGGGGATCACTCAACACTCGGCCGAAAATGTTTTTTTAGGGAATCACTCGAGAGTGGCATGGAACTTATTCCTACCATAAGTTTTCCAAGCAATCAATCCTCCTCCTTTTTAACTATACACCTTTGTAAATATCAAAAGGACTTTTGGGGTGAAGGGTTAGGCTTGGGTTAAAGGTAGGTGGTTGGGTTAGTGGTTAGTAGAAAAGGGCGAAAGGCGTAAAAAACATCAGTTTTCATGAGACTTTTTTATTTTTCATAACTTTTTATTTTGATGAAGCGATTCTTCAAACAAATTTGTTTTTTGATAAACTTGTTTGTTTATTTTTGGCTTCATCATCATAAATATAATTTTTTTTAGGAAGTCATAAGAAAAACCGAGCTTGTTACTAAAACAAAGGGTTTAAAATGAAAAGGTTTTGGTGGGTAAAAGGGTGTTTGTTTTGGGTTAAGAAATGAAAAGGTTTAGGCTCAAAGGGGTTAACTAGGGGGATTTTGGGTAGGTGGTAAAAAAAATAATGGTGTAGAAATAAAAAGGGTTAGTCCTAATGCCTCCATCATTTACTTACTCGGGTTTAAGTTGGTAAGGACCGGGAATGTATTGTCGTGGCAAGTTCTAGAGTCGTGAGAACCAAGCGGCTATTCACACAAGAAACGAAAAATGAGCAATTAGTTTAAAGATATATATTTGTATGCTCAATAAAGGCTCAAAACTCACTTTTTGTGGGAATGGGTTTTTATGTGATCAAGTATATATAATCAAATTTTAACTAAATTTGTCATGCTGTTTCATAATTTTCTTATGTTGGTTCTTTTTATCACGACGCTATCGGTTGTAAATTTGTAAAAATATAACCTTTTTAGAACTTGAAATTCCCAAATTAAACCTAGACAAGTAAAAAAAAAATGAAAAAATTTGGGGTGATTAGCGGTTCCAATAGAGTTTTGTGTAAGGCTTGTAATTAGGACTTGCAAGATTCAAGGTTTTAGCATCCCCCCCCCCCCCACCCCACACTTAAATTACACATTGTCCTCAATGTGTCCCAAAAAATAAGTTTTTAGGTTAATTGAATGTGTAAAAAGGTGTGAAAAAACAAAAATTTATGTTACTGGGCGTCTGGACACGGCCCCGTGCTCGTTGAGCATGACCCCGTGTTCAGAGTGCCAGTAACCAAGACTTACAGAAGGTGGACATGGGGGTGTGTCGGCTGGACACGACCCCATGTCTGGGTAAAATCTGCAGGGATAAACAAACAGCAGGTCTGGGGGTAGTGGGCACGGGGGCGTGTCGGCTGGACACGACCCCGTGTAGACAGTCTGCAAGGGTGAAAAAACAGGTTTCTGGCTTCGGTTTTCCTGTCCCGGCTTTAGTAGCACTAATGTTTAGTACACTAAGCCTCGTATGTACCTGTTTTATCAATAAACACTACACCAAACCATAACAAGCATCCTAAATTACCATAGTTCAAAACATCCACATCACAAAGTTAAAAAGAAAAAAATGCAGAAAATAAAAAGAGTTAAAGGAAATAAATTGTTCAACACACGGCACGCAGGCCGGAAATTGTTCATAAGAAAAGAGGGTTAACATGTGGGATCACCAACCAGCTGCTCCTAACTCCGCTCCTCCCGCCTAGTCCATGTCCTCGTCTTCATCATCACCTCCTCCTTCGTGCCCCGCCATGTACTCCCGGATGTTCCCAGTGTCATCCTGAATGTCGGAGATGTTTCTCTCAATTTCTCCGACCCGGGTGTAGTTGTTGCTTGCCATGTTATAGGTGTTCCTGGTGCACATGAGGTTTTCCTGTAACAAATCATGTAAAGTTTGAAAATTAGGAAAAGCGCCTCCTTGTGAAGAGGATTGGCCCGGATCACCGTGGGGCTGGTACTGGTATTGGGGAGGTTGTTGGAACTGTGGAGCGTGAAGGACGAGTGCCTCTTGCGGGTTCCATGAATGCCCCTGGACTCTTTGGAAGCTAACCGTCCCGTCTTCGGCTTCATAAATCAAATTCATAGAGCGGCAGATGTGTATGTCCACTCTTCCCGACCATGGGCTCTTTTGGAAAGATCTGGGCATGTTCACAAAATGCTTGAAGAGACGGTATATCCATCCCCCGAAGAAGATAGGGGTTGGTGGAGTAGCAAGCTGGTTCCAATGCATGTTTCGGAGCAGGAGGTACGGAACATCAAGGTTTCTGCGGTTGTGAATGCAATGAAGGACCACCAGATCTCTCAACCCTACAACGCCATTGCTATCGTGCCTTTGGCTAAGAGAGTAAGTGAGGACCCTATGGATGTAGCGGTAAAGAGGGTCCCTCAACTTAGTGCTCTTAGTGCTACTTGGGTTGTAGATTCCATCTCCTATTTGAGCCCAAGCGGCTTGGCGTTCGTTTTCTAATAGTTCACGTAACCCTCCGGTGTTCTCTTCATTACCCGCATCTTCCTCCGCATACAACCCAACTATCGACCCAAACTGTGCCATCGAGATATAGTACGTAGTCCCTCCACATCTGAATTCTACCCCATCATTATCAAATGGGTCGGCTCTTGAATTGAACACGAATGTGCTATAGAATTCCAGATTATACTCGTGGACTGAGCGAAGTCGAGTGGTTAGGGCGGCTCTTAGTGGGCCGGTGACTAGGTTGTTAAACCGGTCAAGCTGGTTCACCATTGCTAAAAGATCCATGCACACTTTTCGTGGGTATTCCTCCGGTCTGGTTCGAAGCACATCGTAACTTGCTTTAGCATCTAACTCATTTACATTGAATCGTGTGAATTTCTTCGACATCTTGATGTTGTTAGAAGTAGAGGAGACGTCGAAATCTTGCAGAAAAATTGCCTGAACCAGAGAGTTTTCGGGGAAACGGGGCGTGTGGAAATGAAGAAACTGTTTGGAAAAGGGGTTTTATCCCAACAGTTGCGCGGACACGGCCCCGTGCCGGGCGATTTTTTATTTTTTTTGTGCTCGTGTGAGTGCCCTTGTTTCCCAAAAACTCGGTTAGAAGACTTACCGATTTAGAAGTCAACCCGTTTGTTTGTAACTTACCAGGTATGATGTTGATGCTTTTATTCTTCGACCGTTTGAAGCGAGATTTCTTCCTCCTCATCCTCAATGAATCCTTGATAGAGCTTCAGCCGTTGGCCATTGACTTTGAATGGAATGCCATTCCGAGATTTAATTTCTACTGCACCGTGTGGGAAAATATTGGTGATGGAAACAGGTCCTGACCACCTAGACTTTAATTTACCAGGAAACAATCGAAGTCGTGAATTAAACAATAGAACTTGATCTCCTACTCGAAATTCATTTGGTTTTATGTGTTTGTCGTGCAAATTTTTCATTTTTCTTTATAAATTTCAGAGTTTGAGTATGCATAATTTCTTAATTCGTCTAATTCATTTAACTGACAAAATCGATTTTCACCGGCAAATTCTAAATCAAGGTTTACATTTTTAATTGCCCAGTAGGCCTTGTGAGCTATTTCTACTGGCAAATGACAACTTTTTTCCATAGACGAGCTTATATGGGGTTGTACCTATTGTTGTTTTATAAGCAGTTCGAAAAGCCCATAAAGCATCATCTAATTTATCGGCCCATTCCTTTTTATTTAACCCTACGGTTTTTTCAAGTATTCTTTTTAAACCTCTATTAGTCACTTCGGCTTGTCCGTTTGTTTGAGGGTGATATGCTGTTGAGACCTGGTGATAGACCCCATATCTTGTTAAAAAAATTTCAAGTTGATGATTACAAAAATGGGTACCTCTATCACTTATTAATGCTTTAGGTGTTCCAAAACGAGAGAATAATTTTTTCAGAAATCTTACGATGACTCTTCCATCATTTGTTGGAAGTGCCTCGGCCTCGGCCTATTTAAACAAGTAATCTACTGCCACAAGTATATATTTGTTTCCTTTTGACGGTGGGAAGGGTCCCATAAAGTCGAGTCCCCACACATCAAAGATTTCGCAAACAAGAATGCCATTTTGTGGCATTTCGTTTTTGGAAGAAATATTACCTGTTCTTTGGCAAGCGTCACATGTCTTGACAAGACTTTGGGCGTCTTTGTAAATAGTCGGCCAATAAAATCCTGAATCAAATACCTTGCGTGCGGTACTAGCGGCACCATGATGTCCTCCGTATGGACCTTCATGACAATGGCGGAAAATTCTTCTTGCTTCACTACCATGTACGCATCGTCGGATGAGTTGGTCGGCACACATTTTGAAAAGATAAGGATCTTCCCAAAAATAATGCTTTACATTAGCAAAGAATTTCCTTTTTTGATGATGTTGCCAACCTTTTGCGACTATACCGCTAGCTAGGTAGTTAGCATAGTCGGCGTACCATGGCTCTTCTCTGTATTCCACCATTTCTAGGGACTCCGTTGGAAATTTTTCGTTGATTTGCTCGTCCCTAGTTGCCTCCAAAGCTGGGTCTTCTAAGCGTGAAAGATGATCCGTTGCAGTGTTTTCTGCTCCTCTTTTGTATTTGATTTCAATATCAAATTCTTGGAGGAGTAGAATCCACCGAATCAAACGTGGTTTAGCATCTTGTTTCTTAAAGAGATATCGAATGGCTGCATGATCTGTATAGACTATTGTTTTAGAAAGAACAAGATAAGAAAGAAATTTATCAAAAGCAAATACCACAACTAGTAATTCTTTTTCAGTTGTTGTGTAATTTTCTTGTGCATCGTTAAGTGTTTTACTAGCATAATAAATTGGGTGAAAGTGCTTTTCTTTTCTTTGTCCCAAGACAGCTCGAACTGCAAAGTCACTTGCATCACACATGATTTCGAAAGGAAATTTCCAATCAGGCGCTATCATGATAGGTGCATTGACTAGCATTTCCTTTAGGGTTAGGAATGCTTGATTGCAATCCTTGTCAAAGATGAAAGGGGCATCTTTTTCAAGTAATTTTGTTAGAGGCCTTGAGATTTTAGAAAAGTCTTTGATAAACCGCCTATAAAATCCGGCATGCCCTAAGAAACTTCTGATAGCTCTAACGGATGATGGGGGTGGTAATCGAGAAATAGTGTCTATTTTGGCTCGATCAACCTCCATTCCTTCGCTTGAGATTTTGTGACCGAGTACTATTCCCTTCGTTACCATGAAATGGCATTTTTCCCAGTTAAGGGCGAGGTTAGTTTCCTCACATCGGGATAGCATTCGTTCAAGGTTATCGAGGCATTGGTCGTATGAATCCCCAAAGATAGAAAAGTCGTCCATGAAGACTTCCATTGTCTTTTCTATCATGTCATGGAGGATGGCTACCATGCAACATTGAAAGGTTGCGGGGGCATTACATAGACCGAATGGCATGCGTCGATAAGCAAAAGTTCCATAAGGACATGTGAAGGTTGTCTTTTCTTGGTCTTCGGGTGCTATCGGGATTTGAAAGTAACCTGAAAAACCATCCAAGAAACAATAAAATTTATGACCGGATAATCTTTCTAACATTTGATCAATGAAGGGCAAAGGAAAGTGATCTTTCCTTGTTGCTTCATTTAATCGTCTATAATCTATACATACTCTCCATCCTGTGACGGTTCTCGTTGGTATTAATTCATTCTTTTCGTTAGTTATTACCGTCATACCTCCATTCTTTGGAACTACTTGGACGGGACTTACCCAAGGACTATCGGAGATAGGATAAATAAGTCCGGCGTCAAGTAGTTTGATGACTTCGTTTTTAACCACTTCTTGTACATTTTCATTTACTCGACGTTGTGGTTGTATTACCGACTTGTAGTCATCGTTCATTAAAATTTTGTGTGTGCACATGGAACGACTTATTCCTTTAATATCTACAAGCTTCCAAGCGATCGCATTTTTGTGTTTTCTCAAAAGTTTAATTAATTTCTCTTTTTCTAAACTACCTAATTTAGACGAAATAATTACAGGTGATTTACCATCTTTGTCTAGAAAAGCATATTCCAAACCTTTCGGAAGTTCTTTGAGCTCAAGCGGTGGGTCTTTAGGAGACTCCTTATTTGGTTGCTCATTTTGATCAAGAACTTTGAAAGTTTGTTCTATGGCGACCTCTTCTTCAACAAAGTGGTCAATCTTTTCACTTGTATCGGGTGGTTCATCTTCATCTTCAATTAAGGGGGTCATTATTGTCGAAAGGATATTTCATTGAACGCTCAATATCAATGCTTCTTTTAAATGCCCCTAATTGAATTGATAGATTTTTGTTCTTCCGGTTTTTCAAAAGCTTCGTGGGTTTTTACAAAAGGTCGTCCCAACACTAGAGGAGCGTCATCGAGGATGACAAAGTCGGTTGGGATTACCATTTGATTTGTTTGAACCAAGACATCCTCAACTACACCGATTGATTTTATTACTTTCCGATTGGATAGAAAAATGGGTATTTGAAGTGGAGAAAAATCACTAATACTTAATTTTTCGAAAATGTAGTTGGGCATTATGTTAACGCAAAGATCTTTATCAATTGTGACATTACTAGTAAATGAATTTTGAAAAAAACATAGAACCGGTGTAATGTTGATTTCAAATGGGTCTTCTTTTATTAGCGAGGTTTGATCATTTGTTAACTTAATGCTTACCGTTTCGTCAATTTTAGTGTTAGTGTTTAACTCTTTTAAAAACTTAGCATGAGTGGGTACTAAACATTGATTTTCAAAGGAAGGTGACAAGAGATTAATTTCTTCAAAATTAGACTCTTCTTGAATTTTAACGTTGTCGGACTCACCTTTTTCGTTGTTTAAGTCATGTGTCGGTTTTTCACTTATTTGTTCTTCCATTTTTACACTTTCAACTATCTCTTTTTTATTTAATTCCCCTCTTGCGCGGGACTCCTCTTCCCTTGCGCGAGATTCCTTTATGTAACGCTCGATAGTTTTAAGGTGTTCTAATATCCTATCGGTCACGTCGGCGATATAGTAAGGATCAGGATTTTCAAAGCTTGAATCCGGATGTTCGATCCTTTGTTCCTCATAAGACCCATATGAAGTAGATGGTTCACACCATTGTTCTTCATTATAAGTATATGATGGATAAGGGTCGTAATTTTGTTCTTCATAATACTCATATGAGGTGGGTTGTTCACGCCATGGTTCCTCATAATAAGCATACGAAGGTGGTGGCTCATATCTTAGTTTCTCAAAGTATGAGTATGAAGGCTCATACCTTGGTTCATCAAAATATGAGTATGAGGGAGCAGGTTCATACCTTTGGTCTTCATAGGATGTGTATGAAGTTGATGGCTCGTACCTAGGCTCCTCATAGTAGGTGTATGAAGTGGATGGTTGAAATAAGTCACAATATTGTACCGAGTGAGTGTTACCGCAATTGGTGCAATAATATTTCCTATAATCATCCTCCTCATAGGTGTAGTTGTAGCCTCCTGAGTATTGATCCATAAGAATCACTCAACAGACCACAACAGAGTCTCGAGACCAGAAAACAAAAATAAAGACGGAAACAGAGGCTGGACACGGCCTCGTGTTCAGTGGACACTGCCCCGTGTTCAGGATCTGTATCTGGGCGTTTGAATTAAAGTTACTGGTTTCGTTGAGCACGGGGCGTGTTCAGTGGACACGGCCCCGTGTTCAGGCTCTGTATCTGGGTGTTTTATGAAAAATATGCAGCACGGCCCGTGTTCAAGCTATTGTAAATGCAAAACTAAACTAAAATGAAGAAAAATGTGCGCACGTTTTGAAAAACTGATTAGGCCGTCGATTTTAAGCTTTCTTAAAATCCTTGTGTCCCCGGCAACGGCGCCAAAAACTTGATGTGCGTTAGGTGTGATGGGTTTTTAATGTATATTTTAAGCCCTTTTACACTTTTTAGTCAAGTTTTAAATTTATAAAACACGATATTTACTAACACTAAAAACACATATGGGCAAGTGCACCCATCGTGAGCGTAGTATAGTGATGGTAAGATACCGAGGTCGTCCAAGGACACAAGAGCTTTTAGTACCGGTTTATCCTCAACGTCTAATCAAATCAAAAGTTAGAAAAAGGTTTTTAAACAAGAAAAATAAAACTAACTAAAATCCTGAAAAATAAAATAAAAATAAAAACAGATAGACAAGATGAATCACTTGGATCCGACTCGTGTGTAGTGTAACCTTTGATTATTTCCGCACTTTTGCACTTTTTAAGAGATTATCTTAGTTATTGTAGTAGGCCCCTCTTTTAAAGGTGACGTTACCCTCAACCCAGTAGTTTGAGTCAGCAAGGATACAATCCTAAAGGGTCGGATTATTGAAAGATAATTAATTAAGTTATTAATGCATAATGTGGTAGGCCCCTCTTTTGAAGGTGACGTTACCCTCGGCTAAGTAGTCTGAGTCAGCAGGGATACAGTCCTAAGTAGCCGGGTTAAAGTTTTAATAGTAGCTTACATATAAGGGGATCAAAGAGTTTGGACCCCGCCATCCAATACCGGTGGGTATTGAAGGAGGTCCTACTAAATTTGACCCAGGTCCTTGCAGGATCTATAGACTGAACAAGGCAAGACTCTTACCAAACCGTTCCCTTAACCCCCGACTAGGTAGCCAACATACCTCCATATAGACCGTGGAGATATGAATGGTGAAAATCTTTTATTTTATATAGATAGTAAAATAATGCCAAGACACCACGGACAAACGATAAGGAAGAATCTCCTTCAACATAAGAAACTAGTTATTAAAGTCATTAATACATAACCAAATAAAAAGTACGAAAAGATTAAAAATAAAAAGTATTACACTAGACACTTGTCTTCACCAAGTGATGTAAGAGACTTAGGCAAACATGGCCTTTGATTGTCAAGAACTCTTATGATCAATCTTGGATCCCGAGACGACTCACACACTCTATGATGGATGATGGATGATGGTGGTGGATGATGGTGTTGTGGTGGTGGTGGTGGAGTGTGGGTGAAGTGTGAGAGAGGTGGTGTGCCAAGGGATGGTTTGCAAATGAGCCAAACACCCCTATTTATAGCCTGAACAGCAGCTCGGGCACGGCCCCGTGTCCACCCTTCTTCTCTTTCTTCATTAATTGCAGTTTGTTTGCATTAGTTGACCACGCCCCCATGTCCGCTGGGCACGGCCCCGTGTGCAGAAGCGTATCTGTACTATCAAGATTTCCCCAGATTCTGTGAATCTTAGAGTTGACCACGGCCCCGTGTCCGCTGGGCACGCCCCTGTGGTGGGTGATAGAAGCTTCTACAACTTTGTCTTTTCTGCAGACACTTGGGCACGCCCCCGTGCTCATTGAGAACGGGGCGTGTTCAGCCTTCTGTTTTCTTGTTTTTGCTTGGGAAGATGCTGTCGGGGGGTCGGGCTTGCCACGTTTATTCCTTTTCTTGTATTTATGTTAGATTTAGCTGCCTTTTTGCTTCTTTTGTTCATTTGAGCTCATTTAATCCTGAAAATACAAAAGGAAGACAAAAACATACTTTTTCCAACATTAGTACTAAAAAAGGGATACTTTTATGCCACATTTGATGTAATTTATATGTTGCATTTTGCACACATCAATTATGATTGTAATATCCAGTATCATGCAGGAAATGCTAATGTAGTAGCCGATGCTTTAAGTCGAAAATATCATGAAAAGCCAAAAATAGTACGTTCTCTTAAATTAAATCTACAAGTAGATTTAAATGAACAGATTAGAAAAGCACAAGAATCAGTAATCAAAGATGATACTGAAAAATTGAAAGGAATAATTAAGGAGTTAGAACAAGGAACCGATGGAATTTGAAGATTCCATAAGAAAAGAATGTGGATACCCAAACTAGGAAACCTACGCCACCGTATATTAGAAGAAGCCCATAAGTCTAAGTATACGATGCATCCTGGAAGTGATAAGATGTATCAAGACTTAAGAAAGAATTTCTGGTGGATAGGAATGAAAAAGGATATAGCAGCTTATGTTGCCAAATGTCTAACCTGTTCACAGGTTAAAGCTGAACATCAGAAACCCTCATGGTTACTACAGCAATTAGAAATGCCGGTTTGTGTAACGCCCGTCTTATAAATCAAGATTTTAATAATAAAACACACATTTTAATGTTAAAATGTGACTTTATTTAAAAACTTGTTATACCAACATTCCCAAATGTTTACAACATTTCAAAAACAAATTTATAAGTGTTTACATAATTCACTTATAACAACACAAATCAAGATTTGACGCGGAAGCTTCATTTAACGTGTGTTCAGTTCTTGCTCGTCGCTTGATCCGGGACTCTCGACATTCACCTATGATCAAAACCAACTTAGAAGTCAGTTTTGATAGTTAAATAACAAGTACAACAAGGTAATTGGGTCAAATAATCGAAATAAACAAAAAAATCAAAAATTTCAATATTTCACCTCGTCGCCGGGCGCGACGGCAAAAGCCTTTGGCCGTGGCGCGACACCACGGACTTAATTTGACAGAATGTGTGATGCTGGTGCTGCATATTCCCAGCTAAGCTTGATTTTACGAAAACGAGCATAACTCTTTCGTTATTGATCCGATTTACACGATTCTTTATCCTACGTGATCGTAATTTAATTCTCCATCACATGGAGTTAAAATCCGACATCCGGATTAACAAAATTTTAGACTTTTAAGCTTTCGGCTTAAAATAAAATCACTAAATTTTTTACCCGTTCATGTATTTATTAAACAAACCAGTTTGTTTGACCCCTATTTCTCATGAACCTATTAAATTCATTATTGTCTAACATATTAGATTCCAATCACGGGTTTATATACCTTCTTAAACCCATTTTCGCTTATATGCTTATTTTGACCCGTTAAGGGTATTTAACCATATTTTAAGCACGGATTGCTTTCATTCGTTTCTAGATTCATATTTCCACATTTCTTATCAAATGATCTTCCACCACAACTATATGTGTGGTGGATTTAATGTGGTGATCTATATAATCCGAGTCTTACTCCTCGGATTGTTATTTTACGGCAAAGGCTCATATAGAGTCATTTGACCAAAGATTTACATCTTTCGCTTCTTATACTTATTCTAAGTATTCATTTTATCATAAAACTCGTTTCCAAACAACCTTTAAAGGTCGTTAGCTCAATTTAGCTTGCAAGGGCGTTTTGGTCCCTTTTAGCCTTTCATTTACGATGAAGTCTTTTGAAAGCATGTTTGACCCATAATCCTTCGTTCTAGTTATGATCTTGTTTGAAAAGTCATTGTGCTTTCCAAAACACGACGACCATCATTTAAAACATTCGGTTTACTCATTAAAGTAACCCATTGTCTATCTTAGACTTCGTTTAACACCCGTTGAACCATACGTTCTAATTGAGTGTTTATTCTATTACACATACCTGGCTCGGATCAATATATTGACCCGTTTAATATCTTGCCTTAATTTCCGCTAAGTCATGGCGATGCTAATATCCATTCGATATTTACTCCTGAAATCATATAACTCGACGGTAGTCATTAGTCAATATTATCAAAAGGTGGTATCTTGACCTTTTGACCCGTTTGGTCTAGGTGACCGATTGTATTGGTGAGATGACATTTATTACCATCTCGTCTATATGACTCACTCTGGTTTACACCGTGCGGTCATTTTACTTATAATTCATTTCTTAACACTGTTGGCCTATTATGGCTTACATCATAAGTGTCTTTCAAAAACTAACGGTTACGGTCAACGTATGACCAAAATTACCGTTTTACCCTTATCGTTTGTTTTGGTTTACCATATAAGGTATCCATCAAGAATTCTATATTTATTAGTCATTGCTTGACTAAGTAACCATATTAGTCCTTTTTAACCATTAAACATGGTTTATTATCATCTTCGGTTATCTTGTTCCGTACGACTACACGTCGGAACATTATATCACGATTGTTAACTTATCTTATTTGTAGTTAATACGATGAGAGAATATTCTATAATTCAAGAGTAGTGTAAGATATACTTACCTTGCACCCGGATCATGCTTTTTCTTCATTCTTGATTCGTTTGACCCGTTTTCTTCCCAAGCTTTCACCTAGCTCGTCAAGCGTCAAAATATCATCATAATTCGCGAGATGGTTAGATTAGTCATAATCATTTATGACTATTCCATCCTACGGGTTTTATGTCGAATTTATCATTTGATCATATCTTTGGTCATTTTGACTTTTTAAAAGTCAAAGTGCCTATTGACGAAAGTAGGTACACAATGTAATTCAACTACTCGTTTTATTACTTGGTCAATTACCCGGTAGCATCATTCTTAGGCTACCGTTTATCCGCTTTATTAACCAAGTTTTTATAACCATGATCCATCGAATTAACACAACATTAATCTTTCTTAACACATGATGATATCAAACATCATTTTTAACATGAATTTATCATCATTTCCATCCTTTTTATACTAAACCCAATTCATGGTAATTATGATTCACGTACTCAAACACCTAATTTGTTCAAGTACCTTGTCTTTACTAACTAACATGATGATTCTAATCGCAAGTTTAATACTAACATCATCATATCATAAAAACCCATTTCAATCATGTATGAACAAATACCTAATCAAGTAATTTGTTCAAGTACCTTGTTTCTACTATCAACTATGATGATTTTAAACACAAACTTATCATCATCTTCACTACATAATCAATACCCACTTGTCTAAGTGTGGTAAATCCTCGAATTATTCAAATCATAGCAATTTTACTTCAAATTTATACTTAGGGTTTGTTCCTAAGCAATCACACTTCATTAATTCGGCCATAGCCTCTACGATTCATGCATAGATCGCATCATGCAAAGTTAACTAATTTTCACAACTTCATGAATGTTAGAAATTCGACATACCTTACAATCCCCTTGACTTGGTGATCGTTTCTATGTATTCAATTCAGAATTTGGCCTTCGATTGATCTTCCAATTTGAAGGTTTTGTTGAGTTTAGGGTTAGCTCCCATGGAGCTTGTCTCCTGGTCGTTCATACGCACACACATGTGTGTGTGTGTTTTATTTATTTTTATTTTTTTTGTTAATAAGCTTTTCCCAAATATCTAACTTGGTCCCTCATGTTTGGTTAATTATTAAGTAGGTTACAACCTACTTATCTTAAACCCATATTTCCTCTTAATAACTAGGTTAAACATTCCTAGTTAACTTAGTGGGTTTGGGGAAGTTTATAGCTAGGTTTATTTTAAGTCCCGTTAACTCGGGCCTTTTTATCCACTTTAATTTCCTCAAAAGGATTTGTTCACTTTTTATCTAATATTAGGTTTATTTATTTAAATCCTAATATTTACCGGGTAAATTTTACCGCTAACGGTACTTTACCCGTCTTTTATTGTTAACGTGGTTTGATTGTCAAACCCATTTTCGGGGTGTTACAAGTCTACCCCCCTTAAAGAGGTTTCGTCCCCGAAACCTTTCTCACGAACTTTATTAGTTTAAATCATCCGAACCTTAGTTTCGGTGATCACATGAGCATTGCTCGCACATAATACTCTTACCAGGGAAGTATGGTAATGTGCTTTCGGTTTCAAAGTCTATACGCCTTTTATGTGTATGGCCTCGTAGGCCGATACTTTCATTTTGTATTTCTTATTCTGGTCACTTATTTGACCGAGCTGTCATCTGATCACTCGGTTATATTTATTTTCAACATGCTTACTTCAAGCTAATCTTATATCGACAAGTGCTTTGTATAAGTCGTAACACTAATCTGACTTTGAAAGGTTTTACCGGCTAGACTGATTAGTCGCCGTCACTTTATGCCCCGTCATGCGGGTATATCTTATTGCCAACCCGGCCTTTTGCATGTTTTTCTGATTTCATATCTCATAACTCACGTTACGACGTGAGTATATTCTATATCACTTTTTGTGACCGTGATTC
The DNA here is from genome assembly GCA_030545235.1 of Helianthus tuberosus. NCBI lineage: Eukaryota > Viridiplantae > Streptophyta > Magnoliopsida > Asterales > Asteraceae > Helianthus > Helianthus tuberosus. The sequence goes on from CM060351.1 coordinate 174,395,097, forward strand.
CATCACGTCTTGTTTAAGTTTACGTCGACTTTTCATCGTTGAAAATCCTTCTTTCAAACGTTGATGTGCGTGGGTGTGTTATATATATTTAAGTATATTTTAAGCCCTTTTTACACGTTAGTCAAGTTTTAAATTTATAAAACACGATATTTTACTAACACCAAACACACATATGGGCAAGTGCACCCATCGTGAGCGTAATATAGTTTTGGCAAGATACCGAGGTCGTCCAAGGACACAAGAGCATTTAGTACCGGTTTATCCTCAACGTCTAATCAAATCAAAAGTTTAGAAAAAGGTTTTAAACTAAGAAAAATAAAAACTAACTAAAATGCTGAAAAATAAAATAAAAGTAAAACAGATAGACAAGATGAATCACTTGGCTCCGACTCGTGTTTAGTGTAACCTTTGATTATTTCCGCACTTTTGCACTTTGTCAAGAGATTATCTTAGTTATTGTAGTAGGCCCCTCTTTTGAAGGTGACGGCCCCGTGTTCAGTCGCCAGTAACAAAAAGTTGTAAAAAGAAACAGAAGCCTGGACACGGGGGCGTGTTGGGTGAACACGGCCCGTGTCCAGTTTACCTGAACTGGGCATTTTCTGCAGAACCTCGGGCACGGGGCGTGTTGGGGTGAGCACGGCCCCGTGCTGAACTTGCTGTAATGAAGAACAATTGTTGGGAGGCTCTGTTTTTGTGCATGGGGTGCTGGTGCAAGTTTCCCTTGGTATCCTTCACCATCCCGAGTGTGTTTTATTCCTGAAAATTAAAACTAAACTAGAAAACATAAAAGTTAAACTAATCTAAAACTAAGGATAGTTCCGCGGAATGCCTCCGTGGTGCGCCACGTTTATAAGGGTCCTTGGCTGGACCTACCTTATCGGGTGGTTCTGGCTCATCTTCAATTAGGGGGTCGTCATTGCCGATTGGATATTTCATTGAACGCTCAAGATTGACACTTTTTTTCAATGCCCCTAATTGAATAGATAGATTGTTGTACTTTCGATTTTTCAAAGCTTTGTGGGTCTTTACAAAAGGTCGTCCCAACACTAGAGGAGTGTCATCGAGGATGACAAAGTCGGTTGGGATTACCATTTGATTTGTTTGAACCAAGACATCCTCAACTACACCGATTGATTTTATTACTTTCCGATTGGATAGAAAAATGGGTATTTGAAGTGGAGAAAAATCACTAATACTTAATTTTTCGAAAATGTAGTTGGGCATTATGTTAACGCAAAGATCTTTATCGATTGTGACATTACTAATAAGCGAATTTTGAAAAAAACATGGAACCGGTGTAATGTTGATTTCAAATGGGTCTTCTTTTATTAGCGAGGTTTGATCATTAGTTAACTTAACGCTTACCATTTCGTCAATTTTAGTGTTAGTGTTTAATTCTTTTAAAAACTTAGCATGAGTTGGAACTAAAGTATGGTTTTCAAAAGAAGGTGACAAGAGATTAATTTCTTCAAAATTAGACTCTTCTTGAATTTTAACGTTAACGGACTCACCTTTTTCGTTGTTTAACTCATGTGTCGGTTTTTCACTTGTTTGTTCTTCCATTTTTACACTTTCAGTTATCTCTTCTTTAATTAATTCTTCTCTCGCGCGGGACTCCTCTTCCCTTGCGCGAGATTCTTTTATATAGCGCTCGATAACTTTAAGGTGCTCTAATATCCTATCGGTCACTTCGGTTATAGAAAAAGGATCGGGATTTTCAAAGCTTGAATCCGGTTGTTCGATCCTTTGTTCCTCATAATACCCATATGAAGTAGATGGTTCACATCATTGTTCTTCATTGTAAGTATATGATGGATAAGGGTCGTAATTTTGTTCTTCATAATACTCATATGAGGTGGGTTGTTCACGCCATGGTTCCTCATAATAAGTATACGAATGTGGTGGCTCATATCTTGGATCCTCAAAGTATGAGTAAGAAGGCTCATACCTTGGTTCATCAAAATATGAGTATGAGGGAGAAGGCTCATACCTTTGGTCTTCATAGGATGTGTATGAAGTCGATGGCTCGTACCTGGGCTCCTCATAGTAGGTGTATGAAGTGGACGGTTGATATAAGTTACAATATTGAACCGAGTGCGGGCACCACAATTAGTGCAATAGTTACTCCTATAATCTTCCTCCTCATAGGTGTAGTTGTAATCTCCTGAGTATTTATCCATAAGAATCACTCAGCAGACCACAACAATGTCTCGAGACCAGAAAACAAAAATAAAAACGGAAACAGAGGCTGGACACGGCCCCGTGTTCAGTGGACACGGCCCCATGTACAGAATCTGTATCTGGGCGTTTTAATTAAAGTTACTGATTTCGTTGAGCACGGGGGCGTGTTCAGTGAGCACGTCCCCGTGTTCAAGCTCTGTATCTGGGTGTTTTGTGAAAAATATGCAGCACGGCCCCGTGTTCAGCGAGCACGGCCCGTGTTCAGGTTACTATAAATGCAAAACTAAACTAAAATGCAGAAAAATGTGCGCGCGTTTTAAAAAGGTTTTTGAAAAACTGATTAGGCCGTCGATTTTAAGCTTTCTTAAAATCCTTGTGTCCCCGGCAACGGCGCCAAAAACTTGATGTGCGTGGGTGTGTTATATATATTTAAGTATATTTTAAGCCCTTTTTACACGTTAGTCAAGTTTTAAATTTATAAAACACGATATTTTACTAACACCAAACACACATATGGGCAAGTGCACCCATCGTGAGCGTAGTATAGTGTTGGCAAGATACCGAGGTTGTCCAAGGACACAAGAGCTTTTAGTACCGGTTTATCCTCAACGTCTAATCAAATCAAAAGTTTAAAAAAAGGTTTTAAACTAAGAAAAATAAAAACTAACTAAAATGCTGAAAAATAAAATAAAAGTAAAACAGATAGACAAGATGAATCACTTGGCTCCGACTCGTGTTTAGTGTAACCTTTGATTATTTCCGCACTTTTGCACTTTGTTAAGAGATTATCTTAGTTATTGTAGTAGGCCCCTCTTTTGAAGGTGACGTTACCCTCAACCCAGTAGTTTGAGTCAGCAAGGATACAATCCTAAAGGGTCGGATTATTGAAAGATAATTAATTAAGTTATTAATGCATAATGTGGTAGGCCCCTCTTTTGAAGGCGACGTTACCCTCGGCTAAGTTGTCTGAGTCAGCAGGGATACAGTCCTAAGTAGCCAGGTTAAAGTTTTAATAGTAGCTTAACTTATGAGGGGATCAAAGAGTTTGGACCCCCGCCATCCAATACCGGTGGGTATTGAAGGAGGTCCTACTAAATTTGACCCAGGTCCTTTGCAGGATCTATACACTGAACAATGGCAAGACTCTTACCAAACCGTTCCCTTAACCCCCGACCAGGTAGCCAACATACCTCCATATAGACCGTGGAGATATGAATGGTGAAAATCTTTTATTTTATATAGACAGTAAAATAATGCCAAGACACCACGGACAAACGATAAGAAAGAATCACCTTCAACATAAGAAACTAGTTATTAAAGTCATTAATACATAACCAATTAAAAAGGGCGAAAAGATTAAAAATAAAAAGTATTACACTAGACACTTTGTCTTCACCAAGTGATGTAAGAGACTTAGGCAAACATGGCCTTGATTGTCAAGAACTCTTACGATCAATCTTGGATCCCGAGACGACTCACACACTCTATGATGGACAATGGATGATGGTGTTGTGATGGTGGTGGGTGGTGAGTGAAGTGTGAGAGAGGTGGTGTGCCAAGGGATGGTTTGCAAATGAGCCAAGCACCCCTATTTATAGCCTGAACAGAAGCTCGGGCACGGCCCCGTGTCCATCCTCTTCTCTGTCTTCATTAATTGCAGTTTGTCTGCATTAGTTGACCACGCCCCCGTGTCCGCTGGGCACGGCCCCGTGTGCAGAAGCATATCTGTACTATCAAGATTTGCCTGGATTCTGCGAATCTTATAGTTGACCACGGCCCCGTGTCCGCTGAGCACGGCCCCGTGGTGGGTGATGGAAGCTTCTACAACTTTGTCTTTTATGCTGGGACTTGGGCACGCCCCCGTGTTCACTGAGCACGGGGCGTGTTCAGCCTTCTGTTCTCTTGTTTTGCTTGGGAAGATGCTGTCGGGGAGGTCGGGCATGCCACGTTTGTTCCTTTTCTTGTATTTATGTTAGATTTAGCTGCCTTTTTGCTTCTTTTGTTAATTTGAGCTCATTTAATCCTGAAAATACAAAAGGAAGACAAAAGCACACTTTTTCCAACATTAGTACTAAAAAATGGTTAGTTTTATGTCACAATTTATGTAATTTATATGTTGCATTTTGCACACATCAAACGTATCGTTGTACACCTATCGATGTTAAAACCTATATCCTTTAATATTAACCATTTCCGGTTTCGTCTCATAATATTCATATTTGTTAAAACGTTATTTCTCACTAAAACTGTATTTGAGTTTCACGTTTTCTTTTTAACTCTTGTCAATTCCAAGGAATTTACGTCCAAGGATTTATCCCCTTCCGTTGTCAGTTCGGACAAATTTTCCGACTTTATGACTTCTCACGTCATTCATACGTCGGTTCATCTTATGCTCACCGTTATCCAGTTTACATATATTTGTATTTGATTATGTCCCATTACCGGGCTCATTGTTCTTTTGCTTTTAACGCTACAGTTATCCTACTTGCGCTTACTCATGTCATCCGGCATTATATTATATTCAACCCGTTTGACTTATTCATGTGAAATTTTATCATTTATGGATGTCAAACTTCATTCTTTGTTCGACCCGTTCAACTTTAAAATAGTTGAACATAATTTATCAAAATTTCTATTTACGCCATCTTGTCGTCTTTTAGTCATGACTCAAAACCCGAGTCTTTTGACTTTCCATCCAAGTTCCCGTTTCTCGGTCTACACATGTGTTTAACTCCTTACTCATCAACCGGGTGTTTTACCGAAGTCATTATTATTGCAACCCTCCCGGTATGCATTAAGACTTCGTTTTACTTTTATATTCCAATTTTGTCCTCAAGTTTGACGTTTTACAAAAACGGCCCGTTAAGAGACATCTTTGCATTCTCCGAATTCGAGTGTAAGTACACCCCCTCCCAATGCATATCTTAATCATTTTACATGTTTGCATTCTCCGGATTCGAGTGTAAGTACACCCCCTCCCAATGCATATCTAAATCATTTTACATGTTTGCAATCTCTGGGTTCGAGTGTAAGTACACCCCCTCCCAATGCATATCTTAATCATTTTACATGTTTGCATTCTCCGGGTTCGAGTGTAAGTACACTCCCTCCCAATGCATATCTTAATCATTTTACATTAATCTTTGTCCCTTCACTCGGGCTCATTATCCTAATGTAATACGCTTCCGTCACCCGGCTATGCGTTTACATTATTATCCAATATTTTTCTCATTTGATTCATTTGGGTACTTTTAATTTGTCCCATTTACCCTGTCCTTACTACTTCGGATGTAAGTATGTCCATCATAAAAAGTTCATGGTACCACGTTCTCACCACTTACTTGGCCAGAGTAAGCGATCAACGCCTGGTATACATGACCTTTTTATAATTTCCACATTACACCCCATGTAAGTAATGCCTCTATTTGTTTCTCTTGGAAACAATATCCCGGATAGGTTTTCTATTCAGGTTTTTCCATGTTTTCAACCTACATATGCAACTTTCAATCTCTACGTATTTGTTGCATATTACTATCTGTGTAATTAAATTTAAAATGTGCACCTGGTAATGCTTGCCCTAACGGACTTCTCTTGTCATTAGCCTTGTTCGCGATCGCCACGCGACTTAGGTCCTTGGTGAGCATGTTCTACTTGTCGTACTTTGGACCGTTCCTCCGTCAAATCCGCAATTTGTTAGACTCCCGCTATCTTTAGATGCGAGTGTCCTTCAACTAAAACATTTACAAGAGTTAATAATATCAACTTCAATAATTGCTCGTATTATAATACAAGGCTTTTTATACTATACGCGTCAACACGCGTAATTTCGTCAACTATATCAATCATTTTAATTGGGGTAACATGTATTACACGATAACCATATGTGTTGTTTACAACACTTTAGCATGCTAAATCATTAACATACATGTATTTACCGGATTTGCGATCAAGCCTCGAACCGAACACTTTATTCTTTTAACCTTGGGCTCTGATTACCAACTTGTAACGCCCGTCTTATAAATCAAGATTTTAATAATAAAACACACATTTTAATGCTAAAATGTGACTTTATTTAAAAACTTGTTATACCAACATTCCCAAATGTTTACAACATTTCAAAAACAAATTTATAGGTGTTTACATAATTCACTTATAACAACACAAATCAAGATTTGACGCGAAAGCTTCATTTAACGTGTGTTCGGTTCTTGCTCGTCGCTTGATCTTCATCCGGGACTCTCGACATTCACCTATGATCAAAACCAACTTAGAAGTCAGTTTTGATAGTTAAATAACAAGTACAACAAGGTAATTGGGTCAAATAATCGAAATAAACAAAAAAATCAAAAATTTCAATATTTCACCCCGTCGCCGCGCGCGAAGGCAAAAGCCTTTGGCCGTGGCGCGACGCCACGGACTTAATTTGACAGAATGTGTGATGTTGGTGCTGCATATTCCCAGCCAAGCTTGATTTTACGAAAACGAGAATAACTCTTTCGTTATTGATCCGATTTACACGATTCTTTTTCCTACGTGATCGTAATTTAATTCTCCATCACATGGAGTTAAAATCCGACATCCGGATTAACAAAATTTTAGACTTTTAAGCTTTCGGCTTAAAATAAAATCACTAAATTTTTTACCCGTTCATGTATTTATTAAACAAACCAGTTTGTTTGACCCCTATTTCTCATGAACCTATTAAATTCATTATTGTCTAACATATTAGGTTCCAATCACGGGTTTATATACCTTCTTAAACCCATTTTCGCTTATATGCTTATTTTGACCCGTTAAGGGTATTTAAGCATATTTTAAGCACGAATTGCTTTCATTCGTTTCTAGATTCATATTTCCACATTTCTTATCAAATGATCTTCCACCACAACTATATTTGTGGTGGATTTAATGTGGTGATCTATATAATCCGAGTCTTACTCCTCGGATTGTTATTTTACGGTAAAGGCTCATATAGAGTCATTTGACCAAAGATTTACATCTTTCGCTTCTTATACTTATTCTAAGTATTCATTTTATCATAAAACTCGTTTCCAAACAACCTTTAAAGGTCGTTAGCTCAATTTAGCTTGCAAGGGCGTTTTGGTCCCTTTTAGCCTTTCATTTACGATGAAGTCTTTTGAAAGCATGTTTGACCCATAATCCTTCGTTCTAGTTATGATCTTGTTTGAAAAGTCATTGTGCTTTCCAAAACACGACGACCATCATTTAAAACATTCGGTTTACTCATTAAAGTAACCCATTGTCTATCTTAGACTTCGTTTAACACCCGTTAAACCATACGTTCTAATTGAGTGTTTATTCTATTACACATACCTGGCTCGGATCAATATATTGACCCGTTTAATATCTTGCTTTAATTTCCGCTAAGTCATGGCGATGCTAATATCCATTCGATATTTACTCCTGAAATCATATAACTCGACGGTAGTCATTAGTCGATATTATCAAAAGGTGGTATCTTGACCTTTTGACCCGTTTGGTCTAGGTGACCGATTGTATTGGTGAGATGACATTTATTACCATCTCGTCTATATGACTCGCTCCGATTTACACCGTGCGGTCATTTTACTTATAATTCATTTCTTAACACTTTTGGCCTATTATGGCTTACATCATAAGTGTCTTTCAAAAACTAACGGTTACGGTCAACGTATGACCAAAATTACCGTTTTACCCTTATCGTTTGTTTTGGTTTACCATATAAGGTATCCATCAAGAATTCTATATTTATTAGTCATTGCTTGACTAAGTAACCATATTAGTCCTTTTTAACCATTAAACATGGTTTATTATCATCTTCGGTTATCTTGTTCCATACGACTACACGTCGGAACATTATATCACGATTGTTAACTTATCTTATTTGTAGTTAATACGATGAGAGAATATTCTATAATTCAAGAGTAGTGTAAGATATACTTACCTTGCACCCGGATCATGCTTTTTCTTCATTCTTGATTCGTTTGACCCGTTTTCTTCCCAAGCTTTCACCTAGCTCGTCAAGCGTCAAAATATCATCATAATTCGCGAGATGGTTAGATTAGTCATAATCATTTATGACTATTCCATCCTACGGGTTTTATGTCGAATTTATCATTTGATCATATCTTTGGTCATTTTGACTTTTTAAAAGTCAAAGTGCCTATTGACGAAAGTAGGTACACAATGTAATTCAACTACTCGTTTTATTACTTGGTCAATTACCCGGTAGCATCATTCTTAGGCTACCGTTTATCCGCTTTATTAACCAAGTTTTTATAACCATGATCCATCGAATTAACACAACATTAATCTTTCTTAACACATGATGATATCAAACATCATTTTTAACATGAATTTATCATCATTTCCATCCTTTTTATACTAAACCCAATTCATGGTAATTATGATTCACGTACTCAAACACCTAATTTGTTCAAGTACCTTGTCTTTACTAACTAACATGATGATTCTAATCGCAAGTTTAACACTAACATCATCATATCATAAAAACCCATTTCAATCATGTATGAACAAATACCTAATCAAGTAATTTGTTCAAGTACCTTGTTTCTACTATCAACTATGATGATTTTAAACACAAACTTATCATCATCTTCACTACATAATCAATACCCACTTGTCTAAGTGTGGTAAATCCTCGAATTATTCAAATCATAGCAATTTTACTTCAAATTTACACTTAGGGTTTGTTCCTAAGCAATCACACTTCATTAATTCGGCCATAGCCTCTACGATTCATGCATAGATCGCATCATGCAAAGTTAACTAATTTTCACAACTTCATGAATGTTAGAAATTCGACATACCTTACGATCCCCTTGACTTGGTGATCGTTTCTATGTATTCAATTCCGAATTTGGCCTTCGATTGATCTTCCAATTTGAAGGTTTTGTTGAGTTTAGGGTTAGCTCCCATGGAGCTTGTCTCCTGGTCGTTCATACGCACACACATGTGTGTGTGTGTTTTATTTTTTATTTTATTTTTTTATTAATAAGCTTTTCCCAAATATCTAACTTGGTCCCTCATGTTTGGTTAATTATTAAGTAGGTTACAACCTACTTATCTTAAACCCATATTTCCTCTTATTAACTAGGTTAAACATTCCTAGTTAACTTAGTGGGTTTGGGGAAGTTTATAACTAGGTTTATTTTAAGTCCCGTTAACTCGGGCCTTTTTATCCACTTTAATTTCCTCAAAAGGATTTGTTCACTTTTTATCTAATATTAGGTTTATTTATTTAAATCCTAATATTTACCGGGTAAATTTTACCGCTAACGGTACTTTACCCGTCTTTTATTGTTAACGTGGTTTGATTGCCAAACCCATTTTCGGGGTGTTACAGTTTGGAAATGGGAATTGATAACAATGGATTTTGTTACCAAATTACCCAAGACACGAAAAGGCGATGATACAATTTGGGTAATTGTAGACAGGCTAACCAAGTCTGCTCATTTCCTACCAATGAAGGAAACTTTCAGTATGGAACAGTTAGCCAAATTATATGTAAATGAAATAGTTTCATTACATGGCATTCCTTTATCTATTGTTTCTGATAGAGATAGCCGTTTTACCTCTCATTTTTGGACAAGTTTCCAAAAAGCAATGGGAACCAAGCTAAATCTAAGCACCGCTTATCATCCTCAAACGGACGGACAAAGCGAAAGGACAATTCAGACAATGGAAGTTATGCTTAGAGCTTGTGTAATTGATTTCGAAGGAAATTGGGACGATCACTTACCATTAATAGAGTTTTCCTACAACAACAGCTATCATACCAGCATCAACGCTGCACCACTCGAAGCACTTTATGGACGAAAGTGCCGAACTCCCGTCTGTTGGGCAGAAATTGGAGAAAAGCAACTATCTGGACCCGAAATAGTACAGGAAACAACGGACAAGATTATTCAAGTCAAGGAATGACTAAAAGCAGCACGAGATCGACAAATGAGTTATGCTGATAACAGGCGAAAGCCGTTGGAATTTCAAGTAGGCGACAAGGTGTTATTAAAGGTCTCTCCTTGGAAAGGAGTGGTAAGATTCATAAAAAGGGGAAAGCTAATCCCCAGGTATGTTGGACCTTTTGAGATTATTAGAAGAATATGACTTGTAGCTTATAAACTACAACTGCCAGAGAAAATGGCAGGAATACATGATGTATTTCATGTATGTAATCTCAAAAAGTGTTTAGCTGATGAATCACTGGTAGTGCCTCTTAAGGACATAGAGGTAAATGAAAAGCTTAAGTTTGTAGAGAAGCCCCTACAAATTGAAGACAGGAAAGTCAAGAATCACAAACACAAGATATTGGTATTAGTCAAAGTGAAATGGGATTCTAAAAGAGGACCAGAATACACATGGGAGCTTGAAACAGAGATTCAGAGGAAATATCCACACCTGTTTCAGTAGACCTCGAGGATGAGTTCTAAAACAAGGTGGGGAGGATATAACAACCCTCCTAAAATAATTCTGACACCCCTAAATATTTATAAGGTCCCTATACGCCTTAAAATACACCCTGTATACGAATAATGGCCTTAAATACCTTTAATTTTATAACCAGGAAAAACCCTAAAGTAGCAATGTGAGTTAATCCTTCTTTTTGTAAACTGTTTTTACAAAACCTCAAATATTTTAAATTATAATTAACAGTGATTGGGTATTTGTAAATCTACAATTATCGTCGGTATGTTGGGGTTTTGTATACAAAATTTGTTACTACACTGTGAGTAGTAACATGACCACAAGTCGGGTCGACAGTACCGTTGGTGGTAATTAAAGTAGAAAAATAAACAAATGTAATTGCGAGATCGCCCTCAATACTGTAAAACTGATAAAACATGTCTTGATTAAATTGGGATTCACTCACCAGTATTTCCCACTGAAAAAATGTTTTTAAACGCGTTTCAGGTAACAAAATGTGAAAGCCAAATAGAAGCCAGCTGGACAGCACTGAAGCGTTGGGAATGTGGCTATAAAATTACCTAAATAAAAGAATTGTTTTATTTCAATAAAACAGGGTTTATCCCTATGAAAATGTTTGTAGTAGAAACTTGGGAATTTCTCATGTGTTTAATATTATGAAAATGTGGTATTTTACTCTGATAAAATATTTCCTAACTACAGTCCTGATGTAAATTCCGCTGCCAAATAATGATAAACACCGATACCACTAATACTAGCCGCGGCCGCCCGTTCCCGGGTGATTAGGGGACGGGGGTTGCGACAGACGCTCGGTTGTAAATGAGCCGCTCTACTTGGTTCGCTTTCTAAACGAGCCAAGCATGAGCAAAGGTCCGCTCGACTCGGCTCGGTTCAGCTCGAATTATAATTTTTAATTAGTATATATATGCATATACATATACACATACATATAAGCATGCATATACACATATATATACACAAATATAAATTAGTGTGAGGTTCATTGGGGAACACTAAAAAAGTGGGGAACAGTGGGGAACCGACTCAAACGAACTCCGATTGGACTCATTCCAGCGGCGTTGGAACCGTCTCGTCAAACCCTAACTAGGATCTCTTAACCCTAAACCCCTAAATCATAACCCCTAAACCCTAAATATATTAGGGTTTGGCTTTTAGGGTTTAGCTTTAGGGTTTAGTCTTAGGGTTTAGCTTTAGGGTTTAGAGTTTAGTTTTAGGGTTTAGGGTTTAGCTTTAGGGTTTAGCTATAGGGTTTAGCTTTAGGTTTAGCTTTAGGTTTAGCCTTTAGGGTTTAGCTTTTAGGGTTTATAGTTTTGATTTTACGGTTTAGCTTAGGTTTTAGCCTTATTTTTTAGCTTTAGGGTTTAGAGTTCAGGAGTTAGGATTTAGGGTTTAGGGTTAAGAGATCTTAGTTAGGGTTCGACGAGCCGGTTCCAACGCCGCTGGAATGAGTCCAATCGGAGTTCGTTTGAGCCGGTTCCCCGCTGTTCCCCACTTTTTTAGTGTTCCCCAATGAACCTTCCCCTATATATATATATATATAGAGAGAGAGAGAGAGAGAGAAAAGTTAACATACAAAAAGCCTTATCATACATCACGTAGGAGACAATGGTAACCGTTGGATCAGGGGTATAATCATGCATGGGACCACATAATCACGCATGGGACCACATAATCACGCATGGGACTATAATCACGCACGTTCTATGATAATAACGCACGTTATATATTTTGTCATGTATGTTAATGTAGGTTAAGCCCTGAAGTACATTATACTTTCTCTATATATATATATACACTAACACATATATATACACACACATACATAGGATCAAGATCAAGGGAAAACCCTTCTGAGTTGAGAGAACTTAAACTATCCTCATTCACAACTCAACCCAACCCAACTTTTAATAAAAAATTAATTTCTCTCTCTTCCACCTACACACCCCAACCCAACCCAACCTTTCACACTCATTAACAACCCAACCTAAACCATTTTTTTATTAAATAAATATGACTTAGGTTATAATTTATTTTATAAAATTTATTATAACTAATAAAAATGTTTATATTTTTAAACTTTACTATTTAAAATATAAAAAGTTATTAAAAATAAAAAAGAAATTTTATCAAAAAAATCCAACAAAACAATAGATTTTATATCATTTTATCAAAATAAGATAATGTTAGATAAAAAACAATTAAAATAATATATCATTTTTTATAAATTTTATATCTGCATGTTCACAAAAAAAATAAACAAAAATGTGATATACTGGAAAATATATTTTTTCAAACGATCTGGAAAATATTAAAAAGTTAAAAAGTTAAACAATCAATATATATAATATGCTGGAAAATATATTTTTTCAAACGAACTCCGTTTTTTATAAAATTTATATCGTAATGTTCACAAATTTATTTTAGGAAATACGGTGTATTTAGTTTTGTTATTAAGTTTAAATATTAAAAATTATTTGAGTAATTAAATTATTGGGGGAATTGCTAGTTAGAAAATAAAACAAAAAATGAAAATTAGAAGATGGAACCAATCTGATTTTGACAAGTGGCAAAAAGGTATGAGCAACCTCTTGCAACCTTGGGTTGCTTGGCCAACCAGGTTGTGGAGAAAACTATAATTTTCATTTTCTTTTAATTTATTTAGACAACATAGGTTGGAGGAAAGTCACCAATGGTGATAGTCTTAGAGAACTCGGCCTTTACGTGCGAGTTTTGCCCCCCATTTTTTTCACACCCTTAGATTAACATGTTAGAAAAGACTGCCGTAAAAAATTAAAAAAAAACTCGAAGTGGTGTTTTTCGGTCACTTACAGTAGCTGTAAAAAGCTGATGTCATATCACTTTTTACAGCATTTACAGCTGCTGTAAATGAAAAAAAAAAAACTAGTTTTTTTTTTTTTTGAACAGTTATTTTTTTTTTAAGGATTTTTGGCATAAGTTCTCACAACTCGTATAAGTTTAAAAAATAGTTTTTTTTTTTTGAACAGTTATTTTTTTTAAGGATTTTTTGTATAAGTTCTCACAACTCGTATAAGTTTTCGTTTTACCCCCCCCCCCCCCACACACACATACATATATACCTAAATATAAATTAAATTTATAGTTTTATATATACCACTCTATTAGATTTTGGTCCATTATATATAAATTTACAACTAAATCTATACGTACTAGCTCAATCACACCAATAAAGAAATTAATATCAAATCTAAAAGTTAAACCCAAAACCAATAAACGACAGTCTGTTCATCGCCCCAATGTTTTATGTCGTTACCCTAAGTCGATTGTCTCCTGCTGTCAACGTCATTGTTCGTGCAATATGATCATCGCCTCGTCGGCTACAACATTGTTATTCATAAGAAAATTATTACGCCATAAAAAACGCATGTGATAAAAGACATAAAAACTTGAGACCCAACATTATCACTATCTCTCTCAGCAAATTTAAATTGGGCGACACGGTTGTCCAAATCGTTCGAACTTCCCTCGACGCTCGCTCGGAATATTTACTGCTCGGAAAATGTTCACCTGATTCGAGGCTCGGTTTTAAATGAGCAGCTCCGTACGGTTCGGTTTGTAAACGAGCCAAGCACGAGCAAAGGTCCACTCGGCTCGGCTCATGAACATCCCTATATATGTAACACAAATAAGTATTCTAGGGGCATTAATTGGATGTGAATTATGTTTGATATGCACGACAGTAGAAAACACATGATAAATAGCGTCGCATATCACATGAGTATAAATCATCGCCGAAGAAAAAAAGAAGTCTTATACACTAAAGCAATAAGCAAACGTAGAATATAAATGTATAACACATTCTACTTTCGCGATTTTTTTTTTTTTTTTGTTCAAACTTAACCCATCTCAGTTATGCAACAAATATACATAATTCAAAAGCTCAAATAAGTTAATAAGAAAATGAAAAACCTTTTTTTAATAAAATATCGTATCCCCAGCAACAAAATTTTATAATTATTATGAATTTACTCGTATATTTAATTACATAGAACATTTGAAACATGGTAGTTTAACTTTGCTTACAAATCAACAACTTGCTTCCATAATAACAAACTAGTGTTAATTAACTTTGCTTTCTTAACTTGGTGAGAGTTTTTATCATTCCTTTGGCAATCTTCCAAAACCAAAACAAATTCATCATTGCTAACGTCGGTGGGACCATCAACAAGGTGTAATATCCCATTGGATAAAAAACATACTTCACCTGAAAAAACGTGCCAAAATGAGCGGGTCGGATGACAAGTGATATCAAATTTAGAAGGATGTATACATCAAAAATACTTTTTGGACCGACTTGACCCCACATGATCCGTTCTAGATGATACACAACCCAAATCAACGCATTCTTAAATAAATAGGTTGTAACTCGTCAGCTCGAAAATTTACCTGGTCGAAATGTGTAAACATGTGGTAGAAAAAGTAGACGAACAAGATGACCCTTGCCACCTGCATGAACTCAAAACCGTCAACATTTATCACCAAAAAGACAAACGTACCCCTTCGTTTATGTTTTCGTGAATTGGTTATAACGAGATTTAGGGTGCAATGACATTACCAACCACCCTATAAACATTGCAATGCCATTTAACAAGTAAAATGTGGAGTTCTTCATCCCGGCTACATCTAGATACCTGCATACGCATGTAAAATGGTCGATTTTTGGAATTTTAAAAGACGAATAACTGAATTATTAACGTCGAATATTAGTTTATTACCATCTTAAATTCACAAAGGGCGTTGTGATCTCTGTGAATAGAACCATAAGGATGTAAAACTGAACTTGGCCACTTATAAGGGACTGAATAATGGCGAACAAAGAAAGTCCATGGTGCAATAACTGAAAAGACATGACAGATTAAGATTAGCAAGAAAATCCATGACTAAATGACTAAATTACCCCTGATATGTATATGTTTAATTTGTTTTATCCATGGTTTTAAAAAACGTTTGAGGCGTGCGCCTCAAGGCGAAACGGCCAAAAAACAAGTCTGAGGCGCGCCTCATGGTGTTTTTATTGTATATGCGCCTCAGAGGGGCTGAAACGCTAATAAAGCTGCGCCTCAGGGGATTTTGATAGTTATTTTTGACGTTTTTGACTTTTTGTGTTAATTTCAAGCATTTCATGTCTTTTTAAGTGTGTTTTTGATTATTTTGATGAATTTGATGATGAAATTAGTTAGTATTATTATTTTTATAATATATATAATTTTTATATTTATTTATTAATACCGCCTCGGCCTTACGCCTCGTTTCGCCTCGAGGCATACGCCTCGTGAGGCGAAGGGAAAACGCCTCGAAACTCGTTTCCGTTCTTTTAAACATTGGTTTTATCCAAGTCAAAGGATACTTACATATTCAACGCCGCCTAAAGTTGGATAAGTCCATATAATCATCGCCAAGTCTGAAAAGAAATAACCGATTGACATCTGCAACCGTAAAAGAACATGAATGTGGATCATAGTTTAATTTCACATATATGGGACCCACAACCATATCTATAACGTCACAGAACAATATGAATATAACCCACAATATAAATAGAACAGTTTAGGAGCAACTTTCGACTTGTTTGAGTTATACGTCCTATTTGCATGTTCTCTTTTTAGCAACTTTTTTTTCACTTAACACATTTAAGATTAATTTTGACCTGAATAGGCCCATATATAAGTAAACAAATATGTATTTTAGTACAAATAGTAAAAAAGACATACCCCAAGTAGAGTGTCGGATGCTGCAGATGATCGGTTGACAATCAATTCCTCTTTAGCTTGCTCATCAAAAAGATTTGTAAAGACCAAAAGATACACAGAACCAATGGCTGCAAAAAGTGCATGGAATGTGGAAAAGCCCCTAAAAGTACAAATCAATATCAAGTTAGACTATAGTACTATACCATATATTGAAGCTCTAGAATAAAGGTATATAAGAAAAGATATTAGGCGTCAAGGTAAAAGGAAAATAACCTGTTTTTCCACTCAAGTTTCTGCTTGTTATCAAGTGTGTTAAAACCTTTGAAGACCAAGGGGCTAATTATGTCTGTAAGTTCATAGGCCTTCAAGACAAGATCATAACCCTCTTAGAATAAAAGGAAAATAAAGCACATTAACATACATGTCAAAATATTAAGTTATGGACTTCTGGTAATTGCAATCAGACTTGAAGTTGCAACATTCGGTTTAAGGGTGGTGCGTGCTTTAAAAGTGATAAGTTTGATTATCAGGACTTGAGTTTTTAAAGTTTGGTAGCTTACTTGTGTTCATGGTTATCTTATTACTTAAGGGTTTGGTTTTAAAAAGCGCGATGGGCTCCAAGGCGTTTAGGTCTCAAAAGCTAAGTAGTTAATGCGGTAAAATATCGGATATCGCGGTAGGATATCAGTGGGATACAGGTAATTTTAATATCATGCTAAATTCATATATAGCAATTTATCACTAACAATTCAGTATACTCTCCTACCATTAACAAGTTAACCTTTTGCAACTTGCAAAACACTAACAATTGTAGTAAGTAGGAACTGACTAAGACCTACAACACTAACATTTAACAGTAACAACTAACAATTAAGACTTAAAACACTAATAGCAGCAATAAGAAGAAAGACGAATGGTAGAAATAAGAAGAAAGGTACTGATATCAGGAAAATTGGTGATATATTGGTCAAATATCGGTCAATATCGCCGATATTCTCGGTACCGATATTCTGACTGATATTTTGCACCGTTATCTCGGTAGGGGACCGATAACCGATATATCACTGATATATCGGTGATAAATCGGGATATTAACTACATAGCTCAAAAGCCAAGGCACGAGAAAAGAGCTTCATGAGTTCATGTACGTGAGGCGTTGCTCCATGTACAACCAAATAAGCTTTATGTACGACCAGAGTTGCATCTCTCTTACTTATCAGACTCTTTATTAAGTAAATTATTCATAATCTCTTTATCCTGCCGGTCATTTTTACATGTCAACCTCCTCAGGACCATAAATTGACCCACATGTACACGCCCTCAAGGTCCTGAAACGCCTCGCGCCTCATATGCGCTTTTTAAAGCCAAACTTAAGTATCAAGTAACCGATTATGAACAAAAAACTTGATATAACTAACTTGATTTTAGCTAAAACAAATTCAAATTTTTAAAGGGTAAACTAAACTTGCTTCTACACTGATATATAAGTAAATAAATATGTATCATCACACATCCAAACACCCCTTAAGGCTTAAGGGAAAGCACATCCCAATAAGTTTTGTATATGGATATGGAACTCCACTCATATCTGAGTTCATAAATTCAAGCTCAAGAACTAACAAATTAAAAAAAAAAAAAAAACCATCTGATATAAGGAGACAATACTTACAATTTTACACATGACAACTCCCCCAAAAACTGAAATCAACCACCGGATTTGATTACTTGAAGTTGCATGGTCAGCAATGATGCTAAGACCCGGATACCCATGATTCAAAACCCTTTCATCCATGGGGTTTTCCTCTTCAAAAACTGTAACAAAACCCAACTGTATAAACTACAAACTACTCAAATCACACACTATGAGCAAAATTAACAAAAACCCAACTGAAGATCCAAATAACTACATAAATCCATGATAAAAGTTGCAAAATTGATGAAGAAAAACGAACAAACTTACTAGGGTTTTATGGATGATTCTGAATAATGAATTTTTCAAGATAATGATTTGGGTATAATAAAAAACCCTAGTGCAATCAAACAAAGGGGAGTTAAAGGAAAATATTGTTACAATAATAGAAGAAAAATATTTTGAATTGAGGAAGTATGGAGGGCAATATTGTTCTTAGCTGGATTTTGTCAAAAAAACGCACAAGTCTGATGACTTTTGGACAGAAGGAGAAGGTATATGCAATCAAGATTAGTTTTTGTTTTTTCTACATGTCTTTCTTATGTTTAAAAGTTAAAACTAATAATAATGATAATAATATTAAATTTGTATTTATTGAAAAGATGATGGGTATATGTTCCCTAAGATTATTACTAGTGTTAGAGGCTGTTTGATAATATCTGAATGGTTAAGTGCTGAATTAGTAAGATGTTTGAATCATTAAGTGTTGAACCAGTAAGAAGTCTGAACTAGTAAGAGCCAGTATAATGCTTAAACGTTCAGAGGCAAATGTCCGACCATTTCAGATTAGAGGTCTTAACCATTCATACTTAGTATAATGCTTAACCATTCAGACATCTGTTCGTGAAACAAACAGTCTGAACAATTAAGTGCTGAACTAGTAAGATGTCTGAACCATTAAGAGCTAAACAAACAACCTCTTAATCATCAAAACTTATTGAAAAGATGATGGGTATATGTTCCCAAGATTATTATTGATCTTAATCATCTTAACTTAGAAGAGGACTACGGGAGTAGGCGTGTTCTCGGGTACGATGGTCGGGTACTCCCTATCTGGTCGGGAACATTGTCATCGACCATTCGGGTATTGGTGTTGTGTTATACTGATACAATTATAGTATTCATGTGTTATACGGTTATAAGTTTATAATCATTGGTTTCAAAAATCGTATCAATGTTGTGCTAGACCATGAACTGTATTTTCAAATTGTTTATGATGTCATCCGATGTATTTTAAACCGATCCCGACCATAAGACATATAATTCAATGATCGATTCAGTTATAAATTTGAAAATATTGTTTCTAACTAATTGCTTTTGTTTTTTTATTTGTCAATATTTTATAATTCAATTATTATGAAATAATATTTTATGGTGAGGGTTTATAACTTTATATGGAATCTCTTTTCAAATTGAATATATCAAAGAATGGTGTATGATTAATGAAGCTTTTACAATTATTTAAATCTTAAGGTTAAAATAGTTGCGACTTTTTAAAAAAGTGTGTGGGCCAGTCAAGCTTTTACAAGTTTTTAATGCCTTTTTTTAAATCAATTGTTAATTTGTTGTACCTATTGCAACGAATGAATTTGGAATTAGTTCATGCCTTTTTTAATTAATTGTTAATTACTTTGTCATTGGGCATGTGGTTAAGAATGATATTGTTGAGGCAATCGGAGATGATAAGATTAATGTTTGATTTCAGTCTTTTTGAATATTGCAGGTGATTACATAGAGATTGAAGGTGGTTTAATGTGTATTGAACAATAACAAATATATACCAATGTATATAGTTAAACAATAACAAATATACAGTAGAATACATAGTCCTGATAAGTTGGTCTAGTAGAATACACCGTCCTGATAAGTTAGTCACTTGGTTTCTCTCTTTGAGGTTCCAAATTCAACTCTCATTAGCATCACTTTGAGGGACATTGATGGTGGCAATGAAACTAGGCCTCTCTAGACGTCATCAACTCAAATGCCGAGCCAAACCGGGTTTACCGCTGTGAGCCCTTCGGGCGAATCGGTTTTCCTGTTCACCTATTATTGTACTTTAAAATTAAAATTAAAATTAAAATTAAAATTGTATAAAGTAAATAAATATGAGGAATTTCCCTCCATATACTTCGAGACACGCCCGAAGAGAATATTCTGGACCAATAAACCATCTTGTATCTAAATATAAAAGGTATATATCATCATGGCTAGGAGTTAGCTAGAAAGTCCAAATTTCCTAAAAAGTGTAAAAAGTCATAAAACACCATAATGTCAACCATAAAACACACCAAAAACCCACAAATAACATAATGAAGATTACTAAAACATCATGTATGTGGGTTTTGTGTTGTGTTTTAGATGTTAAGGCTCTGATTATGGAATGACAAATATTATTGTGTTTTATGTTTTTTTTTTTTGAAAGGTTAACTTCATTCACACCGAGCCGACCCAAACCGGGCCAGCCACAAACAACAACAAGAAAATTACATATTTACAAAAGAGAGCCAATCCTCCCAACTAATCCCTTTGTGATTAGATCTATTCGAAAACCAAAGAAAACCTAACACCTTTATATCACTAATGATCCTGTTTATCCTTACCGGGCTATTAGAAAAAACCAGCTTATTCCTCGCTTTCCATAAACTCCAGCACGCGATGATAATGATACCGAGAACCGCCTCCTTTTTTTAGCAGAGACCTGAAGGTCCTTATGAAAGGTGATGAGATCTTTAACCGAGAATGCAAAAACAGGAGGAATCTTGCACCACTCGCTGATTCTGTTCCAAATAATGGTTGAAACAGAACAAGCCGTGTACAAGTGATTCGCAGTTTCGTCAGCCGAAGAACATAACGGACAGCTCGAGTCTCCTTGAAACACATTCCTCTTTTTTAAAGCTTCCTTCGTCGGAATTTTTTCCATCTCTACTCTCCACATATGAATGAAAACTTTGTCGGGAACCCAATCGCACCGATCCATTACAAAACAATTGCTAGCTGGTCTATTCGAGAGTAACAACCTTTTAACAGATTTAACCGAAAACGTACCGTCTCTATTCGGAAGCCACCACCATCTATCTGGTCTATCGACCAACTTGACCGCCTCCAGAAGGTTGCACAGCTGCAAAAGATCTTCATTCAAACCCAACTCGGACGGAGCATTTTTCCACTTCCATATAATTTCCGTCTCCGAACCATTAGATTTAATCCTATCAGAAACTAAGCATTTCTTTTCAGCCTTCAGTCGAAAAAGATCAGGGTATTTCAGTTTAAGAGGTTCCGCAGAGATCCATGGCTCCAGCCAGAATGAAGTACTATTACCATTGCCCACATTACCCTTCATATAATAACTAAGACTAAGATCACCAGCCTTGCAATTGATTAGAACCTTAACAATGTTACTCCAAGTTCAGCTGAGAGATTTCTTAAACGGAAAAACTTCCCAACCGCGCCGGTTAAAATGGAATGCATCGACAATTTTTCGCCATAAACAGGAACTTTCCGATTTGTATCGCCAGCCCCATTTGCATAAAAGCGATAAATTAATATCCGCGAGTTTATTGAGACCCAAGCCCCCGTCTTTTTTGTGACTCGAAACCCTTTCCCATCCAACCCAGTGCATCTTCCTTTCCTCTATAGACCCGCCCCAAAGAAATTTTTTAATTATCGACTCCAGGTCAGCAATCACCTTCTTAGGAGCTTTGTAAAGGGAAAAATAGAAGCAAGGCAAGCTCTCCATGACGGATCTGATAAGAACAGCCCTTCCTCCTATTGATAACAAATGAGATTTCCACTTAGCCAACCGATTGCGAAAAATGTCATACACTGGTTGCCAATTAATAACCCGATTCATGTTCGCCCCCACTTTAAGACCCAAATATTTGAACGGAAGGAAGTCCGCTTTGCATCCCACCTCGTTGGCCATCTCACTTGTATCTTCCACCCCCACACCAATGTCGTAAAGGTTCGATTTTTCGATGTTGATTTTTAGGCCGGAGCATATAAAGAAACATCGAAGCACTCTAACAATATTAACCACTTCCTGTTTAGACCATTCGCCCACCACCATTGAGTCGTCCGCGTACAACAGGTGCGTTATAACCGGCCCATTGTTAGGAGTGGCTAGTCCTTTAATCAGAGCCGCTTCCTTAGCACTATTGAGCATATTTGAGAGAGCCTCCATCACCACTAAAAATAGGAACGGCGAAAGCGGGTCCCCCTGCCTCATTCCTTTTTCGCATCTAAACAGGAAGGTAGGGGCCCCGTTGACAAGCACAGACGACGAAGCCGACCTGAGAATACCCATCGTCCATTTACACCACAAGTCAGGGAATCCCATCTGAGATAAAATACTGATCACGAAATTCCAGTTAACGTTGTCGTAAGCTTTTTCAAAATCGATCTTTAGAAAAAACGCTTTCAGCTTACTCTTCTTGATCCAAGTGATAAGCTCGTTGATGATGAGCGGGCCATCTAAAATAAGTCTTCCTTTAAGAAAAGCTGATTGAGTTTCGGAGATAACTCCATCCAAGACCATACGCATCCTATTAGCCATCACTTTAGATATCACCTTACTTATGAACAAGTATTGTTGGTTCGGAGATAACTCCTTACTTTAGATATCTTTCCTGGATGCTGGAGTCAATCTTGATATCTCCATCACTTTAGATATCACCTTACTTTAGATATCGTCTTCTTGTGTGGGAGTTTTGGTTGACTCTGGAACAAGTATTGTTGGTTCGGCGACGCTAGTTTGGAAAAAGAAGAAATTCAGAATATGGGTAAAGGAAGAACAGGAAGATTGGGTCCCTGACTGTATGTTTGAAGATGTTTTCCAGTCATCATTTTCTGTTCATAACTCGGACTCTAAAAGTATGGAAGAAGAGGAAGACCAAAGAGACGAGGATGATTCGAACGTTGGAGAGTATGTTTGTCCAGTCGAATTGAAGGAAGACAGAACTGTCAACATCGGAGTTCAAGGTAAGAAGACACCGGAAGTTCATTCTCCGGTGAGAGACAACGTACAATCGGACACAATTAATGTTGGCGGCCGTAATGATTATGATAACCTAGGAAATATAACAGGGAATGTCATGACTGAGAATCCCAATATGGTGGGGGAACCGAACAGATTTGATGGGGCCCAGGGTATTTTTTCAAAAAAAGACATGACAAAGGAAAACTCCTTTTTTCCTTTTAGATCTGAAGGTTATTCAAGCAGGCCCACTAGTTCTTTTAGAAGACAAAGGCCCAAAAATAACAAAGTAAACAAAGGGGGTATCTCTAGTCCTTCGGAGCCCAGGCCCAGCGTCCAAGGGAGGACTCGGAGTTCTCTTTTGATTTGAACAAACAAGCTTCTGAAAGTCAACAGGAAGCTTCGAACAGGAGCCCTATTTCTCTCTCTAAGAACTCGCCAGAAGCAGGTGGTAATCAAGTTCATTCCGTTGCAGGGGACGATGATCCCTCGATTATTCACGGTTCAGGTTTAAGAAGAGAAGAGAGGGAAGATACGTCGGATGTTGAGGTCAGTGATTCTTTCGATTCTGCTTCTGATTATGAAGTTAGGGCTACAATTGAGCTGGGGAAAATTGTGGGTTTGAACCTTGAAAACCATATTGATCTGGTTAGTCAGTCGATCAGAAAAGAAGGAATGAATGTGGTGGATCCATGAATTTTTTGTCGGTTAATCTTAGGGGAATTGTTGGAGAGGCTAAAGCTAGTTGGGTAAAAAACATTAGGTTAGCTAACAAGATCAGTGTCATTGCCATTCAAGAAACCATGGTATCTTCTGTGCATAGTTCTGTCATTTCGAGATTTTGGGGTATTGTGTTTTATGTTGGTTAGCATTTTGTGTTTTAAATTCATAGTTCTACGATGGTGTGTTTGAAGTTTTTATGGACTATTAGAGTTTGAATATGGTGTTTTAGTAATCTTCATTCTATTATTTATGAGTTTTAGGTGTGTTTTATGCCTGAAATTATTGTGTTTTATGACTTTTTACACTTTTTAGGAAAAACACACTTTCCGTAGGATCCCCACTCATATCATCATAGTTCAATGAACATTCAAAAAAAAAATCTTCGATTCTTATACGACTTTGCATAACAAATTATGCAACTCATGTAACTAGAAAATTTAATGTCATATTCTACTTTCCTAATATTATTTGAGTAATTTTTTTTAAGTTTTTGTGTTTTAGTGGTTTTATCCATCTGTGTCAATAATTTTAACACCGAGTACCTGTTTTGTAACCATTAGAGTCCAGTTTACTAACGTCGTTAATCAAGTCCTGTTAACTATAAGGGTACTTCAATCATTTCATATAAGGTACAAGTGTTTGATGCATAAGTTATAGTTTTATTTATTTATATTATACATATATATACACACATACAAATATCTAAAAACACACACTCTCTCTCTCATTCAAACCTTCAACCACCATGCCACCATCACCACAACACCCCACCACCCATAGGCGGATCTAGAAAAAACGTCAAGGGGCAACGTTTTGAAAATTACTTTTCTATAGAGACAGCGAAATCGAAAAAACGTCAACTTTTTCCAAATCTACACTACCGCCGGAGCGTCAAAGGGTAGCAGGGGTTACCCCTTGTCTCACTCAAGCTATATCCGCCCCTGCCACCACCGCACCTCCACGGCTCCACCCCACGTGCCTCCACTACCGCTGCACAAACCCCACCACCGCACCTCCACCCTTGCTGCACAATCCGAACCACCGCACCTCCACCACCGTGCCTCTGCCACCGCTGCACAAACCCCACCACCGCACCTCCACCCTCGCTGCACAAACCGAACCACTGCACCTCCACCACCATGCACACCTCACGTGTCTTCCCTATCCACCACCATTGCATAACCACCACCTGCAGACCACACCATGAGGTGAGATGGCGCTGACGTGGAGGGTGGTGTTGGTCATTTGGGTTATGACCACACTACATAGCCTTATACGGCTTTGTACAACAAATTATGCAACTCATGTAACTAGAAGGTTCACTTAGTAATGGCATACTTTACTTTCCCTAAT
The DNA here is from genome assembly GCA_030545235.1 of Helianthus tuberosus. NCBI lineage: Eukaryota > Viridiplantae > Streptophyta > Magnoliopsida > Asterales > Asteraceae > Helianthus > Helianthus tuberosus. The sequence goes on from CM060351.1 coordinate 174,420,211, forward strand.
ATTTATTATAATTTTGTTTGAGTGGCTAATGTTACTTTTTTATCAATAACTAGAATTACGACCCGCCGCAATGCGGCGGGGATTCTTTAGTTATAACTAAGTCGATTTAGGACGCACACGTTATGTTGAACCTGTCAAACAGGAAAAAAATAGACGATGTAAAAACGTTCACCAACACACGTACGTTGCGTCGTGTTAACTCGCAAAATTTAGAATTAAACTTGAAAACGCTAAACCAAAGACGCACGTTGCGATGTTTTAAGTCACAAAATTTAGAACGAAGCATAAAGCGAAAAATTTGCGGAAAATGAAAACTATAAAGGACCAAAGTTGAAAGTAAAAAAAGTTGTGAGTATAGATTGCAAAAGATAAAAGGTTTAATGTTAAAAGTAAAAAACAAATAGTTTTGGGTTAAAAGTAATTTATGAAATACTTTTGGATGAAAAGTAAAAAAAATCATTTTTTTTTAAAACCCCCAACGCCAAAGTTACAACAACCATATGCATAACTATTTTCTTTGAAAAACCACCAAAGTGAAGATTACAACACATAAGTAAAAAAGAATCAAAGTGATTAAATCGCAAAAGATGAAAACTTTTGAATTAGAAGTAAAATAATCAAATTAATCAAAAGGGTTAAATTACCAAAGATTAAAACTTTAAACTTAAATTGTCAAAGATTAAAACTTTAGGATTAAAAAGGAAAGAAAGATTAAAATTTTTTAACTTAAATTGTCAAAGATTAAAATTGTAGGGTAAATTGTGAAAGATTAAAACTTTAGGGTTAAAAAGGAAACAAAGATTAAAAGTTTAAACTTAAATTGTCAAACATTAAAACTTTAAGGTTAAAAAGGAAAATTTCTATTTTTTTTTTTTTTTGAAAGACTCCCAAAGCCAATTGTATAACTATCATATGCATAAATAAGTTGCTTATTAATAAGGTTTTAATTAATTCTAAACTGTTCTTGCTTAGGTCTGAACCAAGGATATCTCCTCTTACAGGTATTTGCCTTTATCAAGTAAAATAATATTTGTTGTGATTCACACTTTCATTTGTATAGATTTATCATTTTATATAAACTGACGTGGTTAGTATATATATATTCTCATACAAACACTATAAATGGAGTTTTCTTTTCAAGTTTTTATGCAATGTCAACCAAAATCCAATGAAAAAAAAATCATCATTAACTTTAGATATGTATTTATGAGTATTTAAAGGGCATTAAATATTTATCGAGGTTCATAACATACTATTAGCTGTGCTCATGGGTTGTTGGCTCATCGACAAATGCAAAACCTTTAGGAACATCTAGGTTTGGAGGTCTTGGGTCAAGTCCCACAAAAATTAGCTATGCTCATCGTAAACCTAAACTAACCTGACCCCCCCCCCCCCCCCCCGCACGGATATCGCGGCTTGTTTTGAAACCACCCCCAACACCCTCGATCATCTACCCTAGAGGCAAATCATTTGTCATTGCATGCATGACACATATAGGAAGATATAACAGATTGCACATAATTAAAAATATAGCATGAAACATAAACATAACCATATAAAGCTTCAAGCTTTGCATTACCATCAAACCATGTCATTCGAGCAACACGATACACAAGCATGTGTTCAAAGAGTGTATAAACATATTTACAAACTTTTAAAATTACCGTGTTACCCAGGTACCAACTTATTTGTCATTATTATGGTCTTCGTCATCATCATCATCAATGGTTTCTAGTAGCCTCCTTGTATAAAAGCGTTCAACCGATCAAGTTCTTCCCTGTGCTCACTTACAACAGCACGAACCACATCTCCAATGGAAACCATGCCCAGCATACCCTTTTCACCAATCACGGGAATGTGTCTGATACGATTATCTATCAAAGATTATACATGACAAAACTTCACATTAGAGATGGGAATTTCAACCGTTTACTCATGAATAGTACATTTCGGTTATGGTTCATCCCTAATGGGTCATATCAAAAAGTTGAGGTTTTACGGCATTTGACTTGTTTTGAAAATTTTCTCAAGATTGTTGACTAAGGTCAAGCTTTGCTATTACTATGTATACCTGTCATTAACTGCATTGCTTTCAGGACTTTGGTATCGGGAGTGACTGTGATAAGCTTGTTCTGTGACCATAAAGATTAAATTGATTTATAACACGAACCGTTGGAAAACAAAATAAGAAGTAAATGGGACTAAAAAAACATTTCATACCTCTTCGGTCATGATATCTCCAACCTTAGTTGACTTGGATGATCTTCCCTGAACAATGATTTTCCTGAGATAATCTGAAGAAATATAACACATTTTTATATTTTTTTTAACAGAAGTAGTATAATTTTATAAATCTACTTCTCATATCAATATTCTGAAAACAAAAATAACAACAAGAATAACAAATCAGTTAAAAATCACCTCTTTCTGTGATAATTCCAGCAACTGACTTCTCCCCAGGTTTAACCACCACCAATGCTCCAACATTGTGGTGTGTCATCTGCAATGTATATACCCACCCATATTGTCAACATATTTAACACATACAATTCACACACACAGGCATATATACACATACCGACTTGACTGCTTCATACACAGAATCCTCGGTGGTGCACCAAAGCCACGAGCCATCATCACTTTTCCCTTTCGATTTCAGAATATCTGAAATTTTGGTTTTTTCAAAACCATGTTCTTCCATACGAGCAGCGGAAGTTGACTCGTGTCTAACAAGAGTTTGTGCAAGTGGGTTGACCAAGCGAATGTGTTGGAGAACCGCATTCTTCACAATGCTTCCATGGGATACGAAAGATCCAATTGCTCTTTGCATTTTTACCTACTGCAAATGACTAGAATCAAATGTCTGAATCAAGAGTTTAGATAATACACACACACACACACATATACGCTGGTTTGAGTCTATACAGCGTAAATGAAAACCCTTTCATCTAATACTAAATCAGTGAAATCAAACAAACTTAACTAAAAGAGTTTATTGCAATGGAAACTAAAATGAAACAAGCTTTCACCAATTGTCATTGTATGTAATGAACTATGAATATTTTACTTTATTGCAACAAACTTTACTTTCGTTGCCATTTGACAAGGTAGCCACAAAATCTGCCACATCGGCAAAAATATGTCCACATGGCGGTTGACTTGGCGAAAAACGGCCATAAGTCAAACAGTATCAAAGCAACGGTTGACTTGGCAAAAACAGTTCATTTCATGATTACAACTAATAAGCAGAACAATTTTCTTAAATCACCAAAGGTTAAAAAACAAACTCAATTTCTATAATCTAATCTCAAAACCAGAGTAATTGCTTACAAGTAGTGAGGTTCCACAAGTTCAGACCAAAATCATAACCCTAGAACTAGCAGATGATAATATTAGCAACTCAAAAGTCAAAACACATCACATCACATCAAATCATAACCCTAACCGATACATAAACTCGTAAAATCAATTCACTATGCAATGATCATGTAACTGAATTGAGTAAAATCAGATTGTAAACCTTATTGATTAGGTGAAAACCAAAATGTAACAAGCATTTACCTATTGTAATTATATGTAATGAACTATGACTTTTTTACTTTAACGTAACAAACTAAAGTTCCATTTCCATTTGACAAGGCGGCCAAATAATCCGCCACATCAGCAAAAAACTGTCCACAGCTCCACGCAGCGGACGACTTGGCGAAAACCGGCCATAGGTCAATTTCCAAGTCAAACAACAGCATCAAAGTAAACTTTGTAACATCAAAAGGTAATAAATTATACTTCATTTCATAACTACAAGTAATAAGCAGAACGCTTATCTAAAATCATCAAAGGTTAACAGATTATTTTAAGCATTCAACTAATACGCAAGCTCAATTGCTGCAATTCAATCTCAAAACAAGGGTAATCTTAAGCATTAGGCGCAATCATAACCCTAGATCTAGCAGATGATGATCTCAGATCAGTATTGAATATTAGCAACTCAAAACACATTAAATCAAAACCCTAACTGATACATATATGCGATGATCGTGTAACTGAATTGAGTCAGATCGCAGATCTAATTGATTATGCGAAGGAAGCAGGTGATAGTTAGATCAATTGTAGTGAAACGAAGCAACAAAAAAAATAGCGTAAATTTACAGCAGATGAAGAGATGAACCTGAATAATAATGGCCGTTGATTAGTGATTACACAGAGTGAGAGATTAGGGCAATATTAGTAGCGAAGATGGAGACATCGCAACGTGTAGAGTGTGACGTTATGGGGACCACAGTGGTACCCGTGTTTATCTATCGTCTTATCCATTACCTTTATTTTTAGTGGATATCTTTTGGATCATGATATTCGAAAACGCTAAAGCGTAGCGTTTAGGGTTTTTTTTTCAAACAAAAGATGATGTGAGCTGATGTGGCTTTGAACGAGTTTAGTATAAATAGAGTTTGAGTTAGGTTAGAATTAGAACGAGTTTAGTATAAGTAGATGGTTATGCATTAGGGAACTTCATTGGTGTTAAAGATGACATGGCAAGTTAACATGTCTTTCACACCACTCACTTGGTGTTAAAACCTCCCTTGGACCTCTCTTGGTTAACATGTTAACTTACGCAAAAAAGAATAAGAAATTAATGTTATTTATTATCAATGTTTATTTTAGCTAGGAAGTTAATGAAATGGTATTATTACGGTATTATTACTAAGGGAAATGATCAAATAGAAAGTTTATTTTGGCTAAGAAGTGTAGGAAGCAATAGGATTAGGACATGTGGCAACATTTAAAATGAAGAAAAAGGGTATTTTAGTCAATCCAACACTTTCTTCTTCCTTTTCAAAACCCAGTAACTTCAAAACCCACAATCTTCAACCATTTCTTCACTTTCTATCTCAATAATCACTACATTATAGTGCGATTTTCATCACCAATCAATGATTCAAACACCCGATCAACGTGTTCTTCAGCTTTTTTGAAGAAAATCCAGTTTAATTTCATACAAAATCTCGTTTTTTCCGGTAATTTTGAATATAATCACTCGATCCATTCGATTCGAGCGCTGATAAGTGTTTCAATCATTCAAAATTCGTCAATTGTTGAAGAAATCACTTCGATCCAGGTAAGAAATTCTTTAATTTCATTTTTACGATCTGGGTTTTTGATTTAGTCATTGCGTTTTACGATCTTGGCTGGGGTCCGGAGGCAGCGCCCCTGGTAGCGGGGTCCCAGGGGCGGCAGCCCCTGGCTGGGTTCGTAAACTGCATTGGTTCAGACAGTTCACAGCACAAACAATTCACAGCACAGACAAAACTATTGTCATGGTTCAATGCGTTTTAGAGAGAACACTTTCTTTGGTGTTTTTAGGCAATTGCGTTTTAGAACTAAAACATTTTTATGTGTTTTCTGGCCATTGCGTTTTAGAAAAACACATTCTTGAAGTGTTTTTGGTGCATTGCGTTTTAGGTAAAACACCTTTTTAGGTGTTTTCAGTCCATTGCGTTTTACAGAGAACACTTTCTTTTGTTTTTTAGGCAATTGCGTTTTAGAATGAGTCATTTTTAAGTATTTTCTGGCCATTGCGTTTTACAAATAAGACATTTCTTTGCGTTTTTGGTGCATTGCGTTTTAGGTAAAACACTTTTTTATGTGTTTTCAGTCCATTGCGTTTTAGAAAACAGACATTTTAAGTGTTTTCTGGCCATTGCGTTTTACAAATAAGACATTTCTTTGTGTTTTTGGTGCATTGCGTTTTAGGTAAAACACTTTGTTATGTGTTTTCAGTCCATTCCGTTTTAGAAAACATACATTTTAAGTGTTTTCTGGCCATTACGTTTTAGAAATAAGACATTTGTTTGTGTTTTTTGTGCATTGCGTTTTAGGTAAAACACATTTTTATGTGTTTTTAGTCCATTTCGTTTTAAAACGTACATTTTCTTTTGAGTTTTTAGGCTATTGCGTTTTAGAAATAAGACATTTCTTTGTGTTTTCTTGCCATTGCGTTTTACAAATAAGTCATTTCTTTGTGTTTTTTGTGCATTGCGTTTTAGAAAAATGTCATTTTTTAGGTTTTTTTTTCATTGCGTTTTACGTAACTGGGGTTTTTCTATTGCGTTTTACGCAACTGGGTTTTTAAATTTTTTTTTGAAAATATAGCAATAGTATACTCGTTTTAAAGAAGAAAAAACGCTCGTTTTTTTGGTGCAATTTTTATAAAAAAATAATGTCGTATGAAAGAGTTATTAACGTTTAAAAAATGGGGGGGAATTGGAGGAGAGAGAAACTATTGGCTTGGATTGACTAGAATGCCCCTAAACAAACTCATGCGCCTCTTTTCTTCCCTTCAATTTCCCTGATTTAATCTTAGCCCTTGATTAACTAAATGGATGGTCAAGATCACTTCCTAGCCAAATAAACTTTCTATTGTATCTCCACCCTTATTACTAATGGGGTGGTGATCCATTGGCAAAGGATAAGCCTTTAAAAACATCTAGGTTAGGAAGGGGAATGTTTTGAGTTCAAGTCCCACAGACAATAGGAGATTAAAGAAATTAGCCGTTCAAAAAAAATGAAATGGTATTATTATTATTATTTATTTTGCATTTAATTTAAATATTAATATTAAAATAATTAAAAAATGGAGGGTTATGTAAAGTTAACAAAGTTAAACCATTTCATTAGGATGAGGTGGAGTAAAAATGGAAAAGACAAGTGATGTGGCGTTTATATGGAGTTAAGAAGGGTTAATGTAAGACCATGTGTAATGGTATACATGAATAATGCCCCCACCCTTAGGCGTTTTGCGCCATGTGACAGTCCAATCAACGATGGGGCATTATGGGGCGTTTTTCTAAAATGGGTGTAGTGGGGATGTGGGCATTGTGGGACATTATGTTAAAAGGGGTGTTAAACAATTATATAAAAAAAACCATCCAAAAATGTTATTGGGCAAACAAAAAGCATCCAACCTGTCATTGGCCAAATCAAATTGAACACGGCGTGGAAAAAAGAACGCCAAACACAATTTTTTTGAAAATAACACCCAGGGGGCGGTTGGAAGGCGTTTTGGGGCGTTTTTTTGTGAAAAACGCCCAAAAACCTCCCACTACGAGTGGTCTAAGAGTCGAACAATTCGTTCAATCTCGTGTTTTTTTGTTCGATCAAGGACCTGATTTCCAACATAGAAAGATTTTATCAAAAAGTTTAACGGGGATATAGATATTGATACTACATAACATATAAGGGGGGATGGGGCGCCCCGTTGTCCGCCTTTCATCATGAGTTGTATAGCGTGGAACACCGCCGCTGCCGGTGTTGATCACGCGTGGATTATTAAACGCGTTGAAAATTTCACGCGTTGAGAACTTGTTGAAAACTTGAATTGCATATTTTTTTTTTATTTCTTTAATCATGAATCATGTAACTTCAGTTGGTAGATAAATTAAAAAGTTAAAAAAAACTTACAAGGATCGAACGAGAATTTCTCAACTGAATATTGAGTAACAGCGGCTGAGATGGAGGAAATGGAGGAAGAAGGAGCTGATTCAAAGCAAGTGAATGGAACCCTAAAATCCACTTAAAACAAATATCAATGGGCTGGGTTGGGCTGGGCTAATAAAAATGTTTGATAAAAAAGTAAACTTCATCAAATAAATTTAAAAACACATAATTCAAAGCAAACTAGTGTTGTTTAGTTTTTTAATTTGCAATGTTTATTTTTTTTAAGTTTGTAATTTAGGATTTTTTTAATTTATAATTTAAAAAAAACCATCACTAGTGATGGGCATTTCCACTAAAAACCATCACTAGTGATGGAATAATGCTCGATGACATGACGGAAATTTACTGAATGTTATGAGTGATGAGCGCCCCTACCCTAAGATCTGTCTTTTATCTTTTCCTTCTAATAATTTGGACTAGATACTTAGATAACATGTAACATGAGGGCCACAGTGAATTCCCTACATACGAGATATTGAGTCACTGACTTATTTTGCCGAATGTTAGAGAACCTTTTACAAACCATAGAAAAATCCAAATCAATCCAACATGTGTCGAGTCATCCTTTAGTCCGGTCCAAACCATTATTGGCCGGTTTAGACTGGTTTTGGTTGGTTTGGGCCCTTTATCGCGCTTGGATGGAATGAGGCACTCACCTCGCGTGGACCAAGTTGTTTGACTCACTCGTGTCCGGTCACTCAGCTCACCTTGTGTATGTTTTTATATATAATATGATTGTAATAAATCACAATTTACTTGCATAAGTAATTTAAGGTTGTACCAAGTAAAAAGGTTAACATTTCTTCTTGCCTTTGTTTTAATATATACACAAAAACTGCAAAAACTAACATCTATTAATGCTGCTCTAAACTGTCAATGCAACTAAAACTGCCCCCAAAAACATTGTTTGCTAGCAAGACAAGCTAACTCACTTGAAACAATGAGTAGGGTCTGCATCAGTATCTATTCTCCAACTTTAAATCCAAACCCAAACTTGTAGTCTTTCCTTTTGTGATCCAACTGTATATAGATAATTTGGCCCAAAAAAAAAGATTAAAATAGAGTCATAAGTCGACCAGTTTTTAATGCGTAAAACCTCCTAAATCTTTTTTTCAAAAAAAAAAAAGTTATAAAATTATTCTGTAAACAAAGTATGAATTTGGACAAAAAGTGTGTTACGCGAACACCAGTTGACCCATTACAGTAAGCTGCTCGTTTTGACTCGATGTGTATTTTAATGCATAAAGTTTCCTAAATCATATTGTTCACGTTTTAACTCGGACCATAAGCCCATAAGTCACTTGATGTGTATTTTTAATCTTAAACCTCCCAATTCAGTTAATTAAAAAAAAAAACAGATTATCATCGAATTAGTATTATAATTGTAAAATCTATTTGACCCGCTCGTTATTTGTAAAAAAACAACAAATATCGACCAAAAGTGTAGCGGGTCATGTTTTGACTCGTTCCACAAAGTTACTCGTTTTGACCGGTTCCAAACAAATGGTACGTTCCCAACTATGACCCGCTGACTTTCAACTTCTAGTTTATTTTTTTGGTGTTTATGTATTGCCGTATTGGGACATTGAGTAGTATAGTATATGTACTCACCTCAGCAGAAAGAATCAATTTGAGACCATTATCCAACCATTCTTCAACAAAAGCAGATGTACAGCCATTTGAATCAATCTTCCCTCTAAGCCGACACTGTCAATGTAAATAAGAGATCGTTTACACCTACACCGCTATAAATTTGAAGATTTTCAAACCAAACCCGAACGTATCAAACTGCTTAGATTGTCATAGTTGTAGCAATATTTAAAGACATTATACAACATGCCAAAATGGTCAAAGAAACGAGGCATCCGGTCTTAAGACCTTCTAAATATGAGTTTTGTAATTGCTCAAAAATTAGTACAAAAACTTTTAAAACATTTCCTTCATTTTTTGAAATTCTTAACAAACTTAAAAGAATCGGCAACTAACTTTTTTTCGAGTAAAATGTCATTTTCGTCCCTGAGGTTTGGCCAGTTTTGTATCTTTCGTCCAAATGTTTGTTTTTTCGCATATGGATCCAAAATGTTTGAAATCTTGTCATTTTCATCCGGCAAGATTGCAAACCTTTTGGATTCAGATGCGGAAAAACAAACATTTAACTGGAGTCTCAAAACTGGCCAAACCTCAGGGACGAAAATGACATTTTACTCTTTTTTTAAATAAAATTTTGCGTCTAACTTCATTACATAACATTGTTAAACAAAACTACTCTAGACCCATTTAGTGGTAACATTCTGAGAACTCGCAAAGCGTTATTTGAATGAGAAAACGTGAAAACACAGAGAAAAATAGGGCTTTGTTAAATTACCTGACGATTGATATAATCATAACCAAAGCTAGCAGTAACATCTCTTGAAAAGTAATTATAAATCAAATCAGATGCCAATGAAACCTACCACAACAAAACCAACATATATGTAATCAAACATCTGGTAGGTGTAACAAATTAGAACCAAGACAAATTAAATAAATAAATTGATTACTTTTTCAGACACTTTCTGAACATAGCTAAGAGCCACATTTCCAGTGTTAGCAATCTGTCCCACAGCAACCTGCATGAGAAAAAAAAATGAATATTAAAATTTAAAAATAATTTGTTAAATCTTATGACATGTCAGCATGGTGAAATTACCATTTTATCCGTGTTGTATCGGGCACCATAACTAATATTAGACTCACGATCCTCGCCAGCCCAGACTAGTTCCCCGCCTAACGACAGGTGAGGCGTCACACTCTGCAAACAAAATATTACAAAATAAAATTGTTTTGATATTAATGAGATATTGCTAATCAAATATATGCACTAATATAAGAGATGTAAAATTTATACCTGAATATAACTAGCTCCAAGCATGGCACCATTTCCGAATTTGAATCGAGTCCTGTAGTCAGTACCCTGCATAAGAAATGAGTTATCAAAAAAGAAAATTACACATGAAGTAATGTGACATATGACATAACTAATAAAATAAAATAAAATAAAAGCCAACATGCATAATATATGTGTTATAAAGAGCCTACAAGATATATAAGTTACCTTATAGTCAATGTTAAACTTTCCATTCGACATGTGCTGCTCACTTGTTAGCTGAGCAGAAAAAAAAAGATAAAATATCTTATAAATATTACATTTATTCAGCCAAAACAATGTTAGATAATAAAGCAATTATGTAAATGCTTGTAATCAATCTACCTGAGCATCGGCATTCATGCTAAGATTATCCGATAAGTCACATTTGACTCCAGCGTCGACCCGCCCATCGTTCAAAACCCTTCCAAAAAGCATCAACTACCGCCCATCAAACAGCGTTATCAGGGTCAGATCATTAGATCGACGGTTAAGATCGAGATCGACAATATGGGATTGTAAAATGTAAATAACTCACCTTTGGATGCATAAAGTTAGCACCAAAAGCATAGTGTGCAGCCGGAATTTTTATTATTTCAGCATATTGAGAAGGAATCTCCATGGGTCCCATGAGGGTGCTGTAACATTAAAATCGACTTGTCGAATTAAAGAGTGGTGAGATGGGGGGGGGGGGGGGTTGTTTCAGTCAGGTTGACCCACAAACACTATTTACTGCATTATTAACTAATGCGTTATTAAACAAAATCTTAAATAGAAACAATTCAAATTTAAGACGGTTGTATGTATTTTTCAACCCGTTTGACATGTTATATGACCCGTTTGAAATTGAACGCAACACAAACCGACCCATTTTTAAGTAAACGGGTCAAAATGTCACCTGTAGTTTTGCGCCAGTTTAATGAACAAATGTTAGTGTGAAATTAGTACCTGTGACTTAGTGAGAACCTCTGATTGAGAAACTTGGTAAAATCGACACACATCCCCTCAAAATGTTCAGCATTTAAGGACCCTAAAGAAGAAGAAATTGCATTCGGTCTAAGATTCTGTTAACATATAATCACAGCTTTATATATGTTTCTAATTTGCAGATAATTCAATGCTATAATTTGCTAGAATTAATGAATCATCATGCATTCTTGCTAGAAACTGATAGGAATTTTTCATGTGTCCTTGTTTATGAAGTCTAATAAGTGCAATGTTCATAGACAAGGGTGTCAAACTGTCAATTATGTCAGGTTGATGGGTTTCGGGTTGAGTTCTTCTACTCTAACCCGACCCATATATGTATTCGTGTCGTGTCGAACCCATTTAAAATCCTGTCGTGTTTCAGGTCGACTGTTAAGTCTTCGTTTGTGAACATGAGTAATAACTAGTGACTTTGAAACAATTTAAGCAATCAATTACTCTACTCAAATGATTTTTTTTTTTTTTTGGGATTCTGTTATTTAATTAATTGTTTTTGTTTCTTTATCTCTCATTCCAAATTTCAGTGGGTTTATATATTTAACTTGATATTAATTGGAAGAACTCAATGCAATGGTTAGAGAAGCAATAGTTAAATTATAAAAGCAATATGTTGTAGCAATATGATTAGAGAAAATTAATTTCACTTTTTTTTAAAGTTAATAGTTCGAGGAAAAATTTAAAGAGAAAGAAATAAAATATATAACAATTTTCTTCTCTAAAATTTAAATTCTTAAGCGGATTGACAGATTAACCCACTTTTTATACAAACATTTTTTAAAAACCCTTAAACGGATGTTCGGGCTAACCAAAAAAAAAAAAACAAAACAAAATACTCAACTTTAAAAATTAACACTTCCCATCTCTAAAATCTAATATAAACATTTTTAAAAATGCTTAAATGGGTTGTCAGGTTAACCCATTTATTAAACAGACCGTGTTCAGATTGACCTGTTTAATATAAAAGGACATGTCGCATACCCAAAACCGGTATTTTTTTTTTTCTTCATATTTTTCGTGTCATGTTCGGACATTTGTCAAGAATTAGTGAATTACCACCCATGTAATGGCATAACTTAGCAAAAAGAATAAAAAAATTAAAAAAGATATATATATAATAAGGTTTATGTGACAATATCAATCAATAATTACAAGAAGAAACTAACTGAAGGCTTCACGGTTGATTTCTTCATAAGGAGTAGGGCACGGTAGATCCATGTAATCGGTTGATTTCTTCATAAGAAACTATTTTTCTTTTTCAATACAAGAAGGGGTTTAAGAAGATGCAACGAGATGATAAACCCTTCGTTTTGTAGAAAACCTTGTCTAAGTGATTTTTTTGTAGGAACTTTTTAATAAACTTGATCATCAAGTTACGTGTTTTTAGCAATTATAACTTTTTTATGAAAATATACTTTTACTAATTTAGAATAGATATTTCTACAATATCTCATCTTAAACCTCACATTTTGGGCATGTTTGGCTAAGCTTATTAGAGTTAAAAAGGACTTTTGGGAAAAGGACTTTTGGGAAAAGGACTTTTTGAAAAGGAGTTTTTAAAAAAAGTGTTTGGATTCGCTTATTGATGTAAAATGACTAAAATGGGTATTCTTTTATATATAAGGGGGTAAAGAAGGGGTAATTTAGTAATTTCATTTTTGAAAAGTCACTTCTGGATCCAAAAGTCACGAATTGTTGGCTTTTCAAAACCTCCAATTTCCTTCTTTGCTTTAAGCTATTTCAAAAAGGACTTATCCATTATCCAAACATAAAAATAGCTTATTGACTTATCCATAAGCTAATAAGCTAATAAGTCTGTTTGAGAAGCCCATCCAAACATGCCCTTTGTACGATGCATTGAAAAACTTTTTTTTTTAAAGGAAAACTTCATTAGAGAACACCCAAGCTCGAAGACCGAGCCGGGAAACAAAGACAACTACATAATTACAAATTTACACCGATCCGACCACGAAATAGGATTGCTCTTAATTCTATGCTTAAACCACAAAAAAACCCAAAGAATTAACTTCACTAAAAATGGAATCCACCTTAACCTCCACTGCCGAAAATATCGCCTTGTTCCGAGCCAACCAAAGACACCAACAAGCGACACGAATGATGCCTTGAAACGCAGCCTTCTCCCCAGCTCTAAAATTCCCAGTTTTGTGAAGATCCAACAGATCTTTAAACGAAAAAGCGAAAACAGGAGGGGTACGACACCATCGACTAATTTTCTGCCATATCATCGAAGCCACGATGCAGGAGGTAAATAAATGGTCTACGGTTTCCTCCTCGGATCTGCACAAAGGAAAAAGGCCGTCTCCGACAACTATACCCCTTTTACGTAGCGCGTCCGCAGTGGGAATTCTGCCCATTTCCGCTCTCCAGGCAGAAACATTGCACTTGATCGGAATCCAACTATACCAGTCCATGATATAGCCACTGCCATTCGCCACACTATTCTCCAGAATACTCCTAGCAGAACTAACGGAGAAGATACCTGAACTGTCACCCAGCCACTTCCAGGAATCAATCTCATTGCTCAAAGAAACCGAGCTAAGATCCGCTGTTAAAGCGCTCAACTCCCTAACTTCGTCTTCACGATCCGGATCATGCTTCCACAGCCACTCTCCCATCAGACGATCACGAACCGAGCATGTTTTGACCATATCCAATGCAAACAAGTTAGGAAACACCTCTTTGAGTGGGACATCTTTCAGCCACGGGTCCAACCAAAACAACACATCGTTACCTCTATCAACCGAACCCCGAAAAAATTACGAAGCCGGAAGTTACCCGACATAGGCTTGTCGATAGCGGAAACAATATTCTGCCAAACACCTCCAAGAGAACTCATAATCGGTAAGAAAGACCAGCCCGAGCCACCCGAATGAATTGCATCGATCACCTTAACCCAAAGATTATTCTTTTCACGCTTGTATCTCCAACCCCACTTGCTTAAAAGAGCAATATTAACGTTGTTTAGCTTGCTAATTCCCAATCCCCCGTTTTTCTTCGAAGATGCCACTTTGTCCCAAGCCACCCAATGAGTCCTTTTAATTTCAGTCGATCCTCCCTAAAGGAATTTTTTGATTAAGCCTTCCAGATCCTTAACCACTTTCACCGGCGCTTTGAAAAGCGAGAAAAAATAATTCGGTAAACCCTGAAGAACGGAACGAATATGAATAATTCTCCCACCGATAGACAGGAGAGACGACTTCCAAAGAGCAAGTCTAGACTCAAAGATGTCATACACCGGTTTCCAGTTGCAGATACGATTCATGTTGGCCCCCACTCTTAAACCCAAATACTTAAAGGGAAGAGCATCCGGGTTACAACCCACCGTATCCGCCATCATCCTTAATTCCTCATTAGACACCCCTATCCCAAATAAATTAGATTTCTCAAAATTTATTTTCAAGCCAGAACAAGCGTGGAAACATCTTAAAATCCTGACGATATTTAAAGCATTATTCTCCTCCCACTCACCAATGATGAGAGCATCGTCGGCAAAAAACAAATGGGTCAACCTCGGCCCGTCATTGGGAAGAAGAATCCCTGAAAACACTCTAGCCTCCCCAGCCTTATCAATAAAACAAGATAGAGCCTCCATAACTGACACGAACAAAAACGGAGAAATAGGGTCGCCTTGCCTCATACCTTTACCACACTTGAATTCAAAGGTCGGAGACCCATTGACCAAGACTGAAGCCCGAGCCGAGGAAAGAATCCCCCATAACCAACTACGCCACTTAGAACCAAAGCCCATTTGACGGAAGACGTCCACCACAAAACCCCAATTGATATTATCATAGGCCTTTTCAAAGTCAATTTTGAAGAGGAATGCTTTTCTTCTACGTTTCTTTAACCAAGAACAAACCTCGTTAATAACCAGGGGCCCATCCAGAATAGACCTACCACTCAAGAAAGCCGATTGAGAATCAGAGATGACCGACCCGAGAACCTTCTTAAGACAACTTTATTAACAACCCCCACAAGACTTATAGGACGATAATCGTTAAGGCCAATAGGGTCCTTTTTTTGGGACAAGAGCGATAAAGGATGAGCCACAACCCGGGTTGACCGCGCCCGAATCGAAAAACGCCCCCATAAGTCTAACGAAATCAGCCTCAAAAAGAATTAAAGAATCGGAAATTAAACCCATCTGGGCTGGGAGCCCGATCATCCCCACATTCAAAAACAACAGTTTTGATCTCCTCAACACTGAACTGTGATTCCACCCAGGACGCATCGGAGGCCGAAATCTTTTTCATGTTAGGACAGGAAAACAACGGACGATTAACACACTCCTCCATGAATTTAGAACGAAAAAAAATTAAACACCTCTTTCTTCACCAAGGAGGGTTTAGAAACCCACTCACCCCCGATAGACAGCCCATGAATCACATTACTAGCCTTCCTGCAGTTATTCAAGGTGTGAAAAAAATTCTAGTTTTCGTCCCCCTATTTGGCCCATCTAACCCAAGACCTTTGTTTAAGGTCCATCACTTTAGCTAGCTCTGTCTTAGCAATGACTTTCTTATTTTCAGCAAGAACCCATTCCTCTTCTTCAGATAAATCCTGAGTTTCCAGAATCATCTCGATAGCCGCCAACTCCTCCTTGGCAAGGTCGAGCACCTCACCAACCTTGCGCAACATAACATCTCTCCAATCTTTTATCTTACTACGGATAAACCCCAACTTTTTGATCAAAAATACATCAGGAGGACAACCCGGAGCAGAGAAGGAACTAGCCGCTTCCTCCACCACCTCTTTGAACCCCTCTTTACCCAACCAGGAGTTAAAGACACGAAAGGGGCGAGCACCAAAATTAACAGACTTAGTAGACAAAATAATGGGACAATGGTCAGACCATAACCTCGGAAGAGCCTGAACACGAGCCTCCGACCACTCATTAAAAAACTCTAAGTTCACTAGAAACCTGTCAAGTTTGCTGAGTTTTTTTCCCTTTTCAGACTGCCACGTGAACCGTCTACCTCTCAAATCATACTCAATCAATCCGGCGTAAAAAATGAAAGAATTAAAGTTACTAGCACAAGTATGCATTGAAAAACTTTAGATGATAGTTTAAGGCCTTTGGGTATACTTTAACCTAACTTAACTCCACCTAAGTGACACATCAACTTTTTTTCCTCATTTCACTTTGTCCCACTCTAAGGAAATGGTTAAACATGTTAACACATAACTCATTTAATGCACTTTAACATTGGGTTTTTGTCTAAAAAAGAAAGTAATAATTAATTCAACCTCTTAACATTGGGTTAACATGTTAACCCATAACGCATTTAATGCACTTTAACACAAAGAGAGAGTGGTTTGCAATGTTAGTTAACATGCCATGTCATTGTTAACACTCTAGATGTTAGAGTACACCCCATGGCCTAAGCTCCACAAATTAAAACATTAAATAAGATAGTTAAGAATAAAGGTAAGAAAGAAAAAGAAAAAAGTTGGATGTGTAATAATGAAACGTTTAAATTTGAAATAATCAAGTCACCGCTACTCCCGCCTCTGAAACCGCCGCATCTCAAGGATCGAAATTGTCACGCCGTAAGCGCAAGAACAACAACAACAACAAGAACTGTGCTGTCACCGCCGCTCCTCTCA
The DNA here is from genome assembly GCA_030545235.1 of Helianthus tuberosus. NCBI lineage: Eukaryota > Viridiplantae > Streptophyta > Magnoliopsida > Asterales > Asteraceae > Helianthus > Helianthus tuberosus. The sequence goes on from CM060351.1 coordinate 174,437,222, forward strand.
ATGTTGTTCCTGCCCAACCTCAGAACCAGAACCGCCAAGTAGCTGCACCTGTGACCAACGCACGGCCGGCTAAGCGTGCGTATACCGGTCTTCACCCTCTGTGCTGTACTTGTACTTACCATCATCCAGTTGGGATCGCTTGACGTTTTTGTGTCCACTGCAACATCTACGGACACTTTACTGCGAACTGTCGCACTGGTCCTCGTTAGCAAGCCTAAGTTCAAGCTCCTCCTGCACTGCCAGCTCCACTTCCCGCTCCTCAGGGTAATTAAGTAGCTCCTACTCCAGCTGCTCATGCACGAGCCTGCTTCGCATGTGGTGATCCCAACCACTTTGCAAATGTCTGCCCGAACCGGGTGGTGAAGCAAGAGCCGTAGCAGCCACCAACGCAGCAACAACATCAACAACAACAGCCTCAGCAGCAGCAGCAGCCAGCACAACAAGCAGCCCGCGGCCGAGCATTCAACATCAATGTCTGCCAGGCCCAAACTGACAACAATGTTGTCAATGGTACGTTTCTTGTCAATGGTATTTATGGTTCGTATTTATTTAATACTGGAGCCGATAACTGTTTTGTGTCGTTAGAATTCGAAAAGCTCCTAAACCGTAAACGCGCTAACCTCCCAACGACGTTCGACGTAGAAATTGCCACTAGAAGAACCGTCACCGTTAGTTCTGTTCTCCGTGATTGTACTCTTGAACTCAACAATCATGTTTTCCCTATCGACCTTATCCCGATGCAGCTTGGTAGTTTTAATATCATAGTAGACATGGATTTTCTTCGTGAAAATCATGCTGAAGTCGTGTGTTTCGATAAGATGATTCGTTTCTCTCTCGCGAATGGTGATCAACTCTGTGTCTATGGCGAAGTATCATCGAAGGAACTCAAACTCATGTCATGCATCCAAGCGAGCAAGTATCTCCGCAAGGAATACAAAGCTTTCTTGGCACACATCGTAGTAGTGGAGGAAAAGGAAAAGAAGTCAATGGAAAAGGTGCCTGTAGTTCGTGATTTTCCTGCTGTCTTTCCTGACGATTTACCTGGTCTACCCCCGAGCCGTGATATTGATTTTCGTATCGACCTCATTCCTGGAGCTAACACTGTTGCTAATTCTCCCTATCGCGTCGCTCCGTCTGAAATGCGTGAACTTTCGAGTCAACTCCAGGAATTGCTTGATAAAGGCTTCATACACCCTAGCACATCTCCATGGGGCGCACCCGTCCTTTTCGTCAAAAAGAAGGATGGATCGTTCAAAATGTGCATCAATTACAGAGAACTCAATAAGCTTACTATCAAGAATCGCTATCCATTACCCCGAATCGACGATTTGTTTGATCAATTGCAAGGCGCTACGTGTTTCTCGAAGATCGATTTACGCTCAGGTTATCATCAGTTGCGAATCCAGGAAGAAGATATTCCTAAAACCGCTTTTCGAACCTGCTACGGCCACTATGAATTATGCCCTTTGGACTTACCAACGCACACACGCTTTTCATGGATTTGATGAATCGCGTGTGTAAGCCCTTTCTCGACCGCTTCGTCATTGTGTTTATCGATGATATCCTTATCTATTCAAAGACGAAAGCTGAACATGCGCAGCATCTTCGTTTGGTTCTCGAATTACTCCAAGGGAATCGCCTCTACGCCAAGTTCTCTAAGTGCGAATTTTGGCTTGAGGAGGTTCAATTCTTCGGTCGCATCGTCAATAGTCAAGGTATTCACGTCGATCTCGCGAAGATTGAAGCAGTTAAGAGTTGGATTACACCGAAATCCCCGTCCGAAGTTCGATCTTTCCTCGGATTGGCGGGTTATTACCGTCAATTCATCGCTGATTTCTATAAAATCGCTGTTCCGCTTACCTCCCTAACGCATAAAGACAAACCTTTTGTTTGGGGAACTGAACAAGAGGAAGCCTTTCGAACCCTCAAGCGTATGCTTTGCAACGCTCCTATTCTCACGTTACCCGATGGAAACGACGCCTTTGTAGTCTATTTCGATGCCTCTAACCTCGGTCTTGGTTGTGTTCTTATGCAACGGGACAAGGTTATCGCGTACGCGTCTCGTCAGCTCAAGATCCACGAGAAGAACTATACAACCCACGATCTCGAGCTTGGTGCAGTTGTTTTTGCGTTAAAGATTCGGTAACACTACCTTTATGGTACCAAGAGTACGGTCTTCACCGACCATAAGAGCCTGCAACACATCTTGAAGCAGAAGGAACTGAATATGCGCCAACGCAGATGAGTTGAACTTCTCAACGATTACGACTGTGAGATTCGTTACCACCCAGGAAAAGCAAATGTCGTTGCCGACGCTCTTAGTCGACGAAGCTATTTGCATAGCTTTCGTAATACTCAAGCCCAGCACGACCTCGAAGCTCTAATTCGTGACGCTCAGCATGCCTGCTTTATTGAGAACACCTTGAAAGAGGAAATGAAGAAGTGCGGTGCTGAAACCCAACTTGCCACCAAATCGAATGGTATCTATTAGTATCTCGATCGCATCTGGATTCCAAGTCGCAATAACCTTCGGGAGATATTGTTGACTGAAGCCCACGAGTCTCGATATTCCATTCATCCCGGAGCCGACAAGATGCACCACGACCTCCGTCTTCGGTATTAGTGGCCTGGAATGAAGAAGGATATCGCTCTCTATGTTTCGAAGTGCCTGACTTGCTCGAAGGTCAAGGCTGAACAACAACGACCCTCTGGCTTACTCGTACAACCCGAAATCCTTATGTGGAAATGGGAGAGTATAGCTATGGACTTCATTACGAAACTTCCGTACACGCCATCAGGTTACGATAGCATTTGGGTTATCGTTGATCGTCTTACGAAATCTGCTCATTTTTTGCCGATACAAGAAGACTATAGGGTTGAACGATTAGCACGAATCTATACCGACGAAGTCATTTGTCGACATGGGACACCTCGTGATATCATCTCTGACCACGATGGTCGATTTACCTCGCGCCTTTGGGAAACTTTTCAATCTGCTCTCAGTACTACTCTTAACCTCAGTACCGCTTTCCATACCCAGACCGACGGTCAGACTGAACGCAGGATTCGCACCCTAGAAGACATGTTTCGTTCGTGTGTTATAGATTTTGGTGGTAATTGGGATTCGCATTTACCTTTAGTCGAATTCTCGTACAACAACAGTTATCACTCTAGCATTCAAATGGCACCATTTGAGGCACTATATGGAAGAAAATGTCGATCGCCTATTGTATGGCACGAGATCGGAGATGCGCAAATTACCGGTCCTGAGTTATTGCAAGAAACGACTGACAAGATCCTCCAGATACGAGACAATCTTTTGAAAGCTCAGAGTCGTCAAAAGAGTTACGCCGATAAACGCCGCAAGCCCCATGAGTTCGAAGTTGGCGATCACGTACTCCTAAAGGTTTCACCTTGGAAGGGGGTGATCCGATTCGACAAGAAAGGAAAGCTCGTGCCTCGATATGTTGGACCCTTTAAGATTCTGGAAAGAATTGGAAAAGTGGCCTACAGACTCGATGTCACACCCCAACCGATGGTGGAAACATCGGGGTGCGAGCACTAAGCGTTCAGATTGCTCATGAGATTCCATAACACTATTATTTCAATATAGATTAATAGATTTCATGCAAAATTTGTCTAACAAAACATCAACACCAAAATGAAACACAAGTATCGAACAGTACATTGAGTACTAAACATTGTTTATTACTTAAATCAACTAGGTGAGTTTCTAAGCTTCATCCTAGCTTGTTTCCATATCATCAGCATCCTATTAGCCTGCAACATGTATTAAAATAGAGTCAGTACAAAAATGTACCGGTGAGTATACAAGTTTGAATAATAGCATAATATATTAAAACAACTCATATCCACAATGTAAGTAATAAAAATAGTTTCAGCCGTGCTAGTGTCGCAGTCCACGCAGTGATAGCCCAAGTATCCCGATGCTTTAGTGTTTACCCAAGACTCAAGGTAAACTAGAATCCTCCTAACAATACCCCCCGAGAATAATGGGAGAGGTGCACCTCCTATAGTGCTACTATTGTTAAGGCGGAACTACACACTCTGGATTAAACGTCACATAGCACAAAGAATCAAGAATCAAGAATCACAAGTCTCACATACACATAGGATAGAGTTTAGATTTCAAAAGATTCAAGCATCGTAGTTTAATAGAATACATGTCACATCCCAAAGTTTAAAACGAAAAGGGACCGAGTATACTCACAGTGATTGCTCAACTGTTATTGGATCAAAGGGAGCTCTTTTAGAATTAGCCTGATTAGATTACAACAGATAAGAGTCGGGCAGAGTAACGAGATTGCTCAAAGTATCAGATCAGTCACTGGATCGGATGGTTGTCCGATCGGATGGCTATCCGATCGGATTGCCAGTCGATCGGGTGGCTAAAGTGTAAGTGGGACGGGTGGCTGTCCGATCGGATGACTGTCCGATCGGGTGGTCACTCGATCCAAGTTGTCAAGTTTTAAGTTTGCAGTTTAAGTGTTTTGGTTACCTTGATCGGATGGCTGTCCGATCGGGTTGACACTCAATCGAGATTCCCAAGGTTCTAAGTTTCTTAAAAAAGTTTCTAAGTGTTTAAAAATTTATGAGACAAGTGTCACCCGATCGGGTGGCTGTCCGATAGGATGGCTATCCTATCGGGTTGCCGCTCAATCAAGTGGTCCTTGTTCCGTCTTACTACTTGTAAGATTTCTAAGTTTCTAGACGGCACAGTACGTATTGCGACAACAGTAAACTCATTGTCTTACAGCCGTTCTGATCGGGTGGGAATCCCCCCTGTCCGGTCGGTAGTCTATTTACAACGGTTTATGTCGGAATCCGTTCTAGGGTCGTCTTCTCCGGCAACAATCCGTTTCCAAACCTACTCTAGACTACCCATCAAGTCTTCAGTCCGTTTATGATCGGATTCTACCGTTTGAAGTGAAAGGTTGAAGAAAGATGAAGAAAACTTAAGTTTTATTATGAAAAATCATAGATCTAGCTTAGATTTGGTGCAAAACACCTGAAATTCCTTAGATCTGAGCTAGATCTTACCAAGAATGACATCATATAGTAGTTTGTACAAACCACCATGATGACATCATCCTCTCGAGCTTAGATCTGAGAGATTTCATGGTGAAAAGTGTGATTTCAAAGATGAATCACGTAGAGAATGAAGTGTAGATCAAGAAAGTACAAGAATCTAGCCTAAAACGTACCGGAATCGCCAAGAAAATGAAGAAAGGTAGTGTGTGCGCCTGTTCGAGTGAGGCTGTCACATCAGGGAATTTGGTGATGTGACAGGCCTATTTATAGTATGAGAGGGAAGGCTAAAGCGGTGCACTCGGATCGGATGGCAGGTCGATCAAGTGGCCATCCGATCGGGTGGTCATCCGATCGGGTGGTTATCCGATCGGATGGTCATCCGATCGGATTGCCACTTGGTCTGTAGGATCGAGGATTCGTCCAAAACGAGTCAATCAGAGTCAGATCTAGTTTCTAGAAAGGCGGAATCAGACTAGAAACCGTCAATCAGTGTTAGAACAGGAGTAGAAGAGTAGAAAGTCACTTTAAACATGTTCTTCATTGAATATAAACGTTTTGGTACAGAGAGAATTGGACAGCACTTCGTGACACAAATCTCCAGAAGTTACAAATGAAGAACACCACTAACCTATTTATAGGTTTACCAGGTCGCACGGAGTATAACATCCAGTCCGCACGAACTGACAACTCCAGTTCATGCGACCTGACCTTCCAGGTGTGACAACCCTAAAAATTACAAGTATCCGTACAATTAATTTATATTTAATTTGTGCTTAATGACTGTGCTGATTACAACTGTTGATTTAACTGCTTACTGATTTCTGTTACATACATACACATGCATCACCTTCATATTGTCACTCCATTTATTATATACAAACTTTAGTGACAAACTTGATGCACAAGGCACAGTTAGCACACTGAGCGGATAACTCAGAAAACATGCTGACAATGCCAGCACCTAAACAGACAATGTTTTTGAGGCCAATATGAGCCAGGGATAGATTACTACACTAGTAGGGAATGTAGGGAGGTAAGGACCATAGAACTGTGACACTAGGTGAGAGTTATAGTGACCGGAAGTGCCTGAAACATACTTAAAGTGCAGAATTCTGCACTAAATACAAAAAAATTCAGCTTTTAACAAAGCTAGTAAAGTGCAAAAACTTGGTAAAATGATCCTAGACACTTTCTAAAATGTTGGGAATTTAATGGGTCGCTAAAACAATATAAAAGACACTTAAAAGCTTTATTTAGCACTTTAACGGATCAACATCCAACCGAACAACCGGACTTTACCTGGAACATAAAAATATTGCCAAATACATTGTTTTCACTTTTCTGAGCTAGTTAGGGTCCCCGAACACCCTAACACACCTTATATTATATTACACATCAAAAGACACTAACTAACCATCAAATCCTAACTAGTTAGTAACCAAATACTTGAAACCCAACCCCATACCCCCCCCTTGTTGAACCGATTGGAACTAGTGGGGATACCCCCACAATACTTTGATTATTTTATTCAAGATGTTGGGTAATTAGGGGCATATAATACAATGGTTAAAGGTGCAAGATGGGTAATATAAAGGCACAAGAGTCTATCATCCTCTCTCATTCACCACATTTACAAACTTGGCAAAACACTCTCTTCCCTTCTCCACCTTTAGCCACCACCATACGCCCACCATCAAGTCCTTCTTGAGCCATTCATACATATACAAAGGTGCAAGGAGCCCTACAAGTAAGCTCGGTGCACTCGGAAGCTCAAGGACCTCTCTCGTTTTCTTTTAACCACCACATTTCTTCACTTGAACTCTCCTAGCTTTGTGCTAGTGGTAAGCACTTAGATCCTTGTATTTTACTTGTTATTTAAGTGGTTAATGATGTTTAAAGATCAAAAACATAAGAACTCTAAAGAACTTAACCAAGTCTTGAAACATAAAGGATGAAGAATGGTTAAAGTAATGAAGTATTGTTAAAATGATGTTGAAATCATGACAAATCTGAAATAAACAAACCATAATCTGCTGTAACAGACTTATGATCTGATTTTAATCATATTAGAAAGGATGGCGAACGTATGTGTGCGTTTTAGTAACATTTAACCTTTAAACAGCATGCTGATTTGCACTTTCAGCCGACTTTAACTAGCTGTAACAGGACCTTAATAAAACGAAAAATGTATTTTCTGAAGTCTAAGTTCATGTATTATGAAATACGGTTCTAATGGCACCGGAATCATAATTTTTGAACTTCGTTTACTATTTTTAAAGTGTCGTTTCGTAACAGCAGCTCAAGCTGCATTTTTCTGCTGAAAATATGTGTTGTATTTTTCGTCATAACTTGAAATCGGTGTAGGATTAGGTCATGAAATTTGTACTGTAGATGACCACCGATGTATTTGTAATTCTCTCACTGGAATTTCGTAAATCGGACACTCGATGAATTTTAAATAAATTATTCCGCGGACTGTGGTCAGAAAAAGATAAATCTGATTTCAGTCCGGAAAATGATTTTCTATAAAATATTGGTGATGATTTGGACCCCGATATTTTTACACAATAATTTTTGGAACGTATAATAAGATAACTATTTTATTAAAATACCCGAAAACAGCCCAGTTTTGTATATTAAAACTGAAACAATATAAGTAGTATTTTGCATGCCTAAATGTCGGGTTGGTTATTTAAAAGCGATCTAACGTGTTATATGTTAAAGAAAATGATACGCTAGTAAGCGTGGACGCCTCCATTTACAAAGGAAACTCTGGCGAATTTTTCTAAAATTCCAATACTTAGAAAATATTTTTCTAAACAAGTGTTACTAGTATATCTTATAACTTGTGTTTCAAATACAAACTTCGCCATAAATTTTGTTACGAAATACAAAGTATCGGAGGTTGGTTTTCGCAAATAAAAATGGGTAAACATATATTTAGAATATATATTTTATGCTGAGACATTTGTGTGATTGTTTGTTATTTTGTGTACTAGATATATATTATTTTTAGGTAAAAATAATAAAACTTGAGAATACTGTGAAATTACGACTCCAAAATAATACCAACGCTCTCACAAATAAATATTTAAGTTACACCGGTATTGTTATAACAACGCGAACTTTAAAACGTAACTTATGTATATTTCGGGAAACACTCCCGTATGTATATTTTGGTAAAATATTATTTTGGAAACTATAGAAATAAAAATATATTATTTTTGATAAAAATACATATCTTTTGGAAATACATGTTGGGAATATATTAACATATATTTAATTTGGAACAATACACCGAAATACGACGCCAACATTTGGCAAGATATACAAACATAAGTACGAAAATACATGTATGAGATACCTCCACCCTTGGGAAGGAAATACGAAGTTAAAATGCTTGAGAAGTATTAATACAGAAACACAGCATAAACAATTATTCCAGAACTAAATACAATTATTATAACTTGGAATAATACCATAATCGTAATTCAAAAACATACATACTAAGACAAGGCACGATCCGTTCATCTAATAGACATTAGACCATTGTAGGTAGTCGTGTTTGCCACGGAGATTTGGGTTACGAGTACGAAGATGCAATACTGTGAGTTCATGTCCCCCTTTTCTCTTAACTGTTTTCAGTTTTTATACTTCGGGGGTGAAATACATGTTACAATGATTACGGGTACTTTTATACATGGTATGGTTAGCTTAAGGAGGGTTACTACTTAGATCATTTGAGTGGGTAGGCTGGAACTTGAGGCCATTAATCCTCATTGTAGGACCGAGGGTCATGAGTGATAGATCTATTTGGGTGTAGCGAGCCCCACTCCTGAGTCCGCTTAGTGGGCCAGGCGGTGACTATGTACCCGACGCAAAAATCTGCTAGGTTTGAGTCTTCCTGCATCACTTCACACATATCATTGGCTTTGCAACCCAATGGTGATCTCTTTTTCCTTAATTGCTACATACCAGGGATTTTCATACATACAGACATATTACAAAGGCTTATACACACTCACTTACACATGAACTCGCTCAACTTTATGTTGATTTTTCAAACTACATGTATTTCAGGAAACTAATGGATCTGGCACGGTATGCACATATTTTCAAGCTGCGTTTGAATAAAGATGTCATCCAGGGTTGAGAAGGTGTAACCTCTTCCTGGACGGGTTACATATCTCTAAACCTAGTATTTTTTAAAGTCTTTTGCTAAGTTTTTATGAACTCATTTAAATCAAGTCAAGGATTGTAACTTATTTTGTGATTGTTGTTCTAAGACAAGTATAATATGGTATTTTTCTAAACTTTATTAATGGATGAATATCTCATGTTTTTATCATATAGCATTGTTATGATTGTTGCTATGGTATTAAGAAGTCACATCAAATAAACCCACGCTTCCGCAAAGCCAGGGTGTGACAGCTTGGTATCAGAGCCTCGATCATAGCGAACTAGGATTCTTTCTCGAGTCTAGACTATGATCATCAGGGCTCTCACGAAAACATTTTCAAACATTTTACATTGCATACACTAAACGTCCAGATCCAGGGCACAAACATTTTTGCAAACAAAAAGCACAAATACACATTTCAAAATTTAAATTTCAGTCGGGGAGACTGAGGGAGTTCAGTCGGGGAGACTGAGGGAGTTCAGTCGGGGAGACTGAGGGAGTTCTGTCGGGGAGACTGAGGGAGTTCAGTCGGGGAGACTGAGGGAGTTCAGTCGGGGAGACTGAGGGAGTTTAGCCTGAGAGACTGGGTATGATAGTCTGGGGAAGACTAGGATGAATACATGCTCACATTGTTATTACTTACACGCATAATTGCTGATTTTTGATATACGTGCATATGGATATATGCATACACTAATTGTTCATAATTACTATGGATATACATGCTACGCACCGGCACACATGTCACTCTATTTAGAGAACGAGTTATCAGACATTGATAACCCTACGGCCACCGCCACAGATAATGAGACTACATCTGCGCCAGAGACATTTACATCAGACACTGAGGGCGATCCTGATATGCTGACTAAGGACGAGGACGACTTCTAACAGCCCGCGCTACCAGATTTTGGTAATACTTTGCCGATGGTTTCTCTGAAAAGAATCTTTCTATCACTCTTGTTTCAATCCATGACCACTCTATCACTGGTCATCCCGATGATGGACACACCATGGCTCCGATCCTCGATGATGCGCCTCCTGCGGACATTCTACTGAAGGTTGGCTACTCGACAAACAATTTATGACGACGTTGACATGCTTATCGATGGTCCTACTACCGACACCTATGACGATAGAAAATTTGACGAAAACACTGTTACTAATTTCACTTCTTAATACCCTTGTTAACAAGCTACCCTCTGATTCTAGCATGCATTCAGACTCCTTTAAGTCTGTGGTATCTGTAACCTTACAAATAGCTGGATTACAGCTTTCTACTACTGACACAGACGACGACAACATGGCTGCTGCTCTATCACCTACTCGAGGCATCACACCGTTACACGACCCAGAGCCTGCTTTTGAGCTAGCTTCAGCACCTTTTGGGTCAGCTCGATGTTGCACCTGCTGAACCTACACCTTTACGTGATCATGATCCTGTTTCTTTTAGGTCCGCCGACATTGCACCCCTTATAGCGACCTGCATCTGGCAATCTCCTCATTCGTTGAGACGTTTGTTTTTACACCCGCAGCCACTAATGTAGCTCCTCTTCCCTTATGAAGACCAACGTCCATTGCGCCAACGGGCCTGTCACTTCCTTTCAAAACATACCCACACCCCGGGAAGGTACTCCAGGTCAGCACCTGCGTAACGATCCTTTTGCTACAACAGCATTTTCTACGGCCTTACAGGCCGCACCGTTTACTACTTTCACCTCTACATCGCTGGACGAGCCGAATTGATGGTTCCTATAATACACTATGCTAAAGTTAGACCCTTACATGATGAAGGCCACGCGCGAGTTGAGTTGCTCCTGTAACATCAACTACAGTTTAAGGATATGAGTCGAAGAATGTTGGAGCTTGAGCTGACGCCACAATTGGCAACTTCAAATGCAAAACATTACATAACTGAAAACATGATGTGAGCGTCTACATCACAAGACAACATATTGTCTGAAAAGTTTATGTAAAACACCACGTCCTCCACCCTGTCTATCACCAGCATGCTTTGATCCGCCACATACATCAAGGTTCCTTTTGCGCTCTCGACCGTTGCTATTACACCGTTCCCAGGATTCCGATACTTATTTCTTTACTATCGGGCGGCAGATTAGTTAACTACTTCGATATATGTATACAAGCTCGAGGAGGAGTTTACGCATGCTAGCGGTCACTTTTCTTTCCTCCTCCACCTCAGTCACCAGTATAGTTGGTTTCTGGATTATGCGGATTGCATTACACTTGGGTAAAGACACTAATGATAAACCGGGATTGCGGAGACTTTTGAGGACCACTTCTGATTACGAAACTTTGATGCACTAATATACTTGTTGGACAAGGGTAGGGTGACCCTGTGTCCCTTTCGATGTGATACATTTTGTTAGACACAGTGATTGTGGCCGAAGGATAATGAAAGCCCAATCATCTTTAAACATGCGACAATATTTGTGACTAATAACTAATGAAAAACTTAGTCGCTATGTCCTCACTAAGCACGCTGTTGATCTACATACTTGTGCTATAACTATAATGCTACATGCGTACTTGCTACATTCCTATTTACTAGTTGTGCAATACTTATGATAATATGTGATTGAATGTTATAACGACTGCGTATATACGTATATGTAATACACTTCTGAGGTCTTATTCGTTAAAAAGAGACTTGTGTGCTCGTGTCCTTAACAAGACCTGACCTAACCGACCTTCTTCTAGGAAGATGTCGACTCAAGGGAACACCGAAATCAACAACCCTCTACCGACAACAGAGGCAGAAATGCAAGAGCGCCTCTTACAGGCCATCGCACGGTACGAGGCCCGTCGCTCCGATTGCAGTGGAGGTACCTGGGGAAATAACCCCCCCAACGGTAATGTCTAGTCCTTTAAGACACATTACAAAACGTTTGGACATTTCCACGAGTGCCTTGCTAAGGCCTTACGCGAATAATGTTGCTTACATCACAGGCTGCACCTACAAGCAGTTCTTGGACCACAAACCTTGAAAGTTCGACGGCACTTGGGGTGCCTTAGCCTTCGTGCGCTGGGTTGAAAAGACAGATTCTGTTTTACGATTGAGCAAATGTGACCCCAAACATCAAGTCACGTATATAGCTGGACTATTGGTGGATGAGGCTCTGTCATGGTGGAACCATCAAGTTCGGACAATGGGCGAGACCGCTGCGAATGCTTTGATGTGGGATGAGCTGAAAGATCTGATGCGTAAGAGATATTGCTCGAGGGCAGAAGTCCAGAAGTTGGAAACAGAACTGTGGAACTTGAAAATGGAAGGACCAAAGATAGCGGAGTATGTGCAGAGATTTAACGAATTATCACAAGTTGCCTTACTCCTGGGGGGACCAGAGTTTAGGAGAATTGAACGTTTCATAGGGGGATTGGCACCTCAGATTCTAAGCCTGGTAACAACATCTAAACCTTCAACGATCACCGAGGCTATCGATATAAGCGTGGCGCTCACTAAAGAAGCGATTAGACAAGGAAAATTTTCCACTTCGGAAGAGAAAAAGGAGACTCCTGTAGAGCCATCTGGAGATAACAAGAGAAAGCTTGCGAATTTCAAAAAGGTTACTTGGGCAAATAACAAAAAGAAGGCCAAAAAGGGAAAGGATTACAAAGGTATCCTACCAAAGTGCGACAATTGTTTACGCTATCATGTCGGGCGATGCAAATATGGAAAATGTGATAACTGTGGTAAGAGGGGGCATCCCAAAGAAACTTCTTGGCAAAATACTGAACATAGTAATGGAGGCCAAGATGGTAGTGAGAATCATGAAGGAAACAACGACAATGACAAATACCAAGGCAGAATGAGTGATAAACAAAAACGTGCTCGAGGTTGTTTAAACTGTGGAAGCAAAAAGCATTTCAGAAGATATTGCCCTAAAAACAATCAGGCACAAGGAGGAAAGCTCCCCACCGGAGCTAGGGAGACACGACAGGGATTCAAGCATGGATATCGGTACGTCCCGAATTACTCAATGTTATGCGTCTGTATTGCCAAATACTGTTGCAAATTTTACGATTCGCACCGCTAGAGTTCAAGAGTAAAATTGGTTTAAGTAGCGAGTAAGTAGATGTTCCAGTACCCATTAGAACTAGCTTAGGGGAAGCTAGTGGAAGCCAACGCAGTAACTGGAGGCGACCAAATAAAAACCGGAGAGCGCAAGTTTACGATAGAGCTACTGCCAGTTGAGCTGGGAAGCTTCGGCGAGGTAATTGGGGTGGATTAGTTGCCAAGCGGTCGAGCGGAGGTTGATATCCGCACCTCGATGACGAATGAAGGAACGATCGTGACTCACGAAGCAGGATACGCCACCACAGATCACGAATTGCTTAAGGCACGAAAGTTGTGGTGGGAAGAATGTGTTGTTTTCTGTAACAACTCTCATCAAAAGTCCTATTTATTAAATTAATTGTCCAATAGGAAACCCTAATTGAGAAACCCAAGTGATTCTGAATAAACCCTAAAATTTTCAGAATAATCGGAATCAGGATCAGGGCCCCTAAAACTCAGGGGGGGTAAAACCTAGTCGGTAATATCCAAACAGTTTTACGTGTGAATCAAATCTGCATGCGAGACCAACTCAGCAGGCCTACAATTACACGGGGCTACCCTATGGTAGGGGGTACCCCCTCGCGCCTCGCGACACCCCCTCGCGCCACGCGAGGGGGGCGGTTTTTCAGGTATAAGTAGTAGGCTCTGGGACTTGAATTTTGGCACTTGAACGACGTTAAAACTCAAAACGTACGTTGAGATATAGTAGAAACAATCTTAAAACACACACAAATCACGAAGTGCTGCCGCAAAACAGGGTAATAACTCGATCGCTGCTACGATTCAATGTCCGATCGATTAAACTATCCAATGGATGTTTAAGTGCTGCCCACATTAGGGTTTATGCTTTGTCATTCGTCGTTAAATCGATGGATGTTTAAGTATCGCACTTTGTCATTCGTCGTGAGGGTTTAATCTCGTGAGTTATCGTAAATGCTGTATTAGTTACTAACCTAGTTTGTGTGCATGTTAATTTATTTAGGTTAAAAAGGCTAATCAGTAGGCTAGGCTCTGCTCAAATTAAATCTGCAATGTGAGTCATTCTCTTTTTATCAAATTTGTTTACAAAAGCATATTTATTTCAAAGTTATAATTACAGGGATTAAGTCTTTGTAATCACCAAATTACAGCCGGTATGTGGGGTTTTGTATACATTACTTATTTCCCGTCACCATTGGACAACGAGTTAGCCAATGGGTGATCTGACCATAGTCACAGAAACAAGTCGAGTGACAAATACTGTGGGTAATTGGTTGATATAGAAACAATGTAATCACCCTTAATACTGTAAATTATAACAAACGAGTTGTTTTAATAAATAGAATGATTCACCAGTATTTCCCGCTGACAAAACCTTTTTCAAACATGTTTCAGGTGATCTGTTGTGATCCAGGAAAAGTGCCGTGAAGCACTACAAGCTTAAGAAAGTGGCTCAATATAAAATAAGAAAACATGTTTTGTAAAATAAAGATTTCTCCGTGAAATCTCATGATTGTAAATTACCGGGGTTTTATCCCGAGTTGTGAAATAAAATAATCGGGAAATTTCAGTTTTAAAAAGATCCTGAAGAAAGAGTTCCGCTGTCAACTTAATTAAATAAATACCACGGGATTTTCTGTCCCGCGGCTCCTGAAACAGGTCAAACCGGGTCGGGGGCCGTGACAGAAAAAGGTGGTATCAGAGCCACTGATTTAAGCCAATTAAGTATTTAGAAAATACTTAATTTTCACTGATTGGTATTTATGTGATTATGTGTTTTATTATTTGAATATTTGTGTACAGTATGGGTAAGCAAAAGCTTTCAAATATCTATCTTAAATTAGATAGGTCATCCAACGAGAAGGGAAGTTCATCCCAAACAAAATCCTCAAATCAGTCTGTAATTCCTGATGAAGGAATATTTGTGCGAAAGGCACAATATGAGGAACCACTTTCTCCTAGTAAAAGAAGTCTGATTATTAAGAAAAGTAAAGAGAAAATAAAGAAATCCCGAGAAAAGAAAGTTAACCAGGAATTAACCAGTAAATCACCTTGGGAAGACAAGTTAGATGAAAAATGGGCAGATCTTTATATGCTAGCCACTGTAGCAGTAAATGCAAATCTTTAAATTGTTTGATTCAAGTTTTAGCAACCCTTATAAATAAGCTAGAAACTTGATCCAGTAAATAAATAAGTTTACAATAAACCCTAGTGTATTTTAAATTTCAGTTGTTTTGTAGTTACCCAGTATGAAATAATATTTAAAAGTTTTTCTATGAAATTTTGTTTTAACTTAGTATTTGTGTGTATTTTGCATGTATACTAAAACAGCATGAGTGACTTGTCTGATGCCCTTCAGAATTTAAATCTCTATCCGGTAAAAATAGAGGCTTCCAGAGATTTCAATAGGTATATACCCGACATAGAAGAACCTATTGAATTCAATGCTCCACTTCCGGAAAAACCCAAGCCCAAGAAAAGGAGGAGATTTGTGGGATGGAGGCGTGTGCGTAGGAGGAAACCTGTCACCAGGAAGATTCCCAAAATAGAAAATCCTTTAGAAAAAGGGAATGGGATTGAAGTCGGGAAAAGTTCTAGGCAGAGGGAAATGCAGTTTGAAGAATATTCTAAGCAAATAGAAATGGAGTATGGAGAAGGTTCTAGGCAAACCCAGAGGGAAATTGGGGAAAGCTCTAGACAGATTGAGGAGTTACCCTTTCAGGAGGAATTAGATCGTGCATTGGCAAGCTGTGATATTGTCAGGCCTATCAATAATAATCTTTACCATTTTCCTGCTGAAAATCAACTACCAATAAACTTAGAACCAGCAATTCCAGAACCTATAATCCACACTCAACCTCTAGGAATGGACAAGTGGTGGACAAATGATTGGCAGTTCCAAAACCTGCTCAACAGTCCTTATTCCTTTCTCCCTCAGTTCGACCCGGAACCTATACCTAATCCACCGATGAGTACTGAAAACTTAGCTGAACTCCGCCACTTTAGCGAAGAACTGGTGGATGCAGGAAATAGAATCAGGGACATAGGAGAACAAATCTCCTGGAAATACGACGAGAGGGAACGTCGTTATTGAAATACCAACTGACGAAGGATAGTGGGTTTTGTGAAACAGTGGTTGTATAATAAATATTAAAATATAATCTTGTAAAATAACTACAAATAAAACTTTGTAAGATAAAAGGTGTGTATTGATGCATACTATGAAATATAAAAATAGGAATCGAAAAATCGATAGTTTTGGCTATATGTGTATTGTGAAATTTGTATGATGGTTTTGTGTATAATTATTATTTATTCGATACTAATAAATTATATAAATTAATTACCAGATGGCAAACGTTGGTAATGAACCAGTTAACGAAGTTAATCAATCTGAGCAACATCAGGAGGATCAATTTCTAAATAGACAAGACATAGAAAATATCGTTGCTCAGGGAATAGCCAATGCTATTCCAGCAATAGTTGCTGCTGTTAGAAATCCAATCGAACCTCAACAAATCGTTCCTAGCAAACATATTTCTGAGGATAATTTCAGTAAGAGTGTAAACGGAGGCGGTAATCATACTAATGAGCCACGGCAGGCTCCACTCCATAAGAAAATGAAAGCTGCAACACCTGGTTGCACTTACAAAGAATTTCTTGCTTGTAAACCATCTGAGTTTGCAGGCAATGAAGGAGCAACCGCTGCACTGCGTTGGTTAGAGAAAACCGAGGCAGTAATTACAATAAGTAAATGTGCCAAGGACGATCAGGTCATGTACGCTTCAAATCTTTTCAAAGAAGGGGCACTAGAATGGTGGAATACGGTGTTACAAGCAAAAGGAAGGATGATGGTGTATGCCATGAATTGGGAAGAATTTAAGAGTCTTGTAGAAAGAAAATTTTGTCCCGAATATGAAAAAGATCAAATGGCAAATAAGTTCCTAAACCATCGAATGATAGGGGTAGATTGTCGTGGGTATACTTCGACATTCTTTGAATATGCTAGAGTGGTACCAACACTGGCTTCGCCAGAACCGGTACTCATTTCTCGCTATATTTGGGGACTAATTAGTGAAATCCGTAACATCGTTAAGGCTGCGAGACCTCGTACTATTGACGATGCTGTGGAATTAGCTAACACCCTAACGGATGAACTGGTACGCACAAGATATGAAAATAGGAAAAAAGAACTGGTTCAGAAAATTACCCAAGGAGTTCGTATGGGTAATAATAGCAACTTCAAAAGAAGAGGAACAGGGCAATCTTCAAATTCGCCATTCTACAGGAATTGCAAAAAGAAACATTATGGAAGATGTAATGTAATCTGCAACTTTTGCAAAGCCATAGGACATCGTGAAGAAGACTGCAGAAGAAAAACCAGGATCTGTTATAACTGTGGAGAAGCTGGGCATTTTAAACCAGAATGCCCTAAATTAGTTAAACCAGCAGACAACAAAGCCAAGACGACTGACGGAGCTACTAAGAAGAATGCCAGAGCATTCCAGCTGACCACTCAAGAAGCAGAACTCATTCCAGATGTGATAGATGGTACGTTCCTAGTTCACAACATATATGCAAAAGTATTATTTGACTCTGGTGCAAACCAAAGTTTTATCAATACGTCATTCTGCCAAGCTCTTAACTTACCTTTAACCAACATTAGGCAAATTTTTACAGTAGAAACGGCAGATGGGAATTCAGTTAAAATAGATAAAGTTTTGCAACAAGAAAATATAGAACTCTTAGGACATAAATTCTCTGCAAACCTATTGCCTATGAAATTAGCTGAATTCGATGTGGTGTTAGGAATGGATTGGTTAATAGCCAACCATGCTCGATTCCTTTGTGATAAAAACTCTATAGAAATTCAGGCACCTACTGGGGAAATAATCACGATTACAGGAGATAAACCACGTAAACCTATGAAATTCATATCAGTAATGAAAGTTGCTAGTTATGAACGAAAGCAAGGATTAGTCTATATGATTTCAGTAATCATTAGTACTAAGGGTAAAGAACTTAAGGAAATACCTGTAGTCTCAGAATACCCAAATGTATTCCCAGAAGAGTTACCAGGATTACCACCAGATAGGGAAGTAGAATTTAGGATTCATCTAATTCCAGGAACTACACCGATAGCCAAGGCACCTTATCGGTTAGCACCCACAGAAATGTTAGAACTGAAAAAGCAATTAGATGAATTACTAATGAAAGGTTTCATACAACCTAGTTCATCCCTGTGGGGAGCACCAGTGTTGTTTGTAAGAAGAAGGATGGTTCAATGAGAATGTGTATTGATTATAGAGAATTAAATAAGGTTACAATTAAGAATCGATACCCATTACCTAGGATTGATGATCTATTCGATCAACTTCAAGGAGCTAGATACTTTTCTAAGATAGATTTACGCTCGGGATATCATCAATTAAAGGTACAAGAAGAAGACATACCTAAAACTGCTTTCAGAACTAGGTATGGTCATTACGAGTTTACAGTCATGCCCTTCGGGTTAACGAATGCACCTGCAGCATTCATGGATATGATGAATAGGATCTGTAAACCGTATTTGGATAAATTTGTAATTGTCTTCATCGACGATATACTTATTTATTCCAAGAGTCAGGACGAGCATTGTCAGCACTTGCATGCACTCTTAACTTTGTTAAGAAAAGAAAAGCTATACGCCAAATTCTCGAAATGTGAATTTTGGCTACAAGAAGTGCAATTCTTAGGACACATGGTGAATCACGAAGGTATTCACATAGATCCTACTAAGATAGAGGCAATTACCAAATGGAAGGTTCCACAATCCGCAATGGAAATTAGAAGTTTTATAGGTTTAGCTGGATATTATAGACGGTTTATTAAGGATTTTTCCAAGATAGCTGTACCATTAACTAAGCTAACCTGGAAAGCAGTTAAGTTTGAATGGGGACCTAAACAAGAAGAAGCCTTTAGGATCTTGAAACAGAAATTAACCAATGCTCCAATCTTAGCCCTACCAGAAGGAACTGAAGATTTTGAAGTATACTGTGATGCTTCAAAATTAGGATTTGGATGTGTACTAATGAAACGCAAGAAGGTAATTGCGTATGCTTCAAGACAATTGAAAAAGCACGAAGAAAACTATACGACTCATGATCTAGAATTAGGAGCTATAATTTTTGCTCTTAAGATTTGGAGACATTATCTGTACAGAAGTAAATTTACTATCTATACAGATCATAAGAGTTTAAGATATATATTTGGCAAAAAGAATTAAACATGAGGCAAAGGAGATGGATGGAAATCCTAAGTGACTACGAATGTGATATTCAGTATCACGAAGGAAAGGCAAATGTAGTTGCAGATGCCTTAAGTCGTAAGTATCCTGAAAAGCAAAAGCGAGTTGGTGCTCTCAGATTAAATCTACAGTTAGATTTAATGGAACAAATAAAGAATATTCAAGAAACAGCAATCAAGGATGATGCTGAAGGAATGAAAGGACAAATAAAAGAATTAGAATAAGGGAGTTGACGGAATTTGGAGATTCCACAAAAGAAGAATTTGGGTACCTAAGCAGGGAGAATAAGAAATAAAATTTTAGAAGAAGCCTATAAATCTAGGTATACTATGCCACCCTGGAAACAATAAAATGTACCAAGATTTAAGAAATAACTTTTGGTGGATAGGAATGAAAAAGGATATAGCTCAATATGTTTCTAAGTGTCTTACTTGTTCGCAAGTTAAGGCAGAACACCAGAAACCTTCAGGCCTACTACAACAATTAGAAATGCCTGTATGGAAATGGGAACTCATAACAATGGATTTTGTTACTAAGTTACCCAAAACCAGAAAAGGTAATGATGCGATTTGGGTAATTGTGGATCGATTAACCAAATCAGCTCATTTTCTACCCATGAAAGAAACCTTTAGCATGGAAAGGTTGGCAAAGTTATATGTAGATGAAGTAGTATCCTTACATGGAGTTCCACTCTCCATTGTATCAGATAGGGATAGTCGTTTCACTTCCCACTTCTGGAAAAGTTTCCAAGAAGCTATGGAACCCGACTAAATTTAAGTACGGCATATCATCCTCAGACAGACGGACAAAGTGAAAGGACAATCCAAACTTTAGAAGATATGCTCCGAGCATGTGTGATAGATTTTGGGGGAAATTGGGACGATCACTTACCTCTAATTGAATTCTCCTATAACAATAGTTATCATTCAAGCATTGAAACTGCCCCATTCGAAGCACTGTATGGACGTAAGTGTAGAACTCCAGTTTGTTGGGCAGAAATAGGAGAGAGTCAATTATCAGGACCAGAGATAGTACAAGAAACCACTGACAAGATTACTCAAATCAAGGAAAGACTAAAGACTGCTCGGGATCGTCAAAAGAGTTATGCCGATAATCGATGCAAGCCACTGGAATTTCAAATCGGAGATAGAGTACTCTTAAAAGCTTCTCCTTGGAAAGGAGTAGTCCGATTCGGTAAGAAAGGAAAGCTAAGTCCCAGATACGTAGGACCATTTCCAGTGATCCAACGTATAGGACCAGTTGCTTATCGTTTACAACTACCAGAAGAATTAGCTGGAGTACATGATGTATTTCATGTATCCAATCTCAAGAAATGCCTATCAGACGAATCACTGGTAGTACCTCTTCGAGATATAGAGGTAAATGAAAAGTTAAAGTTTGTGGAGAAGCCATTAGAAATAGAAGATCGAAAGATCAAATTTCTCAAACACAAACGACTAGTACTTGTCAAAGTCAAGTGGGATTCAAAGAGAGGAGCTGAATACACTTGGGAGCTGGAATCAGAGATGAAGCGAAAGTATCCTCATTTATTCCAGTAAATCTCGAGGACGAGATTTTTATTAAGGTGGGGAGAATGTAACAACTCTCATCAAAAGTCCTATTTATTAAATTAATTGTCCAATAGGAAACCCTAATTGAGAAACCCAAGTGATTCTGAATAAACCCTAAAATTTTCAGAATAATCGGAATCAGGATCAGGGCCCCTAAAACTCAGGGGGGGTAAAACCTAGTCGGTAATATCCAAACAGTTTTACGTGTGAATCAAATCTGCATGCAAGACCAACTCAGCAAGCCTACAATTACACGGGGCTACCCTATGGTAGGGGGTACCCCCTCGCGCCTCGCGACACCCCCTCGCGCCACGCGAGGGGGGCGGTTTTTCAGGTATAAGTAGTAGGCTCTGGGACTTGAATTTTGGCACTTGAACGACGTTAAAACTCAAAACGTACGTTGAGATATAGTAGAAACAATCTTAAAACACACACAAATCACGAAGTGCTGCCGCAAAACAGGGTAATAACTCGATCGCTGCTACGATTCAATGTCCGATCGATTAAACTATCCAATGGATGTTTAAGTGCTGCCCACATTAGGGTTTATGCTTTGTCATTCGTCGTTAAATCGATGGATGTTTAAGTATCGCACTTTGTCATTCGTCGTGAGGGTTTAATCTCGTGAGTTATCGTAAATGTTGTATTAGTTACTAACCTAGTTTGTGTGCATGTTAATTTATTTAGGTTAAAAAGGCTAATCAGTAGGCTAGGCTCTGCTCAAATTAAATCTGCAATGTGAGTCATTCTCTTTTTATCAAATTTGTTTACAAAAGCATATTTATTTCAAAGTTATAATTACAGGGATTAAGTCTTTGTAATCACCAAATTACAGCCGGTATGTGGGGTTTTGTATACATTACTTATTTCCCGTCACCATTGGACAACGAGTTAGCCAATGGGTGATCTGACCATAGTCACAGAAACAAGTCGAGTGACAAATACTGTGGGTAATTGGTTGATATAGAAACAATGTAATCACCCTTAATACTGTAAATTATAACAAACGAGTTGTTTTAATAAATAGAATGATTCACCAGTATTTCCCGCTGACAAAACCTTTTTCAAACATGTTTCAGGTGATCTGTTGTGATCCAGGAAAAGTGCCGTGAAGCACTACAAGCTTAAGAAAGTGGCTCAATATAAAATAAGAAAACATGTTTTGTAAAATAAAGATTTCTCCGTGAAATCTCATGATTGTAAATTACCGGGGTTTTATCCCGAGTTGTGAAATAAAATAATCGGGAAATTTCAGTTTTAAAAAGATCATGAAGAAAGACTTCCGCTGTCAACTTAATTAAATAAATACCACGGGATTTTCTGTCCCGCGGCTCCTGAAACGGGTCAAACCGGGTCGGGGGCCGTGACATTTTCTGGCTCATGTCGGGGACAAGGGAGCCGAAGAACTAGAACTCGAAGATACCCCCGTGATCGGAGAATATCCTGAAGTCTTCCTCGAAGACCAGCCAGAAATTATCTCCTCCACGACAAGTCGAATTTTTGCATCGATTTGATTCCAGGCGTCGCGCCTGCAGTCATTGCATCCTGAGCGACTTACACCTTCGGAAATGCAAGGATTGACAGTGAAGTTTTAGCAGTGGTTAGAGAAGGAAGATAACAGACCAAAATTTCCATTTTTGGGTAACCCCATTTCTGCTCGTCAAAAAGGAGGATGATGATTTCCAAATAAAACATCAACTACCAGGAGCCGAACGAGCTAACACACGAGAGTCGGTGACTCTTGCTAAGGGTTAGCGAACCTCTTACGCAACCGACTATGAGGACCCAACTACTACTACACGACTGATCGACGATCGAGCATCGTTAGGGTGAAATTCAGGAAGAAAGTATACCAGGGCGAAATTGTGGGACAATGACTTGTTCTTAGACAAAATGGTGCTTCCTACACAATGTACAAACTGGATCCACACGGGATGCGAAATCTGGAGAATCTAGAAAACTTATATCTAGGACCTTTGGGAACCCAGGACCAAACTCGTAAGGGTTTACTTAGGAACCATATCTGCCAACTCAATCAAACATCATTAACTTGACAAACTTGTCATTGCAGTTAACAAAACCGAAAGTACTTAAATTTTCTTCCGTTGAAGTCTTCACTTTTACTTCTAACGAGTAGATATTTGCATTTCTACTCCCCTCAAAGTAGTTGCATCACGTTGATTTTCTTCGCTGAGAGCGAACACACATTTGTTTCGATACTTGATCATCTCTCCATATTAGCAAGTACTCATTGTTTCAGTACTCGGAAACCTTCATGACACACATGCATCATTTGCTACGCACGTGGTTTCGTTTCAAACAAACACTTCATTGAAATTTAAAATATTACCTTGCTAAACCTAATTACTGATTCGTGATTCGAATGACCTACATTATTGCTATTGTTGGCTCTCTTGTTACCAAGTCAACACACTTTCTTTCAAGTTACCCTCATGGTTTATCTTTGTGGCCATGCCGAGATTCCTTTGATTGATACATACGTTTATTATCGGATTACGCCAGAACCAAGTTCAATTGTTTAAGCTTATCCATTTCGCATATTCATTTTAAGACGCCATATGATGTATTGAGGGCATCATATTCGAATTTAATTTTTGCAAAGATTCTTTCGTTTCGAGTCATAGCAGATTCGGTTGGTCTACGACTCCACTAAACCGTTTGATTGGTTTCGATACCTTGCGGTAATATTTTCACAGAATTGAAGCTTGTGCTAATTTGGTTACTCACTTCGTACACGGATTTAATTGCCTACTTAGTTGTTAACAATCCATTTTGATATTCACGATCAAAGCGGTCTCAACACAATTGTGTGTTAAGGCAGTGGTACATATATTCATTTCATAAGCACAATGTACCTTCTAACAATTCTTTCGTTGTCAATCGAATGCCTTATGGTACTTAATACTTTTTTTTCATCTTCGATCAAAAACTTGTGACATTGTGTAAATCAAATCTTCAGACCTGTTTCGGTACATTTTCAATTGATTTCAAACACGGTGAACTGGTTCAGTCACCACTACTATTGAATTATGCCATTGCGACACCTAATGGCGTCGCTACAAACTCGTAGCTTGTGCTAATCATGGTCAACCGTTTCACACAGGACTACATATAATTTTGCTTGACTCATCATTCAAACATTTCTGATGCAACTACTAATTAAGGCAAGGATACACCAGGTTCGCTTGTATTCACTCGGCGTATCCACGCAATTCGAAAATTGTCAACACACTAAACCTTACCATTCATCTACTCGGGAGTTGACATATCATTTTACTATTTTATCTCAGTTGTTGATTTTGAATTCATATAGCGGATGCTATGGTTCGTGAAAACTCGCTTGCATGTTGCGATCAATCGTTTGAGAGTCTTATTAGTCAAGGCTTCTCTTTTGTGGAACCCCCCTGCTAGCTGGATTACGCTAGACTATACGTCAAGTACGTCTTGTACCCTTGACAACAAATGCTAAAAGCACATACCTTTTAACCATAGGGTTCATGTTCTGAGACTCACCTAATGTGAGTAATGTTTGTTTCGGCTTGATGATTATCTACTTCGATATTATCCATATACATACATGTGTGACTTAACCATAAGGGGTTAAGGTAGTACAAATTTCGAGGACGAAATTTTCTTAACGGGGGAGAATGTGACAACCCTAAAAATTACAGGTATCCGTACAATAAATTTATATTTAATTTGTGCTTAATGACTGTGCTGATTACAATGTTGATTTAACTGCTTACTGATTTCTGTTACATACATACACATGCATCACCTTCATACTGTCATTCCATTTATTATATACAAACTTTAGTGACAAACTTGATGCACAAGGCACAGTTAGTACACTGAGCGGATAACCCAGAAAACATGCTGACAATGCCAGCACCTAAACAGACAATGTTTTTGAGGCCAGTATGAGCCAGTGATATATTACTACACTAGTAGGGAATGTAGGGAGGTAAGGACCATAGAACTGTGACACTAGGTGATAGTTATAGTGACCGGAAGTGCCTGAAACATACTTAAAGTGCAGAATTCTGCACTAAATACAAAAAAATTCAGCTTTTACAAAGCTAGTAAAGTGCAAAAACTTGGTAAAATGATCCTAGACACTTTCTAAAGTGTTGGGAATTTAATGGGTCACTAAAACAATATAAAAGACACTTAAAAGCTTTATTTAGCACTTTAACGGATCAACATCCAACCGAACAACCGGACTTTACCCGGAACATAAAAATATTGCCAAATACATTGTTTTCACTTTTCTGAGCTAGTTAGGGTCCCCGAACACCCTAACACACCTTATATTATATTACACATCAAAAGACACTAACTAACCATCAAATCCTAACTAGTTAGTAACCAAATACTTGAAACCCAACCCCATACCCCCCTCCCTTGTTGAACCGATTGGAACTAGTGGGGACACCCCCACAATACTTTGATTATTTTATTCAAGATGTTGGGTAATTAGGGGAATATAATACAATGGTTAAAGGTGCAAGATGGGTAATATAAAGGCACAAGAGTCTATCATCCTCTCTCATTCACCACATTTACAAACTTGGCAAAACACTCTCTTCCCTTCTCCACCTTCGGCCACCACCCATCACCACCATACGCCCACCATCAAGTCCTTCTTGAGAAATTCATACATATACAAAGGTGCAAGGAGCCCTACAAGTAAGCTCGGTGCACTTGGAAGCTCAAGGACCTCTCTCGTTTTCTTTTAACCACCACATTTCTTCACTTGAACTCTCCTAGCTTTGTGCTAGTGGTAAGCACTTAGATCCTTGTATTTTACTTGTTATTTAAGTGGTTAATGATGTTTAAAGATCAAAAACATAAGAACTCTAAAGAACTTAAACAAGTCTTGAAACATAAAGGATGAAGAATGGTTAAAGTAATGAAGTATTATTAAAATGATGTTGAAATCATAACAAATCTGAAATAAACAAACCATAATCTGCTGTAACAGACTTATGATCTGATTTTAATCATATTAGAAAGGATGGCGAACGTATGTGTGCGTTTTAGTAACATTTAACCTTTAAACAGCATGCTGATTTGCACTTTCAGCCGAATTTAACTGGCTGTAACAGGACCTTAATAAAACGAAAAATGTATTTTCTGAAGTCTAAGTTCATGTATTATGAAATACGGTTCTAATGGCACCGGAATCATAATTTTTGGACTTCGTTTACTATTTTTAAAGTGTCGTTTCGTAACAGCAGCTCAAGCTGCATTTTTCTGCTGAAAATATGTGTTGTATTTTTCATCATAACTTGAAATCGGTGTAGGATTAGGTCATGAAATTTGTACTGTAGATGACCACAGATGTATTTGTAATTCTCTCACTGGAATTTCGTAAATCGGACACTCGATGAATTTTAAATAAATTATTCCGCGGACTGTGGTCAGAAAAAGATAAATCTGATTTCAGTCCGGAAAATGATTTTCTATAAAATATTGGTGATGATTTGGACCCCGATATTTTTACACAATAATTTTTGGAATGTATAAGATACTCTGTAAAAATTTGGGAATTTTTGGAATAAGATAACTATTTTATTAAAATACCCGAAAACAGCCCAGTTTTGTATATTAAAACTGAAACAATATAAGTAGTATTTTGCATGCCTAAATGTCGGGTTGGTTATTTAAAAGCGATCTAACGTGTTATATGTTAAAGAAAATGATACGCTAGTAAGCGTGGACGCCTCCATTTACAAAGGAAACTCTGGCGAATTTTTCTAAAATTCCAATACTTAGAAAATATTTTTCTAAACAAGTGTTACTAGTATATCTTATAACTTGTGTTTCAAATACAAACTTCGCCATAAATTTTTTTACAAAATACAAAGTATCGGAGGTTGGTTTTCGCAAATAAAAATGGGTAAACATATATTTAGAATATATATTTTATGCTGAGACATTTGTGTGATTGTTTGTTATTTTGTGTACTAGATATATATTATTTTTAGGTAAAAATAATATAATTTGAGAATACTGTGAAATTACGACTCCAAAATAATACCAACACTCTCACAAATAAATATTTAAGTTACACCGGTATTGTTATAACAACGCGAACTTTAAAACGTAACTTATGTATATTTCGGGAAACACTCCCGTACGTATATTTTGGTAAAATATTATTTTGGAAACTATAGAAATAAAAATATATTATTTTTGAGAAAAATACATATCTTTTGGAAATACATGTTGGGAATATATTAACATATATTTAATTTGGAACAATACACCGAAATACGACGCCAACACTTGGCAAGATATACAAACATAAGTACGAAAATACATGTATGAGATACCCCCACCCTTGGGAAGGAAATATGAAGTTAAAATGCTTGAGAAGTATTAATACAGAAACACTGCATAAACAATTATTCCAGAACTAAATACAATTATTATAACTTGGAATAATACCATAATCGTAACTCAAAATCATACATACTAAGACAAGGCACGACCCGTTCGTCTAATAGACATTAGACCATTGTAGGTAGTCGTGTTTGCCACGGAGATTTGGGTTACGAGTACGAAGATGCAATACTGTGAGTTCATGTCCCCCTTTTCTCTTAACCGTTTTCAGTTTTTATACTTCGGGGGTGAAATACATGTTACAATGATTACGGATACTTTTATACATGGTATGGTTAGCTTAAGGAGGGTTACTACTTAGATCATGTGAGTGGGTAGGCTGGAACTTGAGGCCATTAATCCTCATTGTAGGACCGAGGGTCATGAGTGATAGATCTATTTGGGTGTAGCGAGCCCCACTCCTGAGTCCGCTTAGTGGGCCAGGCGGTGACTATGTACCCGATGCAAAAATATGCTAGGTTTGAGTCTTCCTGCATCACTTCACACATATCATTGGCTTTGCAACCCAATGGTGATCTCTTTTTCCTTAATTGCTACATACCAGGGATTTTCATACATACAGACATATTACAAAGGCTTATACACACTCACTTACACATGAACTCGCTCAACTTTATGTTGATTTTTCAAACTACATGTATTTCAGGAAACTAATGGATCTGGCACGGTATGCACGTATTTTCAAGCTGCGTTTGAATAAAGATGTCATCCAGGGTTGAGAAGGTGTAACCTCTTCCTGGACGGGTTACATATCTCTAAACCTAGTATTGTTTAAAGTCTTTTGCTAAGTTTTTTATGAACTCATTTAAATCAAGTCAAGGATTGTAACTTATTTTGTGATTGTTGTTCTAAGACAAGTATAATATGGTATTTTTCTAAACTTTATTAATGGATGAATATCTCATGTTTTTATCATATAGCATTGTTATGATTGTTGCTATGGTATTAAGAAGTCACATCAAATAAACCCACGCTTCCGCAAAGCCAGGGTGTGACACCAGGTCGTGCGAACTGACCAATATACATAAACTTAACATTTCAACTAGCCTATTACATATAATGACACGACATAGACTGATGACGCAGGCGATAGACATTATGCATCAACAAACTCCCCCTTGGATATTGCCGCAGTCTTCAGTCAGCCTGTCTTCAAAAAATTCTTCACAAAGACTTGAAAAATTCATCTCTTTGCTTCGGCTTTTTCAATAAAGCTTTCCTGAGCTGTTCCTTCTCTTTAGCAGCTCTCTTTTCTTCCTCAGCTAGCCTTTGCACACATGTAACTCTAGCAATCCTGTCTTTTTCTTCACGCTCTTCTCTCTCCTTCTCAGCTTTTAGAAATTCTTCTCTTTCAATCTCTCTCCATCTTGATAACCACATATTTTCAGAATTTATACATTTCTGAAAACATACTGTAGCTACCTTCTGAAACTGCATAGCTTGATCTTTATCTTCTACTTTATATCCGATCTTGTTCACAAACAGACATTCAATATCCTTTGCAGAACAATTCACTATCCACATCGGATCGTACAGATGAATGTATCTGCTTTCATTCCCAACTCGGTACACAATTACCGCTTCGGTCGTCATGCAACTATACACCCAGCATACAAACCCTTCATGAAAATTCTGTTCCATCTTCGGCAATGGAATATTCTTTATAACTCTGGGCTTCTTGATCTGCAGAATTGTTTCTTCAATACCTGTGACAGGATCCGTCTTCTTGACTTTCTTTGGATAATGTGGCTTCCAGTGACGAAATTCTTTGAATGCTTCAAATTTCATCAAGCCCATGTTGGCATATCATGAACCCTGACTGGATATGATAACGTTCTGACTTTGGGCAACTCTTCAACATCCCACCAAGGCAGAGACATTATATCTTGAATATACTGGAAATACTGAACACCAAACTCTCTTCTAATAGCATAAGCGTTGACTTGTGGCAAGTAACCCCAACTTATGATATCACCCAGAGAAACATCTCTATCTCTTTTATAATACTGCAGTGGTCTTTTGTATTTTCTTTCCGTATCCTTCCTGAACCACTTCTTTCTTTCTTCACGTTGTTCTTCTTTAGACATTTCACTAAAACTCTTACTCTTAACACTTTCAGCAACTTTTCTTCTCGATTCATCTTCATTTGCTTGACTGAAAAACTCAGCAAGAGTTGGAAAGCTAGAAGTATCAACATTAACATTCTCAGACTGATCATCGTCGCTCTAGTCTTCTACTTCCACTTTATCATAATTATCAGCATCTTCAACATACTTGTACTGATATGCAGGTTGATGATTGATATTAAATTCGTTCAACTCCTCTTCAAAATCGAAGTTAAAATTATCTTCTTCAACATGCATCATCTTAACGATCTCAGCTCTAGTATAAGTATGCAAAATTTCACCTTCTTCTACATCATGTTCAAGATGTAGAATCAGACCTGTACCCTGACCAACATTCTCATCATCCTTTTCAGCATCACCATGCTCCCCCTTTCCTTCTGCCTTTTCTGGTTCTTCATTTGCATCATCTTGAAGATACTCGTCAATATTTTCTTCTTGTGACGCTTCAGTTACTTTTATACCAGAATTACCTTGATCAGCATCATCATTTCCATCATCATCATCATTATCACTATGAACAGAATATACTTCATCTGCATCATCTTTCAGATTATCATCTTCGTCATCTTCATCATCTTCATCATTGTCGTTAATCATGCCAGATACTGAAGTTATTGGACAAGGATCTAGAATGGATGATTCTGGAACTTTTGTCGGCTCAGTCAGAACAATTGCCCTTTCAGACACTTGAACATCATCTTCAATTGAAACACCTTTACCCTTATCTTTCATTCCAGCTTCCATTTCGGCTTCACGTCTTGCTCTAACTTCCGCAAGTTCTATCTCTTCAAACTTTTGTTCAATCGACTTTCCAATCAAGTCTTCCAACACTTTCTTTAACATATACTCTTCATGTTCCTTTTTAGCATTCTTGGCTTCTAATTCTTTATTTTTCAACTTGAAATACTCATTCTGCTCATCCCTTTGAGACTTTTCTTCTTCCAATTCAGCTATTCGAACTTTCAGAATATCTATGTCGGCTTGATCAGCTTCAATCTTTTTCAACAAAAACGAATTCTCAGATTCAACAGACTTAACACGTTCCTCTAACTTCTTTTTCTCACTTAACACCTCATCCACCTTCTTTTGCAACTTCTTTACAAGATCATCATTCACAAAACTAAAATCATCAAGCTTTTCAAGAGTTGTACTATCTGGAATAGGTGGAAAATTTTCAAAACCAGATGATACAGGAGTAGTATGAACTGGTGGTTGTGTGGTTGGTGGTGTTTGTTGGATGTGTGGTGAAGTTATTGGTGGTTGTTGAATGTGTGGTGAAGTTATAGGTGGTTGTTCATGAATAGGTAATGAAATATGATGTTGTGGTGGTGATTGTAAAGGATCAGGTGATGGTTGTCGTGGTGGTGGTGATATTGGTTGATTTTGTGATGGTGATGGTGGTTTATTTTGTGGTTCTGGTGGTGGTGATGGTTGTTGTGGTTGTGATGATGGTTGTTGTGGTGGTGGTGATTTAGATTGTGGTTCTGGTGTAGACTGAGTTTGTTGATCTTGGATAGGTTTTATTTTCAGCTTGAATCTTAGCTTTTGTGCTGCTGGAGTTTCGACACGTTTTCTTGATGTTGATTTCTTTCTGTCTCCTGAAGATGGTGGTTTTTCAACCTGAACATCCTCTGGTGGAACATAAGTTTCATCATCATCATCCGAACTCCTCTTTCTCTTCTTTTGTTTCTCCCTATCCTTTGGATCGTAGTTTTCTCTGATCCAACGATCAACTTCAGGATCCGAATCACTTTCTGCACCAGATGAACTCTTCTCTTCATCATTAACCACTTTCTTACTAGCTGCTTTCTAAGCTTCTAAAGTATCATCAATATCTTTCAACAACTGTTCAGTTTCAGGAGTTAACGACTCTTGATCTTTTTCAACATCAGCTTCCGTATCATCAACTTCTGGTTCATCAACTAGCAGTGTTTCAACCGCTTTCTTTCTACGTTTCTTCTGTGGTTGAGAAGATGATCCTTCTTCAGCTTGGACTTTTGGTTTAGAAGTTTTCTTTCCACCTTTTTTCTTCTTTTCTTTTTCTTCTTTTGTGTACCAATCATTTCGAGTTTCACTGAAATCTTCTAACTTTGTTAATTCATCAATTGCACTTTTTTCTTTCATTTATGCATCATTCCTCCACTTTAAATGATTTACTGGATCTGGATCTTCATACTTATCATCTTTGATGTACCCGAAAAACTCTGTCTTCTTCGGTTCTGGCCAATTCTTTGTATACTTTGATAATCGGATTAGCGTTTCATTATCCATGTGATGCAACTGCATTAGATCATTCTGTTCATCTTTCACCAGATTTGGATATGCATGATCCAACATCATCTGCACAAACCTTGGATACACCCAACTTTGACTGCCAGAAGTAATATTATCTTTCATGTAATGAAAAACAATTTTAGAAAAATTGTATTTCTTGTTTAGCACTAACGCCGTCACCATACACATTTGATAATCTTTCATCACATCGTATCCACCTTTCCTGTAACTTAGCGCATGAATCACTGAGTGTATAAAGAATTTGTACGGCTTCATGAAACAAGCTTTCAAATAATTTGCTTTATTCAACGGACCGTTATAACCCATTCTAAGCATACATCCTTTGACCATCTTTTCTGGAAACCCTGTTGGCGAATTATCATCATCTGGAAACTCTAACACTTCTCGTACAAGCTGTTCTGAGATTATGATTTCTTTATCTTCATTATCTATTTGAACAATTGAATTAATAACATCATTCAATTCATCATAAGTAGCATTTTTCCAAAAACGATCAACATGTGATTTGAATACTTTGTGCTGATTCGTCAACGCCTTTTGAATTGGTAAACGCCTCATGAATGGCAAAATCTCCTTAAACACAACCATCTTTGGTAAATCTTCATCATAAACACAGCAAATATTATGCGATGGATCAAACAACACATTCGATGCCTGAAACACAAACAGAAACAAACATGTTAAACACTTTGCACAATTTTCAAGATACAACTAAAGTTCACACGATCTGGCTTTCAAGCGATGTGGCCAGTTCATGCGACCTCATGCCAAACATGATGAGCATTTTCAAACGATTTGGTTTCAAACGATCTGACCAAACCATACGGACTGGTGGTCACACGATCTGGAACTTCAAACGACTTGATAGTCAAACGATCTGGCCAATCTCAAACGATCTGGAATCATTCAAACAATCTGGCCATTTCGTACGAACTGAATCATCACCTCGTTTGAACAACCTTATATGAACAGTGAATTTTCAGGTTTTCAAAAGTTGTTTTTATTATGAAATTGATTCTCTAGATATGTTCTACAATCAAATCCGAGCATACTGATATAATTTTTGTTCAACTTTATCCATTACAAACGCCTAGATCTAAGTTCAAAGATTCTGTTCATTCGAGTTCATACGGGTTCATGAGATCTGGTTCAAATTAACATCAATCTTTACCTTCCCCATGATATAAGTTGTATGAACCAACTTATATAAGGATTCCGAACACAAAATCACAAGTTTAAGACTTGAAAAATCACTGAATCTGATCGAATCACTCAAATCACTTTAAATCGCTTGAAGATGTATCTTTGGTGCGGTGTGAGAACTGAAAAATGATTCACGAGATCTGGGCTCTCCTTTATATAGGGGATGCCAGGTCGTGCGAGATGAATGCTGAGGTGGTTTGGCCAGCTCGCACGAGTTGGCAATTTTGGAACGATCTGGCCAAGTTAACACTTTGACCAGCTCGTGCGAGGTGGTCACCTCGTGTGAACCAACTGATTTTCATTATTTTTTTAATTTTTTAACTTTTTAACTTTTTACCAACACACTCAGTTAACCAAGTCCAATTTAATGACCCTGGTCAACTGTTTAGCCTGCCAAGTCCAAGTTAATGACCTTGGCTGACCAAATTCTGATCTCGCTGATATTTTGAAACATTTTAAGTTCAAATTAGTGAACTTTTAAACATTTTGAGCAATTACCAACACTTTTCTCAAACATTTTCTTAACTAATCCAAATGATCCAATATGTTTAGCACAGTGAGACTTTGATCATCAGATCCCCAACGTCTGTTGTCGAAAATAAGATGAAATGACAAATCTTTTTGAATTTTTGAACATATTATCTAAACAAACAGAGAATCTTTTTGGATTTAAGAAACAGGAAACTGTACAAACATATTTACAGACATCTTTTTGTGAGTTTGTGTAAGAGGATCATATCAGTTTTTGAGACATATCACTAACACCGTTGATCTTGATTTAACTTTAAATCTTAAACAAATTCACTTCTGATTGTCAGTATTGTTGTCCACTTAAACTTCTACACAAGTTTCAATTGATTCGAGATACGAATTAGTGTTTTAGAACTAACTTTTAGCGTGTCCCACCTCAGAATATACTCCCGTATCCAGATTCCTTAGATTCAGTCTTACAGGTGAGTATACCAATCTGATATCCGTATCTGGGTTAGTGCGAGACCTTGAGAGCTCAGGTATGAACTTCCGTTCAGTCAAAGAGATGAAGGCTCGACTTTAGGTGTGTTCCCTTTAGGGAATCTTTTCTTCAACTGCAATTGATTCATATCTTTCGATATTTTTCAATTTTTATGCAGAGGGTAAGCTTTTTAAAGCATATAAAGTATTATACTAGGTCTAGGCCATTGCTTCCGCAATATCAGAAGACCAGGTATAATACCCCAGATATCAAACAGTATAAAGACCTAGTATCTCAGAATCAGACAATCTTTCAAACAAGATTTCGGGGGTTACCCATATATCCGAGAGATGTTACCCACTAGAATAAGCAGTATTGATATTTATGTTTATATCTCAAATTCAATCTACTAGTCGTGTGAAGTCTACTGGCACATTATCAGTGAGACTCGTTTAAAATCATTTTGACTTTCCATTTCTTTAGCATGTTGTGATAGTCCACTGATGTACTATCATTTCCTCTTTTTCACAACAAAACTCATTTTGTCTTTTTCAATGTTTTTATATTTATAAAATTTTATCATGTTTTTGTATTTTCTATAAACTTTCTCCCCCTAAAATCAAAAACATATTTTTGTGTTTTGGTTTTATCAAAAACAGTAAAGAAACTGTACAGACAACATGACAACTAGACGCAGATCACTTCTGATCGCCGTCCTCCTCGGCCACACACTCTACCACCCTCCCAGAAACCAAATTCTTTAACCCGTTCAATTTTAAAAGATAATTAAATCTTGTTTTATCAAAGGGTTTTGTGTAAAAATTAGCTCTCTGATCATCGGTGTAAATATAATCAATTCGAATCAATTTTTTCTCGTAGCAATCACAAATAAAATGATGTCGAATCCCAATATGTTTTGTTTTAGAGTGTTGAACCGGATTTTTAATGATATTAATGGCTGCCTCGTTATCCACAAAAATTGGCGTGTCTAAGAACTGCAGACCATTGTCCCTCATTTGCTGTTGGATCCAGAGGATCTGAGAATAACAGCTGGAAGCTGAAACGTATTCAGCCTCACAAGTCTAGAGAGCGACTGTGGTTTGTTTCTTACACTGCCAGGTGATTAGCCGAGTTCCGAAGAACTGGCAACCAGCAGTTGTGGACTTTGCGTTTAGCTTACAGTTCCCGAAATCAGAATCAGAAAATCCAGTTAGAGAGAAGTCACCGGATCGGGGATACCACAAGCCGGTGCTTGGGTAACCTTTGAGATACCGTAAGATCCTCTTCACTATCATCATGTGTGATGCTCTGGGACTTGACTGATAACGGGCACAGAGGCAGGTTGGATACATGATGTCCGGTCGTGATGCTGTCAGATACATTAGTGATCCTATGATTGACCGATAAAGCGTTTCATCCACTTTCTTACCACTTTCATCCGGACATATGCCATGATTCGTAGCCAGGGGGTTGATATGGAAGATGATTCGGACATATTGAATTTATCCAACACATAATTTACATACTTGGTCTGGTGTATGAAGATTCCATCGGGCACTTGTTCAACTTGAAGCCCTAGGAAGAACTTCATCTCCCCTATTGAACTCATTTCAAACTTTTTCTTCATGACCTTTTCAAACTCTTTACACAACTCATCGTTTGTTGATCCGAAAATTATGTCATCCACATATATCTGCATGATAAGTAGATGTCCTGCAACCTCTTTAGTGAACAGGGTACTATCGACAGTCCCTCTGGTGAACCCGTTGGTCAGCAGATGCTGGGAAAGAGTCTCGTACCAGGCTCTCGGGGCCTGGTGTAATCCGACGTGCACTTCTTCTTTTATCTTGCCGTAGAGGAATGCATATTTGACATCCAGTTGGTAGACCTTGAATCCCTTCCATGACGCGAATGCCAAGAAAATTCTGATTGCCTCAAGTCGAGCAACGGGAGCATATACTTCAGTAAAGTCAATCCCTTCTTGCTGACTAAATCCTTGGACTACTAACCGTGCTTTGTTCCTTACTATAACCCCTCTATCATCTCTTTTACATTTGAAGACCCACTTAGTCTTGATCAACTTTTGATTTGCCGGGAGATCAACCAACCTCCACACTCCAAGTTTTTCAAACTGTTGTAACTCTTCCTGCATAGCATTTACCCAACTCTCTTCGGTTAATGCTTCTTTATACGTTTTCGGCTCTACTTGCGAGATAAAACATTTTAATGAGAACTCTTCTTGTAAAGGTGCTACAGAGGAATAAAAACATGTAAGCCCTTTGTTTATTTGTTCGTGGGTTTTCACGCCGCTTTGAAGGTCACCAATGATTTGCTCTGACGGATGGTAAGATAACGTTCTTGGTATGACTGTATCTGGTACGCTCACTTCCGATTGTAAATTTGTTATATTCTAATCACCCGTGTGATCAACAGCATTTGAAGTCTCAATATTTGGTTCCTCGTCATAAATCGGATCGGTTTCCGATTCTGAGTCGTCAGATTGGTCAAATATTGGAGTTGTTTCTTCTGGGGGTACATGTTCAGTTCCACTCGGACCAGCCTGATGATCATTTGAACCCACTGTGGGCGAAGAAACCACCAACGGTCTCGGCACTTGCTCTTGTGAAAGAGACTGCTGTTGTTGGTATAAGAACGCCAGTTCTTCCTCATTCGGCTCTGTCGGTAAATGGAATGAATCCCATAGATTGTCGTAATCAAATAACAACCTGTTTCCGGGAAGTTGATTCGGAGCAGTAAACCGTTGACAGTCAACATGTTGAACTTGTATGATCTTCCCCAAACTCGGAACAAAAACTCTCTTCAACGGACTAGCGTATCCTACAAAAAAACCTTCATTAGCTTTCGCACCAAATTTACCGTCTGGATCAATGAATGGGCATGGTGATCCGAATGGTTCTAAGTATTTCAGATTCGGTTTGTAAAGATGAAGTAATTCAAAACAAGTTTTCTTGTACTTCTTCACTGTAAGAACACGATTGAGCGTGTAACATGCCGTAGCGACCGCTTCATTCCAAAAATATACCGGTAATTTCGAATCTGCTAACATGGTACGAGCCGTTTCGATCAACGTGCGATTTTTCAGTTCTGCGACACCGTTTTGTTGAGGAGTATACAGTGCGCTAAACTCATGAAGAATGCCCTTATCGTTGCAGAATTCGAGCATACGGTTGTTCTTGAATTCCATGCCATTGTCGCTTCGAATACGTCTAATCGGCAGTTTGTAAACATTTTCCATCTTTTTGAATAGCCTCATCAAAGAATCAAACGTTTCGTCTTTTCTCTCTAGAAACATCACCCATGAGATCCATATGGAGTCTTTCGAGCGGTAAACTGATGGAGTTCAAGAGCTTTTTCGGGTGAGATTTCTTCATCTGCTTCCCTTTCTTGCATTCAATACAATCAACGTTAAGATGGAAGCTCTTCAAATTAACACCATCTACAAGATCATTATGAACCAAAAAGTTCATCTTTCTCACATGAATATGACCCATTTTACGATGCCACATGATGGATTCTTTTTCAGTCGTCTTCATCTTACTCACAAAACATTGTGCCTTTTTATCTATCGTTGTTGCAATGCTCATGTCTAGTACATAAAGATCATTTTCACGAGGAGCGCGCATCAACACCATTTCTTCGGGTATCTTAAACCCTGGTTTAAGATTCAGACATTCATCTTTTGTAAAATGAACAGTAAACGACTTATAAAAAATCTGAGAAATGCTCAACAGATTGTTTTCTAACTCAGCAATGTAGTTCACTTTATCGAATGTTACGACTCCGTTAGTAAGTATTCCTTCTCCAACAATTCTTCCACCTTGAGTTCCAGCAAACCCGACATAACCTCCATTGATTGATTTGACGTCATATAAAAGTGCTAACATCCCTGTCATGTGCCGTGAGGCGCCGCTATCCATTATCCATTTAGAAATGATAGACTTTGGAAGCCCCTACACACATCAAAAGAACATTTACTTAAACAATGATGCCCAAGATTTTTCAACATTTGGTACACTACCAAAGACAATATCATGAGCTACAATGTCAACTTTTGGAATATTAAAAACAACATTTGGAACATCAGGTTCTGGTTTTGATTTTAGAGCTCCTTCCTTGATAGGTGGTAATTCTTCAATCAACTTATCTAACTCAAACTCAATTTTCTCATTAGTGGTTGCAAAAATCTTTGGTTCAGATTTTAAAACCTCTTCCATTTTATTTTCTTCAAAAGAATGTTTAGGTTTCTCCACCCATGATTGACTTTGGGAAGTCTTTGTTTTAGGATAAACCTTTGAAGTCTTTTGTGATTTTGAAGATTCACCAATTTCAAAAGTTGATTTTGGTTTGTCCTCTGACTTCAATGATTCACCGCGTTTAAGAATACGCACGGGGGATACCATAGGTGATTTTCCCTTAACATCCTTTGAAATTTTTGGTTTTGGTTTATGGAAAACTGGTTTTATTATCTTTTTGACACATTGTTTGGCCATGTGACCGATTTCATTGCATCGATAACAGATTCTTTTGTCATATTCAACAAAAGTGGATCTGCTGGCCTCGTCTCTTATCTTTTTGGCCGCAATAAAATCGTCAACTGCTTGCTTACTAAAGATATAATCCTTTTCAACTTCTGTATTATTACCAGCCACAAACACTTCACTCAATTTTTCTTTTGGCTTAACTTCTTTCTTAGCCATTTGCTTCTCAAAACCAACACCTTTCTTTTTGCAATTATTACCATGTCTCTTGTTATTACCATTGTTACCCACCCACTCATTTTTCTTTCTCGGGTTGTTTGTCGGTTGTTGTTTAACAAATGATTTTTTCGGTTTTGATAGAAACGAATTGTTGTTAACTTCTGAGATATCAATTTCCACGAGTTTAAAAACTTTTTCAACCTTTTCCAGGTTCGCATTCTGAATCGGGTACTCAAAATCAGTATACAGTTTGTCAGTTCCGGTCATCGTGTAAACCACAATGATCGAATCATCATCCAAAACTTTATCTGATTTTGGTATAAACTTATCAAGAAAGTTTCCGTCATCTTCAGAATCTGAACTGGAATTCTCAAAATGAGTTTTAACCGTTTCGAAATCAGTGTTATCACTCTCTTCATCCAACACTTGGTCTACAACTGTTTTAACCAGTTGTGACTCGTTGTCGGTGTCAGACGGAGAGAATGTAACATCTATGTTTTCTGGTAACTCATTATCTTCTGTTCTCAGTTTGAGATTCAATGCCTTCTCCACCCCGTATGGATATTTCTGAGTATAATGATTCCACATTGGGGGTGGAACATTTTTGAAATCTGTTTGTTGAGGAACAATCTGATCAATCACATATGAAGATGAATGATAACTGATCAACTTTTTGTCGACTCTTTCTGTCTCAATGCGCATCAGTTCAAATTCCTTCTTTAGAGATGCAATTTTGTCTAGATGAATGTTAATCGACATTTGCTTATCCATGACCGTAGCTTTGAGCAAATTAACAATTTTATCATTTTCTTTACTCTCAGTGTGAATCAATTTAATTGATCGTGACAGAGTGTCATAAGCTTCTTTAACATCATTAAAATCAAATTTTAATTTGTCGTTAAACTTTTTCTACTCTTGAAATTGTTTGTCTTTTTCAAGACAATCCATGCATGGTTTCAAACAGTTTTCGCATGGCTTTTCAAGAATTAGATCAACTTTTTCAAAAGCATTTTCTTGTTTATCATTTTTACTTTCCGATTTACCAAACTCTCCGGACTCAGACTCAGATTTCTCTTCGGATTTGGACTTCACATTTTCTGATTTGTCATCGGACTCGAACTTCTCTCCTGACTCATACGTATCACAAGTCTCGATAATTGACTCCTTTTCAACTGACACTGACTCTTGAGTTGCATCTTTGGTCTCATTGTTATCAGAAGATGTTTTAGTTTGTTCTACCTCTTGCAGCTTGACCATAAGAGCTTTGTCTGATATTTCTTTCAAAGTCTCTTCATTCATTTCCTTTGAAACATCAATGATATCTTGAACCAGAGTTTGCTCAACTTCGTACTGTGGGCAAAAACCCGTAGTCGGTTCACTAAAGAAACCTGCAAAAGAATCAAACACATTAGCTGGCATTCTAAATTTAAATGCACTAGCAATAACTTCCTGTTCAGACTGATAATAATAGACCGCTGCTGCCGCCTCTTCTAGATCTGCAAAACTTTCTTCATTCACCACTTCACTGACTTCTTCAATTTCAGGAACACATTCCTCGATTTCCGGTTCCAGCTCTTCAATAATTTCAGCCATCATTGCAAGACCATCTCCTGGAACGTACTTATCCCAACTGAAGCCTTCTGGAATTTTTTCGTCATCTTGATTCACCAAAAGAGCTTTTTCTGTTTGTTTGGATGGACTGTTCTCGATTTGAGGTCGTGAATTGAATGGTTGTTGACTGTTTTTATGATAGATGGCCTGCCGGTAATAATCGTTGGCGAATGGATTCTGGTGGTTATTAACTTCTCTGTTCGAACATTCGCGCTTGAAGTGCCCCTTCTCTTTACACTTGAAGCAAGTCACCATCGATTTGTCGAATCCAAGCTTAGAATCAGGACCTAAGAGACTATTTCTTCCGGTAATTTCCATGAACCTCTGAGCTCTTCTCACAAGACTCGCCATACCCCATTTTATGTCGATGAGTTCTAGTTCCTCTGGATCAATTTGATCGTAATCTTCTTTAGTCATGTCTGGGTTACCAATTCGTCCGGCTACTAGACTCTCGTAAGACTCAAGTACGGAAGCTAGAAGTGCTATATGCTGCTATGCGGCTGTCTCGGTAAAATCTTGACCGTTTTTGATATTAACAGCGATATTTCACTGTATCCCATGACTATAACTCTGATTGTTCGAACTTGAAGAACTTTGAGAAGAAACTTGTTCTTGAAAATTCTGAACCTTAGGATTCGGTTCGTAATTTGAAAACGGTGAAACGTTGTTGTTAGGCATGCTTTGAGGTACTCCCGATGAAGAATCTGCACTGAATGCCTTGAATCTTTGGACTCGGTGCAGATGTGGCAGATGAATTTCCTTTGTAATAAAGCTGAACATCTTGCTGTACGTTTGCTGATTTCATTTTCCTCATCTTCCGAAGTTCAAGCTCATGAGCTTCAATTTTCTCGATAAACGTACTCAAATTGAAACCCACGTATTCCAAATTGTTCTTCAAAATCAATATGAATGTACCCCACTCTTCTTGTGGTAGTGCGTCAGCCAACTTATCAACCAACTCTTCGTCTGTTTTATCTATACTCAAACGTTTCATCTCCACTACCAAGTGACAGTACCTCTCAATTAACACTTTCGTTGATTCTCCACTGATAGCTGTAAATATGTCAAATTCTTTTTTCAGTAGCGCCTTTTTGCTTTTGATCATTGAAACACTTCCAAGAAATTTGATTTTAAGTGCATTCCAAATAGATTGCGCGTCACCCTGATGCTGTAACAGTACCAAAATGTCTTCCTTAATTGCCTGTTGCAATATACTGACCATCTTCTTCTCGGCTTTAAAGTTTTCTTGTTCAGCCGGAGTTAACGTGTTAAGTGTTTTTGGAAGACCAGCATCATTTATAGGAACTACATATTTCGGTTCAACTTTCAGCCAACATTCGAGGTGATTCGCCTGAACCCACGTGCGAAATCTATCCTGCCACCCCGAATAATCTTCAATGTTGAGCAGTTTCGGTGGTTTTTGCATGGTTCCTAGCTCATTCTCCATATTCACATTCTGGGCTATACTTGCTGGAGTTTGAACAGTCATACCTCCTCTAAAAAACGCATTGTAAAACTCTTGATTGTCCATTTTATACTTTGAAAAATGTTTCAAAAAATTTCTAAGTTTTGAAAAATTACAGTTTCAAGCGACCTAGACTTCTAAACGATCTGGACTTTCAGACGACCTGGATCTTTCAAACAACCTGAACTGTTTCAAACGACCTGGACAGTCCAATCCGTGCGAAGTGACAAATATTAGTTAAAAAAAATTTCAGTTCGTGCGATCTGATGGATTCACACGATCTGGATAACACCTTCACACGATCTGATCAGTTCGTGTGATCTGGTCACACTGTTGGAAATTTTTCAAACGGTCTGGTCCACCTCGTGCGAGCTGGACAAGAATTTCAAACGATTTGACAGAAACTCAAACGACCTGATCAGTTTCACACGATTTGGACATCATTTTTATACGATTTGGACAGAATTTCAGGTTTTTGACATTTTTGGATCAGTTTTAGTTTGATTTATGGTCTGCAACTTTGCATGATTGTTCAAAATGATGTTTTACACAATATATCCAAAATTCAGTCCATTTTATCCGTGAATTCATCTGAAAAGGGATGGTTTGAGCTTGAGCCAAGCACTCCTATTTATAGGCTGATCAGAAGCTCGGGCACGGCCCCGTGTCCACATCCTTCTCTGTCTTCATTAATTGCTTTTGTCTGCATTAGTTGACCACGGCCCCGTGTCCGCTGGGCACGACCCCGTGTGCAGAAGCATATCTGTACTATCAAGATTTGCCTGGATTCTGCGAATCTTATAGTTGACCACGGCCCCGTGTCCGCTGAGCACGGCCCCGTGGTGGGCGATGGAAGCTTCTACAACTTTTTCTTTTATGCTGACACTTGGGCACGCCCCCGTGTTCACTGAGCACGGGGCGTGTTCAGCCTTCTGTTCTCTTGTTTTGCTTGGGAAGATGCTTTCGGGGAGGTCGGGCATGCCACGTTTGTTCCTTTTCTTGTATTTATGTTATATTTAGCTGCCTTTTTGCTCTTTTTGTTAATTTGAGCTCATTTAATCCTGAAAATACAAAAGGAAGACAAAAACACACTTTTTCCAACATTAGTACTAAAAAAGGGTTAGTTTTATGCCACAATTGATGTAACTTATATGTTGCATTTTGCACACATCAAATACCCCCACACTTGAATCTTTGCTTGTCCTCAAGCAAAACTCTTTATAATGTGGCTTCACACTCCCAAATGGAATGGGTAGAAGAGAAGGTTTTTGGGCTTGTCATAGAGTGTCGGGATTTCCAAGATTCTTTATTAAGTTTTATTTTTATTTATTTACAATCCTATTCGTCATGATTTATTTAAAACTTTTCATAAGATAAATGACTTATTAGGGCATAACATGCTCCCTTAAAATTCTATTTATATACAAGTTCACATACCTCACGGGGGGATCACTCAACACTCGGCCGAAAA
This sequence comes from Helianthus tuberosus, assembly GCA_030545235.1. NCBI lineage: Eukaryota > Viridiplantae > Streptophyta > Magnoliopsida > Asterales > Asteraceae > Helianthus > Helianthus tuberosus. The sequence goes on from CM060351.1 coordinate 174,480,638, forward strand.
TGTATTTTAGTGAATCACTCGAGAGCGGCATGGAATTTACTCCTACCATAGGCTTGCCAAGCAATCAATCCTCCTCCTTTTTAACTATATACCTTCGTAAATATCAAGAGGACTTTTGGGTGAAGGGTTAGGCTCGGGTTAAAGGTAGGTGGTTGGGTTAGTGGTTAGTAGAAAAGGGCGAAAAGCGTAAAAAGCATCGGTTTTTCGTAAGACTTTTTATTTTTGTAATTTTTTATTTTGATGAAGCCACAATTCAAACAAAGTTATTTTTGATTAACTTGCTTGTTTTTTTTTCTTTTGCTTCATCATCAACATTTTTTTTTTCAAAGTCATACGAAAAAACGAGCTTGTTACTAAAACAAAGGGTTAAAAATAAAAAGTTTTTGGTGGGTGAAAGGGTGTTTGGTTTGGGTTAAGAAATGAAAAGGTTTATTCTCAAAGGGGTTAACTAGGGGGATTTTGGGTAGGTGGTAAAAAAAAGAAAAATAACGGTGTAGAAAAAAAAGGGTTAGTCCTAATGCCTCCATCATTTACTTACTCAGGTTTAAGTTGGTAAGGACTGGGAGTGTATCGTCGTGGCAAGTTCTAGAGTTGTAAGAACCAAGCGGCTATTCACACAAGAAACGAAAAATGAGCATTTAATTTAAAGATATATATTTGTATGCTCAATAAAGGCTCAAAACTCACTTTTGTGGGAATGGGTTTTTATGTGATCAAGTATATATAATTAAATTTTAACTAAGCTTGTCATGCCTTTTCATAATTTTCTTATGTTGGTTCTTTTTATCACGACGCTATCGGTTGTAAATTTGTAAAAATATAACCTTTTTAGAATTTGAAATTCCCAAATTAAACCTAGACAAGTAAAAAAAAATGAAATTTTTTTTTTGGTGATTAGCGGTTCCAATAGAGTTTTGTGTAAGGCTTGTTATTAGGACTTGCAAGATTCAAGGTTTTAGCATCCCCCCCACACTTAAATTACACATTGTCCTCAATGTGTCCAAAAAATAAGTTTTTAGGTTGATTGAATGTGTAAAAGGTGTGAAAAAGCAAAAATTTGTGTTACTGGGCGCCTGACACGGCCCCGTGTTGTCCGGGCACGGCCCCGTGTTCAGGTGCCAGTAACAACAGTTAAGCCAAAGAAACAGAAGCCTGGACACGGGGGCGTGTTGGGTGAACACGGCCCGTGTCCAGTTTACCTGAACTGGGTCATTTCTGCAGACTGTGTAGCACGGGGCCGTGTTGGGCGGACACGGCCCGTGCTGAACTTGCTGTAATGAAGAAAGTTTGTCGGATGGCCCTGTTTTCCTGCATGGGGTGCTGGTTCAAGTTTCCCTTGTATCCTTTGCCATCCTGAGTATGTTTTATTTATTTTGACACCATCCAAACACCAAGTTAACTAAAACCATCATTCATTAAGTCATAGAGAGAATTACATAGTAGTCCTAGAAAATGGAAAACAAAGCAGAAAATAAAAGTTAATGGTCCTAAATTAGATAGGTCAAGTGATACGTAAAATCATCCTAAGGAGTTCTATTTCTACAATAAGAACCAAAATTTCCGGAAATAGTCTTCCGGTATCTAAAAGTCTTGTAGAACTCCGAGCCGAGGGGCGTTAAAGCCATTCTTCTATCTCTCTTGGGAGGAAGAAGGCAGCGTCATTCTCTTCAACATCCTGTGGAGGAGCGACACCAACCGGAACCCCTTGTAGCACTTCCCGAGGGGGCTCCGGATGCATGGCGTACCACTCGCCCGGTATGATGACTTCAGGAACCACATTCCATGCCCTTTGGGTAATGATTGGTACCAAAGGAGGAGAGGCGAGAATGTTCAACCTTTGGTGCAAAAGGTTGACCTCTCGAAGACATCCTTCTAGTCCCACCGTCAAATGATTAATACGGTCAACCAATGACTCTTCCACCCCTGTCATTTCATCAAGGGCCTCTCTTAAGGCGTAAACATAGTTTACAAGAGAATCTTCAACCGTTGATGACCTTCTCCCTTGTCGGTTGTTTCTGGAGTGTGATGAAGATGTTCCGCTAGTTCTGCTCGCCATTCTGAGAAAACAAACCGAGAAGAGTTCATCTTTATGAAATCAGTACTTCGGACACGGCCCCGTGTTCAAATGTTTGCAGATTTTTAGGACAAGGGATCTTGGAGTTTTAATTTGTTTTTATGATGTTTAAAACATTTTTAAGCAGAAACAACTTAAAACATTGTTGTAAAACTTATTTTTAACAAGATCCCATGACTAAAAATCTAACAAACATCTCACTAAAGCTTGAAATCATGGAGATTTCAAGTTCTAATGGAAGCATGAAGAAGATGGAAGTGGATAAAAGAGGAAAGGACAAGAAGGGTGTTGAGAAACTTCTTTTAGAAAATACCTAGGATGGTATGTGAGAATATTCCCCAAATCTCTGTCCCTTGGATGGTTCAAATGTGTAGGATTCTTGGCTGCATTTATAGAAAACGACAGTACGCTGCACACGGCCCCGTGTCGGCTGGACACGGCCCCATGTTCAGGGGGAATCCTGACACATTTTGTCCGTATTCTGACACGAAATCAGACGGGAATCTTTGAGTGGACACGGGGGCGTGTTGACCTGGACACGGCCCCGTGTCTAGAGGCTGTCTTCTATTTTTTTAAGGAACTTTTCCGGATCGGGCGATTCCTTACTGGATGGAACAACCCCAAAGTGCCTACGATACCTTAAGTGTTCTAGATTAAGATGAGAACGCAAGAGGTTGTCGGTGAGGGTGATTCCTATACTATATGTAGGTGGACAAGTCCAACCCTTTCCCGGGCTCTCGTTAAAGAAGGTGTATGCCGAATCGCTCAGGTCTATGTATGCATCAAACGAAGTTGATGGGGAGTCCTTCACGGTACAATCGGCACAGGGACGACTATCGCTCAAGTCCTCGCTAGAGTTAGAAGTATCGTTGGGAACAACGAAGTTGTTTGAATGCGGTTCCAACACTTCTTCTTGGTTATCATCTTGAGATAAATTATTGAAATCTATCCTAACTTCTTTTAACCAATTAAGAATTAGATCTTCTAATTGAAATAGTTCATCAAGAAGCATTTCTCCTAGAAAATCTGGTTGGGAGCATTCGAGGGAGAGATAGGGATTATTTTTACTTTCGCCCCTCTTAAGGATACAAGAAAACGATGGGTCTATATAGTGGGGCTTATAATTTAGAAAATAACATTCTAATTCCTTATGGGAACCACCACATATTTGACACCACGTACCATAAGAGTGCCGAAAGTAAAAAAATATCAGTATCACTCATGTTTGTGTCAGAAATTACCAACCGTCGGGATCTTACGGTTCTGTTTTCAGTAACTGAATCTTGGGCACGGGGGCGTGTTGAGTGGACACGGCCCCGTGTTCAGCTTACTGTCTGACTTAAAACAGGATTGCCAGTTCCAATGATTGGGCACGGGCGTGTTCAGCGGGCATGGCCCGTGCTGAGTTCTGCAGAAGCTGAAAAACTAAGAAAAAATTCTAAAAAGATAGAAAAATAAGAAAAACGATTAGGCCGCTGATTCCTAACTTTCTTAAAATCCTTGTGTCCCCGGCAACGGCGCCAAAAACTTGATGCGTGTGAAGTGTGTATATAAGTTTAAGTATATTTTAAGCCCTTTTACACTTTCTTTAGCCAAGTTTTAAATTTATAAAACACGATATTTACTAACACTAAACACACATATGGGCAAGTGCACCCATCGTGAGCGTAGTATAGTGTTGGCAAGATACCGAGGTCGTCCAAGGACACAAGAGCTTTTAGTACCGGTTTATCCTCAACGTCTAATCAAATCAAAAGTTTAGAAAAAAGGTTTAAACTAAGAAAATAAAAACTAACTAAAATGCTGAAAAATAAAAATAAAAGAAAAAAAACAGATAGACAAGATGAATCACTTGGCTCCGACTCGTGTTTAGTGTAACCTTTGATTATTTTCGCACTTTTGCACTATTTAAGAGATTATCTTAGTTATTGTAGTAGGCCCCTCTTTTGGAGGTGACGTTACCCTCAACCCAGTAGTTTGAGTCAGCAAGGATACAATCCTAAAGGGTCGGATTATTGAAAGATAATTAATTAAGTTATTAATGCATAATGTGGTAGGCCCCTCTTTTGAAGGCGACGTTACCCTCGGCTAAGTAGTCTGAGTCAGCAGGGATACAGTCCTAAGTAGCCGGGTTAAAGTATTAATAGTAGTTTAATTTATGAGGGGATCAAAGAGTTTAGACCCCCGCCATCCAATACCGTTAAGTATTGAAGGAGGTCCTACTAAATTTGACCCAGGTCCTTTGCAGGATCTATACACTGAACAATGGCAAGACTCTTACCAAACCGTTCCCTTAACCCCCGACCAGGTAGCCAACATACCTCCATATAGACTGTGGAGATATGAATGGTGAAAATCTTTTATTTTATATAGACAGTAAAATAATGCCAAGACACCACGGACAAACGATAAGGAAGAATCACCTTCAACATAAGAAACTAGTTATTAAAGTCATTAATACATAACCAATTAAAAAGTGCGAAAAGATTAAAAATAAAAAGTATTACACTAGACACTTTGTCTTCACCAAGTGATGTAAGAGACTTAGGCAAACATGGCCTTGATTGTCAAGAACTCTTACGATCAATCTTGGATCCCGAGACGACTCACACACTCTATGATGGACAATGGATGATGGTGGTGGATGATGGTGTTATAGTGGTGGTGGGTGGTGGGTGAAGTGTGAGAGAGGTGGTGTGCCAAGGGATGGTTTGAGCTTGAGCCAAGCACTCCTATTTATAGGCTGATCAGAAGCTCGGGCACGGCCCCGTGTCCACATCCTTCTCTGTCTTCATTAATTGCTTTTGTCTGCATTAGTTGACCACGGCCCCGTGTCCGCTGGGCACGACCCCGTGTGCAGAAGCATATCTGTACTATCAAGATTTGCCTGGATTCTGCGAATCTTATAGTTGACCACGGCCCCGTGTCCGCTGAGCACGGCCCCGTGGTGGGCGATGGAAGCTTCTACAACTTTGTCTTTTATGCTGACACTTGGGCACGCCCCCGTGCTCACTGAGCACGGGGCGTGTTCAGCCTTCTGTTCTCTTGTTTTGCTTGGGAAGATGCTTTTGGGGAGGTCGGGCATGCCACGTTTGTTCCTTTTCTTGTATGTATGTTATATTTAGCTGCCTTTTTGCTCCTTTTGTTAATTTGAGCTCATTTAATCCTGAAAATACAAAAGGAAGACAAAAACACATTTTTCCAACATTAGTACTAAAAAAGGGTTAGTTTTATGCCACAATTGATGTAATTTATATGTTGCATTTTGCACACATCAGATACCACTTGTAGGATCGAGGATTCGTCCAAAACGAGTCAATCAGAGTCAGATCTAGTTTCTAGAAAGGCGGAATCAGACTAGAAACCGTCAATCAGTGTTAGAACAGGAGTAGAAGAGTAGAAAGTCACTTTAAACATGTTCTTCATTGATATTAAACGTTTTGGTACGGAGAGAATTGGACAGCACTTCGTGACACAAATCTCCAGAAGTTATAAATGAAGAACACCACTGACCTATTTATAGGTTTACCAGGTCGCACGGAGTATAACATCCAGTCCGCACGAACTGACAACTCCAGTTCGTGCGACCTGACCTTCCAGGTCGTGCGAACTGACCAATATACATAAACTTAACATTTCAACTAGCCTATTACATATAATGACACGACATAGACTGATGACGCAGGCGATAGACATTATGCGTCAACATGGTCAATCGCATCCTTTCCGCGTTCCCGTCTTTGATTCGTTTCGCGAGTTAGATTAAGCATTGCGTTGCATATAGTTTGGTGAAAGTGTCATATTACTAGATTACATCATAAACACAAAAGTTTCCAAGTTTCATAGATTCCGCCAGTGACAAGACTCTAGTCTCTCGTTCAACCAAGAATCAAGTTTCACGAGTCTAAAGAGTCAGGCACCAAATAAGTATCAAGAGTCAAGAATCATAGTTTCTTAAGTATCAAGTGTCAAGAATCAAGAGTCTAGATTTCCAAATATCAAGTATCAAAAATCAACGTAAGAATCTAGATTTCATAGTATTGAGAATCAAGTGTCTAGATTAAGCATCAAGAGTCAAGTATCTAGATTTAAGTGTCAAGTCTCAAGAATCAAGTATCTAGAATAAAGAATCAAGCCTCAGAGTGTTAAGCATCAAGTAACAATAAGATTCATACCAAAAGTGTCAAAGTATCAACATCACATAACTACAGGGACTAACACTGACAATTTATAAAAGTTCAGGGACTAATCCTGCCAAGAGCCTAAAGTTTAGGGACGCTGGGCATTACAGACTCCCCTCCTTTAGGAGATTTCGTCCCCGAAATCTTAGAAGAAGACTGCTCAAAGAGTTGCGGATACTTGGCCTTCATATCACTTTTCAATTCCCAAGTGAATTCGGCTCCACGCTTTCCCTCCCATCGAACCTTAACAATGGGAATTTTGTTGCGCCTCAGACGCTTGACAGCTTGATCCATGATTTTGACCGGTTTTTCCACAAATTGAACAGCTTCGTTTATTTGCAAGTCTTCAAGGGGAAACTGCAGTCCCTCGTCGGCTAGGCATTTACGTAGGTTAGACACGTGGAACACTAGATGTACGTTGTTTAGTTCTTGTGGCAGGTCGAGTCTGTACGCCACCTTGCCAATCCTTTCGAGTATCTTGAAAGGACCCACATAGCGAGGAGCGAGCTTTCCCTTCTTACCAAAATGAACCACTCCCTTCCAGGGAGATACCTTGAGAAGCACTCGGTCACCAACCTCAAATTCTAGTGGCTTACGCCTAACATCAGCATAGCTCTTTTGTCTGCTCCTTGCCTTGATCAAGTTATCACGGATCTAAAAGAATCTTATCCGTTGTCTCTTGAATGATTTCAGGGCCAGTAAACTGCTTGTCACCAACCTCATGCCAGCTGAGAGGAGATCGACACTTGCGGCCATACAAAGCTTCGAAAGGAGCCATCTGAATACTGGAATGATAGCTGTTGTTGTACGAGAACTCAATCAATGGTAAATGTACATCCCAGTTACCACCAAAGTCGATGACACAAGAACAGAGCATATCCTCTAGGGTTTGAATAGTACGCTCGGTCTGTCCATCCGTCTGAGGATGAAAGGCCGTGCTAAGATTCAAGTGTGAACACATAGCGAACTGAAACGTTTGCCAAAGACGCGAAGTAAAACGACCATCTCGGTCAGATATTATGTCAAGAGGTATGCCATGACGACATATAATCTCATCGGTATAGATTCGGGCAAGTTTCTCCATTTTATAATCTTCACGAATAGACAGAAAGTGGGCCGATTTGGTCAAACGATCGACAATCACCCAGATACTATCGTGACCAAAAGGTGTACAGGGTAGTTTAGTAATAAAGTCCATAGCAATGCTATCCCATTTCCAAATTGGGATTTCAGGTTGAACTAAGAGTCCAGAAGGACGCTGATGTTCGGCCTTAACCTTTGAACAAGTAAGGCACTTAGATACATATACAGCAATGTCCCTCTTCATGCCAGGCCACCAGTAAGTCGTGCGCAAATCCTGGTACATCTTGTCGGCGCCTGGATGAATAGAGTAACGAGATTTGTGAGCCTCATTCATAATGAACTCACGGAGGTTATCGCAATCTAGCACCCAGATGCGATTGAGGTAGTATTGAAGTCCATCGGGTTTCGTCACAAGTTGATCGATAGAAGCGCCTCATACTTCAACAAATATACTTCCTTCGTTTACTGAAGAGTACTGTGCATCGCAAATACAAGCATGAAGGTCACTAGAGATACGAATAGCCTTAAAATGGGTTTTACGACTAAGAGCGTCGGCCACTACATTCGCCTTGCCAGGATGGTAGCGGATTTCGCAGTCGTAGTCGTTAAGTAATTCCACCCAACGCCTCTGTCGCATGTCAGTTCTTTTTGGTCAAAGATATGTTGGAGGCTCTTATGGTCGGTGAAAACCACACATTTTATACCATACAGGTAGTGTCGCCAAATCTTTAACGCAAATATGACTGCACCAATCTCCAGATCGTGAGTAGTGTAGTTTTTCTCATGTACTTTGAGTTGACGAGAGGCATAAGCGATAACCTTGTCCCGTTGCATCAGCACACAGCCCAGTCCACGGTTCGAGGCATCACAATATACCACAAAATCATCATTCCCATCCGGTAGAGTAAGTACGGGAGCGTTACACAGAAGGGTCTTAAGAGTCTGAAAAGATTCCTCTTGCTCGGGACCCCAAGCAAAAGGTTTCTCTTTTTTTGTTAACGTAGTAAGAGGTACAGCGATTTTAGAAAAATCCGAGATGAATCGGCGGTAATAGCCAGCCAATCCTAGAAAAGAACGAATATCAGATGCGGATTTAGGTGTACTCCAATTCTTCACAGCATCGATTTTGGACGGGTCAACATGAATACCTTGCTTACTAATGACATGACCAAGGAATTGCACTTCATCAATCCAAAACTCAAATTTAGAAAATTTAGCATACAGACGTTCACCACGTAGGAGTTCAATCATAAGACGTAAATGATGACCATGATCGGCTTTAGACTTAGAATAAATAAGAATATCATCAATAAAGACTATCACAAAACGATCCAAATAGGGTTTACACACACGATTCATAAGGTCCATGAACACAGCGGGTGCGTTGGCCAGTCCAAAAGGCATGACCACGAACTCGTAGTGTCCATAACGAGTACGAAAAGCGGTTTTAGAAATATCATCCTCGAGTACACGAAGCTGATGATAACCAGAACGGAGGTCAATCTTAGAGAAACAGGACGCGCCTTGTAGTTGGTCAAATAGGTCATCAATACGAGGGAGAGGGTAACGATTTTTCACGGTAAGCTTATTAAGTTCACGGTAGTCGATACACATATGAAACGAACCATCCTTCTTCTTAACTAAAAGTACGGGAGCACCCCACGGAGAGGTACTTGGGAGAATGAATCCCTTGTCGAGCAGCTCTTGTAGTTGGCTAGATAGTTCTTGCATCTCGGAAGGTGCAAGACGATAGGGAGCCTTGGCGACAGGAGTCGCACCAGGTACTAAATCAATACGAAAGTCGACAGATCGATGAGGAGGTAGACCAGGAAGATCTTCAGGAAAGACATCAGTGAAATCACACACCACTGGAACGTCGCCTATGTTCTTCCCCTTGCCTTTCTGTTCTACCACGTGGGCCAAGAAGGCATATTTCTTTTTACGTAAGCATCTGCTCGCCTGTGTGCATGACATCAGCCTTAGTCCTTTTGAAGGTCGGTCTCCATAGACGTTTAAGGTATCACCAGACGGAAGAGGAAGACGAATGAGTTTCTCGTGACAAACAATCTCGGCATGGTTCTTACGCAACCAGTCCATACCAATAATAACATCAAAGCTACCAAAACGCATGGGTATGAGATCAATAGAGAATACGTGATCGTTAAGAGTCAGGGAACAATCACGAACGATAGAATTAACAAGGATCGACTTACCATTGGTGACCTCAATAGAGAACGACTCCGGTAACTTAGAGCGTGTACAGTTTATCAAAGACTCAAATTCCACGGACACAAAGCTTTTATCGGCACCAGTATCAAATAGAATCGAAGCATAAAGGTTATTAACAAGGAACATACCATTCACCACAACATTGTTGTTACGAGCCTGATTAGCATTGAGATTGAACGCTCGTCCACGAGCGGCTACTTGTTGATCTTGGTTCAGCTGGGGGCAACGATTACGAAGATGCGTAGTATCTCCACATTGAAAACATGCACGAACGACATTCACGGGACATGGGTTCTGTGGAGGAGCTGGGAGAGCTGGTGGGGCTGCCTAAGCTAGGGCTTGCTGGGCTGGCGGTGCAGGGTTAGTTTGACGACAATAGGGAGTCGTGTGACCATAGCGATTGCAATTGGTACACAAACGACATGCAGAAGCAGCAGGATGATGGAAGTTGCAAGTGGTACACTTTGGATGAGCACCAGTGTACTGTTTCTTGGCTTCAGGAGCAGCAGGGTTAGCAGCAGCAGTTGCAGGCGCAGGTTTGGCAGCAGGGTTTGCAGCAGGAACAATAGCATTGCATCCTGAACCCTGAGAATTCCTTTTCTTGTTCTTGCTGCCACTTAGCTGCTGGGTAACTTGATTTGCAGACTTTGAAGGAGCATGGGTAGCAAACTGCTTATCACGCACACGGTTGTTGTTGAGACTAGCTGCTAGACGGTAGACTTCCTCAATAGTTTCTAGCTGAGCCACTTCAATAGAATCACGCATAGCAGAAGGTAGACCGTTGATATACTTGGTTATCATCCGCTTGGGAGTCGAAACCAAGTGAGGAACAATCAAGCTCAATTGCTTGAATCGGGTAGTATACGCCAAGTTATCATCACCAATTGTTTCAAATGCCAAAATTCATCCTCAAGCTTCAACTGCTCATGGGGAGGACAGAACTCAAGCATCATCAGTTTTCATACCTCGGCCCATGGAAGCGCATAGGCTACTTCATTCGTACGTATATTCCTTTCATTTGACCACCACTCCAATGCTCTGCCCTGAAACATTCCAGTCGCACTCCTAGTCTTTAAGTGATCTGGGCACTCACTGTTGATGAAGGTAACCTCGATGCTGTCAAACCATTCGAGCATAGCAGTCACCCCATCACTGCCCGTGAAAGACTTAGGGTTGCAAGAGATGAAATGCTTGTAGTTGAACTTTGTAGCTTTTGGCTCCTCTATTTTTGAGTCCGCAGAGGTTGGAGGAGTATTCGATCCTTGGATCTCAGAGACAATCTTTGGCACAACTCGAGCGATCTGGTCGGCCATGAAAGACATCATCTTCTTCTGAGACTTCTCCCTAGATTTCTTGAGAGTGTCGGATTGTTTACGAGACGACATCTACAGATCCAACAAAAGGATCGTATAAGTCTAGATCACGAAGTCTCACAATAAAGATTCGCACGCGATAGATTAAGACTCAAGACTCACATAGGTACCACAATCTTATGACCTTCGTATGGCACGTTGTATGAAGTTCGGTCAACATGCCAGAAATGCTTATATATAGGAAGTACCAGCGGCGTATCCACCACGCTTCGGGCACATCGCTTCTACCTTGTACTCGGTGTCATGTTACGTGTCGCAATTGCATAACACACTCATCATCATCAAAGGTTCAGATAGATTCAATTGCTTCCATTAGATTCGCATAGATTACCATAGATTCCCGTAGGTTTCAATAGATTCACATAGATTACCATAGTTTACATAGACAATCCATAACCAACGAAATCCCGCATGGCACGTGCTACAAAAGTTCGGCAACATGACTGAAGCACTTATATATAGGAAGTACCCGCGGTGTATCCACCATGTTTAAATCATGCCACGTCCGTCTCATCATCGGTGTCATGCTTCGTTAACCATAACACATAGATTGACCAAATAGATTCAACAACATAGATTAACCGAACAGATTCAATAACATAGACTAACCAAATAGATTCCACAACTTCAACCCGAGTCCACAAAACTACGAACTTCACTTAGCGCGTGGTACGAAGGTTCGGCAACACGCCAGAAACACTTATATATAGGAAGTACCAGCGGCGTATCCACCATGCTTCGGACATGCCACGTCTGCCTCGTCTTCGGCGCTAGGCTACATTTCGTATTTCGTTCCTCAAATAACACACATATATAGATTACACTAGAATATAGATTACACGTAGATTCCTCATAGATTACACAAGTAGTTTCCCATAGCTTAGACTTCAACATCTCATCACCGGTCTGCAAAACACTAAGTTTCGCATGGCACTTGGTACGAAAGTTGGTAACATGCTTGAAACACTTATATATAGGAAGTACCAGCGGCGTATCCACCATGTTTTCGGACACGTCACTTTCCCCTCGTATTCTATGCCATGTTACATTTAGAGTCTTACAACCACAATAACACATAGATTCATCTGATAGCTTCACATAGTATCATAGTCGATCAAGATTCCCACATAGATTAACATAGAATAAGGCTTCATAAATTTAGTTTGATTCTAAGATTAGTGTCGCAACCCCCGATCCCAAATCCTAGGGAACGGGCGGCCGCGAGCCAGTTTCGGTGGTATCGCGTGTTTGTCTAATTTGGCAGCGGAATTTTTCATCAGGACCGTAGTTAGGAAATATTTGATCAGAGTAAAATACCACATTTTCATAATATTAAACATATGGGATAAAACCCAAGTTCGTAGTACACACATTTTCATAGGAATAAATCCTATTTTATTTAATAAAAACATCTATTTTATTTTAGGTAACTTTATTGCCACTTTTTCAAGCCTTCAGTGCTGTCCAGCTGGCTTCTATTTGACTTTCACAGTTTGTTACCTGAAACGCGTTTTAAAAACATTTGTCAGTGGGAATTACTGGTGAGTGAATCCCAATTTAATCAAGTTTAAATAAAACTCATTGTACAGTATTGAGGGCGATCTCGCAATTATATTTGTTTCCAAGTTATACCAATTAACATCCATGGTACTGTCAGACCCGACTTGTGGAAATGTTACTCCTTGACCAGGTGGTAACAAATTTTGTATACAAAACCCCAACATACTCATGATAATTGTATTCTTACAAATACTCAATAACTGCTTAATATATAATTAATTAAGTGAGGTTTTGTAAAAGCAATTTACAAAAAGGTTTACTGAAGGGGTAAGGTCCCAAAAACCTCATAATAAGTATTTGGGACCATACCACAACCTTGCCTTTTAACCTTTTTACCTTGCGCGGCCGCGCACTGGTCTTACAAAAGGAAGAAAGTAATCAGCAGTCTATAGTCGCGCGCCCAAAGGAAATCATAAATCCTTGCGCCTTCTCCCATTAGCAAAGGATAAAAATCCTGAGAATAAATACTTCCGCCTAAATATCCAGACTTGGATATTATTTTACCCAGACTTGGGATTTATTTATTCAATGGTCTCCACACGATAAAGTACCACACCAGATTACAGCAGTAATCTTCTAGAAGAAATACAATCGTGCACCACCCAGACGGTTATAACCGTCTGGACACGTGTCATTACCACAGGCACCCCTGAATTCACAACGAAGGCATGTAATTGGAGAGTAATCTCCACTTGATCACTTTACACGTGGCAAATCCCCAGCCTTCGATCTAAACCACGATCCGTGTGCTCTCACGTCGGATCAAAGAACTTAAACGGAAGGAAATGTAACCGCTTACGGGGTTAGCATCTTCCGTTAACTTTTCACTAACAGGTTTTCCCGCCCAAACGACTCCCGGCTATAAATATGAGAAAAACCCAGGTATGAATTCAAGTTATACACACTTCTCAAACACTTCTTCTTCTTCATTACCCATACTTATTCTCACACCGGAGTCGGGTCAAGGAGAGAACCCTTTTCTCCCCTTGGCGAGGCTAACGGTGCTCTTTTTTGCAGAGTTCTCGGAGAAGAAGATCGGTTGCACCTGAATCAATCGAGAGGAAACTAACCCTTTTATGCGGATTCAAACCCCCTAGATATCTCGGTTCCGACCATTTATCTAGTGTTTCTTCATTGGCGCCCACCGATTCCTCTGTTTTTCTAGTTTTTATCTCGTTTCGATTCAGTTATTTTCATCCTCTGTTCTGCACATGGCAGAAAATTCATTATCCCACCTATCAGATCCTCGATCTGAATTCAAAAGTTCTACAACCCAAAACACTCAGATCAATGAAATCATGGGAGAAAACAGAAACAACGGTCATTCAGATAAGGAGAATTTCTCAGATCTAATCATAGAAAGATCCCCAGAACATTGGTTCAACAGATGCCAAGCTGCTTTAAACACAATCGTTATGCAAATCGCCAGATCTGAGTTCCCAAACAACAGATCTGGAGAAGAAATCAACACTACAGTATTGGACCCACCAACACCATGTCGGGGGGACATCCAATCTAGTCGTACCATTGAAATACAATCCAGAAATAGCAGCTATCAGAAAACTAAACAAATAAACATGGTTCAAGGAGGTCCGTCACGAAGGCCAAATAAACGAAACTATGATCAACATTGGAGGGAACAGCAAGTTGTGTTTCCTGTTGTTCCTGGGGGCCCTCAGGAAGAACGACCAGTGATTATTACTGGCATCTTCGGACATTACCGGACGGACTATATGTTTATAGATCCGGGAAGCTCGATGGACATCATATACGAGCAATGTTTCAAACAGCTGGACTCAGAAGACAAAGCACGTCTAGAACCGGTCGATTTTCCCCTCACTGGATTCTGCAATGAAGCTGTATTCCCATTGGGGCAAATAGCTTTTCCTGTGACTTTATCGGATGGCGAGCATTCACGAACAGTCACAGTCAATTTCATGGTCATGCCGGCAACATCACTCCATGATGTCCTACTCGGAAGAAGGTCACAAAGAGAATTTAGCATGATCACTTCTATTCCACATGCTGCATGCGGATTTCCAACGGAAACCGGAGTTGCAATTCTATACTCGAGCAAAGAAGTTATGTACATAGATGACGAGCCACCGGCAAAAGCAGTCAAACCTTCGGCATCAAACGAGCCGGAGAAATGGGTCCTAAACAACGAATACCCAGAGCAAACCATCCTACTAGGACATGCCATTTCATCAGCAACACGAATACAACTAAAAGAATTGTTGACCAACAACAAAGATATATTTGCATGGTGCCCAGCAGACATGACTGGGGTTCCACGCGACATAGCGCAACATTGCTTGAATATCAAGCCAACAGCAGAACCTGTTGCTCAGGGGAGGCGCAGTTTTAGCGAAGAAAAAGCAAAAGCTATGGACGAGCAAGTGACAGAGCTACTCAATGCGGGAATCTTGCGCGAAGTAAAATACCATACATGGGTTGCCAATCCAGTAATGGTACAAAAACATAGTGGCGGATGGAGAATGTGCGTCGACTTCAAAGACCTGAATAAAGCATGCCCAAAAGATTGCTACGCGCTTCCGGAGATAGACAAGAAAGTCGACTCCCTAGCATCATTCAGATGGAAGTGTTTTCTAGACTGTTATAAGGGTTATCATCAGGTCCAGATGAAGGAAGAAGACGAAGACAAAATCGCATTCCGCACAGATAAAGGCATCTTCTGCTACACCAAAATGCCTTTCGGCCTGCGCAACGCAGGCGCAACTTACCAACGCTTAATGGACACAGTCTTCAGCGGGGATATTGGCAAGACTGTCGAGGTATACATGGATGACCTCGTCATCATGAGCCATGAGGAAGACACAATGCTCAACAATATTTAGCGCACGTTCGACTCTTTGCGCAACGTGAACTTAAAACTTAACCCGACAAAATGCTCCTTCGGCATGGAAGAAGGAAATTTTTTGGGTTTTATAGTCACAAGAGACGGTTTTAAAGTTAATCCAGAAAAAGTGCAGGCCATCCAGTTAATGCCATCACCTGCAACAGTTAAAGAAATGCAAAGGCTCGCCGGGCGTTTAGCAGCCTTGAACAGATTCTTGGCTAATCACGCAGCAAAGTCTCCATTCATCAGCACGCTGTGAAACTGCGCAAAGAAAACTGACTTTCAATGGACATCTGAAGCAGAAGCAGCATTCAAGCAAATGAAAGAATGTTTAATCCAGCTGCCAACGCTGACTGCGCCAAAAGAAAAAGAACCACTGATTTTATATCTATCTGCTGCGGAAGTAGCGGTTGGTGCTGTATTGATGGTAGAACGCGAAAACATTCAGACTCCAATCTACTATATAAGCAAAATGCTCACCGGCCCAGAAACTCGCTATTCGATGATAGAAAAGCTAGTTCTCGCACTAGTACACGCATCACGGCGCCTGCGCAGATATTTTTCGGGCCACGTCATCACAGTTCTCACCAATTATCATTTGGGCCAAATCTTATCCAAACCCGACGTAGCGGGAAGGTTGGCTAAATGGGCCATTGAGCTGGGAGGATACAATATCTTCTACAGGCCAAGACCAGCAATCAAAGGGCAAGTTCTAGCAGATTTTGCCACCGAAGTTCCCATCGATAAAGTGCAAGAATGCGAGGCAATCCAGAACCCTATACCTGTTTTCGACGATAGAGTCTGGACCTTACACACAGATGGTGCTTCCAATGATGACGGAGCAGGAGCAGGCCTCCGACTAGTCAGTCCGGACAATCACGAGCTCACATATGCCATACGCTTAGACTTCTAAAGCACCAACAATGAAGCAGAATACGAAGCATTTTTAGCAGGCCTTCGTCTAGCGCTCAAAATGGGGGCAAGGAACCTTGAGGCCAACGTTGATTCAAAACTAGTAGCCGAGCAAGTTAACGGTCACTACGATGCAAGAGGAGAAGCTATGGCATTATACCTTGAACAAGCGCGGATGTTAATTAGCCAATTCCAGACATTCAGGGTTAACCACATAAACAGAAGCGAAAATAAGCACGCAGACGCGCTTAGCAAATTGGCAGCTACCAGCTTCAAGCACTTAGCAAAAGAAGTGCGCATAGAGGTATTGTCTAACCCATCAATCCATCTCAAGCAAGTAAACGTTATAGAGGTCGGTAATCCATCCTGGATGTCTCCAATCATCTTATACCTACAACACGGAAAACTTCCAGAGGGAAAAGCAGAGGCTCGAAAACTCCAACACAAAGCGATAAATTACGAAATGGCGGATGGCGTCCTTTACCGGAAGTCATTTATGGGACCATTATTACGCTGTGTTGATAAAACAGACGCCCAATACCTGGTCAGAGAAATCCATGAGGGTTTATGCGGAATACACGCGGGACCGCGCATGGTCGTGGCAAAAGTAATGAACGCCGGATACTACTGGCCAGGAATGCATATGGACGCAGTTGATTTATTAAGAAAATGCGCAGCCTGTCAACGCCACGCACCAAAGACACTCCGACCAAAGAATCCACTAGTGCCTGTCACGTCCGCCTGGCCATTCCAACAATGGGGCATCGATCTTGTCGGCCCATTTCCTGACGCGCCAGGCGCAGTAAAATTCATCATTGTAGCAGTTGATTACTTCACCAAATGGGTGGAAGCTAAAGCCTTGGCCTCAACCACAGCGATGGTAATCCGCAAGTTTATATGGGAGCATATCATTTGCAGGTTTGGATTACCATTGCGCATTATCTCTGACAATGGCACAAACTTCGCCTCAGAAGATCTTCAAAAATGGTTCAAAGAAATGAAGATCGAACACAACTTTGCCTCCGTAGCGCATCCACAAGCAAACGGTCAGGTAGAAAGTGTAAACAAACAGATCGTCGACGGCATAAAAGCACGACTTGGAACAACACGCAGAGGGTGGGTCGACGAACTCCCCAGTATCCTATGGGCGCATCGAACAATGCCAAAGACTAGCACAGGTGAAACTCCGTTCAGTCTAGTCTTTGGGTCTGAAGCCGTTATCCTAGCCGAGATCGGCCTACCATCACCGCGCATGATAGCCATGGAAAAACAGAACAATGAGCAAGAACGAAGATTGGATCTAGACCTCCTCGAAGAGCGGCGTGAAAATGCCACCATCACAGAGGCCAGGTACAAATCCAAACTCGAAAAATACTACAATGCGCGCGTCCGCGTATGCACATTTGTTCCGGGTGATTTCGTCTTGCGCGACAACGAAGCATCAAACGCTGAAAAACCAGGCAAATTAGCGCCAAGATGGGAAGGACCATACGTCATTAACGAGGTCCTAGGTAAGGGAGCGTATACCCTAAAAAGAATTGACGGGACTCTAGTTCCACGCACCTGGAACGCGCAGCAGCTGCGCAGGTGTTACATATAGGTCAAATCATTCACAGGCAATGTATTTCCTATTTACATTTGTATTACAAGCCTCGCACTTTATCAATACAAGCAATATTTCTATACTTGTTGCTGTTTGTTACAAATTGCATGAAATTCTTTTGGTTCACGCGAAAACGGAATGGCAAATATTGTACAACTCATGAATAGTCTGAGAAAAGCGCAACAAAAGCGCAGATCCTGACGAACGTTCACACATGAGCACAATATCATCTCTAATTCGCTCTACCTGATCAAAACAATTAAAGCACATGCAACATATTGTAATCCAAACACAAAAACAAAAAACACAAAAAATCCCACAGGGATAATAACATACCAAAATATACACATCATCAAGAAAGTGTAGCACAAACACTTAAAGATCATGACAATGATCTTCAAAAAAATTGTTCAGAAAACATTACAAAAAGGAAAGGACTACACAGTTCCCAAAACCTACCCTATTCAACAAAAGCATCTTCTTCAACAATCGGAGCAGGACCCGCTCGACGCTTCCGACGACGACGGTACACCAACTCACACTTACCAGGTTGAAGAGTTGGAAAACGAGCCATCAAAGCTTCCACCGACAACACACTGGCTTCTCTCCTAGTCTCCGGTAAGCAAGGCTCAGAACCAACTCCTGAGAAGAGATCAATAGAAGACGTCATCTCACCAGTTCCGGTAACTATTAGCGACGGCGAGTTAGCAAGTAGTAAGAGGCTTTCAGCGGCATCATAGAACCTCAAGATATCAAGAAGGCGACGGGTACGAGCAGAACCTTTCATCTTCATATTCTCCAAATTGAGGAATAAAATAAACATCCTAAACATATATAAAGGGGAGCAAGATTCCGGGAAAAGGAAACTAGATCATCATGATTAATTGTCAGGAAAGCGTTCCATCTAAACGGCGCTACAGGAACCAGGGTCATATCTCCATTAATGAAGACTGACAAGCGCCATTTTGTATCCCAATGAAAGAAGGCAAAATATAAATTTTTATTTCAAACTGACGTCACCACACGTCAAGAAATGATTGCAAAGGGAAACAGTCACAATTCCTTCTAAAAAACCCTCCTAATAAAAATTCAATCTTCTCATAGAAGATTCCTTATTTCTCGCGCCCAAAAACAGTTCCCTCTTATAAGTCCAGTGATCCACTTATTTGCATAAGTACAACACTAGACTGGGGGGACTTGAAGGGGTAAGGTCCCAAAAACCTCAAAATAAGTATTTGAGACCATACCACAACCTTGCCTTTTAACCTTTTTACCTTGCCCGGCCGCGCACTGGTCTTACAAAAGGAAGAAAGTAATCAGCAGTCTATAGTCGCGCGCCCAAAGGAAATCATAAATCCTTGCGCCTTCTCCCATTAGCAAAGGATAAAAATCCTGAGAATACATACTTCCGCCTAAATATCCAGACTTGGATATTATTTTACCCAGACTTGGGATTTATTTATTCAATGGTCTCCACACGATAAAGTACCACACCAGATTACAGCAGTAATCTTCTAGAAGAAATACAATCGTCCACCACCCAGACGGTTATAACCGTCTGGACACGTGTCATTACCACAGGCACCCCTGAATTCACAACGAAGGCATGTAATTGGAGAGTAATCTCCATTTGATCACTTTACACGTGGCAAATCCCCAGCCTTCGATCTAAACCACGATCCGTGTGCTCTCACGTCGGATCAAAGAACTTAAACGGAAGGAAATGTAACCGCTTACGGGGTTAGCATCTTCCGTTAACTTTTCACTAACAGGTTTTCCCGCCCAAACGACTCCCGGCTATAAATATGAGAAAAACCCAGGTATGAATTCAAGTTATACACACTTCTCAAACACTTCTTCTTCTTCATTACCCATACTTATTCTCACACCGGAGTCGGGTCAAGGAGAGAACCCTTTTCTCCCCTTGGCGAGGCTAACGGTGCTCTTTTTTACAGAGTTCTCGGAGAAGAAGATCGGTTGCACCTGAATCAATCGAGAGGAAACTAACCCTTTTATGCGGATTCAAACCCCCTAGATATCTCGGTTCCGACCATTTATCTAGTGTTTCTTCATTTACAAAAAAGAAGGATTACTCACATTGCTGTCTTAGATTTTCCGTAAGGGTTTCCTGGTGACAATCTATAATTTACACAAATGCACACGTGTTAGTATAATAACCCATTTTAACATTAGTAATACCCTCCCTGAGACGGCATTCCAACGACTACGTCGGGCAAAACCACGACAGCCGTTACGGAACCCTAGATCAATCGGGCAGCGTATCTAATACGTATCCATGGGTTATAATACTTACAACGGATCAGAGCTTCGCTATTTAGGGGGTATAATACTCGTATATAATGTATACTAGGTAGATTTGAGAGAAAGAAAGACAATTTTGAACGATTTCGACTGAAGACCCGATGCCTGCTTATATAGGGCCTCACTTCAACTTTTACGCGGCCCGCGTAAATGTAGACAAGGGTCTACGCGGCCCGCGTCCAACCCTGGTCAACGCGTAGCTTGGCTGGGTCATCGACTAGACTTGCCGGGTGTTGGGCCACGTGGCCACACCGGGCAGCGCCACATCTTGGGCCTTTCGCGGCCCGTATAAGGATTGGGGTGGGGTTTACGCGGCCCGCCTCAATCCAAAAATCAGAATTTTAATTAAATTTAATAATATTTAAGGTATTCGGGGTCCGTTTTCTCGTATGGGGTGTATTTTAGGACATATTGGGATATTTTAAAATATATTAGGGTGTCGGAAATTATTCGAGGGTGTCGGTTTTCTTTAGGGTTGTTATAATTAGGATTAACATTTTAGATTGCGGACATACGTGTGTTTCGTGTAAAAGCCTCAAAATAACCGAAAGATCAAGATAAACGAAGAATCGAGTTTAAAACCACACATGAAAATTCGAGGTAACATAAAAGATAGGCTCATAAAACATAGAGTGTTCCGGGTAGAGGAACGGTGACTAACCAAAGTGTTTCGAACCCCTTTCGAATTGAGGAAACGTGTCTTGACTTACTTAGACAAATACGTCATCGATGTTAGGCCTACGATATTCGTCCTTTTGGTCATTTCACGTTCCTAATTGAATGGAAGTTTCGAGACTTTGGCGAGACATAAAATAGCAAGGAGTGGGACTAGTTATCAAGGTCTGAGTTTCACCTTTAACTTGACAACATCGTACCCTAATAGCGTCGGTACTTACCCGCAGATAAGACCTACTAGAATATAATGAGGAAATTTCCCATCAAGGTTCGGATGTCACTCCTATCTTGAGGGCAAATCTCGTGCAAAACATAAACACTGATTAACAGTGTTTTCAAAGTATCAGGTGTATATTGTGTTAGCCTTGGAAAGGCATGTAAGTTTAACCGGAAAAAATGTGCTGCTAGGAAGCAGATACGGTAGAATGCATAAGTCTTAAACAACAGATAAGAATCAAGATTCCTAGAACTATAGACTAGGGCAAGTATTCCTACTTATCCTAATTCCATATAGTTATGGCTCTGATACCAATCTGTCACACCCCAACCGATGGCGGAAACATCGGGGTGCGAGCACTAAGTGTTCAGATTGCTCATGAGATTCCATAACACTATTATTTCAATATAGATTAATAGATTTCATGCAAAATTTGTCTAACAAAACATCAACACCAAAATGAAACACAAGTATCGAACAGTACATTGAGTATTAAACATTGTTTATTACTTAAATTAACTAGGTGAGTTTCTAAGCTTCATCCTAGCTTGTTTCCATATCATCAGCATCCTATTAGCCTGCAACATGTATTAAAATAGAGTCAGTACAAAAATGTACCGGCGAGTATACAAGTTTGAATAATAGCATAATAGATTAAAACAACTCATATCCACAATGTAAGTAATAAAAATAGTTTCAGCCGTGCTAGTGTCGCAGTCCACGCAGTGATAGCCCAAGTATCCCGATGCTTTAATGTTTACCCAAGACTCAAGGTAAACTAGAATCCTCCTAACAATACCCCCCGAGAATAATGGGAGAGGTGCACCTCCTATAGCGCTACTATTGTTAAGGTGGAACTACACACTCCGGATTAAACGTCACATAGCACAAAGAATCAAGAATCAAGAATCACAAGTCTCACATACACATAGGATAGAGTTTAGATTTCAAAAGATTCAAGCATCGTAGTTTAATAGAATATATGTCACATCCCAAAGTTTAAAACGAAAAGGGGCCGAGTATACTCACAGTGATTCCTCAACTGTTATTGGATCAAAGGGAGCTCTTTTAGAATTAGCCTGATTAGATTACAACAGATAAGAGTCGGGCAGAGTAACGAGATTACTCAAAGTATCAGATCAGTCACTGGATCGGATGGGTGTCCGATCGGATGGCTAAACGATCGGATTGCCAGTCGATCGGGTGGCTAAAGTGTAAGTGGGACGGGTGGCTGTCCGATCGGATGACTGTCCGATCGGGTGGTCACTCGATCCAAGTTGTCAAGTTTTAAGTTTGCAGTTTAAGTGATTTGGTTACCTTGATCGGATGGCTGTCCGATCAGGTTGCCACTCGATCGAGATTCCCAAGGTTCTAAGTTTCTGAAAAAAAGTTTCTAAGTGTTTGAAAATTTATGAGACAAGTGTCACCCGATCGGGTGGCTGTCCGATCGGATGGCTATCCGATCGGGTTGCCGCTCAATCAAGTGGTCCTTGTTCCGCCTTACTACTTGTAAGATTTCTAAGTTTCTAGACGGCACAGTATGTATTGCGACAATAGTAAACTCATCATCTTATAGCCGTTCTGATCGGGTGGGAATCACCCCTGTCCGGTCGGTCGTCTGTTTACAACGGTTTATGTCGGAATCCGTTCCAGGGTCGTCTTCTCCGGCAACAATCCGTTTCCAAACCTACTCTAGACTACCCATCAAGTTTTCAGTCCGTTTATGCTCGGATTCCACCGTTTGAAGTGAAAGGTTGAAGAAAGATGAAGAAAACTTAAAAAATTCATAGATCTAGCTTAGATTTGGTGCAAAACACCTGAAATTCCTTAGATCTGAGCTAGATCTTACCAAGAATGACATCATATAGTAGTTTGTACAAACCACCATGATGACATCATCCTCTCGAGCTTAGATCCGAGAGATTTCATGGTGAAAAGTGTGATTTCAAAGGTGAATCACGTAGAGAATGAAGTATAGATCATGAAAGTACAAGAATCTAGCCTAAAACGTACCGGAATCGCCAAGAAAATGAAGAAAGGTAGTGTGCGTGCGCCTGTTCGAGTGAGGCTGTCACATCAGGGAATTTGGTGATGTGACAGGCCTATTTATAGTGTGAGAGGGAAGGCTAAGGCGGTGCACTTGGATCGGATGGCAGGTCGATCGAGTGGCCATCCGATCGGGTGGTCATCCGATCGGGTGGTTATCCGATCGGATGGTCATCCGATCGGATTGCCACTTGGTCAATCGCATCCTTTCCGCGTTCCCGTCTTTGATTCGTTTCGCGAGTTAGATTAAGCATTGCATTGCGTATAGTTTGGTAAAAGTGTCATATTACTAGATTACATCATAAACACAAAAGTTTCCAAGTTTCATAGATTCCGCCAGTGACAAGACTCTAGTCTCTCGTTCAACCAAGAATCATGTTTCACGAGTCTAAAGAGTCAGGCACCAAATAAGTATCAAGAGTCAAGAATCATAGTTTCTCAAGTATCAATGTCGAGAATCAAGAGTCTAGATTTCCAAATATCAAGTATCAAAAATCAACGTAAGAATCTAGATTTCATAGTATTGAGAATCAAGTGTCTAGATTAAGCATCAAGAGTCAAGTATCTAGATTTAAGTGTCAAGTCTCAAGAATTAAGTATCTAGAATAAAGAATCAAGCCTCAGAGTGTTAAGCATCAAGTAACAATAAGATTCATACCAAAAGTGTCAAAGTATCAACATCACATAACTACAGGGACTAACACTGAAAATTTATAAAAGTTCAGGGACTAATCCTGCCAAGAGCCTAAAGTTTAAGGACGCTGGGCGTTACACTCGAATTACCGGAGGAACTCAGCAACGTCCATCCGACTTTCCACGTTTCGAACCTCAAAAAGTGTCTAGCCGAGCAGAATTTACATGTACCTCTTGAGGATCTACAAGTGAACGAAACATTACACTTCGTGGAAAAGCCAGTCGAGATCATGGACCGAGAGACCAAGAAGCTCCGACGCTCACGCATTCCTATAGTGAAGGTTCGCTGGGAAGGCAAACTCAGCGCAGAGTTCACTTGGGAACTCGAAAGTGAGATGAAGGCTAAATACCCACAGCTATTCGTTACGCCTGCGCCTTAATTTCGGGACGAAATTCCCTAAAGTAGGGGAGGCTGTAACAACCCGACTTTCCGAAGTCAAAGTCAAAGTCAACGTCAGGCTGATATTCAGATCTGTCATTCCTTGCTTAATTATTGCTTGTACTCTCGAACCTCGATAATCGATTTATTGGTTAACGCTACTTTAAACTACGGTGTATTAATGCGATAAACGTAACTAAACGCTATTCTACTTAACGCTATCACATCGCCATCGTATCGCAACTCGAATCGCAGTTATTGGTATTGTTCTATGTGTGTGTGCTATTATGTGCTTTACTTGTGCATGTTGTATATGTTTAAAGGTGTTGTTCACAACGCAATCGCAACTCTATCGCACCGCAATCTCATCGCAAACTCTAAACGCAGGCTTACTTACTTGTATGTTGTTATGTGTTGGTTATGTTATTTGTGTAACTATTGTTTAATACTATCGCCTCGCTTACTCGCAACGCAACGCTCCACGCACGGAACGAAAGTTGGAAAACTAACCCGTACGCGCCGTCCGACCGAACGACCATTCGATCGAATGGACATCTGACCGGATGACCATCCGATCGGATGGCCATCCGATCAAACAACCGTCCGACCCGTTCACTCCACACCGCCTTCCACCCTTTCACCTATAAATACCCCTCCTGTCACATCAACTGTTCATTGATGTGACAGCTCCGTCCGACCCGTGCACTCTCAGCCTCTTTTCTCTCGATTTTTCGCAATTCTTGTAAGTTTTCTTCCTAAATCTTGTACTTTCATCTTCAATACACACTTTCTCATCATCTTCTCCAACAAATCTCACTTTTCACCATGAGATCACCTAATTCGAGCTGTTATAGGGTGACGTCACCATGGGTTCTCATAAACAATGAAGTGTGACCTCATCTCATCAGGAATGGTTTGGATCTAAAGGATTTCTACATGTTTTTACACTGATTTCGTCTAAATATAAACATTTAACAACAGTTTCAAACTTTTCCTCAACATCTTTCACTTTTCACTCAAGACCGTTAGGAACTGAACTCGTTCGGGTTCTCTACTCATTCTCTAGTGGAGAACCGGTCTGAGAATGGATTTCTACCGAAGAGATGACCGATTCACGGGTTGAACATGAAGCTCCGTCAAGAACAGTTGAGTCTGATCGAACGAGGTGATTCCTGGTCCGATCGAACGAGTTGGACTTGATGTGATTTCCATTGTTTAACACGCCGTCATGCCGTCTCCGTCAAACCCGCAGACTTTTCAACTTAACAGATTTCGTAAAGTTTTCAAAAAGAAGGTTGCTCGATCGAATTGCCATCCGATCGGACGACCATCCGGTCGAACAACTATTCGATCAGATGACTACCATTTTTTTAAGTTAAACACTTGAAGTTTTGCAAAGTTTCAAAGAATATCAGTTTCAATCGAATAGCCACCCGATCGAACGGTCATCCGTCCGGATGACCATCCGATCGAATGACTTTACTTATACTACAACGAAAACTTCAAAAGATCAACATTTCACAAACACACTTCTTCAGTCGAATGACCAACCGACCGAATGGTCATCCGTCCGAATGACCATCCGTCCAGACGGTCATCCGATCGAACCACCATCCGATCGACACGCTATTTCATGCACTGTTCAACGCTTACACTATCGTTCTCTGATCAGGCTAATCTCTCAAGCGCTCCCTTCAATCCAAGACTGTGTTTATTTACTAAACACGCTCTGTGAGTATACTCGAACCCTTTTTGCTTTACGCACTTTTGGGTGTTACATACGTTACCTATATCAAATCACGTCAACACACAACGCAAACACTTTTATACGCTGACCATTCTTGCATGTTATACGTGTTTTCGGTGATGATTGTATGTTATGTTTACACAGTGATTGTTGCCTGACACTTTAGCAACGATAGTACTACAGTTTGGACTCAGCACCTGTCATGGACAGGGGTTGTTAAGGGTTTTACTTCACATGGTCATAGTGGTGATAATGTGTTGCGCATTCTACAACTCGGAGTCACGTCTGTGCATATTTCATTGTCGATAGCTTACCTGCCTCACATTTCTACGTGTTACATGCTGGTTATGCGTAAATCGCTTTTCGCTACTATATGCTATTAAACTTGTATGCTCACATTTACACTATGTGTATTGACTTTATTTTAACGTATGTGACAGGTGTTTAGGATGTTGTGCTATGCTTTGCTTGATGAAAGAAGTAGGTGGTCTAGAAACGTCATTCAATAAAATTTGAGTTGTCGGAACAATTATTTGTCCTTGAGAACAATGTCTGTAATAACTATTTATGCTTTATAAGTTTATGGTATGGGACATGAACGTTAATTATATTGTCACTAATAGTGTCATGGATTCTCCTGGACAATCTGTTTCGCTCAGTGCCTCACCCCGATGTTTCTGCCATTGGTTGGGGTGTGACAAGTTGGCTGCGATTAAAAATGCAAGTTGAGCTAAAACGTACATATGTAGATGACCCTGAATCTAAATTAGGTTGAAAATAAACATAGATGTAGTAAAGGAGTACATTTTGAACAACAAAATTTAAAGCCCTGTCGTGGTAGGGAATGTTACAGGAACACACTAATTTCCTATGAGACTAAGAATCTAAATTAGGTTGAAAATAAACATAATACTCTAATGACCCGTCACTGATCTAAATTTTTCGTAAAATAAAAAAATATTCATTACATTCACTTTAAGATTCTTTAGTTATGACATTAAGACTTGTGTTGTATATTTTATTTAAGAAGATTGTTGTTTTCAGATTTTATTTTATGTATCAAGTTTGTTCTATACATTTTCAATAACCGTTTTTATTTTATCTTTTTTTGTATTTCTTTAGAAAGTTCATGAAAATCATAAAACCAAACCTGAACTAAACCGTTAGTAATAATTCGGTTTTACTTGTCAACGGTTCAGTTTTTGTTTTCAACAATAAAAAACTGTTATGTACAATTTGACTTACGGTTTAACCTAAAAACCGTAAAACCTAAATAGTAAACACTCTTCCTGAGATGTTGGTCCAGTGGTAAAAAAGGCCTGCCCTCCCTAGTGGAGACACAGTTTCGATCCCCGGTTGGGCCATTTTCGAGGGACATCTGGGTGAAGGGACGAATCAGGACTTTAATCTCGAGTTTGAACCTGACGGGGGGCAAGGGTTTTACGGATTCTATCTGCTTCCCTCGCATTAAAGGGGCACAGTCTCATGGCGATTGAGAAGTCGAAATTTGACATAGCATCAAACATGGTGGATTTACTCGTGAAATTAAAAAAAAAAAAAAAGAGTAAACACCCCTAAATATTATATGTATGAGTGATAAAGTATAAATAACTATTTAATAACTTACAAAGTTACATAAAAATAAAAATCCCTAATAAAGTAATAATCATGTAGCACTCACTCTATATAATTGATCAAACCCACATCATTCATGCCCTAAAAAACCCATCAAATTTCACTAATCCAGCAGGTTCCAAATCATCAATCGGAACTACAAATCGATCATCTTCAACCTGCATGAAGGTACCTTCTGTTTCTCCTTTTCACAATCACTAAAACAAATTAACTGCAAATTTTCAAAAAAATTTCGGTTCGGATACACTAAAACCCTAGAAAAACATTACAGATCAAATACCCAATTCTTTAATTTTGTAATTGTTGTTCTTATTTTGTTAAAGATTGGACCTTTTGAATGTTGCTGATGCATTATTGAGTAGAAATGAAGGTTATGTTACTTGCTTGTATGTATCTTGTTTAAATGATTGAATCTGATTATTGGATTGTTTTTGTGTTTTGGGTTAAATTGTTACATAAATGAAGTGATTAATAGTTATGATGAAATTTTAGTTCTTTTTATGTTCAGTTCTTGTGTCTTTGATTGTTATTTATAGGGGCACTGTTTTATATTATGTTTCTTGGAGCTAGTTAAGTTTAGAATGCTATAATCTGTTTCAAATGGTTAGTTTTACTAGCAATTTAGAAAGAAGAAACCCCCAAGTAAAAACAGTTTTTTTTTTTTTTTTTTTGTGTGTGTGTGTGTGTGTGTTAGTGTTACCTGAGAAACTGGAGTAGTTAGTGAAGTGACGGGTATCGTTTTCATTCGGATTACATAAATCTAAATTGCTAGTAAAACTAACCATTTGAAACAGATTATTGCATTCTAAGAGTTAAATGTCATTTTAGTCCCTGTGGTTTGGGCTATTTTGCAAGTTTAGTCCAAAGGTTTCATTTTTCGCATGTGGGTCCAAAAAGGTTTCACCATTGCCATTTTAGTCCACTGGGTTAACTTCATCCATTTTTTCTGTTAACGAGAATGACAATTCGGTCATTTTATATATAATTCTGTTAACTAGAAGGGCAATTCGGCCATATAAAATGACCGAATTGCCATTCTCTTAATCTCTTTAACATAAATAATGGATGAAATTAACCCAGTGGACTAAAATGGCAACGGCGAAACATTTTTGGACCCACAGGCGAAAAATGAAATCTTTGGACTAAACTGACAAAATAGCTCAAACCACAGGGACTAAAATGGCATTTAACTCGCATTCTAAACTTAACTAGCTCCAAGAAACATAATATAAAACAGTGCCCCTATAAATAACAATCAAAGACACAAGAACTGAACATTAAAAACAGTTTTTTTGTTTGTGTGTGTGTGTGTTAGTGTTACCTGAGAAACTGGAGTAGTTAGTGAAATGACGGGTGTCGTTTTCATTCGGATTACATAAATCTGGAGGTGGAATTTGAGTAGGTCGTATGGGTTGGGCAACGGGTCAAAAACACGTATTTTTTCGGGTTGACTCGCTCTTTGTTTTAGCTGTTAAGGTTTTTTATTATTTTTTTATTTTTACATACAATAAGTGTGTCAAATATGGTTAACAAGGTCATAGTAACAGTAATTTAGTTTTTTTTTTTAATAAAATGATTTAAGGAGTTTTTTTCTTAAAAATACACTTAGGGCAAACTTCGATCCATTTCAAGTTTTCAACCTATTTGACCATATTCCTTTTAAGTTTTATCTTATGATTATTAATTTACTGGCTCATTCACACAATTGCCACCTCTATAGAAAACTCTTTCAGTTCTTACTGCAAAACAACATGATAATGCATGCACACGGAACAGGCATCATGTTACATTGATGTTCTTATTCATGGTCTTACAAACTATATTTTTCTGGAGAAACAATGTTGCATATTTTTATGGATTTTCAGTATTAATATTCTGCCAGCAACTCACTCAGTTTGTTATCACAGGATCTTTATGGTTGAAAAATCAAAAACAGTATCAACTAAAAGTATGGACCACCTCTCTAATGCTTTTTCTTTGCTAGAAATGGACGTTGAGGATGATAGAATAGAGACTACCAGTTCTGCTAATGATCCAGAGAAACCTAATGGTATTATGTGATTCTAGAATTAATTTTGTGTTTTCATACTCCATGAAATTTTTCTAAAATCACTTCATCTTTTAACTGATCATAGTTGTTAATAGCTCTCATAGCGAGCGCTATAGCGAATAGCGTAGCATAGCACTCATGTGTCGCTATTTGATTTTGGCGCCTCCATAGCGGGATTTTAGTTCTTTTTTCTGCTTTGATATAAATGGCGGAATTTTATGGGCACAAAATAGCAGGATTTTGTTAAGCATACATATAAAATAGCATACAAAATAACTTATTAGGATATAATTTACATAAAAAATATTTCTAAAGTTTTCTCCTAGTGTGACCCTAAACATAAAATAACGCCCGCTATTTCATCGCTATCGCTATGTAGCGTTTAGGTAGCTTGTGGTCGATATCGTCCGCTATTCGCTATTAATAACTATGTAACTGATTAAAACTTTTGACTGAATTTAAACTTGATGGACTATAAAAATACGTAGCTACTTATTTGCTTGTTTGATTATGCAGGTGACGCTAAGAAAGAAACCGATAGTCATAAAAACGTGTTAGAAGGAGATTACCGGTTGCCTCTTGTGTGGATTGACTTGGAAATGACGGGTATCTTATTTTGACTTTTCTAAAAACAAATTGTATGGACTATTGTTTAGTTACCACTTACTTTTATTTATCTGTAAAGAAAGTTATACAATCTTATTACTCACGTCGACAGTGCACATGCAAGCGTCTCCATAGTTAACAAATTAGTGGCTAAGGGGAGGGATCATGAGAAAACTCATTTTAATGAAAACACTAAAAAACTCCAGCAAAAACACGCTGCTGACCGCATGGAAAAGTGCTTGTGGTCCGCAAGGCAAAAGACGGTGTATTACACATGTGTAATACATGATATATTACACATGTGTGATAGTAAGATTTTTTTTCCAAATTTTTTTTTTCGAATAATGGCGGATATCCAAAAAAAATTGGGAAAAAACTGTACTATTACAGATGTGTAATATATCATGTATTACACATGTGTAATACTAAAAATGCCCCATGTGGACCACAAGCAAATTTCCATGCGGTCCGCAGTGTGTTTTTGCTGGAGTTTTTTAGTTTTCTCATTTATAAAGAGTTTTCTCATGATCCTCTTCCTAGTTGCTAATTAGTTGGTGATTTGAAACCAAGAACAATTAAGTTGACCGAATGGGTAGTTGACCATATTTGTATGTGCAGGATTGAATATTGAAGTAGATAGAATACTGGAGATTGCTTGTATAATCACAGATGGAAAGTTGAACAAATCCATAGAGGTAAGCTGATACACTCTTGGCATTTTTTTATCATGGTATTTTTATTACTATTATGTATAGTTGTGAAGTGGCAACGAACTATTTTATGTATAAGTATATAACCAAATAAATCGGCGATCAAAGTGCATTGTCTAATCAGTTAGTTCCATAGGATTTGAGTTTATATATTTCGTTGGCCCAGGGTCCTGACTTGGTTATACATCAACCGAAAAAGTGTCTTGATGAGATGGGAGAATGGTGTACGGAACATCACGCAGCAAGTGGTAAGTAGCCTCTAGCTTGTTATTTTTTGAAATAATATAATATCGTAATTTGAGTAAAGACCATTTTGGCCTAACGTGTCGTATAATTTATAGGTTTGACGGAAAAAGTGATCCAAAGTACCATTAGTGAAAAAGAAGCCGAACAACAGGTACTTTAAAACCTGATTTTTGTTACTTTTAACCTTCTGCTTTTGCATTTTTTTTTAAATAAACCTGATATATTCTGTAGGTTGTTGAATTTGTCAAGAAACATGTGGGCACGTACACTCCTCTGCTTGCAGGAAACTCAGTTTATGTTGAGTTTATGTTCTTGAAGGTAAAAGAATTGGCAATTACGGAGTGTATAATTTGTCTTCACATTTCCCCCACTGTATAAATAATAAATACCTGATATTAGCGGTCGAAAAATGGGCAGGTTGGGTAACTGGTCAAAATATGTAATCTTTTTGTATGGGTTGACTCGAAACACACTTAAAACTCCAAAATTGAGTGTTTTTAAAAATAATTAGTCTGTCAAATATGCATACAAAGTTATATTATTATAATAATCACCTTTTTATGTTTTTTCTTTGGTTGCAGAAATACATGCCTGAATTGGCTAGTCTTTTCTCTCATGTAGTCGTTGATGTCAGCAGCATTAACGCCTTATGTGTCCGTTGGTTCCCAAGAGGTGTGTGAGCTTCTCATTCGTTGTTTATTAACTAGTTACATGGGCTTATTCATTTGTGTAAGCCAAAAGCAAGCTTTTTATTATAATTTATATCTTTATAAACAAAATTTTACCACTCATTATTCTGTTTAATGGGTCAATTTGGTTTTTGCAAATGGGTCAAATTAGCAGAAAGGGAAACATTACAAATGGGTCAAACGGATTGAAAGTCATCCAAACTGCAGTGTATTTTTTTTATCAAGCTTCTACCGTTTTATTCAAATAATTTTTTTATTATTGTAATAATTCGCTTTTGTTATAATACTTATTTATAAAAAAGTCTGGACAAAAAAGTAGTCATGTAAACGAATCGAATGTTCAGCGAAGTTTGTTTTTTTTAGCAAATGAATGGACATGAACAAAAAAATTGTTCATTTAATTAAACAAGCGGTCATGAACACATGTCTCGTTCTGTATGTTCATCTATGTTCATTTGTGAATGCTCGTTTATATTCATTCCTGAAAATTCGTTTATGTCCGTTCATTCGTTTACATACTCATTTTAATTTATGTCAGTTATTAGTAACACTAATTGCCTAATTGACTCATCAAGCGTTAGACTCTAGTTTGGATATAGTATTATTGTTCTCTTTTTAAAATGTTGGATATTGTTGAATCATGTGATGATGATGGTATCTAAACTTTAATTTGTATATTGTTGTTTACTTTGAAATTGACGTTGGTCTGTGTTCATTTATGTTCGTTTGCGTTTGTTTAGAATATTAACCAACGAACACAAACAAACACTCGTTCATAGTCTTATTTTTTTAATTATTAATTTTTTTTATGTACAGATAAAAAGAAAGCTCCAAAGAAGGAGAAGAACCACAGGGCGATGGATGACATCAAAGAAAGCGTAGCGGAACTCAAATACTACAAGGAAAATGTCTTCAAACCACTCAAGTCTAAGAAGTAACATCATCAAATGTGAGAATCATGTATGATGCAAAACTGGATTTATTTAAGGTGGAAACTTTTTATCAAATTGGTAACCTAGGGTCAAAACAGGTCGGTTAGGGCAGGTTGGTGCGGAAGCATTTTTTTTTTGAAGTGTTTGATATGATTAAGGTATGATATTATATATTAAGTTGTGTTTTGGATGTGCCTTATAGTTAAGTGTTTTGTGTTTTTGTTAATCAATTATTAAGCATTTTCAAAGTTCAAAATACTGTACTTTTTATAAAATTTAAAGTATATGTGCTTTTTTTAAGTAGTTGACATTGACTTTTTTTTCTTTGATATGAATGCTTTATACCAGTTTTTTTTTCTATGTAACATAAATCATTATATGAAAATGATCTACTATCTGAGCCGGTGGGAGGTGACCACCACCCATCGGCCATCACCATTGTTGATGGTTGTCAATGATCACCTATCGCCATTGTTTACTCTT
Organism: Helianthus tuberosus; assembly: GCA_030545235.1. Classification (NCBI taxonomy): domain Eukaryota; kingdom Viridiplantae; phylum Streptophyta; class Magnoliopsida; order Asterales; family Asteraceae; genus Helianthus; species Helianthus tuberosus. The sequence continues at coordinate 174,513,943 of CM060351.1, forward strand.
ACCTTCCACCAGCATTGTTGTCGTCCCCAACACATCCTCTACCAACGTCATCATCCATACCAAGGGTCAAAACCGAGATGAAAAATCAACAATCTAAAATCGAACTTTGAAAACCCACAAGAGGCAATATGTGAAATTATGCACAAATGAATTATTGGGATGCCCAGTAAAATGTTTAATGTGTTTTAAAAAAAATTCGTGTGAGACGCGTTACTTCCACCAAACTTATCGCTTCATGTTTGCTCAATTAGTGAATAGCTACAGAAGCCACTACAAACCCGACATGAATCTTGTTGCATTATGTAATGTTTATGTTATATGTATTATGTACATTTTATTGCAACTTGTTATGTAAACCATATGAATTATATTTTATGGTGGCTGAGGTATGTTACATTCTTCTTGGTTTCATGTATCCATTATGCTACGTGTATTATTTTCAGTCTTTCACCATTTACTACTATTCAGGGGAGGGTTGGGGTTAGGGGGTCCCTCCCAACATTTTTTTCTTTAAAAATTTCGGTCCCCTATTCAAAAGTTTAAGATCCACCATTGCTATTATTGCTCATTTACTAGCGCTATATTATCAAATTATTAAATTACTTGATCCTTTTGTTGTTTAGACTCTATATTGTTCATGTCATGATAGGGCTTTTGGAGTTGTCTCCTTTGAAGCAACCTCTATATCTCTTGGGAAAGAAGTATGGTTGTCATTGTTTTTATGAATATTTTAGGCGGCTAATATCAGTACACCACTCTCATGTTAATCGGACACTATCCCTCATACAGGGCAACATACCAAGACGATTTTGTGTCATATGGGTCGTATGAGAACGTTAAGCTGGCTATACAACCCGTATACGAGGTGTTTCGCCCACATCATGACCTGCATGAAAGTACAACGGGGCAAAGAAATTACTGTTGTGACAGTGATATGACCCATACGACCCGGATCTTGTTACATTATGTGTGGCCCATACCGCCTCCATTGTTTGGGGTGGTATACCGATATAAAGACCCATATTTTCTTTTTTTCTCACAAATTAACAAAGAGCATAATAATTTTATAAAGGTGAGCAGGCCTCAAAGACAACTAAGACCTCTTTGCAAGAGAGATTGTGTGTGTAGGTGAGTGAACATGTAATGATAAAAAAAGACACCAGTTAAGAAGTTGCATGTTGTCTCTTACTTGTCCTATTGATAATAAAGCATTTGTGGATTCTGTTTTAATTGATCCAAATATATAACCATAATCAAAATAAAACAAAGTACGAGTGTCCTTCGTCATCCAAACAAAACACGTCGGAATTAATGAAAGGAAGAATGCTTGATTTGCAGTCTGTAAAAAGAGCCAACTTCCTTCACGATCTACATCGTCAAGCCGAGGGTTCAGTCCCCTTGAAGATCTCATAAACGGCTGAAAAATCAAGATCTCCTAGTCCAGTGCTTCTAGCCTTCTTAAATGCCTGCATTTTAGTAATAATAATAAATAATTAAAAAAAATTTAAAGTTCATAAAAACCTCAAAAATCATCTACAAGTCGGGTCAGGTTGGGTAACATAAAAAAGCTCTTTTTTAGTACATGTGAAAAAACATTTTTAGTGCGTTTGATAAAAAGGTTACCTCATTGGCGGCGGCTGCCACTGGCATTGATACGGCATTCTCGTCACCAAGAGCAAGAGCCAGTCTCATGTCCTTTTGTTGATGTTTTAACGGAAACGCAGGGCTGTAACTGTTTTGGATCATTGAAGGCCCTTTCATTTTGAACATAGGGTTAGCAATTGCAGCAAGATCCTGCCACAATTTCAGTTACCAAAAAACTATAAAAGCGGTTCAGTGTTTTAAAGTTCTTTTGTATTTCATTAATAATGAACATCTTAGAAATGATCACAAATACTTTAGCCTGGTAAAACGAATGGGTCAGTTCGGGTAACAGAACAAACTGGGTCAGAGTCAAAACAAGTTTTAGGAAAAACGGGCTCGGGTCAAAAAGGCCCATTTTACTAGTTATCAATTTAAAAATATTATCATCAAAATAGCAATTTAAGAATATATACTTGCATAGTTGGCAGTTGAATACCCTCACTTGCTGCTTTAAATTGTTTGAATTATTAGCAATAAGATATACCAACTAGGGCTGTCCAAAAAGCTCGCTCGATATGGATCGGTTTGAAACTGAGCCGAGCCGGCTCGGTAAGAAAGTGAGCCTAGCTCGGCTCGGCTCGTAACGAGCCAAACTGGCTCGGTTTGGCTCGCTTTTTAGCTCAACTCGGCTTAGCTTGGATTATTTTACTTTTAATGTAATTTATTTTTATAAACTTGATAATATATTACAAAAAAAAACCGATTATTATTTACATGTATTTATGAGTGTAATTGTATATCTATGGCATATTTGAAGGTGGATTACCATGCTAATAAACTTATATAATTGTATTTCGTTGAAATTGAAACTTATTGTGTTGTTGAACTTGATCTTCGCTTGTAATGTATAAGGTTGAACTCATTTTGGATATTCTCTTTTAAACTATCGAATAATATTTTAGACTATTGAACTTTTAGAGCCATGTACTAATTTTTCTTTTTGAATTCGAGCCAAACCAAGCCAAGCCGAGCCCAAGCTTAGATTTGCAGCTCGGTTTTAAATCCGAGCCGAGCCAAGCCGGCTCGGTTTATAATTGAGCCGAGCCCGAGCTTGCCCTAGATCGGCTCGGCTCATGAACAGCCCTAATACCAACTTAAACTATTTTTATATAAAACTGTGCACTGCTTTTCTGAATATTTTACTTATTTTAACTTTTGTTTTCTTCAAATAAATATTTTTAATAGTTAACATTTTTGTTTATTAAAGAATTAAAGCTTTTCTTTATCAAACTAAAAATACAATTTTGTTATCTTACCAAGACATCCAGAAGAGTATTGGGGCTAAGTCCACTTTTGTCAGCAAGCACAAGTCCCTCTGAGAAGGCATTCATCATGCTGCACAAAATCACCGAACCAACAGATATAAATTAGCAGTATCGTATGAAGAAACAGAACCGGATGTATAACCAGTCGATTAAAAACTAAGGATAGTTAGGTAATTTTACATGGTTAGAGACTTATACTTTATAAGTTCTTAAAAGACAATTTTACTAGCCCATCTTCATTTATGTTCATATCATGCAAATGGAAGCCACAAAATGAAAATGGAGTATAAAAAAATGACAAAAGCATACCAAGATTAGAAAGAATAAATCCCGACTTAAAAAAACTTTCTCGATGAAAATGCATACCTGCCCATAATCATGTTGACAACCAGTTTCATTTTTGCTCCGTTTCCAACCTCTCCCAAGAAAAACGACTTTTTCCCCAAAACGTCAAATGCAGGAAGAATTGCATCATACAGTCCCTACAACCACACACGCACACAAAGATTATCGATAAAAATAAAACGTTAAAGCATACAAATCCAAAGTATCATAAATTGTTGTATTAGAAAAACCGGACCGTTGTTCTAGTAATAGTTTCTATAATCACCTTTTGTATATTTATTATTTACAAGATTTATAAATGAAAAAAAGACGAAAAAGGGACAACCTGGCCTGTTTCGGCTCATCCTAAAAATTAAAAACTTACTTTGTCCCCAGCAGAAAGGATTACTAATTGTCCGTCTTCAGCTGGTTTTTTGCTACCTGACACTGGAGCTTCAAGAAAAGACCCTCCTTTCTTTTTTACTGCCTGAAAATACATAACGATCCATTAAAGGTGGCAATATGGGCTGGCCGAGCGGGTTGGGTAACAGGTCAATGCAGGTTCGGGTTAAAATGGGCCCAAATATTTTGGGCCCATTAAAATTGCTATACCCTGAAGGGAGGTGACTTATACACCACTAAAATTACTATGTACACCACAATTCACTTTATACATATTATGTACTCGTACACTGTACGGCATATGTTGTTATCAGTGGCATATTTAGTAAAGTTGGGGTTGTTAAGTGTTAACATCATCTCCGTATTGCAGAATCAACCCTTTGATACATTTAAAATAAATGTATTTCTAAAAATCTACAACCATTTGGAATGTCCCATTCAAAATCAAACAAAAATGAAACCGCTTATTAGAAAAAGAAAAATGCAACTTAAACCTCGCTAATTTTTGAGGATGTTTCAGCATCGACTGTTGACATGTCAATGTAACCTTTCCCACTGCAAATTTCGTCAAGAATCCCATCTTTATCAAATACCACCTAAAAACAAAAATGATATAAATAGTTTATACCATGTCTTCCCTAGATGAGACCGATAATCACAAATGTAGTGCTTGACAATTAATTCACTAAACAGTAAAGGATCTACAAAAGTAATGTGATTTATTATTTATACTAACAGAGAGAGCTGCAGCTGGATCTGATAACATCCCGATAGTGTATTTGCATTTCTTAATTACTGCTGCCGGACTTTCACCAACAGAAGCACCATGCTCTTTTAGCTCATCACACTGCAAAAAAAAAAAAAAAAAAAAAGAGAGAATATATAACATAGTTATTCCATTCTTGTAAAACTAGAGATACATGTTGACTTTTTAAGTGAATCTGAAAAACTGGGTACACATATATGACTACTATTTAGACGTAAAAGTATGACGATAGCGAACTTATATGACTACTATTTACATCTTTATCGTTCTCAAAAGCTAAATGAATGTACAGAGCTTTTAAAATTTTGTCATTTTGGAGATTGAGATTGACTTAAGAAAGTCAAAATGTGTATATGGTTTCTAGTTTATGTTTCTAAAAAACCAGGTACACATTGGTGTTTGGCAAATGCGAAGAATTCATGTGTACAGAAAATAAGATGAAAGTTAGAATAAGAAAAGATAGAAATTGTGTTTTATAACTTTATAAGGATTTTATCTTTCTGTTAGTTTAAAATTTAATCATATTATTTTCTTTGTTTTTATCAACCATTTAGTGTTTAATATATCAGTTTGTTATATATTCGAATTTAATCATATTACTTCACTTTCATGCTTACATGGTTATCCAACAAAAACATAAGTTTAATATTCAAAAGACAGAAAACGACTAGCTTATGCCGACAATTACACTTTCAGTGTTTATACAAGACAAACTGATATATTATAGATTAAACGATCGATAAAAACAAAGAAAATAACATGATTAAAATTTTATACTAATAGGAAATATATCAGTCCTCATAAAACACAATTTCCATATTTTATTATTCTAATTTTCATCTTATTTTGAAGAATGGAAATGCTGCAAAAACTTATGTACAAATGAAAATAGAGTTAAATACCATTTTAGTCCCTGTGGTTTGGGCCATTTTGCCAGTTTAGTCCAAAGGTTTCATTTTTCGTCTGTGGGTCCAAAAAGGTTTCATTGTTGTCATTTTAGTCCACTGGGTTAACTTCATCCATTATTTCTGTTAACGAGAAGGGCGATTCGGTCATTTTATATGACCGAATTGTCTTTCTAGTTAACAGAATTACATATAAAATGACCGAATTGCCCTTCTGGTTAACAGAAAAAATGGATGACGTTAACCCAGTGGACTAAAATGGCAACGGTGAAACCTTTTTGGACCCACATGAGAAAAATGAAACCTTTGGACTAAACCGACAAAATGGCCCAAACCACAGGGCCTAAAATGGCATTTAACTCAATGAAAATATATATGTCTATCACTGACTTCCAATCAAGAGAATATAAAAAATGATTATAATTTCTGATATTCTAATAATCACTTTCATGTGGCATATCCAAACACCCCCTTTAACCTCAAGTTAACAAAATTATCAAGATTCAAGAAATAAAAAAAATCCAAACATTGATATTCAACAAATATTCAAAATCAAAACTAGATATCCAAAACAAGAACATAGTACACCAAAACCAATCAACATAGAACCTCAAATGCACCAAAAATCCATCTCAACTTATAAAAACAAAACCCTAAACCAATAAAATCCAACATCAAACAATCAATCAATCACCAAAGATTCAAAAATCACCCAACAATCAAACACAAATTCAACAACCAATAACACAACATAACCCAAAACAAATACCTTTGAAAGAGTGCGGTTCCAAACAGAAACCTTAAACCCATGACGAAGCAAGTTCATAGCCATAGCTTTCCCCATTATCCCCATCCCCAAAAACCCAATTTCCTCCATGATCTTTATGTTTGATCAACTGGGTATACTGATGATCTTTGAAACCCTTCACTAAAGATTTGGTATTTGTATATATAAATGATCAAAGATAGTAAAGTTTGATGCTTTATGGCTCAGTGACTGCAATGGTGTTTAGAAAATGTATTTTCTTGTCGATTGCAATCGTTGCTATCTTCCACTCATTTTCTGTCTGTTATTTTTTTATTCTTGATGATTATTGGTCCACTTTTCTTTGGGCTTTTTAGGTTTTCCCATAGTTCTGGAGTTCTTGGAGATATTATATGGTGTGTGCACATGTCCATTGATTTGTTGGGCCTGGCCATGGCCCATTACTTTCTAAATTTTGGCCTTATGGGCTTATCAATACTCTTACCAGTAAACATCTTGTACCTTTTTTTAGAGTAAAGTATAGTTTCAGTTCCTGAGCTTTACACCCAATTTTAGGTTCAGTCCTCATTTTAAAAAATTCAACACTCCAGTCCTTGATGTACTCAATTGCTCACAATTAAAACCCTGGCACTAACTTCCGTCAGTTGACCGTTAGATTACTTAACGACGTGAAAGGCAGTTGGTCATTTCACCAAAAACTGACCCTTTTCACATCATTTAACCCTCTAGCTTCCCAAAGAAGCACCAAATCACTCCCTCTCTCCTCCAAAACCCTACGGTGAATAGCGATTTTCCGGCGAATCACACAGACAACTTCGATCGTTGAAAACATGAGGCAATACGCAATAATCTTGATGACAATCCACATTGTTGGTACGACATTGTGTAGATTTTACTTAAATTCGTTGATTTTGTTATGCGTGTTGTAACAACCCTCGGTAAAACCAACACCCTTATAATATTTCCGACCCTTAATTATATCTTAAATTGTCTCAATATGTTTTATATTATACCCCGTATGTGAAAAACCGAGCCCTAGTTATGTTATAATTATAGAATAAATAAAATTCTGAAAGTATAAGCTGAGGCGGGCCGCGAAAGACCTCACCTCAACTCCACGCGGGCCGTATCAAGGCTGGACTTGACTTCGCTGACTTCTTTAGTTGAAGCGGGCCGCGTAAGGGTTATGCTAAGTTCATGCGGGCCGCGCGGACTCGTGAAACGCGGATACACCCAGAGGCCGACACGTGTCATGATCGTGGTGGTCTAGTGAACGACTCAGCTAAGCTATGGCGTTGACTGGTGTTGACGCGGGCCACGTAAGGGTGCCCTGTCTTTTACGCGGGCCGCGACAGGACTGAAATCAGCAACCATATAAGAAGGCCATCAGTCTACGTTTTCCGTCGCTCATTTCTTTCTTTCAATCTCGAAATTCTGTAGAAAAGTTATAATATTTCGGGTATTATACCCCTAATTAGCGAGGTTCTGTTCCGTTGTAAGTATTATAACCCCAGTTTCATAATAGTTACGCTGCCCGATTGATTTAGGGTTCCGTAACAACTGTCATGGTTCTGCCCGACGTAGTTGTTGGAATGCCGTCTCGGGGAGGGTATCATTAATAATTTCAAAGGGTTATGGTACTAACCAATGTACATTTGTATAAATTATAGATTATATCCAGGAAATCCTTACGAAAAGCCTAAGATAGCAATGTGAGTTTATTCTCTTTTTGTTAATGTTTTTGGAATATTTTACAAAACCTTAAATGTTTTACAATGTGATTAAGCAGTAAGTGAGTCTTTGTAATTCTTCAATTACTGCCGGTATTTGGGGTTTTGTATACAAAATTTATTACTTGCGAGTAGTAAGTCGGGACGACAGTACGTTACCATTGGACAACGAGTTAGCCAATGTGTAATATGACCCACAAGTCAAGGATTGACAATACTGAATGAGTAATTGTGTAGAAATAAACAATGTGAACGCTCTCAATACTGTGTTAATTGATAAAATGTTTCTTGATTAAACTGGGATTCACTCACCAGTATTTCCCGCTGACAAAATATTTTTAAAACATGTTCAGGTAACACAATGTGAAAGCCAACTGGGATAAAGCCAGCTCGAGAGCACTGGCGGCTTGGAAAATAAGTGGCTATAAAAGTTATCTAAAACAAGATGTTTTAAATTAAATAAAATAGGGTTTTGTCCCTATAAGTATATTGTAATAAGAAACTTGGGTTTTGCCCATGTTTTTATTAATATGAAATATGGTGGTTTTACTCTGATAAACATTTCCTAACTACGGTCCTGATGTAAATTCCGCTGCGAGACTAAACAAACTGATACCACCAAGCTCTGAGTTCACGGCCGCCCGTTCCCGGGACAGATAAGGGATCGGGGGTTGTGAGAGAAGGTGGTATCAGAGCCTAGCCACTGGTCTGAGCCAAAGAAGTGTTATGCTGACACTTAAATTTTAAAATTTTGTGTTAGGAAATAAATTACGGAAATATGTGCATAACTGTAATTATGTGTTATGTGTTATTTAACTATTTGTTAGTTTTCAGTATGAGTGATCAAGGACCATCAGATCTGAACCTTCAGTTATCTGATTCACCTAAGAGTGAAAGTACATCATCACAGCCTTCCCTCTCGGGGTATGTTGCTGATCAGGAAGATGGAATATTTGCTTTTAGAGCTCAATCTGAAGAACCATTCCCTACTAAGAAACGAGGATGGTTCAGTAAAGAAGCTTTTGCTCGTAGGAAGAGAATGAGGAAATTGCAACAGCACAGGGATTTAGCAGCTATTAAGCGAGAAACAGATGCCCATACTCAAGAAATACTCAATAGAAGCCTAGCTAATTTCCATATCTTAGCTACAACTGCTGCTGACCCGAGTTTGGAACAACTAGTAGCCCCACAACCACAAAACCCAGAACAGCCCATGGAAATAGAAAATCAGGAAAACCAAGTGGAGATGCACAACTTTAACCCAGAAGAAATCCCTAGAGTGCCTGCACCAAACCCCATAGACCCGAATTATGACCCCTGGTGGGACGACAATAGAGACTTTGTGCAACGTTACCCTATTCAGGATTATCCACCCATACAAAACATAGAAGCTTACCCATGTATGGACCCTTTAGATCCCTATTACCAAAATGACTATATTAGGGAAATTTTAGAGGATCCTTACCAATTTCAGGAATTGTCACCCCCATATCAGGAACCCGTACCCCAGATTCCAAACCCAGTCCGAGAACCTGCACCCCCAATGAGTGCAGAAAACGTTCAAGAACTTAGGACTTTCGGGGAGGAAATTTTAGAAAACAGTGAGAGGATGCGCTGACTTTCGGGGAGGAAATTTTAGAAAACAGTGAGAGGATGCGTCTCGTATGGAAATACGATGAGCGCAATATGGATTTTTGGATAAATCCATATCCGTGAATGTTTGAATGGAGGAAATAGTAGTAATAATAATATAATAAAATAAAATATGTGTGTACGGATGCATATTATTATTTTATTTCTGTTGGTATTGTAATCTTTATTTCTGTACTAGTGTGTAATAGACGCATAAGTATATGAAAAGAGTAAGTAGCAATGATCTACGTTTTTGACTAGATTGCGTATAGTGTGAGTAACTATATTATTTGTAATATTAATATGGGATAAATGTTTAAAATTCAGATGGCCGACCAAGGAAATCAAGTCAATTTGGATAATAATCCGGAAATCTAGAATGATAATATTCAGAATGACGATAATCTGAACAATGAGAACCCAAACAACAATAACAATGGGAACCAGATGGATAATAGTGCTATCCAACACATAGTAGCACAGGGAATTATAGATGCTATGCCATTTATACTTCAAACTGTTAAAGATGCTGATAATAAAAGTAAGCATAACAGTAAGCGACCAAGTGAACCAGAAAACAGTGTGAACAATGGACCGGTACTTCAAATGCCTATTCCCAAAAGAAGAAGAACCATGCCTTATGGTTGTTCTTATAAAGAATTCTGGTCTTGTAAACCAATGGAATTCTCGGGCAATGAAGGGGCCATTGCAACCTTACGCTGGATAGAAAAGACTGAGGCAGTCTTAAGGATAAGTAAATGTGCTGAAGAAGATAGAATATTGTTTGCTTCTAATATGTTTAAGAATGCAGCACTAGAATGGTGGAACACTATCCTCCAGACTAGAGGAAGTGATAGAACTTACAATATGACATGGGAAGAATTTAAGGACAAGGTAGAAAGGAAATTCTGCCCACCAAATGAGAAAGAACATATAGCAAACAAATTCATAAATCTTAGGATGACTGGTGTGGATAGTAATGGATACACTAAGATATTCTTTGAATATGCTAGGATAGTGCCAACTCTTGCTTCACCAGAACCAGTGTTAATCTCCCGTTATATCTGGGGATTAATTGGAGAGATTAGACATGTCGTCAAGGCAGCTAGACCTCAAACTATAGAAGAAGCTGTAGAACTAGCAAATACCTTGACAGATGAATTAGTTCATACCCGAGAAGAAGATCAAAGGAGGAACCTAACACAGAAGCTCACTCAAGAATTTCGTTCTAGAAATTTTACTCGTGGGAAAAATATAAGTTCTACCTCTACACTATACTGTAGAAATTGCAAAAGAAAGCATTCAGGAAGATGCTCTATATACTGTAATTTTTGCAAAATATCGGGACACAAGGAAGAAGACTGCAGGAAGAAAAACAGCAGGATATGCTACAACTGCGGAGAACAAGGTCACATCAAGCCAAACTGCCCAAAATTTGCTCCAGCTCCAGATAACAAGAATACTAAAAATGCTAGAGCATTTGTTCTGACTGCAGAAGAAGCTAAAATGATCCCAGACGTCATAGCTGGTACGTTTTTAGTTAATGATGTTTTTGCTAAAGTATTATTTGACTCTGGTGCAAACCAAAGTTTTATTAATACATCGTTTTGCAAAATTTTAAATCAATCATTAACTAAACTACCATTAGAATGCGTAGTAGAGACAGCTAATGGAGAAACTGTTAGAATTTCTGAAATCTTGCAGGGAGCAAGCATAGAAATTTTAAATCAGAAATTTATAGCAAATCTATATCCCATGAATTTGGTAGGATTTGATGTTGTTTTAGGAATTGATTGGTTAATAGCCAATAAAGCTAGTATTTTATGTGATCAAAAGTTAATCCAAGTAAATTCACCAAAAGGTAAAACGATCACAATTAAAGGAGATAAGTCTTCTAAATCCAATAAATTCATTTCTGTGATGAAAACTGCAAGTTGTATGAGAAAAGGTTCTATAGTGTATTTGATTTCTATAATCACTAACACTAAAGAAAAAGAACTAAAAGATATTCCAGTAGTATCTCAGTTTTCAGATGTATTTCCAGAAGAATTACCAGGACTACCTCCGGATAGAGAAGTTGAATTCAGGATTCATCTAATACCAGGAACATCACCGATTGCCAAAGCACCTTACCGTTTGGCACCTGCTGAAATGCAAGAATTAAAGAAACAATTAGATGAATTGTTGGAAAAAGGATTTATACAACCGAGTTCGTTGCCATGGGGAGCGCCGATACTCTTTGTTAAAAAGAAAGACGGATCAATGCGTATGTGCATTGATTACCGTGAATTAAACAAAGTTACGATTAAGAATCGGTATCCATTACCGAGAATCGATGATTTGTTTGATCAACTACAAGGAGCTCGATATTTTTCTAAAATCGACTTAAGGTCAGGATATCATCAATTAAAGGTACAGGAAGAGGATATTCCTAAAACTGCTTTTAGAACAAGGTATGGACATTATGAATTTACTGTCATGCCATTTGGTTTAACCAATGCCCCAGCTGCATTTATGGACATGATGAACCGAGTATGTAAACCATATTTGGATAAATTCATAATTGTTTTCATAGATGATATTCTAATTTACTCTAAGAGTAAAGAGGATCATGCAAGACATTTGCACGCACTTTTAAGTTTGTTAAGAAAGGAAAAGCTTTATGCTAAGTTTTCAAAGTGTGAATTTTGGTTAGAACAGGTACAATTCCTTGGACACCTAGTTAATCATGAAGGAATTCATGCAGATCCAACCAAAATCGAGGCAATTACGAAATGGAAAACCCCTGAGTCACCAACAGAGGTTAGAAGTTTCTTAGGATTGGCAGGTTATTATAGAAGATTTATTAAAGATTTCTCTAGAATAGCCATTCCCTTAACTAAGTTAACCTGTAAATCTGTTAAGTTTGAATGGGGATTAAAACAAGAAGAAGCCTTTAGAATTCTTAAGCAAAGATTAACCCATACACCCATACTAGCATTACTAGAAGGAATTGATGACTTTGTAGTCTATTGTGATGCTTCTAGATTAGATTATGGATGTGTGTTGATGCAACGCCCAAAGGTTATAGCTTACGCATCTAGACAACTTAAGAGTCATGAAGAGAATTATTCAACCCATGATTTAGAGTTAGGAGCTATAATCTTTGCTCTTAAGATTTGGAGACATTACCTTTATGGTAGTAAGTTTACCATATTCACTTATCATAAGAGTTTAAGGTATGTTTTCGGACAGAAGGAGTTGAATATGAGACAAAGACGCTGGATGGAATTTCTTAGTGACTATGATTGTGATATCCAGTATCATGAAGGAAAAGCAAATGTAGTGGCAGATGCTTTAAGTAGAAAGTATCATGAAAAGCCAAAAAGGGTACGTTCTCTTAAATTAAATCTGCAAGTAGATTTAAATGATCAGATAAGAGAAGCACAAGAATCAGTGATCAAAGATGATTCTGAAAAATTAAAAGGTATGTTAAAAGAATTGAAACAAGGAACGGATGGAATTTGGAGATTCCATGAAAAGAGAATGTGGATACCTAAATTAGGAAATCTGCGTAATCGTATATTAGAAGAAGCCCATAAGTCTAAGTATACGATACATCCAGGAAGTGATAAAATGTACCAGGATTTAAGGAAAAATTTCTGGTGGATAGGAATGAAGAAGGACATAGCAACCTATGTTTCTAAATGTTTAACTTGCTCACAAGTTAAAGCTGAACATCGTTTGTTACAGCAATTAGAAATGCCAGTTTGGAAGTGGGAATTGATAACAATGGATTTTGTTACCAAATTACCCAAAACTAAGAAAGGAAATGATACAATCTGGGTGATTGTAGATAGATTAACTAAGTCAGCGCATTTTCTACCAATGAAGGAAACAATTAGTATGGAACAATTATCTAAATTGTATGTAAATGAAATTGTTTCTTTACATGGCATTCCTTTATCAATTGTTTCTGACAGAGATAGTCGATTTACATCTCATTTCTGGTCAAGTTTCCAAAAAGCAATGGGAACCAAGATAAAATTAAGTACGGCTTATCATCCTCAAACAGATGGACAAAGTGAAAGAACAATTAAGACAATGGAAGATATGCTTAGAGCTTGTGTAATTGACTTTGGAGGTAATTGGGACGAACACTTACCTTTAATAGAATTTTCTTATAATAATAGTTATCACACAAGTATCAATGCTGCACCATTCGAAGCACTTTATGGACGAAAGTGTAGAACCCCAGTCTGTTGGGCAGAAATTGGGGAACAACAACTATCTGGACCTGAGATAGTACAGGAAACAACTGACAAGATTATTCAAGTCAAGGAACGACTGAAAGCAGCACGTGATCGACAAAAGAGTTATGCTGATAACCGATGCAAGCCGTTGGAATTTCAAGTAGGAGATAAAGTATTGTTGAAAGTCTCTCCTTGGAAAGGAGTGGTAAGATTCATCAAACGAGGGAAGTTAAGTCCCAGGTATGTTGGACCTTTTAAGATTATTAGAAGAATAGGACCTGTAGCCTATCAGCTACAACTGCCAGAGGAAATGGCAGGAATACATGATGTATTTCATGTATCAAATCTTAAAAAGTGTTTAGCTGATGAATCATTGATAGTGCCTCTTAAGGATATAGAGGTAAATGAACAACTCAAGTTTGTAGAAAAACCTCTACAAATTGAAGACAGGAAAGTCAAGAATCTCAAACATAAGAGACTAGTTCTAGTCAAAGTGAAGTGGGACTCCAAAAGAGGACCGGAGTATACATGGGAACTCGAATCAGAAATGAAAAAGAAATATCCACACTTATTTCAATAGATCTCGAGGACGAGCTCTAAATTAAGGTGGGGAGAATGTAACAACCCTCGGTAAAACTAACACCCTTATAATATTTCCGACCCTTAATTATATCTTAAATTGTCTCAATATGTTTTATATTATACCCCTTATGTGAAAAACCGAGCCCTAGTTATGTTATAATTATAAAATAAATAAAATTCTGAAAGTATAAGCTGAGGCGGGCCGCGAAAGACCTCACCTCATCTCCACGCGGGCCGTGTCAAGGCTGGACTTGACTTCGCTGACTTCTTTAGTTAAAGCGGGCCGCGTAAGGGTTATGCTAAGTTCATGCGGGCCGCGCGGACTCGTGAAACGCGGATACACCCAGAGGCCGACACGTGTCATGATCGTGGCGGTCTAGTGAACGACTCAGCTAAGCTATGGCGTTGACTGGTGTTGACGCGGGCCACGTAAGGGTGCCCTGTCTTTTACGCGGGCCGCGATAGGACTGAAATCAGCAACTATATAAGAAGGCCATCAGTCTACGTTTTCCGTCGCTCATTTCTTTCTTTCAATCTCGAAATTCTGTAGAGAAGTTATAATATTTCGGGTATTATACCCCTAATTAGCGAGGTTCTGCTCCGTTGTAAGTATTATAACCCCAGTTTCATAATAGTTACGCTGCCCGATTGATTTAGGGTTCCGTAACAACTGTCGTGGTTCTGCCCGACGTAGTTGTTGGAATGCTGTCTCGGGGAGGGTATCATTAATAATTTCAAAGGGTTATGGTACTAACCAATGTACATTTGTATAAATTATAGATTATATCCAGGAAATCCTTACGAAAAGCCTAAGGTAGCAATGTGAGTTTATTCTCTTTTTTGTTAATGTTTTTGGAATATTTTACAAAACCTTAAATGTTTTACAATGTGATTAAGCAGTAAGTGAGTCTTTGTAATTCTTCAATTACTGCCGGTATTTGGGGTTTTGTATACAAAATTTATTACTTGCGATTAGTAAGTCGGGACGACAGTACGTTACCATTGGACAACGAGTTAGCCAATGTGTAATATGGCCCACAAGTCAAGGTTTGACAATACTGAATGAGTAATTGTATAGAAATAAACAATGTGATCGCTCTCAATACTGTGTTAATTGATCAAATGTTTCTTGATTAAACTGGGATTCACTCACCAGTATTTCCCGCTGACAAAATATTTTTAAAACATGTTTCAGGTAACACAATGTGAAAGCCAACTGGGATAAAGCCAGCTCGAGAGCACTGACGGCTTGGAAAATAAGTGGCTATAAAAGTTATCTAAAACAAGATGTTTTAAATTAAATAAAATAGGGTTTTGTCCCTATAAGTATATTGTAATAAGAAACTTGGGTTTTGCCCATGTTATTATTAATATGAAATATGGTGGTTTTACTCTGATAAACATTTCCTAACTACGGTCCTGATGTAAATTCCGCTGCGAGACTAAACAAACTGATACCACCAAGCTCTGAGTTCACGGCCGCCCGTTCCCGGGACAGATAAGGGATCGGGGGTTGTGACACGTGCCATGTATATAATCTGAAATGTGGGTCGGTTTTCATCGAATTCTAGTTGGAATTAGCGTGCAGGTGACCCGACGCACAATCCGGATCCAATACCGGGTTCTGTTGAGGACTGGAAGGGGGTTCAGGATTGAGCTCTGTTTCAGCCATCGAGGATGATGACGGGGGTGTGCTTGGTTTGCTGTACATATTATATCTAACTATTAGGATAAGTATAACACTTTAAAGGGTTGATTTTGGACTGATCCTGGTCATTTTTGGGTTTTTGAAGTTTATGATCAGGATTTACCCTTTTTGTGATGTTCATTATGATGCTTATTAAACTGTTGTTGATGCTTATTAAACTATGTTTTACTTATTAAGTGGATGCTAATGGTAGTCTTTAATGGTTAAATGAACTTTTAATGATGATTATTCTACTATGTTTGAAGTTATTAAAAATGTGTGACTTATAAAGTGGATGATAATGACCTTGATAAGATTAACTGTGTTTAGTTATCAAACAGGATTCTAAAATTGGGTTAGAATCAATTGTGTTTTCTATGTTGTGCATCAGGATCATGTCAGTTGTGTTATGCCTTAGGATGATGTCAATAACATATTATGTTTTCAATGCACATGATCAGTTGTCTTGTGCATTAGGATGATGTCAATAGCATCTTCATTAGATTACATTAAGTTGAATAGCTAATGCACGTTAAGTTTTGAATGCACATAAGCCTTTGAACATGAAATGCACAATTGAGCTACATATAAGTTGAATAGCTGGCACACATTAAGTTTTGAATGCACATAAGCCTTTGAACATGAAATGCATAATTGGACTATAAGTTAAAAACTGCTGCACGTTAAGTTTTGAATGCACATAAGCCTTTAAACATAAAATGCACACTGGTTCTTTTCTCATTGTATGAACAATTGGACTTGCTTATAAGTTGAACAGGCATGATAGATTATGTTTTGCATAACTGGATTTACCAAACTCAAGAATAGGGATGATATACTTTGTTATGCATACTGCAATTTAGCAAACTCTAGAACAGGGATGATAGACTATTTTATGCATAGTAGGATTTGCCAATCACTTGAATAGGGAGCATACATCTTGGTATAGATAACATGAACTGTTTGACCAGATAAAAAGGTCACAAGTGAAAGTTAAACCCAACCCAACTCAAAAAAGTCAAACCCAGTTCAACTTATAAGCTGCATTCCAATTCTGGTTACATGTATTGATCTCTTGTTGTTGTTGTGCTAGTACCTTGATATTGTTGTTTAATTTTCTGGTTACATATGGTTTGTTACTAGATCAGGAAAAACATTTGAAAATGGAGGGAAATTAAGAAATCAACCTGCAGGGACTGAAATTGTAAGTAAAATTTTAGGGATATTTTAGTCTTTTCACATAATTACAAACGATCAGTTAGTGCAAGGGTTTTAATTGCGAGTAATTGAATACATCAGGGACTAGAGTGTTGAATTTTTTGAAATGAGGACTGAACCTGAGATTGAGTGTAAACCTCAGGGACTGAAACTGTACTTTACTCTTTTTTATTATTTACTGTATATAATTTACCAACTTCTCTTCCCCTCACAAAATCACTATTCCTTTTTTTACTTTCAACCTCTTTACTTTTCATCTTTTAGTTTTCAACTGATTTAGTTTTCATTTTTAACCCAACACTTTCCGACTTTTGTCGCAACCCCCGATACCTTATTCCCGGGAACGGGCGGACGCGAACTCAGAGTTTGGTGGTATCAGTTTGTTTAATATTGCAGCGGAATTTACATCAGGACCGTAGTTAGGAAATGTTTATCAGAGTAAAACCACCATATTTGATATTAATAATAACATGGGCAAACCCCAAGTTTCTTATTACAATACATTTATAGGGACAAAACCCTATTTTATTGAATTTAAAACATCGTTTATTAGGTAACTTTTATAGCCACATTTTCCCAAGCCTTCAGTGCTCTCCAGCTGGCTTTTCACTAATTGGCTGTTCACATTGTGATACCTGTAACGCGTTTTAAAAACATTTGTCAGTCGGAAATACTGGTGAGTGAATCCCAATTTAATCAAGAAACACTTTATCAATTAAAACAGTATTGAGAGCGATCACATTGTTTATTTCTACACAATTACTCATTCAGTATTTGCCACTCGACCGGATCTATGGCTATGGTCAAATTACCAATTGGCTAACTCGTCTTCCAATGGTAATGCACTGTCATTCAGACTTACTACTACTCGTAGTAAATTTTGTATACAAAACCCCATAATACCGGCAGTAATTGAAGAACTACAAAGACTCAATCACCGCTTAATCACATTGTAAAACAATTAAGGTTTTGTAAAACATTACAAAAAGGTTAACAAAAAGAGGATAAACTCACATTGCTATCTTATGCTTCTTGTAAGGGTTTCCTGGATATAATCTATAATTTATACAAATGTACATTGGTTAGTATCATAACCCTTTTGAAATTATTAATGATACCCTCCCCGAGACGGCATTCCAACAACTACGTCGGGCAGAACCACGACAGTTATTACGGAACCCTAAATCAATCGGGCAGCGTAACTATTATGAAACTGGGGTTATAATACTTACAACAGAGCAGAACCTCGCTAATTTAGGGTATAATACCCGAGTATAATATGCCTACTACAGAAATTGTAATTTGAGAATTGAGAATGAGCGACGGAAAACGAAAATCCGTTGCTTTCTTATATAGGGCTGATATTGGGCTCTCACGCGGCCCACGTAAAGCACAGGCCAAGGTTACGCGGCCCGCGTCAACCTTGGTCAACATATAGCTTAGCTGATTCGATGTGTAGGTCTGCCACGATGTCGACACGTGTCAGCCTCTGGGTGTATCCGCGTTTCATGATCTCAAGCGGCCCGCGTAAGTGTAAGCTTAAGCTTACGCGGCCCGTATCAACTTAAGAAATCAGCGGAGTCTGGTTCTAGCTTTCATACCGCCCGCGTAAGCTTGAGGTGAGGTCCTACGCGGCCCGCCTCAACTCCGTTTTTCTTATTTTTAATTTATTTTATAAACTCTAACATATTTCGGGCTTGGTTTTCACATACAGGGTATAATATAAGAAATATTGGGACATTTTACAATATACTAAAGTATCAGAAATATATTGAGGGTGTTGGTTTTACCGAGGGTTGTTACATTCTCCCCACCTTGTTTTAGAGCTCGTCCTCGAGATCTATTGAAACAAATGCGGGTATTTCTTTTGCATTTCAGATTCAAGCTCCCATGTGTACTCTGGTCCTCTTTTGGAGTCCCACTTTACTTTGACTAGAATTAGTCTTTTATGTTTGAGATTCTTGATTTTCCTGTCTTCAATTTGTAGAGGTCTTTCTACAAACTTGAGTTGTTCATTTACCTCTATATCCTTAAGAGGCACTATCAATGATTCATCAGCTAAACACTTTTTGAGATTAGATACATGAAACACATCATGTATTCCTGCCATTTCCTCTGGCAGTTGTAACTGATAGGCTACAGATCCTGTTTTTCTAATAATCTTAAAAGGTCCAACATACCTGGGACTTAGCTTTCCCCATTTAATGAATCTTACCACTCCTTTCCAAGGAAAGACTTTTTATCTCCTACTTGAAATTCCAACGGTTTGCGTCGGTTATTAGCATAACTCTTCTGTCGATCACGTGCTGCTTTCAGTCATTCCTTGACTTGAATGATCTTGTCAGTTGTTTCTTGCACTATCTCAGGTCCAGATAGTTGCTTTTCCCCAATTTCTGCCCAACAGACTGGGGTTTGACACTTTCTTCCATAAAGTGCTTCAAATGGTGCAGCATTGATACTTGTGTGATAACTATTATTATAAGAAAATTCTATTAAAGGTAAATGATCGTCCCAATTACCTCCAAAATCGATTACACAAGCTCTAAGCATGTCTTCCATTGTTTGAATTGTCCTTTCGCTTTGTCCATCCGTTTGTGGATGATAAGTTGTGCTTAATTTTAACTTAGTTCCCATTGCTTTTTGGAAACTTGACCAAAAATGAGATGTAAAGCGGCTATCTCTATCAGAAACAATTGATAAAGGAATGCCATGTAAAGAAACAATTTCATTTACATACAATTTAGATAATTGTTCCATACTAATTGTTCTTTCATTGGTAGAAAATGAGCTGACTTGGTTAGCCTATCTACAATCACCCAGATTGTATCATTTCCTTTCTTTGTTTTGGGTAATTTAGTAACAAAATCCATTGTTATTAATTCCCATTTCCAAACTGGCATTTCTAATTGTTGTAACAAACCTGAGGGTTTCTGATGTTCAGCTTTAACTTGTGAGCAAGTTAAACATTTAGAAACATAAGTTGCTATGTCCTTTTTCATTCCTATCCACCAGAAATTTTTCCTTAAATCCTGGTACATTTTATCATTTCCTGGATGCATCGTATACTTAGACTTATGGGCTTCTTCTAATATGCGATGACGTAGGTTTCCTAATTTAGGTATCCACATTCTCTTTTCATGAAATCTCCAAATTCCATCTGTTCCTTATTTTAATTCTTTCGACATACCTTTTAACTTTTCAGTATCTTCCTTGATTACTGATTCTTGTGCTTCTCTTATTTGATCATTTAAATCTACTTGCAGATTTAATTTAAGAGAACGTACCCTTTTTGACGTTTCATGATATTTTCGGCTTAAAGCATCTGCCACTACATTTGCTTTTCCTTCATGATACTGGATATCACAATCATAGTCACTAAGAAATTCCATCCAGCGTCTTTGTCTCCTATTCAATTCCTTTTGTTTGAAAATATACCTTAAACTCTTATGATCAGTGAATATGGTAAACTTACTACCATAAAGGTAATGTCTCCAAATCTTAAGAGCAAAGATTATAGCTCCTAACTCTAAATCATGGGTTGAATAATTCTCTTCATGACTCTTAAGTTGTCTAGATGCGTAAGCTATAACCTTTTGTCATTTCATCAATATACATCCATAACCTAATTTAGAAGCATCACAATAAACTACAAAATCTTCAGCTCCTTCTGGTAATGCTAGTATAGGTGTATGGGTCAATCTTTGCTTAAGAATTCTAAAGGCTTCTTCTTGTTTTACTCCCCATTCAAACTTAACAGATTTACAGGTTAACTTAGTTAAAGGAATGACTATTCTAGAAAAATCTTGAATAAATCTTCTATAATAACCAGCCAATCCTAAGAAACTTCTAACCTCGGTTGGTGACTTAGGGGTTTTCCATTTAGTAATTGCCTCAATCTTTGTTGGATCTACATGAATTCCTTCATGGTTAACTAAATGTCCAAGAAATTGTACTTGTTCTAACCAAAATTCGCACTTAGAGAATTTAGCATAAAGCTTTTCCTTTCTTAATAGACTTAAAAGTGCGTGCAAATGCCTTACATGATCCTCTTTACTCTTAGAGTAAATTAGAATATCATCTATGAAGACAATTATGAATTTATCCAAATATGGCTTACATATTCGGTTCATCATGTCCATAAATGCAGCTGGGGCATTGGTTAAACCAAATGGCATGACAGTAAATTCATAATGACCATACCTTGTTCTAAATGCGGTCTTAGGAATGTCCTCTTCCTGTACCTTTAATTGATGATATCCTGACCTTAAATCGATTTTAGAAAAAAATCGAGCTCCTTCCAGTTGATCAAACAGATCATCGATTCTCGGTAATGGGTACCAATTCTTAATCGTAACTTTGTTTAATTCACGGTAGTCAATGCACATACGCATTGATCCGTCCTTCTTTTTAACAAACAGTATCGGCGCTCCCCATGGCGACGAACCTGGCTGTATAAATCCTTTCTCCAACAATTCGTCTAATTGTTTCTTTAATTCTTGCATTTCAGCGGGTGCCAAACGGTAGGGTGCTTTGGCAATCGGTGATGTTCCGAGTAGTAGATGAATCCTGAATTCAACTTCTCTGTCTGGAGGTAGTCCTGGTAATTCTTCTGGAAATACATCTGAAAACTGAGATACTACTGGAATATCTTTTAGTTCTTTTCCCTTAGTGTTAGTGATTATAGAAATCAAATACACTATAGGACCTTTTCTTATATAACTTGTAGTTTTCATCACAGATATGAACTTAGTTGACCTAGAAGGTTTATCTCCTTTAATTGTGATCGTTTTACCTTTTGGTGAATTTACTTGAATTAACTTTTGATCACATAAAATATTGGCTTTATTGGCTATTAACCAATCCATTCCTAAAACAACATCGAATCCTACCAGATTCATGTGATATAGGTTTGCTATAAATTTCTGATTGAAAATTTCCATGCTTGCTCCCTGCAAGATTTCAGAAATCCTTACAGTTTCTCCATTGGCTGTTTCTACTAAACATTCTTGTGGTAGTTTAGTTAATGACTGATTTAGAAATTTGCAAAACGATGTATTAATAAAACTTTGGTTTGCACCAGAGTCAAATAATACTTTAGCAAAGACATCATTAACTAAAAACGTACCAGCTATGACATCTGGAATCATCTTGGCTTCATCTGCAGTCAGAACAAATGCTCTAGCATTTTTCGTATTCTTGTTGTCTGGAGCTGGAGCTAATTTTGGGCAATTCAGCTTGATATGACCTTGTTCTCCACAATTGTAACATACCCTGCTGTTAGCTTTCTTCCTGCAGTTTTCTTCCTTGTATCCCGATATTTTGCAAAAGTTACAGTATATGGAGCATCTTCCTGAATGCTTTCTTTTGCAATTCCTACAGTAGGGTGCAGAGGTAGAACCTATATTTTTCCCACGGTTAGAATTTCCAGAACGAAATTCTTGAGTCAATTTCTGGGTTAGGTTTTTCCTTTGATCCTCTTCTCGGGTACGGACTAATTCATCAGTCAAGGTATTGGCTAGTTCTACAGCTTCTTCTATGGTTTGAGGTCTAGCTGCCTTGACTACGTGTCTTATCTCTTCGATTAATCCCCAAATATAACGGGAGATTAACACTGGTTCTGGGGAAGCAAGAGTTGGCACTATTCTAGCATATTCGAAGAATAACTTAGTGTATCCCTTACTATCCACACCAGTCATCCTAAGGTTTAAGAATTTGTTTGCTATATGTTCCTTCTCATTGGGTGGGCAGAATTTCCTTTCTACCTTGTCTTTAAATTCCTCCCATTCCATATTGTAGGTTCTATCACTTCCTTTTGTTTGGAGGATTGTGTTCCACCATTCTAGTGCTACATTATTAAACAAATTAGAAGCAAACAATATCTTATCTTCTTCAGCACACTTGCTTATCCTTAAGACTGCTTCAGTTTTCTCTATCCAGCGTAGGGTTGCAATGGCCCCTTCATTGCCTGAGAATTCCATTGGTTTACAAGACCATAATTCTTTATAAGAACAACCATAAGGCATGGTTCTTCTTCTTTTGGGAATAGGCAATTGAAGTATTGGTCCATTGTTCACGCTATGCTCTGATTCACTTGGTCGCTTACTGCTATGCTTACTTTTATTATCAGCATCTTTAACAGTTTGAAGAATAAATGGCATTGCATCTATAATTCCCTGTGCTACTATGTGTTGGATAGCACTATTGTCCACTTGATTGTTATTGTTATTGATGCTTGGATTCTCATTAACCACGTTAATGTTACTCTGGTTATCATTATTCAGATTTCCTTGGTTTCCTTCGTCGGCCATCTGAATTTTTAACAATTACCCCATATTAATATCACAATAATAAATAATATAGTTAATCACATGATACGCAATTTAACCAAAAGCGTCGATCATTGCGACTATACTCTTTTCATATACTATTATGCGTCTATTACACACTAGTACTGAAATAAAATTTACAATACCAACAGAAATAGAATCACACTAATAGTAATATGCATCCGTACACACATATTTTATTTTATTTTATTATTATTACTACCATCGTTTCACCATCTCATTCACGGATATGGATTTATCCAAAAATCCATATTGCGCTCATCGTATTTCCATACGAGACGCTCTCCCACCTGACGCATTCTCTCACTGCTTTCTAAAATTTCCTCCCCAAAAGTCCTAAGTTCTTGAACGTTTTCTGCACTCATTGGGGGTGCAGGTTCTCGGACTGGGTTTGGAATCTGGGGTACGTGTTCCTGATATGGGGGTGTAGGTGCCTGAAATCGGTAAGGATCTTCTAAAATTTCCCTAATATAATCATCTTGGTAATCGGGATCTAAAGGGTCCATACCTGGATAGGCTTCTATGTTCTGTATAGGTGGATAATCCTGGATAGGGTAACGTTGCACAAAGTCCCTATTGTCGTCCCACCAGGGGTCGTAATTTGGATCTAGAGGGTTTGGTGCAGGTATCCTAGGAATTTCTTCTGGATTAAAGTCATGCATCTCCACTTGGTTTTCCGGGTTTTCTATCTCCATGGGTTGTTCTGGGTTTTGTGGTTGTGGGGCTACTAGTTGTTCCAGACTTGGGTCAGCAGCAGTTGTAGCAAAGATATGGAAATTAGCTAGGCTTCTATTAAGCATATCTTGAGTATGGGCATCTGTCTCTCGCTTAATAGCTGCTAAGGCTCTTTGCTGTTGAAATTTTCGCATTCTTTTCCTACGAGCAAAAGCTTCTTTACTGAACCATCCTCGTTTCTTATTAGGGAATGGCTCTTCAGATTGAGCTCTAAAGGCAAATATTCCGCCTTCCTGATCAGCAGTATACCCAGAGAGGGCAGGCTGTGATGATGTACCTTCACTCCTAGGTGAATCAGATAACTGACGATTCATATCTGATGGTTCTTGATCACTCATACTGAAAACTAACAGATAGTCAAATAATACATAACAAATAATTACAGTTATGCATGTATTTCTGTAATTTATTTCCTAACACAAAATTTAAAATTTAAGTGTCAGCAGAACACTTCTTTTGCTCAGACCAGTGGCTAGGCTCTGATACCATCTTCTGTCGCAACCCCCGATCCCTTATTCCCGGGAACGGGCGGACGCGAACTCAGAGTTTGGTGGTATCAGTATGTTTAATCTTGCAGCGGAATTTACATCAGGACCGTAGTTAGGAAATGTTTATCAGAGTAAAACCACCATATTTGATATTAATAATAACATGGGCAAAACCCAAGTTTCTTATTACAATACATTTATAGGGACAAAACCCTATTTTATTGAATTTAAAACATCGTTTATTAGGTAACTTTTATAGCCACATTTTCCCAAGCCTTCAGTGCTCTCCAGCTGGCTTTTCACTAATTGGCTGTTCACATTGTGTTACTTGTAACGCGTTTTAAAAACATTTGTCAGTCGGAAATACTGGTGAGTGAATCCCAATTTAATCAAGAAACACTTTATCAATTAAAACAGTATTGAGAGCGATCACATTGTTTATTTCTACACAATTACTCATTCAGTATTTGCCACTCGACCGGATCTATGGCTATGGTCAAATTACCCATTGGCTAACTCGTCGTCCAATGGTAATGCACTGTCATTCAGACTTACTACTACTCGTAGTAAATTTTGTATACAAAACCCCATAATACCGGCAGTAATTGAAGAACTACAAAGACTCAATCACCGCTTAATCACATTGTCAAACAATTAAGGTTTTGTAAAACATTACAAAAAGGTTAACAAAAAGAGGATAAACTCACATTGCTATCTTAGGCTTCTTGTAAGGGTTTCCTGGATATAATCTATAATTTATACAAATGTACATTGGTTAGTATCATAACCTTTTTGAAATTATTAATGATACCCTCCCCGAGACGGCATTCCAACAACTACGTCGGGCAGAACCACGACAGTTATTACGGAACCCTAAATCAATCGGGCAGCGTAACTATTATGAAACTTGGGTTATAATACTTACAACAGAGCAGAACCTCGCTAATTTAGGGTATAATACCCGAGTATAATATGCCTACTACAGAAATTGTGATTTGAGAATTGAGAATGAGCGACGGAAAACGAAAATCCGTTGCTTTCTTATATAGGGCTGATATTGGGCTCTCACGCGGCCCGCGTAAAGCACAGGCCAAGGTTACGCGGCCCGCGTCAACCTTGGTCAACATATAGCTTAGCTGATTCGATGTGTAGGTCTGCCACGATGTCGACACGTGTCAGCCTCTGGGTGTATCCGCGTTTCATGATCTCAAGCGGCCCGCGTAAGTGTAAGCTTAAGCTTACGCGGCCCGTATCAACTTAAGAAATCAGTGGAGTCTGGTTCTAGCCCTCATACCGCCCGCGTGTAACACCCCAAATTCGCATACGATCTAAAAGTATAATAAGTAATGATGTTTTAATAAAAAAACATATATATATATATAAAAGTTAGTAAAAGAAAGATGGTTAAGTTAGAAGGTAAAGTACTAAAGTGAATGGGGATTAAATGATGAGGGACTAAATTTGTAAATAATGTTATAAAATGATAAAAAAAAAAGAAACCAGACAAGTCTGGTGTGGGTTGCGATCGTGAGAAGCCAGGAGGGGACTCCTTCCCTCACAAAACCCTAAATCACTAAATTCTCAATTAAAAGCCAGATTATTGAAGAATCGAATGCATGTCCTAAGAATCCTGATTATCTAAGTGTTCTTGATCTCAAGTAAGTTAAATTTTGTGATTTGATGATGTTTGATTATGTGGGTTTTGCGTGATTCGTGAATGTAATACAAAATTCAGTATGATTAATGGTTGCTATGAAGGTCTAGACATCATTAGATGCTAAATTTCGAATATGAACTTGATTAGGGCAAAACCCACTTGCATGTCAAGTAATGTTTAGCAATTGTGAAGTTTTGTATGTTAATTTGATTGTTGATTTATGAAATTGTTATGAATAATTGATTTAGAACTATGTGCTCATGATTTGAATGGTAGACTTCAAAATAGTAGGATGTTTATGTTAATCAACGAGAAGAACTATGGAAATTGTGCTTAGGATGCTTGTACATTGTGCTAAACTAGTGATACGCACACAATGTGTTCGACGAAATGCCTAAGTGAGTTTAGTTATGGTTTTTACATGAATGCTTGTTAAGATTGATGCAACTTCTCTATGATAATGATGTATGTGAATAGTAGACGCCATAACGTATTATAAGGATTGTGAAAGTATTGTTTATGAAAGCTAAAGTATGAGATTATGATATATAGGCACGAAGAAGGAAGAAGGCGCAAGTCACTCGAAGGCACACGCATCTCAAGATCGCGGTAAGTTCATATGAACTTTATGTACTCTACTTGTGGATTTATGAATGGTAACATTTAGTACTATGAACTTAGTGTAAGTTTCCTTGTGATTCATGATTCATTAGATGCAAAGAGTTCATATGGAGAAATGTCCAAAAGATGATGTTGTAGTAAATTTGAAATGACTTGTCTAATGGATTGGAATAATAGGTAAAATGATTGTTGGAATGTTGAGAATTTGACTTGTTCATAATGGGTCAAATGATGTAAGTATATTGAAAGGTATGGTATATAGCGATTAGTAAAGTAACATGTTATGATAACGGGTCGAACGATGATACAGAAGTAAAGGATTTCAAATGTTATATATTAAGAACTAACAAGTGTTTTGTTTATATGAATGATAGGTAAATCTCATGATTAATTGCGGCGCGCTCGGACCGAACACACACGCAACGTCGACCTTATGCGCTTCCGGTCCAAGTTGTTTATTTTGATGGGTCAACTTACTTTTTGTGTAGTAAATGTTAATTAGTAAGTGTCTAGCTTGTTAGTATGAAGTTTGGATCTTAAACTTTTGTGTAGTTTGTACAAAATGTTCATGGCGAACCTTATATGGTCCTAACTTTTGTTATGTTGGAAAGTGTCGTAGTATTAATTAAAATGGTATTGTTGAAAACAGGGAGAAAAGTTCTTAATACGAACGGGTCATGTCAAAATTTTGTAAAATCGTAAGAAGTTTATGATGTTGGTCAAATTAGTAGAATTTGGGCGTTTCACCGCGTAAGCTTGAGGTGAGGTCCTACGCGGCCCGCCTCAACTCCGTTTTTCTTATTTTTAATTTATTTTATAAACTCTAACATATTTCGGGCTTGGTTTTCACATACGGGGTATAATATAAGAAATATTGGGACATTTTACAATATACTAAAGTATCAGAAATATATTGAGGGTGTTGGTTTTACCGAGGGTTGTTACAACTTTTAACTTTGATTTCGTATACTTTTCATCTTTTACAAATTTGTCGTTTTACATTTCGTTCTAAATCTTGCGAGTAAACAAGCTGCAACGAGCGTGTGCGGGCCAACGTTTTTACGTCTATTTTTTGGCAGTTTAACAGCCCTGTCATAACTCGCGGGTGCCGAATTGGTTATTCTTTTCCAAGGTTTTACGTTTCGGTCTAATTTTTGCGAGTTAACATGCCGCAACGCGCGTGCGTGATTCAACGTTTTTACGTTTACTTTTTGTTTGGTGTAATGGTCCCATCGCAAAGCGCGGGGCCTAAATACTAGTTAGATAAATTTGCGAATTTCTTGACCCTTTTTTAAACAGACATTCACTATTAGCCGTATCCCACCTGTCTAAGCGAAAAATAGGGCTTAGCAGGCGCTTTCCTAGCCGTCTCAGCCAAGAATGTAGGACAAATCCTAGTGGTTTTAGCCAAAAGCTGTCACAGGAGGCAGAGCTGACGTAACTGCTTCTGATTGACGGAAACGAGAGCTAACTACTTTGTTAAAGGTTGAATCTTCATATCTCTTTTGAAAACTTTTGATCAACTAAGACTTATTTAGTAATTTTTTTTTTCAAAAGACTATTTTAGTTTTTCCGAAAAAAAAAAACTAAAACTGGGACTGAATTAATTTTGGAATGGTTGGCATTTAAGCCCAATTGTTGATTTCGGTTTTAAAGTCGAATTTTAATTTGTAATTTTCAACTTAATCTGAATTACACATATACGCACACAAATAAAAAAATGTAAACTGGAAATGATGCATATTTGAATTACTAATCATACTTGGTTATTGTAAATAGAGTAAACTTCAGTTTTGCTTTATGTGGTTTGGTCGTTTTAACGGTTTTGTTCCAATCATTTAAAAATAGTCATTTTACTTCCTGATGTTTCAATTTTGTCACTAGTTTGCTCCATGGTCTTAACTCCATCCATATTGTATGTTAACTGGAATGGTATTTTCGTAATTTCAAATATAAAATAAGGGTATTTTCGTAATTTACATATATTATATATTTCTATCTATATATCATAACACATCCAAATACTATCTCTCCTCTCTCTTCTCTCTTTCTTCTCTATCAGACTATCACCAACCACCACCACCTGCCATCATTACCACCACCTTCAGCCTTTACCTGACAAGTCCTAGCCAATAACCAAACCCTAGCAAACCACACATGTCGATCCACTACCCCCTCCCATCACCAACCACCACCAACCATCACCTCTGGCTGCCACCACCACCTCACATATGACCACCATATTCACTTTTCTCCCTCCCCTCTCTCTAGACAACCATCACCTCCATCCGCCACTCGAACCGCCAGACTTTGAAAAGGGTTACCGGAACCCTAGATCTGTTGATGGCGGCGTCGCCGCCCCTGTGTCTCCTCTCCGTCGCTAGCCCTTCACCATCACGTCCTGCTCTATCGTCTACATTACAAACACTAACATCAGATTTGGGCCTTAAACAAACCTGTCAACACCTGAACATCTGCGATTTAACCTGTTTTCCACTAGCCATAGTAGAATCGAGTGAACAATCCAGGCCGTTCCCCTGAAACGAAACCCCATGTCGCCTTCGTTGTTGTTGTCGTCATCAACGGAGGGCTTAGGGACTGTAAGTCGGTGGTGGTGGTGGTGGCGGGGGCTGGTGGGTGGGGTCATAATGGCGGTGGTGGCGAGGATTGGTGGGTAGGGGTGGTGTCTGATTGTGGTGGTGGAGGTGGTGGCAGTATCTGGTGGTGGAGGTGTCTGATGGTGGTGGGCAAAAGGTAGAGAGAGAGAAAGTGTGTAGAGAAAGAGAAGAGAGAGGAGAGATGATCCATTTATGGGTTTTGTTATATTTATTATTATATATATAATATACGGTAGGGTTCGGCTACAAAGTCCATTTTTCCTACAAAGTGTACAAAGTCATAAAACACCACAATTTCAGCCATAAAACACACTCAAAACCCACAAATAACAGAGTGAAGATCACTAAAACACAATATCTAAACCCTAACAGTCCATAGAAACTTCAAATATACCATCATAGAACTATGAATATAAAACACAATATGATAATCAACATAAGACACACTAATGTTAGTCATTCGATAATCAAAGCATTATCATTCAAAACACAACACAAAACCAAAAGTATGACGTTTTAGTAATCTTCACTTTGTTATTTGTGGGTTTTGAGTGTGTTCTATGGCTGAAATTGTGGTGTTTTATAACTTTGTATATTTTGTAGGAAAAGTGAACTTTGTAGCCAACTCCCACCCATATAATATAATCTTTATTTGTAGTTTTACTAAAGTATCCTTAGTTTTATATTTGAAGTTACCAAAATACCCTTTCAGTTAACAAAGAATTTGGATGGAGTTAAAGGCGGGGAGCAAAATGGAAAAAACATAGTAAACTATTAGAGAAAAATGATTGTTTTTAAATGATTGGGACAAAACCGTTAAAACGACCAAACTACAGGGAGCAAAACAGAAGTTTACTCTTGTAAATATTATTGATAGTGTTTGACTATATAATGAGTTAGATCCTAAGTAGTTATGGTCATACTCATACATGTATTAGTGCACCAATTATTACTATGTTTTTTTTAGCAGCCAACAGAATCAATCCCGAGCACTCTCAGAACACTCAGTGGACTAAACGGAGTACTCTGAGAGTACCTCGAGTCCACCACCAATTCCGGGGAAACCTGGTAACACACCCGCCCGTAGGCAAGACGGTGAAATTACTGGTAAAGCCCGTTTGTCTCAAGGATCGAACCTAAATTTCCTTGGGTCTCCTATCATTGTCTGCCAGTGCCTTACTCTGCACCAAGTGAGAGTTGAACATGCATACCACTTGATCTAGAGTAGGGATGACAATGGGTCGGGTTTGGGACGGGTTTAGGTAATCCCAAACCCAAACCCGATTAGATATGCTTGTCCCAAACCCGTCCCAAAACCCGTCGGGTTTCTAGCAGGTAAATACCCATCGGGTATACTCGCGGGTTTCGGGTAACCCATTAATTTTAAAAAGTTTACCCGTTGAGTATACCCGACCCAAAACTTATCGGGTAACTACTAATTAGTTACATTTAGTATTATCATTAAAGAAATATATCAAATAACTATAATGTATATGAGATAAAATACATATGTGTATAGAAAAAATGATGTTTTATATATTTACATATTTAAAAATATAAAAGAAATTATATCGGGTATACAATCGGGTAAACGGGTTTACTTTATCGGGTAATTGGGTCGGGTAAACGGGTATATCACCAAATCCCAAACCCGCGAAAAAAATAAAAACTAGTCCCAAACCCGATTAACCGACCCCAAACCCGTCCAAGATGTGTCGGGTTTCGGGTTTACCCATCGGGTTCGGGTTCGATTGCCATCCCTAATCTAGAGATCATTGGTTACTATGTTTAACCAATGATAATCATGTTTGACCAATATTGACCTAAGGACCGGATTAGGTCATGAACTTTTTACAATGTTTGATGAAGATGAAGATTAACCGATTTGCGATCAAGTTAAACCAATTTCTTTATGATTTTAAATTACTCTTTTACTTATTACCAACCGATTTGGGTGGATAAAGACCGGTAGTAATATTAGTGACACATTCAAACAATTTATTTTATTATCTACTTATTTTTAATAGTTAGCAGCGTATAAATATAACTGTAAAATGATGACTGATTTACGAACGGTTTAAGTTATGTCGCTGATATTACAACCTATTTTTTGATCATGAGCTTTGTTGTTACACTCACTTAAGTTGAACGTCTCGAATTGACCAAGTAATAGAGTAGGGAAAATAATTTAGGAATATTGGTGTAATAGAGTAGGAAAAAGCTTTGCAATCAAAAAAAAAAAAAAAATCAAAAACAAATTATAATATTTTTGGACAAAATTGGTTGCCATTAATAAAAACAATTACATGCTTTGAAGAATATTTTAATTAATGAGGTGTACTTGATATTTTAAGAAGTGACGCCGATACATGACACTAATAGCGACAACAATTATGCTAGTTGCTATTTTGTCACTATAGTGTGAATTAAATGAACACTCAGTCATTGCCATGGCTTTCCCCATCCCCAAAAACCCAATTTCTTCCATGATTGTCTTGATTTTTACCCTTCACTAAAGATTTGGTATATGTTTAATGCTTTATGTTTCACTGACTGCAATGGTGTTTAGAAAATGAATTTTCTTGTCAATTGCAATCGTTGCTAGCTTCTAGGGCCAAAAACGTATAGGGACCCGATAATTTTTAAATTTCTTTATATATATATATGTATTGGGATATATACATCAAAAGAAAACATAATAAATTGTTTGGCTTGGTGGTTGATATGTGTTCTGATCCTTGCATTCCCCTATTAATTGAATATTTAGATGTGTTTTTCTTTGTTTCATTAAATGCAAATGGTATTAGTGTTCTAATTTTGTCAAATTTATACTAAATTCAAATGGTATTGTCATTCAATTCCTAGAATGAGGTGTTAGTTCTAATTCATTTTTATATATTTCAAGCTTTTTTTGTATATTCTTTTAAAAAAAGTTCATTTTTAGGGCCCGCATTTTTTATTCACCTCAGCCCCAAGATTTTTAAGGATTTTGAAGGACAACTCCTGCTAGCTTCCACCCAATTCTATCACACCATCACTAAATACCTGCATCACTCATCCGTAGTCACACCCATCACTAAATCATTCCAAACCAATCATAAAAAAACCATCCAATCACAACAATGGCACCTCTTTTCCCCTTACACCATCAAACTAACTGCTACCATGATGGCCGCCACAACCACTCCATCACTAGAATGATGAAAGTGGTTGCGGCAGTGTTTCACGCCACCACACCCATCATTAAGCCTCTATCACGCCACGCCCCGGCCACCCTCATGAGGCAACATTTAAAGGAAATTACCAAAATAGTCTCGATTGACCCAAAGTTTTCAAAAATACCCACTGACTTTTAGCCATCCCTCGGTTGTCTTAGCTAAAAGCGAGGGCTTACCGACGCTTTCCTAGCCGTCTTACCGAGAAAAGTGTATGCTAAATTTCCACTTCTATTTCCATATCTATGTCTGCTTCATTTGGAGAACCTTTGTTCAACTAAAACTGTTTTAGTATTTTTCTTTTTCATAATTAATTATGGGCTTGTTGTTCAACCTTAACTCCAAAAAACTAAAATTGGGACTGAATCAAATTTTAATGACTAAATATACTTACATTTTCAAATCCAGTTAGCATTTAAGCCCAATTATGAATTTGGTTTAACAGTCGAATTCGAATTTGTGATTTTTGACTTAATTTGATTTGAACATACAATCGAATTACACACATACACACGCACAAATCTAAAAAACTAAATGGGACTCAATCATATTTGAATTAGACCAATTGTTATGGGTGTGAGTGAGGGTGCCACCTTAGCCCTTTGGGCGTGGCACACCAACACCACCCCCAAGGTCATGGCTGAGATATGGGTGCGCCGGCGTGAGTGTGGTCACAAAGAAAGGGGCGTTGATTTCAAATGTTTATTTTTTTTGTTTTTGTATTTTTTTCAACCAAACAAAATATACCACATTAACTCACTTTTTTTAACTCATTGATAGCAGTGGGTTCAGGTCAATGGAAACGGGCCTGATAGCAGTGGGTCCGGGTCAATATAAACGGGACTGGACCACAATCACATCAATTGGAGCTCCATGAGGGAGGTTTAGAAAAAACAAACCCATGTCAGCTGAAAGATATATAGTGAGTTTTACGTATCAAATTTAATGAATGATAGTGAGTTTTACGTTAAGAAAAAAAAAAAAAAACTATATGTCGATTTATCTCATTGGATTGTGAGTTAAGTTGAATTTTCCATTGCTAGTTTAAATTTGGAAATCTAAATGGTGTTCTTTGGAAGCTTTACTTGAGTTTAGGTGGTGCTTTTCTGTATCCTAAATCCAGTTTAGGCAGTCCTACGAATTGACCAAGCGATGTATCTGTATCTCAAGTGACCCGAAGCCTATCCGTTACCTACTCTGCTTATAACAATACCGGTTGCAATATTAGTGACAAATTCAAACCGTTTATTTTAGTTTCTACTTCTTAGAAACATATAAAAAACAGTCGTAAAATAATGACTGATTTATGAATGGTTTAACTTTCATCGTTACGCCCATTTATGCTGAAAGTTCCAAATTGAACAAGTAGATAGTTTATAAAAAAAAAAAAAAAATTTCTGGACAATATTGGTTGGTCATTTAATAAAAAACCAAGTGCTTGATATTTTAAGAAGTAACACCGAAACATGGCATTAATGGCAACAACAATTGTGACAATTGCTATTTTGTCACTATAGTGTGACTTAAACGAACATTCATAGAATCTAATTACAAGTGGCAACGATGAGTTTACTTGCGTCTTTGACTCGTTGATAACTAAACTATATATATATATATATATATATATATATATATCATGATACGTAGCGTACTATCCACATACCAAATTCGAATTTTTGTGTAGATTGAAGTGAATTCATGGCGGGTGGTGGAGAAGGCAACTCCCTAGAGTTTACACCAACATGGGTTGTCGCTGCCATCTGTACTGTTATCGTCGCGATCTCTCTAGCTGTCGAACGTCTACTCCATTACACCGGCAAGGTTTGTTTGGTGATCGGTTAATTATTTGTTGATATAAAGTAAAGTTGTTTGTGTTGAACCATTTTTTTTCTTTCAGAAACTGAAGAAATCAGGTCAAAAGCCGCTATTTGAAGCGTTGCAAAAGATCAAAGAAGGTATTTATATTCCTTTCTTTCACTTGGTGAAAGTTCCGTCAGTGGTCTGTTGTTATAACATTTGTCGTTAAGTCATCGGTGATGTGGTAACTCTTTCTGTCGATGATAACACAAGTTGTCGATGGACTTTTGATCCTGTACCGTTGTCGATAGATTTTCGACAGATTTATTTGTCACTCAAATATTTCTTGTGACTTGCAGTGTTTGTATGCAGCTAGAAACTACTTCATTTTTAGGCTTTATAATGAAGGGGTTGGTTACCATACAAACCATATTTATCCTACAAACCGTAAGAACAGATCTTAGCACTTAAAAAAAGTTAAATTAACACATACTAAAACAACACATACATAAAAGTAGCACTTCTGAATTATATTAGCGTATGAAAATTAATCAGGATAATTGATTTTAGTACATATGTGAATAATATCAACACTTTTCTTATGAAGAATTATATCAGTACATTGAAAACAAAAGTAAGATCCAAATAAAGAATTAATTGCTTGCTAGCATAATTATAAGGAATTCAATATAATTGATACTATTTATGTTATTATTTTACCATTTTCTATAATTGTGTAGGTTATTATTTTACCATTTTTTCTATAATTGGTTGGATGACATGACACTTTTTAAATGGTTTTTAAAGATTGCATATGAAATGTGGTTGGTATTTGATCATACTCCTTATAAGGGGCATGTTTCTTTGTTATTTTGTGTGCAGAGTTAATGCTTTTGGGGTTTATTTCTCTTTTATTAACCGTTTTCCAATCAAGAATCGTCAAGATTTGTGTAAAGGAGAGTTTAATGGAACACCTTCTTCCATGCTCGTTGAGTGACAAGAAAAAGGCCTCATATCCTAAACCCCTCGAGGGTACGTCTCATGTTCGTCACTTACTTGCGGGAGAAGCAACGACTATGGGCTATTGTGCTTCAAAGGTAACAATATTTTGATCATATAAATCATGTACTACACAGCAAAATTTCTGACCAATCCCTCTTTGTTAGGAAAATTAAAAAGGGGTTTAAAAATATAATACTTGGTCGTAAAGCAGTCACAAAACTGAAATTCAAATAAATAAAAAAATAAGTGTAATATCTGTTGAAAAACTAAAACAAAAAGTAAACAAAAAACCACATCAGTCACAAAACTCGCAAAACGGTCTAAATAACAATAGAAAAATAAACAAAACGTCGCTAAATAGTTGTTAATCTACGGTCACAAATTCGTCTCTAATTTAAGAGTGAAATATTCGTCGCTAAAGCGGTCACAAATGTTTACCGTAATAAGTTAGTGGCAAATTTATATATATTTTATGGTTTTACAGAACAAGGTCCCTCTTCTATCCCTGGAGGCGTTGCATCATCTACACATATTTATTTTTGTCCTAGCTGTTGTGCACGTGACATTTTCTGTCATTACTGTTGTATTTGGAGTGACTAAGGTTCGTTGAAATTCAACAAAAACTATTTTTTTTCTCTTTTCTTTGTTACTTAACCCTATGACTAAATATTATTATTATTATTATTATTATTATTATTATTATTATTATTATTATTATTATTATTATTATTATTATTATTATTATCATGCCTTAGATACGGCAATGGAAGCAATGGGAAGAATCTATCGCGAAAGATAACTTTGACGCATCACAAGGTAAGGGTGAGGTGTTCACGGGTAGGTTCATATCGCACAACTAACTATGGTTTCGTGAAAGGTGAAAGAAAATTGGGTGGGTTAGGTGGGTAGGCCGGACTGGCAAGTTTTATTGGTTTGAACCGAGTTTTTTATATAATAAATAACAAAAAGGTTAGTACGGTTTTCAGAGTTCTTGTACTGATGTAGCGTGTGATACGAAAATGAAGATCAAACACGTTGATTCTACGAATACCCGTGTAGTTCTTCCCCAACCCCAAAATTCAACCCAAAGGGCACGGAATTTGAAGTGAAATATGAGTTTTCTCAAAATTCAAGTCTGCTTGTTCAATTGACTAAAGGGACATATAAATAAGAACAGAAATTCGAAACGGGCCTAAAAAAGATAACGGGCCAAACACAAGCCCGAAAACAAAATGCCCAAAATACTTAAAAAAACATAAAAAAGCAAATAACTAATGGAAATAAGCGTTTTTTGGCCCGGACGATGACCCAAACCGCCATAGGCGTTTGCAGCAAGATCGAGCTTTTCCTCACGTTCGATTCGCCTGGTCGCACGCCCAAAACGGACCCTCGTAGCCCAAGTTAGAGCCATTTTAGTGAAGCCCCTTTTGTTACGCGATCTTGGGCCTCCAAATACAAGATGGCCCGCTCCTCCACACTTGGGCCCGCATCATTCCCTCCTGGGTAGACAAAATTCGACCTCGAATCCGCAACAACCTCATCATCAGACGAATCCCCATGAAAAGGCAGCAAATGTTTGACATTGAAAACATCGGAACAACGAATGTGGCTTGGTAACTTCAGACGATAGGCATTAGAATTTATCTTCTGCACAACCTCCACTGGTCCAATCTTCTTGGCTGACAATTTGTTATACTCCCCCACTGAAAAACGATCCTTAGTCAAAATGGCCCAAACAAAGTCACCCTCTTCAAAATCAACTTGCCTACGCTTCTGGTATGCAGCTTGCTTGTACTTTGAATTAGCATTGGCCAAGTTATCCTGCACAACTTTATGAACTTCATGTAACCCAACCACAAAATCTTGCACCTTCTTGGGAACGGAACCTGGGGTAGGAAGTGACATTAAATCAAGAGGACCCCGAGGCTTAGCAGAATAGACCACCTCAAACGGACTAAACCCAGTGCTCCTATTAACAACATGATTATGAGCAAACTCAGCCTGACAAAGCTTTTGATCCCAAGACTTCACATGATCACCCAAAAGACACCGCAAAAGATTACCAAGTGACCGATTAACAACCTCCGTCTGCCCATCAGTTTGTGGGTGGTAAGCACTACTAAAATTGAGCTGAGTGTTCACCATTTTCCATAGACTTCGCCAAAAATGACTCAAGAAACGAGTATCCCGATCAGAAACTATAGAGGATGGCAAACCATGCAAACGATAGATATCTCGAAAGAACAACTGAGCCACGTTAACTGCATCTGTTGTCTTCTTGCAAGGAATAAAGTGCACCATTTTAGAAAACCGGTCCACCACTACAAAGATCGAATCATTACCACGCTGAGTACGGGGTAACCCCAACACAAAATCCATGCTAATATCTACCCAAGGTTGCTGAGGAATGGGTAGAGGCATATAAAGCCCTGCATTGGTAGCTGTGCCTTTTGAAACTTGACAGATCCTGCAGCGTCTAACAAACCGATCAACATCCCTCCGCATAGTAGGCCAAAAATAAGAAGACTGCACCAATCGTAAAGTACGGTCTCTACCCACATGCCCTTCTCCATGCAGTTCTTTAATTATTTGAAGGCGGAGGCTGGAATTAGGAATACATAATTGATTTTCCTTAAAAAGAAAACCGTCATGCACAAGAAAATCTGTCCTCTTCCCAAACTGCACATCCTGCAAAATGACAGAAAAATACGGATCTGTTGTGAGTTGTTCCATGAGATTGTCTAGCCCGGGTACAACAACTCTCATAGAAACAAGCAGGCTACTCCTTCTGCTCAAGGCATCTGCCACACGATTCGAAATTCCAGATTTATGCTTCACCACAAAAGTAAACTTTTCCAAGAAAGCCATCCAACGGGCATGCTTATGTGACACTTTATCATGACTGCGGATATGTCTCAACGAATCATGGTCTGTAAATAAGACAAACTCCTTGTGAAACAAATAATGTCGCCAATGTTTCACAGCCTGGACCACTGCATAAAATTCAAGATCATAAGTGCTATAACGTAACTTTGGTCCAGTCAACTTCTCACTGAAATAAGAAACTAGACGCCCCCTTGACTTAGAACTGCCCCAATACCACCCTGCGAGGCATCCGTGTGCAACTCGAAAACCCGAGAAAAATCTGGCAATATTAGAATTGGTGCTGTTGTAAGTTTTTCCTTGATTAACTGAAAAGCTGATTCTGCCTCCTCAGTCCATATAAAAGTCTTCCCTTTCATGCAGTCAGTCACTGGCGCCATAAGGGAACTGAAATTTCGAATGAACCGTCTATAAAATGAAGCAAGACCATGGAAACTACGTACTTCAGTTATCGTAGTAGGAGTTGGCCATTGCTTAACCGCCGCTACCTTTGAATCATCCACCTGTATGCCGTCACCAGAAACAACATACCCCAAAAATAGGACCTTAGGGACCATAAAGACACACTTCTTTTTGGCTGCATACAAGTTATCCCTACGGAGCAAGGTCAAAACCTGCCGTACATGCTTCACATGCTCATCAAAATTATGGCTATAAATGAGAACATCATCAAAATAAACCACCACAAATTTACCTATAAAGGGTCTAAACAACTGATTCATGACCCGCATAAACGTACTAGGGGCATTAGATAAACCGAAAGGCATCACTAACCATTCATACAACCCTTCACGAGTTTTGAAGGCGGTCTTCCACTCATCACCCGGTCTAAGACGAATCTGGTAATACCCACTCTTCAAATCTAACTTCGTAAAAATAGTAGCACCACTAATCTGATCAAGTAAATCATCAAGTCGAGGAATAGGAAACCTGTACCTCACAGTGATCTTGTTGACTGCACGACTGTCAACACACATACGCCATGTCCCATCCTTCTTTGGAGTCAAAAGAGCAGGAACAGCACAAGGACTCATGCTTTCTCGAACATACCCCTTAGAGATTAAGTCTTCAACCTGCCGACGCAATTCTTCATGTTCTTTTGGGCTCATTCTGTAATGGGGCTTATTGGGTAGTTGGGACCCCGGTTCCAAATCAATGTGATGTTGGATGTCTCGTAGGGGTGGCAACCCGGCAGGTAAATCATCTGGGAAAACATCAATAAATTCCTCGAATAACGGAACCATACATTCAGGAATCTCGATTTCCTCGGGCACTGGCTTCCCAATCAAAATGAAAACATTGTCTCATTCCTCCAACTCATCTTGAAACTGACTAATGGTCAACAGAGTACCCGACTGTTTTGTGGCTAACTGCTTAGGCTTGCTAGGAACAAGAGTTATCTTCACACCACCAAACAGAAAGCTATAAGTATTTGACCGCCCATTATGCTCTATATTACGCTCATATTCCCAAGGTCTACCCAGTAATAAGTGACACGCGTCCATAGGGACCACATCACACACAACATCATCTTTGTACGTGGACCCAATAGAAATGGAAACGATTGCCCTTTTAGATACCGTCACTTCACCTCCCTTTTTAAGCCATTGAAGCTTATAAGGTTTCGGGTGACTCTCTGTCTTCAAGGCCAACTTTTGAACTGCCTCTTCGGAAATCAAATTGTCACAACTCCCCGAATCAATAACGAACGTGCAAACCTTTCCCAAAATAGTACATGTTGAGTGGAAGATGTTATGCTTCAGCCAGTCGTCTCCATCTGCCTTTGGTGTATAGCAAGAGCGTCTGACCACCAAATTCACCCCAACATCACCGGTCACGACCTCTTCTTCATATTCAGTTTCTTCGTCGTACACTGGGTTATTCTCATACTCTTCATACTGATCATCCTCGGACTCAGCAAACAAATGTCTTTTACCAGCCTTTTTACACTCAGCTTGACGATGGCCTGTTTCACCACAACTGAAACATCTCGGACCACTACTGCTAGCCCCCTTAGAAGTAGGCCCGGTATTGCTAACCCCCGGCCGTTGTTGACTAGGCCCGCCACGAGGTGCCCCACTGCCCGACCCAACGTTTCCTCCGGCAGGGGTAAACGAACCGCCCACCCGACGGTTTTGTTTCTCAAAGGCCAACGCCCGTTGGTGTGCCTCAGGAATGGTTAACGGATCAAAGAGGTTCACAGACTCCATGATTTGAACCCTCAGACCCCCAATATACCGAGAAACAAGTTGTTCCTCCGGTTCTTGAATATCATTCCTCGCAATCAACTGGTAAAACTCTGTGGTATAATCATCAACAGATTTAGCCCCCTGTTTTAAATTCTGCAGACGCTGGTACATCAACCTTTGAAAGTTATGAGGCAAAAAGTTGGACCGCAAGCACTTCTTCATCTTGGTCCATGTCACGATCCTTGACTTTCCAAGCCTTTTCCTTGTTAACTTCAATTGTTGCCACCACGCAGAGGCCCTACCACGTAACCTGGTAGCGATCAAGGCCACCCGCTTATTTTCAGGCACCTCCTTGTATTCAAACACCTCCTCCACGGTAGCCAACCAATCGATGAACCCCTCCGGATTCAAACTAGACCCATCAAATTCTGGAATATCAATCCTTATCCCAGAATCCCAACGCCTGTTACCCCCTCCACGTTCACCCCTAGGTCGCCCTTCCTGTTCGTCTTCGGAAGTCGAACCATCACCAAATGGGTTACTAAAATCAGAACCATACCCGTCATTGGGTCTCTGCCTTCTACGATTGACCAAGTCGGCCATCCGGTCAGTCAACTGATCGACCACCTGATCCAACCGCTGATCCATTCTCGCCATAAGTCGCTGCTCCAACTCCCGTTCATAAACTTCATCGAGAGGCCTGTTGTTGTTTCTCCTCGGAGGCATTTTGAGCCAGGAATTCGGCTCTGATACCAACTGATGTAGCGTGTGATACGAAAATGAAGATCAAACACGTTGATTCTACGAATACCCGTGTAGTTCTTCCCCAACCCCAAAATTCAACCCAAAGGGCACGGAATTTGAAGTGAAATATGAGTTTTCTCAAAATTCAAGTCTGCTTGTTCAATTGACTAAAGGGACATATAAATAAGAACAGAAATTCGAAACGGGCCTAAAAAAGATAACGGGCCAAACACAAGCCCAAAAACAAAATGCCCAAAATACTTAAAAAAACATAAAAAAGCAAATAACTAATGGAAATAAGCGTTTTTTGGCCCGGACGATGACCCAAACCGCCATAGGCGTTTGCAGCAAGATGGAGCTTTTCCTCACGTTCGATTCGCCTGGTCGCACACCCAAAACGGACCCTCGTAGCCCAAGTTAGAGCCATTTTAGTGAAGCCCCTTTTGTTACGCGATCTTGGGCCTCCAAATACAAGATGGCCCGCTCCTCCACACTTGGGCCCGCATCATGTACACATGGTTTTGAAAAGAACTCCTTGACCTTTATAATTTTTCAAGAATTTAGTAAACATTTTCTATAAATTTACACAGATTATGAATATAATGAGTTTAGTGTCTTACTTTTTAATTACTTCTAATTGTTGTAATTAATGTACAGTTTTAAAGCATAAAGTCACACAAGTTAAAGATAATGACTTTATTAGGAACCGTTTTCTGGGTATCGGCAAACGATCAACCATTCGAGGTTGGCTGGTAAGTTACTATCATATACTAATGAGTGATTATATATAGGTGCATCTCAGAAAATTACCATTTATTATTGTTGATATTTATGTTGAACATTACAGCATTCTTTCTTCAAGCAATTCTATGGATCTGTCACCAAGTCAGATTATGTAGCATTGCGTTTGGGATTTATTACGGTAAGGATCTGAATCCTATATATAGAGAGAGGGGCGTTCAACTCAGAACCATTAATATATTGAGAACAGCGATAACTGTGTAATGCATATGTACCGCTTGGTTATGCACAAAATGATTATGTAACCGCTTCTATTTTTCTCTCCACAGGTTCTAATTTTCTTTATATAGTTTTCTAAAGTCCATCTATGCTTTTTTTTTTTTGTTAATTTTGTAGACCCATTGCAAGGCAAACCCGAAGTTCAATTTTCACAAATACATGATCCGAGCGCTAGAAGATGATTTTAAAAAAGTGGTTGGAATCAGGCAAGTGATTTCAAACGTATTACTTTTTTTTTATTTTAGGCCTCGTCAAAGTTCTTTTCTTTTGAAAAAAACTTTCGATTT
The DNA here is from genome assembly GCA_030545235.1 of Helianthus tuberosus. Lineage (NCBI taxonomy): Eukaryota > Viridiplantae > Streptophyta > Magnoliopsida > Asterales > Asteraceae > Helianthus > Helianthus tuberosus. Next base: position 174,556,699 of record CM060351.1, read on the forward strand.
AGAAAGAAAACTGTGGACCGGAGGATCAACGGACCCTGTGGTTCCGCCCAAAATTAAACTTTTAGTAGGTTCTATAACTTGTTTTAGTTTTTATATCCAAAGTTTTATAGTGCAATATTTTTTACATAGTAGACTGTCTTCATCAAGATTTTTCTATCACATGTCATATGATTCTTGACACTTCTGAAGTTAAAAAGCCACCCCTTTTGACAGCTAAAGGTCAAAGTATTTGATGATTATCATTTTATGTGTTCATTTTAATAACTAAGGATCTTTTTTTTTAATTGTTGCAGCTGGTATCTTTGGGTGTTCGTCGTCTTATTCTTGTTTATGAACGTTAACGGTATGCAACATCATCTTACATTATTGACCATTTCTCAAAGTTGTAGAAACTTTTCTTTCCCTTCTCTTCAAATGTTGAGAGAGTAAAACAAAAGCTACAAAAAGAGCTTAAAATGAAATGGGTCAAAAAGGTTTTTTACTGATATTAGTTTTTTACTGATATTATACAATGATAATTATACTTATATTGACACACCAAGATAAGTATGTATATTTTTTAATATTTTGGACAAAAACGGTTACGGCATACCTTGCCTGGTACACTAAAAATCATCCATTTCGACCCGTTACCTAACTCACCCGTTGCCACCTCTAGTGATATTAGTTTTATTATCTGAAAAACCTTTGTTCACGATTTTACGATCATGAAATTAATGATCACCATTATGAAACAACATATTGTTAAGTATCTCACTTAATCAATGGGTTATGAAAATAAGAGAGAAGCAAGAGTAGAATTATAGAAGGAAAACTAGATCATAACTTTCTGCATATCTTTAACAAAAGCCAAAGTTTCCTTTATAAAGGAAAACTAATAACAACAATTCAAATAACTTCCTAACTAATTGGAAAAAAAGGGAACGTTGAAACAATGGATATTCCCCATTATCTCCTTTATTCTAGCACACCAACTAACAACCAAATTAATTATTAAAAAATATAGAAGAAACATTTGAATTAGTCCTCCAGTACGTTGCATGGCTTTGGGCTTGGCACATAACACATACCATCATGATTTTCATTGTTTTTCAGGTTTGGAACTATACTTTTGGTTATCATTAATCCCTTTCTTTGTAAGTACCCTAATTCATAGTTTGCCATTGGTCAATTACTACCTTTAATCATCATTTGTTTTCTAAATTTTAATTTTACCAGCTTCTACTTGCTGTGGGAACAAAGCTGGAGCACATAATAATCCAGTTAGCTCATGAGGTTGCTGAGAAACATGTAGCCATAGAAGGCGAATTAGTTGTGCATCCGTCAGATAATCATTTTTGGTTTCAACGCCCCAAAATCGTTCTTTTCTTCATCCATTTTATCCTCTTTCAAAATGCATTTGAGTTCGCATTCTTCTTCTGGGTTTGGGTACGTTTCTTTTGTCTCCATATGCGAACTACGATCAAGTTATAGGCATCACACTACTTTTCAATTTTGATAATAGGCTCAATATGGCTTTGACTCATGCATAATGGGGAAGGTGAGCTACATTATCCCCCGGCTGATCATCGGGTAAATGATTTGTTATGTGAACATTGGCTGTATAGATACGTATGCACAATCGGTCTTGGACCCGACCCAAAAAAACCCACAATCGGTCTTGGGCCTGAACCATAAAAACCCACAATCAATCTTGGGCCTCCCACCTAAAAAGTCTACAATCCATCTTTTTTGAGCCCACCAATGTTTTCTCCTTTTCATGAATTGAAATTGTTTTGTATCTTTAAATTTTTTTACATCTATTTTGTAGTTGTAACAAATTTGTAAAAAAAAAAAGAAGACATGACCCTGGTTGGGGTGTAGACTGGGACTACCAGGCCCAAGTCATAATTTATTTGAACTGAGGGATTGGGCCTTGTCTTAGACCGGGTTTTGTGGGCCGAACCGCCTCACACTTTACCCGCTTACACCTTTGTTTTATTTCAGGGTGTTTATTCAGGTTTTGTGCAGTTACAGCACACTACCACTCTATGCTCTTGTGACACAGGTATTTCATTTCAACATTTAATCTATATGATTTCTAGTAATGTTTTTTAAACAAAGAATTGTGATTCTTTTTCATGACCAAATTCTAGATGGGAACACATTTTAAGAAGTCAATATTTGAGGAGCATATACAAGCCAAAGTTGTGGGTTGGGCTCAACACGCCAAGAAAAAGACGACCCATAATGGTGCGACCAATGACTCGGGCCAAGATGGCCCAATTGCCTCCACATCTGTTTTGAAGGGTATTCAAATTGGTGAACTTAATCAGAACCAACAGCCTTAAAAATGTAGTGATTCATGGAGTATGATATTATAGTAATTTCAAAGTTAGGCCAGTCTTGAACCTGGTTTTGCTACGGTGTGATTATAGTAATCCTCATGTAAAGGATTAAGCACACTTTGTTTTCTCTTTTTGTTTGATCTTATAACTAAATAAATCCCATAAAACTCAAATCTTTTTATGTTTGGGGAAGAAAAGGGTTCAAGTTGCACTGAAAATATGGCATTGTCAATTGAACTCAATTAAGTACCAACATCATCAGGGGCGGAGCTAGTGTATCAACTCCGTCTCCGTATCGTTTACGTAATGTAAAAATATGATAAGAAGTTTTTTTAGCCTAAAAAGTTAATTTTGCCTAAGTATGATAAGAAGTTTTTTTTAGCCTAAAAAGTTAATTTTGCCTAAGTATGATAAGAAGTTTTTTTTAGCCTTTCATTTTTTTTGAATGACAAATTTCTTTTATTCCTTGCTATCTGTGGGACTTGAACCCAATACATGCCCCTCCGAAAGTGTTTAAATGTTTTGTCTTTACCAATGGACCAAAACCCAATTTGTAGCCTTTCATTTTTCTAAATAATGATTGAGGTGTAGGGAAAAGGGGTGTAAGGGTATTATTGGAATAACTAGTTTTGTTGACTTTTTTCAAATCCCCATACTAGTTTCGTGCCTTCATGTAATCATCGCCTTATGTCCGAAGAATTAGGTTTCGGCACGTGTACATTTCAAAACTTCATTACTATTCCATCATTATCCTTCATTTAAAATTTTCATTCACTTAATAGGTTTTACCATTACATGCACTCACATGTTATATTTACGTACCTGGGTCAATTTTGTGACAACTGTCAAATTTGCATGCATCCGTACAATTAATTAACTATGATTAGTGCCTAATGACTGTGCTGATTTACAATTTATGACTTGAATTGCGTTCTGATTTCTGCATCATATTTACATGTGCATCACATTTCATGACTGTCACATCATTTTTACATACAAACACTTAGTGACATAAACGATGCACAAAGCACAGTTAGCGGATAACCCAGAAAAATGTTGACGAAGTTCAGTACATAGACAGACAGTGTTTTGAGACCCAGTATGGGCCAGAGACAAGGTACTACACTAGTATGGTGTGTAGGGAAGTAAAGACCATAAAACTGCGTCACTAGGTGATAGTTTAAGTGCCGGAAAGTGCCTAAAACCCACATAAAGTGCAGAATTCTGCATATTTCAGCAAAATTCAGCAATTTAATGAGCTAGTAACATGCAAAAATATGACTAAATGGTCCTGAATGCTTTCCTAAGTGTCGGGAATTAAAAGTGTCACAAAAGGGTACTTAAAGAACATTAAACGGTATAGTTTGACACTTTAACGAACCGGTGTCTAACCGAACAACTGGACACTGCCCGAAACACCAAAATTATACTAGAAGCACTGTTTTATTATTTCTGAGCTAGTTATGAGCCCCGAACACCCTAACACACTATATAACATATCTTATGCATAACACCTAAACTAATACACTTAGTTTTCAATTAATTACCTACTTATCATTCAAACTTACACTAGACCCCCCCCTCCCCTCATGATTTACGGTCACCAAGAGGTGTGGCCCACCCCAAATCTCTCATGATCTCCTAGATTGCATAAGATCTTGCTTGGATTGCTTGAATATTTTGCTTGGATTTGGAAGATTCATTTAGATCTTGCTTAGATCTTCCTTGGATATTATAAGTAACCATCTTCATCTTCACAACACCACCACAACTCTCTCCTACTCTCTCTCCCTCTCACGACCGTAGGTAACGACCACCACCGTCATCATTTTCCTTTCAAGTCCATTCAATCCAAGATCATTCCAAGGTGTTAGAAGGTGTTTTATGAAGCTTGGTGCTTGTAGAACTTGAAGGACCTCCATAAATTGCTTTTATCCACTCCATTTCATCTTGTGTTCTTCCCTAGCTTAGAGCTAGTTGTAAGACTCTCCTAATCCTTGTTTTCTTCATATGTTGATGATTATTAGATAATGAGTATTGTTAAACATGGTGAACATTAAAAGACATAATCAAGAACCATAAACAAAAGCTTAACATATGATGATTTAGTGGTGAAATAATGTTGTTTAGTGTATGTATATTACTTGCTTGTTGATTTCTTGAAATGATGATGTTAATCATCACATGGAACTTGCTAGATTGTGATTAAACACATGATCTAGCAAGTGAGAGGATGATTATGTGACAACATAAGATAATCATCTTCTTGTGTAAACATGAAATTGATGAATAAAATGATTTCTTGAAAGATAATAAACGAAGTGAGTTAATAATCTTGCGGATCCAAGATTTACAAATGATTTTCCAAGAAAACCAAGTTCAAAATATGATTTCTAATATATCATGGTTTTTACTTAAACCTACACTATTTTTAGTGGAAAAACAAGTGTATAAACACTTATGAAACAAGAAAATCTAATAAATCAACATTTTTGTAGAATATGTTTACAAGTGGTAAACACCTAGTTTCCTTAAGAATGAGATTTTTAAAGGAATAAACACACTTTAAAGGGGTAACTAAACCCACTAAACACTTTACCAAGTTACTACAAGTTTTTGTGAAAAGATCAAGTTCATATTGTTATGTAAAATGTATAGTTTTTGCTCTTGGTAAGTATAAGTTGTTTGAAGTTTGATTGTTGATTGTTGTGATGATTTTGAAAAGAAAATGATATGCTTTAATAAGCATTGACACCTCCATTTTTAGGGGAAACTATGGCGAAATTTTCTAAAAATATAAACACTTATAAAAATGTTTTCTAAACAAATAGTTACAAGTGTGTTTTAACTTTGGTTATCAAAATAAAATTTGCCATAGATTTTGTTACAAAAATACAAGTATTGGAGGTTGGTTTTACAAATAAAAATGGATAAATATATATTTAGAATATATATTTACATTACAGACATTGTATGTGATTAAGTGTATATTTCGTGTAATAGTTATATTGTTTTAAGGGTTAAAATAATATAACTTAACAAAGTACCAAGGATTTACAATCCAAAATAATACCGTTATAAATATATTTTTGGTGAATATTATTTTGGGCTACGAAAGAAATGAAAGTATGATTTTTACCAAGTTATATCATATTTTTGGACAAGGAAGAAATGTATTAATTTTTGGAAAGTAAAAATATATTTACTTGGGTTTATTAAGAAAATATAGTATTCTTGGGAAAAATATATATTTTCTTGGGATGTATTGTTTTGAAATAAAAATAAGGTTTAAATATATATTTCTAAGTGAGACTTAAAAATATATATTCATTTGGATTAACACGCCGGAATACGACGCCAATACTTGGCAAGAATACGAAAATACATGTATGAGATACCCCCATCCTTGGGAAGGAAATACGAATATAAAATACTTGAGAAGTATAGTTACAAAATACTGTTTAACAATTATTCCAAAAATTAAATATAATTTAGAATATTTATTATTTTAACAAGTAACTATAACTTGGAATAATATCAGAAACGTAACTCAAAGGCACTAATCAATACTAAGACAAGGCACGACCCGCTCGTCTAACGGACCGTAGTACGCATGTAGGTAGTCGTGCGATCTAGAGGAAGCTTTGAGTTACATCGGATACAAGGAACGCAAAACGGTGAGTTCATGTCCCCCTTTTTCTTTAAACTGTTTTGTTTATTTACTTCGGGGGTGAAATACATGTTACAAAGGATTACTTACAATACAATTGGTATGGTTAGCCTAGGAAAGAACCATATATCATGTGAATGGGTAGGCGTATACTTGAGGCCATCAATCCTCTTGTAGGACCGAGGGGCATGGGTGATAGATCTATTTGGGTGTAGCGAGCCCTATCCATGAGTCCGCCGAATGGGCCATGAGGTGACTATGTCTTACAGTCGGAAGCCCAGTACGAAGTCTGCTAGGTTTGAGTCTTCCAGCACCATGTCACGTATATTAATGTATTAGCTACACATTAATTGATCTGTTTCCTTGTTGCTTTCATACCGGGACTTATCAACTTACATACACACTTACAACGATTTCAAAGGTTTATACATACACTCAAACGAACACATGAACTCGCTCAACTTTTGTTGATGTTTTCAAACTACATGTATTTCAGGAATTTGTAAGTGGATCTGGCGGGCGTTGGAAGTTTTTATGCTGCGTTAGAAATAAAGATGTCATCCATGGTCTTTGGGTTTGTGATGCGTGTGAAGTGTTATATATATTAGGTGTATATTTTAAGCCCTTTTAACACTTTTTTTAGCCAAGTTTTAAATTTATAAAACACGATATTTTACTAACACTAAACACACATATGGGCAAGTGCACCCATCGTGAGCGTAGTATAGCGTTGGTAAGATACCGAGGTCGTCCAAGGACACAAGAGCTTTTAGTACCGGTTTATCCTCAACGTCTAATCAAAATAAAAAGTTTAGAAAAATGTTTTAAACTAAGAAAAATAAAAACTAACTAAAATGCTGAAAATAAAAATAAAAAGAAAAACAGATAGACAAGATGAATCACTTGGTTCCGACTCGTATCTAGTATAACCTTTGATTATTTCCGCACTTTTGCAAATATTTAAGAGATTATCTTAGTTATTGTAGTAGGCCCCTCTTTTGAAGGTAACGTTACCCTCACCCCAGTAGTTTGAGTCAGCAAGGATACAATCCTAAAAGGGTGGATTATTGGAAGATAATTAATTAAGTTATTAATGCAAATTATGGTAGGCCCCTCTTTTGGAGGTGACGTTACCCTAGACTAAGTAGTCTGAGTCAGCAGGGATACAGTCCTAAATAGCCGGGTTATAGTATTAATAGTAGTTAACTTATGAGGGGATCAAAGAGTTTGGACCCCCGCCATCCAATACCGTGAAGCATTGAAGGAGGTCCTACTAAATTTGACCCAGGTCCATTGCAGGACCTCTAAACGCTGAACAATGGCAAGACCTTTACCAAACCGTTCCCTTAATCCCCGACCAGGTAGCCAACATACCTCCATATAGACCGTGGAGATATGAATGGTGAAAATCTTTTATTTTATATAGACAGTAAAATAATGCCAAGACACCACGGACAAACGATAAGGAAAGATCACCTTCAACATAAGTAACTAGTTATTAAAGTCATTAATACAAAACCAAATAAAAAGTGCAAAAGATTAGAAATAAAAAGTATTATACTAGACACTTTGTCTTCACCAAGTGATGTAAGAGACTTAGGCAAACATGGCCTTGATTGTCAAGAACTCTTACGATCAATCTTGGATCCCGAGACGACTCACACACTCTACGATGGACAATGGATGATGGTGGTGGATGATGGTGTTGTGATGGTGGTGGGTGGTGGATGAAGTGTGAGAGAGGTGGTGTGCCAAGGGATGAGTTGAAATGAAACCAAGCACTCCTATTTATAGGCTGAACAGAAGGCTGGGCACGGCCCCGTGTCCGCTGGACACGCCCCCGTGCCTGTCTGACACTCTCTCTCTTCATTAATTGTAATTCGCAATTACAATTAATGCACCTGCAGTACTTTCGCCACGCCCCCGTGTTTACTGGACACGGCCCCGTGGTGGGCAATAGAAGGTTCTATAGGTTTGTCTTTTCTGCTGCTTCTTGGGCACGGCCCCGTGCTGGCTGAGCACGGGGCGTGTTCAGTCTTCTGCCTTCTCTATTTTGCTTGGGAAGATGCCGTTGAGGGGTCGGGCAGTCCACTTATGTTCCTTTTCTTGTATTTATGTTGGATTTAGCTGTCTTTTTGCTTCTTTTGTGAATTTGAGCTCATTTAATCCTGAAAATACAAAAGGAAGACAAAAACACTCTTTTTCCAACATTAGTACTTAAAAAGGGTTAGTTTTATGCCTCATTTGATGTAATTTATATGTTGCATTTTACACACATCAGTTTGGTCAGTGTATCTTATTCCTGGACGAGACACGTCTTTCAAACCTTGGTGTTATTCAATATCTTTGACGAGTCCTTAATGAACTCATGCACAATTTGTACGGTTTGTAAAACTTGAATTTGAAGTCTACGTTTTAAAACAATGTTGTTATGTTTTTAACTTATTTAATGGATGACAAACCTATGGTTTTATCATATAGTTGATGTTATGATTGAATGCAATGATATTAAGAAAGTCACACCATAATCACGCTTCCTCAAAAGTCAGGGTGTGACAAATTTGTCTTATTACATGCCTTGGTGCCGGTCCTAGACCGCATTCACGAATCATCCTCTCCAAGCAATTATGCTTACCTTACACATAACATACTATTAGTTCTCTCCAAATACATACTTAAGTACATACTTACCTTTGCTTCTACCCTTAGATCTTGATCGAGTCTCGGATTGTACGGGTTCATTGTCACAAGAGCACACAGGTTTGAGTTCAAGTATTTACCTCCTCATACTTGATTTCCCTCAAACCAGGGCTCTGATACCAACTTGTTACACCCTTTCATGTTATGATCATAAATACGCAGCGGAAATACGTACTGTAAAAATTTTCCCTTTTTACTATTCTAACATACATGAATAATGTTTAAGTCGACCCTTTTAACATAAATACATCATTCAACGTTTATGAAATGAGACTATGCTAACAAGTAACTACAAACAACGTGACCGCTTTCCCATACAATCCATGATTCTTCAACTCGACCCTCGTTCTCTAGTCCGTCATGAATATCCGTCTAACCTGCAGTCACCATTTATAACCAACACGTTAATAATTGGTGACATCATATACTTTAGTATAAGGACATAAAATAAATATAAACACTTAGCAATCTATCATTTTATACAACTGCAACATGATATTCTTTTGAGTTCATTCTTCACACCGAGCATCCAATCTCTGAAAGCCCAATACTTACATACCCGCATTCCTGTTCCATTCTCAAGGTACACAATTAATAACGTGATTATTCAGATATATTAGGGTCATATATATATGAGCATATATACGAGCTCCTTTCTTTCACGCTCAATAAATCCTACTTCATGTATAAGTACCTACATACATACATGCAAACATACTTACGTACATATATACTTACATAAATACATTCATACATGCATACTAACTCTTATATACCACTTACATAATTTTCTACGAATTACTGACGTATCCTAATTACAAACCTCCATGTAATGAGACATGTACGAACAAACTTATATACATACTCACTCCTATTCATGATTACTTATAAGTTTAAGCCTATTGGAATGAAGTTAAATCTATACATACATACCCACATACTTAATTCATTACCCCGCATACTCGCTCACACATCATATACGCTTTTAAAAAGTCTTTCGGGTATGTTTCGGATCTTAAGAATGAGTTCCGTACTCACCCGTAACTTACCAAGCCATTTGATAGGGTTGAGGAACATTATAAAAACTTAACGAGGCTTGGAATGGGTTCACGTGGTCTGAATTCGAAGAAAAACGAAGAATTGCATAAACTTTTTATTTTGTATCTGACCTCCACCGTAAGCTAGGGTAGCTACCGTAGCTTACGGTGGCCATGAAACCCTTACGGTGACAACCTACTGCCTTACGGTGGAAAAATGGCTTCAGCACCTACCGTAACTTATGCTGGCTACCGTAAGTTATGCTAGCGCCCAGATCAGCTTTACATTTTAATACCAAAACTCGCATAACTTGCTCGTTTTGCATCCGTTTCACTTGAAACTTGTTTCTAATTGTTCATAAAACATTTCCCTACCTAACTAACTAAAAATCCATAACTTGAGGTCCTTAAACTTTAAAAATTACATTACCGTTACACGATTCATGCATATATGTTCGACCCGTTTGATTTCGCCATGCACTTTTCGTTACCTTGTGAACTATTAACAACTTATTACGACTTTCCTTTCCATTTACTTACCTTCTCAATCATTCCTACAAGACTCCTAACCTTCATAAATAGACTTTAATTATATACTAAGAAGTGAGGTTCGGAACTCACTTACCTTAGCGTCCGTAGTTGTATCCGTTATCATGCCTCCTTTTTATCCGTTAGCCTTCCATGCTTCCATCCGTCTTGATATGATCCCTATACTTTCACGTCATCGCAATCACATTCTTATTAGTATACATGATTACACATGTTAACGACCATATCAAATACATATTTCCCCCTTTTGACTTTCATTAGTCAATTCTAGCAATCATAAGACATATACCCAATTTCACATCTCTTCAAACTCATATAATTTATCATGTCATCATACGTAACACATATTGATATAACACGCATTATGTGACTTTTCTAAAATCTTACTATCGTGACGACAAGTCAAACCGTGTTTCTTATGCTCAGTTGACTTTCAGAAGTCAACGGTCTATGTATGAACTTTCGACTCAACCCCGTATCCGTGTCATCATATTAGTCATACTAATGATGCAACATACTTATAATCTTATGATCACTTAGTTATATCATGTACATGTATAACCAATTTAATACGGGCTAAGGCTCTCATGACCCTACAATTGTCAACCACATTCAACGCTAGTAATTTAACATAATCTCAACATCATCCTTTATTAGTAAGTCTACAAGCTATTCATTCGTTACCCATCCATTCTACATTACCAAATAATAACTAGTTCGACACATAGTATGCACCACCATTCAAGTATGTAGTACAAGCCATTAATGCATACTTCTACAAACCTTGAAATCGGACAACAACCTTCATATGGATTAATTCAAACACACCTTCCTCATATAAGTTTTCTAACAATTTCATTGGTATCACATTCTATACTTAATTACCAAATTCTTGCATACAATTTCACCTTCTAACTTCACCTAGTCATTTCATCAAACACTTGGCGTGCGCGTATAACATTTTAAGCTTTATGTACATGTGCTTTATGCATAACCTACTAGTAAACTTCACAACTCATTCAATCGACTAATTCACATAATTCATTCATCCTACAACATAATAAGCTTTCAATGTTTTAGTACATAATCATTCATTCATTAAAATTACTCAACTTATTCAACTACAAAATCATCATGCTACTTGAACAAGTGGGTTTCTCCTCAAATCTCAAATACATTCAGATTCAAGCATAAGACATCTTCTATATGGTGATTCTAACATATATACAAGTTCAATTTCATAAGATTTCACGGATTGGCTAAAACCCACTTCATCAACTATCATTAAAACACCAAATTCGACTTACTTGATGTTTGAGACACTTAAGTGGTCGAGATTTCAGGTTCATGCATCCAATAATCCTTGAGATTTCTACCCAATTTGATGAAATTGGTGAAACTAGGGTTTCACCCTTCCCTGTTCTTTTGTTCGATCGACCAGAGACACACACACCTTGTGTGTGTGTGTGTTTTTAATTCCCTCATTCTTATAAAACTTCATCCCTATTGCCCACCTTTAGCCCCTCGTGTTCTTTCTTATTTATTTGACCCCCATTGTTTTCCATTCTTAATTAATAGCCAACTCTATCTAACCAAGTTAGATAACTTGGTTATTAGTGAAATATCCCACTTAGCCAATAAATCCTACTTACTTATTCCAACCTAATAAAATGTCCAAATAAAATATTTAGACCCGAGTTTTGGGGCGTTACAGAAAGTGAGCTATAACTCACTTTGAAACCCTTAAACTATCTGCTCAAAATCAGAGAATTTTGGAGAGATTTAGAGTGAATTTGTGAGTGTTTGAGAGGTTTGTAAAGTGGAAATGAGACTTAGAAGTGTTGTATATATATGGAGGGATTGGGTTTAGTAGTTGAGAGTGTAATTAAGTGAGTTAGTTAGGAGATAATGGCCAAAAACAGACCAATCCGAGCTGAGTTCACAGCTGGCTGCAGATCACCCCTTCCGCGGGTCGCGGAAGTGTGCAAGAAGGGTGCTGCGAGTCGCGGCGTATGTCCACCGAGCCCATTTTCAAGTTTTGCCACTTTAGGTCCCTTATGTTTGATATTGGCATGTTTTGTGAAGTTTCTAGTATATTAAACACATAATTAAATATAAATTAAATACGAAAGTGTGGATTAAGTATCATGGTTGTAAAAATCCCGACTAGTCTCCGATTAATCGCCGATTAATCACTAATCGGAGGTTCACCGATTAATGGCCGATTAATCGCTAGGCAGTTAATGGCGGTCCTATTCTAAGCAAATTTTGGCCAGACGTCAGCCAAATTTCAACCAAACCATATAAATTTCTTCTAATTACTTAAAAAAATGGGTAAATGAGGGGTTAAAACATGTCTACTTGAAAAAACTACATATAAAAATGTGTGTGTATATATACAACTAAAAATTACATATAAAAAACTCAATCCGATTAATTCCGAGTAATCCCTATTAATCCCGATTAATCGTTAGTCGGTACCCCACCGCCCGACTAGCGCCTAGCGATTCTTACAACACTGTTAAGTATTTAAATGAATAACCAAGCATTTACATGAACTAAGCGTATGAATTCACGTATTTAAGGTAGTTGTTAGTATGTTTAACACGTGTTTACGAGATTCATGGATGTGTATCAAATGTATGTATGGATCAAATGTATAATCATGTATAAATAAACAAGTATAATTCGTATGAAATAATCAATTTTATTATGATCGAAGTCTTAGATTACAATTGTTCGAAACGGAATACGATTACAAGAGAATCGAGTTTCCAAAAATAGAAATACAAGACAAACTTTCTAAATACGGAAAGTTACAAAAAGCAATGTGTTACACGTATAGCCCTAGACAAGGCGTCTAGGGCACCAAAGCTATCCAAGTAGGCAGGGAGGGTGTCCGAATAGATTGCACCTTGATAAATTTAATATGTTAATTATTAAAGAAGGGTATTGAATTTAATTGAAATATATAAACAATATTTAGTAAGTTTTTTAAAGGTGTATTTAGTAGGGGTAAGATCAAATAAAAAATTTATTTTGCCTAAGTAGTGATGAGAAGCAATCTTAATCATTTATTTTTCAAATCAATGGTTAAGATGAAAGTGTAGGAGAAAGGATGAGTGCAAGAGTATCTTGGGAAAATCCTATTTATGGACTTTTCTCTCCACATGCAAGACACATGCATATTCCACCCCCATTTTTTAAACGTTCATAACTTTTTTATACGATATTATTTTTTCATAAAAAATTCAACGTAAAATTGAGCTTCTTTTTATCTTTAATTTGAGTACCATATTGCTATATAAAATATGAAGACTAAAAAAAAAACCCACTAAAATGTGTTGTAATTCTATGTTGTATAACATTTTTTGTGCTGAATTTTTGTAATATATTTTTGTGCTAAACTTTTTTGTATTGAATTTTTTTGTTTTAAATTTTTTTCTCAATTTTTTTGTGCTAGATTTTTTGTACTACATTTTTTGCTGAATTTTTTCGTGCTATATTTTTTTGTACTACATTTTTTTGTGCTATATTTTTTTTGTACTACATTTTTTTTGTTGTATTTTTAAAAAAACAAAAGGGGTGACACATGTCATTTTCACTCTTATTTATAAGGACCAAAATGCCATTCATTCCTACTTATTAGGAGTGACACATGTCATCATCACAATCCTTTTTACTTTCTTAGGCTACTTAGGCAAAATCCACTTTTTAGTGGATCTTTCCCCGTATTTAGTATTTTGAGTTTCATTTGGTTTTATATGAATTTAAAAAGTTTCTAGGCATGTATTAAATTCTTCTTCTTACCAACGATATTTTGCTTGTTTTTTTTTTTTCTAAAAGGACCACCATGACATGGCATTAATAGCACCATTAATTGTTATTTTGTCACGATAGTGTGATATCGAGGGTCTAATCACAAGTGGGAACGATGGGCTAAACTTATTACTCATGTCGTTGTTGATAAAACAATATATAATAATAATAATAATAATACTATCCACATGATACCAAATTTGTAACTTTGTGTAGATCGATTGAACGTAATCCATGGCGGGTGGTGAAGGGGAAGGCACCTCATTAGAGTTTACTCCCACATGGGTTGTCGCTGCTGTCTGTACAGTTATCGTCGGGATCTCTCTGGCTGTCGAACGTCTACTACATTACACCGGCAAGGTCTGTTGTTCCTCTTTAGCCTTTTCATTTTGTTTTATGACCGATTGATTATTTGGGGTGATGTAGTGAAGTTGTTCTTGTTGAACCTTTTTTGTGCAGAAACTAAAGGAGTCAGGTCAAAAGCCTCTCTATGAAGCCTTGCAAAAGATCAAAGAAGGTATTTTATAAATATATATGCATACACAATCTTTTTTATTATATGCTGCAAGAAACTACCTCATTTGTGGGCTTCTTATGCATGTTTCTTAGTTTAGATTAGGGCTGCAAACGAACCGAACGAACACGAACAAGCCCTTGTTCGTGTTCGTTTGTTAAGGATATACATGTGTTTACGAACAGTTCACGAAGGTTTACCAAACGAGATTTTATGTTCGTGTTCGTTCATTAAGTAAATGAACTTGTTCGTGTTCGTTTGTTTATTTTAGGTACCGAACACAAACAAACAAAAATGGGTGTTCATGAACACAAACAAGTGTTCATGAACATAAACATAAACGAACACAAACAAACATTATATATATTATAAATAAATATAATAAAAGAATAAAATATATAGAAAATAAAGGAATATCACTATATATATATATATCTTATTTGGATAATAAAATATATAAGATATAATTATATATAAAAATTTTAGAACCTTAAACACAAATGAACACGTTACCGAACGTTCACACACAAATGAACGAGCGCGGCCACTGTTCATGTTCGTTCGACTAAACGAACGAAGATTTCTTTCGTGTTCGTTCATTTATTAAGCGAACGAACACAAACGAACTTTCCGTCGAACAAACTGTTCGCTGAAAGTTCAGTTCGCTTGGAGCCCTAGTTTAGATACTTTGTGAGAGCAATAATAAAGTAATTTTTTACTAAAACTATTATTATTAGAAAAGTGACTATAAAGAAATTATGAATATGTCGGTTGGTTATCTGAAGCTAATTAATTTGTTGGTGATCCGTCAGTGAATTCCTTACCGATGTCTGGTTTTCCTACAAAGCTTCACAGAAGGATTACTGACATTCCTACCTTTGGAGAAGGATTACTAAGGATTTATTTGTCACTGAAAATGCTTTGACTTGTTGTGTTTGTAATATTAAGTTAATTAATATTTGCTATTTTGTGTGTAGAGTTGATGCTTTTGGGGTTTATTTCCCTTTTATTAACTGTTTCCCAATCAAGAATTGTCAAGATTTGTGTAAAGGAGAGTATAACGAAACACCTTCTTCCATGCTCGTTGAGTCATAAAAAAGAAGCCTCAAGTAATAAAGGTTACAAGGCAACGTCCCATATTCGCCATTTACTTGCGGAAGAAGGAACGACTTTGGGTTATTGTGCTTCAAAGGTAACAAATTTGGATCATACACATGACTACTACACATCCGAGTATTTGCGACCGAAAGAAAGATCGTAAATTTAGCAACTGATCTTTGGCTTCTGGCAAAACTAGCGACCACACCCATTTCGGTCGCAAAACAGCTGCCCCATATGTGACTGTTTCGTTTTGGTCACAAAATGGGCTTAAAATTAATTATAAAATCACTTCCTAAATCTAATACTCAGTTTTTTAATGGTGTAGAATTGAAATAGTGAATAAATTAAATCTGAAAATAGTTATCCTTCGTAAAATTACAACCCCCCCCCCCCCCCCCCCCCAACAAAAAAAAAAAGGTAAACCAAAGTTAAAAATTTATATTTGGTCGCAAAAACTGAAATAAAATACAACTTAAAACTAAAGATAATTATTGACCGCGGTAGATAAAAAAAAACGGTTTAACTATTGCGAATCCATTGTGGTAGTTTTACAACGATGGTTTTCACGGCCTTCATTTTGGCTTTTCGCTTACAAATCAATCGTAAATCATCTTTTGTGACAGATTTACGACCATAATATTAAATATACTTTTATGTTTTTACAGAACAAAGTCCCGCTTCTATCTCTTGAGGCATTGCATCATCTCCACATATTTATTTTTGTCCTAGCTGTTGTGCACGTGGCTTTTTCTGTCCTTACTGTTGTATTTGGAGTGGCTAAGGTTCGGTATAATTTAACAACAGTTAATTAATTTATTCTCTTTTTTATCTATTTGTTTTATAACCGGTATATATCTATATTATTGTCACGGATTAGATACGGGAATGGAAGCATTGGGAAGAATCTATCACAAAAGATAACTTTGACCATTCAAAAGGTAATTAAGGGTCATGTGTTTCGGTTTAATTAGATTTGATGAAAGTTTTAGTCCGAACTAGCTCCTATAGTTTTGGTAAATAACAACAAATCAAATAAACCGGGTCGACTGGACTGGCCAGTTTTACCGGTTTGGCGTTTAATGGTACGGTTTTGATAGTTTAATGGTTTGAACCGATGTTTTTAGTTTATTTTGCAAAATTTTTACTTTGTATTCAAAACCTTTAAATATAAAGAAAATGTTCAAACTTTATTCAAAACCTTAAAATTAAAAATTATGTTCAAACATAATGTTACACAACGTGAATTTCTTATAAAAAAAATTAGGCTATGTAATACAGATATTTTCTAGTATGCTATATTAAGTATAGTGTTGCTATAGTTTTTTTTAATTAAAAAAAATTAACATGTAATGTGACTACCAGTGCCTGTGTTCCTCGCAACATCACGCATTCGCACGCCCACCATTCTAATACATACATAACTAAATATATATTGGTTGTTATATCTAACCCATTTAATAAACATGTTGTGTTCAGGTTAACATGTTTAAGTAAATAGGTCATGTCCGGATTGACATGGTAAACCCGTTTATACAACCCACCAACTTGATTAACACGTTTACAGCTTCATTACTATCCCTTTTACATGTTTAGATAAACGAATTAAATGGGTCATTATTTTGGCTATATGATTTTTATTTGTGCGGGTTATGGTTGATGTTTACGACACAAATAAAAATATGAGTCTTGTTCAGATTGAACAATTCAACTCACCATCACACCCCTTTATCAAACCTTTAGGATTGAAAACGTTAAAAAAAAAAAAACAAAACAAAACCTCTTGTAACCAGTAAACAATTTCTCCAAAATTTACACGAATTAACGACCTTTCTAATTATTTTTCATTGATATAACGTGCAGTTTTAAAGCATAAAGTCACACATGTTAAAGATCATGACTTTATTAAGGACCGTTTCGTTGGCATGGGCAAACGTTCAGCCATTCGAGGCTGGCTGGTAAGTCACCTTGCTGTAAAATTAACCTTCTTTCACAAAACGGTCGCAAATGTACATTTATACATTTCCAATGGTCAAACTCTTGTTGCAACTGATTTTGCGACCAAACCGTTTTGCTACCAACTTTAGCGACCCGAATTTCCACCTCAACACAGATACCAACATTGCAACTAGATCTTTTAGCAGTTGAAATTGCGACGGGATCTTAACGACATAATTTGCGACGGGAATATTATATGATCAAATATCCAAAACTGTGATGGCAACTTTTTGCATCCGAATTTGTGACCGAACTTTTGTGACTAATTTTTGTCGCTATCCTTTTGTTGACTATATTTTTTTTTGAACATTACAGCGTTCTTTTTTCAAGCAATTCTATGGATCTGTCACCAAATCAGATTATGTAGCATTGCGTTTGGGATTTATTATGGTAAGGATCTAAATCAAAGAATATATATATAGTTTTCACAAAAAGCCCATTTGTCTTATTTTGTCCCTTTTTTTTTGTTACTTTTGTAGACTCATTGCAAGGCAAACCCGAAGTTCAATTTTCACAAATACATGATCCGAGCGCTAGAAGATGATTTTAGAAAAGTGGTTGGAATCAGGCAAGGGTTTTCTTTACTTTAAAAAAAAAAACTTCAATTTAAACGTCGTCTTCCTCCTGTTCAAACCGCGGGGTGTAATAAATACTGTACATCGGGTTAAGTCCTCTAAACGACTGTAGTACGTGTAATAAATATTGTAACTTAGGGTTAAGCTCGTTAGGGTTTTAGGAACAGGTTAGGTTATATAAATCTTTACTGCAACAACAATTTGCCTTTGGTATTAGATTTAAGACCTTTTATTTTCCAAATTCATTAAGTTTAGTATATTCTTTCACAATTTATATCCACAGTTTTATAGTGCAATAATCTTTATATTGTAAGATTATATTCATCAAGAATTTGTAACACCGAGTAATATGATTTTTGACCCTTTTGAAGTTAAAATGCCTCGGTCAAAAGTATTTGAGAAGTATCATTTTATGAGTTCATTTGAATTAAGGATTTTTATTTTTTGTCTAATTTGTTGCAGCTGGTATCTTTGGCTATTTGTGGTCGTATTCTTGTTGATGAATGTTAACGGTATGTGAGGGCGTTTTATCTTTCCGACCATTTCTTAAAGTTGTTAAAATCTTTTCTTGCGCTTCGCTTCAAAGGTTGTGTGACTAAAACAAAATTTACAAAGAGACGGGTTGAAAGTCATCCAAAATGTATTTCCAATGCATAAAACCTTTGAATCATTATCATTATAATAAATAAAAAATTCTTTTGTTTAAGCATGTTGATCATACCATCTTAGATATTTTGCAGGTTTGCATGTATACTTTTGGATATCTTTCATCCCTTTCTTTGTAAGTACCATAACTCATAGTTTACCATTAGTCAATTACTAACTTTCATTATCAGCTTGTTTTATAAATTTATTTTTTACCAGCTTCTACTTGCTGTGGGAACAAAGCTGGAACACATCATAATCCAGTTAGCTCAAGAGGTTGCTGAAAAACATGTAGCTATAGAAGGAGAATTAGTTGTGCATCCGTCAGATGATCATTTTTGGTTTCGACGCCCCAAAGTTGTGCTTTTTTTCATACATTTTATCCTCTTTCAAAATGCATTTGAGATCGCATTCGTCTTCTGGATTTGGGTATGTTTTCTTTTCGTCTCCGTAAGCATATTAAGATATGCAGAAATCGATATTGAGTTATGGGCATCACACTGCTTTACAATTTGATGATAGGTTCAATATGGTTTTGATTCATGCATAATGGGGAAAGTGGCCTACATTATTCCACGGCTGATCATCGGGTAAATACTTGTTATGTGAACATCTTTTGTATACATTTGTATGCTCAATGGGTCTTCGACCCGACGCAAAAAAAGCCCAGAATAGGTCTTGGGCCCGACTCGTAAAAGCCCACAATCAGTCTTGTCCACACCCCATATTAATTGGGACCGTCGGGCCCAAATCATAAATTTTTTGAACGGAAGGAATGGGCCTTGTCTTGGACTGGATTTTGTGGGCTGAGCCTCACCACACACAATGAAGTTGCATAAACCTTGGTTTTATTTCAGGTTGTTTATACAGGTTTTGTGTAGTTATAGCACTCTACCACTTTATGCTCTTGTGACACAGGTATTTCATTTCAAATAAAATCTTTTTCATTTCAAATGTTGTAATTTTTTAACAAATTGTGATTCATTTCATGACCAAATTCTAGATGGGAACACATTTCAAGAAGTCAATATTTGATGAGCATATACAGGCCAAAGTTGTGGGCTGGGCTCTACACGCCAAGAAAAAGACGGCCCATAGCGGTGGGACTAATGACTCGGGCCAAGATGGCCCAGCTACCTCCACCTCTGCTGCCACATCTGCTTTTAAGGGTATTCAACTTGGTCAAATTAATCAGAACCAGCAGTCTTAAAAATGTAGTGATTCATGGAGTATATGATACATTGATAGTAACTACAAAATTAGGTCAATCTTGAACCTAGTTTTGCTATGTTTGTGATTTATGGAGCGGTCCGGCTGGTTTTAATAACCGGATGATGTCATATATAATTTAAATTTAAATATTAAATATATAAGGAACTTAAAATATTTTATAACAACACTTATTATTATTATTATTATTATTATTATTATTAGAGTTAATTACATAGTTAGTCCCTGTGGTTTGCACAAAATAACATATTTAGGTACTAATAGTTTAAAATCACCTTCTAGGGTATTAACTTTTCATTTTGTAACGTTTGGAGGTATTAACTTCTAGGGTATTAACATAGTTAGTCCCTGTGGTTTGCACAAAATAACATACTTAAGTACTAATAGAATGTGATTTTAAACCTATAAATAGCGTTAATACCTCCAAACGTTACAAAATGAAAAGTTAATACCTTAGGATGTGATTTTAAACTATTAGTACCTAAATATGTTACTTTGGGCAAACCACAGGGACTAAATATGTAATTAACTCTTATTATTATTATTATTATTATTATTATTATTATTATTAAGCCATTTAATAAACAAACTATTTGAAGTTTAAATTAAGTAGGAAATAAATTATTAAATGATATTTTGGAAGGAAAATATATGAAAATGAAATTTGGCCCGACCATCCGGTAGCCGTCTGGTTAAAATGAAAGCGGCATAAATACACACAATCGAACCGGTTATTTGTTTAGCTTCCGGTCCAGTCCGATTATGAGAACACGAGAGTGTGCACGGATTATAAGTAAATACAATAGCATAATGAACTTTAATAATGATAACTAAGCTATATTGACTCAAGAAAAATAGCTAACTAACCCTTAAAGTTTCTAAAATGTTATATACTAAGAATAAAATACTAAAATCACCCATTTGAGTAACTAAAATGAACCATTAACAATATTTAAAATAACTCATGTCATCATATATTAATAAAACATGTGCAAAAATTACCTAGTCCTTGTGTAGGATAAATTCTTAAATATGTATGATAAATTTAGATATGCGTAGGGTAAATTTCGGTAAGTGTAAGTTATATGTAAGATAAATTTTAAAATGTGTAGGATAAAATGTTTTTTGCTTTATTAATGAGAGATAACATAACTAATGGGAGAAGTTATAAACTATTTAATGTTTTACCATTATGTCATTTCTTCTTTTTCTTCTCACATTAAATTTATTCTCAAATAAACCTTCCCCTAAAACTATAATAATCAAATGTGATAAAAAAAATCTACTCAAGAGTTTGTCACCATAAAGAATCCCATTAATAATTTTAGTAACTTAATTTCCATTCACATTACTTCCAAATTTCCAACAATCACAGCTAGTGCTCTTTAAAATTTGTTTTCACAGATAATGCTCCTTTCATTGCTAGTGGCGATGGAGGTGAAGTTCATAGACGTTGTACGATAGTTTTCAGGGAATGTAAGTGTTAATGATTGTTTGTCGGTACGAGGTTACATTTTACAACTTGCAATGACGAAGATTGTGACTTATTATGGTGCTAGTGGCGCTTTCCTTACAAGAAAGTAAGAACTCCAGTGCTAGTGGCAATTTCCCTGTGACGATTTGATGATGGTCGGTGCTAGTGGTGGTTTTAAACAAATGACGCGACACCCTGATGAAACCTCTAATTTTGCCAAGTGTTGCGTCATTTGTTTGAAATCGCCACTAGCACGAGAGTTCTTACTTTCTTGCAGGGAAATCGGCATTAGCTTCTGAATTGATCACCATCATAGTCATTGGACAAACAATCATTAACATTTACATTTTACAAAGCCTATAAACTTTACCTCCATTGCAACAATAAAGGGGAGCATTATTTGTGAAAACAAATTCCAAGGAGAACTAGTTGTAATCAAGTGTTCAAAATAGGGCAAAACTTCTCCATTTTTGGGCATTATATGCACGTTTGTTTGTTTGTTAATTTTGTGCGCAGAGTTGATGTCGTTTTAGGAATGGATTGGTTAATAGCCCATAAAGCCAATATTTTATGTGATCAAAAGTCAATTCAAGTAAATTCACTAAAGGGTGAAAAAATCACAATTAAAGGAGATAAACCCTCTAGGTCCACAAAATTCATCTCTGTGATGAAAACTGCAAGCTATATAAGAAAATGATCATTAGTGTATTTGATTTCCATAATCACTAACACTAAAGGAAAAGAACTAAAAGACATTCCAGTAGTGTCTCGGTTTTCAGATATATTTTCAGAAGAGTTGCCAGGACTACCACCAGACAGAGAGGTCGAATTCAGAATCCATCTGCTACCCGGAACAGCACCAATTGCCAAAGCACCTTACCGTTTGACACCCGCAGAAATGCAGGAACAGAAGAAACAATTAGATGAATTATTAGAGAAAGGATTCATACAGCCAAGCTCGTCGCCATGGGGAGCGCCGATTTTATTCGTTAAAAAGAAAGATGGATCAATGCGAATGTGCATTGATTACCGTGAATTGAACAAAGTCACGATTAAGAATCGGTATCCATTACCAAGAATCGATGATCTGTTCGATCAATTGCAAGGAGCTCGATTTTTCTCTAAAATCGATTTAAGATCAGGATATCATCAATTAAAGGTACAGGAAGAGGATATTCCTAAAACCGCGTTGTCACACCCCGATATTTCCATGTATTACCGGTGGGCCCGGTGGGGAGTATCGTGACGTAGTTGATATCATCATAGACAATTTATCACAGATTATATAGACAGCGGAAGTCGAAAGATATAAACATTACAAACCGAATGGAAGTAATATCATTTATTACAAAAACGGTTGTAAAGGATCCACAGGCGGATCAAAGTTAAAAGAAACACTGTTCAGCAGATTTATAAACATCTAAGCTTGCAAGACTCTTTATTGATGCTAGGAGTAGCCAGCCTATTCCGATTAGTACATGCACTTAATCTTTTTGGAAAATACGTCAGTTTTCACTGGTAAATACAATTAACCGACTCATTTTGAAAATGTTTAAAAAAATTGATTTGAATGCACAAGGCACAAAATATCTTTTATAACTTGGGATAATTATTTAAAAATAAACTTGTTAAAGAATTACGTGTTTATTATACGTTCAGTAGCCCGGGCTGAAAACCGGGTTAAAGATTAATTGACACACCACATAATATAATCCCGTGGCGAGTTATTCTCGAACAGGCGGTTATATCTTTTTATATACGCACCGGCAGGTGTATGCCTACACCCCGTGCTTAGGTCGTGGCCATTTCAATGAATGATGCCAAGGATATCCGGGACATGGTCATTAACCCCCCCCCCCAAAGGCTTTAAACAAACAAAACAGATTAAACGGGCCATCTCAATAAATTAACCTTCATATGATTAACAATTCAATGCCCTACCAAACGGTATTTTATATACCGTACCCCAAGCCCGTATAAGGGAAAATAAGTTAAAAGTATTTACCTGAGCAAATTATATAAATTTATCCCAGCCGTACAAATCAGCAAGTGCAAGTATCTTTTACTGGTCTCCTAAATCTGGAACGAAGGTTTAAATTAACCTATTAGATTCATAACGGGTCTTACTTAAGTTAAACTTAGACCGGTTAGTTTTAAAGAAAGGTATACGGTTCAAACGCAAGATTAAGCGAAGACCGGATTAGAGTGTGGTTTAGACCCGACAAGTTTGAAGACTTGTATAATATGGGTAAACTAAACACATTCTGGATTTTGAAGTAAAAATGATAAGGTTTGACCTGTTTCGGTTAATTTATGCAAACTAGTTACATAACCCGTACCGAATACGATAAATGCATAACGGGTAACCAAATGAGTCATGAACAGGTTTCCTAAGTTAATATGCCTTAAATATGTTGTAATATCAGCATGATACCTTCCAATATGCCCAAAACGAATTTAAACTCAAATTAAGCCCCGTAGGGGTATTTTGGTCATTTACCTAAGGCATATAAACTACCTATCATACAACTAACTAAATGAAGTGACCATAAGGTATAACCTCGGAAGGTTATTCCCTATACAACTATGGTCACCTATTGTGTTTGGTCGGATCCTAATGATCGACCAAACGGGTCTAGTTCGAAAGTCTAAGCGGTTGTTTAGACCGCTTATCTTACGACCCTAGATAAGCACTAAACCTAAAGTGACGACTTAAACATGTTAAAACATGTTTAACGAAGTTAGAAAATAAGTTTGATATCAAGACAAAGGGTCTTGATACCCAAAAATAGTTTGGTTGCAAAATACGCATAAACGCGCATTTTGACCGAAACTATGACTCGTCACTAAGCCTAAATAAGGTGGTAATCAGTAGGTATAGTCATAAGAGACTATAACCATCGTGATTACGCTCACGTTATGAAGTTCAAACAAACTTCGTGTTGACCATTGACTGGTCAAAGCAGAAAGTCAAACACTGTTTGACTTTCCCGCTTAAAAACGCATAAAAGAACGAAAGAAGCTTACAAAGGGTCCAAGCTAGGAAGATCTTGATTCAAATTGCTCAGGTATGAAGTGTTAAACCCCAACTTAGAGCTATTTAAATCAGATTGTGAGGAATGAGAATGAAGGTGTTGGGTTTATATAGATTTCGGTAAACCGTTAGGATCGTTCCTCGTAAACCGTGCTTGAATCATGACCTTACACTTGGGCCCAAGGTTTTAGAATACTATGGGAACATGTAAAACCATCAAATACCAGCCCATAGGGTGCAAAACCATGGGTTAAAACCATCAAAACCTAAAAAATGGACCAAGTTCAATGTATCTGCCAGAAATTTAAAAAATGGTCCCTGCACTTGTAAAACTTGATTTTTGGCACTTTTAAGCCCCGTTAACCCCATTTCAAGGCTCTAAAATAAATCTAAAGAATAGGGAACTTAAAATATGCTCAAAAACATCTCGGATATCGGCTCGTTTGGTCGTACGGCTGCGTTGTTCGGTTAATTACGACGGAAGTCGTAACGAACGCAAAAACGATCCAAATTAAGCGACGAATGGAATTTTATCATGCCAATCACTAAAATAAAATATTTTAATAATTATATAAATTTTTGGATGTCCGGATATATATTCAGAACGTAAGATATGCGCGAAAATGCAAACTTATGCACTTTTTGACGCTTTTAGTCCCTGTTGATCAAATAAGTTTATTTTTGCGCACCAAACACCTCTAAGCCTATTTCTAAGCTATGTAAAGGATATTTAGGGCATGTTTAACTTATGATCATATTCCGAAAGGTTCTATACCATACGAATCGGTATACTTTTGCAGTTTGACGTAAATAGTCCCTTAAATCGCACAAAGTAGCGTGAAATGTCATTTGATGATATCCAAGCCTTCCATGGCCCATAATGGGTATTCCCAAGCATGTGTTTAAATATTACTACGCTCTCATTTTCTTAAATGGTCACCAAAAGGCGTAGATTCAAAAGTTGACGCTTTTGGGTCCCTCTAATGCACAAACTTGCGTATATCATCGTTTAATAGCATCGAAGCCTTATCTAATCCATGTTAGGCACTCTTTAGAGTATTATTAAACATCAGATGCTTCGGGTTTGTAAAAAGGTCATTCAGAGGTATAATTAAACATATTGACACTTTTAGTCCCTCTAACTTGCAAAGTTGCGCGTAACTTTACTTATAGGCATAAAAGCCCTTAATGGCCAATATTAGGCATTCCCGAGAGTATAATCAATTATCATGAAGCTCTCGGTTTGTTAAAAGGTCACTCAGAGGTAAGAATTAACATGTTGACGCTTTTAACCCTTCATCGCGCAAACTTTCAATTAGTTACGCAAACGGCTACTCTTGATCAACAAGTGGCTCATTTGTGAACATGATTACCGTGTAACGTTATTCAGAGGCTTATAATAAGCATGTTAACATTTCCAGTCCTTCTATAATCAAAGTTTTTGATTTTTCGCAAAATTAGTCCCTCAAATTCAACGTTTGACTTTATTAGGGTTTATTACACGTGTCAATACATTATTAGACGTGACGCGTTCAGAACGAGGTATGGCCATTATGAATTTATTGTCATGCCATTTGGTTTAACCAATGCCCCAGCTGCATTTATGGACATGATGAACCGAATATGTAAGCCATATTTGGATAAATTCATAATTGTCTTTATAGATGATATTCTTATCTATTCTAAAAATAAAGAGGATCAT
Organism: Helianthus tuberosus; assembly: GCA_030545235.1. Lineage (NCBI taxonomy): Eukaryota > Viridiplantae > Streptophyta > Magnoliopsida > Asterales > Asteraceae > Helianthus > Helianthus tuberosus. The sequence continues at coordinate 174,583,071 of CM060351.1, forward strand.
GCAAAGCATTTGCACGCACTTTTAAGTTAACTAAGAAAGGAAAAGCTTTATACTAAGGTTTCAAAATGCGAGTTTTTGTTAGAACAAGTACAGTTTCTTGGACACTTACTTAATCATGAAGGAATTCATGTGGATCCCACAAAAATTGAGGTAATTACTAAATGGAAGACTCCTGAGTCACCAACCGAGGTTAGAAGTTTCTTAGGATTGGCCGGTTATTATAGAAGATTTATTCGAGACTTTTCTAGAATCGCCATTCCCTTAACCAAGCTAACCTGTAAATCCAGTAAGTTTGAATGGGGAGCAAAGCAAGAAGAAGCCTTTAAAATTCTTAAGCAAAGATTAACCCATGCACCCATATTAGCTTTACCAGAAGGAACTGAAAATTTTGTAATTTATTGTGACGCTTCTAAATTAGGTTATGGATGTGTGTTAATGCAACGTCAAAAGGTTATAGCTTACGCCTCTAGACAACTTAAGAATCATGAAGAGAATTATTCAACCTTTGATCTTGAATTAGGAGCAATAATTTTTGCCCTTAAAATTTGGAGACATTACCTTTATGGTAGTAAGTTAACTATTTTCACAGATCATAAGAGTTTAAGGCATGTTTTCGGGCAAAAGGAGTTAAATATGAGACAAAGACGCTGGATGGAGATGCTTAGTGATTATGATTGCGATATCCAGTATCATGCTGCACCATTCGAAGCACTTTATGGACGAAAGTGCCGAACCCCAGTCTGTTGGGCAGAAATTGGGGAAAAGCAACTATCTGGACCTGAGATAGAGCAAGAAACAACTGACAAGACCATTCAAGTCAAGGAACAACTGAAAGCAGCACGTGATCGACAGAAGAGCTATGTTGATAACCGGCGCAAACCGTTGGAATTTCAAGTAGGAGATAAAGTATTGTTAAAAGTCTCTCCTTGGAAAGGAGCGGTAAGATTCATCAAAAGGGGAAAGCTAAGTCCCAGGTATATTGGACCTTTTAAGATTATTAGAAGAATAGGACCTGTAGCCTATCAGCTACAACTGCCAGAGGAAATGGCAGGAATACATGATGTATTTCATGTATCTAATCTCAAGAAATGCTTAGCCGATAAATCACTTGTGGTACCTCTTAAGGATATAGAGTTAAATGAATAACTCAAGTTTGTAGAAAGGCCTCTACAGATTGAAGACAGGAAAGTCAAGAACCTCAAGCACAAGAGATTAGTTTTGGTCAAAGTAAAATGGGACTCCAAAAGAGGACCAGAGTACACATGGGAGCTTGAATCAGAAATGCAAAGAAAATATCCACACTTCTTCCAGTAGATCTCAAGGACGAGCTCTAAAACAAGGTGGGGAGGATATAACAACTCTAAAAGTAAACTGACACCCTCCTGAATATTTTCCGACACCCTACTATATTTTAAATTAATCCCAATGTGTCCTAAAATACCCCCATACGTGAAAACCGAGCCCAAAATACGTTATGCCATTAAAAATAAATTAAAAACATGAAAATTGGGGTTTAGGCGGGCCGCGTAAGCCACCCCTTAAGCATACGCGGGCCGTGACAAGGTGAAGGCTGGCGAAACCCTGGGATGCCACGTGGCAGCCACACGTCGAGGCTAGGGGAGCTGACCGGTCAAGGCTAAGGTCTACGCCCCTATGTCGCGGGCCGCGTAGACCGAAGCCGAAGCTTACGCGGACCGCGTAAAAGTCGATGACAGGCCCTATAAGTAGAGGGCAGTGGCCTTCAGTTAGAATTCGCTCACAAACGTTATCTTTCTCTAAATTCTAAAGAATAAGCATAATACTCGGACATAATACCCCCCTAATTAACGAAGTTCTGCTCCGTTGTAAGTATCATAACCCCTAGATACGTAATAGATACTCTGCCCGATTGATCTAGGGTTCCGTAACGGCTGTCGTGGTTCTGCCCGACGTAGTCGTTGGAATGCCGTCTCGGAGGGTATTACTAATGTTAAAATGGGCTATTATACTAACACGTGTGCATTTGTGTAAATTATAGATTGTCACCAGGAAACCCTAAAGGATAATCTAAGACAGCAATGTGAGTAATCTCCTTTTTGTTATCTGTTTTTACAAAACCTCACTTAATTAATTACATATTAAGCAGTTATTGAGTATTTGTAAGAATACAATTATCGTCGGTATGTTGGGGTTTTGTATACAAAGTTATGTTACTACCTTGCGAGGAGTAACATTTCCACAAGTCGGGTTTGACAGTACCATGGGTGTTAATTGATATAACTTGGAAACAAATGTAATTGCGAGATCGCCCTCAATACTGTACAATGGTTTTTGTTTAAACTTGATTAAACTGGGATTCACTCACCAGTATTTACCGCTGACAAAGTGTTTTTAAAACGCGTTTCAGGTAACAAAATGTGAAAGCCAACTAGAAGCCAGCTGGACAGCACTGAAGGCTTGGAAAAGTGGCAATAAAGTTACCTAAAAGTAAATAGATGTTTTATTAAATAAAATAGGGTTTATCCCTATGAAAATGTGTGTACTTGAACTTGGGATTTTTCCCGTATATTTAATATATTAAAAGCGTGGTATTTTACTCTGATAAAATATTTCCTAACTACGGTCCTGATGTAAATTCCGCTGCCAAAATTGACTAAACACGCGATACCACCAAAACTGGCTCGCGGCCGCCCGTTCCCGAGGTAATAGGGATCCGGGGTTGCGACACCGCTAGTGGCACAATGATACTCCAGTGGTCCGTCAGTGATCCAATTTTGTGCGCAGAGTTGATGCTTTTGGGGTTTATTTCCCTTTTATTAAACTGTTTTCCAATCAAGATTTGGGTAAAAGAGAGTATAATGACACTTTCTTCCATGCTCGTTGAGTGATAAAAAAAGGGCCCTAAAATTCTAAACTCCTCAAGGGTACGTCTAATATTCATCATTTACTAGTCGAAAAAGCAACAACTGGATATATTTGTGACCAGAAAAAGTCGCAAATTACTCACTGATTTGCGACGTGCGGCTGTCACAAAATAGCTCTTACCCTTATTTATGTCACAAAATGGTAGTAATATAAAATAAACTAAAAAATAAGAAATAATCATCGATCTCAAACTAACTTGTTGCTATTTAAGACTAAATAAATCAAGAAAATAAGAAATCATTATTGATCTCAAACTAAGTTGTCGCAATTTAAGACTGGAATATTGGTTGCTAAATATAGTAGCAATTGTTAACCTAGTCGCAAAAAGTCACAAATCATTGTATGTGGATGACTTCCTCTTAGTAAAATCACGGTCCATTGCTGAGGCGGGGTACATAGAGAGGCATAGTTAATGTTGTTTCTGAAGTTTGTTAGATTTGAAATTTGCTTCTTGAGTTGCACACTCCTCGTGCATATGCAACTATAGTGTATTGTGACAATGTTAGTGTAATCTACGTAGCCGGGAACCCAATCCAACATCAACGAACAAAGCACATAGAAATGGGCATTCATTTCGTTCGGAAAAAGTGGCCAAAGGAGGTTCGAGTACTTCACGTTCCATGTCGTTACCAGATTGCAGACATTTTCACTAAAGGCCTTCCACGGATCCTTTTCAACGACTTTCATACCGATCTCAACATTCCTGATTCTCCCGTTTCGACTACGGGGTGTATTAGACTACATTGATATTTCAGGATATATTCGCGCATTTATTGTAAAGTATTGTTGATATAGTTGATATATTTAGAATAGGTCAAAATGTAATATCTATGTATGGTCTTGTATTATTCAATAGCAATCAACTATTCAATTGCCAATGAGGTGGTGGTGGTGTGGTAAGGGAGAGACTTTGTGTTCTAAGGGACCCAAGTTCGAAACCTACCCTCTCCATTATTTTCTGCGTCACCTGGTGATGATGGGAGACTAGACGAATAGGTAGAGATCGTTAGTTCGATCCTTGAACTGAGCAGGTTTTACCTCACCGTATTGCCGTGCCTCCGGGCAAGTGTTCGCGGGCTTCAGCCCTAGGTGAGGCTTTCCCCTGGTTCGAAGACGAGTGTATCCCGTTTTGGTGAATTTTGCCAGTAGCCTATTTGAAGGATTCGTTGGTCGTTAAAAAAAATCAACGAATCAATTACCAATTATCAGGCCCAACCCATAATAGCCCACAATTGGACTTTGGGTCCACCTAATTTTATTTCCAAGAAATATAGATGTAGCCCTCCTGAAAAATCTGATTTTTCTACGATGTTTAATCTTCTTATGAGTTATTTTAACGGGCAATTCCTATATTTTTTTAAGTCATACTTTAAGTTTTAGTTAAATTGATGACCCAAATTGAGTGCAATGCAAACCTTATTATTTATGTCCAATAGAATTTATCATAGCCATCAAATAGTAAATTAAAGCCTGGATATTATAACCATTCTGAAATTAATTGCATTCTATGAAATCATACCCATAATGTATAGCTAAGTTGGTTTAAATGCTTATAAAAGTCCAATTAGAGCTATTACGGATACAAAATCGTGAATAGGCAAGTGTGACCTCATTAAGAGCATCAAAGGTAATGATAAGCTTTTTTTTTAACGGCAACAATGAAATTATATCAAAGAGCTAGCAGGGAACTAGCGAGAAACACCCCAATACAAGGTCAATATACCACCCAAACGACCCAAAAAGTTACACCTGACAAAGAAATATATACTACCCCACCCCCTTACATTTTTTGATGCCCATGAAAGGGTTGTTGCACCATTTATCCCAATTCACCTTTATTGATTTCGCCCTATTTTCCAGCCATGATCTGAATATCTTCGAACAATCTTTCGACCCTGCCAGTGGCGGACTTAGTGTGTAAATAGGGGTAGCACGGGCTACCCCTCAACCCCGTCTCCGTAGTCTAAAAATACCCCTTAACTCCATTTCCGTAGTGTAAAAATACCTCTCAACTCCGTTTTGTGTTATATAAAGGATACCCCTGATCCTAAAAAAAATTACGATATCCCTAACTTTTTGGGCTAGTTCCGCCACTGGACCCTGCCTTTTTTGGATTTGAAAACTTGGTCATTCTTGTTTTTCCATAAACTCCATAAGGCTGCACATATAATGGCATAAATAATCTTTTTTTTTTTCCAACTTAGGGATAATATTTAAGTCTTCTTGTTTCAACGGAGCATATATCAAAGCCATCGAAACCAAGTTAATACCAGTCCAATTACTTGTCAACTACATAATCTAGAAGAACTTCGGGTTAATCTGTTGAGGTCCTGGGTTCGCTTCCCAAAAGGGGAGGGGGTTCCCAGAGTAACTGGGTTCCTCCTTAATTGGTGTAAAGACATTATGCCTAGTGGAGATGGATGTGATCGGGTAGTTCCGATTATAACAACTCTAAAAATAAACTGACACCCTCCTGAATATTTTCCAACACCCTACTATATTTTAAATTAATCCCAATGTGTCCTAAAATACCCCCATACGTGAAAACCGAGCCCAAAATACGTTATGCCATTAAAAATAAATTAAAAACATGAAAATTGGGGTATAGGCAGGCCGCGTAACCCACCCCTTAAGCTTACGCGGGCCGCGACAAGGTGAAGGCTGGCGAAACCCTGGGCTGCCACGTGGCAGCCACACGTCGAGGCTAGGGGAGCTGACCGGTCAAGGCTAAGGTCTACGCCCCTATGTCGCGGGCCGCGTAGACCGAAGCCGAAGCTTACGCGGGCCGCGTAAAAGTCGATAACAGGCCCTATAAGTAGAGGGCAGTGGCCTTCAGTCAGAATTCGCTCACAAACGTTATCTTTCTCTAAATTCTAAAGAATAGGCATAATACTCGGACATAATACCCCCTAATTAACGAAGTTCTGCTCCGTTGTAAGTATCATAACCCCTGGATACGTATTAGATACTCTGCCCGATTGATCTAGGGTTCCGTAATGGCTGTCGTGGTTCTGCCCGACGTAATTGTTGGAATGCCGTCTCGGGGAGGGTATTACTAATGTTAAAATGGGTTATTATACTAACACATGTGCATTTGTGTAAATTATAGATTGTCACCAGGAAACCCTAAAGGATAATCTAAGACAGCAATGTGAGTAATCTCCTTTTTGTTAACTGTTTTTACAAAACCCCACTTAATTAATTATATATTAAGCAATTATTGAGTATTTGTAAGAATACAATTATCGTCGGTATGTTGGGGTTTTGTATACAAAGTTATGTTACTACCTTGCGAGGAGTAACATTTCCACAAGTCGGGTCTGACAGTTCCGTGGGTGTTAATTGATATAACTTGGAAACAAATGTAATTGCGAGATCACCCTCAATACTGTACAATGGTTTTTATTTAAACTTGATTAAACTGGGATTCACTCACCAGTATTTACCACTAACAAAATGTTTTTAAAACGTGTTTCAGGTAACAAAATGTGAAAGCCAACTAGAAGCCAGCTGGACAGCACTGAAGGCTTGTAAAAGTGACAATAAAGTTACCTAAAAATAAATAGATGTTTTATTAAATAAAATAGGGTTTATCCCTATGAAAATGTGTGTACTTGAACTTGGGATTTTTCCCATATATTTAATATATTAAAAGCGTGGTATTTTACTCTGATAAAATATTTCCTAACTACGGTCCTGATGTAAATTCCGCTGCCAAAATTGACTAAACACGCGATACCACCAAAACTAGCTCGCGACCGCCCGTTCCCGAGGTAATAGGGATCGGGGGTTGCGACAGAAGGTGGTATCAGAGCTATGCCACTGATTCCGCCACAGAAGCATTCTGCTGACATCAAAAAGTTCAATCTGTTAGGAAATAAATCACGGAAATACGTGCATAATTGTATTTTATTATTATATGTTATTTGACTATTTGTAAGTTTACAGTATGAGCGACCAAGGACCATCTGACGTGTACCTTCAATTGTCTGGTTCGCCTAGAAGTGAAGGTGCCTCTTCTCATCCTGCCCTCTCGGGGTACTCTGCTGATACTGAAGAAGGAATATTCGTGTTTAAGGCTCAGTCTGAAGAGCCATTTCCTCAGAAAAAGAGGGGATGGTTCAGTAGGGGAGCACATGAGCGTAGAAAGCGTATGAAAAAGTTACAAGACCAGAGAGCACTAGCAGCAGCCAAAAGAGAAACTGATGCCTATGCCCAGGAAATGATTAATAGGGGTATAGCCAACATCCACATCCTAGCAACCACTGCAGCTGACCCTAACCTGGAACAAATGATAGCACCCCAACCACAACCATCAATTCCTGACCAACCAATGGAAATAGAAAACCCTGAAAATCAAGTAGAAATGCATGATTTCAACCCGGAGGAAAGACCTAGGGTACCAGCACCAAATCCCTTAGACCTAAATTATGACCCCTGGTGGGACGACAATAGGGACTATGTGCAACGTTACCCGATACATGAAGACATGCCTATGCCGAACGTAGGAGCCTACCCAGGTTTGGACCCTCTAGATCCCTATTATTATAACGATGTATACATTAGGGAGATTTTAGAAAATCCTTACCAATTTCAGGCACCTACACCTCCATACCAGGAACCCGCACCCCAGATTCCGAACCCAGTCCTAGAACCTGCACCCCCAATGAGTGCAGAAAATGTACAAGAACTTAGGACATTTGGTGAGGAAATTTTAGAGAATAGTGAAAGAATGAGACTGGTGGGAGAGCGACTCGTCTGGAAATACGACGAGCGCAATATGGATTTCTGGATGAATCCCTATCCTTGAATGTGATGGTGGAAATGGTAGTAATAATAATATAATAATAATAATATATGTGTGTATGAAAAAAAAACTACGGATGCCTACTACTAATAGTGTAGTTTTACATTTCAGTTGGTATTGTAATTTTTAATTTCTAGTATTGGTTTGTAGTAGATGCATATTATATAAAAATAGAGTAAGTCGCAATGATCGACGGTTTTGACCAAAATAAGTGTCATGTGATTGGCTATATTAAATATTATTTTGTGATATTAATACGTGGTAACTGTTAAAATTCAGATGGCCGACGAAGGGAATCAGGAAAATCTGAATAACGATAACCAGAGTGACATTAACTTGGTTAATGAGAATCCAAACAACAACAATAATAATGGAAACCAAGTGGATAATTGTGCCATCCAACACATAGTGGCACAAGGAATTATAGATGCAATGTCATATATTCTTCAAACTGTTAAGGATGCTAATAATGAAAGTAGACATGATAGCAAGCGACCTTCTGAACCTGCAAACAGCGTGAACAATGGACCCGTACTTCAAGTGCCCATTCCCAAAAGAAGAAGAACCGTGTCATACGGTTGTTCTTACAAAGAATTCTGGTCCTGTAAACCAATAGAATTCTCGGGCAATGAAGAACCCATTGCAGCTCTACGCTGGATAGAAAAGACTGAGGCTGTTTTAAAAATAAGCAAATGTGCGGAAGAAGAAAAGATTATGTTTGCTTCCAATCTATTTAAGAATTCAGCCTTAGAATGGTGGAACACTATCCTCCAGTCTAGAGGAAGTGATAGGGTTTATAATATGGAATGGGGGGAATTTAAGAATATGGTAGAAAGGAAATTCTGCCCTCCTAATGAAAAAGAACAAATAGCAAACAAATTCCTAAACCTTAGGATGAATGGAGTGGATAGTAAGGGGTATACAAAATTATTCTTTTAATATGCTAGAATAGTACCTACCCTTGCATCACCAGAGCCGGTATTAATCTCCCGTTACATCTGGGGATTGATTGGAGAAATTAGACATGTAGTCAAGGCAGCTAGACCTCAAACTATAGAAGAAGCTGTAGAATTAACAAACACATTGACAGATGAATTAATCCGTACTCGAGAAGAAGACCAGAGGAAAAACCTAGCACAGAGGCTTACTCAGGAATACCGCTATGGTAATTCCAACCGTAGGAATGTAGGTTCTACCTCTGCACCTTACGGTAAGACTTGCAAAAAGAAGCATTCAGGAAAATGCTCCACTCACTGCAATTTCTGTAAGTTACCAGGACACAATGAAGAAGATTGCAGGAGGAAATCTAGTAATGGATTGTGCTTCAACTGTGGAGAAAAAGGTCATATCATGCCAAATTGTCCAAAATTGGCTCCAGCTCCGAACAACAAGAACACTAAAAATGCTAGAGCATTTGTTCTGACAGCAGATGAAGCCAAAATGATTCCGGACGTGATAGCCGGTACGTTTTTAGTTAATGATATTTTTGCTAAAGTATTATTTGACTCTGGTGCAAACCAAAGTTTTATTAATACTTCGTTTTGCAAACTTCTTAATCAATCATTAACTAAACTTCCACAAGAATGTCTAGTAGAAACAACTAATGTAGAAACTGTTAGGATTTCTGAATTCTTGCAGGGAGCAAGAGTAGAAATTTTAAATCAAAATTTTATTGCAAATCTTTACCCAATGAATCTGGCAGGATTCGATGTCGTTTTAGGAATGGATTGGTTAATAGCCCATAAAGCCAATATTTTATGTGATCAAAAGTTAATTCAAGTAAATTCACCAAAGGGTGAAAAAATCACAATTAAAGGAGATAAACCCTCTAGGTCCACAAAATTCATCTCTGTGATGAAAACTGCAAGCTATATAAGAAAAAGGATCATTAGTGTATTTGATTTCCATAATCACTAACACTAAAGGAAAAGAACTAAAAGACATTCTAGTAGTGTCTCAGTTTTCAGATATACTTCCAAAAGAGTTGCCAGGACTACCACCAGACAGAGAGGTCGAATTCAGAATCCATCTGCTACCCGGAACAGCACCAATTGCCAAAGCACCTTACCGTTTGGCACCCGCAGATATGCAGGAACTGAAGAAACAATTAGATGAATTATTAGAGAAAGGATTCATACAGCCAAGCTCGTCGCCATGGGGAGCGCCGGTTTTATTCGTTAAAAAGAAAGATGGATCAATGCGGATGTGCATTGATTACCGTGAATTGAACAAAGTCACGATTAAGTATCGTTATCAATTACCAAGAATCGATGATCTGTTCGATCAACTGCAAGGAGCTCGCTTTTTCTCTAAAATCGATTTAAGATCAGGATATCATCAATTAAAGGTACAGGAAGAGGATATTCCTAAAACCGCGTTCAGAACGAGATATGGCCATTATGAATTTACTGTCATGCCATTTGGTTTAACCAATGCCCCAGCTGCATTTATGGACATGATGAACCGAATATGTAAGCCATATTTGGATAAATTCATAATTGTCTTTATAGATGATATTCTTATCTATTCTAAAAATAAAGAGGATCATGCAAAGCATTTGCACGCACTTTTAAGTTTACTAAGAAAGGAAAAACTTTATGCTAAGTTTTCAAAATGCGAGTTTTTGTTAGAACAAGTACAGTTTCTTGGACACTTAGTTAATCATGAAGGAATTCATGTGGATCCCACAAAAATTGAGGCAATTACTAAATGGAAGACTCCTGAGTCACCAACCGAGGTTAGAAGTTTCTTAGGATTGGCCGGTTATTATAGAAGATTTATTCGAGACTTTTCTAGAATAGCCATTCCCTTAACCAAGCTAACCTGTAAATCCAGTAAGTTTGAATGGGGACCAAAGCAAGAAGAAGCCTTTAAAATTCTTAAGCAAAGATTAACCCATGCACCCATATTAGCTTTACCAGAAGGAACTGAAAATTTTTTAATTTATTGTGACGCTTCTAAATTAGGTTATGGATGTGTGTTAATGCAACGTCAAAAGGTTATAGCTTACACCTCTAGACAACTTAAGAATCATGAAGAGAATTATTCAACCCATGATCTTGAATTAGGAGCAATAATTTTTGCCCTTAAAATTTGGAGACATTACCTTTATGGTAGTAAGTTTACTATTTTCACAGATCATAAGAGTTTAAGGTATGTTTTCAGGCAAAAGGAGTTAAATATGAGACAAAGACGCTGGATGGAGATGCTTAGTGATTATGATTGCGATATCCAGTATCATGCAGGAAAAGCAAATGCAGTGGCAGATTCTTTAAGCCGAAAATATCACGAAAAGCCAAAAAGGGTACATTCTCTTTCTTTAAATCTAAAAGTAGATTTAAATGAACAAATTAAAAAGGCACAAGAATCGGTAATCAAGAATGATGCTGAAAAGCTAAAAGGTATGATTAAAGAATTAGAACAAGGAACAGATGGAATTTGGAGATTCCATGAAAAGAGAATGTGGATACCAAAATTAGGAAACCTACGTCATCGTATATTAGAAAAAGCCCATAAGTTTAAATATACGATGCATCCAGGAAATGATAAGATGTATCAGGATTTAAGAAATAATTTTTGGTGGATAGGAATGAAAAAGGACATAGGAACCTATGTTTCTAAATCTTTAACTTGCTCACAAGTTAAAGCTGAACATCAGAAACCCTCAGGTTTGTTACAACAATTAGAAATGCCAGTATGGAAATGGGAATTGATAACAATGGATTTTGTTACTAAATTACCAAAAAAAAAAGAAAGGTAATGATACAATCTGGGTGATTGTAGATAGGCTAACTAAGTCAGCTCACTTCCTACCAATGAAGGAAACTTTCAGTATGGAACAGTTAGCCAAATTGTATGTAAATGAAATTGTTTCTTTACATGGAATTCCTTTATCAATTGTTTCTGACAGGGATAGTCGTTTTACCTCTCATTTTTGGGCAAGTTTCCAAAAAGCCATGGGAACTAAGTTAAATCTAAGCACAGCTTATCATCCTCAAATGGACGGACAAAGCGAAAGGACAATTCAGACAATGGAAGACATGCTTAGAGCTTGTGTAATTGATTTCGGAGGTAATTGGGAAGATCACTTACCATTGATAGAATTTTCTTATAATAATAGTTATCACACAAGTATTAATGCTGCACCATTCGAAGCACTTTATGGACTAAAGTGCCGAACCCCAGTCTGTTGGGCAGAAATTAGGGAAAAGCAACTATCTGGACATGAGATAGTGCAAGAAACAACTGACAAGATCATTCAAGTCAAGGAATGACTGAAAGCAACACGTGATCGACAGAAGAGCTATGCTGATAACCGACGCAAACCATTGGAATTTCAAGTAGGAGATAAAGTATTGTAAAAAGTCTCTCCTTGGAAAGGAGCGGTAAGATTCATCAAATGGGGAAAGCTAAGTCCCAGGTATGTTGGACCTTTTAAGATTATTAGAAGAATAGGACCTGTAGCCTATCAGCTCAAACTGCCAAAGGAAATGGCAGGAATACATGATGTATTTCATGTATCTAATCTCAAGAAATGCTTAGCCGATAAATCACTTGTGGTACCTCTTAAGGATATAGAGGTAAATGAACAATTCAAGTTTGTAGAAAGGCCTCTACAGATTGAAGACAGGAAAGTCAAGAACCTCAAGCACAAGAGTTTAGTTTTGGTCAAAGTAAAATGGGACTCTAAAAGAGGACCAGAGTACACATGGGAGCTTGAATCAGAAATGCAAAGAAAATATCCACACTTGTTCCAGTAAATCTCGAGGACGAGCTCTAAAACAAGGTGGGGAGGATATAACAACTCTAAAAATAAACTGACACCCTCCTGAATATTTTCCGACACCCTACTATATTTTAAATTAATCCCAATGTGTCCTAAAATACCCCCATACGTGAAAACCGAGCCCAAAATACGTTATGCCATTAAAAATAAATTAAAAACATGAAAATTGGGGTTTAGGCGGGCCGCGTAAGCCACCCCTTAGGCTTACGCGGGCCGCGACAAGGTGAAGGCTGGCGAAACCCTGGGCTGCCACGTGGCAGCCACACGTCGAGGCTAGGGGAGCTGACCGGTCAAGGCTAAGGTCTACGCCCCTATGTCGCGGGCCTCGTAGACCGAAGCCGAAGCTTACGCGGGCCGCGTAAAAGTCGATAACAGGCCCTATAAGTAGAGGGCAGTGGCCTTCAGTCAGAAGTCGCTCACAAACGTTATCTTTCTCTAAATTCTAAAGAATAGGCATAATACTCGGACATAATACCCCCCTAATTAATGAAGTTCTGCTCCGTTGTAAGTATCATAACTCCTGGATACGTATTAGATACTCTGCCCGATTGATCTAGGGTTCTGTAACGGCTGTCGTGGTTCTTCCCGACGTAGTCGTTGGAATGCCGTCTCGGGGAGGGTATTACTAATGTTAAAATGGGTTATTATACTAACACGTGTGCATTTGTGTAAATTATAGATTGTCACCAGGAAACCCTAAAGGATAATCTAAGACAGCAATGTGAGTAATCTCCTTTTTGTTAACTGTTTTTACAAAACCTCACTTAATTAATTATGTATTAAGTAGTTATTGAGTATTTGTAAGAATACAATTATCGTCGGTATGTTGGGGTTTTGTATACAAAGTTATGTTACTACCTTGCGAGGAGTAACATTTCCACAAGTCGGGTCTGACAGTACCGTGGGTGTTAATTGATATAACTTGGAAACAAATGTAATTGCGAGATCGCCCTCAATACTGTACAATGGTTTTTATTTAAACTTGATTAAACTGGGATTCACTCACCAGTATTTACCACTGACAAAATGTTTTTAAAACGCGTTTCAGGTAACAAAATGTGAAAGCCAACTAGAAGACAGCTGGACAGCACTGAAGGCTTGGAAAAGTGGCAATAAAGTTACCTAAAAATAAATAGATGTTTTATTAAATAAAATAGGGTTTATCCCTATGAAAATGTGTGTACTTGAACTTGGGATTTTTCCCATATATTTAATATATTAAAAGCGTGGTATTTTACTCTGATAAAATATTTTCTAACTAAGGTCCTGATGTAAATTCCGCTGCCAAAATTGACTAAACACGCGATACCACTAAAACTGGCTCGCGGCCGCCCGTTCCCGAGGTAATAGGGATCGGGGGTTGCGACACCGCTAGTGGCACAATAATACTCCAGTGGTCCGTCAGTGATCCAATTTTGTGCGTAGAGTTGATGCTTTTGGGGTTTATTTCCCTTTTGTTAAACTGTTTTCCAATCAAGATTTGGGTAAAAGAGAGTATAATGACACACTTTCTTCCATGCTCGTTGAGTGATAAAAAAAAAGGGCCCTCAAATTCTAAACTCCTCAAGGGTACGTCTAATATTCATCATTTACTAGTCGAAAAAGCAACAACTGGATATATTTGTGACCAGAAAAAGTCGCAAATTACTCACTGATTTGCGACGTGCGACTGTCACAAAATAGCTCTTACCCTCATTTATGTCACAAAACGGCAGTAATATAAAATAAACTAAATAATAAGAAATAATCATCCATCTCAAACTAACTTGTTGCTATAAGACTAAATAAATCAAGAAAATAAGAAATCATTATTGATCTCAAACTAACTTGTCGCAATTTAAGATTGGAATATTGGTTGCTAAATATAGTAGCAATTGTTAACCTAGTCGCAAAAAGTCACAAATCATTGTATGTGGATGACATCCTCTTAGTAAAATCACGGTCCATTGCTGATGCGGGGTATAGAGAGAGGCATAGTTAATGTTGTTTCTGAAGTTTGTTAGATTTGAAATTTGCTTCTTGAGTTGCACACTCCTCGTGCATATGCAACTATAGTGTATTGTGACAATGTTAGTGTAATCTACGTAGCCGGGAACCCAATCCAACATCAACGAACAAAGCACATCGAAATGGGCATTCATTTCGTTTGGAAAAAAGTGGCCAAAGGAGGTTCGAGTACTTCACGTTCCATCTCGTTACCAGATTGCAGACATTTTCACTAAAGGCCTTCCACGGATCCTTTTCAACGACTTTCATACAGATCTCAACATTCCTGATTCTCCCGTTTCGACTACGGGGTGTATTAGACTACATTGATATTTCAGGATATATTCACACATTTATTGTAAAGTATTGTTGATATAGTTGATATATTTAGAATAGGTCAAAATGTAATATCTATGTATGGTCTTGTATTATTCAATAGCAATCAACTATTCAATTGCCAATGAGATGGTAGTGGAGTGGTAAGAGAGAGACTTTGTGTTCTAAGGGACCCAAGTTCGAAACCTACCCTCTCCATTATTTTCTGCGTCACCTGGTGACGATGGGAGACTAGGCGAATAGGTAGAGATTGTTAGTTCGATCCTTGAACCGAGCAGGTTTTACCTCACCGTATTGCCATGCCTCCGGGCAAGTGTTCGCGGGCTTCAGCCCTAGGTGAGGCTTTCCCCCGGTTTGAAAACGAGTGTATCCCGATGTGGTGAATTTTGCCAGTAGCCCATTTAAAGGATTCGTTGGTCGTTAAAAAAAATCAACGACTCAATTACCAATTATCAGGCCCAACCCATAATAGCCCAAAATTGGACTTTGGGTCCAACTAATTTTATTTCCAAGAAATATAGATGTAGCCCTCCTGAAAAATCTGATTTTTCTACTATGTTTAATCTTCTTATGAGTTATTTTAACGGGCAATTCCTATATTTTTTTAAGTCATACTTTAATTTTTAGTTAAATTGATGACCCAAATTGAGTGCAATGCAAACCTTATTATTTCTGTCCAATAGAATTTATCATAGCCATCAAATAATAAATTAAAGCCTGGATATTATAACCATTCTGAAATTAATTGCATTATATGAAATCATACCCATAATGTAGAGCTAAGTTGGTTTTTTTTTTTGAAAAGTATACTTCATTAACAACCGCCGGCCCAAATCGAGCCGACAAAACAACACAAAACAGGAAAAACTACATATTTACGAAAGAGGCCCAATCCTTCCAATCTACGTCTTTAAATCTAGATCTATTTGAGAACCAAAAATGACCCAAAGCCTTAACCTCACTCAGAATCCTATCAATTTTTACCGGGCAATTGGAAAATTTGAACTTGTTCCTCGCACGCCACAAACTCCAACAGGCTATCAAAATAATACCTTGCACCGCAGCCTTCTTTCTTTCTGAAACATTGAGATAATCATGGAAACAAAGCAGGTCCTTGATCGAGAACGCATAGATTTGCGGGATCTTGCACCAAGAACTAACCCCATTCCAGATAATAGCCGCCACTCTGCAAGAGATGAAAACATGATCCACCGATTCTTCTACCGAGAAGCATAGTGGGCACATAACGTCATCGATAGCAATGTTCCTTTTTCTCAACGCCTCGCCCGTCGGAAGCTTGTTCATATCCATCATCCAAGCGTGGATGTTGCACTTGGACGGAACCCACCGACACCAATCCATGACGAACCAAGAAACCGCAGAATTTTCACTGAACAAAATCCTTTTTGCCGATTTAACAGAGAAGACACCACTCGAATCCGCCTGCCATGACCACTGATCCCTATCGTCCGACAGCCGCACCTCGGCAAGCAAAGAGCTGAGCTGCTGAATAACGTCAGCCAGATTATCCGCAGCCGACGAAGTTCTCCAAGCCCAGCTCAAAGTCTGCCCCTCTCCATTATTAGCGATCCTTTCTGAAACTTTACACTTCTTGAAGACCTCCAAGGAAAATAACTCCGGAAAACTGACTTTAAGCGGTTCGTTGTTGATCCACGGGTCCAACCAGAATGAGATGTCGTCACCGTTCCTAACCATTCCTTTAAAGAAATTGCGCAGCGGCTGGCCTCCTACTTTGGAATTAATGAAAACTTTTGCAATGTTGCTCCAAACGCCACTAAGCGATTTTTTGAAATTGATAGATTCCCACCCCACTCGGCTCGAATGGAGGGAATCAATCACCTTCTTCCAAAGGTTGTTATGCTCCGTCTTGAAACGCCAACCCCATTTCATTAAAAGAGATGTATTAACCTCTCTAAGCTTACTAATCCCCAACCCTCCTTCTTTTTTATGACGAGCCACTCGATCCCATTTGACCCAATGCAATTTTCTTTCTTCGGCCGATCCACCCCAAAGAAAACTTTTTATCAAAGATTCCAAAACCATTATGATCTTTTTCGGAGCTTTATATAACGAAAAATAGTAGGTCGGTAAGCTTTCCAAAACCGACTTAATCAACACCACTCTACCTCCAATAGATAAAATATGCGACTTCCATTTAGCTAGTCGGTTCCTAAACGTTTCGATCACCGGATTCCAGTTGTTCACCCGATTCATATTAGCTCCGACCATTAAACCAAGGTATTTAAACGGAAGCACCCCCGGGTTACACCCAAAATCGTTGGCCATGGCTCCTATATCCTCCGCACACACACTAACACCGAAGAGATTAGACTTGTAAAAGTCCAATGCTTATATTAGCTCCGACCATTAAACCAAGGTATTTAAACGGAAGCACCCCCGGGTTACACCCAAAATCGTTGGCCATGGTTCCTATATCCTCCGCACACACACCAACACCGAAGAGATTAGACTTGTAAAACCCCCGGGTTAAACGGAGCTAAGTTGGTTTAAATGCTTATAAAAGTCCAATTAGAGCTATTACGGATACAAAATCGTGAATAGGCAAGTGTGACCTCATTAAGAGCATCAAAGGTAATGATAAGTTTTTTTTTGAACGGCAACAAAGATATTATATCAAAGAGCTAGCGGGGAACTAGCGAGAAACACCCCAATACAAGGTCAATATACCACCCAAACGACCCAAAAAGTTACATCTGACAAAGAAATATATACTACCCCACCCCCTTACATTTTCGATGCCCATGAAAGGGTTGTTGCACCATTTATCCCAATTCTCCTTTATTGATTTCGCCCTATTTTCCAGCCATGATCTGAATATCTTCGAACAAACTTTCGACCCTGCCAGTGGCGGACTTAGTGTGTAAATAGGGGTAGCACGGGCTACCCCTCAACCCCGTCTCCGTAGTCTAAAAATACCCCTTAACTCCATTTCCGTAGTGTAAGAATACCTCTCAACTCCGTTTCTGTTATATAAAGGATACCCTTGATCCAAAAAAAAAAATACGATACCCCTAACTTTTTGGGCTAGTTTCGCCACTGGACCCTGCCTTTTTTGGATTTGAAAACTTGGTCATTCTTGTTTTTCCATAAACTCCATAAGGCTACACATATAATGGTATAAATAATCTTTTTTTTCCAACTTAGGGATAATATTTTAGTCTTCTTGTTTCAACGGAGCATATATCAAAGCCACCGAAACCAAGTTAATACCAGTCCAATTACTTGTCAACTACATAATCTATAAGAACTTCGGGTTAATCTGTTGAGGTCCTGGGTTCGCTTCCCAAAAGGGGAGGGGGTTCCCAGATTAACTGGGTTCCTCCTGAATTGGTGTAAAGGCATTATGCCTAGTGGAGATGGATGTGATCGGGTAGTTCCGCTTATAACAACTCTAAAAATAAACTGACACCCTCCTGAATATTTTCCGACACCCTACTATATTTTAAATTAATCCCAATGTGTCCTAAAATACCCCCATACGTGAAAACCGAGCCCAAAATACGTTATATCATTAAACATAAATTAAAAACATGAAAATTGTGGTTTAGGCGGGCCGCGTAACCCACCCCTTAAGCTTACGCGGGCCGCGACAAGGTGAAGGCTGGCGAAACCCTGGGCTGCCACGTGGCAGCCACACGTCGAGGCTAGGGGAGCTGACCGGTCAAGGCTAAGGTCTACGCCCCTATGTCGCGGGCCGCGTAGACCGAAGCCGAAGCTTACGCGGGCCGCGTAAAAGTCGATAACAGGCCCTATAAGTAGAGGGCAGTGGCCTTCAGTCAGAATTCGCTCACAAACGTTATCTTTCTCTAAATTCTAAAGAATAGGCATAATACCCCCTAATTAACGAAGTTCTGCTCCGTTGTAAGTATTACGTATTAGATACTCTGCCCGATTGATCTAGGGTTCCGTAACGGCTGTCGTGGTTCTGCCCGACGTAGTCGTTGGAATGCCGTCTCGGGGAGGGTATTACTAATGTTAAAATGGGTTATTATACTAACACCTATGCATTTGTGTAAATTATAGATTGTCACCAGGAAACCCTAAAGGATAATCTAAGACAGCAATGTGAGTAATCTCCTTTTTGTTAACTGTTTTTACAAAACCTCACTTAATTAATTATATATTAAGCAGTTATTGAGTATTTGTAAGAATACAATTATCGTCGGTATGTTGGGGTTTTGTATACAAAGTTATGTTACTACCTTGCGAGGAGTAACATTTCCACAAGTCGGGTCTGACAGTACCGTCGGTGTTAATTGATATAACTTGGAAACAAATGTAATTGCGAGATCGCCCTCAATACTGTACAATGGTTTTTATTTAAACTTGATTAAACTGGGATTCACTCACCAGTATTTACCACTGACAAAATGTTTTTAAAACGCGTTTCAGGTAACAAAATGTGAAAGCCAACTAGAAGCCAGCTGGACAGCACTGAAGTCTTGGAAAAGTGGCAATAAAGTTACCTAAAAATAAATAGATGTTTTATTAAATAAAATAGGGTTTATCCCTATGAAAATGTGTGTACTTGAACTTGGGATTTTCCCATATATTTAATATATTAAAAGCGTGGTATTTTACTCTGATAAAATATTTCCTAACTACGGTTCTGATGTAAATTCCGCTGCCAAAATTGACTAAACACGCGATACCACCAAAACTGGCTCGCGGCTGCCCGTTCCTGAGGTAATAGGGATCGGGGGTTGCGACACCGCTAGTGGCACAATAATACTCCAGTGGTCCGTCAGTGATGCAAATATCTCGTTAAAAAAAAAGGTAAGGTGATTCTATCAGTATAACCGTGTAATAGAGAAACTAATAAATGAGAGTTCTCTTGTTGCCAATTAAATCAGTTATGAATATGAAATAAGTCTTGTTATACGAATTCTAACCTAACCATTTAATTAGTGGAAACAAACTTAGAGTTTTCGTGTTGCTAACCCCAAAAGTAAAATCAACTAGACCATCTATATCAAATAACTAACACCAAGCATTATCTTGAGTGCAATTACTCATGTGTATTGCGTTGATTATCTATCTAATAACATACTCATGTAAAGGGTTTTTATTTTATTTTATTATACTTTCCTTTTATCTAGTTAGTCCAAATATGAGTTCCCCAACTCTTGGGTGAGCTCCGTACCATTTCCACTCGCTTGAGAATAACTCGACCTTGAGTTATTTATTCGGGTAGCTAGTGGTACTATTGTACTATTGTTTGTACGTACACGTATACCATGTTGAACATCTGGGAGATGTAACATAGTGTTAGGGAGATAACGACATATGCATTATCATTCATCTTTCTAAAGATCTTGGAACTTGGAAGTAGTGTACTTCTTTTGGCCATCTTCATGAAGTTTGTTGTAGACAGTGACCGATAACTGATCTTTGCAAAGGTACACGATGTTGGAAATTTGTGAAAATAGCATTTTTTACAAATATAGGAAAATGATTTTTTCCTATTTTGGACTAGAAATAAATATAATAAAATGAGCGGGTTTTATATATTTATTTGTGGGATTGTGTTCTATGTTGGAAGAGCTTCGCAACGAACTAAACCACGTCCAAAACGGAGCTAAGATTAATGAGATATCGATGCTCAAAGTTTGATGTTTGAAGCTTGAATGCTGAAGAAAGTGGGAAAGTGTCACCTTGTCCCACATATGAGGAGAGATGAAACTTAAAGGGGTATTTAAGTGGGAACTCTCCATCCTTATTGTTTCATGGAAGCACTCACTAAGTGTACTCGCGAACCCTACCTGGCACACGCGCGCCCGCGCGGCGTGGGCGATGAGGCGCAATGTGGTGCTTTGATGGCGCACGCTCGCATCGCCACGAGCCGCTTGAGAGCCGCCTTTTTATTTTTGACCGCGTGCGCATGGTGGTGCAAGGGCTGCAAGGACCAGGTGGTTGGTGACGTGGCATTCAGGCGCATAACCATGGTGGGTCCGCGCGCAATGGCGCATGACGTGGCAGTCATGCGCGTACGCGCGTTAGTACACATGGCATGGTGGCGCGCACTCGCGCATGGAACATGGGCACTGAAGTGATGTGCGCGGTGCACCAAAGTGAGCCAAAACGGCGTGCTCGTAGAGGCTCACAGGTGACGTGGCACACGCGCGCAGGTGTGCATGGGATTGAGCCAAGGTGGTGCACACGCAGGTGCGCATGGGATTGAGCCAAGGTGGCGCACACGCGCATGGAAATGAGCCAAAATGGCGCACGCGCGCATGAGCGTGTAGATTTACGCACGCGCGCGCGCAGTAGCTTCCAGCATTTATGACAGTGCAGTTACATTTCAGCATTGAAACTGAAGAGTCAAACGGTTTTGACTGAGAATTAAATGAGGAATTAAAATGCATTGAAGACGTTTAATGCAATTTAATTCTCCCATTTAATTCTTTTTCGGTTTCGAGTTCAGACATGTAGTATAAATAGGGTGGTACCCTTGTTGAAGAACTACACCGAATTACACAACAATACAATCCTTCTCTCTGAATTTTCTTCAGTTTCTTCAAGCATTCAAGGTACACCTTCGGGTTGGAGTCAAGACCGGTAGTGCAACTGCTTTAGCTATTGTATCCTGGAAACAAACGTGTTCTCCTAGGAGACACGAAATTTGTTTTAAGGGACCCGTGTTCAACACGACCCTCAGCTGTGAACAGTGTTTCTGTTCGATTTTTTGTTCTTGTTTTTCATTTATTTCAGTTGTAATAGTAAAGTACTTTCAGTTTCTTTTTGTTTAGTTCTTGTAATCAAGTTAATAAAAGAATTTAGTTATTTTGCACGAACGGATTCCTACAATCTTAAAACAAATTTTTAAAACACCGTTCGTGTAAGACACTAACAATTCTGCTGTCATTCTAATTTTTTTTCTCTCACAGCAGGTTGTGTTTTAAAAAGGTTTTTTCCTGATTTGGTTCAAAGTAACGACTTTGTCAAAACAGATTCTGCTTCTACTCCTTTCTGTTTTTGAGTTCTAAAAATCTGCTGTTGTAGTCTTCAAAGTTGGACTTAGAAGCTACATGGCTGGTTTTGCGCACTCATAAAAAAAATAATAAATTAGCACATTTATTATTTTGAAAACAATTTTATTAACTTGTTTTCTTGTAACTTTTCAGAATGTTATCTTTTGAACAAGATACCTTTGAAAAATAGGGACGAAACTCCATATGAGTTATGGAGAAAGAAGAAGCCTTCATACAAATACTTAAAAGTGTGGGGGTGCCTAGCAAAGGTGATTGTACCACCTCCTAAGGCTCTTAGGATAGGACCCAAAACTGTTGATTGCATTTTCATAGGATATGCGCATCAAGTAGTGCACTTCGTTTTCTTGTACATGAGTCCAAGAATCCCGATGTACACAAACACACTATCATAGAGGCAAATTCTAACATCGTCTCATATTTTTAGAATGTGTTTCCTATGTTAGGACACACACATGCAACTTCATCAACAGCGGCTGATGAAGCAGGTCCAAGTTCGTCTACATGGTTAGATGAAGCAGGTCCAAGTTCATCTACGAGGATAGATGAAAGACATGAACGACCCGAGGTCAAGGAGGGTGAGCTTAGACGAAGTAAACGACAATGGGTTGAAAAATCCTTTGGTCCGGACTTCATGAGCTACATGGTTGAGGGTGAGCCCAGTACCTACCGCGAGGCGGTTACCTCCGTAGAAGGACCTCAATGGCAAGAAGCAATTAAGAATGAAATTGATTCTATATTGCAAAATCATACTTGGGAGTTAGTAGATCTTCCACCTGGTTGTAAACCACTTGGATATCGTTGGATATTCAAAAGGAAGATGAAAGCTGATGGAGGTATTGAAAAAATACAAGGCAAGGTTAGTAATCAAAGGATTTAGACAAAAGGAGGGTCTAGACTATTTTGATACTTACTCGCCTGTAACGCGAATAACCTCTATACGATTGGTTCTTGCAATTGCGGCTCTAAGAAATTTGGAATTTCACCAAATGGATGTAAAGACCGCATTTCTAAATGGCGATTTAGAAGAAGAAATTTACATGGAACAACCTGAGGGTTTTTCCGCCCCAGGAAACGAGGGCAAAGTTTGTAAATTGGTCAAGTCTTTGTATCGCTTGAAGCAAGCTCCAAAACAATGGCACCAAAAGTTTGATCATGTCATGATTGACAATGGTTTCAAAATAAACGAGTGCGACAAGTGTGTTTATTTTAAAGACACACCAAGAGGTTATGTAATCTTGTGTCTTTATGTAGATGATATGCTTATCATTGGGAGTGATGATAACATGATCAACTCAACGAAAGACATGTTGAAAGCGAGGTTTGACATGAAAGACATGGGTCTCGCGGATGTGATTCTTGGAGTAAAAATCACTAGAACCCAAAATGGTCTTGTGTTGAGTCAATCTCACTACGTGGACAAGATCCTTGGGAAATTCAATTCGGACGATACGAGTATAGCTCGAACTCCAATTGATAATACCCAACGCCTAAGGAAGAATAGAGGCGAGAGTGTTGCTCAGTTAGAGTACTCAATGATCATTGTTAGTCTCGTGTATCTAATGACATGTACTAGACCTGACTTAGCATATGCTGTGAGCAGGCTAAGTAGATACACCAGTAATCCGTGCATGGAACATTGGAAAGCTATCACGAGGGTGCTTAGGTACATAAGATACACAAGAGACTATGGATTGCATTATACCCGTGATCCAGCAGTGATCGAATGATACTCTGACGCGAACTGGATATTGGATATAAAAGATCATAGATCGACAAATGGATATGTGTTTACACTTGCGGGAGCAGCTATAGCTTGGAAGTCTTCCAAGCAAACGGTTATACCTAGATCCACGATGGAATCCGAATTCGTCGCTTTAGACAAAAGCGGGGAAGAGGCGGAGTGGCTACGTCAATGTAAGGACTTGCAAAAATGTCCCACAACACTCCGTAAGGGAAAACCCGGACCTCTAAAACCCTAATTCTCATGAAAAACCAAGAAATTCAAATTTTTAGACTTCACGCGGGCCGCGTAAGATTTAAGATAAGCTTACGAGGGCCGCGACAGCACAACGGATGACTCGGATCAGTTTCATGCCACGTGTCTGACACGTGGCAGACCTACGGCGTGACACGGCAGCCCTAGCGCTTGCTAGGGTGGCCCTCGCGGGCCGCGTAAGATCCTCTTAAGGTTTACACGGGCCGCGAGAGACTCAAAAATCAGCTATAAATGGGACGTGCATGGGGCTTTCAGTGGTGTTCGAAAAATTCCTCAAAACAGCAAACTTTCTGTTTAGAAATAAGCATTTTAAGGTCGTTACGCTACTACGATAAAGGGTAATAACTCGATCACTGCTACGATACAATGTCCGATTGATTGAAACCGATCCGATGGATGTTTAAGTGCTGCCCGTAATTGGGCTATACTTTGTCATTCGTCGTGAGGGTTTTGATTTCGTGAGTTTATCGTAAATGTTGTATTAAGTTACTAACCTAGTTCGTGTGCATTGTTATTTAACTAGGTTACAAGGCTAAATCAGTAGGCAAGGTTCTGTCCAACTAAACTTGCAATGTGAGTCATTCTCTTTTTATCAAAAGTATTTTACAATACCTCAAATTATTTTCCAGTTATATTTTACAGGGGGTAAATCTTTGTTATCTTAAATTACTGGCAGTAAGTGGGGTATTGTGCACATTACTATTATTCTCTCTCGTTTAGGTGGACGAACCTAAAGAGAGATAATCATCATTATTGGGTGAAAGGACCCAATAGTGGTATGACCATCGTCACCAGGGGGTGTCACTGGACCAGATAATTATAAGATAGTGGCAATTGTAATCGCTCTTAGTTCTGTAATTTATAACAATGTGTCGTTTTGTGCAAAATGGATGACTCGCCAGTATTTCCCCGCTGATAAAACCTTTTTAAACATGTTTCAGGTGATTTACTGTGAACCAAGGGAAAAAGTGCCGCGTAGCACTATAGCTTGAAGAATGTGGCTCAGTAAATAAAATAAATAAACATGTTTTTGTAAACATGGAATTTCCTTGTGAAATTTCCTTTACTGTAAATTATGGGGTTTGTCCCAAAACGTGAAATAAAATAATTGGGCATTTTCAGTTTAAAAGATCATGTTAAAATTTCCGCTGCCAGAATGAACAATACCACGGGTTTTCTGTCCCGTGGCTTCCGAACCAGGTAAAACCGGGACGGGGGCCGTGACAGAAAAAGGTGGTATCGGAGCCACTGATTTAAGCTAATTAAGTATTTAGAAATACTTAATTTTTCAGATTGCCATTCTGTGATTCTGTGAAAATTTAATTTGCAATAAATAACATTCTAACTAGGATTTTTGTGTTTTCTTTATATATTAATAGCATGAATGAGTTGTCTGAAGCTCTTCAGAACCTCACTATCCATTCTGCTGACATGGAAGTTCCCGGGGGCTTTTCTGGTTATCAGACCGACACTGAAGAACCTATGGAATTCCAGGCTCAGCCGCAGGAGAAACCAAAACCGAAAAAGAGGAGGAGAATCCTAGACTGGAAATGCGGGCGTAGGAAGAAGCCAGCCGCCCAGAAGGTTAAAAAGACTGAGGACCCCAAAGGGAAAGGAAAGGAGATCGGGGAAAGTTCTGGACAAGCCCGGGAAATGCCACCGTGGGAGGAGCTTGATCGCAAACTGGAAAATGTGACCTCATCGGACCTGCCGATGAAAACCTCTTCAATTACCCCGCTGAATCACAACTTCCAGTTAATTTGGAACCTGCTATCCCAGATCCTATTGTTAACCACCAACTTCTACCCGGAGAATTGGAGGAATGGTGGACGAGTGACTGGCAGTTTCAGAATTTCATGAATAACCCCAACGTCTATTTTCCCCAGTTTGACCCGGAGCCTGCACCAAACCCACCTATGAGCACGGAAAACTTAGCTGAACTCCGCCGTTATGGCGAGGAACTAGTGGACGCAGGAAATAAGATTCGGGATGTGGGGGAGAAGATCTCATGGAAATACGACGAGAGGGAACGTCGTTTCTGAAAGGCCGGTTATCTGTGGTTGTGTGTTTAATAATAATAAATAATAAAAATATAATCATGTAAAATAACTCAAATAAAACTTTTGTAATATAACTGGTGTGTATTGACGCATACTAATATATATAAAAATATGAAAGTCGCAAAGTCTACAATTTTGGGATATACGTGTTGACGTGATTATGTGTGATTGCTTTATTGTTTAGTTGTTATCTATTTTGTGATAATAAATTTCATATATTGTTAATTATTCAGATGGAAAATGCGGAAAACCAACCAGTCAATGAAGTTAATCAATCTGAACAAAACAATGAAGATCACTTACTTAATAGGCAAGACATAGAAAATATCGTTGCCCAGGGAATAGCTAATGCTATCCCCACAATCGTCGCAGCTATTAAGAACCCCGTTGAACCTTCACAAGCCAACCGCAGCAAACGTACTCGCGACGACAATTTCAGTAACAGTGTAAATGGAGGCGGAAATAATAATAATGATGTGGTTCAAGCCCCATTTCTTAAGAAACTGAAAGCTGCAACGCCTGGTTACACTTACAAGGAATTTCTTGCCTGTAAACCGATCGAATTTGCAGGCAAGGAAGGGGCAACTGCTGCACTGCGTTGGTTAGATAAAACCGAAGCAGTAATTAAAATAAGTAAATGTGCCGAAGAAGACAAGGTTATGTATGCATCCCACCTCTTCAAGGAGGGAGCGTTAGAATGGTGGAACACGATACTGCAAGCCAAAGGAAGTGATGTGGCTTATGCCCTGGATTGGGAAGAATTTAAGAGATTGGTGGAAAGAAAATTATGTCCCGAATATGAAAAGGAACAAATGACAAATAAGTTCCTAAACCACCGGATGGTGGATGTGGACTGTCGAGGATATACTTCGACATTCTTTGAATATGTTAGAGTTGTACCAACTCTGGCTTCGCCAGAACCGGTACTTATTTCTCACTATATTTGGGGTTTAATTAGCGAGATTCTTGATATCGTTAAAGCTGCGAGACCTCGCACAATTGACGATGCAGTGGAATTAGCAAATACCTTGACCGACGGGCTGGTACGTACGCGAGAAGAAAACAGGAAGAAGGAATTGGCTCAGAAAA
The DNA here is from genome assembly GCA_030545235.1 of Helianthus tuberosus. Classification (NCBI taxonomy): domain Eukaryota; kingdom Viridiplantae; phylum Streptophyta; class Magnoliopsida; order Asterales; family Asteraceae; genus Helianthus; species Helianthus tuberosus. The sequence goes on from CM060351.1 coordinate 174,610,069, forward strand.
TTGCCCAAGGATTCCGTGGGGGTAATATTAGTAGCAACTTCAAGAAAAGAGGAACTGGGCAATCCTCCACCCCGCCATTTTGCAATACCTGTAAAAGAAAGCATTTTGGGAAGGGCTGCAAGGACCAGGTGGTTGGTGACGTGGCATGCAGGCGCATGACCCTGGTGGGTCCGCGCGCAGTGGCGCATGACGTGGCAGTCATGCGCGTACGCGCGCGAGTACACATGGCATGGTGGCGCGCACTCGCACATGGAGCATGGGCACTGAAGTGACGTGCGCGGCGCAACAAAGTGAGCCAAAACGGCCCGACTGTGTGGCGTGCTCGTAGAGGCTCACATGTGACGTGGCGCACGCGCGCAGGTGCGCATGGGATTGAGCCAAGGTGGCGCACACGCGCATGAGCGTGCAGACTTACGCGTGCGTGCGCGCGCAGTAGCTTTCAGCATTTATGACAGTGCAGTTACACTGTGCAGTTACATTTCAGCATTGAAACTGACGAGTCAAACGGTTTTGACTGAGAATTAAATGAGGAATTTAAGTGCATTGAAGACGTTTAATGCAATTTAATTCTCCCATTTAATTCTTTTTCGGTTTCGAGTTCAGACATGTAGTATAAATAGGGTGGTACCCTTGTTGAAGAACTACACCAAATTACACAGCAATACAATCCTTCTCTCTGAATTTTCTTCAGTTTCTTCAAGCATTCAAGGTACACCTTCCTGTTGGAGTCAAGACCGGTAGTGCAACTGCTTTAGCTGTTGTATCCTGAAAACAAACGTGTTCTCCTGGGAGACACGAAATTTGTTTTAAGGGACCCGTGTTCAACACGATCCTCAGCTGTGAACAGTGTTTCTGTTCGATTTTTTGTTCTTGTTTTCATTTATTTCAGTTGTAATAGTAAAGTACTTTCAGTTTCTTTTTGTTTAGTTCTTGTAATCAAGTTAATAAAAGAATTTAGTTATTTTGCACGAACGGATTCCTACACATGATGACATCATTTGCATGATCAGTTGTGTTGAAACGCCTTTGTTAGCTGATGTCAGTCACTCCTAAACTAATTAAACCCTAAGACCAGACGGTATGGGGGCCGGCTGAGGCCCGGCGCCGGTCCCCCACACCGCCCCCCTCGGTCCCGCCCGTCCCGAATGGCTCCCACTCGCCGGTCTTGCCGTGCCTCCCTTCTCTCACATATACCTATACATACATATATATACATAAAGGGACTCATCCCTCACCCCTAGGTCCATCCCCTTCAAGCCCCTCTTACGTGGCGGTGACGTGGCGGCCCATCCCCTTGGGGATGAGGCTCTCCATACCCTCCAGTCTAACAAGTTAGCTGATGTCAAATGTCAAGTCACCAAACAAGTGCCACGTCAGATGTCGCATCACTAAATAAGTGTCACGTCGCTACACACGTGCCACAACAGCATAAAAACTAACTGATTTAGGAATCAATTGTTTGGAAGTACCAAAATAAAATAAATTGAAAGTGTTATTGATCATATGTTGAAAATTAAAGTTATTTGAATCCAATATCCCATTAAAAACATATTTGTCTGATTTACATTTCCAATCATTTAGTTTCCTATTTATTACTATTGTTTTACCTTTTTAGACTTCAAGCTTTATTTGAGAAAGAAAAAAAGGAAAGAAAAAGAAAACATTTTGTTTGAACCTATCATAAAGAGAGAGGAATTGAAAATGAAATGAAGATGTGTTAATTGAAGGCGCTAATCACGCCACATATAAAAGGAAAATGAGATTTTTAGCGTTTTTCCAACGTTATCTGATTTTTTATCATTTTTTTTATATAAACTATGGGCTGGATCATGTTCAGGAACAAAATAACATTACATATGATTAATCATAAAGCTTAAACCTTAATGTATATAAAAACTAGTATGAAATATTTTTTATATAAAAGTTGGTGAGGCTCAGGGAATACTTGAACATGCAATTTGGACGTTTTTGTCATTTATCATTACATAAGTATTAATTTTTTTTTTTCATTTTAATAATAAAATAATCAATTACAGAAAATAAATGTGTGTAAAGTGGAATGTATTCATTTGAACTTTATTTGACGTGTAAATGCATTGCATCCACATGTCTCCTCCATAAGATACACAATATGAGATTTAATTATATTTCTTATTTAGTTGTTTCTTTTTAACTTTTTCAATCAATCATAAAGTTAAGGTTTAATAATCATATCAAATTGTTCATTTTCATTTAGAATTCGATCTCAAAAATATAGATGAGGACGGTTGAATTTGTGTTTGGATATCAAAACCGTGTTATCAAATAATCAAAGATTAGATGATGGATATAAAAGAATTCATAATGAATTCTTTATTATATTCATATATTTATGCTTTCTTTTTACTTAAATAATATTAAAAAATTTATAAGGTTTTCTATCTTTAGATATTTTTTTCCCGTATATTTAATAGATGAACAATACCATTCTCGTATATTTTTTCTCCTATTTACTCGCAACCACTTAAAAACGCTAACAATCATTCCTTATAATATAACTAAACTCACTCACATATTTTTAGGGTCATCACTGTGATTGCTCTAATAAATAATAAAATATAAAGGCGCTAGTATTACTCTTTTTATCGATATCAATCCATATTCCATTACTAGTAGGGTGTTCGCGCGTTACGACGGGAACACAACACTTAAGCAATGTTTTCAAAATCTACGGGGAGATCTAAGAGGACAACCCAAAAGTTCACTCAAATCGTTAGCGCTGCCATTAGCCTTACACGTCTCAACTAAATAATAATCAGACATAAAAAGTATCGAGTACGTATTAAAACCATTGTTGCATCTCAATAAATGTACACACTAGTGCAGTAATAGGAGTCATCTAACTTAGTATTTTTATAATTTATTTAAGTAAAAATATGTAATCGGGTACCCAAAATTCCTTTAAGCTGTCATCTTTAGAATCACAAGAACGTTTTCTTAACTGCAAAAAATAAATTAGTAATGTAAAGTTCTTTGCAACTCATATCGACACGTCAACAAAAAATAAACACCTTTTTCAGGGTATGTTCAAAAAATTTTAAACACATAATATATTATAAGATATAAGAGAAAAACAAAGAAATATAAAATTGAGAAATACATTGGTAAAGATAAGGGGGAAAATTGTAAGTTTTAAACTACCTGCAAAGTTGAAGAAAACGGTTTCGATTATACCACATGTTTTAATTTTTTTAGTTAAATTGAATTAAGTTATAAAAGTGCTAAAAGGACTTTTACATTAATGTATTAATAACGTGTACATTATAACCGTCTAACTGACTTGTATATTATACTGCATCAGAAGACTTATACATGAATGCACGAATAACCTGTACATTATAATTCACATCTCGGTATTGGATAAAATTTACATCAAAATATCAAAAAAAAAAAGGAAGCATACTTTAACGGTATATTCATAATTTTTTGAAAACATGTTGAAAGATAGAAAAACAAAGAAAATAAAATCGAGGAATATAAGAGTAAATTTAAGGCAAAAAAGTGTAAGTTTTAAACTAACATCAAATTTAGAGGGAACAGTTACGATTATACATGTTCTAAAATTTTTAGTTAATTTGAAATAAATCATAAAAGTTCTTAAAGGACTTGTACATTAATGCATTGATAACTTATACATTATAACCGTCTAATTGACTTGTACATTATAATGCATCAAAAGGCTTGTACATGAACGTATGAATGACTCGTACATTATAATTTACATATCGTTATTGAATAAAATTTTACATCAACACGTCGACAAAAATAAGCACGCTTTAACGGTATGTTCATAATTTTTTAAACATAATATATTGAAAGATATAAGAGAAAAACAAAGAAAAATAAAATTGAGCAATACATGGGTAAGGATAAGGGGAAAATGTAGGTTTTAAAGTAACTCTAAAGTTGGAGGGAATGGTTACGGTAATACATGTATAAAAATTTTAGTTAATTTTATTTTAATACTATAAATAAGCAACATTACGATGCTTTCGGAGTTGTACACCAAGCATTGGGTGTATTTAAAAAAAAATGTTTTTCCACTTTAAACCTAAAGGATTTCATCTTTTACATTAAAACCCTTTTGATTTTTTTCACTTTTAACCTCAAGCTTTTTATCTTTTCCAATTTAACATTTACATTTTCTATTTTCAACTTTGGTCCTTCATACTTTTCACCTTTTGTAAGTTTTTCGTTTTACGTTTCGTTTTAAATTTTGCGAGTTAACACGCCGCAACGTGTGTGGGGGGTTCAACGTTTTTTCATCTATTTTTTTCCGTTTGACAGACCCATCGCAACACGTCTATTTTTCCATGTTTGACAGGTCCGTCGCAACACGGCGGTCCTAGATCGACTTCGTTATTCTTTTCTATATTTTACGTTTTGATTTAATTTATTTGCATTAACACGTCGCAACAGGCGTGCATGGTTCAACGATTTTAGTTCTGCTTTTCGTTCGGTGTTGTTTTTTCTTTTTTTATTTATTTTGTTTTTATGAGATTTTCCGTTGTTGGTGGTCGCAAGCGGTGGTGTGGCATTGGTGTTATTTGGTACGGGTTTACGCCCCCGCCGCAACGCGGGGGGTCTTAATTCTAGTTTGAATTAAATCATAAAAGTGCTTAAAGAACTTATACATTAATGCACTGTTAATTTGTATATTATAATGAATCAAACGACTTGTACATAAATGAAAGAATAATTTGTACATTATAATTCATATCTAGATATTGAATAAAATTTATATCAACACGTCAACAAAAATAAGCACATTTTAACTATATGTTTAGAACTTTTTAAAATATAATATATTAAAAGATAAAGAAAAAAGCAAAGAAAATAAAATTGAGGAATACATTAGTAAAGTTAAGGGGAGAAAAGTGTAAGTTTTGAGGGCAATGGTGTAAATATTATTAAAAATACACATTTACCCTTAAAATGTGGTTATCATGTGCATTAGGTGTTGTACTTTAAGCAATTTTATGTATACTACTTAAGTTTTAAGAGGTTCTTGGAAAATGTATTATAATATGGTACAGATATGTAACACCCCTAAAACGGGTTTGGTAATCAAACCACGTTAATACTAAAAAGACGGGTAAAATACCGTTAGTGGTAAAAATTAACCCGACAAATATTAGGATTTTAATAAATAAACCTAATATTAAATAAAGGTGAACGAAAACATTTTTTTAGAAAATAAAAGTTTACAAGAGGCCCGAGCTAACGGGACTTAAAATAAACAGGGTTATAACCTCCCCGAACCCACTAAGTTAACTAGGAATGTTTAACCTAGTTAATAAAAGAAATATTGTTGGATAAGTGGGTGGTGGCCTACTTAATAACTAACCAAACATGAGGGACCAAAGTGGGCTAACTTGAAAGTTGAGTTATAAAAAGAAAAACAAAACAAAACAAAACACACACTTAGTGTGTGTTCTGTGGAACGATCAGGAAAGGCTCAAGGAGCCAAAACCCTAATTCAACCAAATAATCAAATTGGAGGGCTAATTAGAGCTCAAATTCATGAATGAACGTGAATTACTGATCACCCAAGCTAGGGGATCATAAGATATGTAGAATTATGATGATTTTTGAAGTTGTGAAATTTGATGAACATCATAATCTGCGAATTATGTATGAATCATAGAAATTATGGTTGAATTAGTGATGTATACTTGCTTAGGAATAAAAACCTAAGTGAAAATTATACACATGTTACCATGATTAGAATGTTTAGATGATTTACCACACTAGGATAAGTGGGTTTTAGTAATATGATAAAGTTGATGATATACATGTGTTTAGAATCATCATAAATGATAATAATAAGAAGATACTTGAACAATTTATGTGTTTGAGTACATGATCATACTTGCCATGAAATGGGTTTTGTGTGATATGATGAAAATTATGATATATTCATGTGAAATGATGTTTCAGATCATCATGTGTTATGAATGATTAATGTATTTAGTAAACTTGATGTTTATGATGCAATGAATTGTTTCATATTGATAAAACAATCCCAAATCCTTGTATGATATTAATAATTTAGCATAATATGATTGATGTTTTGTTAATTCAATTAATTACAGTTACGTGAACTTGATTGAATAAGTAGTTAAAATGATAGCATAAGAATAATGCCTACCGGATATTTGACCAAGTGCTCAAATGAGTTTTTGAGCTTCATAGTGTAATTACTTACGCTAATTGTCACACCCCAACCGATGGCGGAATCATCGGGGCGCGACACTAAGTGAATCAGATTGCTCAAGAGAATCCACAACGACTAATTTGGTGATAATATTTAACAAGTTCAATATCCCAAACTATCAAACAAATATTTCACAAAAGTCATAACAGATTCCAAGTCTCTCAAACAAAACAAATCCGACAACTTAGATTTTTAAGTGGGTTTCTAAAGTAGCCTATCTTGATTCTAGATAACCTGCGATTAACCTGCAACATACCTTAAAATAATGTCAATACAAAAATGTATTGGCGAGTATACAGGTTTGATATAATAGTATAATAGATAAAAGTGTTGCGAATTTCCACATACATAAATGAGATACAACACAACATATATACTAACTAGACAATCACTCAAGCTAAGTCCCGAGATGACTGCGAAGGAGAGGTGTGAAGTATCCTTAACTAGACCCCGTCGGGTGTGAGTCGAATTATAGTACCATACTAGCTAAGGTGGAACATCAACGAGTAAATGTCCTAGCACATATGTATCAAGCATCACTTGTATATATGTATATTGGTCATTCGCGTGTGATAATCAGTTCAAAGCAAGCAGTGTGTTTTGATAAGTGTGTTTACGTATGAACGTATGTTACACCCCAAAAGGTGCGTTTTAAAGCGAAAAAGGGGTCAAGTATACTCACAATACATTTAACAATAAACACGGTCTGGAATGGTGTGGAGGGAGCGCCGGATTATCCTGCGTACGGGAACAGAAGTGCATCAGTCTTCCAAGTGCGGAAACGGTCAAAGTTGGAGTGTCGAGTGGGAAACAAACTCCTTGTACGAAGTGAGTGCCTTCGTAAGAAGCTGGCTTTATAAGAAGCTACTGTTCAGCGTTTTTGAGCATTCGGATATGTGTTTTCGCCTGAATCGGATGTATTTTTGAGTCCTTTTCATGACGGTTTTGACACCACTTCGTCCCACTATCCAGTGAACGAAATATATGTCGGTTTTGGTCCCTTTTTGTGTAAAAATCGAGCTTAAAAGAGTTTTTACTTGGACTAAACACTTGGTGAGTGTGAGATCTTCAGATCTACATCTTAGGAAGCCAAAGCTTAGCCCAAATCACTCGTTCAAGTGTAGATCCGTAGTAAAATAAGAAGTTTTGATGAAAAATATGAAGGTTTTTGGTAAAAGAATGAAGGTTTTCATAAATAAAGAAGTTTAGATGAAAAAGATGGAGTTTGGATGAAAATAAAGAAGTTTGGATGAAATGAGTGAAACTCGTGTAAAATCATAGTGGAAATCGTTGTGAAAATTGTAAAAATAGGATCTTACTTGGGAAATCGAAGGACAGCAGTTCGGGTGCGATTTTGAGAGAAAAGGCAGCAATGGTGAAATGGAGAAGTGGCTTGGGTATTTATAGGCGTTGATGGTGGTCTGGTTCGAAGCTGGCTTCGTAAGAAGGGGCCAGTTTTAGGTGAGAAATTCTCGTTTCGTGTGTCGGATGTTAGTTAGGTGCGTTTTGTTGCATTAATTAGTTCGAGTACTTTAAGTATTTTAGCAAGGTAATTAAATGTCGCGTTACGTTGCGTTTTAGAGCGATAAATCGAGTTGAGCGAGTGAGCATTTTAAGTGAGTTTTAACACATAAATAATATATATATATATATATATATATATATATATATATATAGGGGAAGGTTCATTTGAGAAGAAATTTAGTGTGAGAATAAAAAGAAGAAAGGGCATAATGGTAAAACATTAAAGAGTTTATAACTCCTCCCATTAATTATGTTATCTCTCATTAATAAAGTAAAAAAACATTTGATCCTACACATTTCAAAATTTATCCTACATATATCTTACACTTACCGAAATTTACCCTACACATATCTAAATTTATCATACACATTTAAGAATTTATCTTACACATACTAAAATTTATCCTACACATATCGAAAATTGTCTTTCACACTAAATTATTTTATCTTGAAAGAGTATATTTAAAAGTGAGTTACAAATTTAATTAGTTAGCTAATTAGTTACAATTAGAAATTTACCTATATGCCCTTATTAATAACATTAAATACACATATTAAATGAAGTAAAATGGAGCATTTCTATTGGTTTAAAACCTATTCTTTTTATTCTTACAAAATTTTTCTTCTCATTTGAACTCTCCACTATATATATATATAGGGTCAGGATTTAGAGAAAACGGTGGAAAGTGTGAGAACGGAGAGAATGCTTATGGATCGTCGGATCAAAACAGTCTATGGACTAGATGACGAGGTGGCATTTTCGTAAATAACATCACTTTTATTAGTGTGGCGCGTTTCATTAAGGGTAAAATGGTCTTTTGACTTCTCAACACAAAACGCCAAACTCGCGAATAAAACGCTATTAAAATACCGCCTTAACACACATAGCACACTTCATCCTAATCTAAACGCCATCAGATATAAAACGCCAAACTTTGTTTTTAACCGATAAAGCTGAACAAACAGTACTGAAACGACGGAACTTAATTACTAGCATTTACTATAATAAAAATCACGCCTAAAATACGCGCCAAAAACTTCCTATATAAAGAACCTCTTAGACTTGCTAAAATCCACACCAAAACCCCAAACGCCATATTTTTCTCTATACCATTCATCTTAGAAACGCCAAAAAAACCCAAATATCAAAGATTCCAATCCATGTTTCTTTAATATACACTATTTCCTCAATATAAACGCCAAAACATACAAATACCACAAAAATTCAAAAACGCCATTTCATGGAGATTCAGTTTTGTTCTCAATAAAGTTTAGCTAAACGGGATAGACAACATTGTTAGCAGTGTTGTAAAAGTCGCTAGGCGGTCCCTAGTCGGCCGACTAGGGAGTTGGGAGTAATCGGAGTACTCGGAGACTACTCGGGGAGTACGCGGACATGGTAACTATAAAGAAAATTAATTGTTATATATTATATATATGTTAAAATAAGCATAATTCATGTCAACCGAGTATAATTTAAAATGAAACATGTTTAAACTTCAAATATTCTGAATACAAGTCCGACTAGTCTGAGTACAAGGTCGAGTAGTCCGAGTACAAGGCCGAGTAGGCTGATGTTGACCGATTTTGACCGATTTTGACTAATTAAAAGTCAACAAACCACGTTGACCGCCTAGACCGACTAGGCCGACTCTTTCCGACTACGTCCGACTAGGCGCCGACTAGGCCGACTAGGCGCCGAGTTTGACCGAGTTTGACCGAGGCCGACTAATTGAGTCCGCCTAGGAGGAAGTCGCCTCGGAGGGGTTCCGAGGACCGAGTACTCGCCGAGTACTCGACCTTGGAATCCAACTTTTACAACACTGATTGTTAGACATCTTTCTTGACTGAGGATTAACAATGTTGTCCATCTCGTTCAGCAAAACATTATTGAGTTTAGTATGACCAAAATTAGAGGTTTTTGATAGTTTTATTTAGTAGCGTTGTTTTTTTTTGGCGTTTGATTTGCTTGACCGATCTTTTATTGTTTGTTACGTAGCTTCAAAGTAGCATGTTATGAACAAATAGGTCGAAAAAAAGGATGGACAAAAAATGATGTAAAACGCCAAACTGAGATCTATCTGTGTTCTATAGGAATGAAATATACAAAACGCCAAACTACTCTACACTGGCTCTCGAAGACCATCTGTGTGTGTTCTGTAAGAATGAAAAATACAAAATGCCAAACTACTCTTCACTAGCTCTCGAAGACCTTGTCGATCTTCTTTTAATTACAGCCTATTTGCATGTCGATGCGTAGTGTCCATATCCTTTGCAGTTCTGACACTGTCTTTCGTTGGCCCCGGGTTTCGACTTTGATTTCTTTTTCTCAATTGATATCTCCTGTTTAGATTTCAGACGCTTCCGAGAACCAGATCCTTTGGATTTATACCCAATAGGGACTCTTATTGGATTCTTGTCATTTTTATATTGACCGGTTATCTCGGCAAATCTATCCCTAGTACTAGCGGGAGGAGCAACAATCTACATATCTTGAACCTTTTTCATATAAGATTGAACATGATCCTTGTATAAGGATAGCTCCTCTTTATTACCAGATAAACGTTTCATAGTATATTCTATTGAAAAAAATATTATCTCGCATCATACTTTGCATATCGGGATCAAGCTCGGTCATATATTCACGACTAATTGAGTATTCGGGAGAGCAATTTGGGAAAGCCTCTTTGCGCCATCTATTCAGAATATACTATTTTGGAAATTCCCTAATGTCCATAATTCTCAAAATGTAGAATATATGTCTACATAGAAACCAAACTGTTCAAAACGCCTGCATGAGCAACTGCATGTGCAATCAGACTTACGGAACATTACCTGAAAAACACCAAAAACAATATCTCTATAACGCCATGCAGATGTAACGCCCTAACATGTTTAACCTCAAAACGACGCAGCAGAAATTAAGAGCCTTAAAATTTCTTTCTTTATTAATTACATTACTTACGTGAAGGCTCAGTTACAAAAATGTCAAACTTTTACTAGAAGGAATTAACAACGTTCACATTTAAATAACACTATAAGCATTACATAATTCAAACTAGGTGACCATTCTTTCCGTACAATCCTTGCTTTTTTACTCGATCTGTGCCCGCTTATCTTCACTAGCGAACGACGAAATCCGTGTGGTTCTTGTGGACATCATAAACAACTTAACCGTTAGCCAATGACACCACCATACAACATTATTCTATATGATTGAACATTGTATAACATTTCACAATATAAATCTGGAATCATTCAATTATCCTCTTAAACTCCTTGTCCAAGGTCAGCTTCAATTCCTCATGAATCCGACAACCTCATATCTGCATTACATTCCAATCTCAAGGTACATCGTTAGTAATTGTCAATACTCAAAGTATTGAAACCATTCCCACGTATATTCATAGCAACCCACCTTCGTACATGCATACGTTACTACATACGAACATGCAATCCTATATACCTATATTCGTGCATACACGACTACGAGCTCTCGCTTACTATTTTCTTGTTCTTATATACTCGCTTAAACAAGACACATTCCTAACTCTTCATAATATAAGTTCTATGCATAATAACATACATGCTTATTCATTTCCAGACACATTTACCTATGGGTTTCATTTGCTAACACAAAAGTAAATCCATTCTAATACTAACCGGAGACCCATAACATTCTCATACATTCAAAAACAACTTAAACAATAAATTTGAGGCTTTGAAAACCATAGAAAACATGTTCCATAACCAAAACAAGCAAAATCAACCCATTTGCCAGCAACAAGGTCTCTCGAGGGCCACGAGAGCCTTGGCTACCTTTCTCACGGGGCGCGACAGCCTCCACCGTAAGCTACGGTGGTGCCCAGTTCAGTCTTCATTTTTGTTACTACTACATCCATAACTCGAAGATTTCTCAACCAATTCACTCGAGACTTGTTCCTATTGTCTGAAAAACATAACCTTACATTATTGGCTAACAATCTTTACCACGGGTCCTCAATCTTTACGAGTTTCATTAAGGTTACGTGACTTATGCGCATTTATTCGACCCGTTCATGTTTTTATTAAACAACTCTCTTATTTAAACTCAAAACTAGGCCTTTTGACCATTAACCCGTGTCTCCGTTTCTCAGTTAGCGCATTTGTAAGAAATTCAATCCATTTGTGACAACCCTCACAATTACAGGTATCCGTACAATTAATTAATATTGAATTTGTGCTTAATGACTGTGCTTGATTTCAACTGTGATTAAACTGCTTACTGAATACTGTTACATACATACATATGCATAACATTTTATACTGTCACTCCATTTATGACACACAAACATTAGTGACAACCATGATGCACAAAGCACAGTTAGCACAGTGAGCGGATAACCCAGAGACATGCTGACAATGCCAGCACCTAGACAGACAATGTTCTTGAGGCCAGTATGAGCCAGAGATAGAATACTACACTGGTAGGGAGTGTAGGGAAGTGAGGACCATAAAACTGCGTCACTAGGTGATAGTTATAGTGCCGGGAAGTGCCAAAAACACACTTTAAATGCAGAATTCTGCACTAAATAACCAAAATTCAGCATTTAATGATGCTAGTAAAGTGCAAAAACTTGGCAAAATAGTCCTAGATACTTTCCAAAGTGTTAGGAATTAAATGTGTCACTAAAAATAACATAAAAGACACTTTGTGGATTAATTTAGCACTTTAACGGACAACACCCAACCGAATAACCGGACTTTACCCGGAACACAAAAATATTGCCAAACACATTGTTTTTATTTTTCTGAGCTAGTTAGGGCCCCCGAACATCCTAACACACTATATAATTAACAACACATTATAACACAGTAACTAAACATTAGAAACCTAACTAGTTAGTAACTTTACCATTGAAAACCAACCCCATACCCCCCCCCCCCCTTGGGCGACGGTCACAAAGGGTGACCCACCCTTTGATTTCTTTGATTAATTAATTAGATTATGTTGTGGGTTAATGAGCATATGACACAATGGTTAAAGAGTAAACTTGGGTTATATAAGTGCACAAGGGTTATGCATACATTCACAAACTCACAACACAAACAAGCTCTCTCTCTCTTCTTTTCTCTTTGGTTCGGCCGAACACAAGCACCATCACCACCACCATCATTCAAGTTTCTTCAAGCAACTTACATACACTCAAAGGTGTTAGAGACCCTACAAACAAGCTTGGTGTGCTCGGAAGTTCAAGGACCGCTCTCGTTTTCTTTTATCCACCACTTTTGCACTCTTGAACTCCCCTAGCCTTGTGCTAGTAGTAAGTGCCTTAGATCTTCATGTTGTTCATATTTTTGTTGGTTAATAGTGAAAAGAATGGTGAAATATTGAGAACTCTAAAGAACATAATCAAAGTCTTGAAGTATAAACTAACTAGTGATGATGTATGGTTAAAGTAGAGATGAAATCATGTTGTTCTTATGTTGTTATGCTTGTTATATGTTGTTTGTTAGTAAAAATGTTATGGTTCATCACATAGGCTTGCTAGATCATCTTTAAAGACATGAACTAGCAATATGTGAAGGTTAAAAATGTGTAGGATGATGAAATCATCCATACATAACTATGAACTTGATTAAATACATGTTTTCTTGAAAAATAAAGATCAAATGGGTTGTAATCTCATAGATCTAATGATCTATGAGTGGTTTTTCGAAAGAACCAAGTGAAGAGCATGAGTTTTGTTAAAAGTTTGATCTTACATAAACTAATCGTATTTTTAGTGGGTAAACAAGTGTATAAACATTTGTGTAAAAAGAGAATTTCACAAAGAAGTATTTTTAGAAATCATGACTAGAAGTTGTAAATGTTCAAATCCTTTAAAAATAAAGTTTTTAAGAAACTAATCACATTTTTAAAGGTAACAAGACTCACTAAGTCTACTAGTAAGTTACTACATGTTTTTATAAACCTTCAAGTTCATAAGTTTATGATTATGCTTGTTTTTGGCTAGTTTGGTAAATGAAGGTTATATATTGTTGATTGAGAATTGATTGAATGATTTTACAAAAGAAAATGATACGCTAGTAAGCGTGGACGCCTCCATTTACAAAGGAAACTCTAGCGAAATTTTTCTAAAATCCAACACTTAGAAAATATTTTTCTAGTAAGTGTTTACAAATATATTTTTAACTTGGTTTTCAAAATGAACTTCGCCATGATTTTTATTACAAAAATACTAAGTGCCGGAGGTTGATTTTCGTAAATAAAATTTGATAAATATATATTTAGAATATATATTTATTACTAAAACACTTGTGTGATTATTTGCGTATTTGTGAACTAGTTATATTATTTTTAGGGTAAAAATAATATAGCTTATAAAGCCATGACATTACGACTCCAGAAATAATACTAAAACTCTCACAAAATAAATATTTAAGTTACGCAAGTATTGTTGTATTACGAAGCGCTAAAACGTCACTTATATAGTATTTCGGAAAAATACTCTTATACGTATATTTTGGTAAAATATTATTTTGGAAAAATTTATGAAGTAAAATATAATATTTTTGGGAAAAATATATATATTTTGGAATTAAGATGTTTTAGACAAGTGATTAAAATATATTTTTCTAAGTGGGACTTAAAATATATTTTTCGGAATTACAAGTGCACATGTATAAATACTCCCATCCTTGGGAAGAAAATACACTTATAAAATAATTAAGAAGTGGGAATACGAAATAGTTGCCCAACTATTTTCCTAAATACAAAAGTTAAGTTAAAATAATTAATATTATTTTAACAAGTATAATACCAACGTAACGCAACTCAAAACACTAAACCCTAAGCCAAGGCACGGCCCGTTCGTCTAATAGACATTAGTACATGTAGGTCGTCGCGCAGCAGATGGAGTTTGAGATTGACGTTACAGGATACGCACTTCTGTGAGTTCATGTCCCCCTTTTCTCTTAACTGTTTTCAGTTTTTATACTTCGGGGGTGGAATACATGTTACAATAAGTACAGACACTTTTATACATGGTATGGTTAGCTTAAGGAGGGTTTACTACTTAGATCATGTGAGTGGGTAGGTGGAACTTGAGTCCATTAATCCTCGTTGTAGGACCGAGGGTCATGAGTGATAGATCTATTTGGGTGTAGCGAGCCCCACCCTTGAGTCCGCTGAGTGGACCATGAGGTGACTATGAGCCCGACGCCAAAATCTGCTAGGTTTGAGTCTTCCTGCATCACTTCACACATATCATTGGCTTTGCAACCCAATGGTGATCTCTTTCTTTTTCCTTAATTGCTACATACCAGGGATTTTCATACATAAAGACATATTACAAAGGTTTATACATACTCACTTTTACATGAACTCGCTCAACTTTTGTTGATTTTTCAAACTACATGTATTTCAGGAAATTAATGGGTCTGGCAAGGTATACAATCACGTCAAGCTGCGTAGGGAATAATGATGTCATCCAGGTTTAGGAGGTGTGACCCTTGCCTGGACGGGTTACAAGTCTTAAACCATATTTCTAGTCCAGTCTTTTGTCGTGTCGTATGAACATGTTTTTAATTATGTCATGACTGTAATTTGTTTCATGTGTCGACTTTTAAAACAATGTTGTTGTGGTAACTTTTAAAACTAAATGAATGGATGACTATCATATGTTTTAATTCATATAGCATTGTTATGATTGTGCTATTGTATTAAGAAGTCACACCAAAATAAACCCACGCTTAGAGATTGGGGAGGTTCAGTCTTAGAGACTGGGAGGTTGGTCTTAGAGACCAGGGAGTTAGTCTGAGAGACTAGGAAGTTCAGTCTGAGAGGCTGGGAGGGGTAGTCTGGGAAGACTAGGAGGATTGCTTTCTTGCATTATTATGACTTACATGTTTATTTGATTTCATGTTGATATATGTGTATATATGTGGTTGTGTTACAGACACCATGGTTTCATCTTCCGACACAGGAGTATCGGACACATTGGACCCTATGGCAGTTGTGTCAGACGATGAGACACCATCAGAGGGAGACGTCTACACGTCCGACACCACGAGTACAGATGACGATTATTTTCAGCCATTCGCTCCGCCAGACATCGGAGTTGAGATTCAGCTTGCTGATGGCATTCCTGCTGGGGATCTACCTCTTGCGGTGATCCCTGCTCCTGTTCCGCTTGCTGCCTTTCCTATGGCGGATGTGCCACTCAATGCCGTATCTGATGACGACATTGATCTGTTCGAGGGGGATCTCCCGATTGATGTTGACGCTATCCTTCCTATTGCTGAGGCCCCTGTAGAGGAGCTTCCTCTTGGTTCGCCTGTCCCAGACTCGTTGGAGTCTGTGGCATCCGCGTCTTTGCACGACCAGGGTATGCAGCATCACTCTCCTGACGCTGACCCCGACGTAGCGATGTCAGCTGCACCTGGTCCGTTACACGAGTTTGAGTTTGACCATGAGATCGATGACGATTTTGATCCAGTTTTTCCCCTGATTTCGATCCTGATCATGATATCGAGTTTATTCATATGGACCAGCCCTTAGAGGCACCTGTGGCTCCTGTTGATCAGTTGTTTGACATTCTTGCTGACTTTGACATGGACCTTGTTGACCCCGAGCCTGCCATGGCCCTAGAGCCTATAGTTGCTCCTGATCCTGCACCAGAGCACGGCCCTGTCCTTGAGGATGCACCAGCTCTTGCACCGCCCATTGCTGACCTACCCATTGTTGCACCACCATTGGTGGGTGATCCTATCGTTGATGCACCCTTACCTGATCCCGTGCCGGCATTGGTTGACCGTGCACCTTTCGCCGCTCACCTAGACCCTCGATACGACTACCCACCTTTCGTGCTACCCGTCACTCCTCCCGTAACACCAGTTTCTGCACCCATTGAGATTCCATTGTTTCCCCCGTACACCACAGACGCCCATCGCACTGATCTTCCCGTCATGTTCCTCCAGGACATACCGCCACCTCGTCCAGGAGAGGGTTCATCGAGGCAGCCGCCTGTTTCTGTTCCACCCGTACTCTCATCATCTTTTCCGTTTCTGTCACAGTTTCCTCATACCGCACCACCTACTGCACCATCTTTCATTCCGTCGAGCGAGCCATTTTTGTGGACTACGCCCCCTGTTATGCCATTATCTGACCCGTACCACCCATTTCACGTGGGGTACACTACGGAGGATATACTTGCGTCGCTGCAGCTACAGCAGGACGCGCTGAGCCGTCGTATTCAGGAGTTGGAGAGAGCTCCACGTCCGTCTTGTCACTGTCAGACCCCCTTTGCAGCACCACACACTCCTCGTCCGCTTTCCCATGATTCAGACGTTCGTTTCTTGACATCTGAGCAGCAGATTGCATATTTGCTGCGCGTCTATCGTGCCTTAGAGGAGGACTGGTTACACATGCGTCGCTTGCTTTTCTCTCATTTTCCTCCTCCTCCACCGCCATCAGCATAGACATTTTTTGGTTTGATGCAGGTCGATCTTTTTGGTGAGAAAGTCGAGATTGAGCCAGTTCATGAAGACTTTTGAGAGATCACACTTTTTGTATATGATATGTGTAGACAGATTTGTACTTTTGGGGGTGATGTAGCCCCATGATCTTATTTGGATATGTGATGTACTATTAAACATGTAAAACAATGTTGTGGTCGTGATTAATGAAGCTCAATGGCAACGTTCTCACTACATGCTTTGTTGAGTTATTTACTTTATGTTATAACATGTGATGTTATGTGCTTGATGGATGTTACTGTATATTTATATCTATTATACTTACTATGACCTGACCAACATGATCATCTTTTAGAAGATGCCTCCAAGACGCGATGTACGCACGCCTACTAACGAGGCGGAACTCCAGGGGATAATTGCCGCAGCTATAGCACAGTATGCAGCCTCCCAAGCAGGAACAAGCGGGAGTATCTCGAACAACAATGGCAATAACAACCCACCCAATGGTAATGTTAAGTCGTTTGAGACATATTACCATACATTTGGATAATTATAGCACGACCGCTAATACCATTTGTAATTTCCAACGTATGTGCAGGGTGCACCTACAAGCAATTCCTCGACTGCAAGCCAGTAACTTTCAACGGCACTGGAGGTGTTGTTGCGTTTGTTAGGTGGGCCGAAAAGACAGATTCTGTTCTAAGAATGAGCAAATGTGCTCCCGAGCAACAAGTGACCTACATCTCAGGGCTGTTTCTGGATGGTGCCCTATCGTGGTGGAATCTGCAAGTGCAGACTTTAGGAGAAGCGGCAACTTATGCGTTAACCTGGAATGAGCTAAAAGAGCTCATGAGGAAGAAGTACTGTTCGCGAGCTGAGATACAAAGGCTAGAAACAGAATTCTGGCACCTAAAGATGGAGGGTCCTAAGATCGCAGAATATGTTCAGAGGTTTCATGATTTGTCTCACGTAGTGCCGTATATGGTCACGCCCGAGATCAAACGCGTAGAGCGATTTATCTGGGGATTAGCACCTCAGATTCTGAGTATGGTTACATCATCGAAACCGGCAACCATCACCGAGGCCATCGATCTGAGCATATCTCCGACTGAAGAAGCCATCAGGCTAAATAAGTTTTCTAATGCGGATCAGAAGAAAAAGGAGACTCATGTGGAGTCGTCTGGTGAAAACAAACGGAAATTTTCCAACTTCAAGCAAGGTACCAACAGTGTGAGCAAGAAGGGTGAGTCAAGCGCACCGGCTAGGGCCAAAACCGGTGTTGAAAGCAGAGGAAAAGGCTACATGGGCACTCTGCCCAAGTGTGATACATGCCAGCGCCATCATTCTAGCCAGTGCGGATTGAGAAAATGTGAGTCATGTGGGAAAATTGGTCACTTTAAATATACTTGTTGGGTTGGTGCTGGCCGGGGTGGCCAAGGAGGTTTTGGTAATAGGAACAACAATCGAGGAGGTAACGGAAATGGAAACCATGGGAATGTTGCAAATCAAGCTGGGAATCGCAACCAAAACAACGCTCAAGGTGGAAATGGAAAAGGTAATGGTCAAGGACCAGGATGCTTCAACTGTGGAGACATTGGGCACTTTAAGAGGGAATGCCCAAAACTGAATCAAGCTCGTGGGAGGGTATTCAACATTGGCGCAAGGGAAGCGCGCCAGGATCCAAACGTTGTCACCGGTACGTTCCCTATAAACCAACACTTTGCATCTGTTCTGTTTGATACTGGTGCCGATTATAGTTTCGTATCGTTAGAATTTAAGAATATACTTGGGTTGACCACTAGTAAGTTAGACGTTCCGTACTCGATTGAATTGGCGAATGGGAAACTAGTTGAAACAGGAGAAGTCATCAGAGGATGCGTGTTAGAACTGGGAGGACACGAATTTATGCTAGACCTACTGCCAGTCGAGTTGGGAAGCTTCGACGTGGTAGTAGGGATGGATTGGTTATCGAGCAACAAGGCCGAGATTGTTTGTCATGAGAAGACCATCCGCATCCCAATGACGGATGAAGAAACGATCGTAGTGCACGGAGAGAAGCGTGATACACCTCTGAGGATTATTAGCTGTCTAAAAGCTAGAAAGTGTTTACAGAAGGGATGTGTTGCATTCTTGGCACACATCGTGGATAAAGAAGCCACGGAGCTAAAGATAGAAGACATTCCGGGCGTAAGAGAATATCCTGAAGTCTTTCCAGAAGACTTGCCAGGATTGCCGCCACAGCGACAAGTCGAGTTTCACTTTGACTTGGTTCCAGGCGTCGTGCCTGTAGCCAAGGCACCCTATAGACTTGCACCTTCGGAGATGCAGGAGTTGTCAACACAACTCCAGGAGCTGTTGGATAAAGGATTTATCAGACCAAGCTTCTCACCTTGGGGAGCTCCAGTTCTGTTCGTTAAGAAAAAGGATGGTAGTTTTCGTATGTGTATAGACTACCGCGAGCTTAACAAGTTGACTATCAAGAACAGATATCCTTTGCCAAGGATTGATGACTTGTTCGACCAACTTCAAGGTTCAAGTTTCTATTCAAAGATAGACCTTCGATCAGGATATCATCAGCTAAGGATACAAGAGGAAAGTATCCCAAAGACGGCCTTTAGGACTCGTTATGGACATTACGAGTTCCTGGTTATGTTGTTTGGGCTGACAAACGCACCGGCAGTCTTTATGGATCTAATGAACAGAGTCTGCAAGCCGTACTTGGATAAGTTTGTGATCGTGTTTATTGACGACATTCTGATCTACTCGAAGACAAAGGACGAGCACGGACAACACTTAAGAGCTATTCTAGAACTACTTAAAAAGGAGAAGTTATACGCTAAGTTCTCGAAATGCGAATTTTGGCTACGTGAAGTCCAGTTTCTTGGTCATGTGGTTAATGGGAATGGAATTCATGTTGATCCCACAAAGATCGAGGCAATCAAGAATTGGGAGACACCAAAGAAGCCAACCGAGATTCGACAGTTCTTAGGTTTGGCTGGTTATTATCGAAGGTTCATTGTGGATTTCTCCAAGATCGCTCAACCTCTGACCGCACTCACACAGAAAGACAAGAAGTTTGATTGGGGTGACAAGCAAGAAGAAGCATTTCAGTTGTTGAAAAACAAACTTTGTGACGCACCGATCTTATCACTACCCGAAGGAACGGACGACTTCATGGTATATTGTGACGCCTCGCGTCAAGGTTTGGGTTGCGTGCTGATGCAGCGCCAGAAGGTTATAGCATATGTGTGACACCTGTGTCACTTCAACCATCAAACAAATACCAAGCCAATGAAATAGTGTATTTCATACTTGGGATCTGTATAAATATGTGTATCTTTTGCACATATCAACTCTTGTTCGATTTCAAGCTTTAAATCGCTTTCTGGAAGGTTATACGCGCACTGATGCGTAAATATAACCATTTTAATGCAACGAACACTCCGGAATAGTGAAATAGGCTTAACATACCTTAAATAACCTTTACTTAACTTAGAAATAAGTTTTGAAGGCTTTGGTATGGCAAAATCAAGTTAAATCGCTTACAGGGACTAAAGTTGACAAACTGCGAAAGTATGCCAATTTGAACTGTAACAGACATTCCGGAACATGACCATAAGTTAAACATACCATAAATATCCTTTACATAGCTTAGAAATAGGCTTTGAGGGGTTCGGTATGCTAAAATAAACTTTTGGGTCATTCAGGGACTAAAAGTGTCAAAAAGTGCACAAGTTTGCACTTTCGCGCATAACTTACGTTCTGAATACATCCGGACATCCAAAAATTTATGTAAGCATGACTATATTATGCTTTAGTGTTTGGCTTGCCAAAAAATCCATTCGTCGCGTCATTGGGATCGTTTTTCACGCTTATGCCCATTCCGTCGTAATTAAGCGAACATCGCGTTCGTACGACCAAACGAACCATCATCCGGCATATTTTTGAGCATGTTTTGAGTTCCCTATACTTTAACTTCATTTTAGAGCCTTGAAATGAGGTTAACGGGGTTCAAACGCATCGAAAAAGGCCTTAAACACGTGCAGGGACCATTTCTGCCATTTTTGAAACATTTCTGAAACAGGTGCATGGTGGCGTAGCGCGAGCCCTAAGGCTCTTACCGTCGCGCTACGCGACTGCCTAACCAGACCAGATTAAGTGTATTTAACATCAGATTGCAGCTGTTTAATCCTCCACCACACATTCCCAATTGTCTAGTCAGCTGATAAGGATCAATTTCTAGCCACCATAAGGTCCCGACACTTGTACGGATACGATTAAAGAACGGTTTCCATGAAACGATTTTAACGGTAGACCGAATACTATAAATAACCCACCCCCCATGCTTCAAAATCACTAGAATTTTGATTTGAGAAACTCTAAGTTGAAACCTTTGTTTCATACCTGAGATTTTTGAATCGAGATTAGCATTCGGGGACCCTTCGTAAGTATTCTTTCGTTCTTTTCATTCTTTTATTTCTTTTCGAGTCCGAAAGTCAAACTTTGTTTGACTTTCAGCGTTGACCAGCTTATGGTCAATGCGAAGTTCGTTTGAAATTCGCAACGTGAGTGTAATCACGTTGGTTATAGTCCCTTGGGACTATGCCTACTGATTACCACGTTGTCTAGGGTCGTAGGGTAAGCGATCTAATAAATCGCTTATACCTCGAACCCGACCCATTTGGTCGATCATTAGGATCCGACCAAATACATTATGTGACCATAGTATATAGGGAATAACCTTCCGAGGTTATACCTTATGGTCGCTTCGTTAAGTAGTTGTATGATAGGTAGTTTATATGCCTTAGGTAAATTACCAGAATACCCTTTTCATGTATAATTGGTAATTAAGCATATGTAACCTAAACTTTTGTCACATAACTGATTATGTAACATGTTTAGGCATATAACACTTGTCATAGGGCTAGTTAGGCGGTCCGAACGCGTTTCACGCGAACGACGCGTTAAAGTAGCATAAGCTACCTAAACGGGTCGTAATGGGTCGTAAGCACTTAGATTAAGGTTTCATTTAGTATGTAGGCTTTGTTAAACCATATGACACGAGTCTCTATACTCGTTTGGTTTACGAACCCTCATTCTATCCGATCTTCCGATTTAGGTCCGGGTTATTAACATAGTTACCTATATTAGGTGCCGTTTGATATCCGCGATCTCTAGCATTGTTTGGTTGTTACTCAGGGACTACTAAGCAATCTCAAGTGAGTACATAGACCCCTCTTTTACTGTTTTCCAAACTGTTTTGGGGTGGAACACATGTGCCTACTTGTTACTTTCATGCTTTCCATGTTTTCACATCATATACCTGCTATGTTCGTTAGTACATTATAGTACATCATTTTACATTACACTTCATGCTATGTATGTCCATTGTGTGCATGCTTAGTACATTGTTTTACATTACATTTCTGTTGCATATGCTCATCCAGCATGTGAACACATTATACTGCATTTTGAACCGTTGTAATCATTTGTATCTGTGAACCGTTTGTATCTGTGAACCGTTTGTATCTGTGAACCGTTTGTATCTGTGAACCGTTTGTATCTGTGAACCGTTTGTATCTGTGAACCGTGTGAACCGTATTTGACCATACATAAACATTTCTACAATTGTTAAACATTACTTGGTGGTTTGGTTTGATTAAGTGATTAAGTAACGATGCGTGTGTAATATGATACAAGCATGGTGGATACGCCGCTGGTACTTCCTATATATAAGTGTTTGTATGGTATTACATATCGTAGCGTTATTTGAATCATTTCAATTTGAGACATATAACATTTTATACAAATAACATAATTTTCACAAGACATTGTTTTACAAACAACTTATCTTATACAAACTCATTTTACAATGGTTATTCATTTAACCATACATTATTCTCTTATTTATACATATCATCTGATCTTATCGTTTTTCAAATGATTTACAAAACAAAGCAAATTACAAGGTTCATGACTAAACATTTTCTCAAACATAAGTCATGAAGCCTATTTTCACAAAACCTATGTATCTCACAGGCATTTTTATGCTGACGTACCTATTTTCACATGTGTTTTTCAGGAGCTGTTGCATAAGATGATCAAGATACACATAGGCATACTTGGGCTTTAGTGACAATAAAAGATGCAAGACTAGTTAATTATGTTGTATTTCCTTGTTTGTTAAGACATTGTAACACTTTTAATCAATAAAACGAAACTTCAATTGCCATGGATTTGAAACAATTAATTCTGTTACAACACTCCCCGATGTTTCCGCCACGTTTTGTATGTTCTACGTGGTCGGGGTGTGACAGAAAAGATGGTATCAGAGCCAATGGTTATAGGGAATTAGGTTATTAGTAATGCTTTGACCTAGTCTATAACCTTCTTAGGACCCTAACGCGAGTTTACTTGCGTTTAGTCATAAAACAATACCGTCACCTATCCTTAGGCGACTACCACAACAAGAACATAAATTTCACAACCGCTTCGAAAACTAATCATCTGTTCTAGGATGATTGATTACTAGGTTTTGAACCCTCTATTGTAAGGTTTTGAACCCTCTGTTATAAGGTTTTGAACCCCTTTGAGTTTTCAAAATCTCGTCAAGGTTTTGGGTTATAAATAATGTGAACACGTGCAAACTGGAAGGGTGAATGCCTGTATTCTGGGTTTTCTGTCTAGGCAAGCACTTCGTATACATCTCATCAGACGCGAGACCAGTTGTGCTTACCTGGGAATTCTTGGGATGAGTGTTCACTTATAGGCGAGCATGTCTTCGCGATACATTATTTTTGACTCATTTACTTTGATTAGTCACTGTGTGTCGTTTGTTTACCTGGTGGTAACAAACAAATGACCACTATCCTTGCTTTCATCAAATTTGTTTCATCTCATTCTTTTTTTCAAATTCTCTCACTCATTTCCTTGCATGTTTCCTCTTTTAGAATGCCTCCTCGACGCGAAAGCCAGATAGCGACTGCCGAATTGGCAGAAATCATTGCGCAGCAAATGGCTGCTCAATTCCCAAACCTCTTTGCTCAATGGAATCAAGCCAACAACAACAACAATGGTCCATGCAATTTCAAGAGTTTTAACTCGGCGAAACCACTCAAGTTTAGTGGTTCTGAGGGAGCGACTGGGCTTCTTCAATGGTTCGAGAGCATTGAGAATACTTTCCGCCACGTGCAGTGTCTTGACAATCGCAAGGTCGAGTTTGCTTCGAGTGTGTTCCAGAAGAGAGCCCTTACGTGGTGGAACGGGGTTATGAGAGATCGTGGTGCAGAAGTTGCTCTAGCACAGACATGGGCTGAACTTAGGGCCCTTATGATGAAGGAATTCTGTCCTCGTCACGAGATCAGGGCCTTGGAAAGGGAATTCGACAATCTGGAGCAAGACAGCGGTGAGCATCGAGCCTACACGGACCGTTATGAGGAGTTAAGTCTGTTATGCCCAAACATGGTCACGCCTTTGGATAAGGCAATCGAAAAGTACATTGATGGCCTCCCTGACTCAATACAAGACATCGTGACCGGTAGCAACCCTACTACAGTTAGACAGGCCATTGAGCTATCTACAACCTTGACTGAATCAAAGATCAGGAAAGGTAAACTTTTCCGAAAAGGTGACAAGAAACCGGTCGAGGAATCGAACCCAATCGAGGAATCAAAGACCATGGATGAACAGACTGGATCCCCTAAGAGGTCAAAGAAGCGAAAGGCTTCTCAGAACTTCGCCGTGGTCACTCAAAATGATCAAGCCGTCCCCAACCAACCAGCTCAACCCCCTGCCAGGAAACCCTACAATGGAACTGCACCCTTGTGCAACCAATGTGGCCTACATCATCATGCTGCTGTGAAGTGCCGCAAATGCCAAACTTGTGGGCTTATAGGCCATACGGCAAGAGTCTGCCCAGCTGCAGCTGCACAAAACCAAGCTGGAAACAATCCCGCTCAAGGTCGTTTTCTACCAGGTTCTTGCTTCAACTGTGGCGAGATGGGTCATTTCCAAAGAAATTGCCCAAAGCTTGCTAATGCAAATCCAGCACAGGGATGAGCATCTGACTGACAACATCGTTTAGAAATAATCACGTCTTATGTATTATTTTCTTTTGTTGTAATGGTCCATGAAACAGTTGTTATCGTTGTTTATAAATAAATCTTTTATTTACATTGCAATGTATTTATGAGGTTGTATGCATAAACAACATATCTCTTACAATACCGACAATCAAGGAACCGTATTTCTTGAAGGACAGACTACCCCCAAACTTTCTTCCACTTTATGATCTCTTGCATTTTCCACGAAATTCCTAAGTAACCGTTTCTTCTAAGGAAACGAAGTACAAGGCGCAAGTTACAACACTGGAAAAATACCCAAAGTACCACTATAAATACTTAATAGGGTACCTAAGGGTATTTCCGTAAATCCTAAAATTGTTGTGTTCCTAAATTCGAATATTACGTTTCTTTGAAAACAAAATCGAAGTTTTGGGAGATCTTCCTATCTCTTCAGATAGATCCCAGAGGACATTGAAGTCCATCGACTGATCTCCATATCCGTTCTCAATCGATAACAAATTAATAACAAATTAATAACCAAGTTAAACAACTATATGATTATGTGCTTATGAACATTACAAGACAAACTGTGCGGACTGTGCAAGGGCTTACGCAATTATGGATGCATACATAATTATGGAATTTAGTGCACAGAAACCACAGCGAGCTTTGTCATGTGCCTAGAAGTTAACTCTATTCATTTCCATTTCTGATGAAGCACCCGTTGAAAATGACTCCGTTTGTTCATTTTCGTTTCTGAAGATTTGTCCGTTAAGGAAATGAATATCCGTTTGTCTCTCCTTTTCATTTCCATTTCTGATGAAGCACCCGTTGAAAATGACTCCGTTTGTTCATTTTCGTTTCTGAAGATTTGTCCGTTAAGGAAATGAATATCCGTTTGTCTCTCCTTTTCATTTCCATTTCTGATGAAGCACCCGTTGAAAATGACTCCGTTTGTTCATTTTCGTTTCTGAAGATTTGTCCGTTAAGGAAATGAATATCCGTTTGTCTCTCCTTTTCATTTCCATTTCTGATGAAGCACCCGTTGAAAATGACTCCGTTTGTTCATTTTCGTTTCTAAAGATTTGTCCGTTAAGGAAATGAATATCCGTTTGTTTCTCCTTTTCATTTCCATTTCTGAGGAAGCACCCGTTGAAAAATGACTCCGTTTGTTCATTTTCGTTCTGAAGAATGTCCGTTAAGGAAATGACAGGAATATGCCTTACATATCTCTGGTGGTTATTTGACACAAAGTCACAAATAGACTCCTACGAATAAATTTCGGGACGAAATTTCCTAAAGTAGGGGAGACTGTGACACCTGTGTCACTTCAACCATCAAACAAATACCAAGCCAATGAAATATTGTATTTCATACTTGGGATCTGTATAAATATGTGTATCTTTTGCACATATCAACTCTTGTTCGATTTCAAGCTTTAAATCGCTTTCTGGAAGGTTATACGCGCACTGATGCGTAAATATAACCAGTTTAATGCAACGAACACTCCGGAATAGTGAAATAGGCTTAACATACCTTAAATAACCTTTACTTAACTTAGAAATAAGTTTTGAAGGCTTTGGTATGGCAAAATCAAGTTAAATCGCTTACAGGGACTAAAGTTGACAAACTGCGAAAGTATGCCAATTTGAACTGTAACAGACATTCCAAAACATGACCATAAGTTAAACATACCATAAATATCCTTTATATATCTTAGAAATAGGCTTTGAGGGGTTCGGTATGCTAAAATAAACTTTTGGGTCATTCAGGGACTAAAAGTGTCAAAAAGTGCACAAGTTTGCACTTTCGCGCATAACTTACGTTCTGAATACATCCGGACATCCAAAAATTTATGTAAGCATGACTATATTATGCTTTAGTGTTTGGCTTGCCAAAAAATCCATTCGTCGCGTCATTGGGATCGTTTTTCACGCTTATGCGCATTCCGTCGTAATTAAGCGAACATCGCGTTCGTACGACCAAACGAACCATCATCCGGCATATTTTTGAGCATGTTTTGAGTTCCCTATACTTTAACTTCATTTTAGAGCCTTGAAATGAGGTTAACGGGGTTCAAACGCATCGAAAAAGGCCTTAAACACGTGCAGGGACCATTTCTGCCATTTTTGAAACATTTCTGAAACAGGTGCATGGTAGCGTAGCGCGAGCCCTAAGGCTCTTACCGTCGCGCTACGCAACTGCCTAACTAGACCAGATTAAGTGTATTTAACATCATATTGCAGCTGTTTAATCCTCCACCACACATTCCCAATTGTCTAGTCAGCTGATAAGGATCAATTTCTAGCCACCATAAGGTCCCGACACTTGTACGGATACGATTAAAGCACGGTTTCCATGAAACGATCTTAACGGTAGACCGAATACTATAAATAACCCACCCCCCCCATGCTTCAAAATCACTAGAATTTTGATTTGAGAAACTCTAAGTTGAAACCTTTGTTTCATACCTGAGATTTTTGAATCGAGATTAGCATTCGGGGACCCTTCGTAAGTATTCTTTCGTTCTTTTCATTCTTTTATTGCTTTTCGAGTCCGAAAGTCAAACTTTGTTTGACTTTCAGCATTGACCAGCTTATGGTCAATGCGAAGTTCGTTTGAACTTCGCAACGTGAGTGTAATCACGTTGGTTATAGTCCCTTGGGACTATGCCTACTGATTACCACGTTGTCTAGGGTCGTAGGGTAAGCGATCTAATAAATCGCTTATACCTCGAACCCGACCCATTTGGTAGATCATTAGGATCCGACCAAATACATTAGGTGACCATAGTATATAGGGAATAACCTTCCGAGGTTATACCTTATGGTCGCTTCGTTAAGTAGTTGTATGATAGGTAGTTTATATGCCTTAGGTAAATTACCAGAATACCCTTTTCATGTATAATTGGTAATTAAGCATATGTAACCTAAACTTTTGTCACATAACTGATTATGTAACATGTTTAGGCATATAACACTTGTCATAGGGCTAGTTAGGCGGTCCGAACGCGTTTCACGCGAACGACGCGTTAAAGTTGCATAAGCTACCTAAACGGGTCGTAATGGGTCGTAAGCACTTAGATTAAGGTTTCATTTAGTATGTAGGCTTTGTTAAACCATATGACACGAGTCTCTATACTCGTTTGGTTTACGAACCCTCATTCTATTCGATCTTCCGATTTAGGTCCGGGTTATTAACATAGTTACCTATATTAGGTGCCGTTTGATATCCGCGATCTCTAGCATTGTTTGGTTGTTACTCAGGGACTACTAAGCAATCTCAAGTGAGTACATAGACCCCTCTTTTACTGTTTTCCAAACTGTTTTGGGGTGGAACACATGTGCCTACTTGTTACTTTCATGCTTTCCATGTTTTCACATCATATACCTGCTATGTTCGTTAGTACATTATAGTACATCATTTTACATTACACTTCATGCTATGTATGTCCATTGTGTGCATGCTTAGTACATTGTTTTACATTACATTTCTGTTGCATATGCTCATCCAGCATGTGAACACATTATACTGCATTTTGAACCGTTGTAATCATTTGTATCTGTGAACCGTTTGTATCTGTGAACCGTTTGTATCTGTGAACCGTTTGTATCTGTGAACCGTTTGTATCTGTGAACCGTTTGTATCTGTGAACCGTGTGAACCGTATTTGACCATACATAAACATTTCTACAATTGTTAAACATTACTTGGTGGTTTGGTTTGATTAAGTGATTAAGTAACGATGCGTGTGTAATATGATACAAGCATGGTGGATACGCCGCTGGTACTTCCTATATATAAGTGTTTGTATGGTATTACATATCGTAGCATTATTTGAATCATTTCAATTTGAGACATATAACATTTTATACAAATAACATAATTTTCACAAGACATTGTTTTACAAACAACTTATCTTATACAAACTCATTTTACAATGGTTATTCATTTAACCATACATTATTCTCTTATTTATACATATCATCTGATCTTATCGTTTTTCAAATGATTTACAAAACAAAGCAAATTACAAGGTTCATGACTAAACATTTTCTCAAACATAAGTCATGAAACCTATTTTCACAAAACCTATGTATCTCACAGGCATTTTTATGCTGACGTACCTATTTTCACATGTGTTTTTCAGGAGCTGTTGCATAAGATGATCAAGATACACATAGGCATACTTGGGCTTTAGTGACAATAAAAGATGCAAGACTAGTTAATTATGTTGTATTTCCTTGTTTGTTAAGACATTGTAACACTTTTAATCAATAAAACGAAACTTCAATTGCCATGGATTTGAAACAATTAATTCTGTTACAACACTCCCCGATGTTTCCGCCACGTTTTGTATGTTCTACGTGGTCGGGGTGTGACAATATGTGTCACGCCAGTTGAAGATTCACGAGAAAAATTATACCACGCACGACTTGGAGTTAGGCGCGGTGGTATTTGCGTTGAAGATTTGGCGACATTATTTGTATGGTACGCGATGTACAATCTTCACTGATCATAAGAGCCTGCAGCACATATTTGACCAGAAGGAGCTTAACATGAGACAAAGACGCTGGGTAGAGCTGTTGAATGATTATGATTGCGAGATCAAGTATCACCCAGGGAAGGCGAATGTGGTTGCCGATGCCCTGAGTCGTAAAGAAAGGATCAAGCCCATAAGGGTTAGGGCTTTGGAAATGATCGTCCAGACAGACCTCTCTTTGCGCATTCGTGCCGCGCAAAGAGAAGCTTTGAAAGAAAGGAATATTGAGGATGAATATCTCCATGGGATGGAGAAGCAGTTGGTACCAAACGAGGAAGGAACTTTGTGCTTCATGAAACGAATTTGGGTTCCTCTGTTTGGTGGATTGAGAAAGGTTATTTTCGATGAGGCTCACAAGTCTCGGTACTCGATTCATCCTGGAGCGGATGAGATGTACCAAGACCTAAAGGATTTTTACTGGTGGCCAAGGATGAAGGGCGATGTTGCGATATATGTTGGCAAATGTTTAACTTGCGCCAAGGTAAAAGCCGAATACCAAAAGCCTTCAGGTCTTCTACAGCAACCTGAAATACCCAAATGGAAATGGGAACAGATTTCAATGGATTTCATAACGAAACTGCCAAGGACGCCCAAAGGCCACGATACGATTTGGGTGACAGTAGACCGTTTAACAAAGTCTGCGCACTTCCTGCCAATCAAGGAGAAAGACAACACTAGTAAACTAGCTGAGATATACATGCGAGAGATTGTTGCACGTCATGGAGTGCCTCTCTCAATTATCTCTGATAGGGATGGAAGATTCGTGTCAAGGATTTGGCAATCCTTCCAAGAAGCTTTTGGTTCTCAGTTGAATCTAAGTACAGCGTTTCACCCACAAACTGATGGCCAGAGCGAGAGAACTATTCAGACATTGGAAGATATGTTAAGAGCCTGTGTAATGGATCTTGGTGGTAGCTGGGATAATCACTTACCATTAGTCGAATTTTCGTACAACAACAGCTACCACACCAGTATTGGAACCGCGCCCTTTAAAGCTCTTTATGGACGCAAGTGTCGATCACCGCTATGCTGGGCTGATGCGGGTGATAGACAGCTTGTTAGTCCTGAAATAGTTCAAGAGACAACAGACAAGATCTTTCAGATCCGAGAGCGCATCAAGGCGCCTCGCGACAGACAGAAAGGCTATGCAAACCAAAGGAGGAAACCTTTAGAGTTTCAAGTTGGGGATATGGTTTTGTTGAAAGTTTCACCCTGGAAGGGTGTGGCACGCTTTGGGAAGCGTGGGAAGTTGAATCCGCGTTACATTGGCCCGTTCAGAATCCTGCAAAGGATTGGGCTTGTAGCCTACAAGTTGGACCTACCAGCTGAACTTAATGGTGTTCATGATACATTCCATGTATCGAATTTGAAAAAGAGTCCAACACAAGAGACGGTGATCATTCCTACTGACGAAGTTCATATCGACGACACGCTCCACTTTACTGAAGAACCAGTTGAGGTTACGGATCGGAAAGTTAACAAAACACGCAGGAGTAGTGTCAAGCTCGTCAAAGTTCGGTGGAATGCAAGACATGGACCAGAATTCACGTGGGAACGTGAGGATCGTATGAAAGAGAAATACCCACATTTATTCCCCAAGACCCATGCAACTAGAAGCAGAACCTAAAATTTCGGGACGAAATTTTCTTAACGGGGGGAGAATGTGACAACCCTCACAATTACAGGTATCCGTACAATTAATTAATATTTAATTTGTGCTTAATGACTGTGCTTGATTTCAACTGTGATTAAACTGCTCACTGAATTCTGTTACATACATACATATGCATCACATTTTATACTGTCACTCCATTTATTACACACAAACATTAGTGACAACCATGATGCACAAAGCACAGTTAGCACAGTGAGCGGATAACCCAGAGACATGCTGACAATGCCAGCACCTAGACAGACAATGTTCTTGAGGCCAGTATGAGCCAGAAATAGAATACTACACTGGTAGGGAGTGTAGGGAAGTAAGGACCATAAAACTGCGTCACTAGGTGATAGTTATAGTGCCGGGAAGTGCCAAAAACACACTTTAAATGCAGAATTCTACACTAAATAACCAAAATTCAGCATTTAATGATGCTAGTAAAGTGCAAAAACTTGGCAAAATAGTCCTAGATACTTTCCAAAGTGTTGGGAATTAAATGTGTCACTAAAAATAACATAAAAGACACTTTGTGGATTAATTTAGCACTTTAACGGACAACACCCAACCGAACAACCGGACTTTACCCGGAACACAAAAATATTGCCAAACACATGGTTTTTACTTTTCTGAGCTAGTTAGGGCCACCGAACACCCTAACACACTATATAATTAACAACACATTATAACACACTAACTGAACATTAGAAACCTAACTAGTTAGTAACTTTACCATTGAAAACCAACCCCATACCCCCCCTTGGGCGACGGTCACAAAGGGTGACCCACCCTTTGATTTCTTTGATTAATTAATTAGATTATGTTGTGGGTTAAGGAGCATATGACACAATGGTTAAAGAGTAAACTTAGGTTATATAAGTGCACAAGGGTTATGCATACATTCACAAACTCACAACACAAACAAGCTCTCTCTCTCTCTTCTCTTCTCTTTGGTTCGGCCGAACACAAGCACCATCACCCCCACCATCATTCAAGTTTCTTCAAGCAACTTACATACACTCAAAGGTGTTAGAGACCCTACAAACAAGCTTGGTGTGCTCGGAAGTTCAAGGACCGCTCTCGTTTTCTTTTATCCACCACTTTTGCACTCTTGAACTCCCCTAGCCTTGTGCTAGTAGTAAGTGCCTTAGATCTTCATGTTGTTCATATTTTTGTTGGTTAATAGTGAAAAGAATGGTGAAATATTGAGAACTCTAAAGAACATAATCAAAGTCTTGAAGTATAAACTAACTAGTGATGATGTATGGTTAAAGTAGAGATGAAATCATGTTGTTCTTATGTTGTTATGCTTGTTATATGTTGTTTGTTAGTAAAAATGTTATGGTTCATCACATAGGCTTGCTAGATCATGTTTAAAGACATGAACTAGCAATATGTGAAGGTTAAAAATGTGTAGGATGATGAAATCATCCATACATAACTATGAACTTGATTAAATACATGTTTTCTTGAAAAATAAAGATCAAATGGGTTGTAATCTCATAGATCTAAAGATCTATGAGTGGTTTTTCGAAAGAACCAAGTGAAGAGCATGAGTTTTGTTAAAAGTTTGATCTTACATAAACTAATCGTATTTTTAGTGGGTAAACAAGTGTATAAACATTTGTGTAAAAAGAGAATTTCACAAAGAAGTATTTTTAGAAATCATGACTAGAAGTTGTAAATGTTCAAATCCTTTAAAAATAAAGTTTTTAAGAAACTAATCACATTTTTAAAGGTAACAAGACTCACTAAGTCTACTAGTAAGTTACTACATGTTTTTATAAACCTTCAAGTTCATAAGTTTATGATTATGCTTGTTTTTGGCTAGTTTGGTAAATGAAGGTTATATATTGTTGATTGAGAATTGATTGAATGATTTTACAAAAGAAAATGATACGCTAGTATGCGTGGACGCCTCCATTTACAAAGAAAACTCTGGCGAAATTTTTCTAAAATCCAACACTTAGAAAATATTTTTCTAGTAAGTGTTTACAAATATATTTTTAACTTGGTTTTCAAAATGAACTTCGCCATGATTATTATTACAAAAATACTAAGTGCCGGAGGTTGATTTTCGTAAATAAAATTTGATAAATATATATTTAGAATATATATTTATTACTAAAACACTTGTGTGATTATTTGCGTATTTGTGAACTAGTTATATTATTTTTAGGGTAAAAATAATATAGCTTATAACGCCATGACATTACGACTCCAGAAATAATACTAAAACTCTCACAAAATAAATATTTAAGTTACGCAAGTATTGTTGTATTACGAAGCGCTAAAACGTCACTTATATAGTATTTCGGAAAAATACTCTTATACGTATATTTTGGTAAAATATTATTTTGGAAAAATTTATGAAGTAAAATATAATATTTTTGGGAAAAATATATATATTTTGGAATTAAGATGTTTTAGACAAGTGATTAAAATATATTTTTCTAAGTGGGACTTAAAATATATTTTTCGGAATTACAAGTGCACATGTATAAATACCCCCATCCTTGGGAAGGAAATACACTTATAAAATAATTAAGAAGTGGGAATACGAAATAGTTGCCTAAATATTTTCCTAAATACAAAAGTTAAGTTAAAATAATTAATATTATTTTAACAAGTATAATACCAACGTAACGCAACTCAAAACACTAAACCCTAAGCCAAGGCACGGCCCGTTCGTCTAATAGACATTAGTATGTGTAGGTCGTCGCGCAGCAGATCGAGTTTGAGATTGACGTTACAGGATACGCACTTCTGTGAGTTCATGTCCCCCTTTTCTGTTAACTGTTTTCAGTTTTTATACTTCGGGGGTGGAATACATGTTACAATAAGTACAGACACTTTTATACATGGTATGGTTAGCTTAAGGAGGGTTTACTACTTAGATCATGTGAGTGGGTAGGTGGAACTTGAGGCCATTAATCCTCGTTGTAGGACCGAGGGTCATGAGTTATAGATCTATTTGGGTGTAGCGAGCCCCACCCCTGAGTCCGCTGAGTGGACCATGAGGTGACTATTAGCCCGACGCCAAAATCTGCTAGGTTTGAGTCTTCCTGCATCACTTCACACATATCATTGGCTTTGCAACCCAATGGTGATCTCTTTCTTTTTCCTTATTTGCTACATACCAGGGATTTTCATACATAAAGACATATTACAAAGGTTTATACATACTCACTTTTACATGAACTCGCTCAACTTTTGTTGATTTTTCAAACTACATGTATTTCAGGAAATTAATGGGTCTGGCAAGGTATGCAATCACGTCAAGCTGCGTAGGGAATAATGATGTCATCCAGGTTTAGGAGGTGTGACCCTTGCCTGGACGGGTTACAAGTCTTAAACCATATTTCTAGTCCAGTCTTTTGTCGTGTCGTATGAACATGTTTTTAATTATGTCATGACTGTAATTTGTTTCATGTGTTGACTTTTAAAACAATGTTGTTGTGGTAACTTTTAAAACTAAATGAATGGATGACTATCATATGTTTTAATTCATATAACATTGTTATGATTGTGCTATGGTATTAAGAAGTCACACCAAAATAAACCCACGCTTCCGCAAAAGCCAGGGTGTGACACCATTACCCGGTTATAATACCTTCGTCATAACTTATGCATATAATACCGTAACGAGTTAACTCTCATTTTGACCCGTTTGGTCGACTTAGCGGAAACCTTCAATTCTACATACCCAAACCTTTCTAAACTCCAATATCATACTTAAATAACTAACACATAGCCTTACTTTAATAAACTAAGAAGTGATTCCGTAAAATCACTCACTTAATACTAATACTTGATATCATCATCAAATTCATGTTTCGACACAACTACTAACAATTATCATGCAAATAATCTCTTTACTACTAAAGAGGGAGTCCGGGAATTTACTTACCTTACGCATCCGTATTTGCGTTCGCTTCCTCATGTCCTCTTGACCCGTTAGCCCTTCATGCTTCCATCCATGTTGACATGATCCCTATACTTCCATTTCATTGCATCCACATTCTTGTTAGCATACAAAATTATACATATGAACGATCATATCAATTTACATTTCACATTCGGCTTTCATTAGTCAATTTAACAAGCATATAGTATACTCATAATTAATACTCATTCAACCATATAATCACTTAGTTACATTACTTTCATTAATCAATCATTCACTAACATGTATAGCTCATTTCACTGAAAATAGGCTGTTTTGGGACGTCCGTTTACTGTACTTACGAGCTTGCAAAGAATTACAATCTTTTTATGTGACGTGTCTCTCGGAGGGGTTATCCTTGTGTTAAATTTTTAGAGTCTAACTCTCTACCAAAAATTTAAAAAAAAAAAATCATTTACTAAGCTGCAATCAGATTCGTCACTTTCTGACTGCAGCCCACGGAAAAATTCATTTAAAAATCCTCATTTATCCGATTGACATAATTCCAGTTGGAGATTTTGATAACCTCCTGAAGCTACCTGCAGTAAAAATTTGAGATCATAAATCCATTCCTAAATTGAGTTATGACATTCGTAATGGGATGCAAATTCTGCCAGAAAACGCAGCCTGAACCTTCGATACAAAAAAATTCATAAAACGTTCATTTTCCGTCGAAAAAATACAATTCCATTTGGGTTTGAAAGGTTTTTCGTGGGAGTTCATCACAAACTCAATAAACATCGGTTTCTTATAAGATTTGATCCGGTTACAGCCGATTAAAGTCGGATATAACTTTCTGGACAGATTTAGTTTTCACCAAATCATTTCTAAATATCTCACATTCTAACTTCACCTAGGCATTTCATCGAATACCTTATGTGCATCAGTTTTAAATCAACTTAAACTCATCCTTATGAGTTTCAAATCAACTAGTAAGTGATAACATTCAAATCCTATGATTATTTACCACATCAAACATCAAATTACTCATAATCTTACATAACCCGTGTTCCATATGATGATTCTAATACGTATTCATACTAAATTTCATACTAATTCATGGATTAAACATAAACCCGTTTCATACAAGAACACTAAATCAATATATACAACTTACCACGTGTTTACGAGTACTAGATCCTCAAGAAATCGGGTTCATGCATCAAATAGGATCTTGAATTGAGCTTCAATTTGGTGGATTGAACTTGAACTAGGGTTTCACCCTTGTCTTCCTCTCCTGCCGTACGCACACACACTATGTGTGTGTTGTGTCTATTTTTTTTTATAAATCAAGTTCTCTTTTTACAACTATGGTCCCTTAAGTTTGCCATTCATTCTTCTTGCCCCAACATTCATTCTTTATTTGTTTTGGCTAAATATTTTAACTAGGTTAAATAGTCTAATTATTGTATTTCATGTTATACCCTATGGAAACATAAGGTGAATATAACATTCGAGTTTTGGGGTGTTACAAGTCTACCCCCCTTAAAGGAGGTTTCGTCCCCGAAACCCTTTTCCATAAATATCGGTATGTTCATTAGCAAGTCATAATTTATGAACATCATATCTCGTAATTCCTTTCCATTCTTACATCAAATCAGCCTACCCAAGTTTGTACATTTCCTTCCTTTCACATCGAACATGTAGTCCATCATGTTGGTCTTAATTGACCCGTCCGCAACGGGTCACTACATACCATTTCATCATCATAATTTCATCCATTGTGATCTATTACAACAAGTCATTACTTATAAATTTCCTCATTATGTCCACTAGATCACATTGACCCGTTCACAGCAGGTCAACTACACATACCTTACGTTTCCGTTCATTAACAATTTCTTCTAATAATTTTAACTCCTCACATTATCGTACTTAAATTAAAGTGAGTTCAAGCTGGTAAAACGAAGTTCATATGAACTTACTAATACATTTCACCGTTGTATTAGTTCTATTAGTTTCATTTACTCCTGGAGTTTTATTTCTTCCTTCTTACTCATACAAACACTGCTTATTACATAAGCTTGAACTAAAACTCATTTTTAGACAACTTCTAAAAGTCAAGCCTCCCTTATCATATCACGTTTTGCGCTACCATTCGTTCATACGAAAGTACTTATTTAATTCATAACTGTATAGTTACATTCACATATTAAACAATTCACTAACCTTACTATTTTGGCGCAGTAGTACCACCCGCAAAAACAGACCGACCCTCTTCATTACAATTCATTCCATCTCTGGATAGACCTTGTTCATCCGTGTGATGAGCTTCCGCCCATGAGCATTCCTTCGCTGACCTTGATAGGTTTATCTCGTCATGATTTCTGCCACTCTCATTATAAAATCAGGGATTTACAAATTTCATTCAGTTTCATTCAGACGTGATGTTTATTACATCACCTTAGTTACATATTAATCATTTCTTGATTCTTTTTAAAACATTAGTGCCTTTGACCCGTTCAAAACAGGTCAATACGTTACCATTTCTTAACATATCATTTTCGTTGTTTGACCCGTTCACGACGGGTCAATACATAATCATTCTATTGCAATTCTTTAGCTTATTTGTCAACTTCTGAAGTTTGACTTTTCAAACTGCCACTTCTTTCTTATTATATTTACGCATTTCGAAGTACACGTTCGTACTTCTTTTCCATTCATGCATACTTGTAAGACTTCATTACATTATTTTAGTATCCTTGTTAAAACCTACCCTTCCCGTCCACTCTTAAGTTATTGTCCAGGTTATAACCCGTCATTCATTTTGACCCTCAAGAGTCATTCAGTAATATGTCTAATACGTAACTTGTTTCAAAGTTTCTTTATTTTAACTAAATTTTGCTACATCAACCGTTTTCAACGGTTATACTCACTTATTTAACGGTCTAAAAATTTTCTTTCTATTTTTTTCATCACTTTCCTTATTAGATTTCTTTTTTACTTTACTCCGTTTAACTTTTCGGAAGTCTAATTTGTAATTACCTCCTTACATATATGTATCAGTTATTCTTTTCTGACACATCCCTCTCTAGTCGAGCCATAAGCTCCTGTTAAGAGTATAATATTTTATACATACCTATCGCGTGTCAAACCCATTGACTCGTTATCCATACCTTGCGATGGTTATTTCTTTCCAATTCGTGACATTGCATACCCATACATTATGCTCACCTATAAGTATAAAACTTGACAAATCAAAACATTAAATACCAGGTCCAAATGGAAATCACCATTTGACCCGTATGACTCATTTGTCCTTTCAACCATTCTCGCATACATGTATTTGCATGTATATACATATATAGAAGTTTAAAACATAACTTGGATAATATCTGCTTTAAAGAGAATTTACTTGCCTGGTTTGTACTTACTTACGAATTCAGACTTTTCATTCTTATCATTAATTCTTACTTGTTTGATCCGTACTTACTTACGAATTCAAACTTTTCATTCTACTTTTCATAACTTTGTATGTTTTGAATCCGTCTCGCGGATTTAAACATATTATTCATACCTTTCATTTCTTCTATGTTTTTGAATCCGTCCCGCGGATTCAAACATATCATTCGTATCTTTCATTCCTTCTATGTTTTGAATCCGTTTCACGGATTCAAACATATCATTCACATTTTTCATTGCTTCTATGTTTTGAATCCGTCTTGCGCATTCAAACATATTTTTCATATTTTTCTTTCGTATTTAGTACTCTCAATTTCTTGAGAGTCTTACTACTCCTTTCACCTACACGTCCACCTAGTACCCAATCCTTCCGGACATACCTGCACCAATTATCACGGTTTCACGAACGTCATATGTTTCTTGCGTACTGGCCAGGTACGCAATCCACATACTAGTTTCGTGCCTTCATGTAATCATCGCCTTATGCCCGAAGAATTAGGTTTCGGCATAGGTAACATTTTCAAAGCTTCATTACTATACCATCATTATCTTTCATTTAAAATTTTCCTTCCCTTAATAAGTTTTACCATTACATATACCCACATATTGAATTTACATACCTGGGTTCGATTTGTCTTATTACATGCCTTTGTGTCGGTCCTAGACCGTATTCGCGGATTATCCTCTCTAAACAATCATGTTTACCTTACGCATAACATACTGTTAGTTTTCTTTATATGCATACTGAATACGTACTTACATTCGCTTCTACCTTTAGATCTTGATCGAGTCTTGGATTGTACGGATTCCTTGTCACAAGAGCACACGGGTTTGAGTTCAACTACTTACCTCATCGTACTTGATTTCTCTCAAACCAGGGCACTGATACCAACTTGTAACGCCCTAAAATGTTTAACCTCAAAACGACGCATCGGAAATTATGAGCCTTAAAATTTCTTTCTTTATTAATTACATTACTTACGAGAAGGCTTAGTTACAAAAATGTCAAACTTTTACTAGAAGGAATTAACAACGTTCACATTTAAATAACACTACAAGCGTTACATAATTCAAACTAGGTGACCATTCTTTCCGTACAATCCTTGCTTTTTGACTCGATCTGTGCCCGCTTATCTTCACTAACGAAAGAGGAAATCCGTGTGGTTCCGGTGGACATCATAAACAACTTAACCGTTAGCCAATGACATCACCATACAACATTATTCTATATGATTGAACATTGTATAACATTTCACAATATAAATCTGGAATCATTCAATTATCCTCTTAAACTCCTTGTCCAAGATCGGCTTCAATTCCTCATGAATCCGACAACCTCATACCTGCATTACATTCCAATCTCAAGGTACATCGTTAGTAATTGTCAATACTCAAAGTATTGAAACCATTCCCACGTATATTCATAGCAACCCACCTTCCTACATGCATACGTTACTACATACAAACATACAATCATATATACCTATATTCGTGCATACACGACTACGACTCGCTTACTATTTTCTTGTTCTTATATACTCGCTTAAACAAGACACATTCCCAACTGTTCATAATATAAGTTCTATGCATAATAACATACATGCTTATTCATTTCTAGACACATTTACCTATGGGTTTCCTTTGCTAACACAAAAGTAAATCTATTCTAATACTAACAAGAGACCCATAACATTCTCATACATCCAAAAAAAAAACATAAACAATAAATATGAGGCTTTGAAAACCATAGAAAACATGTTCCATAACCAAAACAAGCAAAATCAACCCATTTGCCAGCAACAAGGTCTCTCGCGGGCCGCGAGAGCCTTGGCTACCTTTCTCACGGGGCGCGACAGCCTCCACCGTAAGCTACGGTGGTGCCCAGTTCAGCCTTCATTTTTGTTACTACTACATCCATAACTCGAATATTTCTCAACCAATTCACTCGAGACTTATTCCTAGTGTCCGAAAATCATAACCTTACATTATTGGCTAACAATCTTTACCACGGGTCCTCAATCTTTACGAGTTTCATTAACGTTACATGACTTATGCGCATTTATTCGACACGTTCATGTTTTTATTAAACAACTCACTTATTTAAACTCAAAACTAGGCCTTTTGACCATTAATCGGTGTCTCCGTTTCTCAGTTAGCGCATTTGTAAGAAATTCAGTCCATTACCCGGTTATAATACCTTCGTCATAACTTATGCATATCATACCGTAACGAGTTAACTCTCATTTTGACCCGTTTGGTCGACTTAGCGGAAACCTTCAATTCTACATACCCAAACCTTTCTAAACTCCAATATCATACTTAAATAACTAACACATAACCTTACTTTAATAAACTAAGAAGTGATTCCGTAAAATCACTCACTTAATACTAATACTTGATATCATCATCAAATTCATGTTTCGACACAACTACTAAAACTTATCATGCAAATAGTCTTTTTACTACTAAAGAGGAAGTCCGGGAATTTACTTACCTCACGCATCCGTATTTGCGTTCGCTTCCTCATGTCCTCTTGACCCGTTAGCCCTTCATGCCTCCATCCATGTTGACATGATCCTTATACTTCCATTTCATTGCATCCACATTCTTGTTAGCGTACAAAATTATACATATGAACGATTATATCAATTTACATTTCATATTCGGCTTTCATTAGTCAATTTAACAAGCATATGGTATACTCATAATACAATACTCATTCAACCATATAATCACTTAGTTACATTACTTTCATTAATCAATCATTCCCTAACATATATAGCTCATTTACTACGCAGTAATCAGATTCGTCACTTTCTGACGGCAGCCCACGGAAAAATTCATTTAAAAATCCTCGGTTATCCGATTGACATAATTCCAGTTGGAGATTTTGATAACCTCCTAAAGCTACCTGCAGTAAAAATTTGAGATCATAACTCTATTCCTAAATTGAGTAATGACATTCGTAATGGGCTGCAAATTCTGCCAGAAAATGCAGCCTGAACCTTCGATACGGAAAAAATCATAAAACGTTCATTTTTCGTCGAAAAAATGCAATTCCAGTTGGGTTTGAATGGTTTTTCCTGGGAGTTCATCACAAACTCAATAAACATCGGTTTCTTATTAGATTTGATCTGGTTACAGCCGATTAAAGTCGGCTATAACTTTCTGGACAGATTTAGTTTTCACCAAATCTTTTCTAAATGTCTCACATTCTAACTTCACCTAGGCATTTCATCGAATACCTTATGTGCATCAGTTTTAAATCAACTTAAACTCATCCTCATGAGTTTCAAATCAACTAGTGAGTGGTAACATTCAAATCCTATGATTATTTACCACATCAAACATCAAATTACTCATAATCATACATAACTCGTGTTCCATATGATGATTCTAATACGTATTCATACTAAATTTCATACTAATTCATGGATTAAACATAAAACCATTTCATACAAGAACACTAAATC
Source organism: Helianthus tuberosus (assembly GCA_030545235.1). Classification (NCBI taxonomy): domain Eukaryota; kingdom Viridiplantae; phylum Streptophyta; class Magnoliopsida; order Asterales; family Asteraceae; genus Helianthus; species Helianthus tuberosus. Next base: position 174,652,391 of record CM060351.1, read on the forward strand.
AATATATACAACTTACCACGTGTTTATAAGTACTAGATCCTCAAGAAATCGGGTTCATGCATCAAATAGGATCTTGAATTGAGCTTCAATTTGGTGGATTGAACTTGAACTAGGGTTTCACCTTTGTCTTCCCCTCCTGCCGTACGCACACACACTATGTTTGTGTTGTGTCTATTTTTTTTATAAATCAAGTTCTCCTTTTTACAATTAGGGTCCCTTAAGTTTACCATTCATTCTTCTTGCCCCAACATTCATTCTTTATTTGTTTAGGCTAAATATTTTAACTAGGTTAAATAGTCTAATTATTGTATTTCATGTTATACCCTATGGAAACATATGGTGAATATAACATTCCTCGAGTATTGGGGTGTTACAGCAGAGAATGTTTGTCTAAAAAAATTAAAAGAAAACATTGGATATGATAAAACGCCATTAACAGAAAACGCCATATAAAAACAAAACGCCATTGTTTACCTCAATAAGGATGTACAAGGCTGTTGGAAGTCATTTATGTAAAACTTAACAAACCCATTGGGCTGATCTTCGGAACGTTGATTTATGCAATCCGCAATTCCAATTAGCTCAGCTTGAACGTCACAAAAAATACTTTTTTTGTATATGTCAAAAGCTTGGCCTTCCAACAATTGGTAATTACTCTTCAACTGGGGTCGTTTGTATCGAGATTCATGATCATTTTTCCGGTGTGTGTGTGTAGTTGTGGTTCTATTGTAGTTTCATAATGAGTCATGAACTCAACAAGAGTAGCTTTCGAATTGCACACTTGACCAAAAAAATGATTCTCACTCTCCGACCTCGATATCGTTCGCATAAGACCCGACATCTCTTCCATTCTATAGTATGCAGGGATCCAAGATTCCCTGAGCGCAAAAATATCAGATAGCCAGTCATTATCTGCTAAATTGAACTCTGCAATAACCGCTTCCCATTCTGATTCAAACTCTTCAGGTGTGAGAATATTCGTCCACACAACACCACAAATACGTTCTTTAAAATTGGTGGAATTGTATATCCTAACACCAACCTATGTATAACATGAAAACGCCATGCATAAAAAAACATATAAAATTACACAAAGACAAAACTTAATTAAAAAAACATTAACAAGATACAAAACGCCATGTATTTCAAAACGCAGTGTATCCTAAAACGCCAAAGGTAAAAATAAGCATACCAACCTTCAGAGAAAGTTTATGCATCACATGCCACATGCATAACCGATGCCTCATGTCAACAAATACAACAGAAATAGCCTTCTTCCTTGCTGGATCTTGGTCAGTGACAACAACTTTTGGTTGAGAACCAACAACTTTTAGAAAAACTCTCAACAACCAAATATACGTATCAACAGTTTCCGACGCCAATAATGCTGCACCAAATGTAACATTGCAGTGATGATTGTCTATACCAGTGAACGATACAAACACCATAGAGTATCTGCATATGAAAACGCCATGAAACTGAAACAATAATAAAAACGCCATTGCATGTAAACTAATAAAACGCCATTGCATGTAAACTAATAAAACGCCATGTCATGTAAACTAAAAAACACGCCATTGGATGTAAACTCATAAAACGCCAAAAAACAGAAGAAGTTGAATAATAAAATATTACTTGTTGGAACGATACGTGGCGTCAAACGAAATCACATCACCAAACATGTGGTAATTTCGTTTGGCTTGATCGTCACACCAAAAAGTCCCTTCAAACGACTCTCTTCGTCTGTGAAGTAATCATACGAGAAATTAGGCTGGGAATGTTTTTTTTTCATTAAAATGTCTCACAACCATATCGGCGTCATATTCCCATATAAACAAGTTAATTTGCCTCTTATAGTTCTTAAATTCAACTTTACTTGCCCCCACATCTTCAAAACCGCCAAAACAAGTCTTCATAACATTAAACGCCTTGACGGGACCCAAATTCAGCTTAGACATGCTGTGTATAACATGCTTCTGGAGCTGAGTGAGGTGTCGTTCAGTTGGAAGAAAATGCTTATCAGGACGTTCAACAAGATCATGGTTGTGCTCCTCGACGAACTTATACACCTTCCATGATCCATCCTCAAAAGTTACACCTAACAGTGCGCCACAATCAGTCATCTTTGAAAAGTTGGATCGCACTAATCGCTCCTTTTGATTGGGGTCCAACGTATCAACCTTCTTGTCCTTGTATGTAACATACCTTTAGAGTTTGTCTTTGTAGTCCCTTTCCTGACTGAAAACCCACATTCCTTGGCATACTTGACATACATTGAATAACAATCATCGAGGCTTGAGAATACCATGTCCATTGTGGGCTTTATTTCTTCACTAACGTCAGGAATGATAAATGGTAATCCAGTTTTGGGGCAAAGCCTTTGACTAGAGGAAGCAACTTCATCTGAGAAAAAACAGTGAGGAACAGAAAAATCAGAAAAATGTCATTAAAAATAGAAATGTCTCGTAATAACATTATAGATTAAAACGTCATTAATTGAATAATAAACAAGTCATAATAAACACATAATTTAAAAACGACATGATGAAAACGCCATGAGATGTATAATTAAAAACACTTAACAACATAAATAATTAACAAAATATAACATCATAATGAAAACGCCAAAATTAACAAAACTGATGTTTACACAAATTAACAAATAGTAATAACTGATGTTTACAAATACTACTAAATAACATTCAAAACTAATCAAATAGATGTAAAACGCCAATGATCGTAAAAACATAAGAAATATACTAGATCGTAAACGACAATTTTTTGATATTGAAAACTCCAATTATCAGTTCTTAGTAATTGTTTAAATACCAATTAAAACGCGATTAAATTGCATAATTGAATAACGCCATTGAAAATCATACAACAGATTATAAATACTAATATAAAAAAAACAATGAAACAAGCATAAAAGAACAAAACACCATATCTGTTGCATGATTTGCTGGAACAAAAATAGAAAACGCCAACGAATTTTACTTTGTCGAACAGAATCCACATTAGACACCATAGATCTGAGAAAGCTTGCAAAGGAGGTAACAGCTAACAATAAATCTTCGGAGTTTTAATTTGAAAGAGATTTATAATGCGAATAAGGAGGAAACATATAAAAGGACAATCGTACCCCCGCATAACAATTAGCGCCCCCTGCCACGTGTTGGGCCAGGATCCATTCTCACACTTTTCACTATTCTCTCCTGATCCCGTTTCTATATATATATATAAGTAACCGCGTTTTGAGTTTGCGTTGCAATGGTGCGAGAGCGAGCGAGTATTTTAGATACTCACGTGATGTAGTAGTGTAAGTGTAAGCATTGTGAAGTGCGATATAGCGTGTTAAAATAAGCGATGTGGTGCGAAAATATGCGATGTAGCGTAGTAAGCGATATAGTTTACATTATGATCCGAATCTCAGTGCTAGTCGTAACGAGAGTAACAAGTGCGAAAGTGCGGGTTGTTACAGTCTCCCTGCTTTAGGAAATTTCGTCCCGAAATTTATTCGAAAGCAAGACTGTGAGAAGTGACACGAATAAGTAGCGATACAAACGTTAGAGCAAGCTGAGGATAAACGAGCGATCGATCGAGGATTGACGAGTGAGAGCGTCTCGGTGGCAGGTGAAATTGATGAGAAAAAGCGAATTGTTTGACTAAAGGATAGTAATTCACGAGTTGACGATCCATAAGGTTTTAAGTGTTCGAAAAGTTTTGTCAAGTCATTACAAAAGATTTTAAGGAAAAACCTGATTTATGAAAATTTCCTTATGACGTGGTGTTAAACTGAGTTGATGTTTAAACCAACGTGGTAAGAAAAGTTTTGTTTGTCCAAAGGTTTTAATCTAAATAAAAAAAATTCAGAAAATTTTCCATTTATTTCCAAAACATTCGGTAAACAAATAAGTTTTATTTATTTTCAAAACATACGATAACAAATACGTTTTAAAAGTATTAAAGTTTAATTAGCGTCGAGCCCCACATGGCATCTTTCCACGAAAGTTTGTTAATATGGCTAAAACACTTATCTATAGGAAGTACCAGCGGCATATCCACCATGTTTTAGCCATATTGCCTCCGTCCCATGGAGCGATGTCATGTGTGTCGACATGATATGGATAGGTTTTAGTATCCTCGGTCCAAACGGTAAACAGTTGGACTGAGTTCGAAAGGAAGATCAAGTAGACTGAGCGGTGAAGTTGACTGCAAACTTAGTTAGCGATAAGAGCGTGCGCGAATGGTTCAACGATTTGAAATATCGAGCAGCGTGAATGATAGGTGAGATAAGCGTTAAAGCGTCGAGAGGGAAAAGCGATGAGAGTATCGAAGCGGTAAGATTGATAGATGTGACGAGCGTTAAAGAGTTGAGAGGGATAGCGATAGTGAAGCAAGATAGATATCAGCGAAGGTGAGATTGCGTTGCTGTAGACTTACGAAAAGTCTAGCGATGGTGAAGTGAAATAGATTCTAGCGAAGGTGAGATTGCGTTGTTGTAGAATTACAAAAAGTCTAGCGATGGTGCGATCGAGAAGTAATGAGATGTTACGCCTTGCGAAGGAGTTTAGCGTGTTGAAAATAGTCTCAATAATATAAGAGGTCTAATAAATCCGCATGGCATTTTCTTCACGAGAGTTTGTTAGTATGACAAAGCACTTATATATAGGAAGTACCAGCGGTGTATCCACCATGCTTGACTACAACTCCTCTGTCCCGTGAATAGATGTCACACTTTGTCGACATGATTAAGACGCTTATATATAGGAAGTACCAGCGGCGTATCCACTACGCTTAACCATGCTTTTAATATTATGGCATCATTAAAACTTACTACGATCTCCATGCACTTACCAAAATAATCCCGTGTGCACCCGTGATTAATTTGGTCCTTGCATGTTTATCGTAACTTATTCCAACGACGCATAGTCGGGGTAAAACATATTATATCGTGATATACTATATAGTGATAGTAATAGAATATGTGTGTGAACCTAGTCTAGGTGTGAGGACTAGAGAGAGAGCGGAAGAGAGAGAGAGCGAGGGAGAGAGTCGGCATCACATATTGAGGCGACATCGAGCAATAGAACAATTATAAAGTAAAAGTACTAACGTCGAGAATCGTACCATTAACTATGTCGTTCTGCGCCTGGTCGGTGTTGATGTTGAAGACTCTTGTTTGGGCTGTGGTTACTGTTGGAGCTTCTACTACGGGTGTTGCATCTGCTGGTGCTGCGGTTGCTGGGGCTGCAGGTTGCGTCGGCGGTGCTGGGAGAGATAATATGCCTTGTTGTCGCGGCCCTATGCGGCAGTGGGTGGTGAAGTGACCGAAACAGTTGCAATTTGTGCAATAGCGACAGTTGGCTCCAGCCTGGTGGGGATAGGTACATTTCTGACACAGGGGAAGAGTTCCAGCATAGTTACGCCTTGGGTAAAGTGGAACTGATAGGAGAGGTTCGGGTTTAAGCGGTGCAGTTGCTGAGCAATTTAGGCTCGAGCTCTTTCTCTTACGGCTAGGTTTGGAGGTGTCTTGCGGCAGTGCGGCGTCGTCGGATGATTCATCGGTGGCTTGGTTAGCCTTCTTGGTGGAATCCTTGGAGAAGAATCCAGCCAAGATTCGCTTGTCATTGATCTTTGCGGCCAAGCAATAGGCTTCTTTTATGGTAGCCGGTCTTGCAGCTTCGACAAAATCGCCCACACACTCAGGCAAGGCACGTATGTACTTCTTGATGGCCTTTTCGGGAGTGTCGACTTGGCTTGGGCAAATAACGCTAAGCTGTTTGAAACTTGCTGTGAGGCCGGCGTTATCGCCTTCAACTTGCTTGATATCCCAAAATTCGTTTTCTAGCTTTTGGACTTCGTGGGGAGGGCAGTACTCTTCCTTCATGATCTCTTCAGCTCATCCCAGGAGAGCGCGTAGGCTGCATCGTTCCCACGTCTGTTACACTCGATAGTCCACCAGTCGAGGGCTCTTGATTGAAATACTCCTGTAGTTCATGTAGTACGGAAATGCCACCCACTCTGATGGAGGGTAACCTCGATAGCATCAAACCATTGAAACATCTGAGATACTCCTTCGTCACCTATGAAGACCATCGGGCCACAAGCTTTGAACTGCTTGTAGGAGAAAGTAGACTTTGGTGCATCGATCTTAGAGTCTTTCTATGTCTGAGATTTGCTGAGAGATTGAATCTGCATGACGATTTGAGGAATAACCTTGGCCATTTCCTTGGCCACGATCGAGGAGATCCTCTTATTGGCGTATCTTCTGGCGTTTCTTCTGGCTGTTCGTCGCGAGGTGGAAGCGTTCGAAGACATCTAGACAAAGAGATTTGGGATGAGATTCTGTAAGACCCTAACACGCATTTAGTAAAACGTCGCAGCGGAAATTCGTACCATAAAATTTCTTTCGTTACAAGCGTCTTGACGTTCTTTAAATTCTCTCTTTTTTTTAAGATAACTCTTTTAAATTAAATGCATCAATTGAACTCATTCACAAATTAATAACATAACTTATCTTCAATATATTACATAATCCAACCTCTCCCGTACAATCCGTCCCGCGACTCGGTCTTTGATCTTTACTCCTCGTGATGAGATTCCGTGATTGGTAACGCCTGCACTCACCAAATACAATCATATCATTAGTACACATCATAAATAAAGACAAGATTCATCCTTGTATATTCTTCATTCTGTTATCTCTTTACATTTAAGCATGTCATCTGACCATCAATTCCTGGTCAGACTTCAGCATCATACCTGCATTACATCTTATACCCGAGGTACATTATTAATAACATCAGTATTCAATCATATTGAAAACCTGCATACATACCCACAAATATACAGCCGTACATACATACATACGTGCATCCCTACTTGCATCCATGCCTACCCACATACCTACCTACCTACATACGTATTTACCCTCGTACATACTTACATACCAACATACCTATCTACATACATGCATAAGTTCATACATACCTACTTACATACATAAAAACATATTTATACATACACACATACATATCCACATACGTACATAGGTTCATACGTACCTACCTACATACATATAAACATACATGCTCATAAAACGTAAGTTAAATTAGTCATACGTAGCTTAAAACGCATTTAAACGAGTTCCCAAAACAAAACGAGACCAATAAACAACTTTGGCCAAATTATGCACCCGTCGCGTCGCGCGACGGCCACATGGTAAGAATCGGCGCCACAAGGCGCTGATTTCAGCGCACCACAGAAGGAAAACAACAATTGGCGCACTAGGCGTTGTTTTTGGCGCACTGGGCGCTGAATTCCAGGTCTGACTCACGAATTTCATATTTTTCGCCTAAACATTCATAACTTACTCAATTTTGATCTGATTTACACAATTCTTTTTCCTACGTGATCGTAATTTGATCCTCCATCACATGGGGTAAAAATTCCATATTTGGACTACCAAAATTTGGGACTTTTAGCCTTCGGCTTGATGCCCTTTTTACCAAATTTTGACCCGTTCATGCATTTATCAACATAACTTGTTGGTTTGACCTTAACTTCATATGAACTTAATAATTTCAAGGTCATCTATCATAAAAGATTCATTCCCGGATACCCTTACACCTTTTTCCACCCATTTTCTCTCAAAAGCTTATTTTGACCCGTTAAGGGTATTTGCGCATTAAATGGTCTATGACTTACAAAACCATACTCCCCACTTTCATACTTGACCAAAACATTACACTAATCAAATAGCTTGTTTCTAAACTACTTTTAAGATCGTTTACCCAATATACCCATCATGGGCGTTTAATCAACTTTAATCCCATCATCTACGACGAAAGACTTCAACACATATTTGACCTCAAACATCATGTTTAATTAATTAAAACACTATATTACTTAAACAAACTAAGAAGTGATTACGGAAATCACTTACCTTATGCATCCGCGTTCCTATCCGCTTCCTTGCCTTCTCTTGACCCGTTAGCCTTTCATGCTTGAGTCCGCCTCGATATGATTCCTATACTTTCATATCACCAACATCGCATTCTCGTTAGCTTACATCATTGTACATGTTAACGATCATATTAATCACATGTTTCACATTTGACTTTCATTAGTCTATTCTAGCTAACATAAAACATATAACCAAATTCATATCCCGTTAAACGCATGTAATTCATCATGTCATTCCGTGTAATACGTATCAACATAACAGGTACCATACCACTTCCTATAATCCTACCTTTACGGCAACTAGTCAAATCGTACTTCATATGCGTAGTTGACTTTCTGAAAGTCAACAGTTCATTAATTTAACTTTCGACTTATCATCATATACTCGTAACATCATAATAGACTATACGGACGACACTATATACATTTCATCATACGCTTGATATGTATACTACCCTCTAAGCATAATGTACAACTAATTTACGCATAATCTCCTAAACTCCTACATAATTCACCAAATCTTCCTACTAATCAACATGTATCATTCACACATAAACATCAAACATATCAACATCTAATTTCTTTCTATTCCTCTAATAAGAATCCATCATACATATCATAATACATCGATAGTAAACAAGAATTTGGACATGGGTGATCATACAATTCATCATCCTCACCATAACTAACGGGTTTCATCTCTAAACATCGAATTAACCCAAACCACGCATAATCCATGTTCTATATGATGATTCTAACACCTATACATGATCAATTTCATATTAACTCACGGATTAAGACATAACCCACTTCATACAAGATCACCAATCTTAGATTTTAGACATCCCTTATGATCCTCTTGTGATGGTGATCATTAATCCATGTTCATTCATGAATTTAAGCCTTGATTCATCCTTCAATTTGAAGCTTTTTGAAGAACTAGGGTTTGGCTCCTTTGGAGCCCTCCTGATCGTTCCAGAACACACGAGATGTGTGTGTGTGTGTGTTTGTGTGTGTGTGGTTTGTTAATTAAAACATAACTTTCCCCTTGTTCATCTTTGGTCCCTCTAGTTTGTTCCCTTGTTTGTTTTGCTAAACATTTGACTAGGTATAATAACCTAGTTATTACACTCCATTTTATTAAACATGGGGTCACACTAACAAATTTAGTAATTCGAGTTTTGGGGCGTTACAGATTCGATCATAATGATTTTGAAATTGCGTTGTGATTTAGCGCGTTAAAACTTGTTATAGTTGAACATAGTAATACGTATTCACATAGGAGACACGAAATTCCTAGGTTCTCACGTATTCACATAAGCACATGTAATCATATACTATATACATATATACCTGTATAAAAGGCGCGAGGTCACGCTCAAGAGAGTGTCGTTAGAGTTTAGTTTTGTTGCGGATATTTCGCTCTTGTTTTAGATTGCGATGGTTGAGCGAGTTGTGCATATAACTGGAAAGCGAAAAGCAGTAAAACGAGAAATCGATAAAGCGTAAAATCTCCAATCTGTGTTTTCGATTTGGAGAAAATTGGTGATAAAAATTCGAAAATCACGTAAACATAATAAAATTCGATGACGCGTAAAATCGACGATTGCAGGCTTAAAATAGATGGAGTATCTTGGGTTTGAGACAACGACTACCCAAAGTGATTCGACCATCCTCTTGAGTACGGGCACACGCTTTGGCCTAATAGGTAATGCTCTCACCGCAATGCGGCTAACGACACTACCTTTTCGGTTACTACGCGTCCCGAGTCATTGGAACAATCGAGACTTTGGTGAGATCTATTAAAATCAGCTTATGGAGTGGAACGGGTTATTAAGATATGGGTTTCACCCCTAACTTAACAACTTCGCTCCTAACTATGGTGGCTGTCACCGAATGAATTCGGGAGTTCCACTAGATAGAGATGGAGATTTCCGTTGAGATATGGATATCACTCCTAACTCAACGAAAGGTTCTCGTGCTAAGAGCGATGCGCGGAGTGAGTGGCTGGCTCAAGAGTTCTTGGTTTTCACACCTAATTTCAACACAATCACTCGTTGGTGTTATACGAGTGTCTTCAAAAGTGTATATTATGTTAGCCTTAGGAAAGGCGTGTATATTGTACTAGCCTTCGGAAAGGAAAATGTTTTACATTTCAAGATTCACATAATAGCCCGTTCGTACGAAGCCATAGCATATGTGTTCGTACGATGCTACAGCTTGTGGGTTCGTACAAAAGAAGGTTCGTACAGAAAGGTCTGTTTTGGTACTAAGACTATAGACTAGGTCGAATCCTACAATTTTACCTAATTCCCTATAGTTATGGCTCTGATACCAACCTGTTACACCCCAACCGATGGCGGAATCATCGGGGCGCGGCACTAAGCGAATCAGATTGCTCAAGAGTATCCATAACGACTAATTTGGTGACAATATTTAACAAGTTCAATATCCCATACTATCAAATAAATATTTCAAAAAAGTCATCATAGATTCCAAGGCTCTTAAACAAAACAAATCCGACAACTTAGATTTTTAGGTGGGTTTCTAAAGTAGCCTATCTTGATTCGAGATAACCTGCGATTAACCTACAACATACGTTAAAATAATGGTAATACAAAAATGTATTGGCGAGTATACAGGTTTGATATAATAGTATAATAGATAAAAGCATTGCGAATTTCCACATACAAAAATGAGATACAACACAACATATATACTAACTCGACAATCACTCAAGCTAAGTCCTGAGATGACTGCGAAGGAGAGGTATGAAGTATCCTTAACTAGACCTCGTCGGGTGTGAGTCGAACTATAGTACCATACTAGCTAAGGTGGAACATCAACTTGTAAATGTCCTAGCACGTATGTATCAAGCATCACGTGTAAATATGTATATTGGTCATTCGCATGTGATAATCAGTTTAAAGCAAGCAGTGTGTTTTGATAAGTGTGTTTACGTATGAACGTATGTTACACCCCAAAAGGTGCGTTTTAACGAAAAAGGGGTCAAGTATATTCACAGTGCGTGTTTAACAGTAAACACGGTCTGGAATTGTGTGGAGGGAACGCCGGATAAGCCTGCGTATGGGAACAGAAGTGCTTCAGTCTTCCAAGTGTGGAAACGGTCAAAGTTGGAGTGTCGAGTGGGAAACAAACTCCTTGTACGAAGGGAGTGCCTTCGTATGAAGCTGGCTTTGTAAGAAGCTACTGTTCAACGTTTTTGAGCGTTCGGGTCTGTGTTTTCAGCTGAATCGGATGTATTTTCGAGTCCTTTTCATGACTGTTTCGACACCACTTCGTTCCACTATCCAGTGAACGAAATATGTCGGTTTTGGTCCGTTTTTGTGTAAAAATCGAGCTTAAAAGAGTTTTTACTTGGACTAAACACTTGGTGAGTGTGAGATCTTCAGATCTAAATCTTGGGAAGCCAAAGCTTAGCCCAAATCACTCGTTCAAGTGTAGATCCGTAGTAAAATAAGAAGTTTTGATGAAAAAGATGAAGGTTTTTGGTAAAGAATGAAGGTTTTCATAAATAAAGAAGTTTAGATGAAAAAGATGGAGTTTGGATGAAATCAGAGTGAAACTCGTGTAAAATCATAGTGGAAATCGTTGTGGAACTTGTAAAAATAGCGGATCTTACTTGGGAAATCTAAGGACAGCAGTTCGGGTGCGATTTTGAGAGAAAAGGCAGCAATGGTGAAATGGAGAAGTGGCTTGGGTATTTATAGACCCTGATGGTGGTCTGGTTCGAAGCTGGCTTCGTAAGAAAGGACCAAGCAACAATGGTGAAATGGAGAAGTGGCTTGGGTATTTATAGACACTGATGATGGTCTGGTTCGAAGCTGGCTTCGTAAGAAGGGACCAGTTTTGTTTGAGAAATTCCTGTTCGCGTGTCGGATGTTCGTTAGGTGCGTTTTGTTGTGTTAAGTAGTTCATGTACTTTAAGTATTTTAGCAAGGTAATTAAATGTCGCGTTACGTTGCATTTCAGAGCGATAAATCGAGTTGAGCGAGTGAGCGTTTTAAGTGAGTTTTAACACATAGATAATAATATATATAAAACAAATAATATAATATAATATAATATAATATAATATAATATAATATAATATAATATAATATAATATAATATAATATAATATAATATAATATAATATAATATAATATAATATAATATAATATAATATAATATATAAGTAACCGCGTTTTGAGTTTGCGTTGAGTTTGCGTTGCGATGCTGCGAGAGCGAGCGAGTATTTTAGATACTCACGTGATGTAGTAGTGTAAGCGAAAGCGTTATAAGCGTAAGAGTTGTGAAGTGCGATATAGCGTGTTAAAATAAGCGATGTGGTGCGAAAATATGCGATGTAGCGTAGTAAGCGATATAGTTCACATTATGATCTGAATCTCGGTGCTAGGCGTAACGAGCGCGAAAGTGCGGGTTGTTACACTAATCGGCAGTTTGACTTTTAAAAAGTCAAACTGACCAAAATGAGATCAAATTGTAATTTTTATATAAAGTCCGTAAGATTAGATAGTCTTAATAATGGTGACTAATGTAACAACTCTCATTAAAAATTATTATTTCTTATTTTATTTTGTCCAATAGGAAACCCAAATTGATACCCCCAAGTAATATTGCATGACCCCTAAAATTTTTAGAACAATTGGAACTAGGATCAGGGCCCCTAAAACTCAGTTTTATTACGACGAAACTTTGACTCACCCATGCTAGGTGGACACGAGGCTACCTTACCCTAAAAAGGGACCCGTCGCGCCACGCGCCAGGACCAGGTGGGTCTGGCGTGCCACGCGGGGGAAACCCTTTTTCAGTATATATAGCAGGGGTTTGGCACTTGCATGTTGGTGTTATTACGACGTGAAAGTTCATTTTCTACGTTGAGTTGTGCTCTGTTCTTTCCAAAAACAATAAAAAACACACACTAGCACGACGCTCTACTGCGACAACAGGGTAATAACTCGATCACTGCTACGATATAATGTCTGATCGATTGAAACTGATCCGGTGGATGTTTAAGTGCTGCCCGTAATTGGGCTATACTTTGTCATTCGTCGTGAGGGTTTTGATCTCGTGAGTTATCGTAAATGTTGTATTAAGCTACTGACCTAGTTTCGTATGCATTGTCATTTAAATTAGGTTATCAGGCTTATCAGTAGGCTAAACTCTGCCCGTCTAAACATGCATTGTGAGTCATTCTCTTTTTATCAAAGTTGTTTTACAATACCTCAAATTATTTTCAAAGTTATAATTACAGGGATTAAGTCGTGGTTATCTTAAATCACTGGTAAGTGGGGTATTATGCACATTACTAATTTCTCACGGTTAGGTTCATCAACCTAACAGTGATAATCATCACTACTTGGGTAAAAGGACCCAATAGTGGTATGACCATCGTCACCAGGGTGTGACACGACGCCAGATAAAAATAAGATAGTAGCCATTGTAATCGCTCTTATGCTGTAATTTATAACTAATGTGTCATTTTGTTTAACTTGAATGACTCGCCAGTATTTCCTCGCTGATAAAATATTTTTAAAACATGTTTCAGGTGACCTACTGTGAATCAAGGAAAATTGCTACGGAGCACTAACAAGCTTGAAGAGGTGGCTCAATAAAATGAATAAACATGTTTTGTAAAACAGGGAATTTCCTTGTGAAATTCCTCTATTGTAAATTACGGGGTTTATCCCAAATTAGGAAATAAAATAATTGGGCAAATTTCAAGTTTTAAAAGATCCTGTTAAACTTCCGCTGTCAACTCAATTAATAAATACCACGGGTTTCTGTCCCGCGGCTCCTGGACCGGGTCACACCGGGATGGGGGCCGTGACAGAAAAAGGTGGTATCAGAGCCACTGATTTAAGCCAATTAAGTATTTAGAAATACTTAATTTCTCAATTTGCCACTCTGTGATTCTGTGAAATTTAATTTGCAATATATAACTTTTTAATTAGGATTTTGTGTTTTCTCTATATCCGCTAAACAGCATGAATGAGTTGTCTGAAGCTCTTCAGAATCTCACTATCTATCCTGCTGAAGTAGAAGTTTCCAGAGACTCTTCCGATTACCTGGCCGATACTGAAGAACCTATGGAGTTCCAGGCTCAAGCCCAGGAGAAACCCAAGACAAAGAAAAGAAGGAGAATCGTAGGCTGGAGATGTGTAAGGAGGAAGAAGCCAGCTGCACAAAGGATTAAAAGGACTGAGGATCCCAGGGATAAAGGCACAGGAAAGGAGATTGGGGAAAGTTCAGGGCAAGCCCAGGAAATGCCACCCTGGGAGGAGCTTGATCGCAAACTGGAAAATTGTGACCTCACTCGACCTGCCAATGAAGACCTCTTCAATTACCCAATTGAATCATAACTTCCAGTTAATCTGGAACCTGCTATCCCAGATCCCATTGTCAACCACCAACTCCTACCCGGAGAGCTGGAGGAATGGTGGACAAGTGATTGGCAATTTCAGAATCTTTTGAATAACCCTAATACCTTTTTCCCTCAGTTTGACCCTAAGCCTGCACCAAACCCACCAATGAGCACCGAAAACTTGGTTGAACTCCGCCATTATGGCGAGGAGCTGGTGGACGCAGGAAACAGAATCCGGGAAGTGGGGGAGAGGATATCATGGAAGTACGACGAGAGGGAACGTCGTTTCCAAAGTGCCAGCTGACGGGGATCGTATGTGGTTGTTTGTTTAATAATAATAAAATAATAATAAATATTAATAAAAATATAATCATGTAAAATAACTCAAAATAAAACTTTTGTAATATATAAAAATATCAACGTCGCAAGGTCGACAATTTTGGCTATCCGTGTTGACATGCTTATGTGTGATTATTTTATGGTGACTGGTTATTAATTTTTGCCAATAATTTATATATTTATATATTGATAATTACCAGATGGAACACGCTGTCAATGAGCCAGTTAACGAAGTTAACCAATCTGAGCAAAACAATGAGGATCACTTTCTTAATAGGCAAGATATAGAAAACATCGTTGCCCAGGGAATAGCAAATACTATTCCAGCAATCCTTGCTGCTGCCCGAAATCCAGTTGAACCTCAACCAATTATTCCTAGCAAACGTACTCGCGACGACAATTTCAGTAATAGTGTAAATGGAGGCGGCAACAATAATAATAATGATAATGATGGGATGCAAGCCCCATTTCTTAAGAGAATGAAAGCTGCAACGCCTGGTTGCACTTACAAGGAATTTCTTGCCTGTCAACCAGTTGAATTTGCAGGCAATGAAGGGGCAACTGCTGCACTGCGTTGGTTAGAGAAAACCGAAGCAGTAATTAAAATAAGTAAATGTGCTGAGGAAGACAAGGTCATGTACGCGTCGCATCTTTTTAAAGAAGGGGCACTCGAATGGTGGAACACCGTACTACAAGCTAAGGGAAGTGATGTGGCGTATGCCATGAATTGGGCAGAATTTAAGAGTCTAGTAGAAAGAAAATTCTGTCCCGAATATGAAAAGGAACAAATGACAAATAAGTTCCTGAACCACCGGATGGTGGATGTAGACTGTCGAGGGTATACTTCGACATTCTTCGAGTATGCAAGAGTGGTACCAACCCTGGCTTCGCCAGAACCGGTACTTGTTTCTCGCTATATTTGGGGTTTGATTGGCGAAATCCGTGATATCGTTAAAGCTGCGAGACCTCGCACAATTGACGATGCAGGGGAATTAGCCAACACTTTGACAGATGGACTGGTGCGTACGTGAGAAGAAAACCAGAAGAAGGAAGTGGCCCAAAAGATTACCCAAGGATTCCATGTGGGTAATAGTAGTAATTTCAAGAAAAAGGGAACCGGGCAATCTTCCACTGCTCCATTTTGCAGTACCTGTAAAAGAAAGCATTTTGGAAGATGCAAAGGGTATTGCAATTTCTGCAAAATTCCAGGGCATCAAGAAGAAGACTGCAGAAGGAAGAAATCCACAATTTGCTTTAACTGTGGAGAAGCTGGATATTTTAGACCAGACTGCCCTAAACTGGTCAAACCAGCTGACAACAAAGCCAAACCTGCAGAAGGAACTACCAAGAAAAACGCAAGAGCCTTCCAGTTGACTACCCAGGAAGCAGAGCTAATCCCAGATGTAATAGCTGGTACGTTCCTAGTTCACGACGTTTATGCAAAAGTATTATTTGACTCTGGTGCAAACCAAAGTTTTATACATACTTCATTCTGCCAAGCTCTTAACCTACCCTTAACCAATCTTAGACAAATTTTTACGGTAAAAACGACAGATGGGAATTCTATTAACATAAATAAGATTTTGCGAGAAGAAAAGATAGAACTCTTAGGCCATAAATTTTCTGCAAACCTGTTACCTATGAAGTTAGCTGGATTCGATGTTGTGTTAGGAATGGATTGGTTAGTAGCCAACCATGCTCGAATCCTCTGTGATAAGAATTCCATAGAAATTCATACACCTACAGGAGAAATAGTGGTGATTACAGGAGACAAGCCACGTAAGCCAATGAAATTCATTTCCGTAATGAAAGTTGCTAGTTATTCAAGAAAACAAGGAATAGTGTATATGATTTCGTTAATCATTAACACTAAGGGTAAGGAACTTAAGGAAATTCCAGTAGTATCAGAATACCCGGAGGTATTCCCAGAAGAACTACCTGGATTACCACCCGATAGGGAAGTAGAATTTAGAATTCATCTAATTCCTTGAACTACACCAATAGCTAAGGCACCTTATCGGTTAGCACCAACCGAAATGTTAGAATTGAAAAAGCAGTTAGATGAATTATTAAGCAAAGGATTTATACAACCTAGTTCATCCCCTTGGGAACGCCCGTGTTGTTTGTAACAAAGAAAGATGGGTCGATACGAATGTGTATCGATTATAGGGAATTGAATAAGGTTACAATTAAGAATCGATACCCATTACCTAGGATTGATGATCTTTTCGATCAACTTCAGGGAGCTAGATATTTTTCTAAGATAGATTTACGCTCCGGATACCATCAATTGAAAGTACAAGAAGAAGACATACCTAAAACTTCTTTCAGAACTAGGTATGGTCATTACGAGTTTACAGTCATGCCCTTTGGATTAACAAATGCTCCTGCAACATTTATGGACATGATGAATAGAATCTGTAAACCGTATTTGGATAAATTTGTGATTGTCTTCATTGAAGATATACTCATTTATTCCAAAAGTCAGGATGAGCATCGTGAGCACCTGCATGTACTCTTAACTTTGTTAAGAAAAGAGAAGCTTTATGCCAAATTCTCGAAGTGTGAATTTTGGCTACAAGAAGTGCAATTTTTAGGACACATGGTGAATCACGAAGGTATTAACGTAGATCCCTCTAAAATAGAAGCGATCACTAAATGGAAAGTCCCGCAATCAGCTATAGAAATTAGAAGTTTTCTAGGGTTAGCCGGATACTATAGACGATTCATTAAGAATTTTTCTAAAATAGCTGTACCATTAACTAAACTAACCTGTAAATCAGTTAAGTTTAAATGGGGATCTCGACAAGATGAGGCTTTTAAGATTTTAAAGCAAAGGTTAACAAACGCCCCATTTCTTGCTTTACCAGAAGGGACAGAAGAGTTTGAAGTTTATTGTGATGCTTCTAAACTAGGATTAGGATGTGTGTTAATGCAACGCAAGAAGGTAATTGCGTATGCCTCAAGGCAATTGAAAAAGCACGAGGAAAATTATACGACTCATGACTTGGAATTAGGAGCCATAATTTTTGCCCTTAAAATTTGGAGACATTATCTGTACGGAAGTAGGTTTACTGTCTATACAGATCATAAGAGTTTAAAATACATATTTGGGCAAAAGGAATTAAACATGAGGCAAAGAAGATGGATGGAAATTCTAAGTGATTACGACTGTGATATTCAATATCACGAAGGGAAAGCAAACGTAGTTGCAGATGCCCTAAGTCGTAAGTATCATGAGAAACAACGCCGAGTTCGTGCTCTTAGATTAAGTTTACAATTAGATCTAATGGAACAACTGAAGAATGTTCAAGAAACAGCAATCAAGGATGATGGTGAAGGAATGAAGGGACGAATAAAGGAATTAGAATAAGGGATTGATGGAATTTGGAGATTCCACAAGAAAAGGATTTGGGTTCCTAAGCAAGGAGACTTAAGAAATAAAATTTAAGAGGAGGCCCATAAATCTAGGTATACCATGCATCCTGGTAATAATAAGATGTACCAAGATTTAAGGAATAACTTCTGGTGGATAGGAATGAAGAAAGACATAGCTAGATATGTATCTAAGTGTCTAACTTGCTCGCAAGTTAAGGCAGAACACCAGAAACCTTCAGGGTTACTCCAGCAATTAGAAATGCCTGTATGGAAATGGGAGCTTATAACAATGGACTTTGTTACTAAGTTACCCAAAACCAGAAAAGGTAATGATGCGATTTGGGTAATTGTGGATCGATTAACCAAATCAGCTCATTTCCTACCTATGAAAGAAACCTTTAGTATGGAAATGTTATTAAAGTTGTACGTAGACGAGGTAGTATCCTTACATGGAGTTCCACTCTCCATTGTATCAGATAGGGATAGTCGCTTCACTTCACATTTCTGGACAAGTTTCCAAGAAGCCATGGGGACACAATTAAATTTAAGTACAGCCTACCATCCCCAAACAGACGGACAAAGTGAAAGGACGATCCAAACCCTGGAAGACATGCTTAGAGCATGTGTCATAGATTTTGGAGGAAACTGGGACAACCATTTACCTTTAACTGAATTCTCCTATAACAATAGTTATCATTCAAGCATCGAAGCTGCCCCGTTCGAAGCACTATACGGACGTAAGTGTAGGACTCCAGTCTGTTGGGCAGAAATAGGAGAAAGCCAATTATCGGGTCCCGAGATTGTGCAAGAAACCACCGACTAAAGACGGCTCGAGATCGCCAGAAGAGTTATGCAGACAATCGACGCAAGCCATTAGAATCTCAAATTGGAGACAAGGTACTATTGAAAGTTTCTCCTTGGAAAGGAGTAGTTCGGTTCGGTAAGAAAGGAAAGCTAAGTCCAAGGTACGTGGGACCATTCCCAATAATCCAGCGAATAGGACCAGTTGCTTATCGCCTACAACTACCAACAGAACTAGCTGGAGTACATGATGTATTTCATGTATCCAACCTCAAGAAATGTTTATCTGGCGAATCCCTGGTAGTACCTCTCCAAGACATAGAGGTAAATGAAAAGTTAAAATTTGTAGAGAAACCACTTCAGATAGAAGATAAAAAGGTTAAGTTTCTCAAGCACAAAAGACTAGTACTGGTCAAAGTCAAGTGGGATTCAAAGAGAGGACCGGAGTACACTTGGGAGCTGGAATCAGAAATAAAACGAAAATATCCCTACTTGTTCCAGTAAATCTCGAGGACGAGATTTTAATAAGGTGGGGAGGATGTAACAACTCTCATTAAAAACTATTATTTCTTATTTTATTTTGTCCAATAGGAAACCCAAATTGAGACCCCAAGTAATATTGCATGACCCCTAAAATTTTTAGAACAATTGGAACTAGGATCAGGGCCCGTAAAACTCAGGGGGTACTCCCTAAGTGATATTATCCACACAGTTTGTTGTACAAAACGAATTTCGTCGAAACTTTGACTCACCCAGGCTAGGTGGACACGAGGCTACCCTACCCTAAAAAGGGACCCGTCGCGCCACGCGCCAGGACCAGGTGGGTCTGGCGCGCCACGCGGGGGAAACCCTTTTTCAGTATATATAGCAGGGGTTTGGCACTTGCATGTTGGTGTTATTACGACGTGAAAATTCGTTTTCTACGTTGAGTTGTGCTCTGTTCTTTCCAAAAACAATAAAAAAACACACACTAGCACGACGCTCTGCTGCGACAACAGGGTAATAACTCGATCACTGCTACGATATAATGTCCGATCGATTGAAACTGATCCGATGGATGTTTAAGTGCTGCCCGTAATTGGGCTATACTTTGTCATTCGTCGTGAGGGTTTTGATCTCGTGAGTTATCGTAAATGTTGTATTAAGTTACTGACCTAGTTTCGTATGCATTGTCATTTAAATTAGGTTATCAGGCTTATCAGTAGGCTAAACTCTGCCCGTCTAAACTTTCATTGTGAGTCATTCTCTATTTATCAAAGTTGTTTTACAATACCTCAAATTATTTTCAAAGTTATAATTACAGGAATTAAGTCGTGGTTATCTTAAATCACTGGCAAGTGGGGTATTGTGGACATTACTAATTTCTCACGGTTAGGTTCATCAACCTAACAGTGATAATCATCACTATTTGGGTAAAAGGACCCAATAGTGGTATGACCATCGTCACCAGGGTGTGACACGGCGCCAGATAAAAATAAGATAGTAGCCATTGTAATCCCTCTTATGCTGTAATTTATAACTAATGTGTCGTTTTGTTTAACTTGAATGACTCGCCAGTATTTCCCCGCTGATAAAATATTTTTAAAACATGTTTCAGGTGACCTACTGTGAATCAAGGAAAAGTGCTACGGAGCACTAACAAGCTTGAAGAGGTGGCTCAATAAAATGAATAAACATGTTTTGTAAAACAGGGAATTTCCTTGTGAAATTCCTCTATTGTAAATTACGGGGTTTATCCCAAATTATGAAATAAAATAATTGGGCAAATTTCAAGTTTTAAAAGATCCTGTTAAACTTCCGCTGTCAACTCAATTAATAAATACCACGGGTTTCTGTCCCGCGGCTCCTGGACCGGGTCACACCGGGACGGGGACCGTGACAACTAATCTAACCATCTTACGAATGATAAAAAGGTAGTTTGACGCTTGACAATCTAGGTGGAAGCTTGGGAAGAAAGCGGGTCAAACGAATCAATTATGAAGGAAAAGCATAATTTGGATGCAAGTTAAGTAAAGATTACACTCTTTTTAAATTGTAGAATATCCCCTTTATCGTATTGATTACGAATAAGATAAAAAGGTATTCGAAATATGATGTTCCGATGTTTAGTCGTACGAAACGAAATAATGGAAAATGATAAGAAACCATGTTGATGGTTAAAAGAAGTAAAACGGTTAGTCGGTCATACAATGACGAATAAATAAAGAGTTTGAATTAAGTTGCCTTATGGTGTAACCCATAATGAGTAACAAGAATTAAAAGATAATTGTTAAGTAATATGATCGTACGGTTTAAATCGGAACGAGTTATATGATAAGATGGTAAATAAATATCATCTCACAAAGATAAACGGTCATTTAGACCAAATGGGTCAAAAGGTGAAGATATCACCATTTGACAATATCGACTAATGATTATTTGTCGAGTATTATGATCACGGGAGTGAGTAGCGTATAGGTTATGTGTTGCTATTAATTAGCAACTTATTTGATGAGGTATTGAAATGGGTCAATACTTTGACCCGAGCCAGGTATACGTAATAGGTCAACTACTCATTTAGAACTTAAGGTTCAATAAGAGTTAAACGAAGTCAAAAATGGACATTGGGTTACCTTAATAGGTAAACCTAATAATTTAAATTATAGTCATTACGTTTTGGAAACATAATGATTTTTAAACAAGAAATAGTTAAAATATGGGATTTTGGTCAAACATGTCATTAAAAGTCCTTCGTCGTAAAGAAGGGCTAAAGTTGACCAAAACGCCCTTAAATGATAAATCGGGCAAACGACCCTTAAATGTTGTTTGAAACGAAGTTTTATGATTGAATAAGTCTTTTGGATAAGAGTAAAAGTTTAAGGTACAAACTTTTTGGTTCAATTACCTCATAATGGTTCTTTGCCGTAATTTGACAAACCAAGGGGTAAAACTCGGAACGAAAAGTTTACCACATTAAATCCACCTCAATTATAGTTGTGGTGGAAGACAATTGGATATTTTAATGTGGAAGTAAGATATAAGCAAACGATGAGCGAAATTTAAGCTTAAAATGCTTAAATACTCTAAACGGGTCAAAATGAATTATGCGTATAACTTGATTAACTGCTGCTTAATTCATAAAAGATTGATCACGAGTTAAAGATTTTGAGTTATATATGTAGTCCATGGTTTTATGACCCTTTAGAAACAAGATTGTTTGATCAATCATGAACGGGTTAAAAGTTAATAATTGAATATAAAGCCGAGGGCTTAAAAATCTAGAAAACTGTTAATCCGGATGTCGGATTTTAATTCTATATGATAGAAAATCAAATTACGATCACGTAGGAAGAAACGGGAGATCAACGGATAAACTGTTTGAAAATTACGACCGTTTTTGTAAAAATGACAAATTTGGAAAAGCAGCAGAGCAGCCAAATCATAAGCTACAGCTCAGCCGTAAGCTATGAAACGTAGCTGCTGTTTGGACCAGAACAACTGAATCATAAGCTACGGTGGAGCCGTAGCTTACGGCGGGCATTTTTGCTAAATGTTGATTGTTTTGTTATTTTTGGCCTTGGGGCATAAATAGATACGTTATAAACTCCGTTTAACTAAAGCATTTCATGTTTTATGAAATGTAGGTATACCGAGGAGTGCCGGATGACGATCAAGCTCAACGAAGAACCGAACACCATCAATTTTCAAGCTTCCGCATTACGTTTCGTCGTTATGCATTTTAGGCGACGATATATATAATAGGTTGAAATGTCTTACATTTCAAGAAGTGTTAATAAACTCGTATTTTCATATGTATGTGTAATCGTACAAATGCTTTTATTTGTGAAAATTATGAGTAAAATCGATATTAAAGTAAAGGTCTTACAAGTTGGTAATCAGAGCTCAAGGTTAAAGAGTAAAGTGTTCGGTTCGAGACTTGATCGCATAATCTAGTAAGTTATTATGTATATTAACGGTCTAGTATGTTAAAGTGTTGTAAACAACACATAGGGTTATCGTGTAACACACGTTACCCCAAATTAAATTGATAAAAGACCGATAAAGTTAACAAATTACGTGTGTTAACACGTGTCATAGAAAGCCTTGTATTATAGTACGGGGCGCTTGTTAATGTTAACATTACTAATAATTGTAAATGTTTTAGATGAAAGACACTTGCATCTGATGATGGCGAGAGTTTAACGATTTACGGATTTGACGGTGGAACGGTCCGAAGTATGACAAGTAGAGCATACTCACCAAGGACCTAAATCGTGTAACGATACTGAATAAAGGACAATGGCAAGGAAAGTTTATCAGGGCGAGTATCTACAAGGTACATGTCTTAAATTTATAATACAAATAGTAATGTGCAACAGATACATAATGAATGACAGTTGCATATAGAATATAAAACTTGGGAAACCTGGATAGGGTACCTATCCTGGATGAAGTTTCCAAGAGAAATTTTGTAGAGATATGTATTATTCACAATAGTGAATAACAAGACAATAACAGAATTCAGTTTATATAGAAATTTGGACGAGAGTAATAATCCAAGTAAGTATTCTCAATATGAACCCTATTGAGAAATGTAACTGGTGTGCGTTAGGTGTGATATGATTTTATTAAAGTTTTGAGCCCATTTTACGCATTAGTCAAGTTTTAAATTTATAAAAGACGATATTTTGCTAACACTAAACACACACTTGGGCAAGTGCACCCATCGTGAGCGTAGTATAGTGTTGGTAAGATACCGAGGTCGTTCAAGGACACAAGAGCTTTTAATACCGGTTTATCCTCAACGTCTAATCGATCTAAATTTTTTAGAGAAGTTTTGAAACATGAAAATAAAACTAAAAATGAAAAGATAAAAAAATAATAAAAACAAATAGACAAGATAGAATCACTTGGATCCAACTCATCTTTAATATATCCATTGATGATTTTTGCACTTTCGGACTTTTTAAGAGATTATCTTAGTTATAGTAGTAGGCCCTCTTTTGAAGGTGACAATACCCTCAACCCAGTGGTTTGAGTCGGCAGGGATACAATCCTAAAGGGTCGGAATATTTTGAAAGATAATTAAGTTAGTTATTAATGCGAAAAGTGGTAGGCCTCTCTTTTGAAGGTGACGTTACCCTCGACTATGTGGTTTGAGTTAGCAAGGATACAATCCCAAGAAGTCGGTTTATAGTATTAATAGTAGTTTACATATGAGGGGTTCAAGCTATTCGCACCCTGCCATCCAATACCATTGGGTATTGAAGGAGGTCCTAGTAAGCTTGAACCAGGTCCTCGCAGGATCTATACACTGAACGAGACATGAACTTTACCAAACCATCCCCCTAACCCCCTTCCAGGTAGTTAACGAGCTTTATATAGACCGTAAAGACACGAATGATGACATCACTTACTTTATATAGACAGTAAAGTAACCTCAAGACACCATTAAGAAATGAAATAGAAAATTCACCTTCAACATAAGAAACTAGTTATTAAAGTCATTAATACAAACCCAAATAAAAAGTGCCAAAAGATTAAAAATCAAAAGTAATACATAAAAGACTTGTCTTCACCAAGTGATGTAAGAGGCTTAACCAAACATGGCCTTTGATTGGCAAGAACTCTTACAATCAATCTTGGATCCCGAGACTACTACACACTCTAAAGATGGATGGTGGATGATGGTGGTGGATGATGGTGGTGGGTGTTGGTGTTGTAGTGGTGGTGGAGTGGTGGCAAAGTGGGAGAGTAGTGGTTTGCCAAGGGATGCCTTTTAAGTGAGCCAAGCACCCCATTTTATAGCCAGAACAAAGCCCTGGCCACGGCCCTGTGTCCAGCCAACACGGCTCGTGGCCAACATCTTCTCTTCCTTCATTAATTGCAATTGTCAGCAGAGGGCCTCACACGACTCCGTGTCTCCTGGGCACGGCCTCATGGTCAACTCTTTGTTGTACTATCAAGATTCTTCGTATCTTAGAGTTGACCACGCCCCGTGTTGAGCTAGGCACACCCCCGTGGTGGGCGTAGAAGCTTCTACAAGTTTGTCTTGTTGTGCAGGCTCCTAACCAAGCCTCATGCCCAGCTGGGCACGGCCCTGTGGTCAGGCTCTGTTTCCTTGTTTTAATATTTGGGAGATGCTGCCGAGGGTTCGTGCATGTCACGTTTATTACTTCTTTTTGTATTCATGTTGGTTTTGGCTGCTTATTTGCTCTTGTTGTTCTTTTAAGCTCGTTTGGTCCTGTAAATTTAAAAGCAAGAAAGAAATGCGCTTTTTCAAACATTAGTACTAAAAGAGGGTTAGTTTTATGTCTCATTTGATGTAATTTATATGTTGCATTTTGCACACATCAAATACCCCCACACATAAATCTTCGCTTGTCCTCAAGCAAAATCTTTAATATGTGGCTTACACACCCAAATGGAAGAGGTAGAGAAGAAGTTTTGGGCTTATCTTGAGTGTCGGGAATCCAAGATATTTATTGAGTTTCATTTTTATTTTATTTACAATCCTATTCGTCATGATTTATTTAGAACATTTTATAAGAAAAACAATTTATTTGGGCATAACATACCTCTTCAAAATTCCCTTTATATACAAGTTCACATACCTCATGGGAGATCACTCAACACACGCCGATTTGTGTATTTTTGTGAAACACTCGAGACCGACGAGGAACTTACTTCTACCATATGCTTGCCAAGCGATCAAACCTCCTCCTTTTTAACTATAAACCTTCATAAATATTAAGAGGACTTGGGGAAGGGTTAGGCTTAGGCTAAGGGTAGGTGGTTTTTGGTTAGTGGTTGGTAAAAATGGCGAAAAGAGTAAAAAGTGTCGGTTGTCGTAAAACTTTTTGTTTTTGTGACTTTTATTCAAACTAAACACATTCAAACAAGATTTCTTTGAGGAACTTGTTTGTTTATTGCAAGACTTTCATTTTTTTTCATGTCACAAGATAACAGAGCTTTTTACTAAAACAAATGGGTTTAAAAAGAAAAATGTTTTGGTGGGTAATGGGTGTTTGTTTTTTTTCGGGTTTTGAAACGAAAAGGTTTAGGCTCAAAGGGGTTAACTAGGGGGATTTTGGGTAGGTGGTAAAAAAATGAAAAATAATGGTTTTGAAAGGAAAATGGGTTAGTCCTAATGCCTCTATCATTTACTTACTTGGGTTCAAGTTGGTAAGGACCGGGAATGTAGCGTCTTGGCAAGTTCTAGAGTCGTAAGAACCAAGCGGCTATTCAAACAAGAAACGAAAAATGAGCATTTAGTTTAAAGATATATGCATGTATGCTCAATAAAGGCTCAAAACTCACTTGTTGTGGGAATGGGTTTATAATGTGATCAAGTATATATAATCAAATTTTAAATAGATTTGTCATGCCTTTTCATAATTTTCTTATTTGGTTCTTTTTATCACGACGCTGTCGGTTGTAAATTTGTAAAAATATAACCTTTTTCGAACTTGTTATTCCCGAATTAAACCAAGACAAGTAAAAAAATGAAATTTTTTTAAAAAATTTGGGGTGATTAGCAGTTCCAATAGAGTCTTGTGTAAGGCTTGTTATTAGGACTTGCAAGATTTAAGGTTTTAGCATCCCCCCCCCCCCACTTGAATTACACATTGTCCTTAATGTGTCCCAAAAATAAGTTTTTAGGTTAATTCGAATGAATAAAAGGTGTTGAAAAACAATTTTTTCTATTACTGGGTGTCTGGCCACGGCCCCGTGTGGTCCGGGCACGACCCGTGGTCAGATTTACAGTATCAAAGTTTATCAGAAGGCTGGCCACAGGGCGTCTTTAGTAAGCACGGCCCTTGGTCAGTTACTTGAACTGGGACTTTTTTCTGCAGAGCCTGGGCACGGGGCGTGTTGGGCTGAGCACGGCCTCGTGCTGCACATGTTGTAATGTTGGAAAAGTTGACGGAAGGCTCTGTTTTTGTGCATGGGGTCCGGCTTTAACGTCCCTTTGGCGAATTCCATCTTTTCGAGTGTGATTTATTCCTAAAAAGTAAGACTAAACTAGAAAAAATAAAAGTTAAACTAAATTAAAAATTACGGATAGTTTCGCGGAATACCTCCGTGGTGCGCCACGTTTATAAGGGTCCTTGGCTAAACCCAAAGTCATTCATATGTTACCCGAGCAGGATGTCTCGCATCCCGTGTTGCACCGTCGGAGAGCGTCATCCAAGCTTGAGTCTATGACATCCATGTAGTTGACCGGGTCGTCCTCCACTCTTTTTCCAACCCCGAATTTCATCTCCTTTTCTACAACCCTCAATGTTAACTTCTCGTCACTCGTATCCACCATGGCACGAGCGATGCAAGGAATGGTCTTCCTAGAATGAGTGGAACTTCGGTGTTTTCTTCCATGTCGAGTATGACAAAGTCGGCGGGGGTGACAAAGTCTCCGACTTTTACTAATAGATTTTCGATGACACCTTGTGGGTGTTTGAAAGACCTATCGGTGAGTTGTATGCTCATTTTTGTGGGGCTCGTTTTACCTAGTCCGAGTCGGTCAAACATTGATGCAGGCATGAGATTGATGCTAGCCCAGGTCGGCTAGTGCATTTCTTACTGGTGATCCCCCAATGGAGCAAGGGATGGTGAAGCTTCCAGGGTCGATTTTCTTTTGTGGGAATTTGTTGAGGAGTACGACGGAGTATTCTTCACTTAGGTTGACCAATTGCAATGTTCCAATCTTTCTTTTGTGGGTGAGGAAGCCTCTCATGAATTTTGAGTACTTCGACATTTGTGTGAGGAATTCTACAAATGGAAGATTGATATGCAATTGTTTTAGTAAGTTTATGAATTTTGTGAATTGCTCGTCGGTCTTTTGGCGAAGTAACCAATCGGGGTAGGGTACTGAGGGGTTTTTGGTAGGTTCGGAATTTTGAGGGGGAGTTGTTTCTTTGTGGGTTGAGGGCGAGTTTGTGGTTTGGTAGGGTGGATTATTGTTGGTTGAGGGTAGTGGGGTTTCCTCAGGACCTACAGTCCGGTTTCTTAGTGTTATGAGGTGTACTTGCGCCTTTGGGTTGGTTTCGGAATTGCTAGGTAATGCGCCTTGTGGTCTCTTGGAGAAATTTTGGGCTAGTTGACTTAGTTGTTTTTCAATGTTTTAAATACTAGCTTGTTGATTTCTAAAGTTGGATTTCGTTTGTAGGAATCGGTCCGAGTACCTTTTGTCGGTTTCGGAGATGAGGCATGTAATGAGGTCTTCAAGCCTCTCCCGTCCCCCTGGTTGTTGTTGAATGAAATTCCGTGACTCATTTCTTGGTTGTTGTTGAAAGTTTGGTCGTTGATTTTGATTTTGTTGGTTACTACTATTTCCGGGCACCCTCCAACCAAGGTTAGGGTGGTTATGCCATCCTTGGTTGTAGGTACCTGTTGGGGGACCCGACTGCCTAGGTCGATTATCAATGTAGTTTACCATTTCTGTTTGATTTTCCATTTCTTTCATACAACTCCAATTTTCATGTGGCCCACCACACCATTCACAAGCCATAACCGAGGCCGTTTTTGCCATTTCTAACTTTTTTGATTTTTGAAGATAGGGCCTCAATTTGGGCTTGTAAAGAGGTGCTCTCATCAACTATATGGGAGCCTGGGGCAATAGTTTCTGAGCCTCGGGGGGTGTGCCATTGGAAATTGTTTTGAGCAATT
Source organism: Helianthus tuberosus (assembly GCA_030545235.1). Classification (NCBI taxonomy): domain Eukaryota; kingdom Viridiplantae; phylum Streptophyta; class Magnoliopsida; order Asterales; family Asteraceae; genus Helianthus; species Helianthus tuberosus. The sequence goes on from CM060351.1 coordinate 174,680,910, forward strand.
TCCTCAATTTGGTTATAAATTTCATTTGGGTGTCGATTACCTAGGAGTCCCCCGGAGCTTGAGTCGAGTGTTTGTCTCGTGTGCGGCAATAATCCATTATAGAAAGTGGATACTTGTTGCCACAATGCGAGACCATGATGAGGACATTTCCTTAGTAGCTCCTTGAACCTTTCCCAAGTTTCATATAATGATTCCCCGTCCTCTTGTGAATATGTATTGATTTCAGTCATTAATTTAGCGGTTTTAGAGGGCGGGAAATACTTATATAGAAATTTTTGGGCAAGTTCATCCCAAGTGTTTACCGAACCAGTTGGGAGGGTGTTTAGCCAAGCCTTATCACGGTCTTTTAGTGAAAATGGGAACATTCGGAGGCGAACGACGTCGTTTGAAGCTCCGTTGATCCGGAAAGTGTCACATAATTTCAAAAAGTTGGTAATATGTAAATGGGGATCTTCATCAGCTAGGCCATGGAAGGTTGCGGAATTTTGGAGCATTTGGATCAAATGCGGCCGAAGTTCGAAGTTGTTGGCATCGACATTCGGTGCATTGATGGCGGCTCGAGATTACCGACCGTGGGCCGTAGGTAATCCATTAGGGTACGCTGATCCGCCATTAGGAGTTGGTCCCCTGAATCCTTCTCTTGATTTTTTGGCTTTTAGTCTTTTTCTTAGAAAGCGTTCGGGTTCGTCTAGAGGTTCTTTTATGTCTTTATTGGAACTGGAGCTCATGCACTGCGTAGAGAGTTCAGGCCCTGCGATTGAGTTCCAAATCCTGCGATAAAAACAACAAAGAATGTTGGTCAGGTCTCTCACTACGGCCCCGTGGCCAATGATCACGGCCCATGGTCATGGTTACAGTTGCTTTTTTTCTAGATCCCAGTTACTGGGGAGTTCAGCACGGCCCCGTGTTGCACGCCACGGCCCCGTGGTCACTCTTATGTAACTCAGAAAACAAAAATTGCCAGTAAGAATAATGGGCACGACCCCGTGTCTGGCTGAGCACAGCCCGTGCTGAGTTCTGCAGAAATTGAAAAACTAAGAAAAATCCTAAAAAAATAGAAAAATGAATAAAAAAAATTAGGTCGTTGATTTTAAACTTTCTTAAAATCCTTGTGCCCCGGGCAGCGGCGCCAAAAACTTGGTGTGTGTTAGGTGTGATATGATTTTATTAATGTTTTAAGCCCATTTTACACATTAGACAAGTTTTAAATTTATAAAACATGATATTATACTAACACTAAACACACACTTGGGCAAGTGCACCCATCGTGAGCGCAGTACAGTGTTGGTAAGATGCCGAGGTCGTCCAAGGAAACAAGAGCTTTTAATACCGGTTTATCCTCAACGTCTAATCGATCTAAATTTTTAGAGAAGTTTTGAAACATGAAAATAAAACTAAAAATGAAAAGATAAATAAAAAATAAAAACAAATAGACAAGATAGAATCACTTGGATCCAACTCATCTTTAATATATCCTTTAATGATTTTTGCACTTTCAGACGTTTTAAGAGATTATCTTAGTTATAGTAGTAGGCCCCGCTTTTGAAGGTGACGTTACCCTCAACCCAGTGTTTGAGTCAGCAGGGATACAATCCCAAAGGGTCGGAATATTGAAAGACAATTAAGTTAGTTATTAATGCGAAAAGTGGTAGGCCCCTCTTTTGAAGGTGACGTTACCCTCGACTAAGTGGTTTGAGTCAACAAGGATACAATCTCAAGAAGCCGGTTTAAAGTATTAATAGTAGTTTACATATGAGGGGTTCAAGCTATTCGCACCCCCGCCATCCAATACCATTGGGTATTGAAGGAGGTCCTTGTAAGCTTGAACCACGTCCTCGCAGGATCTATACACTGAACGAGACAAGAACTTTACCAAACCATCCCCCTAACCCCTTTCCAGGTAATTAACACGCTTTATATAGACCGTAAAGACACGAATAATGACATCATTTACTTTATATAGACAGTAAAGTAACCTCAAGACACCATGAAGAAATGATAAAGAAAATTCACCTTCAACATAAGAAACTAGTTATTAGAGTCATTAATACAAACCCAAATAAAAAGTGCCAAAAGATTAAAAATCAAAAGTAATACATAAAAGACTTGTCTTCACCAAGTGATGTAAGAGGCTTAACCAAACATGGCCACTGAGAGGCAAGAACCCTTACAATTAGTCTTGGATCCCGAGACTACTACACACTCTAAAGATGGATGGTGGATGATGGTGGTGGGTGTTGGTGTTGTAGAGGTGGTGGTGGAGTGGTGGCAAAGTGGGAGAGCAGTGGTTTGCCAAGGGATGCCTTTTAAGTGAGCCAAGCACCCCCTTTTATAGCCAGAACAGAGCCCTGGCAACGGCCCCCTGTCCAGCCAACACGGCTCATGGCCAGCATCTTCTCTTCCTTCATTAATTGCAATTGTCAGGAGAGGGCCCCACATGACCTCGTGTCTCCTGGGCACGGCCCCGTGGTCAACTCTTTGCTGTACTATCAAGATTCTGCGTATCTTAGAGTTGACCACGCCTCGTGTTGAGCTGGGCACGCCCCCGTGGTGTGCGTAGAAGCTTCTACAGGTTTGTCTTGTTGTGCAGGCTCCTGACCACGCCCCATGCCCAGCTGGGCACGACCCCTTGGTCAGGCTCTGTTTCCTTGTTTTATCTTTAGGAGATGCTGCCGAGGGGTCGGGCATGTCACGTTTGTTCCTTCTTTTTGTATTCATCTTGGTTTTGGCTGCTTATTTGCTCCTTTTGTTCTTTTAAGCTCGTTTAGTCCTGTAAATTTAAAAGCAAGAAAGAAACACGTTTTTCCAACATTAGTACTAAAAGAGGGTTAGTTTTATGCCTCGTTTGATGTAATTTATATGTTGCATTTTGCACATATTAGTAACGATCACATTAACGAATGTGATTGTATAAATGTTTATAAAAGACAACATTTTATATGTTCGATGATAAACGGGTAAAACTAATAATTGTTAACTGACAATTAGATAAAGTTTTACCAAATGAAATCATGAATATGGAAATAAATTGAGAAGTTACTTACATGGGACGTAATGTGATAATTATAATAAGGTCACGTGTACCATGTGTTGATCGCTTACTCTGGCCAAGTAAGTAGTGAACACGTGATACCATGAGCTTCTTATAATAAGCGCATTTATGTCCGATGTGGTAAGGTCGATACGAATGAAAAGTTGAAAGATCCTTAGGGTCAAGAAATCTTATGGACATACTCGTATTAATGAATTTCGTGGGAACCATAAAAACGATATACGACGCTTATAGAAATAAAGGACCGAAGAAAATTTCTGAAATAAGTCATTATAGAAGAAAGAGCCATGGTTGACAAAAAGGGCAAGTAAAACTAAAGTATAAGCGACCCGCGGGGTCATAGAAACCAAGGTATTGCCCACATAGAAAGACGATCAAAGTCATTGACTTTGGTCGTAGTAAAGAAAGGACGATGATGATAATCATCATTCATGGTTTATAAGGCCATCAAGGATGGTCAAATAAAGAATAAAGGTTTGGTTGAATAAAAGCGATGGATTTCGCTAAGACAACCAAACAAGTCAAAACGAAGTCTTAATGCATACCGGAATGGTTGCATTAATAATGACTTCGGTAAAGTACATGGTTGATAGGTAGGATTTTAAATACATGCGTAAACCGAGAAGCGGGAACGCGGATTAAAAGTCAAAAGACTCGGATTATGAGTTATGACTAAAAGATGATAAAATTTCGTAAATAGAATTTGTGATAAATACGTTCAACTATTTCGAGGTTGAACGTGTTGAATAAAGAATAAAGTTTGAATTTTCATAAGTGATGGATTTCACACGAACAAGTCAAACGGGTCAAATAAAGTATAATGCATGATGGTATAAGTAAGCGGAAACCAGGTAACGGGGGCGGTGAAAACAAAAGAATGAGCCCGGTAATGGGACATGATTAAATATGAATATAGGCATAAACCGGATAACGGTAAGTGTGAGAAAAACCGACGCGTAAATGACATAAGAAGTCATAAAGTCGGAAGAATGGTCCGAAAGAAAACGATTGTAGTAATGGACTACAGTCAAAGTTAACGGATTTCAAACGTGACAACAAATGATTTTCAAACATAAAAAGAGTGCCTTGACACCACATATATTTTTAAGAATGACACGGGTAAAAAAAAAGAATGATCTACGGGATCATCATAACCTTCGGGTTATAAACAGTGTAAAGGTCTACGGGACCAAAATAACCCTTGGGTCACAAATAGAAAGAAATGAACTATAGGGGCCTCACCTTAAAGAGGTGAAAGCCTAAAGAAATAGCTTACGATGTTAAGTGAAAAGGCTTACGGGCCATTTAGGCAAAGCGAGGGAACCAGTTGAGAGTCCCCGCGTAAAAATAAGGACTGTAAAGGAATAAATGCCAAGTCGTCAATTTGCTTGACGTAAGTTAAAGATAAAACGTGAAACTAAAATTCAGTTTTAGTAAAAAACAATGTTTTAACAAACATAAATAGTATAAGATGGATTGAGAAACAACTAACATTAAAAGAAACAGGTCTTGATACCAATAGGTGTAAGACGATAAATTAGAAAGGAGAGTTTCGAAAACAAAAAGATTGTTGTGAACTTAAACATAACGTAAAGCATGACCCCATTGTAGCACGAGCTACGGGATTAGGGGTCATAAATGCTAGTAAGCCTTAGGGAAAGGCAATGTTTGTATACCTGAGCAGTGAGGTATACAGTAACCGGTGACTAATAAGTTTAACTGGTAAGACTGGTCGAGGTCAAATCTAAATTTAAGACTTTTCCTTTGTATGCGCTTATCATTATAAGATTCGCATGGAAAAGGGCTTAGTGACAAATTTATATGATCGAGTGGCCAAATGGCTACTCGATCAAGTAAAAAAAATAATGGTAAATGAGTACAAAATGAAAATGACGGCCCATGAGGCCTTATTAACGAAGAGTATTGATCGCCTATACTATGGGATCATAAGGCAAACAAAGCGAAGTGTCGGGAAGTCAAATCGAGCAAAAGCACAATTAAAGGGAAAAGCTATAAGGTATGTGGCTATACGCTTTATAGAATTTTGTTAATATTAGTTATTGATTTGTGCTAAAAAAATCAAGAAATTCGGCTTGTTCTTTAGTGGTGGATTCCGTATGAATGAACCGAATGAATAAATTCGAAAACAAAATAGTTTGGTTGTTAAAAGTGATGTACACTACAACATCCAAACGGGTTAAAATAACGGATTCATAGAGAGTTCGGTAGTATAAAAGCGATGGATTTCGCTAAGTTAACAAACGGGTCGAAATAATGAAATCACGTTATTTTGAGTTGCGTTATATCACATGAAAGACGCATGCGTTATGTAACCAAAAGACATTACCATACTTTCTTAGTAATACCAACAAATTGTTAAAGTATGAGCAATGCTCAACTAATTACCGAAACAAAGTCCATGGGGTTAAACCTAAGGAACTACGTAAGAAAGGTTTCGGGGACGAAACCTCTTTAAGGGTGTAGACTTGTAACACCCCGAAAACGGGTTTGGTAATCAAACCACGTTAATACTAAAAAGACGAGTAAAGTACCGTTAGTGGTAAAAATTAACCCTGTAAATATTAGGATTTAAATAAATAAACCTAATATTAAATAAAGGTGAACGAAAACACTTTTTTAGAAAATAAAAGTTTACAAGAGGCCCGAGCTAACGAGACTTAAAATAAAAAGGGTTATAACCTCCCCGAACCCACTAAGTTAACTAGGAATGTTTAACCTAGTTAATAAAAGAAATGTTGTTGGATAAGTGGGTGGTGGCCTACTTAATAACTAACCAAACATGAGGGACGTTAACTTGAAAGTTGAGTTATAAAAAGAAAAACAAAATAAAACACACACTCAGTGTATGTTCTGTAGAACGACCAGGAAAGGCTCAAGGAGCCAAACCCCTAATTCAACCAAATAATCAAATTGAAAGGCTAATTGGAGCTTAAATTCATGAATGAACGTGAATTAATGATCACCCAAGTTAGGGGATTATGTAAAATTTTGATGATTTTTGAAGTTGTGAAATTTGATGAACATCATAATCTGCGAATTATGTATGAATCATAGAAGTTATGGTTGAATTAGTGATGTATACTTGCTTAGGAACAAAAAACATAAGTGAAAATTATACACATGTTACCATGATTTGAATGTTTAGATGATTTACCATACTAGGATAAGTGGGTTTTAGTAATATGATAAAGTTGATGATATACATGTGTTTAGAATCATCATACATGATATTAATAAGAAGATAATTGAACAATTTATCTGTTTAAGTACATGATCATACTTACCATGAAATGGGTTTTGTGTGATATGGTGAAAATGATGATATATTCATGTGAAATGATGTTTGAGATCATCATGTGTTATGAATGATTAATGTATTTAGCTAAACTTGATATTTAGGTGAATTCTCTCTCTCTCTCTCTCTCTCTATATATATATATATATATATATATATATAGGGTAAGGTTCATTTGAGAACCACCTTTATTGTGAGAACCATGAGAACCAATGTGAACACACCAAAAAACCTAAACCCCCCCCCCCCCCACAAAACCTAAACCCCCCACCCCTCCTAAAAAAAAAACCTAACCCCCCCCCCCCTAAAAAAAAGCGTAACCCCCCCCCTCCCCCAAGCTAAATGCTAAAAACTAAACCCCCCCCCCCCCCCAAAAAAAAAATCTAAAAAACACACAAAAAATTTTTTTTTTATATTTTTTACATTAAAATCGCTACTTTTAGTAGCAAAAAATATTTTTTTTAAATTAAAAAAAAATTGGTAACGAAAATTAGCGATTTTGATGAAATTTTTTTTTTTTAAATTGTGTGTGTTTTTTAGCTATTTTTATATATTTTTGGTTGTGTTCACATTGATTCTCGCGATTCTCGCAATAAAAGGTGGTTCCTAACGGATCCTTCTCCTATATATATATATGATGCAATGAATTGTTTCATATTGATAAAACAATCCCAAATCCTTGTATGATATTAATAATTTAGCATAAAATGATTGATGTTATGTTAATTCAATGATTTACGGTTAAGTGAACTTGATTGAATAAGTAGTTAAAATGGTAGCATAAGAATAATGCCTACCGGATATTTGACCAAGGGCTCAAATGAGTTTTTGAGCTTCATAGTGTAATTACTTACGTTAATCGTCAGTTTGACTTTTTAAAAAGTCAAACTAACCAAAATGAGATCAAATTGTAATTTTGATATAAAGTCCGCAAGATTAGATAGTCTTAATAATGGTGACTAATCTAACCATATTACGAATGATAAAAAAGGTAGTTTGACGCTTGACAAGCTAGGTGGAAGCTTGGGAAAGAAGCGGGTCAAACGAATCAAGTATGAAGGAAAAGCATAATATGGATGCAAGGTAAGTAAAGCTTACACTCTTTTTAAATTGTAGAATATCCCCATATCGTATTGATTACGAATAAGATAAATAAGTATTCGAAATATGATGTTCCGACGTGTAGTCGTATGAAACGAAATAATGGAAAATGATAAGAAACCATGTTGATGGTTAAAAGAAGTAAAACGGTTAGTCAGTCATACAATGACGAAAAAATAAAGAGTTTGAATTAAGTTACCTTATGGTGTAACCCATAATGAGTAACAAGAATTAAGAGATAATTGTTAAGTAATATGATTGTACGGTTTAAATCGGAACGAGTTATATGATGAGATGGTAAATAAATATCATCTCACAAAGATAAACGGTCATCTAGACCAAATGGGTAAAAAGTTGAAGATATCACCATTTGACAATATCGACTAATGATTATTTGTCGAGTATTATGATCACAGGAGTGAGTAGCGTATGGATTATGCGTTGCTATTAATTAGCAACTTATTTGATGAGGTATTGAAATGGGTCAATACTTTGACCCGAGCCAGGTATGCGTAATAGGTCAACTACTCATTTAGAACTTAAGGTTCAATGATAGTTAAACGAAGTCAAAACTGGACATTGGGTTACCTTAATAGGTAAACCTAATAATTTAAATTATAGTCATTACATTTTTAGAAATATAATGATTTTTAAACAAGATTATAGTTAAAATATGGGATTTTAGTCAAACATGTCATTAAAAGTCCTTCGTCGTAAATAAGGTCTAAAGTTGACCAAAACGCCCTTAAATGATAAACCGGGCAAACGACCCTTAAATGTTGTTTGAAACCGACTTTTATGATTGAATAAGTCTTTTGGATAAGAGTAAAAGTTTAAGGTAAAAACTTTTTGGGTCAATTGCCTCATAATGGTTCTTTGTCGTAATTTGACAAACCGAGGGGTAAAACTGTGACAACCCGAGTTTCAAGGTCTCTATTCGACTTAACTTATTACTTATTTGCAAGTATGTTTTTATAATTACTTGATGTGCAATACATGTGTTGGTTGTAGATGGTAGTATACATGATATGTGTATGGATGTTATATATATATATATATATTGTTTGGATTATTGGATTGTATAATTGAAAACAAGATGGTAGAGCTCTAGCCGAAAACCCCACCCACGAAAACACCCCATGTCCGAAAACACTTTAGTGTTTTCGTCCACTCCTAACTGCCGAAAAACAAAGGTGGGCTTTGGCCCAGTAACGAGTGATTATAGGATTTGTTTAATCTGTGCGCACGAATGGGATAACTGACAAACCCTAATCACCTTCTCATCTCTCTCTCGTTTTTCTTTGAACCCGACGGCTACCCTTCTCTCATTCGAAGTTTGATTCCCTAATTTGATCATCCTTAGTTCGGTTATTCAATTACATGTTTAGTTGATTTCAGTTTTAAATATATGGCTATGTTGTTGAATGTGTTCTTGAAAGAGTAATGCATGAACAATCTGTTACATGACGTTGTGCGGATCAAGATATTGATTTAGGGTTGTAGATTTGATATGATGGAATGCATGATCTTGAATGATATTAATGTGATCTGGATCTGGAAGTATGTTAACCTGCTGTTATTGTTCGATTGTGTGTGGTGTTATGTTAATCGGCTTGATGAATACATATACTAGGGTTCATGCTAGATGTTAAACATTTTGATACTGTTGTGATGTTGATGAATGATAGTATTGATGATTACAGGAGTTAACACGATTAGGTGATTTGGTAATTCATATGATTACATAGTTTGGTCCGATTGAATGATTGTTAGATGATGATTAGGGTTGGTGTAGAATGTAACTGTTATCGATGATGATGATGTTCCAGACGAAAACACAAGGTGTTTTCGCCAAACCTTATGTCCGACGAAAACCCTTGGGTTTTCGTCAAATGTGATTTCGCCCAGGAGTGTTTTCGTCGAGTGTTCTGGGCATTAACTTGGTTAGTTAGTTAACTTTATTAGTTTATTAATTCTATTCAGTATGTAACTCTGTTAAGCTTGTTAACTTTGTTGGTTTATTTACTCCGTTAGTTAATTAACTTGGTTAAGTTATTAATCTTGTTAACTTTGTTAATTCTGTTAAGTATATAACATTACTTGTTTATTAACTCTGTTAAGTTAAGTTGATTAATTCTGTTAATCAATTAACTCTGTTAACTCTATTTACTCAGTTAAGTTATGTAACTCCGTTAAGTATGTAACCCTTATTAACTGTGTAACTCTGCTAGGTCGTTAACTCTGTTAAACCTGTTAATTGATTTAACTGCTTACGTGATACATGATGTTAACTGCCAAGCACTTTGTGACATAGATTGCATGTGAATCTTTACGAACTTGAACTGACTGTGTATACATGCATACTTTAGGCTTTGATTGATTGTTTGCGAGCGTAGTTTAGCATACCGAGCAAACCAAGGTGAGTTCACACTCTTTCCAAGGCAGGGGATTCCCAAGGGTTGGGAATGGATTAATGATTTAAACAGTAACTACAACCATCCTCCGTGGGTAGGATGCCAAGATTACACACTGGACCAAACCTCTATCATTGAAGTCCCTCATTTATATCGACTTAATCGCCGAGGCCTATGGCGAGCGGGTCATTAGTTAATAGCGCTATTAGGTTTAACAAACCTCACACCATGCCAGTCGGACGGGCGTGTACTAATGGACTAAGGGCAAAGGGTCAATGCTGATAGACATTGACTTAGGGCACCACTTACATTTTCGTAGTAGTCGATATGCACGGTCTAGTAACACATGGGAAGCCCCCACTAATCTTCGCAAACATGTCTGGGAGACCGCGATACGAATCAATACAATACATGGTTTACAAAACGACCATATGATTTGCGAAACGAATACTATAACTAAACAACCAACTGTGAACTCGCTCAACTTTGTTGTTGACTCGTTGTTACATGCCTTGCAGGTCGTTAGGTACTCATGGAGCTTGCACAGGGAGGCGCGATTGTTGTGGGACATGGCAGTGTGTGCCATGCTAAAAACATTACTTTATTTCGTACTTAATACTTACATTGGGTTTTACAATTATGCTTCCGCTAAACACTTAACTACGTTTTCGATTTGAAACACCTTTCATATTGTGTGGTTGAATTTTACTTATTACTTGTTATGTTCAATATGATTGGTTGCTTGATCCTGGTCAGTCACGCCTCCAAGCGGTGATACTCCGCGTGTGGATTTTTGGGGGTGTGACAGATTGGTATCAGAGCCATTGGTTATAGTGAACTTGGTTTTAATAAGGGAAAAGGTTTTTGTTAAAACCAGACTATAACCTGAACAGTGCTCAACGATCCACAACGATGCTTCGCTCCACGTGCAAGACTCAACATTCTAGGTGATACGATTTATGTTTACATTGCCTACTTGCTAGATTACATAGAACCTTGCTCATGGTATGCATAGAAAAACGTAACAACTATTGTTTGAAAACACTTATGTGCTTACTCTCTTCTGTCATCGCACTTTCGCAAACCTTTCTCACTCATGTTTCCTTTGATATGAAGATCATGAGTGGACGCGTTAACTTAACTCAAGCCCAGTTGGCGGCTTTGATCACTGAACAAGTTACTGCAGCGCTCGCAGCTGCCCAGGCAGGAGGTATAGCCTGCCATCACAACTTACTCTAGGATCCTTAGATCCTACTTTCGTAAACCAACACTTGTGCTTAATTTTGTTTACTCTTACGCACACGACAGGTCAACACGCTCAGCCTCCTGTGTGTACTTTCAAGACCTTTATGGACTGTCGTCCTAGTACTTTCAGTGGCACTGAAGAGGCCGTTCGACTCCTCCACTGGTTCGAGAAGCTCGAATCGGTCTTCGAAATGTGTGAATGCCCTGAGGCTTGTAGGGTGAAGTACGCCACTGGTACTCTCGAAGGCACTGCGCTAACTTGGTGGAACGCGCAAGTTCAGATGCTGGGGCTGGCGGCTGCTAATGCCACCCCATGGAATGATTTTAAGGAACTGATCAAACGGGAATACTGTAGTCGTGATGACATCCACAAACTGGAAGTGGAGTTCTTTAACCTGAAGATGATGGGATCAGAGATTGAGGCGTATACGAAACGATCTAACGAACTGGCAGTATTATATCCAACTATGGTGGATCCTCCCATCAAGCGCATTGAGCTGTACCTCAAAGGCTTAGTACCAGAGATTCAAAGTCATGTGACTTCTGCTAACCTTGCCACTATTCAAGATGTTACTCGTCTTGCTCATCGTCTCACAGACCAGGCAGTGGAACAGAACAAGCTGCCTAAGCGTATTGGTGCTGCTACTACTGTTACTACTTCTGCTTCAGTTCAGTCCCAGGCACAGCAGCGAAATATTGATGACTATCAGAGCCCTGGTCAGCAATCTTCTGGTAGTCAAAGGCAGGGTGGATATCGAGGAAACCTCCCGAAGTGCAACACATGCAACAGACACCACAATGGTCAGTGCAACAAGGGTCGTTGTCAGCGGTGTCTCAAGATGGGTCATGAAGCTAAGGATTGCAGGAGCTCACGACCTACGAATCAGAACTATCAACAACAACCACCCGCTCCACTGAACCAGCAGCAACAACAGCGAGGAAACAGGGGGTGCTTTCAGTGTGGTGCTGAAGGCCACTTCAAGCGGGATTGCCCCCAGTTAAATCAAAATCCGAACAACAACAACAACAATAATCAGGGCAATGGGAACAACAACGGGGGAAACAATGATGGAAACAATGGTGCCAGGGGTCGAGTGTTCGTGTTGGGTCAGGGTAACGCAAGGAATGATCCTAACGTAGTGATGGGTAAGTTCCTTCTCGACGACTTTTATGTTACTGTTTTATTTGATTCGGGTGCCGATACCAGTTATGTATCTCTAAAAGTTAGTCAAATGCTCAAGCGCACACCAACACTTTTGAACACCAATCATGTCGTAGAATTAGCAAATGGTAAAAGTCTAGAGGCCACACACATAGTTCAGGGTTGTAATCTTATCATCGCTGGTCAGACTTTCTATATCGATCTCATTCCTATAGCTCTGGGTAGTTTCGACATTGTCATTGGGATGGATTGGTTATCCCAACAGCAAGCAGAGATCCTATGTAAAGAGAAGATTGTTCGTATTCCCCGTTCTGGTAAAGAACCTCTCGTGATTCAAGGCGACAAGAGTGGTGCTGTAGTGGGCATCATCTCCTTCCTTAAGGCCCAGAAGTGTTTGCGAAAGGGTCACACCGCTATCTTAGCACTTGTTACTGACGCATCAACGAAAGAGAAGAAGATTGAGGATATTCCAGTTGTACGCGACTTTCCTCAAGTGTTTCCTGAAGATTTACCTGGGCTACCGCCTCATCGCCAGGTGGAATTCCAAATCGAGCTAGCTCCTGGAGCAGCACCCGTAGCTCGAGCACCTTATCGCCTAGCTCCAACCGAACTGGAAGAACTGTCCAAGCAATTGCAAGAACTCTTGGATAAGGGTTTCATTCATCCTAGCTCTTCGCCCTGGGGAGCTCCAGTATTATTTGTGAAGAAGAAAGACGGTAGCTTCAGGATGTGCATAGATTACCGTGAACTAAACAAGGTGACCGTGAAGAATCGCTATCCTCTTCCACGCATTGACGACTTGTTCGACCAGCTGCAAGGGTCGAGCTACTATTCAAAGATTGATCTGAGGTCAGGCTACCATCAACTGAGAGTCCGGGACGAGGACGTCTCCAAAACAGCATTCAGAACACGCTACGGCCACTACGAGTTTCTGGTCATGCCATTCGGGTTAACAAACGCGCCTGCAGTCTTCATGGATCGTATGAACAGAGTGTGCAAGCCTTACTTGGATAAGTTTGTGATTGTATTCATCGACGACATTCTGATCTACTCTAAGAGTCGGGAGGAACACGAGCAGCATTTACGACTCATTTTGGAACTCCTTCGAGCAGAACAGCTGTACGCCAAGTTTTCAAATGCGACTTCTGGATTCGTGAAGTCCACTTTCTAGGCCACGTGGTAAACAAGGATGGGATTCATGGTGATCCATCTAAGGTAGACTCGATTAAGAACTGGCCTGCACCCCGTACACCAACAGAAATCCGCCAATTCTTGGGTTTGGCGGGCTACTATAGAAGGTTCATCAAAGACTTCTCCAAAATTGCACAACCCCTCACCTCACTAACTCAGAAAGGCGTTATTTACCGTTGGGGAAATGCACAAGAATCTTCATTTCAGTATCTAAAGGATAGACTTTGTAGCGCACCTATTCTCTCATTGCCCGAGGGCACAGACGATTTCGTGGTTTATTGTGACGCATCAATTCAGGGTCTTGGTTGTGTATTGATGCAACGGGATAAAGTCATTGCTTACGCCTCGCGCCAACTTAAGATTCACGAAAGAAATTACACTACACACGATTTGGAGCTGGGAGCTGTTGTCTTCGCACTCAAGATATGGAGACATTACCTGTACGGTACCAAGTGCACCATTTACACCGATCACAGGAGTCTCGAGCATATATTCAAACAAAAGGAGTTGAACATGCGACAATGTCGATGGGTCGAGCTACTGAATGATTACGAATGTGCCATCAAGTACCATCCGGGCAAGGCAAATGTTGTGGCTGACGCCCTCAGTCGAAAATATACCACACCTAGGCGTGTGCGAGCACTACAACTCACCATCCAATCTAGTCTTCCTGCACAGATACGAGATGCTCAGGTAGAAGCATTGAAACCAGAAAACGTCAGGGCTGAAGCCCTACGCGGCTCAAGACAGCGGTTAGAACAAAAGGAAGACGGTGCCTATTACGTAACAGGACGCATATGGGTCCCACACTATGGAAACTTACGCGAGCTTGTGATGGATGAAGCGCATAAGTCTCGTTACTCGGTACACCCTGGTTCAGATAAGATGTACCACGATCTCAGAACTACGTATTGGTGGCCTAGCATGAAAGCTCACATAGCAACTTACGTTAGCAAATGTTTGACTTGTGCGAGAGTCAAGACCGAATACCAGAAACCATCAGGCCTACTCCAACAACCAGAAATACCGCAATGGAAATGGGAGCAAATTTCCATGGATTTCGTCACTGGCCTACCTAGATCTCAACGCGGAAATGATACTATTTGGGTGATCGTGGATCGACTCACAAAGTCTGCACACTTTTTGGCTATTAAGGAAACGGATAAGTTCTCCACTCTAGCAGACGTCTACCTTAAGGAAGTTGTCTCGGGCACGGGGTGCCAACCTCTATTATTTCCGATCGTGATGCACGTTTTACTTCTGAGATGTGGCAAGCAATGCACAAGTCCTTTGGCTCACGATTAGACATGAGCACAGCTTACCACCCGCAAACGGATGGGCAGTCTGAACGCACCATCCAAACCCTAGAAGATATGCTGCGGGCATGTGTAATCGATTTCGGCAACGGCTGGGAAAAACATCTCCCGTTAGTAGAGTTTTCGTATAATAACAGCTACCACACTAGCATTCAAGCCGCTCCATTTGAGGCATTGTACGGGTGTAAATGCCGATCACCTCTTTGCTGGGCAGAGGTGGGTGATAGTCAGATCACAGGTCCAGAACTGGTAGTAGACGCAACGGAAAGGATTGCACAGATACGAAAACGCATGGCGGCAGCTCGCGACTGTCAGAAAGCCTACGCAAACAAGCGCAGGAAACCACTCGAATTCCAGGTTGGGGATCGAGTGCTACTCAAAGTTTCACCCTGGAAGGGTGTGGTTCGCTTTGGAAAAAGGGGCAAGCTCAATCCGCGATATGTCGGACCGTTCGAAATCATAGAGAAAATAGGCAAGGTGGCCTACAAACTAAACCTGCCCGCAGAACTCAGTGCAGTTCACAACGTTTTTTCACGTGTCAAATCTGAAGAAGTGTCTGTCAGATGAGACCCTCATAGTTCCTTTGAAGGAACTCACTATTGACGATCAGTTGCGATTCGTCGAGAAACCAGTTGGAATCACGGACCGAGATGTTAAGGTCCTCAAGCACACCAGAATACCTCTTGTTCGAGTTCGTTGGAACTCCCGTCGTGGCCCAGAGTTTACCTGGGAACGAGAAGATCAAATGAAACTCAAGTATCCCCAGTTGTTCGGAAACAGTGCAACCACTACTGAGGCTGAAGCTACTGCTGAATTTCGGGACGAAATTCCAAATCAACGGGGGGATGATGTGACACCCCAGGAAAACCGCGAAACAACACAACACAACTAGCTTCCTCAGTAACCACGTGCTAAATTTCGGGACGAAATTTCTTTCAAGTTGGGGATAATGTGACAACCCGAGTTTCAAGGTCTCTATTCGACTTAACTTATTACTTATTTGCAAGTGTGTTTTTATAATTACTTGATGTGCAATACATGTGTTGGTTGTAGATGGTAGTATACATGATATGTGTATGGATGTTATATATATATATTGTTTGGATTATTGGATTGTATAATTGAAAACAAGATGGTGGAGCTCTAGCCGAAAACCCCACCCACGAAAACACCCCATGTCCGAAAACACTTTAGTGTTTTCGTCCACTCCTAACTGCCGAAAAACAAAGGTGGGCTTTGGCCCAGTAACGAGTGATTATAGGATTTGTTTAATCTGTGCGCACGAATGGGATAACTGACAAACCTTAATCACCTTCTCATCTCTCTCTCGTTTTTCTTTGAACCCGACGGTTGCCCTTCTCTCATTCGAAGTTTGATTCCCTGATTTGATCATCCTTAGTTCGGTTAGTGAATTACATGTTTAATTGATTTCAGTTTTAAATATATGGCTATGTTGTTGAATGTGTTCTTGAAAGAATAATGCATGAACAATTTGTTACATGACGTTGTGCGGATCAAGATATTGATTTAGGGTTGTAGATTTGATATGATGGAATGCATGATCTTGAATGATATTAATGTGATATGGATCTGGAAGTATGTTAACCTGCTGTTATTGTTCGATTGTGTGTGGTGTTATGTTAATCGGCTTGACGAATACATATACTAGGATTCATGCTAGATGTTAAACATTTTGATACTGTTGTGATGTTGATGAATGATAGTATTGATGATTACAGGAGTTAACACGATTGGGTGATTTGGTAATTCATATGATTACATAGTTTGGTCCGATTGAATGATTGTTAGATGATGATTAGGGTTGGTGTAGAATGTAACTGTTATCGATGATGATGATGTTCCAGACGAAAACACAAGGTGTTTTCGCCAAACCTTATGTCCGACGAAAACCCTTGGGTTTTCGTCAAATGTGATTTCGCCCATGAGTGTTTTCGTCGAGTGTTCTGGGCATTAACTTGGTTAGTTAGTTAACTTTATTAGTTTATTAATTCTATTCAGTATGCAACTCTGTTAAGCTTGTTAACTTTGTTGGTTTATTTACTCCGTTAGTTTATTAACTTGGTTAAGTTATTAATCTTGTTAACTTTGTTAATTCTGTTAAGTATATAACATTACTAGTTTATTAACTCTGTTAAGTTAAGTTGATTAATTCTGTTAATCAATTAACTCTGTTAACTCTATTTACTCAGTTAAGTTATGTAACTCCGTTAAGTATGTAACCCTTATTAACTGTGTAACTCTGCTAGGTCGTTAACTCTGTTAAACCTGTTAATTGATTTAACTGCTTACGTGATACATGATGTTAACTGCCAAGCACTTTGTGACATAGATTACATGTGAATCTTTACGAACTTGAACTGACTGTGTATACATGCATACTTTAGGCTTTGATTGATTGTTTGCGAGCGTAGTTTAGCATACCGAGCAAACCAAGGTGAGTTCACACTCTTTCCAAGGCATGGGATTCCCAAGGGTTGGGAATGGGTTAATGATTTAAACAGTAACTACAACCATCCTCCGTGGGTAGGATGCCAAGATTACACACTGGACCAAACCTCTATCATTGAAGTCCCTCATTTATATCGACTTAATCACTGAGGCCTATGGCGAGGGGGTCATTAGTTAATAGCGCTATTAGGTTTAACAAACCTCACACCGTGCCAGTCGGACGGGCGTGTACTAATGGACTAAGGGCAAAGGGTCAACGCTGATAGACATTGACTTTGGGCACCACTTACATTTTCGTAGTAGTCGATACGCACGGTCTAGTAACACATGGGAAGCCCCCACTAATCTTCGCAAACATGTCTGGGAGACCGCGATACGAATCAATACAATACATGGTTTACAAAACGAACATATGATTTGCGAAACGAATACTATAACTAAACAACCAACTGTGAACTCGCTCAACTTTGTTGTTGACTCATTTTTACATGCCTTGCAGGTCGTTAGGTACTCATGGAGCTTGCACAAAGAAGCGCGGTCGTTGTGGGACATGGCAGTGTGTGCCATGCTAAAAACATTACTTTATTTCGCACTTAATACTTACATTGGGTTTTACAATTATGCTTCCGCTAAACACTTAACTACGTTTTTTATTTGAAACACCTTTCATATTGTGTGGTTGAATTTTACTTATTACTTGTTATGTTCAATATGATTGGTGGCTTGATCCTGGTCAGTCATGCCTCCAAGCGGTGATACTCCGCGTGTGGATTTTTGGGGGTGTGACAAAAACTCGGAATAAAAAGTTTACCACATTAAATCCACCTCAATTATAGTTTTGGTGGAAGACAATTGTATATTTTAATGTGGAAGTAAGATACAAGCAAACGATGAGCGAGTAATGAATTATGCGCATAACTTGATTAACTGCTGCGTAATTCATAAAAGATTGATCATGAGTTAAAGATTTTGAGTTAAATATGTAGTACATGGTTTTATGGCCTTTTAGAAACAAGATTGTTTGATAAATCATGAACGGGTCAAAAGTTAATAATTGAATATAAAGCCGAGGGCTTAAAAATCTAGAAAATTGTTAATCCGGATGTCGGATTTTAATTCTATATGATAGAAAATCAAATTACGATCACGTAGGAAGAAACGGGAGGTAAAACGGATAAACGGTTTGAATATTACGACCATTTTCGTAAAAAGGACAAAGTTGGAAAAGCTGCTGAGCAGCCAAATCGCAAGCTACGGCTCAGCCGTAAATGGAACGTAGCTGATGTTTGGACCACAACAGCTGAATCATGCGGGCAGGTTTGCAAAATGTTGATTGTTTTGTTATTTTTGGTTTCGGGCATAAATAGATACGTTATAAACTCTGTTTAACTAAAGCATTTCATGTTTTATGAAATGTAAGTATACCAAGGAGTGCTGGACGACGATCAAGCTCAACAAAGAACCGAACACCATCAATTTTCAAGCTTCTGCATTACGTTTCGTCGTTATGCATTTTAGACGCCGATATATATAGTAGGTTGAAATGTCTTACATTTCAAGAAGTGTTAATAAACTCGTATTTTCACATGTATGTGTAATCGTACAAATGCTTTTATTTGTGAAAATTATGAGTAAAATCGATAATTAAAGTAAGGGTCTTACAAGATAGATGATAACTTTCTGAAGATAAGATAACCTAAACACCCTTTAAATTTGGTCAATGTCTTGTATATTATAAAACTAGGTTATTGTCCGCATGAATACGCGGTTTTACAAATGAAAATAATATTAATTTCTTGACATTTAAAATCCTTTAAAAAGGCAAATACATTGCAAGAAACAAATATCAAATGATTCAAATTTCCGTAAAAATTTTCTTGTAGACCACATTGGCTGTTTTATTTGTAACATTTCTGTCTTTATCTAGTATAAGTAACTTATCAGTAGCTCTGTTTTTTACTCTTGATAATGTGATATATATACTTGACCATGTATCAAAAATGTTGAAACATTTGTTAGAAATGAAGATGTAGTTTATATACAAATGTTTGTTATTTATATTAGGAAATAATTTAAATTAATTTAAATTTTGTGTACCCTTCATTGAATGGTTAAAATATATATAATTGAAAGTTAAAATTTAGTTTTAAAATTAAAACTGATATTTATCATATTTAGTTGAAATCAATTAGTTTAAATCACTTAAACGAATGTCACACCCCAACCGATGGCGGAAACATCAGAGTGAGACGAAAACGAGATTGCTCGAGACTTCATAACACTATTGCGACAATATTTAATTCAAAACTGATTTCATTGCATTGCAAATTGTCACGTTACAACATATGGAAATCAAAGTACAACAATTGGAATTCAAAATACAACATGTTCGAAACAATACAACAAGATACGATAAACAAAATACAACAGCATTTCTAGTAGACTAAGTCTTTATCTAGGCATTTCCTACTAGATTCTATGAGCATCAAAGTCATCAACCTGTAATATGTTTTAAAGTATAGTTTAATACACAATGTGTTGGCGAGTATACAAGTTTAATATAGCATAAGCATAAAAAGATTTAAATGAATCCACATGGCAAACTTAGTTATCATGATTAACGTAAAACTGGCATGTGAATATTCAAGTCAATCTTCTGATTACCGCATGTTTTTAAAGACTTAACATGATCACAAGACAACGGGCGGTGCGTTACTCCTATAGCGCTATACATGTTAAGGGGAGGCTCGTACGAAGTTAATGACAAGTTTATCACATAAGAATGTTCCAGAAACACGAATCAAGTATAACATATTAGCATGCATGATTGGATTGTTTGTGTGATTGCATAAAATGTACGTGTAACTGTGTAGGTTGATAAGTAAACATCTTGCACCCAAAGTGTAAAATGGAAAAAAAGGCGTTTGAATATGCTCACGATTTTGCTAATCTCCGTTAGCTAATCCCGCGAGTTGTTGAGTACTTGACGAGAGCACTGGAACACCGAGGTTAACCTACAGGTGGGTAAACGAAGGTGTGAGTGTTGGAGTTTGAACGGAGGATTTGGATTCAAAATATTAAGTACGTAGTTATATAAGTATTAAAGTATGTTTAAAACAGAAAGTATATTTCGTCTAGGCACTTGTCACGACACTAAGTTTACTGTGATTTCACGGGTCTTGATTTGCCTATTAGAATCGGTGACGAAGAACGTAGAAACTGAAATAACGGAAACCGAACATCACAACCCATTCGTGCAACAGGACTATTCACACGAAACAGAAAAGTACCATTCACACGAGAGGGAGTCCCCTTCGTGCGAATGGTGTCTGATTGTGCGGACAATACTTTATTCTGAATGTTTTAACTATTAATCAGTCATGTTGTGAGTTCAGTCGTGTCTTACATAATATTATATAGTATAGTAACAGTCCCATAATCATATAGATCACAGAAGTCATGTATAGAGGTAATAACCTCATTGTAAGTTCACCAAAGCACAAGTTTATTAACTAAATTAACAAACTGGTTGGTCATCAATAACAGAAAGTAAAAGACAAAATGTAAATAACATAATGTAAAGGATACCAAACAGCCGAACAAGGACAGTCGGGTGTGCCATCTCAACATGGAAGGTATGAACCAAGTGTTGGAGGCTGGACGGGGTTAACTTATTCTAGATCTAGGTGACTGTTTGAGTGTTTGTTTGCAAGTTCAAGTGAGGTGGTGGAACTAGATTGGAAGCCAAGGCTCCCACGGTTCACCCTTTGTTATCTCAGAATCGTCCATATTGAAGGATGGGGATCTGAGTAACATTCAACACTTAGAAAAATACTGGAACTGGTAAAACAGACCTTTTGCGTGGAAAGGAGGTACCCTTCGCGCGAATAAGAAGACCCTTCGCGCGAAAGGGCTAACATTTCGTGCGAATGGCTCTGTTTTGGGATGAATTCGGTTCGGTTTTGTTTGAACAGTTCATATTATTGGCTGGAATCAACCTCAACACTAACCCACAGTTATAGACTTAGCTTGTGAGCTCGGTGGGTTCATGATTCTATCCATATCAGATTGTTGTTTATAAAAGTTTTGAAATAAAAGACTTCAACTTAGCTTGAACCTCAAAAATGGTGAGCTTCATTGTTCAGACTGCCATGGCAGGTCTGTGAATACTTCCAAGAGGATAGCTAAGCTGAAAGATGAAGAAATAGTAGAAAAATAGAAGGAAAATCATAGAAAAGATGATGTTAGTGAGCTTAAAACTCACTTAGAATGGTTCTGGAAGTATTCTGCTCGAAATGCTCGATTATAGTAAGTTGGGAAAGAAATTCGGAGTGTGGAAGGTGAAAAACGAGGGTGAGGGTTCGTATTTATAGGCTGAAATGGGCATTGGAACGATTGGGCTTTGGGTGAAAGGCCTTGTGGTTTTTGCCAAATATTAATGTCGGGTACTAATAGTTTTTTGTTGCAAAATTAGGTATTAACGTTCTAACTTGTCACAAGAGACCCGGGTTCGACTCCAGTGATGGTCACCAGCCACACGCCTCTTCCCAGAGGAAATGGAATCAACTCGGGACAAGGGTGTTCACCGCCAGGCAGCATTGGGACGATGCTAGCTTGTGGAGTAGGATCACTCCAGCGGCCGGGAGGTCCGTGCAATAACCCCCCCCCCCCCCCCCCCCCATGTTGAGTACAAAGGCCAAACCTTGTTAGCTTTTTTTTAAATCTTAATAAAATGACTAAAATGCCCTTTAATAACTAGAGGGATTTTTTGATTAATTATATTTGACTAATATAATGAAAGTAATTTTTCTGTTTTATTTATAAAATTAGATGGATATGAAATTTCTTATTTATAAACTTTGAGTTTATAAATAATATGCTTGTAAAATAAAATTTTAACTTAATCTAAATAATAAACTCAAAGTTTATAAATAACAAACTTTAAATCCATTTAATTTTATAAAAAATATAAATAAAACAGAAAAACTACTTTAAATTATATTAGTCAAACATAATTAATTAAAAAATAGAACCTCAAGTTATTAAAGTGCATTTTAGTCATTTTAACTATCACTTAACTATCTTATTAATGATTTAACAATTACATGGTATCTTTTAATCAGAGTCGTAAATTTGATACAAAATTGGAGTTTTTCTTTTTCGTTGGAAATACGTCAAAAATTCTATTCAATGAAAAATTAGTAGAAAAATGGGTTGTTTTCAAGTTATGGTTACATCACCATTTGTGAAATAGCTATTTATTGTTTTTGGTTGTAAAACCATTGAACACGTCTAACGAAAAAGAAAATATTGTTTCAATGATTTTGAATAAAGGGTCTCACGAGAAGATTCAGAGTTTTTGCCTTTGGTTATAATTTTCTCAAAAGAGCTACACCACTACAGAAAAAGTTTCTATTGGTCAAAATAATTTTAAAATTTATTTAGTCTTTTACAAAATTTTTACCGACTAAATTCTGAATTTTGCTTATTTTTTGAAAGACTTTAGATCAATATTTTTTTCTTATATTCCCTTTTTATTTTCAAAATTAACAACGACCATTTTAATTTTAAGATCAATATTTGTAAAATAAAATTATAACTTAATCTAAATAATAAACTCAAAGTTTATAAATAATAAACTTCAAATCCATTTAAATTTATAAAAAAATAAATAAAACAGAAAAAAAACTACTTTAAATTATATTAGTCAAATATAATTAATTAAAAAAATAGTACGCTGGTTATTAATGAGCAAACGAACGTATTTCTCATGGCAAGCAATTTCAGCATGGTTCCTGTCACACCCCCAAAACACCACATTGCGGAAACCCCCGTGAGGCGTGTGACGTACCAGGATCCAAGCCACCAATCACATTGAACTCATAGATATAAGTAAATAAAACTTTCATTCATAAACATAAGGTGTTACAAACGTCTCATATCATTTATTGAATACAGCGGAAGCATAACTCATATGTTAAGTGTTTCGTAAACAATGTATACATAAACCATTAAGCTTGTATTGAGATTCCATGTATATTGACCCATGACCACTCCAGCCTCTCAGACAGCAAGTTCCAAATGATATAAGCCTATAGACCTGCAAGCATGCAGACAAGTGTGTCAGACGACGCTGGTGAGTTCAAAGTTTTGTTAACGTGTGTAGTTACCAGATATATGTTAAGCCAGTTCAACGTTGTGATATGATGCTGTTTATGACTTGTTGAGATACCCTAGGGAGTGTGCCCATATGTATCCGGGAAGTGTGTCCCTTAATAACCTGGAAGTGTGTCCAGTCCCCAATGCCCCTAACCAAGCATTGGTAATGATGCCTAGATAATTAGTTCGCGCCCGTCCTTACGGCCCGGTGCGAGGTATCAAACCTAATAGCGCTATCAACTAATTACCCCATTGCCCTACAGGCAATCCGATAATGATAGATTCCATGTTCAATAACCAAAACCCAATTTAACTGTTTACCCAAGATTCCCTTCCAAATGTTTACTATTTATCCCAAACCACCGGGACGCATGCTTGAGAAATGCAGTGAACTCACCTTGATTTGCTCGGTAAGATTAACTACTGGTTCACACTTAATCAGTCAACCCTAAAGTAGGCATGTGTACCAAAATCAGTTTGCGTTCATGAAGTTCACGTATAGATACAATCAATGATCACCAAGTAGTACATATCACATAATCGACATTGTACACGTCATGCATAGCATTTAACAGCAGTTAACTAACTGGGTTAACTCTAACAGAAATAAACTAAGTTACTGTGCAAAGTATTCAAGTCGGCGAAACCCAGGTTGGCGAAACACATTCTGTTTCGTCAATCACCCTTTGGCGAAACACAATTCTATTTCGTCAATCACTCTTTGGCGAAACAAAGTTCCGTTTCATCAACTATCCTTGGCGAAACACATTCTGTTTCGCCGAGAGTTCTGTTTCGTCAAACAGATCAGTTACGTCGAACATCGGTTACGTCAAAGATGTACAACAGTTACCATAACATCACAGAAAACCCTAATCCCATCTAATAGAGACGTGTTCGATCAAAACCACAAATTCTGTTTACAACTTTATTAATAAACCCCAAGAACTATCCCCACTATCTCGATCCCCACAACACATGATCATGATTGCAAATCAGAAATTTAACACCCTATTTTTTTTTGAACGGCAAACACACTTTATATATAAATATAAAGAGCCAGCAAGAAGCTGGAAACATACAACCCCAACAAAAACAAAACAAAACAGATTACATAATATCTAAAAGATCGAAGGCAATCCAGTTCTCCCATTTCAGCGAAACGAACTTAGACCGACTTTTAATCCAAAGGAAAGCGTCTTCTATAATCGAGTCAACCAACTTAGTGACTGGAATGAAAATATTGTTGAAGACTTTCTCATTCCGAGCCCACCAGATCCTCCAGACAGCCGCAATAACAACCGTATACACCGATTTTTTCCAAACTTTATCTCCCGGACTTTGAAGAATATAGTTGATGAAACCGTAAAGATCAGCGCAATCGGTAAAGCTGATCCGCATCCACGTTAATATGTTCCACCAGACACTTCAGGACCACAAACAGTTGACGAATAAGTGTTCCGGGTTTTCGTCTTGGATGCCGCAACGAGGGCAGAGACTGTCATCTAAGAGAATCCCCCTGTGAGCTAACCCGACTTTGGAAGCGATCCTCCCCAGAATGGCCCTCCATAGAAAGAAGTTGGCTTTAGGAATCGCCCAATTGTTCCAGCTGTACACGAAATCGACTCCGTTCCCTTGTTGCACTGAAAGCTCGAGATCATTTCTTACTGTTTTAACTGAAAACGAGCCGTCCGGGTCAGTCCTCCATTTCCAGCCCGAGCCATCAAAGATTAAACTGTCGTTGATATTGATCCCAGATTTATATAGAGCCGTCTCCACCGATCCAATGTCTTTCCATACGCCCGGAATTGATTTTTTTAAAGGGATGATTGGCTGATTACTGGAACCGATGGTGTTGCCGTGGACTGCAGAAACCACCTTGGCCCATAGATGGCTCGGATTTGACTTGATCCTCCACCACCATTTAGAGAGCATGGCAAGATTAAAACCTTCAATACCCCCAATGCCAAAGCCCCCTAGATTTCTGGATTTGATCATACGCTCCCAATTAATCCATCTCATTTTGTGACCGGAGCTCGAATTTCCCCAAATAAAATCCCTTCTAACTTTTTCGAGCTTCTTAATGATACATTTCGGGGCCGAAAAAAGGGAAAGGAAGTATGACGGGAGGCTGCCGAGGACCGATTTGGCTAGCGTCATCCGCCCGGCAAACGAAAGGTAGCTGGCTTTCCACTTTGAGAGCTTCGAGAGGAAATTATCAAGAACCGGTTTCCAAAACTTGGCTCTTTTCATGTTGACTCCGAGAGGGATCCCCAAGTACGTGAAAGGAAAAGAGACTACTTCACAGTTGACCAGATTAGCAACCCTAGCCACCTCATCATCACATACCCCAATGCCGTAAAGTTTGCTTTTCTGGCGGTTAATTTTGAGCCCCGTGATCAGGTTAATCCATCTAAGAATCCGATTAAGAGAAAGCATGTTATCCTCGGACCAAGCGCCGACAAAGAGAACGTCATCCGCGAAGCATAAGTGGGTGATATTAGGCCCTCCATTGGGGAGTTGGCAGCCTTGGAAGATACCTCTACTGCTGGCCCTGTTAATAAGTAAGGAAACAACCTCCATGGCTATAATAAACAGAAAGGGAGCGAGGGGATCTCCCTGTCTTAGACCACGCTTGAATTTAAACTCATTAGAAGGCGAACCGTTCACAAGAACGGACCCCATACCCGAAACTAAGCATCCTTTAACCCAATCGACCCATTTATCGGGAAATGCCATTTTGGTCATCATCCGAGCGAGGAATTTCCAATTTAAAGAGTCGTAAGCCTTATGGAAATCGACTTTGAAGATAAGCAACTTGGTTTTGGATTTCTTGGCCCAAGCTATCGTTTCGCTAGCAATCAAAGGGTTGTCAAGAATGTTGCGCCCCCCAACGAAGGCCGACTGCTCAGGAGAGGAAATCTCATTGATAACCTTCTTAAGCCTATTGGCCAATACTTTAGCTAGAATTTTATAAATCGACCCGACAAGAGAAATCGGACGATAGTTATCAAGACATTGAGGATCCTTCGATTTTGGAATGAGAGCGACAAAAGAGGAATTGCAACCTCTACTAAGCTTACCTTTCGAGTGAAAGTCATGCATCATATCCATAACAAGAGATTTAAGCCGATCCCAATAGACTTTAAAGAATTTGATAGTGAACCCGTCTGGGCCGGGAGCCTTCCCACCGTCGCAATTTTTAATGGCCTGAAGCACTTCCGTCTCCGTGAATCTCACACAAAGCAGCTCTCTACTACAAGCCGAGAGACATGGCAGACCGTTGCCGTCGAAGTCAGGACGACGTCTGATCGGTTCAGCAAACAACTTTTTGAACCAATTCTTGATTTCCTCCTTGAGTTCACCTGGATCGGAAATGAACCTGTCTTGAAAGTAAAGCAACACCCTATTAATATTACATGTGGGTCTTGCATATGTTCTGACATCATGCACATGATATTAAATCACTTTATAATCACATGGCAATCATTAGCAATTTGTTGAGTTTAACCAAGATACTAGTCATCATTGACAAAATTCCTAGCTGTGAATCGTACAACACATCATCATCAATAGTTACAAAGTCCAACCCTAAAAATCATCATCAATAATCAATCATAGGACACCATCATGTGAGCATTAATTAATTCCACAACTTGTCAGTAAATCACATTCATATGTTTCAATATTATCGTTCAATCACATCAACATAACAAGATCATCAACAATACATCTAAATGAATTCATAAGTAATATAATATCATTCGTTTACTAACCGAGAGGTACCAAGATTAGAGCAAGGATCTCGAGAGAGATGATGATACTGCCGTCAGTTATCAAACAGATATAGCTAGGGTTTTCTAATGCCAAAACGTCTAAGGGATGAAACAGCTTTCTTAATATATATCGACGTAACACATTGGGCCTCTACTGGGCTTCGCGAATCACTGGGCCGGTGAAACACACCGTTTCGTCGGGTGTGTTTATGGCGAAACACTCTTGTGTTTCGTCGGGTTCTTTCATAAGTTAAACAGTTTATGTTTCTCGACAGGTTCCATGTTATACAATCAAACACATAATCATGTAAACACAATACGTTTTATTATAACACGAAGTGTACAGTTACAAGTCAGACAAGTCAAACAACTAAACAGTCAAAGTCAACGTGCATTAAATGCGAAAGTGAAAGTCGAAAACTTGAGTTGTCACATTATCCCCAACTTGAAAGAAATTTCGTCCCGAAATTTAGCATGCGGTTACTGAGAAAGCTAGGTAAGTTGTATCGTTTACTGGTTTTCCTGGGGTGTCACATCATCCCCCCGTTGATTTGGAATTTCGTCCCGAAATTCTGTAGTAGCTTCAGCCTCGGTAGTGGTTGCACTGTTTCCGAATAACTGGGGGCACTTGAGTTTCATTTGATCTTCTCGTTCCCAGGTAAACTCTGGGCCACGACGGGAGTTCCAA
This sequence comes from Helianthus tuberosus, assembly GCA_030545235.1. Lineage (NCBI taxonomy): Eukaryota > Viridiplantae > Streptophyta > Magnoliopsida > Asterales > Asteraceae > Helianthus > Helianthus tuberosus. The sequence goes on from CM060351.1 coordinate 174,708,796, forward strand.
AGAACTCGAACAAGAGGTATTCTGGTGTGCTTGAGGACCTTAACATCCCGGTCCGCGATTTCAACTGGTTCCTCGACGAATGGCAACTGATCGTCGATAGTGAGCTCCTTCAAAGGAACTATGAGGGTCTCATCTGACAGACACTTCTTCAGATTCGTCACGTGAAAAACGTTGTGAACTGCACTGAGTTCAGCTGGTAAGTTCAGTCTGTAGGCTACTTTACCTATTTTCTCAATGATTTCAAATGATCCGACATATCGCGGATTGATCTTGCCTCGTTTGCCAAAACGAACAACACCCTTCCAGGGTGAAACTTTGAGTAGCACTCGATCCCCAACCTGGAACTCGAGTAGTTTCCTGTCTTTATCTGCGTATGCTTTCTGACGGTCACGTGCTGCCGCCTTGCGTTGTCGTATTTGAGCAATCTTTTCAGTAGTATCAACTACCATTTCTGGACCTGTGATCTGACTGTCATCCACCTCTGCCCAACAAAAAGGTGATCGGCATTTACGCCCGTACAATGCCTCAAATGGAGCAGCTTTAATGCTGGTGTGGTAGCTGTTGTTGTACGAAAATTCCACAAGTGGCAGATGTTTTTCCCAACCATTGCCAAAGTCGATTACGCACGCCTGAAGCATGTCTTCTAGAGTTTGAATAGTGCGCTCAGACTGCCCATCCGTCTGAGGATGATAAGCTGTGCTCATGTCTAAACGAGAACCAAAAGATTTATGCATTGCTTGCCACAGTTCTGAAGTAAAACGTGCGTCACGATCAGAGATAATAGAGGTGGGCACCCCGTGCCTTGAGACCACTTCCTTCAAGTATACGTCTGCTAGTGTGGGGAACTTGTCCGTTTCCTTGATAGCCAAGAAGTGAGCAGACTTTGTGAGTCGATCCACGATCACCCAAATAGTATCATTTCCGCGCTGAGATCTAGGTAGGCCTGTAACAAAATCCATGGAAATTTGTTCCCATTCCCATTGTGGTATCTCAGGTTGTTGGAGTGGGCCTGATGGTTTCTGATATTCCGCTTTAACTCTCGCACAAGTCAAGCACTTGCTAACGTAAGTGGCTATGTGAGCTTTCATGCTAGGCCACCAATATGTAGTTCTGAGGTCGTGGTACATCTTATCCGAACCTGAATGTACTGAGTAGCGAGACTTATGAGCTTCATCCATTACAAGCTCGCGTAAGTTGCTATAGAGTGGGACCCAGATGCGTCCTGTTACGTAATAGGCACCGTCTTCCTTTTGTTCTAACCGTTGCTTTGAGCCGCGTAGAGCTTCAGCCCTGACGTTTTCTAGTTTCAATGCTTCTACCTGAGCATCTCGTATCTGTGCAGGAAGACTAGACTGAATAGTGAATTGCAACGCTCGTACACGCCTAGGTACAGTATCCTTTCGACTGAGGGCATCAGCCACAACATTGGCTTTGCCTGGATGGTACTTGATAGCGTATTCGTAATCATTAAGTAGCTCGGCCCATCGACGTTGCCGCATGTTCAATTCCTTCTGCTTGAAAATATGCTCGAGACTCCTGTGATCAGTGTAGATGGTGCACTTAGTGTCATACAGGTAATGTCGCCATATCTTGAGCGCAAAGACAACAGCTCCCAGCTCTAAATCATGTGTTGTGTAATTCCGTTCGTGAATCTTAAGTTGGCGCGAAGCATAAGCAATAACTTTATCCCGTTGCATCAATACACATCCAAGACCCTGGATAGATGCGTCGCAGTAGACTACAAAATCGTCCGTGCCTTCAGGCAATGAGAGGATAGGTGCGCTACAAAGTCTATCCTTTAAGTGTTGAAACGATGTTCCCTGTGTATTACCCCAACGATAAACAACACCTTTCTGTGTCAGTAGCGTAAGTGGCTGTGCGATCTTTGAGAAATCTTTGATGAACCGTCTGTAATAACCTGCCAAACCCAAGAATTGGCGTATTTCGGTTGGTGTACGAGGTGCAGGCCAGTTCTTGATCGAATCTACCTTGGATGGATCAACGTGAATCCCATACTTGTTTACCACGTGGCCTAAGAAGTGGACTTCACGAAGCCAGAAGTCGCATTTTGAAAACTTCGCGTATAGCTGTTCCGTTCGTAGAAGTTCCAAAATAAGCCGTAAGTGCTGCTCGTGTTCCTCCTGACTCTTCGAATAGATCAGGATGTCGTCGATGAAAACAATGACGAACTTGTCAAGATAAGGTTTGCACACCCTGTTCATAAGATCCATGAAAATCGCAGGCGCGTTCGTTAACCCGAATGGCATGACTAGAAACTCGTAGTGGCCGTAGCGTGTTCTGAATGCTGTTTTGGAGACGTCCTCATCCCGGACTCTCAGTTGGTGATAACCTGACCTCAGATCAATCTTCGAGTAATAACTAGACCCTTGCAATTGGTCGAATAAGTCGTCGATGCGTGGAAGAGGATAGCGATTCTTCACAGTCACCCTGTTCAGCTCGCGGTGGTCTATACACATGCGGAAGGTACCGTCCTTCTTCTTTACAAATAGTACTGGAGCTCCCCAGGGCGAAGAGCTAGATCGTTAAAACTCCCACCCGGTAATTCCTGAAGTTGATTAGACAGTTCTGGCAGCCCTCCTGGTACAAGTCGGTATGGAGTACGCGTGATCAAGGCTGCTTCTGGCGTGAGATTAAACTGAGATTTTGCCTAACAGTTGTGGAAGTAAGCCTGAAAGTTCCTCGGGTAGCAAACCGAGAGGGATCACAACCAATTGGTGGATCCTCGATCCTCTTTTCCCTCAGCCCTAACATCAGTAACGGTTGCTAACACTGCGGAGTAATCCCTCTGTAGACACTTCTGACCTTCATAGCTGAAATGGCACTACCTTTTGCACTACTCTGATGCTTTAGAACAAATAGCGGTTCTCCACACAAAGTTTTCTCCTCACTGAGTATATCTGCGTGATTACTAGATAACCAAATCACACTAACTACTGCGTTGTACCCATCGAGGATAGTAGAAGGAAGGTCGACGTCGAACATTTGTCCCACAAGGTCGTGTTTACACCCCAACGAACATATGAGATTTCATTTGGCTTGCCATCAGCCGATTCCACATCAGGTTTGGTTTTCAAGAAGTATCAGGGTCAAGCAAAATAGAGACGAAGCGAACAGCTACCCATACAAGCTACCATGTTGCTGCTATGCCTGACGTCGCCTACGCCCATCCTAAATGTCCTTCCACGAGCATCATTTCCAGTGTTGTTGTTATGGTTGCGAGGGTTCCCATTACTATCATTATTCCCTTGATTGTTGACGTCTTGACTTAGCAACAGTCAATCCCTGTCAATGTCATCTTCGTTTCCATGCTGTAGACTACGATTACGAGTACCTTGATGTCGCCGCGACTGTTGCCTCCAATGCCATTGCTTGAAACGAAGCCCTACAATCTTTCACCATCAAAATCCATCTTTTCACATTCTGTGCCACGCGCTACTCACTGTGCTGGTAGCCACATATTTCACACTATAATCTGTTGTCATCGCTTATGTTCCGATTGATTCGTAAGAGTTGACTCCCACGAGTCGCTGACTAGAGTTAAGAATTCGATTGAAGTCAATGTGCTGGTGTTTGTTGCCGGTAATCAGGGTCGTTCAAATGCTGAAGTCGATAAGGTACTACGTTTACCCTCTTGTCCATCGTTCTTGCAAGTTGACCGAGTAATACACGGTATGTCGCGAGAGTGTTGCAGAAGTGATCGCACTTCGGGATCTAAGGCGTCAATACATAGAGTTTCAGCAAACGAAGAGAAACGAGAAAGATATAGAGCTGCTCAAGGACGTCTGTGCAAGCACCTAACATTCTACACGTTTCGCTAGGCGTTCAGATGGGTGTTCAGGTACTACTCGATGGCATCGAAATTCAAAAGGATTCAGAGAGAGAGGTGAAAAGGTCACATTCGAGTAGGAGACGGTCACTGATATGACTCCTATAAATTTGTTACGTTTCACACTGATCAAATAACAGAGCGGAACCCCTTCTTCACTTGTTAAGCCTCACTGGGACTCACATGCACCCCACATTATTATTATGTGTGCACCCACAATAATATTGTGATTTGCATGCTCATCTCAGCTCCTCCTAACTCATGTCGAATGGTTCCTCAAACTCAAGTAGCAAACAAAGAGCATCACAAAACGTGAGTCACGAATGTTTAGGGAAACACCACCCTAGTAGTCATATAACACGTGCAAGTAATACGTAAGTTCATACTGTTGTGTTAAACGTGCAATCACATGCAATATCATATGTAAGTGTTCACTAGTTACGCAGTACAATGAGTACAAGAGACGAACCTTGCAATCTGGAGCTGAGTGTCATGGTCGTATTCTCTGTTGTCAAAACTGTTCGGTTATAGTCTGGTTTTATAAAAACGTTTTTAAAACCAAGTTCACTATAACCAGTGGCTCTGATACCAAACTGTCACACCCCCAAAACACCCCATTGCGGAAACCCCCGTGAGGCGTGTGACGTACCAGGATCCAAGCCACCAATCACATTGAACTCATAGATATAAGTAAATAAAACTTTCATTCATAAACATAAGGTGTTACAAACGTCTCATATCATTTATTGAATACAGCGGAAGCATAACTCATATGTTAAGTGTTTCGTAAACAATGTGTACATAAACCATTAAGCTTGTATTGAGATTCCATGTATATTGACCCATGACCACTCCAGCCTCTCAGACAGCAAGTTCCAAATGATATAAGCCTATAGACCTGCAAGCATGCAGACAAGTGTGTCAGACGACGCTGGTGAGTTCAAAGTTTTGTTAACGTGTGTAGTTACCAGATATATGTTAAGCCAGTTCAACGTTGTGATATGATGCTGTTTATGACTTGTTGAGATACCCTAGGGAGTGTGCCCATATGTATCCGGGAAGTGTGTCCCTTAATAACCTGGAAGTGTGTCCAGTCCCCAATGCCCCTAACCAAGCATTGGTAATGATGCCTAGATAATTAGTTCGCGCCCGTCCTTACGGCCCGGTGCGAGGTATCAAACCTAATAGCGCTATCAACTAATTACCCCATTGCCCTACAGGCAATCCGATAATGATAGATTCCATGTTCAATAACCAAAACCCAATTTAACTGTTTACCCAAGATTCCCTTCCAAATGTTTACTAGTTGTCCCAAACCACCGGGACGCATGCTTGAGAAATGCAGTGAACTCACCTTGATTTGCTCGGTAAGATTAACTACTGGTTCACACTTAATCAGTCAACCCTAAAGTAGGCATGTGTACCAAAATCAGTTTGCGTTCTTATAGATACAATCAATGATCACCAAGTAGTACATATCACATAATCGACATTGTACACGTCATGCATAGCATTTAACAGCAGTTAACTAACTGGGTTAACTCTAACAGAAATAAACTAAGTTACTGTGCAAAGTATTCAAGTCGGCGAAACCCAGGTTGGCGAAACACATTCTGTTTCGTCAATCACCCTTTGGCGAAACACAATTCTATTTCGTCAATCACTCTTTGGCGAAACAAAGTTCCGTTTCATCAACTATCCTTGGCGAAACACATTCTGTTTCGCCGAGAGTTCTGTTTCGTCAAACAGATCAGTTACGTCGAACATCGGTTACGTCAAAGATGTACAACAGTTACCATAACATCACAGAAAACCCTAATCCCATCTAATAGAGACGTGTTCGATCAAAACCACAAATTCTGTTTACAACTTTATTAATAAACCCTAAGAACCATCCCCACTATCTCGATCCCCACAACACATGATCATGATTGCAAATCAGAAATTTAACACCCTATTTTTTTTTGAACGGCAAACACACTTTATATATAAATATAAAGAGCCAGCAAGAAGCTGGAAACATACAACCCCAACAAAAACAAAACAAAACAGATTACATAATATCTAAAAGATCGAAGGCAATCCAGTTCTCCCATTTCAGCGAAACGAACTTAGACCGACTTTTAATCCAAAGGAAAGCGTCTTGCATATGTTCTGACATCATGCACATGATATTAAATCACTTTATAATCACATGGCAGTCATTAGCAATTTGTTGAGTTTAACCAAGATACTAGTCATCATTGAAAAAATTCCTAGCTGTGAATCGTACAACACATCATCATCAATAGTTACAAAGTCCAACCCTAAAAATCATCATCAATAATCAATCATAGGACACCATCATGTGAGCATTAATTAATTCCACAACTTGTCAGTAAATCACATTCATATGTTTCAATATTATCGTTCAATCACATCAACATAACAAGATCATCAACAATACATCTAAATGAATTCATAAGTAATATAATATCATTCGTTTACTAACCGAGAGGTACCAAGATTAGAGCAAGGATCTCGAGAGAGATGATGATACTGCCGTCGGTTATCAAACAGATATAGCTAGGGTTTTCTAATGCCAAAACGTCTAAGGGATGAAACAGCTTTCTTAATATATATCGACGTAACACATTGGGCCTCTACTGGGCTTCGTGAATCACTGGGCCGGTGAAACACACCGTTTCGTCGGGTGTGTTTATGGCGAAACACTCTTGTGTTTCGTCGGGTTCTTTCATAAGTTAAACAGTTTATGTTTCTCGACAGGTTCCATGTTATACAATCAAACACATAATCATGTAAACACAATACGTTTTATTATAACACGAAGTGTACAGTTACAAGTCAGACAAGTCAAACAACTAAACAGTCAAAGTCAACGTGCATTAAATGCGAAAGTGAAAGTCGAAAACTTGAGTTGTCACAGTTCCTACGAAGCCAATCCATGCCTACTATGATGTCGAAACTACCCAGTTGCATGGGTATAAGTTCGATAGTAAAAACGTGCTTGTTAAGAGTAAGAAGACAGTCATGAAGAACGGAATCGACTAAGACGGATTTGCCATTGGCAACTTCGACAGAAAACGACTTAGGCAGTTTAGAGCGTGTACAAATTAACAAAGGTTCAAATTCAACGGACACAAAGTTTTTGTCCGCTCCAGTATCAAATAGTAAAGTATAAAGATTATTAACAAGAAACGTACCATTGACGATGTCATTGTCGTGTTGCACCTGATTTGCATTGATGTTGAAAGCGCATCCTCGTGGGGGTTGTTGTTGTTCCTGGTTCAGCTGAGGACGCTGAGGACGGAGATGCATTGTATCACCACATTTGTAACAGGCTCTGGGTGGTTTAGCGTTTTGAGGAGCTGGTTGAGCTTGCGGTGCAGGGTTATTACGACAATATGCAGTGTTATGGCCAAAACGATTGCATGTGGTACAATGGCGACAATTGACGTTGGCAGGGTGATGGTAGTTGCAAGTGGTACACTTGGGATGAATCCCAATGTATGGCTTTCGCGTGTTTTCAGGCGTAGCAGGGTTCAGGTTAACTGCTGGTACAATCGCATTGCAACTAGGGTTCTGAGACTTTCGTTTCTTCCCCCTGTTACCATTTGATTGTTGGGTGATTTAATTGGCTGGCTTAGAAGAAACAGGAGCAGTGGTTTGCTTATCGCGAACACGATTGTTGTTTAGGGAAGCTGCAAGGTGATAAGCGGCTTCAATGTTGTCAAGCTTAGCTGCCTCAATGGTATCACGCATGGCAGGAGGCAAACCATTGATGTAGTTGCGAATCATGTGATCGGTGGTCAAAACAAGGTGGGGAACAATGAAACTAAGCTGCTTGAAGTGGGTGGTATAGGCTAGGTTATTGTCACCAACTTGCTTTAGAACCCAAAATTCTTCTTCCAACTTTTGTTACTCATGAGGAGGGCAAAATTCTTCCATCATAAGCTGTTTAACTTCCTCCCAAGGTAGTGCATAGGCAACTTCGTTAGAGCGGAGGTTACGTTCGTTAGTCCACCATTCCAAAGCTCGGCCCTAGAAGACCCCAGTAGCGCTTCGCGTCTTAAGCTCTTCAGGACATTCACTATTTATGAACGTGACTTCTATGCTGTCGAACCACTCTAGCATAGCGGTCACCCCATCGTTACCAGCGAATGGCTTAGGGTTGCAAGATGAGAAGTGCTTGAAGTTGAACGACACAGACTTAGGTTGGACCACTTTAGAATCGACAAAGGAATTTGGAGTAGAGGCTTGGATCTCAGTGACGATCTTGGGGACGATACGAGCAATCTGATTGTCCATGAATGCCATCATCTTCTTTTGGGAGCTGGTCTTTGACTTCTTAGTCGAGTTGGAGAGATGATGAGAAGACGACATCTAAAAGATTCAAAAGAAAGAATAGATGAGACTCGATCATAATGTTTGTTTAAGGAAAATCGTTTTCATGAATCTATCATATAGCATAAAGTTTCACGTAGCGCATAAAATGTTCAAATTGTTTCACATAGCATAATCATGAATTCCACATAGCATAACATTGATAATGAAAGCATCGTAAATTTAGTTTGTTCATGAGATTATTATTGTCTTTGATTGCGAGAAACGTGCAAATTGTGTAACGGTTTTGAAATGAACGAGGTGATAAGTATAAAATCACATATAAATTGAATGACATAAAAGAGAGGCTCATAAAACATTGGATTGTTTCGGGTAGAGAAACGTCGACTATTCCAAAGTGGGTCGAAAGTCCTTTCGAATTAGAGAAACTTGCTTTGGCCTATAGGTAAAATACTCTCGTCGAGAAGCGATTAACGGTATTTTACCCTTCCAGTTACTACACGTCTCTAATCTATTGAAACAATCGGGACTTTGGTGAGATTGAAAATCGAGGAGTGGGACTTAATCGACAAGATGCGGGTTCCACCCCGAACTTGACGATTTCGTACCCTAATGTGGTTGGTACTCGTCAGGTCAAAATATATTTTCAACACTTTGACGAGGGTCCACTAGAGTTGAATTGGAAATTACCATTAAGATGTGGATTTCACTCCTAACTTAATGGTGTAATTTCGTGCAAAATAGAATCAAGCGGAATGAGAGTCGTTTACCAAATTGTGGGTTTCACGCCTATTTTGGTAAATTCGTCTCGTTTTTGTTACGAGTGTCTTCAAGTCTTCAAAAGTATATTGTATTAGCCTTAGGAAAGGCATGTAAGTTTAAGAGACCAAAGAAGAAGAGATAAGAAACAAATAAGGTAGAATGCAAGTAATTTTAAACGACAAATAAGAATCAAAGTTCCTAAAACTATAGACTAGGGCAAAGCATTCCTACTTTTCCTAATTCCCTATAGTTAAGGCTCTGATACCAATCTGTCACACCCCAACCGATGGCGGAAACATCGGGATGAGACAAACAAATTGCCCAAAACATCATAATACTATGTGACAATATAAATTAAATTCAAATTTCATTGCAATACTAAATTGTCATACAAAATTCAAATAAAGAACAACATTGTTTCATAACATAACATCAAAATAAAGTTTAATCTAGGTGTGTTTCTAAGTCCACCTAAATCTTGTTTCCTTCTCATAACATCATCTTGTCTATCAACCTGCAACATGTATTAAAATATATCAACAAAAAGTTGGCAAGTATACAAGTTTTCATACATAGCATAATATAGAATACAAAGTTTAACGAACAAACATCCAACATGAATAACCAATATGCAAGTTACTAATATGCTGAAACAGTGTACTATATGTTCAAACCCAAGTATACAACGCGTTAATTTTGCCTATCCTAAAGAATAACGGGAGGTTAACATGTTTAACTTAACAATACCCCAAGACTAATGGGCGGTGCGTTAATCCTATAGCGCTATAATTGTTAAGGTAGGCTAGCAAAGTTAATGAAGCATATATCGACACAAAAAGTTTACATAGCATACAAGTCTAACAAGCATCATATAGTTTTATGTTAAGCATGGATAGAGATTAAAATAGTTTAAGTGTCGTGTGATTTTGTATAACATACATGTTGCACCCAAAGTGTAAAAGGAAAATGGGATCGAGTATACTCACGGTTTTGCAAGCTTTCCACTTGATAATCCCGCGAGAGTTGTTGGTTGATTAAAATGGAACACCGTGTCCTTCTACACGAAGAAACATAGGTGTGTGAGTTTGGGGGGTTAACAGAAGATTAAAGATTTGGAGTTTAAATGTTCATGAAAGTAGACATATGAAAAGTATTCATCTTAACACATAATGTTTTAGATGATGTAACTTAACATCTTGGCAAATAACCACTAGGTTATCATCAAGGGTTTGGTTACTTAGATAATATATAGGTTATTAGTCTAAGATTGTCATTTAGGTCAAGCATGAGGTAGGAGGATAAATCCTCTATTTAGGAACCTCTTTTTTATCATACAAGTCATGCATGAGGTAGGAAGGACAAGTCTTCCATTTAGGTACCTCTAAGGTGTTCACCACTACACTTGTTGTCATAAACAATCAAGGAGGGTCATGAACATACAATAAAGAAGGAAATAACTACAACTAATCTACGAAAACATCAAGTGATGTGTAGATTTTCAAGTAGGATAGCCCAAGCTAACCTTGTAATCATACTATCTTCAAGCTTTAAGTTTGTTCATCACTTGTGGGTTAAAACCCAAACAAAACAAAATGTTTATGAGGTTTAAACCTTTTGTAGGCCTCATAAACGTGTGGAATCCTTTGGTAAGACTGTTTTTCCTTGCCTTTTCTGAACTGATTGGCAGGGGGTGCATCAGTAACCTGAACATCTCTTTTGACAGATGTTTGGTTCAGCTGTTTTGTGACAGCTGTTTCAACTGGCACAAACAGTGGTTGTTTCTTGGTGAATTTGACAGATGTTGATGATGATGATGGACTCAAGGATGTTTTAGCAATGTACTCATTCTTTTTCACATCAAAGTTTTTGAGGTACACACATGCTTGAGTTTTGTGGTTTGTTTTACCACAAACAATGCAACTTTCAGCTGAGACAATGACACTTGTTCTGTTTAAATCATAAGCTTTTAAGTGGAAGCAATCTTTTGTTAGATGATTCCTTTTCTCACAGAATTCACAAAACAAGTTATCAATTTTTTCTTTCTTCTTTCTCTTTTCAGGCTCCTTTGCAGCAGAGGTTTTAACCACTGCTGGGATGTCCTTAAGAGGTATGACTTTAGCTTTTGGAGCTTTAACACCATCAGTTGATGTAAAGTCCATTGGCTTGAAATTTTCAAGAATATCACACTCATCAGACCATTTTGGTTTAAACTGATGATCTTCAAGCTCCTTGAAAGTGGAGGATCCCATTGGTCTGTTAAGTGTGATTTTGTTACCAAGTTTGTCAGTGATTTTCACTTCTTGGCCATTCTTGTTTGTGGGGATGAGCTCAGTGGCTACATCAGTGGTTTGGACAGATTTTTCAAAAGCAATATGTTCATCATCATATTTTCTATAACCAACCCCAAATTTCACATTGCTTTCAATCTGTTTAGCAAGCATCACCTCATATCCTCTGCAGGATTCCACCCATCTTTCACAAGTAATCTGGGTGGATTCCAACTCCTTTTTGCAAACTTGGTATTTTTCTACCATAGTTTGAAGTTGGGTTTTGGTTATGCTTTGCTCTTCTTTTAGACAGCTGATCTCTTTTTCTTTTTCAGTCAATTTGTTTTTAAGTTCTTTTAAAGACTTTTCAAATTTAACTTCATCAGTTAAGATTTTATCCCGAAGGTTTTCATTCACCTCTTTGATGTTAGCAAAAGCAATTATGCAATTGTCAGAACACAGTTTTTCAAGAACTTGAGGAGATACCTTGGCAGCTGCCATCATTGCACAATCACACTGATGATCTTCTTCATCATCAGCTTTCACCTTCTTTTCACCAGCCTTTTCTTCCTTCTCTTCTTCTTTGTCCTCTTCGGACCATGGATCTGTCATTGGTTCAATCAGGGTACCTGAACTTTCTCCCAACAGTGGTTCACCAGCCACAGCAGTAACCACTGCTTCAGTCACCTCATCCACTGTTTCAATACTCAGCTGTTCCTCTTCAGTTTCAACCCCCTCCTGTATTGACTCTAATGCCATCAAACAAAACTCATTATGAGAAGAATCATTAGAAGCATAGAGTGCAAAATTTTCATCACTAAGGTCTTCAGGCATACTGCTCCAGTCAACAAACCCTTGAGTGAAAAAACTTTGTTGATCTGGTTGTACTGCTGCTGGAGCAGTGGTTTGAGGTGCAGGCTGTACTTGTGCCTGGGGAACAGGGGTTTGAACATATTGGATCTGTGGAACAGTAGTTTGGACATAGTGCACTGGCACAGGGGCAACAGCATAGTGAGCAGTGTTCACTTGTGCTGCTGGGGCATACTGGGCATAGTGCACAGTGCTTTGGTTTTGAGGTCTAGGATTTGAGCTAGGATGAGTAATTATGGGACCAGTAGTTTGACTCCTACATTCCCTAGCGAAATGTCCCAACCTATTACACTTGTAGCACTTGATTTTTGATTTATCCAACCCAACCCTTAGATTCCCATGCAAACCTGGGAATTTTTGCCCTGTTCTTTTGTAAAATTTGCTAGTTCTAACACTTAGCAAAGCCAGTTGGTGCAGGATGTCCATTTCCTCTAAGTCAGTGGGATCAAAATGTTGCAAATCATTTAGTTCAAAGCTTAAATTGTCTGACATCTGGTTTTCGTTTGCAGTGAATGCATAACTAGCAGAGTGAGGATCAGGGTTGTTAAAATTTGCACCAGCAGTTATGTCAATGAAGTGATCATAACCCTGATCCTTACCACTGCTCCCAGATTCTTCTTGACCCAGAAGAGCAGTGTTACCGAAAGTGTAATCATCAGTAACTTTTCCTGACTCTTGTAACCTCCTTTTCTGGTTCAACTCCCTTTCGTAGGTCAGGAGTCGACCGTGAAGTTGGGTCAAGGTCAGATCCTTGAACTCAGGTGAGTTTCGGGTGACAAAAGCTATGGTGTCCCATTTTTCTGGCAGTGACCTGAGGAACCTGCTATTTTGAGTTGAGTTTGTAAAAGTGGTGTTAACAAGCCTCAGTTCACTGATGAGACAACTGAAACGCTCAAATTGTTGCGTTAGTGATTCACCTTTAACGTAACAAAATGTTTCATACTGTTGGTTCAGGATTTCCCTATTGTTTTCTATGACTTCTTCGGTCCCCCCAAACTGTTCCTTAAGTGCGTCCCATAACTCTTTGGCACTGTTACAGTGTAACAGTCCAGCATATATCTCATTGGGCAACGCTGATGCTATGATGCTAAACTCTTTAGCATCTAGTTCGAACTTTTGATAGTCGGTTTCGGTATAATTTTCAACTGGTTTTGGAACGAACTTTTTAGCATCTTCAGCGCTTGGCACTGTGGGAACGTGGGGACCATAGATGACAGACCTCCAACAACCTGTGCTTTGTTGAGCGAGGATGTGACCCATCCTCCTCTGCCAGATGTTGTACTCATTTCTTTTTAGCATAGGTGGTTTAAAAAGAGAGCCAATGTTGTTTTTATCATCCTGAGATTGTGACGTCATTCTTGTTGTTTTACAGACACTGATAAATCAACTTTAATGGTGATTAATCCTTGCTCTGTTTTTCAACGAACGAACAAACGATCAGTATCAACTGTTATGAGCCGAACTATTTATGTCAAAATGATTGTTAAATCAAATTTGACTGTCCAAGCTCTGATACCAATTGTTGGATCTGAGTTTGTTTCTGATTGTATTTTGTGTTTGTAATTAAAATGAAGATGGATGAGTGTGCAGCGGAATTATGATGAAAACAAACTTTGCATACAATCAAACGAGAGTAATACTTTGATCAAACATCTTTTCACAATGAATCGGAAGATTGAATTTATTTCAATAACGATTACAATGATTGATGAATGAATGCAAACTCCCCCTCAGCCAGAGCTCAGTTGTTTGTTCGTGCAAAGAAGACAATGATGCAAAAGAGCTGATAGAACAGTACAAAGTACTAAACTATTTATAGGCACTTGCAAACCACTGAGCATCTTAGCTGACGTCACCATGAAAGTGACATCTAACCTCCTAACAAACTCTAACCTCTGATCTATACAAGCACTGCTATGTTAACTACTGCTATTACATTACATTACAAAACAGACTATAGATCAGCTGCTGCAACTTTCCACTGCTGTGAACCCAGCAGTACTTGTCCGGATCAGCAGTGCTTGACTCAAGGCAGTAGATAGAATCAGCAGGGCTTTAGTCTTTCATCAGGTCTTTACTTTGAGCAGCAGTTGTAGGTCAGCACTTTGCAAGATCAGCAGATAGGAGGTCAGCAGATATGAAATCACTTTCAAGGGGAGAGGTTTGTATGTAAACATCTGCTTATTCTGGATCCACTGCTCTGATCCAGTTTTGGCTTTAATTATCTGTTCCTCTGATAGGGTTCAATCCCAACAACCAAACTGATATATTAAAATTAACTGTTGAACTCAAACAATCTAACCTTCGGCATAAAGATATTAGATATACAAGTTAACCTAAAATCCTAAATAACAAACTTACCATTACGGCATAAATATTAGACATATGTCCCTCCCTGCGACCCTGGCCCTGCACCTACAATAAAACTCCAGCCGACCAGCCCAGCTATAAATCCATCCGAAAACAAAGGCGACCCGCGACACGGCGATAGGCTGCAAAAATTGTGCATATAATCTACAGACAGAGGTGACAAACAGTATGCTATTGCAGTAGTGTCTTTTTATTTTATTTTACTACTTGTAGATATAAACGACACAGTGACACACACGCCATATCGTTCTTACTATTTGTTAGACTGAATTTGTATCGAAAAATGACACAAATACGCTTGTTTACAGCCGATCTGCAGGCGTATTTGCAGCCGATCTGCAGGCCTCTTTGAAAAATTATCTTTTTAATGAACACTCATTAAAAAATCTATGAAATTAGCTTTAAAAAAAATTAGCTTTTTCGATTCATTATCAATCGGCATACTCAATATTATAGAAAAGGCAAAAGGACATTAAGTAATATCGGTTTTAGTTCATTCGGATATTTTATCGAACACTTGGTGTGCAAAGAGTTTAACCATCAAAAAGCACATTAAAATGAAACACAAACAACCCGTCAACGTATCAATCATTAGGAATCAATTATATATAGCAAACATAGAATACTTGCATGATGAAATGAACTGAATTCAAATTAGTCATGACGATGAATAAGATTTGAAAAACTCAACATGAATGGATTGAAATTGAAACAAACTTGACCATGGAACCTTGCTTGATTTCAAATGCCATCCAGCCTATACCGTGTGTTGGGGTTAATCGTTCATCATTATTCTTGGAAAAATTTTGGGAAAACTACGGGTCGGGCATATAACCTGGAACCGATATACCCCGATTATGCAAAGAACCGAAACTAAGATTTGATATATGGTATTTAGCCGGGTAATGTTTCACATGGTTTTCGGTTCTAGGGTCGGGTCGAGTAGTTTAGTTTGCTCACTCCTATTGGTGTGTGCTTTGTTTTTCGCCGTTCCCTTGTGGGTATTTATATGTCGGTACCTTCTCTTGTTCCGATAATCATTCATTATCACTTTTTAGCCCCAAGTAATTTGTATTGTCTTTGTAATCGGTTAAGGAACCAAATTCTATTCATCTTCTTTAACTGGTTGTAATCAGTTTCTTATACTGATTTGGCCAAATAAAGACCGCCTGCTAAAATGCAAAAGGGCGATGTTTAATAAAAATACATCATCCTAATCCCTTTTGGTAAAATAAAAATATCGTAGCATTAAATCATTATACACTTTTGGACATGACAAATATAAAGAAAATTGATATTCCATATGGATGCTTTTATAATGTTTATTAAAGATCTTTTATTTAACAACAAAGTTACATAATTAGGGTTAAAAGTTATTATATAAATGCTCCTAAAAATAAGAAATGTAAAAAGGCATTATAGGGTGACAAATATCTAAGAACCTAAAACCTAAACCTACTACACCACCACCAAAAACCTAAATCATTAAATCCTCACCCCCACCACCCCACCACCCAAAAACCTAAACCCCCTACCAAACCCCCTCCCTCCCCCCACCCAAAAAAAAACCCTAAAAGTCCCTCCCCCCTCACACCCAAACTAAATGCTTAAAACTAAACCATAATGCTAAACATCACAACTAAATGCTATAAACACACAATTTTTTTTAATATATTTTTTTTTAAATCGCTACTTTTCGTCACCAAAAAATATTTTTTTTTGGTGGGTGGGCGGTGAGGGGTTTATGTTTTTTGGTGGTGGTGGGTGTTTATGTTATTTTTTTTTTTTTTGTAGTGGGTTTTTTTTTAGAAGCCTTTGTACACTTCTTATTTTTAGGAGACGTTGTATTTGATCCTAAACCTACATAATTACTATTCCTAAATTACATCAAATTTACCCAATTCAGGAATTGAACCTTGATCTCTCTTCAAAAGGCACAAAGCCTTTACCACCCGCAAAGTGGTGATGGCAAAGATCTTAAAGATCTAATGCAGCGAACAAATTCAGGTGAACAAACAGAGATAAACGAAATTTTCCTATGATTCTATTTATATAATATTATGTAATTAAAAAAAATAAAGAAAATTAGATGTCTAAAACGAATATATATATCTATGTTTACCCTTTGGAAGAGATGGCAGTTAGGAATACCAACTGATGACTATGATGACGCCTACTGATCTGTCGGGTAGTTTACATTAAAGATTTTAGTTGTATTTTATAAAATTCCGATAATGTTAATTTTATGACGGTTTAGGGTGTCGCAGCACATTCTTCGGGAACTTTTCTGCTTTTTTTAAGTAAAATGCTTTAGTATAGTGTCGTAGATCGGGGCTAAAAGCAAATGAAAATAATGTTTTGCATAAACTTAAGAATTTTCACATCTAATATAGTGATATCAAAACATTCATAATCGACATCCCGTAACAACGCTCATGTTAGCGTCAACTCGTTAATATTTAAAAATATTATCCTATTTCGCTTATGCTGTATACCAAAAGATGGAACAATGTTACACTAATAAATATATAATAAAGAGTTAATTACACAGATTGACCCTGTGGTTTGTACCTAATTTCACTTTTGGGTACTAACTTTTTTTTAACATGTTTGGGGCTTGTGATTATCAGTTTGTAACGAGTTCGGGTATTAACACTAACTTCTGTTAGTTTTTCTGTTAAATTTGAATAGAATGACTAAAATACCCTTTTATAACTACAGGGACCATTATTGTCATTTTATCTTTTTTTAAATATAGGGATCATTTATTGCCCGTTACAATCTCATGACTAAAAATCTTTGTTGGCCGTTAAAAAAAAAAAAAAAAAAAAAAAAAAAAAAACTATACTATGTGTATGTTATGGATTCAAGAAGGCTATACTATGTGTATGTTATGGAAGTCGCCCCACCCCCTAGATTATTTCAACGCAAATAACAAAAATCTTTTATTTGCTTCAAGCTCTTGACTCATTCAAATTATTTATTTTCTACTAAACTTGACTCATTCAAATTATTTGTTTTCTACTAAACAAGTAACTATTTTTTGAATTATAAAATAATAATAACTAGGAATTGTTTTCATAGTACGTTTCAAGATTTTTCTTTTCCTCAAGGACAGTCCTTAAATCAAGATGCAATGATAGACTAACGACCTCGTAATCTATTAAAACTTTGTAGAAATCTCTTAGTTTTTGTTTTATTATAGTTTTTTTAGAAATCTCTTTGATTTTTTTTACTGTAGCTTGAATATACATAACTGTATGGGATTTTGAATATATATTTATTAATTTTTGTTTGAGTATTCCTGGAAATTTAATTAGATTTGAAAATAATTTTTATGTCGTTTAATATCGTATAGTTGTTTGCGACCAATAATCAATTGCAAAACGGTCTGTCGCAAAGTTGTCGCAAAGAAATAGTCCGGTAGCAAAACAGTTGCAAACACAGTTAGTCACCAAAGTGGTCGCAATATTTGTGACCGTTTTTATGGTCGCAAAATGTAATAGAGGTCGTAAGTCGGTCACAATAGAGTAATTGCAACGGATGTTTTTCTCACCCTATTTATGGTCGCAAAACGGTCGCAACAGTGGGTAGTTACGGCAATTCATGGTTGTAAAAGTCCCGCCTAGGCTCCGATTACTCCCCGAGTACTCGCTACAAGGTCGGTTGCCGAGGCCCGAGTATTGTTCGCCTAGGCCAATTACTCCCCGAGTAATCTCCGCCTAGGCCGAGTACTTCCCGAGTACTCCCGAGTACTCTCAAATCCGACTAGGGAGCGCCTAGCGACTTTTGCAATCATGCAGCAATTAAGCTACCGTAAATGCAGTCACGATAACCCGTTTTCCAGTAGCGTATATGATAAACATACCAACTCCTTGTAAGGGTTTAGCCAGGTAATTCATTTATTTTAATACTATGTTAGAAACACGAATAATATTAAATAGTCAATATTATGATTTATGTAATGATATTTTAAGATAAGTTATAACTAGTGTGATACCCTGCGCTTCGCGGCGGACATTCGATCGGTAGTGCAGTTTGATTTGGGACGGTATTGTTATCGAAAGAGAAAACCTGAAAAGTCGTGACAAACTAATAATTATTAAAAACAATAAAACAATTATGTTCTTTTTTTAAATTTTACTCGTCTGATGACAAACTATTTAACTTTTACTATCAATTTTAATTTGCAAATGTACTTGATGATGAGTTATCACAATCGATCCGGTCTTTGATTTTTTAAGATGCAAAAATAGGTTTAAAAATGTAACACTTGTGATTGTTGGGGAGGCAAGAGTACCTAGCATAATTTTAGAAGGGTGAAAACATGCAAAACAGAAAGAACATATATTGTATCTGTAGTATTAAATTAAATTAAACTATAAAAGAAAAATAGTAAAGAAAAATTACATAACTATAACCTTAGCACTTTCTTTCCCATTACATTTCTACCCTTTTTATTACACTAAAGTCCACAAACCTCCTTACAATATATGATGGCATTGTTATAAATAAATTTAAATGAGTGGTTCTTCATATATTGTAGTTGTATCTTAATTAAATATAACTATGAAAGAACAACTTTCGTGGGCAAAGTAGAAAAACTGAAATATCACTATTGTTAATGATGTTCTAAGTTAATCTATCTATATCTATCTATACTATCTAATAAATAAGAATAACTTTGGTGCCACACTGCCACGTGTACACCTTCTCTGATTGAGAAATTTGAGAGAAAAACAGTTTAGGGTATAGTTTTATTTTTTAAATGTTATATCTAAATAAGCTAGCTAAATAATGAATAAATTCATTAATGTTTCGATTATAGTGGCTTTGAAGTGTGAAATCCCATTATTTCCGGTAACTTCTTGTAGTGGATATAGGAAAAGAGGAGAGACGGTTTGGTTACATGTTCATTGCTATCTATTTTCAATCCACTCTTTAATTTTCAAAATCACAATATCCTTTTCTCTGTTTATCTCAAAATCTTCCATTTACAACTTAACATAAATACATCTAATCATTTTTAGCACCGAAACTTATTTATTATTTTTGTTCAAAAATCACATTTAGAATGTTGAATATACTTTATGTTCAGTTATCATATGTTATACTTGGTAATTTCATTAAACATAAACATCATTAGCAAATAAAATTATATTCGCATTGCATGTTACCGTGTTTTTCTTTTAATCTTATCCCTAAACAAATAAACTAAATAATAAATATATAGACTAAGTTTTAATTACGCTCGCATTCAAAGTCGGGTCACACTAATCCACCATTGATTTACATTTTGAAATCCAAAATCCATTTTTTTGTTTTTGTTTGCAAATATTTATTTTTGAAATTGGTCAATTTTATCTGTTTTGTTACCATTTATAGTAAATAGGTATAACTTAGTAATTTTGTAAACATGTTAAAATTATCATTTTTAGTAATCAAATCAAATTATCATATTTAGTAAGCGAACAAGCCAAGGGTTTATGTTATCATTATTAGTAAACGTGTCAAAATGTGCTACTTTAAGATCATTTTTAGTAAACAAGCGAAGGGTTAAGGTTACCATTATTAGTATAAGTGTCAAAATGAGCTAATTTAATAAATGGATAAAACTCATCATTTTTAAAAAACGAGTTAAGGTTACCATTTTTAATAAACAGGTCACACTGAGTTACTTTAATAAACGGGTCAACTCATCACTTTTAGTAAACAGGTCAAATTTATTAGTTTTAGTGAGGAGATAAATAATGTTGATTGTAGGGATGAGCATATCGGTATCCGATACCGAACCGATACCGATACCGCTTAATACCGATCCCGAATTTCACCCAAACTAGGTACCGATACCGATACCGAAACATGTCGGTTAGGTATCGGTACGGTACGGTATCGGTATTATACCGTATTTTGAGGGTCGGTATCGGTATAATACCGATACCGAAAACGCCAAAAAGTGGATACCGATCGGGATCGGGATCGGTACGGGATCGGTATGGGATCGGTATTCGGTGGCATATGCTCATCCCTAGTTGATTGTAGTAAACAGATTAAATAGACCGTGTAATACACGGGTTTTTAGCCTAGTACTATACATATAGTAATATGTTTACAAAGCTAATTTGGTCTCTCACAAATATCCAAACAGAAAAACAAACGTTGGTACACGTCTCGCTTTGGCCGGAAAGACTAATAAATATGTTTAATAAGAATATGGGGTATGGGGTATGGGGCGGGGGTTGGGGCGTGGGTTGGGTACAAACACCCAAGTCACCACCCCGGGTGGGCTTGGGTTTCGGCGTGGCCCCTTGGGCGGGAGTTTCAGCCCGGGCGTTGGGCGGGGCTATCAAAATGACATGGCGGGCTCTTAATGGCCAAAACAACTAGCCGTTGGGCTAGGCGTTGGCCAACGGCTATGTGTAAAAAAAATTATTTTTTCACTATAAAACTCACACTTCTATTCATTTTTTTACCACAACTACTCCACCTCTTCTATAATCATCTCTATTCTCATCCAACCACAATATGAAAAAATGAATCCTCATAATCGTGGTTTTGACCCGAACAATCCGTGGGCATTACAAGAAACACCTAGCCCACCATCCAATCGTCCACTTGCTCCCTTTTTAATACACTCCCCTATGCCGGATATTGCTGGTTACGCATCGTTTCTCTCGAATCGTTTGTATACTAACTTCCCTCACACCGACGATTCTATACCTAGCCCGATTCCACAAACGCCCATCAACCCTTCCACAAACGTCCATCAACCTTTCCCAAACCGAAACCGTCCCCGAAACTCAACCCCCCATCGATGGTCCTTCCGCATCCAAACCCATCAAGAAGAGAAGTCACAAGAAAAAAACCGAGGCCGAGAAAGCACTTGAAAGCTCCAAACAAAAACAACAAAGATGGGTCCTTAAAGAAGAAGTTGCATTGGCGAGGGCTTGGGTTCAGAAATCTCTACATCCAACTTTTGGTATTTTTAAAAATTTTGTAGCCCTTATTTTATTATTTATGTTTTTTATTATATAACTTTGTAATATATTTAAATGTTGTTTTTATTAAAATAGGAAATTCTTAACATAGAAACCATTTGTGGGACGCGATCAGTAAAGCATTCCATGAAGAAAAGGAAAGGGAGCTTTATCGCGAAAATGATAGTTTATCCTCGAAGTGGACCGAGATAAGCGGCCAACTCACCAAATTTAGTGGTTATTTACATAAGGCAAAGCAAAACCCAAAAAGTGGTGAAACCGAAGCCGACTTTGTGACAAATGCACTGGTTACATACAAAACGAATGTGGGAAGCGACTTCCGTTTCATGCATTGTTGGGACATTTGTAAGTTCCAGCCCAAGTGGGCGAATATCCCCAGTGGTAGCGAAACTAACACGTCTTCCAAAAGGTCAAGGACACCCTCGTCCCAAGCCCAATCGGATGCACGAGATTAAGAGTTGGAGGACGATGTGGATGATTCACCAAATCGGCTAGAATACGGAAGAGATGCCGCAAAAAGGCGCGCTCAAAAATCAAGATCGGGTACGCCATCGCCTTCAGTTGGGAGTTCGGGCTTGCGTAGGGGAGTATACAGCGATCAGTTGGAAGACATTGCATGCAAGTTAGATACATTCAACGTATTCCAACAACAAAGGGTCAAAATTCGAAAGAGCAAAGAAGCTAGGGATGCCCTGAAACAAAGACGAGATGATATGAAATTTCTAGCCCAACCCATCGATCACCTATCGGTGAATGGTTGGAACTAACGTTGGAGACGAGAGAAGAGATAAAGAAAAAATATTACAAGCACTCAGAATTTTTTTATGTAATTTCCTTTATTTAAAAAACATTATTAAAAAATTTAAATTTGTTTATAAAAAATTTAAATATGGAGGTTTGGGCTGGCCCCGCCCCACCATACCGTCTTCAATGTGGTTTAGCCTAGCGAAGCGCACCCAAGCCACGTGTTGGGCCACGCCCCAAAACCCCCCGTCCCACCATACTCCAAGGTCTAATGTGCATGTATGTATGATGCTATCTATGCTAGGGACACGTGGATTGTTTGACCAGAAAGACTAGTAAACATGTTTAATTGTAAGATACACCTGCAATGCATATAGTACAAACACTATTAGGGCACACGGGGCACTCCCGTTATTTACCGTGATACAATTGTATCACGCGTTGAACCCACCCCCACAACAAAAGTTCAACGCGTTATAGTATAACGCAATCGGATTTCGTGATATTTTCAACGCGTGATGGTTTTTTTTTGTGAGTGTAATTGTTGGTTGGGGGGAAATTGTTGGGTGTGGTGGTGAGTGATGACCACCCCCACTAAAAAAGGTTGTGAGTGATGGAAAAATGGTTGCTGACATGGCGGAACATGATTGGATATTGTGAGTGATGGAAAAATGGTCACTAGTGACCACCCTCTCCCCTTAGCTAACATGTGTTACCAATTGATAGTTTATAATAGCAAATAACAAAAATCTTTTATTTGCATCAAGCACTTGACTCATTCAAATTATTTATTTTCTACTAAACAAGTAACTATTTTTTGAATTATAAAATAATAACAACACACATGGAAGAAAAACATAACAGTTACAAATTTACCAAGTAACTTGGAAGAGCTAATGACCTCTAGCTCGAGGATTTGAGTTCTTATTTGAAGACTCAAGTTCAATTCACATTTGGTGCAAAAAAGGAGTGAGGCACTGGTGGGCAGTGATAGGAGACCCAGGGAAACATGGGTTCCATATTTGAGCCAAACGGGTTTTACCGGTAATTTACCGTCGTACCTACGGGCGGGTGGCTTACCTTTTTTTCCCCGGAATTGGTGATGGACCACTAGGGTTACTCTCGGAGTACTCCGTTTGTCCAGTGGGTGCCCCGAGAGTGTGCTCGGGATTGATTTGTTGGCCGTTAAAAAAAAAAAACTTTGGAAGAAAACATAACATTGAAAGAAAGTTTCAAATTTACCAAGTCAATTTGTCAAATAGTTTTATTTGTACAACAAATAAATAACATTGAAAGAAAGTTTCAAATTTACCAAGTAAACAATTTGTCAAATAGTTTTATTTGTACAACAAATAAAATTGAAAGAAAGTTTCAAATTTACCAAGTAAACAATTTGTCAAATAGTTTTATTTATACAATAAACAATTTATAAAATATTCAAGAAAATGTTGGTTGCCAGTTAAAAAAAACGATGACACACTTATAAATATATTTATTGTTCAGTTATATGTTCCTCGAAAATCGAAATTTTATAAATGTCACTGTGACGTTGCTAATAGACCCAAATAGTTATTTAAGAATACTGTCTGTTTAAATAAATATAATATATTATTAAGTTATTTCATAATAAATATTAAATACAAAATAGTTACACGTAAGAGAGTTAATTGCCATTTTAGTCCCTGAGCTTTGTCTAAATTTGTCATTTTAGTCCAAATAGTTTTTCTTCGCCTCTAGGTCCCTGACTTTTCCCTTTTGTTGCCATTTTGATCACATACCCTAACTCCATCCAAAAACCCCATTTTTAACCAGGGGTATTTTGAGGATTTTTATTTTAAATATTTTCAATTGCCATTTTAATCCAATTTTAAAAAATCAAAAAAATTCTAAAAAATAAAAACAAATTCTAAAAAATAAAAAAAAATCATAAAAATAAAAAAAAATCTAAAAATCTAAAAATTCTAAAAAATCAAAAAAATTATAAAAAATAAAAAAAATAATAAAATCAAAAGAAATTCTAAAAATAAAAAAAAAATCTAAAAAGCAAAAAAATTCTAAAAAATCATAAAAATCTAAAAAATCTAAAAAATTAAAAAAATTCTAAAAAATCAAAAAAAAAATTAGGATTTTTTAGATTTTATTTTGATTTTTTTGCTTTTTTAGAATTTTTTTGATTTTTTAGAATTTTTTTTTGATTTTTTAGAATTTTTTTGATTTTTTAAAATTGGATCAAAATGGCAATTGAAAGATTTAAAATGAAAATATCCAAAATACTCCTGGTTAAAAATGAGGTTTTTGGATGGTGTTAGGGTATGTGATCAAAATGGCAACAAAAGGGAAAAGTCAGGGACCCCGGGGCGAAAAAAAAACTATTTGGACTAAAATAACAAATTTGGACAAATCTCAGAGACTAAAATGACAATTAACTCCACGTAAGATTATAATATAATGTTTTTTTCTAGTTATTATTATTAGTGAGTATAATATATAAATATTGGTAATTATAAGTAGGGAAATTTCATATATACCCTTATTTTTCTAAAACTTGAAATCTCATATATGACCTTTAACTTCAAATATTATATTTATTTATTTCTACTTTAATTTATTTAGCTTAAATATAATATATGGAGTATACTATTGTTTATGAGTAAAAATAAAAATGTGTAAAAATAAATTTAAGCTAAAAATCTACGTTATATAAAAATATGAAGTTAAAAGATAGCAAATATGAAAATTTGAAATTAAAAAAATAAGGGTAAAATAATCATTTATTAGTTTGTCTCTAATAAATTTGGTATATTTGATATTTTATTTATTAGATTGTCTGTAATAAATTGGGTATATTTGTTATTTTATCTACTTGGTAAGGGCATATACGATATTTTTAGTTTTGATTGGAGATATATGAAAATTTTTAAGTTTATAAGGGTATATACGAAATTAATCTTTATAAGTGATTATCTTTCGTTGCTGTATAAACGAATTAAGAATATGTATCACTATGTTTGAATAAACATCACATAAGTTTTGTAGAATTTAATATACAAGGAGGGTCAGGGGCGGGCCTATAGTGTTACAAGGGGTCATCTCCGTTGCTCTTTGACGCTTCGATAACACTCTGACGGTAGTGTAAATTTTGGAAAAAAATTGACGCTTTTCCGATTTCGTTACCTTTTTTTTTGAAACGTTACCCCTATACGGATTTTCTAGATCCGCCACTGAGGAGGGTATGAGTCAATCGCGAATTTATAAATGGTTGAACATACATCACATAAGTTTTCAATGCCTGATTGTCAATACATGTATACACACATGTTGTGTCCTCTAATCTTATTTTCAATAATGCTTTTTGTCACAATAGAATAAAAACCGATAAGGAACAAAATAGTGGCAAGGATAGCGACCACAATATGTTGATTATTAGTTTGTTAGGATAGTGTGAATAACAATCATAAGGCTATTGTTGCAAGTGGCAATGGTGACTTGCTATCGGACCATGACATTATTCCAACAAGTGTGTGGTATAGACTTACTTTCTTTCGTATGTTGTGGTATAGACTTACTTTTTTTCCTACGTTGTAATTTGTAAATAACCAACACGACAATAATATCACTTGATATATCAGTTTGAATTATAACGTATACTTTCTTTCGTATGTTGTGGTATAGACTTACTTTCTTTCCTACGTTGTAATTTGTAAATAACCAACACGACAATAATATCACTTGATATATCAGTTTGAATTATAACGTCTATACATATGAAATATTAAAAAAAAAAAACTATAACAATATAACAATACCATGTGCAAACTAACGAGAATAAAATTTTCATGCTGTAAATATTTTAAAAATATGTTAACGTTAGAAAAAGTTGTGGTCATTTAAAAACTGTTATTGAAAGTTGGTTTATAAGTCAACAACATGTTTTAAAAAATCGTACCAAATGTTTAAGAAATGTTTTAAAAATTGTACCAAATGTTTGAGAAATGTTTTAAAAGATTGTACCAAATGTTTAAGAATTGTAGTTAAAATTATGCAGAATTATCCTTTTTGTCTTCTTTATAGGGTAAGGATAGTGTAAAAAGGGCCTAAAGTGTGAGAAGTGTATTATAACACTATATATAATACTATATAACACCATATAAACACCGTATAACAATATGTAACACCATATAATACCATATAACACTATGTAACACTATATAACATTATATAACAAATATAACACTATACATCTATCATAGACATGCTATCAGACAACCTATAGTGTTATATTTGTTATATAATGATATATAGTGTTACATAGTGTTATATGGTATTATATGGTGTTACATATTGTTATACGGTGTTTATACGGTGTTATATAGTATTATATATAGTGTTATAATACACTTCTCACACTTTGAGCACTTTTTACAGGATCCTCTACCCTTCTTTATATATATTATAATATAGTATAAATTTGTGTATAAAACGTTCCTTTCCATCATTAAACTAAATATTTCAAAATACCATGGTTTAATTTGAAAAATGTAGTGTATGTTATATAGGGCATAACTATTTTTAAATGTTTAAACTCATAAAAGGCTAGAAAACTATGTAGTTGTGCCATATGGCATGGGAGTACTTTTGTTGAAAAGGCATGTGTTATGCTTAAGATCCCACATTGTTGTTGTTAAGGGTGAACGGGGCGCCCTCGGGGAGGGAGGCGGTGAGTGTGAACCCCGCTCGGGAACACCGCCGCCATCAGTGGCGGATCCAGGAAATTTTTCCATTGGGTTCACTTTTTTAGATGCTCCAATTTAATATGACTGAATATAAAAAATCCCGGTTGGTTCGACTGTTCGGGTCGGGTTTGGGCCGGCTCAACCAATTTGAGGCCCTAAGCGAAGTAAAAATCAGAAACCTTTTTTTTAAATTCAATTGTTCGGTTCGACTGTTCGGGTCGGGTTAGGGCCGGCTCAACCATTTTGAGGCCCTAAGCGAAGTAAAAATCAGAAACCTTTTTTCAAATTCAATTGTTATAAAATCTAGCTCATACGTAACTTATATTGTATAACACTTAATCAATTAAGTCTCACCGAATTTTAATTCAGTTAATTATTGAAATCTCAATCTACCTAATTTGCCAAGAAACTGTAACATATTTCTAGAAACATTTAACAGAAGTTGAAAACTGAAATCAACATTACCTTGAATGGTGAAAGTTGGAACCTTTGAATTCAATAGGCATCTTGACCTCAAGAACAGAAATCAACAACCATAAATGTAGCTTTTTGTTCCAAGATTATTTCTAACAACAGGAAACAATTTTAAATTATCAAGATCCTCAATGAGAGTTTATGTTGCAAGTACTAAATGTTGTTAAAAGGGCTGCCAGATGTTGGTATAAAACTAACCTTAATCGCTGATGATAATCGTATAACAAAGTGAAGGCTGTCGGCAGAGGCGGAGCCGCGGAGGAGGACGACGGTGTCGGCAATCGGCGGATGTGATTGGTCGCTGCCTAAGGTGGAAGCGCCTCAGCTCTGCTGAAGGTGGAGGCGATTTGTTTTGTTTTAACCCTAAATGGGTTTTACATTAAAGAAATATAATAAAAAGAGAAATTAAAAAAAAACAGAACAAAAAATATAAAGTATGCCTCAAACGGGATTCGAACCCAGGTGTCTCGCGAAGAATAACGCGCACATAACCAGTGGAGAACCAAGGCTTTTTTGTTTATGGGTTCCCTTTATATTTTACTTATGGGTTCCTTTTCAGTTTGTTATATATATTTACACTAAAAATTAAAAACCGAATGGGTTCCTGGGAACCCGTACTTTCTTAATAGGTCCGCCCCTGGCCGCCATCCCCTCGGTGACCCAAATCGGGGTGTGGTGTGCGGGTTGTGTTCACCGATGGAGTTTTGTAATTTTTGACCTTTTTTTTTATTAAAACAAATAAAAAAACAAAAAAAAAAGCAAGTCCCCCAAAAGAGGAGTGCCGCCATCAAATTGAGGGTGTGGGGGGAGTTAAGTGGAGAGTTGACGTGGCGCGTGCTGATTGGCTGTGGGTAAGAGAAGTCACTCCCCACTTAGAGGAGTGCCCCTTACACCCTTATATGGGTTATGGGTGGAAGGGCATATGCGAACTGGACCAGTTTACACATGAAGTTACAGGTATCTTACCATGGAGTTATTTTGTTTGAACAAATTTCAAGATTATAGGAGAATTTGACAAGCTTACACACAGAGTTATAAAGAGTTATAAATATTGTTCTCCGAAGATTTAAAAAAAATGCTTTATTTCAAGATGTATATTTCTAAAAATAATGTTATATGAAAAGCTTATTTAATTTAGACAGTGGTTGACTCAGAAAATATTTTCTAGGGGTGTGGATGTGGGTTTTAACCAAATTTTCAAGAAGGGGTACGGGCTGGATTTTGTCCTATAAAATACACTAATTTTTTTCAAAGGGGTGCGCCTGCCCACTCAAGCCCCTGCTTTAGACTATATACGGTGTGGGGGCGTGAAGCAACACGTGGCTGCCACGTCAAGAGACCGGGCAAGCCCAAAAAAGCACAGGGTTGAAAAGTCTTGAAAGTGGCGTTTTAAAAAAAAATAATAAACAAACAATCAAAAAAATATTTATTCTTAGGTTGTCCACTATGGGTGGGCTCATGCCCTTTTACTCCACGTCATAAAGTGAGTGTCACATCACTGAAACATCATCACCGCACTTTCCTTCACTAAGGGTGGGCGGAGTGGGTTCGGTGAGTGGTGCGGGGAGGGGGTTTGCCGATTGGGGAACTATTGCCACCCCTTCGGTGACTGCAATTCGGTGAATGGTGAGGGAAAAAATCGGTTAGTATTCACCGAGTGTTTGAAGAGGAGAGAGGTGGGAGGGAGAGGAGGTTAATGGTGGGTCCCACAAAAATTGTATATGTTATATGAAATGGGCCCTTTGTATCACAAGAGCCATTGAAATAAATAAAAAAATACTTTAAATTTGGCGGTGCCACTTAAAAAGTAGTAAATATCTATATGTGCTAGCATTTTAATTTAATTTATTCCTAATGGAGTTGGTGTAGTTTAACTAGTTTGTCTTTGTTAAAACCGAACGTCTTTCACACCAGGATCAAGACCCGTGAATCGTGATTCAATACAAGGTTACAAAGCTGATCGGAAGTACTCAAATGCATCTCACAAGTAGGAGAGTGTTTGAATCAGAATCAAGAAAAGAAATGTGTTGAGAACTAAAAGAACGACATAATGCATTTGCATCGAACGCTTTAAACATGGCATACCCGATACTTATGTAACCGACATGATTAAAAATGAAATTAATACATAAATAATAAATTAAACATTTAAACATACAATTAAATTAATCCATGATTAAATATAAATTTAAAATTAATACATGAATAATAAATTAAGCATTTAAACACACAATTGAATTAATACATGATTAAAATTATCATTAACACATAAATAATAAATTAAACATTTAAACACATAATTACATAAATTAATGACCAAATAGGGAATCAGGCGGTTAGCAGTCACGCATGCCCAAACCTCTCATATCGATATTCAGAGCTTCTGATTATGAATATACTGTTAGAGGAGGATTTTCCAAAGATCAGTGATCCTCAATTACTGTCGGGCTTAGAGATCCTTCAATTCTGTTTGAATTAGTGATCCTCAGAGAGTATTGTAGGATCAGGATCCAGGATCATCATAGTGATCCTTACACTAACGATTGTCTGCTTTGAATATGAAGTTGTTTTACAGGAGTACGTGCTTGGACTTGGTCTTGGCGATATTCCTGGAGCATATTCCCTTTTTATTCCGCATGTGTTTGACTAATATGGACGTTATGGAGGTCGTGGAAGACTTGCACGAAATGCGGATAGTTAGTTAGCTTAGATATTTTCCAAATTTATAAGGGGATAGCGAGCTAGATTAGAACACTTGGCTATTTTTGGCTAAACACACACACTCGTAACTGCTCTCATCAACTCTCGACAGTTTGCTCGGCGATTACACACTTTTTTGCACATTACACTCTAGTGATCCTTGTAACAAGCTCGCTATCATCCAAAGTTGTAATACATTTCCTGTTTAATCTGAGTTGGTGATCAGCAGTTTCCATCACCCGAGGTTTTTTATGCCGGGGATCAACTCTTGATCAAAGGCTTTTTCCTCGTATAAATCATTGTGTCACTTGTTCATTACATTTCTGAGTGATCCTTAATATTGTTCATTGATTCAAGCATCACACCTCACAACAGAAAGTTTGGTTGCATTATCTTTGCTTGATTTTTGACCAAAACAGTTTGGCGCCCACCGTGGGGCAATTGGTGCTTCATTCCTAAGAAGATTCATATTTTTGTGGTCATTTCGGTTCGTTACAACCAAGCAGATGGCTTCCTCAGCGAAGAACACTTCAAGTTCAATGCCGACAATCAGTTCTTCACAAGGCGTTCCACCTTTGCCTCCACCACCTTTTGGATCTCAGAAGAATGCTGAGAATGCTGCAAAGAGACCAAGCCCAATTTTTCTAAAACCACCAACTTCTTCTGTTTCCACTAATCCTACTAATAGTGATCTCTTTACTTTGATTTTGCAGATGAAGGATCGCATGCAAGAGCAGGATAAAACCAACGAAATAATCCTCAGGGAGATAGGTGATATCAAGAAACAGAAGAAATCGATGGAGGATCATTCCCCATTGATGCCCAGATCGCTGAATTTCGACACTCCGGTCATAACTTCCCAGCATTCAGCAGCTCCGGACGTGCAATACTTGGGTGGATTACCAGGAAGGCGTTATGGAACAACAACAATGACTCAGGCTCTAGGATCTTACTTTCAACCTTCCGGAGCCTCTGTCCAGCATCAGGGATCCTTCGTCAGCTCAGGAGGATATTTGGGAATGCACACGGTCCAAGGATCCTCTCAGGTCCAAGGATCCTCCATGGTTCAAGGATCCTCCTCTCAGCCTCAAGGATCCTTTCAGGTTCAAGGATCCTCTCAGCATCAAGGATCCAATATCTTTTAGGATCAAGGATCCTTAAGGAGTATGCAGCCCCCAAGTTCGGATGTTCATCAAGGAGACTTCATACCAATGCAGACCATTGCTTCATCTGGTCCTTCGATCATACCGGAGTCCCGTCAATATGGATTCACATCTGGAATTCCAAACATGAATCCTCTGGGAGGTAACACTTTCAATAATTCTTATAACACTAACCATGGCTCCATGCAGGATACAGGTATCAATCAAGCTATGGCTAGGGAATTACAGAAGCTTAAGGATATGATATCCAGTGTTCCAGGAGTGGTCAAGCCCATTCCTGAGATCGCAGACGGTAGCCATAGGATATCTCGTTTTGCACCACCCTTATGTGATGCTGAGATACCCAAAAGATTCCAGATACCATCCATGAAGCTGTATGATGGTTCAATGGATCCAGAGGAGCATGTAGCTCAATACAGGGAGACGATGGAGATCAATCCAATTCCTGAGAGGTTAAAAGAAGCATGTCTATGCAAGGGATTTGGATCCACACTCACAGGATCTGCTCTTAAATGGCTGCTAAGTCTTCCCCCTTACTCTATTACTTCATTTGCTAATCTAGTTAATCTGTTTAATAGTCAATTCTCTTGTAGTAGAAAATTTGAATGTTTAACTAGTGATCTTTATAGGGTAACACAAGGTCAAAATGAATCACTTAGAGATTACATCACTAAGTTTAGTAAATAATCCTTAGACATTCCTAACCTGGATATTGCTACGGCTGTAGAAGCCTTTAAAATGGGATTGCTTAGGGATTCATTATTCTATGATGATCTTGTCATGACCCCTTGCAGGAATCTTGATGAAGTAAGAACCAGGGCCCTTAGATTCATCCGATTAGAGGATGATAAAAGGATCCAGGAAAGACTGACAGGGTCCTCAAAACAGGAAAAACAGGGATCCTACTTCAGGAACAACAAATCAAAGTCCTACAACAAATCTGATAACCAGAACGTGCATGCAGTGGAACAGGAAGAGGATGATGAGGATTATCCTCCCATTTCTGAATACTGTTTTTCTGTTGATAACAATGAACTAATTCTTGCAATGCAGAATCTATGTGAGAAAGCTAGGTGGCCGAGAAAAAGTGATAAACCAGCTGCTACAAAGGATAAGTCCAAGTGGTGTGCATATCATGAGGATTTCGGGCATCTCACTGAAGAGTGTATTGCACTTAGAAAGGAAATTGGTTATTTGTTAAGCAAGGGGCATTTGAAGGAGCTTTTGGGACGAAAGAAGTCAAGGATCCAGGATCTTGAAAGGAACCCGGAAAGGGCTCCTGCTCCTCCAGCAGATGCACAAGTTATAAACTTCATATCCGGTGGATCAGACATTTGTGGTACCTCCTTTTCAGCAGCCAAAAGACATGCCAAGGAAACCAAGACGGATAATGGAGACAGACCCATCCGGACCTCCATTGTTACCCAGGATAAAGTCATAACCTCTGATGAGGATGATCGTGTTGATGTCCAGGATCCTCATCATGATGGTCTTGTTATTACCTTATTTATATCTAACCACTTTGTTCGCAGGATCCTAATCGATGGAAGAAGCTCTGTGAACATCATCCAGCTTGATGTCCTCAAGAAAATGAATATCCTGGAGTCTGATATTGTCCCAAGATCCTCAGTCCTTGTGGGATTCAGTGGAGAAACCAAGAACACATTGGGGGACATCAAACTCCCTATCTATATTGAAGGACTTCATTCTTATCAAAAAATTTGTGTTATAGATTGCTTATCATGTTGTAATGTTATCCTTGGCAGGCCGTGGATACATGACATGAAGGCAGTCCCATCCACATATCATCAATGCGTAAAGCTTCCTAGTCCATGGGGAGTGGTGAAAATTGAGAGTGATCAACAAGAAGCTAAGAATTGCTATACCTCATCAATGAAGCCAGCCTCAAGACCAAGGGAGCAATAGCAATTTAAGTATCCTTCAAGAGATGTCTTGGAGGCAAGAGAGCAGGATGTAAAAGAAATCCTCATGGATCCTCATGATCCTGAATCCAAGATCTTCATAGGATCAGGGATCCTTAGCGACATTGAACAGGATCTAGTATCCTTCCTTAAAAGAAGGAAAACTACCTTTGCCTGGAAGCATGAAGACATGACAGGTATATCTAAAGATATAATTACTCATAAACTCGGCATTGGCAGGTCATTCAAGCCAATTCATCAAAAAAGAAGGAAGTTTGCACCTGAAAGGAATGCTATTATCCAGGAGGAGGTAGATAAACTACTTCGGGCAGGTATGATAAGAGAGGTTAAGTATCCAAGGTGGCTAGCCAATGTGGTTGTTGTTCAAAAGAAAAATGGAAAGTGGAGGGTATGTGTTGATTTTACTGATTTAAACAAGGCATGTCCCAAGGATCCTTTCCCATTACCCCACATTGACTCCATGGTGGATGCTACCGCGGGTCATGAGTTGTTGACTTTTATGGATGCTTCATCTGGATTTCAACAAATTCAGATGGAACCATCTGATCAAGAGGATACAGCCTTTATGACCCCAACTGGTATATATTGTTATATTGCTATGCCATTTGGACTAAGGAATGCAGGTGCTACTTATCAAAGGCTAGTCAATATGATGTTCAAGGAACAAATTGGACACACTATGGAAGTCTATATAGATGACATGGTGGTTAAGTCCAAGAAAGCTGAGGATCACCTTAAAGACATGGAGGAAGCATTCAATATCCTTGATAAATTTAATATGAAACTGAATCCTTCCAAGTGTCATTTTGGTGTTAAAGCAGGGAAATTCCTAGGCTATATGGTGACAAAGAGGGGCATTGAAGCAAGTCCAGAGCAGATTAAGGCTATTGTGAATATCAAATCTCCTGCCAATGCCAAGGATGTGCAAAGATTGACAGGCAGGATCGCATCCTTGAACAGGTTCATATCCAAATCCTCAGAAAAATGCAAAGAATTCTATGACATTTTGAGGAAGAACAAGAAATTTGAATGGACTGAAAAACATGAAAATGCCCTCAAAGCTCTTAAGGATTACCTATCCTCAGCCCCCGCCTTGATGAAACCAGAAAAAGGGGGATATATTATCCTTATACCTAGCAGTATCCTCAAAAGCAGTAAGTGCGGTCCTTGTTAAGGATCACCAAGGTACACAACATCCTGTTTATTATGTAAGTAAGAGTTTACTTGATGCTGAATCCAGGTATTCACACTTAGAGAAACTTATCCTTGCATTAATTATGGCATCTACTAAATTAAGACATTATTTTGAAACTCTTGCCATTATTGTTAAGACTAATTTTCCAATTAAGAATGTTCTCAGGAAACCTGAAATGTCAGGAAGGATGGCTAAGTGGGCAGTGAAGCTTAGTGCTTATGATATAAGATATGAACCAAGGACTGCCATTAAATCCCAAGCCTTAGCTGACTTTGTGGCAGATTTTAGTAGTGACTTGCAAAAGGAAGATGAGCTGGAAGTCCAACAGCTTGAAGAAACTAAGGATCCTTGGATACTCTTCACTGATGGTGCTTCTAATGTCAAAGGAACAGGTCTTGGAATACTACTAAAATCGCCACAGGGGGATATAATACCCCACTCCATAGCTTGTGAATTTCAAACTACCAACAATGAGGCTGAGTATGAAGCCTTGATAGCTGGTTTGCAAATTGCTAAGCGTATGAGGATCAGGTATCTTGAGGTACATGTAGATTCGTTGTTAATTACTAATCACTTTAATGGATCCTATGCTGTTAAAGGTGAAAAGCTAATCAAATATTTAGAGATAGTCAAAGAATTGGCACTCTCTTTTGTTTCCTTTAGTTTGACACAGGTACCAAGGGAAGAGAATGCAGAGGCTGATGCATTAGCCAATCTATGATCATCCTTGAAGATCCCGGAGGATATCAGGATCCCTATTATCCACATCCTGACCCCTGCTATTGAGGATCATGTAGCCATGGAAATAGGAGAGGATTCTGCAATCATCCCTAGTGATGATACTCAATCTCATTCAGGATCATGGATCCTTCCAATCATGAGATACATCCAACATGGAGAGATCCCTACAGGACCCCAGAGCTTTCAAAATTAAGGTATCTCAATTCACAATATTAAATAATATGTTGTATAAACGATCTCTTGCAGGACCATATCTAAGATGCATTGAGGATCCTGAAATCCAAGAAGTCCTAAAGGATTTCCATGAAGGAGATTGTGGAAACCACACTAGGGGCAGGGCATTATTCTCAAGGATCCTGAGGACAGGATACTTTTGGCCTACTATGAAGAAGGATGCTGTGGAATATGCCAAGAAGTGTGATCCTTGTCAGAGACATAGTAATATCCTTCACCAACCAGCAGAACTTTTGCATCCTATATCCTCTTCTTGGCCATTTATGAGATGGGGAATGGATATAGTTGGTAAGCTTCCTAAGGCACCTGGTGGAAAAGTATTCATGCTTGCTATGACTGATTACTTCTCCAAGTGGATAGAGGCTGAAGCCTTTGCTCAAGTCATAGAAAAGGAAGTGATATCCTTTATTAAGAGAAACATTATTACTAGATTGGGTATTCCTTCTGAAATTGTTTGTGATAATGGATCCCAATTTATTGGGAATAGAACTACTAACTTTTGTGACAGCTAGGGGATTAAGATGATAACATTAACACCAGTCCACCCACAAGCTAATGGTCAGGCAGAATCATCCAACAAGATCATCATCAACAATTTGAAGAAGAAGCTTGGATCCAAGAAAGGAAAGTGGGCAGAAGAACTACCTTATGTACTATGGGCTGATAGGACAACTCCCAAGAATGCCACTGGCCAAACTCCATTTTCTTTGGTATTTGGGGCAGAATCAGTGATCCCTACAGAGATGGTGGTTCCTACTGCAAGAACAAGCATTCGTGATCCTGAAGAACATGCTGAAAACTTGGTTCAAGATTTGGATACTATAGAAGAACTCAGGGATTTGGCAAGGATAAGGATGGCCAGTTATCAACAAAGGATGGCTGGAGCCTACAACAAGAATGTCAGGATCAGGAAATTCCAAGTTGGTGATATGGTGTTAAGGAAAGCATTTCAGAATACCACCAATCCTGCTGATGGGAAGTTAGCACCAAAGTGGGAAGGCCCCTATTTGATTGAAGCCGAAGCAGGAAAGGGGGCATATCGATTGCTAACAATGGAAGGTGATTTGCTACCAAGAGCTTGGAATGCTGTCCACTTAAAGAAATATTTCATGTAATAAGGATCCATGATCCTTAGCTAACAAGTATCCTTGAAGGATCCTTACAAGACAGAAGATCCTCATTTTGGTAATGATCTGATCTTAAACTATTTCACTTTTTAATTATCCTATATATAAGGATAAGGATCCTGGATCCTTTATCCTCCTTTCACTTGAATCTGAGTTTTGCAGAAGGTTTAGGTATCCTTAACAAAGGATTGAGTATCCACAGAAGTATCTAGTTATTTGGGCTTGACCCCAGCTATTTGGGCTTGACCCCAGTTATTTGGGCTTGACCCCAGTTTGGGCCTGTCCCCAGTATCGCCAGTAGCGCACGATGATCCTGGTACAGTTCATGGCAATGGGACCAGTACTCGCTTTAGGGGCTGACAATTTCATTGTACTGGCTGTATTCAGGATCCTACGTATAATGGTAGACGTACCATACATCCGTTCCTAAGGTTTCTAACGTTTTCACGTTAGCTAAGGTTTTGGCATTTTCATGTCACTAAGTTTGGATAGTCGCCAGTGAGGGCCATACTCTAGTTTACACACGATCCTTTGGGCTTGTCCCCAGTTATCCTTGGGCTTGTCCCCAGTTATCCTTGGGCTTGTCCCCAGTTATCCTTTGGGCTTGTCCCCAGTATATTGGGCTTGTCCCCACAATTGTTGGGCTTGTCCCCAGTTACTAACTTTTATCTTATATTGGCTTAGTCCCAAGTTGTATCCTATTTCAGGTTTTTGAAGCTAAACGACCAAGGATCCTTGATCCTTACCTTCTACTAAGGTTTGTCTTTTAGTTATCCTGATTATAAGTGTTAAAGGTTAGGATCCTAATTTGGATTCTCAGGTATGATCCTTAATTACTTTGATTTTATTTATTATTTACATGAGTGGCCCTTATCCTTTGACAACTGAACTTATGATCCTTAAACTACACTACTTTTCAGAACTTGTCGACTATAGGATATGTGATCATTGATCATATCCTAAACTTTTTGAGGATATTTATTAAATTTTTTCTTCTTTACTTAATAAATTCAGACAAAACATATATCACAACAATTGAAAAGTAAAGTATTCACAAGGATAACAACATGGGAAATAGCCAAAAAGTTAAGGTTTTATTTATTCACAAAATGTTAAACCCTTCAAGGTTGTCAAAATTGCCAACCCACGTTTCTACCAGCAAAACGTGGCCCGTCCACATGGGTTGGCAAAGGGTGTCCATTGTTAACGGGTCTTAAGAGTCCAGGAAATAAAAGATGGCAGGATAACAAGTGGCTTCATCCCCCAAACAGAGGATCCATCCACCACCCATTATCCTACCTATTGTCTAAGGATCCATGATCCATAACCCTAGAAACTATTGTTCGAATACAACCCAACATTGTTTCAAAACACCATAACCAAAAACCACTACTAAATCCTAAAAAAAATGGGCTCCGGCTGCGTCTAGAAATGTCCATCATCGCCCATTCCTGCAGATTACACCTTTGCTGCATCACCATCACCTTCACCAGCTCCTCCAGCTCCGGCATCACCCACATGATCCTTAACCCCACTGCTGCCAGCCTCGATTGCTAGGACCTCACCAGCCTCATCTCCGTCATCCAGCTCAGCCAACCTAGCCTTCCAGCCCTCTATGTCCCAGTTACTCTTGTCAAAGTTAGGATCCTGAGCTTCTTGGGCCATCTGCAACTTGGTTTTGTACATAGCAATGGCAACGGAGACTTTAGCATCATTTGTGATTTCAGACTTCTCTTGATCAGCAATGACATGAGCCAGGACAAGTTCCTTCTTCACCAGATTGACATCGTTTTCAAGGGAGGAAATCTTCTGATCCTTGGCCAGCATGATCTTTTGGAGGTCCAAACACTTTAGCTCAACCTCTTCAAGACTCCCTACGTAATCTTGGATTTCAGCAAATTTCTGCAAAAGAAAGGATACAATTCAGGATCCCTTACCCTCAGTATGAAAGGATCATGTACAAGAATCACATTTAAGGATAAGTTATTCTCACCTCAGTAACGTATTCCTCGAACTGATGCTGGATCAGAGGCAGACCTTCAAGGGTATCAGCAGTCTTCCTTTTCTTTCCGCCCTTTCCCTTAGAAGTGGTTGCCTTGGGGACCGTGACGGATGGACTAGCAGCAGGCTTCTTCTTTGCGGATCGGACAGCATCGAGGTCAGTGACACTGAAACGAGTAGCAGAATTCGATGATTTTCCAGCACCTACACATCCAAAACAGATAAGTATCCTTATTTCATTTTAATTTAAACATTTAGTTATGCACAAAATGGGATACTTACTTGACATCGTAACAGAGCCTGAGGATACTTCTTGAGAATCCTGGGTATTTGCTTGAAATGATCTTATTGCAGGATTAAGTTTTCGGAAAGCAGCGAGCCTCTCCTTGGTGGCAGGCGATGGAATAATATGCGAAACAGAGACAGCTGCACAAAAGAAACAAAAGGATGTTAGTGATCCTCAGCAGAAACAAGGTTATCCTGTGATCCTTCTAAGGGTCCTCTATCCTACCGTGGATGGCCCACTTTCTTGGCAGATCCTTCCCATCAGGGATGGAATCCTTTCTGACAAAGAAGAATCGCCTTTTCCAGTTGGTGTCATTCTTAGTGGTTTTGAGGATGGGGTGTTCTTCACCGGGTTTGTGTTTGAATAGATATCGATGAGATCCATGGCTCACAAGGTTGTACATTTCTGCTAACTCCGACATTCCCAGATCAATACCTTCATGCTCAATGATTCTTTCAAGGGTATACAAGACCCTCCACATCATTGGCATCGCTTGGATGTAGGAAATGCCGGTGAGAGAAGAAAGATTGGGTGAAATCAGGAAAAGGATACGAGTATCCTATCGTAAATGGGGTGACCGGAAAAGCTACCCAGGTTTCAGAAACAAAGTCGATTAGGACGGTGGGGTCAAAAGCTTTAAAAACGGTGCTCGACGGAAAACAATGGCGAATCCTGTCTATCTGCGGATCAGTAAAGCAGCATCGTTCCTTCGCAGAGTCTTCGATGATCCCTTGGCTCTTCAAGGGACTGTCCTTTTTGTGATCCTTAGCCGGTGAAGATCTTAGCATCATCTTGGTCATGATGATGGTGAAGAAGAAGAAACAGAATGAGAATATGAAGAGAGAAAGGAAAGAGAAGTACCTGATCAGATCTTCGAATGAGGATTTAAAGGATGAAACGCACGAATTTAAATGCTTCCTAACCCTTATCTCTAATTTCAATTTATAATCATGATTTTGCAGGATAGTCACTTCAATGACGTCAGATTGGCAACGGCTAGTCAGAATGTAACGGCTATATATCCGTTGGTTTGTTACGGATAAGAACGAGAAAATATAACTCGTTTATTTACACTTTACTCCTTATATTTTGGGGGCAATTGTTAGGGGAGGATTTTCCAAAGATCAGTGATCCTCAATTACTGTCGGGCTTAGGGATCCTTCAATTCTGTTTGAATTAGTGATCCTCAGAGAGTATTGTAGGATCAGGATCCAGGATCATCATAGTGATCCTTACACTAACGATTGTCTGCTTTGAATATGAAGTTGTTTTGCAGGAGTACGTGCTTGGACTTGGTCTTGGCAATATTCCTGGAGCATATTCCCTTTTTATTCCGCACGTGTTTGATTAATATGGACGTTATGGAGGTCGTGGAAGACTTGCACGAAATGCGGATAGTTAGTTAGCTTAGATATTTTCCAAATTTATAAGGGGATAGCGAGCTAGATTAGAACACTTGACTATTTTTGGCTAAACACACACACTCGTAACTGCTCTCATCAACTCTCGACAGTTTGCTCGGCGATTACACATTTTTTTGCACATTACACTCTAGTGATCCTTGTAACAAGCTCGCTATCATCCAAAGTTGTAATATATTTTCTGTTTAATCTGAGTTGGTGATCGGTAGTTTCCATCACCCGAGGTTTTTTATGCCGGAGATTAACTCTTGATCAAGAGCTTTTTCCTCGTATAAATCATTGTGTCACTTGTTCATTACATTTCTGAGTGATCCTTAATATTATTCATTGATTCAAGCATCACACCTCACAACAGAAAGTTTGGTTGCAATATCTTTGCTTGATTTTTGACCAAAACATATACCATTTCTTTAA
Organism: Helianthus tuberosus; assembly: GCA_030545235.1. Lineage (NCBI taxonomy): Eukaryota > Viridiplantae > Streptophyta > Magnoliopsida > Asterales > Asteraceae > Helianthus > Helianthus tuberosus. The sequence goes on from CM060351.1 coordinate 174,749,430, forward strand.
CCAACCTTGTTACATATATTGCCCCCGAGCGTTTTCATACCCTTCAACCCAACTTGAGACTTCTTGTGTCGGCCGAAGGTTTGCCACAGGTAGAGAGTTTAATACTGGAAGGTTGGTTTGGCACATGAGTTGAGTTTGGACTAAAATCAATTTGGTATCACCAATTCATAGTCTGTCGAATTGTAGTTGACTCGTGGTATATTCATACACCCAGTTCAACTCTTCAGCGATCAAAGGATTTGGATCATCATGTGCATGGTTTATCACTGGAAGAGGGTTTTGACTTGGAGGTTGATAGACTTTCGGACGAAAAGAGTTTGCCACTTGATGGTTTGAACGGTAGTGGAATGATCATTGAGCATTTAAAGGTGGAGGGTTTGCATAACGACGTGATGATCGTCGAGGGTTTGAAGGTCCTGCAGGTCCAATCGAAATCAGATAACCACCCCCATGAAAAATCGAATGTGATGTAAAAGTTGATTGAAAATATAGATGGTGAAATTGTGATACCCCAAGAAAACACACAACATAACTAGCTTCCTCGGTGACTACGTGCTAAATTTCGGGATGAAATTTCTTTCAACTTGGGGATGATGTGACAATTCGTATTTCAAGAGCTTTTTCTTTATGCTTTGATGTAACTTATGTGTAAGCTATTTGAATAGTTGATATGTTTGATTGTAATTGAATGGTTACGAGTTTATATGTGTTATGTGAATGTTATAAGTATGAGTGCACAATATTAATCCGATCGCACAACACCTTCGGGTCGCACACCTTACTCTCGACCACACACTCCTCTATTATGGTGGACATGTTCTCGGCCCAACCCCCCCTCCCTCTCTCGGTTCTTAGCAAGCGAAGCCCAAGGCTAGGCCCGATTAGTATTGTATGCGAATACACTAGGGTGTGTGTTGGTTTCTCATAATCTTCTCATAACACAAAACACACAAAACCCTAAGCTCTCTCTCTCCCTCATTCTCTCCTTTGAAACCTGATGGCAGCCTTCCCTTTGGTTCGAAGTTCCTACCGACTCATCGTGATATCTACGGTTAGTATAATCTCTTTATTGTTCAAATCACATCATCTTGTTTTACGTAGTTGTATCGATGCATGATATGTGTGTGGGTTGATCATGTTCTGCTTACTATTTGATGATTAAGATTGATTGTTAGATCCAATATAAGACCATGAATGATGTTGGTTGATTGCTAGAAATCGGGTTTGGTGTTGTTCATATGTATGAATTGCATGACAAGGATAGGATGAATTTTAGGATCTTGATAGTCTACGAATGCATGGTTTGTGAATGAATGTTTGATAGTATTTTTGGGTGTTTCATCTGAGTTGCATGATGATCATGAGATCAATTGTTTGGCATGTTAAAAACAGTTTTGTTGTGTGATTTTGATTAAGGTTTAGTTGATGATTAGGGTTGTAAGATGATATAGGATCTTCAAGATAATCATGCTAATTGATCCGGGTTGAACGTTGATTAGTGGTTGTTCATGATTAAATGATATTTAGGATTGCATGAATGTGTTATTTCTGCTAAATGATTGTTGTTTGATTTGATTGAAAGATGCCAAAAATTGACAACTGATGTTACGGAAATAAAGGACATTAAAAAGGGAAATCAGTTACATCTTCCAAGGTGACGACAGAGGTTGCGAGTCGAGACCTCTTGGTTCCGACTCGAAACCAACCTTCACAAAACAAGAGAACTCGAGACCAGCCGGTTGCGACTCGAGACCTCATGGTTTCGACTAGTGCTTCATGACTTGAAACCTTCCTAATCTCAACTCGAGACCTTTTTTTACTACAACTTGAGACCTCTTGATCTCGACTCAAGATCTCTAGTTTGCGAGCCGAGACCTCACGGTTTCGACTGAGGTCCCACTCGCAACGTATACTTAACTGGGTTGCACTAAATTAGACTCGCACACTTTCAACGGGCCCATATACTTGGGCCGCACACCTAAACTATGAACCTTGTACTCGTGAATGTGAATGTTGACGAACTGTTATACTATACGTGTATGATGTGAACCTTGCTTGTATGCAACATGTTAGAATACGTGTAGAACTATGTGTTTACTACTTGAATATGAACCTGACTTGTATGGTAACCATAATAGGATATGGTTGACCACATTAGCTCAAGTGATCATTATCTGCCGAGCTAATCTAAGGCGAGTTCACACGTTTCGTAAAAGCATGCAATTCCCAGTGGTTTGGGGAATGGAACAAACAACAACTATCCCCCTTGGGTGGGATGCAACCTGTGTATTCTCCTTGGGTAGGATACGTACAACCTCGTCCCCCTGGTGAGGGACGAAAACCGTTATAATGCATGTCTTAAGCATACTAGACGACAACTCTCTCTGAAAGTCCCTACTCATTATTATACTGACTTAATAGACGGGCCAATGGCGAACGGGGTATTAGTTAAATAGCGCTATTAGGTTTGACAAGACTCACACCGTGCCGCAAAGGACGGGAGTTGACTAATATACTTGGGCACTTGGTCAATGATGATAGACATTGACATGGGGCACTAAACATACTATTGTCAGTAGTCGGTATGGTAACGGGTCAAGTAGTTTAAAACAGTGGGGTAGCTCTCCATGGCATGTTTTTATAAAGAACAATGGAATTTAACAACTTATGGTTTTTGGAACAACACATAAACAAAACAACTGTGAACTCGCCAACTTTATGTTGACACGCTACTGCATGCTTTGCAGGTCGTTAGTGTTAGGGTTGGATTTTCTAAGCCTAAGGATCACGGATCCTCAAGTGCAGCCAGGATCACGGATCCTCAGTTCCGTTTGAATTAAGGATCCTCAGAAGACGTTGCAGAATTAAGGATCCAGGATCCTCATTGTTATCCTAACACTAACGGTTGTCTTCATTGTATGTGAGCTTGTTTTGCAGGAGTATACGCATTAGACTTGGTCTTGCCGATATTCTTGGGGAATATGCTCTCAATATTCTGCACGTGCATAGCCTAATGACCGTTATGGAAGTCGTGGGTAGCTAGCACCATTTGCGGGTTGTTAGTTATTTAGATTATTTCTATTTGTAAAGGGGATAACAAGCTAGAATTAGAATAAGTTAGCTAACACACACACACACACACTCGCAAGCTCTCTGCAATACATTGGCGATTTCATACACTTTTGCACACTAGTGATCCTTGTGACAAGCTTGTTATCATCCCGAGTTGTAAAAATCTTTTGTTTAATTATAGTTGGTGATCGGTAGTTTCCATCACCTGAGGTTTTTTATGCCGGAGATCATCTCTTGATCAAGGGCTATTTCATCGTATAAATCTTTGTGTCACTTATTCATTTCATTGGCAAGTTGTTCATACATTTGTTCATTGATTCAAGCATCATACCTCACAACAAAAGATTTGGTTGCATTATCCTAGCCTGATTTTTTACCAAAACAGTTTGGCGCCCACCGTGGGGCAATTGGTGCTTCATTTCTGAAAAAATTCTAGTCATTGTGATCATTTCGGTTCAACCAGATGGCTTCTTCAGCAAAGAACACTTCAAGTTCCATGCCGGCAATCACTTCTTCACAGGGCGTTCCACCTTTGCCTCCACCACCTTTTGGATCTCAGAAGAATGCTGAGAATCCTACGAAGAAACCGACCCCCGTTTTCTCAAAACCACCAACTTCTGCTGTTTCTTCTAGCCCTACTAACAATGATCTTTTTACTTTGATTTTGCAGATGAGGGATCACATACAAGAGCATGATAAAACCAACGAAAGGATCCTCCAGGAGATTGGTGACATCAAGAAACAGAAAAAATCAGTGGAGGATCACTCTCCTCTGATGCCGAGGTCGTTGAATTTCGACACTCCGGTCATAACTGCCCAGCAATCTGCAGCTCCAGATATCCAATACCGGGGTGGATCAACAGGAATGCACTCTGGATCATCGGCAATGACTCAAGCCCTAGGATCTTATTTTCAACCTTCAGGATCCTTCTTCCAGCATCAGGGATCCTCTCAGGTTCAGGGATCCTCTCAGGTTCAAGGATCCTTTCAGGTTCAAGGATTCTCTCAGGCTCAAGGATCCTCCTTTCAGGTTCAAGGATCCTCATCTCAGGTTTACGGATCCACGGATTATCCTCCAAGACCCCCATTCACAGCACATCAAGGATCCAACATCTTTCAGGATCAAGGATTCTTAAGGAATGTGCAACCCGGAAGTACAGATGTTCATCAAGGAGACTTCATTCCAATGCAGACCATTGCTTCTTCTGGTCCTTCAGTCATACCAAAATCCCGTCAATATGGATTCACATCTGGAATTCCAAACTTGAATCCTCCAGGAGGTAACACTTTGAATAATTCTTATAACACTAACCATGGCTTTGTGCAGGATACAGGTATCAATCAAGCTATGGCTAGGGAATTACAGAAACTAAAGGATATGATATCCAGCGTTCCAGGAGTGGTTAAGCCCATTCCTGAAATTGCAGATGGAAGCCACAGGATATCTCGCTTTGCTCCACCCATTTGTGATGCATAAATCCCAAAGAGGTTTCAAATACCAACCATGAAGCTATATGATGGCTCGAGGGATCCAGAAGAACATGTAGCTCAATATAGAGAAAGGATGGAGATCAATCCCATCCCGGAGAGGTTAAAAGAAGCATGTCTATGCAAGGGTTTTGGATCCACATTAACAGGATCAGCTCTTAAATGGCTGCTAAGTCTTCCCCCTTACTCTATTACTTCGTTTGCTAATCTAGTTAACCTGTTTAATAGTCAATTCTCTTGTAGTAGAAAATTTGAACGTTTAACTAGTGACCTATATAGGGTAACACAAGGTCAAAATGAATCACTTAGAGATTATATCACTAAGTTTAGTAAAGAATCCTTAGATATTCCTAATCTGGATATAGCTACGGCTGTGGAAGCCTTTAAAATGGGTTTACTTAGGGATTCATTGTCCTATGATAATCTTGTCATGACCCCTTGCAGGAACCTTGATGAAGTGAGAACTAGGGCCCTTAGATTCATTCGATTAGAGGATGATAAAAGGATCCAAGAAAGACTGACTGGATCCTCGAAGCAAGAGAAACAAGGATCCTACTTCAGGAATAACAAGTCCAAGTGTTACAACAAGTCTGACAACCAGAACGTGCATGCAGTAGAACAGGAAGAGGATGATGAGGATTATCCTCCCATTTCCGAATATTGTTTTTCTGTTGATAACAATGAACTAATCCTTGCAATGCAGAATTTAGGTGAAAAAGCAGGATGGCCCAGGAAAAGTGATAAGCCAGCTGCAACAAAAGACAAATCCAAATGGTGTGCATATCATGAGGATTTCGGGCATCTCACTGAAGAATGTATTGCACTGATAAAATAGATTGGTTACTTGTTAAGCAAGGGGCACTTGAAGGAGCTCTTGGGAAGAAAAAAGTCGAGGATCCAGGATCCTGAAAAGGTTCCAGAAAGAGCTCCTGCTCCTCCGGCAGATGCACAAGTTATAAACTTTATATCCGGTGGATCAGACATTTGTGGTACTTCCTTTTCAGCAGCCAAGAGACATGCCTAGGAAACCAAGATGGATAATGGGGATAGACCCATCCGAACCTCTACTGTTACACAGGAAAAAGTTATAACTTTTAATGAGGATGATCGTGTTGATGTCCAGGATCCTCATCATGATGGTCTTGTTATTACCTTATTTATATCTAACCATTTTGTTCGCAGGATCTTGATAGATGGAGGAAGCTCAGTAAACATCATTCAGCTTGATGTCCTCAAGAAAATGAACATCCCTGAATCTGATATTGTCCCAAGATCTTCAGTTCTTATGGGATTCAGCGGAGAAACCAAGAATACATTGGGGGACATTAAACTTCCCATCTACATTGAAGTACTTCATTCTAATAAAAAATTTTGTGTTATAGATTGCTTATCCTGTTGCAATGTTATCCTTGGCAGGCCATGGATACATGACATGAAGGCAGTTGCATCTACATATCATCAATGTGTGAAGCTTCCTAGTCCATGGGGGGTGATAAAGATTGAGAGTGACCAACAAGAAGCAAAGAATTGCTATACCTCATCAATGAAGCCAGCCTCAAGACCAAGGGAGCAATAGCAACTAAAGTATCCTCCAAGAGACGTCTTGGAGGCAAGAGAACAGGATGTGAAAGATATCCTTATGGATCCTCATGATCCTGAATCCAAAATCTTCATAGGATCTGGGATCCTCAACAACATTGAACAGGATTTGGTATCCTTCCTTAAGAGGAGAAAAACTACCTTTGCCTGGAAGCATGAAGACATGACAGGTATCTCTAAAGATATAATTACTCATAAACTTGGCATTGACAGGTCATTCAAACCCATACATCAGAAGAGGAGGAAGTTTGCACCTGAGAGGAATGCTATTATCCAGGAGGAGGTAGATAAACTACTCCGGGCAGGTATGATAAGAGAGGTCAAGTATCCAAGATGGTTAGCCAATGTGGTTGTTGTTCAAAAGAAAAATGGAAAGTGGAGGGTATGTGTCGATTTTACTGATTTAAACAAGGCATGTCCCAAGGATCCTTTCCCATTACCCCACATTGACTCCATGGTGGATGCTACTGATGTGTGCAAAATGCAACATATAAATTACATCAATTGTGGCATAAAACTAACCCTTTTTAGTACTAATGTTGGAAAAAGTGTGCTTTTGTCTTCCTTTTGTATTTCAGTATTAAATGAGCTCAAATTAACAAAAGAAGCAAAAAGGTAGCTAAATCTAACATAAATACAAGAAAAGGAACAAACGTGGCATGCCCGACCTCCCCGAAAGCATCTTCCCAAGCAAAACAAGAGAACAGAAGGCTGAACACGCCCCGTGCTCAGTGAACACGGGGGCGTGCCCAAGTGTCAGCATAAAAGACAAAGCTGTAGAAGCTTCTATCGCCCACCACGGGGCCGTGCTCAGCGGACACGGGGCCGTGGTCAACTATAAGATTCGCAGAATCCAGGCAAATCTTGATAGTACAGATATGCTTCTGCACACGGGGTCGTGCCCAGCGGACACGGGGCCGTGGTCAACTAATGCAGACAAGAGAAATTAATGAAGACAGAGAAGGAGGACGGACACGGGGCCGTGCCCACTGGACACAGGGCCGTGCCCGAGCTACTGTTCAGGCTATAAATAGGGGTGCTTGGCTCATTTGCAAACCATCCTTTGGCACACCACCTCTCTCACACTTCACCCACCACCATCACAACACCATCATCCACCACAATCATCCATTGTCCATCATAGAGTGTGTGAGTCGTCTCGGGATCCAAGATTGATCGTAAGAGTTCTTGACAATCAAAGGCCATGTTTGCCTAAGTCTCTTACATCACTTGGTGAAGACAAGTGTCTAGTGTAATACTTTTTATTTTTAATCTTTTCACACTTTTTACTTGGTTATGTATTAATGACTTTAATAACTAGTTTCTTATGTTGAAGGTGATTCTTCCTTATCGTTTGTCCGTGGTGTCTTGGCATTATTTTACTGTCTATATAAAATAAAAGATTTTCACCATTCATATCTCCACGGTCTATATGGAGATATTTTGGCTACCTGGTCGGGGGTTAAGGGAACGGTTTGGTAAGAGTCTTGCCTTGTTCAGTGTATAGATCCTGCAAGGACCTGGGTCAAATTTAGTAGGACCTCCTTCAATACCCACCGGTATTGGATGGCTGGGGTCCAAACTCTTTGATCCCCTCATATGTAAGCTACTATTAATACTTTAACCCGGCTACTTAGGACTGTATCCCTGCTGACTCAGACTACTTAGCCGAGGGTAACGTCACCTTCAAAAGAGGGGCCTACCATAATACGCATTAATAACTTAATTAAATATCTTTCAATAATCCGACCCTTTAGGATTGTATCCTTGCTGACTCAAACTACTGGGTTGAGGGTAACGTCACCTTCAAAAGAGGGGCCTACTACAATAACTGTAATAATCTCTTAAATAGTCCAAAAGTGCGGAAATAATCAAAGGTTACACTAAACACGAGTCGGAGCCAAGTGATTCATCTTGTCTATCTGTTTTTCTTTTATTTTATTTTTCAGCATTTTAGTTAGTTTTTATTTTTCTTGTTTAAAAACCTTTTTTTCTAAACTTTTGATTTGATTAGACGTTGAGGATAAACCGGTACTAAAAGCTCTTGTGTCCTTGGACGACCTCAGTATCTTGCCAACACTATACTACGCTCACGATGGGTGCACTTGCCCATATGTGTGTTTGGTGTTAGTAAAATATCGTGTTTTATAAATTTAAAACTTGACTAACGTGTAAAAAGGGCTTAAAATATACTTAAATTTATATACCACCACACACGCATCAAGTTTTTGGCGCCATTGCCGGGGACACAAGGATTTTAACAAAGTTAGGAATCAACGGCCTAATCGTTTTTCTTATTTTTCATTTTTTTTAGCATTTTTCTTAGTTTTTCGGTTTCTGCAAAGCTCAGCACGGGCCGTGCCTGGTCGGACACGGGCCTTGCCCAGCATTGTTACTGGCAGTTTTTATTTTCCGAGTTACAGAGAGCTGAGCACGGGGCCATGTCGGTGCAACATGGGGCCGTGTCCAATTCCCAAGTAACAGGGATCCGGAAAACAATCACTGTATCTCCGACCACGGGCCGTGTTCGCTGAGCACGGGGCCGTGGTGAACCTTCTGACCAACGTTCTTTTCTGTTTTTATTGCAGGACTTGGAACCCATGCGCCACATTTGAACTTCCTACGTAGTGTATGAGCTCCAGTTCTAGTAGAGACATAAAAGAACCTCTAGAAGAACCCGAACGCTTTATCAGAAAAAGACTTAAAGTTAAAAACCAAGAGAAAGTTTCGGGGGACCCACTTCCAATGGCGGACCAACGTACCCTCATGGATTACCTACGACCCACTGTAGGTAATCTTGGCGCCGCTATCAATGCACCGAATGTCGAAGCCAATAACTTCGAACTTCGGCCACATTTGATACAAATGCTTCAAAACTCCGCAACCTTCCATGGGCTTGCGGACGAGGATCCCCATCTACATATTACTAATTTCTTAGAAATATGTGATACCTTTCGGATCAAAGGAGCATCAAACGACGCCATCCGCCTTCGGATGTTTCCATTTTCACTAAAAGACCGAGCTAAGGCTTGGCTTAATACCCTCCCAGTTGGCTCGGTAAACACCTGGGATGAACTAGCCCAAAAGTTTCTATATAAGTATTTCCCTCCTGCTAAAACAGCTAAATTAATGACTGAAATTAATACATATTCACAAGAAGATGGGGAATCCTTATATGAAACTTGGGAAAGGTTCAAGGAGCTACTAAGAAAGTGTCCTCATCATGGTCTTGCGGTATGGCAACAAGTATCCACTTTCTACAATGGGTTGTTGCCACACACAAGATAAACACTTGATTCTAGCTCCGAGGGACTTTTAGGTAATCGTCGCCCAAATGAAATATATAATCAAATTGAGGAAATTGCTCAAACCAATTTTCAATGGCACACTCCCCGAGGCAATAAATCTATTGCCCCGGGTGCCCATAAGGTTGATGAAAGCACTTCTTTACAAGCCCAAATCGAGGCCCTTTCTTCAAAAATCAAAAAGTTAGAAATGACAAAAACGGTCTCGGTTATGGCTTGTGAAGGGTGTGGTGGGCCACATGAAAATTGGAGTTGTATGAAAGAATTAGATGATCAAACGAAAACGGTAAACTACATTGATAACAGACCTAGGCCGTCAGGTCCTCCAACGGGTACCTACAACCAAGGATGGCGTAACCACCCAAACCTTGGTTTGAGAGATCCCGGCAATAGTAGTAACCAACAAAACCAACGAACTAACTTTCAACAACCACAAAATTTTTCTCAACAACAAGGTGGACGAGAAAGGCTTGAAGATACTGTATCTCGCCTCATCTCCGACACCGAAAAGAAAAACTCGGATCGATTTCAGCAATTGGAATCGAATTTTAGAAATCAACAAGCTAGCATTCAAAACATTGAAAAACAATTAAATCAAATAGCTCAAAATTTCTCCGAGAGACCACAAGGCGCATTACCGAGACCAACCCAAAGGCGCAAGTACACCTCATAACATTGAGAAACCGTACCGTGGGTCCCGAAGAGGATCCACTTCCACCAACTGAAAGAAGCCAATCTAGCCAAACCACAACTCCACCCGCGCCCCAACAAGAAAAGGCTCCTCCTCCAGTTCAAGAGCCTACTACGACTCCTCCTGTTCCATACCCCGGTCGGTTAATTTGTCAAAAGACCGATGAGCAATTCGCAAAGTTCGAAAATTTACTAAAACAATTGCATGTTAATATTCCATTTATCAAAGTCCTAACTCAAATGCCTAAATATTCAAAATTTATGAGGGACTTCCTCACTCACAAAAGGAAAATTGAATCATTGCAATTAGTTAACTTAGGCGAAGAATGCTCAGCCTTACTACTCAACAAACTCCCGCAAAAGAAGCTTGACCCTGGAAGCTTCACAATTCCTTGCTCGATTGGGAAATCCCCCATTCGTAATGCACTAGCCGATCTCGGGGCAAGCATCAACCTCATGCCCTCATCAATGTTCAATCGACTCGGCTTAGGAAAAACAAGTCCTACAAAAATAAGCATACAACTCGCCAATAGATCCGTCAAATATCCACAAGGTGTCGCTGAAAATCTATTGGTCAAGGTCGGCGAATTTGTCTTTCCGACCGACTTTGTCATACTAGATATGGAGGAAGATACCGAAGTACCACTCATCCTAGGGAGGCCATTCCTAGCTACGGCCCAAGCAGTGGTAGATATGAATGATGGAACACTAACATTGAGGGTTGGGGACGAGGAAGTAAAGTTTGGAGTCAGAAAAAGAATAGAAGACGAAGACCCGGTCAACTACATGAAGGTCATTGACTCAAGCTTGGATGATGCTCTCCGACGGTGTAGCATGGGATGCAAAACATCCCACTTGGGTGACATATGACCAGGCTTTGGGTCTAGCCAAGGACCTTTATAAACGTGGCGCACCACGGAGGCATTCCGCGGAACTATCCTTAGTTTAGTTTAGATTAATTTTTATGTTTTCTAGTTTAGTTTTAATTTTCAGGAATAAAACACACTCGGGATGGTGAAGGATAACAAGGGAAACTTGGACCAGCACCCCATGCACGAAAACAGGGCCATCCGACAAATTTTCTTCATTACAGCAGGTTCAGCACGGGCCGTGCCCGCCCAACACGGCCCCGTGCTGCACAGTCTGCAGAAAATGCCCAGTTCAGGTAAACTGGACACGGGCCGTGTTCACCCAACACGCCCCCGTGTCCAGGCTTCTGTTTCTTTTTTCAACTTTTTGTTACTGGCACCTGAACACGGGGCCGTGTCCAGACGCCCAGTAACATAAAATTTTGCTTTTTCACACCTTTTTACACATTCAATCAACCTAAAAACTTATTTTTGGGACACATTGAGGACAATGTGTAACTTAAGTGTGGGGGGATGCTAAAACTTTGAATCTTGCAAGTCCTAATTACAAGCCTTACACAAAACTCTATTGGAACCGCTAATCATCCCAAATTTTTTTTCAAAAATTTTCATTTTTTTACTTGTCTAGGTTTAACTTGGGAATTTCAAATTCTAAAAAGGTTATATTTTTACAAATTTACAACCGATAGCATCGTGATAAAAAAGAACCAACATAAGAAAATTATGACAAGGCATGACAAGTTTAGTTAAAATTTAATTATATATACTTGATCACATAAAAACCCATTCCCACAAAAGTGAGTTTTGAGCCTTTATTGAGCATACAAATACATATTTTTAAACTAAGTGCTCATTTTTCGTTTCTTGTGTGAATAGCCGCTTGGTTCTTACAACTCTAGAACTTGCCACGACGATACATTCCCGGTCCTTACCAACTTAAACCCGAGTAAGTAAATGATGGAGGCATTAGGACTAACCCTTTTTATTTCTACACCATTATTTTTCTTTTTTTTACCACCTACCCAAAATCCCCCTAGTTAACCCCTTTGAGCCTAAACCTTTTCATTTCTTAACCCAAACCAAACACCCTTTCACCCACCAAAACGTTTTTTTTTTATTTTTAACCCTTTGTTTTAGTAACAAGCTCGGTTTTTCGTATGACTTAAAAAAATGTTGATGATGAAGCAAAAGAAATAAACAAGCAAGTTCATTAAAAATAACTTTGTTTGAATTATGGCATCGTCAAAATAAAAAAAAATTGCAAAAATAAAAAGTCTTACGAAAACCGACGCTTTTTACGTTTTTTCACCCTTTTTCTACTAACCACTAACCCAACTACCTACCTTTAACCCAAGCCTAACCCTTCACCCAAAAGTCCTCTTGATATTTACAAAGGTATATAGTTAAAAAGGAGGAGGATTGATTACTTGGCAAGCCTATGGTAGGAGTAAGTTTCATGCCGCTCTCGAGTGATTCACTAAAATACATCTTCGGCCGAGTGTTGAGTGATCTCCCGTGAGGTATGTGAACTTGTACATAAATAGAATTTTAAAGAGGCATGTTATGCCCTAATAAGTAATTTATCTTATGAAAAGTTTTAAATAAATCATGACGAATAGGATTGTAAATAAATAAAAATAAAACTTAATAAAGAATCTTGGAAATCCCGACACTCTATGACAAGCCCAAAAACCTTCTCTTCTACCCATTCCATTTGGGAGTGTAAAGCCACATTATAAAGAGTTTTGCTTGAGGACAAGCAAAGATTCAAGTGTGGGGGTATTTGATGTGTGCAAAATGCAACATATAAATTACATCAATTGTGGCATAAAACTAACCCTTTTTTAGTACTAATGTTGGAAAAAGTGTGCTTTTGTCTTCCTTTTGTATTTTCAGGATTAAATGAGCTCAAATTAACAAAAGAAGCAAAAAGGCAGCTAAATCTAACATAAATATAAGAAAAGGAACAAACGTGGTATGCCCGACCTCCCCGAAAGCATCTTCCCAAGCAAAACAAGAGAACAGAAGGCTGAACACGCCCCGTGCTCAGTGAACACGGGGGCGTGCCCAAGTGTCAGCATAAAAGACAAAGCTGTAGAAGCTTCTATCGCCCACCACGGGGCCGTGCTCAGCGGACACGGGGCCGTGGTCAACTATAAGATTCGCAGAATCCAGGCAAATCTTGATAGTACAGATATGCTTCTGCACACGGGGTCGTGCCCAGCGGACACGGGGCCGTGGTTAACTAATGCAGACAAGAGCAATTAATGAAGACAGAGAAGGAGACGGACACGGGGCCGTTCCCACTGGACACGGGGCCGTGCCCGAGCTACTGTTCAGGCTATAAATAGGGGTGCTTAGCTCATTTGCAAACCATCCTTTGGCACACCACCTCTCTCACACTTCACCCACCACCATCACAACACCATCATCCACCACAATCATCCATTGTCCATCATAGAGTGTGTGAGTCGTCTCGGGATCCAAGATTGATCGTAAGAGTTCTTGACAATCAAAGGCCATGTTTGCCTAAGTCTCTTACATCACTTGGTGAAGACAAGTGTCTAGTGTAATACTTTTTATTTTTTAATCTTTTCGCACTTTTTACTTGGTTATGTATTAATGACTTTAATAACTAGTTTCTTATGTTGAAGGTGATTCTTCCTTATCGTTTGTCCGTGGTTTCTTGGCATTATTTTACTGTCTATATAAAATAAAAGATTTTCACCATTCATATCTCCACGGTCTATATGGAGATATGTTGGCTACCTGGTCGGGGGTTAAGGGAACGGTTTGGTAAGAGTCTTGCCTTGTTCAGATAGATCCTGCAAGGACCTGGGTCAAATTTAGTAGGACCTCCTTCAATACCCACCGGTATTGGATGGCGGGGGTCCAAACTCTTTGATCCCCTCATATGTAAGCTACTATTAATACTTTAACCTGGCTACTTAGGACTGTATCCCTGCTAACTTAGACTACTTAGCCGAGGGTAACGTCACCTTCAAAAGAGGGGCCTTCCATAATACGCATTAATAACTTAATTAATTATCTTTCAATAACCCGACCCTTTAGGATTGTATCCTTGGTGACTCAAACTACTGGGTTGAGGGTAACGTCACCTTCAAAAGAGGGGCCTACTACAATAACTAAGATAATCTCTTAAATAGTGCAAAAGTGCGGAAATAATCAAAGGTTACACTAAACACAAGTCGGAGCCAAGTGATTCATCTTGTCTATCTGTTTTTCTTTTATTTTATTTTTCAGCATTTTAGTTAGTTTTTATTTTTCTTGTTTAAAAACCTTTTTTCTAAACTTTTGATTTGATTAGACGTTGAGGATAAACCGGTACTAAAAGCTCTTGTGTCCTTGGACGACCTCGGTATCTTGCCAACACTATACTACGCTCACGATGGGTGCACTTGCCCATATGTGTGTTTGGTGTTAGTAAAATATCGTGTTTTATAAATTTAAAACTTGACTAACGTGTAAAAAGGGCTTAAAATATACTTAAATTTATATACCACCACACACGCATCAGCTACCGCGGGTCATGAGTTGTTGACTTTTATGGATGATTCATCTGGATTTCAACAAATTCAGATGGAACCATCTGACCAAGAGGATACAGCCTTTATGACCCCAACTGGTATCTATTGTTATATTGCTATGCCATTTGGACTAAGGAATGCAGGTGCTACTTATCAAAGGCTGGTCAATATGATGTTTAAGGAACAAATAGGACACACTATGGAAGTCTATATAGACGACATGGTGGTTAAGTCCAAGAGAGCTGAGGATCACCTTAGAGACTTGGAGGAAGCATTCGATATCCTTGATAAATTTAACATGAAGTTGAATCCTTCAAAGTCTCACTTTGGTGTTAAAGCAGGGAAGTTCCTAGGCTATATGGTAACAAAAAGAGGCATTGAAGCAAGTCCAGAGCAAATTAAGGCAATTGTGAATATCAAATCTCCTGCCAATGCCAAGGATGTGCAAAGGTTGACAGGGAGGATCGCAGCCTTGAATAGGTTCAGATCAAAGTCATCAGAAAAGTGCAAGGAATTCTATGACATTTTGAGAAAGAACACGAAATTTGAGTGGACTGAAAAGCATGAAAATGCTCTCATAGCCCTTAAGGATTACCTATCCTCAGCTCCTGCCTTGATGAAACCAGAAAAGGGGATATATTATCCTTATACCTAGCGGTATCCTCTAAAGCAGTAAGTGCAGTCCTTATTAAGGATCACGAAGGTACATAACATCCTGTTTATTATGTAAGTAAGAGTTTGCTTGATGCTGAATCCAGGTATTCACATTTAGAAAAACTTATCCTTGCTTTGATTATGGCATCCACTAAACTAAGACATTATTTTGAAACTCATGCCATTATTGTTAAGACTAACTTTCCAATTAAGAATGTTCTCAGGAAACCTGAAATGTCAGGGAGGATGGCTAAATGGGCAGTGAAGCTTAGTGCATATGATATAAGATATGAACCAAGGACTGCCATTAAATCCCAAGCCTTAGCTGACTTTGTGGCAGATTTTAGTAGTGACTTACAAAGAGAAGCTGAGTTGGAAGTTCAGCAGCTTGAAGAGACTAAGGATCCTTGGATACTCTTCACTGATGGAGCCTCTAATGTCAAAGGAACAGGACTTGGAATACTACTAAAATCGCCACAGGGGGACATAATACCCCACTCAATAGCTTATGAGTTTCAACCTACTAATAATGAGGCTGAATATGAGGCCTTGATAGCTGGTTTGCAAATTGCCAAGCATATGAGGATTAGGTATCTTGAGGTACATGTAGACTCACTGTTAATTACCAATCACTTTAATGGATCTTATGTTGTTAAAGGTGAAAAGCTAATCAAATATTTGGAGATAGTCAAAGAATTGGCACTCTCTTTTGTTTCTTTTAGTTTGACACAGGTACCCAGGGAAGAAAATGCAGAAGCTGATGCATTGGCCAACCTAGGATCATCCTTAAAAATTCTAGAGGATATCAAGATCCCTATCATCCATATTTTGGCTCCTGCTATTGAGGATCACATAGCTATATAGATAGGACAGGATTCTGCAATGGTTCCTAGTGATGGTGCACAGTCTCATTCAGGATCATGGATCCTTCCAATCATGAGATATATACAACATGGAGAGATCCCTACAGGAGAAAACCCCAGGGCTTTCAAAATCAAGGTATCTCAATTTACAATATTGAATAACATGTTATATAAACGGTCTCTTGCAGGTCCATATCTAAGATGCATAGAGGATCCTGAAATTCAAGAAGTCCTAAAGGATTTTCATAAAGGAGATTGTGGAAACCACACTGGGGGCAGGGCATTGTTCTCAAGGATCCTTAGGATAGTATATTATTGGCCTACTATGAAGAAGGATGCTGTGGATTATGCCAAGAAATGTGATGCTTGTCAGAGACACAGTAATATCCTTCATCAGCCAGCAGAGCTCTTGCATCCTATATCCTCTTCTTGGCCATTCATAAGATGCGGAATGGATATAGTTGGTAAACTTCCTAAAGCACCAGGAGGAAAAGTGTTCATGCTTGCCATGACTGATTACTTCTCCAAGTGGATAGAAGCTGAAGCCTTTGCTCAAGTCAGAGAGAAAGAAGTGAAATCATTTATCAAAAGAAATATTATTACTAGATTTGGTATCCCTTCTGAAATTGTTTGTGATAATGGATCCCAATTTATTGGGAGTAGAACTACTAACTTTTGTGACAGCTGGGGGATTAAGATGATAACATCAACACCAGTCCACCCACAAGCCAATGGTCAGGCAGAATCATCCAACAAGATCATCATCAACAACTTGAAAAAGAAGCTTGGATCCAAGAAAGGAAAATGGGCAGAAGAACTACCTTATGTGTTATGGGCTGATAGGACAACTCCCAAGAATGCTACTGGCCAGACTCCATTTTCTTTAGTATTTGGGGCAGAATCAGTGATCCCTACAGAGATGGTGGTTCCTACTGCAAGAACAAGCATCTGTGATCCTGAAGAAAATGCTAAAAACTTGGTTCAAGAATTGGATACCATAGAAGAACTCAGGGATTTGGCAAGGATAAGATTGGCTAGTTATCAACAAAGGATGGCTAGAGCTTATAACAAGAATGTCAGGATCAGGAAGTTTCAAGTTGGTGATATGGTGTTGAGGAAAGCATTCCAAAACACCACAAATCCTGCTGATGGCAAGTTAGCACCAAAATGGGAAGGCCCCTATCTTATTGAAGCTGAGGCAGGAAAGGGGGCATATCGATTATTAACAATGGAAGGTGATTTACTACCAAGAGCTTGGAATACTGTCCACCTGAAGAAATACTTCATGTAATGAGGATCCAGGATCCTTAGCTATATTCATGACCGGTATCCTTGAAGGATCCTTAGAGGATAGATGATCCTCATTCTGGTAATGATCTAATTCCAATCTATTTAATTCTTTAATTACCTTATATACAAGGAGAAGGATCCTGCATCCTTTATCCTTCCTTCACTTAGTTCTGAGTTTTGCAGAAGGTTCATATATCCTTAACAAAGGATTGAGTATCCACAGAAGTCTCCAGTTATTTGGGCTTGACCCCAGTTATTTGGGCTTGACCCCAGTTATTCGGGCTAGTCCCCAGTTTGTTGGGCTTGTCCCCAGTATCGCCAGTAGCGCACGATGATCCTGGTGCAGTTCATGGCAATGGGACCAGTACCCGCTTTAGGGGCTGACAATTTCATTGTACTGGTTGTATTCAGGATCCTACGTATAATGGTAGACGTACCATACATCCGTTCCTAAGGTTTCTAATGTTTTCATGTTAGCTAAGGTTTTGGCATTTTCATGTCACTAAGTTTGGATAGTCGCCAGTGAGGGCCATACTCCAGTTTACACAAGATCCTTTGGGCTTGTCCCCAGTTTTTTGTGCTTGTCCCCAGTATATTGGGCTTGTCCCCAGAATTGTTGGGCTTGTCCCCAGTTGCTAACTCTTCTCTTATATTGGCTTAGTCCCAAGTTATGTTCCATTTCAGGTTTTTGAAGCTAAACAACTAAGGATCCTTGATCCTAACCTTTTATTAAGGTTTGTCTTTTGGTTATCCTGATTGTAAGTATTAAAGGTTTAGGATCCTAACTCAGATTATCAGGTATGATCCTTAATCACTTTAATTTTATACTTTATTTGTCTAAGTGACCCTTATTATTTGACAACAGCTTACATGATCCTTAAATTACACTACTTTTTTGAATTTATCGATTATAGGATATTTGATCCTTGATCATATCCTAAACTTTTTGACATAATCTATTAACTTTTATTCTTAACTTATGAATTCAAACAAAGTATATCATAACAATTGGAAAATAAAGTACTCACAGAAATAACAACACATGATAAGCCAAAAGATTAACTTTTATTTATTTAGCAATAAGTTAAACCCTTTTAAGGTTGTCAAAATTGCCAACCCAAGTTTCTACCAGCAAAACGTGGCCCGTCCACTTGGGTTGGCAAAGGGTGTCCATATTAACGAGGTCTAAGTGCAGGAATAAAAAGACGGCAGGATCACAATGGCTTTATCCCCCAAACAGAGGATCCCTACACCATTTGTAATCCTACCTATTGTCTGAAGGATCAGTGATCCTTAAACCTAATTATTATTGTTTAAGTACAGACCAACCATTGTTCAAGAAAAACACCATCAAACAAAAAACAACTACTAAACCATAAAAAATGGGCTCCGGCCGCGTCTAGATAAATCCATCATCGCCCATTGTTGCAGCCTACACCTTCGCTGCATCACCATCACCATCACCTCCAGCCTCTGCGTCACCAGCCCTATCCTTCAGCCCACTGCTGCCAGCCTCGATAACCAGGACCTCTTCAATCTCCTCTTCATCGTCCAGCTCAGCTAGCTTGGCCTTCCAGCCTTCTTGGTCCCAACTGGTCCTGTCAAAGCTAGGATCCTCAGCTTCCTTGGCCATCTGCAGTTTGATCTTGTACATAGGTGTTAGGGGAGGATTTTCCAATGATCAGTGATCCTCAATTACTGTTGGGTTTAGTGATCCCTACTTCTGTTTGAATTGGTGATCCTCAGAAGTATTGCAGGATCAGGATCATGGATCATCGTAAGGATCCTTATACTAACGATTGTCTGCTTTGAATATGATGTTGTTTTGCAGGAGTACGAGCTTGGACTTGGTCTTGGCGATATTCCTGGAGCATATTCCATATTTATTCCGCACGTGCATGGCTGAAATGGACGTTATGGAGGTCGTGGAGGACTTGCACCAAATGCGGAATGTTTGTTAGCTTAGATATTTTCCATTTTTAAAAGGGGTAGCGAGCTAAATAGAAAACACTTGGCTATTTTTAGCTTAACACACACACTTGCAACTGCTCTCACCAGCTCTTGACAATTCCCTTGGCGATTACACACTTTTTTGCACATTACACTATAGTGATCCTTGTAATTAGCTCGCTATCATCCGAAGTTGTAATACATTTCTTGTTTAATTTGAGTTGGTGATCGGTAGTTTCCATCACCCGAGGTTTTTTATGCCGGAGATCATTCATTGATCAAGGGCTTTTTCCTCGTATAAATCTTTGTGTCACTTATTCATTTCATTTCTGAGTGATCCTTAGTGTTGTTCATAGATTCAAGCATCATACCTCACAACAGAAAGTTTGGTTGCATTATCATTGCTTGATTTTTGACCAAAACAGTTTGGCGCCCACCGTGGGGAAATTGGTACTTCATTCCTAAGAAGATTCGTATTTTCGTGGTCATTACGGTTCGCTACAACCAAGCAGATGGCTTCCTCAGCGAAGAACACTTCAAGTTTAATGCCATCATTCAGTTCTTCACAAGGCGTTCCTCATTTTCCTCCACCACCTTCTGGATCCCAGAAGAATGCTGATAACGCTGCGAAGAGACAAACCCCGATTTTCCAAAAACCACCAACTTCTTCTGTTTCCACTAATCCTACTACTAATGATCTTTTTAATCTGATTTTGCAGATGAGGGATCGTATGCAAGAGTAGGATAAAACCAACGAAATGATCCTCAGGGAGATAGGTGATATCAAGAAACAGAAGAAATCGGTGGAGGATCATTCCCCATTGATGCCCAGGTCGCTGAACTTCGACACTCCAGTCATAACTTCCCAGCAATCAACAGCTCCGGACGTGCAATACTTGGGTGAATTACCAGGAAGACGTTATGGAACAACAACAATGACTCAGGCTCCAGGATCTTACCTTCAACCTTCCGGAGCCTCTGTCTAGCATCAGGGATCCTTCGTCAGCTCAGGAGGATATTTGGGAATGCACTCGGTTCAAGGATCCTCCATGGTTCAAGGATCCTCCTCTCAGCCTCAAGGATCCTCCCAGGTTCAAGGATCCTCCCAGGTCCAAGGATCCTCCCAGGTCCAAGGATCCTCCCAGGTCCAAGGATCCTCCCAGGTCCAAGGTTCCTTCCCGGTCCAAGGATCCTCTCTGGTTCCAGGATCCTTTCAGGTTCAAGGATCCAACAACTTTCAGGATCGAGGATCCTTAAGGAGTATGCAGCCTCCAAGTTCGGATGTTCATCAAGGAGACTTCATACCAATGCAGACCATTGCTTCATCTGGTCCTTCGATCATACCGGAATCCCATCAATATGGATTCACATCTGGAATTCCAAACATGAATCCTCTAGGAGGTAATACTTTTAATAATTCTTATAATACTAACCATGGCTCCATGCAGGATACAGGAATCAATCAAGCTATGGCTAGGGAACTACAGAAGCTTAAGGATATGATATCCAGTGTACCAGGAGTTGTTAAACCCATTCCTGAGATTGCAGATGGTAGCCATAGGATATCTCGTTTTGCACCACCCTTATGTGATGCTGAGATACCCAAAAGATTCCAGATACCATCCATGAAGCTCTATGATGGTTCAACGGATCCAGAGGAGCATGTAGCTCAATACAGGGAGAGGATGGAGATCAATCCAATTCCTGAGAGGTTAAAAGAAGCATGTCTATGCAAGGGATTTGGATCCACACTCACAGGATCTGCTCTTAAATGGCTGCTAAGTCTTCCCCCTTATTCTATTACTTCATTTGCTAATCTAGTTAATTTGTTTAATAGTCAATTCTCTTGTAGTAGAAAATTTGAACGATTAACTAGTGATCTATATAGGGTAACACAAGGTCAAAATGAATCACTTAGAGATTACATCACTAAGTTTAGTAAAGAATCCATAGATATTCCTAATTTGGATATTGCTACGGCTGTAGAAGCCTTTAAAATGGGATTGCTTAGGGATTCATTATTCTATGATGATCTTGTTATGACACCTTGCAGGAATCTTGATGAAGTAAGAACCAGGGCCCTTAGGTTCATCCGCCTAGAGGATGACAAAAGGATCCAGGATAGATTGACAGGATCCTCAAAACAGGAGAAATAAGGATCCTACTTCAGGAACAACAAATCAAAGTCCTACAACAGATCTGATAACCAGAATGTGCATGCAGTGGAACAAGACGAGGATGATGAGGATTATCCTCCTATTTCTGAATACTGTTTTTCTGTTGATAACAATGAACTAATCCTTGCAATGCAGAATCTAGGTGAGAAAGCTAGGTGGCCGAGAAAAAGTGATAAACCAGCTGCTATAAAGGATAAGTCCAAATGGTGTGCATATCATGAGGATTTCGGGCATCTCACTGAAGAGTGTATTGCACTAAGAAAGGAAAATGGTTACTTGTTGAGCAAGGGGCATTTGAAGGAACTTTTGGGACGGAAGAAGTCAAGGATCCAGGATCCTGAAAGGATCCCGGAAAGGGCTCCTGCTCCTCCAGCAGATGCACAAGTTATAAACTTCATATCCGGTGGATCAGACATTTGTGGTACTTCCTTTTCAGCAGCCAAGAGACATGCTAAGGAAACCAAGATGGATAATGGGGACAGACCCATCCGGACCTCCACCGTCACCAAGGATAAGATCATAACTTTTGATGAGGATGATCGTGTTGATGTCCAGGATCCTCATCATGATGGTCTTGTAATTACATTGTTTATTTCTAACCACTTTGTTCGCAGGATCCTAATCGATGGAGGAAGCTCTGTGAACATCATTCAGCTTGATGTCCTCAAGAAAATGAATATCCCGGAGTCTGATATTGTCCCAAGATCCTCAGTCCTTGTGGGATTCAGTGGGGAAACCAAAAACACATTGGGGGACATCAAACTCCTTATTTATATTGAAGGACTCCATTCTTATCAGAAATTTTGTGTTATAGATTGCATATCTTGTTGCAATGTTATCCTTGGCAGGCCATGGATACACGATATGAAGGCAGTCCCATCCACCTATCATCAGTGTGTAAAGCTTCCAAGTCCATGGGGAGTGGTAAAAATTGAGAGTGATCAACAAGAGGCTAAGAACTGTTATACATCATCAATGAAGCCAGCCTCAAGACCAAGGGAGCAATAGCAATTAAAGTATCCTTCAAGAGATGTCTTGGAGGCAAGAGAACAGGATTTGAAAGAAATCCTCATGGATCCTGATGATCCTGAATCCAAGATCTTCATAGGATCAGGGATCCTTAGCGACATTGAACAGGAGCTAGTATCCTTCCTTAAAAGAAGGAAAACTACCTTTGCCTGGAAACATGAGGATATGACATGTATATCCAAAGATATAATTACTCATAAACTTGGCATTGACAGGTCATTCAAGCCAATTCATCAAAAGATGAGGAAGTTTGCACCTGAAAGGAATGCTATTATCCAGGAAGAGGTAGATAAACTACTTCGAGCAGGTATGATAAGAGAGGTTAAGTATCCAAGATGGTTAGCCAATGGGGTTGTTGTTCAAAAGAAAAATGGAAAGTGGAGGGTATGTGTCGATTTTACGGATTTAAACAAGGCATGTCCCAAGGATCCTTTCCCATTACCCCACATTGACTCCATGGTGGATGCTACCGCGGGCCATGAGTTGTTAACTTTTATGGATGCTTCATCTAGATTTCAAAAAATTCAGATGGAACCATCTGATCAAGAGGATACAGCCTTTATGACCCCAACTGGTATATATTGTTATATTGCTATGCCATTTGGACAAAGGAATGCAGGTGCTACTTATCAAAGGCTAGTCAATATGATGTTCAAGGCACAAATTGGACACACTATGGAAGTCCATATTGATGACAAGGTGGTTAAGTCCAAGAAAGCTGAGGATCACCTTAAAGACTTGGAGGAAGCATTCAATATCCTTGATAAATTTAATATGAAACTAAATCCTTCCAAGTGTCATTTTGGTGTTAGGGCAGGTAAATTCTTAGGCTATATGGTGACAAAGAGGGGCATTGAAGCAAGTCCAGAGCAAATCAAGGCTATTGTGAATATCAAATCTCCTGCCAATGCTAAGGATGTGCAAAGATTGACAGGCAGGATTGCAGCCTTGAACAGATTCATATCCAAATCCTCAGAAAAGTGCAAGGAATTCTATGACATCCTGAGGAAGAACAAGAAATTTGAATGGACTGAGAAGCATGAAAGTGCCCTCAAAGCTCTTAAGGATTACCTATCCTCAGCCCCGGCCCTGGTGAAACCAGAAAAAAGGGGATATATTATCCTTATACTTAGCAGTATCCTCAAAAGCAGTAAGTGCGGTCCTTGTTAAGGATCACCAAGGTACACAACATCCTGTTTATTATGTAAGTAAGAGTTTACTTGATGCTGAATCCAGGTATTCACACTTAGAGAAACTTATCCTTGCATTAATAATGGCATCTACTAAATTAAGACATTATTTTGAGACTCATGCCATTATTGTTAAGACTAATTTTCCAATTAAGAATGTTCTCAGGAAACCTGAAATGTCAGGAAGGATGGCTAAGTGGGCAGTGAAGCTGAGTGCATATGATATAAGATATGAACCAAGGACTGCCATCAAATCCCAAGCCTTAGCTGACTTTGTGGCAGATTTTAGTAGTGACTTGCAAAAGGAAGCTGAGTTAGAAGTTCAACAGCTTGAAGAAACTAAAGATCATTGGATACTCTTCACTGATGGAGCCTCTAATGTGAAAGGAACAGGACTTGGAATACTACTAAAATCGCCACAGGGGGACATAATACCCCACTCCATAGCTTGTGAATTTCAAACTACCAACAATGAGGCTGAGTATGAAGCCTTGATAGCTGGTTTGCAAATTGCCAAGCATATGAGGATCAGGTATCTTGAGGTACATGTAGATTCTTTATTGATCACTAATCAGTTTAATGGATCCTATGCTATTAAAGGTGAAAAGCTAATCAACTATTTAGAGATAGTCAAAGAATTAGCACTCTCTTTTGTTTCCTTTAGTTTGACACAGGTACCAAGGGAAGAGAATGCAGAGGCTGATGCATTAGCCAATCTAGGATCATCCTTGAAGATCCCAGAGGATATAAGGATCCCTATTATCCATATCCTGACCCCTGCTATCGAGGATCATGTAGCTATGGAGATCGGAGAAGATTCTGCAATCATCCCTAGTGATGATACTCAATCTCATTCAGGATCATGGATCCTCCCAATCACGAGATACATACAATATGGAGAGATTCCTACAGGAGAAAACCCTAGGGCTTTCAAAATTAAGGTATCTCAATTTACAATATTGAATAATATGTTGTATAAACGATCCCTTGCAGGACCATATCTAAGATGCATTGAGGATCCTGAAATCCAAGAAGTCCTAAAGGATTTCCATGAAGGAGATTGTGGAAACCACACTAGGGGCAGGGCATTATTCTCAAGGATCCTGAGGACAGGATACTATTGACCAACTATGAAGAAGGATGCTGTGGAATATGCCAAGAAGTGTGATCCTTGTCAGAGACATAGTAATATCCTTCACCAACCAGCAGAACTTTTGCATCCTATATCCTCTTCTTGGCCATTTATGAGATGGGGAATGGATATAGTTGGTAAGCTTCCTAAGGCACCTGGTGGAAAAGTATTCATGCTTGCTATGACTGATTACTTCTCCAAGTGGATAGAGGCTGAAGCCTTTGCTCAAGTAAGAGAAAAGGAAGTTATATCCTTTATTAAAAGAAACATTATTACTAGATTTGGTATCCCTTCTGAAATTGTTTGTGATAATGGATCCCAATTTATTGGGAATAGAACTACTAACTTTTGTGACAGCTGGGGGATTAAGATGATAACATCAACACCAGTCCACCCACAAGCTAATGGTCAGGCAGAATCATCCAACAAGATCATCATCAACAATTTGAAGAAAAAGCTTGGATCCAAGAAAGGAAAGTGGGCAGAAGAACTACCTTATGTACTATGGGCTGATAGGACAACTCCTAAGAATGCTACTGGCCAAACTCCATTTTCTTTGGTATTTGGGGCAGAATCAGTGATTCCTACAGAGATGGTGGTTCCTACTGCACGAACAAGCATTTGTGATCCTGAAGAAAATGCTGAAAACTTGATTCAAGACTTGGATACTATAGAAGAAATCAGGGATTTGGCAAGGATAAGAATGGCTAGTTATCAGCAAAGGATGGCTGGAGCCTACAACAAAAATGTCAGGATCAGGAAATTCCAAGTTGGTGATATGGTATTAAGGAAAGCATTTCAGAATACCACCAATCCTGCTGATGGAAAGTTGGCACCAAAATGGGAAGGCCCTTATTTGATTGAAGCTGAAGCAGGAAAGGGGGCATATCGATTGCTAACAATGGAAGGTGATTTGCTGCCAAGAGCTTGGAATGCTGTCCATTTGAAGAAATACTTCATGTGAAAAGGATGCATGATCCTAACATGACAAGTATCCTTGAAGGATCCTTACAAGACAGATGATTCTCATTTTGGTAATGATCTAATCCCAAACTATTTCATTTTTTAATTATCCTATATAAGGATAAGGATCCTGTATCCTTTATCCTCCTTTCACTTGATTCTGAGTTTTGAAGGTTCAGGTATCCTTAACAAAGGATTGAGTATCCACAGAAGTATCCAGTTATTTGGGCTTGACCCCAGTTATTTGGGCTTGACCCCAGTTATTTGGGCTTGACCCCAGTTATTTGGGCTAGTCCCCAGTTTGGGCCTGTCCCCAGTTTCGCCAGTAGCGCACGATGATCCTGGTATAGTTCATGGCAATGGGACCAGTACTCGCTTTAGGGGCTGACAATTTCATTGTACTGGCTATATTCAGGATCCTACGTATAATGGTAGACGTACCATACATCTGTTCCTAAGGTTTCTAACGTTTTCACGTTAGCTAAGGTTTTGGCATTTTCAGGTCACTAAGTTTGGATAGTCGCCAGTGAGGGCCATACTCCAGTTTACATACGATCCTTTGGGCTTGTCCCCAGTTATCCTTTGGGCTTGTCCCCAGTTATCCTTTGGGCTTGTCCCCAGTATATTGGGCTTGTCCCCAGAATTGTTGGGCTTGTCCCTAGTTACTAACTCTTATCTTATATTGGCTTAGTCCCAAGTTGTATCCTATTTCAGGTTTTTGGAGATAAATGACCAAGGATCCTTGATACTTACCTTATACTAAGGTTTGTCTTTTGGTTATCCTGATTATAAGTGTTAAAGGTTAGGATCCTAACTTGGATTCTCAGGTATGATCCTTAACTATTTTGATTTTATTCATTATTCATTTGAGTGACCCTTATCCTTTGACAACTGAACTTATGATCCTTAAAATATATTACTTTTCGGAACTTGTCGACTATAGGATATGTGATCCTTGATCATATCCTAAACTTTTTGAGGATATTTATTAAATTTTTCTTTACTTGATAAGTTTACACAAAATGAATATCATAACAATTGAAAAGTAAAGTACTAACAAGGATAGCAACACGGGAGATAGCCAAAAAGTTAAAGTTATTTTATACACAAAACGTTAAACCCTTTAAGGTTGTCAAAATTCCCAACCCACGTTTCTACCAGCAAAACGTGGCCCGTCCACATGGGTTGGCAAAGGGTGTCCATTGTTTACGGGTCTTTGCAGTGCAGGAAATAAAAGACGGAAGGATAACGAGTGGCTTCATCCCCCAAACAGAGGATCCATCCACCACCCATTATCCTGCCTATTGTTCAAGGATCCATGATCCTTCACCCTAGAAACTATTGTCTAAAGTTATTACAACCCATCATTGTTCAACAAAAACATCATAACCAAACAACCAAACTTAAAAAATGGGCTCCGGCTATGTCTAGAAATGTCCTTCATCGCCCATTCCTGCAGCTTACACCTTTGCTGCATCACCATCTCCTCCAGCTCCAGCATCCTTCACATGATCCTTGCCACTGCCACCAGCCTCGATTGCCAGAACCTCAGCCTCTTCTTCGTCCTCCAACTCTGCCAGCCTAGCCTTCCAGCCCTCCATGTCCCAGTTGCTCCTGTCAAAAGTAAGATCCTGAGCTTCTTGGGCCATCTGCAACTTGGTCTTGTACATGGCAATGGCAGCGGAGACTTTAGCATCCTCCGTGATCTCGTGCTTCTCATAGTCAGCATTAATCTGAGCTGCAACCGCCTGAGTTTTGGCATCCTTGAGGTCCTTTTCGAGGGAGGCAATCTTGTGATCCTTGAGCACCGCCACTTTTTGGAGGTCAGAGTATTTCTCCTCAATCTCTTCGACGTTCCCAACATAGTCCTCGATTTCAGCAAATTTCTGCAAAGAAGACAATGCAAAACTCAGGATCACGTGATCCTCAAGTGGGCAGGATAACTAAGCTAAGTCAGTGATCCTTACATTAGTAAAATACTCGAGGAACTGATGGCGGATCAGAGGCAAGCCTTCTAGATTGTCAGCTTCAGAGGTCTTCCTTTTCTTTCCACCTCTTCCCTTTGAAGTGGTTGCCTTGGGGATCGTGACAGCTGGGCTGGAAGCAAGCTTCTTCTTTGAGGATCGGACAGTGTCAAGGTCAGTGACACTGAATTTGGAGGCAGATCTTGAAGATTTTCCAGCACCTACACATCCAAAACAGATAAGTATCCTTATCCCATTTCTATTTAACTATTTATTTAAACATTTAATTATGCAAAAAACAGGATACTTACTCGACATAGTGACAGAACCTGAGGATACTTCTTGAGAATCCTGGGTATTTGTTTTAAATGATCTTCTTGCAGGATCAAGTCTCCGGAAAGCGGCAAGCCTTTCCTGTGTTGCAGGTGTTGTGATGAGGTGTGCGACAGTAATAGCTGCAAAACAGAAACAAAAGGACGTTAGTGATCCTTAAACAGAAAAAAGCTTATTCGGTGATCCTTCTAAGGATCCTCTACCCTACCATGGGTGGTCCACTTCCTTGGCAGATCCTTTCCATCAGGGATATAATCCCTTCTGACAAAGAAGAATCGCCGTTTCCAGTTGGTGTCATTCTTAGTTGCTTTGAAGATGGGGTGTTCTTCACCAGGTTTATGTTTGAGTAGATATCGGTGGGATCCATGGCTAACGAGGTCATACATCTCTGCAAACTCCGACATTCCCAGATCAATTCCTTCATGTTCAATGATCCTTTCAAGGGTATATAAGACCCTCCAAATCATTGGCATCGCTTGAATGTAGGAGATGCCGGTGAGAGAGAAGAAGGATTGGGTGAAATCTGGAAAAGGATATGAGTATCCTATTGTGAATGGTGTGACCGGAAAGGCTACCCAGGTTTCAAAAACATAATCACTTAGAACTGTTAGGGGTGGATTTCTCAATGATCAGTGATCCTCAATTGCTGTTGGGCTTAGTGATCCTCACTTCTATCTATAGTAGTGATCCTCAGAAGTGTTGCAGGATCAGGATCATGGATCATCATAAGGATCCTTGTACTAACGGTTGTCTACTTTGAATTCGAAATTGTTTCGCAGGAGTATCAACTTGGACTTGGTCTTGGCGATATTCCTGGAGCATATTCTATGTTTATTCCGCACGTGCCTGGCCAAAAGTGGACGTTATGGAGTCGTGGAGGACTTGCACTATTTGCGGAATGTTAGTTAGTGTAGATATTTTCCATTTTTAAAGGGGTAGCGAGCTAATTAGAAAACACTTGGCTATTTTTGGCTACACACACACTCTTACAACTGCTCTCACCAGCTCTCGTTCATTTACTTGGCGATTACACACTTTTTTACACAATACACTATAGTGATCCTTGTACTTAGCTCGCTATCATCCGAAGTTGTATTACATTTCTTGTTTAATTTGAGTTGGTGATCGGTAGTTTCCATCACCCGAGGTTTTTTATGCCGGAGATCATTCATTGATCAAGGGCTTTTTCCTCGTATAAATCTTCGTGTCACTTGTTCATTATATTTCATAGTGATCCTTATTGTTGTTCATCAATTCAAGCATCATACCTCACAACAGAAAGTTTGGTTGCATTATCATTGCTTGATTTTTGACCAAAACAGTTTGGCGCCCACCGTGGGGCAATTGGTGCTTCATTCCTAGAAAGATTCGTATTTTCGTGCTCATTTCGGTTAGTTACAACCAGGCAGATGGCTTCTTCAGCAAAGAACACTTCAAACTTGATGCCGCCATTCAGTTCTTCACAAGGTGTTCCTCCTTTGCCTCCACCACCTTCTGGATCCCAGAAGAATGCTGAGAATGCTGCGAAGAAACCAACCCCCATTTTCCAAAAACCACCAACTTCTTCTGTTTCAACTAATCCTACTACTAATGATCTGTACACTCTGATTTTGCAGATGAGGAATCATGCACAAGAGCAGGACAAAACCAACGAAAGGATCCTCCGGGAGATCGATGAGATCAAGAAACAGAAGAAATCAGTGGAGGATCACTCCACTCTGATGCCAAGATCGCTAAACTTTGACACTCCAGTCATAACTTCCCAACACTCAGCGGTTCCGGACGTGCAATACTTGGGTGAATTACCAGGAAGGCGTTATGGAACAGCAACCATGAGTCAGGTGTTTGGTTCTCACTTCCAGCCTCAAGGATCCTCTTCTCAGCATTAGGGATACTTCACGTCAGGAGGATATTTGGGAATGCATGCAGTTCAAGGATCCTCCCAGGTCCAAGGATCATCCCAGGTCCAAGGATCCTCCCAGGTCCAAGGATCTTCCCAGGTCCAAGGATCCTCCCAGGTTCAAGGATCTTCCCAGGTCCAAGGATCCTCCCAGGTCCAAGGATCCTCCCAGGTCCAAGGATCTTCCCAAGTCCAAGGATCCTCCCAGGTCCAAGGATCCTTCCCGGTCCAAGGATCCTCCCTTGTCCTAGGATCCTCTCTGGTTCCAGGATCCTTTCAGGTTCAAGGATCATCTCAACCTCAAGGATCCAATGTCCTTCAGGATCAAGGATTCTTGAGAAGTATGCAGCCTCAGAGCTCAGACGTTCATCAAGGAGACTTCATACCAATGCAGACCATTGCTCCCTCTGGTCCTTCAATCACACCAGAGTCTCGACAATATGGATTCACATCCGCAATTCCAAACACGAATCCTGTGGGAGGTAACATTTTTAATAATTCATATAACACTAACCATGGCTTAATGCAGGATACAGGTATTAATCAGGCTATGGCTAGAGAGCTACAGAAGCTTAAGGATATGATATCCAGTGTACCGGGAGTGGTTAAACCCATCCCTGAAATTGCAGATGGTAGCCATAGGATATCTCGTTTTGCACCACCCTTATGTGATGCTGAGATACCTAAAAGATTCCAGATACCATCTATGAAGCTATATGATGGTTCGACGGATCCAGAGGAGCATGTAGCTCAATACAGGGAGAGGATGGAGATCAATCCAATTCCTGAAAGGTTAAAAGAAGCATGTCTATGCAAGGGATTTGGATCCACACTTACAGGATCTGCTCTTAAATGGCTGCTAAGTCTTCCACCTTACTCTATTACTTCATTTGCTAATCTAGTTAATTTGTTTAATAGTCAATTCTCTTGTAGTAGAAAGTTTGAACGATTAACCAGTGATCTATATAGGGTAACACAAGGTCAAAATGAATCACCTAGAGATTATATCACCAAGTTTAGTAAAGAATCCTTAGATATTCCTAATTTGGATATTGCTACGGCGGTAGAAGCCTTTAAAATGGGATTGCTTAGGGATTCATTATTCTATGATGATCTTGTTATGACACCTTGCAGGAATCTTGATGAAGTAAGAACCAGGGCCCTTAGGTTCATCCGCCTAGAGGATGACAAAAGGATCCAGGATAGAGTGACAGGATCCTCAAAACAGGATAAACAAGGATCCTACTTCAAGAACAACAAATCTAAGTTCTACAATAAGTCTGATAATCAGAACGTGCACTCAGTGGAACAAGAAGAGGATGATGAGGATTATCCTCCTATTTCTGAATATTGTTTTTCTGTTGATAACAACGAACTAATCCTTGCAATGCAGAATCTAGGTGAGAAAGCTAGGTGGCCAAGGAAGAGTGATAAACCAGCTGCTACAAAGGATAAGTCCAAGTGGTGTGCATATCATGAGGATTTTGGGCATCTCACTGAAGAGTGTATTGCACTGAGAAAGGAAATTGGTTACTTGTTGAGCAAGGGGCATTTGAAGGAACTCTTGGGATGGAAGAAATCAAGGATCCAGGATCCTGAAAGGATCCCAGAAAGGGCTCCTGCTCCTCTAGCAGATGCACAAGTCATAAATTTTATATCCGGTGGATCAGATATCTGTGGTACCTCCTTTTCAGCAGCAAAAAGACATGCTAAGGAAACCAAGATGGATAATGGAGACAGACCCGTCCGGACCTCCGTTGTCACCCAGGATAAAGTCATAACCTTTGATGAGGATGATCGTGTTGACGTCCAGGATCCTCATCATGATGGTCTTGTAATTACATTATTTATTTCTAACCACTTTGTTTGCAGGATCCTTATAGATGGAGGAAGCTCTGTGAACATCATTCAGCTTGATGTCCTCAAGAAGATGAATATCCCGGAGTCTGATATTATCCCAAGATCCTCAGTACTTGTAGGATTCAGTGGAGAAACTAAGAATACATTGGGGGACATCAAACTCCCAATCTATATTGAAGGATTGCATTCTTATCAAAAGTTTTGTGTTATAGATTGCTTATCATGTTGTAATGTTATCCTTGGCAGGCCATGGATACATGACATGAAGGAAGTCCCGTCCACCTATCATCAATGTTTAAAGCTTCCAAGTCCTTGGGGAGTGGTGAAAATTGAGAGTGATCAACAGGAGGCTAAAAATTGCTATACCTCATCAATGAAGCCAGCCTCAAGACCAAGGGAGCAATAGCAATTAAAGTATCCTTCAAGAGATGTCTTGGAGGCAAGAGAATAGGATTTGAAAGAAATCCTCATGGATCCTGATGATCCTGAATCCAAGATCTTCATAGGATCAGGGATCCTTAGCGATATTGAACAGGAGCTAGTATCCTTCCTCAAAAGAAGGAAAACCACCTTTGCCTGGAAACATGAGGATATGACAGGTATATCTAAAGATATAATTACTCATAAACTTGGCATTGACAGGTCATTCAAGCCGATTCATCAAAAGAGGAGGAAGTTTGCACCTGAAAGGAATGCTATTATCCAGGAAGAGGTAGATAAGCTACTTCGGGCAGGTATGATAAGAGAGGTTAAGTATCCAAGATGGTTAGCCAATGTGGTTGTTGTCCAAAAGAAAAATGGAAAGTGGAGGGTATGTGTCGATTTTACAGATTTAAACAAGGCATGTCCCAAGGATCCTTTCCCATTACCCCACATTGACTCCATGGTGGATGCTACCGCGGGTCATGAGTTGTTAACTTTTAAGGATGCTTCATCTGGATTTCAACAAATTCAGATGGAACCATCTGATCAAGAGGATACAGCCTTTATGACCCCAACTGGTATATACTGTTATATTGCTATGCCGTTTGGATTAAGGAATGCAGGTGCTACTTATCAAAGGCTAGTCAATATGATGTTCAAGGAACAAATTGGACACACTGTGGAAGTCTATATTGATGACATGGTGGTTAAGTCCAAGAAAGCTGAGGATCACCTTAAAGACTTGGATGAAGCATTCAATATCCTTGATAAATTTAACATGAAACTAAATCCTTCTAAGTGTCATTTTGGTGTTAAGGCAGGTAAATTCTTAGGATATATGGTAACAAAGAGGGGCATTGAAGCAAGTCCAGAACAAATTAAGGCTATTGTGAATATCAAATCTCCTGCCAATGCTAAGGATGTGCAGAGATTGACGGGCAGGATCGCAGCCTTAAACAGATTCATATCCAAATCCTCAGAAAAGTGTAAGGAATTCTATGACATCTTGAGGAAGAACAAGAAATTTGAATGGACTGAGAAGCATGAAAGTGCCCTTAAAGCTCTTAAGGATTACCTATCCTCAGCCCCAGCCTTGATGAAACCAGAAAAAGGGGATGTATTATCCTTGTACCTAGCAGTATCCTCAAAAGCAGTAAGTGCGGTCCTTGTTAAGGATCACCAAGGTACACAACATCCTGTTTATTATGTAAGTAAGAGCTTACTTGATGTTGAATCCAGGTATTCACACTTAGAAAAACTTATCCTTGCATTAATTATGGCATCTACTAAATTGAGACATTATTTTGAGACTCACGCCATTATTGTGAAGACTAATTTTCCAATTAAGAATGTTCTCAGGAAACCTGAAATGTCAGGAAGGATGGCTAAGTGGGAAGTGAAGCTAAGTGCATATGATATAAGATATGAACCAAGGACTGCCATCAAATCCCAAGCCTTAGCTGACTTTGTGGCAGATTTTAGTAGTGATTTGCAAAAGGAGACTGAATTAGAAGTCCAACAGCTTGAAGAAACCAAGGATCCTTGGGTACTGTTCACTGATGGATCCTCCAATGTAAACGGAACAGGGCTTGGAATACTACTAAAATCGCCACAGGGGGACATAATACCCCACTCCATAGCTTGTGAATTTCAAACTACCAACAATGAGGCTGAGTATGAAGCCTTGATAGCTGGTTTGCAAATTGCAAAGCATATGAGGATCAGGTATCTTGAGGTACATGTAGATTCTTTACTGATCACTAATCACTTTAATGGATCCTATGCTGTTAAAGGTGAAAAGCTAATCAAATATTTGGAGATAGTCAAAGAATTGACACTCTCTTTTGTATCCTTTAGTTTGACACAGGTACCAAGGGAAGAGAATGCAGAGGCAGATGCATTAGCCAATTTTGGATCATCCTTGAAGATCCCGGAGGATATCAAGATCCCTATTATCCATATCCTGAACCCGGCTATCGAGGATCATGTAGCTATGGAGATAGGAGAGGATTCTGCAATCATCCCTAGTGATGATACTCAATCTCATTCAGGATCATGGATCCTTCCAATCATGAGATACATACAACATGGAGAGATTCCTACAGGATAAAACCCTAGGGCTTTCAAAACTAAGGTATCTCAATTCACAATATTGAATAATATGTTGTATAAACGATCTCTTGCAGGACCATATTTAAGATGCATTGAGGATCCTGAAATCCAAGAAGTCCTAAAGGATTTCCATGAAGGAGATTGTGGAAACCATACTGGGGGCAGGGCATTATTCTCAAGGATCCTGAGGACAGGATACTATTGGCCCACTATGAAGAAGGATGCTGTGGAGTATGCCAAGAAGTGTGATCCTTGTCAGAGGCATAGTAACATCCTTCACCAACCAGAAGAGCTCTTGCATCCTATATCCTCTTCCTGGCCATTCATGAGATGGGGAATGGATATAGTTGGAAAGCTTCCTAAGGCACCTGGTGGAAAAGTATCATGCTTGCTATGACTGATTACTTCTCTAAGTGGATAGAGGCTGAAGCCTTTGCTCAAGTCAGAGAAAGGGAAGTTATATCCTTTATTAAAAGAAACATTATTACTAGATTTGGTATCCCTTCTGAGATTATTTATGATAATGGATCCCAATTTATTGGGAATAGAACCACTGACTTTTGTGACAGTTGGGGGATTAAGATGATAACATCAACACCAGTCCACCCACAAGCTAATGGTCTGGCAGAATCATCCAACAAGATCATCATCAACAATTTGAAGAAGAAGCTTGGATCCAAGAAAGGAAAATGGGCAGAAGAACTACCTTATGTGCTTTGGGCTGATAGGACAACTCCCAAGAATGCTACAGGCCAAACTCCATTTTCTTTGGTATTTGGGGGAGAATCAGTGATCCCTACAGAGATGGTGGTTCCAACTGCAAGAACAAGCATTCGTGATCCTGAAGAAAATGCTGAAAACTTGGTTCAAGACTTGGATACTATAGAAGAAATCAGGGATTTGGCAAGGATAAGGATGGCTAGTTATCAACAGAGGATGGCTGGAGCCTACAACAAAAATGTCAGGATCAGGAAATTCCAAGTTGGTGATATGGTATTAAGGAAAGTATTTCAGAATACTACCAATCCTGCTGATTGAAAATTGGCACCAAAATGGGAAGGCCCCTATTTGATTGAAGCTGAGGCAGGAAATGGGGCATATCGATTGCTAACAATGGAAGGTGATTTGCTACCAAGGGCTTGGAATGCTGTCCATTTGAAGAAATACTTCATGTGATAAGGATCCATGATCCTCACTTGACAAAGTATCCTTGAAGGATCCTTACAGACAGATGATCCTCTTTCTGGTAACATTCTAATCTCAAACTATTTCATTCTTTTATTCTCTTATATAAGGATAAGGATCATGCATCCTTTATCCTCCTTTCACTTGATTCTGAGTTTTGAAGGTTCAGGTATCCTTAACTAAGGATTGAGTATCCACAGAAGTATCCAGTTATTTGGGCTTGACCCCAGTTATTTGGGCTTGACCCCAGTTTGGGCCTGTCCCCAGTTTCGCCAGTAGCGCACGATGATCCTGGTATAGTTCATGGCAATGGGACCAGTACTCACTTTAGGGGCTGACAATTTCATTGTACTGGCTATATTCAGGATCCTACGTATAATGGTAGACGTACCATACATCCGTTCCTAAGGTTTCTAATGTTTTCACGTTAGCTAAGGTTTTGGCATTTTCATGTCACTAAGTTTGGATAGTCGCCAGTGAGGGCCATACTCCAGTTTACATACGTTCCTTTGGGCTTGTCCCCAGTTATCCTTTGGGCTTATCCCCAGTTATCCTTTGGGCTTGTCCCCAGTATATTGGGCTTGTCCCCAGAATTGTTGGGCTTGTCCCCAGTTACTAACTCTTATCCTATGTTGGCTTAGTCCCAAGTTGTACCTTATTTCAGGTTTTTGGAGATAAATGACCAAGGATCCTTGATCCTTACCTTTTACTAAGGTTTGTCTTTTGGATTATCTTGTTTACAACTGTTAAAGGTTAGGATCCTAACTTGGATTCTCAGGTATGATCCTTAACTAATTTGATTCTATTCATTATTTATTTAAGTAACCCTTATCTTTTGACAACTGAACTTGTGATCCTTAAACTATATAACTTTTCAAAACTAATCAGCTATGGAATATGTGATCCTTGATCATATCCTAAACTTTTTGGGGATATTTCGTAAATTTTTCTTTACTTGATAAGTTTAAACAAAATGAACATCACAACAGTTGGAAAGTAAAATGTTAACAAGGATATCAACACAGGATAAGCCAGAAAGTTAAAGTTATTTTATTAACAAAAGATTAAACCCCTTAAGGTTGTCAAAATTACCTACCCCGAGCATCTACCAGCAATACGTGGCCCGTCCGCTGGGGTAGGTAAAGGGTGTCCATTGTCTAAGGGTCTTGGTAGTGCAGGAATCAAAAGACGGCAGGATCACAATGGCTTCATCCCCCAAACAGAGGATCCCTCCACCATTTGTAATCCTACCTATTGTTCAAAGGATCCATGATCCTTAGCCCTAATTACTACTATTGTTTGAGTACAACCCATCATTGTTCAACAAGAAAACATCATAACCAAAACAAACTACCAAACTTAAAAAATGGGCTCCGGCTACGTCTAGAAATGTCCTTCATCGCCCATTCATGCAGCTTACACCTTCGCTGCATCATCATCCCCTCCAGCTCCAGTATCCTTCGCCTGATCCTTGCCACTACCACTAGCCTCGATTGCCAGAACCTCGTCAGCCTCATCAGCCTCATCCTCCAACTCAGCCAGCCTAGCCTTCCAGCCCTCCATGTCCCAGTTGCTCCTGTCAAAGGCAGGATCCTGAGCTTCTTGAGCCATCTGTAGCTTGGTCTTGTACATGGCAATGGCAGTGGAGACCTTAGCATCCTCCGTAATTTCGCTCTTCTCATAATCAAAATTGATAAGAATTGAAGCTATCTGAGTTTTGGCATCCTTGAGATCCTTTTCAAGGGAGGCAATTTTGTGATCCTTGAGCACCGCCACCTTTTGGAGATCAGAGTATTTCTCCTCAAGATCCTCAACGTTTCCAACGTAGTCCTCAATCTCAGCAAATTTCTGCAAACAAGACAATGCAAAGTTAGGATCATATGATCCTCAAGTGGATAGGATAACTAAGCTGAGTCAGTGATCCTTACATCATTAAAGTACTCGAGGAATTGATGGCGGATCAGAGGCAAGCCTTGAAGGTTGTCAGCTTCAGAGGTTTTTCTTTTCTTTCCACCTCTTCCCTTTGAAGTGGTAGCCTTGGGGATTACAAGGGAAGGGCTAGCAGCAGACTTTTTCTTTGAGGATCTGACAGTGTCAAGATCAGTTACAATGAACTTGGAGGCAGATTTCGAGGACTTTCCAGCGCCTACACATTCAAAACAGATAAGTATCCTTACCCTATTTCTATTCAACTATTTATTTAAATATTTGACTATACAAAATACAGGATACTTACTTGACATAGTGACAGAACCTGAGGATACTTCTTGTGAATCCTGGGTGTTTGTTTTGAATGATCTTGTTGTAGGATCAAGTCTTCTGAAAGCAGCGAGCCTTTCCTTGGTGGCAGGTGATGGTATAAGGTGCGAAACAGAGATAGCTGTACAAAAGAAACAAAAGCATGTTAGTAATCCTCATCAGAAACAAGCTTACTCAGTGATCCTTCTAAGGATCCTCTATCCTACCATGGGTGCTCCACTTCCTTGGTAGATCCTTTCCATCAGAGAGAGAATCCCTTCTGACGAAGAAGAATCTCCATTTCCAGTTAGTATCATTCTTAGTGGCTTTGAAGATGGGGTGTTCTTCACCGGGTTTACGCTTGAATAAGTATCGGTGGGATCCAAATGTTGTAAGATCATACATCTCTGCCAACTCTGACATTCCTAGGGCAATTCCTTCTTGCTCAATGATCCTTTCAAGGGTATATAGGACCCTCCAGATCATTGGAATAGCTTGAATGTAGGAGATGCCGGTGAGGGAGAAGAAAGACTGGGTGAATTCAGGGAAAGGATACGTGTATCCTATTGTGAACGGTGTGACTGGGAAAGCTACCCAAGTTTCAGAAACATAATCACTTAGAACGGTGGGGTCAAATGGCTTGAAATCGGTGTTTGCTGGAAAACAATGGCGGATTCTATCTACTTGTGGATCAGTGAAGCAGCACCTTTCATTTGCCAAATCTTTGATGATCCCCTGGCTCTTAAGAGGACTGTCCTTCTTGTGATCCTTAGCCGGTGAGGATCTTAGCATCATTTTGGTCATAGCAATAGAGAAGAAGATGAACAGAGAAAGAAAACGTAAAGGGAGAAAAGGAAAAGAGATACCTGCTTGATCGTCGGATGAGAATTTAAAGGGAGTTTCTCTTGAATTTAAATGCGAAATGATCTCTATCTCTAACTCCTATTTATAATGATGATTTTGCAGGATAGTCACCTCAGTGACGTCATGTTCGTAACGGCTAGTCCGATTACAACGGCTAGTTATCCGTTGGTTGATTGCGGATAAGAACAAAATACAACTCGTTTATTTACATAATTACTCCTTATATTTTGGGGGCAATTGTTAGGGGTGGATTTCTCAATGATCAGTGATCCTCAATTGCTGTTGGGCTTAGTGATCCTCACTTCTGTCTGAAGTAGTGATCCTCAGAAGTGTTGCAGGATCAGGATCATGGATCATCATAAGGATCCTTGTACTAACGGTTGTCTACTTTGAATTCGAAATTGTTTTGCAGGAGTATCAACTTGGACTTGGTCTTGGCGATATTCCTGGAGCATATTCTATGTTTATTCCGCACGTGCCTGGCCAAAAGTGGACGTTATGGAGTCGTGGAGGACTTGCACTATTTGCGGAATGTTAGTTAGTGTAGATATTTTCCATTTTTAAAGGGGTAGCGAGCTAATTAGAAAACACTTGGCTATTTTTTGCTACACACACACTCTTACAACTGCTCTCACCAGCTCTCGTTCATTTACTTGGCGATTACACACTTTTTTACACAATACACTATAGTGATCCTTGTACTTAGCTCGCTATCATCCGAAGTTGTATTACATTTCTTGTTTAATTTGAGTTGGTGATCGGTAGTTTCCATCACCCGAGGTTTTTTATGCCAGAGATCATTCATTGATCAAGGGCTTTTTCCTCGTATAAATCTTCGTGTCACTTGTTCATTATATTTCATAGTGATCCTTATTGTTGTTCATCAATTCAAGCATCATACCTCACAACAGAAAGTGTGGTTGCATTATCATTGCTTGATTTTTGACCAAAACAAGAACGGTGGGATCAATTGGTTTGAAATCGGTGTTTGCCGGAAAACAATGGCGGATTCTGTCTATTTGTGGATCAGTGAAGCAGCATCGTTCTTTTGCAGAATCTTTTATGATTCCTTGGCTTTTCAAGGGGCTGTCCTTCTTGTGATCCTTAGCCGGTGAGGATCTTAGCATCATCTCGATTATGACGGTGGTGAAGAAGGGAAACAGAGTGAGAAGATGAAGAGAGAAAGGAAAGAGAAATACCTGATCAAGTCTTCCAATGAGGATTTAAAGAGGAAACGCACGAATTTAAATGCTCTCTAACCCTTATCTCTAACTTCAATTTATAATGATGATCATGCAGGGTAGTCACTTCAGTGACGTCGGGATGGTAACGGCTAGTCCGACTACAACGGCTAGTTATCCGTTGATTCGTTGCGGATAAGGACAGAAAATATAACTCGTTATTTACATTATTACTCCTTATATTTTGGGGGCAATTGTTAGGGGAGGATTTTCCAATGATCAGTGATCCTCAATTACTGTTGGGTTTAGTGATCCTTACTTCTGTTTGAATTGGTGATCCTCAGAAGTATTGCAGGATCAGGATCATGGATCATCGTAAGGATCCTTATACTAACGATTGTCTGCTTTGAATATGATGTTGTTTTGCAGGAGTACGAGCTTGGACTTGGTCTTGGCGATATTCCTGGAGCATATTCCATATTTATTCCGCACGTGCATGGCTGAAATGGACGTTATGGAGGTCGTGGAGGACTTGCACCAAATGCGGAATGTTTGTTAGCTTAGATATTTTCCATTTTTAAAAGGGGTAGCGAGCTAAATAGAAAACACTTGGCTATTTTTAGCTTAACACACACACTTGCAACTGCTCTCACCAGCTCTTGACAATTCCCTTGGCGATTACACACTTTTTTGCACATTACACTATAGTGATCCTTGTAATTAGCTCGCTATCATCCGAAGTTGTAATACATTTCTTGTTTAATTTGAGTTGGTGATCGGTAGTTTCCATCACCCGAGGTTTTTTATGCCGGAGATCATTCATTGATCAAGGGCTTTTTCCTCGTATAAATCTTTGTGTCACTTATTCATTTCATTTCTGAGTGATCCTTAGTGTTGTTCATAGATTCAAGCATCATACCTCACAACAGAAAGTTTGGTTGCATTATCATTGCTTGATTTTTGACCAAAACAATAGCAATGGCGGCAGAGAGCTTAGCATCCTCCATCACCTCCCTCTTCTCCTGATCAGCAGTGATGTGGGCCATGACCAGCTGTTTTTTCGTCAAGTTGAGCTCCTTCTCGAGGGTATAGATGGTTTGATCCTTAGCCAGGAAGATCTTTTGAAAATCCAGCTCCTTCTGCTCAGCCTCTTCAGTGTACGCATCCAAGAGCATCTGGATCTCAGCAAATTTCTGCAAAAAAGAAGAGATACAATTCAGGATCCGTTATCCTCAAATGGGCAGGATAGAATTAAGGATCAGGGATCCTTACCTTAGAGAAGTATTCTTCAAACTGATGCCGGATGAGGGGCAGGCTTTCCAGATCGTCAGCGGTCTTCCTCTTCTTTCCTCCCTTGCCCTTGGAGGTGACAGGCTTGGGGATTAGGACGCTAGGGCTGGTAGCAATTCATTTCTTGCCGGACCGGGCAGCGACAGCATCAAGATCACTGACGCTGAAGTGAGAAGCTGGTTTCGAAGACTTTCCAGCACCTACAAACGGAAAATAACAGATAATATCCTTGATCTAAATCTACTTAATCATACATAAATATGAACACTTACTTGACATAGTTACTGAACCGGAGGATACTTCTTGTGAATCCTTTGTGTTTGCCTGGAATGTTCTAACTGCAGGATCAAGGTCCCAGAAGGCAGCGATCCTTTCTTTTGTTGCAGGTGACTGAATGATATGAGAGACCGAGATAGCTGCAAAACAGAAAAGGATCGGTTATCCTCAACAGAAACAGGGTTATCCTATGATCCTTCTATAAGGATCCTATGTCCTACCATGGGTGGTCCACTCTTTGGGGAGATATTTCCCGTCTGGGATAGAATCTCTCTTAACAAAGAAGAAACGCTTTTTCCAGTTGGTTTCGTTCTTTGTGGTTTTAAGGATTGAATGAGTGTTTTGGTCAAAAATCAAGCAAGGATAATGCAACCAAATCTTTTGTTGTGAGGTGTGATGCTTGAATATATGAACAATAGTATGAACAACTTGCAAATCAAATAAAGAGGCGACACAAGGATTTATACGAGGAAAAAGCCCTTGATCAAGAGTTGATCTCCGGCATAAAAAACCTCGGGTGATGGAAACTACCGATCACCAACTAAGATTAAACAGAAAAAAGGTTACAAGTCGGGATGATAACAAGCTTGTTACAAGGATCACTAGTGTGCAAAAGTGTTAAAATGTATGGAATCGCCAAGTAAACTGTCGAGAGCTGTTCGAGAGTGTGTGTTTTTGCTAAAATTAGCCAAGTGTTCTAACTCAAGCTTGTTATCCCCTATTTAAAATTAGAAATAACTATACTAACTAACTATCCGATAACCATGCTAGCTTCCCACGATCTCCATAACGTTCACAAGGGACGAGCACGTGCGGAATATTGAGGGAATATGCTCCACGAATATCGACAAGACCAAGTCCATGCACATACTCCTGCAAAATAAGCTCACGCATAATGAAGACAATCGTTAGTATAAGGATAACAATAAGGATCCTGAATCCTGATCCTGCAACACCTACTGAGGATCCTTAATTCAAACAGAATTCATGATCCTGGCAGTATATGAGGATCCATGATCCTTAGGATTGGAAAATCCTCCCCTAACAATTGCCCCCAAAATATAAGGAGTAAAGTGTATATTAGCGAGTTATATTTTCTGATCTTATCTGCAACTAACTAACAGATATATAGCCGTTAGGATCAAACTAGCCGTTATCGATCATACGTCATTGAAGCGACATCCCTGCAGAATCATCATTATAAATTCAAGTTAGAGATAAGGGTTAGGAAGCATTTAAATTCATGCGTTACACCCTTTAAATCCTCATTCGAAGATCAAGCAGGTACTTCTCTCCCCTTTCTCTCTTCTCCTTCTTATTCTGTTCTTCTTTAAAACCTTTGAATCACGATGAAGTTAAGATCATCCCCTGCCAAGGATCACCAGAAAGATAGTCCTTTGAAAAGCCAAGGGATCATCAAAGATTCTCCGAAGGAACGTTGCTGCTTCACTGATCCTGAGATCGACAGGATTCGTCATTGCTTTCCAGCGAACGCTGTCTTTAAACCTTTCGAGCCTACCGCCTTGAGTGACTTCGTTTCTGCAACATGGGTTGCTTTTCCGGCTACCCCATTTCTGATAGGATACTCCTATCCTTTCCCTGCTTTTACCCAGTCTTTCTTTTCCCTTACCGGCATATCCTATATCCAGGCTATGCCATTGATGTGGAGGGTCTTATACACCCTTGAAAGAATCATTGAGCAGGAGGATATAGAGCTGGGAATGTCGGAATTGTCTGAACTATACAACCTCGTGAGCCATGGTTCACACCGCTTTCTATTCAAACACAAACCCAGTGAGGCACACCCAATCCTGAAGACCACCAAGAATGACACCAATTGGAAGAAGCGATTCTTCTTCGTTAGGAGGGATTCTATCCCGGATGGGAAGGATCTCCCCTTAAAATGGACCACCCACGGTAGGATAGAGGATCCTTATAGAAGGATCATAGGATACCCCTGTTTCCATTGAGGATCACTAACATCTTTTTGTATCTTTTGTGCAGCTATCTCTGTTTCTCATATTATTTCAACACCTGCAACCAAAGAGAGGATCACCGCTTTCTGGAATCTTGATCCTGCAGTAAGGTCATTTCAAGCAAACACCAAGGATTCTCAAGAAGTATCCTCAGGCTCAGTCACAATGTCAAGTAAGTATCCGAGTTTGTATATGATTAAATGTTGAAATGCAAATAAAACAAGAATACTTATCTGTTGTTTTGGATTGATAGGTGCTAGAAAATCCTCAAGGTCAGCCTCCCGCTTTAGTGTCAGTGATCTCGGCACTGTGGCTCCCAGGTCTGGGAAGAAGAAGACAGCTGCTAGCCCTAGTGCTCAAGTCCCCAAGCCTGTCACCTCCAAGGGGGGAAAGAAGAGGAAGGCCACTGAAGCTGAAAATCTTGAAGGCTTGCCTCTTATCCGCCACCAGTTCCAAGAATACTTTGCTGATGTAAGGATCACTGACTTAGCTTGATTATCCTGCCCACTTGAGGATCACGGATCCTGAACTTTACCTTGTCTTTTTTTGCAGAAATTCGCTGAGATCGAAATGCTGTTTGATGCATATGTTGAGGAGGCGGAGCAGAAGCATCTGGAGTTCCAAAACTTCTTCCTGGCTAAGGATGAGACTATCTCTCGCCTTGA
This sequence comes from Helianthus tuberosus, assembly GCA_030545235.1. Lineage (NCBI taxonomy): Eukaryota > Viridiplantae > Streptophyta > Magnoliopsida > Asterales > Asteraceae > Helianthus > Helianthus tuberosus. The sequence continues at coordinate 174,793,516 of CM060351.1, forward strand.
GAAGGATCTTGCTCTGGAAAAGCAGCAGGTGGTCATGGCCCAGATAAATGCTGATCATGAGAAGCACGACCTGCTGGAAGACGCTAAAGTCTCTGCTGCCATCACCATGTATAAGATCAAGCTGCAAATGGCCCAGGAGGCTAAGGATCCTGACTTCGACAGGACCACTTGGGACAAAGAGGGCTGGAAGGTGAAGCTGGCTGAGCTAGACGATGAGGAGGAGGCTACTGAGGTCTTGGTGATTGAGGCAAGCGGCAGCGGGAAGGATCAAGCTGGTGGTGATGCAGCCAAGGTGTGAGCTGCAGAAATGGGCGATGATGGACATTTCTAGACGCGGTCGGAGCCCATTTTTTTAGGATTTGAAAGTTTTTTGGTTGTGATGTTTTAAACAATGATGGTTTGTAACAACTAAACAATAGCTATTAGGGTTGAGGATCATGGATCCTTTGAACAATAGGTAGGATAATAGGTGGTGGAGGGATCCTCTGTTTGGGGGATGAAACCACTTGTTATCCTGCCATCTTTTATTTCCTGCACTTTTAAGACCTGTTAACAATGGACACCCTTTGCCAACCCAAGTGGACGGGCCACGTTTTGCAGGTAGAAGCTTGGGTTGGCAATTTTGACAACCTTTAAGGGTTTAACATTTTGGTGAATAAATAAAACTTTAATCTTTTGGCTATTCATGTGTTGTCACATTTGTATACACTTTACCCTTCAGTTGCTATTACACACTTTGTTTGAATTTATTAAGTAAATAAGAAAAGTTTAATAGATTATATCAACAAGTTTTAGGATATGATCAAGGATCAAATATCCTATAATCGATAAATTCAAAATAAAGTAGTATAGCTTAAGGATCATAACTCCTATTGTCAAAGGATAAGGGTCATTTATATAAATAATGAATAAAATTAAAGTAATTAAGGATCATACCTGAGAATCCAAGTTAGGATCCTAAACCTTTAACATTTACAATCAGGATAACCAAAAGACAAACCTTAGTAAAAGGTAAGGATCAAGGATCCTTAGCTGTTTCACTTCAAAAACCTGAAATGGAACATAACTTGGGACTAAGCCAATATAAAAGAAGAGTTAGCAACTGGGGACAAGCCCAACAATTCTGGGGACAAGCCCAATATACTGGGGACAAGCCCAAAAAACTGGGGACGAGCCCAAAGGATCTTGTGTAAACTGGAGTATGGCCCTCACTGGCGACTATCCAAACTTAGTGACATGAAGATGCCAAAACCTTAGCTAACGTGAAAACGTTAGAAACCTTAGTAACGGATGTATGGTACGTCTACCATTATACGTAGGATCCCGGATACAGCCAGTACAATGAAATTGTCAGCCCCTAAAGCGAGTACTGGTCCCATTGCCATGAACTGTACCAGGATCATCGTGCGCTACTGGCGATACTGGGGACATGCCCAAATACTGGGGTCAAGCCCAAAAAACTGGGGTCAAGCCCAAATAACTGGAGACTTCTGTGGATACTCAATACTTCGTTAAGGATACATGAACCTTCTGCAAAACTCAGAATCAAGTGAAAGAAGGATAAAGGATCCAGGATCCTTCTCCTTGTATATAGGATAATTAAAGAATGAAATAGTTTGAGATTAGATCATTACCGAAATGAGGATCCTCTGTCCTGTAAGGATCCTTCGAGGATATCGATCATGAAAATGGTTGAGGATCCTGGATCCTTACTACATGAAATATTTCTTTAGGTGGAAAACATTCCAAGCTCTTGGTAGCAAATCACCTTCCATTGTTAGCAATCGATATGCCCCCTTTCCAGCCTCAGCTTCAATCAGGTAGGGGCCTTCCCACTTTGGTGCCAATTTTCCATCAGCAGGATTTGTGGTATTCTGAAATGCTTTCCTTAATACCATATCACCAACTTGGAACTTCCTGATCCTGACATTTTTTGTTGTATCCTCCAGCCATCCTTTGTTGATAACTAGCCATCCTTATCCTTGCCAAATCCCTGAGTTCTTCTATAGTATCCAAGTCTTGAACCAAGTTTTCAGCATTTCCTTCAGGATCACAGATGCTTGTTCTTGCAGTAGGAACCACCATCACAGATGCTTGTTCTTGCAGTAGGAACCACCATCTCTGTAGGGATCACTGATTATGCCCCAAATACCAAAGAAAATGGAGTTTGGCCAGTAGCATTCTTGGGAGTTGTCCTATCAGCCCATAATACATAAGGTAGTTCTTCTGCCCATTTTCCTTTCTTGGACCCAAGCTTCTTCTTCAAATTGTTGATGATGATCTTGTTGGATGATTCTGCCTGACCATTAGCTTGTGGGTGGACTGGTGTTGATGTTATCATCTTAATCCCCCAGCTGTCACAAAAGTTAGTAGTTCTACTCCCAATAAATTGGGATCCATTATCACAAACAATTTCAGAAGGAATACCAAATCTAGTAATAATGTTTCTTTTAATAAAGGATATCACTTCCTTTTCTCTGACTTGAGCAAAGGCTTCAGCCTCTATCCACTTGGAGAAGTAATCTGTCATAGCAATTAGCAAGCATGAATACTTTTCCACCAGGTGCCTTAGGAAGTTTACCAACTATATCCATTCCCCATCTCATAAATGGCCAAGAAGAGGATATAGGATGTAAGAGCTCTGCTGGTTGGTGAAGGATATTACTATGTCTCTGACAAGGATCACACTTTCTGGCATAATCCACAGCATCCTTCTTCATAGTAGGCCGATAGTATCCTGTCCTCAGGATCCTTGAGAATAATGCCCTGCCCCCAGTGTGGTTTCCACAATCTCCTTCATGAAAATCCTTTAGGACTTCTTGGATTTCAGGGTCCTCAATGCATCTTAGATATGGTCCTGCAAGAGATCGTTTATATAACATATTATTCAATATTGTAAACTGAGATACCTTAATTTTGAAAGCCCTGGGGTTTTTTCCTGTAGGAATCTCTCCATGCTGGATATATCTCATGATTGGAAGGATCCATGATCCTGAATGAGATAGTGTATCACCACTAGGGATGATTGCAGAATTTTCTCCTATCTTCATAGCTACATGATCCTCAATAGCGGGAGTTAGGATGTGGATAATAGGGATCCTGATATCCTCTGGAATCTTCAAGGATGATCCTAGATTGGCCAATGCATCAGCTTCTGCATTCTCTTCCCTTGGTACCTGTGTCAAACTAAAGGAAACAAAAGAGAGTGCCAATTCTTTGACTATCTCTAAATATTTGATTAGCTTTTCACCTTTAACAGCATAGGATCCATTAAAGTGATTAGTAATTAATAATGAATCTACATGTACCTCAAGATACCTGATCCTCATATGCTTGGTAATTTGCAAACCAGCTATCAAGGCTTCATATTCAGCCTCATTATTAGTAGTTTGAAACTCACAAGCTATGGAGTGGGGTATTATGTCCCCCTGTGGCGATTTTAGTAGTATTCCAAGTCCTGTTCCTTTGACATTAGAGGCTCCATCGGTGAAAATTAGTCTTGACAATAATGGCATGAGTTTCAAAATAATGTCTTAATTTAGTAGATGCCATAATTAAAGCAAGGATAAGTTTCTCTAAATGTGAATACCTGGATTCAGCATCAAGCAAACTCTTACTAACATAATAGACAGGATGTTGTGTACCTTGGTGATCCTTAACAAGGACTGCACTTACTGCTTTAGAGGATACCGCCAGATATAAGGATAATATATCCCCTTTTTCTGGTTTCATTAAGGCAGGAGCTGAGGATAGTGTTAGGGGAGGATTTTCTAAAGATCAGTGATCCTCAATTACTGTCGGTATTAGGGATCCTTGATTATGTTTGAATTAGTGATCCTCAGAGAGTATTGTAGGATCAGGATCCAGGATCCTTATGGTGATCCTTACACTAACGATTATCTACTTTGAATATGAAGTTGTTTTGCAGGAGTACGAGCTTGGACTTGGTCTTGGCGATATTCCTGGAGCATATTCTCTTTTTATTCCGCACGTGCTTGACTGATATGAACGTTATGGAGGTCGTGGAAGACTTGCATGAAATGCGAATAGTTTGTTAGCTTAGATAATTTCCAAATTTATAAGGGGATAGCGAGCTAAATTAGAACACTTGGCTATTTTTGGCTAAACACACACACTCGTAACTACTCTCATCAGCTCTCGACAGTTTGCTTGGCGATTACACACTTTTTTGCACATTACACTCTAGTGATCCTTGTAACTAGCTCGCTATCATCCAAAGTTGTAATACATTTTCTGTTTAATTTGAGTTGGTGATCGGTAGTTTCCATCACCCGAGGTTTTTTATGCCAGAGATCAACTCTTGATCAAGGGCTTTTTCCTCGTATAAATCATTGTGTCACTTGTTCATTACATTTCTGAGTGATCCTTAATATTGTTCATTGATTCAAGCATCACACCTCACAACAAAAGATTTGGTTGCATCATCATTGCTTGATTTTTGACCAAAACATATAGGTAATCCTTAAGGGCTTTGAGAGCATTTTCATGCTTTTCAGTCCACTCAAATTTCTTGTTCTTCCTCAAAATGTCGTAGAATTCCTTGCATTTTTCTGAGGATTTGGATATGAACCTGTTCAAGGCTGCGTCCTGCCTGTCAATCTTTGCACATCCTTGGCATTGGCAGGAGATTTGATATTCACAATAGCCTTAATTTGCTCTGGGCTTGCTTCAATGCCTCTTTTTGTCACCATATAGCCTAGGAATTTACCTGCTTTAACACCAAAGTGACACTTGGAAGGATTTAGTTTCATATAAAATTTATCAAGGATATTGAATGCTTCCTCCAAGTCTCTAAGGTGATCCTCAGCTTTCTTGGACTTAACCACCATGTCATCTATATAGACTTCCATAGTGTGTCCAATTTGTTCCTTGAACATCATATTGACTAGCCTTTGATAAGTAGCACCTGCATTCCTTAGTCCAAATGGCATAGCAATATAACAATATATACCAGTTGGGGTCATAAAGGTTGTATCCACTTGATCAGATGGTTCCATCTGAATCTGTTGAAATCCAGATGAAGCATCCATAAAAGTCAACAACTCATGACCCGCGGTAGCATCCACCATGGATTCAATGTGGGGTAATGGGAAAGGATCCTTGGGACATGCCTTGTTTAAATCAGTGAAATCGACACATACCCTCCACTTTCCATTTTTCTTTTGAACAACAACCACATTGGCTAACCACCTTGGATACTTAACCTCTCTTATCATACCTGCCCGGAGTAGTTTATCTACTTCTTCCTGGATAATAGCATTCTTTTCAGGTGCAAACTTCCTCCTTTTTTGATGAATTGGCTTGAATGACCTGTCAATGCCAAGTTTATGAGTAATTATATCTTTAGATATACCTGTCATGTCCTCATGCTTCCAGGCAAAGGTAGAGTTTCTCCTTTTAAGGAAGGATACTAGATCCTGTTCAATGTTGCTGAGGATCCCTGATCCTATGAAGACTATGGATTCAGGATCATGAGGATCCATAAGGATTTCTTTCACGTCCTGTTCTCTTGCCTCCAAGACATCTCTTGGAGGATGCTTTAATTGTTATTGCTCCCTTGGTCTTGAGGCTGGCTTCATTGATGACGTGTAGCAATTCTTAGCTTCTTGTTGATCACTCTCAATTTTCACCACCCCCCATGGACTAGGAAGCTTTACAAATTGATGATAGGTAGATGGGACTGCCTTCATGTCATGTATCCATGGCCTGCCAAGGATAACATTACAATAGGATAAGCAATCTATAACACAAAATTTTTTATAAGAATGAAGTCCTTCAATATAGATGGGGAGTTTGATGTCCCCCAATGTGTTCTTGGTTTCTCCACTGAATCCCACAAGAACTGAGGATCTTGGGACAATGTCTGATTCAGGAATGTTCATTTTCTTAAAGACATCAAGCTGAATGATGTTTACTGAGCTTCCTCCATCTATCAGGATCCTGCGAACAAAGTGGTTAGAAATAAACAGAGTAATAACAAGACCATCATGATGAGGATCCTGAACATCAACACGATCATCCTCATCAAAGGTTATAACTTTCTCCTGTGTAACAGTAGAGGTCCGGATGGGTCTATCTCCATTATCCATCTTGGTCTCCTTGGCATATCTTTTGGCTGCTGAAAAGGAAGTACCACAAATGTCTGATCCACCGGATATAAAGTTTATAACTTGTGCATCTACTGGAGGAGCAGGAGCTCTTTCAGGGATCCTCTCAGGATCCTGAGTCCTGACTTCTTTCTTTCCAAAAGCTCCTTCAAGTGCCCCTTGCTTAACAAGTAACCAATTTCTTTTCTAAGTGCAATGCACTCTTCAGTGAGATGTCCGAAATCCTCATGATATGCACACCACTTGGACTTGTCCTTTGTTGTGGCTGGTTTATCACTTTTCCTTGGCCATCTTGCTTTCTCACCTAGATTCTGCATTGCAAGAATTAGTTCATTGTTATCAACAGAAAAACAGTACTCAGAAATTGGAGGATAATCCTCATCATCCTCTTCTTGTTCTACTGCAAGCACATTCTGGTTATCAGACTTGTTGTAGGACTTGAACTTGTTATTCTTGAAGTAGGATCCTTGCTTTTCCTGTTTCGAGGATCCTGCCAATCTCTCCTGGATCCTTTTATCATCCTCTAATCGGATGAATCTAAGGGCCCTGGTTCTTACTTCATCAAGATTCCTGCATGGGGTCATAACAAGATCATCATAGAATAATGAATCCCTAAGCAAACCCATTTTAAAGGCTTCTACAGCCGTGGCTATATCCAGGTTAGGAATGTCTAAGGATTCTTTACTAAACTTAGTGATGTAATCCCTGAGTGATTCATTTTGACCTTGTGTTACCCTATATAGATCACTAGTTAAACGTTCAAATTTTCTGCTAAATGAGAACTGACTATTAATCAGGTTAACTAGATTAGCAAATGAAGTAATAGAGTATGGGGGAAGACTTAGTAGCCATTTAAGAGCAGATCCTGTGAGTGTGGATCCGAAACCCTTGCATAGGCATGCTTCTTTTAGCCTCTCTGGGATGGGGTTGATTTCCATCCTTTCTCTATATTGAGCTACATGTTCTTCTGGATCTGTTGAACCATCATACAGCTTCATAGTTGGTATCTGGAACCTTTTGGGTATCTCAGCATCACAAATGGGTGGTGCAAAACGAGATATCCTATGGCTCCCATCTGCAATTTCAGGGATGGGCTTGACCACTCCTGGAACGCTGGATATCATATCCTTCAGCTTCTGTAATTCCCTAGCCATTGCTTGATTGATACCTGTATCCTGCATAGAGCCATGGTTAGTGTTATAAGAATTATTGAAAGTGTTACCTCCCAGGGGATTCAAGTTTGGAATTGCAGATGTGAATCCATATTGACGGGATTCTGGTATGATTGAAGGACCGGAAGAGGCGATGGTCTGCATTGGAATGAAGTCTCCTTGATGAACATCTGTGTTTGGGGGTTGTACACTTCTTAAGAATCCTTGATCCTGAAAGATGTTGGATCCTTGAACCTGGAAGGGGGATCCTTGAACCTGAAAGGATCCTTGAACCTGTGAAGATCCTTGGACCTGAGAGGATCCTTGGACCTGAGAGGATCCTTGAAGCTGTGAGGATCCTTGGACCGTATGCGTTCCCACATATCCTCCTGAGCTGACGAAGGATCCCGGATGCTGGAAAGAGGATCCCGAAGGCTGAAAACAGGATCCTTGAGGCTGAAAGTGAGACCCAAAAACCTAACTCATAGTTGTTGTTCCATAACGCCTTCCCAATGGTTTAGTTTGGTACTGGATATCCGGGGCTGCATATTGCTGGGCAGTTATAGCTGGAGTGTCGAAATCCAATGACCTCGGTATTAGAGGAGAGTGATCCTCCCCTGATATCTTCTGTTTCTTGATGTCACCGATCTCCCGGAGGATCCTTTCGTTGGTTTTGTCCTGCTCTTGTATGTGATCCCTTATCTGCAAAATCAAAGTAAAAAGATCACTAGTAGTAGGATTAGAAGAAACAGAAGAAGTTGGTGGTTTTGGAAAAATGGGGCTTTGTCTCTTTGCAGCATTTTCAGCATTCTTCTGGGATCCAGAAGGTGGTGGAGGCAAAGGAGGAACGCCCTGTGATGAACTCATTGTCGGCATTGAACTTGAAGTGCTCTTTGCTGAAGAAGCCATCTGCCTGGTTGTAATGAACTGAAATGATCACAAAAACAAGAATTTCTTAGGAATGAAGCACCAATTGCCCCACGGTGGGCGCCAAACTGTTTTGGTCAAAAATCAAGCAAGGATAATGCAACCAAATCTTTTGTTGTGAGGTGTGATGCTTGAATATATGAATAATAGTATGAACAACTTGCAAATCAAATAAAGAGGCGACACAAGGATTTATACGAGGAAAAAGCCCTTGATCAAGAGTTGATCTCCGGCATAAAAAACCTCAGGTGATGGAAACTACCGATCACCAACTAAGATTAAACAGAAAAAAGGTTACAAGTCGGGATGATAACAAGCTTGTTACAAGGATCACTAGTGTGCAAAAGTGTTAAAATGTATGGAATCGCCAAGTAAACTGTCGAGAGCTGTTCGAGAGTGTGTGTTTTTGCTAAAATTAGCCAATTGTTCTAACTCAAGCTTGTTATCCCCTATTTAAATTTAGAAATAACTATACTAACTAACTATCCGATAACCATGCTAGCTTCCCACGATCTCCATAACGTTCACAAGGGACGAGCACGTGCGGAATATTGAGGGAATATGCTCCACGAATATCGGCAAGACCAAGTCCATGCACATACTCCTGCAAAATAAGCTCACGCATAATGAAGACAATCGTTAGTATAAGGATAACAATAAGGATCCTGAATCCTGATCCTGCAACACCTACTGAGGATCCTTAATTCAAACAGAATTCATGATCCTGGCAGTATATGAGGATCCATGATCCTTAGGATTGGAAAATCCTCCCCTAACAATGAGGATCACCAGGCTTATGTTTGAACAAGTAACGGTGTGAACCATGGCTCACAAGGTTGTACAACTCAGCCAGTTCCGACATCCCCAACTCTATGCCTTCCTGCTCAATGATGTTCTCTAGGGTATATAAAACCCTCCACATCATTGGCATGGCCTGAATATAGCACATGCCGGTGAGGGAAAAAAAAGATTGGGTAAAGGAAGGGAAAGGATAGGAGAATCCTATCAGGAATGGGGTGGCCGGAAAAGCAACCCAAGTGTCTGAGACAGAATCACTCTTAGCGGAAGGGTCGAAGGATTTGAAGACGGTATCCGCCGGAAAACAATGGCGAATCCGGTCAATCTCCGGGTTAGTGAAGCAGCAGAGTTCATTCAAAGGATTTTTGATAATCCCTTGGCTTTTCAGGGGGCTATCTTTCTGGTGATCCTTGGCGGGGGAGGATCGTAGCTTCATTGTAATCTTAGGATTTTGATGAAACGGAAAAGAAGATGAAGAGAGAAGGAGAAGAGAGATACCTGTTCCGATCTTTGAATGAGGATTTAAAGGGAAGTAACGCACGAATTTAAATGCCTATCGATCCTTATCTCTAATCTCAAATTTATAATGATGGTTTTGCAGGATGTCATGTCGCTGACGTATGATCTGCAACGGCTAGTTCGATTCTAACGGCTATATATCCGTTAGTCAGTTTGTTGCAGATAAGATCAAAAAATACGACTCGTTAATTTACATTTTACTCCTCATATTTTGGGGGCAATTGTTAGGGGTGGATTTTCTAAGCCTAAGGATCACGGATCCTCAAGTGCAGCCAGGATCACGGATCCTCAGTTCCGTTTGAATTAAGGATCCTCAGAAGACGTTGCAGAATTAAGGATCCAGGATCCTCATTGTTATCCTAACACTAACGGTTGTCTTCATTGTATGTGAGCTTGTTTTGCAGGAGTATACGCATTAGACTTGGTCTTGCCGATATTCTTGGGGAATATGCTCTCAATATTCTGCACGTGCATAGCCTAATGACCGTTATGGAAGTCGTGGGTAGCTAGCATCATTTGCGGGTTGTTAGTTATTTAGATTATTTCTATTTGTAAAGGGGATAACAAGCTAGAATTAGAACAAGTTAGCTAACACACACACACTCGCAAACTCTCTGCAATACATTGGCGATTTCATACACTTTTGCACACTAGTGATCCTTGTAACAAGCTTGTTATCATCCCGAGTTGTAACAATCTTTTGTTTAATTATAGTTGGTGATCGGTAGTTTCCATCACCCGAGGTTTTTTTATGCCGTAGATCATCTCTTGATCAAGGGTTTTTTCCTCGTATAAATCTTTGTGTCACTTATTCATTTCATTGGCAAGTTGTTCATACATTTGTTCATTGATTCAAGCATCATACCTCACAACAAAAGATTTGGTTGCATTATCTTAGCCTGATTTTTGACCAAAACAGTTAGGTACATGGCTGGAGCTTGCACGAGGAGTGGACGTTGTGGCAAGTAACCAACTTTTGGGTTCCTAACATTAAACATTATGCTTTTGAACTATTAGTGGGTTTTAAACTTTATGTTTCCGCTAACATTTAAACCTGGTTTGGGATATTGTTTCGTAAACACTAAACGTCTGATTGGGTGTTTTACCTTGTTTTACTTCATTTTACTTATCGTTCAGTATGATTGATGGTATGATCCTTGTCAGTCACACGCCTCGCGGTAATACTCCGTATGTGGAATTACAATGTGTGACAGAAATGGTTGTAAAAAGTTGTTTAAATAGAGATTGTGAAATAGGTGTAAAAGGTAATTTAAATAGAAATGGTGAATAATTTTTGTATTTTTTTATTCAATAACAATTATATGATTGTTAAATCTTGACCCAACTTTCAAATTTTATTCAAAACAATCGTTAACTTGTTCCCGATTCACCTACCTGAATCCCTCTACCTGACCCGCCGATGGCAGTGTTTCCAATCAGGTATGGGGTACCCGGCTCCTCCAAATTGAACATCGCAGGTAGCCTTATAAAATGTTCAATTAAATTTACAAGGGATGCCATGTATCAGGATCATCTCTCAGATTTCAAAGGCATAATGCGACACGTTAAACAGTCCATCCATAATACATTATAAAGCATTTTAGATCGACAACATTGTAATCTCACAAAGTTTTTATAATGTCTGTTACAACTTTTGAAACATAAAAAACAAAGTGCTCTATGCAATAGTTTCTAATTTGGAGTTTTTTTCCAAATAGGTGTTGGTGGAAAAATTATTTACCAAAATAGGTGATTTAAACAATATTTACCAAAATAGGTGTTTTCTTTAATTCTTTACTTTTAAATAATCTATTGGAATTATTTTTTCTTTATTTTTAAACCAATCAAGCTGTTATTATTTTTTAGTTTTTTTCTTGGATCAACTTATTTAGTTTTTTCTTTTCATTTTTATCTAACTTATTATAATTGTTTTTTAACTACTTTTTAGCCAAACCATGTTAAAATACAACCAAAAAAATCATCTAAATAAAGTTTAAAATAAGAAGCAATATCAAATACCGAAAAAAAGTTATAATGTAAAAAAAGAGTTTGAATGGTTAGCGATTTTAATATCAAAATACAAAAGATAGATCAATCCGGTTCCCGCGCATCAGGGGCACGGTCTCATGTCAGTCGAGGAGTCGATCTTGGACATAGCCCCGAACGGGGTGGGTTTTCACGTGAGATTTTTTCCCGTTAAAAAACATAAATCAATCAATTGCCAACTTTATGTTGACTATGAATTAAATGACTAAGTATCAAACAATGCCTCTCAATCCAACAGCCACCACCCTATCAGGACCTTCACTAGCCACCAAAGTTCCAAAACATAAATTTGGTTTAAACTTTAAACCCAATTGTACGATGGATTCTTATGGATGTGTATTGTTAGTGGAAAGGACAAATGATACAAACATACAAAACTCTCTAAAATGCAGATAACATATAGTACTTTTACTTTAGTAGCCTCCCCTTGTCACTTCTTTATAAACTTCATATATTGCATTAATCAGGTTAGATCATCAAAGTCTTAGACAAACATGCAGCATGGAAACCGATTGAACCTGAATGGAACTTTCGAACTTTGTGATTGAAGAGCCGAAATCAAACTTATGACTGTATAACCAAAATCGAACTTGTGATTAAAGAACCGAAATCAAATTTGTGATTGAAGAACCGAATTGAAATCAAACCTGTGATTGAAGAACCAATCTAAGGTGTGAAACTAATTGAACCTTCAATTGAAGAACCGAAATCAAATCTATGATTGAAGAAACGGAATTGAACTTACAATTGAAAAACGATTTAGGTGTTTTGGAATTGAAGAAAGAAACCTCATAACATTTTCTAACAGAGGGACAATTGAAATGAGCAATTATTTATCTTTTTTAGCTAAAAATAAAATAAAAATTTTAAGAAAAACACCTTTTTTGGTAAATATGTTTCAAAACACCCATTTTGATAAATAATTTTTTCACCAACACCCGTTTGGAAAAAAAAAACTCTTCTAATTTGCCCTCATTTAATAAATGTCTCATAATTAATACATTATTTAATACACATGATATATTTTTTTTAATTCACTATATTAATCTTATTTATAATACTTTAAGTTAATACTGAAACTTACATTTATTATTTACATTTCCATAACTAAATGTTATTTATATGAATAATAAATATAATAATAATAATAATAATAATAATAATAATAATAATCGCCAAAATGATTAGTGTTTAAGTCAGGCCGGGTTAGATTGCACTCTCCAAAAGAGGCTCAGTAACACCAACCACATCACGTGGGACAACCCAAATTAAGTATTATCTTATTTTAATACTTAACTATATAATTACTAAATAATAATAATAATAATAAGATAAACAGTGTTTAGACTATGTCGAGATATATTGCGCTCTCCAAAAGAACATCTGTGACAACCCCCGCATCACGTAGTACTATCTTATTTAAATACATAAGTATATAATTACTAAATATTTCCATAGTTATAATACCCAAATATAATTAGTGTTTAAGGTATGTCGGTAAATTCCGCCATATTGCGCAGGCAAACCCACTAATTTAAAATAAATAAGTCAATAGTATGAAAAAAAAATGTTATAATAATTAACAAAACAAAATTAATGTAGCAAAATTTCTCATTTTACGATTATTGCCATATAGTTGTTCAGAGGGCTACTTCTTAAAAATAATAACTTAGGGGCTGTTTGTTTACCTCTTAATGGTTCAGACCTCTTACTGGTCAACACTTAATGGTTCAGACTATTTGTTTTGTGAGCAGATGTCTGAATGGTTAAGTATTATACAAAGTCTGAATGATTAAGATATCTAATCTGAATTGGTCAAACATTTGCCTCTGAAATGTTAAGCATTATACAGGATCTTAATGGTCCAGACCTTTTACTGGTTCAACACTTAATGGTTCAGACCTCTTACTGGTTCAGCACTTAACCATTCAGAAGTTGCCAAACAGCCCCTTAAATTCCTTATCTTCATATATTTTTTTTTCTCGTTTTACGTTTTTTACTAACATATATTTTTTAAGAGGCATACTTTATAAAAATCATGTGACGATAACCTATTTCTATATCATAATAGCATTAACAATCTAACTATCAAAATTAGAGTAGGCTAAATAAGCTAAAGTAATAACATTAACAATTGATTAATATATCTATCAATAATAAGAATAATACAACTGAAATGAATAGTGTTTGTGGTCGTGAGATTTTGTAATTGGGCTATTTGAGCAGTTCTCTTGCATGGTTGCCTTTGGTTGGTCTGTGTGAGCAGTGCTCTCCACATGCGTACATTACGACACGACGTCTCCATTTCAATACATGACCACTCTTCATCTTTCATGTTGCCTCTTAATCGGAAGAGATATGTTAGATAGAAAGAGACGGAGGTAGTTTCACCTCTAAAAATCGAAGCATAATCTTAGATTCAGTTTGTTTGCAAATATTGAAATCGCTATGGAAATTTCGAATTTAATTCAAAGCGATTACCGAGTCCTGTAAAATGAGAACCATTATGGAGCAAATATTATAATAAATTAGGAAATAATATTTTGAAAAAAAAATTATTACCTACACAATTGTTACACCCCAACCGATTGCAGAAACATCGGAGTGAGACGAAAACAAGATTGAAAGAAACTTTATAACGACTAAATGTGACAAGTATTTAAAAGTACAATTTCATTTCATTGCTAACGGTTCAAGTACATGAATTTGGAAACAAAATACAACAAGTAACGTATGACTAATCTACAAACATGGATTAAAGTTTGGTGCGTTTCTAGTCCTTCCTACTAGATTCTTTTTAACCCATCATGATCGTAATCGTGCAGTATATAGTAAAGTAACATGTCAACACATAAAGTATTGGCGACCATACAAGTTTAGGTGTACTAGCATAAGCATAAAAGAGTTTAACGAAATCCACATGGCAATAACGTATACTAAGGCATAACATACATAATCTTGCATGCAACACATACTTGTCAACCCAAAGATTCCCGCGAGCGTAATCTTGTCGTAGCCACGACAAGACTGTTATGATTAACTTAACATGACCTTAAGAATACGAGCGGTGCGTTACTCCTATAGTGCTATACATGTTAACGGAGGCTTCTACGAAGTTAATGACAAAGCACTATGCATGTAAAGTTTCTAGCATGCAAGTATTCCTAAGTATAAACGTTTAAGCATGTATAATGGATTCGATTGTATGTATAAAGTATTTGCGTATAAGTGTTTGTGTGAGTTTTTGTATAATATATATATTGCACCCAAAAGTGATAAAACGGAAAAAAAAGGGTTATGTATGCTAACGGTTTTTGCTAAGCTTTCCGATTATCCGCGTATTGACAAGTTGATGGGAATGGAGAAACGAATGTGTACGGGTATATGGAGTTTATGGAGTGTTTGGATTCGGAATTAAGTATGAAAAATATATGTATGCAAAAGTATATCTCATCTAAACACTCGTTTGGACACTAAGTTTTAATGTGTTTTCATAGGTCCTAACGTGCCCATTAGAATCACAAACGAGGAATAAAGAACAAAGATAATATAACCTACATTCATGACATATAACCATAATCCGGTTAACGTCAAGAATTCAGTTAAGTATATTACATAGTATATATTTATGTTTATGTAATAAGTCCATCATGAATATCATAGAAGTCAAGCATGCATGTATGTATACCTCTTTATATGATTCACCAAAGCACAAGGTCATCAACTAAGTTGATGACCCGGTAGGTCATGAATGAAAAATTAAATACAACTAACAAACTAGTTCATCAAGTAGCCAAGTAAGAACAACCTGGGTGTTTTATATCCATCATGGAAAATGTTGGAGATGCGGCGGAGTTGTGTTACTTTAGGTCTAGGAAACTACTTGGAATAACATGATAAAACATCAAGTGAGGTGGTGGAACAAGTTTGGAAAGCCAAGGCTTCCACGGTTCACACCTTTACCAAAACACAAGTCTCGCCATATCGAAGATGGTGAGCTTGGATGGTTTCATCACTTGTAGGTCATTTTAAACCTTATCAAAACAGAAAGTTTAGAGGGTGTTTGCACCTCTAAACTCATAAGAATCAACCTTAAACAAGTTTTATAACCATAGATGGGTTTAAAAACAAGTTAGGCACAAGATTCATGTAAGAAAGTTTAAGTTTTATAAAAGTTTGCAACATAACTTCTAAAACAGAAAGTTTGGTGATGTTCCACCTTAGTTTACCATGGTAAACTTGTGGAAACACTCCTAGAGGTGTTCCAAGCTTTGTAGTGGAAGAAAAGATGAAGA
Organism: Helianthus tuberosus; assembly: GCA_030545235.1. Taxonomy (NCBI): domain Eukaryota; kingdom Viridiplantae; phylum Streptophyta; class Magnoliopsida; order Asterales; family Asteraceae; genus Helianthus; species Helianthus tuberosus. The sequence goes on from CM060351.1 coordinate 174,809,380, forward strand.
GAAGATGAAGAAAGTGAGGTAGAAGCTCACTTTTTGCACTTAGATAATTCTGCCAAGAACTTGCAATTACAACAGATTAAAAGTGTTTTTGAGAGTGTAAGTGATTTGGGAAAGTGAAACTGTGAGGATGGAGGCTTGGTTTTATAATGAAGGTTTATGGTTTAGCAATAAAGGAGGTTGTATGGTGATTAGGGAAGAAGAGAGTGAGGGAAATTGGCCAACCAGCTCAAGGGAAACAACTTTATACGGATTGCACTCCGTGGTGTCACGCGAAGGCCGGAAGAGGTGGGGTTCGCGCGATGCGATGCCCTATCTGACCCATCCAAGTTTGTTTTGTTACACTAAAGCCCCTGAACTTTGATTCCCTAATCATTTTATGTAATAACTTTGCATTTTAACATGTTTTCGAGTATGGAAAGCGTATGTTCGTATAATTTGTGCATCGAGAATGTACGAATGATGTTCCGAATGTACAGTTAGTATTAGATTGCAAGTAAACATGTAATTAACAAGTGGTTGTATGTAAAACGCGTATGTATAAAGTACGAATTTTATTACGATCAAAGTCTCGGATAGGGGTGAGCAAACTGAACTACCCGACCCGACCCTAGAAGTACCCAACCCGACCCTAGCACCGACAACCATGTGAAACATTACCCGGCTAAATACCCTATATCAAATCTCGGTTTCGGTTCTTTCCGTAATAGGGTATATCGGTTCCAGGTTATATGACCGACCCGTACTTTTCCCAAATTTTTTTTCCAAGAAGCTACTGGATATTGATGATCGATTGACCCCAACAATATAGGTTAGATGGCATTTGAAATCAAGCAAGGTTCCATGGTCAATTTTGTTTCAATTTCAATCGATTCATGGTGAGTTTTTCAAATCTTATTCATCGTCATGACTAATTTGAATTCAGTCCATTTCGTCATGCAAGTATTCTATGTTTGCTATATATAATTGGTTCCCTAAATCATTGATACGTTGATGGGTTGTTTGTGTTTCATTTTAATGTGTTTTTTTGATGGTTAAACTCTTTGCACACCAAGTGTTCGAAAAAATGTCGGAATGAACTAAAACCAATATTATTTAATGTCCTTTTGCCTTTTCTATAATATTCAGTATGCCGATTGATAATGAACCAAAAAAGCTAATCTTTTCAAAGCTAATTTCATATAATTTTTAATAAGCGCTCGTTAGATAGATATTTTTTCAAAGAGGCCTGCAGACCGGCTGCAAACAGGCGTATTTGTGTCGTTTTTCGATACAAATTCAGTCTAACAAATAGTAAGAACGATATGGCGTGTGTGTCGTTTATATCTACAAGTAGTAAAATAAAATAAAAAGACACTACTGCAACAACATACTGTTTGTCACCTCTGACTGTAGATTATATGCACGATTTTTGCAGCCTATCGTCGTGTCACGGGTCGCCTTTGTTTCCTGATGGATTTATAGCTGGGCTGGTCAGCTAGAGTTTTATTGTAGGTGTAGGGCCAGGGTTGCAGGGAGGGACATATGTCTAATACTTATGCCGTAATGGTAAGTTTGTTATTTAGGATTTTAGGTTAACTTGTATATCTAATATCTTTATGCCGAAGGTTAGATTGTTTGACTTCAACAGTTAATTTTAATATATCAGTTTGGTTTATTTATTAAACTTATGTTCTTTCGCCTAACCATGTTTAAATTGTGATTGGAGATTTGAATGAGCAAAAGAGGTGTTTGGGATTGCTTTTTCGAACGACTTATAAGTAGGGGCAAAAGTCTACGTCATCATCAATTAACAATGTGTGTTATAAGACGTGGTCACGCTGTTCGACAATTGCGTGATCTAAATTTTTCTAGGTATCACTTAGGTTTGTTATTTATATTTGAATTTGCTTATTGGTATAAGTCATAGGTAGGTTATATTCTTGGTCGAATAGTATGCTAAGGACTAAATTTGGAAAAGGTGTTATTTGGGTGCATGTTCTACTGGGTAGAAACCAACTGGCAAGGTTTCAGAAAACATCCTAAAAGTTTTTTTATACGAACGCTTCTAAGCAAGGCAGATTTTTTATTAAATAATGAATAGAAGATTCTTTATTAAACCAAAATCTGCTACACACCAAGTCACATAACCAACATAGCTGCATACCTCTTATGAACATAAAACTCTTGAAGATAAGAGAATGCGTCGTACGTCGTCGACACAGCCGTCAATTGACGATTTTAGCAAAGTAGTAGCCAAGAATTAATCATGGTTAGTGAATCAATTAATTCGAATGGATTAAAGATGGAATAGGACAAGTTTTCTACCATAGATATCATCAATTAGGTTGTTAAGATGATAAAATATCAAATGAGTCGCCCCTAATCTCAACCCATCTCCTAGCCAATGTAACAACTATAGCAAGAAATCAGTCCATACTTAATGTCGGGTTTTCTCCGGTCTTGGACCTACCTGTGGACCTACCTTAATCGGGTCGGTTCAGTTTGGATATTTTTTGGTTCGGTTCTCGGTTTTTATCGGTCCTGACCAAAATATGCTCACCCCTAGTCTCGGATTACAAAGTCAGGAATGAATACGAATATAAGTTTCTAAAAGTAGAAGCACAACTACACTTTCTAAATAAGGAAAGTACAGAAATGCGAAGCGTTACAACAATTCTATAAAAAAAATCCATTCCACAACTCTAATTGCCATAGTCGGCAACTGGCGATTGCCTAGTTGATTACTACTTATCGATTGCCGATTGCCACAATTTGACTAGTAATAGCGATTAGAAGGGTATTTGAGTTATTATTTTTACGTACTTAAAAAGGTTGGGTATTTGAGTTAAATCACTTGATTTACCACTATGAGCTTCACTAGCAAAGTTCAAACAAATGCGTGCTAAACAAGTTTAAAAAGTTATTGTATTATTTAAAAAGTTTATTGTATTATTATTATTATAACCTTATAAAGAAGCAACAAACTTATGCATATCAAGGTTGTACAATTAGCTTTGGGAGATTTTCAAAAAAAAATTGGAATTTTTCTTTTTAACCCTAAGGTTTTAATCTTTCACAATTTAAGTTTAAAGTTTTAATCTTTGTTTCATTTTTAACCTTAAAGTTTTAATCTTTGACAATTTAAGTTTATAGTTTTAATCTTTGTTAATTTAACCCCTTTGATTAATTTTATTTTTCACTTCTAATTCTAAAGTTTTCATCTTATACAATTTAACCCCTTTGATTAATTTGATTTTTCACTTCTAATTCAAAAGTTTCCATATTTTGCGATTTAACCACTTTGATTTTTTTTACTTATTTGTTGTAATCTTGCCTTTGAGAGTTTTCCAAAGAAAAAATGGTTATGCATATGGTTGTTGTAACCTTGGCTTTGAGGGTTTTTAAAAAAAAAATAATTTTTTAACTTTTCACTCAAATGTATTTCATATGGTTATGCATATGATTGTCGTAACCTTGGCTTTGAGGGTTTTTTAAAAAAAATGATTTTTTAACTTTTCACTCAAATGTATTTCATAAATTACCTTTAACGCAAAACTATTTGTTTTTTACTTTTAACATAAAACTTTTTATCTTTTGCAATCTATCCTCACAACTTTTTTACTTTCAACTTTAGTCCTTTATAATTTTTATTTTCCGCAAATTTTTTCGCTTTATGCTTCGTTCAAAAATTTTGTGACTAAACACATCGAAACGTGCGTCTTTAGTTTAACGTTTTTACGTTTCGTTCTAAATTTTGCGAGTTAACACGACGCAACGTACATGTGTGGGTGAACGTTTTTACATCGTCTATTTTTTCCCGTTTGAAAGGTTCAACATAACATGCGCGTCCTAAATCGACTTAGTTATAACTAAAGAATCCCCGCCGCATTGCGGCGGGTCGTAATTCTAGTTCTAACTAAAAAGACAAGAGTCTAGTCAATTGATACAACAAAGATTCAAAAAATATATCAACAAATTAAAAAACCATAAATTAGCAATCAATGTCCGAAACCTTGGATAGTGATTGTTTTCACACCCATTCACATATTCACGCGTTCTAGAGTCTACAACATTTCAGTTTCCACCCCCCTATATACTCTACTCTCTTCGTCTACCACACCACACCCACCTTAAAAGTAGCAAAACCCCTAAATTAGTCCTACATCTTGCATACCCATCAAGACTTTACTTACTGATAACGATGTCTTTGTAAGAAAGATCGATTTTTTAACATTACCCAGATCGTAATTTTGGGTGTTTTCATGGCGGGTGGTGAAGGTGAAGGCACTTCTTTAGAGTTTACACCTACATGGGTTGTGGCTGCTGTTTGTACTCTTATTGTTGGGATCTCTCTTGCTGTTGAACGCCTGCTTCATTACACTGGAAAGGTTTGTTTGATTATGTTTTTTTTTTTTTTTTTTTTTTTTTTGATTTGGGATTTTGTTGATTTGATGAGGGTTTGATGGGTTGGTTGTTTGGTGGTGTAAAGTAAATTTTTTTATTTTTATTTTATTTTTTTCTATTTTACTTTCTAATTTAATATTTTTGTTGTTGTTGATCATGAACATTTTTTTGTGTGCAGAAATTGAAGAAGGCTGGTCAAAAGCCACTCTTTGAAGCCTTGCAAAAGATTAAAGAGGGTATATTCTTGTGTTTTTTTTTCCACTTTTTATCATGTTTTGTGTGGTTGATAGGAGAAATCTTGTTTACTAAATTTGGAGGATGTATAAGAGGGATTTGATTTATTTTTTTTTTAATTTAATTGTGAGATTTGGAATGGAATATATATACTAAAGTAACTAAATTTAGAGTATAATCACAGCTTATATTCCAAAGTTAGAATGGGATTTGACTTTCAGGTCAAATATGCTAATTTTGGACTACAAAAGTTCAAAGTTATAGGGATATGAGGCTGATTCTTTTCAAGTAATGTTTGAAAGCCATATACATCAAGTGCTATGTTAGAACAATGTTAGTACTAACTCTTTATAAGGTTCAAATTTTTAAAAATAACAAGTTGAACCTGAAAAAAGTGATCCAACTTTTTCAACTATCTCATCTGGTTCTGTTCTAACAACTCATATAAAGTTCGTAATCGTTATACGAAAAATATTATGTTTGTAGTTGTGAAGTTGATCTTTCTTTATTTTGTATGCAGAGTTGATGCTTTTGGGGTTTATTTCTCTTTTATTAACTGTTTTCCAATCAAGAATTGTCAAGTTTTGCGTAAAGGAGAGTATAACGGAACACCTTCTTCCATGCTCGCTGCATGATAAAGAAGAGGCGTTAAACCCTAAATCCGAGGGTACTTCTCATATTCGTCATTTACTCGCAGAAGAAGCAGTGGCTGTCGGCTATTGTGCTGCGAAGGTAACAGCATTGGATCAATTGTATAATGTTTGTTTGATCTTTGTTAGTAATCGTTTTCCCGAAGTTCACTTGAGCTTAATTTAAATTTGTAATTTATGAACTACAAATATGCTTGTCAATGATAAAATGGTGGTTAAAATCTTTTTGGTGAGCTCTAATAGTAGTGTTTTGTTAAAGATTTTATGTGATGCATGAACGTTAGTTAAATGCTTAATTCGTATATATGTTATGTTATACAGGGCAAGGTCCCACTTCTATCTCTTGAGGCTTTGCATCATCTACACATATTTATTTTTGTTCTAGCCGTCGTGCATGTGACATTTTCTGTTCTCACTGTTGTATTTGGAGGCATTAAGGTTTGTAAAAAAGTCACATAACTGTATTCTTTTTTTCACTTATCATGATTATCTATTCTGTTTTATCATCGATATTATTGTCGTGTTCTAGATTCGGCAATGGAAGCATTGGGAAGAATCTATCACAAAAGATAACTTTGATCACTCACAAGGTAAGGGTTAATAAGAGTCAACCTTTGTATAATTTTTTTCCTAGATTTAGGACATTTTTTTAATAATTTACACAAATTAATGAGTTTAGCGTTTCGCAATATCAAAAAAGCTAACATAAAGATTGAATTTGTTAGAAGAATCTAACTATCAACTCTCTTTTTAGTTGTGTATGAAACTTTCCCATGATGTTTTATAAAACTTAAAGCGTTTGACTTGGCACATGGTTTTAAGCAAAATGTTTGATTTTTCTTCAAGTTTTCTAAAATATATTTGTGGAAAAAAATCAGTATATTTTTTTGATGATGAAATCTAAGAATAATTTTATATAAGCGGAATTCTTTCATATCTAGTGTAATTTCTTACCTTTTTAGTTATTTTTTATTGATGAAATGTGCAGTATTTAAGCAGTCGAAAGTCACACAAGTAAAAGATCATGCCTTTATTAGGAACCGTTTTGTTGGTATTGGCAAAGGCTCAGCGATTCGAGGCTGGATAGTAAGTTACTATCATACATTGATTTATATATGTACGGGTGCATGTGTATATGTATGTATATATATGTGCGCGTGTGTATGATAATATATTGTTGACTTTTGTTTTTTATGAACATTACAGCGTTCCTTCTTCAAGCAATTCTATGGATCCGTCACAAAGACAGATTATGTAGCTCTACGTTTGGGATTTATTACGGTAAGCATCATTCAAGACTCGTGTGTGTGTGTATATATATGGTGGGGGGTTAGGTTTTTTTTTAGGTTTTTTTAGCTATGTTAGGTTGTGTTCACATTGGTTCTTGCGGTTCTCGCAATAAAGGTGGTTTTCGCATGAACCCTACCCTATATATATATATAGGGTAGGGATCCTAAGAGAAGTCCATTCTATTTGAGAAACTTGAGAAGCATTCTGGACCACACATTTTCGCTAAGCTTTTCGTAATATACACATATGTATAGTATAAAAGTGACTATATACATATATGTATGTTGTCAAATCTTGAAGTATACACATATGTATATAGTCAATTTTAAACTATACATATGTGTATATTACGAAAAGCTTAGGGAAAATGTGTGGTCCAAAATAGGGGCGATGCTTTGAAGGGGCTGGGAGGGGCGCCCGCCCCCCCGAACTTTTTGGCCAGTAGTGTTATATATGTAGTTTTTGTATAGAAAATTTTGGGTATATATGTTTACGACCCCCCGGTTCTATAGAAATTTTTGGGTATATACGTTTTCGACCCCTCCCGTAAAAAATTTCAAGCTTCGCCACTGGTCCAAAATGCTTCTCAAGTTTCTCAATTAGCCTAGTGCTTCTCACGTGATCCTAACCCTATATATATATATATATATATATATATATATATAGGGTGGGAGTTGGCTACAAAGTCCGTTTTTCCTACAAAGTGTATATATATATATATATATAATTTTGTCAAGCTCATCTATCTTGTTTTGTTAACCATTTGTTACTCTTTTATAGACCCATTGCAAGGCAAACCCGAAGTTCAATTTTCACAAATACATGATACGTGCTCTGGAAGATGATTTTAAAAAAGTGGTTGGAATCAGGCAAGTGATATATTTATGATTTTTTCCCGGAAGAACAATTTGCTTTTGATTTTAGATTTACATCTTTATACTTTCCAAAAGTTTAGTAGATTCTTTCATCTCTTTACATCTAAAGTTATATAGTATAATTTTTTTTATACTGTTGATTATATTCATCAAAATTTACTACCCCATATAATATGAAACTAAAGTTTTATTTTGTTTTATTGTTTGCAGCTGGTATCTGTGGGTCTTCGTTGTCATATTCTTGTTGCTGAACGTTAATGGTATGCAATCGCTTTAAAGAAATAGGGTCAAATGGGTCGAAAAAAAATTACAATAAGAGCTTAAAAAGAAACAGGTCGAACCATTAAAAGTCAAGTGTATTATTAATGCATGAGATCTCTCTAATCAATATAATAAATAAATAACTAATTTGCTACCTCTAGCTAGTTTAGTTTTTATTTGCTAAAATATCTTCATTGACATGCAATAGCATACCGTCATGATTTTACGATGGTAGATCATAGCACAAAATGAATAATCAATGTTATTTTATACAAGCAGTGAAAAGACTTTTTTTCGGATATTTTTGCAGGTTGGCATACATATTTTTGGATAGCTTTCGTTCCATTCATCGTAAGTGCATTAACACGCTTACCATTGGCCAATTACTAGCTATAATATCTTGTTTTACATTTAGATAACACTATTCTCCTTTTAATCAACTCATTAGTTTTTTTTTTAAATTTACTAGCTTCTACTTGCCGTGGGAACAAAGCTAGAGCACATAATAATTCAGTTAGCTCATGAGGTTGCCGAGAAACATATAGCCATAGAAGGAGATTTAGTTGTGCAACCATCGGATGATCATTTTTGGTTTCACCGCCCCAAAATTGTGCTTTTTTTCATACATTTCATCCTCTTTCAAAATGCATTTGAGATCGCGTTCTTCTTCTGGATTTGGGTATGTTTCTTTTGTCTCTATAAGCATAAAGATATTCAGAGATTGATATCAAGTTATTGGCATCACGCTATTTATTTCTAATATAGGTTCAATATGGCTTTGACTCGTGCATAATGGGACAAGTGCGCTACATTATCCCTCGGCTCATTATTGGGTTAGTTATAAATCGTGTTAACTTTTTTGGTATTAATATGCACATTGGTCCTGGGCCTGACCCAGAAAAGTCAACAAATCGGACTTTGGGCTCACTTGTTTTTTTAAGTAATATTGTTGTTGTCTTGCAGAATAATAAGGAATATAGCTGTAATTCTGTTTTTCTGCTACTTTGTTTTCAGGGTGTTTATTCAGGTTCTGTGCAGTTACAGCACTCTACCACTTTACGCCCTCGTGACACAGGTATATCATTTCAAGATACTTTATACATACATACATACATACATATATACATATATGTATGTGCGCATGTGTGTGTGTGTGTATATATTAAATTCTATGTTAGAGACTAAACCCACTAAACTCTATGCAACTTATGCAACACATGCTTGTAACACCTATGTATCACCTACGTAACACCTGAGTAACATACATTACATCCGAGCTATTATATGATGTTACACATGTTACGTCAAACAGTTTAATTATTTTTTTAACAAAACCGTGTGTTTTAAAAAAAAAAACTGTTTTGTCTTTTTATAGTTTTTTTTTTTTTTTTTTTTTATATATAAAAAGGCGCTTGAAAATATGCATATCGCATGCCCTAAAATTTTTATAAACAAAACGATTTTTACGGTGAGTTTAGTGGGTTTAGTCTCTACGATAGAGTTTAGCATGTTACGTCAAACAGTTTAATTATTTTTTTTAACAAAAACGTGTGTTTTTAAAAAAAAAACTGTGTCTTTTTATAGTTTTTTTTTTTATAGAAAGCCGCTTGAAAATATGCACATCGCATGCCTTATAAATTTTATAAACGAAACGATTTTTTACGTCGAGTTTAGTGGGTTAGTCTTTAAGTCCTCTCCCTATATATATATATATATATGTTAATGTTTCTAAAGAAACACCTGATTTGTTTTTATGACCAAATTCTAGATGGGGACCAATTTCAAGAAAGCAATATTTGAAGACCATATACAGGCCAAAGTTGTGGGCTGGGCTCTAAACGTCAAGAAAAAGATGGCCAATAATGGTGGGACCAATGGCTCGAGCCATGATGGTTCAACTGCCACCACTTCTGCTGCTACTTCGGCTGCCTCGTCTGCTTTTAAGACTGTTCAACTTGGTAAAATTAATCAGAGCCAGCAGTCGTGAGCTTGCGGCAGTTCATATTGATGCATATGTTAATATACTACGGTAGTAGCTGAAGAAGTCCAATCTTGAACCTTGTTTTGCTATATGGTACGATGATAGTAATCGCGATATAGCAAGTTTTTGTTTGGATGAGCAAAATGGTTTTGAATTTGTAACTATTGGAGGTTTTATTAGTGATATTTGAAGTAAATGCTTGGTTGGTAAATCATTTTTTGCTTTAGATTGTGTTTTCTTATGATTGAAGTCACTTTTAAATATACTAAAAATAGGAAAATACATAGAAAATGACATGACTGAGTTCTGTAAATGGGTGGTTCTAATTTGGGGATATGCTAGGCTCAATTTAATATTTTAGACTTTTTTTGTGAGTTGATCTTGATTTGACTCTTTACTTTAATCTCTTACACTATCACACCCCTAGTGATGAATATAAAACCGGTTAACAGAACCGGTTTTTTAGAACCAAATTGGTTTGGAACCGTAATCACACGAACCTGTTAGGTTCAATTTCTAAACCGGTGGTTCCACACTAGTTTCACCTCTCCAGACGAAAAATCAAACCAACCGATTCGGCAAAAAGCAGTTCGGAAACCCACCCGAAAAAGCCGGTTCTAAATCAGCAAGAAAAACCGGTCTAGTTTTTTGGTTTTATTGAGTTTTTTTTTTAATTTTATAAAAATATATTAATTTTATTCTAAAATAGTTCAAAAGCTATAAAAAATACTCGTATTTTATGTTTTTTTTAACTTTCGTCGTCAAAACAGTTTAAAAAAGTGCGTGCAAGAATTGGTCTGAACCAAAACCGGTGTTTCAAACCGATCTAAAAACTGACCAAACCTGAGAGGAATTGAACTAGTTTGACCAATAACCAGTCAATCTAGAAAAGACCAAAATGTTCATCCCTATACACACCTCCACATGTTTAGGGTGGACGGTATGGTTGGGGTGACTTAGGGTGTCTGAGTTTTCTTTACCCAATGATATAAAGTCATGTCAACTCCCCCCTTCACTCCTCATTTTCTACTCAAACACTAGGTATGGTTCAAATACCCACTCAATTAAAATATAAAAGGTTATTCTCTCCTATCTCTCTCTCCTCCCTTTGTTCTTCTTCACCTTCGGTGAGTATACACTGAAAAAACACTCTCTCTCCTACTCCCCACTCCCCGAGGTGTGTCCCCGCAACCACACCGTGCTCCCTATACACACCTCCACATGTTTATGTCTAAATTTCTTATAAGAGTTTGGTTAGTTGGTATTTTTTCTTTTTGCAAGTCTTGTTAGTTCTCATGGTGGGTCAAGAAGTGAGTTAGTGGGTTTATTTGTTTGTATTCATCTTTTGTTAGTGTATTTCAACGTTTTCATAACCAGACCGGACCAACTAGTTTGACTTGGTAGGTTTGGACCGCTTATCTTTTGGCCGACCAATTTTTGTGGTATTCTTGTCAAAAGGGTCACTGGAGATAAAGTTTGATCACAAACTTGCACATGTCTAAATTAAGCGGTAGTGTTCGTTTCACATATTGAAATGGAATCTTAATGTAATCGAAATATTGATTTCACTCCTTATTTTGTTGGTTTCAACAAGGAAGGGAATCTACATTTCAATTTCATCCAAATTTCATTCCATTTTGCAAAACAAACACACATAAATTACAAATCAAATATCAATTTCTGCATGAATTTCCATTCCAGTTTCATTACAATCCATGAAACACGAACACTATTGTCCTTCAATTGTTAGGCTAGTGGGTCAATGTAACACCTCGAAAATTCACGTCCTATAATGTATTGACACGTGTCATAAGCTTGAATGTGTGAAAGAATACTCTAGAGGGACTAAAGTTGACAAACATGGAAAGCATGTGAATATAGGGGTTCAAAATGTCAACAATGGATAAATATATTTTTAAATAACCCTACATGATGTTTATACCTTCAAACGAATAAATCATGGATCATACGAAGCTAAATATGAAAGAAAGTGAGAGATTACAAACTACAGGGGTTAAATGTGTCAACATGTTTAAAGTATACCTCTGAGTGACCTTTTGGCAAACCCGAAGCTTTGTAACGATTAATTATGCTCACTAGAATGCACGATAAAAATTTCATAAACTTTCGTTAATATATGAGAAAGTTATGATCAAATTCGTATACGAGGGGTTAAAGCGTCAACGTTGAAAATTATGACTTTTCGGGTAAACATGAAGTGACCAAGGACTTAACAAAGTGGGTATAAGTCTTGAAGCCCTTATAAGTAAATGTGAAGGGCTCATAATGCAAGAAATAAGGTTGAGTGACTTTTGAAGGACCAAGAGCCAAGATGCAAAAACAAGAAAAGTTTTAAATCTGACATCAGGACACAGGCGGGCCGCGTAAGCCTTAACAGAATCTTACGCGGGCCGCGTCCGATCCCCAGATGCAGAAAAATGGGACAGCAGTCTGTTTAAACGCAATAACTGACTTAAACAGATATTTCCACTCCATGGGCGACCCCTACATGCTTTTTAGACCTTAGGGAATATCTGTGGATGATCCATGACCAATGGTAGACTTAGTTGTCAATAATCTAGTGAGATTAAAGCACTATATAAAGGGCCATTAGTTACAACTTTGATCATACCATCATCACTCAACTTCTGATCAATTCTGGAGCTCAAGGCCACTTTCTAAGGATCACAAATCGTGCATAGGACTTTTGTAAGTATACTTGACATTCCTTAATTTAGTTTTACTTAGTTATTAGCTTAAAAGTCAAACCGTCGTAATTAACGTTTGACTTAGCGATTAATCACTATTGGTTCAGTGTTTAGTCGAATCAAAGGTAGTTATAAGTTGGTAATCATGTGGGCATTAAACCCTTAAAAGGGCTCCCTCTGATTCCCGCTCTAACTAGATCAAATGTCGGGTCAAAGTTTGTATTAAAAAGTCAACAGAACTATAATTTGCGAATTAACATGTAATTAGCAATGTAGAAGGCATGTAACCTATTTTATCACTCATATAACTTGGTGATAAGTATAAGAACATGTCTAAGCATGTCCGACCCGACAATTTTCTGTTTAGACCCGGTTCGGAACCGAAAGTCGTAAAACTTTGACTTTTGCTTTGACTTCAGTTCTGACCCGATTTAGCATGATTTAGAAATGCCTTAGAGCTTCATTAGGACCAAGTTACATGTTGGAATAACCCTCTGTGTTTGGTTCGTTGATTGCTCGATTCGTTTACACGTTTCCGTTAAATGCCTAATGTTGACCAATATGCCCTTTTGACCATAAAACGAGAATTTTGGATATGTGAAAGGACAATAATTTTTGTTACTGATTTATAAACCTGTCCCTAAATTTTCACATCAGTTGGAAGTATAGATTAGGAGTTATGCTCATTAGCGTAATTAGAACGCCTTTTTGTAATTAAACGGCGTCATTAGCATAAAGCCTATCTAAACCCAATTTTTGACACCAAACCTTTTACCCACTGATGTAATATAATAGTTTGGGATTTTTAAAGATTTTTAATCATTTTTAAACTGATCATAACCTAAGGTTATCGCCTTAATTCGGTAAATACCGATTATACCCTTTTTGTGTATAAAATGAGTTCTACATAATATTTTGACACCAATCCAATTGCTACTGATTTTATATAATAAATGAAGTATTTTGAACTTTATAACCTGATCAGAAAACTCAGATTTTCTGTATAACCCGGAAATCGCTTAAAATGGCTTTTTATGCGTAATAAACACCTAGTACGGGTTTAAAACCATTTTGTCATATAAGACTTATGACCAACTGATATAACCTGATAAATCAAGTTATTTTACTGATGTATTCAGACCCAAATCTCAGAATCCCATTTAATCTCTTTTATAATCTTTAAAATAACCAAAATGCCCCTACGGGGCTTATATTTAGATTAAACTCATTTTGGGCATAATGGAAGGTATCCTACTGATATCCCAACATATTTAAGACATATTAACTATGGAAACCTGTATATGACCCTTATGGATACCCGTTACGCCTCTTGCGCGTTCGGTTCGGTTTATATAACTAGTTTGCATAAACTAGCCGAAACGGGTCAAACCTTATCGTTTTTATCTCAAAATCCAGAATGTATTTAGATTACCCATATTATACAAGTCTTCAAACTTGTCGGGTCTAAATCACGTTCTATTCCGGTCTTCGCTTAATCGTGCGTTTGAACCGTATCTTTCTTTAAAACTAACCGGTCTAAGTTTAGGCTTAATTAAAGACCCATTAGGATTATAATATGTAACACCTCGAAAATTCACGTCCTATAATGTATTGACACGTGTCATAAGCTTTGAACGTGTGAAAGAATACTCTAGAAGGACTAAAGTTGACAAACATGGAAAAGATGTGAATATAAGTGTTCAAAATGTCAACAATGGATAAATATACCCTACAATATCCCTACATGATGTTTATACCCTTAAACGAATGATTCATGGATCATACGAAGCTAATTGTGAAAGAAAGTGAGAGATTACAAACTACAGGGGTTAAATATGTCAGCATGTTTAAAGTATACCTCTGAGTGACCTTTTAGCAAACCCGAAGTTTTGTAACGATCAATTATGCTCACTAGAATACATGATAAAAATTTCACCAAGTTCGCTATCATATGAGAAAGTTATGACAATAATCGTATACGAGGGGTTAAAAGCGTCAACGTTGAAATTTATGACTTTTCAGGTAACCATAAAGTTACCCAAGGACTTAACAAAGTTTTTTTTATGTCTTAAGGCCCTTAAAAGTCAAGTTAGAGGGCTCAAAGTGCAAGAAATCATGTTAAGATCAAGTGTAGAAGGACCAGGGACTAAAATTGACAAACTGCGAAAGTATGCCAATTTGAACTATAACGAACATTTCAGAACATGACCATAAGTTAAATATACCATAAATATCCTTTACATAGCTTAGAAATAGGCTTTAAGGGGTTCGGTATGCTAAAATAAACTTGTGGGTCATTCAGGGACTAATAGCGTCAAAAAGTGCATAAGTTTGCATTTTCGCGCATAACTTACGTTCTGAATACACCCGGACATCCAAAATTTTATGTAAGCACTAAAATATTTTATTTTAGTGTTTGGCATAAGAAAAACTCATTCGTCACGCAATTTGGACCGTCTTTCGCGCTTATGCGCATTCCGTCGTAATTAAGCGAACATCGCAATCGTACGACCAAACGAACCGACATCCGGGATATTTTTGAGCATGTTTCATGTCCACAATGTTTAGGCATCATTTTAGGGCCTTAAAGTTGACTTAACGAGCCTTAAACATGTCGGAAATGGCCTTAATACACAACGGGGACTGAAATGGAAGCTTTGGAAACTGTTTGCTGATCAGAAGGACCTTAGCGTGACACCTAGCCCCCTTGGCGTCACGCGAGGCCCTTTCAGACCAGAAAAAGTTGTTTAATCAGTTGTAACAGCTGCTAAACACCCCAAAGGCCAATGCCAAATGTTAATCCCTGATGTTGGGGGGCCAATTTGAGTTACCTTAGTTACCAACAAGTGTAGGGACAAGATCTAAGCACGGTATTCGAGGAACGATCCTAACGGTGGTCCATTTCCTATAAATACCCACCAACATCACTTGCAAAAACCCACAAATCTGATCTAAAAGCTCTAAGTTGAAGCCAATGCTTCATACCTGAGCTACTTGGATCAAGTTAAGCTTTCGGGGACCCTTTGTAAGTGTTCCTTCGTTCTCTTTATTCGTTTAGCGTTAAAAGTCAAACTTTGTTTGACTTTCTGCATGGACCAGTTTATGGTCAATGCGAAGTTTGTTTGAACTTCATAACGTGAGCGTGATCACGATGGTTATAGTCCTTAGCGACTATACCTACTGATTACCCCGTTATCAAGGCTCAGTGATGAGTCGTAGTTTCGGCCAAAATACGTGTTACTGCGTATTTTGTAACCAAACTACTCTTAGGTATCAAAACCGTTTGTTTTGATACCAAACCTGTTTTCTAAAACATGCTTAGCTCGTCACTTTTAGTTTAGTGCTTATGTAGGGTCGTAAGGTAAGCGATCTAAACAATCGCTTATACTTTCGAACCCGACCCGTTTGGTCGATCATTAGGATCCGACCAAACACATTCGGTGACCATAGTATATAGGGAATAAACTTCCGAGGTTATACCTTATGGTCACGACGTTTAGTTAGTTGTATGACAGGTAGTATATATGCCTTAGGTAAATGACCAAAATACTCCTTCGGGGCTTATATTGAGATTAAACTCGTTTTGGGCATATTGGAAGGTATCCTACTGACATCACAACATATTTAAGGCATATTAACTTAGGAAACCTGTATATGACTCTTATGGTTACTCGTTACGCGCTTGTCGCGTTCGGATCGGCTTATGTGACTAGTTTGCATAAATTAGCCGAAACGGGTCAAACCATATCTTTTTGGTCTCAAAATCCAGAATGTGTTTAAGTTACCCATATTAAACAAGCATACAAGCTTGTCGGGTAAAAAACCACATTCTAAACCGGTCTTCGCCTTATCATACGTTTGAACCGTATCTTCCTCTTTAAAACTAACCGGTCTAAGCATAGGCTTAATTAAAGACCCGTTAGAAATCTAATAGGTTATTAAAAACCTTCGTTCCAGATTAAGAGCCCCAGTAGAAGTACTTGTGCTTGCTGAATTGATATACGGCTGGGATTAAATTTATATTTAGCTCAGGTAAATACTCTTAACTTATTTTCCCTATACGGGCTTGGGATACGGTATTATAATAATACCGCTTGGTCGGGTATTGAATGTTTAATCGTATTCTGATTAAATTATTGAGGTAACCCGTTTTAATCTGTATTGTTTGAAATAAAAGCCTTTAGGGGTTAATGACCATGTCCCGGATATCCTTGACATCATTGTATTATAAAATGGCCACGCCTTAAGCACGGGGTGTAGGCATGCACTTAAAGTTGCTTAAAGGGAAACAATATCTCACTCTCTTGTGGGCTTATACTTGTGGCGTGTCTGTTAATCTTGACCCGGTTTCTACATCGGGCCCTGAACGTATAACGAACCTGTAAATCTGTATACAAGATTATAAATATAATTGTCCCAAGTTATAAAAGATTAATTTTGCCTTGTGAATTTTAATCAAAGTGTCAAAATATTTTCTTGCCTCGTGCACCTAAACCAATTTTCATAAACATTTTCAAATGAGTCGGTTGGGTGTATTTACCAGTGTAAACTGACGTATTTTCCAAAAAGGTTAAGTGACATGTACTGAACGTAATTGGCTGGAAGCTCAGGGCGTTAATAAGGAATCTTGCAAGTTCTAGGCGTCTAAAGTCTGTTGAACAATGTTTATGTTTTAAGATCCGCCTGTGGATCCTTTACTTTCCGTTGTAATACTTGGATATTACTTTTTATTCGGATTGTAATATATTTATATTTTGCTTCCGCTGTGCATTTATATATTGTGTTGTTTGACTATGATGATATCAACTACGTCACGATACTCCCCACCGAGCCCACGGGTAATACGTGGAAATATCGGGGTGTGACAGGTTGGTATCAGAGCCAACACTGAGTGAATTAAACACTAGCCTTTTGTGTTTAATCTCAGTTACACAGTTGCACATTCTTGAGTCTAGACAAGAACATAGGACTAATCCTAATTCGTTTCATTGTCTTTTAAATTTCTTCTTTTGTTATTTTTCTGATTTGCCCTTGCATGGACAAGTCATTTTCAGTTTGAAGTCCCATTTAGGGCAACCATATACTTGTTTAAATTTTAATGGAACGATTATATTTAAAATATCATTCCTATATTATAAGATCTACCATTATAATAAAATGGCAAAATCTAAAAAGGACAAGACCTAGCCATGTGTCGTTTTAAGACAGGGCCAAGACGGTAGTTCCACAATTAGATTCAGATCCTTGTTTACATTTCAATTTAGGATTGTTCTGCGTTAAAAATATTGAAAGAATCTTAAAGGGGTAAAACCTAGCTTGAATGTCATTAAAGACCTAGCTATGGTGGTAAAACCTGTTTAGAAGAGATTCAGATTCTTGTTAACATCCGAAAACATGTTAACACTCCTGACAACAGCGTTGCGATAAAAATCACACTTGTCATCTTTATAATGGGAAATTCCAAACCCTTATCTAGCCTAGTGATTTAGAAATCATGTCTTAAATCATCAAATAAAGATAATCATATTATAAACATCCATTAGTGATGAAGTGCCTACGGGCCAAACTTGTTGTCCGATAAGACAACATCAGTGGTGGTCTTTGACCCCCGTCTAAAGATGTTGGACTACGTCCAAGCATAATAGTTTGTATGATCAATGCGATCTTGACTAATATCATCAAATGAAGATGATCATATTATAACCATCCATAAGTGATGAAATGCCTACGGGCCATACTTATCGTCCTAAGGGACAAAAGACAGTTGAAGTTTTTGACTCTCTGTCAAGAAAAAGGTAATGAACTTTGATTCAAACCTAAATGCCTCGATTCTCTGAAATCATGGCTTGTAAATTTAAAACTGTCCTAGTGACTAGGCCCTTTGCGCCACCTTAATATCCTTAATGTTTTATAACTAGGATAAATTATAATGAAAATGCTAATTAAATATAACTAACAAATTAACCAATATGGTTTATATTACCATGGTTAATAAATCGTCAAGAACGATAGTACTGAATGGGCTTCTAAATAAACCTTGCCCTTATTTTCTTTTTGTAGCAATTAAGACTACATGGCTGACTCTGATGAGATAAACAGTCATCCTCTGGAAAACCGCGATGATGATAAGATCAATATAACCAGAGGAGAACTTCGTACACTGATTGATACGGCGGTATCTAAAGCTGTAGCGGAGCAATTCAAGTAGTATAGTGAGACTCATAGTAAAGCCTCATTTGTACCCCACTCTAAGTCTGTCCCTAAGACTCATTCTGAGGCTCATAGCAAGCCACCCTCAAAGAAAGATGAGTCAAAGAAGGATGATGATCGACATTCATCTATTCAACACAGTGTTCCATCCAAGAGGATAGTGCTCGATAATGAACCACGTACCAAGTCCTGTACCTATAAATACTTTGTTTCCTGCAAACACCGGGATTTCACTGGGGAGAAAGGGGCAATTGACTGTATGACCTGGTTGGATGAAATAGACACAATTGTCGATATCAGCGGCTGTGCTGAGAGGGATGTAGTGAAGTATGTATCCCAATCGTTCAAGGGAGAGGCACTAGCATGGTGGAAGGCTCT
The DNA here is from genome assembly GCA_030545235.1 of Helianthus tuberosus. Lineage (NCBI taxonomy): Eukaryota > Viridiplantae > Streptophyta > Magnoliopsida > Asterales > Asteraceae > Helianthus > Helianthus tuberosus. Next base: position 174,828,350 of record CM060351.1, read on the forward strand.
CATTCAAGATGCTGGGAAGATCCCACTTTACAACATGTCATGGGAATAGTTTGTTGCTCTCATTATGGAGAACTACTGCCCTCAACACGAGGTTGAGAGGATTGAGTCAGATTTCTTATCCTTGGTTATGACAAACTTCGATTGTCAAGCTTACCTCACCAGTTTCAATACCCTGTCCAGACTGGTTCCTTACCTAGTAACACCAGAACCAAAGAGAATTGCTCGTTTCATTGGGGGTTTAGCCCCAGAAATCAAAGCCAGTGTTAAGGCTTCAAGACCTACTACATTCAGGTCAGTGGCAGATCTCTCGCTATCTCTCACACTCGATGTGGTCAGAAGCAAGGCTGCCAAAGCCTCTGAAGATGGAAAGCGTAAAAGGGAGGATGAGAATTCTTATCGCTCCGATAAGAAGAGGAACTCTGAGGATAAGAAGAGTTCCGGGTTTGAGAAAGACAGCCAGCAGTCGGATGAGAAGACCAGGTGCAAAACCCGTCGAAAATACCACCTCGGGAAATGCAGATTTGAATCTCAGCCTCTACCTTGTGGGATTTGCAAGTCTAAGGAACATAAAACCTTCGAATGCAAGAAGTTGAAGGGCGCAACCTGCTACGGTTGCAACGAAAAGGGACATATCAAGACTAACTGCCCTAGAAATCAGAAGAAGCTCGAAGAAGCCAAGAGAACAAACGCATGAGTCTTCAGGATGAACGCCCAGGAGACGGTGCTGAATAATAATTGTATAACAGGTACCTTTCCTTATCAAGCAGTCTATGCAGAAATTTATATGATGCTGACACATATGATTCTATAATGAACGATAAATGTTGAGAACTGTTGTCTCCGCCTGATTAGGACTCCGGTCATTTAATGCGAGGTAGAAATTGGCCGATGACACTATAGAAAATGCTCCAACAAATCCTAGATTGATATTTTATATCTATTAGGAATCACTCCTTTCTGATATCCTTATGGCAAGCTTTCAAGCTATCCAAATTCATCACTATAATAAAGACAGATATGACATTTTGATTCCCTGTCAAAAAGATGATGGATTAGGACCAAACTTTAAATGCCATTAATGGTCTTTTGTGACCTAGGCTAAGTATAATTGATATATATTAAATAGCGTTCATTAAGAATGTTAATACTATATTGGCCTGTATGGTTTAATGAAACCATGGTTAGTATATAAGGCCATGAGGATGATGAATCGCAGTTGTCGGATCGCAACCAAGAAATTGATTCATTTAATAATAGGAACCATTTCTTCTGTTCCTGTCAGAAATCTTTAAGTCATAAAAATTCTAATGTACCCTCTCTATAGATAAAGGACATTCGCATGTAATTGATATCTCTTTAATCCCTATTGATTACGAATACCAAATGGTATGACAAAACCGCCGTATGAAAATTGATGTATCTTAATAAGTTCCATAGATTGCTTCCATGCCTGATCAATATGGAGGTTTAATGCATGGAACCACAAAGATATCCCGATAATCATATGGTACTAAAGTCAACTAATGGTATTCAAAGGAGATATCCAGAATGGAATTGTCCAAGTAAATGTTCCCGATTAAAGAATTCGTGGACTAGTAACATAAATGTGTCACCTATTTGACACAAGCAATGATGGGTGAACTGGAGCCTGAGATATGAAAATCTCTGTAACCTCCTCGTACCTTAATTATCTTCTCCTAAAATTACCCTGTTTACCCCTGAGAGGCAGGTAGAGTTAAGGTTTATATCCCATTTACGGCTGTATTATTATGGAATCTCCAAGACGGCTAGTACCATCATTGGGAGAATCAAAACCCCGATTAACTAAGTTTTTTAAATAGAGGGTTCATATAGTCTAACTCGATATCCTGAGAATTCGGTATAGTTAATTATGAAAGACGGTTCATTTTGCTTATGCATTGATTACCGCAACCCTATTTAGGAAACAATTAAGAATTCACCATCAGCTGCCCAGGATCATCGATTTGTTTGACTAACGACGAGGATTAGCTATTCCTTAAAAATTAATTAAGCAGGGGTTGGAATAGCCAGCTCACCTTAAGATAAGCTTTTCCATAATAGTTGATTTATAAGCATCAAGGCTGCCCCTTTGGAGGCCTTGTATAGATGGAATGTTAAACATCTATTGTTAGGACAATAGATTGGTAAGTCCAATTATCAGGATCTGAAAGTTGCATTGGAAACAACAAATAAGATCACGCAAATTCATAACCATCTGTAAGATGCCAGTATTCGGCAGAAAAGTCAGGGATTAATGAAAATAGCAAACCTCCTAAATTCTTGTTAAGGAATAAGGTTCAACAAAAGATATCACCCAGGAAGGGTGTGCCAAATTGTTAAATTATCAGGCTAGTTAAGCTCTGAATATATAGAATCATTCGAAGGAAATCGAATGTATCAAGATCAAGTAGCTTATAAGCTAAAACCTATTTAAGAAGCTTGGCGGAGCTCGCAATACATTGCACACTAGTGATAGAAGGATGTGTTTCACCAATAAGTCAAGGAGCACTATCGCATAATGATATGCAGATTTATGATGTGATGAGCATCTTGTATCGATTAAGGATCGACAGGTTAATAAGCTCCAAAAGGATACATGCACCTAATATAGGGGTCACTTTGGGAGCTTAGAAGGACTCCAGATATGTTATAGAAGTTAAGTCCATTATGCGACAAAAAGGACTTCCAGCATTTTAACAAATCTCGAGGTTGATATTTCTTTTAAGGGGGTGAGGATGTAACACCTCGAAAATTCACGTCCTGTAATGTATTGACACGTGTCATAAGCTTTGAACGTGTGAAAGAATACTCTAGAAGGACTAAAGTTGACAAACATGGAAACTATGTGAATATAAGTGTTCAAAATGTCAACAATGGATAAATATACACTACAATATCCCTACATGATGTTTATACCCTTAAACGAATGATTCATGGATCATACGAAGCTAATTGTGAAAGAAAGTGAGAGATTACAAACTACAGGGGTTAAATGTGTCAGCATGTTTAAAGTATACCTCTGAGTGACCTTTTAGCAAACCTAAAGTTTTGTAACGATCAATTATGCTCACTAGAATACATGATAAAAATTTCACCAAGTTCGCTATCATATGAGAAAGTTATGACAATATTCGTATACGAGGGGTTAAAAGCGTCAACGTTGAAATTTATGACTTTTCGGGTAACCATAAAGTTACCCAAGGACTTAACAAAGTTTGGTTATGTCTTACGGCCCTTAAAAGTCAAGTTAGAGGGCTCAAAGTGCAAGAAATCATGTTAAGATCAAGTGTAGAAGGACCAGGGACTAAAATTGACAAACTGCGAAAGTATGCCAATTTGAACTATAACGAACATTTCAGAACATGACCATAAGTTAAATATACCATAAATATCCTTTAGATAGCTTAGAAATAGGCTTTAAGGGGTTCGGTGTGCTAAAATAAACTTGTGGGTCATTCAGGGACTAATAGCGTCAAAAAGTGCATAAGTTTGCATTTTCACGCATAACTTACGTTCTGAATACACCCGGACATCCAAAATTTTATGTAAGCACTAAAATATTTTATTTTAGTGTTTGGCATAAGAAAAACCCATTCGTCACGCAATTTGGACCGTCTTTCGCGCTTATGCGCATTCCGTCGTAATTAAGCGAACATCGCAATCGTACAACCAAACGAACCCACATCCGGGATATTTTTGAGCATGTTTCATGTCCACAATGTTTAGGCATCATTTTAGGGCCTTAAAGTTGACTTAACGAGCCTTAAACATGTCGGAAATGGCCTTAATACACAACGGGGACTGAAATGGAAGCTTTGGAAACTGTTTGCTGATCAGAAGGACCTTAGCGTGACACCTAGCCCCCTTGGCGTCACGCGAGGCCCTTTCAGACCAGCAAAAGTTGTTTAATCAGTTGTAACAGCTGCTAAACACCCCAAAGGCCAATGCCAAATGTTAATCCCTGATGTTGGGGGGCCAATTTGAGTTACCTTAGTTACCAACAAGTGTAGGGACAAGATCTAAGCACGGTATTCGAGGAACGATCCTAACGGTGGTCCATTTCCTATAAATACCCACCAACATCACTTGCAAAAACCCACAAATCTGATCTAAAAGCTCTAAGTTGAAGCCAATGCTTCATACCTGAGCTACTTGGATCAAGTTAAGCTTTCGGGGACCCTTTGTAAGTGTTCCTTCGTTCTCTTTATTCGTTTAGCGTTAAAAGTCAAACTTTGTTTGACTTTCTGCATGGACCAGTTTATGGTCAATGCGAAGTTTGTTTGAACTTCATAACGTGAGCGTGATCACGATGGTTATAGTCCTTAGCGACTATACCTACTGATTACCCCGTTATCAAGGCTCAGTGACGAGTCGTAGTTTCGGCCAAAATACGTGTTACTGCATATTTTGTAACCAAACTACTCTTAGGTATCAAAACCGTTTGTTTTGATACCAAACCTGTTTTCTAAACTTAGTTAAGCATGTTTTAACATGCTTAGCTCGTCACTTTTAGTTTAGTGCTTATGTAGGGTCATAAGGTAAGCGATCTAAACAATCGCTTATACTTTCGAACCCGACCCGTTTGGTCGATCATTAGGATCCAACCAAACTCATGGATATCAAGTACCTGCTCGACCACCAATTCGACAGCAGTCGCAGCCACCACGATTTTCCCCACCGGAACAGGAGAAATCCTCCAAAGACTAAGTCGGGTGGAGCATGAGTTTCAGGAAGAACGCAGGAACAACAGGGGATTCCTCAAAGGCCTGGCAAGCTTGCTAAAGGGGAAGAAGAAGAGGGATCATTAAATCCCCACATGTACTGTTGTATTTTCTATTTTCAATCAAGTCCCTGCGTGGATATTTATCTGTGTATTTAGTCCATGCGTGGACATCTATTCTAGTATTTGGTCCTTGCGTGGACTTGTATTTTAGTTTGGCCCCTGCGTGGGTGAATTGTTCTGTTAAAAGTCCCGTTTAGGGCGATATGTACTCTTTTAAATGTAAATGGAATGTTAAGTTTATAGATTTCATTTTTGCCATTATATGCATAAATATATTACATGAAATAAATAAATTAGAATCATTCCTTTTTAAATTAATCAGCCTATTACATATTAAATAAGAATCTCAAAGGTATAACCTAGCTTTCATGTCATTATAAGACTTGACCAAGATAGTAAGACCTGTTTAAAAGATTCGGATCTCTGTTAACATCTAAAAACATGTTAACGCTCCTGGTAGACGTGATTCGTTAAAAATCACACACGTCATTCTTATATAAGGATTCTTCAAAGATTCCTAACCTAATTTAATGAGCTATAAATCATGGGTTTAAATCATCAATTAAGATGATCATATTTTGACCATACATTGGTAATATAGTGCCTACGGGCCATACTCATTGTCATATAAGACAAAAGACAGTAGTAGTCTACGACTCCCTGTCAGAAAAAGGTAAGGAACTATGTTCAAACCTTCATGCCCTGATTCTCTGAAATCATGGCTTATGATTTAAAAATGTCCCAGTGACTAGGCCTTTTGTGCTCATAATACTGTTATTATTTTATAATTAGGATAGGTTATAATAAAATCCTAAATAAATGTGAGTAACAAATTAACCAAATATGGTCTATGTTTACCATGGTTAATGAATTGCCCTAAAAGGTAATTCCGTAATAAACTCCCAAATAAATTATTGTCGATATCTTATGTAACAGTTCAAGATACAATGGAGGACTCAGATGATATCAATAGTCGGCCAAGGGAGAATAATGACACCACCAGGTTCAATGTGTCTGGTGCTGAACTCCAAGCATTAATCGACAATGCTGTTACAAAAGCCTTGGATAGGCAGTATAGTGAAACAAGTGGTACTCGGAGCAGAGCCCAATCAGTACCCCATTCCAAGCCTAAGACTCAATCTGAGGCTCACAGCAAGCCACCATCCAAGAAGGAAGAACCCAAGAAAGAAGATGACGATCGTCACTCTTCAAACCAACAAAGTGTCCCATCTCAAAGGGTAATACTGAATCAAGGACCCCGTGATAAGGGTTGCTCCTACAAATACTTTGTGTCATGCAAACCCAGGGATTTCACTAGGGAAAAATGGGCTATAGACTGCATGACATGGTTGGATGAGATGGACACAGTGGTTGATATCAGCGGGTGCGCTGATAGAGATGTGGTAAAGTTTGTGTCCCAATCGTTCAAAGGTGAGGCCTTAGCCTGGTGGAGATCATTGATTCAAGCTACTGAGAAGATCCCATTGTACAACATGACATGGGAGCAATTTGTTGCCCTCATCAGGGAAAACTACTGTCCTCAGCATGAGGTAGAAAAGATTGAATCTGATTTCTTATCCTTGGTTATGAAGAATCTGGATTGCCAAGCTTACCTTACGAGCTTTAATACAATGTCAAGGTTGGTTCCTTATCTGGTGACCCCGGAACCCAAAAGAATAGCTCATTTCATTGGGGGTTTAGCACCAGAAATTAAGGCAAGCGTAAAAGCCTCTCGGCCAGCTACTTTCAGATCTGTAGCTGATATATCTTTGTCCCTCACACTGGACGCGGTCAGACAGAGATCGCTGAGGAACACGGATGCCGAGAAGAGGAAGCGTGAAGATGACAATTCACGACGGTTAGATAAGAAGCACAGAGGAAACAATGACCACAAGAAGGGGTCTGGTTCTAAGAAGGATGGGCATCAATCTGGAGATAAGCCCAAGTGTAAGACTTGTTAGAAGCACCACTTTGGGAGGTGCAGACTTGAATCGAAATCCCAGTCTTAGTCGAGGCCATGTGGGATTTGCAAATCTTCGGAACATAAGACCCTAGATTGCAAGAAACTGAAGGACGCAACGTGCTACAGTTGTAACGAAAAAGGGCACATTAAGACAAATTGCCCAAAATATGCAAAGAAAGCTGATGAAGGAAAGAAGACCAATGCTAGGGTCTTCAGGATGGATGCAAAGGAAGCTGTGCAGGACGACAATGTGATCACAGGTACCTTCCTTATAAATGATATTTATGCGAGAGTGTTATTTGATTCAGGAGCTGATAAATCATTTGTAGATAATAAGTTTTGTGAGTTGTTGAAATTTCCAGTAAAAACTTTAAGTGTGAAGTATGAGGTGGAATTAGCTTATGGAACCATAGAAACTGTCTCAACTGTGTTAGATGGATGTGTTATATCCATTAGGAACCACTCTTTTCCTTTGTCCATACTTCCTTTGAAGTTAGCCGGTTTTGACATAGTTTTGGGAATGGACTGGTTATCTTGTAACCAGGCCCAGATTGCTGCAATAAGAAGCAAGTGGTGATCAAGACTCCATCTGGTGAATCACTTACCATTCAGGGATATACCCAGTATGGACTGCCTGAGCAAGTGACTATGCTCAAGGCCTCTAAGTGTTTAAAGAAGGGTTGTGTCATCTACATGGCACAAGTGACTATCGATGGGCCGAAGCCTAAGATTGAAGATATCCCTGTTATTTCTGAATACCCTGAAGTTTTTCCTGAAGAATTACCTGGTTTACCACCAGATAGGCAAGTGGAATTCAGAATTGACATCATCCCTGGAGCAGCACCAGTAGCAAGGGTGCCTTATAGGTTGGCACCAACGGAGATGAAGGAATTGAGGACACAACTAGATGAATTGCTAGCCAAAGGTTTCATTAGACCTAGTTCGTCTCCTTGGGGAGCACCAATCTTATTTGTCAAGAAGAAGGACGGATCGATGCGTCTGTGCATCGATTACCGTGAGCTGAATAAGGTCACTATCAAGAATAGGTATCCATTGCCCAGGATCGACGATCTGTTCGATCAACTTCAAGGGGCAAGCTACTTCTCTAAGATCGATCTGAGGTCAGGCTATCATCAATTGAAGGTTAAAGATGAAGATGTACACAAGACTGCATTTAGGACTCGTTATGGTCATTACGAGTTCCTAGTGATGCCTTTTGGGCTCACTAATGCACCTGCCGCATTCATGGATCTCATGAATCACGTCTGCAAGCCCTACTTGGACAAATTTGTCATCGTCTTCATTGACGACATCCTCATTTACTCGAAGAACCAAGCTGATCATGAGAAGCATCTTCGATGTATTCTTTCACTACTTCAACAGGAGAAGCTTTACGCCAAATTTTCGAAGTGTGAATTCTGGCTTCGAGAAGTCCAATTCCTTGGACATGTGGTTAGTGAGCGTGGTATCCAAGTGGATCCCGCTAAGGTTGAAGCTGTCATGAATTGGCAAGAGCTGAAGATGCCCACAGAAATTCGCAGTTTCTTGGGATTGGCAGGATTCTACAGGCGCTTTATTGAGAATTTTTAAGGATTGCTGCACCCCTAACTTCTTTGACTAGAAAGAAAATATAATTCGATTGGGGCCCTAAGCAGCAAGAATCCTTTGATATCCTTAAATAGAAGCTAAGCAATGCACCTGTGTTGACATTGCCTGATGGGATAGAAGAGTTTGTGGTATATTGTGATGCATCACACACCGGGATGGGATGTGTGCTTATGTAGAAAGGCAAAGTTATTGCCTATGCTTCACGTCAGTTAAAGGTACATGAAAAGAATTACACCACCCATGACTTAGAGTTGGGTGCCGTTGTATTTGCACTAAAGCTATGGAGGCACTATTTATATGGCATTAAGTGTGTGATCTATTCTGATCACAAGAGCCTTCAGCACCTGTTTAACCAAAAGGATTTGAACATGAGGCAACGACGTTGGATGGAGACCATGAAAGATTATGATTGTGAGATAAGATACCATCCTGGCAAGGCGAATGTAGTTGCAGATGCCTTAAGTCGAAAGGAAAGGGTGAAGCCCATCCGAATCAATGCCAAGAGCATTGAGATAAAGAACAGTTTGAATGAAAGGTTGTTAGCTGCACAGAAGGAAGCTGTGTTGGAAGCTAACTATCCTAATGAAAAGCTAGGAGTAACTGAAGAACAGTTATCCTATGGCAAGGACGGAATTTTGAGGTTAAATGGACGAATATGGGTTCCAATTTATGGGGGACTTCGAGATGTTATCCTCCAGGAAGCCCACAGTTCTAAATACTCCGTTCATCCTGTAGCTGATAAGATGTACCAGGATCTAAAGGCAAACTATTGGTGGATAGGCTTGAAGAAGTCTGTAGCTACCTATGTAGCTAAATGCTTGACGTGTGCGCAAGTCAAAGCAGAACATCAAAAGCCGTCAGGATTGCTACAACAGCCTGAACTTCCCACGTGGAAGTGGGAAATAGTGACAATGGATTTCATCACCAAGTTGCCAAAGACAAGGAAAGGAAATGATACGATATGGGTGATAGTAGATAGACTGACTAAGTCAGCACATTTCCTACCCATTAAGGAGACCTATAGCTCCGACATGTTAGCCCAATTGTATGTAGACAAGATTGTGTCTCTACATGGCGTGCCTGTGTCTATTATCTCCGACAGAGATACTAGATACACGTCACATTTTTGGAAAAGTTTCCAACAATCTTTGGGCACGCACTTAAATTTCAGTACGGCTTACCATCCTCAGACGGACGGACAGAGTGAGCGTACAATCCAAACGTTGGAAGACATGCTTCGTGCATGTGTAATCGACTTAGGTGGTAGTTGGGATAACCACCTGCCATTAATCGAGTTCTCATATAACAATAGCTACCATACCAGCATCAAGGCTGCGCCTTTCGAGGCCTTATATGGTAGAAAGTGCAGAACTCCCGTTTGTTGGGCGGAAGTTGGAGATGTCCAACTGACAGGACCGGAAATAGTCTTTGAAACGACGAACAAGATTGTCCAGATTCGTGACCGCCTGAAAGCTGCCAGGGATAGGCAGAAAAGCTACGCAGATCTAAAGCGTAAACCTCTGAAATTCGAGATAGGTGATAAAGTGTTGCTTAAAGTATCACCCTGGAAGGGAGTGATGCGATTTGGTAAGAAAGGTAAGTTAAGCTCGAGATACATAGGACCATTCGAGGTCATCGAATGTGTCGGATCAGTTTCCTATAAGTTAAACTTACCTAAAGAGCTCAGTGGTATTCACAATGTATTCCACATCTGCAATCTGAAGAAGTGTTTCGCTGATGAATCACTAGTCATACAACATACAGATGTGCATATAGAAGAGAGCTTGAAGTTTGTCGAAAAACCTGTGTCGATCGAGGATCGACAGGTTAAGAAGCTTCGAAGGAAGCACGTGCCTATTGTAAAGGTAAAATGAGATGCCCGTAGAGGTCCCGAGTACACGTGGGAGGTGGAGTCCACAATGAAAGAAAAGTACCCTCATTTGTTTCAGTAAATCTCGAGGTCGAGATTTCTTTTAAGGGGGTGAGGATGTAACACCTCGAAAATTCACGTTCTATAATGTATTGACACGTGTCATAAGCTTGAACGTGTGAAAGAATACTCTAGAGGGACTAAAGTTGACAAACATGGAAAGCATGTGAATATAGGGGTTCAAAATGTCAACAATGGATAAATATATTTTTAAATAACCCTACATGATGTTTATACCTTCAAACGAATAAATCATGGATCATACGAAGCTAAATATGAAAGAAAGTGAGAGATTACAAACTACAGAGGTTAAATGTGTTAACATGTTTAAAGTATACCTCTGAGTGACCTTTTAGCAAACCCGAAGCTTTGATTTTAGATTTACATCTTTATCATCATCATCATCATCATACTCAGTAAATCCCACCAATAGCAAAGCAAAGGTAGGGTCTGAGGAGGGTAAGATGTAGACAACCTTACCTCTACCCCCGTAGGAATAGAGAGGCTGCTTCCAGTGAGACCCCCGGCTCGATAGTAGTTTTGCATCAAGCCTTGGACATAAGGCACATAACACTCAGCAATCGGGACAAAGACCGATTAGTGCATGTACCCTTTTGTCTTTCAGCTATCAACGCCACCACATGATGCATGATTAACCGTCCTCAGCTTTTAACGTTATTTTCACAAAATTAGTAAAATAACGTTAAAATTTTAGATTTACATCTTTATACTTTTCAAAAATTTTGTAGATTCTTTCATCTCTTTACATCTAAAGTTTTATAATATAATTTTTTTATACTGTTGATTATATTCATCATATGAAACTAAAGTTTTATTTTGTTTTATTGTTTGCAGCTGGTATCTGTGGGTCTTCGTTGTCATATTCTTGTTGCTGAATGTTAATGGTATGCAATCGCTTTAAAGAAATAGGGTCAAATGGGTCGAACAAAAATTACAATAAGAGCTTAAAAAGAAACAGGTCGAACCATTAAAAGTCAAGTGTATTATTAATGCATGAGATCTCTCTAATCAATATAATAAATAAATAACTAATTTGCTACCTCTAGCTAGTTTAGTTTTTATTTCTAAAATATCTTCATTGACATGCAATAGCATACCGTCATGATTTTACGATGGTAGATCATAGCACAAAATGAATAATCAATGTTATTTTATACAAGCAGTGAAAATACTTTTTTCGGATATTTTGCAGGTTGGCATACATATTTTTGGATAGCTTTCGTTCCATTCATCGTAAGTGCATTAACACGCTTACAATTGGCCAATTACTAGCTATAATATCTTGTTTTACATTTAGATAACACTATTCTCCTTTTAATCAACTCATTAGTTTTTTTTTTTAAATTTACTAGCTTCTACTTGCCGTGGGAACAAAGCTAGAGCACATAATAATTCAGTTAGCTCATGAGGTTGCTGAAAAACATATAGCCATAGAAGGCGATTTAGTTGTGCAACCATCGGATGATCATTTTTGGTTTCACCGCCCCAAAATTGTGCTTTTTTTCATACATTTCATCCTCTTTCAAAATGCATTTGAGATTGCATTCTTCTTCTGGATTTGGGTATGTTTCTTGTCTATATAAGCATACAAAGATATTCAGAAATTAATATTGAGTTTTTGGCATCACACTATTTATTTCTAATATAGGTTCAATATGGCTTTGACTCGTGCATAATGGGACAAGTGCGCTACACCATCCCTCGGCTCATTATTGGGTAAGTTATTGAAGAAACACGGGTTCACCTCCGGGATGACTGGACCGCGTTCTACATGAGGGTGAAGAATCACATCTTGTTCTTCCTCTTGAACCTAGATCTGCAATGGAGAAGGAAAGAAAGTGGAGCTGTAGAGATTGCCGGTAGGAGATGACTCTCCTGTTTCCAGCTACCAAAGTGTGTGGCTCCATATGCTCTGCCCTATTCAAGAGGTGAAGACCTCTTTATATAGGGGGATATGGGCCTCCCCTAACCTCAATGGGCCAGGCCCAGTTAGGGGTTATCTCTACAAGCCCCGACCCAAAGTAGTGTAAACTACATCGCGTTGGGCCTTGCGGTTGGGTTAGTAGCAACAATAATAAATAATTAATATAAAAGCAATACGTAACGGGCCGTCTGACCGCTCGGGTCGGGTTTAATAACGTACCCCATCAAGTCCCCCAGTCTAGTGCTGCTCCGCGTGCAAGCGTGGTAGGAGTACTAGACTTGTTAGGAGTGCTCGAAAGTAAAGATTGAGTTTTAGGCTTACCAGTCGCCCAGATGCGGGAGAGTTGTTGTCCATGCTTGTTGCGTCTGTCTTTCACTGTGAGTAGAGATAAATGGGATAATGAATATCCCCTAGTTGTTCATCGTGGAAATTGGTTTGGCAAACATGGCGCACGCTGATTGATCGCAGGGAGTTGCTAATTGTACTGGCACATTGCCACGAACTTGTCAAGGTTGCGTGTACGTGGTTAGGTCTTGTGCACGAGTCTTGGGACTGGCTGAGTTTTGACGGTTGAGTGTGGTTAGAGTGAGGGAGTAGAGAACAGAGCGGTTTAACCTGTGTGTGAAGGTCCCTATTTATAGCCGGCGTGGCGTATAAGGAGATGGGCTGATGGGCCTTGGGCCTAAAGGGGACAACAAGGAATATCCGTCTTGTCTCTTCTGTGGCAGCTGTTAGCGTCTTCTAGAAGATCTCCGGTGCTGGCGCACCTTGATTGGAGCCACGTGTCTGGATGTTCGTCCTTGTTGTCTCTCTGACATCTGCCGGTGAGTGGAGATCATGGGGCAGTTGTCGCCGCCCCCTGATTGGTGCAATGTAGGCGTCCTTGTGTACCTTCTGTCTTCTGCACGATTGTCGCCGCCCCTTGATTGGGGCAGCGTGCGACCTGATTGGTCAGCGCGGCTTTTTGGGACCATAACCCTTCAAGTCCCCCCAGTCTAGTGCTGCGTCCATGCGCGAAGTAAATGGTGGGAGCTCTGGACTCAGAATAAAAAGAAAAGTGTGTTGGTCTGTAAAGCATTTGTTAGGTCATGGTTGCCGGCGCGCGTGTAAGTGTTTGTCAATTACTACGGCGCGGCCACCAGGCTTGCTTACTGATAGGTGTTGCTTCTGAGGGTTGGCGCGAGTGATCATCGACTGATGATGCATGCGGCGCAACCCTTGCTAGCTTCAGTATGAAGTCTCGTTGTAAGTTTAAGCTGGAAATTCTTGGAATTTTGAATTCTGACAGGTTGGTGCAAATGTCGTTGATGGTGACCCTGGAGTTGACTACTGACACGCCGATCATCATGCTGACACTGACGGTTCGTCTTTTGTCAGGCGAGTGAGGCCGAACTCTAGCGATGTGCACACAGTCGTGTTGCTACTGTAAAATATTCACCCTATGGTGTGACTTCTGTTGGTTAGCGCAAGGTGCGCGCGTCTCTTAAGCCATGAAGCGTATGTATTTATAGTGTCTGAATCTTTGTAAACTGCTGTCTACAATAGTTGCACGTGTTAATCCACTTTGAAAAGGTATCGCGAATGAGAATTGGCATAAAGTTGCGTCAGGAATAATGAACTGGAGATCCGAGCCTGCGCTAATCCTCTGGTGTGACATAACAACAATGTGGCATGACGCAAGGAGATATGGCTTGTCTTGAAGATTGTAGGTGTAAGCAAAACTTTATTCCAGCCAATGCGTTTTTGCGTATACCCTAAGTGGTGCGTGCATTTGTAGCACAATTTACGTTTTGTAAGCGTTTTCATATATGGCTAAGCATGCGCGCACGGGCGACATACACGCTCGTATGTAAAGCAGCAGGGTCGCGTGAAGATTAGCGTAAAACATGTGTAGCAGCAAGGCTCGCATGGAGGCTGAGATGATCGTATGTAGAACAACAGACTCGTATGGAGATCGACGTGTTTGTATGTAAATGAGCATGCGCCAGCCGGCGACTTACGTGCTAGTATGTAGCCGAGCATGCGCCAGCCAGCGACTTACGTGCTTATATGTAAAAGAGCATGCGCCAGCCGGCGACTTACGTGATCATATGTAAAAGAGCATGCGCCAGCCGGCGACTTACGTGCTCATATGTAGAAGGGCATGCGCCAGCCGGCGACTTACGTGCTCATATGTAGAAGGGCATGCGCCAGCCGGCGACTTACATGCTCATATGTAAAAGAGCATCTTTTTTCGGCTTTCATCGGTGTGCGTGAGGATTACTCGTCTCGTTTTACCGATTGAATATATTGTCATTCCTGCAGAAAACCTGACAAGGTAAATTGTAATAAATGGTTGGATGTATAGAAAATATTGTACCAAAACTTTTTCCTTATGAGGTGTTTGTTCTATGCATCCATATTCCGCAAAATGTGAAAGCAATTTTGACTCTTGAAATGGTGTTGCACCATGCTAGTCTCTCAATTTATTGCTACTAAATAAAAGGTTAGTAACATTAAACTTGAATAATAATACTAAGCAATGATACTTAGTATGTGTCGCAAATATCGCAAGATTAGTAGTCGTTAAGATGATGCACTATTAACCGTGTCTTTGAATAATCTCATTTGCTAGACGTTAGCCAACTTCTTGTTATTGAAAGAAGTATGTAACACCGGCTTTCAAAATAATTCAGGTGCTCCCAGGCTAGTAAATATGTGTATTGTCTATATATTAATCAAAATGGATATATGCCCCTTCATGTTTAAAATTCATGCGCAAACTGTTGGAGTATACAAGAAGGTGCCGAAGTCATGGCACTTAAAATTAATATAAGTGTCGCTTTCTAGCTTTTGGGCTATTCACGAGAAATATTATAAATTGTGATGGCAAGGATAAAGCTTGGTTTTGTATTATGTCTAAAAATTTATTTATTGTATGATAATAAATAAATCTTCTGCGAAATTCTATGTGCCCATAGTTCTTATATGACAAAATAATGGCTCCCTTAAATTGGTCCATGACAAGACAGAGAGTTGTACTGGTACCCCTTCACGCTTTTGGTAAAAGCTTGACAAAGAAGGGACCTTTTTGCAAATAGTCTTGTATTTAACATTGTTTAATTGGATTTAAAGACAACTGTGCATGCGATGGCTGACATCATCATGGAGCATCTATTCTTGACTTGTCCTTTCATTGTATTAAATGATTTGCATTACCTTCTTTTTTGGAAACGAAAGTCTTAATAAACAGAGTCTCAAATTCATATAAATATTAAAGAGGGCGCAAGACTAGCATGAATGTGTGGCGCGCGACTTTGCTATTTGAATATTAAAGAGGGCGCCACATTGAGATTGTTTATGATATTGCTTGGTGAAAATTCAATATATTAATCTACATGCTTATACGAGCGTCCCACTCCCTTTATTGCACATATTTGACTTTCAAGTCAACTGGAATACTGTACTCCTTCAGAAGTGATTAAGATCATGACGTTGTGACCATCAAACTCTATAACGAGCATCCGCAGGACCACAACTTAGTATTAATCTCAAATTTGAAAGTAACACATTTGACAATTAAAAGTCAAACTTGGGTTCTTTGTGGAACGTAAAGTAAAACTAAGGTTAGCAGTTTAACTTACTAATTATGTTCCATTCTCCTTTCAGAATCTAAGCAGAAAGCTGGTTCATATATTATCTGGTCACGCGGCGTAACCGTAGCCGCGCATGAAAGCTTGCTCAAGCGGCGGGCTGTACCCGCGCATGAAAGCTTGCTCACGTATGAAGGTTTGGTCACGCGGCGTAATCGTACCCGCGCATGAAAGCTTGCTATACCCGCGCATGAAAGCTTGCTATACCCTGCGCATGAACACTTGCTCACGTATGAAGGTTTGGTTACACGGCGTAACCGTACCCGCGCATGAAAGCTTACTATACCCCGCGCATGAACACTTGCTCACGTATGAAGGTTTGGTCACGCGGTGTAACCGTAACCGCGCATGAAAGCTTGCTCACGCGGCGGGCTGTACCCACGCGTGAAAGCTTGCTCACGCGTGATGGGGGTTGTAATTGTTTGAGACATAATATAGATGAAGGCAAGGTTGTACCTTGTTTGAAGTTCACTTGCGTCACATGTCGGAGAAAAATAGTTCATCCTTGTTGCGCGCGATATGCTTGATGCTGTAGATGACAAGTGATTTGTTGCGCGCGACATGATTGCTGCTGTAGATGACAGTTGGTTTATGCGCGCGCCGTGGTTAATACCGGACATGGCCGGTGGTTGCGCGCGACGTGGTTGATGCGGGGTGTTTGAAGCGCGAGTGATACAAACAGAACAGAGTCACGGACCACGGTTGCCTGTGACACGTAAAAGTGCGGCCGCTGTTGACATGCTGATCGTTGGCGTACAGGACCGATTGCTCGTGGGACTTGATGGTAGCTCACGAGAGATGGTAGGTGATGGAGACACAGGCATGGCGACGCGGTTGTCGGCATCCACATGATAACACAAAGTTCAATTTGCAAGATGACAAAAGTGAGGGTAGGAAGATGTACGAACTCATTGTACCTTTTTTACTGCCAAATGTCAGGATGTGTCTACTAGAGAAAAGATGGATGTGCAGTAAGTGTTATACCTTGTGCAATATGAGTTGTAACTTGCTAGCTGTACATTTCACCCTTTTTTTTTGTTTTGTTTTTTTTTAAAAGAATAAATGTACTAATTTATTCATTGAAGATATCTCTGTGCTGCTCTTTAGTATTATGATCTTTAAATAAATAAAGAGATGTGATGGAAAGATTGATTTTTGAATCTAGAATTTCTTATAAAATATAGAAATTAAAAGAAAGTCTAGATATGGAGTTTCAGATCGAGAGAATATGAGCAAAACTCCAAAAGGAAACAGATCTAGAAAGTGCATCAATAATTCTCTTTTTAGCTCTAGAACAGATCTGGGAGTTTAAACTCGAAAAGAATGTGTGAAGAACGAGATCTAGAAACAGAGAGAAAAAACGAAGTGTGATTTTTTTTTTGGATCTAGATTTTGAACCGGTGGGCGCCAATGAAGAAACACGGGTTCACCTCCGGGATGACTGGACCGCGTTCTACATGAGGGTGAAGAATCACATCTTGTTCTTCCTCTTGAACCTAGATCTGCAATGGAGAAGGAAAGAAAGTGGAGCTGTAGAGATTGCCGGTAGGAGATGACTCTCCTGTTTCCAGCTACCAAAGTGTGTGGCTCCATATGCTCTGCCCTATTCAAGAGGTGAAGACCTCTTTATATAGGGGGATATGGGCCTCCCCTAACCTCAATGGGCCAGGCCCAGTTAGGGGTTATCTCTAAAAGCCCCGACCCAAAGTAGTGTAAACTACATCGCGTTGGGCCTCGCGGTTGGGTTAGTAGCAACAATAATAAATAATTAATATAAAAGCAATACGTAACGGGCCGTCTGACCGCTCGGGTCGGGTTTAATAACGTACCCCATCAGTTATAAACTCTTAGCAGCCGAGAATATTTATATATTTTAGGAATAGATTGTTTTATTATTTAGAGATAATCATTGTATTATTAGGTGTATATCTTTTCCTATTTTCATGGATGTATTCTGCCCTATATATAGGGTCTTTGTTTGTGAATAAGACATACAGAAAACATTACATCCTTCAATTGCTTTTATGGTATCAGAGCCATAATTGATCCTTAATATTCCTTTTTTTTTTTTTTTTTCGTTTCAATACCCACCGGATTCGTTCGGTTTCTGTCATCATGCCAAAAGATGATGATGCTGCTGAATCGTCAAACAAACCCACCCCCCTTCACCCTGCCTACTCTGTGACAAATATTCAATCCAAAATCCGGATTTTGGACGGAACTAAGGTTACGTATTCGCAATGGGTTAAACTTTTTCGCCTTCATGCTGTCGCTTACAAGGTCGAAAACCACATAGACGATTCAACCCCTCCAGACGCTAAATCACCAGAATACGACCAATGGAAAGAACTCGACGCCTTGGTCTTGCAATGGATCTACAGTACCGTTTCAGACGATCTTCTGAAACGACTTATGGACACTACTGCAGCCCGAGCGGCTTGGTTAAAACTCGAGAAGAAATTCTTGAGTAATAAAAAGGCTCGCGCTGCGGCGCTCGAGACACGGTTTTGTAACCTAACATTGACAGCTTGTTCCTCGGTTGATGCTTATTGCGAACAACTGTCCGATTTGGCTAACCAATTGGCCGACGTGGATCAGCCCGTCTCTGAATCAAGACTCGTTCTTCAGCTGGTTCGTGGTCTTCCGACCGAATACAACACCACTGCCTCCTTGATTAATCAGCAGGGTGTTGACTGGGACCAGGCCATAGCAATGCTAAACGATGAAGTTATCAGGATTGAAGCCCAAAAAGGAACCCAAAACACCGTCTTGGCTGCTACTGCACCATCGCCGACGCATCCTGCTGGTTCATCCGCAGCACCCAGTCAGCAGCACCCAGTCAGCAGCAACCGGACTACTCGTCTTCATCTTCAAATCGTAGAGGCAGTCGGGGACGTGGTGGCTCGTATAATCGAAGGGGCCGTGGCAGGGGCCGCTCACAGCAGCAGCCGGCTTGGAATTCATACCAGGGAACACCGCCGTCTTTCCCAAACTGGGCTTGGTGGACAACCCCACCGTGCCCTTATCCTACTCAGCAACCACAATGGAAGAACATGCAGGCAGCCCCACAGCATGATGCACAGGCCCACTATTCAGCTTTTCCTTCGGCCCAGTTCAGCCCATACCCATCTGGATTTCAGCAGCCCATCTATAACCCCATGTGTCCAACTGATTTAGCTGCTGCTATGGCCAATCTACAGGTTAACTCTCCTAACACGGGCTGGACTTCGGATGTTATGGACACAGGCGCCGAAACCCATGTCACCAACGAAAAAGGTAAAATCCACATCCCTGATTCTTTACCTGTTTGTCGTAATATTTTGGTAGGTAACGGCATGACTTTACCAATTAAAGGATCAGGTACCGGCTTTCACCCCTTACCAAACCGCACCTATATTCTCCCACATATCCTTTACAGCCCCCAAATTATTAAAAATCTTATTTCCGTTAGACGTTTTACTCGTGATAACCAAGTGTCTGTCGAATTTGACCCGTTTGGTTTTTCTTTGAAGGACCTCAACACTAAGAAGACACTTTCTCGCCATAATAGCACCGGGACTCTCTATACGTTCACGCCTCCTCAACTACCGCCTCAAGCCACCTTCATTGCTTCCCACCACCTACCATGGCATGATCGTCTTGGACACCCCGGGGCGCAAGTTCTAGATATTTTAAATCGTAATTTTAATTTTCAATGTAATAAGGACAAAAGTCATCTTTGCAATTCTTGTCAACTTTCGAATAGTAAAAGATTGCCTTTTCATTTATCTAATACGTTTACTTTTGCCCCTTTTGATATTATTCATTGCGATTTATGGACTTCGCCAATCACGAGTAAAACAGGATATAAGTATTACATGGTGCTAATTGACAACTTCTCACACTTCGTGTGGGTTTACCCCCTAAAGTATAAGTCCGAAACCTTTCCCACATTTGCCAAATTCCATCAATTAATTTTCACCCAATTTAACCGTAAAATAAAAACTTTTCAGTGTGACTTAGGGGGTGAATTTGACAATTTAGCATTTAAAAATTTTGCTCATCAAAACGGTTTACTTTTTCGTTTCTCATGCCCCCAAACATCATCCCAAAATGGTAGGGCGGAATGCATGATACGTCGCCTTAATGACATTATTAGGGCCCTTTTAATTCATGCGAATCTCCCTCCCTCGTTTTGGGTTGAGGCATTACACACTGCCACCTACCTTCACAACATCCTACCAACCAAAAGGCTTAATTTTTATACACCTACCTTTGCCCTTTACCTTCGTCACCCGGATTACGAACACTTACGAGTGTTCGGCTGTGCCTGTTACCCTAACACCTCCGCCACACAGCCTCATAAACTACACCATAGGTCCGTGCGCTGTATTTTTCTCGGGTATCCACCCGACTTTCGTGGCTACCGTTGCTTTGACCCTACTACAGGCAAGGTCCACATTTCACGCCACGTGACGTTTGATGAGCATGTGTTTCCTTACACTATTCCTCACTCACCCTCATCCTATAATTTTTTGGATGACCCTACTCCACCCGGATTCATTTTCCATAGACCGTCCCCCCATAACCAACAGGCCCAACCTAACCAACCGGCCCAAACACCCATCTCCGACTTACCTGTCCACCCGGCCCACCCTGTTACTGCCCCGTACACGTTCACCTATTCCCGCAGACCCCGTCCGTTACCGATACCACAACCCATCCCATCCCCTGGCCCATTACCTCACACTGTTCCTACCCCGGCCCATTCTACTACCCAACCTACCACTTCCACTTTAAACCAACACCCGATGACAACAAGATCCAAATCCCGTACAAACCTGCCCTCCATAAACCACACCACCTCTCTCTCACCTGTTCCCACCTCTTATGCCAAAGCTCTAACTGATCCAAATTGGTTGCATGCTATGCAAACCGAGTATTAGGCTTTACAGGATAACGAAACATGGGAACTTGTTCCCCGACCACACAATCAGCCTGTTATACGATGCATGTGGTTATTTAGGCACAAATTTAAATCAGATGGGACATTGGAACGTTATAAAGCACGGTTAGTGGTTAATGGTAATTCTCAAACGGTCGGTGTGGATTGTGATGAAACTTTTAGTCCGGTGGTCAAACCTGCCACTATTCGTACGGTTTTGTCTTTGGCTGTGTCACGGGCCTGGTCTATTCATCAACTTGATGTCAAGAATGCTTTTCTACACGGGGAACTAAATGAGACGGTCTTTATGCATCAACCACCGGGTTTCTATGATAAACGGTTTCCTGATCATGTTTGCCGCCTGAAGAAATCGTTGTATGGTCTAAAACAGGCTCCACGGGCTTGGTATACCCGTTTTGAAAATTTTATCACATCCAAAGGGTTTCGTAGTAGCACATGCGACCAGTCTCTCTTCGTTTATCATCAGGATGCTTCGAATATTGCTTATTTATTGTTATATGTCGATGATATTGTTCTTACAGCATCTAATGATCGTTTACTGAATGACATTATTGGCACACTCTCACGAGAGTTCGCCATGACGGATTTAGGTCGTTTACATCATTTTTTGGGGATCAAGGTTACTCAGCAGACACACGGTATTTTCTTGTCTCAGGCCCAGTATGCTAAGGACATAATTGCTCGCGCATCTATGTCCTCTTGCAAACCATGTGCTACACCTGTTGATCTCTCTTCTAAGCTTAGTGCAACTGATGGTCCTTTGTTCTCTGACCCGACCTTGTATCGCAGTCTTGCGGGTGCTTTGCAGTACTTAACCTTCACTCGGCCAGATTTGTCATATGCAGTTCAACAGGTTTGCCTCTTTATGCATGAGCCTCGAGAGCCTCACTTTGCGTTTCTGAAGCGCATAATCCGTTATTTACAAGGCACCATCGACTATGGTTTACGCATTGTTCAGTCAGGCTCACATAATTTAGTTGCTTATTCTGATGCGGATTGGGGTGGATGTCCGGATTCAAGACGTTCTACATCAGGTTATTGTGTTTTTCTTGGTGACAATCTTATTTCATGGTCTGCTAAAAGACAACCTACAGTCTCACGATCCAGTGCAGAGGCCGAGTATCGAGGTGTCGCCAATGCAGTTGCTGAAACGTCGTGGATTCGAAATTTACTCCTCGAACTTCATACTCCATTGCAGCGTGCATCTATAGTGTTTTGTGACAATGTTTCAGCAGTTTATTTGTCCAATAATCCGGTTCAACATCAACGAACAAAACACATAGAGATAGATATACACTTCGTTCGAGAGAAGGTTCGTCTTGGACATATCAGAGTTCTTCATGTCCCTTCTGCTTTGCAATATGCGGATATTTTCACCAAAGGATTATCTCGGGAACTATTCCAGTCATTTCGGTCCAGCTTGAGCGTCTGTCCTCCGCCCGCTCAAACTGAGGGGGTGTCTTAGCAGCCGAGAATATTTATATATTTTAGGAATAGATTGTTTTATTATTTAGAGATAATCATTGTATTATTAGGTGTATATCTTTTCCTATTTTCATGGATGTATTCTGCCCTATATATAGGGTCTTTGTTTGTGAATAAGACATACAGAAAACATTACATCCTTCAATTGCTTTTATAAACCATGTGAACTTTTTTAGTATTAATATGCACATTGGTCCTGGGCCTGACCCAGAACAGTCAACAAATCGGACCTTGGGCTCACTTGTTTTTTTCAAGTAATATTGTGGTCTTACAGAATATTAAGGAATATAGCTGTAATTCTGCTTTTCTGCTACTTTGTTTTCAGGGTGTTTATTCAGGTTCTGTGCAGTTACAGCACTCTACCACTTTACGCCCTTGTGACACAGGTATATCATTTCAAGATCCTTTATATATATATATATATATATATATATAGATATATATAGGAGAACATTTATACACTAAATTCTATGTTAGAGACTAAACCCACTAAACTCTATGTAACTTATGTAACGCATGCTTGTAACACCTACGTAACACCTGAGTAACATACGTTACATCCGTGTTATCATATGATGTTTCACATGTTATGTCAAACAGTTTGATTATTTTTTAACAAAAACGTGTGTTTTTTTAAACTGTTTTGTCTTTTTATTAGTTTTTTTTAATAAAAAGCTGCTTGAAAATATGCATATCGGATGCCCTAAAATTTTTATAAACAAAATGATTTTTTACGGTGAGTTTAGTGGGTTTAGTCTCTAAGATAGAGTTTAGCATGTTACGTCAAACAGTTTAATTATTTTTTTTAACAAAAACGTGTGTTTTAAAAAAAAAACTGTTTGTCTTTTTATAGTTTTTTTTTTTTTTATAAAAAGCCGCTTGAAAATATGCACATCGCATGCCTTAAAATTTTTATAAACGAAACGATTTTTATGTCGAGTTTAGTGGGTTAGTCTCTAAGTCCTCTCCCTATATATATATATATGTGTGTGTGTGTGTGCGTATTTTCTAAACAAACACCTGATTTGTTTTTATGACCAAATTCTAGATGGGGACCAATTTCAAGAAAGCAATATTTGAAGACCATATACAGGCCAAAGTTGTGGGCTGGGCTCTAAACGTCAAGAAAAAGATGGCCAATAACGGTGGGACCAATGGCTCGGGCCATGATGGTTCAACTGCCACCACTGCTGCTGCTACTTCGGCTGCCACGTCTGCTTTTAAGACTGTTCAACTTGGTAAAATTAATCAGAGCCAGCAGTCGTGAGCTTGCGGCAGTTCATATTGATGCATATGTTAATATACTACGGTAGTAGCTGAAGAAGTCCAATCTTGAACCTTGTTTTGCTATATGGTACGATGATAGTAATCGCGATATAGCAAGTTTTTGTTTGGATGAGCAAAATGGTTTTGAATTTGTAACTATTGGAGGTTTTATTAGTGATATTTGAAGTAAATGCTTGGTTGGTAAATCATTTTTTGCTTTAGATTGTGTTTTCTTATGATTGAAGTCACTTTTAAATATACTAAAAATAGGAAAATACATAGAAAATGACATGACTGAGTTCTGTAAATGGGTGGTTCTAATTTGGGGATATGCTAGGCTCAATTTAATATTTTAGACTTTTTTTGTGAGTTGATCTTGATTTGACTCTTTACATTAATCTCTTACACTATCACACACTTAGTGATGAATATAAAACCGGTTTTTAGAACCGAACTGGTTTGGAAACATAATCACACGAACCTGTTAGGTTCAATTTCCAAACCGGTGGTTGGTTCCACACTAGTTTCACCTCTCCAGACGAAAAATCAAATCAAAACCGATTCGGCAAAAAGCAGTTCGGAAACCCACCCGAAAAAGCCGGTTCTAAATCAGCAAGAAAAACCGGTCTAGTTTTTTGGTTTTATTGAGTTTTTTTTTAATTTTATAAAAATCTATTAATTTTATTCTAAAATAGTTCAAAAGCTATAAAAAATACTCGTATTTTATGTTTTTTTTTTAACTTTCGTCGTCAAAACAGTTTAAAAAAGTGCGTGCAAGAATTGGTCTGCGAACCGAAACCAGTGTTTCAAACCGATCTAAAAACCGACCAAACCTGAGAGGAATTGAACCAGTTTGACCAATAACCAGTCAATCTAGAAAAATACCAAAAAGTTCATCCCCTATACACACCTTCACATGTTTATGTCTAAATTTCTTATAAGAGTTTGGTTAGTGGGTAGTTTTTCTTTTTGCAAGTCTTGATAGTTCTGATGGTGGGTCAAGAAGTGAGTTAGTGGGTTTATTTGTTTGTATTCATCTTTTGTTTGTGTATGTCAAGGTTTTCATAACCAGATAGGTTTGGACCGTTTATCTTTTGGCCGACCAATATTTGTGGTAGTCTTGTCAAAAGGGTCACTGTAGATGAAGTTTGATCACAACTTGCACATGTCTAAATTAAGCTGTAGTGTTCGTTTCACAGAATGGAATGAAAACTTGATGAAATTGGAATGTTGATTTCACTCGTTATTTTGTTGGTTTCAACAAGAAAATAAATTGGAATTGAACAACATAAGGAAGAGAATCTAAATTTCAATATCATCCAAATTTCATTCCATTTTGCAAAACAAACACACATAAATTATAAACCAGATATCAATTTCTGCATGAATTTCCATTCCAGTTTCATTAACACAAACACTATTGTCCTTCAATTGTTAGGCTGTGGGTCAAGTAGTGTGGAGTTTATTTTAAAGGCTCATTGGTCCTTGTAGTGGGTCAAGTAGTGAATGACTGGTTATATCTTTGTAATTCCCCTTTTTAATAAAAGGCCTTTTAAATACATTAGTGATTCTTAAAAAATACAATTTCTTTACTTATAATTAAAGATTGAAAAATTAATAACCTATCTTCAAAACATTTGTCTAATAAACATTTACAAACATATATTATCTTTGATGAATAAGCATTTAGAATATCACACTCGTGCATTTAGAATATCACACTCGTGCATTAAGAATATCACTCCTTCCATATTGGGGCGCTAAGATGGGGGATATGTGCATGATGGCGCCCCATAGCGCCTGCCACACCATTACAGGCGGTGCTATGGGTGCAATTTTGGTGGAAGGCGTGATTATGTTCGCGGCGTGATGGAAGATGAATTCTCTGCACATTGTTTACCCTCCTCACACACACATATATACACATACATATGTATGTATAATTGAAGGGTTATATAACCCCCTTACCACTACACCCTCTTATGATATAAAGCCTTTCTCTTATATCGCTACTTGTCGCAAAACGCCTTCAAAGTGGCTTTATGACTACACATCTCCTTAAAGCATGCATAGTTGATTAGTTGTCTATCAATTGTTAGGTCAGTGGGCCTAGTAGTGGGTAATTTTTTTAAGTTTCACTAGTCCTAGTAGTGGGCCTGGTAGGCTAGTAGTGATTAATTTCTTTGTATTCCCTTTTGTTAGTGTATCCCTAAAAAAAGGCCTTGAATGTTTCAATATCATGGCGTGAATGAATTATGAATAGAGTCAAACTATCTCCCTAAATCCCATAAATAGGGGTGTTCTTCGGGTTTTTTAATCGAGTTTCAAGTTTTCGGGTTTTCAAAACTAAATGTTTAACTCGATAACCGAACCATTCTAGGTTCGGGTTAGATCGGTTTTCGGGTTAGAAAGTGAACTCGTTTAATAGAAAAGTACAGCCTTTTAAATTTTAAATTATCAATATTAGTTATTAGCGAACATTATAAAAATGATTTTGTAAAACAACTCTTATATGTCACTAAGAATGGAGGATATTGAAGATATGGAATCTACTATCTATGTTGTTATTTAAAACTTTTAGAAATTAAAGATATGCATAGACTTTGTGATTTAAAATTTTAGAAGAGGGTGATGTAAGATTTTTAGAAGATATGGTTGGCTGTATCATTGAATAGGAAAAGATTATTAAGTCATTTTAGAAGATACGACTATATCTAGAAAATATGCTAATTGTTTTAAAGCTATATCGGGTTTTTCAGGTTAAACCAGTTATCCATTATTCAACCCGTTAACCAATCTGTAGAACTATATTCGGGTTTAGGTTTACAATTATTCGGTTACGGGTTCTTCAGGTTTCGTCTACTTCAGGTTTGATTAACTTCAGATTCAGGTTTCGGTTAAAAAGGACAGCCCTACCCATAAATAGTCTCGTTTTTTTGTGTCCCTTATTTCCTAATAGTGGTACATCATGTTTCTGATTATTTACAAGTGGTCATAACACTCGGAAACCTGAGCCTGGTATGTATTTAGGTTTACACATTATTTAGACTATCTCCAATGCTAAATGCATCTTTAGACGCCTTAGCTGTCACATCACCTGCCACATAATATTCTTACAACTCCTTAAAAAAACCTTAATTTCATGTTCAACCCTACAAATATCCTTACTCTTCTAAATTTTCACCTCATCACCTATCCATTACACACAAGATTTAAATAAAACATTTCTTTTTTTTTTTACTTTGGACCCACCTCATCGCATGAACCGAGGCAAACCCATGCCCTTGTGCAAGGGTATCTCACCTAAGGGCATATTAGAATAGATGAACTCCAATGGTAAGGATCTTCAAGGGCTTAATCTCCAAAGGCCCATTGAAGATAGTCTTACACAACGGAATCTTAAAAATAATAAAAATGTAGGTGTAACTGCCTCTTTAAAACATTACAATTTAACAACTTTTACAAATTCAAATACTTACAACTCTGGATGTCCCAGTATGTTACATACCTGGGCCTCTACTTAATAAGCCCAAGTCAAATTTGCAAGAGCCCAAGAACAAGAAGCCCACTGACTTATCGAAAGCATGCAGCACATTGCAACGTTTACTTTTTATTTGAACTAGTAATATGACCCGCGGGCAATGCACCATGGGACCATTGTAAAAATCGAATGAATTGGTTCAATCGTTATGTGATGTGTTAATTATATGAAACTGTGTGTTTCAACATATTTGATTTATGGTTGGATAAAATCATAAAGTATAAAGGAAAAACTAACATGTGTAGTCAAAAGAGATTAAATAGAGCTTATAAAAAGGGGAAAAAAAAACAAAATGACAAAATAAAACACATTGGATATAGATGAGTGTTTTGCAAGGTGAAAGGACCAAAGTCATGGGGTGTAATATCGGAAAAGGGAAAACTAACATGTGTAGTCAAAAGTGATTAAATAGAGCTTATAAAAAGGAAAAAAAACAACAAAATGACAAAATAAAACACATTGGATATACATGAGTGTTTTGCAAGGTGAAACGACCAAAGTCATGGGGTGTAATATAGGGATGAGCGTGCTACTGGTACCGAACCAAAATATTTGGTACGGTACGGTATCGGTACCGGTACAGTACCAATATTTGAAGGTAAAATTTGGTATTTTACCAATACCATACCGAAGTGGTACTGATACCGAAAATGCAAAAAAGTGGGTACAGATACTGGTACCGAAAAAATTCGGTACGGTACTGGTATCCAGTACCAAATGCTCATCCATAGTGTAATATATGATATAATATTACTTTTACTTGCGGCGCGTTGCTACGTGGTCGAAACGTAAAGTAAATTTAATTTATACCGTCGAATGAAACGTGTTATATTTGACCCCAATTGGTTTGGAGCAAAATTTACGTGACAATGTGGAACAACTGAAAACGTACATAAAATAAGTATTTAAACGTATTGTACTTGATATGACTCATTTCTAAAAACTAAAAAAGTTAACAACTTGAATTTATACCCACGCGTATTAAAAATACACACATAAAAAGAGTACTTTTAAAGTAAGGGAATGAAATGGTTAAACTCGAAACATTAGAAACTTAAGGAGGTTAAAATGATATTTCACAAAGTTATTGAAAAAATAAATTATCGAACGGAAGTTATTAAAAATAATTTTAATATGTTAAAAACGTATATTATTTATGGTACGGGCTAAATTGAAACTTAAAAAATTGAATGGGTGAATTTCTAAAACTTGTAAAATGAAATAGGGGCTATAAATGGCAATTTGCAAAGTGAAAGGGTAGCAAAGCCAACCACTATGCAAATTGCAGGGGCTATAGATTTTATTTAAGATAGTATACAACACAATTGGATGTGCTTTAGATGGGTTTTAAGTGAAAAATGCAATTTGGTGGTAAAAAAAATACTCAGAAGTAAAACTCAGAAAAGGGAAAGGCCACTTATCAATTATTCACATACTTTTGGCTTTAAGAATATATAATAATAATAATAATTAGTTTTTGGGATAATGCAACGTTCCTTTTTGCTTTTTAATTGCTAGAATAAGGGAAGAATGGGTAATACCCATCATTCATAAAAGTAGTACATTGTTGGTTGTTTCCAACGTTTACTTTTGTATTTTCCTTCTACATAAGGAGGGCTTTGTTACTAATAAAATGCATGCAGAAAGTTATTATCCAAACTCCTCACTATTTTCTATTCTAGAATCCCTTCTATTTTCCTAGTTAGGGGTAGGGGTGGCCATCACTTGTAAAAATTCTATCACTTACAACATCCAATCAAGTTCCGCCATGTCATTAACCATTATTCTATCACTCACAACCTTTTTAGTGGAAATGGTCATCACTTGTTATGGAATTCCATCACTCACAACCATTTTTTATTTTTTTTTAAATTATAAATTAACAATAAAACACTAAAATTATAAATTTCATTTAAATAAAAACATACTAGTTCAGTTAAACATACTAGAAATATTTTAGACTACAACTAAAAAAAACATACATTAAGAAACTCTACCCCTCGTCCGAATTAGGAAATTCCAAACCTAAAGAACATACTAGTTCGATTAAATCGTATCTCAACCGAAAGTGAGTTTCTTCATCACGCAACTGTTGTTGAATATTTTTGGGAACGTGAACTTGTGTAGGAGGATCCGGCACCCAATCTGGAGATATTGCACGCCCGTCTTGTTTGATTGACATATTGTGCAATATGATACATGCATATACTATGCTATGTATTGATTTCTTATTAATCGCACGAACCGGTCGGGTTAGAATGCCCCATCTACCCTTTAAAACACCAAAAGTCATCTCAACATCTTTTCTTGCCGATTTTTGCAACTTTTTGAATGCTTTTTTTTTAGCCTTGACAGGAAACGAAGGAGCTTTCACAAAAACAGACCATGATGGGTAAATACCATCCACAAGAAGAAAGCCTCATCTATAATATCATCCATTAACATAGAATGGACAGAAGGGTGCGGTACCATCCGTTACGGTTTGGAACAACGGCGACGTGTGCAAAACATTGATGTCGTTGTTTGAACCCGGAACACCAAAATATGAATGCCAAAACCATAAATCATTCGACGCCACCGCTTCAAGTATGATGGTTGGTCTTTTGACGTCACCCCTAACATACGCCCCTCGCAACTCTCTTGGACAATTTCTCCACTCGATATGTGTACAATCGATGCTACCGAGCAGCCCAGGAAAATGCCATCTAGCCTCATGTGCGGCGTAAATATGTGAGATATCGTGTCTCGTCGGTTTACGTAAAAACTCTTTACCATACAATTTAATGACCGCGTTACAAAAAAGTTGCAGACATTCACGCGAAGTTCTGTCCGACATAGCTAGGTATTCATCAAATTGATCGGGAGGGTTACCTGTCGCTAGTTGGCGAATGACGGACATGCATTTTTGTATTGGCGTGAAACTTGGTTTGCCCCTCGCGTCGTAACTTTCTTGAAACCATTCTTCAGTTGCTTCGATGTCTCCAACAATCTTTAAAAATAATTCTTTTGGTAAACGAAACCGATCTCTAAACGTTTCGGCATTGTAGACCGGATTCTCCACAAAATAATCGTTCATTAACACTTCGTTGGCATGTACCCGATCACGATCCACCATTTTCTTCTTTGGGCGGTTCGAACTTCCTTCAAGATCGTTAGACACTGACACGAAAAATTTAAGCGTCTCATTGTCGGAAGACGATTGGCTATCGATATCGCTGTCCATCGGAAACGTTGAATCCTTAAGAAAATCCATTTGTGAAATATGTAGAATGTGTGATATGTGTTTGTGTTTTGATGTGGGTGAAATGGTTAAAAATTGTGAAGTATATATAGATTGATTAAAGGTTTTTTTTAATTAAACATAACGTTAAAAAAATGGTCAAAATCTTGCAAACGGTCGGATTTCAAAAATAATAACACGTCATTAATATAACGCGTTGAATATGTGGGTGGCGGCAGTGTTTGATATTGTTCCACGTGTGAAGAATGACCATCACGCGTTCACCCCGGGTCCCCTTACTATCAGACCCAATCGATCCACATCACACTATCCTAGTTAGATAACATGAGGAATGTCTCAAATAATCAAATAAGTTAAAAGCTTTCAAAACCTTTATATCTTTGATAAATAACCATTTAGAATATCACTTTTCATCGTCGATGTTGATCATATGAGAAAATTAGGTTTCGGCTTGCCATCAGCTGACTCAACCATTTTGATGGCTCAAAGCGAAGTAAAAGTTGGAGGCCCTTGTACAAATTTAACAGTTATAAAACAAACTAAAAAATATACAA
Source organism: Helianthus tuberosus (assembly GCA_030545235.1). Taxonomy (NCBI): domain Eukaryota; kingdom Viridiplantae; phylum Streptophyta; class Magnoliopsida; order Asterales; family Asteraceae; genus Helianthus; species Helianthus tuberosus. Next base: position 174,859,264 of record CM060351.1, read on the forward strand.
GTAAATGGGTTAAATTTCCTTTACAAAATAATAAAAATTTCGTTCATAGGTTTTGTAAGAAATAGAAATAATACACCAGCTTCAGGCTGATTATGCTCAAATTATTCAAACAGCGTGAGCAAATTTCTTCTTTATCACTATCAATAAATGATATAGAACTCCTTTTGAGTTCTCATAGATCCAATACTTCCAACCTAAAACAAACACAAAAACTGCATTAGAATAAACTAGATAAAATATGACAAAGAACTCCTTGTTGGAGCTTAATTCAATGCAATTTTCATTCTTTTGGCATAAACTGGCTTCATTTGGTGCCTAAAATCAAAACAGAAAAAAAAAAAAAAAAAAAAATATATATAACACAATATCTACTAAAACAAAAGACAATATGACAAAATAAAAACAAAGCAAAAAGTAAGTACCTTTTAGGCTTTTAACAATTTCAGTTGCTTTCTTCACAAATCAATCAGCACCATTAAGCTCCTTTTGTAAAAACAAACAAAAAAAAAACAAAAAACTCCCTTAGTCTTGCTCTGATTGAACACTCAAGTTTCTTCAAAATCACACCATAAATCGTGACAGAAGAAGGGAAAATGAAGAACAATTGTTTATAATAAAGTATTGACCACGGGAACAATACATGAAAAAGATTGATAACTTTTAGGATTTGACGTTGAGGTACCTTGAACCTCATTTTGGTGGTTAGGGTGTAAATGAGGTGTACCACTCGTAAACTACTTGGGATCCACTCACTAAAAGTTTAAATTGATTGAGCTTAAACGATCTTGAGTTAAACAAGCCAAGTTCAAGCCCCTTTAAGTAATCAAGCCAAGATCGAGCTTAGCCGAACTCGCACATAGCTCAACTAGTTTATGAGTAGGTGAGGCATAAACCAAAAATAATTAGTTATTAGGTTAAATTGTGTTGTTTCTTTCGTTTCCAATATCACATTGTAATCGCCATCATATCAATCATACCCAATGATGCACACTTCCCTTGTCACTCGCATATACCCAAATCCAAAAAATAGGTTATCTTATAAGTTAGGTTTAGGTTTTCAAGAAGTATCACGATATGATCATGACCCATACTTCAAGAACCGAGTTGGTTTGAGTAAATATTTTAGCATATAGGTTCATTTGGGTCAGCCAATTATAGATTGGGTCAATTTGGGTCTACTCAAATTGTACAATGGGTCAACACGGACCTGTTTTGCCAGGAGCAGTGATACAAGATAAAGAGAGAAGAACCTTGTTCTAAAAACAGAAACAGATATGAAGTGACCCATTTTAATGAATAAAATAATAGGATTAAACAAAAATATTTATACAATTTGATTACAAAACAAAATTTGAAATCTAAGAAATTTATCTCAAAATCAACACGCTAACCCACTATCAGACGAATCATTGCAGGATCAAAAGAGCTCTTCTGAATTGAACTTATTCCAAGCCTCCTATTAATCAAACACAATATACAAATATTTCGTGAAATGTGGGTGTTTGCAATACATCACTCTTAACTTGTGGTCAACCTTACAGGGTGTTTAAATGTATTGCAATATCGATTAATTGTAACTTAAAGCCGCAATCAGTGGCGAACCTTGAAAATTTCCACCGGGGGGTCGGAAGTCACTGGACCTAAAAGTATATACCTAAAAAAATTATTTTTTATTAAACCGGGGGGTCGAAAGCGTATATACCTAAAAAATCTATACAAAACGTACACACATAACACCACTGAGCGAAAAGTTCAGGGGGTCGGGCGCCCCCTCCGGCCCCTTCATAGCTGCGCCACTGGCCGCAATAGTTAGTTTTTGCAAAAACAGATTATAAATCTAACTTTTTAAGACCAAAAACATCTTTTTTTTTTTTTGGTTTTTAACCGTTTGATCAAATATAAATGAGTACCTTAAGGAGGTCAAAAACCTTCTCGGCAACATATTTCTGTTGAAGATTAGCTCCTTTTTGTTGAACTTTATCAGGATGAATGCAGAGAGTAGCCTTTCTATATACTTTTTTCACGCTTGCACCAGTGATTAAATCAGTCAATGAAACGGGCTGCCAACCGCATTCGGGCCAAAGAACCTAAAAAATAATCAAGCGTAAGATGTTGCTGACTTTATCATCATCCAACAGTATAGTTTGTTTCCCAAATCACATGTAATACACTAATTACTTCAACCTGATCGTACCTATTATGACAAGCATTGAAATCCTTGAATCAAACAAAATAAACGTAGAAAAAGAGAACGTGACATACGTATTGTAACGTTGATAACATTGCTCGCAGATTTCCTTCCTTCCCAGCAGCCCAACGCCTGATTTCAACATCTAAAGTTGCAGAAATCCTCTGAGATAAAAACACAAAGGTCACGTAGAATTAAAAACCGATGGGTTGAAAACATATATATATTTGTTACAAAGAAAACGGGTCGAAAGTTGCCCAAAGTGTATTTCTAATGCAAACAACCTACTAAATTATTTACCCATTTTTTTATCATTGCAACCCTCAAAACGTGCATAGTACCATATTTGCATAACCAGAAAAACTAATATCATAACATACCCTTTCAAAACACTTAAAATTTCATACTTACCCATTTCACTTAATAGAACTTACTATTAATATATGACCATTATACCCTTCTCATTCTCCTTAAACTTCAAACTCTAAGCTAAACCCTAAAACTAAACACTAAATCCTATGCCCCAAACTCTAAATCATAAACCCTAAACCCAAACTATATACCATAACAGTGTAACCCGTAACCGTAAGGTATAGATCCAATGACCTTTATTTATGAGAGTGTGAAACAAAAGAGTATAAATGTCGTATATTTTTACAGGCATATTGATATTATGAATTTTTAGGCACATATGATATTATGCAAGTTTTAAAGGAATAGTATAAAACTATAAATGTCATAGATCTGGATTCTGGAAATGGGTATATTTGATATTATGACTTTTAGTTGCGTTAACATAATATTATGCAAATTTTGGTGAGGATATATGAAATCATTCCATAATAGTAATATTGTAATCATATTTATTGCTCACTTGTCGTTCTTCCTGTTCATTCTGAATTTGCTGATCTCTCTGATTCTTTTCAGCCAGTGCTTTAGCCTACAATTGAAAATCTCAACTCTCAGAAATCATGTAAAAAAATTGTAGCACTTCAGATTATGTTGTCCTAAATGAAAAACAAATCATGAAAACATTTGTTCAAATCACATACCGCACGCTCTTGAGTACGTTGTTGTCTTTCCAACCGAGCTCTTCGTCTTTCCTCCGTTTCCCCTTCAACATCTTGGAATTCTCCAGCTGGCATACCACCTTTTGAAATTTGAATTAACAGTGTACAACAACAACAACAACAACAACAACCATACCCAGTAAGTCCCACGAATAGCAGAGCTATTTATAGGGTCTGGGGAGGGTGGGATGTAGACAGACCTTGCCTCTATCCATAGGGATAGAGAGGCTGCTTCCAGAGAGACCCCCGGCTCGAAAACAAACAGCAAACGTACACATCAAGTCAAAGCATATAGAAATGCTACAGAAATAGTAAGTCACCCATACCAAGAAAATGATCTGAGTGGCTCAATATAATATAATGTAAATCATGTATAATAGCATGCAACATCGATTAGGCATAAACACAATGTACATCAAGTATATTAGCACACAACGTCATTTGGTCATAAACACAAGAAGGCAAAAACCGAAAAAGTCCATTAAAAAAGAAAACCTACATCCCTGAAAAGCACCTAAGACCTTACTGCAATGTCCTCTAGAAGTCCTTAACCCTAATCCTACGCCTCCACGAAGTCCTATCATGGACCATGTCCTCAGAAAGGTGCAACTCTAGTAAATCATGCCTAATCTGTTCATCCCATGTCAGTTTGGGTCTGCCTCTCCCTCTCCTCCCCTCCACAGTAAGAGTTTCCACTACTCTAACTGGTGCCGTCGCTTCCCTCCGCTTCACATGCCCAAACCATCTCAATCTCCCCTCCTTAATCTTCTCCGATATACTAGCCAGTCCTAGTCTTTCCCTAAAAACCTCATTTCTTATCCGATCTAACCTCGTGTGTCCACACATCCACCTCAACATCCTCATCTCTGCTACCTCCATCTTGCGCGCTTGTGTCTTCTTGATAGCCCAACAGTCTGTTCCATATAGCATAGCAGGCCTAACTGCTACCCTGTAAAATTTCCCCTTTAGTTTAGTTGGGAACCTTCTATCGCACAATACCCCACTGGCTGCCCTCCATCTACACCAACCAGCCTGTATGCGATGGGTTACATCCCTATCTATGTCACCATCTCTTTGCACAAACGCCCCCAGATACTTAAATGTAGTTACCTGCGGGACCAATTGATCCTCAATGACGATTTGGGTTTCATCATCAATGTCTACACCGCTGAAATCACAATGTAGATACTCAGTCTTAGATCGACTAATCCTTAGGCCCTTGCCCTCTAAAGCTACTCGCCACTCCTCTATCCTCGCGTTTAGGCACTGTTTAGTCTCTGCGATCAACACGATATCGTCTGCAAAAAGCATGCACCACGGAACTGTCTCCTGAATCAACTTGGACAACTCATCTAAGACAACCGCAAAAAGAAAAGGGCTCAACGCAGACCCCTGGTGGAGTCCTACCTCCACCGGAAAGAAGTTAGTATCTCCTATAGGCGCGCGGACAGCAGTTTCCGTTCTATCGTACGTATCCTTAATTATGTCTATATACTTTCCCGGTAGCCCTCTACCCTCCAAACTATCCCAAATAAGTTGCCGTGGGACAGTGTCATAAGCCTTTTCTAGGTCAATAAACACCATATGTAAATCTTGCTTCTTCGCTCTATATTTTTCCATCAGCCTCCTTAGAATATGTATCGCTTCTGTAGTTGACCTCCCTTTCATGAATCCAAATTGGTTTACTGAAACCTGAGTTTCTCTTCTAATTCTAGTTTCAATTACCCTCTCCCAGAGCTTCATAGTGTGACTTAACAGTTTGATTCCTCTGTAGTTCCCACAACATTGGGCATCTCCTTTATTCTTGTATAAAGGCACCACGACGCGACTCCTCCACTGATCTGGCATTTTTCCAGTCTTGAAAATACAATTGAACAAAAGTGTTAACCATCGGACTCCTTCTTCTCCCAAACACTTCCACGCCTCAATGTGTGAGCACTAAATATGATGAAGAAATCATAGGATTATCTTAAACATATTAATACAGAGAATATACCTCCAAATATTGAGCTAAGATCGTCAACAAAATTGGCGGTGGAAGATGCTTTCCTCACATTAGAAGGAACCGCACTACTGGAAGCCCGGTGAGCCCCTTCTGGCCCGCGTCTGTCCTGGGATAGGGGATCAGTTGCAGAGTCCTACATTTGAGATCAAACAGATAAGATAACCATCAACAGATAGAAGTTTGCTAAATATTACCGAAATACATAAAATAATGGTTGTAAAATGGGTAGAGCTGATGGGCTGGGTAATGGATTGAAACAAGTCATTTTTTTAATTTTAATAAGGTTCAAACGGAGCGGATCGCAGGATCAGGTTTGGTTGACCCACTAACATTTTCCATCCATCCTTAAAAGAGATCATGACTACGGAACACTTTAATCAAGATTACAAAAACAATATTTTCACATTAATGTTCTGAATCTATATCTATATAATAAAAGAAAACAATGAGGGACACGCGTCATCCATTAGAGCCACCTACTTTTAGGTTTTCCGGCCTCTTTCTCCTAATTAATTATGGATATCTTTTTAATTAAAGATAATTATTGTATCGTTAACCAAGTAATTTAAAATGAAATTATTTATTAGTGTTTTAAATAAACTTGTAACTTTTACTTAAAAGATTCACCAAGTTCAAAATTATGTTGGTTACAATATTGAAAAACGAAGAATAATGATGATAATTGTTTTTATGAGTGATCTCTAAAGAAAATTCAAATATTTAACGTGGTTGGATGGTAAAAATGATAAAAACACAATATGTAAAATGATAAAAAAATACACAGGTTTATTCGACCATGCAATACATATGTTTTTTTAAAACATAACTTTTTTATCGTTAATTATATAACATTACATTTATCAACCTGTGTAATACACGGGATTGTAACCTAGTATTTAAATAAAACAATTTACCAGGTTGCGTGCGTAGAAATTAGACTATGGATGACTTTCAAGTTTCAACAGTTCAACCCATTTGACCCTTTCCCTTTCAGCTACTTGTTGACTTTACCCATTTGACCATTCCCCTTTTAGCTAATTTTTAACTTTACCATTTGACACTTCTCTTTTAGCTATTTTTTTGACTTTACACATTTGATCCGTTTGGGATAAAACACACCCCATATTAATCCATTCATAAGTAAAGTGGATAAAACTACTCACATTAAAATTTGTCCTTGCTTTTGGCACACTGTTTGGTGGAGAACCCATGCTAAAAAAGGAATCAAGGTCATTATCATTCCTTTGTTGGCTTGTCTTGGCAGCAGCAGCTGCTGCTGCCGCCCGCTCTCGAGCTTCAGCAGCCGCTGCCGCCGCCCGCTCTCGAGCCTCAGCAGCGGCTCTCTCTCTAGCCTCAGCAGTGACCCTATCTACAGCAGCACGCTCCGCTCTACGCCTTGCTTCTGCTTGGGCCCTTGCAACAGCAGCTTTCTCTTTTTCACGTGCTTCTTTCTCTTTCTCAAGTGCTTCTTTCTCTTTCTCACGTGCTTCTTTCTCCTTCGCTTCTGTGGCAGCCTTTTCTGCTGCAGCCCGGTCTGCTTTTTCCCTAGCCTCAACAGCTGCCCTTTCACGGGCGTCGGTTTGTGCTCTTTGAACCGCAGCCCGTTCAGCCTTTAACCGGGCTTCAGTGGCTGCTCTTTCACGGGCTTCCTTGTTAGCCCTCTCTACAGCTTGTCTTGCTTTCTCCCTTTCAATTTCCCTAGTTTTCTCTTTCTCAAGTCTCCTTTGCTCTCTCTCTTCCTCTTCTCTCTCTCTTTCTAGCCTCTTCTGTGTTATCTCTTCATCCATTTTAGAAGCATTAGCATTATGGGAGTATTTCGTAGAAGCTGATGATGACGAGAAATCATCATCAAATGTTCTGGTACTTGAACCACGTGCTGGTATCGGAGGAGGGGGCCTCGAAGGTGGTGGGGCCCGAGTAACTGGCGTGAATAGAGGAATCTCCGATACAGTGAGCCATATGTCATTTGTATGCTGCGCATGCTCCTCAGATTTGGGAGGCGTGTCCACATTAGAACTTGTACTGGTTTGATCAAAAGGCATCTTCTGTGGTTGGTTTTCGGAGAACCCAAAAGAATATTCTTCTATTGGCTCACTACTTACAAAACTTCCCACACTGGATCGTTCCTCTGAATGGTTCTGACTCTGGCCCTTTTTCCTGATGTGTGTTTCGTTTGAAGATGCAGGTGGCGGTTTATTGAAGCTGTTAAAGGAGTCCATGTCACCAAACACATCCTCACTTGGTGATGTTACTCCAGATTTTGTGCTCTTCGATTTATCAATACTGCTGAACTGTTCTAGTGGATCTGTGAAGAAACCTTCGGATGAGGCAAACGGGTCATCCACTGCGTTAGATTTTTCCTTTGGGTTGCTAGTTGACGTAGGACTTGGGTCTGAATTCCACCTATTCAAGAAAGCATAATATATGTGAAACACTGTTAAGTCTGTTAAAGAGATAAACTTGACTATGTACTTTCATTTTTTTTCTCATTTATATGCTACAACGAAACTTATCAATTATATCACTCTTGTTTAACTCATATCAAATTACTCTACATAAATCATCAATAGCGGTTGAAATAATTAACAGTTTCTTTGCCAAATCGAGTTTCGACAACTTTTTGTCACGAATTGAACATGTATGTTAAGTCAGTTGAGCTAAGATTGGACTAACAATGATGTAAATGTGTGACGGATACAATTGTGAGAGCATAATTATGCAAGTACTACAAACTGCGTTCAAGAATATAACTGGGAAACTGGAGAAGTATACTGACATGTTTGTGTGATTTGTCTATAGATGCTATAAAGTATAGACAAATAAACATGAACAGAAGGAAAAATCATATTCCAAATGCTTGTTTAAGCAAAACAAAGAGGTACCACATGGTTAAATCTGAAAGCACTATTAAAATATGGTACTTCTTGAGGAGCACAGCAGCCAACCTAGTTTCTTAAGCTAAACATGATAAGCATAAAAAAACGCTGAAAAGCGGTGATAAATCCTGTTCCTGATCAATATCTTCCCCACATGTATAACAAATGCATCAGAGACGCGCAACTTGTCAACATAAAAGATCGATCAAAGATCGTTTTAGAGATTCTGATAATACATATGCTAGCTAATCTCCAAAGCACATCTAAATTGGTTCAAGAGCAAGATGTGTGTTGACTCTTTCATTGACTGTCTTTCTCCAATGCATTGATCACAGCCATCAACAATAGTTACTTGCGAAGTTCATAACTATCCAATGCGGGTGGACAACAAATTAAGCTTGCAAGTGGGGACACATAAAGAGCACACAATAAAACAACGACGCAACTGAGTCCAGTTAACACATGAACCTACTCAAGTTGTCTAAATACATACAATCCGAGGATATCGGTTTCTAGCGCCAACTACTAATTTAACTAATGGATCCATGTGAAAACCTAAATTATGCAATCTCAAAGCTGAGGACAATATAAAAAAAAAGCTCAAGATAGACAAATTCTTTGATATGCATAAACCGATAACAATATTAATGATTCTGCACATCATGCTCAAGATAGACAAATTCTTTGATATGCATAAACCGATAACCAACTTTGTTCATAAGTATTCGTTTTCTAAACACATGAACAACTAAACCGCGGTTAAAACAAAGTACCTGCTACTGGACACAGGACTGTTACTTCCAAATCCAGGAATCAAGTCATCCAAACCTCTTGAACTCTTATCACTCCAATTCCCACTCGGTTCCGCCTTCTCCGTTCGCCCTAAATTCCCTAACAAATCATCAAACTGATCACTCTGTTGACTCTGTTTATTCGAATAACCACTCACAGACGCAAAAACATCATCATCATATCTCAAATTCGCAGAAGAAGACACCGTTTTATCAAACATATCGTCATCATAAACCGGTGTATCATAAACCGGCGAATTCGAAACCCTAGGCTTACTTTTCATTTCATTATTATTTTTATTATTCACCGATACAGAATCCTTGAATATTGAATCGTAATCGAAATCAGTCATCGAAGACGTTGATTTCGAGTTACTGTTTGTGAATTTCGGACCTCCACCAAACACGTCGTGAAACATATCGTTTCCGTCCGACGTGAACGTCGTAGACGATGACGTAGGGCGGCTCCGGCGATCGCCGCCGGTTGATTTCATCGGAGCGGATTTTCCTTGCGGTCGGAAGCCGAAATCCTTCGCTAACATGCCGAATTCGTCCATTTGATTGATGGGATCTTGTAATAGGTACGTGAATGAGCGGTTATTGACGGTGAAATTGATTGATTATGTGATATTTTATGTGTGTTGTGTTATAAAGCTACTGATCGTTAGGGTTAGGGTTAGTGACGGTGGTGGTGGTTGATCGACGGTGGAATCTTTTTCGTTTACTTGTTGATTTCAGAGTTTCTGCGTGGATCTCCGATTCCTAAAAGTTTTCATAAGTTCGGTTTTTGGTCTTATGACATTTTCAACCGAATGATTTTGTCACGAATAATTGTTCAAGATGATCTATATATTTTTTTTTTAAATTGTTGCCTGTTCTAATTGTATATTTATCTTTTTTTTGAAAATTAATTGTATATTTATCTACCTCATTGTTTTATTGTTTGATAATGATTTTGTCACTACTCCATTTTGTTGGTATAACATATTTGATGAACTTTATTTATATAGGGGTTGAACCATCGCAATGTTTCAGTTGATGGTTATAGCAGTGGATAACCCTCTACAGAAAGATCTAACAATGGTAAGTTGCCACCAATAGTCCTAGTTGGTATTGATAGCTTGATGCACTTGACTTGCTAGTTGATGTTGATAGGGTGCCCTGGATCCTAGCCAGGGGTCGGTACACCCATGGAACCACCATGGTCTTGGGGCTTTGCGGCCTTTGCCCCTAAGAACCATTAAGGTTCAATGGAGATCTTGATTTAGCGTATCCTCTACATCTCCTGTCTCTTATCAATGTTTATTATACTTTCTCATTTGGTCATAAAGTAAATCCAATTGTACTATAATGATATTTAACACTACAATAACCAACAAAAACAATGAATATATATTTCGCTAACTTGAAGTTGCGAGAAAGATAAACGTCTTCAATTTAACAAATAACATCACTAATACAAGTCTAGAAAATCAGAAGAGGAAATTTGCATCCTATTTTACAAGCTTAGTTCAACAATACTTAAATCGAAGATAAATTGGCAATCTTCCATCTGAAATAATCAAGTTTCACACAATCACTATCAGATTACATTTTCGAACAATACCTTACCAATGTGTTGGTTTATAGTTTCGGGATCAAATAAAGCTCTGTAGTAGAAAGTTTTGGCCACCATTAAAAACGTCTGCTTCGAAGTAGTATCAAGATCGTCGGGTGAGTCACATAACACGAGTTGCACAAGTTCTTGCATTTTGGACTCGATCTCAAAGCTTATGGTACGATTACCCTAAACACATGTGTATAGTACTCCATTTGATTAAAAAAAATTAACTAAAAGAATACAATGCAATAACATCTACCCGCTATCCTTATGTAATTTGCCCTGATGATCCGAAATTTTAATGATTAAAAAAAAATAACATCTTTACTTACATTGTGAGAGATTTGGTGACAAAGATCATTTATGATGGAGGAAAGACGTTGATATTGAGGATGAGAGAATGACTCATCTAATAAGCATTGGCTGCTACATAGATTTATCGTTTTAACTATAAGTTCTGCTTCTTCTTCTACTTTGTCCACTCTGTTTTGTAAGTTTAACAACCACACCTTCCACTTATTTTCATACAATTTAAACATAATGAGAAAAAGAGTTTATGAAGAATATAAAGTATACGTACAATGTTGTGGCATATTCATGATCCATTTTGCTTTTAGATAGGTTAGATTAGTGCAATAAGTTATATTTTCATTAAACACACGTAACTAAAGCCTAATATTGGTAGAAAAAAATCATAAGCACGGACAAAATTTGACCTTCAACTTGTGTCACTATAAATCTTTAAGGTGCTCGCAAAACTTTTGAAGCATTCACCGTTAAAACAAACTCGACAATTTCACATTTTTCTATTTGTGATACGAAGCTGATTATAAAATAATTGGTGGACTCATTTTACAAAACCGAGTGAACTAAAAAAAGGTTCAAGTTACAAGGACACAACTCTTGTTATAAGGCATAAAATATAAATGAAAACGTCTCAACGAACTAGACATTTGAACCACACACACAATATTTACACGTTTATTTAGTTATTTGATTTTGCTTTTTCTCGTATACTTTTCAGTTTTTCAAATTTTCAATACTTCCCTCTACATCTGTTTGACATAGAAAACTTCACAGTTTTCTCGTAGTGAGTACTTATTTCACGGATGAAAAATAACTTACAATGTTATGGAGGTGTGGGTAGATTTCTACGCCATAAGCCACCCTTGTGTTCAACGAGATCTCATTGAGGGTTTCATGTAGTGCGTCCATCATCCCGTCCCATGGTTTCCCATTTTTCTCATGGTGTTGTGTGTTGGTGAATTCATATGCAAACGCTTGAATGCCTGTATTCGATAAATGGGGTCTCGCAAAGAATGAGGTAATGGTGTTTACTATCACATTTGTTTTGGCCCAAGCAACTCGTTCGTTGCATCTTTCTGGCTCGAATATGCTTGCTGCTGCCTCATAATAGGAATTTAAAAGTCTAGTGTTTAAGGTCTCTTTAATATTTAAATGTGCATACCACCTGTTAGAATTTCACAATTGTAACTTTTTTAGAATTTATGGAGAACAAGTATTGGGTACATATAAATACTAGAGTAAAGTTCAATTTCAGTCCCTGTGATTTATACTCATTCTCACATATAGACCCTATTTGCCAATTTTGATCATTCCAGTCCATGTAGTTGTCAATTGCAATCAATAACACCCCTCTCCCTAAGTACCATTAGTTGACCGTCCAAATAGATAATGTTGACAGGGGCAAACTTGTAATTTCACCTAAACTACCCCCTGTCAACCATGTCAATCCTCAATCTTCTTTTATAAGCATCAGTTCACTCCCTTTACCCCAAAAACCCCACCGGCTCCCAACGAAGTTCTCCAATCAACCCCAAGTCGCCTGATTACTACTCTGATCGAGGGCAAGATGTTCACATATGCTTTGGTTATGTGATCTAAACAAGTAACATGTACCACATTGCCTTGATTTCGCTTAACAACCTAGTAAGTACTCAAGACAGTTGAATGACATTGATGAGGTGTCGTGTGAGAATCATAATCAAAGTTTGTGCGGTTTGGAAGTGTTGGTGTTGTTTAGGGTGATTAAAACTCCATATTTATGATGCATATTTAGAAACTAACTTTAATTGTTATAATGGGTTTTTTGTCTGATTGTTTTTTGGGTTTTAGTTCTTAATGATCAAAGTAAACCCATTTTGCATTTATGTATTTAATATGCAACTTTTGAATGTTTTAAACTTGTAGCTGAATGTTTATATTGTTATTGTTTTTTGTTTGATATTATTATTGATGTGGGCATGTTACTTTAGGTACTGTTATTGATGGTTCATGTTGGTAGAATGCCTTTGATGTGGTCATGTTATTGGTTCTTGTTTGATACTTTCAATCTTGGTAGTAGGACTTTGATGCTGGTTCATATTGTTGGTTTGTTGTAGGATTTCGTTATAATGTGGGTGTTAATGGTACAAGACAATTACGCACTATAGGAATTAGTTATAATGTAGGTGTTGTAGGTGTTGATGGTACAAGACAGTTATACACAATAGATTGTATGGACATATTGCAACATGCTTATTCAGTCAAGACTGTGATAATCAAGCCTTTAACTTGATCAAGGTACAATAGGATTTAGGCTTTGTTATGCACAATAGGACTTAGTTATAACTTGAATAGGGATCATAGACTTTGTTATGCACAATAGGATTTAGTTATAACTTGAACATGGATCATACATTTTGGAAGGCATAACTTGAACTGTTTGATCAACTGATCAAACCTGTGATAATGAAGCCAGTTCCAAGTTCTAAAAGAAAATCTTAGTAGAAGTTGTAAGGGTCAAACCCAGTTCAAGTTCTAAAAGTCAAACCTAGTTCAAGTTCTAAAGGTCAAACATAGTTTAAGTTGTAAAGGTCAAACTCGGTTCAAGTTGTAAACCACATTCAATTCAGGTTATATGTGTTAATCTGTTGTTCTTGTTGTTACTAACATAATCTTGGTGGTTGATTAATTGGTTTTGGTGGTAAGTTACTAGATTAGAAAAGATTTTTGAATTTGGAGGGAGTATATGAATTAAAAATGCAAGGATTGATAAAGTAGATAAACTTGTGGTGGTATTTTAGTCTTTTCATAGGATTATAAACGTCCAATTAGGGAGAGGGATGTTATTGATTGCAATTCGTTGATACACTTTTGTCTGTAGCTTGTACTCGTTTTGTCATGTATCTAATTTGGTCTATGTATAAACATTTGGTTTTGTTTAGTTTGACTTTGTGTAAGTTAACCAAGTCATGACATCCTCCTGTTGTTGACTTGGACAACATTTTGATTTGTATGTTGTTCAATTGACAGTGGTTCACAACAACCGATAATGAATCAATCGACAGTGAATAACTGTCGATTGAGTTCAATATGTTTTATCTTCAGACTTGGACTGTCGATTTCCTTGATCAAACGACAGTGAACTGTTGTTTAATGTTGGAGACTGTCGAATGGATCTTATTGACTGTTGATTGAAGACCTGCAGGTATGTGGTATAAGTACCTGCAGTGTCATTTGTAATAGGTAGAGCATATTTCAGAGAGTGAGGAGCATTTCATGTTTGTCATTGTACCGAAACTCTTTTGAAATCAATACAAATGAACTTTAAAGTGATATACTCGTGTTATTGATTGTGTTCTTTGCTTGGTTTGATAGATTTACTAGAATTCCGCACTAGTTCTTATATTTACAACAAGAAATATTGTCTTCAAGATCATTTCTGGACCTACACAATTGACAACCACGGGATTTAGAATGGTCGAAATTGGCAAATAGGGTCTGTATGTAAGAACGGGTATAAACCACAGGGACTGAAATTGTACTTTACTCTAAATACTAATAAAATAAAATACCATAAATCAAAAGCTGAATAAGAATTAACATACTTTTGGATATTGGTCCATTCCAATTGATGAATTGTTTGGCATTGATTGTAGTCCAATTTGGCCATCTCGAGATACTGGTTATTGCTAATATTTTCCATCCTACAACAACCCATTTAAATAAATTATATTAGCTATAGTACATGTAGGAAAGTTGGTGAATAATGGACTTGAAGTTTTGACTTTTTTTTTCTTTCTCTTTTAAGTTTTTATTTTTATCTCTTAACTTTTAGTATTGCCAATTAGAACATCTTAACTTTCTAAAGATTTTATAATCGAGTTTTATGTGTTTATTTTTATGTAAGTGTCAGTATAAATTGAAATTAATTTATGTTTAGACGTAAATTTTTTTCGAAAACGAGTTGAGTCGAATATAATATGTTCTTATGCTTATTATTATGTACAATTTTAGTTGGTTTACGTTTCGACTTAAATTTTATTAGAAAATATGTCAAGCCAAATATAATAAGTTTTCGTGCTTATTTTTACGTACGCTTTCAATTGGTCTACGTTTTGATTTTGATGTAAATTCCAATTAGCAAGTTGTGTGAATGGTATTTTTATCCTATTGCCTTTTTGTTTATTTCTTGTGTTTTTTTTTTCTAGACTTTATTATTATTATTATTATTATTATTATTATTATTATTATTATTATTTACTTTCTTAATGTTTAATGTTTTAGTTTTACGTTCCTTTTTCATTAAAGTTACATTTAGAGTTAATTACACAGATGGACCCTATGGTTTATAGCTAGTTTTGTCTTTGGGTACTAACTTTTGTTAACAGGTTCAGGTTTCATGATTTCAATTTCGTAACATCTTTGGGTACTAACACCAAACTTAGTTAATTTTAATGTTAAATTTCAGTAAATGACTAAAATACCCTTCCATTTTAAAAGAACCATTTATGTCACTACTCTATTTTTGGTTATTAGAACGAATACACGCATTTAATCTTTTGTAAGTTAATGAAAATTATTAAAAATATTAATCAGCTTAATCGCGTATTTGTTCTAATAACTAAAAATAGAGTAATGACACAAATGGTCCTTTGAATTAAAAATAAAGTAATGACATAAATGGTCCTTTTAAAATGGAATGGTATTTTAGTCATTTTACTGAAATTTAATATTAAAATTAACTATGTTTGGTGCTAGTACCAAAAGGTGTTATAAAATTGAAAACATGAAACCTGAACCTGTTAAAAAAACGTTAGTACCCAAAGGCAAAACTAGCTATAAACCACATGGTCGATATGTGTAATTAACTCTTATATTTAAGATAACGTTTACATTTCCATTTACAATTAATTTAAAATCAGCCCGTCCCCTTGTCTCATTTAAATTTATTTTTATGGTTTTCGTTCAATGTAAAACATATGTCGATATTCTTTTGAGCATATTTCTTTGGGTTGCTATACAAAACCAAAATAAGTATCGACCAAAACCCCACAGCATAGCGCGGGAAATCTTACTAGTTCTATATCTAATACGAAATAAAACAAGAAATTATTAAGATGCATTTCTACATAGATAACCTAACACCTGTAAAGGGTTTTTCCTATCCATATGTCGTCTTCACCTCCACATTGTTCCAAGTAATATCTTGCCTCGAGTCGAGGTAAACTCGCGTACCATGGCACATCAAGCGCGTATCCAACCTGTTTGTGATTTTTAGAAGCCGTTTATTGGACGCAACACAAGTCTATTGATAGTTAACTTTTTGTAATAAACATACACACAATTGATTAGCTTTTATAAATTTACATCGAGATTGTTAGTTGGTAAACGGGCAACAAGCTACGATTAATATAATCTAAAATTTTCACTTTGGTATAATTGATACTATTGTTTGGTATGTACCTCCCCAAGCAAGTCCTTTGTGATGAGCCATTTATCAAGAAGCTCGTTGGTTGATCGTTTTTCAGTCAAGAAATTGTAAGAAAATTTCTTGGCATCATCTAGGATTTTCTCTCCAGGAAAAAGCACTTGAGAAGATCGATATAGATTGAACATCGCGGTCACAGCTTCTGATGACTGCCCAGGATAACAAACAAACTGTCCATCTTTCTCGAAGTGTCGAAGCACATCTATCACGTTTTGTTATACATTAATTGACCATAATTAGATAACAACAAAATTTACTCAAGTATTGATTTTTGATGAAACTAACCAGGGGAAACTTGATAACCATTAGTTCTTAACACCCGAAATCCCATACATGTGTCGTCGATATCTGGTAAATTGCAATATCTTGTAATCCCGATTGCTTGTCCGTCCCAATACCTTTAAACATTTGTTATACTAATTATTACACTAAAATAAGATGAACAACAAAAATAATTATTACGTTACTTTAAATTAATAATAATAATTATACTTTAAAACGATAGCTTAATAATAATTACTTTTAAAAATATATGTTGATGGTTGTGCAAAAAGAGTGGACATGTTTATGGCTAAAGGTAGGGGGGTGGTCACTAGTGATAGAATTTCATCACTCACAATATCCAATCATGTTCCGCCATGTCAGCAACCATTTTTCCATCACTCACAACATTTTTTTAGTGGGGGTGGTTATCACTCACCACCACACCCAACAATTTCCGCCAACCAACAACTACCATCACAAAACAAAAAATAACGCCGTGATAAAAATAACGAAAGTTTGATTTCGTGGAAGATTAACGCGTTATACAATGACCGGCGGTGGAAGATTAACGCGTTAAACCATCACGCGTTATAGTTTAACGCAGTGCCCCGCCTCCTCTAAGTTACAAGAATATTACGCCCTTGCTATACGTTTACTTTAAAAAATTGTTAAATCCATGCATGTAAAATGATTAATTAAATGATCATTTTACCACTAAGTCTATGGGGTGTGGATGGAGCCCCATGGGGCTTTATAGGTGCCACATAGGATCCACGTGTGCCATGGAGCCCCCCTTTAATTTGGAGGGTGTGGATGGAGCCCCTATTAAACAAAATTAAAAAAAAAAAAACATTTGATTGGTTAAAAAACTAGTGGACCCCACCTGAATGGCGTTTCAGCTCGTTACCACCATGGCGGGCCTTCAATGGCGCCCCGCCCATGGCGCCGGGGGTGTGGTCAAATTTGGAGGGGGGCGCTATGGTGGTCTAGGTGGCGGAAGGGTGGCGCCCCACACCCTCCAGCCTAAACAGAAAAAAAAAATAATTAAATATTATTTATTAATTTTTTTGTTTCTTTAACTGTATAAGGGTACATTGGTTATTTTATATTATTACGTAACCGTTTGATTGGCGTGAACTAAATCAGGGCAAATTATAGAAGGGGCGGGAGGGGGCGCCCGACCCTTCGAACTTTTCGCTCAGTAGTGTTATATATGTAGTTTTCGTATAGAAATTTTTGGATATATACGTTTTTTGACCCCCCGGTTCTATATAAATTTTTTGGTATATACGTTTTCGACCCCCGTCATTCGGGTCAAACTTCTTCACTGAACTAAATCCATAACTTTGAAATAACCAAAATCATGGCTGGCCATCACTATAGTTTGCTCCAAAATTAGCAATAAAATAAGATGATTTTCAAAGCTTAGGTTAATTGTCATATACCTGTATATATAATCAGTACACTCCTTGATCTCAGACCGAAAATACCGTGCGATTCCAAGACGTTGCAGCCGATCAACCATCCAAATTTGTTCAAATATTTCGACAGGGTATACATGCGGAACTGCATCCAGTTGAGTATCTTTATTAACTATATTCACATAAAAATATGCCAAATTGTGTTATAACTCATTACTATAGTTACATCAGGGGAAAGTTCTTGTACAAATAATCTTAACATACTAAACATACAAATTGAAGGAAAACTCAAAAAGACAAGGCGGCATTTTTGTAATTATCAATAACTATCAAAGTTACTCTACAAATATACCTAAAAAACCTAAAAAAAACCTAACCCCCCCCCCCCCCCAAGCTAAAATCCTAAAAACTAAACCCCCAAAAAACCTAAAAAATCTAAAAAAAAAAAAAAAAAACACACACACACAAATTATTTTATTTTTTTTAACATTTTTTATTAAAAAATCGCTACTTTTAGTAGCAGCAAAAAAAATTTTTTTTTTTTGCTAACAAAATGTAGCGATTTTTTAATAAAAAATATTAAAAAAATTTGTGTTTTTTTAGGTATTTTTGGTTGAGTTCACATTTGTATAGTAACTTTGATAGTTGGTGGTAATTACAAAAATGTCACCTTGTCTTTTTGAGTTTTACTTCAATTTGTATGTTTAGTATGTTAAGATTATTTGTATTTGATCTTTTGCCTACATCATAATTGTAACTTTTATAGATTTATGAACTTTTATAAATCCCAAACAATATTAGATTTTGGATGAATTTACATCGAGATAGATGGTAAACGGGAAATAAGCTGCGCCACTACCCCTTTTTGAATAACAAAACTAAGTCTTTTAAAAACTACGTTCATAGATCTCGGGGTTATAACATTACTATGTATGACCCTTTGAACTCGACTAAGAAGGTCTACAGTCTTTGACGCCAGGAAACCAAAAGTATCAAAAGCAAATGAGATAAACACGTGCTGGTTGTCAAGGCACAATTTCTCGTGTTTGGTTACTTTACTCGAAGCAGTCTGACCCACCGTGAAAGCACTACCCTCTAAGCCCACAAGCGGGGAAACCCTGTTAGATCCACACATGCATGTTTTCCTCATACCCATCCAAAGACCAGAATGTCGGCTAGTCGAAGGGTAGATCTCCCTTCCAACGGGTCAGTTAAGAAATTAACGGGTGCCTATTTCTTAGCAGAAATACCAGCGCGGCTGAATATGTCAAAAAGGCCATCCCAAACCAAATCTTGCCGGTATTTGAACCTCGGGAGCTCTCTACAATGAACTGCATGCTCCCTAAAAGAATCCAAGCACGCCTTATGACAAACATGTCATACCTCATCAACAGGAAATAAAGGAATCATGAGACGATACTTAAGGATAGTACGATACTCCACCGGCGACATTTGCTGGCCTGACCTATCTATAGGTATAGCCATATAGCAAGAAAAAAATCTTGTGCATGTGGTGATCGTAAACACTCAAAAACGGCACATTAAATGTTTCTGTAATCAAGTTTAGTATGTTAATTACTTGTGAATCTTTTTTCGACAGTTCAAGCCAACCCAAGCCAATCCATACAACGGCCGGCTCAACCATTTTAGTGATGAGCCATCCCACCCAATTTACCATCCCTAATATATATTAGAGTTAATTGCCTGGATAGTCCCTGTGGTTTGCCAGTTTTTCATCTTTAGTCCCCAACTTTTCAAAATTACATGCATGTTCCCTCTGGTTTGATAAATTATTACTCGGATAGTCCCTACATTGGATGAGTGTTAATTTTATCAGTTAAATGTGTGTAAAATGAGTAA
Source organism: Helianthus tuberosus (assembly GCA_030545235.1). Lineage (NCBI taxonomy): Eukaryota > Viridiplantae > Streptophyta > Magnoliopsida > Asterales > Asteraceae > Helianthus > Helianthus tuberosus. The sequence continues at coordinate 174,879,112 of CM060351.1, forward strand.
AATACCCTTACTACTAATAAACAATGATTTAAAAAATAATCATTTAATTTTAAATGGCACCACCAAACCCCACCCAATTAGCACCCTCCAACCATGTGGGACCCACACGCAACCACATCTTCGGCCTCCTCCACCTTCGTCGTCTCTGGCCAAGAACTCCGGTCTCCTTCGCAGGTCACCGGTCGTCATTTCCACAACCAACAAGTATGCTTAACACAGCTAGAAAAAGCAATTTATGAGCAATTTCAAACAGAAGTTGCAAAAATTTTGTCTCTCCATTCACCAGCTAGATTTCAACAAGCATCATCATCATATAAAACCTTTTAACCCATAAATTTCACTGATTAAGTCTTCCCATTTTCACAGTGATGGAGATTTTCATGATAACAAATATTTCCGGCGACCTTGTTGGTAACACAAATATACGATTGTACATGAAGAAGCCGGTATACCGAATGCCGACAAAGATGGGATCCGCAAATGACCTTGTTGGAGCAACTCTTCTCCGTCACTCCTCCGCCATGGGATCGACAAATGACCTTGTTGTACACGGTGGTAGTTAAAGACGCGAGTTCTCTTTTCTGTCTGTACGGTGGTTGCAGGTTTCCGGCAAATGTTGCCGGAGTTATCATTTTTCCGATGGTTCACACGAGTGGGCTAAAGCCGTTGCAAAATCGATCGCAACCGTTGTACTTCCTAGAGAGCTGTAGGTTACCATCTTGAATCGTGAATAGAAAAGCCAGAAAGAAGGGGGGATTACGATGGAGTTGGTGTTTTGGTTGGGGTTTTCTAACAGGATATAGAAGATGACGATGGCCCAATTATTTTTTTATCATATTTTTTAGCTGGTAGTAGGTGGGCCCATTTGAATTGTTTTATTTATTTATTTTTTTAATAAGGGTATTTTTGTCATTATACATGAACTTAACTAAGCAAACTAACAACCATCCATTTAGGGGACTATCCGAGTAACCAATGATCAAACCACAGGAAGCATACATGTAATTTTAGAAAGTTGCGGACTAAAGATGAAAAACTGGCAAACTACAGGGACTATCAAGGCAATTAACTCTATATATTATATACCCTTACGACAATCAATAATAAATGAGTTTCATGAGCATAGAATAACTGAATAAGAATACTTTTTTTAACAGCAAATTTGGATAATTGACGGACCACTAGAGTATTATCGTGTCACCAGCAGAACCACCCAATCATATCCATCTCCACTAGGCAGTAATGCTTATACATCAATTCAGGAGGAAACCCAAGAAATCTAGGAAAACCCCCTTGTGCGAATCGAAACCAGGACCTAATGTGTAACACCCTAAATATTTTGAACAGTATTTAAATGATAATCATATGAACTTTATATAAATCAGAGTTTACAAAAACTTTCGTGTTTAAAGACCAAATCTACTTGTTGTAGTACCCGAAACCAATATAAGTTAGTGCATAACAAGTTTAAAGCTAACCCTTACTAGTCAACTAACAACTAGTTTAAAGGGTTCAAACACTAATAACAAAAGCATTTACATCATGATTAAAGTCTAGACAAGATTTAGATTAGTGCGGAAGCTTCAAAATACGTGTTCGGTTCTTGACAATGTACTTGATCACCATCCGGAAGGACTTCATCCATACCTAGGGTCAAACACTAAAAACATTAGTTTTGACATTAATACGTTACATATAAACGAATTCCGACATCAAGAATTAACAAATAAAATACAAATTTTCTGGGTTCCACCGTAACTTACGGTGTCTACCGTAAGTTACGGTAGACCTTGAATGTCTCTGGTTCTGCCGTAGCACAGGAAGAACTCACCGTAACACTTTGATCTCCACCGTAAATTACGGTGATACCGTAATTTACGGTGGACACTGGTAATCTGCCATTTAACTATTTTTGTGGATTTCTCTCAAATCCGAATGCCGTTTTAGGCCATTTCTTTTCCTGTATGTCTGTAAATTTATTACGGACATGTTCATTTCAACTATCGTACCGGCAATCGAATCACCGATCGTATGGTTAAAAGTTTCTAACCTACCAATTATTCGACCCATTCTAACTATAAGTGTTTGTTTCCAATTTCTTATTCCCACCCTTTAGATGCCATTACCCAAGTTCCCGGGCTTGTACATCTTGGTGTGTTTACGTTATTCATAGTTTTAGTGGAAGTTAGGGTTTTTGAGAGTGGGGGTCGCCCTCTCCTGCCTTGATCGAACCAGGATCTCCAAAATGGAGTGTTTGGATTTTTATTTTACTAAATATTAGTAACTTAAGTTTCAATTTTAACAACCTAAGTCCCTCCACTCTTATTTAGTTTATATCTTTGGCTTTTTAACTCATTCATGCGTTACTACAAGACTCCTAACTAACTGGGTTATTTATCCTAGTTAGCTTATTCTTGTTTATTTTACACTTTATAATTCTAATATAAAGTTTTGTATTTTCGGGATGTTACAAGTCCACCCCCCTTAAAAAGGGTTTGGTCCCCAAAACCGTAATACGTACTAAATAGTTTAGGGTAGAGCCGTTGCATCTTTTCTTCGGACTCCCATGTGGTATCCGCACCCTTCCTGTGTTCCTATTTAACCTCCACTTGGTTAATTACTTTGCTCCGCAAACTCTTCTCCTTACGATCTAATATCGCAATTGGCTTTACTGCATAGTTGAGGCTATTATCCACCTCGACATTTTCGGAGATGTGACACGTGGAATGTGCTATGAATCCCACTCAACTCATCGGGTAGTTCAAGACGATATGCTACTTTACCAACCCGTTCGGTGATTCTGAATGGCCCAATAAATCTTGGGCTCAACTTCCCTCTTTTTCTAAACCGTATTATTCCCTTCCACGGCGATACTTTCAGCATTACCTTATCGCCCACTTGAAATTCAATCGGTCTATTCCGTTTATCCGCGTATGCTTTTTGTCGATCCTGAGCCGCCTTTAGGTGAGCTCGGACCAAGTCGATCTTCTCGTTCGTAGTTCGGATTATATCAGTAGGTGCTAATCCTCGTGGTCCCACTTCTCCCCAACACACCGGGGTTCGACACTTTCTACCATATAACATCTCATACGGGGCCATTTTAATGCTCGATTGATAGCTATTGTTATATGAAAATTCGACCAAGGGTAGATAGACATCCCAACTACCCCCGAAGTCAATAATGCAAGCCCGCAGCATATCCTCCAACGTTTGTATTGTTCTTTCACTCTGCCCATCCGTTTGTGGATGGTAAGCAGTGCTAATGAACAATTTAGTTCCCATTTGCTCTTGGAATTCGCGCCAAAATGTTGAAGTAAACCGAGTATCTCTGTTTGATACAATGGATATCGGCACTCCATGACGTGCTATGATTTCATTGGTGTACACCTCCGACATCTTCTCGGATGTATAAGTCTCACGAATCGGAATGAAGTGAGCACTCTTTGTCAATCTATCCACGACTACCCATATAGCATCAAATCCGCGATTGGTTTTGGGCAATTTGGTTAACAAATCCATCGTGATTTGTTCCCATTTCAAAACTGGGATATCCAACGGTTGCAACTTACCATATGGCTTTTGGTGCTCCGCTTTGACTTGTAAACAAGTCAAACACTTCTCCACATATTTCACAATATCTCTTTTCATTCCGGGCCACCAATAGTTTTGTTTTAAGTCATTATACATTTTGGTCGCCCCCGGATGAATTGAATAATGAGATTTATGGGCCTCGTCAAGTAGACGCACCTTGCCCCACACGTATTTGGAACCCAAATTCTCCCAAATCGAGTTTTCAATCCTTGGTTATTATCCTCCAGGTCTTTTAGTTGCCCAACTATCCTTTCCCTCTTCACATTTTCCTCCTTGATTGCTTCAATTTGAGATTTCCGGATTTGTTCAAGCAAACCCGATGTCACAATTAGTTGCATCGATCGTACTCGAATAGGCGTATAGTCTGTCTTTCGGCTCAACGCGTCTGCCACTACATTAGCCTTCCCGGGGTGGTAATGTATTTCACAATCAAAGTCTTTGACAGTTTCTAACCACCGCCTCTGCCTCATATTTAATTCCTTCTGATCGAAGAAATACTTTAAGCTTTTATGGTCGGTAAAGATAGTGCACTTCACTCCATACAAATAATGCCTCCATATTTTCAAGGCAAACACCACTGCTGCCAACTCGAGGTCATGGGTAGGATATCTTTTCTCATGAGTCTTTAGCTGCCTCGAGGCATAGGCTATAACCTTGCCCCGCTGCATCAAAACGCAGCCAAGTCCCGAATGCGATGCATCCGAGTAAACTACCATATCCTCTGTTCCGTCCGGTAATGACAATACCGGTGCATGAGTCAATTTTTCCTTGAGCGTTTGGAACGCCCTTTCTTGATCCTCGGCCCAAATAAACTTTTCATCCTTACGGGTTAGTTTGGTCAACGGCATAGCAATTTTGGAGAAGTCTTGTATGAATCTCCGATAATAACCCGCAAGCCCCAAGAAGCTTCTGATTTCCGAAGGATTCCTTGGTGGAGTCCATCTTGACACAGCTTCTATCTTTGACGGATCTACTAACACTCCGTTTGCACTAATGATATGCCCAAGAAATTGCACCTCTCGTAACCAGAAGGCACATTTTGAGAATTTTGCATACAATTTCTCTTTCCTGAGCGTCTCCAACACTTCACGCAAATGACTTGCGTGTTCTGCTTCATTCTTGGAGTATATCAAGATGTCATCAATGAACACTATCACTGACTTGTCTAGCATGGGTTTGCAAACCCGGTTCATGAGATCCATGAAAGCCGCGGGTGCATTAGTCAACCCAAAGGACATCACGAGAAACTCGTAATGTCCGTACCGTGTACGGAAAGCCGTTTTCGGTACATCCTCCTCTTTGACTTTTAACTGATGATACCCCGATCTGAGGTCGATTTTTGAGAACCAACTTGCACCTTGTAATTGGTCAAATAGGTCATCAATTCTTGGAAGCGGATATCGATTCTTTACAGTGAGTTTATTCAACTCCCGGTAATCAATGCACATACGCATGCTCCCGTCCTTCTTTCTCACGAATAACACTGGTGCGCCCCATGGAGACACACTTGGCCGAATAAATCCCTTGTCGAGCAATTCTTGGATTTGGGACATCAATTCTTGCAATTCTGATGGCGCTAACCGATACGGCGCCTTAGCCACAGGTTTCGCGCCCGGAATCAATTCAATTCCGAACTCTACCTCCCGTTCTGGTGGTATTCCCGGTAAATCTTTCGGAAATACATCAGCGTATTCGCGTACCACTGGTACATCTTCAATCTTTGGCGTCTCTTTATCAGATTCGTTTGCGTATATCATAAATGCTTTACATCCGCGCCTCATAAGTTTATGAGCTTTTAGTATTGAGCACATAACGGGACTGCCCCCTTTTTCGCCATAGATGGTAACTTGCTTTCCGCTTGGAGATGTCAATTTTATTTCCTTGCGGAAACATATCACTTCTGCATGATGTCGAGATAACCAATCCATCCCGACCACTACTTGGAATTCTCCCATTGACATAGGGATCAAGTCTATTAGATATTCCTTATCATCAATGTTTATTTTACAATCTCGACATACATCACATACAAGGAAACTTTTGTTATCACCTATCTCTACTTCTAATGGCATAGGCAATTTTGTTAGTACCAAAGAAGGATGTCGAATAAATCCATGTGAAACAAAGGATTTATTCGCACCCGTATCAAATAACACATGTGCGGGAATCGAGTTTATAGCAAATATACCTGAAACCACATCGGGTTCCACCTTTGCCTCGGCTGCCGTTAACTGGAAGGATCTTGCTTTTGCTCTTGGTGTCTCAGTACGTGTATCCTTGTCATCTTTCTTCCCGATCAATTCCGGACACTCCGATTTCTTGTGACCCGGCTGATAACATTTATAACACACCGACACCTTCCCCGAGCACAACGCAGCCGTGTGCCCGGTTTTCCCACAAATAGGACACGGCTTGTCCTTAAACCGGCACTCACCCTTGTGCCCTTTCCCGCATATCTTGCAGCTTGATGACCCGCTTTTTCCTTCTTGTTTCTTTGAGGATTCGTTCGGACGTGCCTTTTTCGTCGGGCTTGGGTTGACTACCTGTGCCCTTCTTTCGCCTCTTTCTATCTGTTTCTTCAACTCTATCTCCCGTTCCCGAGCAACGTTTATAATCTCGGTGAGAGTCTCATACTTCGAAGGAGTCATAAACTCCCTATACTCGGCGCTCAGCATATTATAATAATAATAATAATATATTTTCTGCTCTTCATTCGTTATGAGATCATCACAAAACTTCATTTTATCCATGAATGTTCCCGTGATTTTATCGATGGATTCGCCCTTGTGTCGAAGCTGCATAAATTCTTCCTTGATTTTGTTAATGACTGCCTTGGGACTATGATGTTTAAGAAACGGCGTCTTAAACTCGTCCCATGTCATAGCCTTAGCTGCTTCACTTCCGATCTCTTTCTTCTTGTTATCCCACCAATCTTTCGCCTGACCCCTTAACTGACCCGTGCCATAAGCCACGTAGTCATCCTCATCGCAATGGGTTCTTTCAAATACTCCCTCCATATCACTTAGCCACCGTTGGCATATTATCGGGTCAACCTCCCCATTGTAGATTGGCGGTTTACACGCCATGAACTCTTTATAAGAACAAGATTTTCGTCCTCCCGACTTCTCCTTTGCTAAATTGGTATTATCCTCCAATTTCTTGATCCTTTCTTCCACCACTGATAATACCGTGTTTTGGATTTTGTCGATGAAACCCGACAAACTGTTTTCGATTGCTTTTCCTACCTCCTCTGCAATCACTTCTCTCGTTTGCTCGGTGACTCTTGGCACCGCATCATCATTACCTTTATTCGCCATCTTTAACTGAAATGTTTACATTAAGCATTAAACATTTCATCTATGGCATATGGTTTATTTAATTTGGTTTATTCAAGTTCATGACTTGTTTTCACCGTTCTTATTTAATGCACTTTCCGGGTTTGAGTGTGTTAACACGCTCTTCCCATGCATGTCAATTCATTATTTTCCCTTTATACTTAGTAATTCTACTTTAGAACAATTAACTCTTACTGGATGCTTGATCAAGCTTGAACCGAACACACTTGTTAACAACCTTGGGCTCTGATTACCAACTTGTAACACCCTAAATATTTTGAACAGTATTTAAATGATAATCATATGAACTTTATATAAATCAGAGTTTACAAAAACTTTCGTGTTTAAAGACCAAATCTACTTGTTGTAGTACCCGAAACCAATATAAGTTAGTGCATAACAAGTTTAAAGCTAACCCTTACTAGTCAACTAACAACTAGTTTAAAGGGTTCAAACACTAATAACAAAAGCATTTACATCATGATTAAAGTCTAGACAAGATTTAGATTAGTGCGGAAGCTTCAAAATACGTGTTCGGTTCTTGACAATGTACTTGATCACCATCCGGAAGGACTTCATCCATACCTAGGGTCAAACACTAAAAACATTAGTTTTGACATTAATACGTTACATATAAACGAATTCCGACATCAAGAATTAACAAATAAAATACAAATTTTCTGGGTTCCACCGTAACTTACGGTGTCTACCGTAAGTTACGGTAGACCTTGAATGTCTCTGGTTCTGCCGTAGCACAGGAAGAACTCACCGTAACACTTTGATCTCCACCGTAAATTACGGTGATACCGTAATTTACGGTGGACACTGGTAATCTGCCATTTAACTATTTTTGTGGATTTCTCTCAAATCCGAATACCGTTTTAGGCCATTTCTTTTCCTGTATGTCTGTAAATTTATTACGGACATGTTCATTTCAACTATCGTACCGGCAATCGAATCACCGATCGTATGGTAAAAGTTTCTAACCTACCAATTATTCGACCCATTCTAACTATAAGTGTTTGTTTCCAATTTCTTATTCCCACCCTTTAGATGCCATTACCCAAGTTCCCGGGCTTGTACATCTTGGTGTGTTTACGTTATTCATAGTTTCAGGTTTCCTTGAAACTGAAAGCTCTCTATCTTGGAATTCATCATTCCATTTCAAACGACACATTTTTATTGATCTTTAGTGTTTGACCCGATATCACGGGTTCATAAACTTAAACTAACATAACCAATTTTTATTGGTGTGGTGCCGTCCATTACCTAGCGAGGTATGAAACTTTCAAGTCTCAACCCACTTGATTCCTCTACAAGACTCATTTTGACCCGTTTGGCTATCTAGTGAAAACCATCACTTTATTGGTAAGCCAAACCTGATTTCAATTCTTTATTTTGACCCGTTTGGCTATCTAGTGAAAACCATCACTTTATTGGTAAGCCAAACCTGATTTCAATTCTTTATTTTGACCCGTTTGGCTATCTAGTGAAAACCATCACTTTATTGGTAAGCCAAACCTGATTTCAATTCTTTATTTTGACCCATTTGACTATCTAGTGAAAACCATCACTTTATTGGTAAGCCAAACCTGATTTCAATTCTTTATTTTGACACGTTTGATGGTCTAGTGAACTTCGCCACTTTAACGACGCATCAAACGCATCAATTACACTACGACATCATTTATACCTTAAACAAAACATTATTACATAATATAACGAGACTAAAGTCACGTACCTTAAAAGCACTCCTTTTCCACGCGTATCCCCTCCGGTGTGTCCGCTTGACGTTCCGGATTCCTTGCCTATAGAGTTCAATTCATAACAAGTTTTAGAACTCTTTCATAAGCTTTAACGCATTGTTTCTTAACATAGTCAAATCTGCGTTTTCATCCAACTTATAACATTTTAGCCCTCATTTAGGCGTTTTATCAAACACCTTGCGGGTCAAATTTCTACATGATCTAAACCAAGTTCACAACTTGAAATTACCACCCAATTTAACTTCAAATAGACAATATACCCATATTTTAACGTTAATGATTTTAGAGATTATCTCACAATTTCAGTTTACACTAGAACAAGAGTCTTAATCCTAGTGTTTATCAAGATCTACTAGCTTATTAACCACCCACTATGGTGATTTTGACTCTCACTATTATCATGCAAGATTTTGACAAGAAATTGTCTAGGGTTCGTCCCTAAACCTTATATTACTTCCAATTTCGTGTTTACAACACATAATCAAGCTCAACACTCGATTTCAATAACATGCAAGAATTTGGGTTGAACTCAAATAACCTAATTTGACATACCTTATGATCCTCTTGATGAGGTGATCACGATTCCATGTTCAGATTTCGATTTTAGCTTGATTTAGGCCTTTAATTGAGAGTTTTAGTGGAAGTTAGGGTTTTTGAGAGTGGGGGTCGCCCTCTCCTGCCTTGATCGAACCAGGATCTCCAAAATGGAGTGTTTGGATTTTTATTTTACTAAATATTAGTAACTTAAGTTTCAATTTTAACAACCTAAGTCCCTCCACTCTTATTTAGTTTATATCTTTGGCTTTTTAACTCATTCATGCGTTACTACAAGACTCCTAACTAACTGGGTTATTTATCCTAGTTAGCTTATTCTTGTTTATTTTACACTTTATAATTCTAATATAAAGTTTTGTATTTTCGGGATGTTACATAATGGTCCCTAAGCCTTATCCCACCTCCAAGATACTACTAGGCTATAATGCCACGAGCAACTGAATAATAATACTGAAGACAAAATCGAAAAAAAAAGATATTCTAAACTTTGTCCATATATTTATTCACTCAAGCAATTTAAGTAGTAGTCGATGTAGAATTGTAGAAACAGAAAACACATGACATAAGCTGGAATGAGTTGGGGGCCTTAAGAAAATGGTGGCCCAAAGCAAGTGCTTCACTTAGCTCCCCCAAAGGTCGGTCCTGATCCATACTTATTCTACGCGTTTTAACCAAACTCGCTTGACTCGTTATCTAACGAACTAGTTGGGCTCACTATTTTTTACCACTTAAATAACTAAAATGCATGATATTAGTTACCTCCCCCTTTGAACTTGTCAACAAGATTGGTCAAATATGTAAGACACTTTTGATCTTTAGTTTGCATGAATGAAAAAGCAGTTGCTGATGGAGAGTAGACAATGGATCCGTTTTCTGACTGAAGTTTTAGAAGCTTATCCCATTCCAAATCTTTCATCCCCTCCAAGCTATAAATCATGATTGTTGGGGTGTTGTGAACTTTTTCTTTTGGGATCCTTTCAATATTAGTAATTAAACAAAAAGGATCATAGGTTAGTAATTAATTTCAAGTGTCTTGTATTTTGATTTCAAGTTTATTAAACGATTAAACAACAGTAATTAAGGAACTAACTTTAAAAGCTTTCTTTCTCGTCGTTTGTGCATCTCTTTTATGACAGGTGAATCATTTGGCACTTTTAGATCTAGTTTCCCCGCGAGTTCAATGAGTGCGGGGAACACTAATTCCAAACCGTGTGTCTTGTGTTCTTCATTCTGGCCTCCAAGCTTGTATATGTTGTCCTCCACAAAGTTTAATCCTGCATATTGTTAAACTAATAATGTTGCGATGAAATTTCCATGAATTTAAATATTTTGTGGTGCAAAATAATTTGTGTGGTGTAATGACCTCACAATTTGTAAATTTCTAACCTTTTTCGCACTTATCTGGATGGATTTTCCACGTAGTTAAAGCAATCACGCAAGCCAACGTGTTGACAAGCCTATCAGAAATAGAAAATATAATGGATTCGCCCCATGAGCCATCGAGGAGTTGATGGTCTGCGATCCACTCTAGACTTGATGGGAATTGAGGACCACCACTTTGTTCATTAACGCCTTCTATAAGTGCAACCCAAGCTGTATCATAAGCCGAGGGAGATATCACTTCATCATCCAATGAACCAAAAATTGACTTGATGGATTTAACATAATTCTTAATTGCATGATCCTCTTCCACAAACGGCATTTCATTATGTTGTGGTACATCTGCACAACGTTATAAGATTAGGGCAAAGGGTCACATTGATGACTCGTAAATTTGAGAAGCCATAGAGAGGGGGTTGAAATCTGTGACCACGGATAGCCACAGACGGGCATCGTGAGAAAGGGATGGGGAGAGGGAGGAGAGAAGCTTGACAAACTGACTTGGAGGATGGTTAGTAGATGGTACTCGTCCTCTCGCGTTGAAGATGGTCTAACAATTTTATAATATTTAATTACTAGTTTAGAACCTCGTGTTTTACACGGGTTGCATAAATTTAGTTTTATATAATAAGCAATATAGTTATATCTTTAAAATATCTCGTGTATTGCACGAGTTAAATAAATAGTATGTAATCGATTAACACATACGGTCGTCAAGATATGTATTTGAATGCTAAATTCGATGTACTATTTACTTATTAAAATTTATTTCTTTTATTTATTATTAGGTTAGAAACATGTGTATTACACGTGGTAGAACCAATGAAATATTAAATGATTATTAAAAAAATGAAAAAAATAAAAGAAATAATAAATAAATAAGAGAGATCCATGAAGTTTGTGATTTAATATTATATTCTTATTTATGTATCCTATTAAATATTAAATAATAATAGCATTAAAAAATTATTTAACTGAATCTAATTTAAATGAGAATAAAAATTTATATATTTGTCTGGTTCTACAAGAAAAAAAACTTCCATCTCCTAAGGTGAAGGAGAAAATACAAATAACCTATTATTATTAATTTAAAGTTTGATAAAAAGGTTATTATCCTTATCTAAATTTTATTTAGTTAAACTATTGTTTAATAAGAAAAAGAAATAGAAAAATAAGATAGCTAGGGAGATTATTAATTCAAAGTTTGATAAAAAAAAATTATTATCCTTATCTAAATTATATTTAGTTAAATTATTTTTAATAGGAAAAAGAAATTAAAAAATAAGAAAAAAATACAACAGAGACTAACACATACTAAAAAAAGATTTTCATTTATTAATATAGAAATATATCATGGTGCTATCAAAATGCAAAACACCTTACTCATAAAAAAAAAATCTATATCACTATTCACATACCTTTTTCGTAGGGTTTAAGGAGGGCTTGACACTTAAAGTTCACAGATTTTATGTGACCTACAAAATTGTAAGCTGAATAAACAAATATATTAGTAACCATCAAATAAAATTTACAATCATTTTGATGAAATTTACACTTTACTTTGAAAAACCAAGCTTTAGTGGTAAGTTAATTGTTTATGTTAATTATTTTTTTGAACATTGTTGCTAGTTAATATAAAAATGTAAACAAGAAAGAATTTTTAACTATAGAAAACATATATAATTTATGTTATTCATATAAACATAAGAACAACTGAACAAGACGTACAAAAGGTGAAGAAGATGCCCGTAGAGGAACAAAAGGGAGGAAAAGTGGTGGTTTGAGATAATCGACGGTGGAAAACGGTGGCATTAGTGGTGGTAGGAGGTGGTGAGTTGATGATGCCCATATCGCTTATAAATTATTATTATGTTTATAGTAATTTGCTTAATTCTTGCAAAGACTAAGCATGCAACCAACAATTATAGGAGTATATACGAATCTTTGTTTTTTTTAATAATTCAAGTAATGACAAAACCACTCGGATTTCTAATTGCAAAGACTAGCCATTCAACCAACAATTTTAGGAGTATATACGAATCTCTGTTTTTTTTAATAATTCAAGTAATGACAAAACCACCCGGATTTCTAATTGCAAAGACTAAGCCATGCTACCAACAATTATAGGAGTTTACACGAATCTTTGTTTTCTTTTAATAATTCAAGTAATGACAAAACCACCCGGATTTCTAATAACTCAAATGATGAAATAAGAATTTATAGGAATATTAAAACATGTTTTCAATAAATCAAGTAATGAGACTAAGGGGATACGGTGTGGGCGGCAAACTGGTTCGGCAAAAGGAGTTTGCCGCTCGTGAACACCACAGCCAACCATGTTTGCCGCACGGTGAAGGTGGAGGTGCGGTAACAGGTTGCCGATCGGGGAGAGGGAGGGTAGGGGAGAGAGGGGGTGTGTGGGGTGGGGTTCATGCCATCTTAACCAATCACACATTTTTCCTTTTTTTTTTAAATAGTTTACCAATTCATGAAGTGTCTAACCATTGCTAACACTTTTGAGCATAGTTTAAACACTTTTCATTGAATGACATGGACACACTCTCATTGGTTGATTTTGAAGTTTACCACTTTTAAGTGTCAAACCACTCCCTAGACCCTAACATGTTTTCAATAAATCAAGTAATGAGAGAGCATCTACTTGAGAGAGCATGTACTAGGAATCAACTAACGTTTCCTCAATAAATTAATCAAGTAATGACATAAACAATTGAGTCAAACGCCTGGTTGGTTTCTATAGTTTGCGAACATTGCAGACTTTGTCCCAAGAGTTTACTAATTACATATTTGGTCCCAGTGGTTGCAATTTTTAAATGCGGGTAGTCCTTATAATTAACATATGTTAAGTTATCCAGTTAATTTTATGTTAAATGATCAAAATACATTTACTTATTAAAAAAATAAAAATTAGTTTAATTAAAATAATATATCTGTGTTGAAGCCGGATTCGAATCCAAGTTGAAAACAATCAAAGCATAAGAAAAGTAATTCGATTTCGATTGGGAATACGTCGAACATGTGGAAGGTTCGAGATCTACTTAAACGAAGTTACAGTGACGACGGTTATTCTACCGGAAAGAATAGGATACGGCGGTGATATTTTTTATTCCTCCGGTTTCCCTGGAAAAAGCAAAATCAGATCGGAAAAACTGGTAACTTGAAGAATATTCAAACAATAAAGAATAAATTATTGATGAATGATGAATGTGATATAGGATTTAAATAAAAAAGGAATATTGGGACCAGACTGTTGTTGCAACTGTGTAATTTGGTTGCCTGACTTTTTGGCTGGAAATAGAAAGAATTCCGGGCATATTGGTGGTGGTGGGTTGACGATGGAGGTGGTGGTGGTCAGTGGCGGACCCAGGATTTTATTTCAATGGGGTCCATTTTCGGGTCGGTCCTCGTTCGGGTCGAGTCAAAGTGAGGTTTGAACTAGATTTTTAAAAAAATAAGAAAAATGGGCTTATCAAGGATTGAACCCATGACCTCTTAGTGGAAAAGAGGGAGATTTACCACTACACCAACTTTCTTTTTATTTATATGGTGTCCACCTAATTGTATTTATGGGGTCCATATACAATTTAATATACCGAATCTACTATTTTTTTTAAAAGATTGGGGTCCGGGGACCCCGGTGGCACCAATGTGGGTCCGCCCCTGGTGGTGGTGGTGGTGGGTTGAAGGTGGAGGTGGATGAGGTGGTGGTTATTGTGGGTTGAAGGTGGAGACCGTGGTGGGTTAGAGAGAAAGAGATAGAGATAGAGATGGAGAGAAGAAAAGTGGTGGGTTCATCCTTTTTTGTTTTTTTAATTGTTCAGGACATTTTGGTCATTTTATAAAGAATTAAAATTTAATAAAAGTTAGTGTTAAGTACCCTCCGCGTTTAATAATTGCAATCACTGGGACCAAGTGTGTAATTAGTAAACACTTGGGACCAAATCTGCAATTTTCGTAAATCACAAGGACCAACCAGGTATTTAACTCAAAACAATTTAAGGAATCTAAAGTAGATATTTAATTAATAAAATTAATGATAATCAACAATTATAGGAAACTAAACTAACATATAATCAATAATGCAATTGCGAATGAGGTAGTGGTAGAGTGGTTGAAGAAAAACTTGGTGTTCCTTGTGACTCAGGTTCCACTCCCACCCTCTCCATTATTTTCTGCGGCATCGGGGTGTAGGGCGAATACGGATGACGCCGGTTCGTCTTGGATGGGAGGTGTAGGTTAAGGCTGGCAAATCGTGTCTTAACAGGTTTCTGACGGCGCGCACAACATAAGTTTCAAACATGATTACGACTCGTTTAACTACTTTCTAACTCATGTTTATAAAACAGTTTTATGTTTTATGTATAAAGATGAATAAATGATAGATTCTAACATTGTAATTTTAATTATTTTAAAAATTAAAAAAGTCAAAGGGTGTATTTTTCAGTCAAACAGCTCTAATCGTGTCTTAACAGGTACCCAATTGTCAGCCCTAGTGTAGGTCAATACCCTCTAACCTTACTTTTAAATCTGCATCGTTTACCATGAGAAATATAATTCAATAATTTAGATAGGACACCAATATCTATACACCTTTTTTTAGAGTGACTTTCTATGTACATGATTTGTTGTCACCGGGAGTTTGTCAAGGACAAAACTCCCGTCAGCCCCGCACTTGAAGACGCGATATTCTATCGGGCCCCGACCCCCGTGCAAGCTGATCTCCCCCCGGAAACCATACTGCCCCCACACGAAAGGCTCGCTGGGGTAACAGTTGGGTAAAACCGGGTGTGCCCTCAGGACCGCATCATGCCTCGGTAGGATACGATCCATCATTGGGATGTCCCCCCCCCCCCCCAAATAGCCGCAGCCGGGAGTTGAACCAGCAACCTCACAAGTAGGAAACCCGCCCAACCAACCACATGGGGACCAACTGGGCTATACACCTTAATACAATTAGGCTAAAAGCTAATAATTAAGTTATTATAAAGAGTTAATTACATAGTTAGTTCCTGTGGTTTGCCCAAAGTAACATACTTAGGTACTAATAGTTTAAAATCACATTCTAGGGTATTAACTTTTCATTTTGTAACGTTTGGAGGTATTAACGTTATTTGTAGGTGTAAAATCACATTCTGATAGTACCTAAGTGTGTTATTTTGTGCAAACCACATGGACTAACTACGTTAATACCCTAAAAGTTAATACCTCCAAACGTTACCAAAATAAAAAGTTAATACCCTAGAAGGTGATTTTAAACTATTAATACTTAAGTATGTTATTTTGTGCAAACCACAGGGACTAACTATGTAATTAACTCTATTATAAACAACAATTTATAGGGATCTATAGTTGACATAATGATGTAATTAATGTGAAACTTGATGTAATTTATCTACTATAATAAAAGAAACCAATATTTGGACACGTGTCATTCATTGAAGGTATCCTTAAATATATACTTATTTTATATTAACTAAATAAATAATAAATTAATATTAAATCTTATCATACTTTAATAAAATATTATCCTCAAATCTAAATTGTTAACTTAATATATTTTTAAAACAAATATCTCTCTTTCCTACTTATCTTATATTAAATATATAAATAATAAATTAATATTAAATGTTATCCTAATTTATTAAAAATATAACTTTTTTTTATTATTTGGTATACAAAATTATATTTATCAACTCATGAAAAACGCAGGGTTTTTATAAATTTAACTTTTTTTATTATTTACTATACAAAGTTACATTTATATAACCTGTGTAATACACGAAGTTTTCAAAGATATAACTTTACACATACGGGGTTTTTAAGGATACAATTTTTTTTTTATTATTTGGTAGATTTTTCAACCCGACTATACACGTGTTTTTTAAAGATACGACGTTTTTAGTATTTAATATACAAAATTACATTTATTTAATCTGTGTAATACACATGGTTTTTAAAGATATAACTCTTTTTAGATCTATTCAACACGTGTAATATACGGGGATTTTAAGGATGTAATTTTTTTTATCATTTGTTAGATTTATTCAACCCTATTATACACGAGTTTTTTAAAGATACGACGTTTTTAGTATTTAGTATACAAAATTACATTTATTTAATATGTGTAATACACATGATTTTTAAAAATAAAACTTTTTTTAATTATTTGATATATAAAATTACATTTATTTAACCCGTACAATATACGAATTTCATAAAGATATAACTTTTTATTATTTAATATATAAAATTACATTTACTCTGTCACACCCCGAAATATCAGAGCATTGGCGTGACTGGACTGGTATCTTCATTGCACAGCGGAAGCAAATAAGCTAAGACTTCTAGAAAATGAATGCCCACTAAGTACTCGACTCTTCATGGTTCTCCTATTCCAACCGTGCCATAATTTCTGAAATGCAACCTGAGAAAGAAACATACGAAAAATCAACATAAAGTTGAGCAGTTCATAGTTTGTTTGTAAAAGATTTGAAATAAATCTTTTTGAATAACCGGTTTTTGAAGTATTGTTGAGAAAACGAATTTAAAATCATTTTCTTGTCATATTATACGGAAACTCCGTATTTGTAACGCGTTATATTCGTAAAACCATGTATTTGTAAACTCTTGTATTTGTAAAATCTGTGTGACCGTCAATATCCACCCTGACATTGACAACATGCATGCATAATCCTATGCTTTGAAATTTGTATGAAACATGGTATGTAATTTGTAAAGACGTATTGAAACTGAGTTCTGTATATGTAAGGAATACGAGATCGCTAATGGTTCGCTAGGCCACTAACATATGTAGCGACATAGGAAGCATCCAAACCATAGGCATTTTTAGTTGTCGATTCCACGACTGTCGATTCACGACTAGAGACACAAAAGCACTGCTTGGTACTAGAGTGACCAAGAGTGTGGCTGCCTGAAACCCATTAGATCTAACCTTTTGTTCCGCGGTCTTGGTATGTAACTGATTAATGGTGTTTATGTTACCCTATTCGTGACATGATCTATTGTGTCATTCCTTAGTTTAGCATGTCGTTTGTACTTGTACTTTCCCGTAGTTTCGAAAACTAGAATTCGTGTGTATGCACATTTCAAAAAATACGCTTGTTTGATAAACCGGTATAAAACATAAGCTTTTCGTAAACCATTTGTGTCAGTTAAAACTTGCTTGTAAAATGTTTTAGAAATATGTAATTCATGTTTATTGAAAACCTTGTATGCTTTGCAAAAAGTGCATGCCTTTCCACCCCAAAAACATTTAGAAAAATGTAAAACCGTAAAAAGGTGGGGTTATGAACTCACCTGGATTGCCTTGTGCAAAGCTAGCTAATTACGACTTCGTGATGTCGTTTCCAGGACGAGACTCGCTATCGTGCATTCTACAATATTCCTAACACGGAATATCTTATAAGTTTCTAAATAAAAGCGGTAACTAACTACGTGTCACCGAGCTCTACCGAATCGTTAACTTAACGAAAATGACTAAGTTATACGCGTTAAGTCTCGTTTGATACCGTTAATAATTTACTAAGTCTAGAAAGTACTTAGTTTTTTAGAAATTCGACATATATAAATATTTATACAAAAATATCAATATATCGACAAAATAATGTTAGTCGTTCCGAGAAGTCGTACGTGTATAAAAGAATATTCGTATGAAAGTAATATATAATAAACTTGTATTATATATTGCGTCTTGTATATATTTGCCAAAACATATGTATATTCCGTTTCGGCATTTGAAATAAATATAAAAAGTTATATTTATTTTATAAGAGAATCCTCGAGTTGTTGTGTTTGAAATAAATATAACACTATATTTTTTTTTATAAAGGAATTCATGTGGCACGATGCTTGAAATAAATATAAAAACTATATTTATTTTATAAGACGAAATCGTGTTGTTTGATATTTCAAATAAATATACAAACTATATTTATTTTTTTACAAAACGAAATCATGTCATTTGATATTTGAAAAAAATATCTAAATTATATTTATTTTAGAAAAGAACTCGTAGTGTTTGATACTTGAAAGAATTGTCGAAAATAATAAAAGAATTGAAAATATTATATCACCTTTATTTTATAAAAGATTTGCCAAAAATAATATCCGAATCATCGTTTTCGTGATGTTGTAAAGTGTTGTCGTAAGTAGTTATATACTTGTATTCGTGTTTATAAAAGATTATCTGGATCAGTGAAGTTCGTTTTATTATAAAACACATTTTGTTTACGGTTTTCTCGAAAAAAAAACTTGCAGAGTTTCCTCTGTTTTTGGACGCCCCCGACAACTATTATTCAAAATTCAATCAATAATCAATCATTAATATATAAAGTTTCATATAAACGACAAAGTATAAGATAAACACTAATTCAATTTGGTTCGAGCTCGTTCACGTGAAACGTTAAAACTATATAAAACGTAATTAAATAAATCGCCTCACTAATTCTTTACCAATCCTCGTGTCGATTTGCAGAAAGGTTTGACTGAGTTGACCGAGTCAACTGAGTTGACTCGGTTTGACCGTGTTGATCGAGATGACTGAGTCGACTCGGTTTAACCGAGTCAACCAAAACCGCAACTGAGTCTGACCAAGCCGCTTGACCCGAACCGTTGACCAAATCGGACTAGCTCTGACCGTTGACCCGAGCTGAATCTGAAGCGAATCTGTTGAACCACCCACCTGAACCGAACATGAACATCATCCTCATAACATCACCTCTTGTCGCCTGAACCAAGTCGAAACCACAACGAAACCCGAACCAAAACTCAGCTGAAACCCAAACTAAAATCTAGAATATTATGAACCAACTAACCTGCCACATCTCGAGTTTTTCCACGATCCGACCCGAGCCGCAAAACCCTTCGTGAAACAGACGCACCACTGCTGCCGTCACGGCGGCGCTGCCGTCGTCGGCTCCGCCTCATCTCTCTCTCTCTCTGAACTTGTCGCCTCAGAGTCTCTCTAACCCTCTTCTCTCTTTCTCTCTGCCTTGTTAGAAAAACCACCGTGCACCGCCACCACAGTGGTGGTCGACCATGAACCGAAGGGGGGGTGTATTCAGGGGTGTGTGTGTGACCGGGACCTCGAACACCACTGCCGCCGCCATCGATGTTCCGTCGTCGGTCGGATTAAACTCCGGTCATCGGAGTTCAGTCGGAGAGGGAGAGGAGATCGAGAGGTGTGTGTAGATGTGAGGGATGGATAAGATTTTGAATTTTATGTTTGAGTCTGTGTGTGTTTGCAGTAGAGATCGAGAGAGAGGAGATGTATGTTGTTATTTGGGTGTTTTAATTGTGGAGGAGATATGGGTCTCTTATAGAGGTGTTGAGATCTTGTGAGGATCTTGTGTGTTCCATTTTTGAGACAAAATCTTTTGTAGAGATTTTGATAGGATTTTGTAGAGATTTAGTAGAGATTTTATAAGATCTTGATATCATTTTTAAGGAGAAGATCTAATATATTATGTGCAGGTTTCGGCTTGTGGGTTTTGGGCTTGGGCCCAGGGCCCACAAGCCCATCTCAAGTGTAAGTGACCCGTAATTTCTACGAGACACGTTTTTAAAACCAAAATCATCGTAGCCTAGTAAAATAATATTTCAGAGTTAAAACACGTGTAAAAATAATGTCGGTATCCGTCGTAGTCGCGTTCGTGCGTCGATAACGGTAATAATCGCGAAAAATTACATCGTTGCCGTCTTTAATCCATTTTTCGAGCCGGTTTCAACTACGATAGCTAAAATTTAATTACGGAGCTAGAATATATCGTAAAAATTTAATATTTATCGGCGTTGTCAGTATTTTGTACGGTATCAGTTCGTTGTCGTTTGATGTTCCGCAGATTCCACGCGAATCTTCATACGCGTACTGTATATTCGAATAAACGTTCCTGGGCACTGCAAGGGCCTGGTTAAGTTAATTAGCGTCGTAAACACTATTTATTATCGCGTTAATCACCTGTTAATCACGTAATTTAGGGCGTAAACTACCGGTTGTCACATTCTCCCCCTGTTAATAAAATTTCGTCCTCGAAATTTAGACTACGTCAACTCCTTAGAGTTACGTTTTGCGTAAGTAAATACAAATAATGTCAAAGGAAACGAGACATACTGATACAGTCACCAGTGTGACCAAGATAACAGAGGTCCAATAAAAGAGGAATTTCAACCAATAGAATTCCAAGTGGACGTTTACAATATGCAAATGAATGTTAGAAACAATAACATTCACTAGGAGAAGCTTAGAATCAACAAGCCCAAACGAAATAGTTTTGCATGAAACGCTCGATCATGATCAGCCCAAGCAGCAACTTCTACCAGCGCCACAAGGTGTCGTAGTGAATGAAACAATTCAAATATAGCGGTGATCGAACAAGTATCATCTGTGTTTTGCATGAAATGAACGCGCAATGAAGTAAATCTGAAATTTTGACTCAAACGACATCATAGGGTTTTCAATTGAATATGGAATATCAAAGAAACACTGTTTTCGATCGACGATGAAAAGGCAATAAATATCGCAAGGCATTCGATCGATAATGAAAGAATCATTAGGAGGTACACCGGAATATGAACTGAATTTTGTGTACCATTGTCTTATCACACGATTGTGTTAAGACTGCTGTGACATGATAAATCAAAGCGGATTTAAAGCAAATCAATAAATGACTTATTGGAGTCGTAGACCTAGCAAGTCTACTACGACTTGAAACAAATGAAGCGCTTATTAAAACGAATTTGAATATGATGTGTTCAATACATCATATGGTGTCTTGAATTGAATAAGCGTAATGAACAAGTTCAAACAATTGAACTTGGTTTTGGCGCAAGCCGACAATAAATACATGTATCGTCAAGGAAACTTTCGGCATGGTCACAACGAAAAACCATGTATGTAACTTGAAAAGAAAAGAAATTTCAAGAAAATGTGTTGACTTGATAACAAAGAAGCCAACAATTACAATAATGCGGGTCATTCGAATCACAAATCAATAATTAGATTTAGCGAAATAATATTTGAACTTTAATGAAACGCTTTATTCGGAACGAAACCACATGCGTAACAAACGATGCATGCGTAACATATGAATTTTCAAGAAATGAAGCAATAAGTATTCGCTATAATGAAAGAAATGATTGTGATACAATGACTATTAAGAGGAGTAGAGATGTGAAAATCTACTCTCTAGATGCAAAATTCGGAATTTCTATAAAAGAAATTTAAGGACTTTACCTGGGGTTGCATGTGATAACCGGTTGTTAGGTGACATTACCATGGAATGTCGAACATGGCGTATTCGTCGTTATTGAGATAGGGGAACACGGAGACATGCGTCTTCTCCTTAGCATAACTCGTGTCATTGCAGGACCGCGTGCCAAACCGCCGCTTCCTAATCGATAGTTTTTGTGCTGACAGGATTAATATCGTCACTGAAATGTTCCATTATGTCTTCTCGAAGACCTTGTCTCGAAGGTAGTATGCGACGTACTTCAACCTCCGTTGTTGTATAGATTGAGTTTTGTGAAATCTTGCACGCCCGTGCTTCGTTTTGCGTAGGTTACCTGCTCGGTTAATTAAAATAGCATGGACGACATAAAAATGGCGTTTGTTCGAGTTAATAAACGTGGTTCCTACGTGATGACCTTTAATGAACTTCAACATGAGTTTCCGAAGGTCTTAAATGCATGTTTCCTAAACTCTCAGAGTTTTATGTACTGTATGTAATTGTTTTATGTACCGTGTGTAAAACACCACTTTAGCGTATGTTTGAAAGAAAAAAAAAATTTGACTGTTTGTTTTTCGGCAACGGTTGGAGACCATATTCGAGTCTTAGGCGTTCTGTATGTATTTAAAGTCTCAGTAGTCTAAGTCCCAGAGAAAATTGAGGTTAGAGCCTAGGTGTTCCTACAGAAAACCTTATTCGCTGTAACCTATAGCTCTGATACCAATCTGTCACACCCCAAAATATCAGAGCATTGGCGTGACTGGACTGGTATCTTCATTACACAGCGGAAGCAAATAAGCTAAGACTTCTAGAAAATGAACGCCCACTAAGTACTCGACTCTTCATGGTTCTCCTATTCCAACCGTGCCATAATTTCTGAAATGCAACCTTAGAAAGAAACATGCGAAAAATCAACATAAAGTTGAGCAGTTCATAGTTTGTTTGTAAAAGATTTGAAATAAATCTTTTTGAATAACCGGTTTTTGAAGTATTGTTGAGAAAACGAATTTAAAATCATTTTCTTGTCATATTATACGGAAACTCCGTATTTGTAACGCGTTATATTCGTAAAACCATGTATTTGTAAAATCTGTGTGACCGTCAATGTCCACCCTGACATTGACAACATGCATGCATAATCCTATGCTTTGAAATTTGTATGAAACATGGTATGTAATTTGTAAAGACGTATTGAAACTGAGTTCTGTATATGTAAGGAATACGAGATCGCTAATGGTTCGCTAGGCCACTAACATATGTAACGACATAGGAAGCATCCAAACCATAGGCATTTTTAGTTGTCGATTCCATGACTGTCGATTCACGACTAGAGACACAAAAGCACTGCTTGGTACTAGAGTGACCAAGAGTGTGGCTGCCTGAAACCCATTAGATCTAACCTTTTGTTCCGCGGTCTTGGTATGTAACTGATTAATGGTGTTTATGTTACCCTATTCGTGACATGATCTATTGTGTCATTCCTTAGTTTAGCATGTCGTTTGTACTTGTACTTTCCCGTAGTTTCGAAAACTAGAATTCGTGTGTATGCACATTTCAAAAAATACGCTTGTTTGATAAACCGGTATAAAACATAAGCTTTTCGTAAACCATTTGTGTCAGTTAAAACTTGCTTGTAAAATGGTTTAGAAATATGTAATTCATGTTTATTGAAAACCTTGTATGCTTTGCAAAAAGTGCATGCCTTTCCACCATGAAAACATTTAGAAAATTGTAAAACCGTAAAAAGGTGGGGTTATGAACTCACCTGGATTGCCTTGTGCAAAGCTAGCTAATTACGACTTCGTGATGTCGTTTCCAGGATGAGACTCGCTAGCGTGCATTCTACAATATTCCTAACACGGAATATCTTATATGTTTCTAAATAAAAGCGGTAACTAACTACGTGTCACCGAGCTCTACCGAATCGTTAACTTAACGAAAATGACTAAGTTATACGCGTTAAGTCTCATTTGATAACGTTAATAATTTACTAAGTCTAGAAAGTACTTATATTTTGAGAAATTCGACATATATAAATATTTATACAAAAATATCAATATATCGACAAAATAATTTTAGTCGTTCCGAGAAGTCGTACGTGTATAAAAGAATATTCGTATGAAAGTAATATATAATAAACTTGTATTATATATTGCATCTTGTATATATTTGCCAAAACATATGTATATGCCGTTTAGGCATTTGAAATAAATATAAAAAATTATATTTATTTTATAAGAGAATCCTCGAGTTGTTGTGTTTGAAATAAATATAACACTATATTTATTTTCATAAAGGAATTCGTGTGGTACGATGCTTGAAATAAATATAAAAACTATATTTATTTTATAAGATGAAATCGTGTTGTTTGCTATTTCAAATAAATATACAAACTATATTTATTTTTTTACAAAACGAAATCATGTCATTTGATATTTGAAATAAATATCTAAATTATATTTATTTTAGAAAAGAACTCGTAGTGTTTGATACTTGAAAGAATTGTCGAAAATAATAAAAGAATTGAAAATATTATATCACCTTTATTTTATAAAAGATTTGCCAAAAATAATATCCGAATCGTCGTTTTCGTGATGTTGTAAATTGTTGTCGTAGGTAGTTATATATTTGTATTCGTGTTTATAAAAGATTATTTGGATCAGTGAAGTTCGTTTTATTATAAAACACATTTTGTTTACGGTTTTCTCGAAAAAAAAAACGGGTAGAGTTTCCTCTGTTTTTGGACGCCCCCGACAACGCAAGTTGTCGTTATTATTCAAAATTCAATCAATAATCAATCATTAATATATAAAGTTTCATATAAACGACAAGGTATAAGATAAACACTAATTCAATTTAGTTCGAGCTCGTTCACGTGAGACGTTAAAACTATATAAAACGTAATTAAATAAATCGCGTCACTAATTCTTTGCCAATCCTCGTGTCGATTTGCAGAAAGGTTTGACTGAGTTGACCAAGTCAACTGAGTTGACTCGGTTTGACCGTGTTGATCAAGATGGCCGAGTCGACTCGGTTTAACCGAGTCAACCAAAACCGAAACTGAGTCTGACCAAGCCGCTTGACCCGAACCGTTGACTGAATCGGACTAGCTCTGACCGTTGACCCGAGCTGAATCTGAAGCGAATCCGTTGAACCACCCACCTGAACCGAACATGAACATCATCCTCATAACATCACCTCTTGTCGCCTGAACCAAGTCGAAACCACAACGAAACCCGAACCAAAACTCAGCCGAAACCCAAACTGAAATCTAGAATATTATGAACCAACTAACCTGCCACATCTCGAGTTTTTCCCCGATCCGACCCGAGCCGCAAAACCCTTCGTGAAACAGACGCACCACCGTCGCCGTCACGGCGGCGCTGCCGTCGTCGGCTCCGCCTCATCTCTCTCTCTCTGAACTTGTCGCCTCAGAGTCTCTCTAACCCTCTTCTCTCTCTCTTGCTCTCTGCCTTGTTAGAAAAACCACCGTGCACCGCCACCACAGTGGTGGCCGGCCAATAACCGAATGGGGGGTGTATTCAGGGGTGTGTGTGTGACCGGGCCCTCGAACACCACTGCCGTCGCCATCGATGTTCCGTCGTCGGTCGGATTAAACTCCGGTCACCGGAGTTCAGTCGGAGAGGGAGAGGAGATCGAGAGGTGTGTGTAGAATTTAGGGATGGATAAGATTTTGAATTTTATGTTTGAGTCTGTGTGTGTTTGCAGTAGAGATCGAGAGAGAGGAGATGTATGTTGTTATTTGGATGTTTTAAGTGTGGAGGAGATATGGGTCTCTGATGTGCGGTAAAGTGTTATATATATTCGGTGTATATTTTAAGCCCCTTTAACACTTATTTTTAGCCAAGTTTTAAATTTATAAAACACGATATTTTACTAACACTAAACACACATATGGGCAAGTGCACCCATCGTGAGCGTAATATAGCGTTGGTAAGATACCGAGGTCGTCCAAGGACACAAGAGCTTTTAGTACCGGTTTATCCTCAACGTCTAATCAAAAATAAAAAGTTAGAAAAATGTTTTAAACTAAGAAAAGTAAAAACTAACTAAAATGCTGAAAATAAAAATAAAAAGAAAAACAGATAGACAAGATGAATCACTTGGTTCCGACTCGTATCTAGTATAACCTTTGATTATTTCCGCACTTTTGCACATATTTAAGAGATTATCTTAGTTATTGTAGTAGGCCCCTCTTTTGAAGGTGACGTTACCCTCACCCCAGTAGTTTGAGTCAGCAAGGATACAATCCTAAAAGGGTGGATTATTGGAAGATAATTAATTAAGTTATTAATGCAAATTATGGTAGGCCCCGCTTTTGGCGGTGACGTTACCCTCGACTAAGTAGTCTGAGTCAGCAGGGATACAGTCCTAAATAGCCGGGTTATAGTATTAATAGTAGTTAACTTATGAGGGGATCAAAGAGTTTGGACCCCCCGTCATCCAATACCGTGAAGCATTGAAGGAGGTCCTACTAAATTTGACCCAGGTCCATTGCAGGACCTCTAAACGCTGAACAATGGCAAGACCTTTACCAAACCGTTCCCTTAACCCCCGACCAGGTAGCCAACATACCTCCATATAGACCGTGGAGATATGAATGGTGAAAATCTTTTATTTTATATAGACAGTAAAATAATGCCAAGACACCACGGACAAACGATAAGGAAAGATCACCTTCAACATAAGTAACTAGTTATTAAAGTCGTTAATACAAAACCAAATAAAAAGTGCAAAAGATTAGAAATAAAAAGTATTATACTAGACACTTTGTCTTTACCAAGTGATGTAAGAGACTTAGGCAAACATGGCCTTGATTGTCAAGAACTCTTACGATCAATCTTGGATCCCGAGACGACTCACACACTCTATGATGGACAATGGATGATGGTGGTGGATGATGGTGTCGTAAAAGAAAAAGAAAAATAATGGTGTAGAAGAAAAAAAGGGTTAGTCCTAATGCCTCCATCATTTACTTACTTGGGTTTAAGTTGATAAGGACCGGGAATGTATCGTCATGGCAAGTTCTAGAGTCGTAAGAACCAAGCGGCTATTCACACAAGAAACGAAAATTGAGCATTTAGTTTAATGATATGTAATTGTATGCTCAATAAAGGCTCAAAACTCACTTTTGTGGGAATGGGTTTTTATGTGATCAAGTATATATAATCAAATTTTAACTAAGTTTGCCATGCCTTTTCATAATTTTCTTATGTTGGTTCTTTTTATCACGACGCTATCGGTTGTAAATTCATAAAAATATAACCTTTTTGAGAACTTGAATTTCCCGAGTTAAACCTAGACAAGTAAAAAAATGAAATTTTTGAAAAAATTTGGGGTGATTAGCGGTTCCAATAGAGTTTTGTGTAAGGCTTGTATTTAGGACTTGCAAAATTTCAAGGTTTTAGCATCCCCCCCACACTTAAATTACACATTGTCCTCAATGTGTCCCAAAAATAAAATTTTAGGTTGATTTGATGTGTAAAATGGTGTTAAAAGCAAAGATTTATGTTACTGGTAATCTGGACACGGCCCCGTGGGGACCGGACACGGCCCCGTGTTCAGGTGCCAGTAACAAAAATTAAAGAAAAGAAACAGAAGCCTGGAAACGGGGGCGTGTCTGGTGAACACGGCCCGTGTCCAGTTACCTGAACTGGGCATTTTTCTGCAGGGGGTTCAGCACGGGACCGTGTTGGTTGGACACGGCCCGTGTTGAACCTTCTGTAATGGAGAGATTGATGTCGGGTTGCCTTGTTCTTGTGCATGGGATCATTTTTCTCGTTCCCCATTTCATCCCTTACCACCAAGAGTGTGTTTTATTTATTATGAACCACCCAAACTTTAAAAACCATCATTTCATTGCACTCATAGAGAGACCTTACATAGTCCTAAATTTATATAAAACTAGACATGAAAACAAAGAAATATTAGACCATGGAGTTCTAGCCTCTACTTTATTTTAATTAGCAAAATTTCCAAGAGCTACTAAAGCTTGGTTAGACAAGGCCTTTTAGAACTCCTTCTTCCGGGTGCGGCTTTCCTCACATGTCGGCGAGCCACTCCTCCACCTCCCTTGGAAGGAGAAAAGAAGGCTCATTGGCATTGGTTTGAGGAGTTTCGATTTCCACCGGGATCTCTTGTTGGTGTTCCACGGGAGGTTCCGCCGGAAGGTCTTCCCACCCGGTAGGGTTGTTAATTCCGAGTGCCAGGTTCCAATCCTGTTGAGGGAGGACTGGTTCCATCGGGGGTGCTACAAGAATATTTAACCTCTGGTGCAAGAGGTTAATTTCTTGGAAGCTGCTTTCGAGTCCCACCGTAAGATCGTTAATACGGTCGATTAGGACCTCCTCTACTGATGTCATTTCGTCGAGAGCCTCCCTTAATGCTATCACATAGTGCACAAGTGTAGCTTCAACGGAGGGCCTCCTTCCTCTTCGGCTGTTTGATGAATGCACGGAAGATGTTTCGCTGTTTTCACTCGACATTCTAAGAAAAATAAACTGAAAAGTAGTTTATTTGATGAAACAGTGTTCGGACACGGCCCCGTGTTCATCTTTCTGCAGAATTTTGAAGCAAGGAAACTTGAAATTTTTAAGTTATTTTCTGAACTTGTGGGGTCTTTTTAGACATTAATAACTTAAAACAATGTTACATAACATATTTTTACCAAGATTCCTTGAACAAAACTCATTAATACCTACCACAAAGTTGGAAGAATTCAAACTTTTAATGGTAGTTCTTGGAGAAAGATGGAGAAGAAGGAAATGGCTAAAAGAGGAAAGGACAAGATGGGTTGTTGGAACCTTCTTTTAGACTTACCTAGGATAGTTGAGAGAAGATTCCTTCAAATCTCTGTCCCAAGTTGGTCCAAATGTGCAGAATTCTTGGCTGCATTTATAGAAAACGACAGCAACCTGGACACGGCCCCGTGTCCATTAGACACGGCCCCGTGTGCAGGTGGAGTTCTGACACAGATTGTTCGTATTCTGACGTACTGATCAGAGGGGAATCTTTTGGTTGACACGGCCCCGTGTCTAGGGACTGTTTTTTGAAGTTTGTCTAGTTTTTTAAGGAACTCACTAGTATCGGGTGGCTCCTGATTAGTTGGAACAACCCCAAAGTGCCTAAGATACCTTAATTGTCCTAAACTAAGGCGAGAACGCAAGAGGTTGTCGGTGAGGGTAATTCCTATTTTCATTTTAGGTGGATGATGTGCGTGGAAGTGTTATATATATTAGGTGTATATTTTAAGCCCCTTTAACACTTATTTTTAGCCAAGTTTTAAATTTATAAAACACGATATTTTACTAACACTAAACACACATATGGGCAAGTGCACCCATCGTGAGCGTAGTATAGCGTTGGTAAGATACCGAGGTCGTCCAAGGACACAAGAGCTTTTAGTACCGGTTTATCCTCAACGTCTAATCAAAATAAAAAGTTTAGAAAAATGTTTTAAACTAAGAAAAGTAAAAACTAACTAAAATGCTGAAAATAAAAATAAAAAGAAAAAGATAGACAAGATGAATCACTTGGTTCCGACTCGTATCTAGTATAACCTTTGATTATTTCCGCACTTTTGCACATATTTAAGAGATTATCTTAGTTATTGTAGTAGGCCCCTCTTTTGAAGGTGACGTTACCCTCACCCCAGTAGTTTGAGTCAGCAAGGATACAATCCTAAAAGGGTGGATTATTGGAAGATAATTAATTAAGTTATTAATGCAAATTATGGTAGGCCCCGCTTTTGGCGGTGACGTTACCCTCGACTAAGTAGTCTGAGTCAGCAGAGATACAGTCCTAAATAGCCGGGTTATAGTATTAATAGTAGTTAACTTATGAGGGGATCAAAGAGTTTGGACCCCCCGCCATCCAATACCGTGAAGCATTGAAGGAGGTCCTACTAAATTTGACCCAGGTCCATTGCAGGACCTCTAAACGCTGAACAATGGCAAGACCTTTACCAAACCGTTCCCTTAACCCCCGACCAGGTAGCCAACATACCTCCATATAGACCGTGGAGATATGAATGGTGAAAATCTTTTATTTTATATAGACAGTAAAATAATGCCAAGACACCACGGACAAACGATAAGGAAAGATCACCTTCAACATAAGTAACTAGTTATTAAAGTCGTTAATACAAAACCAAATAAAAAGTGCAAAAGATTAGAAATAAAAAGTATTATACTAGACACTTTGTCTTTACCAAGTGATGTAAGAGACTTAGGCAAACATGGCCTTGATTGTCAAGAACTCTTACGATCAATCTTGGATCCCGAGACGACTCACACACTCTATGATGGACAATGGATGATGGTGGTGGATGATGGTGTTGTGATGGTGGTGGGTGGTGGATGAAGTGTGAGAGAGGTGGTGTGCCAAGGGATGAGTTGAAATGAAACCAAGCACTCCTATTTATAGGCTGAACAGAAGGCTGGGCACGGCCCCGTGTCCGCTGGACACGCCCCCGTGCCTGTCTGACACTCTCTCTCTTCATTAATTATAATTCGCAATTACAATTAATGCGCCTGCTGTACTTTCGCCACGCCCCCGTGTTCACTGGACACGGCCCCGTGGTGGGCAATAGAAGCTTCTATAGGTTTGTCTTTTCTGCTGCTTCTTGGGCACGGCCCCGTGCTGGCTGAGCACGGGGCGTGTTCAGTCTTCTGCCTTCTCTATTTTGCTTGGGAAGATGCCGTTGAGGGGTCGGGCAGTCCACTTATGTTCCTTTTCTTGTATTTATGTTAGATTTAGCTGTCTTTTTGCTTCTTTTGTGAATTTGAGCTCATTTAATCCTGAAAATACAAAAGGAAGACAAAAACACTTTTTTTCCAACATTAGTACTTAAAAAGGGTTAGTTTTATGCCTCATTTGATGTAATTTATATGTTGCATTTTACACACATCAAATACCCCCACACTTGAACTTTTGCTTGTCCTCAATCAAAACTCTTTAATATGTGGCTTACACTCCCAAATGGAATGGGTAGAAGAGAAGGTTTTGGCTTGTCATAGAGTGTTGGGAATCCAAGATCTTTTTGGGTTTTATTTTTATCTATTTACAATCCTATTCGTTATGATTTGTTTAGAACGTTTCATAGTAGAAATTACTTATTTGGGCTTAACATGCCTTTTTAAAATTCCATTTATATACAAGTTCACATACCTCACGGGAGAAATCACTCATACTCGGCCGAAGGTGTATTTTTAGTGAATCACTCGAGAGCGGCATGGAACTTATTCCTACCATAAGCTTGCCAAGCAATCAATCCTCCTCCTTTTTAACTTTTATACCTTTGTAAATATCAAGAGGACTTTGTGGGTGAAGGGTTAGGCTTGGGTTAAAGGTAGGTGGTTGGGTTAGTGGTTAGCGGTTAGTAAAAAGGTGAAAAAGCGTAACAAGTGTCGGTTTTCGTAGGGCTTTCTATTTTTGTAACTTTTATTTTGATGAAGCTATTATTCAAACAAAGTTATTTTTGATGAACTTGTTTGTTTATTTTCTTTTGCTTCATCATCAACACATTTTTTTTTTCCGAATGATCATACGAAAAACCGAACTTGTTACTAAAACAAAGGGTTAAAAATGAAAAATGTTTTGGTGGGTAAAAGGGTGTTAGGTTTGGGTTATGAAATGAAAAGGTTTAGGCTCAAAGGGGCTAACTAGGGGGATTTTTGGGTAGGTCGTAAAAGAAAAAGAAAAATAATGGTGTAGAAGAAAAAAAGGGTTAGTCCTAATGCCTCCATCATTTACTTACTTGGGTTTAAGTTGATAAGGACTGGGAATGTATCGTCATGGCAAGTTCTAGAGTCGTAAGAACCAAGCGGCTATTCACACAAGAAACGAAAATTGAGCATTTAGTTTAGTGATATGTAATTGTATGCTCAATAAAGGCTCAAAACTCACTTTTGTGGGAATGGGTTTTTATGTGATCAAGTATATATAATCAAATTTTAACTAAGTTTACCATGCCTTTTCATAATTTTCTTATGTTGGTTCTTTTTATCACGACGCTATCGGTTGTAAATTCATAAAAATATAACCTTTTTGTTGGATAACTCTTCTGGTAGTTGTAAACGATAAGCAACTGGTCCTATTTGTTGGATGACTGGAAATGGTCCTACATATCTTGGACTCAGCTTCCCTTTCTTACCGAACCGAACTACTCCTTTCCAAGGAGAAACTTTTAACAGTACCTTGTCTCCAACTTGGAATTCTAACGGCTTGCGCCGATTGTCTGCATAACTTTTCTGACGATTACGAGCAGTCTTTAGTCTTTCCTTGATTTGAGTGATTTTATCAGTGGTTTCTTGTACTATTTCAGGACCTAATAATTGACTTTCTCCTATTTCTGCCCAACAACCCGGAGTTCTGCACTTGCGTCCATATAGTGCTTCAAATGGGGCAGCTTCGATACTTGAATGATAATTATTGTTATAGGAGAATTCAATTAAGGGTAGGTGGTCATTCCAGTTTCCACCAAAATCTATCACACATGCCCGGAGCATGTCTTCCAGGGTTTGTATCGTCCTTTCACTTTGCCCGTCTGTTTGTGGATGATATGAAGTACTCAAATTTAGTCGGGTTCCCATTGCTTCCTGGAAACTATTCCAGAAATGGGAAGTGAAACGACTATCCCTATCCGATACAATGGAGAGTGGAACTCCATGTAAGGATACTACTTCGTCTACATACAACTTGGCTAACCTTTCCATGCTAAAGGTTTCCTTTATGGGTAGAAAATGAGCTGATTTGGTTAATCGATCCACAATTACCCAAATCGCATCATTACCCTTTCTGGTTTTGGGTAACTTGGTAATAAAATCCATTGTTATGAGTTCCCATTTCCATACAGGCATTTCTAATTGTTGTAATAGACCTGAAGGTTTCTGGTGTTCTGCCTTAACTTGTGAACAAGTAAGACATTTAGAAACATATCTAGCTATGTCCTTTTTCATTCCTATCCACCAGAAATTATTTCTTAAATCTTGGTACATTTTATTGTTTCCTGGATGCATGGTATACCTAGATTTATGAGTTTCTTCTAAAATTTTATCTCTTAATTCTCCTTGTCTAGGTACCCAAATTTTCCTTTTATGGAATCTCCAAATTCCATCACCTCCTTGCTTTAATTCTTTTATTCGTCCTTTCATTCCTTCAGCATCGTCCTGGATTGCTGTTTCTTGAACCTTCTTTAGTTGTTCCATTAAATATAACTGTAGATTTAATATAAGAGCACGAACCCGTCGTTGTTTCTCATGATACTTACGACTTAAGGCATCTGCTACTACATTTGCCTTTCCTTCATGATATCGAATATCACAGTCGTAGTCACTTAGGATTTCCATCCATCTTCTTTGTCTCATGTTCAACTCTTTTTGCCCAAATATGTATCTTAGACTTTTATGATCAGTATAGACAGTAAACTTACTTCCATACAGATAATGTCTCCAAATTTTAAGGGCAAAAATTATGGCTCCTAATTCTAAGTCATGAGTTGTATAGTTTTCCTCATGCTTTTTCAATTGTCTTGAAGCATACGCAATTACCTTCTTGCGTTGCATTAGTACACATCCTAATCCTAGCTTAGAAGCATCACAATATACTTCAAAATCTTCAGTTCCTTCTGGTAAGGCTAGAATTGGGGCATTGGTTAACTTTGGCTTTAAAATCCTAAAGGCTTCTTCTTGCCTAGGTCCCCATTCAAACTTAACTAATTTACAGGTTAGCTTAGTTAATGGCACTGCTATTTTGGAAAAATCCTTAATAAAGCGTCTATAGTAACCAACTAATCCTAGAAAGCTTCTAATTTCCATGGCTGACTGTGGGACCTTCCATTTGGTAATTGCTTCTATCTTAGCAGGATCTACATGAATACCTTCATGATTCACCATGTGTCCTAAAAATTGCACTTCCTGTAGCCAAAATTCACACTTTGAGAATTTGGCGTAAAACTTTTCTTTTCTTAACAAAGTTAAGAGTGCATGCAAGTGCTGACAGTGTTCTTCCTAACTTTTGGAATAAATAAGTATATCGTCTATGAAGACAATTATGAATTTATCCAAGTACGGTTTACAGATTCTATTCATCATGTCCATGAATGCTGCAGGTGCATTCGTTAATCCAAAGGGCATGACTGTAAACTCGTAATGACCATACCTAGTTCTGAAAACAGTTTTAGGTATGTCTTCTTCTTGTACCTTTAATTGATGATATCCAGAGCGTAAATCTATTTTAGAAAAATATCTAGCTCCTTGAAGTTGATCGAATAGATCATCAATCCTAGGTAATGGGTATCGATTCTTAATTGTAACCTTATTCAATTCTCTATAATCGATACACATTCTCATCGAACCATCCTTTTTCTTTACAAACAACACTCCATGGGGATGAACTAGGTTGTATGAATCCTTTTCTTAGTAATTCATCTAATTGCTTTTTCAGTTCTAACATTTCTGTGGGTGCTAACCGATAAGGTGCCTTGGCTATCGGTGTAGTTCCAGGAATTAGATGAATTCTGAATCCTACTTCCCTGTCTAGTGGTAATCCCGGGAGTTCTTCCGGAAATACATCTGGGTATTCTGATACTACAGGAATCTCCTTAAGTTCTTTACCCTTAGTACTAATGATTACTGAAATCATATATACTATTCCTTGCTTTCGTTCATAACTAGCAACTTTCATTACTGAAATGAACTTCATGGGTTTACGTGGCTTATCTCCTGTAATCATGAGTACTTCTCCGGTGGGTGCACGAATTTCTATAGAGTTCTTATCACAAAGGATTTGAGCATGGTTGGCTACTAACCAATCCATTCCTAACACAACATCGAATCCGGCTAAATTCATAGGTAATAGGTTTGCAGAAAATTTATGACCTGAAAGTTCTATATTTTCTTTTTGCAAAACCTTATCTATGTTAATTGAATTCCCATCTGCCGTTTCGACTGTAAAAATTTGCCTAAGGTTGGTCAAAGGTAAATTAAGAGCTTGGCAGAATGAAGTATTGATAAAACTTTGGTTTGCACCAGAGTCAAATAATACTTTTGCATATACGTTGTGAACTAGGAACGTACCAGCTATCACATCTGGAATGAGTTCTGCTTCTTGAGTGGTCAGTTGGAATGCTCTGGCATTCTTCTTAGTAGCTCCGTCGGCTGTCTTAGCTTTGTTGTCTGTTGCTTTGACCAATTTAGGACATTCTGTTTTGAAATGCCCAGCTTCTCCACAGTTATAACAGATCATGGTTTTCTTTCTGCAGTCTTCTTCACGATGTCCTACAACTTTGCAAAAGTTGCAGGTTACATTGCATTTTCCAAAATGTTTCTTTCTGCAATTCCTGCAGAACGGCGGAGTTGAAGATTGCCCTGTTCCTCTTTTCTTGAAGTTGTTATTATTACCCATACGAAACCCTTGGGTAATTTTCTGAGCCAGTTCATTTTTCCTATTTTCATCTCTTGTACGTATCAGTTCGTCAGTTAGGGTGTTAGCTAATTCTATCGCATCGTCAATAGTGCGAGGTCTCGCAGCTTTAACGATATTACGGATTTCGCTAATTAATCCCCAAATATAGCGGGAAATAAGTACCGGTTCTGGCGAAGCCGGCGTTGGTACCACTCTAGCATATTCGAAAAATGTCGAAGTATATCCTCGACAGTCTACACCCGTCATCCGATAGTTTAGGAACTTATTTGCCATTTGTTCCTTTTCATACTCGGGACATAATTTTCTTTCTATTAGACTTTTAAATTCTTCCAAATTCATGGCATAGGCCACATTTCTTCCTTTGGCTTGAAGTACTGTATTCCACCATTCGAGCGCCCCTTCTTTAAACAGATGCGAGGTGTACATCACTTTGTCTTCCTCGGCACATTTATTTATTGCAATTACTGCCTCGGTTTTCTCTAACCAACGCAGTGCAGCAATTGCTCATTCGTTTCCTGCAAACCACAACCAAGTCTCGAGATCAGAAAACAAAAATAGAAACAGAAACAGAGGTTGGACACGGCCCCGTGTTCAGGGTCTGTATCTGGGCGTTTTAATTAAATTTACTGATTTCGTTGAGCACAGGGCGTGTTCAGTGAGCACGGCCCGTGTTCAAGCTTCTGTTACTGGGTGTTTTTATGAAAATGTGCAGCACGGCCCCGTGTTCAGTGAACACGGCCCCGTGTACAGGTTACTGTAAATGCAAAACTAAACTAAATGCAAAAAAAAAAATGTGCGCGCGTTTTGAAAAGGTTTTGAAAAACTGATTAGGCCGTCGATTTTAAGCTTTCTTAAAATCCTTGTGTCCCCGGCAACGGCGCCAAAAACTTGATGCGTAGTCGAGTGTTATATATATTAGGTGTATATTTTAAGCCCCTTTAACACTTTTTAGTCAAGTTTTAAATTTATAAAACACGATATTTACTAACACTAGACACACATATGGGCAAGTGCCCATCGTGAGCGTAGTATAGTGTTGGTAAGATACCGAGGTCGTCCAAGGACACAAGAGCTTTTAGTACCGGTTTATCCACAAGAGCACAGGGCGTGTTCAGTGAGCACGCCCCGTGTCCACATCCTTCTCTTTCTTCATTTAATGCAGTTTTGTCTTTTTAGTTGACCACTCCTCCGTGTCCGCTGAGCACGACCCCGTGGTGCATAAGAATCTTTGTACTATGCAGATTTGCTGGATTGTGCGAATCTTATAGTTGACCACGGCCCCGTGTCCGCTGAGCACGGCCCCGTGTCCGCTGAGCACGGCCCCGTGGTGGGCAATAGAAGCTTCTACCACTTTGTCTTTTCTGCTGACACTTGGGCACGCCCCCGTGCTGGCTGAGCACGGGGCGTGTTCAATCTTCTGTTGTCTTGTTTTGCTTGGGAAGATGCTGTCGTGGGGTCGGGCATGTCACGTCTTGTTCCTTTTCTTGTATTTATGTTAGATTTTGATGTCTTTTTGCTTCTTTTGTGAATTTGAGCTCATTTAATCCTGAAAATACAAAAGGAAGACAAAAGCACACTTTTTCCAACATTAGTACTAAAAAAGGGTTAGTTTTATGCCACAATTGATGAAATTTATATGTTGCATTTTGCACACATCAAATACCCCCACACTTGAATCTTTGCTTGTCCTCAAGCAAAACTCTTTATAATGTGGCTATTACACTTCCCAAATGGAATGGGTAGAGAAGAAGGTTTTTGGGCTTGTCGTAGAGTGTCGGGATTTCCAAGATTCTTTATTTAATTTAATTTTTATTTATTTACAATCCTATTCGTCATGATTTATTTAAAACTTTTCATAAGATAAATTACTTATTAGGGCATAACATGCCTCTTTAAAATTCTATTTATATACAAGTTCACATACCTCACGGGGATCACTCAACACTCGGCCGAAAATATATTTTTGTGGATTACTCGAGAGCAGCATGGAACTTACTCCTACCATAGGCTTGCCAAGCAATCAACCTCCTCCTTTTTAACTTATATACCTTTGTAAATATCAAGAGGACTTTTTGGGTGAAGGGTTAGGCTTGGGTTAAAGGTAGGTGGTTGGGTTAGTGGTTAGTAGAAAAAGGGCGAAAAGCGTAACAAGCGTCGGTTTTCGTAAGACTTTTTATTTTTGTAACTTTTATTTTGATGAAGCTATTATTCAAACAAAGTTATTTTTGATGAACTTGTTTGTTTATTTTCTTTTGCTTCATCATCAACACAATTTTTTTTTTTTTTTTTTTAAGAAAAGTCATACGAGAAACCGAGCTAGTTACTAAAACAAGGGGTTAAAAATAAAAAGATTTTGATGGGTGAAAGGGTGTTTGGTTTGGGTTATGAAATGAAAAGCTTTAGGCTCAAAGGGGCTAACTAGGGAGATTTTGGGTAGGTGGTAAAAAAAAGAAAAATAATGGTGTAGAAATAAAAAGGGTTAGTCCTAATGCCTCCATCATTTACTTACTCGGGTTTAAGTTGATAAGGACCGGGAATGTATCGTCATGGCAAGTTCTAGAGTCGTAAGAACCAAGCGGCTATTCACACAAGAAACGAAAAATGAGCATTTAGTTTAAAGATATGTAATTGTATGCTCAATAAAGGCTCAAAACTCACTTTTGTGGGAATGGGTTTTTATGTGATCAAGTATATATAATCAAATTTTAACTAAGCTTGTCATGCCTTTTCATAATTTTCTTATGTTGGTTCTTTTTATCACGACGCTATCGGTTGTAAATTCGTAAAAATATAACCTTTTTAAGAACTTGAATTTCCCGAGTTAAACCTAGACAAGTAAAAAAATGAAAAATTTTTGAAAAAAATTGGGGTGATTAGCGGTTCCAACAGAGTTTTGTGTAAGGCTTGTATTTAGGACTTGCAAGATTCAAGGTTTTAGCATCCCCCCCCCCCCACACTTAAATTACACATTGTCCTCAATGTGTCCCAAAAATAAGTTTTTAGGTTGATTGAATGTGTAAAAAGGTGTAAAAAGCAAAAATTTTGTGTTACTGGTTACCTGGGCACGACCCCGTGTTGAGTGGACACGACCCCGTGCTCAGGTGCCAGTAACGAAAACTTACAGAAGGTGAACACGAGGGCGTGTTGGCTGAACACTACCCCGTGTCTGTCAAGGTCTGCAGAATTAAAACAAACAGCAGGTTCAGGGGAATGGGCACGGGGGCGTGTCGGCTGGACACGACCCCGTGTGGACAGTCTGCAAAGTTGAAAAACAGGTTTCTTTCCTCGGTTTTCCTGTACCGGCTTTAGTAGTACTAATGCTTAGTACTTTAAGCCTCGTTTGTACCTGTTTAATCAATAAACACTCCACCCAAACATAGCAAACATCCTAATTTTACCAAGTTCAATCATCCACGTTAACAAAGTTAAAAGAAAAATAAATGCAGAAAATAAAAGAAGTTAGGGAAAGTAAATTGTTCAACACTTGGCACGCAGGCCATCAATTGTTCAAGATCAGAAAAGGGTTAACCTGGGAAGTCATCAACCAACCGCTTCCTCCTCCGCTCCCCCCCCCCCCCCCGCCTACTCCATGGCATCGCCATCGTCATCATCATCATCCCCTCCATGGCCTGCAATGTGGTCCCGGATATATCCAAATATCATCTTGGATATCGGTTATGTTTCTCTCGATCTCTCCAACCCGGTGGTACGTGTTGCTCGCCATGTTGTAGGTGTTCCTGGTGCACATAAGGTTTTCCTGCAACAAATCATGCAAACTTTGAAAGTTAGGAAAACCGCCTCCCGAGGAGGAGGATTGGCCCGGATCACCGTGGGGTTGGTATTGGTATTGATGATGTTGCAGAGCGTGGAGGACAAGTGCTTCTTGCGGGTTCCATGCATGACCTTGCATCCTTTGAAAGCTCACCGTCCCGTCTTCCACCTCATAAATCAGGTTCATTGAGCGGCATATGTGTATATCCACCATACCCGACCATGGGCTCCTCTCAAATGACCTAGGTATATGGGCGAAGTGCCTGAAGAGACGGTACACCCATCCCCCAAAGAAGAGAGGGGTTGGTGCACTAGCAAGGCGGTTATGATGCATGTTTCGAAGCATGAGGAACGGAACATCGAGCGGCCTACGGTTGTGGATGCAATGGAGGACAACCAAATCTCTTAACCCAACGACGCCACCACTATCGTGTCTTTGACTAAGAAAGTAGCCGAGGAGCCTATGGATGTATCTGTAGAGCGGATCCCTCAACTTTGTACTCTTAGTACTACTCGGATTGTAGTACCCTTCACCAATCTGAGCCCACGCGGCTTGGCGATCGTTTTCACCTATTTCTCGCATTCCTCTGGTATTTTCCTCGTTTCCCGCATCCTCTTCCGCGTACATCCCGACAATTGACCCAAATTGTGCCATAGAGATCGAATACCTCGTTCCGCCACATCGGAATGCTACCCCATCATTGTCGAACGGGTCGCACCTCGAGTTGAATGTGAAGGTGCTATAGAATTCCAAAGTGCATTCGTGGACGGAACGGAGTCGAGTTGTTAAAGAGACTCTGAGTGGTCCCGTGACAATGTTGTTGAAACGGTCGATTTGATTCACCATGGTTAGCAGTTCCGTGCATGCTTGCCTCGGGTATTCCTCCGGCCTTGTTTGAAGTATCTCGAATCTAGCCCTCGCATCGAGCTCATTGGCGTTAAATCTTGTGAACTTCCTAGCCAACTGAAAGAATACACCAAAAGTTAGCATGAAACAGAAGTATTTTCGGACAAAACTGCAAACAGTGAGCTGGACACGACCCCGTGTTCAGCGGACACGGACCCGTGTCCAGGCGTCTGTTACACAAAAATTTCATTTTTCGACCCGGTTTCGAAAACTTGAAAATTTTTGGTCCAAAAGGTGCGGTTTCCCCCGAAAATGAAACCCTAAGTGCCGTTTTTCCCAAAATATCCCGTTTACCCATTCAATTTTATCTTTTTTCGGTTCAAGAACAAAGGTTTCGGGTTTTTGTGAGAAATCGAGCGAATCTATGAACAATGCAAGTGTATTTACTTCCCTTAACACTAATCTAACTAAATGCAAACAGATCTAAACAAAAACTTGAGGTTTGATCCGGATGAACTTCAAGAACCCTAGATTTTTCCCCAAATTTTTGGTGTTTTAACTACATGCAAGTAACTAATCTAACTACTAGAAGTGATAGAATCATACCTTGATGTTGTTAGAGCGATAGGAGACGTCGAAAATCTGCGAAAAATCGCCTGGAACCAGAGCTTTTTCGGGGAAACGGGGCGTGTGGAATGAGGTAACTGTTTTGAAAACGGGGATTTATCCCGACTGCAGCGCCGACACGGCCCCGTGTCCAGCGGACACGGCCTCGTGCCGAGCAAAGTTTTTGAATTTTTTTTAGTGCTCGTATGAGTGCCCTTGATTCCCATTAGCTTTGGTTAGAAAACTTACCGATTTAGATGTCGTCCCGATCGTTCGTAACTTACCAGGTATGATGTTGGTTTCATTCTTCCACTGTCTGAAGCGAGATCTCTTCTTCTTCATCCTCAATGAATCCTTGATAGAGTTTCAGCCGTTGGCCATTGACTTTAAATGGAGGCCCATTTCGAGATTTAATTTCTACTGCACCGTGTGGGAAAATATGGGTGATGGAAAAAGGTCCTGACCACCTAGACTTTAATTTACCAGGGAACAATCGAAGTCGTGAATTAAACAAAAGAACTAGATCTCCTACTCGAAATTCATTAGGTTTAATATGTTTGTCATGCAAATTTTTCATTCTTTCCTTATAAATTTCGGAGTTTGAGTATGCATAATTCCTAAGTTCGTCTAATTCATTTAATTGACAAAATCGATTTTTACCAGCAAATTCTAAATCTAAGTTTACATTTTTGATTGCCCAATAGGCTTTGTGTGCAATTTCTACTGGCAAGTGACAACTTTTTCCGTAAACTAGCTTATATGGGGTTGTACCTATTGTTGTTTTATAAGCAGTTCGAAAAGCCCATAAAGCATCATCTAATTTATCTGCCCATTCCTTTTTATTTAACCCTACGGTTTTTTCAAGTATTCGTTTTAAACCTCTGTTAGTCACTTCGGCTTGTCCGTTCGTTTGAGGGTGATAAGCTGTTGAAACCCGGTGATAGACCCCATATCTTGTTAAAAAAATTTCAAGTTGATGGTTGCAAAAATGGGTACCTCTATCACTTATTAATGCTTGAGGTGTGCCAAAACGAGAGAATATTTTTTTCAGAAATCTTACCACGACTCTTCCATCATTTGTTGGAAGTGCCTCGGCCTCGGCCCATTTAGACAAGTAGTCTACTGCCACAAGTATATATTTGTTTCCTTTCGATGGTGGAAAAGGTCCCATAAAGTCGAGTCCCCACACATCAAAAATTTCACAAACAAGAATGCCATTTTGTGGCATTTCGTTTTTGGAAGAAATATTACCTGTTCTTTGGCAAGCATCACATGTCTTGACAAGACTTTGCGCGTCTTTGTAAATGGTTGGCCAATAAAATCCTGAATCGAATATCTTTCGTGCGGTACTAGCGGCACCATGATGCCCTCCGTATGGACCTTCATGACAATGGCGGAGAATTCTTCGTGCTTCGCTACCATGTACGCATCGTCGGACAAGTTGGTCGGCACACATTTTGAAAAGATATGGATCTTCCCAAAAATAATGTTTCACATTAGCAAAGAATTTTTTTCTTTGATGATGTGGCCAACCTTTTGTGACTATACCGCTAGCTAAGTAGTTAGCATAGTCGGCGTACCATGGTTCTTCCTTATATTCAACCATTTCCAGGGACTCAGTTGGAAATTTTTCGTTGATTTGCTCGTCCCTGGTTGCCTCCAAAGCTGGGTCTTCTAACCGCGAAAGATGATCTGCTGCGGTGTTTTCTGCTCCTCTTTTGTCTTTGATTTCAATGTCAAATTCTTGGAGGAGTAGAATCCACCGAATCAAACGTGGTTTTGCGTCCTGCTTTTGGAAGAGATATCGAATGGCTGCATGATCTGTATAGACTATAGTTTTAGAAAGAACAAGATAAGAACGAAATTTATCAAAAGCAAATACCACAGCTAGTAATTCTTTTTCAGTTGTTGTATAATTTTCTTGTGCATCATTTAGTGTTTTACTAGCATAATAAATTGGGTGAAAATGCTTTTCTTTTCTTTGTCCCAAGACAGCTCCAACTGCAAAGTCACTAGCATCACACATGATTTCGAAAGGAAATTTCCAATCAGGTGCTATCATGATAGGTGCATTGATTAACATTTCCTTTAAGGTTAGAAATGCTTGATTGCAATCCTTGTCAAAGATGAAAGGAGCATCTTTTTCAAGTAATTTTGTTAAAGGCCTTGAGATTTTAGAAAAGTCTTTGATAAACCGCCTATAAAATCCGGCATGCCCTAGGAAACTTCTGATAGCTCTTACGGAGGATGGAGGTGGTAATCTAGAAATGGTATCTATTTTGGCTCGATCCACCTCCATTCCTTCGCTTGAGATCTTGTGACCGAGTACTATTCCCTCCGTTACCATGAAATGGCATTTTTCCCAATTAAGGGCGAGGTTAGTTTCCTCACATCGGGATAGCATTCGTTCAAGGTTATCGAGGCATTGGTCGTATGAATCCCCAAAGATAGAAAAGTCGTCCATGAAGACTTCCATTGTCTTTTCTATCATGTCATGGAAGATGGCTACCATGCAACGTTGGAATGTTGCGGGGGCATTACATAGACCGAATGGCATGCGTCGATAAGCAAAAGTTCCATAGGGACATGTGAAAGTTGTCTTTTCTTGGTCTTCGGGTGCTATCGGGATTTGAAAGTAACCTGAAAAACCATCCAAGAAACAATAAAATTTATGACCGGATAATCTTTCTAACATTTGATCAGTGAAGGGTAAAGGAAAGTGATCTTTTCTTGTAGCTTCATTTAATCGTCTATAATCTATACATACTCTCCATCCTGTGACGGTTCTCGTTGGTATTAATTCATTCTTTTCGTTAGTTATTACCGTCATACCTCCTTTCTTTGGAACTACTTGGACGGGGCTCACCCAAGGACTATCAGAGATAGGATAGATAAGTCCGGTGTCAAGTAATTTGATGACCTCATTTTTAACCACTTCTTGGACATTTGGATTTACTCGACGTTGTGGTTGTATTACTGATTTGTAGTCATCATTCATTAAAATTTTGTGTGTGCACATAGAAGGACTAATTCCTTTTATGTCTACAAGTTTCCAAGCTATTGCGTTTTTATGTTTTTTCAAAAGACTAATTAATTTTTCTTTTTCTAAGCTATCTAATTTAGATGAAATAATTACAGGTAAATTACCGTCTTTGTCTAGAAAAGCATATTCCAAACCTTTTGGAAGTTCTTTGAGCTCAAGTGGTGGGTCTTTAGGAGACTCCTTATTTGGTTGCTCATTTCGATCAAGAACTTTAAAAGTTTATTCTATGGCGACCTCTTCTTCAACAAAGTGGTCAATCTCTTCACTTGTATCGGGTGGCTCATCTTCATCTTCAATTAGGGGTCATTATTGCCGAAAGGATATTTCATTGACCGTTCGAGATCGACACTTCTTTTAAATGCCCCTAATTGAAGAGGTAGATTGTTGAACTTCCGGTTTTTCAGAGCTTCGTGAGTTTTTACAAATGGTCTTCCCAACACTAGAGGAGCGTCATCGAGGATGACAAAGT
The DNA here is from genome assembly GCA_030545235.1 of Helianthus tuberosus. Lineage (NCBI taxonomy): Eukaryota > Viridiplantae > Streptophyta > Magnoliopsida > Asterales > Asteraceae > Helianthus > Helianthus tuberosus. The sequence continues at coordinate 174,923,182 of CM060351.1, forward strand.
CGGTCGGGGTTACCATTTGATTTGTTTGAATCAAGACATCCTCAACTATACCGATTGATTTTATTACTTTCCGATTGGATAGAAAAATGGGTATTTGAAGTGGAGAAAAATCACTAATACTTAATTTTTCGAAAATGTAGTTAGGCATTATGTTAACACAAAGATCTTTATCAATTGTGACATTACTAATAAATGAATTTTGAAAGAAACATGGAACCGGTGTAATGTTAATTTCAAATGGGTCTTCTTTTATTAGCGAAGTTTGATCATTAGTTAACTTAACACTTACCGTTTCGTCAATTTTAGTGTTAGTATTTTACTCTTTTAAAAACTTAGCATGAGTGGGTACTAAACAATGATTTTCAAAAGAAGGTGACAAGAGATTAATTTCTTTAAAATTAGACTCTTCTTGAATTTTAACGTTGTCGGACTCACCTCTTTCGTTGTTTAACTCATGTGTCGGTTTTTCACTTATTTGTTCTTCCATTTTTACACTTTCAGTTATCACTTCCTTTTTTAATTCTTCTCTTGCGCGGGACTCCTCTTCCCTTGCGCGAGATTCTTTTATACAGCGATCGATAACTCTAATGTGTTCTAATATCCTATCGGTCACTTCGGTTATAGAAAAAGAATCGGAATTTTCAAAGCTTGAATCCGGTTGTTCGATCCTTTGTTCCTCATAATACCCATATGAAGTAGATGGTTCACACCATTGTTCTTCATTGTAATCATATGATGGATAAGGGTCGTAATCTTGTTCTTCATAATACTCATATGAGGTGGGTTGTTCATGCCATGGTTCCTCATAATAAGCATACGAAGGTGGTGGCTCATATGTTGGTTCCTCAAAGTATGAGTATGAAGGCTCATACCTTGGTTCATCAAAATATGAGTATGAGGGAGGAGGTTCATACCTTTGGTCTTCATAGGATGTGTATGAAGTTGATGGCTCGTACCTGGGTTCCTCATAGTAGGTGTATGAATTGGATGGTTGATATGAGTGACTATTTTGAACCGAGTGTGTGTTACGACAATTAGTGCAATAATTACCCCTATAATCATCCTCCTCATAGGTGTAGTTGTAACCTCCTGAGTATTGATCCATAAGAATCACTCAGCAGACCACAACCAAGTCTCGAGATCAGAAAACAAAAATAAAAACAGAAACAGAGGTTGGACACGGCCCCGTGTTCAGTGAGCACGGCCCCGTGTTCAGGGTCTGTATCTGGGCGTTTTAATTAAATTTACTGATTTCGTTGAGCACGGGGCGTGTTCAGTGAGCACGGCCCGTGTTCAAGCTTCTGTTACTGGGTGTTTTTATGAAAATGTGCAGCACGGCCCCGTGTTCAGTGAACACGGCCCCGTGTACAGGTTACTGTAAATGTAAAACTAAACTAAATGCAAAAAAAAAAAAATGTGCGCGCGTTTTGAAAAGGTTTTGAAAAACTGATTAGGCCGTCAATTTTAAGCTTTCTTAAAATCCTTGTGTCCCCGGCAACGGCGCCAAAAACTTGATGCGTAGTCGAGTGTTATATATATTAGGTGTATATTTTAAGCCCCTTTAACACTTTTTAGTCAAGTTTTAAATTTATAAAACACGATATTTACTAACACTAGACACACATATGGGCAAGTGCACCCATCGTGAGCGTAGTATAGTGTTGGTAAGATACCGAGGTCGTCCAAGGACACAAGAGCTTTTAGTACCGGTTTATCCTCAACATCTAATCAAATCAAAAAGTTTAGAAAAATGTTTTAACCAAGAAAAATAAAAACTAACTAAAATGCTGAAAAGTAAAAATAAAAAGAAAAAACAGATAGACAAGATAAATCACTTGGTTCCGACTCGTATCTAGTGTAACCTTTGATTATTTCCGTACTTTTGCACTATTTTAAGAGATTATCTTGGTTATTCTAGTAGGCCCCTCTTTTGAAGGTGACGTTACCCTCACCCCAGTAGTTTGAGTCAGCAAGGATACAATCCTAAAAGGGTGGATTATTGGAAGATAATTAATTAAGTTATTAATGCAAATTATGGTAGGCCCCTCTTTTGGAGGTGACGTTACCCTCGACTAAGTAGTCTGAGTCAGCAGGGATACAGTCCTAAATAGCCAGGTTATAGTATTAATAGTAGTTAACTTATGAGGGGATCAAAGAGTTTGGACCCCCGCCATCCAATACCGTTAAGTATTGAAGGAGGTCCTACTAAATTTGACCCAGGTCCATTGCAGGACCTCTAAACGCTGAACAATGGCAAGACCTTTACCAAACCGTTCCCTTAACCCCCGACCAGGTAGCCAACATACCTCCATATAGACCGTGGAGATATGAATGGTGAAAATCTTTTATTTTATATAGACAGTAAAATAATGCCAAGACACCACGGACAAACGATAAGGAAAGATCACCTTCAACATAAGAAACTAGTTATTAAAGTCATTAATACAAAACCAAGTAAAAAGTGCGAAAAGATTAGAAATAAAAAGTATTACACTAGACACTTTGTCTTCACCAAGTGATGTAAGAGACTTAGGCAAACATGGCCTTGATTGTCAAGAACTCTTACGATCAATCTTGGATCCCGAGACGACTCACACACTCTACGATGGACAATGGATGATGGTGGTGGATGATGGTGTTATGGTGGTGGTGGGTGGTGGGTGAAGTGTGAGAGAGGTGGTGTGCCAAGGGATGGTTTGAGCTTGAGCCAAGCACTTCTATTTATAGGCTGAACAGAAGCTCGGGCACGGCCCCGTGTCCAGTGGGCATGGCCCCGTGTCCACATCCTTCTCTTTCTTCATTTAATGCAGTTTTGTCTTTTTAGTTGACCACGCCCCCGTGTCCGCTGAGCACGACCCCGTGGTGCAGAAGAATCTTTGTACTATGCAGATTTGCTGGATTGTGCGAATCTTATAGTTGACCACGGCCCCGTGTCCGCTGAGCACGGCCCCGTGGTGGGCAATAGAAGCTTCTACCACTTTGTCTTTTCTGCTGACACTTGGGCATGCCCCCGTGCTGGCTGAGCACGGGGCGTGTTCAGTCTTCTGTTGTCTTGTTTTGCTTGGGAAGATGCTGTCATGGGGTCGGGCATGTCACGTCTTGTTCCTTTTCTTGTATTTATGTTAGATTTTGATGTCTTTTTGCTTCTTTTGTGAATTTGAGCTCATTTAATCCTGAAAATACAAAAGGAAGACAAAAGCACACTTTTTCCAACATTAGTACTAAAAAAGGGTTAGTTTTATGCCACAATTGATGAAATTTATATGTTGCATTTTGCACACATCATCTTCCCATGGTGGGTTACTGCCTAATTTCTGGATTTCCTGATTAACTTTCATTTCTTTTGATTGAGATTTCTTTATTTTCTCCTGACTTTTCCTAATAATCAAACTTCTTTTATTAGGAGAAAGTGGTTCCTCATAATGGGCTTTACGAACAAATATTCCCTCCTCAGTATCTACTGAGTATCTTGAGGATTTTGATTGGGATGAACTTCCCTTCTCTTTTGGTGAACTATCTAATTTAAGATAGATGTTTGAAAGCTTTTGCTTACCCATACTGTAATTAACAAGAAATCAGTTAATAAAACACATAATCACAAAATGGTAATCAGGAAAATTAAGTATTTTTCAAATACTTAATTAGCTTAACTCAGTGGCTCTGATACCACCTTTTTCTGTCACGGCCCCCGGCCCGGTTTGACCCGGTTCAGGAGCCGTGGGACAGAAAATCCCGTGGTATTTATTTAATTGATTTGACAGCGGAAGATTTTAGCAGGATCAATTTATAATTGAAAATGCATGATTATTTTATTTCATAATTCGGGATAAAACCCCGGTAATTTACAATAAGATGATTTCATTGGGAAATCTTTCTTTTACAAAACATGTTTTCTTTATTTATATTGAGCCACTTTCTTTAAGCATGTAGTGCGTCGCGACACTTTTCCTGGATCACAACAGATCACCTGAAACATGTTTGAAAAAGATTTTGTCAGTGGGGAAATACTGGTGAATCATTCTTTTTACTAAAACGACGCGTTGTTATAATTTACAGTATTAAGAGCGATTACAATGTTTATACACATCAACCATCTACCCACGGTATTTATCACTCGACCACCTATTGGCTATCTCGTTGTCCAATGGTGTCTGTGATCATGGTTATATCACCCCTTGGCTAACCCGTTGTCCAATGGTGACGGTTATCAAGTAATGTATACAAAACCCCATATACCGGCTGTAATTTGGAGATTACAAAGACTTAATCCCTGTAATTATAACTTTGAAAATAAACATGATTTTGAAAGCAATTTGGTAAAAAGAGAATGACTCACATTGCAGATTTAACGGCAGAGTTTAAGCCTACTGTTTAGCCTTGTAACCTAAATTAATAACATGCACACGAACTAGGTCAGTAACTAATACAGCATTTACGATAACTCACGAGATTAAACCCTCACAACAAATGACAAAGTGCGATACTTAAACATTCATCGAATTTACGACGAATGACAAAGCATAACCCTAATGTGGGCAGCACTTAAACATCCATTGGATAGTTTTAATCGATCGGACATTGAATCGTAACAGCGATCGAGTTAATACCCGGTATCGTAGCAGCGCCTCGCTATTATAATTGTAATTTCTACTTCAGAGTAGTAATATTTCGTTTTTGAAAGTTTTCATCGACACAGAATGAAAGCCCCTGATCCAACCTATTTATAGGTGAAAAATAGGGTTCACGCGGCCCGCGTGAACCTTGGCTCAACATTTACGCGGCCCGCGTGGCCGCCTAGTCTATGCGTAGGTCTGATTGGTCACGAGTAGGTATGCCAGCTGGTCAACACGTGGATCCGGAACACTTATCCGATCAACTCAACATTGACGCAGCCCGCGTAAGCTTCCCTTAAGGTTTACGTGGCCCGCGAGAGGACCAATATTATGAATTTCTTGATTTTTAATATGGATTAGGGTTTCAGGGGTTCGGGTTTTCACTTACGGGTAAATTTGGGACATTTTTTTGAGAGTCCTTACAAAAATATTTTGTAGAGATTTTGATAGGATTTTGTAGAGATTTAGTAGAGATTTTATAAGATCTTGATAAGATTTTTAAGGAGAAGATCTAATATATTATCTGCAGGTTTAGGCTTGTGGGTTTTGGGCTTGGGCCCAGGGCCCACAAGCCCATCTCAAGTGTAAGTGGCCCGTAATTTCTACGAAACACGTTTTTAAAACCGAAATCACCGTAGCCTAGTAAAATAATATTTCAGAGTTAAAAACGTGTAAAAATAACGTCGGTATCCATCGTAGTCGCGTTCGTGCGTCGATAACGGTAATAATCGCGAAAAATTACATCGTTGCCGTCTTTAATCCATTTTTTTAGCCGGTTTCAACTACGATAGCTAAAATTTAATTACGGAGCTAGAATATATCATAAAAATTTAATATTTGTCGGCGTTGTCAGTATTTTGTACGGTATCAGTTCGTTGTCGTTTGATGTTCCGCAGATTCCACGCGAATCTTCATACGCGTACTGTATATTCGAATAAACGTTCCTGGGCACTCCAAGGGCCTGGTTAAGTTAATTTGCATCGTAAACTTGTGTTATTCTTCTAATTATCGCTTGGTGCAGACATGAATCAATGTCTTCTTGGGTCTGCAGACTCTCTTCTCCTTCACATTTTGAAAACACGCTTCTCTCACACAAACTCTAGCACCTTCTCCTCCTCCCACCCCCGCCAACCTCCACACCACTCTAAAATACCCAAAGCTAACCCCTCTCTCTCCCTGTCTCTCTCTAAAACTCACCGTCACATCATCACGCGGTGGCTCAACCGCCGGCGACTGCAGTCAATGCCTGCTCAAAATCCTTCAACCAACTCTGCCTCCGAAAACGAAGATGCCGTTCAGCTGCAATGTAACAATCGAAACGTCTCCGAACACATCGAACAACAGGATAAACAAGGTTTGTTGTTTATAATTTATAAACTTGTGTTATTCTTCTAATTATCGCAAGCGTACGTTCCGATTACGTGATTTTATGTTCCGCATTCTCATTTTTTCATTTATCAGCAGAGTCGGATGATGATGATGACGAACATTCGTCTTCTAGTTGCAGCGACAAGGACGAGTATGTTCGTTATTTTGATTATCTCTATATGTATTTGTACCTATACGTACAGATAACGTGCCCTAAATGAAGGTTGAAATGGTTGTTTGATGCACATCTTCACCTTCTTATCCCCAATCCCAGGTTTGTTTTCCCTAATTTTGTGGATATTTTGCTGATTTTAGGTGTTTAATTTAAGAAATTTGGTGGTATTTTGATGATTTCTGGTGTTAAATTTCAGAATTATGGTGGTATTTTAATGATTTTTGGTGTTAAATTTCAGAAATTTTGTGGTATTTTGATTATTTTAGGTGTTAAATTTCAGAAATTTGGTGGTATTTTGCTGATTTTAGGTGTTAAATTTTAGAAATTTATTAGCAGCTTGCAGAAGTTAAAAAACAAATAGTCTTCTCCCTGCAGACTGCAGAGGTTTGGTCCACCTCTTCTACTACAGATGTCTGCAGATGTGGTCCGCAGACTGCAGACGTTTTATCTCTGAAAAAACAAACAACACCTTATAAATGATCAACAGATAATAATCTAACTTATAATAAATAATTCCAAATAATGTCACGTGTCAACACCATATTATCTCCGGAAAAATCGTTATAAATTAAAACTGATTTTTGTTATTTTTTAAATCTGATATATATCACCTCTTTACATTTTTGTACCTAACTTATATGACGTTTGTTCCACATAAGTTATCCCCGATAATTAAATTTGCTTTTAGATTAATAAGAAAACTTTGGAAACATTTGAAGTACGTAATAAAACCAACACATATCTCGAATAACTCTACTAATTATCATTATAAATTTATACAAAGGTATTATTAAAATAATACGCAATAAAAAAGAACTAGTAGCATAAAGCGAACGTATATCCGTAGTGGCTTAGCAACTCCAAAATAGATTGGAGAGTAAGATGAAAACATAATTGTTCTATAATGAATGACTTATTAAAAATGATTAGACATATTTATAGGAAATGTTTTGTGAGCTAAAAAATCAGGAACAAGTCAGATAATTTGAAAAGGCAAATAAAACCACGTAATTAACGAAATGAGTTTGAAAATTGTTAATTGAAATGGCTTTAGTTGTGATTAAATGTGATATAGTTATCATATATTTGGGATATTTGACTGAAAAAAGTAAATATGAGTGAATGATATCAAATTATCAATCATGATGGTACTAACAAAGTTTATGCATACATTACTAAGATATATAATGTTTATTTTTAAATATGTGTAACACACAGCTATAAATTAGTAATATCTAATTCTTTTTAACGGCAAGAAACGACGTGTCAACCACCGTGACACCGGACGCTGTGGTCAAGGTCGACCATTCGACCGTCGCCAGCCCCTTGGCTCTCCCCAGATGCGCGGAAACCTGACCTCCACCCGCACGAAGACACGACAATGGAATCATCGGTAAAACCTCGTCTCCCATCCAAGTCGAACTGGCGCCACCAGTATTTCCTCTTCACTTGGATGCCACAGAAAATAATAAGAAGACTGGGAATTGAACCTTGGTCACAAGAAACACCAATTCTTTCTCCAACTACTCCATCACTACCTCATTGGCAGTAATATCTATTACTATTTGAATTTTAATATAGGTTGTGTTATCTAGAAATACACTATTGGTTTTATGAAGGGGAATTCTATTGGCACATCAGCCAATCTATTCGCACACTTTGCTTTTTCAATACGGGTCGTATAGGCCTATACAGATCGTATAGGTTTAAAAGTCAAAAGTCAAATATGCATGTGTCAGTTCTTGTCTGGCGGCTGGCTGGACCTCTACGGGTCGTATAGGCCAATACGGGTCGTATTGCTTTGGTTTTTTACAAATTTTTGTATACATTTAATCACAGTCTTAACAAAGTTTAATAAACGAATTCTTTTATTTTTTAAACAAAAAACATTTTTAAAAATTATCATGTAGTATAGGTTTGGTACATGTTTATTATACTATACTATCTATGTTATAACCGTATTATATAGTACACTTTTTTTTTACAAATTTTTGTATACATTTAATCTAGTTTTAACAAAGTTTAATAAAATATTTTTTTTTATTTTTTAAACAAAAAACATTTTTAAAAAATTATCATGTAGTATAGGTTTGGTACATGTTTATTATACTATACTATCTATGTTATAACCGTATTATATACTACACTTATCTATAGTATAGTATAGTACTAGTAGAAAACCCGCATGATGCGGCTGGGCGACACTTTGTATTGTGGTTCTGGTTTCTTATCCTATAATAATTGTTGTAATGTAGATATACGTCATAGACGTTACACATTGTCATCAGAAGTGCCTAGATCAATAACTTGGCTTCATATCCATTCAGAGAGCCTTTTTTATCTTTCTTTGAGTTTCAAATATCCGATTCTTAAAAAAAGGTACAAAATTTGAATACGCAAGTTAAAAGAAGATTAAATAAATATTAATATTACCTCTTCATTGAATTCATGTTATAGATCAAACTTGTATGGACTAAACATTGCACCATAACAGATGATCTAAGACTATTATCACCATCATCCTGCAATAAAACACATACAATATACCACATAACATACTAAACATGTTAATATAAAAGATATACAAAAAAAGCTTAACCTCAAAAAAAGTACAACCTTAGACGCAACCTTAGACGATTGTACAGATTGGTTTGTTCAAATCAGTATGTTCTTCATCGAAATGAATCTGCAAAAAGGAAAAAAAAGTTAAGATTTACATAGGAGTAAAATAAAATCATATGTGCATGCGTGTTCATGAAAACATATTAATATATTAGATTTATATATAATATCAACATATAAATAAAATATGTTAAATGTACCAATTAACACAATGATCCAAACAACACACAAACTATATTATCGTAACTCAAATATATAAAAAAGGTATAATTAGTAAAACATAAACTAACAAATAACTAACCTTAGAAGCTTCAACCTTTAAAGTTATATTTGGATCCATGCCTAAATGATTTAGCAAATGAAATATAGGTATGTATTGCTATATATTTAACGGATAAACTCTAGTTGTGCACTTTAGGGTTTAAATTTTAAAAGTTTGTTTCCCACTTGGTTAACTATAAGAGTTTTTCACCCCTTTAAATTAGCAAGTTTTGTTGATATTTGACTAAAGTGTAAAAACATGCTCAATCAATTAGTTTTAAATTTTTATCATACTTTTATTTTTTATTTTGTTAAACTTGTTAAAAATAACCCCCTTTAAATTAGAAAACTAAAGTGTAGAAACATGTTTAATCAATTAGTTTTAAATTTTTTTACCGTACTTTTATCTTTTATTTTTTAACCTTGTTAAAAAGAATCCCCTTTAAATTAGAACGTTTTGTTGATTAAAACACATGGTTAAAATCTTAGTTAAACTTGTAAAAAAGAACCCCTTTAAATTGGGAAGTTTAGTTGATTAAAACACATGTATAAAATCTTATATGTATATCGATAATTTTTTTCTCTCAAATGGTGAGTGTGTGTTTATGATAAAAAAATTATAGGTTAATAATAATTATGATAACAGTGTTACTATCAACACACTAATAATTATGATAATAAAAAAACAGTTATATAATAATACGTTTGATATTAACATATATGTTTCATAAACCGTACACCAAGGTAATTGCTAAAAATGTATTTATAAAATTGCACTTCCAATTGGACATCTATGAAAATTTCATTAGGGTCATCCCATTTTTTCACCATCTTCTTTGTGATTAATTTAAGTTACATTGCTACAAAGGTATTATAAATGCGATAATCAGTTATATACTAAGGCATTACTTGCTTGTACGTTTTAAACCACAAGTCGATATTGACCAAGACAAACATCGATATCGACAAAAATGAGTAGATCATCACGGTATCTTCAAATGTTTTTATAACGTCATAGTTTAAAAGATATGACAAGAAAACATAAAGGAATTATAGTGGATGGGGGAAAGTGTAAGTACTACCTAATTATCCATTTTTGTTAAAATTAATGGATTAAAGTGTAATAAGATGGAAAAATAAAATGTAATTAGTGTTTAAAAGACCAATTTACCCTCATTTTATGGTTGTAACTTATGCATCGAGGAGAAAAAAGTTCTTATGTTTTTTGGTATCTTAAAATGCTCATCCCGCATGTATTATAATATAGTATAGTTACGCAATGTCTACTGTTTGGTAGTAGACACTCCTACCACTCTTTTGCCGACTATATTAGTTGTTATTTTCTTCTTTAATCACTTGTACACTAAAGCATCATCAACTTATACCTTTTAATCCATGCGTCGATATTGAATAAGACAATTATTGAAACGTCGACAAAAATGTGTAGGTCGTCATGCTATCTTTGGATTTTTTTTTAAATATTACAGTTTATACGATATGTCAAGAATACGTAAAAAAAAATTATAAGTTTATTGTGGAGGGGAAAAAGTGTAACTAATTATCTATAATTTTGTTAAAAATCAGGGATTTAAGTGTAATAAATTTAGTGGCTAAAAAATAAATAGTGTTTAAAAGACCAAATTACCCCAATTTTAGGGGTCTATCTATAAATAAAGGGGGGAAAAGTTCTTTTTTTTTTGGTATCTTAAAATACCCATTCCTCATGCATTATACTATAGTATAGTATAGTATACTAAAAAAAATTTGCCCCTAAATTTATATATAATCAGTAAACAAGTTTTTAATATGCACATCACATGTTTCAATCAACATATAGGGTTCGAGTTTCATCTAAAAATATTAGTATGAAGATTAGCACAATTAGTTTTAGGATTGTTAAGAAAACTATCAATCATCACAGTTATCAACCTTCATAGACTTAATACACAACTCAAATTTAGCATGATTAAAAACAATAAATCCGAGCTTTATGTTACAAATAAATAAATACCGTTAGCATTTTCGCGTTTTATAAGTAACAACGTGTTTGGCCAGGATCCGTTCTCACAGTTTTCACACTTTTAGGCGTTTGGTGTTTGTAGCATCTTGGCGTTTTGTGTTGGACCCAGTTTTGCCTTAACAACTTATTTTCACGTAATATGGCAAGTGATTTCAGTAGATGTGAAAAAGATGTGCGGAAATGGAAATCAGACTTTCAGAAACAAGACCTACAAAATTATCAGGTTTATATCACTTTGAAACAAAATAGTTTACAAGGTGATTGTAAGATTATTATCTAATACAAATGAATCTTGAATTCTGTGGGTGAGAGGGCAATGGAGTTTTTGTAGTATGTATGAATGCTAAGCTTCAAACTCAAGTATCCTCTGCTTGGTGAGCCTTCTATTTATAGAAGGCTGGGTACATGAATAAACAATAGTTTATTCATGCAATAAGTCCTGCATAAAGTAGCAATTTGACATATTCATTGAATCCAACGTTCAAGTTGCCTTTGTAATCATGATATCCAATAATGTCAAGTTGCTTCGGTCATTGTGGCAGGATAGAGCTGATTTTTAGACAAGTGGGGTATTTATCAGAATTTCTGATAAACCAATTCATCAGAAATTCTGGTGAACAAATCATCAGAAAATCTGATGATCAGAATCGTCAGAAACTGATGGTATTTCATCAAAAATATCATCAGATCCATCAGAAATGACCTTCTCTGATAATCTTCTTCAGCTCTTGATCAACTTGTGATTCTTTGAAGTAGATGCTGTTCATTTCAGTTGTCCCATCCAATCTTCTTCTTCTTGTTGTGATCTTCAGGACTGTTATCTCTTCATAGATCCAGTTGATTGTGATTTTCTTCAATACTTACAAATAAAGTTTCCTAACAGTTTCCCCCTAAGTATTGTAAGAAAATGAACTATCTCATGAACTGAAAATTTCCAAACAGTGGAAACATAACATTTGCAAAATTAAACCAGTTACTGATTGTTCTGAAAAACAAATTACATAAAAGATGAAAATTCAAGTAAACATGTTCTTCAAGTCAGCTTCAGTTTCTTGTGCACATCTCCTTTCTTTAACTGCTTTTTGTAGGAGATATACTTGTTGCAGATGTCATACATGTCTTTATACCATGTCCTTGCTTGGATCCATTCTTCAATCATTTGCTCAATTTCTTTCCTGCGACCCTCCAAGTTCTTTCCTATCTTCTGAAGATGTTCTTGTCTCTTGTTCATACCTTTCATGATAAACTTCAGAGTCTGATTTGAGTACTTGCAGATATCAACACTTCAGAACAGAGCTTTGTTTCTTTCAAAATCTCTGAAGATGACACCATAGTTATGACTGGCAGTTTTACTTGGTAGTTCAATGATGTCTCCAGATCTTGCATTTTCCAATATCTCTGTGGGAACTTTCTTTTTTGGTGATCTGACATACACCTTTTTGTTGTGCACATGTTCATAGTTGATGCACAAATCAAAGTCTGAAAAAGTCATTCTTTCAAATAGCAGTATTCCAGCCTTTGATATGCTCTTTAATGCTCTTCTGACTTCTTGGGTATTTTTCTTTTCCTTTTCATACACATCCTTCATAAACAGAATGTCTAAAGGATGTAGCTTGTCAGCAATTTCTTCGTCAGTCACTCTTTTTTCTTTCCCATCTTCTCTGAGGAGTGTGTATCTGTTCTGCACATAAGTTCCTCCAATATCATCAGTTCCAACTTTTACTTCATCCACTTTTAAGATCCTTTTCACTGGATTCTCATTCTTGGAGTGAATGCTGTTTGAACCTCTTTTTACCCTTTCTTCCCTTAAGGCTGCTCTGACAGGAGTCAGTGGTCTTGGTGGTGCATCTTCTTTTGTCAAATAATATTTCACCAGATTGTACTCAGGGAATATCATTACATCCCTGTCAATCTCTTTAACCAAGAAAGACTGAGTTTCAGAGATTTTTCTTTTCACAATGTTTGGTTTTCTTGAATCACCTTCTTGTTCCCATTCATTCATTGATTGCAGATTCATGAGTTTACTCATGGCAGAGTCATCAGACAATGTTGGTTTTGGGACAGTTTGAGAAGTTATAAGTTTGAAATTTTTAACAACTTGAGGTTTTGAAGTTGCTAACCTTTTCAGCATTTCATCTCTTGAGACATTTGGAGGTGGACCCATCATTGTGGTTCCAGCCTTGATGATTTGTGTAGCTGATGATTGCTGTGGGGTTGGCTTTGGAACTTCTTGATGTGAACTTTCAGTAGGAATTTCTTACATGATTTCTTTGGGATTCACCTTGGCCAATTTTGCAATGTTGAAAGACATTTTCTTCACCAGTTGTTGCACCTCTTTTACCTGATTTGAGTTGCTAGCCATGTTTTTCTGAACTTTGGTAAATTCAGTTTGAGCTTTCATCTGAATTGCAGCCCATTCTTTTGACAGCTTCTCAAGGGCATAGGTGATACTGTTATTGCTTGCCCTTAGGATGGTAACTTCCTCCAAAACTCTGTTTGCACTGCTTGATTGCCTTGATTCCACAACATTTGCAACTTGTGTCTTGATCTTTTCTATTTCTGTGAGAATCATCTGGATTTCTGATGCAGAGATGTTGGATTCTGGTGCTTTTTCTTTCATCCTTTGAAGAGACTTCAGTGCTTCAGTGTTCTTTTCAGTTTGTTTCTTTATCCCCTCCACTGATTCTGACAAAGTCTTTATATCAGCCTTTTGACCTTGTATTTCTGACAGCAACATATCAAGTTTTTCTTCTACTGGTTTTCTTTTGCAGGCTTTGTAAACATTTTCCAGCACATTTTCCAAATTTTCTTGGTTTATGGGTGTTTCTGGGACATTTGGAACAACATATGTTCCTTTTAACGTTCCAGCTGCAAACACATTTACTGCTGTTTTGGAAATGATAGGGTCACTTTTGGCTTTACCAGATTTTGGTGCAACCTTAAGTGTACCAGAATCATCTCCACTAGTGGTGAGAAACACATTCTCATCCTGGATTTCCTTATGTCCTTGAATCATATCAATATATGATTCTCCATAAGTTTCTGAGGTAAACAGATTACCTTTTGCCGGATTTCCTTGATCAGTTCCCTGATCTCTATCTGTTGGGATCTCATCCTCTTCCTCACTTTCTGATTCAGAGTTGAGATTAATGGAACTAGTAACCTCTTCATCAACATCAATCTTTTTATGTTCTAACTTGTAAGAAACATTAATTGAACTTTCTGATTTTGTTTCTTTTGAGTGAGTATCAACTAACACGGTTTTTGAAAGAGATGTACCAGCAATCTGAGATTCATCATGATGTATAACTTCAGTGGCTTCAACTGCAGTACCATCAAAGTGAGTTTCTTCATAATGTTGTTCTTCGACATCTTCATGAGTTCCTCCAGCAATGTGTGATTCTGCATAGTGTTCATGTACTTTCTCTTGATGAATATCAAATTCATGATGAATTCCTCCTTCATGAATCTGTTGACTCTCAGCATGTTCTGTCTTGTTTTTTGGTGAGTTAGTTATCTCCAGAATTCCTTCCCCTCCTGCAGCCTCCGTTCCTGATGACCAGGACTTCTCAACTTCTTCTTCTTCTGGTGATGAAGAATAGTTAACAACTTCTCTGCTGGCTTCTTCTGTTGGAGAATCTGATTTGGTCAGAAGTTCTTCATGTTGTATTCTGTATTGTGAGTCTGGTGCAATGAGGCATAGCATGCTTTTTGGTAACTCAAGGATATCTTTGTCAGATTCCCATCCATGATTGGAACTCCAGGACTTCATGGTGTTTGAACTCCAAATATCTTCCAAAATTGGAATTTCTATGTCTCTTACAGCAAATGTTTCAGAAATAAAAATAGAGATTAACCTTGGATATGGCAGATGTGAGGTTATTCTTCCATTTCTGGTGAGGATTGATCTCTTGAGTAGGTTAAAATTTATGTTCCATAATCAATTTTGAACCCAGTTATGAGTCCATACATGATTGTCAGAATAGCTTGATTAACTTGATCAGCTCCTCCTATCTTTGATGTGAGACATTTGTTTAGCACTTCCATCATTACTTGCCAGATGGCTGGCAGTTCATTTATTCTAATTGCTCCAATTTTGTTGATATCCTTTTTCTTGTAACCAAGCTCAATGATTAAGCTTATTAATTCTTCTCTGCTTGGTGCTTCAATATAACTATCAAGAATTGGTAGTTCAAGCCATTCTCTTACCCTTGCAGGGGTTAATGTTACAAAAACATTTCCCCATACATGAGCAGAGACCTGATTTTCTTCAACTTCATTAAAAGTGTGAACAAATTGTTGTAGTAGCTTTTCTGGTACATCTCTTCCTTTTGTTAGTGCTCCTGAGATTGGACATTTCATGAGATATTCTACCAGAAGTTGACATCTTACATCATACTCCGAATGCTCTGTATTCATCAGCAGATTGTTTTCTTTCATTGGTAGAAATTATGTGTCTTCAACAAAAGGTACTTCATGTTGAACAATTGGGATGTTGAGGTTCACTTCTGCCATTGTTGAATTTTGTGAATTAGGGTTTGAAATTTAGGGATTTTTGGACTTTGAGTGAGGAACAGGGGATTTTCAGGGTTGAAGTTTTTGTGAAGAAGGTGAGTGATTTTTGAATTTCTGCTAAGTGTGAGTTATGTAGTGAGGGTTTTAGCAGAGAATTGTGGATTTATGCAGTTGAGGGGATATGGAATGTGCCATGTAATGGCGGTTAAAAGATCATTAATTGTCTTTATTACCGTTAGATCGTGTGATGTGAGTTTTGGTTCAGAATGTAACCGTTGGATCGTGGGTATCAAGACATTAATGACGGTTGATCGTGTAATCGTGGTTATGCCCTTTCAACTTGTCCCTTCAATTTGTAGTTTCTTCAATCATTCCTTCACGAAAGTGTTACACTGAATTTTGATTGGAGAAAGCTATCGGTTATATGACACCTTTTCATCTTTGTGGACCCCATTTAGTAAGAGGTCCAATCAACTTCTTCATCTGCATCCTCTCTTTCTTGTAAGTCAAAGTCCCATTCTGATGATGTCATCAGAATTTCAACATAAATTTTGTTAAAAACATTTATTGCTCTCTGTTGACCTTTTAGATGTGGTCAACATAAGTTAACAATTTTTAACAGAATTTCTTGGTTGTGTTTCCCCCTAAACTTGTGACCCTTTTCAGCAGATTTTGAAGTTACTCTTTTGATTGATTTAGAGGTATACTGGTACCCTTTTTTTTTAGATGAGAGGGAATAAGATAAGGTCAGAAGACTTACATATGATTTTCTGGTGGCATCCAAGTCTCTTTGACTTTTTTTGATATTTTCTAAAACTTTTTATTATTATGAAGTTTTAACAGAAAAAAATTTAAAGATGCATTTTAAGTTTGGATTACCAGATTTTATCTCTTGTCATCAGAAACTCAAAATTTTTTGTCAAATGTTTTTGTTTTCTGATGAACATGTTTCTCATTTTTCTTTACCCACTCTTCTTTTTCCCAAACCATAAGTCAGACAACAAAGCAATATAGGAAACTTACTATATAAACATATTATCATGCAAAATACCTACACAAACTAGGATTAAACAAATAAAAACCTAATCAATATCTACCCCTTCTCCATGATCCATTTCAAGGAGCACCCATAGATCAGTCACCAAACCAGAGTTATGATCAGTAGGTCTGAGCATACTGAGATTCATGTTTTGTTGAAGTCTCATCTCAGCTCTGAGATAACCTGCAGGAACACCTCCAAAGCCTAGCTGGCTTGTGATTATCCTCATCAGAAAACGAGGATACATCAAGAATGGCCTGCCAGACCACATATTACTTGCAAAATCTTTCATTAAGTAATAAGAGAAATTGTAAGGAATGTCTAATATGAGTGCTCGAACATTCTCCATTAACCTATGGGATGCTTCATGATGATTAATGACCTTCTTTGAGAAGCATGCACCCATTTGTGTGATCAGAAATTGCCATGGCTTGATGAAGCCATTTTTGTTGACTGCTCGTGGTGCGTTTATGGGATTGTAATCCATTTGCTGCAAGGTTTCTTCTATTTCAGCATTTGTGAACATCAGAACATCACATTCATCGTTGAGTTGTAGAACTGTCCTGATGATACTTTCATCTACTCGAACTTTTTGGTTGAGCACAACACTTTCAATAAATATCTGTCCTCTATTCTCATATTCTGACAAATTTGCATTTTGCCAGAACATTTAAAGAATTTCCGGGAAGACTATTATATTGGCTGTGAGGGCATATTTCAAGTTACTTCCCATGAGCAGATTCACCATTATTTGGCATCCTTCCCAGAGAGGACCCTCAAAGTTGGTTCTTAGTTTGAGGTTGTGGTAAGGATGGCGAGGAAGTGGGAAATGATCAGCTTTTATGGTAAGCATTTTTGGGAGTGTGAGAAGATGTGAGTTTTGAAGAAGAAGATGAAGAAGTTTTCTGGTGATTCCTTATGTGATGGTGACAGTCTTTGCTTAATGTGGTGAACATATATAGTAAACTTAAAGTTTGCCATAAATAACATCTACCTACTTATAGATTTTGTTCACCACAATCTTTGTTATTAAATTTCTATCAGACGGCATAAAGAATAACTCAGATAAAACTCTCCTGCATTAAATGATTTAGGCGGCCATTTTCAGATTATCTATCATGATCACCTACCAATATGTCACTTCAGTGTATTTAATGAAGGAGAAAAAGCTTTATACCCACTAACGAGTTCCCAGAAAATCTTCTGTCACATGACGTTATCCAACACCAAGGAGAAGAAAAACTGCAATAATAAAAGAGTAAAAGAAAAGAAAAAAGAAATAGACACTTAACACTACAGATTATGAATATGCAGATATGAGATATAGATTAAGATGATGACATGCATGAATATGTTCTAATGATCAATCAATGATTCTGATTTTTCAAAGTGTTTTCTGATGAGTTACCAGAATTTCTGATGATTTATCAGATATTCTGATGAATTATCAGATTTTCTGATAATACATCAGATATATGATAATTTATCAGATTTTCTGGTGTTTTTTCAGATATACAATCCTTTTCTTTTGATTATCATTGAGACAAATTGTTCAACATTTTTCTGGTAATAAGGTTATTTGAAACACCTTTATCACAGAATTGACCAAGATTTAGCAGATTGTACCTTAAGCCTACAACATAGGCTACTTTCTCTATGGTCAAACATCCATACCTTATGCATCCATATCCCATGATCCTCCCTTTCACTCCATTCCCAAAATTTACCAATTTACCCAGCTTTGGAACAAAGTTGCTGAGTAAGCTCCTGTCCCCAGTCATGTGCTTGGAGCTTCCTGAATCGCAGTACCAGATCTGCTGCACATGATGGTCCTGAAATGGAATGATTAGAGGGTTTTTGGTACCCAGGCTTGCTTGGGTACTTTTTCTGATGAGATTTTAAACAAATTATTTTCTCTTGTTGGCCTTTCATCAGAAATTCTGTTATATGCTGAGCCATAAACAGATTTTACATTTTTCTTTTGGAGAGGTGTTGAACAAGCTTCAGTATGTCAACACACATACAAGATTTATCAGAATTTTCTGATATTCTTTCTTGTGATTGAATGAGTGGATAATTTTGAAAAGATGAGTGAACTGCTTCTGGAGTCTTTAAAGATTCTTGTTTGCATTCACTTCTGTTTGGTTTAAAGTTGGGTTTTTCAAAAGAGTATTCAGAACAGGTTGACTTGCAAGATTCAGAATCAGATTCTGATGAAAATTTATCAGAAATCTGATGGGTTGCTTTTACAAAGACAGTGGGTTTACTTTCTCTTGTTTTTACATATCCTAAACCCTCTCCTTTGTTCTTTGGTGTGGACTCAATGAAGTTTATGAATTCTTTGGCTTGTTGAAAACCTCTTACATTAATTTCTTTATCATTGATTTTCTTGTAAAGATCTTTTCTTTCATTTTCATAGAACTCAATTTTAGCTCTTTGATCTAAACTTTCTTCTATTAGTAATTGGTTTTCAAGAATGATTTTGTTCATGGTCCTTTGCAACTCATCAGATTTTTTACTATCTGATTGATGTTTATCTTGCAGATTTAGAAAATCTGACATGAGCTCATTTAGCTTGTGTTCAAGATCAAGATTGTCTAAATTTACCTGTTGTCCTGAAGTTTCTGGTATGTCATCAGAAAGTGCCATGAGGCAGAAATTTGCCATTTCTTCTTCTTCTTCATCAGAAGAATCATCAGATAGCCATGTATCTGTCCCTACAATTAAGCTGACTTGCTGCTACTGCTTCTTAGCTTCTTCTAGCTTCTTCTCATAATAAGCAACATCTTTCAGCTTTTTGGTCTTGCATTCTGATGCATAGTGACCTCTTTGCTTGCACTTGTAACACACAACTTCAGCCTTCCCTTTATCCTTAGATCTAACTTCTTCTTTAGATCTTCGATACATCCTCCCTCTGTCACTTCTCTGGTATCTCAGGCTTCATCCCCTCAACCTCTGCTCAAATGTTTTGGTGAGCAGTGCTATTGCTTCAGCAAAAGCTGAAAAATCTGATGATGTATCAGAAATTTCAAGATTTTGGCCGTTTGATGGTTGTGGATCATTGGTAGGTGGTATTCTTTGTGAGTTTGAGATAAGAGCTAAAGATCCCCCTCTTTGAATGGTTTCTTCAAATATTTCTTCCTCTCTAGGGATCAAGATGCTGTATAAGTCATGAAGACTCATATTTCCTAGTTCTAAGGTTGAGGACAAAGTCATGGTTAGACTCCTCCATTCTTTAGGTAAAGCATCTAGAAATTTTATGTTTCTTTCATCATTTGATTTTGTTATACCAAATTTCTTTAGCTCGTTTAAAAGTTTTGTAAATCTTTGATATGTATCATTTAATCTTTCATTGGGTAAACTTTTAAACCTCTCATATGAGGAAACATTGTTTGTTCTCTTGTTTCTTCTCATCCTTTATCCTCCTTCACAAAGATTTTCCAACTGATCCCATATTTCCTTAGCTGATGCACATGCATCAACTTGTGAAAATATGTCATTGGGGATGGCCATTATTAAAAGTGACTTTGCCCTTTCATCCCCAGCCACCAGTTCCTTGTCTTCCGCGCTCCAGTTTATTTCACTTTTGGGAGCACGGGAGGCAGGGATACCAGGTGATTGGTCAGTTACTGGAATAGCTGGTATATCAGTCATTGGTATATGTGGACCCCTTTCAATGGATTGAAACAGAGCTCGATCATGACCATTGAGGAAATTGACCATCCTGATTTTCCATTAGGGGTATTCCTCTCTGACCAGAGTCGGAGGTTTAGGCATAGAACCAATGTTAAAAGCATTATTCCAGGATTGAAAGCTGGCCATATTTAGAGAAAAGAAGATGAGCGATTGATCGTTTGAAAATAATTTATTCAATCTGCTCTGATACCAATTGTTGGACCCAGTTTGCCCTTAACAACTTCTTTTCACATAATATGGCAAGTGATTTCAGTAGATGTGGAAAAGATATGCAGAAATGGAAATCAGACTTTCAGAAACAAGACCTACAGAATTATCAAGTTTATATCACTTTGAAACAAAATAGTTTACAAGGTGATTGTAAGATTATTATCTAATACAAATGAATCTTGAATTCTGTGGGTGAGAGGGCAATGGAGTTTTTGTAGTATGTATGAATGCTAAGCTTCAAACTCAAGTATCCTCTGCTTGGTGAGCCTTCTATTTATAGAAGGCTGGGTACATGAATAAACAATAGTTTATTCATGCAATAAGTCCTGCATAAAGTAGCAATTTGACATATTCATTGAATCCAACGTTCAAGTTGCCTTTGTAATCATGATATCTTGCTTCGGTCATTGTGGCAGGATAGAGCTAATTTTTAGACAAGTGGGGTATTCATCAGAATTTCTGATAAACCACTTCATCAGAAATTCTGGTGAACAAATCATCAGAAAATCTGATGATCAGAATCGTCAGAAACTGATGGTATTTCATCAGAAATATCATCAGATCCATCAGAAATGACCTTCTCTGATAATCTTCTTCAGCTCTTGATCAACTTGTGATTCTTTGAAGTAGATGCTGTTCATTTCAGTTGTCCCATCCAATCTTCTTCTTCTTGTTGTGATCTTCAGGACTGTTATCTCTTCATAGATCCAGTTGATTGTGATTTTCTTCAATACTTACAAATAAAGTTTCCTAACATTTTGTAAGCAATTTACAGAAATAATGTATTTTATCAGTGGAGAATTAGATAACAAACCACAGAAAATGACCTTCCCCCCCAAAAAAAAAATAGAAAATGAAAAAATAATTAAAAATGTTAATCCAATTTCTCATCCAAATCTTCACTGTCATCAGTCTCTTCTTCTTGAAGTTTTTGTGCCTTAAACCTTTGAATATCTTAGATAGATGCCGATTTTCCTACATAACGCTCGACTTTAGACGAAGCTGATCAGTCAGTAAAATATGACATCCTGTATTTTGGTGTGATCTATTGTTGTTTGTTGACCAGTTGTTGTAGATCAAAGCCTGTGTGGATGCAATTATCATCATGGAGTCCAAAATATCATTTACACCGGGATCGATCTCTTCTTATCATCCAAACCTTCTTCAAGAACAAAGCACACAAAATGACATATCACTGTCATCAGTCTCTTTTTCTTGAAAATTTGTCCATCTCATCCAGCAAAATCTTATAGAGTTACCCATCTCAGCTATGAATCCATTCAGTGAAATTTCATGCAGAACAATACTGAATATACAAGAAACGAGGTTTTCCATCTGTGTTTTTTTTTAAATTTTGTTGGCGTTTTAAAATGAGTGGTATTTAGGAAACATGGCGTTGTTTTTGGGTGTGATCAATGGAATGTGTTGAGATGTTTCTCTTTATAGGATGTGTTTGGCGCGTAGTTTAGGCGGGGTTTTATTATAATAAATGCTAGTAATAAAGTATACGTCGTTTCAGTTATTGTTTGTATTTACTGTTTTGTTCAGCTTTATCTGTTAACGCTGTAATACATCCCATCTTTCAAGTTTGGCGTTTTATATTTAATGGTGTTGTGTAGACCAAGATGATAAAATACATTAACTAAAACACATAAAAAAATTGCACAGAAAAAATAGTTTTTATTATTTGGCGTTTTGTATTTAATGGTTTTTGTGGCATTTTGGCGTTTTGTAACTAATGAGAGAAATATAGTATTTTATTATTTGAAAAAAAAAACAAAAGAAAAAAAAAATTAAAACTCCCCGTCTGAAGGGACTTTGTCAGAGAAGTATCCACCACTCCCCTCGTCTTCTTCTTCGGATTCTTCTTCCAGTCTCTCATCCGAGTCATCACTTTCACTTTCATTGGCTTCTTGTTCTTGAAGATTTTGAAGCCTCCATTTGAACATGTCTTGCATCGACGCCAATTTTATGTTCATGTCTGTGTTCAAACATGTGGTGTTGTGTAACTCCTCCAGGAACCCAAGACCCTGTTTGGTCATGATGTCTTCAAGCATGTAGTCTTCTTGCGCTCTGTTGTCACATATAACGGTGACCATGTCTGTATCTTTATCAAAACGCCATGATGTGATGACTGGGTCCATTTTTGCATTTGCTTTGTTTGGTCCAAATTTTCTGGTTAATCTTCTTATAACCTTATGTGTTTCATCACATTCGTTATCAAGAGGGATGCCAAGTGATATGATCCCACTCTGTACCTCTTCTTCCATGTTCAAAATGGCTTTGATTGTTTTAACAAACACTCTTCTTCTGTTGTCAAAACGTATAACGAATCTTCTGATTCTGAGTGTGTATCTCCATGAAACTGATGTAGACTAGAAAACGGAATAGGAAATCGGACTTGTTGATTCTCACATAATACAAGGATCGATTCTTCCAAAATTCGTTGATTCTCGAAGAATACCTAAAATTGGGATTTTCACACACAAAACACACACTAGTGAATTGGGAGAGAAAAATGACTGTTCATATATTCCAAAACTGATTTGTTTTCTCCCAATACATCCATATAAATAACAAGGTAAATTGAAACCGGGCCTCAAAAAACACTTGGGCCAAAAGCTAAAACGAAATAAAAGTCCACCAAAAGCAATAAAAGACATAAAGCGATAAATAACTCATAGAAATAAGCTTTTTTGGGCCCGAACGATGACCCAAACCGCCTACGGCTGGTTGCATGCCCAAAACGGACCCCCGTAGCCCAAGTTAGAGCCATTTTAGCGTAGCCCCTTTTGTCACATGATCTTGGGCCTCCAAATATAAGATGGCCCGCTCCTCCACACTTGGGCCCGCATTAGAAACGATCGTTGCCATTTTGGCGTTTTGGTTAAATTTGGCGTTTTGGTTAAAGATGGAGTTTTTAGTATGATCAATGGCAGTGATGATGGAAGCGATGGTAACGTCGTTCATATAATGATGTTTTTGGCGCGTAGTTTAGGAGGGAATTTTTTATAATAAATGTTAATAATTGAGTTTCAGTTACTGTTTGTTCCATCGACCTTCTAAGTCTACAACGCATTTTATCATTAAGCTTTGGCGTTTTGTATTAATGGTGTTTTAGTCATTTTGAATGGCGCCTTGCTCATTAATTTGGCGTTTTGAATTTGAGCAGTAAAAGACCTTTTTACCCTTAATGAAGCACGCTCAAGTAATAAAATTGATGTTATTTACGAAAACGCCACCGCGCCAATCTAGTCCATAGATTGTTTTGATCTGACGATCCATAAGCGTTCTCACCGTTCTCACACTTTTCACCGTTTTCCCTAAATCCTGACCCTGAATATATATTTCGCTAACTTGAAGTTGAGAGAAAGATAAACGTCTTCAATATAACAAATAACATCACTAATACAAGTCTAGACAATTAGAAGAGGAAATTTGCATCCTATTTTACAAGCTTAGTTCAACAATAATTAAATCGAAGATACATTGGCAAGCTTCCATCTGAAATAATCAAGTTTCACACAATCACTATCAGATTACATTTTCGAACAATACTTTACCAATGTGTTGGTTTATAGTTTCGGGATCAAATAAAGCTCTGTAGTAGAAAGTTTTGGCCACCATTAAAAACGTCTGCTTCGAAGTAGTATCAAGATTGTCGGGTGAGTCACATAGCACGAGTTGCACAAGTTCTTGCATTTTGGACTCGATCTCAAAGCTTATGGTACGATTACCCTAAACACATGTGTATAGTACTCCATTTGATAAAAAAAAAAAATTAACTAAAAGAATACAATGCAATAACATCTTTACTTACCTTGTGAGAGATTTGGTGACAAACATCATTTATGACAGAGGAGAGTCGTTGATATTGAGGATGAGAGAATGACCCATCTAATAAGCATCGGCTGCTGCACAGATTTATTGTTTTAACTATAAGTTCTGCTTCTCCTTCTACTTTGTCCACTCCGTTTTGTAAGTTTAACAACCACACCTTCCACTTAGTTTCATAAAATTTAAACATAATGAGAAAAGGGTTTATGAAGATATAAAGTATACGTACAATGTTGTGGCATATTCGTGGTCGATTTTGTTTTTAGATAGGTTAGATTAGTGCAATAAGCATGGACCAAAATTTGACATTCAACTTGAGTAATTATATATATTTTTGTAGTGTTTGCTAAAATTTTGAAGCTTTCACAATTGAAACAAAATCGACAATTTCACATATTCTATTTCTGATTCGAAGCTGACCATAAAAGAATTAGTCGACTCATATTACAAAACCAAGTGAACTTAAAAAAATGTTCAACTTACAAGGACACAACTTTCAAATTGTTTGAAATTACAAGGCATAAGATATAGGGACGTTTCAACGAACTAGACACTTGAACAAACGCCATATATGCACATTTCATCAAGATGCACACAAAAAATGACACTTTTCCCACTTTTTAGTCTATAAACTTTAACAAATACTTCGAAATTTATAAAGGTAACTTTATCCAAAGTTAGTTACATTTCATTACATTTTACAATTAACAATTTTAAGTCGCTAGTAGAAAAGGGACCAGTTTCCTACTAGAAAAGGAGCCGTTTTCTATGAAAGTTTGACATAGAAAACTACAGTTTTCTAGTAGGAGTACTTATTTCATGAATGAGAAAGAACTTACAATGCTATGGAGATGTGGGTAGATGTCTACGCCATACGCCACCCTTGTGTTCGATGAGATCTCGTTGAGGGTTTCATGTAATGCACCCATCATCTCATCCCATGGTTTCCCATTTTTCTCATGGTGTCGCGTGTTGACGAATTCATTTGCAAATGCTCGAATGTCAGTATTCAAGAACTGGGGTCTCGCAAAGAATGAGGTAATGGTGTTTACAATCACATTCGTTTTGGCCCAAGCGACTCGCTCATTGCATTTTTCTGGCTCGAATATGCTCGCTGCTGCCTCGTAATATGACCTTAAAAGTCTAGTGTTTAAAGTCTCTTCAATATTTAAATGTGCATACCACCTGTTAGAATTTCACAAATGTGACCTTTTTAAAATTTCCTTAGAACAATTATTAGCTACATTAATACTAATTAAAAAAAATACCATAAATCAAAAGGTAAATAAGAATTGACATACTTTTGGATATTGCTCCATTCCAACTGATGAATTGTTTGGCAATGATTGTAGTCTAATTTGGCCATCTCAAGATACTTGTTATTGCTAATATTTCCCATCCTACTTCCACAGAATTAAAATAATTATACTTGATTCTTAAACAAGAGATAAAATCAGAAATTAAGAGGCATTATAGTAATCGTTTATGCATAAATAACCTGTAAAGGGTTTTTCCTATCCATATGTCATCTTCACCTCCGTATTGTTCCAAGTAATATCTTGCCTCAAGTCGAGGTAAACTTGCGTACCATGGCACATCAAGTGCGTATCCAACCTGTTTGCGACTTTTAGAAGTTATTTATTGGACTCGACGTAAGTCTATTAAAATGAAAATTATGTGATCAACAAACATATATACTAATACGACCTATTCGAGGTGGTCAATCTCCTAAAAACTTAAAGAGGAACAAGAGATAATTTAAGATAAGTTTCTGCAAATTTCATTCATTGCCAAACACTGAACATGCTTGGGCCTTTTTATAGGTTTGCAAATTGAAAAGAACAATAATACTACTAAGGGTGGAAGGGGTGCTCCCCAAATGAGGAGGGGTAAACTTTTTTTTTTAACCAATAATAGCATGTCATGTCAACTTCCACATTCACTCCCTAATTTGCATTCAAACACATGGAGAGCGGCAAACATTTAAAAAAATGTGATTGGTTGAAAAAGGGTGGGGCCCACCATTAACCCTCTCTCTCCTCTATCTCTTCTCTTCTCTTTTTGGTGAGTATTCACCGTTTGGGGGAGTCACCGAACACCGATTTGGGGGTGACGGCCCAATGCCACTCGGTAAAATGGTGTTATCGAAGGGGTCAGCGAAGGTGCCCCTTCCACCCTAAGGAAGCATCTAATATTAATTTGATGCATGCATGCATGAGAACGTGGAGTTATGGGACGTGGGTCTAGTTGCATACATACATATTAAAATCACAAAGTGTCTGTAACAAAAAAAAAAAAAAAAAGGAACTTTACAAGCATCAAAGTGAATGTACTGTAGGGCTATTTAAATTGAGCATCACATTTGTGAATTGAAGTTAGTTAATCATAGGGGAAAATGATTTAAATAGTTATGTTTCCCACATTATTTTTTTTCTTTAATCAGTATGTTTTTAATTTTTCACTTTAGTATTAATATTATTGTTTGGTACGTACGTACCTCTCCAGGCAAGTCCTTGGTGATGAGCCATTTATCAAGAAGCTCGTTGCTTGACCGTTTTTCGGTCAAGAAATTATATGAAAATTTCTTGGCATCATCGAGGATTTTCTCTCCGGGAAAAAGCACTTGAGAGGCTCGATATAGATTGAACATCGCGGTCACGGCTTCTGCTGACTGCCCAGGATAGCACACAAATTGTCCATCTTTCTCAAAGTGTCTAAACACATCTATCACATTTTATAAAAGATTAATTAGTTAAAACATAACACCATTAAAGTTAAGTTTTAATTGTTGTTGAAACTAACCAGGAGAAACATGGTAACCGTTAGTTCTTAAAACTCGAAATCCCATACATGTGTCGTCGATATCCGGTAAATTGCAATATCTTGTAACCCCAATTGCTTGTCCATCCCAATACCTTTAAACATTTGTTATTAAGAATATTTAGTAAATTATCTCTTAAGATGTGCATGCTATCTATAGACAGGTTTGAGCCCATAATTCTCATATACAAGGAATTTAACCCACTTTGAGATGGGATATACCTTCTATACACACTCTACAAAATTCATATCATACATACAAATGCATGCTGATTTTTATTGTATACATAACTGCCTTAAGATAGTGGATCTTTGTAGCAACACTATACATCTTAATCGTTTTATGGGTTTATGATAAATATATGTTGATGGTTGTGCAAAAGAAAGTTGATGCATTCGATTCTCCAAGTGAAAAGATAACAAAATCATGAGTAAGTTATACGGATGTTCTTGCGACTCGCATGCTTTTCGGTTATCAAACCATAAAACGGTTGGTCATATTTTTACTAACATTAAAATGTTTCTTAATCCATGTATGTTAAACGGTCATTTTATCATTATAAATAATATTTTTACTTTCTTGTTTTGTTTCTCTAACTATACAAGGGTACAATGGTTGTTTTGTATAGATTTATAAGATTTTTTATATTTGATTAGTGAGGACTAAATCCATAATTTCTTAATGGATATAACCAAAATCATGGGGCATCATTATAATTTACTCCAAAATCAGCAATAAAATTAATAAGATGATTAAGTTGAGCTTAATTATCATATATTCATATACCTGTATATATAATCAACACACTTCTTGATCTCAGACTGAAAATACCGTGCGATTCCAAGGCGTTGCAGCCGATCAACCATCCAACTTTGTTCAAATATTTCGACAGGGTATACATGTGGGACTGCATCCAGAGTTGATTATCCACACAAAAAATATGCCAACTTGTGTTATAATTAATTTATTAATGGATAAAAGTATACAACCTTAGATTTTATTTTTTAAAAGTTATCCAAAACTTATTTTTTTTATATTTATAGTAACATCATTATATTAATAACTGTTTATGTAATCAACTTTAATTAATATGCTAATTACTTGCAATTTTTTATATATATAACCAAAATGCATGATATTAATTACCTCCCCCTTTGAACTTGTCAACAAGATTGGTCAAATATGCAAGACACTTCTGATCTTTAGTTTGCATGAATGCAAAAGCAGTTGCTGATGGAGAGTAGACAATGGATCCATTTTCTGATTGAAGTTTTAGAAGCTTGTCCCATTCCAAATCTTTCATCCCCTCCAAGCTATAAAGCATAATTGTTGGGGTGTTGTGAACCTTTTCTTTTGGGATCCTTTCAATGATTAGTAATTAAACAAAAAAGATCATAGGTTAGTAATTAATTTCAAGTGCCTTGTATTTTTATTTCAAGTTTATTAAACGATTAAACAACAGTAATTAAGGAACTAACTTTAAAAGCTTCCTTTCTCGTCGTTTGTACATCTCTTTTATGACGGGTGAATCATTTGGCACTTTTAGATCTAGTTTCCCCGCGAGTTCAATGAGTTTAGGGAATACTAATTCCAAACCATGTGTCTTGTGTTCTTCATTTTGGTCTCCAAGCTTGTATAAGTTGTCCTCCACAAATTTTAATCCTGCATGCATATCGTTAAACTAATATTGTTGCGACGAAATTTCCATGAAGTTAAATATTTTGTGTTGTGTGGTGTAAAGACCTCCCAATTTGTACATTTCTAACCTCTTTCACACTTATCTGGATGGACTTTCCACGTAGTTAAAGCAATCACGCAAGCCAACGTGTTGACAAGCCTATCCGAAGCTGAAAATATCATGGATTCGCCCCATGAACCATCGAGGAGTTGATGGTTTTCGATCCACTCTAGACTTGATGGGAATTGAGGACCACCACTTTGTTCATTGACACCTTCTATAAGTGCAACCCAAGCTGTATCATAAGCCGAGGGAGATATCACTCCATCATCCAATGAACCGAAAATTGACTTGATTGTTTTGACATGATTCTTGATTGCAAAATCCTCTTCCACAAACGGCATTTCATTATGTTGTAGTACATCTGCATAATTCCTCTCACGTTGAAGATGGTATAACAATAAAAATATTTAATTATATTATGGTGCCATCAAAATCCAAAAGCACCCTTACTCATAAAAAATCTATATCACTATTCACATACCTTTTTCGTAGGGCTTGAGGACGGCTTGACACTTAAAGTTCACAGATTTTGTGTGACCTACAAAATTGTAAGCTGAATAAACAAATATATAGAACCATCAAATATAATTTACAATCATTTTGATGAAATTTACACTTTACTTTGAAAAACCAAGCTTTTGTGGTAAGTTAGTTGTTTATGTTAATTATTTTTTTGAACATTGTTGCTAGCTAATATAAAAATGTAAACAAGAAATAATTTTTAACTATAAAAAATACATAATTTATGTTATTCATATAAACATAAGAACAAGACATACGAAAGGTGAAGAAGATGCCCGTAGAGGAACAAAAGGGAGGGAAAGTGGTGGTTTGAGATAATCGACGGTGGAAAACGGTGGCATTAGTGGTGGTAGGAGGTGGTGAGTTAATAATATTCATATCGCTTCTAAAATATGTTTCTTGTTTACTAAATCCTTGTATGGGTGTGTAATATTGTGGTGTAGTTATGCAACACTTTGTTGGCATAAATTTGGAGAAATATATATTTGGCCGTTTTCAAAAAATTAAACTAAATCCTTACAAAGGGTAAGGCATATACAAACAACAATTTATAGGGATCTAAACTAACCTTTCTTTTTCAATAGTTAATGTATTGACAAGACAACAACAATTAAAAGCATTCCAATTAGAGCCTCTAAATCCTAGTTTAACTATAAATATACACGAAAAATAAAGAAAATAACTAAAACTCACAACATTTGAGTCTCTATAATAGAGAAAATTTTATAGAAAACTACAGCAAGACTCTAGATTTAGAGGCTTTTATTAATCAATCTATACACTATTGTGAGTGTATAAAATCAAGAAAAAAATAATAAATTAAGTGTTTACGAGTAAATATAGATAGAGATAAACACAATTTAGAAAAAAAATGTTTTTAATCAAGTTATATAGATGGAGATTTAGACTCGGACAAGAATGCTTTAAATCCGTCATCATCGTCGTCGTCATCATCATCATCATCATCATCATCGTCGTCATCATCATCATCAGTAAATCCTATCAACAGCAAAGCTACGGTAGGGTCTGAAAAGGAATAACGAAACAATGATTAGGAATCTTAGATTAACATTTTTTCAACAAGTCTAGTAAATTAGTAACGGCAAAACAACAATTTGCAGGAAGCTAAAGTTGACATATAGTTAATAATTAAATTAACGATAAAATCATCTAAATATTTAATATCCCGTAAAATAAATAATTATAAAGCAATATATTATAAGAAGCTGAAGCTGATATCTTTTTTTAACGATTAATTCAGACACTCTCTAATTCTGTTTTAAGTTATCCATTATAAAGCTTGAACCCACAAACACAACAGAGGGTGTATATTTTCTGCTGTTGATCCCAAATAAACAATCTTTTTCTTTAAATACTGACACGTAATTTCAACATAAGTAGAAATAATGTTCGCAATTAGAAAATCAAACTTTCAAAAAAGCGAGATACAAAATTTTCAAGTTTATATTATTTTGAAATGATTACAAGATGATTGCATAGTTATTTGCTATTACAAAATAATACTTAAAGAATCTATGAGGGTGAATCAAGAAAGGGCAGCCGAGTGTGTAAGATATATTACAATAGCATTAACATTGAAATCCTTATATTATCTCCAACATTATAACTAAAAGAAAAATTTTAAGTTTTCATTAATTTTTGCACTTCATCTTATTTCATAAAATTGGGAATAGATACAGGGAGTGAATACTAATTCAATAGAGGGGAATTATAGAGAGAAAACCCACATAAATTAAGAAAAAACAAGAAAACCTAATGTAACAATTTTTTTTTTTTTTTTTTTTTTTGTAAAAAAATTAAGGAATGTAACTTACATGTTATTAAACGTTTTGTAACAAAAAGCGCCGAAGGGATTTTTTTATAATTTTTTTTAAAAATTCAGTGTTATATATATATATATATATATATATATATAGAATAAGTATAATGTACATTACGGCTTATCCTACAAAACGTACGCGACGAAATAACGCAAGTTATAAATGGAACCTAATCACGCATGGGAAGTTATAAATTGACCTAATCACGCATGGAGAGTAGTTATGTGCTTTATTACGCATGCATGTTCAAATCACGCATGTTTAAATAATCACGCAGGGGACTGATTAATCACGCATGGATCTGATCTGACGGTTACTACACTCGCGTACGTGAAGCATGATAAGCCCTAACGTATGTTAACCGCACTCTATATATATATATATATATATATATATATATATATTTAGAAAAAGTATATCGTAGATTACGGCTTAACGTACTCCACCTCCTACAACGTGCGTGATTTGTTCTATAACATGCGTGATTAATGTTTTCAATATGCGTGATTATTGTGTTTCAACATGCGTGATTTTGAATTTTTGAGTTACAACGTGCGTGATTTTAAAATAAACGTGCGTAATTACCTGTCGTACGTGATGTACGTTAAGTCGTAATGTACGTTAACATTCCTCTCTCTCTCTCTCTATATATATATATGTGCTAAAAACCTGAATTTTTAAAATTTTTATAGAAAAATTCACTCGGCGCTTTTTGATTTTTTTTGTTACAAAACGTTCGATAACATATAACTTACATTCCCTAATTCTTTTACAAAAAAATTGTTACATAAGGTTTTTTTTGAGTTTTCTTAACTTAAGTGGGTTTTCTTTTTATCCCTCCTCATTCAATATATAGATATATATCTCGTTACAATAGAACGAGAAAAGAATAAAAATATAATAATAAAGAAATATTATTTAATTGAATAGACAATTCTATCAGGGTTTTTAAAAGGTGAACAATTTTAAAAATAAAAAAGTATTTTTAGTAGTTCTTAAAGATAAGGACCATCATCTAGTGGTTAGTTATTTGTTTCTCTCCTTAAGATCATAAGGATCCTAAGTTCAACTCCTACTAGCATCACTTTAAAGGACATTGGTGGTGACAATTAAGTTTAGAACTAGGCCTCTCTAGAGGTCGCCAGTTCGAAACTGAGCCGAATCAGGATTTAGCGCAGTGGGCCTTCGGGCAGGCGAGTTTTCCCCGGAACTAGTGGCTTGATGGCTCGGGTATGCATCCAACTCTGACCATTATGGAAGAGAGGATACATTTGCTCGATTGAAGTCATCCTAGGATGCTTATCGGTGATTTAGTTGGCTGATAAAAAAAAAAGACTTAAATGCTTGGTTGGTCCTTGTGGTTTGCAAAAATTTCATACTTGGTCCTAGTGGTTTACTAATTACACACGTGGTCCCAAAAGTTGTCAAAAATGAACTCGGTTGGTCCCCTGACGAAACCTCTGTCTCAGTTAACTATGTGTGAAATGACTATATTACCCTTGAACAATTAAAAGAAATAAAAAAAATATATAAAAAACCTGCAACTACCTCCATCTTCTTCCCTCTCATTTGCTCTTCCAATTCGATGCGAAGGGACCGACGATGACGAAACCCAATGTAAAGACAAAGAAAACGGTGTTGAAAATTCTAATCGACACAGAAACGGGGGCGAAACGGTTCTTACGTGAAGATTCGAACCCATACAAATCGATCTGCAAGTTATAATGATAGACCGTATCACATCGAATGTTCATGGGCTATTCTCAATGGAGCACACATTTCGTACGGTTACAATTTCAAATTCCAAATCCCAAATATATCCGCTTATCTCCCACATCTTAATCCCCAAACCCTAATTCCCCAAATCCACCATGGAAGACAAATACGAAAAGGTAGGCGAAGGTACCTAGGGCAAAGTCTACAAAGCCAAAGACAAAAACACCGTCGAACTCGTCGCCTTGAAAAAAACCCGACTCGAAATGGACGAAGAAGGAATCCCACCCACCGCACTTCGCGAGATCTCGCTTCTGCAAATGCTCTCAACTTCAATCTACATCGTTCGTCTTCTTTGTGTTCAACACATCCAGCACAAAGGGAAACCTATACTTTACCTCGTGTTTGAGTATATGGATACAGAGCTGAAAAAGTTTATTGTGAAGGAGATGGTCGTGTTAGAGTTTTTTGAGAAGGGGGGGGGGGGGGTTGAAGAAGATGGAGGTTCTTTATATATATTTTTATTTCTTTTAATTGTTCAAGGGTAATATAGTCATTTCATACATAGTTAACTAAGAAATTTAACAGAGGTTTCGTCAGGGGACCAACCGAGTTCATTTTTGACAAGTTTTGGGACCACGCATGTAATTAATAAACCACTAAGACCAAGTATGAAATTTTTGCAAACCCCAGGGACCAACCAAGCATTTAACTCTAAAAAAATCATCCAGTTAAACAAAAATAGAGTTAATTGATTTGAAATACTTCTTGATTGCATGATCCTCATCTACAAAGGACAATTCACTCTGTTATAGCATATCTTTGTTATTTTTTGAATGACAGAATTGGATTACTGACGGATCACTAGATTATCAACGTGTCACAAACGGAACCACTCGATCATATCCATATCTACTAGGCAATAATGTCTATACATTAATTTAAGAAAAAACTTAATAAATTTGAATAAGCACTTCTAAAAATCCAAACCAGAACCTAATGGTCTTAAGATTAGGACAAAGGCACATGGCACCCATAAATTTCACGATAAGCCGTACACATAACATTTTTTGTAATGTTAAGAAACTTTTATTATATATATGGGTTAGAATATAATAGGAAGTTTATTTAGGTAGGAAGTCTAGGAAGTAATCTTGATCATTCATTTATTTAATCAATGCCTAGATTAAATGAGTGAAATTGAAGGAGAAAAAGGAGGCGCGTGAGTTTGTCTAGGGGCATTCTAGT
Source organism: Helianthus tuberosus (assembly GCA_030545235.1). Classification (NCBI taxonomy): domain Eukaryota; kingdom Viridiplantae; phylum Streptophyta; class Magnoliopsida; order Asterales; family Asteraceae; genus Helianthus; species Helianthus tuberosus. Next base: position 174,957,424 of record CM060351.1, read on the forward strand.
CAATCCAATGCAATAGTTTCTCTCTCCTCCAATTCCCCCCCCATTTTATAAACGTTAATAACTCTTTCATACGACATTATTTTTTTTATAAAAATTGCACCAAAATACGAGCGTTTTTTTATCTTTAAAACGAGTATACTATTGCTATATTTTCAAAAAAAAATTTCGAAAACCTAGTTGCGTAAAACGCAATGGAAAAAACTCAGTTGCATAAAACGCAATGGAAAAAAAAACCTAAAAAATGACATTTTTCTAAAACGCAATGCACAAAAAACACAAAGAAATTCCTTATTTGTAAAACGCAATAGCCAGAAAACACAAAGAAATGTCTTATTTCTAAAACGCAATAGCCTAAAAATACAAAAGAAAGTGTACTTTCTAAAACGCAATGGACAGAAAACACATAAAAATGTGTTTTACCTAAAACACAATGCACAAAAAACACAAACAAATGTCTTATTTCTAAAACGCAATGACCAGAAAACACTTAAAATGTCTGTTTTCTAAAACGCAATGGACTGAAAACACATAAAAATGTGTTTTACCTAAAACGCAATGCACAAAAAACCCAAAGAAATGTCTTATTTATAAAACACAATGGCCAGCAAACACTTAAAAATGTCTCATTTCTAAAACGCAATGGCCTAAAAAGTGTTCTATCTAAAACGCAATGGACTGAAAACACCTAAAAATGTGTTTTACCTAAAACGCAATGACTAAAAACACTTCAAAAATGTGTTTTTCTAAAATACAATGGCCAGAAAACACATAAAAATGTCTTAGTTCTAAAACGCAATGGCCTAAAAACACCAAAGAAAGTGTTCTCTCTAAAACGTATTGAACCAGGACAATAGTTTTGTCTGTGAATTGTCTGAACCAGGAAGTAGGAGATCAAAAACTGTCTACGAATGCAGTTTTTCAGAGGCAATTTACCCCAGCCAGGGGCTGCCGCCCCTTGGACCCTGCTACCAGGGGCGCTGCCCCCGGACCCCCGGCAAGATCGTAAAACGCAATGACTAAATAAAAAACCCAGATCGTAAAAATGAAATTAAAGAATTTCTTACATGGATCGAAGTCGATTTCTTCAACGATTGACGAAATTTGAATGATAGAAACACTTATCAGCGATCGAATCGAACGGATCGAGTGTTGGTGCACTTGTGTCTGTACTTTGTCTGTATTTTGTCATGATACAAAACGATGTCTTTGTTAGTCCTGTAAGTTTGACCAAGTCAACCATCCTCCTGGTTTGACTTGGCCAAACAGTTAACACATATTTTGTTAGATGTTTGTGTCGAAGGATAAGACATCGAAGGATTGTTTATATCCTTCGATGAGCTCGAAAGATAAGCCTTCGATGGATGAACCTCGAAGGATACCATCCTTCGAGGTGTATATGTGATCCTTCGATGTGTTTCAGGTCGATAGATGATCTTTCGATCAGTCTATCTGATCCTTCGACCAGACGTGCTGTGATGGATATATATATCCATGTTATGTGTTCACTTCATTTCTAGACTTTAGAGAGAGACAAGAGTGAGACAGAAAACAGAGAGAACACACACGAGAGAGAGAGTTTACAGAATACATTTGTAAACCTTGTGCTGTAATCGAACCTTTCATTCGTATTAATGCAAGTGGTGTTAATCGGTGAAGATTGTGTGTTGTGTTTGTGCTTGTTCTCGTATAAACTACCGGTTTGCATGCTAGCTTGGATTCCGCACTTGCTAGTGTGTTAGATATAACAAGGATAAGGTTTGACCTCATCCTCCGAGGGACCTACAAGTGGTATCAGAGCCGTGGCTCTTTTCCTTGTTAAAAACCGGGTTTATACAAGATTTTGGAGTGTTTTGGACAAAAACTCTCTTGGTTTAGCAACTGTTTTTACTGTTTTTCTCGCCATTCTTGTCATAAAAACGTGTTCTAAACTTACCGGGTGTGTTAAAAGACGGGTGGGGTAACTTAAAAACGTGTTTTTAAGAATTTTGGTCATCTCCGGCCAAATTCCGGCTTACTCCGGTGACCGGTTTCTGGGTTGATCCTTCGATTTTTAAGTATATTTTATTGTTCAAATCTGCTTTGGTAAGAGAGTATGGTCTGACCATACCTTTCTGCCGAAAGATTTCACCAACCCATCACCTTTTTCACCAACCTGTCACTTCGTTTGTCAACTGTGTCAGTGGAGATCGAAGGATATCCTTCGAAGTCGAAAGATCATCTTTCGATCAAAGGAAGTTCGACAGATTATCATCTTTCGAACATCCTTCGAAGTCTGTGACTTATCCTTCGATTCAAGGAATCTTTTCGAAGCATACATCTTTCGGTCTACAGTTCTTTTTCGAAAGATAAGGATCCTTCGTTTGGAGAATCTTTCGAAATCATTGTTCGAAATTCAACAGTGATCTTTCGAACACTGTTGATCCTTCGAACGAGTCTTGATCCTTCGATCTTAGTCTGTTTATGTTTAACAAGTTTGTGATTTTCAGGTATTATTTTTCTTGATAAAAAATGAATCCAAGATGGGGTAGACCGGTAAATACAGATATGTATTTTGGTACTCCGTCTCCCGCACCGGTGTCTTCTCAAGCTAATGCAATTTCTACCGGTCAATGGGCATTCGTATCAAATCAAACTCCAAGTATTCAAAGCATTCTCTTAAGCGATAGCGAAACCGGAAGTTTGAATCGGCCTCCAAAGTTGATGCACTTATACGAATATCCAGGATGGATTGACAGATTTCATACATACGTCCTTGGACAAAATACAGAATTGTGGTTGCGTTTCACCACAGATTTCGATCAAACAATAGAGGTTGCCGCATCATCTGCTGCTACGTTTGCAGATCTTACGGAAGATCAGAAGAAGGTCTATGATTTGGAAAAGAAGGCATATGCCATTCTTACTCAGGCGTTAAGTAAAGATATTTATCATCAATTTGTCAGTTACAAGACAACGAAGAGGTTGTGGGACGCATTGAAGACAAGGGGCGTAGGAAATGAAGCGACACGTCAATTGAGAAAAGACCTGCTAAAGAAAGAGTTTGATGGTTTTACTTGTATGGAGAATGAATCTTTAGGAGATTTGACAAGTCGATTTAATCATTTGCTAACTGAATTGTCAAATTTTGAGGTTGTTACAACTTCAGCAGAGATTGTGAAAAAGTTTGCAGATGCGTTGCCACCTCAATGGAATACCTTCTTGGAAATCATGAAGTACAATGGCACTTTAGCTACAACAAGCTTCAATGACTTTGTTCAACTCCTGGAAAACAAGAATCAGGAAGAAACTCTCAAGGCAAAAAGAGTTCCAGTGCCACAAAATCCTGAAATGTATTATGGAACTTCAAGCACTTCTACAAAACCTTCTTCACATGCTCCAATTCAAACAGCGTTTGTGTCTAGCACTGACATGTATGGCAATACTATCCAAGTTCCGGTCCCTCCAAAAACAGACATGTATGGAAATCCGCTTGAACCAGTTCCTCAACCAGCACCACAACAGCAAAGCCAACGACCTATCAGAGCAACTGATATGTTCGGAAATCCTTTACCTGTTCGATCTACCGAAGCAACTGATATGTTCGGAAATCCATTACCTGCTCAATCTACCGGACCAACAGACATGTATGGGAATCCACTTCCTCCTCAACAGCAAGCGTGTTATGGAAGCACATCGTCTGCTGGTCAACAATCAAAGCCAAATACAGTACGGCTCGACACCTCAAGCTTTTCTAAAGTCAGTGTGGAAGTAGCAAAGGAACACATGGAGCTGCTAAACACTTTGGTGAGCGCATACTGTGGATTAGTGGAAGGTCAGATTGGCAACATTAATCTGACACAAGAAGACTATCAGCAGATCGATAAAGAGGAGATGGAGATGATGGACATCAAGTGGGCCTTTGCCAGTGCTGTTAGGCGAGCAAAGGATTTCATGGAAAGAACTGGCAGAACCAGCTTGGAAAGCAAGAAAGACACCAAGTATGGGTTTGATAAGCAGGCTGTTAAGTGCTTCAATTGTGGTGAACGTGGTCATTTCAAACGTGAATGTACGAGGCCATCTCAACATGGAAACCAAAATCCTTTCAGAGGTCAAGGCAACAGGGCAAATCAGAACCAAGTAAGGAACAATGAGCGCACATTGGTGCCTGTCAACAACCAAAGTCAAGCAGGACCATCTAATGCCAACCAGGCACTTGTGGTTCAAGTAGATGAAGGTTGTGATTGGTCAATTCAGCTGAGTGGTGATGCTCCAGATGGAACAACATGTTTTGCTGAAGTGGTTAAGGATTTAAAGCACGCCAGTGGTGGAGAATCTTCCACCAATGGTGATGAATCTTCTGAAGATGAAGACAGTTCTGGTTATAGTGGAAGCTCAGATGAAGAATCCTCCACTTCAGGCAATGATCATCATGTGGATGAGACATCAAGTGCGTCAGTTAATGCAGATATTGATGAGCTATTGGAAGAAGCTGCAGCAGGAATTCAAAGAAGATCTATTTTGGTGGATCAAGCTGCTTATTCTTCGCCTTCTCTCCATTCAGCCTTTATGGCTAATGTCGACAGTTCATCAAGTCAGGTATGTGTCGATGAACCCACTGCTGTTGTTTATGATAATTGTGATAGTTTGCGTGTTAAATGTGCTGATTTAGAGGCAAACATGTCTGAGTTGCAAGGCAAACATGATGCTTTACAAGCTAGTTTGTTTGACTTGCAAGACAAACATGTTTCATTGAATGATAAGTGGCGTGACTTGCAAAGGAAACACGAGGCTTTGCAAGAGAAATATGATGTGACATTCATTCACAATCAGAAATTGACCGTTGATCTTTCGAAGTGCACTGAAGCCAACATGTTTTATGAAAACCATGAAAAGGAGTTTAAATCGGTAATTGAAAAATTAAAGAAAGATAAAACCGAATTAACTAAAATGGTTTCCAGAAAACAAACTGACATTAATTTGTATATAACTCGTCTTGAGGTAATGCAAAAGGAAATGGCTTGTGTGAAAACTGAAAGTGAGGCGATCCAACTTAAGCTAGACAGTTATTTGAGCTCTAGCTATGTGTTGGATCACATCATTGACGTTCAGAAAGAGAAACGGGATGTCACATGCATAGGCTACAAGAAATGTCCACCACCTGTGAGACACAATTATGATGCCATGCCTGACGAGGAGGATAGAACTTTCTTTGAACCATCTGTTCCTCTAGATGTTAATGAATTTGCAGCAGGACTCGGATACAAGAAAGAGGTATCATCAGATTCAGATGTGTCAGCAGATACATTTGTGTCTTCTGCCGAACCGAATCAGGCTCCTCCAATTGTGATTGAGGATACTGATTCTTCTGATGATGAATCTGATGATACTGATTCGGAAAAGTCTGATGCGGTAATCAAAGAAGAAGACATACCTCTTGAGAATCATATTCTATGTGATCCTCCCGCAAAACCTGCTAAGACTGTTCCGACCGAGTCCACATCTGAAAAAGAGTCTGAGAGTGTGGATTTGCTGTACACTCTTCTTGGTGATAATAAAATTTATTCAGACAAAGATTTTCCTATTAAAAATGTTAATCAAACTTTAATCAGTAAAGTCTTTGAGAATTCGACAAATAAGTTTTTGGGAAAGACAGGATCACATGTTACAGTAACACAGTGCCCTCCTATCCCAAAGGCCGAAGTTCGAAAACAATTTGGCAATCAGAAATTACCAACAGAGAAAAGGCAGCAAAATCATAACAAACAAAAAGGAAATTTGCCGGCTCAAAGTCAAAAGAAGCCAAATCAAAAGAAGAAAAAGAATGTGAACTTTGTGAAATCTAAGGGAACGGACAAAATTGAAAAGTTTGAAAATCAATCTAACTTAGATTTTGTCAAGAAAGCAACAGTGATGAAAAGAAATGAACCAAGTTGTTCGAAACCTAGTACCTCGAGATCACAAAGTTCATCTTCATCATCGGCAAGACGATCACATGATACTTCGGGGTTTGTTGAACGAAGATCATGTTTTGAATGTGGTACAATTGGACATGTAATTCGAAACTGTCCGTATCTTCATAAGTTGAAAGCAAAGGATGATGATCCCCGTGAACGAAATCACCAAAAGCGATCTGTTTCTGTAACACAAGATCCCCGCCTTGTAAAAGAAAGGGAAAAGAAACAGAAACGCCAACAAGTCAAGGTGATTGAAAAGGCACTTAAAACTGATGTGGCTAAAAAACAATCTGTCTCAGTTAAGCCAGAAAAATCAAAATTTTCAAAAACTTCAAACAATCACGAAGTTAATTTGTCAAACAATCAAACTGGTAAAACTCAACAGACATGGAAACCTAAATTGACCACAAATTCAGGGGGACCATCACAATTTTCATATCATCAAAGAATAGAAGTTATTGTTGTTGATGAAAATGGAAGACCCAAGACCACAATGGCTTGGGTCCCCATCTCCAACTAATTATGTGAGTTCATGTGCAGGGTGTTCCAGGAGGAACTATCAGTAGTCATTGGATTGTTGATAGTGGGGCATCCAGGCACATGACAGGCGACATGAAGCTTCTCTACGACGTTAGATCTATTAGAGGAGGTTATGTTGCTTTTGCTGGAGATAAAGGCGGATATATTACGGGTGAAGGAATGATTTCCAACGGGGTTGTTAGCTTTGATAAGATCAACTTTGTACAACAACTTGATCACAATCTTCTTAGTGTTTCTCAAATTTGTGATAAGCAGTTCTCAGTACACTTTGATGCAAATGGATGTTATGTGCTGAAACCCGGCTTCAAAATTCCAAAAGAATGGATTCTCTTGTCGGCTCCAAGGATAAATGATCTGTATGTCCTTGATATGAGCCAAGCTATCACAACGTCTGCACAAGCAACTTGTTTCGTTTCCAAAGCCATAGAAAAAGACTCAATCTCTTGGCACAGACGAATGGGTCACATTCACTTACGCAAAATGAATCATTTGGTGTCAAATGAATTGGTGAATGGTGTTCCTCTTAAAAACTTCCATCTTCAAGACATCTGTGTCTCGTGCCAGAAAGGAAAGCAAACGAAGAAGCGACACCCTACAAAGAAAATCAACACGGTGGCTGTTCCTCTTGAACGTTTGCACATGGATTTGTTCGGTCCTGTCAAGCACAAAAGTATTAGGAATGATCAATACTGCCTTGTGATAACTGATGATTATTCAAGATTTTCTTGGGTGGCGTTCATGGCACATAAGAGTGAAACCTTCGGTATTATCAAAAACTTGATCATTCAGATTGAGAATCTTTATAAGTTGAAGGTTAGGCGGATACGTAGCGACAATGGTACTGAATTCAAAAATCATGCCATGGCAGAGTTTTGCACTTCAAAAGGTATTCTTCACGAATTTAGTGCAGCTTATACTCCTCAACAAAATGGCGTCGCTGAACGTAAGAACCGCACATTGATCGAGACTGCTCGGACTATGTTGGTAGAGTCACAATTGCCGATTCCATTCTGGACTGAAGCTGTGGCCTCTGCATGTTATACGTTGAACCGAGTCCTTACAGTCAAAAGGCACAACAAGACCTGCTTTGAGCTTATTAACAAACGGAAACCAGATTTGTCATATCTTGAACCGTTTGGAGCTCCGTGCACAATAATCGATCCTAATGGAAAGTTTGGGGCAAAAGCAATTGAGGGATACTTTCTTGGGTATGCCACCCCGAACTTAAGAGTCTGGAATCTAGAGACTAAAAGGGTCGAGGAATGGTCTGAAGTCAGAGTACAAAGGCACACTTTACCAGTCAAATGTCCTGGTCAGCCTTGGATGTTTGAGTACGATGACTTTTTCAATTCGATCAATGTTGAAGCAGTTGAAGAAAATGCTGCTGCAAGGATGTTTTTCGAGAGTGACAATGCAACAGATTCACCGTTGGTTCGTCCAATTATTGTCAATCAAGAACCATCTTCAGTGAACAATAATGCTCTCGACAATGAGGATTTTCACGATGCTACCGAATTGAACGAATCTTCAGAGGATGATGAATTTCTCGATGCAGATCAAGAAGCTCCAATAACAGCAGTTCATGGTACTTCAGAGGGTACTCCTCCAGTGGACGTCCCTAGAACAACTGAAGCTACTGCATCATCCTCTTCGTCAATTCCGGGCATTGAATTAGTTGTTGATCTCAATCTCAACAATCTGGGTACAAACATTACAGTTCCAGATAATCCAGAAACAAGGATTCACAATACCCATCCTCAACAAAACATCATCGGAAATGTACAAAGTGGCGTTCAAACAAGAAACATGTTGCGAAACAACAACAATGCAGGCTTGTATGCGGCGATTAGAGAATCTGGTCAACAAAATGATTGGTCTTTCGCGTGTTATGTCTCACAGGAAGAGCCAAGAACTTGGAAAGAAGCTTTGAAAGATAACTCTTGGGTTGAAGCAATGCAGGAAGAACTGCAACAATTCCAGAAGCTTGGTGTCTGGAAACTCGTAGAGAAACCTGCTGGTTACAAGAAGATTGGTACCCGTTGGGTGTTTAAATGCAAAAAGGATGACCGTGGAGTCGTTATTCGAAACAAAGCAAGGCTAGTCGTTCAAGGTTTTAGTCAGATAGAAGGGATCGACTACAACGAAGTGTATGCACCTGTTGCACGTCTAGAAGCAATTCGGATCTTTCTGGCTTATGCCTCATTCAAAGGTTTCAAGGTATACCAGATGGACGTGAAAAGTGCATTCTTACATGGTGTGGTGGAAGAAGAGGTGTACGTCGAACAGCCTCCAGGTTTTGAAGATCCTGTCCATCCCGATCGGGTTTGGTTGCTCAACAAAGCTCTCTATGGTCTTCATCAAGCACCGTGAGCTTGGTACGCAACCTTATCTAATTATCTGCTGGAGAATGGATTTCGCAGAGGTCTTATTGATTGTACTCTTTTCATCAAAGAACAAGATGGAGATCTTCTACTGGTACAGGTATACGTTGATGATATTATTTTTGGTTCTACTAATGATGTTTTGTGTAGGAATTTCGAGCGCATCATGCAGGATAAATTCGAGATGAGTGCTATGGGGGAAATGACTTTCTTTTTGGGCCTACAAGTACAACAAACTGAGTCTGGGATATTCATCCATCAGACTAAATATGTTGGTGACATCTTGAGCCGGTTCCAGATGTCTGATGCAACGCCCATCGGTACCCCTCTGCCGCAAAATCACGGAATTACTCCAGACTTGAAGGGTGAAGCTGTTAGCCCCTCATACTACCGCGCGATGATCGGATCTCTTATGTACCTCATAGCATCAAGACCAGATATAATGTACCCAACGTGCCTGCTTGCCAGATATCAAGTCAACCCGAAGGCCTCACATCTTGCAGCTGTAAAAAGGATTTTTCGTTATTTGAAGGGTTACCCTGACACCGGTCTATGGTACCCTAGGGATAATAACTTTGACTTGATCGCATTCAGTGATTCTGATTTTGGCGGATGCAAAATCGACGGCAAATCCACATCGGCTGGATGTCAGTTTTTGGGAAATCGCCTAGTCACATAGCAGTGCAAGAAGCAGACATGCGTAGCTACATCAACATGCGAAGCTGAATACATTGCTGCCTCAAGTTGTTGCTCCCAAGTCCTATGGATCTAACAACAATTGCGAGACTACGGTTTTGAATTCCTAACTACTCCTATTTACTTTGATAATTCTGCTGCCTTACAGATCACTAAAAATCCTGTGCAGCATTCAAAGACTAAGCACATCGAAATTAAGTATCACTTCATACGTGATTGCTTTGAGAAAAGGCTAATCGATGTTGCTTACGTCCACACCGATGACCAACGTGCCGACCTTTTTACCAAAGCATTTGACAAATCAAGATTTGACTTTTTATTATTGGTAAACGGCATTAAGGTCAAGCAAGAGTAAAACCAACATCGGAAAATCATTTTTGTAAATACCTTTGTGTTTTAAATTTATCTTAGTTTATTGATTTTAGGGGGAGTAAATCCAAAATTTGAAAATCCAAAAACATCGAAAAATTTCAAAAACACAAAAACAATAGAAAAACAAAAATGAGTTTCCTGGCGAGCAAAAGAGAAAATGATAGTACATCAGTGGTCTGTCTAAACCTCTTTAAACCTAAAATGAAGAACGATAAGTAGCTCTATATAAGATGTATCGGTAGGCTCACAATCATTTTAAAGTGTGCAGGGTGATATAAACTTAAATCCGACTGAAGACCAGGTGGGAACCATTCATTGGCATATGGTCTTAGTACTGAAATTTCGTTTGAGAGATTGCCGAGGTTCTGAGATATTCGGTCTTTATGCTGCTTATCATCTGGGTATCATGGTTGTTTCTTTTACCGAAAAATAACGGGGACGCAAGTCTAGATCTTCCATGATACCATACATACGTGTACATACTGCATTCGACCTCAATAAGTGATAAACAATCACATGTCCCTCAAAATAAGTGATAATATATCACATTCATCCGGGAGTCAAGTTCGTCTCTCTGCTGTACGAAAGTACTGACCTGTTCACGGACTTGCTCCTGTGCCTTCATGCATCGAAAATCAAGTTCCTCATCAATAAGTTATTCTATCACATAGGGCTTGTTTTCAAATCAAAATAAGTGAGAATCTCACATCATATACGGTCAAACAGATGATAATCGGTATACTCACCGGTAAGATGAACCCTCGTGCATGCCTTGATACGGGAATGTGTCGTGATGTGGATGAACACCGGTCGGTAAGTATAAATCATACCTTAACGTATCCCCTAATCATGATTACATCTGATAAGTTGAGCTTAAGTGGACAACAATACCGATAATTGTTATAAGATGCTTATCTTAATGTTAACTAAAAGAACAACAAGAGCGTTTTGGCATGACCGTACACTGATATGATTCTCTTACCCTCGAAACTCGCAAAAAGAATGTCTGTAAATATTTATTTAATGCTTTCAGTTTCTGCATCTTTGTATATATTTATTTACTGCTTTCGGTCTTTACATTCGAAATATTCAAAAATACCAAAAAGATTTTAGGTGTGTTTTAATATAAACTTTATAAAAGCCAAAAAGATTTTATTTCTATTTTATTTTCGATCGTACGATGTTGGAGCTCGAGTCTTCGTTACCTGAAACCTGAACGAAAACCGAATTGACTAAATCTTCATAAACGGTCAAAATTTGCAAGTTTTGAAAGTTAGTAACTGAAATTGATAAATTTTATTAAACTTTCAAACTGTCGGACGGTGTTTGTTTGAACAATGGTCACATGTGTGTCGTTTGCTTATGATATTCCAAGCAGTTGTTCTCATTACGCGTTTAGATTTCTTGCATGTGCAGATTCTAAAGGCAAGGAGAACATGGTCGATGACAAGCTTCGGAATGAAGACACGATGTGAAGGCACTCAAAAGATGAAGATGATCGAGTTGCCGCTGACCATCATCAACACCACAAGGATCTCAAGTTATAAAGATCAAAACATTCACGAGCATAACTCAAGGGGGAGCTTATGTTAAGGGGGAGTTTGTCAACACACTTCCTACATGAAACGGGGAGTTTGTTGGTACACTTACTGCTTTCAAGACGTGAAGACTTTAAAGATCCTCCGACATTGAAGACTTGGTAGGACGTCAAAGACTTGAAGACACAAAGATCGAGACCAAGATCGAGACAAAGCTACAGCCAAGGGGGAGTTTGTTGGTGCACTTGTGTCTGTACTTTGTCTGTATTTTGTCATGATACAAAACGATGTCTTTGTTAGTCCTGTAAGTTTGACCAAGTCAACCATCCTCCTGGTTTGACTTGGCCAAACAGTTAACACATATTTTGTTAGATGTTTGTGTCGAAGGATAAGACATCGAAGGATTGTTTATATCCTTCGATGAGCTCGAAAGATAAGCCTTCGATGGATGAACCTCGAAGGATATCATCCTTCGAGGTGTATATGTGATCCTTCGATGTGTTTCAGGTCGATAGATGATCTTTCGATCAGTCTATCTGATCCTTCGACCAGACGTGCTGTGATGGATATATATATCCATGTTATGTGTTCACTTCATTTCTAGACTTTAGAGAGAGACAAGAGTGAGACAGAAAACAGAGAGAACACACACGAGAGAGAGAGTTTACAGAATACATTTGTAAACCTTGTGCTGTAACCGAACCTTTCATTCGTATTAATGCAAGTGGTGTTAATCGGTGAAGATTGTGTGTTGTGTTTGTGCTTGTTCTCGTATAAACTACCGGTTTGCATGCTAGCTTGGATTCCGCACTTGCTAGTGTGTTAGATATAACAAGGATAAGGTTTGACCTCATCCTCCGAGGGACCTACATCGAGTGATTATCTTCAAAATAACAGGAAAATACGAGATTTTGTATGAAATTAAATTGGGTTTTCTTCAAAAAAAAAGCTGAAGAACACGTTGATCGGGTGTTTGAATCATTGATTGGTAACGAAAATCGCACTATAATGTAGTGATTAATGAGATAGTAAGTGAATAAAAGGTTAAAGATGGTGGGTTTTGAAGTTACTGGGGAGAAGACGGAAGAATAAAGGATACGATTGACTAGAATACCCTTTCTCTTTATTTTAAATTTTGCCATATATCATAATCCTATTCCTTCCTATCCTTCCTAGCCAAAATAAACTTCTTATTTGATCCTCACCCTTATATATATATTTGTATTTTTCGTGTTTAAGGTAACTACTTTATTATACCTTTTGTTGTTTGTAGATTTTACGTGACCTACAAAATTGTAAGCTGAATCAATAAATATATTAGTACGTTCAACAATTTTTATAATCATTTTGATGAAATTTACACAATACTTTGTGTCGAGTCCTCAAGTCCCGATTGACGGTTAGTGGGTCTCGTCAACGTTGTAAAGGCTTCACTTCATTGTCTTACAAAAGAAAACAATGTTAGCCTCGTCACGGAGGACCCGGGGGGGATCTGTGACCAAGCTCCGGCATGAGAGTAAGTAAACTTGCCGGAGAAGTGAGAAGCTTATTCCGACGAGTGTGTAATCGCCAGATATTCTCCTTGGTATGAATTCTGGGTAATGTGTGTTAAATATAGTCTGAGGATGTCGGAATAAATGAGGCTTGAGTGTATTTAATGAGAAGGGTTGCTTACCTTCAACAGGACCATTTACCTTCCTTATATAATGGAGACCACTTATCTTCAAAGAAGGATCCGATTCAGTCCATCTAACGGTATCTTGATTGTATCGGGGAACTCAGACACGTGTCTGAGCCCCAACGGCTGGATCTCATGCTTCATTAATGAAGCCAGCTGCACCGTACCTTTCTTCCGGCGACTTCTCTCCCTCTCTCCGTCAGGCATTAAATGAGATCAGAGATATCATGTCTCTCTCTTTCCCGCCTTATTCTTTAGTCCCTTTTTAAGAGAAAGGCTTAATATGGGGTCATGAGCCGGCCCAAGTAATGGAAGCCCAAGACGGGTTCACTGGGTTATCAGTGGGCCTCGTCGTCAAGTCATCTCTAGCCCCTGGTCATGAGGCCAGAGTCATATGAGCTTGGGCTGAATCCAAGTAGCTCCGGAACTGTAGCGACGTCTATCTGGGCGAGGAGAGTGGCCCCCTTAATGATGGCAGTTACGCGGCGGTTCTCTGGGATTTACGAGATCAGGATGATCTAAAGGCTGAGAGCCATTTGTTATGATGCACGTGCTATCATAATTTGATTTTTAAACTCTTGATGTGACGGTTACCGCCCTTACTCTGTGTCTTCATTAAAACCCTGGAAGTACCCCTCATTTCACCATGACTTCTTCTTCACTTCTCTCTAATATTATTCGGATCATCCTTGACAATGAGTCGCACCGGTCGTTCATTGATACGTTCCATATTAACAAAAGAAGATCTTGAATATTTCGTTGCTACATACCAGATCAGTGAACGGTTTTCTCCGACTCTTCCTGTAACAACCCGACTTTTCGGGTCATTACTTGTATCTGTCATTTCTTGCTTAATTGCTTGTACTCCCGAGATTTCGATTATCGCTACGGGTTAACTATTTTAAACCATGTTTTCAAACGCATTTTAAACGCTTATTACAACGCTTATTCAAAGCGCAGTTATCACATTTAACACTATTTACAACGCTTACTATTTAAACGCATCTTGTTGCTTGTTTAGACTAAACGCTATCACAACGCAAACTCGAAACACGGATTGTTTTATATTATGTTTTATGTGTGTTTATTTTGTGATTATTTGTTTAAATGTTATGTGGTTATCAACGCAAGGCTTATACGCTCAAACGCTTATACGCTCAAAGGCTTATACGCTCAAACGCTTATACGCTCAAACGCTTATTCGCAACTCGATTAAACGCAACGCAACGCTTAACACATGAAACGAAAGTTGGAAAACTAACTCGCACAACACAGTTGTCCGAATGGACATCCGATCGAATGGACATCCGTCCGGATGACCATCTGATCGGATGGACATCCGTCCGGATGACCATCTGATCGGATGGCCATCCGACCGGATAACTCATTCGACCGGAAAGCCATCCGACACCACTCACCATCGCTTTAACTCTCTCTCACTCGCCTATAAATACCTGTATGTCCCCTAATTCTCTGATGTTGACACTTCCATCCGACCACTCGCTCCCAAGTCACTGTCAGTCACTTTTCATCGCGATTCAAGGCCATTTCGTAAGTACTTCTCCTCAAATCTTGTACAATCTTCAACACTAAACACTTCTACATCATCTTTTCCATCAAGATCACACACCAACTGTAGGACCGGTTTTGACTCCTAAACGATTGCGAAACGAACATGAAACGTGCAGAAACCGTACACGAACGAGACCTAACACACACGATGTAATATAAACGTGATTCTATTATAAATCTAACAAGAACAAGCACCTTGAACCACTTTCTCTCTCTAGAATCTCTCTCTAGATCTAGAAAGCTTCAAATGACAAATGAGCTAAAAAGTTCCTAATCTATGACATAATCTCCTATTTATAGTCCAAGGCATTTAATGAGATTTCTCATTATTACAATTATGCCACCTTGCCTTTTTGTCTAGCTATCACTAATATAACGACTCGTTTTCTTCTGTTTCTCGCTACGGCTCGGATTGACAAAGGCGATAGACATATGTACTAACAGACTCCCCCTTGGATATTGCCGCAGTCAATCTCGTAGCGTAGCGTCTTGTCTTTCTCTTGTTATAACAGAATCCCCCTTGGATCTGTCTTCAGATTCAGCTTCTTCCTTTAGGTAGACTCTTCAGGCTCCCCCTGTCGTCAAGCTTCCGTGCTTTTGGGATCGACACCTGGCTTTCCAGTTACAAGCTCCCCCTTGCTTCGAGCTCATCTTCAGACTCCCCCTTAGACACAACTGTCGGGATCGTATTCTAGAACAACATCTGAAACACTCATACATTTATAAGTATATCATTTTGAACATTCAATTATCCAGGAATTGTAACCTGGCTCACTCAAACTTTCTAAACTAACACAATTCCATGAATTTGACAGTATTTGAGAATCCAACTCCCTCACAGTTTATCATCCAAGTCCAAACTAATGACCTTGGAGATATCACAAACTGTTTTTGATTTTTGATTAAAAACTTCAAGTTTCAAATTAATGAACTTGTTTTATTTTCAGAAACACAATCAGCATATTCAGATTTTGAAACTCAACACTCAGACATTGATTGTCGAAAATAAAGCAGAATCAAAATCTTTTTGTATTTTTTTGAAATATAAAGCAGTAAAGAAATATTTACAAACATATTTACAGACAATATTTTTGTTTGAGTTCCTGTCAGAGGATCATATCAGTTTTGACAAGTCACAAGTACTGTTGAGCTTAGTTACACATTAAGAATTACACAATTCACTTAGATTGTCGATATACTGATCCACTTAAATTTTCACACAAAGTTCAACTGATTCAGGATACGAATTAGGTGTATTAATGACTTAAACTCATTCATGTGTCCCACCTCTTGAATATACTCCCGTATCCAGATCCCAATATTCAGTCTTACATGTGAGTATACCTAGATGATATCTGTAAGGGGTTATAAATTATGAAGAACCGTGAGAGCTCAGGTCAGAATTACCGTTCAGCAGAGAGATCACGACTCGACTTTTGGTGTGTCCCCTTTAGAGGATCTTTTTTACAACAGCATTGATTAGCAATTTTATTGTCTCATCATTTATGCTGAGGGTGGCGCTATATTTCAAGCATGCATAAAGTATTATTCAAGGACTAGGTCAGAACTTCCATTCAGCAGAAGTCCCGAAATAATACCCCAGATATCACTAAGCATAAAGACCTAGTATGTCAGAAAGAGGGACCCTTCAAACGAGATATCAGGGGTTACCTATATATCCAAGTAGTGTTCCCCACGAAATAAACAAGTTTGAATTTATGTTTATATCCCGAAAAAGTTTACTAAATTTATAAAAATCTACCGACACATCCACGGTGAGATCGTTTAACACATTTAAAATTTCCAATTCTTTAGCGTACTGTGATAGTCTACTGATGTACTATCATTTCCTCTTTCTACACAAAAACTCAATTTTGAATTTTATCATATTTTTGTATTTTTCAAATTTTCAAATGTTTTTGGATTTTCTGACAATTTTTCTCCCCCTAAAATGCAAAATCATTTAAAGAAAATTTGACAACCAATACTGATAGCTTTGTCTCGCCATCCATTTTCTGCTTAATGTGCTCTGTTTTGCAGAAAATCTAATATAAAGTACCAACAATTACCCCATGATTTACAACCCATTGATTTTCGACAGTTTGAAAACCGTTTTTCAATCTTGTGAAATTAATCATGTTTGTTCAGCCGTGAGGGTTTCGGCATATTCAATCAACATATTTTTGTAATTTTTGAATTTTTTTTTACAAATTTAAAAACAAACATATTTTTGGTTTTTAAATTTTTCAATTTTTAGGGTTTTTGAAATATTGTTTATTTATATACAGAAATCAAACAAACTCCCTGTTTCAACCAAACCAGGGTCCAGCAGCCTCCTTCTCCTGTTGTGCCAGGATGCTCCAACTTCCATTCTCACAATCTTTGATTTTGTTGAGCACCTGCACATACAAACTACTTGATTACTTGAACAATTTAGCCCAGGTCTGTTGAACCTTAGGCATTTCAACACAATAATTTTCATTCAATTTTGGAAAATCTTTGTCATTCTGAACAAAGACTTTTTCATCTTTTACTTCAACTTTCTCATCTTTTACCAAAGTCACTTGTTTCTTAATACTCCATGTTTGACCTTTAGGAGTACCTCGTTTGTAAAAATGTGACTCTTTTTGAATCTTTTAATTTTGAACAACAACTTTTGGTTTCCAAAACTCTTGTGGTTTTGTAGCATCAACAGTTGTTTTCCAACTTTGTGTTGTTCTTAATATGGGTGTGTGAGAATTCCAGGCCTGTCTAGAATCGAACCTATACGGATTTGACTTCCAATTTTGAGTCGAAGCAAACTTGTTTGTGTTGTACATCCAAGTTTGTTTTGAGTCAAATCTGGTTGACCTTTGTCTCACATTCTCATATTTTTGTTTCTCAGCATCAATCTTCTTTTTGTCAACATCCACAGGTTTTAGATTTGGACACTTGCGTGCAAGATGTCCTTTTTGATCACATTTGAAACATGTTCTCATGGACACATCTTTGACCTGTGGTTGTTGCTTTTTCTTTTTAGCAAAGAACTCATCATTAGACTGTCTCATTTTGAGTTCTTTTTCTTCTGCTAAACTATTTCCTTGAATAAAACTCATTTTTGCCTGATAATTTGGTGTTTCATTTTTGTTTCGATTCTGTTTCTTCTTATAACCCAACCCAGCCTTCATGTTTTTCTTCTTGTAACCAGGTTTGTTATACGAACCTTTATGACTCTTACCAACAATCTTTGAAATCTCAGACTTCTCAATCTCAACCATTTTGAAAACTTTATCAACCTTTTCTGAAATCACATTCTGAATCGGGAATACAACATCTAAGAACAATTTGTCCGATCCAATCATGGTATAAACCAATCCTTTTGAATCATCATTCAAACTTTTCTCGGATTTTGTGTTTTTCAGATAACTATCATGAAGATTTCCTTCATCTTCATCCTGTGATTCAGATTTACCTGTATCAACCGACTCTTCTTTCAACACACTTTCAACGACTTTACCTACCACCTCTGAATCATGAGAATCATCAGATTTGGAATAGGTTATGTCAATGTTGTCTGGCAATTGGTCTACCATGTTGAAAGCTTTTTCAACCTTTTCCTCATCATAAAATGCAAACTTTTCCGGTGGTGGAACTTGATGAAACTCTGAGCCAATGCCTTTCTTGTTTTGCTCAGATTCACCATCTCCCGGTTTTATATTGAAAATTCTTTCAAGCACATATGACGACACGTGATAACTTTTTAACTTGTTGTTATACTGTTCTAAATCAGCAATCTGTCGCTTTAGCTTAGCAACATCCTCAATATAGGAATTAACAACATCTTGTTTTATGGAATACATTCGTTTAAGTTCTTTAGTTGTTTCAGAAAGATAATTCATTCTTGATTGAGCAAATTTCATTTCATCTTTCACTTTTTCATATGACTCTTTTGTAATATGATATGCTAATTTCATTGAGTCATATTCTTTCTTCATTTCTTGACAAGCAATTTCTTTTTGTGAACATTCTTCTGTTATTTTAGAAACATTTTCTTTCAAAACTTCATTTTCTCTTTCTAACTTTTTACATTTTTCTGAAAGTTTTTCATCATTTTCTTTTAAAACTTTTTCTTTTTCTAGCATTTCTTTGCATTTTTCTTTAAAAATATTTTCAATTTTAGTGAATTCAAGATCTCTTGTTCTGAATTGCTCATCTTTTTCAGTACAAGCTCTGCACGGTTCCATGCATTTCTTGCACTGTTCAACAGTTTCAGTCAAGATGTTAGAATTAGAATTTACCTCAGTAATTGGCACCTCGGTGTTTTCAGCTGCCTCTGTCTGCTTCAACTCAGCAACATTCTGATTTTCTTCAACATTGACTTCATCACCAGCATTACCAGCTTCCAAATTCTCATTCTTTACTTCTTCTTCTGCTTTCTTCACATCTTCTCCAATTTGCTGTTCTTCAGTAACAGCTTTCTCAACCTCTTCATTCACAACAACTTTTTCTTCAATCTTTTCTGTCTCTCCAACTTTCAAAACTTCCTCTTTCACAACTTCAACTTTAACCTCTTCAGCAGTTTTCTTCAGATTGTTCACCATTTCTTCAACACTCTTTTTCATTCTCTCTTCATCCCTTTTTCTCAGACACGATGTCATGGCATATCTGATCTCCTTTTCATGCCTTTTAGCATATGTGTCATCTTTCATCACATTTCTATAGTATTCAGCTCTCAAAGGAATTATGAGAAGAACATCATCAAAAATTATGTCTTTCTTTGGAACAACTGGTTCACCTTCTCTGTTGAAGTAACATTCTCTCTTCTTATCCCATCTTTTGCTGCTGACAGCAATCTCATACTTTTCCTGCATTTCATTCATTCTGTTCAACACAATGTTTCTTTCTCTGTAGGTCTTTTCTTCCAGAATCTCTTCTCTGGTTTTCACTTTGATCTCAGTTGTATCTTTGTCTTTGTTTTCATCTTGAATCTCAGCAACAAAAACAAACTTTCTTTCCTCTGTTAAAGCTCTGCCATGAGCCGTTTTTCGAACATTCTCCAAACGATCTTCTTCTGGACAAATTGAGCTCCAGTCAAAACCTTCATCATCTTGAATTACAAAACAAGCTCTTGATTTGGTTTTATCTTCAATCAATTTCGCCTCTTCTTTGCTTCGGTGGTAGATCGCTTTTCGATAATAATCATCGTTGAAAGGACGTTCATTTCCTTCAGCAACTTCAGAATTTCTGCATTATCTTTTGAAATGACCCTTTTGCTTGCATCTGAAGCAGGTCATTTTGGATTTGTCAAATCCAAGCTTCGTTGACGGACTACCCAAAGATTGCTTCCCTGTAATCTCCATGTATCTCTGAGCTCTTCGGATGCAGCTTGCTAAACACCAACGAATATCTATGAGCTCCATTTCTTCCGGATCAATCTGGTCGTAGTCTTCTTTAGTCAACTCTGAGTTTCCAATTTTGCCAGCTACAAGACCTTCATATGACTCCAGAACAGATGCAAGGAAACTCATTTGCTGCTTAGCTACATTGATACTCATCGACGGAGAATTCTTTAGTTTGAGAGCAATGTTGCACAGAATTTCCTCAGTTTCATCAGAACTTGATTTTGAAGAAGAATGATATCCAGAATTGTAATTTGATGAATTTGGTTGAGGTTCTTTCATCTTCTCTCCACTGAATGCTGTCTTTGGTGAACCAACACCTTTCTCTGAAGGTACACTGCCTTTGTAGTATAGACCAACATTCTGTTGATGTGAAGAACTAGTCATCTTGCTTTGCTTTTGTAGCTCCAGATCATGACTCTCAATCTTTTCAAACAATGCATCAAGAGAAATCGTATCATATAAATCATCATTTTTCAAAATAAAAACAAACGTTTGCCACTGATCAGCTCGTGGTAATTTCCTCTCTTGTTTTTCAAAATAAATCATCACTTTGTCGATAATTTCCTCTCTTGTTTTCACAATCTCAAACCTCTCAAGTTCAATTTTTAAATGACAAAATATCTCAATCATTTGCCTCACTGTCTCTCCTTTTAAGCTATCAAATAGATCGAATTCTTTCTTTAGTAAAGCAATTTTGTTCTTTTTGATCTGTTTACCCCCCTCAGCTTTAACTCGTAAAGCTTCCCAGACAGATTTCGAAGACCCATCATGATTAAGTAATGCAAAAATGTCATTTCTAATAGCCGTCTGAATCAAAGCAATCATCCTCTGTTCGGCTGCATATTCTGCTTTTTCGCCTTTTGGTAATTTCTTGAATGGAATCTCTTCACCTTTATCATCCTTCGGTCTTTCATATCCAAACTCTAAACAGAACCAGCTTTCATGCGCATACGCTTTCGCCCAGTTAAGAAACCGTTCCTTCCACCATGTATAATCCTCAATGCTTTCCAAAGTTGGTGGCTTTGATTGTGTTCCGTAGAAATTATCATGCTTGATGTTCTCATTGATCGCTTTCGTGATGGTTTTTGGTGTAACAGTGGTAATCTCGGACGATTCGGATGTGAACGCGTTGAAAAACGTATTGTGGAATTCTTCAGCCATGATGCGAACTTCTCGAATATCAGCACCTTTTAATCACCTTGAATCAAACAAACAAACAAACAATTATCAGTTTAAACACTATCAAATAACTGAATCAAAATAATACTCGAACTGGTGAATATTCTGTGCGGACTGAAGATTGACAGACTATGCGGACTGCTATGACCCTTTTCCAATGACCTGGCTAAACCACACGACCTGGAACGAGTTTGAATTCAAACGGACTGAACCACCTCTTGTGAACTGGGATCAAATTCAAACGGTGTGAAACAGAGTTTACTTCGTGTGAACTAATCAAGTATCAAGCCACCTTAGAAAAATTCACAAAATTTCCAAACTTTAAACAAATCACGTTTGAATTCTTTTTGACTTTCAAATTGATAGTGGGCTGATTGGGCCGCAACTTGATATGGACTGCACTTTAGCTAGTTGAATGATCTGATAGAATCACGTGGACTGATAACACAAAATCTATTGGACCGAGAACTTAACAATCCAAATTGTGATTGGACCAAAATTATGAGTTGTCCGATGACTTTTTACATGCACTATATGAGTTCCTTTGTATAGTGGCCGACAACATCAATTAACATTTCAATTTTATTGGGTCTTTCAACAATTAATCTTTGACTTTCAATGTAAAGCTGGCCGACTATAATGTTCACATGTACACCGATTACATCAAGAATAATTGTCTGACAACACTTTAGCAATTCATTAGTGATTGGGCCGATTAGTTTCACATGCAATTCTTTGATTAATGAGGCCGACAACTTCTTTAAATCAACAACTTTTTATTGAACCGCTTATGAAAATTCACGTGAAGACTATTGAACTCCTCAAACGAAATGACAACTTTCAAACGGAAACACCAATTTCAGACGAGAAAGCTAGCTTCAAACGAAATCCTCAAACGGAATCAATCCAATGTCTCAAACGGAATACCCGTTTCAAACGGTATAAGCCAATCAGTTCAAATGGACCACATATTTCAAACGTAATCACCATGCATTTTCAAACGGGATAGGATGCTTTCAAACGGAATCAAGCATTTTCAAGCGGGATAGGATGCTTTCAAAAGGAATAGGGCTGTAGACACGAATTTGGACAGAAAAATGAGATTTCTCCTAAACGGCTAGGAATTAGGAACTGAAACTTGGTAGGGTTATAGATCAGGTGTTTTCACACAACATATCCAAAAATCAACTGATTCGGACAGTAAAAACCTGTTCAATTTGACGATCTTCAGTAAAAAACGTGAAAAATATGAAAAAGATGAAGAAATAGATGAAATCCGGATCTGAAATCGATGAAATCACGAGCGGAAATGTGTGTTGGATCAGTGCAATCGAGCTCCTTCTCTGATACCACTTGTAGGACCGGTTTTGACTCCGAAACGATTGCGAAATGAACGTGAAACATGTGGAAACCGTACACGAACGAGACCTAACACACACGATGTAATATAAACGTGATTCTATTATAAATCTAACAAGAACAAGCACCTTGAACCACTTTCTCTCTCTAGAATCTCTCTCTAGATCTAGAAAGCTTCAAATGACAAATGAGCTAAAAAGTTCCTAATCTATGACATAATCTCCTATTTATAGTCCAAGGCATTTAATGAGATTTCTCATTATTACAATTATGCCACCTTGCCTTTTTGTCTAGCTATCACTAATATAACGACTCGTTTTCTTCTGTTTCTCGCTACGGCTCGGATTGACAAAGACGATAGACATATGTACTAACAGACTCCCCCTTAGATATTGCCGCAGTCAATCTCGTAGCGTCTTGTCTTTCTCTTGTTATAACAGAATCCCCCTTGGACCTGTCTTCATATTCAGCTTCTTCCTTTCGGTAGACTCTTCAGGCTCCCCCTGTCGTCAAGCTTCCGTGCTTTTGGGATCGACACCTGGCTTTCCAGTTACAAGCTCCCCTTGCTTCGAGCTCGTCTTCAGACTCCCCCTTAGACACAACTGTCGGGATCGTAGTCTGGAACAACATCTGAAACACTCATACATTTATAAGTATATCATTTTGAACATTCAATTATCCAGGAATTGTAACCTGGCTCACTCAAACTTTCTAAACTAACACAATTCCATGAATTTGGCAGTATTTGAGAATCCACCGAATAAAAATTTGAGTTGTCGGAATAGTATTGTTTTTGAGACACGCTATCTATAATGACTGTTATTACTTTATATGTTAGTAGTATGGGATACTAACATTAAATATATTGTCATCAATAGTTGTTATGGATTCTCTTGGACAATCTGTTTCGCTCAGTGCCACGCCCCGTGTCACAACCCAAAAATGTCGCAGCGGAATATTAAACGTAGTGGTGACGGAAGTTGGTGCCCATTTATATCTTGTTGTACGATGCATTTTATTGTTGGACATTTTGGTTTAATTTAAACATAAGTTATTAAACATTACATTTTAAAAACCACGACACAAACACATAAGTTAAGTTGTCTTTGATCCTCGCGGATCTTATTTCAAACGTCCCAGAAAGTTTAAAGATGTCCAACATTTTCAAACAACACAACATGCATCATTAAACACAAGATACACCATGATTCTCAAAGCCGAACTCAAGTACCTGTAGAACACGTTAAAATCAAGTGTCAACACAAAGGAAGGTGAGTTCACATATTCTCATACAAACAATTCATTCCAAAGGATAACTTTCTGATTATGTGTTTATTTTAAAACATCCATATAATTTTTAGAAAGTACATTTTACTTCCTTATTAAAATCCATGGGTCCTCCGTCGCGGTTCAACAACCCGACAATAAAACATCTTACCCAGGTTTTTGTATATTAAATTCATAGCATCCATTTTCAGACTCGTATGTTAGCTAGACAATACGAACTATATATTTACCATGTAGGGATAATCAAAGCTAGACAATAAACAAAATATCAATTCGTCGTTTGACTTGACACGGGGCTACCGGTCACGATGGGGTTGTCAACCCGATAGATCTACCAACAATTCCTCGCGTGCAATACTTAACTAATTAAACGACATCATGGCCGCAGGGTCCACTCGAGACCAATATGATGTCTGCCTCACGTACAATATATATATATATATATATATATATATCCTACTAATATGACAAATTTAATACACGAAGTTGTACGAATCCTCTGAATCTCCTTCCCTTGAGTCCATGCCGGCATTCGTCCCAACTTTACGGTCCGTTTCACCTCGGAAACACCGTACCAACCATCGTTTCATTCCGAAACAAATATATTCAACAAAACCGTTTCATCCCCGAAACACATATTCAATAAAAACCGTTTCATCCGCGAAACATATATTCAACAAAAACCGTTTCATCCCCAAAACATATATTTTCACAAATCCATATATTTTCGACGAAAATATATAATTTATATCAAAAAGGTATGTTTTATTCCAAAAACATTATTAAACCCTTTTATTGGCGTGTTCTACCCCTAAAATATATACAAAGCAGTAAAAAGAGAGGTTTAGTGACACTCACCTTTGGGTGCGTATTTTAAATAGCGCAATCCCAGAGATTGAAAAGCTTCCTCTTACTTTTCTGCCCAATCCATTCCCCTTTTCCTTTTGGGGTTATTAGTGTCAAAGGCTGCACTAATTTTAGAGAATTCTTAATAAATCTCCGGTAGCACCTAACTAGTCATATGGACCATCGTACTCCCAACGGGGTCTTTGGCGCTCCTCATCATTTGATTACTCCAATCTCAAACTGATCTACAAGCATACCTTCCTCATTCCTCACCAACTCCATAGTTAACTTCAAACGCTACTCATGATTCTCTTTGGTTTGTGTATAGACAGCATGTCGTCGATGAATATTATCACGAATTCTTCCGATTAGGGTTTCCAAACCCTGTTCATGAGATTTATGAACATAAATGGAGCATTATTTTAGTCAAAAGGCATGACTAATAACTTGTAATGGCCATATCACGTTTGAAAAGCAGTCCCCGAAATACCTTCGTCAGCAACCTTCAACTGATGATATCCTAATCGTAGATTGATCTTCGTGTAGCAGTTGGATCTCGGTAGTTTGATTGAACAAATCGTCAATCCTCGGTAAAAGGGTACCGTCTCTTGATAGTCAACTTGTTTATCTTTCTAAAATCATCACATATCCTGAAGGACAGCAAAACAGATGTGCCTCAAAGCGAAAAGCTTGATCAAATGAAACCCTTGTCCAATAGCTCTTGAAACTAACTCGACATTTCTATCATTTTAGACGGTGCTTAATCTATAAGGAGATTGTGCAATTAGGCGTAGCACCAGGTGTCGGATCGATTCGAAGTTCGATCCATCTCGCAGGGGACAATCCAGGTAAGTCTTTTTAGGAAGACTTCCAGATAGTTGCGATCAATATAAATCTCTTCGACATTCCTACATTTGGTTTCCGCATCCACCACATTCACTAAAAATAAACGCAGGATAGCTCTTTCGCAACAACTTGAGCACCCTCACAACACTGACGACTCTCAACACTCAACGCTCGACTCGGTTGATCTCTGCGAACAACTACCACCTTTCTACCGTCATCAGGATGAGATATTCTAGCTAGCTTCTTCAAGCGATAGGCCCACTTTGTTCTTGGATAATCAGTCCATCCTCACATTTTTATCAAGGCTCCCCAGCTCCACTGGTAATAAATCGACACTAGAACCACGATTTCCTACCTGAATACTATAATCGCGAACGACCTCGCTAGTTTCTATCGACTTACCAATTGTTAGTTATATCAGGCACTCCATACTGAGCTCACTAGTTAGTGAACACAATAATGGTTCAAAGTTTTTCGAACAAAACTCAAGTCAGCTTTGGTATTAAAAGTATGAACATAGATTGGCTTTTTATTCGAAACATACCAGTAACAGTAGCAGGGCTCTCACTTGCCTTCCCAGCACTCGCCTCAACAGACTTGCCCCTAGCATCATGTCCTTTCGGTTTCGGGCACTTTCTTTTGTTGTGTCCTTATTCACCACAAGCAAAGCATCCTTCGAGCGTAACTCCATCCAACGTATTCTTAGCATAACATTTGGAAATCACATGTCCGGTTCGGCCACATCTGGCGCACTTCTCTTGTCCATCACCAACTTTACTCTTTCCCGACTCCCTAGGGTTTGCTACACTTGCTTTCTCCAAGTTACGTTTCTTCCTACGTTCCACTTCGGGAGTCTTCTTGGAGCTCTCAGGTTTGCGCTTCTTAGAATCTCCTGTTCTAGGTTCGGATCGCTGAAACACTCGGATGACCGACTCGTTTTGACAGCCTGATATCACGCATATTGCTGTCACATCATTGCATAGGACACCCGTAAATGTCTTGGGTTACAACCCTGGATTGTTTTGTGTATGCTCCTGTGGACTGTTCATACGGTTAATGGAAATCAGGAATACGTTCCAATGAGATCATAACATATGAACTACCAAAACTTTCCAATCATTATTTTATCTGGAGGGTTTCCAATCTTTGTCCCACCAAGATCATGCCCGTGAGCACCACATTCACGTTCCTGGCCATCATTTTGGTTAGCATTACGCTGTTCCAAGGCAGTATTAACGTGTTAGGTTATGAGTCGTGCCAACTCTTCTGGTGTGGCAGGTAATCCAGTGCCCTGTCTTGCTTTTGGCGGCATTTTCGTCGTTTCTATTATTTACAATAATAATTACGTGAGACGATAACCAAAAATAATTCAATCATTAAATGTTAGTGTACTAAACATGGCGCATGTATAATATCCACATATTAATGAGAAATTTTTTTAAACCAAAAGTAGATCATTTGATATTATCATAGAAATTAACAACTTGTTTTTCAGTACATCCCAACTATCCTTGGCATGTCTACATTGACACCCATAACAAGTTTTCACAAAAATTTCTACTTAATATCACAAAAATATAACCGGCACGCAGGCCCCCAAACAAAAGTACCAAAAGTATCTAACAAAACAACCACAAACAAACAACGATCAACATCTAACACTTCATTCCTATAAAATCTAGCATCTTCCTGACCAACTCCTCCAAATCCACTATCCTCCAATGCATCTGGTCCATCGCACTATCGTCTAAATCTTTCAACTCATCGTACCAGTCCATTTGCCCCACGAGGTCCTTCATCTTACCCTTGGTCATTTCTAGTTCGTCACGCATGGCAGCAAACTGTCGGTCACAATGGCAACATCGATCTACCCAAACCCCTTTCTGCTTCTTAGAAGTAGATGCAGTCTCAGCACGTGATGTGGAAGCAATCTCCCCAACTGGCCTAACCCTCTTCCCACGGCGATAATACACTAGTAGAGGTGTAGTAGATGTGCGTGACTCTAAGATAGGTAAAGATGACTCTGACAGAACAGGTGGAGGGACCTCAGCGATAGACTCGGTCACAGTAGCAGGTGGAGCAACAGATGGCTCTAATGGTCGAGCCGTGACACTAGTGGCGTCCACTGCTGGTGCAATACTAAGAGATCCTCCAATAACAGGGACACCTCTGATCACGTCATCGATAACTGGTACTGCGCCAGATGATTGTCCAGTTTCATGAATCGAGAGAGGAGCGTCATCGTTGTCATCAATCCACCCATTGCTAGTGAAAGCATATCGGGGGTCTACCTGGCTAGCGAAAGCAGCAGGGTCGACGCGGAATGATGAAGCAAACTCAGCCATACCAACCATCTGTGGGGTCGTGATAGGTATCTCTAGTAGAATGGATCTGGGTGAAGTCTCGAAATCTGGCTCGCCACCTGAGTCGTCGATCTCGATAACCTCGTGCTCGTGCGACATCTGTGACACATATGTAACCGTACAAGTAAGTGTGTGATCAACATGAATAGTAACACATAAGGCCCAGATAAACAGAAAATTACGTATGCACATAAACACATAAGGGTTTTTATACATGATAAAACTTCCACGTTTATTTAAAATTCTTGGCTTCGAGAATTTTGGACTTTACATCTCAAAATTCTTCAGTTGAAGTCTAGTGTTTTCTCCCAAAAACATCTTGTTCGCTAACAACCATTAGCTCTGATACCAACTTCTGTCACACCCCAAAAACGTCGCAGCGGAATATTAAACGAAGTGGTGACGGAAGTTGGTGCCCATTTATATCTTGTTGTACAATGCATTTTATTGTTGGACATTTTGGTTTAATTTAAACATAAGTTATTAAACATTACATTTTAAAAACCACGACACAAACACATAAGTTAAGTTGTCTTTGATCCTCGCGGATCTTATTACAAACGTTCCAGAAAGTTTAAAGATGTCCAACATTTTCAAACAACACAACATGCATCATCAAACACAAGATACGCCATGATTCTCGAAGCCGAACTCAAGTACCTGTAGAACACATTAAAATCAAGTGTCAACACAAAGGAAGGTGAGTTCACATATTCTCATACAAAAAATTCATTCCAAATGATAACTTTCTGATTATGTGTTTATTTTAAAACATCCATATAATTTTTAGAAAGTACATTTTACTTCCTTATTAAAATCCATGGGTCCTCCGTCACGGTTCAACAACCCGACAATAAAACATCTTACCCAGGTTTTTGTATATTAAATTCATAGCGTCCATTTTCAGACTCGTATGTTAGCTAGACAATACGAACTATATATTTACCATGCAGGGATAATCAATGCTAGACAATAAACAGAATATCAATTCGTCGTTTGACTTGACACGGGGCGACCGGTCAAGATGGGGTTGTCAACCCGATAGATCTACCAACAATTCCTCGCGTGCAATACTTAACTGATTAAACGACATCATGGGCGCAGGGTCCACTCGAGACCAATATGATGTCTGCCTCACATACAATATATATATCCTACTAATATGACAAATTTAATACACGAAGTTGTACGAATCCCCTGAATCTCCTTCCCTTGAGTCTAGGCTGGCATCCGTCCCAACTTTACGGTCTGTTTCGCCTCGGAAACACCGTACCAACCCCCGTTTCATCCCGAAACAAATATATTCAACAAAACCGTTTCATCCGCGAAACATATATTCAACAAAAACCGTTTCATCCCCGAAACATATATTTTCACAAATCCATATATTTTTTATGAAAATATATAATTTATATCAAAAAGGTATGTTTTATTCCAAAAACATTATTAAACCCTTTCATTGGCGTGTTCTACCCCCAAAATATATACAAAGCAGTAAAAATAGGGGTTTAGTGACACTCACCTTTAGGTGCGTATTTTAAATAGCGCAACCCCAGAGATTGATTTCTACACGTCCTATTATATATATATATAGGAATGATTTTAAATCAATATTCATAACACAAAAATCCTAAGTTTCTCTGTTTCTTAGAATTATCACATAACTTTGAGATTTTCTTGAAAAGTTATCACTTTTGATTATGTTGGCACGTTAATATATATATGAGTCCATATATATATATATATATATATATATTTATGATTTTGTGACTTGAACGATTTTATTGGTGACCATTATTGTGTAAATCCGTTAACACTCCCGTTTATACGCAATATATATCTACGATTTGTGTGTCGTAATATATATACATAAGCGTTCATATAATTTATCATCAAAACACGCGAAATCTCGTTAATTTATCTATTTTGTCATTTTTAAAGCAAATATACATAAAACATCTTATATGTATCAAATTTCATGCTCGACAAACAAGTTACACATTTAACGCGATTTTTACCGTTTCTACCGCACAAAACACACAAATATACACGCATAACCTAAATTTCCAAAATCATGTTAAAAACTTAACATACTTTCACATTCTCATGTTTAAATCACATAACACATTTTAACACATAAGGTTTACCCAAAATTTTACCCATAGTAGTGTACATTGAAAAATGCGTATTTTAGCGATTCGGTAACGTTTTCGGGCGTCGGAAGTCACGTATGACCAACCAAACACCAAGTAAACTTAAAATTAGTTAAAATACTTATTTTTAAGCTAAAAATATCAGTTTACTTACTGATCTAAATCAGTTTTATAAAAATCACTCGAAAAGCCGATTTTGACCGTTTTAACCCATAGTTTTGCGTTAAACGTTACTATAATCATCCCAACTCGAAACGAATTGATATTTTAACACGATACATGTTATTTACTGATTAAAATAGTGGTTATAATCAGATTAGTGCAGTTTTTGTGTAAGTCACATAAATCATGCGATTTCACGTATTTTACAACTTTTAATGCACCAAGTACAACATACAAAGCTAGCAAACATTATGACAAAGTTATATGTCACTAAACACTTTAAAATAACTTTATTTTAGTGTTTATAATCTGATTAAATCTGATTTTTACTAAATCATACTCAAATCACCTTTTTATGATCATATATCATCATGCATGTCTAAGTATAAGCATCTATTATACCCATATCATAACATCATCATCTAACATGACCTTAAATGCATCAAATACCATATTTATGTCATGTTCATCTAAATCAAAGCATATTCATTTCATTATCATCAAATCATTTTCACATAAATGCAAACATTCCTTCTTTTATTTACATGTGACAAAACTTTGTATATGCATACATATATACATATATATACGACACACACACACACACATGAACTTCCAAAAGTTCACTTCACATCACCTTCATCTCAAATCACAAGAATCTTTTTAGAACTTTCTTCTATGACATCTTTTTAACACATGCATGAACCCATCTTTCAAAGATCAACTCAAATCAATCAAGAACAAGAAATCAAAACACAACTAAATACACACATAGCCATAACTTTCGGCCATACATACACACATATGTACACTCACTTTTACTTTGATTAAAATCCCATTCTCTGTTTGTTACAAGTTTGTGATTTATTCCAAGTTCAAGAGAAACCATCTAACATCTCCATCATCACTAAAAATCAAGAATGTGATTTAAAAACAAGTTTATACCTTCAAGATTTTTAAGTGGGTTTTTGAGAAAAGATGATGATATGAGGCTTGTTCTTGCTTGAATCTTGCTTGAAATCACTTCCAAACACCCATATTAGCTTGAAATCGCTTTGAAAAGCCCTTGAATCTTCATGGAAAGGTTTAAAATTGTTGTATGTGTATGTGTGAAGGGGGTTTCGGCTGTGAGGTTCAAGAGGGAAGAGAGAGAGAGAGAGAGTTGTTTGATCTTGAGTTTGATTAAATGGAGTGTTTAAAAAGCTCTAATGATTAAGCACACTTCACAAGATCCACATGTCCAATTCTCACAATTCCAAGGTGGGTGGCACCCCTTCTAGCCACCACCTATCTTTCTCTCTCTTATATACACGCATAAATTATATATACATACATATACATATGTAGATTAGTGATAAAAACAGGTATTTTACTGGATACCGGGTATTTTATCTAGCGTTTTAATCCCGTTTTTGTGCGTTTTAAATTATTTTTAACGCTCTATAAAAATAAACTTGCCAAAATACTACTGAACAATATTTTGTTTGCCTGGACTGGCTACGTTGCCAGTATTTGGCAGTATGCGCGTTGTACTGCGCGGTACGTGCTTAAAATCGCAAAAATATAGATTTAAGCGTTTTTATTTATATTTATCATTCTATAATAATAAACTTATCAAATTATTACTAAAATGATTATCAGTTGCCTTGACAGGCTGTGTTGATAGTATTTTGTCGGTATACGCGCTGCATCGCGCGGTACGCGTTTAAACTCGAAAAATATAGTTTCTTAGCGTTTTAATTTATTTTTCCTCACGAATATGATTAAAATTATTATTCTAATCATAACAGACTATTTTCAGGATTTTAACACTGATCGAGTGGTCACCGACGTTCGTTTCGCATTTTAATCGTTACGCGATGAGCGTTTATCTTATCATTGCCAACATAATTTTTACCAAAGTTTAAATTTACCAACTCATTAAATTCCACATATAAACATCATAACCAGTCAAATAAAGCCCTGTTACCTATTCACAACATGTGTTACAATTGTACGGTACGGCCTGAAAAGCCGGGTGTCACACCCCGATCCCTGAACAACAATCGCATTCGCGATAAACAAGCTGCAAAACTCGACAATATCGAAGCCGTATACCGTTTGGCCGCTTCCCTGAACAACAATCGCATTCGCGATAAACAAGCTGCAAAACCTGTTACTTCTAAACCAGCCAACCAAATCACCCAACAGTCAAGTGGCAATAGGGGGAAGAAGCAAAAGCATCAGAACCCTGCTTGCAACGCGATTGTACAAGCTGCAAACCCAAACCCTGTTGCTCCCGATAACACTCAAAAGTCATACGTCGGACCTCATCTCAAGTGTACCACGTGTAACTATCATCACCCGACCAATGTCAAATGTCGTCACAGCACCATTTGTAACCGTTATGGGCACAATACCACTCACTGTTGTAACAATCCACAACCACAAGCCCAACAAGCTCAACACGCTCCTCAAAATGCCAAACCAGTCAGAGCTTACTTCAAATGTGGTGACACCAATCATCTTCGTCCTCAATGCCCGCAATGGAACCAAGAGCAACAACAACCTGCTAGAGGTCGAGCTTTCAACATTAATGCGAACCAAGCACGCAACGACAATGAAGTCGTTAATGGTACGTTTCTTGTTAAAAACCTTTATGCTTCATTGTTATTTGATACTGGTGCGGACAAAAGCTTTGTGTCCGTTGAATTTGAACCTTTGTTAAATGTTACACGCTCAAAACTGCCTAAGTCGTTCTCTGTCGAAGTTGCCAATGGCAAATCCGTTTTAGTCGATTCTGTTCTTCGTGATTGTCTTCTCACTCTTAATGATCATACCTTCACTATCGACCTTATACCCATGCAATTGGGTAATTTCGACATCATGGTAGGCATGGATTGGCTTCGTGAAAACCATGCTGAAATTTCTTGCTACGAGAAGTATGTCCGTCTACCTCTTCTATCTGGAGACACCTTGCGCATCTATAGAGACCGACCTTCAAAAGGACTAAGGTTAATGTCCTGCACACAAGCGAACAAATATTTACGTAAACCGTACTTTGCCTTTTTAGCCCACATTGTGGAAGAAAAGGGCAAGGGAAAGAGCATAAATGATGTTCCAATGGTGCGCGACTTCCCTGACGTATTTCTTGAAGATTTACCTGGTCCTCCTCCACCTCGATCTGTCGATTTTCGTATTGACCTCGTACCTGGTTTGACTCCTGTTGCGAAAGCTCCGTACCGTCTTGCACCTTCTGAGATGCAAGAGTTATTTAGTCAACTCCAAGAACTCCTCGAGAAGGGATTCATTCGTCCAAGTACCTCACCTTGGGGTGCTCCTGTGCTTTTTGTCAAGAAGAAGGATGGCTCGTTTCGCATGTGTATCGACTATCGTGAGCTTAATAAACTCACAATCAAGAATCGTTATCCTCTTCCACGCATCGATGATTTTTTTGATCAACTTCAAGGCGCTACTTGCTTCTCCAAGATCGATCTTCGATCTGGTTATCACCAGCTTCGTGTTCTCGAAGAGGACATTCCCAAAACCGCATTTTGCACTCGCTATGGACACTATGAGTTCGTGGTTATGCCTTTTGGCTTGACTAATGCGCCCGCTGTGTTCATGGATCTTATGAATCGTGTTTGTAAACCTTATTTGGACCGTTTTGTGATCGTCTTCACTGATGACATTCTTATTTATTCTAAATCTCAAGCCAATCATGAGCGTCATCTATGTCTTATACTCGAGCTGTTACGTACCGAACTTCTTTACGCGAAGTTTTCCAAATGCGAGTTCTGGATCAAAGAAGTCCAATTCCTTGGACACGTTGTTAGTGAAAAAGGAATCCATGTTGATCATTCCAAAATCAAAGCAGTGAAGAATTGGACCACGCCTAGAAACCCCTCTGAAATCCGTTCCTTCTTAGGATTGGCGGGTTATTACCACCTATTCATCTCAAACTTTTCAAAGATCACCATTCCTCTCACTTCGTTGATTCAAAAAGAGAAACCTTTTGCTTGGGGTCCTGAGCAAGAGGAATCTTTTCAAACCCTCAAGGATTTGCTTTGTAACGCTCCTAATCTCGCTCTTCCTGATGGGAATGATGACTTCGTGGTATATTGTGATGCCTCGAACGGTGGTCTTGGTTGCGTTCTCATGCAACTAGAAAAGTCATCGCTTAAGCCTCTCGTCAACTCAAAGTACATGAGAAAAACTATACTACCCACGATCTCAAGCTTGGCGCAGTTGTTTTTGCGTTAAAGATTTGGCGACACTACCTATATGATACGAAGTGTGTGGTTTTCACTGACCACAAGAGCCTACAACACATCTTTAACCAGAAAGAGCTTAACATGCTACAGCGTCGATGGGTGGAATTGATTAACGGCTACGACTGCGAGATTCGCTATCATCCTGGAAAAGCGAATGTCGTGGCCGACGCTCTTAGTCGTAAGACTCATATTAATAGTACTCGTTGTTTTCTTATCTCGAGCGATCTTCACACTTGCATTCGTGAAGCGCAATACTCGTCTATCAATGAAGGAACCATGTTCGTAGAAATACGTGGAGCTACTGAAGACCAACTCGTTTCAAAATCTGATGGTCTCCTATACTGTCGTGATCGCATTTGGGTACCAAATCGCGATAATCTTCATGAACTCATAATGAACGAGGCACATAAATCAAAGTACTCAATTCATCCTGATGTTAACAAGATGTGCCACGATCTACGTACATCCTATTGGTGGCCTGGCATGAAAAGAGAAATCGCCGCTTATGTTTCTAAGTGCCTTACCTGCTCGAAAGTCAAAGCTGAGCATCAACGACCTTCTGGAATGCTTGAGCAGCCTGAAATCCCTGTTTGGAAGTGGGATAGCATCGCTATGGACTTCATAACCAAACTCCCTCGCACACCTTCAGGTCATGATAGCATTTGGGTAATCATCGATCGTTTAACTAAATCAGCTCACTTTCTCCCTATTCGCGAAGACTTCAAAGTTGAGAAACTCGCTCGAAACTATACTGATGAGATAATATGTCGTCATGGTATTCCTCTCGATATCATTTCCGATCGTGATGGTCGTTTCACTTCGCGTCTTTGGCAAACTTTTTAGTCCGCTATGGGTTCTCATTTAAATCTCAGTACGGCCTTTCATCCTTAAACAGATGGACAGACTGAACGTGATATCCAAACCCTAGAGGACATGCTCCGTTCTTGTGTCATCGACTTTGGTGGTAGTTAGGATGTGCATTTACCATTGATCGAGTTCTCGTACAACAATAGCTACCATTCCAGTATTCAAATGGCTCCTTTTGAGGCTTTGTATGGTCGCAAATGCCGATCTCCTTTAAGCTGGCACGAGGTTGGTGACAAACAATTTACTGGTCCTGAGATCATACAAGAAACAACGGATAAGATCCTTCAAATTCGTGATAATCTACTCAAGGCTCGTAGTCGACAAAAGAGCTATGCTGACAAGAGACGCAAACCATTGGAGTTTAATGTTGGTGACCATGTTCTACTCAAAGTATCTCCTTGGAAAGGAGTAGTTCGTTTTGGTAAAAAGGGAAAACTTGCCCCTCGCTATGTTTGACCTTTCAAGATACTCGAAAGGATTGGCAAGGTGGCTTATCGACTCGATTTACCTCAAGAACTTAGCAACGTCCACCCAACATTTCATGTCTCAAATCTAAAGAAATGTCTCGCCGAAGGACTTCAAGTTCCCCTCGAAGATCTTCAAGTCAACGAAACCATGCATTTTGTGGAAAAACCCATCAAAATCATGGATCAAGGAGTCAAGTTGTTGAGGCACAGTAAAATTCCTATCGTCAAGGTTTGATGGGAAGGAAAACGTGGCGCCGAATTCACTTGGGAACTCAAGAGTGATATGAAGACTAAGTATCCATATCTTTTCGCTACTTCTTCCTAAATTTCAGGACGGAATTCCCTAAAGGAGGGGAGACTGTAATGCTCCGCATTTCCGCACTTTCTTATTTTAGCAATTCATGTTGTACTTTCCATATTTAGACGCTTGTACTCTCTTTGTAATCTACTTTCATTCCGCTTGTAATTCGAGACTATTGATCATCATGAAAACGAAACTATTTTGTGTAATCATATTATGTGCAAGTGTGCAACTGATAATCGGTTTCTCGTTTGAACGAAATATTATTCATGGATTCTTGATTCTATATTTACCGGCACTTGATACTCGTTAAACTAGTTGAAACTATTAAAATGATGAGATTCGAATCCTAAATCTTGAAATTCGAAAGCTTTGTGAAACGAATAAACGTTTAAATATTTTTATTCGTTAAAAATATGGTCATTATTCAAATTTAAACTAATTAAATTAATTAATTTTGTTATTTAAAAGTTTATTTTTATTAATAAACTAGTTAATCTTGTTAGATATTAAAGCTAGTAAACTAACTTAGTTTAAAACTAAAATGTTAGCTTTCTTTTAATATAACTTGGTTAATTAAAGTCAAGGGTTATTTGTGCACTTTCGCTAAACTAAACCTCAGGGGCTGATTATGTAATTGCTGAAAGTAATATTTTAAAACACAAAAACTGTCAAAAAGAAAAAAAACTGCAGACCACAGGACTCGAACCCGGGTCTGCAGTCTCACAAACACACGCGCACACCAACTGAGCTGGGACTCCTTATTGTTTAAACTTGGCACCATTAATTCCTTAAACACTCGCCCAAACGCGCTGAAACGTGATCAGACCCATTTCAGCTTGATTTTTAGCGCGAATTTGGGACTTTTTTTTAGTTTTAAACGATTTTTTAACATTAATTACATAACTACTACCTAACCTAAACCTTCTCCTATAAATACCACACTAATCCAAGTCCTAAACACTTTACAAACTCATCTAAATTTCTCTCAAACCATCAAAAACGCAACTGATTTTCCAGATTCGAGCAGATTGCTACCTCTTCACTAAAGTGAGCATAACTTCTTCGTTTCTTATCCGTTTTGCCTCACTCTTTTTCCTATGTGCTTGGATTGACCTTAGCTTCGATTCCATGGGTTTTTCATAGTAAATAAGTCCCTGGAACTCCGGTAAAAAGGCTCCAAAGTTCACTGTTCGTTTTTGTTTTGATTCAAACTTTACTAAACTTGTTCAAACTTGAGTCTAACTCATCTCAAACCTATGTCCTAATGCTTATAACCTCATTTATGGTTAGTTAGGCTTAAAAACAAGGTTGAGACATGTTAAATCAGAGGATAAAACCTCATAAACTTTCTGTTTTAGTTAGGGTTTTACCCACAAGAAGTGTTCAAACTTGAAGCTTGATGAAGGTGTGATTGTTAGACTAGCTTGGGCTATCTTTCAT
The DNA here is from genome assembly GCA_030545235.1 of Helianthus tuberosus. Lineage (NCBI taxonomy): Eukaryota > Viridiplantae > Streptophyta > Magnoliopsida > Asterales > Asteraceae > Helianthus > Helianthus tuberosus. The sequence goes on from CM060351.1 coordinate 174,995,041, forward strand.
GAAAATCCACTCACTTCTTGATGTTTTCTCATAGATTAGTTATTGTATTTCATTATTCTTGTAAGTTCATGACCCTCCTTGTTGTTCATAACAACAAGTGAAGTGGTGAACAATAGAGGTACCTAAATGGAAGCTTGTTCTTCCTACCTCATGTATGAATTCTATGATACTTAGAGGTGCCAAAATGAAGACTTTGATCTTCTACCTCATGCTTGACTTATATGATGTACTATACTCTATATAATACTTATGTAATATTCGAACAAACCGAACCTTTGATAATGAACAAGTGGACATTGTCAAATTAGTAAGTTATCATCTAAACATCATATATGATGGATGATTATTTTTTTTCATATTGCTATGTTTATGTTATTTAAATTCCGAAATCTATAATCTTCCGTTATTTCCCCAAACTCATTCCTTTGTGTAGAAGGACAAGGTGCTCCAAACTAAACAACCAACACCACTCGCGGGATTCAAGTAGGAAAGCTTGCAAAAACCGTGAGCATACTCGATCCCTTTTTCCTTTTAATCACTTTGGGTGCAACATGTATATTATACAAACTACACTTCACTTTGAAACTATTTTAAATGAACTCTATCCATTGTTGAAACATGAAACTATGTGTGATGCTTGTTAATCTCGTATGCCAAGTAAACTATTTGTGTTGATATATGCTCATTAACTTTGCTAGCCTACCTTAACAATTATAGCGCTATAGGATTAACGCACCGCCCACGATACTTGGGGTATTGTTAAGTTAAACATGTTAACCTCCCGCGATACTATGGGATATGCAAAATTAAACACGTTGGATACTTGGGTTTGAACATATTGTTACACAATCTAGGCATACTAGTAACTCGCATATTATGATTCATGTGGATATGAGCAACATTTTAGTCTATATTATGCTATGTAAACAAACTTGTATGCTCGCCAACTTTTTTTGTTGATATATTTTAATACATGTTGCAGGTTGATAGTTTAATGATGATGCGATGAAGAATAAAGATTAGGTGGACTTAGATACACACCTAAATTCAAATTATCTTTTGATGTTATGTTTTGTTGAACAATGTTGTATTTCTTTGGAATCTTGTATGACATTTAGTCCATTTATGAAATTTGAATCTTAATTATATTGTCACATAGTGTTATGATGTCTCTTGCAATCTATTTCGTCTCATCCCGATGTTTCCACCATCGGTTGGGGTGTGACAATAATCAAGAAGTACATTCGAGCTCTTCCAGATTGTGTAGCTGATTTCGTTCAGGTAGCTAATCCTGCTACCATTGAGGATACATACCAACTTGCAGCTGAGATCAACGATAAGTGAGTCTTAGCTGGGTATTTCAAGACCTCAACCAAGAGTCTCAACCAGGTCACTGCTACTCCCGCTCCCACTACCGACAACATAGCATCTCAAGTTTCAAGGTCCTCACATTAGAATCGCAAGCGCAAGGGTAACAACAACAAGAACTATTCTACTACCACTGCTCCACCCAACGCTGTCCCTACTCCACCCAACAACCAGAATCGCCAAGCACCTGTTACCAACGCACCGCCTGCTAAGCGTGCGTATACTGGTGTTCATCCTCTCTGCCCTACTTGCACCTATCACCACCCTGCAAGGGTGAACTGTCGCTTCTGTGAAAATTGCAACATCTACTGGCATTTTACTGCTCACCGCCATTCAGGCCCGCGTCAACAAGCTGCTCAAGCTCCTCCAGCACAACCGGCTCAACCCCTCGCTTTTCAGGGAAACCAAGCAGCTCCTGCTCCCACTGTTCTTGCACGAGCTTGCTACTCTTGTGGTGACCCTAATCATTTTGCTAACGTCTGCCCGAACCATGTGGTGAAACAAGAACCGCAGCAACCACCGCAGCAGCAACAACCACAGCAGCCGCAGCCTCAGCAGCAGCAGTAGCCACAACAAGCAGCCCGCGAAAGGACTTTCAACATCAATGTCCTCCAGGCTCAGACTGACAACAATGTTGTCAATGGTACGTTCCTTGTTAACGGTATTTACGCTTTGTGTTTATTTGATACTGGAGCCGATAACTGTTTTGTGTCGTTTGAATTCGAAAAGCTCCTAAACCAAAAACGCGCTAACCTCCCAACGACGTTCGATGTAGAAATTGCCATCGGAAGAACCGTCACTGTTAGTTCTGTTCTCCGTGATTGTACTCTCGAACTCAACAATCACGTCTTCCCGATCGATCTCATTCCGATGCAACTTGGTAGTTTTGATATCATAGTAGGCATGGATTTTCTTCGCTTTAATCATGCCGAAGTCGTTTGCTTCGAAAAGATGATCCATTTTTCTCTTTCAAACGGTGATCAACTCTGTGTTTATGGCGAAGTATCTTCAAAGGAATTGTAACTGATGTCGTGTATCCAAGCGAGCAAGTATCTCCGCAAGGAATACTTGGCTTTCTTAGCTCACATTGTAGTAGCGGAAGAGGAAAAGAAGCCAATGGAAAAAGGTACTCGTGGTTCGTGATTTTCCTAATGTCTTTCCTGACGATTTACCCGGTCTACCGCCGACTCGCAATATCGACTTTCGTATTGACCTTATTACTGGAGCTAACCCTGTTGCTAAAGCCCCTTATCGCCTCGCACCGTCTGAAATGCGTGAACTCTCTAGCCAATTCCAGGAATTACTTGATAAAGGCTTCATACGCCCTAGCACATCGCCATGGGGCGCACCTGTCCTTTTCGTGAAAAAGAAGGATGGATCGTTCCGAATGTGCATCGATTATAGAGAACTCAACAAGCTTACTATCAAGAATCGCTACCCTCTACCTCGAATCAATGATTTATTTGATCAATTGCAAGGCGCTACATGTTTTTCTAAAATCGATCTACGTTCTGGTTATCATCAACTACGAATTCAGGACCAGGAAATCCCTAAAACCGCATTTCGCACACGCTATGGCCATTATGAATTCGTCGTTATGCCTTTTGGTCTTACCAACGCACCCACAGTCTTCATGGATTTAATGAATCGTGTGTGTAAACCCTTTCTTGATTGCTTCGTCATCGTGTTTATCGATGATATCCTTATCTATTCGAAGTCGAGTGCCGAACACGCACAGCATCTTCGTTTAGTTCTCAAGCTTCTCCAAGGAAATCTCCTCTATGCCAAGTTCTCCAAGTGTGAATTCTGTCTCGAGGAGGTTCAATTCCTCGGTCACATTGGCAATAGTCAAGGTATTCACGTCGATCCCGCAAAGATTGAAGCAGTTAAGAGTTGGATTACGCTGAAAACCCCATCCGAAGTTCGTTCTTTTCTCAGATTGGCGGGTTATTACCGTCGATTTATCGCTGATTTCTCTAAAATCGCCATACCTCTCACCTCTCTAACGCATAAAGACAAGCCTTTTGTTTGGGGAAACGAAAAAGAGGAAGCCTTTTAAACTCTTAAGTGCATGCTTTGCAACGCTTCTGTACTCGTGCTACCCGATGGAAACGGCGACTTTATTGTTTATTGTGATGCCTCTAACCTGGGTCTTGGTTGTGTCCTCATGCAACGGGACAAGGTTATCGCGTAAGCGTCTCGCCAACTCAAGGTCCACGAGAAGAACTACACAACCCACGATCTCGAACTCGGTGCAGTTGTTTTTGCGTTAAAGATTTGGCAACACTACCTTTATGGTACTAAGTTTACGGTATTCACCGACAATAAGAGCCTACAACACATCTTGAACCAGAAAGAACTAAACATGCGCCAACGCAGATGGGTCGAACTTCTCAACGACTACGACTGTGAGATACGTTACCACCCTGGCAAAACAAATGTCATAGCCGACGCTCTTACTCGGCGAAGCTATTTACATAGTGTTCGTAATGTTCAAGACCAACACGACCTCGAAGCTCTCATTCGCGACGCTCAACACGCTTGTTTTCTCGAGAACACTCTGAAGGAGGAAATAATTCTTGGAACCGAAAATCAACTAGTGATAAACCTAATGGTATTTTTCACTATCTCGGTCGTATTTGGATTCCCAATCGTCATAATCTCCAAGAGATATTAATGACTAAAGCCCACAAATCTCGATATTCTATTCATCGCGGTACCGACAATATGTACCAGGACCTTCGCTCCAGGTATTGGTGGCCAGGAATGAAGAAAGATATCACCCTCTATGTTTCGAAATACCTAACTTGTTCGAAAGTTAAGGCTAAACATCAACGACCCTCTAGCTTACTCGAACAACCCGAGATCCCGATGTGGAAATAGGAAAGTATAGCTATGGACTTCATTATGAAACTCCTTCGCACGCCCTCAGGTCACGATAACATTTGGGTTATCATTGATCGTCGTACGAAATCCACCCACTTTTTACCGATGCAAGAAGACTACAAGGTTGAACGATTAGCACGAATCTATACCGACGAAGTCATTTGTCGACATGGGACACCTCGTGACATCATCTCTGACCATGATGGTCGTTTTACTTCGCGTCTCTGAGAGACATTCCAAGCCTCTCTTGGTATTACTCTTAATCTCAGTACCGCATTCTATAACAACTCTCCCAAAACCATTAAAATACTCCTATAAGTCTTAAAATATACCCTGTATACGAAAATAACCCTAAAATACCTTTATATTTATAAAAATCAAATACAAACAAAAAATTTAGCCTTCTCGTGGGGCGCGACAACCTTAAAAGAAGGAGTCGCGGGCCGCGACTCGTTGACACCAGGCGAACCCTCATGATGCCACGTGTCCCCTCTCGTGTTAGATCTACGGTGTGAGTCGACCAAGGTAGGCCCTAGCCTACTGGCCTCGCGGGCCGTGAAAGAGGAGCAATGGGGTGTCGCGGGGCACGAGCCGCCCTTCGATCAGCCCTATAAAAGGAGAGTTCGACTTCAGTAATTCTCGTTCAAAATTTTCTTTCCATTTCTAAATATTATAAGCTAAAACTCTCGGGCATAATACCCTTTAAAAAGCGAAGCTCTGCCTCGTTGTAAGTATTATAACCCCCGATTACATATTAGTTACTCTACCCAATTGATTTAGGGCTCTGTAACGCATGTCCAGGCTCTACCTGACTCAGTCGTTAGAGTTCTGTCTCTAGGGTATGGCAAATTGGGTTATCTTACTAAACGTGTGCATTGTTTAATTTAAATAGATTATAACCAGGAAGTCACCAGAAAGCCGTAGTATTATCTAAAACAGCAATGTGAGTACATCTATTTTTGTAAACCTTTTTATACAAACCTCAATTGTTTTAAATTATGATAACAGTGATAGAGTCTATGAATTCTACAACTAATGTCGGTATGTTGGGGTTTTGTATACATTACTTGTTACTATACTGTGAATAGTAACATGACCACAAGTCAGTATTGACAGTACTGTGGGTGGTAATTAGGTAGATATAAACATTGTAATTGCCCTCGCTTGTTACGTGTTACATGCTGGTTTTGCGTAAACGCTTTCTCTACTATATGCTACTCAAACTTGTGTACTTACCTTTACATTTTATGTATTGACTTTATTTTAACGTATGTGACAGGTTGATAGGATACTATGTTGTGATGAAACGAGCTTGGAAGTCTAGAAACCCACCGAATAAAAATCTGAGTTGTCGGAATAGTATTGTTTTGAGACATGCTATCTGTAACGACTGTTATTAGTTTATATGTTAGTAGTATGGGATATTAACGTTAAATATATTGTCATTAATAGTTGTTATGGATTCTCTAGGACAATCTGTTTTGCTCAGTGCCACGCCCGATGTTTTCGCCATCGGTTAGGGTGTGACACTACCTGGCCCTAATGATTTGGCGGTTTGCATGCCGGAGAAGATCGTTCTTTATACTCTGGCCTTTTCTTTCTGTGGTGTCCGTTACCCCCTGTTGCCATTTAAAGTGGAACTCTTAAAGCATTTTGGCATCCACTTCTCTCAGTTGCACCCCCTTGCTTTTATGAGGGTGGTGCACCTTGAACTCTCCTGTGTGGCGGTTTCTAGCGAGCCATCAATTCCCCTTTTCTGCATGTTCTACAAGCTTTTTTTAGACGAAGACTGGTTCACTTTCGCCAAACAAAAGGAAAGTGTTTCCCCACCTTGTTACTCGTTCATGCCAACATCCACTTATCCTAAAGAGTGGAAGAATAGGTTTATTTTCATTTCAGCATCCATGCTCCCGGAGTCCCCCCTTTGAGGGACCCAAAGGCACCTATTGATGACAGTGTTCCATATTTGTCTGCAAACGAGACCGTGTTGTGGAAAAGGATGCGTGAAAATCCAACTAGGGCTTATAATTTTCCTGAAGGGGTCTTGGCCATGGGAGGCTAGAGCCCCCTTTACTCTGTTCGTCCGAAGGCTTATTTTAGGAAGAAAGGTATTCTTCTTTTTCTTTTCTTACTTAGGATGCTTATTGATTGTACCTTGGCATGTGATTCTTATTTCTTGTCCAGTCATCTCTAGTGTTTGTTTGTTTTGTGCAGAGATGACACTATAGGGCTTGCTACAGGCAGATTGCAGGGGGATTAAGTTTATGGTTGGAGACATGATTAACCCAGATATGGTGTCACAACCCCCGACCCCTGCCCCGGGAGGCGGGCGGCCGCGGCACGCAGAGCGGGTGGTATCGGTGTTTATTAATTTGGCAGCGGAAATGAGACATCAGGACCGTAGTTAGGAAATAATTTATTAGAGTTAAAACACCAAACTTTTTATAACAAATAAATGGGATAAAACCCAAGTTTCCATTACAATATGTTTATAGGGACAAACCCTAGTTTATTGAAAACAAAACTCATTTTTATTTAGGTAACTTTTATAGCCATTTTTTCAAGCCTTCAGTGCTCTTCAGCTGGCTTCTATTAGCTTCACATTAAGTTATCTGAAACGCATTTTAAAAAGATTTTACCAGCAAGAAATACTGGCGAGTGCATCCCAGTTTGATCAAAATAGTTTTATCACTTTATAGTATTTAGGGCATCCGCAATTACATTTGTTTATATCTATCCAATTACCCCTTTGTTACTGTCAATCCTGACTTGTGGTCATGCTACTATTCCAATAGTAACGAGTTTCAAGTAATGTATACAAAACCCCAACATACCAGTAGTAATGGTAGAATTACAAATACTCAATTACTGTTAAGTGTTATTTAAAACCTTTGAGGTTTTGTTAAAACATTTTGACTCGCAAAAGTGGTTTACAAAAAGATGGCAAAAAGCATATGTACTCACATTATTTACTTAGGTAAAACTAAAGCTTCCTGGGGATTCTCCTGGTTATTATCTATTAAAATTAAACAATGCACAAGTATTGGTAAATAACCCAAATCACATTAACCGTACAACTCGAGACAGAACTCCAATGACTGAGTTAGGCAGAGCCTTGACATGCATTACAGAGTCATAGATCAATCAAGTGTAACACGAGACAGAACTCCAACGACTGAGTCAGGCAGAGCCTTAACATGCGTTACGGAGCCCTAGATCGATCGTGTAGGGTAACAAATAGGGTTATAATACTTACAACGAGGCAGCGCTTCATTTTATAGGGGTATAATTTCCCGAGTATTATTGCCCACTAGTGATCAGAGAAAAGAAAAGAATTTGAACGACTACAAATGAGCTCGACCACCCCTATTTATAGGCTGACGGACACCGAGTCGTGCCCCGCGACTCCCTTGGCTTCGGCCTTCACGGCCCGCGAGGTAGACCGACAAGGCACTAGCCTTGGTGAGTCAAGGGTATAGCCTTCATACATCACCGGACACGTGGCGCAATGCCTTGTCCGGCAAACAAAGTCAGTCGCGCCCCGCGACAGACCCCGAGCAGTGGGTCGCGGCCAGCGAGGGAACTATGCTTGTGCTTTTATTTGTTTTTTATAAATATTAAGGTATTTCAGGCCTGTTTCTCGTATACGGGGTATATTTTAAAACACTTAGGGTCACATTAAAGGTTCTAGGAGGGTTGTTATATCCTCCCCACCTTGTTTTAAATCTCGTCCTCGAGATCTACTAGAATTGGTGTGGATATTTCTTTTGCATCTCTGACTCAAGCTCCCAAGTATTTTCTGGTCCTCTCTTGGAATCTCATTTCACTTTGACCAGAACTAGTCTCTTGTGTTTGAGATTCTTGATCTTTCTATCTTTAATTTGAATGGGTTTCTCTATAAACTTAAGTTTCTCATTTACCTCTATATCCTTAAGAGGTATCACTAATGATTCGTCTGCTAAGCACTTTTTGAGATTATATACATGAAACACATCATGTATTCCTGCCATTTCCTCTGGCAGTTGTAGCTGATAAGCTACGAGTCCTATCTTTCTAACAATCTTAAAAGGTCCAACATACCTGGGGCTTAGCTTTCCTCTTTTAACGAATATGACTATTCATTTCCATGGAGAAACTTTTAATAACACCTTATCTCCTACTTGAAATTCCAAGGGTTTTCGTCTATTATCTGCATAACTCTTTTGACGATCTCGTGTTGCTTTTAGTCTTTCCTTGACTTTAATTATCTTATTTGTTGTTTCTTGCACTATCTCAGGTCCAGATAGTTGCTTTTCCCCAATTTTTGCCCAATAGACTGGAGTTCTGCACTTTCGTCCGTAAAGTGCTTCAAACGGTGCACCATTAGCGTATGATAGCTGTTATTGTAGGAAAATTCTATTAATAGTAAATGATCATCTCAATTTCTTCCAAAATCAATCACACAAGCTCTAAGCATATCTTCCATTGTCTGAATTGTCCTTTCGCTTTGTCCGTCTGTTTATAGATGATAAGCCGTGCTTGGATTTAATCTGGTTCCCATTGGTTTTTGGAAACTATTCCAAAAATGAGAAGTAAAACAGCTATCTCTATCAGATACAATAGATAAAGGAATTCCATGTAATGAAACTATTTCATTTACATATAGCTTGGCTAACTGTTTCATACTGAAAGTTTACTTCATCGGTAAGAAATGAGCAGATTTGGTTAATCTGTCAATAATCACTCAGATTGTATCATTACCCTTTCGTGTCTTGGGTAATTTGGTAACAAAGTCTATTGTTATCAATTCCCATTTCCATATTGGCATTTCTAATTGTTGTAATAACCCTGAAGGTTTCTGATGTTCAACTTTAACCTGTGAACATGTCAGACATTTAGCAACATAGTTTGCTATATCCTTTTTCATTCCTATCCACCAGAATTTTTTTCTTAGATCTTGATACATCATATCACTTCCGGGATGTATCGTATATTTAGACTTATGAGCTTCTTCTAGAATTCGGTGGCGTAGGTTTCCATGTTTAGGTATCCAGATTCTTTTCTTATGGAACTTCCAAATTCCATTTGATCCTTGTTCCAATTCTTAACCATTCCTTTTAAATTTTCAGCATCGTCCTTGATTGTTGTTTTATGTACTTCTCTAATTTTCTCATTTAAATCTACTTGTAGATTTAACCTGAGAGAACGTACTCGTTTCGGCTTTTCATGATACTTTCGACATAAAGCATCAGCTACTACATTAGCTTTCCCAGCATGATACTGGATATCACAATCATAATCACTAAGAATTTCCATCCAACGTCTCTGTCTCATATTTAATTCCTTTTGCCCAAAAATATACCTTAAACTCTTATGATCTGTGAAGACAACAAATTTACTTCCGTATAAATAGTGTCTCCAAATCTTAAGGGCAAAAACTATGGCTTCTAACTCTAGATCATGGGTTATGTAATTTTCTTCATGTTTCTTAAGTTGTCTAGAAGCATAAGCTATAACCTTTTGGCGTTGCATCAACACGCATCCATATCCTAACTTAGACGCATCACAATAGACTATAAAGTCTTCAGTTCCTTTTGGTAATGCGAGATATGTGCGTTGGTTAATCTTTGCTTAAGAATCTTAAAAGCTTCTTCCTGTTTTAGTCCCCATTCAAACTTAACTGATTTGCACGTCAGTTAGGTAAATGGAATGGCTATTCTAGAGAAATCTTGGATAAACCGTCTATAATATCCTGTTAGTCCAAGAAAACTTCATACTTCTGTTGGTGATTCAGGGGCTTTCCAATTAGTAATCACCTCGATCTTTGTGGGATCCACATGAATTCCTTCATGATTAACCAGATGTCAAAGGAATTGCACTTCTTGTAACCAGAATTCACATTTTGAGAATTTAGTATAAGGCTTCTCTTTTCTGAATAATGTCAGAAGTGTATGCAAATGCTCTGCATGTTCCTCTTTACTCTTAGAGTAAATCAGAATATCATCTATAAAGACAATTATGAATTTATCCAGGTATGGTTTACATATCCTGTTTATCATGTCCATAAATGCGGCTGGGGCATTGGTTAAACCAAATGGCATGACGGTAAATTCATAATGACCGTACCTTATTCTGAAAGCGGTTTTAGGAATGTCCTCTTCCTGTACCTTTAGTTGATGATATTCTGAACTTAAATCGATCTTAGAAAAGAATCGAGCTCCTTGAAGTTGATCAAACAGAACAACGATTCTCGGTAGTGGGTACCGATTCTTAATCGTAACCTTGTTCAATTCTCGGTAATCAATGCACATACGTATTGATCCGTCCTTCTTTTTAACAAAAAACACCGGTGCTCCCCACGGTGATGAACTTGGTTGTATGAAACCTTTGTCAAGAAGTTCGTCCAATTGTTTCTTCAGTTCCTACATCTCCGTTGGTGCTAATTGATATGGTGCTTTGGCAATCGGTGTCATCCCTGGTATCAGGTGAATTCTAAATTCAACCTCTCTATCAGGCGGTAATCCAGGTAACTCTACTGGAAAAACGTCTGAGAATTTAGATACTACAGGAATATCTTTTAATTATTTTCCTTTAGTATTAATGTTTACAGAAATCATATACATTATTCCTCCTTTCCTTTCATAACTTGCATCTTTCATCACAAAGATGAATTTTGCCGACCTGGTTGGCTTATCTCCTTTGATTGTGATCTTTTTACCACTTGGTGTACTTACTTGTACTGACTTTTAATCACATAAAATACTGGCATGATTGGCTACCAACCAATATATTCCTAATACAACGTCGAATCCAGCTAGATTCATTGGGTAAAGGTTAGCAAAGAAACGATGGTTCAGGATTTCTATTCTTGCTCCCTGCAAGATTTCACTAATCTTAATGGATTCTCCGTTTGCCGTCTCTACCAGACAGTCTTGTTGAAGTTTGGTTAAGGGTTGATTGAGAAGTTTGTAGAAAGAAGTATTGATAAAACTTTGGTTTGCACCAGAGTCAAATAATACTTTGGCAAAAATATCATTAACTAAGAACGTACCGGCAATCACATCTAGAATCATCTTGGCTTCCTCAGCTGTCAAGACGAATGCTCTGGCATTCTTCTTAGGTCCTTCAGTTGTCTTAGCTTTGCTGGTTGCTGCTAGAGCTAATTTCGGACAATTCGGTTTGATGTGCCCAGTTTCTCCACAATTAAAGCATATCCTATTGCTAGGTTTCGATCGACATTCTTCTTCCTTATGTCCGGGCTTCTTGCAAAAATTACAATACCTTGCACATCTCTCATAATGCTTCTTTTTACAAGTCTTGCAATAAGGTGCAGAGGAAGAACCTGTTCCTTTCCCACTGTTGGAATTACCGTAATGGAATTCCTGGGTAAGCCTTTTCTCTGGTTTTCCTCTTGTGTGCGTACTAATTCATCAGTCAGGGTGTTGGCTAGTTCTACTGCTTCTTCTGTGGTTTGCAGCCTAGCTGCCTTGACTACGTGTCTAATCTCACTAATTAATCCCCAAACGTAACGGGAGATTAATACTGGCTCAGGTGAGGCTAAGGTTGGCACTATTCTAGCATATTCAAGGAATATGGTAGTGTAACCTTTGTAGTCTATTCCAGTCATTTTATGATTTAGGAACTTATTAGCGATTTGTTCCTTTTCATGAGGAGGACGGAATTTTCTTTCGACTATCTCTTTAAAGTTAGTCCATTCCATACTATAAACTTTGTCACTTCCTCTAGACTGTAGAATAGTATTCCACCATTCTAAGGCTGCATTTTTGAAAATATTAGAAGCAAACATAATCTTATCTTTATCTGCACATTTACTTATTTTTATGACTGCTTCTATCTTTTCTATCCAGCGCAAGGCTGAAATGGCTCTTTCATTACCTGAGAATTCTATTGGTTTGCAGGCCAAGAGTTCTTTATAAGAATAACCGTAAGAGACGGTTCTTCTTCTTTTAGGAATTGGAGCTTGGATTATTGGTCTGTTATTATCGTTCACACTATGACTTGGTTCAGTGTGTTGGCGTTTACTTCCATTTGCAGATTTATTATTTTCTGCTTCTTTAACAGTCTTGAAAATATAGAGCATAGCATCTATAATTCCTTGTGCTACTATATGTTGGATGGCACTGTTATCTATTTGGTTTTCTTTATTCTCATTATTCGGGTTTTCCTGATTTACTTCGTTGTTCATCTGAATTGTAAACATTTATCAGGTATTAATTATCACAGAATAAGATGTTGATACAAACAATCACATAAACAGATTAATCCAAAAACGTTGAACATTGCGACTTTTACTCTTTTCATATATATATATATATATATATATATATATATATATATATATAGGAACAGGATCAGGAGAGAACGCCTCAAAGTGTGAGAACGGTGAGAACGATTCTCAGCCACAAGATCTTAGTGGTTTGTGGCTGAGATTGATGCGGTGGCATTTTTGTAAATAATAGGGGTCTTGGAACTACCAGGAAGGGTAAAATAGAAAAATCCAATCAAAGGTGCACATGCTAATCACATGCCATTTTCCCCCATCATATTTAAACGACAATAACTTTTTTATACATGATTATTTTTCGAAAAAAAATTACACCATAAAACTCAGCGTTTTTTTATCTTTCCAATGAGTATACTATTGATATACTTTTCGAAAAAAAATTAACTGGGTTTTATGGCGTTTTTTCTGAACTGGGTGTTTTATGGCGTTTTAGACTAGGTATTTTCATGGCGTTTTTTCTGAACTAGGTGTTTTTATGGCGTTTTAACTAGGTATTTTCATGGCGTTTTTCTGAACTGCGTGTTTTACGGTGTTTTTACAGTACAAATTATGATTTTTCTGAGCTCAAAAAATATTAATTTAGGCGGATGGCTCAAAAAATGGGTTTTTTGAGTTGTTGTAAATTATAGCTCAAAAAAATAGTTTTTTTTTGTTATGGCGTTTTAACTAGGAGCTCTGTGGGTCTTCATTGGAGTATGAATTCTTTTATTTCCAATCACATCCCCCAAAGCTGCGTGTATGATGAAACTAATTAAATACTTGTGTTCACACTATAAGTTACACTTTTGACCCTGAAAATATAGCTTTTTTTTGTTATGGCGTTTTAACTAGTATGAATTCTTTTATTTCCAATCACATTCCCCCAAAGCTGCGTGTATGATGAAACTAATTAAATACTTGTGTTCACACTTGTTTACACTTGTTCACACTATAAGTTACACTTTGGACCCTGAAAATATAACTTTTTTTGTTATGGCGTTTTAACTAGGAGCTGGCTCAAAAAATAGTTTTTTTGAGCTGTTGTAAATTATAGCTCAAAAATAGCTTTTGAGTGTTTTATGGCGTTCAAAAAAATGGTTTTTTTTGAGCTGTTGTAAATTATAGCTTTAAAAAATAGCTTTTGAGTGTTTGACGTTTTTCTAAATTGGGTGTTTTTATGGCGTTTTATTTGAACACCCAGTTCATGTGAGTGAGTTTTTTTGACAATATTACCCCTTAGTGTAATTTAACATCAATGCCACATGTCACCACCAAAATCGTTCTCACCGTTCTCACACTTTTCACCGTTCTCTCTAAATCCTGACCCTATATATATATATATATTACAAACTACAACGGAAATTTAAGCACACTAGTAGTTATGCATCGATATCTATTTTAGTTTTTTTTTATCAAATTACAAAATTACACATATATCTAGATATTCTTCTAGGTGTCATGTATCCAATCGTGTATCTCTCGCTCAACATACTTCCATATTAACTTTTCTCCTATCTGTCAGATTCTATCCCCTTCTTCTACTAACTCATCACCATATGAGCGAAGTTATTCCTAATTTTCTTGACTCATAGGTGGCAAGGGTGCTACTACTGGATCAGGGTATCGAGGAATGGGGTGTCCATAAGGGTATGGATTTCTTTTTACACTCTGCTTCCACCAATCGCTGTTCCAAAATGGGTCTAAAGGATTAAGGTCAGTGTACTGAGCTATGGGGTTTGGTGGGGGAATTCTGGGAATCTCATAGGGATCTACATCTGGAATTGGAAACTGGTCTTCCTTGTTTGGTTCTAGCATTTGTTGGTCTGGTAATAAGGGTAACAATGGTGGTTCAGCTATTTGGTTTAGGTTAGAGTCTACTATGGTAGTGGCTAGCATATGGAAATCTGTCAATTGCCTATCTAGCTCATCTTCTCATTGTGGCCTATTGACTGCTTCCTGAGTATGTGCATTCACTTCCCTATTAGCTTTTACTATCGCTCTTTTTTGTTATAATTTCTTCATCCTTTTTCTTATCTCATGTGCTCCCATATTAAACCATCCTTTCTTTTTAGAAGGGAATGGTTCCTCAAACTATGCCTTAAAGATAAATATCCCTTCCTCAGTATTAGCTGAGTATCCTGAGGGATTTGGCTGAGATGAGGTTCCTTTATCTTTTGGGGAACTAGCTAATTGACGATAAGCGTCGGATGTACCTTGCTCACTCATACTGTAAACTAACAAATTGTCAAATAACACAAGACAATAATACACACATTTACACATAATCACATAAATTATTTCCTAACACAGAATTTAAGTTGCAGAAGAACACTTCATTGGCATAAACCAATGGTTGTAGCTCTGATACCACCTCCTGTCGCAACCCCCGACCCCTGCCCCGGGAGGCGGGCGACCACGGCACGCAGAGCGGGTGGTATTGGTGTTTATTAATTTGGAAGCGAAAATAAAACATCAGGACCGTAGTTAGGAAATATTTTATCAGAGTTAAAACACCAAACTTTTTATAACAAATAAATGGGATAAAACCCAAGTTTCCAATATAATATGTTTATAGGGATAAACCCTAGTTTATTGAAAACAAAACTCCTTTTTATTTAGGTAACTTTTATAGCCACTTTTCCAAGCCTTCAGTGCTCTCCAGCTGGCTTCTATTAGCTTCATATTAAGTTACCTGAAACGCGTTTTAAAAAGATTTTATCAGCAAGAAATACTGGCGAGTGCATCCCAGTTTAATCAAAACAGTTTTATCACTTTACATTATTGAGGTCATCCACAATTACATTTGTTTATATCTATCCAATTACCCCTTTGGCACTGTCAATCCTGACTTGTGGTCATGCTACTATTCCAATAGTAATGAATTTCAAGTAATGTATACAAAACCCCAACATACCAGAAGTAATGGTAGAATTACAAATACTCAATTACTAAGTGTTATTTAAAACATTTGAGGTTTTGGTAAAACATTTTGACTCACAAAAGTGGTTTACAAAAAGATGGCAAAAAGCTGATGTACTCACATCGTTTACTTAGGTAAAACTAAAGCTTCTTGGTGATTCTCCTGGTTGTTATCTGTTAAAATTAAACAATGCACACGCGTTAGTAAAATAACACAAATCACATTAACCGTACAACTAGAGACAGAACTCCAATGACTGAGTTAGGCAGAGCCTTGACATGCATTACGGAGTCCTAGATCAAACGGGTGTAACACGAGACAGAACTCCAACGACTGAGTCAGGCAGAACCTTGACATGCGTTGCGGAGCCCTAGATCGATCGTGTAGGGTAAGAAATAGGGTTATTATTTTTACAACGAGGCAAAGCTTCGCTTTATAGGGGTATAATTTCCCGAGTATTATTGCCCACTAGTGATCAGAGAAAAGAAAAGAATTTGAACGACTACAAATGAGCTCGACCACCCCTATTTATAGGCTGACGGACATCGAGTCGCGCCCCGCGACTCCCTTGGCTTCGGCCTTCGTGGCCTGCGAGGTAGACCGGCTAGGCACTAGCCTTGGTGAGTCAAGGGTATAGCCTTTACACGTCACCAGACACATGGCGCAATGCCTTTTCCGGCAAACAAAGTCAGTCGCACCCCGTAACAGACCCTGAGCAGTGGGTCGCGGCCCACGAGGGCACTATGTTTGTGCTTTTATTTGATTTTTATAAATATTAAGGTATTTCAGGCCCGTTTCTCGTATACGGGGTATATTTTAAGACACTTAGGGTCACGTTAAAGGTTCTAGGTGGGTTTTTATAGATGGGGAATATTCTTGGGGGGGGGGGATTTCAGGGAAAGAGAGTTTTGTTTATATCGGGGGTTGTGATGTTACTGGGAAGGGGGAGAAAACTCCTCCTTAATAAGAGGAGCCCTCAGAAGGGGTTGAAGGTTCCCAAGGTTCCCTTTTGGCGAAAAATTCCAACAGTGAAGAGCCTGGTGATTTGGAGAGTCACTTGATCCGAAAAAAAAAGGTGAACCCAAAGGCTGGTTCTAAGGCAGTGATTCCTGAGCCTCGAAACATCCGTTCAAGACTTAGATATGCCAGCAGTCAGAAATCATTTCCTGTGTCCAAGGCTGCATCTAAAGTTCCTCCCACCGGTGTCAAGGGGCCCTTGTTCAAGCATTTGAGGACCTCCAGCCTTGTTAGTGAGCCTTTGCTTGTAAGTTTACCATCTCTTACTCTCTTATCTTCCTTTTGTTGCTTTATATGATCTCGTCCCTTATTCCTCCCCTTCTCCCTCTTTTTTTTATATGAAACAGGGGAGTTCTAAGGCCCCCATCGTGATTCCTGCTGCTCTTGCTTCTTCCCAGGTTAAAGATAAAGCTCCAGAGACCAGTGTTGCCCATACTACTCCGGCCATTGACGTTTCTTCCCTTTGGGCCACTGGTACTAGCAAGCTCAAACAGCCCAAAGACCTTTACTCTCGCTCCCCCTTGGCTCCCTTATTTGCTGAAGGTCTCCCTGTTCCCTATGTCCCTAAGTGGAAGATCACTACTTCCACTGTCGTGGGGACCCCGAAGACCGCCCGAGACTTCATGAATCATGTTGTCCCTCCCCCTCATAGGTTTATGAACTTCGCTTTGGACCCTGACCTCTTTGATGATCAATACAGCATGTCCATTTGTGAGGGGGGTTTTAGGGGGGGGGGGCTGGCATGTTGCAGAGGGTGGAAAAGCTAAGGAGCATAAATGAGGGATTACTGACTGAGCTGAAAACCTCTCAAACCATTGCTGCTGAGCTTCGGTGTCATGTAACTGATGCTGAGAGAAAGTTGCTGGAGGAGAAGGTAATATCTCTTCTCTCCCCCCTCTTTTTATAACCTTTCTTCTTTCAGAATGACGGGGCACTGCTGGAGCAAAGGGAGAGGGCTTGGGAGAAGGAGAGGAGGGCTTGGACGGAGTAGAAAGAGGAACTGGTTGCCAAGCTGAAACATCATAAGGAGGCTTCTTTCGTGTCTGGATCAGATGTGGAGACCCTGTATACTGATTGGGGGATGGCCATGGAGGACAATCAGAAGTTGGCTCAGGAATGTCATTGGCTCATTTCTCAGGGATTTGGGCTATTCCTCTCTGTATACTTATTAATGGCAGTCTCGAGAGGATATATAGGGCGTATAGGGATGTGGGGTATCAAGCAGGTTTGAAGGATGGGTATTCTCGTTCTTCCCAGGGTCTAAAGAGGAAAGAGACTCCTCTTTATAACTCAAAAGTCAAGAAGCAATTGTCCAAGCTGGACAAGGAGTTTGGCGAAAAGACCTCTGCTTTGCTTGCACAAATTCTTAAAAACCCCTTGATGTCCCTTGATGAGCTTAAAGCTTTACTCACCCCTGCTGGCCCTTCCTCACCCAAATCGCTGTCCGGAGAGGGTTCTCCATGATCATCTTTTAAAAAAATAACTTTCGATGTGGTTGTACTTAAACACTTAACCTGCTGCACCCTGAATACTTTTGCTTTTTGATTAGGGGGGAGGCCTTCATGTTGGGGCCTGCCCAATGTTTGATTATGCTATACTCGATGGTTTAGTTATGCTTTTTTGTAGAGCTTGTTCATTTTTGTTTGTTGGTTGCATGTTTCCTTATTTTTGCAGGGATTGCTTGCAACTGTGGTCCAGTGCGGATGGCTCAGAAGCTGCTGGTTATTGTACCCATACTTGGGCTCCTTTTACTTCCGGAGCTTAGCAGAGCACAGGAGCCGGTCTTTTGTTTGTAGCTTTCTTTACAAATTTCCACTATGGCATGTCTCCTGTTTCTATTTTGTTGTAGAACCTTCAGTATGTTATTGTACACTTTATTTGTTACGTTTATACAAATACCTTAATGTGTTTTTTGCACACTTGTCTTGTAGCTTGTTTGCAAATATTTTAGTGTGTTTTTATACACTTGATTTGTAGCTTGTTTACAAATTCACATTGTTTGTGAGGGAGTGATTTACAAACGAGTTTGTGATCGTTACTTATAACAATAAACTATTGTTTGTTTCCCTTGGACGAGTCGACTTCGTCTTGCCCCACGACCGGGATTTTTAGTCAGTATGCTTGTTATACCGACGTACACGTGTCTATGCCATTAGTTATCTTGTTTTTCAGGGGTTTGTAGTTATCAGACACGCCTGCCTTAGTGCATTTCCCATTCGTTGGATCGTATCTATTGATGGTCTTGAGGTGTCAGAATAATTTGTAAATAAGAAAATCATTCACTACCAGATATGTTGGGGAAAAGAGAACCCCAGTACATAGTTTTACAAAAGATAAAGAAAGGACTTGGCTATAAGTCATCTTACAAAAGTGGCTCTTAGGCCGTCTCTTCAGTCTTTCCTTGGGAGGGTTGTTTCTTACACAAAGTATTTCTGAAGCTGCATGAGGTTCCAGGTCCTTGGGATTTCCTTGCCTTGGAGTGTCTCCAGTTTGTAGGTCCCTTTGCCATTAGCCTATGTGACCCTGTATGATCCCTCCCATTTGGGTCCCAGCTTTCCAGTGTTCTCCTGTAAGCTGGCCTCATTGGCTCTTAGGACCAGGTCCCTGGGTACCAGGTTGAGCTTCTTCATCCTGGCGTTGTAGTACCCCTCTATCTGCCTTTTATACTTGGCTTCTTTCACCGCAGCAATCTCCCTTCTTTCTTCAAGGAGGTTGAGATTCATCCGTTGGTCCTGCTCATTTTCGGCTTCCCTCAGCCTCATTCTTGCCGTGGGTGATCCTATTTCAACGGGGATTATGGCCTCCGTCCCATAGGTCAGGCCAAAGGGGGTTTCCCCATTGCAGACCTTGGGAGTTGTTCTGTAGGCACAAAGGACGAATGGTAACTCCTCCAGCCAACCCTTCTGTTTTCGTCCTAGTCTTCCCTTCATCCCTTGGATCACACTTTGGTTTGCTCTCTCAACCAGTCTGTTGCTTTGGGCATGAGTGACCGAGGTGAAGACATGTCGGATATGCATCAGTTCACACCAGGGCTTGAAGGGTTTCCCCGCAAACTGAACTACATTGTCACTCACCAATTCCAGCGGCATCCCAAATCGGCATATAATGTTGTACAGGACAAACCTTTTCATCTGCTCCCCCGTGATTTTCATCAAGGGTTTTGCCTCGACCCACTTTGTAAAATAGTCAATGGCCACTACCAAGAACTTAACCCCGACCGGGTCTTCCGGGAATGGTCCGATAATTTTTTTGGCCCATTTATGGAACGGCCAAGAGGTTGAGACTGGGACCATGGGGTGCTTGTGACGATGAGTCATGGGGCATGAACTTGACAATTATCACATTTTCTGATCTCTTCCAGGGCTATTACGTACATTCCATGCCAGTAAAATCATGCATTCATTGCCTTCGCCACAACTGTCTTCGGCCCCGAGTGCATGCCGCATATCCCTTCGTGTATTTCTTGTAACACGTACTTTACTTCTTCTTTATCCACACATTTCAGGGAAGGGCTCAGGTATGACCTCCGGTAAAGTTCTCCATCTATGAGCTCATACTGCAAAGCTTTCACTCTTACCTTCTGGGCCGGCCATTCACCTTCTGAGAAAGTCCCGTCTTTTAGGAAATTCATGATGGGTGTCATCCAGGACCCCCCGGGTCTGACAACCGCTGCCACTTCCTCAGTTATGAAGGAGGGTGAGGTCAGGACTTCCACCTTTATGTGACAACTCGAGTTTTCAAGGTCTTTCCTCTACACGTTAATTGTTTGGTTATTGTATTTGCACGACTTGTTGCCTTGTAATTTGCATGTTTGTTATATACCGATATGTTATTGAGATCTTGTGTTACCATTTATTATACAACTTATGTGCTTAAAGTGCCTAGTTATATAAACTTATGAACTGACGGAGAGTTGAGAACTATCTCGACGAAACCAAGGGGCTTCGTCATATCCACCTCGATGAAACAGCCAGAGTTTCGCCACATCTCCATTCGACGAAAACCTGAGGGTTTCGCCATGACTATAACGATGAAACTCAGGGTTTCGTCGGCCCATTTCACTGCGAAGCCCAGTAAGGGCCCAACTCTTATACGCGAATATATAATGACTTAGGGTTACGTAAAAGCTCAGCAGTTATCAGTTTTCAAACCCTAGAGTTCTCCCTCTGAGCGACGGCAATCTTGTGTTCTCAAAGCCCCCTAGATCGATCAAGTTAGTATTTCCGTTTATCGCGGTTAGTGTTTAACTCTTACATGATTAATGGATTGATATCATTGTAAACTGTTTCATTGAAATCAGTGTGGTTTGATGCTAAGTGATGTTTACGTTCATGTTTAGGTGATGAATTGATTATGATGTTTTGAACCTGTTGTTGATTGTTGTGATATTTTACAATGTGTATGGAAACCGGAGAATTCTTATGTTATATGTCAATAAATCAATGGTTAGAACATTAGTTGATGCAATGATCTAGATGGTATATAGCTATCTCATGATCTAGGGTTATGCTAGATGTTGATTGTTGTGTTATTGTTGGAATCACGTTAGATAGCAATTGATGATCATTGTAATTGGAAAATAAAATAACTGTATGATCGATGATAGTGTGAAACGGCTGAAAATGATGATTAGGGTTCCTGTGATTATGTAACTGTTATGTATGCGACGAAATCTAGGCATCGACGAAACGCATGTCGACGAAACCTGAGAGTTTCGTCGATGGGGAAACCGACGAAACCTGAGAGTTTCGTCGATGGGGAAACATGACGAAAACCTGGGGGGTTTCGCCAAGGGTAATAATGACGAAACCATAGGGTTTCGTCAAGTGGGAGTCATGCCGAAACAAGGAGTTTAGTCCAGTGGGTAAACTGTGCAGTAAACTCAGCTGTTAAGGGTTAACTAGGTTAGTTATGTGCTGCCATGAAACAAATATGTGATGTATGATTTGCATGGACTTGTACAACTGCTATGTGCTATGATTGTATCTAGGCGTGAACTTTGTGGATGCAAACTGATTGTGTACGTGCATATACTAGGCTTTAACTGATTTTATTGGAAAGGAGTAACAAATCAAACCGAGCAAACCGAGGTGAGTTCACACACTTTCTAAGGCATGGGATTCCCGGTGGTTAGGAATGGGTTAAAGAATTAAAACGGAACCTGCATATCCTCCTTGGGTAGGATATGTACGGCCATCCTCCTTAGGTAGGATGCCAATATTAATCCTGCGTATTCTCCTTGGGTAGAATACGTACGTTCGTCCTCCTTGGGTAGGACAACAACCTTAAACTTACTAGACAAAACTCTATCATTAAGTCCCTCATTTTATATCGACTTAATCCTTGAGGCCGATGGCGAGCGGGTCATTAGTTAATAGCGCTATTAGGTTTGACAAACCTCACATCGTGTCGTTCGAACGGACGTGTACTAATGGATCATGGCAAACTGTCAATGATGATAGACATTGACGTAGGGCACAACTATTGTTCGTCAGTTGTCGATATGGTAACGGTCTAGTGGTTCACATGGGAAAGTCCCCCACTGATTTTGGATATGGTTTGGGAAATAAAGGAACTGGTTAACTCATGGTTTACGAAAGAACTTATGGTTTCAAAACAAACTGGTACAACTAAACAACCAACT
This sequence comes from Helianthus tuberosus, assembly GCA_030545235.1. Lineage (NCBI taxonomy): Eukaryota > Viridiplantae > Streptophyta > Magnoliopsida > Asterales > Asteraceae > Helianthus > Helianthus tuberosus. The sequence continues at coordinate 175,017,139 of CM060351.1, forward strand.
GTGAACTCGCTCAACTTTGTTGTTGACTCGTTGTTACATGCCTTGCAAGTCGTTAGATGCTTATGGAGCTTGCACGAGGAGGAGGTCGTTGTGGGATATGGACTGTTATGTCCCGTACTTATCATTTGAACTTTAAACTATGCTTTGGTTATTTAAACATTACTATACTTCCGCCGATTGCTTAAACATGTTTGGTTTCTTTTAAACACCAATTATATTGGGTTTGGTTTTATTTACTTAGTTGTATAGTTCAATATGATTGGTGGCTGGATCCTGGTCAGTCACGCCTCCAAGCAGTGATACTCCACATGTGGATTTTGGGGGTGTGACAGATTGGTATCAGAGCCATTGGTTATAGTGAACTTGGTTTTAAAAAGGGGAAAAGCTTTTTGATAAAACCAGACTATAACCTGTACAGTGCTCAACGATCCACAACGACGCTTCGCTCCACGTGCAAGGCTCAACATTCTAGGTGATATGGTTTACGTTTATATTACCTACCTGTTAGTTACATAGTACATTACTCATGGCATGCTTAGGTATAAGTAGCAGCTATTGTTTGAAACACATATGTGCTTACTCTCTTCTGACATCGCACTTTCGTGACGCCTTTCTCACTCATGTTTCCTTTGATATGAAGATCATGAGTGGATGTATTAACCTAACTCAAGCCCAGCTGACGGCTTTAATCAATGGACAAGTTACTGCAGCACTCGCAGCCGCTCAAGCAGGAGGTATAACCTGCCATAGCAACTTACTCTAGGATCTTTAGATCCTACACTCGTAAACCAACACTTGTGCTTAATCTTGTCTCTTCTTACTCGCACGACAGGTCAACCTGCTCAACCTCCTGTGTGTACTTTCAAAACTTTTATGGACTGCCGACCTACTACTTTCAACGGCACTGAGGGAGCTGTAGGCCTCCTTCACTGGTTTGAGAAGCTTGAGTCTGTTTTCGAGATGTGTGAATGCCCTGAGGCTCGTAGGGTAAAATATGCTACTGGTACTCTTGAAGGTGTAGTGCTCACGTGGTGGAACGCTCAGGTCCAGATGCTAGGGTTGGTTGCTGCTAATGCCACCCCATGGAACGATTTCAAGGAATTAATCAAGGAAGAGTACTGTAATCGTGATGACATCCACAAGCTGGAGGTGGAGTTCTTTAACTTAAAGATGACGGGGTCGGAAATTGAAGCGTACACGAAAAGATCGAACGAGTTGGCCATCTTGTGCCCTACTATGGTGGATCCTCCTATTAAACGTATCGAGTTGTACCTTAAAGGTTTAGTGCCAGAGATTCAGAGTCATGTGACTGCAGCAAACCTCGCCACTATCCAGCAAGTTATTCATTTGGCTCATCGTCTCACTGATCAGCCAGTTGAGAAGAACAGGCTGCCCAAGCGTATTGGTACTACTACTACCCCTGATGCCCCCAGTGACAACAAGCACAAATGGGATGGAGTCTCAAGCAAGGGTTCAACATCAGCTTAGTCTCAATCTCAGCAGCGAAAGACTGATGACTACCAGAGTCCTGGTCAGCAATCTTCTGGTAGTCAAGGGCAGGGTGGATACAGGGGAAACCACCCCAAGTGCAACCGATGCAACAAGCATCATAGTGGGCAGTGCAACAAGGGTCGTTTTCTGAGGTGTAACAAGTTTGGTCATGAAGCAAAGGATTGCAGGGGCGCACGACCTGCAAATCAGAATCGTCAACAATAGCCACCAGCTCTACAGAATCAGCCGCAGCAACAGCAGGGTAACAGGGGATGCTATCAGTGTGGTGCTGAAGGTCACTTCAAGAGGAACTGCCCCCAGTTGAACCAGAATCAGAACAACAACAATAATCAGGGGAACGGAAATAATAACGGGGGTAACAATGATGGCAATGGTGCCAGGGGAAGTGCTTTTGTGATGGGTCATGGTGACGCGAGGAACGATCCCAACGTAGTGATGGGTAAGTTTCTTCTGGATGATTTCTTTGTTACTGTTTTATTTGATTCGGGTGCCGATACCAGTTATGTGTCCCTAAAGGTTAGTCATATACTTAAGCGCACTCCAACACTTTTGAACACCAAACACACGGTAGAACTAGCAAACAGTAAAAGTCTCGAGGCCACACACATAGTTAAGGGTTGTAATCTCATCTTAGCTAGTCAGACCTTCTCTATCGACCTCATTCCTATAGTTTTGGGTAGTTTCGACATCGTCATTGGGATGGATTGGTTATCTCAACATCGAGCAGAGATTCTTTGCAAAGAGAAGATCGTTCGCATTCCTAGTTCTGGTGAAGAACCTTTGGTGATTCATGGCGACAAGAGTGGTACTGTTGTGGGCATCATCTCTTTCCTTAAGGCCCAGAAGTGTTTATGAAAGGGCCACACTGCTATTTTAGCCCTCGTCACAGACACCTCAAAGAAAGAGAAGAAGATAGAAGATATTCCGATCGTACGTGACCTTCCTCAAGTGTTCCCTGAGGAATTACCTGGTCTGCCGCCTCATCGCTAGGTCGAATTTCAAATCGAGCTAGCTCCTGGGGCAGCGCCCATAGCTCGCGCACCATATCGTTTAGCTCCATCAGAACTTGAAGAACTGTCCACGCAACTACAAGAACTCTTGGAAAAGGGTTTTATACGTCCTAACTCTTCGCCCTGGGGAGCTCCAGTGTTATTTGTGAAGAAGAAAGACGGTACCTTCAGAATGTGTATTGACTACCGCGAACTAAACAAGGTGACTGTGAAGAATAGCTATCCTCTTCCATGCATTGATGACTTATTCGACCAGTTGCAAGGGTCGAGTTTCTACTCCAAGATTGACCTAAGGTCAGGCTACCATCAACTGAGAGTCCGAGATGAGGATATCTCTAAGACAGCATTCAGGACTCGGTATGGGCATTACGAGTTTCTAGTTATGCCATTTGGATTGACGAATGCACCTGCGGTCTTCATGGATCTTATGAATAGAGTGTGCAAGCCTTACCTGGATAAGTTTGTCATAGTTTTCATCGATGACATCCTGATCTATTCAAAGTGTCAGGAGGAACACGAGCATCACCTTAGACTTATTTTAGAACTCCTTCGAACAGAGCAGCTGTATGCCAAATTTTCGAAATGTGACTTCTGGCTTCGCGAAGTCCATTTTCTAGGCCACGTGGTAAACAAGGATGGGATTCATGTTGATCCAATCAAGGTTGACTCAATCAAGAACTGGCCTACACCCCGTATGCCAACAGAAATCCGCCAATTCTTGGGTTTGGCAGGCTACTACAGAAGGTTCATCAAGGATTTCTCCAAGATTGCGCAACCCCTCACCTCGCTAACTCAGAAAGGTGTCACCTGTCGTTGGGGTGATGCACAGGAATCTGCATTTCAGCACTTAAAGGATAGACTATGTAGCGCACCTATTCTCTCATTGCCTGAAGGCACAGACAATTTTGTGGTTTATTGCGACGCTTCCATCCAAGGACTTGGTTGCGTGTTGATGCAATATGACAAGGTCATTGCTTATGCATCGTGGTAACTTAAGGTTCACGAGAAGAATTACACTACACACGACTTGGAGTTGGGAGCAGTGGTTTTTGCTCTTAAGATATGGAGACATTACCTATACGGTACCAAGTGCACCATTTACACCGATCACATGAGTCTCGAGCATATCTTCAAGCAAAAGGAGTTAAACATGAGACAACGTCGTTGGGTCGAACTCTTGAATGATTACGAATGCGTGATCAAAAACCATCAGGCCTACTTCAACAACCAGAAATCCTGACATGGAAATGGGAGTAAATTTCCATGGATTTCGGTACTGGCCTGCCTAGATCTCAACGCGGAAATGACACTATTTGGGTGATAGTGGATCGATTGACTAAGTCTGCACACTTCTTGGCTATCAAGGAAACAGATAAGTTCTCCACTTTGGCAGACGTTTATCTTAAGGAAGTTGTTTCGAGGCACGGAGTGCCAACCTCTATTATTTCCGATCGTGATGCACGTTTTACTTCAGAACTGTGGCAAGCAATGCACAAGTCTTTTGGCTCTCGATTAGACATGAGCATAGCATATCACCCGCAAACGGATGGGCAGTCTGAACGCACCATACAAACCCTTGAAGACATGCTTCGAGCATGTGTAATCGATTTTGGCAATGGTTGGGAAAAGCACCTCCCTTTGGTGGAGTTTTCGTACAACAACAGTTACCACACCAGCATCCAGGCCGCTCCATTTGAGGCATTGTACGGGCGTAAATGCCGATTACCTCTTTGTTGGGCAGAGGTTGGCGACGGCCAAATCACTGGCCCAGAACTTGTGGTAGACACAACTGAGAAGATTGCTCAGATATGACAACGAATGGCGGTAGCTCGTGACCATCAGAAAAGCTACGCTGATAAGCGTAGGAAACCACTCGAGTTCCCGTCTGGGGATCGAGTGCTATTAAAAGTCTCACCTTGGAAAGGTGTAGGTCGTTTTGGCAAACGAGGCAAACTCAATCCGCGTTACGTTGGACCGTTCGAAATCGTTGAGAAAATTGGCAAAGTCGCTTACAAGTTGAACCTACCTGAAGAACTCAGCGGAGTTCACAACGTATTTCACGTGTCAAATCTGAAGAAATGTCTGTCAGATGAGACCCTCATAGTTCCTTTAAAGGAGCTCACTATCGACGATCAGTTGCGATTCGTCGAGGAACCTGTGGAGATCATAGACCGAGACGTTAAGATTCTCAAGCGCACCAGAATACCTCTTGTTCGAGTTCATTGGAACTCCCGTCGTGGCCCAGAGTACACCTGGGAACGAGAAGACCAAATGAAACTCAAGTATCCCCAGTTGTTCTAGAACAGTGCAACCACTACTGAGGCTGAAGCTACTACAGAATTTCGGGACGAAATTCCAAACCAACGGGGGGATGATGTGACACCCCAGGAAAACCAGGAAACCACCCAAACCTAACTAGCTTCCTCAGTAACCACGTGCTAAATTTCGGGACGAAATTTCTTTCAAGTTGGGGATGATGTGACAACTCGAGTTTTCAAGGTATTTCCTCTACACGTTAATTGTTTGGTTATTGTGTTTGCACGACTTGTTGCCTTGTAATTTGCATCTTTGTTATATACCGAGATGTTATTGAGATCTTGTGTTACCATTTATTATACAACTTATGTGCTTAAAGTACCTAGTTATATAAACTTATGAACTGACGGAGAGTTGAGAACTATCTCGACGAAACCAAGGGGCTTCGTCATATCCACCTCGACGAAACAGCCAGAGTTTCGCCACGTCTCCATTCGACGAAAACCTGAGGGTTTCGCCATGACTATAACGACGAAACTCAGGGTTTCGTCGGCCCATTTCACTGCGAAGCCCAGTAAGGGCCCAACTCTTATACGCGAATATATAATGACTTAGGGTTACGTAAAAGCTCAGCAGTTATCAGTTTTTAAACCCTAGAGTTCTCCCTCTGAGCGACGACAATCTTGTGTTCTCGAAGCCCCCTAGATCGATCAAGTTAGTATTTCCGTTTATCGCGGTTAGTGTTTAACTCTTACATGATTAATGGATTGATATCATTGTAAATTGTTTCATTGAAATCAGTGTGGTTTGATGCTAAGTGATGTTTACGTTCATGTTTAGATGATGAATTGATTATGATGTTTTGAACCTGTTGTTGATTGTTGTGATATTTTACTATGTGTATGGAAACCGGAGAATTCTTATGTTATATGTCAATAAATCAATGGTTAAAACATTAGTTGATGCAATGATCTAGATGGTATATAGCTATCTCATGATCTAGGGTTATGCTAGATGTTGATTGTTGTGTTATTGTTGGAATCACGTTACATAGCAATTGATGATCATTGTAATTGGAAAATAAAATAACTGTATGATCGATGATAGTGTGAAACGGCTGAAAATGATGATTAGGGTTCCTGTGATTACGTAACTATTATGTATGCGACGAAATCTAGGCATCGACGAAATGCATATCGACGAAACCTGAGAGTTTCGTCGATGGGGAAACATGACGAAAACCTGGGGGGGTTCGCCAAGGGTAATAACGACGAAACCATAGGGTTTCGTCAACTGGGAGTCATGACGAAACAAGGAGTTTCGTCTAGTGGGTAAACTGTGCAGTAAACTCAGTTAAGTCTGTTAAGGGTTAACTAGGTTAGTTATGTGCTGCCATGAAACAAATATGTGATGTATGATTTGCATGGACTTGTACAACTGCTATGTGCTATGATTGTATCTAGGCGTGAACTTTGTGGATGCAAACTGATTGTGTACGTGCATATACTAGGCTTTGACTGATTTTATTGGAAACGAGTAACTAATCAAACCGAGCAAACCGAGGTGAGTTCACACACTTTCTAAGGCATGGGATTCCCGGTGGTTGGGAATGGGTTAAAGAATTAAAACAGAACCTGCATATCCTCCTTGGGTAGGATATGTACGACCATCCTCCTTGGGTAGGTGCCAATATTAATCCTGCGTATTCTCCTTGGGTAGAATACGCACGTTCGTCCTCCTTGGGTAGGACAACAACCTTAAACTTACTAGACAAAACTCTATCATTAAGTCCCTCATTTTATATCGACTTAATCGCCGAGGCCGATGGCGAGCGGGTTATTAGTTAATAGCGCTATTAGGTTTGACAAACCTCACACCGTGTCGTTCGAACGGGCGTGTACTAATGGATCATGGCAAACTGTCAATGATGATAGACATTGACGTAGGGCACAACTATTGTTCGTCAGTTGTCGATATGGTAACGGTCTAGTGGTTCACATGGGGAAGCCTCCACTGATTTTGGATATGGTTTGGAAATAAAGGAACTGGTTAAATCGTGGTTTACGAAAGAACTTGTGGTTTCAAAACAAACCGGTACAACTAAACAACCAACTGTGAACTCGCTCAACTTTGTTGTTGACTCGTTGTTACATGCCTTGCAGATCGTTAGATGCTTATGGAGCTTGCACGAGGAGGAGGTCGTTCTGGGATATGGACTGTTATGTCCCGTACTTATCATTTGAACTTTAAACTATGCTTTGGTTATTTAAACATTACTATGCTTCCGCCGATTGCTTAAACATGTTTGGTTTCTTTTAAACACCAATTATATTGGGTTTGGTTTTATTTACTTAGTTGTATAGTTCAATATGATTGGTGGCTGGATCCTGGTCAGTCATGCCTCCAAGCGGTGATACTCCGCATGTGGATTTTAGGGGTGTGACACTTTACCTCCCTGGCCAAGTGATCGAAGGTATGAGTCCAGGATCTTGCGAGTTTAAAGAAGTTTGGTCCCGAAACGACGTGTTCGGTGATAATAAACGATGAGAAATGAGTGGAAGATAGAAACAACACCGAATAGTCACTTATAATCTGGTCTGTTATTGATAATCCAACGTTACAGCACCACGAGACCAGTTGGACAGCATTTCCCCTCCGGGACCAAAAGCTTGTCCAAATGAGAACCCCAACTCCCTATTTATAGGCAACAGCCTATCCGGATGAATCTATGTCCATCCGTCCGGATGGACTTTACAATTACAAAACCTTTCCGGATGGGGTTTACGAATGGACTAATGTTGTCCATCCGTCCGGATGGATCTTTACAATATCATCACCGTGTCCAACTGATCCTATTTTATACAATATTCAACACACACTCTATCTAGCTATTCGCACAGTGGCAGACGTATGAAATATGCACCAACAGATTCCTCCTCGGCTGTCACTGTCGAATCGTCACAAAACCTTGAGCTGTGTTTGAATATTCTGCAATCTTCAATTTTTCTGCAACTTCAATCAGGCATCTTGAAATCTTCATTAGATTCCCCCTTGATTGGTAATCTGGGTTTGATTTGACAATGTTGAGCACATTCCCCATGAAATGAATCTTCAGGTCTTTAGCACAGTTCATGACTCTCCTCTGATTTGCTAAACTGCAATCTTCACGAATAATCACCAACTTGAACCTAATCAACGCAGCATCCTCTGTTTCAGCTTTAGCCACATCCGCGTTATGTTCTTAGATATAACCTTTTAGCACCATGATCTCGCATTCCGCATGCTCGATCTAAGAATGTATCAAAAACTCAACCGGCAATTGATAGAAACTTCAAATACCCCACTGGTTAACTTCAAATCTATGATTCCTCCTGAAGATCTGATATCCCGTTTTTCGTGATCACATTAACGCACCGTAAGAATAATTGATCCGTGTAAACAATATTCTCCACAATCAGAAAATCTTCATTGGATAATGAATCATCTGGTAAGGCATTCAGAACACATAAACATTCATTCACGATCAGATTCACATTCTTCCTCTTCAGTCACATTAACAAATGTATAGTCTTCTCTGCTAGTTCCGGCAGCAACTTAACCAACAAACATCATCATTCCCCAGCGATTAGTTCGAAAAACAATTCATCTGCTCGAATATTAACCATTCTGACACTCTAGACTATCACATGTCTGTGATATCTTATAAGTATCCACAATACAGAGGCACCTCCTGATGCTAATCCTGCTGACCGGCTTGACGAAGACCCGGGACTCAAACTCTAAGACATCAATCTGACCCTGATCTGTAGATTCTGAACTTCCAATGATCACCAACTCACAAATCCAGATCCTATGCATTTCCAGAAAACTCTGAAGTCTGAACTACCCGAATACTGTTGTAGTGTCACGAATTTCAAAAATGCTAGAATTTCATCTGAAATTTTATTCCCCCACATTTTTGCAAATTTTGATGTCTTACCAATGAATTCCCCCTCAAACTGAGCAATCCAGTTCTCTTTTATCTCTGAAAAACTCGAGTATACCCAAAAATATGACATTTTTGCCCCAAAAACGTCAGTTTTTCATCATTGCGGATTTTAAGTTACGGCCCATAAATAGTCAGATAACCTAGATGATAAACATTCTGCAGCAGTATCATGACTTCCCCACTAATTTCCATAATCTGTGATCGCATCATCGAATTTGTTCGCTGAAGCCCCAGATGGTGTCCCCGAACAACCCAGCTTGGTCGTGAAAAACCCGAAAAAAAAATTAATCACCAAAGTTTTTCTGGAGACTCACCTCGTCATTGCGATCAAAAAATGCCTTTTTAGACATTAGTTCATCCGTCCGAATGGAGTAGGTCCATCCGGCCGTATGGACTGATCTTGGATCATATTGACATTTTTGCACCTGAGTGTCTTCATCCGTCCGGATGGAGTTGATGTCCATCTGGATGAGTGTTTACCCATCCGTCCGGATGGAGTTAATGTCCATCCGGATGATTCCATCTGATCCGAATGTGTCCATCCAGACCGAATGTGTTCGAACACCTCAAGAACACTCCAAATCACAATTTTCGATCCAGAACCTTTATTTTTGTGAATTTCATGATGAAACTTCACATGATTGTTTGCGAATCAATTCCGAACAGAATGATGTATTCAATTCGAAATTCCATCCGTGAATTGACCTTTATTTTGTTATTTTTCTATGTTTTAACGTCAAAACTCCCTACACGTCCAAAATCTATGAGCGTAGGTGATTCAATCAACTGTTAGATCGATTGAATCGGTACCGTAGCTCTGATACCAATTATGCGTCCAGGATCCGGCGAGTTTGATGTAGATTTGGTCCCGAAACGACGTGTTCGGTGATAATAAACGATAAGAAATGAGTCGAAGATAGAAACGACACCGAGCAGTCACTTATAATCTGGTCTCTTATTGATAATCCAACGTTACAGCACCACGAGACCAGTTGGATAGAATTTCCCCTCAGGGACCAAAATCTTGTCCAAATGGGAACCCTAACTCCCTATTTATAGGCAACAGCCTATCCAAATGAACCTATGTCCCTCTGTCCGGATGGACTTTACAATTACAAAACCTATCAGGATGGGGTTTACGAATGGACTAATGTTGTCCATCCGTCCAGATGGATCTTTACAATATCATCACCATGTCCAACTAATCCTATTCTAAATAATATTCAACACACACTCTGTCTAGCTATTCGCACAGTGGCAGACGTACGAAATATGCACCAACAGAAGGCCACCGAGGCCAGCTTGCTGAAGGTATCTGCCTTCCTGTTCTTCCCCCGAGAGTCGAGTTTGAAGGTGTCGAAGGTCTTGGCTATCTCCTTTACCATGTTCACATATTGAGCCATGGAGTTGTCTTTTGTGTCATACTCCCCATTGTATTGCTTCACAACCAGTTGGGAGTCGGTGTTAGCCTCAACGTACCTTGCCTTCATTTTCCTGGCTAGTCTCAATCATGCCAGAAGTGCCTCATACTCAGCTGTATTGTTGGTGTTTTCAAAGTCCAGCCTGGTCGCATAAGTCAACTCGATTCCCTCAGGACTTATCAGGGTGATTCCTGCTCCATTCCCTTCTTCACTTGAAGCCCCGTCTGTAAACAACTTCCACATTGTTTCTTCCTCCTTCTTTTTCTCCTCCTCTTCTAGCTTTTTCCACTTGAGGAACTCTCTTTCTTCCTCCTCAGGCACTTCTGCTAAGAAGTCTGCCAACACTTGACCTTTTACTGCAGTCCTTGCCCTATACTCTAGGGTATGATCCCCAAGTTCCACAACCCACTTAGCCAATCGACCGGAGAGCTCAAGTCTCCTTAACACCTTCTGAAGGGGCTGGTTTGTCAACAACACAATTATATGAGCTTGAAAGTACCTTCTAAGTCTTCGAGAGGCAAAGATCAAAGCTAAGGTCAGCTTTTCCAGCGGCATATATCGCTCATCCGGACCCTTAAGGGTCCTACTAATTAAGTATATAGGGATTTGTTTTTTGTCACACCCCAACCGATGGCGGAATCATCGGGGCACGGCACTGAGCGAAACAGATTGTCCAGAAGTTTCCATAACAATTATCATCACCATTCAATATAAAATAACATGTCCCATACCATGCCTCAAACAGTAAACAAATTATTACAGATAAAATCTAGGCAAATGATTCTGTTCCGACAACTCAGATTTAAACATAGTTAATTTATTTGTTGGTTTCTAGGACCTCATTCCTAGCTTCGATTTCATCACTGCACAGAGAGCATCCTAGACCTTTCCTAGCCTCAATTTCACAGTGAGCTAAGCATTCAAACAACTTAAGCACCTGTCACATACGTTAAAATAAAGTCAATACATATAATGTAAAGGTGAGCATACAAGTTTGATAATAGTATATAGAGTTTGAATTCGTTTACGCGTAACCAGCACATACACATAGTGAAATGAAGCACGTTAGTTATCGAAATAGATCCATCGATACCAATGACTACGAGTTGACTGCCCGAGGCAGTTCGCAATACATGATTACCACCGTAATCCATGCAAGTAATTGTCCTTAACAACCCCCGTGTGAACGGGTGCTGAGTCCAAACTATAGTACTATCGTCGTTAAGGCAGGTAGACAACATTCCATGTGTAAACATAACAAACAAGCATTCATGAGCCACGTATAACATGCATTAACGGTTAGCGTTCAAATAGTATTGAGTAGTGTGATTGATGTGATTTGAATAGTTGTAACGTATGTAACACCCAAGAGTGCATAAGGCAAAAAGGGATCGAGTATACTCACAGCGGTTGATGGATTGAAGGGAGCGCTTAGCGAGTAAGGTTAGCCTGAATAGATTGATAGCGTGACGATAAGTGACGCGTAAAACTATACAAAGTGAGAGTAGGTCGGATAGCAGTTTGGTCGGATGGTAATCCGATCGGACGGCAATTCGTGCGGATAACAATCCATTCGGATGGTCATCCGATCGGATGGTAGTCCGTTCGGATGGTCATCCGGTCGGATGGTAGTCCGGTCGGATGACTATTCGAGTGGATTGTTTCTTCCTATGAGATGAAAGTGTTTGTGTATGATGGCTTGTCTTTTGAAGTTTTCGTTGTAGTATTTTGAAAACATTTAAGTATCTCTATCCTTCAAGTCGGTCGATCGGACATTCAATCGTGCGGACAACAATCCGTTCGGATTGTCATCCGGTCGGATGACGACCTTAGTGATGAGATTACTTGGTGGAAACAATTCTTAGCAGAAGAGTCACTTGGTCGGATGTCCATTCGACCGGGTGGCAATCCTGTTAATGAACATGTTGAAAATTGTTTAAGTCTTTAAAGTCCTAGTATCTCATGATCCGAAGAGTAATCCGGTCTGATGGTAGTCCGATCAGATAGCAATCCGTTCGATACTCAGACTTCAGATAAAGTTGACTAAGTTGTGGGACCCAAGGTGTTATCCGTTCGGACAGCAATCCGTTCTGGTGGCTTATCCGATCGGACAGCAGTCCGGTCGGACAGCATTCCGTCCCGATTGTTCCGTTCGTCCTACAATTGGTCGTTTTGATTGTTTGTTGTTTTATCGAGACGCGTTGACAACGTGTTAACCAACAGAATCCCATCTTGACCCAAGTGACCAAACCGACCAGGAATCACCCTAGTTCGGCCAGTTAATCGGTTCAAGGCGGTCATTCTTGCTTATCCTGAAATCGATGGTCTCGTGAGTAGAATCCAGATCTTGAGCTAGCACAACACTAAGAATGAGCGGAGGACTAGATCTAGATCCGTTTCTATCGGTTTCAAGCGTATTGAGTGTAAAAGAGTTGAAAGAAAGTTAGAAACCATCTTTCAATCCTTTTCCACCATGTTTATGTTTAGATCTAGTATAGATCTTTGTTCATTTGTATGGAAATTGGTTAGATCCGAGTTGTCCTCGGTGGATTGAAGCCAAAACATGAAGTTCTTCAAGAACACATGATGACATCATCCTAGAACACCTCAAATCTGGTGATTTCGTGGTTAAAAGTTAAGATTCAAAAGGTAGAAAGGTGTAGTAGTGTGTGTAGATCAAGAAAGTACAAGATTTAGGACGAGATCTTACCGAGATTGAGAGAAATTGAAGAAAAAGTGAGCTGAGCGTGCTGGTCAGACAGAGGTTTCCAAAAGTGGAAATGATGACAATGACAGGGGTATTTATAGGATTCCAAAACAGGAAAGGGTTGTTCGGTCGGATGGCACACCGCCCGGATGAATGTCCGGTCGGATGACATCTCGGTCGGATGGCGCCTAACCCATGGCCAAGTGGCTATCCGGTCGGATGGTTATCCGGTCGGATGGCTATCCGGCCGGATGGCGCTTGGTTGGTGTGCTTGACGCGACGATTTTTGGCGTTTCGATTTCGATTGCAATTGATGCGATACAATAGAGTTTCCTTGTCAAATTACTTTCAGTCCTAATCACTCACATCTCACACTATCTCTTCTCCACTAATTATCATACCAAATTCGATTGTGATTCGAGTTCGATTGAGGTCGATTGCGTTTCGAGTTTCGATTGATTTCCACAACATAACAACATAAATAAACATGCACAAGTAACACATAAGGCATACACACACGTATAGTCAATAACCCAATTTCGTAATTCGAATTACGATTCGATTCGATGTCGATTAACATAGCTTGATTATCGTTTAGCTTTATCGCATTGTTACTTCCTACAGTTCACAGTCGTAAGTCGATTAGATAGCGATTAATCATACGTCGATTACAGTAATTATAGACACTTACTCCACATAATACAACTAAATAATCATTGAAAAGAAATCTACTACAAGTCACGTCGTGTAGTCGGTCGTTGACTTTGACCTTGACTTTGACTTTCGAAAACACGGGGTGTTACAGCCTCCCCTTGTTTAGGGAATTTTGTCCTGAAATTAGGCTGGAAGATGTACATCACCGTGAATCACGTTGAGCACTTTCTTTCTCTAGACTTTCTCCCTTGAACAACTGCGGGTACTTCGCCTTCATGTCGCTTTCGAGTTCCCAAGAGAACTCCGCGCCTCGTTTGCCTTCCCATCGGACTTTCACAATAGGAATGCGCGAGCGTCTGAGTTGCTTGGTTTGGTGATCCATGATTTCGATAGGCTTCTCCACGAAGTGTAGTGTTTCGTTTACTTGGAGATCATCGAGAGGTACGATTAGATCATGCTCAGCCAGGCATTTTCGGAGATTTGACACGTGGAAAGTCAGGTGGACGTTACTCAGTTCCTCCGGTAGTTCGAGTCTGTAGGCGACTTTTCCGATCCTTTCCAGAATCTTAAAAGGTCCAACATATCGCGGCACTAGTTTCCCTTTCTTGCCGAATCTGACCACACCCTTCCAAGGTGAAACCTTTAGGAGTACGTAGTCGCCAACGTTAAATTCAAGGGGCTTGCGTCATCTATCGGCGTAACTTTTCTGTCGATTCCGAGCTTTAACCAAGTTGTCTCGAATTTGGAAAATTCTGTCTCTCGTTTCTTGTAGTAACTCGGGACCGGTTAATTGCGAGTGACCGATCTTGTGCCATACAATAGGCGATCAACATCTTCTTCCGTATAGGGCCTCGAATGGTGCCATTTGTATGCTGGAATGATAGTTGTTGTTATACGAGAATTCGACTAACGGCAGGTATTTATCCCAATTACCTCCGAAGTCTATGACACACGAACGAAGCATGTGTTCAAGAGTACGAATCGTTCTTTCAGTCTGACCGTCGGTTTGAGGGTGGAATGCGGTACTTAGATTAAGCGATGTACCGAGAGCCTTTTGAAATGTTTCCCACAGTCGCGAGGTAAACCGAGCATCACGATCAGAGATGATGTCATGAGGCGTCCCATGATTACAAATGATCTCGTCGGTGTAGATTCGGGCTAATCGTTCTACCTTGTAGTCTTCCCGTATTGGCAGAAAGTGAGCTGATTTGGTCAGTCGGTCAACCACAACCCAAATGCTGTCGTGACCTGATGACGTGTGCGGAAGTTTGGTTATGAAGTCCATAGCTATACTCTCCCATTTCCACATAGGGATTGGGGGTTGTTCGAGTAAGCCAGAGGGCCTTTGATGTTTAGCCTTGGACCTTGCACAAGTTAGGCATTTTCCAACATAGAGAGCAATATCCCTTTTCATGCCCGGCCACCAGTACTTGTAGCGAAGGTCCTGGTACATTTTGTCGGCACCGGGATGAATTGAATACCGGGATTTGTGGGCTTCGTCCATCAGAATCTGTCTCAAATCGGTCTGCTTGGGGATCCAAATTCGGTCCAGAAAGTGGAATATCCCATTTGATTTACTCACAAGCTGAGCTCCATCGTGATAGATTCGTTCCTTCTTCAGAGTGCGTTCATTAAAACATGCGTGCTGAGCTTCACGAATGAGGGTTTCGAGGTCGAATTAGGCTTGAACGTTACGAGTGCTGAGCAGATAGCTCCGTCTGCTGAGTGCGTCGGCAACAACATTTTCTTTGCCTGGGTGATAACGAATCTCACAGTCGTAATCGTTGAGAAGTTCTACCCATCAGCGTTGGCGCATATTAAGTTCCTTCTGATTAAAGATATGTTGTAGGCTCCTATGATCGGTGAAGATCGTACACTTGGTACCATATAGGTAGTGTCGCCAAATCTTTAACGCAAAAACAATTGTGCCTAGCTCGAGATCATGGGTTGTATAGTTCTTCTCGTCGATTTTGAGCTGACGAGAGGCGTAAGCTATAACCTTGTCCCGTTGCATGAGAACACAACCAAGACCAAGGTTGGAAGCATCACAGTAGACAATGAAGTCATTGTTTCCGTCGGGTAGAGTGAGAACAGGAGCATTGCAAAGCATATGCTTGAGGGTTCGAAAGGCAGACTCTTGTTCGGTTCCCCAAACAAAAGGCTTGTCTTTATGCGTGAGAGCGGTAAGTGGTACTGTGATCTTTGAGAATCCTTCGATGAATCGTCGGTAATAGCCCGCTAGTCCAAGAAAAGAACGGACTTCAGATGGGTTCTTAGGTGTAATCCAACTCTTAACTGCTTCAATCTTCGCAGGATCGACATGAATACCCTGACTATTAACAATGTGACCCAGAAACTGAACTTCCTCCAACCAGAATTCGCACTTGGAGAACTTGGCATAGAGTTGATTCCCCTGGAGTAGCTCGAGAACTAAACGTAGATGTTATGCGTGTTCATTTTTGGATTTGGAATAGATCAAGACATCGTTGATGAATACGATGACGAAACGGTTGAGATATGGTTTACACACGCGATTCATCAGATCCATGAATACCGCGGGTGCGTTGGTTAAACCAAAAGGCATACAACGAATTCGTAGTGGCCATAACGGGTTCGAAACGTGGTTTTGGGTATATCCTCCTCTTGAATGCGTAGCTGGTGATAGCCTGAACGTAGATCGATCTTCGAGAAACATGTGGCACCTTGTAGCTGATCAAACAAGTCGTCGATGTGGGGTAGGGATAGCGGTTCTTGATAGTCAACTTATTCAATTCCCGATAGTCGATGCACATCCTAAACGACCCATCCTTCTTTTTGACGAAAAGGACTGGTGCGCCCCAAGGAGAGGTGATCGGGCGTATGAAGCCTTTCTCAAGTAATTCCTGGAGTTGGTTTGAGAGTCCGTGCATTTCGGATGGCGCGAGTCGGTAAGGAGCTTTGGCAATAGGGTTGGCTCCAGGAATAAGGTCGATATGAAAGTCGATATCACGACTTGGTGGAAGGCCAGGAAGATCGTCAGGGAACACATGAGGAAATTCATGAACCACAGGAACGTCTTTCACTTCCTTCTTCTTTCCTTTTCCTTCTCCGCTACTACAATATTAGCCAAGAAAGCCCTGTATTCCTTGCGGAGATACTTGCTAGCTTGGACACATGACATGAGTTTAAGACCCTTCGAAGTAGTTTCACCGTAGACACACAGTAGATCACCATTCGCGAGAGAGAATCGAATCATCTTGTCGAAACATACAACTTCAGCATGGTTTTCGCGAAGAAATTCCATGCCTACTATGACATCAAAACTTCCGAGTTGCATTAGAATAAGGTCGATTGGGAAGATGTGATTGTTGAGCTCGAGAGTACAATCACGAAGAACAAAATTTACAGCGACAGTTCTTCCAGTAGCGACTTCAACGTCGAATGTCGAGGAGAGTTTGGAGCGTTTACGACTAAGGAGCTTCTCGAATTCGTATGACACAAAGCAATTATCGGCTCCAGTATCAAATAAACACGAAGCATAAATACCATTCACAAGGAACGTACCATTGACCACGTTGTTGTCGGCTTGGGCTTGACGCACGTTGAGGTTGAAAGTTCGGGCACGTGCTGCTTGTTGCTGTTGTTGCTGGTGTTGCTACTGCTGAGGCTGCTGTTGTTACTGCTGCTGCTGGGGCTCTTGTTTCATAACCCTGTTTGGGCACATGTTGGCGAAATGATTAGGGTCGCCACATGCGAAGCAGACTCTGGCGTTGACCGCGGGTGCCGGAGTAGCTTGTTGACCCTGAGGAGCGGTGAGAAGAGCTTGATGAGCAGGAGCTTGTCGGATAAGGCAATTGGCAGTAAAATGGCCATACATATTGCGATGAGCACAGAAACGGCAAGCGATGGTAGTCGGGTGGTGGTAGGTACAAGTAGGGCAGAGCGGTTGTGGCCCAGTGTATGCACGCTTCGCAGGCGGTGCATTTGCCATAGGCGCCGCTACTTGACGTTGTTGGGCTGGTACAGCTTGGATCGGTGCAGCAGTGATCGCACAGTTCTTGTTGCCGGAGCTGTTCTTTCTCTTGTTCTTCCTCTTGTTGCTCAATGAGGTGGTGGTTTCAGCAGTTGGTGCGGCGGTGGTAGCTTGATGCAGGTGTTTCGAAGTTTTATCCCAGACACCGGCCTTGACCCGCTTGTCATTGATTTCAACGGCCAGTAGGTAAGTCTCTTCGATCGTCTTAGTCTTAGCCGCTTACACGAAATCGGCAACACAGTCAGGCAGGGCTCGGATATACTTCTTGATTACCATGTCTGGAGTCTTGACTTGATCAGGGCAGATGATGCTGAGCTGCTTGAAGCGAGCAGTGAGAGCAGCATTGTCACCTTCCTTCTGATGTATGTGCCAAAATTCATCTTCTAGCTTCTGGCGCTCGTGAGGAGGGCAGAATTCTTCCAGCATGACTTCCTTGAGCTCGTCCCACGACAGGCCGTAGGCTGCATCGTTCCCTCGCTTGTTCCTTTCGGCTGTCCACCAGTCTAGAGCACGTGACTGAAAGACACCGGTAGCATTCAGAGTTCGGAGGTCATCGGGGCAACCACTTTGTCGTAGAGTGACCTCAATAGAATCAAACCATTGGAATAATGCAGTAGGACCTCCTTCACCAGTGAATTCTTTTGGCCCACAAAACTTGAACTGCTTGAAATTGAAGGGGGCCTTGGTAGTAGCCTTAGGAGCTTCGGTTCTCGATTCCTCGGACGATTTGCTAGCGTTCTCGTAGACATCACTCACGGCCTTTGCTACACTTTTAGCGATGATGGCAGCAAGGCATTTGTCTCTCTTTTCTTGACGAGAAAGTAAGGGATGACGGGATCCAGATGACATTGTCTGCAACAGACATCGTCACAGGACTCAACACAATGTATTCGAATCTCACCTCGCACGTCTAATACTTACTAGAGCTTAGGAACACACAATGTAACATGTATCACATAAACATATACGCATTCATTCACTAGAGGTAGTCAGAATACAGAAACCTATCATTCAAAGTCTGCGATTGCTCGAATATAACGGTCGCGTTTAGTATATCGAATAGTGTAGTATAAGCGTATAACGTATCATAGGGTCGTCCATAGTCTAGCGATTTGTCAGCGTATTGAGATAGTTATGCAGTGCGAGTCGTGAGTGTCGATCGAAGCGAAAGCAAAAATCGAATAAATCTTCAAAATTTAAACACATAAACGGGTAAACACACATAAGCACATAAAATCGACGAAACATCAGAGTCAGCAGTTGTGGGCTCATAATCGAAACACATAAGATTCGAGGTATAGATTGTCTGCGGCTAGTAGACTTCGACTACCCAAAGTGGTTCGACTATTCACAAAGACTTGTCGTGCACATTTGACCTTCGGGACTATGCTTTTGCCATGATTCTTGGGCGTTTGGCATACATCCCGTTCGTCATATCGTGACTTCGGGTCGTTTGGAGTCCGTCGAGACTTTGGTGAGAGTTTTGTATAAAAGCGGAACAAGTTGTCAAGGTTAGGGTTTCACCCCTAGCTTAACAACTTTGTCTCTGTTTTAAATAAACAGAGGAGATTATTCATCAAAATATGGATTTCACTCCTGATTTGGCATAATTCTCCCTGATTGTAGATAAAATACGGGTTGATTAAGCAACCTTAGTCGAGAGTTTGCGGTTTTCACACCTAATCTTGGCTTAATTGCTCATTCATAGCTGAAAATTCGAGTGTGGTGATAGTGTAGCATAAGCGAGAATAACGGGTGGTAGTAAGCTTATACATAATCCTTCACGATTATGCACAGGTCGGTCTGTTGGTTCCTAACTATAGTCTAGGTATCTAAGACATCAACCCGGACTAGGTCGTGTCTTGCCTAATTCCCTGTAGTTATGGCTCTGATACCAATCTGTCACACCCCAACTGATGGCGGAATCATCGAGGCATGGCACTGAGCGAAACAGATTGTCCAGAAGTTTCCATAACAATTATCATTACCATTCAATTTAAAATAACATGTCCCATACCATGCCTCAAACAGTAAACAAATTATTACAGATAAAATATAGGCAAATGATTATGTTCCGACAACTCAGATTTAAACATAGTTACTTTATTTGTTGGTTTCTAGGACCTTTTCCTAGCTTCGATTTCATCACTGCACAGAGAGCATCCTAAACCTTTCCTAGCCTCAATTTCACAGCGAGCTAAGCATTCAAACAACTTAAGCACCTGTCACATACGTTAAAATAAAGTCAATACAAATAATGTAAAGGTGAGCATAAAAGTTTGATAATAGTATATAGAGTTCGAATTCGTTTACGCGTAACCAGCACGTACACATAGTGAAATGAAGCACGTTAGTTATCGACATAGATCCATCGATACCAATGACTACGAGTTGACTGACCGAGGCAGTTCGTAATACATGATTACCACTGTAATCCATGCAAGTAATTGTCCTTAACAACCCCCGTGTGAACGGGTGCTGAGTCCAAACTATAGTACTATCGTCGTTAAGGCAGGTAGACAGCATTCCATGTGTAAACATAACAAACAAGCATTCATGAGCCACGTATAACATGCATTAACGGTTAGCGTTCAAATAGTATTGAGTAGTGTGATTGATGTGATTTGAATAGTTGTAACGTATGTAACACCCAAGAGTGCATAAGGCAAAAAGGGATCGAGTATACTCACAGCGGTTGATGGATTGAAGGGAGCGCTTAGCGAGTAAGGTTAGCCTGAATAGATTGATGGCGTAATGATAAGTGGCGCGTAAAACGATACAAAGTGAGAGTAGGTCGGATAGCAGTTTGGTCGGATGGTAATCCGATCGGACAGCAATTCGTGCAGATAACAATCCATTCGGATGGTCATCCGGTCGGATGGTAGTCCGGTCGGATGACTATTCGAGTGGATTGTTTCTTCCTATGAGATGAAAGTGTTTGTGTATGATGGCTTGTCTTTTGAAGTTTTCGTAGTAGTATTTTTGAAAACATTCAAGTATCTCTATCCTTCAAGTCGGTCTATCGGACATTCAATCGTGCGGACAACAATCCGTTCGGATTGTCATCTGGTCGGACGGCAGTCCGGTTGGATGGCGACCTTAGTGATGAGATTACTTGGTGGAAACAATTCTTAGCAGAAGAGTCACTCGGTCGGATGTCCATTCGACCGGGTGGCAATCCTATTAATGAACATGTTGAAAATTGTTTAAGTCTTTAAAGTCCTGGTATCTCATGATCCAAAGAGTAATCCGGTCGGATGGTAGTCCGATCGGATAGCAATCTGTTCGATACTCAGACTTCAGATAAAGTTGACTAAGTTGTGGGACCCAAGGTGTTATCCGTTCGGACAGCAATCCGTTCGGGTGACTTATCCGATCGGACAGCAGTCCGGTCGGACAGCAGTCCGGTCGGACAGCATTCCGTCCCGATTGTTCCGTTCGTCCTACACTTGGTTGTTTTGATTGTTTGTCATTTTATCGAGACGCGTTGACAACGTGTTAACCAACAGAATCCCATCTTGACCCAAGTGACCAAACCGACCTGGAATCACCATCTTTCAATCCTTTTCCACCATGTTTATGTTTAGATCTAGTATAGATCTTTGTTCATTTGTGTGGAAATTGGTTAGATCCGAGTTTTCCTCGGTGGATTGAAGCCAAAACATGAAGTTCTTCAAGAACACATGATGACATCATCCTAGAACACCTCAAATCTGGTGATTTCATGGTTAAAAGTTAAGATTCAAAAGGTAGAAAGGTGTAGTAGTGCGTGTAGATCAAGAAAGTACAAGATTTAGGACGAGATCTTACCGAGATTGAGAGAAATCGAAGAAAAAGTGAGCTGAGCGTGCTGGTCGGACAGAGGTTTCCAAAAGTGGAAATGATGACAATGACAGGGGTATTTATAGGATTCCAAAAGAGGAAAGGGTTGTTCGGTCGGATGGCACACAGCCCGGATGACTGTCCGGTCGGATGACATCTCGGTCGGATGGCGCCTAACCCATGGCCAAGTGGCTATCCGGTCGGATGGCTATCCGGTCGGATAGCGCTTGGTTGGTGTGTTTGACGCGACGATTTTTGGCGTTTCGATTTCAATTACAATTGTTGCGATACAATAGAGTTTCCTTGTCAAATTACTTTCAGTCCTAATCACTCACATCTCGCACTATCTCTTCTCCACTAATTATCATACCAAATTCGATTGTGATTCGAGTTCGAGTTCGATTGAGTTCGATTGCGTTTCGAGTTTCGATTGATTTCCACAACATAAAAACATAAATAAACATGCACAAGTAACATATAAGGCACACACACGTATAGTCAATAACCCAATTTCGTAATTCGAATTGCGATTCGAGTCGATGTCGATTAACATAGCTTGATTATCGTTTAGCTTTATCGCATTGTTACTTCCTACAGTTCACAGTCGTAAGTCGATTAGATAGTGATTAATCAACGTCGATTACTGTAATTATAGACACTTACTCCACATAATACAACTAAATAATCATAGAAAAGAAATCTACTACATGTCACGTCGTGTAGTCGGTCGTTGACTTTGACCTTGACTTTGACTTTGACTTTCGAAAACACGGGGTGTTACATTTTTCCTCCCTTTCTACCAACATGACTGCATTGATTGTAGTTCTCGATGCTGACAAGTACAGGAACAAGTCTTCCCCCGGCACAGGGGTGGCCAGGGTAGGGAGCGTGCATATGTGTTCCTTCATCTCCTGAAAAGCAGCCTCGGCCTCTGGAGTCCATTTAAATTTGTTCGTCTGGAGACTGTCCTTCAGGACTTTCATGAAGGGTAGGGTTTTGTCTGCCACCTTGGACAAGAAATGATGGAGTGCTATCAGTCTTCCGTTCAACTGTTGGATGTCTTTTAGGGACCTGGGGGTTCGCATCTCGGCCACTACTTGTGTTTTCTCGGGGTTTACCTTGATCCCTCCTTTGGTAACCACCACTCCTAAGAACTTCCCCTCTTCTACTCCAAAGTAGCACTTCCCGAGGTTCAACTTCATGTTAACTTCTTGCATGGTTCGGACTGTCTCTGCTACATCCTTCAGCATAACCATTTCCGTGAGGCTCTTTATGACGATATCATCCACATACACTTCCAGGTTCCTTCCTCGTTGTTCTCTAAATAAGGTGTTCATGAACCTTTGGTATGTAGCTCCCGCGTTCTTCAATCCAAATGGAATTTTGGTATAGCAGAAGGTGCCCTCATCCATCACAAACGCAGTCTTTTCCTCATCTTCTAATGACATTTGGATCTGTTGATAGCCGTTATATGCATCTAAGAAACATTTCAGAGGGTATTGGGCCAAGGAGTCAACCTGGACATCTTTCTCCGGGAACAGGTAACAATCCTTGGGGCACGCCTTGTTTAAATCCTTATAATCTATACACATTCTCCATCCCCCATCCTTTTTACTGACCATCACTGGATTGGCTGTCCAGGAAGGGTACCTGACTTCCCTGACTATCCCGGCTCTGAGCAGTTTGCTTGTCTCTTCACAAGCGGCCCTTCTCTTGCTTGGTCCCATGCTTCATTTCTTTTGCTTAATAGGTCGTACCCAGCTATGGGTGTTGAGCCTGTGCTCTGTCAAACTCCAAGGGATCCCGGTCATATCCCCATGTTGGAAAGCAAAGACATCTATGTTGAGGAGCAACAATTCTTTGAGTGCATCTTTGCACTTGTCACTGAGGTGTTTCCCTACTTTTACCGTTTGCTCCGGAAACCTTTCGTTAAGTGCCCATTCCTCTACTCCTTCCTCTTGGGAGCACTTCCTAGCTTCACCTTCTGAAACTGATGACACGACCTCATAGGAGGACTTTACCCAAGCTAACCCTGGTGGGGTCTGGAACACTAAGACCCCATGGGGGTTGAAGCATGGGCTTGCAAATCTCCGATCCCTGGTCTACCCAAGATTGTGTTGTACTTAGATGGGGCTTGGACCATGGTAAAGGTCAGCTCTATGGTCCAGACACGGTCCCCCACTCCAACTGTGAAGAAGAGTTTGATCTTCCCCAGGGGGTGAGAAACACTATTGTTGAAGCCGACTAAGGGAATAGAATTCTCTTCCAGCCTGTCCCTTACATCTCTATCAAACCTTAGAAAGCAATGTTTATAAATCACCTCTACCCCGCCCCCCATCCATGTGTATCCGGGACACCCTGTGGCCGGCTATTATAGCAGAGATGTTAAGAGGGAGCCTTTGTACCTCATGTTCTTCCAGGTGTGGCAAGTATGGGGGCCCTCATGCAATCTAAGGGGCCCAATATCCTGGCTTTGACACTACTGGTTGGGTCGTACTCGTCCCTCCTCCTGATCATATCCATGTACGCTCTGTCAGGCTCTCCCATTTGGCGTCCCTTCCTTTTCTATCCCCCCTCCTTGATTTCCTTGATCAGATGAGACAGTTTCCCTGTCTTCACTGTTACTTCTATTTCTCTCTTCAAATACATGCATTCGTCTGTCTTGTGACCAAAACCTTTATGGAATTCACAATATTCGTTCGGGATTTTGGTCCCAGTTTGATCGAGAGGGGGGTTTCAGGAAAGAGCTCTTGACTCTTTCCATGGCCAGTATTTCGCTAGGGGTCTTGGTCAGGGGGTGAAACTATCAGAATAGGGGGCTGGTCCCCTGCCTCGGGGTTTGTAAGGAAAGTACATTGGTCTTGTCCTGTCATGTTGTATTTTGTCAAAAGTAGGCTTTCGGGGATAGAATGTATCTTTTTCCTGAGGCTTGGGAGTTGGGTTAGCCCTCCGGGGTGGAGCGTCCAGTTCCTTGGCCTTGCTAACAGTGTCCTTCCCTCTGACAAAAGCCCTGACCCAGTCCATGAGATTGTCAAAGGTCTCGGGGAATTCTTCCCCTAGTTTCTCACACAACTGAGTATGTTTCAACCTGTTGATAAAGCTGCTAATCTTCATCACTTCAGGGACATCCTTGATGTTCATGATTTCCCTGATAAATCTTTCCATGTACTGGTCTACTCGCTCGTTGTCTCTCTGTCGAATATGCATGATCTCGTTGGGATTCTTAATCACCTTTCTCTGCTGACTAAAGTTCCTGAGGAACTTCTCACTTAGCTCTTCATAGCTATCTATGCTCCCGGCCGAGAGGCTGTCAAACCAGAGCCTGGCTCCTTTAGTCCGTGTTTGAACAAACATATGACACCAAGTGGGCATCGACCATCGTCCCACCTGTCCGGCACCCCTAAAGGCATGCAAGTGATCTTCAGGGTCCTTGGTTCCATCGTACCTGTCTAAGTTCAACGAGGGCTTAAGCTTTGGAGGCATGGGTGCTTCGGCTATTCTTTTAGTGAACTTGGAGACCTCAGCCGAGTCCTTAGGTAACTAGGGTTTGTTCAGCCCTCCGTCATCCTGACCCTCTTTGTCTTTTCCTTTCTGTTCCCTTCCTTTTATCAACCATTCTCGTCCTTCTGGTTTCATTTACCTCAGGGTAGTCATGAAGGCATCCAGTGAGTCTGGATCATTGTTTTTTCCATGCGAGCTAGTACCTTCCTTGTTGGAGGATGTATCGAAGGAGAGCCTGGTTTTTAGACTTTCCAGTTTCTCTCGTCTTTCCAGATCTTCAAGTTGCTTCTTGAGTTCGTCCATGTGCATGGCTACGAAATCTGACGTAATAGTGTCCCTTTTCACTGATCGTTCAACCCTGTTGCAGGTTTCTTCTTCATGGGTAACGTTTTCAACCGTCACCACGTCATTGGTGCTTTGCACCGTTTTCACCGTTAGAGAGTTTGGAGGCAACGGAGGTGGTGGTGTAGCCATGTCGCTTCAGATGAGTGGCGACCCTTTACAGCGTTTTAGGTTCTAAGCAGGATTACTAGACGGACTAGGTCCCACGGATGGCACCAATGCCGAGTCCTCAAGTCCTGGTTGACGGTCAATGGATCTCGTCAACGTTGTAATGGCTTCACTTCGTTGTGCTACAAAAGAAAACACCATTAGCCTCGTCACGGAGGACCCCGGGGGGAATCCTTGACCAAGCTCCAGTGTAAGAGTAAGTAAACTTGCCGGAGAAGTGAGAAGCTTATTCCGACGAGTGTATAAACGCCGGAATATTCTCCTTGGTGTGAATTCTGGGTAATTGTGTCAAATGTAGTTCGAGGATGTCGGAATAAATGAGGCTTAAGTGTATTTAATGAGAAGGGTTGTAAATGCTTACCTTCAACAGGACCATTTACCTTCCTTATATAATGGAGACCACTTATCTTCAAAGAAGGATCCGATTCAGTCCATCTAACGGTATTTTGATTGTATCGGGGAACTCAGACACGTGTCTGAGCCCCAACGGCTGGATCTCATGCTTTATTAATGAAGCCAGCTACATTGTACCTTTCTTCTGGCGACTTCTCTTTCTCCGGCAGGCATTAAATGAGATCAGAGGCATCATGTCTCTCTCTTTTCCGCCTTATTCTTTAGTCCTTTTTTAAGAGAAAGGCTTAATATGGGCTCATGAGCCAGCCCAAGTAACGGAAGCCCAAGACGGGTTCACTGGGTTATCAGTGGGCCTCGTCGTCACTTTGGAAAACCAATCTTTTGGATTAAGTTGATCGTTTATGTCAATTAATGTTTTAAATATGTTTGTTAGCTAATATAAACTAGTTTTTAGGACCCGGGTTTTATGGCAGACCGTTAAATCGAACAAAAAGTAGACGCAAAAACGTTGAACCACATACACGTGTTTAGATCGAAACTTAAAACATAGAAGAATAACTAAGTTGACTTAGAAGTTAGGACCCGCAAGTGAAATAGTAAATGTAAGACACAACCTAAATTTGCAAATTAATATATAAGAAATATATAAATATGTAAATGAGAAAAAAAATTTTGTTATATAATAAGAAAATTGTCCATGAAATCGTAGTAGAATTTGATTTGACTGATAGACAAAAAGTCATTTTTGAGTGTCTACAAGCATCACATGCCCAAGATTTTCTTCTCTTATACCTATAGATAGGTTACTTCAGCATATGTCATCGATGGAGTATCGTACTATCCTTAAGTATCGCCTCACGATTCCTTTATTTCCGGTTGATGAGATATGTCTTCTTTGTCATAAGGCGTGTTTGGCCTCTTTGGGGGATCATGTGGTTCACTGTATAGAGCTCCCGGGGTTCAAGTATCGACATAATTTGGTTAGTGATGTCCTTTTTGACATATTTAGGTGCGCTGGGATATCTGCTAAAAAAAGAGGCACCAATGAATTTCTTAACTGACCCATTGGAAGAAGATCTACCCTTAGACCAGCCGACATTTTGGTCTTTGGATAGATAGGAAGAAAACATGCGTGTGTGGATCTAACAGGGATTTCTCCACATATGGGCTTAGGGGGTAGTGTTTTTATGGTGGGTCAAACTGCTTTAAAAGCTGCTTCAGGCAAAGTGACCAAACACGAGAAAACGTGTCTTGACAACTAGTACGTGTTTATCCCGTTTGCTTTTGATACTTTAGATTTCCTTGCGCCAAAAGCTGTTGACCTACTTAATCGAGTTCAAAGGGTCATGCATACTCCAAGATTTATGGATAGAGTTTATAAAAGACTTAGAATTACTATTTAAAAAGAGGGTGTGGCTCAGCTTGTTGCCCGATTACCTTTTATTTCGATGTAATTTCCATGTGATAAATAATTATAGTCATAAATCAACATGTTTAACCAAAATAATATATTCTTCATATTTATGTATATAAAGAGTAAGTACGTACTTTTTTATATATGGTACAACGAAACTGAAAACAATTAAAAAGGGTGAAGAATGTGCTGTAAATGTAAAGCTATGCAAATATGAAATTAAGGGAGGAAAAGTGGTGGTTTGAGATATTCAAATCGCTTAATTAGTTAAGGGCATGTCTATTCACACACCCATGTTGTCTATCCACACACCCCCAGTGTCGAGCTGTGGCCAGAGCGCGACGTTTTGGTCCGGTTAACCAGACAAAGACTGACGGGTGTCTGACGGGTCTGTTGACCTGACCAAAACGCCGAGCTTTGGCTGCGTTCTGGTCCTGTCAACCAGACAAAAGACTGACCGGGTGTCAGTCAACAGACAAAGCTCGGCGTTTTGGTCCGGTCAACAGACCCGTCAGTCTTTTGTCTGGTTGAACGGACCAAAACGCCGCGCTCTGGCCATAGCTCGACACTGGGGGGTGTGCGAATAGACAAAGGGATAGGTGGGGGTGTGTGAATAGCAAGACCCGTTGTTAATTGCCTTTCTTGTTTGAAATTCTTGCAAACAGCAAGTCACATGCAGCTAACAGCTGACGGGTTCTTAATTAAGTGACATCAGACGTTTATCCGTATCAAAGCGGCGTAACTTGAAATGTTACAAAATAAAAATTAGTAGGATTTTAGGAATGTGTATTAAAAAAAATATGCAACAAACAATCTAGATGAATCTAAACTAACATTTTGGGGTGTTTGTTTTTTGTGAAAAGCTTTTCAGAACCTCTTATGTCTGCTCCACGCTCAGACGTTTAAGTCAGCAGTGTGTTTGTTTTCTCGAATACCTTTCATTAAAAAAGGTACGCGTTACCTCTTTTTGGTGCAGACATGGATCAAGGTCTTCTTACCTCTTATCCATTCTTTTTTTCCCAGATGCAACAAACACACTGAAACCCAAGTTTCTTCTCCATCTCCTCCTTCTCCATCAACTCAGGCGCCACCCATCCTCCTCCTCTCCGCCGACCGACCTCCTCCTACTTCCTCTCCGCCGGCCACCCCTCCTCCTCCTCCTCCTCCACACCACCGACCTCCTTCTCCTTCCTCTCTGCCGGACACCCCTCCTCATCCTTCCTCTCCGCCGGCCACCGTCCTTCTCCTTCCTCTTCGTCGGCCACCCCTCCTCCTCCTCCTTCCTCTCCGCCGACCACCGTCCTCCTCCTCCTACGTCGTCGGTCATCCTCCATGTTACTACTAACAGGTATGTTTAAGATTTGTTTCTTTTGTTTAATGTTAGGAATTATTTGCGTTAATTAAGTTTATGTTTAAATTCTTAATTTTGATTATGTGAATAACTTGATTATTGCTGTTTAAATTCTGAATTTTGATTATGTTAATAAGTTGATTATAGGTGTTTAAATTCTGAATTTTGATTATGTTAATAAGTTGATTATAGTTTTTTATTTGTTTGATTATTGGAGTATAGGTGTTCATCTTGATAAATTATTTGATTATAAAATCAGTTTATTTCAGCAACTTGCAGAAGTTAAAAAACAAAAAGTATTCTTCTTACAGACTGCAGAGGTTTGGTCTACCAGTTTAGCTACAGATGTCTACAAATGTGGTCCGCAAATTGCAGACGTTTTACCTCTGAAAAACAAACAACATCTTAATTAATAATTCAGTTAATTATACGGCAACATCCAACCATCTTATAGTACTAATGTAACATATTATGGGTCCTTCAATTAATAATGGGAACTCTATTGGCACACCAGCCAATTTATCCGCACACTTTGCTTTTTAAATACGGGTCATATAGGCTTATACGGGTCGTATAGGTTCAAAAGTCAAATCTGCATGTGTCAGTTCTTGTCTGGCGGCTGGCTGGACCTATACAGGCCGTATAGGTTTATACGGATCGTATTGCTTTGGTTTTTTTTACAAAATTTTGTATACATTTAATCATAGTCTTAACAAAGTTTAATAAAAGAATTCTTTTATTTTTTAAACAAACAACATTTTTTAAAACTTTATCATGTAGACCCCCTGAATTCTCAAAAAAAAACAAGGGGTTAATTGAGAAATCAGGGGGTCTATACGAATCATAGTCTTAACAAAGTTTAATAAAAGAATTCTTTTATTTTTTAAACAAACAACATTTTTTAAAACTTTATCATGTAGACCCCCTGAATTCTCAAAAAAAAACAAGGGGTTAATTGAGAAATCAGGGGGTCTATACGACCCGTATAGACCCCCTGATTTTTAAATTAACCCCTTATTTTTTTGAGAATTCAGAGGGTCTAAACGGATCATATAGGTCTATACGATTCGTATTAGCCTACTATACGACCCAGTTTTGACCTATACGATTCATATAGGGGTAAAATCAAAATATCATAATTTTAGGTTTTGCCCATTCGGTGCGTATTTTGTCATTGCATGTCGTTTTATGAAGTATATGCTCTATGCGTGCCGTATCGGTGATGTTCGGTTCCGTGTGGTATTGTATTATCTGATTACATGTAATTTTGTTTGGAATCCACTTGTACTCTAACATGTCGTGTTGTATGTATACGCATCGTACAGTATCATTACTTGACATATTTTGTCGTTCAATGTCGTATTATGACGTATATTGTCAATATGTTCGGTATTATCGCATATATTTTCCGTACGGGTTGTGTCGGTGATGCTCGGTATTGTCATGTTTATTGTTTGTAAGTGTCGTATTAGGGTGTAGATTGTATATACGTGTCGTGTTATCACGTATTATGGCATAGTATGTCTCTACTTATCGTATTATTCCGTATTATGGCGTATTATGTATATACGGTGTCGTATTTTGGCATATATTGCCGGTTACTTTACGTGTTGTATCCATTAAACAAACAAAAAACACTTAAAATACATTATACAAACAAAATATCTTTAAAATTACAAATTAACCTATACGATACATATACGAGACCTATACATCACATATACTATACTACATTGTACATCGTATTCTTAAAAAAAATAAAAAAGTTTTTATTTAAAAAAATAAATATTTTTTTAGAAAACTTTGATTAAACCATAAACAAATGTATAAAAGAATTTGTAAAAGAAACTCAACCAATACGACCCGTATAGACCTATACGACCCGTATAGGTCCAGTTAAATAGACATCTGACACATTAGCATTTATTCAGCAAGGTTTTTTAAACATATTTATAAAGAACTGGCCTTTATTGGAAATAGAAAAAGCAATACGGCCCGTATAGACCTATACTGTATTGAAGATGTCGATTTAAGGGTTCAAGTGTGCTAATAATTCGAGCACTAAGGCTAGAGGGTGTGGGATAACCCCCTTGGGGCTTTATAAATGACACCTCAGCGCCACGTAGGCGCCACATCAGCCAAGTGGGCTTTATAACCCCCCCCCCCCTTTAACATGGAGGGTGTGGTGATAACCCCCCTAGGGCGCTATAGAAAAAAAAATAAAATTTTTTTTTTTTTTATTGGTGCAAACAAGTGGGCCCCACCTGATAACCCCTTCTCTTCTCGTTACCACCATGGCGGCACACCTATGGCGCCTCCCCCTTGAAATGCACGGTGTGGGTGATGAAGCCCCACCGGCGCTATGGGTGGTGATGTGGCGGGGTGACGCCCCCCACACCCTCAGGCCTAATAATAGCATACAAAGTTTATTGATGATATGACATAAATGAAATGAAATGTAGGAAACTGTCAATTGTTACTGTGTATTACTGGTGGTGTATTTATTGATGATATGACATAAATTAAAATGTAGGAAACTGTCAATTGTTACTGTGTATTACTAGTAGTGTATAAAGGGCCAAACTATCTACACACCAAGTTAGATTGTCACCCTTAAAAGGTGTTTTTTGTCGTTAAATGCACATCTTGCAGTGTCGAACTGTGGCTAAAACGCGGCGTTTTGGTCCGGTTAACCAGACAAAGACTGACTGGTGTCTGACGGGTCTGTTGACCGGACCAAAACGCCGAGCTTTGGCCGCGTTTTGGTCCTGTCAACCAGACCGGGTGTCAGTCTTTTGTCTGGTTGATAGGACCAAAACGCGGCCAAAGCTCGGCGTTTTGGTCCGGTCAACAGACCCGTCAGACACCCGTCAGTCTTTGTCTGGTTAACCGGACCAAAACGCCGCGTTTTGACCACAGTTCGACACTGTAGGGTGTGCATATAAAGACAAAAAACACATTTTTTGGTGTGTAAATAGGCAAAATGGTGTATAGATAGGTACACCCTGTATAAATTCGTACAAGATAGTTGAGCATTCACTGCTATAATATCTTATTACACATATGTAATAGATGTTATTTTAATATGTATTTTTTCATAGAGTTAATTACTGTTTTCTTTCCAGTGGTTTGTCAAAAATCACTATTTCAGTCCATTAGTTTAAAAATTGCAATTTTAGTCTCTGTTGTTTCACTTTCGTAACCATTTCAGTCCATCTCATAACCATTTCAGTCTTTGTACTAACAGAATAAATGGACTGAAATTGTTACAAAAGTGAAACCACAGGGACTGAAATGGTTACGAAAGTGAAACCACATGGACTGAAATTGTAATTTTTAAACTAATGGACTGAAATAGTAATTTTTGACAAATCACAGGGACGAAAACAGTAATTAATTCTTTTTCATATTACATGCTTAATATGATACGGGTAAAGTTATCATACAAAATCTCTTAAATCTAAAAGTGTAAAAAAACACATTGCATCGCAAAATATAAGACAATGCAGAAAAATATAACACAATGCCGGGGAAAAAAACACAATGAAATGCAAAAAAGACACAATGACCCAAATTAAAAGAAAAGACACAATGCCAAATAAAAAGACACAATCATCTAAACAAAAATTCTAAAATCTAAAAGGTAAAAATCCAAAAGCGAAATCCTAAAATCTAAGATCGTGGAGTTCGACGAGACGGTTCCAATGCCGCTAGAATGAGATCAATCAGAATCCGTTTGATACTCTTCCTACGACTTCCTATTTTTAGAAAACTCTGTATTTGAACCTTTCCAAAATGAATAATAACTTTGTTCATATTAGATTGGATATATGTAATATTTGATTACATATATATATATATATGTAACTAGTATTAATCCCCCCGCGTTGCGGCGGGGGGCGTAAACAGTGCCAAGTAGCACCAATGTTACACCATTGTCGGGGACCACCAACACAGAAAAATTCGTAAAAACAAAATAAATAAAAAAGGTAAAAAAACATTGAACGAAAAACATACGTAAAATCGTTGAACCACGCACATCCGTTATGGCATGTTAATGCGAAGAAATTAGACTGAAACATAAAACACAGAAAAAAGAATTCGCGCATTGCGATGAACCTCTCAAGTAGGGAAAATTAGACGCGTTTCGACGGGTCTATCAAATGGAAAAAATAGACGAAAAAACGTCGCACGTTGCAGCGTGTTAATTCACAAAATTTAGTAAGAAACGTAAAACGAAAAATTTGCAAAAGATGAAAAGTATTGAGTTAAACGTATTGAGGATCAAAGTTGAAAATAAAAAGGTGTTGTGGTTAAATTGCAAAAAAAATAAAATATTTTGGGTTAAACGTTAAAAAATTAAAAGGGTTAAAATGCAAAGGATGAAAGTCTTTGGGTTAGAAATAAATATCAACTTTAAAAAAAAAAAAAAACCTCCTTATGGTTGGAGTACAACTCCATAGAACATCAAAATATTGCTTATTTATAGTTTGGAAATATTCTTGATAATACATGTATGTTTAAACAAAAAAAGTAGCAACTTCAAAATTGATGAAACCCAATGTAATATCATATAAATTGAACCGAAAATTTTGGTTGCATGTATAAATATTCGGACAAAAAAAAGTACCCAGAAATTACTACAACCAAAATTAAATGAAATGAACCCAAAATTTGATACAATTCTAAATCTTTAGACGAAAGTAATAATCATTTATTAGTGTTTTTTATCCTTTAATGGTTTTGTCATATGGGGTTTTTCTTTTATTTACCATCAATGCTATACTTTTCCATCGTTTACATTTCGTTTTACGTATTGATCTAAATTTTACGAGAACCCCCCCCCCCCCCCCGCGCCGGTGCTGCACGCGTAGCGCGGGTAATCCAACTAGTTAATATATTAATATACATTTCGCTAACTTAAAGTTGGGACTAAGATAAAAGTAGTAAAGTGTTACAAATAACAACATAACTAGTACAAGTCTTGACAATCAAATGATGAACATTGCATCCTCTTTTGAAAACTCATTTAGCATCATAATGGACTCCTTCATTGGGTATAATTAATTGGAATCAAAGCCTCTTTAGACCTGAATATTGTCTCTCTATCCAATTCTAGACTAACAATTAGATAGGAACCATAACTCAAAAAAAATGCACCTAACCACATCATTAAAGAATTCAGAAAGAATTAAAAAACATAATGTATCAAAAACTAATATTTTCCAATATCAACCTTTTTTGCTTAAATTTTTTAATCATCAATACTAATGACATTCAACTGAAATCTCAATCACTTATAAGAAGCGAGTTTCTTTTATATATATATAGAGAGAGAGAGAGGGGGTCAGGATTTAGAGAAAACGGTGGAAAGTGTGAGAATGGTGAGAACGCTTATGAATCGTCCGATCAAAACAATCTATGGACTAGATTGGCGCGGTGGCGTTTTCGTAAATAACACGAATTCTATTGAGTGGACGCGCTTCATTAAGGGTATGAAGGGGTAAGGTCCCAAAAACCTCATAATAAGTACTTGGGACCATACCTCAACCTTATCTTTTCAGCCCCTTTTCTGACCTTGCGCGGCCACGCACTGGTCTTACAAAGAAGGCTCAAGAGACAGATAGCAGACAACACTTACGCGCCAACAGGAAATCATAAATCCATGCGCTTTCCTCTATAAACAAATGATGAAAATCCTAAGATAAACACTTCCGCTTAATAATATCCAGACTTGGATATTATTTACTCAAACGGTGCCACACGATAAAGAGTCACACCAGATTACAGCAGTAATCTTCTAGAAAAACTCAATCGTGCACCACTAAGACGGTTATAACCGTCTGAACACGTGTCATCACCTCAGGGACCCCTGAAATCACGATGATGGCATGTATTTGGAGAGAAACCTCCACTTGATCACTTTCCACGTGGCAATTCCCCAGCCATAGATCTAAGCAGTGATCCGTGTGCATTCACATCGGATCGAGAAGATTGACGGAAGGAAATGTAACCGCTTACGGGGTTAGCATCTTCCGTTAACTTTTCACCAACGAGTTTTCCCGCCCAAACTCCCGGCTATAAATACGAGATCAATTCAGGTATGAAATTCAAGTTACACACACTTCGTCAATACCTCTTCTTCTTCATAAACACATACTTATTCTCACGCCGGAGTCGGGTCAAGGAGAGAACCCTCCTTCTCCCCTTGACGAGGCTAACGGTGTTTGTTTTGCAGAATTTGCTGGAGAAGAAGATCAGTTGTATCGAATCAAACGAGAGAGAACAACCCTTTTATGCAGATCCAAACCCCCTAGATAACTTGATTCCGGTCAAGAATCTAGTGTTTCTTCATTGGCGCCTACCGATTTCTCTGTCTCATCCAATTTTCTCTCGTTTTTTTATCTACCCTGTTGATTCCATTTGCATATGGAAGAAACGTCGTCTCATCGGCAAACCGGCCCTCGGCCGAATGTCGGAAACAACTTTCAGGTTGAAGGAATTCCAGAGGATGCCTCGGATGACAACGAGGTGCAATCCAATAGTGTGAATGAACCTATCACTCCAGGGATACAGCCAGAAATCCCTGTTCACTCAATTCTACCTCCAGGAGAAACTCCAATTTCCTGGTACGTCAGGTCTCAAGGGGCACTAAATGCAGTATACACACAGCTGTGTGCACAGACTGCTCCTCAAACTCAGTCGCGAAGGCCAGGATCTCGTGCTCATGCTTCTCAACGTGAGGGCCCGTCTCACATCGAAGACACAGAGGTATACTCCAGATCTCCGTCGAGATATGAGTATACCCAATCTGGGAGTCGTCGACGAGAGCATCGAGATGAGTCACACTCTCAGCGAAGAGCATCAATCCACACTAGGTTGGGTTCTCAACGGAACACCCATACCACTGATGATGATCTAACCTGCTGCTTAGATGACAATATCAGCGTGTTTAGTCGGTTGAACTATAACAAGTGCAAACCACGTGCGGTTTACAACCCCGAGGCTGAACACAACTACGATTTGATTTACCGCCCTGCGAAAGCAGCGGAAAATTCAAAGTTCATCATGGAAATAGCGTTGGCTCCACTCGAGAAAGCTAAACTATCGTCCAACGTGGGTAAATTTAATGGGCTGACAGACCCTGATGACCACTTAAGAGTGTTTACAAGCGCAGGGCTTGTAGGTGGCCGGACTATACCACTATGGTGCCATCTTTTCGTACAGACTCTCACTGGCGCTGCAAGAATCTGGTTCGATAATTTACCCATTGGGAACATCACATCATGGAAAGATCTGCGCAAGAAATTTCTGACTCATTTCAGTCAACAACGACGGTCTATCCGAGACACATCAGATGTGATGAACATTTGGCGTCATGACGACGAAAGCCTGGAGGACTTTATCACCCGATATAACAAAGAAGTACTGGAGATCGGGGGAGTCCATGAGCAACTGATTAGCGCATAGTTCAAGTATGCTGTCAGATGCGATGATATGATAAAGGTTTTATCTGGAACAGAAGGCCTCCCGAAGAGCTGGGAGAAGTTTATGGCAGCAGCTAAGGTTTACGCTCAAATAGAGAAAAACCTAACCACTAACAGGCCACCACCACCACATAACCGACCCTCCGACTTAAGCTCAAATGGCGGGAGGAAATTCAAGAAGGGATGGTGTGATTCTGGCTCGGGAAACCATTCATCTGAAGATGCTCGGGAAACGATCAATAAACTTGCCGCGCAGAGGGAAATCAAACAGGAGAACAGGGAGAGGCAATGGACTCCCTTAACTAAAACTCCCACGGAAGTTTTAAGCACTGAATATTATCAGTTCAAACCGCCGATCCC
Organism: Helianthus tuberosus; assembly: GCA_030545235.1. NCBI lineage: Eukaryota > Viridiplantae > Streptophyta > Magnoliopsida > Asterales > Asteraceae > Helianthus > Helianthus tuberosus. Next base: position 175,053,498 of record CM060351.1, read on the forward strand.
CATGAAAAACAAGCGTGGCCAAGACCCAGCCCAGTATTGTGAATACCACAAGGACAGTGGTCATACCACCAACAATTGCATTTCCCTGCGCACAGAGATTGAAAAAGCCCTTAAAAGCGGCGAGCTCACGCATCTCCTACAAAATATGCGCAAGGAAATAAAGCAGATAACTCGAGGCGAGGAAGGCCCGAGCAAAAGGGCGAAAAACTAAGGAGTAACTCTATGGTCTCTGCGCGGAAAGAAAAGATTTATCAAGACAAAGCGGGAGGATAGAGTAAGTTAAGTCTCGTATATTTATTAAAAAACTTTGTAATGGCCTCTGTGCCCTATCCAGAAATAAACAGCAAAGTTTTATTATTCATGTGTTTTTTCTTACAAAGTGCATGCAATTTCTTTTAGTAAGCGCAAAAACATTATGGTAAATATAAAATAAAGCCTCATGAACGGTCAGTGATTACGTCACAAACGACCACACGTTCACACATGAGCTTTATACCAACTTCATTCGCCTTACTCAATCAAAGTAATTGTACTCATGCAAGATATTGTAAACTAAAAAACACGACATATTATTCTCAGCGTACAAATACGCCCCAAAAGCTATCAAACACGGCAGTGTTTTAGTTACTTGCGCAGCAGCGCACTAACAAAAAGGGTACACTTCCCAAATATTACAAACAGATTGTTCAAAACAATTTCAAAAGAAAATCTACGCTAAATCTTCACCCTCATCCGGAAATATTTCCTTTAGTTGTGCCACGTGATCATCAGATTGCAGCACAACATTTATAAGGTCCATAACAGGAAGCTGCAAGTTGTTGAATTCTGCCTTCAAAGCTTTAAGCTCAGCGCTAGTATCAACACCATAAGTCACAGACTTGCTGGTATCCCAATCAACCTTTAAGGCACTATTCACGTGCTGGGAACACTCAGCATAACCTTGGGTATACCCGTCATTTCGCGCGGCAATCACTAAGCGCGCAACCGTCTTATCAAGCTCTTCAGAATTCAATACTGATTCGGCAACCTATAGAAAAAGAAGGCAAAATAAACAAAAAAGAAAGAGCGAAAGAGGAGAAAAGAAGAAAAGAACTTACACAGGCAATTCCGCGATCTTTCAACCACGCCATATTACTCTTTAAAAGTTCAAGCTCTCTTTCCGCTGTAGCCCGCGCCGTTTCTGAATTTTCCAGTTTTTCTTCAGTTTCAGTCAAATGGCGGGAGGTTTCAGTCCTCTCGGAATGCGCAAGCTCCAGATCCCTTTTAAGTTGTTCCTGGTCAGAAAGCAAAGCAGTAACTTCTTCTAACTCTTTATCTCTAAGAGCAAGAGTGGCGCAGGCTTGTACCTCTCGTTGCTCACTGCGCTCCCTATGAGAACGCGCTTCTTCTAGAGCAGTTTCTACATCAGCCTTCTCCTTTTTCAACTTTTCTACCTCTGCATCCTGCTTCTTCAATCTTTTAATCTCAGCCTTGAGATTATTTATGGCATTGCGGAGATTCGCCTTCTCAGCATTATCTTTTTCGCAAATCTTCTTCCAGTTTTTGCGTTCTTCGGAAAGGAGGGCAGCTTCGGATTCTGCTTTCCTCTTCCAACCCGCAGCAGACCACTCCTCAGTCTTACGATCAGCCTCAAACTTGGCTTAATCAGCTTCCAATTTAGCTTTTAACTGAGACAAGCGCTTTTCATCATCAGTAAACTTTTTCTTTGACACTCTGAAAGCCTCCCAATCCTTATGCATGCTATGCCACTCCCGCACTATGCGATGAGTGGTAGAAACATGAGAAGCAGTCTCCTCAAGGTAAGCATGATAAGTTTGTTCATGGAGACGGCTTTCTTGAAACTTGATCTCCCCAGGCGGAAATATCCCCTACAACCAATCCCGGCACACACGCCAATCTGAGAAAGTATCACCCTTCTTCAGATTCCAAACAGGGGCATGAAGCTCGGAAGCGTCTTTTTCCGAATAAGTCTTGTAATAATAATCCCCCAGGGTTTCCTCTGGGCGGATGGGAGAATTCTTGCCAGTACCGGAAAAGGAGCCTTGCTCCTCAATAGTAACCTTCTCTACGCGCTCAGGCATAGCATCAGAGGGTTTGGGAGAAAAAGTTGAAGCAGGATTCTCCTCAACAGTTTTCTCTTTCTCCAAGTCATGAGCAACAACTTCAGGATTGTGCGGATTACCAACACCATCCACAACTCCCGGACTAACAACCTTTTCAACTTCTGCAGCAACATCAACAGGCTTGTCAGCCTCAACAGTCTTCTCCACACCACCCTCAGGAACCTCAGTAGTTTTCATCAAGTCAGTAATGGAAGAACGCGGAGGAGAGGGTAGGAGTCCTTCATTAACCACAGGCGACAGCTCTGTGGGAACAGGAGAAACCGGGACTTCTGAAAAAAGAAAGTCTGTAAATATCTAATGCACATCAGGAAAAGAAGCAAAGGAAACACTTACTAGGAACAGATTCCGAAATAAAGGCATCTAGATTGCCTTTCCTGGTGATTTTCTTCCTCTAGGTCTTCTTTGAAGGCTGACCTTCAACTTCAGCGTCAGTCTGCTTCCTTTTACCCGCTTTCCTTTGCACTAAGTGCTCAGGACTGGATTCCAAGTCAATAGGATCATCTGGGTTGGATGGAGGGATATCAGCAGTATCTCTCAGTTCAGGTTTTGGCCTCCTAACAGTAACTGCAGGCGCAAGACCCTCCAAAGAGTCAGAAACCACCACATAATCACACCAGGAGTCAGAGGAACGGCGCACACCTTTCTTCTCTCCCCCAACATTTTTAACTTTGGAGGATTGAGTTTTTATAGTGTCACCCTTTTTAGGCGCAACATTACTGATTGTCACGCGTTTCTTCTTCTCAGGGCCTATGCCCAAATTTGACAGCTCACCTACAAAAGCGCAAAGAACAATTTACTCAGACAGAAAACAAACAAAAAACAACATGCGCAAACTTACCAGCACCAGCAGCAGGTTGTGCAGACAGATCCGCATCCTGCGGAAGAACAAAATTCCTCACAATTCGATGGTACCAAAGCTCTTCATCAGGCTTCTTCTGAATGGTACCCATCTTTCCGCCTTCTCTCTTAAAGGCAACAACATACAGCGAAACAACTACAAGAGAAGAAGAGCAAGTTCAAAAAAAGGGGGGGAGAAGGGGCAAAACCCCAATTTTACCTTTACCATCCTCTGTATACACCGGTTTGTCTTCCCGGTCCATCCTCCAATTCAAACTCATACCAGCACCGACAAGGGCCTTCTCCGGCAAGGCAATATTAGGAACATCCTTCAGATCCTGATACCAGTTCTCATCAACAGGGGTCTGAATCATTTCAATGGGGACATCTTCCTTCCCCCTTAAAACCATCCTGACCAGAATCACCCCGGCCTTGATAAAGGAAAACTTTTGCTTCCAATCATGGAAAGATTTTGGAGGGTGCTGCAAAATCTTCTTTGCAGATGCTCTCTGAACAAACGAGTAAAACCCTTGAGTACAGTGCATTTGGTGAAAAACCCTAAATCGAGGAACTGTCGGTTCGATGTGCATAGTCTGACACACAAATTCGAAGTGCCGAACCCTAACCATGCCAATAGGGTGCAATTGGGAAATGTGAATCTTGTAATAACCAAGAATTTCAAGAAAAAATTTTGTTACGGGCAAACGGAAGTTGCCTTCACAAAAGAAATCCCAAAACAGAGTGATATACCCAGCCGGAGCATCTGCTGCTGTTTGACCCTCCTCGGGATACAGGGCACCCCAGGCCTCCGGGAATCTAAGGTTCTGAACCAAGCCATCAAAAGTCGCCCTAGGCCACTTCAACGGTGGAAGTTCAGCAGACATTTCTTCAGATAAATCTTTGTGATGTTCTCCGGTTGACATAAGAAGAAGGAGAATTGGCAAATTCTTTCTCAACAGATAACGGAGACAGGAAAAGGAAAAGTTTTCAACAACGTAATGATTAAAAATGGGCAACTCAAGCAAACTTATATACTCACCGCCATAAATAGCATTGGTAACTGCCATAGCACCTTTTCCGGATATCACAGTTACCCAAGCGACAGGGGCGAGTGAAAAACAACACAAACGCGAGCTCACGCGCGCATGTAGAGCACGGACAGTAAGGGGTACCTGACAGTAACAGCCTGTCACATAGTCCTTACTGTACCACCCCCACCTAAAGTCAAAGATTTCCAAAAATCTTCATAATAAACAAGGTAAATCTTCCCACAGAAGATTCCCTACTTTCGCGCCAAAAAACATCTCTCTTATAAGTCCAGTGCTCCACTTATTTGCATAAGAGCAACACTAGACTGGGGGGACTTGAAGGGGTAAGGTCCCAAAAACCTCATAATAAGTACTTGGGACCATACCTCAACCTTATCTTTTCAGCCCCTTTTCTGACCTTGCGCGGCCGCGCACTGGTCTTACAAAGAAGGCTCAAGAGACAGATAGCAGACAACACTTACGCGCTAACAGGAAATCATAAATCCTTACACTTTCCTCTATAAACAAAGGATGAAAATCCTAAGATAAACACTTCCGCTTAATAATATCCAGACTTGGATATTATTTACTCAACCGGTGCCACACGATAAAGAGTCACACCAGATTACAGCAGTAATCTTCTAGAAAAACTTAATCGTGCACCACTAAGATGGTTATAACCGTCTGAACACGTGTCATCACCTCAGGGACCCTTGAAATCACGATGATGGCATGTATTTGGAGGGAAACCTCCATTTGATCACTTTCCATGTGGCAATTCCCCAGTCATAGATCTAAGCAGCGATCCGTGTGCATTCACATCGGATCGAGAAGATTGACGGAAGGAAATGTAACCGCTTACGGGGTTAGCATCTTCCGTTAACTTTTCACCAACGAGTTTTCCCGCCCAAACTCCCGGCTATAAATACGAGATCAATTCAGGTATGAAATTCAAGTTACACACACTTCGTCAATACCTCTACTTCTTCATAAACACATACTTATTCTCACGCCGGAGTCGGGTCAAGGAGAGAACCCTCCTTCTCCCCTTGACGAGGCTAATGGTGTTTGTTTTGCAGAATTTGTCGGAGAAGAAGATCAGTTGTATCGAATCAAACGAGAGAGAACAACCCTTTTATGCAGATCCAAACCCCCTAGATAACCTGATTCCGGTCAATTATCTAGTGTTTCTTCAGGGTAAAGGGGTCTTTACACTTACTGTAAACGAGTCGAGCCAGGGTGGGGTCGAGCTCAAGCTCGAAATTAATTCAGGCGGTTAAACTTGGCTTGAGCTTTACGTCGGAGTTAAACGAGCCTAAGAACGGGCCAACGAGCCGAGCTTAGCTCGAGCTAGGCTTGGTTACAAAATGAGCCAGCTTGGTTCACGTCATCTCAAATTGAATTTTTTTAGCTAGTTTTTCTCGAGCTTCTTTCGAGCGAGCTACGAGTCGAGCTACGAGCCGCGAGCTTTATGAACAGCCCTACGTTCTATACCAAAACGCCAAACTAATGAATAAAACGCCATTACGGGCCAAAACGCATCCCTATATATACAAAAACATCTCATACATAAAAACACCCCCCCCCCCCCCGAACCTGAAACGCCATATTTTCTACTATACACCATTCATCTTACAAACGCCAAAATCCCCAAAACATCAAACACACCTACTCAAAAACGCCATATTTTACTATATACCAATCATCTTAGAAAACGCCAAAACACTCAAACATCAAAAGATTCCAAAAAATGGACGTTTCTTTCATATACACTATTTACTCAGTAAAACGCCAAAAATGGCAAATATCGTTTCTTGTATATTCAATATTGTTCTACGCGAAGTTTCGGAGAATGCATTCTTCCCTGAGGTGTTGTGACTCAAATAACATTTTGCTGCATGAGATTGACAAATCATAAACAAAAAGATGCTGGTGTCAGGCTTATGTCATTTTTTGTGTTTTGTTATTGATGAATATTATAATGGCATGAAGAGACGAATGACACTGATGAGTGGTTTGAAGATACATATTCAAACAAAAAACTCATGTCATTTTGTCTTTCCAAACGGCCACAAAAACACAAGCATGACAAAGCCAAACCACCAGTGAACATGTTTCAAAGAAGAAAGAGACTGATGACAGTGAAGATTTGGAAGATGAATTGTTTCCATTTTTATTTTTTTAATTTTCCTTTTCTGTTGTTTGTTATGTATTTTTCGACTAAGAATAAAAAATACATTATATTAGTAAAACGTCATATTGCAGTAAAACGCCAAAAACTCCCAAACTATAATAAAAGTAATATGGAGAAGTATTATTAAAAGCTAAAAATGAAAAAAAACGCCAAAAACTACTTAAAGCCATTAAAAACGCCAAACTTGGAAGATGGAACATCTATGACCCTAAAAACTCATAAAAAGCTGAACAAAAACAATAAAAATACACACAATAACTGAAAAGACGGCTACTTTATTAATATCATTTATTATAAATAAAATCTCGCCTAAACTACGCGCCAAAAACATCCTATAAGAGGCGTCTCTGCACAATCAACTGATCACACACCAAAAACAAACGTCATCTTTCTTAGAAACCATTCACTTTAAAACGCCAAAAAAATAGTTAAAAAAGCCATAGATGCGGAACCTCGTTTCTTCTATATTGAGTATTGTTCTGAATTAAGTTTCACTGAATGGATTCTACTCTGAGGTGGGTTTCTCTATAAGCTTTTGCCGAATGAGATGGACAAATATTCATGAAAAAGAGACTGATGACACTGATATGTCATCATGTCACTTTGTTCTTGATGGATATATTGATGGCATGAAAGGATCAATACATTCGAGCATGCGTTGATCTCCAACATGTCACCAAACAAGTATATATCAAACCACAATAAAGGATGCCACAAAAAATAAGCATCTTTTAAAGACGGGCGTTATGTAGGAAAATAAGGATCTACATAAGGTATTCAAAACAGATTCAAAACGCCAAAAAGGTTAAAGTAGAAGAGGCTGATGACAGTGAAGATTTAGATGAGAAATTAGATTATAATTTTTAATTTTTTTTTCATTTTCTATTGTTTGTTATCTAATTCTCTGTTGTTTATTATCTAATTCTCTCCTAATAAAAAAATTGAGTATAAAACGCCAAAAACTACAAACACCAAAATGCCTGATAGTATGAAAACTGTGAGAACGGATGCTAGCAAAGCATGTTGTTGTTAAATAAAACGCCAAAAAAACGCCAAACAAAGTATTACTGGAAAAAACAACACTAATTGACAGATGAAATTGAACGAAACGGTAAATGCAAAAATAGTAAAATGAAGAGATAAGTAACATTATTGCCAAACATTTATTATATTAAAAGCCACTACATGGAAAATTGAAGTTTATCTTTTCAAAACGCCAAATTAGTTAAAACGCAAAAATGTTTACTATGATCCTGATCTAAAAACAATAACAACGCCGCGTATTTGTTAAACGCCAAAAAATGGAAAGGTGATGTGACACGCGTTTAAAAAAATAATATGAAAGGACAAAAAAGCCCCTCCGCCCGAATCTATGTCGCGTGACACGTGTTGGGCCAGGATGCGTTCTCACCGTTCTCACACTTTTGGACGTTTTCTCCTGATCTCGTTCCTATATATATATAGGGTAGGCATGCTAAGAGAAGTCCACCCTATTTGAGAAACTTGAGAAGCAATCTGGACCACACATTTTCCCTAAGAAAAAAATGCAAAAAGAAAAGGTGAAAAAATGCATTTTTTTTTTTTGGAAAATCGGAGCTTTTTCTTTAAGGTTTTAATTTTTTATTATTTTTTTAATTTGGGATTTATACACATGTGTATATTGTTAATCTTTTAACTATACATATATGTATATTGTCAATTATACATATATGTATATACATGTTTAAAATTGAAAAATAAGTGTTATAAACCATAAACCTTAAACCCTAAACCCTATATCTAAACCTAAATCTAAACCTAAACCCTAAACCCTAAAGCTAAACCCCAATTCTAAACCCTAAAGCTAAACCCTCATGCAAAACCCTAAAGCTAAACCCTAATTCTTAACCCTAAAGCTAAACCCTAATGCTAAATACTAAAGCTAAAGCTAAACCCTAAAGCTAAACCCTAATGCAAACCCTAAAGCTAAAGCTAAACCCAAAAGCTAAAGCTAAACCCTAATGCTAAACCCTAATGCTAAACCCTAAATACTATTGCTAAACCCTAAACCCTAAACCATAATGCTAAACCCTAAATACGAATTCTAAACCCTAAATAACACTTATTTTTCAATTTTAAACATGTATATACATATATGTATATTTGACAATATACACATATGTATAGTTAATAGATTAACAATATACACATATGTATAAATCCCAAAAACAAAATTAAAAACAAAAAAAAACAAAACCTTAAAGAAAAAGCTTCGATTTTTTCAAAAAAAATGCATTTTTTTACCTTTTTTTTTTTTTTTTTTGCATTTTTTTGCTTAGGGAAAATGTGTGTTCCAGAATGCTTCTCAAGTTTCTCAATTAGCAAACTACTTCTCACATGATCCTTATCCCATATATATATATATATATATATATATATATATGTGCTAATTATAATGAGAAAACTCACCCCAGTTAAGAAAACCCAGAAAACCCAATTGTGTGGACTAGAAGCATCCACGCCATTTTATGTAAAATATGAGATCAAGGGTAATTTGGGAATTTTGTACTAGACATGAAAAGCTTTTTATGCAGACATTTAACTCTACCTCATCTGATTCTTCTCTCATCATAACCACAAAATCACACACACTTTCTCTTTCTTTCTCTCTCTCTAGATAACCATTTTTCTAAATCTACGATCATTCATAATCAACCATCAAAATTCTTCTTCTTATCAAAATCATTCATAATCAACCACCAAAACTCTAGATATACAAGCGTAACAACCCGGTGATGGTGTAGTTCAAGATCCGGTTTCTTGGCGAACGAAATATCCATCGATCCACCACAAATCATCACCAAAACCACTGTTTTTCATGGCGGATTTAGTGCTTTGAGTGGTTCAATAGATTTGTAAGGTGGGCTCGGGTAGTTCCTCGACAAGGGTTTCAAGATCCAATGGTGGTTTCAAGATCCGGCGGTGGTCAACAAATCCGATGTTGAAGATGATGTTTCAGATGACGGTTCGATGTTGAAGATGATCTAAAAGATATTTTATGTTGAACATGATGTTCCAGATCTAAAAGATCCTCTAGATCCATAAGTATGTTTGTGTTTTCAGGGTTTTTTTTTCAAATTTGCATTGTTTTTTGTGTTTTGTAGATCTTCATTTTTTGTGTTTTGTAGATCTGCAACTTTTTTTATTTTTTTGTTCAAGAAGATGAATGTTTTTTAGTTCTTGTTTTCTGGATATGTTGTTTTTTATTACTGATTTTTTTTTATTTTTTTTGTGTAAAATTTGTTTTCAGATCTGAACAAATGGAAACAATTTGATTTAAGTTCTTATGTATTGGATTCAAATATAAGTTACTTTCTTGTTTATTGTTATGATGATTGAATCTAAAAAACCTGTTGTTGTTGGATTCTTGTTAATAAAGTTATATTTTTTATATACATGTTATATTTTTGATGTAACATTCTCATAACAATTCTTTGCGTCTTAGTTATGAAACTCCAAGATCTAGGCATTTTTTATGTAACACTATGTAACCGGGTGTTAGAAATGTAACAATCGAAGAAAAAAAACATGTTACATTTTTTGTGTTACATAAATAATGCTAGTTACGTTTTTTTGTGCTACATAAATAATGCCCGTTACATTTTTTGTAACAATCAAAGTAAAAATGCCTGTTACATTTTTTTGTGTTACATAAAAAATGTAACAATCAAAGAAAAAATGTCTGTTACATTTTTTGTGTTACAGAAATAATGCCCGTTACAGAAAATAAAGTGTATTGTTACACTTTTTTAAAAAAACTGTAAAAATAAAGTGTGTTGTTACATTTTTTCCAGGTTATTGTAAAAATAAAGTAACTGTTATGGAAACAAAGTGTGTTGTTACATTTTTTTGTGTTACAAAAAAGTGGTTGTTACATATGTGACGTAAAATTGATCACGTAAAAATTATATGTTACGTTTCTATGTAACACATGTAACAAAACCAAAAAAAATATGTTACAAAAATATATCGTCATATACACATGTAACAAATACATATATACGAGCCAAAAATAATATTGAAAAGTAGTTGGTTGAAGTGTAATGATGAATATTGATGTGAGGGTTTCTTACAACATGCAGACTTTTGTCTGTTTGTAAGAGAAATTGTATAAATGTTCCAATATTACCCTTCAGTACATGAAATATATTAAAAAATTGAGACAAAAGGACACAAAAGCAACTGATGGGAAAAAAATGAATCCTAGACATCCATCAAGTATGATCAATGGTTGTTATTGGGTTTTCAGGGTTTATTCAACTCAAGTGGATTTTCAATTTATCCTTGCCCTATATATATATGGGAAGGTTTAAATGAGAACGCTAGATATCGCGAGAACCGTGAGAACGAATGAAAAAACCACGAGAACTTGGTTAAAAACAATTCAGATTCAAAATTTCTTTTTACACTTATTATTTTTGTTCGAATACAATGTTAAAAATTAAATTTACACGTTTAAATTTACGTGAATTCGTAAATAAAGAAAATTTACACATGTGTAAGTTTGTCATTTACACATGTGTAAATTTGTTATATTTACACATGCGTAAAAAATCTAGTAAAAGTGATTTTGAGAGGAGAAATAAATTATTTGATGTTGTAAATTCTTTTTTGATGTTGTATTTTAATTACAATGAGGTTTGTATTAAAAAAAATCGGTTTTGATTGGTTTTTTCATTCGTTCTCACGGTTCTCGCAATATTTAGCGTTCTCGAGATAACCCTCCCCTATATATATATAGGATAGGGTTCCAGCGTGAACAACCTCCCAAGAGTGAACTGCGTGAACAGATCTGGACCCTTGATTTCCTTTTTAGTTGTTAAGGGTAGGATTGTAATTATATAAAAAATTAAATTTTAATCATTATTTTAATAATTGAATTAAGTTACATCTTTCCTAATTTAAATTCATTATCCACATTATGTTTTATTTATTAATAAGATAATTATCAAAACAAACAACAAATCACCAGATTTTAATTTTAATTTTTATTTTAGATTTCATCAATAGAATTCAAATTTTGATTTTAAGATCCACGTAACCTTAATATTTCAACGGTATACACATGTGTACTTGGATATAAATAGAACAGTACACATGTGTACTCAGCATCGTACATATGTGTAATTAGCTACATAATACATACATACAAACAATACCTGTAAAACTATTTTATATTTAACAAATTACAAGTTCCATAATGTTTTCCAAACCAAACAAAAAAACATATAATTACAAGTTACAGTTTCGTAAAAACAATAAACCCAACATAATCAAAAAAACAAAAGCATAATCTTTTACAACTATTCGCCACGTTGTATGCTGAATCATCCTTATCGACCTCATACGTGAATCATCCTTATCGACCTTCCATCTCCATTTTTCTCGTTAATGACATCTCCTATAATAGCACAAAAAAACTCAGCAACTAATACTTTGCATAATTCACAAGTGTACATCAACAACTTTACACATTCAATACACAAAAAATTATGAGATATCACAAAAGCAGACGCTATACACATGTGTACATTGGGTTATAATTAGAGCAAAATCAGAATACACATGTGTACATCGCATTAAAAACAGAGCAAAATCAGAATACACATGTGTACATCGCGTTAAAAACAGAGCGAAATCAACGAATTGAACAAAAAAAAACTCAGCAACTAATACTTTGCATAATTCACAAGTGTACATCAACAACTTTACACATTCAATACACAAAAAAAACTGAGATATCACAAAAAACAGACGCTATACACATGTGTACATCGCATTAAAAACAGAGCAAAATCATAATACACATGTGTACATCTCATTAAAAACAAAGCAAAATCACATGTGTACATCAACGACTTTACACAATCAATACACACAACCTTCTGAGATATCACAAAACCTGCTACAATACATATGTGTACAGTCAATGAACAACCAAACATCGCAAAAAAGAAAAGAAAGGAAAGGAAAAAAAAATAAATTCATCATCACCGGAAACAGTAACCATCACCATTATCAACAACCGAACATCAATTTTTCTGAAAAAGAAAAGAAAGGAAAAAAAATAAAAGAAACGAGGGAGAGTTTTACCGGAAACTCGTCGGGATAGGTTATGTTTGTCATCATCACCGTCAAAATTCCCAGCCGCCGCCGCCGTGAGCGGCGGCGCTTCCGTCTCTGTCTCTTCATCTTCTTGATATATCTCTCTCTATCTCATCTCTCTGGCTTAACCACCTCCACAGCCACCGTCTCCCTTCCTCTCCCTCTGATTGTCGTCGCCATGCGCAGTCGTGAGCGGCGGCTCTACTGGTTAACCCGGTCACCGGTCTTGTGTGGCGCCGGAGTAGAAACGAGATGGTGGGGGGGTCTTTCGCTGGAAAACACAGCCGGCAGTCGCCGGAAATCCGGCCATATGCAGATGATAGGGAGAGATTGGGTGAGATCGGGTGAGGTGGTGGGTGAGGGAATCTTGTTTTGAGTGTTTTGAAACTGATACAGAGACTTTTAGGGGATTACAAATGACAAACGTATTGATTAGTTTCCATATCTTTAATATGAAAGTTTCCTATTTTACCCTTTAGATTAAAATTTAAATTAAATTTATTATACCTTTAATTACAATTGTGCCATTGATCTAAGATCTATCATCTACAAAATCAAGTGTCCAGATCAGTTCACGCAGTTCACTCTTGGGATTTTGTTCACGTTTGAACCTAATCCTATATATATATATATATATATATCTATTATATATAATAAACATGAAGATTTGGGCTGATGTGTCATTAGATTAGAGCATCTAGATTTTCATTTTGGCGGGAAAACAATATGGGCAGAAAATACACACGCGGATCTTGATTTCTTTGATTTGGGACCCGACTTTTCGGATCTTATAAAACCATAAAGTTTTCCTTATTACTTTTCTCTAGAAGATTTCCATCATTACCTCTCTCTCTATTTTCTTCCATTGTCAGTTATTTCTTGATATAAACAATCCTTTATGTCCAATCTTCCATCCCTATTATCAGATCATCTTTGTTCAATCGGCGATACAATCTGTACATCATCTTCCGATTAAGTTTTTCAAGGTACTCAAGTTACAGTCATTTATTGTATATCAGCTTTATCTTTTGATCTTCATCTTCTTCGTTTATTTATTTATTTTTATTTTTTTGAATATCATCACTTAATCATCGTTTTTTAGTTCCTTCTTAATTTATGTTTTGTTTTACAGTGATTATTTACTTTGAAGTATTTGTTTTTGTTGTTCATATTAATGATAATATTTTGACTTAATGTTGTTCGATTTATGTTTTTTGTTTTGGGGATTTATCCTACTGATCATTTGTTCACAGTTCTGTTAATTGATCTTTATTCCTTTTAGTATTCTAATTTTTAGTTGTTGATGATTTTAGGGTTTTGAAATTTCTGTTTATATGCATGTTGATTAATTTTTTTTTTGTAGATATGATTTATTATTATTATTATATATGGAAGGGAGATATGAGATTTTATTTGAATGTTGAATTTTTAGGGTTTTTTTGGTACATCCGTTATAGTTTACAGAAAGTAAGATACTATATTTTTGTTTAGTTTACTAACATGATTTTAGTATTAATGTTTTCTTTCTTATTTCAGGATCAACATTACAAACGCAATAATGTCTTTTTACAAGTCAATGTCTGCACTTACCAGAGAATTTTTGGTACTTTCATCTTCATTGATGTTCATTTATTTTTGTAGTGTTAATTTTATTTATTTAACATTTTAGTATGTTTTTTTTTACTCTGAAGGTTATACCTGTTCAGTTTTCAAAGATATGGTTATCTTCTGCTGTTGGTGATAATATGGTCGTCATAAAGAGTATCAACGAAAAGGTTTGGAATGTTAATTTCTCCAATAACAGTGGTAATTTTGCCTTTACAGAAGGATGGTCAAAGGTTGTAGCTGACCTTCGTTTATCTGAGGGTTGTTTACTTCTTTTCAAGCAAGTTAATCTCTATAATTATATACTCACACCTTTTTTCAAGGAAAAACCTTATCCACTCTGTGATCCAGGCATCACTTTGTTTCTATCGATTTCATCTTTGCCGAATAGGAAATACATAGTCTTTCTGCCATGTTTTCAATGATCAAAGTGTTAATACACTGGTATGTTTAAAACATTTTTTTTAGTATATAATCTTTAATGTTTATTTTATATTTACAATATTAATTGTAATATTTTTATTTTATTTTAGCTTCTTTCGACTTATGTTGTTAAAAGCACTATTGGTGTTGATAAACTTAGAAGACCAATGAAGGTTCATCTTAATGCATGGGACTCTTTAGATGTATTTGTTGAGAAAGATTCAGATAGCGAATGTTACTTTTTTACCGATGGTTGGAACAACATTTTACAACATCTAGGTGTTCGTAATCAATGTCTGGTTGTTTTACGCTATATCTTTGATTACAATTTTCAGTTGACATTATTTGATGTCAATGGATCTGAGATTGTTATGCCTAGATTTGGTTCACAGTTTAATTCTGATCCTGGATTGCGAACATCAACTCACTTGGTAAACAATGTTGATGATGTTCATCATGATGTTGATATCAATTCTGATCTTGATCCGGATGTAGCTGCTTTATTTGAACCTTCTGATTCTGATGAATCCGTTGTTGGTAGTTCTGATAGTGATGTATCCATTGATGATGATTTCGATGATGATGACGTTGAAGATTCTACTGGTGATTCTGATGATGAGAAAAACAACCCTGATTATCAACCCGTAGAATTTGAATGGGATTATCATCCACGCCATTTCGTAAGTTATATTAATTATATAGTTGTAAGAATTATTTGCTGATTATTGTTCTTAAATTTTATAATATTGGTTTTGTTGTTGAATAATTTTTTTTGTTTTTTTTTTTGTAGCGACTGAACAGCAAAGTTGCAAGTATGGCTCGTGTTGATATCTCTAAAAAGATGACAGTTCAAAATCTTGCTGGAGTTGATACCGTTGTTACTTTTCGACCAGAGAGACATGGTGGAGGATTTAGATATGTTGCGAATGGATGGCGTTCCAAGTTCACTAAGCCCAATGGAATCAATGCACCTCATAGATGCACTTTCGTCTACTCTCCTGATGCAGATAAGTTGATTTTGAAGAAAGTTTCGAAGTAGTACGTTTTTTTGTTTTAGTAACGACTCTTTTTGAACAATATTTTATGGTTTTGTATGTTTTTAGTTTGTTTTTTGGAACATGTTTGGTTACTATGTTTTGAACAATCTTTTTGTTATATACGTTTGGCTATCTATAATTTCAACAACATGTTTAGTTATTAAGTTTTGGTTCATGTCTTTTTTTTATGTCACAAAAGAAATTAATTTTATAATAGATGTAATTTAATCTTTGTGTATATTGATTAATGATTTTAATCAATATAAATGTGTTACTGTTATTTTTAGACTTAACGTTGACTATGTATCAAAGATAATTTATTAATAAATGCCTAATAATGATGATCCATTACTAGGATTCAATATAGTTCTAAAAATAAACTTTCGATTTAAAATTGGTATGAGATTTAGCACTCTTTATAAACCTTCCATGCGTAGATACAAACCTTTAACTGCAATTTCGATAAATTAGCAAATCAGTTGTATTAAATTATCCGTTTCTTAAATTAACATTAGATTTCATATCTTGGAAAATATGTTATCAAATTAAAATTATATTTTCTGTTAGCTTCGGTTATTTTATATCAATAAAATACCGGTTATTTTGTGTATCCAACTAATAAAATATTTTAATTTTTTTAAATTTCTGTAAATTATTTTTTTCTCTACAAATTCACCCTATATACAACTGTTATTTTGTGTATCCAGCTGATAAAAGTATTTTCTTTTTTTATTATTTCGAATAAGCAACTTTCCTTTAATATGAATACCGTTTCCAAATTTGTCATCTTCATTGGCATCCTATATAAGCCGATGTCATTCAACAATTCTAAATCACTTTTCTCATTTCATTCAATCTTAAAACTCAACGTGTATTGGTAAATTTTATTCCATTTTTATAGTTTTTTTTTACTTTAAATTGATGCTAATGCTAATTGTATTCTGAGTTAGTCTTTAATTTTTAAATTTCATGTGACAACCCGAACTTTCAAGGTTTGTGTCGATTCTAAAATCCTTATCATTTTCCTTCATTGTGAATTACTTGGACTAGACACGTTAAATGTTTTGTGTTAACCTTAAACGTAAGTGATAACTGATTGTGTTGTGGGCCGCGAGTAGTTTGGGCCACATTCTTCCAAGTTACATGTTATCTTAGGCCCAAATCCACACAAGTCCAATCAAAGATATTGTGGGCCGATTAGTTGGATTCTGTTACTTAAACACATGGGCCGGTTGGTTGAGTTTTATAAATATCCACACAATAGTGATTGGGCCGGGTGAAACCCAAGTGAATACATACTCAAACCCTACCTATTCCTAGTTGGTGTGCGGCAGGAGACCCCCCCCCCCCCCCCCCCCCCACCTTTGTCGAAGTCTCTTCCTCTTAGAAATCAATCTTCTGGTTAGTTTTGTTATGTTTATTCAATTCTTGATTCATTGTGTCTATCTTTATGTGGATAAACATATAGTTATTCAATTCTTGATTTACTGTTAATTTTGGATAAACATATGGATATTGTAAGATTGATGTTGTACCATAATATATGAGAACCGTAACATAGGGAACTTGTTGTTATAATGATGACTTATATGATTTAATATATCGTTAACAACCTGACTATTGTTCTAGGTTTTATATTAAAGTGGTTAGTGTGATCATATGATAGTTTATATTATGAATAGGTGAATCATAATTAATAATTAACTCTGAATGTGTTGTGTGTAAAAAGGGTTGATATAGAATTCATATTATAAATGGCATGTGACTCATAAATAATTCTGATGTAACAACAGTAGGAACGGTCCAATAGGGATTGCATGTAATGGTTTTAGAAAGAGGATAACCTTGCATTGGGAAATTGGCGGCCATATGTGTGTGTTTGTAGTCTCCATCAAATCAAACCATGTGCATGTTTTTAATGATGTTGTCAGGATAGTAATAGGTTATGAATTAATTTAATAAGAGGGTGCTTGGTTTGTGGGTTGGAATCGATATGCATGTGGGATGGTTATAGAATTTGTTTTGTATAGAATGATTAGGATGTTTTAGTGTTAAATTCTCGTGGACTGTTGATGGGTATCGAGTAGCAACAGGTGTGATTATGATTATTAATGTTAAATGGCTAAATCATTGGGTCACAATATTGATCAGACTTATTGTTATTAATTTAGTGAATCAAGTGACAAATAGGTTACTCAAATGCTAGTAATATAACACTGTTTGATCCGAATTAAGTATAGGATGCTAATGACTGTTGTGTAATCACTAAACCTAACTAATAGTATTTAATTTAGACATTGATTAAATGAGAAGTGTGGGTTATAACCGGGTTACTTTGGTAAATCGAATCTGGGCCGTAGGTTGTGAATTGGACAATGAACCAAACTTCGAGATTGGGCCGCACACGTTTAATTGGTAAACAGGGCCGCACCTCTATATGGACTATACAATGTCAGTAGACGGTTATGTTACGTGATTAACTGTTAAGACTTGTGTGAAATTCGATACGTGCATTTCTTATACGTTACTTGCTTAATGTGTGTATTAAATATGTGACTACTTGTATGCAAAAACTGATTGTTATCGTTAACCCTTTTAGGACGTGTTTGATTAACTGAAAAACAAGTACTTAATCTTACCGAGCAAACCACAGGTGAGTTCATCTCTCTTGAGCATGCGTCCCGGTGGTTGGGACAGTCAGTGGGTATCCCGGGGAGGGATAAGTCTTTTGGGTAAAAACAGGAATGTTGGATAATATACTCATCCTATCACCTTTAAAGTCCCTCCGTGTTGTTTGGTTACCGGGGAGGTAACATGGTATTAGTTAGTAGCGCTACTTAGGTTTGGCAACCTCACCCCGTACCTGGGAGGACGGGTGTTGAACTAATGACCTAGTCATGACCAATGCTTTGATAGGAGCATTGGAGAAAGGGCAAAATAATCAGAAGCCGTCTTGTATTCGGGGTATTATCAACATTACTTTCGGAATTAAATTCAATGGATTAACTAAACACTTGGTAACCAACGTTTTCGTAAAACTATGAACTCACCAGCGTTGTCTGATACACTTGTTGCATGCTCGCAGGTCGTTAGATGTTTTTGGATTGGGACTTGCTGTCTGGAGTGGTCATGGGTCGAACTGGATGGATACATGTGATGGAATGACTGATATTATACATTGGGTTCGAAACAGTTAAACTATGATTTCTTTTATTTGCTTCCGCTGAACATGTTGGTTTACATATAAACACATTGTTGGTACATTTCATTAATAATTGGCAATTTTATTTTTAAACTTGTTATGAGTTCAACATGATTAGTGGCTCCTTATTGGTTTGTCACACGCCTGGCAGGGTTTTCCATGGGTGGTATTTTGGGGGTGTGACAGTTTGGTATCAGAGCCACTGGTTATAGTGAACTTGGTTTTAAAAAAATGTTTTTATAAAACCAGACTATAACTGAACAGTTCTGAATACGCGAATACGACCATGACACTCAGCTCCAGATTGCAAGGTTCGTCTCTTGCATACTCATTGTACTGCATAACTAGTGAACACTTACATACGATATTGCATGTGATTGCACGTTTAGCATAACAATATGAATTCATGTATTACTTGCATGTGTTATGTGACTGATAGGGTGGCATTTCCCTAAACATTCATGACTCACGTTTCTTGATGCTCTTTGTTTGCTACTCGAGTTTGAGGAACCATTTGACATGAGTTAGGAGGAGGTGAGATGAGCATGCAAATCACAATATTATTGTGGGTGCACAATGTGGGGTGCATGCGAGTCCCAGTGAGGCTTAACAAGTGAAAAAGGGGTTCCATTCCGTTATTTGATCAATGTGAAACATAACAGTCTATAGGAGTCATAGAAGTGATTGTCTCTTACTCGAACATGATCTTTTCACTCCTTTCTGAACCCTTACGAATCTCGATGCTATCGAGTATTACTTGAACACACATCTGAATGCCTAGCGAAACGTGTAGAATGTTAGGTGCTTGCACGAACGTCCTTGAGTTGGTTTATACCTTTCTCGCTTCTCTTCGTTTGATGGAACTCTATGTATTGACATCTTAGACTCCGAAGTGTGATCTCTTCTGCAACACTCTCGCAACATACCGAGTATTACTCAATCGACTTGCTAGATAGATGGACAAAAGGGTGAGCATAGTACTTTACCGACTTCAGTATTTGGACGACCCTGATTACCAGTAACAAACATCAGCAATTTGACCCCAACCGAATCTTTAACCCTAGTCAGCGACTTATGGGAGTCAACTCTTACGAGTTAATCGGGACATAAACGATGACGATTGACTGTGGGGTGGAATGTGTAACTGCCAGCACATTGAGGACGCGACTTGGACTATGAAAAGATAGACCTTGTTGGTGAAAGATCGTAGGGCTCCGTCTTAGGCAGCGACATTAGGAGCAACAGTCAAGGCAACAGCAAGATACTCGTACTCGTAACCAACAGTATGGAAATGGAGGTGCCAACAACATGGATTGGCCGTTGTTAAACCATGACGACAACAACCAAGGAAACGACGGCAGTACTAGAAATTCTCGCAGCAGTAACAACACTGGTAGTGATGCTCGTGGGGGAGCATTTAGGATTGGCGTAGGCGACGCCAGGCATAATAGCAACATGGTAGCTTGTAAGGGTAATTAATCGCTTCGCCTCTGTCCTGTTTAACCCTGTTACCCATTGAAACGAAACCTGTTGTGAAAACGGCAGTTGGCCACTCAATTGAAACCTCATATGGTTGTTGGGATGCAAACTCGACCATGTGGGACAAGTGTTCGACATCAACCTACCTTTTGCCATTCCTAATAAGTTTCGATGCAGTAGTTAGTATGGATTGGTTATCTAGATATCGCGCAGTTATACGTGGTGTGAAGGTTAGCATCATATCAGCAATGAAAGCCAGAAAGCGTCTACGGAGGGACTACCCCGCTATGTTGGCAACCGTTATTAATGTTTGGGCTAAGAAAAGAGGATCGAGGATCCACCAATTGTTCGTGATTCCACTCAGCATGCTACGGGAGGAACTATCAGGTTTACTTTCACAACTATTTGACAGACTCTCAGTTTGATCTCACGCCAGAGGCAGCCCTGATTCTTCGTATTTCTTACCGTCTTGCACCAGGAGGGTTGCTAGAGTTGTCAAATCAACAACAGGGACTGTTGGATAGGAGCTTTGTCGGACCTAGTTTTTGCTTTGGGGAGCCCCAGTTATATCCAGGAAGATAGGTTGTATCGTTGGATATGTGTACTGATTATTAAGAACCTAACAAGGTGACAGTTAAGAACCGCTTGCTTCGACCATGTATTGAAAACCTGTTGACCAGTTGCGAGGGACAAGCTTCCATTTGAGTTGATCAACACACCAGCAGCTTTATGGACCACAAGAATCGACCGTGTTTGTTGATGATGTTTTGAATCATTTCCAGGAGGAAGGAACAACATGGGAGGCAGATGTATCCTATTCTAGAGCTCCTGAGGGAGGAGTCATACCACGCGAAGTCTTGTTAAAAGGTAACTTATAGATTCGAGAGGTACCTTTTGGTCATATAATCAATGAAGTGGGAATACACGTGGATCTCGCTAAGATCCATTTTGTTAGAAACTGATCGACGCCAAAGATTCCTTCGGGGATACAGCAATTTCTTGGTTTCGCTTGATGCTATCGCAGTTAATCGCAGGATTTTCGGAAGTCGTGCAGCTTAAATCTCTTTACCACAGCCGGGTGCTGTGTTCGTGAAAGACAGGATAGGAGGACGTCTCTTCAGCTTTCGAATCCCAACTCTACAATGCGCTGAAGCATCGTCCCTACCCGAGGGTGCGGGTGATTCGGTGGTATATCATTATGGTTCGAATCAGAGTCCCAATTACACGTCGACGCAATGCGAGAGAGTGATGACTTACGTAATGGAGTTCCAAAGAGGAATTGCGCGACACACAACCAGTGGTGGAAACCATGGTTTTTGGATTTACTTGGAGGCATTACTTGGACGGTACCGAATGCGTTACTTAGACCGATCACAAGGGCATCCCGTGTACCCTGGTTTCGAAAGAGCTAAATCAGTAAATGACGTCGTTGGATGGAACATTTGGGAGGATTACGGCAGTGGAACTTGAACGTGTATGAGCTTTGTAGCTCACTATCGACTCTAACTTACCTGATCAGATTCGCTCTGTTCAAGCTGGAGAGCTGAAGGGAGAAAATTTTCAAGTTGAACCCATGTGGGGCATGGAGAAGCAACCTTGGCAGGCCGGAAGATATTCGCTACCTCATGGAACAAATGTGGGTCTCATTATACAGCAACTGTGGGGAAACTCGTATTGAACAAAGCACACTGGTCTCGACATTCTACTCATCTGGATTATGAAGAGAGATATTAGGATCCCTACATCTTGCACTGGTGATCGGGCATGAAGGCCCACCTAGCTATGTATGTATGTGATTGACGATTGACTTGTGGGAAAGTCAAGGTGAAGTATCTGCAACTAGAAACACCTATATGGAAACAAGAACAGACTGGCATGGATTCTGTCACTAGTTTACTTACAACTCGAAACGGAAACATTATCACCTGGGTGATCATTGATGGACTCAAGTTACCAGCACACTTTCGTGCAATCAATGAAACTGACGAGTCTTCACAGTTATGAATGTTCCTCTGAGAGAGGCGGCTTTTAGGTACGAGGTGCTAACTCCTGTTACCTCTGAATTTGATCTATGCATGATTTATGTCAGGCAATACACAACACCCTTGGCTCACGCCAGGACCAGAGCATTGCTTATCGCCGTTGGGCAAACGATCAGAGAAAACGAGCTCTCCTGGCACTCGAAGACATGCTGTGAGCATGTGTGTGACTGGCTTTGGTGCAAATTGGAAGGACTTTTACCTATGGTTGAGTACTACTGCGGCAGTTATCATCTTGGTAACCAGAAAGCTCTGTTGAGGCATTGCATAGACAATAATGCCAACCTTCTTGATAGACTAGGATGGTTGACAACTTAATTACTGGTCCAGGACTGGTACTCGAAACTCTTGGGAAGGTTGTTTGGATCGGGAGTCGATTGGCGGCAACGCGTGACCGTCAGGAAAACTGATAAACTTGGGAAATGCTGCAAGATCACTGTAGGCGATCGTATCGTGTTTAAAGTCTCACCCTGGAAGGGTGTGGAATGCTTGGGGAGCATGGCGAGCTTAACTGACGTCACGATGGATCATTCAACAGTCTGGGAAGAATCGGTAGCGTAACCTACAAACTCGAGTTACCTGACGAATTAGATAACGTACACGATGTCATTTATGTCTCGAACCTAAAGAAGCGTCTGTTCAAAGCAACACTTGTGATACCCTTGTTGAGAAACCCACTGTTAACACAGTCGAATTTCAATCGTGAGAGTTCGTTGGAACTCAAGACGTGGACCGAAGTTCCTGTGAGAACGCAAAGATCAGGTGAAGCTCTGTTATCCCCGATTGTTCAAACGGTGGGACCAACTTTTGATATCATAGGCGAATTTCAGGACGAAATTCCCTTTCAAGTTGGGGATGATGTGGCACCCAACTGACCTCGCAATCCTGTTTTTACAATTTGGTTTACGTGGTGCCTGTGCAGTTATCTGGATGCTTAGTGATTGCGTGTAATGCTTGATTATTATTTGCGTAGTATTACATATAGTTTAATTAGAGTTTCTATCGCTTCACTCCTCTGTGCTTACTTGTCAAATTTCGGGACGAAATTTCTTTCAAGTTGGGGATGATGTGACAACCCGAACTTTCAAGGTTTGTGTCGATTCTAAAATCCTTATCATTTTCCTTCATTGGGAATTACTTGGACTAGACACGTTAAATGTTTTGTGTTAACCTTAAACGTAAGTGATAACTGATTGTGTTGTGGGCCGCGAGTAGTTTGGGCCACATTCTTCCAAGTTACATGTTATCTTAGGCCCAAATCCACACAAGTCCAATCAAAGATATTGTGGGCCGATTAGTTGGATTCTGTTACTTAAACACATGGGCCGGTTGGTTGAGTTTTATAAATATCCACACAATAGTGATTGGGCCGGGTGAAACCCAAGTGAATAATTGTTTTGTTTAGGGGCCGGTTACTGTAGGTTATATA
Organism: Helianthus tuberosus; assembly: GCA_030545235.1. Classification (NCBI taxonomy): domain Eukaryota; kingdom Viridiplantae; phylum Streptophyta; class Magnoliopsida; order Asterales; family Asteraceae; genus Helianthus; species Helianthus tuberosus. The sequence continues at coordinate 175,077,038 of CM060351.1, forward strand.
CTCACATAAAGAATTACGTAACTTGTTAGCAAATACATACTCAAACCCCACCTATTCCTAGTTGGTGTGCGGCAGGAGACTCCCCCCCCCCCCCCCCCCCCCCCCCCCCACCTTTGTCGAAGTCTCTTCCTCTTAGAAATCAATCTTCTGGTTAGTTTTTTTATGTTTATTCAATTCTTGATTCATTGTGTCTATCTTTATGTGGATAAACATATAGTTATTCAATTCTTGATTTACTGTTAATTTTTTATAAACATATGGATATTGTAAGATTGATGTTGTACCATAATATATGAGAACCGTAACATAGGGAACTTGTTGTTATAATGATAACTTATATGATTTAATATATCGTTAACAACCTGACTATTGTTCTAGGTTTTATATTAAAGTGGTTAGTGTGATCATATGATAGTTTATATTATGAATAGGTGAATCATAATTAATAATTAACTCTGAATGTGTTGTGTGTAAAAAGGGTTGATATAGAATTCATATTATAAATGGCATGTGACTCATAAATAATTCTGATGTAACAACAGTAGGAACGGTCCAATAGGGATTGCATGTAATGGTTTTAGAAAGAGGATAACCTTGCATTGGGAAATTGGCGGCCATGTGTGTGTGTTTGTAGTCTCCATCAAATCAAACCATGTGCATGTTTTTAATGATGTTGTCAGGATAGTAATAGGTTATGAATTAATTTAATAAGAGGGTGCTTGGTTTGTGGGTTGGAATCGATATGCATGTGGGATGGTTATAGAATTTGTTTTGTATAGAATGATTAGGATGTTTTAGTGTTAAATTCTCGTGGACTGTTGATGGGTATCGAGTAGCAACAGGTGTGATTATGATTATTAATGTTAAATGGCTAAATCATTGGGTCACAATATTGATCAGACTTATTGTTATTAATTTAGTGAATCAAGTGACAAATAGGTTACTCAAATGCTAGTAATATAACACTGTTTGATCCGAATTAAGTATAGGATGCTAATGACAGTTGTGTAATCACTAAACCTAACTAATAGTATTTAATTTAGACATTGATTAAATGAGAAGTGTGGGTTATAACCGGGTTACTTTGGTAAATCGAATCTGGGCCGTAGGTTGTGAATTGGACAATGAACCAAACTTCGAGATTGGGCCGCACACGTTTAATTGGTAAACAGGGCCGCACCTCTATATGGACTATACAATGTCATTAGACGGTTATGTTACGTGATTAACTGTTAAGACTTGTGTGAAATTCGATACGTGCATTTCTTATACGTTACTTGCTTAATGTGTGTATTAAATATGTGACTACTTGTATGCAAAAACTGATTGTTATCGGTAACCCTTTTAGGACGTGTTTGATTAACTGAAAAACAAGTACTTAATCTTACCGAGCAAACCACAGGTGAGTTCATCTCTCTTGAGCATGCGTCCCGGTGGTTGGGACAGTCAGTGGGTATCCCGGGGAGGGATAAGTCTTTTGGGTAAAAACAGGAATGTTGGATAATATACTCATCCTATCACCTTTAAAGTCCCTCCGTGTTGTTTGGTTACCGGGGAGGTAACATGGTATTAGTTAGTAGCGCTACTTAGGTTTGGCAACCTCACCCCGTACCTGGGAGGACGGGTGTTGAACTAATGACCTAGTCATGACCAATGCTTTGATAGGAGCATTGGAGAATGGGCAAAATAATCAGAAGCCGTCTTGTATTCGGGGTATTATCAACATTACTTTCGGACTTAAATTCAATGGATTAACTAAACACTTGGTAACCAACATTTTCGTAAAACTATGAACTCACCAGCGTTGTCTGATACACTTGTTGCATGCTCGCAGGTCGTTAGATGTTTTTGGATTGGGACTTGCTGTCTGGAGTGGTCATGGGTCGAACTGGATGGATACATGTGATGGAATGACTGATATTATACATTGGGTTCGAAACAGTTAAACTATGATTTCTTTTATTTGCTTCCGCTGAACATGTTGGTTTACATATAAACTCATTGTTGGTACATTTCATTAATAATTGGCCATTTTATTTTTAAACTTGTTATGAGTTCAACATGATTAGTGGCTCCTTATTGGTTTGTCACACGCCTGGCAGGGTTTTCCATGGGTGGTATTTTGGGGGTGTGACATTTCAGCTGTAAAATGGAGGTTGTAAAGATTACTATGCTTAATGATTTAAACAGTTATTCAAATAACTATTCCATTAGAGTCAAGATCGTTAGCACATCAAGGAAGATGATGAATCAGAAGAATGAAACATATCGGCTTGATATGATCTTTATGGACGAGATGGTACCGTATATATTCAAATTTATGATTTTTTTTTATAAATCTAAATAAAGTAATTTTATATGAAATCTATATATCTAATTTCTCCGTTTCATGTTTGTAGGGCAATATGATACAAGCTAGCTGCCTTCATAAGTTGTTAGAAAGATTCGAAGAGTTCCTGCAGCTTGATGAATGTCTTCAGATTACTAAACCTTCTCTTGCTGCTAATAAGTCATCTTCTAAAATGGTCAACAGGAATGAAAAAATATCTTTGTATTTTTACACTTCTGTTGAGAAAGTACTTGACTGGTGTGGTCCGAAATACAAATTTAATTTCGTCAATCTAAAAGATGTTGTTCAGAATAAAGTAGAAGTTAATACTACTATTGGTATGTGTATTACATCATATTGTTTTGTTTCATTTATATGTTAACTTTTTTTAACAACTTATTTTTTTTTTTTTGTCTAGATTTTATTGGATTTGTCGAAGTGTGTTTCAACATCGAAGACACAACAAAGAAAGATGGTAGCAAAGGAAAGAGACTCAATCTGAAAATTGAAGACCTTGAGTTAGTTTTTTATTTAGTACACAACATTTACAATTTTGTCTACGTCTTAATGTTTATTTGCTGTTTTTATATTATATTTTCTTATTTTTAGATGTCAAAAATGTCATGTTACGTTGTGGGACTCTTTTGCTGTTGACATGTTTACGTACATGAATGCCAAAAAACGTGAGAAATTTGTTGTTATCATTTGCCACTTTGGTACAGTAAATCTTTACAAGGGTACGTTACAAATCTTCAACACAATTTTTTTTATTTGTTTAGTATCTTATAATTTATTATTATATTTAGTTATATTTTAGAAATTTTATGCTGTAAATATTGATTTAATTGTGTGTTCTATTTCATTTCAGGCAAGCATGGAGTGGCCAACAGTTTTGATCTAAGTAGACTTTTTATTGATAATGCTGACGTTGAAGAAATTTCATCTTTCAGAGAGAGGTATATTTAGTAATACCGAAACAAAAATCAAACAATATTATTTTAAATGAAATTATAATCTTAGTCATTATTACCCATGCATATATCTTGCAACTATGTTTAGGTATGTTGCCAAAGTTTCTGCTTCGTCCTCATCTAATGAGAATGTTGGTTCTTATATTATTTCAACTGTGGAAGATGAGTTCCTCAACAAAGGAGATTTCATGCTCATTGGTTTACTTGGAACCATATTAGAGGTATAGTTATTTTTGGTTTTTTTTATTTTTTTTTATTTTGTAATACCTATATTACATACTGGTATGTATGATGGTTGCATTTTAAGATTAATATTGTTGTTTATTTTTATTAGAAAAAGAAGGTGTTGGTTATTGGCACAGTCACGGCCATATGTACTGATAAGCTTTGGTATTACAATGGTTGTAACCACTGCAAATCACGTGTCGAGGATAGATTTGTAACCAAAGAGGGTGATGACGGTTCATGTGATGCTGCTGAAACAAAGGGTTTGGTTTGCACCAACAATGAATGTCAAGGAGTGGACATTTATGCAATTCCGCGGTTTGATAATCTTTTTATCTCTTTTATACATTTGTAAACTGAAATTACTTTTTTTTAACTAATATTAACATTCTAATTTGGTTTTAATTTTAATATAATAGTTTCAAGATACCTATCAGGGTCCAAGATTCATCTGGTACTGTTTCATTAACGCTATTTGATTATGAAGCTTTCAAAATTTTTAAGAAATCGGCGAAAGACTTACTTGCTGTCCAAGATCAGGTAATCCAATTAGTTAACCCCGTTATTCATTTTTGTACTCGTAGTAAGTAACAATTAGTTGTATAAAATTATAGGTTGTTAATTCCGGTGAGATACCCAACCCGTATCCTGAGGTATTTGACACATTGGTTGGAAAGAAATATGCGTTTGTCATAAATATTAGCGACTATAACATTGAATATCAAGTTAAGAACTACGGTATTGCAATGGCAACAAACGATGATGATATTATTGCTGCTCTCTACTCCAAATTCAACATTAACCAGGTCTACTTCGTAATTATGTAATTCTTATTGTTTCATATTACTGTCGTTATCGTTCTATATAAATATAACCACTTGTATTTTATTTTATTGTTTCTTTTGAAATTGCAGCATGAGCAGTCGGGATCTTATGGTGTTCCGTTGTCCGCCAGTCTGTCTAATGCTTGTGAGGTTACTAAGGTAATATAATAATATATTATTTGGCTTAATTTTTTTTTACATTTAGACTTATTGTTTTTTTATATTAGGATGATGTGTCAATCACCGGTGACAATGTTACGCCTATCTCCAATGGAGCTGGAAGCAGTAAGAAGGCGTCTTCTTGTGAAGTAAAACGTAATCTAGGTGAAGTTTATGAAGTAGATGATGCATTACGTTGTTCTTCTACAAAGCGCCGCATGAGTGATGAAATCGTCGAAGATGAAGTTGTTGGTCTTTCTAAGACATTGGTTCCGAAGACTGAGAAATAATTTCCTGCATTTTAAAAACAATTTCACTGTTTTGTTTTGATTATGGTTTTTTGTTTGAACACATGGTTTTGGGTTTATTATGGATTTTGAATTGGTGGTTTTGATTTTTAGGATAATCCTTGGATTTTGAAGTTAATAAACAATTTCACTGTTTGGCTTGATTATGGTATTTTGTTTCAACATATGTTTTACTTGTCTTATGGATTTTAAATTAGTGTTTTTTTTTAAACATTTTATTATATTGTTTTACTGTACTCATTGTTGTGGGCTAATTTCTGAGCTCATATCCTGAGAAATATCTTGGCTTATATCTTGATTAAATAATATCTGTTCATATCCGGGGTGCAGATTCAGGGTACTGGTAACATCCTGAATGGTATCCTCAGGATCACTAACGGATTATGTGCAGGTACGTGGGCTGGAAGCTAGCAACGTTCACAAAGACTTATTCCGCGGAAGACTCGGTCCAAACCGTTCAAAGAAAGACGTTGAAGCCTTATTACTCGGTCTACAACGTTCGTGATGGAATATTCGGAGCATCCCATATTTATAGGGATATTTGTTTGTATTTCGTTACTATAAATAGGAGGAACACCAGATCGAATAGGACACTACAATCTCACTGCAATCACACTCACTACACTCTAACACTCGTTCTCTCGCATTTTGTACTCTCACACAATTATTGTAACACTTAGCGATCTGGTTGATATCCTGCACTGTATCCTGAAGTTTGAAGTAATAAGAAGAACAAGGCAGCTGCGATTGTCAGCTCCCGAGGTTTTATGTCGGCGATCTAGATTGATCAAGGGCTTTCCTCGTACATCTCGTGTCGTTTACTTTACTTTTGCTCATAGTTTGATCATAGATACAGCTCAATATCCTGAGCCGTATCCTGAATACTGATTTTCTAAATAACTTAACAACTATATTTTCAATACACTTTCTAGCACACTACCTCACTTTACTAATTTGATCACTTAATTGCTTCGGTAATTTTTGACCAAAACAATTTGGCGCCCACCGTGGGGCAAGTGGTGCTCTCTTTGCTAAAAATTTTTGTGAAATCGCTAATCGGCTTTCTATTTTCAAAACTTTTTGCCACATTGTCCATAATGGCCTCGAGATCAAACATGAGCTCCTCCACTGTGTCTGCTATGACTTCTGCTACTACCGGTTCGGTGCTTCCACCACCTCCTCCAAGGATGCCAGCCTCTTCACGACCTCAGGATATTATCCCTACCCGCAGTGTTCAGGAATCTACTCCTGTTTTAGCTTCTAACGATGAAATTTTAACCATATTTAGAAGTGTGCAGGAACAAATGAGGCAGCAACAGGAAACAAACCAAATGCTTTTAAGGGAAATACAACTCCTGAAGTCTGGCTCGAGCAGATCTGCTGAGGATATTGTCACTCCATTACATCCCAGAACGTTGAACTTCAGTTCAGCCGTGTATACTGAGGATAACAGGGGGAATATTGTGCCCAGCCTTCCTCAGAATCATACTCCTGAAATACCCTCCTCGGTCAGGATGTCAACCATGAGGAGCTCAGGATATGCTTCAGGATATGGGCAAAATCCTCCAATGGGTAACGTGTCAAATAATAATAATACTCATGCGACTAATAGTGGGTCTTTGCAGGATACAGGTGTAACATCAGCACTTACTAGGGAACTTCAGAAGTTGAAGGACATGATATCCAGTGTACCTGGGGTGGTCCAGCCGATCCCGGAAGTGTCCCAAGACAGCCATAAGATATCTCGTTTTGCATATCCTATCTGTGATGCTGAGATCCCAAAGAGATTTCAAACCCCCAACATGAAGCTTTACGACGGAACTACGGATCCTGAGGAGCATATTGCTCAGTATAGGGAAAGAATGGAGATTAACCCTATCCCTCCGGATCTCAAGGAAGCATGCTTGTGCAAGGGTTTTGGTTCAACCTTAACAGGATCAGCCTTGAAATGGCTCTTGAATGTTCCTCCGCATTCGATTACATCTTTTTCTCACTTAGTAAATTTATTTAATAGTCAGTTTTCTTGTAGTAGAAGCTTTGAAAAATTAACAAGTGATCTCTACAGGATAACACAGGGACCTCAAGAATCCCTTAGGGATTATGTGAACAAGTTCAGCCGGGAATCCCTGGACATTCCTCACCTTGATGTTGCAACAGCTGTGCAAGCTTTCAAGATGGGGCTGCAAAAAGATTCTCAATTTTATCAAGATCTTGTAATGAACCCATGCAGGAACTTGGATGAAGCTCGAAACAGGGCCCTAAGATATATTCGGTTTGAGGATGATAGGAAGATGCAAGAGAGAATGAACTCATCTAACACCTATGAGTCGACCAACAGGAAGTCTGAATCCTCATTCAAGCCATATCGGCCTAAGCCATATGGTAGAAACGAAAATAAGAGAGTGAATGCTGTCGAAGATGAGGATCCTGAAGAGTATCCTAAGTTGTCTGAATATTGCTTTTCTGTTAACATTCCTGAATTGATGTATGCCATGCAGGGTCTAGGAGACAAGGCTAGGTGGCCTCGAAAGAGTCATCAGAAGGCTGATTGGAAAGATAAGTCAAAATGGTGTGCTTTCCACGAAGATTTCGGAGGAAAGAAATAAGCTATCTTCTAAGCAAGGGGTATCTGAAAGATCTCTTAGGAAGAAAGAAGAATAAGGGTCAGGATACTGAGAAGGATCCTGAGCGAGCAGCATCACCTCCTGCGGATGCCAAGATAATCAACTTCATTTCGGGAGGATCCGACATTTGTGGGACTTCGTACTCGGCGGCAAAGAGACATGCAAAGGAAGCTAAGGCCGAAAGGGGAGACAAACCTGTCAGGATGACTACCCTCACAACTGACAAAGTGATCACTTTTGATGCTGATGACAGGGATACTATCCAGGATCCTCACCATGATGCTCTGGTAATAACGTTATATGTGGCTAACCATTTTGTACGCAGGATATTGGTTGATAATGGCAGCTCCGTCAACATAATCCAACTTGAGACTCTAAAGAGAATGAATGTATCTCCAATGGATATCACTTCAAAGTCTACCGTGCTTGTTGGGTTCAGTGGAGAGGCTAGAAACACAGTGGGAGAGATAAAGTTGCCAGTATACGTTGAAGGAGTCAACTCGATACAACGTTTCTGTGTGATGGATTCTCTATCCTGCTATAACATCATACTGGGAAGACCGTGGATTCACGATATGAAGGCTGTGCCATCAACATATCACCAATGCATCAAGATCCCTACCCCTTGGGGAGTTGTCAAAGTTGATAGTGATCAGCAGGAGGAGAAAGAATGCTACTCATCCTCGATGAAATCCTCAACCAAGCCTAGTGCAGCATAGTAATTAAAGACGCGGGCCCAGGATATCGTGGAGGATCCGGAGCAGGATGTGAAGAAAATTATCCTGGACCAGGATAATCCTGATATTTCGGTGCTCGTAGGAACCAATATCCCTCAGGATATTGAAGAACAATTAATTAACTTTTTGAAATGCAGGATGTCAACGTTTGCATGGAAGCATGAGGATATGACAGGCATATCCAAAGACGTCATCACTCACAAGCTTGGAATTGATAAATCATTCAAGCCTGTTGAACAAAAAAGAAGGAAATTTGCTCCTGAGCGGAATACAATTATCCAAGAGGAAGTTGAGAGATTGTTGAAGTCCAGGATGATCAGAGAGGTTAAGTTCCCAAGGTGGCTAGCAAACGTGGTTGTGGTACAGAAGAAAAATGGGAAATGGAGAGTTTGTGTAGACTACACAGACTTGAACAAAGCTTGTCCTAAAGACCCATTTCCTCTTCCCCACATTGATGCAATGGTAGATGCTACTGCCGGGCATGAAATGCTGACCTTCATGGACGCATCCTCAGGATTTCAACAAATCCAAATGGAGCCTTCTGACCAGGAGGATACTGCCTTCATGACACCAACAGGTATTTATTGTTATACAGCTATGCCTTTTGGTTTGAAAAATGCAGGTGCAACATACCAAAGATTGGTAAACATGATGTTCAAAGACAAACTGGGGGACACCATGGAGGTGTACATCGACGATATGGTGGTAAAAACAAAGAAAGCTCAGGATCACCTCCAGGATATTAAAGGAGCGTTTGATATCCTGGATCAGTATAACATGAAGCTGAACCCTGCTAAGTGCCATTTTGGAGTGGGGGCAGGAAAGTTTCTAGGATATATGGTGACCAAAAGAGGAATAGAAGCGAGCCCGGAGCAGATTAAAGCCATCTTGGATATTAAATCGCCCTCAAATATGAAGGATGTTCAACGATTAATAGGGCGAGTGGCAGCATTAAACAGGTTTATCTCGAGATCCTCCGAGAAATGCAAAGATTTTTATGATATCCTGAAGAAGAACAAAAGATTCGAATGGGGTGAGAAGCATGAAGCGGCCCTACAGGATTTAAAGCAATACCTTTCAACCGCACCTCTATTGATGAAGCCCGAGAATGGTGAACCGTTATCCCTATACCTAGCAGTATCAGGGAATGCTGTAAGTGCCGTCCTTGTAAAGGACCATGAAGGTCAGCAATATCCTGTTTACTATGTTAGTAAAAGTTTGTTAAATGCTGAAACTAGATATTCTCATTTAGAAAAATTGACACTAGCATTAGTCATGGCATCAACGAAACTTAGACATTACTTTGAGACACATAGGATTCATGTTAAAACAAATTATCCTGTCAAAAATATGCTTAGGAAACCAGAAATGTCAGGCAGGATGGCTAAGTGGTCAGTAAAATTAAGTGCCTATGATTTAGTATATGAACCTAGAAATGCCATAAAGTCTCAGGCTTTAGCTGACTTTGTGGCTGATTTCAGTAGTGACATTCAGGATGAGGTAGACCTAGAAGTTCAACAGTTAGGAGAATCCTCAGTATCCTGGACATTATATACTGATGGTGCATCTAATGTAAGAGGAATAGGATTAGGAATACTACTAAAATCTCCACAGGGGGACATATTACCCCAGGCTATTAGGTGTGAATTTCCTGCTACTAATAATGAAGCAGAGTATGAGGCTTTAATTGCTGGATTAGAGTTGGCTAAGAGTATGAGTATTAAAAATCTACGAGTATATGTTGACTCCCTGTTAATTACTAACCATTTTAATGGATCCTATGCAGTTAAGGGTGAGAGATTAATCGAATACCTCGATATTCTCAAAAAATTAGCAGGTATTTCGATGTTTTTACACTTGAACATGTACCAAGGGAGGATAATGCTGAAGCAGATGCCTTAGCAAATCTGGGATCATCGATCAGGATACCAGAAGGGACCCAGATACCAATATTACATATCTTGTATCCTGCAACGGATCCTCAGGATAAAGAAGTGGCAGGTATTCAGGATCCTGGAGCAGAGGATCCTGAACCGGATCCTATATCCTGGACGGCTCCAATCATGAGATATCTCAAGGAAGGACATATCCCCGGAGACGAAAATCCTAAGGCATTTAGGATGAAGGTATCACAATTCACTATTATAAATAATGTTTTATATAAGAAATCTCTTGCAGGACCGTATTTGAGGTGCTTGGAGGATCCTGAAGCAAAAGAAGTACTTCAGGATATACATGAAGGGGATTGTGGTAACCACACTGGGGGCAGGTCGTTGTTCTCCAAAGTATTAAGGACAGGATATTATTGGCCAACGATGAGGAAAGATGCTGCGGAATATGCTCGAAGATGTGATGCATGTCAAAGGCATAGTAACATACTACATCAACCAGCTGAACCACTATATCCTGTAGTTTCCCCTTGGCCATTCATGAAATGGGGGATGGATATAGTAGGGAAGATACCAAAAGCTCCGGGAGGAAAAGTCTTTATGTTAGCAATGACGGATTATTTCTCCAAGTGGGTTGAAGCTGAAGCATTTGTCCAAGTTAGAGACCAAGAAGTAGTATCCTTCATAAAGAGGAATATCCTGACCAGGTTTGGGGTACCAGCTGAAATCATTTGTGATAATGGGTCCCAGTTTATAAGCAAGAGGACTACTGACTTTTGCAAGAGTTGGGGAATCAAAATGATCACGTCTACTCCGGTACATCCTCAAGCAAATGGACAAGCTGAATCCTCAAACAAGATAATTGTCAATAACCTAAAGAAGAGACTTGGAGCCAAAAAAGGAAGATGGGCAGAAGAATTACCTTTTGTTTTGTGGGCTGATAGAACAACGGTAAAAAATGCAACCGGCCAAACCCCATTCTCTTTGGTATTTGGAGCAGAAGCAGTGATTCCAACGGAAATGGCGATACCTACTGCAAGATCTATCCTACAGAATCCTGAACAGAATTCTGAAGCCTTGTGTCAGGATTTGGACACTGTAGATGAAAAAAGAGATGCGGCAAGACTAAGAATGGCGGCATATCAACAAAGAATATCCAGAGCATATAACAAGAACATAAGGACTAGAAGATTTCGAGTTGGTAATTGGGTGCTAAGAAAAGCTTTTCAAAACACTACTAATCCTGCCGATGGCAAGCTAGCTCCAAAATGGGAAGGACCATATGAAGTTGAGTCAAAAGCAGGGAAAGGAGCATATAGACTCAAGAATATGGAAGGGGATATGCTACCAAGATCCTGGAATGCAATACACTTGAAGCTCTATTTCAAGTAAGGATAGAATTTAGGTTACATCTCAGAATGGTATGTTTTCTATCTCTTTTAAATATACTTGTTTTTTGTCTTGAATCCAATACTGACTTAAGCATCGGAGGGGTGTTAGCCAAGCTAACACCCACCTTAGTTTTCAGTTGTTTGCAGCATATGTTTCAGGATATAGCTCCAGGATGTGTACTCAGGATAACTCGAAAGATTAGAGGATTGGCCCCCTCTCTCACGTTTAAGGGATCCTGATCCCTTCAAAGGTTTAAAGGTATTCACCTTTCTTTCGAATTGGGTTTAAACACCTCGCCTGGAGCGCAAGTTGTCTAGGTATAGTTCAAGGTAGCGGGACCAGTTCATGTAAAAGTGGCTGACAATTTCGTTACTGTTGGCTATATCCTAGATCCTGAAGGTATATGAGGATTGATCACCCTCTCTCACGAAAGGGTATTTTCATACTCTCTAAGGTTTAAAGGTTTTTCACCTTTCTAAGATTCGGAGTTTATACACTCTCGCCTGTAGCGCATGAAACTTAGGGTTTATCCCCAGGATATCAGGGTTTATCCCCAGGATATTAAGGGTTTATCCCCGATATGCTAAGGATTCATTCCAGGATATCAAGGGTTTTGCCTCGAGGTATTTGGAATTTATTCAAGCCAAGGTATGAATACATTTGTATTTCTGTGTCATACACAGGGGACATATATTATATTATTCGAAGGATGGATCCAAGTTTATAAGTATGCACTGGGGACAAACTTATAATGGAAGATTGAAAGTAATTCTCTAGGAATCTCTGGTATGATCTCTCCTTTTCATTTGGATAATTTATAAATTGTGTTTCAGTATCCTGAGAAGGATATCTTTCAGGATATACTTACAATGCGTTCCCATAATATTCTTAAGAATATTCAAACATAACAATTTTCATAAATAAAATTCATACACCAACAATAAAGTCAAAAGAGAGGTTATATTATTAACATACCAAAAGATGTGCTCTTAGTTTCACCTCAAAACAAGGCCCATCCACTAAGAGCACTAATAGTTTCTTACCATATTTACCCAACAGTTGAAGGTTTCGTCTCAAACCGAGACCCATCCACCTCCAACTGTTGTATTGTTCAAAAAAGCATGCAGGAAATTTAAATTGTTCAGGTGCAGAAAAGTAAAGTGCAGAAAAGTAAATTGTTTGGGACTACAAACCAACATTCAAATTTAAAAAGGTGGGCTCTGGCCTTGGCACGTATATCCGTCATCGCCCACCTAAATGCCCTCACTTAGCGGCGTCTTCTCCAACCTTCTCTGCCTTCCCAGCTTCAGCATCCTTGGCAGCATCCTCTCCAGCATCCTCACCAGCATCCTCTCCAGCATCCTTCTTGTCTCCAGCCTGGATCACCACCTCTGCTGACTTAGAAGACTCGCCAGCTTCAACAGGAAGTGGCACAGCTTTGCCTCCGAGCTCCTTTAGCTTGGCCACCCAGGATTCAACTGGCCAAGATGGACAGACAAGGCCCGTCTCCTTGGCCTCGTAGGCCATCTTGATGCGTGCTTGTAACAGGGAGACGATAGCAGAAGCCTTGATTCCTTCCCGGAAATTGACCAGGGCTTGATCATGATCCATTTGAACGGTGGCAAGTTTGAGCTCAGCGTCTTGGGTGACCTTCTTCAGCAGGCTTTCGTAGTGCCGGGTCTTCGCTTCGGCAATGGCACCTTGGTCGGCAACGGTGCTTTCCAGCTGTTTGATCCTGGCTTCATGGAGAGCGGCAGTACCACAAGCATCATTGTACAAGTGGAGCAGATGCTGGAGGCCCTGCATATTGAATTCAGGTATGAGTTGGAATATGTTAACCAGGATATCCTATTAGGATATATATGCAGGATATGTATGCAGGATATGTATCAGAATATTACCTTGTTGAGGAAGGATGTCATTGGCTCCAAGGAATCAGAAAAGCTAAGTTCCTCATAGGAGAACCCTTCTGGACCTGGAGTACTGGCTTCAGGAGCTTTCCTCTTCTTTGCCGTGGATGCACGAGTTCTTGGGTTAGTCTTGGGAGCTGGGAGTGGCTTGGAGCTGGTGGCAGCAGGGGTCTCTTTCTTGACTATAGCTGGAGTTGGATAGCTATCGAGTTCGTTGAGGTCCAGATAGATTGGAACCTTGCTGGAGTCTGCACACAGGAAGTAAAATTCTAAATTTATCCTAAGAATATCAAATGAAAACATGTATGTATAGGATATTTTGCAGGATCCTTACCAGACATGTTAGCACTTGAAATAGGACTTGGAGTAGGTGGAGATGGGTTGAAACTTCTTTCAGCCTCTGGAAGGAGTCTGATGGCGTCTATCCTTCTTTGAGAATCGGCGAGAGGAGGTGCAATCTTCCTGAAATCAGTTGCATACACAACATGAAAAAGAAGATAAATTAGTTCAGGATATGGAACAGGATAAGCGACAGGATCATTCTTAAACCCTAAATCCTACCCTTTTTCAACCATTGTACCGGATATTCCGTCCCACCAGGGATTGAGTCCCTTTTTACAAAGAAAAACTTGGATTGCCAACCATCCTCATTCCTGGTGGCACGAAGTATCAATGGGTCACCGGAAGTAGAATAAAATAGAAATCTACATGATCCGTGGCATCTAAGCTTGTAAGCCAGGGGGAGATCATGGATGGAAAGATCAGGAATGTGGTTTCTCTTGATCTGGTCAAGAACAGATAAAACACGCCAGAGCATTGGCATTGTCTGGCTAAAAGAGATTTTTGTGATATTAAAGAATTCGGTGATGAAGTCCGGAAAGGGGAATTGTAGCCCTAGGGTAAAAGGGAAAGCACTGAAGCATATCCACTCGTTGGAGACCATATCTGACTGGATTTCCCGGTCAAACGGTCTAAATACGGTTCCTTCCGGGAAGATACCGGAGGATTTTAAGGCCGACAGGTGGGCACTATCAAAGGTACACGTTTCCTTCTCCGGTTCTTGGAGAAGGTTTTGTTGGAAGAACGTAGGGGCCGAGTCACCTGAACTAGATCTTGTTTGGCGCGGCATTTAATCGCCTGAATTTTTCGCCGAAGAGAAAAGATGAAGATAAGTATGAAAGATAGAGAGAAAATGTACCTTTTCCTTGTCGATTATGATTAAAAAAGGGATGAGGATGAGAAGATATAGGGCATGATGAGTAGATATAGGCTGGGTAGTTGCAAACGGTCACATCACAGGTCTTATCTCTTAATTACCTCGGTTTGCGTAAAAAATGTAACCGTTAGTAATAAGGATACTAAACGGTAACATTTTTGGGGACAATTGTTGTGGGCTAATTTCTGAGCTCATATCCTGAGAAATATCTTGGCTTATATCTTGATTAAATAATATCTGTTCATATCCGGGGTGCAGATTCAGGGTACTGGTAACATCCTGAATGGTATCCTCAGGATCACTAATGGATTATGTGCAGGTACGTGGGCTGGAAGCTAGCAACGTTCACAAAGACTTATTCCGCGGAAGACTCGGTCCAAACCGTTCAAAGAAAGACGTTGAAGCCTTATTACTCGGTCTACAACGTTCGTGATGGAATATTCGGAGCATCCCATATTTATAGGGATATTTGTTTGTATTTCGTTACTATAAATAGGAGGAACACCAGATCGAATAGGACACTACAATCTCACTGCAATCACACTCACTACACTCTAACACTCGTTCTCTCGCAATTTGTACTCTCACACAATTATTGTAACACTTAGCGATCTGGTTGATATCCTGCACTGTATCCTGAAGTTTGAAGTAATAAGAAGAACAAGGCAGCTGCGATTGTCAGCTCCCGAGGTTTTATGCCGGCGATCTAGATTGATCAAGGGCTTTCCTCGTACATCTCGTGTCGTTTACTTTACTTTTGCTCATAGTTTGATCATAGATACAGCTCAATATCCTGAGCCGTATCCTGAATACTGATTTTCTAAATAACTTAACAACTATATTTTCAATACACTTTCTAGCACACTACCTCACTTTACTAATTTGATCACTTAATTGCTTCGGTAATTTTTGACCAAAACACTCATTATACAATCATTATCTTCATTTTACTTTATTTATTAACGAAAATAAATACAAGAAATAACCATTTATTCTATCTTTCATTACAATATATTCTTATAGTACTTATAATTATTACATATCGTTTTGTAATTTTTTAGTATTAAATTAGTTTTGACCTCGTTACTTCTTCTTAAATAACAATTAAACATATACTTAGAAAAATTATATATTCTATCGGAAATAATATATTTGATTATCTTGATTTATTCTATACAATACAATTTAACATATTCACATGTTGATATTTAAATTTGTTGACATTTTATTTAATTTTTCAAATTGGTATTGTTAAATACATAAATCGAGATTAGATACTTTCAAAATATACATAATTTGTTACTGATTTTGAATTTAAATTGAAGAATTGTAAATAAATGTTTACCTTAATTTATTGTGTTTAATTTTAGAAAAACCCTTTACTATAAATAATGCAAAGTGTCATTTTAGATGATATGATGGTATTATGGTGACAGATAGTTTAATATGTAAAAAGATTTTAAACTTATTTCTAACAACTTTTTGTATTATACAACATATCTATATGAATAAAGAACAACCATTAATTTTAATTGGATCGGACCAGGCCCATACAAAAAATGATTAAACCCAAATTTTTTTTCCTACATATAAGTTAGATTTCTAACCTATTGACTATCGATTGTTAAAGTTTTTAAACTTTTAGTACAATGGTTTATTTGCCATTTGAGATGGTTCTGTTTGAGATTTTAACAAGACTAAATGTTCGATCAATTGATCGCTATAAATGTGTATGTAGACAATGGCGTGATGGTCTATCATCCTTTGAATTTCTTCTTCATCATTCTACCTATGTTGAAAATTATTTGGTAAGATCTTATTTTATACTTTTTTTTTAATATATTTGTTATGATTATATAATGTCTTCATATTAATTTCATATTTTAAACATTTTTGTACTCAGGATTATCTTCGAGACGAAGGCTTCTATGTCGTTAATGAGTATTATGCAGAATTTTGGCCTCCTGAACAGCTTCAGAAGTATGACTTTTTAGATGAGAATTAGTAGTTCAGTTATTTTAAATTCTATGTTTTTGTTTTGGATTATTCATTGGTTCTTTTAATTTTGAACAATAAAACAATTTTTAAATGTTATTTTAAGCATATTACTTATTCACAATTTTTGATTTATAATAATGAAATATACATTAGTTTGTCTTAATAAATCACATATATTACGTGATAATGTATGTGCCTCCGCTTATTTATATTTTTCATATTTTTTTAGTTTTTATGTGTTAGGAATTCTTATTTTGATGTTTTCCTATTAAATCACATAATTAAAAAATGGATACTACATATATAATAGATAACAGATTATAATAACCAAAAACCATTAACTTGCATACCACAATTATAAACTCAAATCCAAGAAAAATTAAAACTGAAACTATTATTCAAACATAGTAAACACTTATTATAACGAATATAGAAGCCATAACTCAAATGTTCCAGAAGACTAATTATTTTTTTCAGCAATCGTGTTATCTTCTTCCATTGCCTCATATTCTTCTATTTTGTTGCGATTTGCTTCAGGAGGAAAAAATGCTTTATAAACTTCGCCATATAGCGATGGGCAATCCTCCCAGAGACTTTCCTGCGTCCGTAAATCGCAAATGATTTTGAAGTAAAAATGAACAATGTTGATAAAAGTAATTTAAATTTTGAATGTTAGTAAAAGACAACTGTAATATATTACCAGATATTCTTCAGCATAGTTGACGTGTAACCATTCAAACGGCCATGATGATAGCCCTTCATTCCATTGTTTACATACACATTTGTACTGATCAATGGATCTACCGTTGAGCCTAATTAAAATTTCAAACAGTATAATATCGAAAGGAATATAAACCATTATGAAAAACTTGAAACCTATAATTGAATATGCTATGTATATCCTTTATATAATAGATTAACTTTGGCATAATTGAATAAACAAAAAAATCGATTTCTAATTAAAAAATGGTAATTCGTTTATGAATGGAAATGAGATTTTATTTTTAATAATTGATTTGTTATTTAAGGAATTTTCTAACCATGAAAATCGTTAATTTACATTTCAAATTGAATGCAAAATCGTTAATTTAGATTATAACCTCTTAACTAAAACCGAATTATTCCTTTAACAACTATTTCAAATATAGAAATCATATATTTATATTCTTGCCAAGATTAATATGGTTCAACATTTTCAAAAATTCCAATATTTGCAGCAACTATAAAACAACTATTTCAATTATAATATACATACAATATAATCCTAACATAAACAATATTTTTAACATTCATACATATATTTATATATGTTTCAAAAACTTCACATCATACATATACTGAAATATTAACTAAACATTTAGAAAACAAAGTACCAAAAACATGTTCATATGCAAATATATAAGTATCCCAAAAAACCATAACCATTAACAACCCATAAACCTCCAAGCAGACCTATTACCATCCTTTCACATGCCTTAAATTCGTTCCACATTTGTTAACTCCATCACCAGTGTTGATGTAACAAAGTTGAAGTGAAGAATGTCACCATTCTTCAAACTATTTGCTGACATAAAGTTACCCCACTTGACCATTTTGTAACGCGGTACGTCCCCATTTTTTTCAGTTTCGACTTCGTTCTCCATCATTTTTCCATCCAAAGTTTTAATCTTCAATGCATGAAGCTCCTTTGTTAGACCAGATCTCTTCGCTACTTCAACAGGAAGCCTCTACATAAAATATGTTACATTACATTATTAGAATTTACCCTATAATTTATACATTATGTAACTACAACTCATTATACAAATTATCATACCAATCTGTTTTCTCCTTTTCTTGTAAACTCATAATTTTCTGGATCAATTTCAGCCTTCTTTCGTTTTCCACTATGTTGTCTGGTTTGGCTTTCTTGTCCAACTTTCGATACCTTCTCATAGTAGTTAACAACCTTTCATGTTTAATATCAATAATCAATAATAACCAATAAAAAATTTTAATTTTGGTTCTATATCAATCACTCATACTTGTATTACACATTTGAATAGATGAATTGTTACCTCTCTTTTTATTGATGATCTACGACAGTTTGAAACATCTGTTTTGAGAACTTTTGGAGTTTGCTTAATTTCCTTTCCTTTTTTTGATGTTGAAACAATAAGTTGTGCAACCTTTTTGCGTTTGTTTTCAACCTATTAACATATAAATTTCTAAATCAAATAGATACTAATCATATGGAATTCGGCTTCTATTTATATTAACTTATTATTACCTTTTTTGTTGTTGTCAATTGCTCAACTTTTACAACTCCTTTTTTTGTATTCAACATCTTCTCAGTTTCACTTCCAATGTCTTTAACCTGATATGAAATTTTTATTCAATTTTAATTTATATAAAAACCATAAAATAAAAAACTACATTACTTCATTAATCAAATTAATATTTTAAAAAAATACAAAGTATAATACACTACCTCATTCATCAACGTATCTCCACTTGTGTCAGTTCCATTATCAGATTCAAGAAAGTTCTGTGAATAAAATTTTTAAATATTAGTAATCAAATTTATTTGATAAAGTTTTTTTTTAAACTGTAAGATACTTACATAATAAGCATTTCGTTGGAATGTTGATTGAGATATTATTTCACAGAAATCGCTCTCTTCTGATTTATTTTGAATACCCAATCCAACTTCGATTCCATTCCTGAATGCCCTCAAATGAAACATCACATTACCAATCTTATCGAATATCAGTGTCTCACCATCGCATATGTTCAAACTTTCACACAGTTTCGGCCATCCATCCTTAAAAGCATAAGTAACATGAAGTTTAGCTGCCATTACATCCCAGTACCTACCACCCGCAAATATTTGGTAAATGCCGTTTAGCTCGTGGTTTCTGTAAAACATGTTAATAAATTCATCTGGAATTACCTGCAAGTTATGAAAACATATTAATAATTATAATTACTAAATATGTATTTCATTTCAAGTGTCTACAATGTTCACATTTAATTTACTATCAAACAGTACGCTTACCGTAAGACCCAGTTTTGTGTAGTTGTTCTTTGTTATGTATGATTCAGCATGCACATTGTTTATGAAAGGATAAACCTCCAACACTGTTTCCCCAATGCTTCTAAATAACAGCCATGTGTTTTTTAACAAATGAAGATTATTAACAACAGCCCTCCATCCATCTGTTAATACTGGTAGATCATCCATGTGTCTAAGTCTTACCATCCAATGTCTACCGTCTTCATTACGAACTTCTATGTTCATATGTTGCCAGTCATTGCCCCATTTTTTTTAACAAAATCAACAGGTACCATCTACATTAACGTTCATATATACATTATACGGGTTGTATTAGATACAAAGTAACATATTTAAGTAATTCAGATGGTGACAACGTTATATTTGATCAACTTAGAAACGGAAAGTAGACATACCAACGAAAGCTCTTTAGGATTTTCCATCAGTTGAACAAACCATAGAACCATTTTGTACACTGCATTGGATGATACTTATTATTTCGAATTCATATTTTTTATGGTTAAATATGTTATCTTAAAGTTTTTTTCAGAATCATCAACAACACATAAAATTTGCATAACTCATCCAAACATCTTATACTGACTAAAATTCATAATTTTTAATGTTATGATGAATTGTAAAAATAAAAAGTTATTTGTTATATAGCATATATCAAGTTTGTTAACACTCTAAATCCATGATATTATTAACATGCAATCTATAATTACTACTGAATTTCTATTTTAATCGATTTCCTGTTCATTCTCTATCAGATCTATACTTAAATATCTAATTAAATCAATGTATGATCCAAAAAATACTAACCGATTAACAAAATTGAAGATACGAATCTTACCTTTTCTTTGAAATTATACAGCAATCTTTCTTCGGTACACTTTGATTGTCTGCAAGATTATGTAAGAAACGAACTTGAAAACCCTAACCGATGAGTCTTTGTTGTTGTTGAAGTGATAATATTTTTTTTTAAATTTTGATATAATAGATTAAGTAAAGGTAATGATCGTATTTCATTGGAACAAGTTATTGAAGTGATGTGTATTGATAAGCAACGGCTATGTTATCAAATTTTTTTTAACATTTTGTATTATTTTAAAGTTTGTATCATTTATCTTTTGGTTATTTAATATACAAATGAGAAACAACTCTATATTATTTATTTTAACCATTGAATTATTTAGATTTTAAATATAAACGATGTTAATTACTTTCCATATTAAAGACATTCTAAATTTCTATAATATTTCATAGAAGTAAAGCATTAAAATTTTCATTATATTTTAGCCATTCAAATCTTTCCAAATATTATATCTTATTACAATTGCTAACTAATATTTAAAAAAATAAACCAACTTTTTTCATCTTCATCTCCAAATATAGAAGGGATTCGAGATTTTAATTCAATATTAAAAAAATTCGGTTATTATTCAATAATATTAAAAAGAAATACTAAACGATTACACTTAATGGTATTCCTATATTTTATTAAAATTTTATTTCAATTTTTTTATCATATTTTATAATATTACAAAATCTATGGTATACAATATATTTGTTATTTCATAATCTTTTTCAAATTTAACTAATTTTGTAACCTTATAAATACAACCGGTTTTACATTAAACCTATTATCTCAAATTGAATTTTGCCTTATATTTTCAAACAATCATGTTTTCAAACTCTCATGATGTCTCTTCTGAGTTTTTTAACAATGCATCTTTCAGTAGCATTGATGTTTTATGGGAGACAACTAAGGTATGTGTAATTAATTTTTCGTTAAAATTTTCAATTATTTATTTTAACTATTTTTTATATTTTGCAATTTTTTTAGCCAAACTCTCTTATCATATTCGGTATCATCAAGAATATATGTACTGGTTTTGGTTGGCACTACATGACATGTCCAACGTGTTTGCATGACGCTACTATGGAGATTGAGGAATATCTTCCACTTGATGGTTCTTTTGATTTTAAGAAATATGAAGTTTATCGTTGCTCTAACTATGAATGTTTTGAAGACATCATAAAACCTCTGCCGAAATTTAAGATCAAAATTGAAGTTGAGGACGATACTGATTCAACTCATGTTATATTATTTCATGATCAAGCTGTACAGGTTTTGAATAAATCTGCTGATGAATTGCTAAAAGATAATTAATCGGTATATTTTCAGTTTATAATACTTTTATTCTCTAATAGTTATTTTAACGTTTGTAAAATATTAACAGATCGATGAATATTCGACATTTCCAAAGGAGATTAAGTCTTTGGTTGGGAAGTTGTTTGCTTATAAGATTCAAGTTACCCATGAAAATATCGAAAACTTTGATGAAGTTTATGATATCACTGCAATAAGTAGCGATTATTCTGTTATTTCCCATGTTAAAAAGAGCCTTTTGACTAAACAGGTAATAATATTGCTTATTAGGAATACATATTATTACTTAAATTGTTAAATATTTAATTAACTAATCAAAAAATTATTTTGCATTTACAGGAGAAGAATATCGCAAAAGGTAAACGTAATCTGTATGAGCTGTATGACGTTGATCCAGCATTTCCGAGTTGTTCTACAAAGCGTAAGATTGATGAAGAAAAAGATGAGAAAGATTTTCATTGAAGTCTACAGAGTTACTAATGAAGAAATCATTTTTTATTTTTGTTTAGTCACACGAATTTAAGATTTTGGATTTCAATCTTTGTTTTGTGTATTAGACTCGATTTTAATTTTTATAATTGAAGTTCTGGTGTTTTCGTTTATAATCTTTTTATTTATACTTAAGTTTTAAAATTCACACTTCACAACTTGATATTCTAATATTTTTGAGTATCTATAAATGGGAAGTTTAAACTAAATTTAGAAAGTATATAGCTGAATATAACCGAAAATCAATTCAGCAAATTTAATAGATAATCTCAATTAATGCAAAATATAAAAAAGACCTTATTTAAGCCTCTCATCTTGCATTACAATATTTGTTATGCATAATACTTAATGAAATTCAAAACAGACAAGTTCCCGCTTTCAAAGACATTCATACACATATTTCAGTTCTTTATGCTCCAGTTCATCCGTATCTAAATTCTGAAGGTAATTGTATATGTATTCATCATTAGTGCATGTTAAATAGAAGATGTAATTATCACCAATTCCATTTCCTTTAGCTATTCTACAATTTTAATATGAACAATTTTGTTTTCTAATAATTTTCTTTGTGGTTGTTTTTAATGAAGTTGTGATTATTCACGTATACTATGTCAAAAAGATCATATCACTGGCGTTCATCTTTAAACGATCAGAATTCATTACAACAAAGATTTAAGAGTAAGTTACATACTAACTTATTCAGTTTTCATTTCCCTAACCACAAATGATGCATGTTTTATATTAAATTTGTATTCATATTTGTGTTTTTTTAGGTCCTGTTATCAGAACTCCTCTTTCAGATATTTCAAATGGTAAATGCTGTTAAATCTAATTAAAACTGTAATTTTTACATTTTATGTTTGGAATGCTACTAATTCTTATGTTCCTTACATATTCTACCTTTTTAATTATTAAGTTAATTCACCTGCTGAAAGGCGTAAGGTTCAAAAAATAATACTTGATAACAAGAGAACAAAGAAATCGTCATCATCAACAAATGTTCCCAACATATTTCCTGAGAACATTAGTTCGCTGCAGTCTTCTAATAATAACAAGAGATCAAAGAAATCATCATCAGCATCAAATGTTCCTAACGTATTTCCTGAGAACACAAGTTCGCTGCAGTCTTCTAATAATACTGATCGTAACATATACTCCTTTTGTCCTCTTATAAGTATAAGTCATACAAGTTCATTAGTTTCAACCATAACAGGTATGTCTTATGTTTCTTTTTTCTTACTTTTATATTATATTTTACTAAACAAGATGCTTATACTAACATTTATGATAAAATATATAACCTTTAGATAACTCCAGAACCAAATCCACACCGTCAAATGACAATCGTCGATATTCCATTTCTCCTCGCATCAATATTAGTAACAATGAAGTGGTATTTGGTAGTACGTCTACCATTACAAGGTTGTCTTCTGGTAAACGTAAGCTTGAGCACAAGAAACGTGACACTACTCCTATACCTATGGTCAATTTGGATTCCGATGAAGATGATGTTGTTTTAGTCAGAGTGGACGACCCTTATAAAGGGGTATCTAAAGGTTTAATTCTATTTCATATTTTTAGGTAATATATTATATTGAAACTGCAATATAACCATTAATCATTTTTAATAGATTATTTGGACCATGGTGACCAAGTTCTTACATGCCAAATCTGTAGTGCAAAGTTATGGACATCAGAAGGTGGAAAAGGTCGAATAACTATGAATAAGCTGTCTTATAGTATGTGTTGTGGGTATGGTAAAGTTGAGCTACCGCCTTTAAAGGATGCGCATCCGTCTTATCAAAATTTGTTCTCTTCCTCAAATGAAAAAAACAAGTTTTTCCAGAAGAATATTAGACGATACAACTCTATGTTCTCTTTTACATCTATGGGTGGAAAGGTTGATTCTACTATTAACAAGGGCAACGCTCCATTTATATATCGTATAAGTGGCCAAAACTATCATTGCATCGGTAGTCTTAAACCTTCTAATGGAAATCAACCTCAGTTTTGTCAGCTATACATATATGACACTGAAAATGAAATAACAAACAGACAGAGATTATTCGGGTATGATTCATTATAAGCACCATCGTTTTTACTTATATTTATTTATAAAAAAACGATGTTCTATTATTATTATGCTATATTAAGTTTATGTTGTTTATTTATATTTTCTCAGGAAAACAAGCAAACCTTCGTCCTCTAATGATAAAGACCTTGATGTTGAAATGATACAGTATTTGAGGAATTTATTAGATTCAGAAAATATGTTGGTTAAGACATATAGGATGGTCAGAGACCATTTTCATGAATCCCCAGAGGCCAACCTTAAACTTCGTCTTATGTATAAAAGAGAAAAAGATGGCAGAACATATAACTTACCAACCACGTCTGAAGTTGCTGCTTTGGTTGTCGGAGACATAGATAAAGCTATAGATCATCCTGATATTCTTGTGGAGACTCAGTCTGGAATGCTCCAGTGTATTAGCGAATTACATCCATCATATCTTGCTTTGCAATATCCGTTGCTTTTCCCATATGGTGATGATGGATATAGAATTGATATTCCCCATAGAGATTTCATTGCGACACAAAAGAAAATAAAGCCAAAGTGCACCATGAGAGAATTTTTTGCATATAGGATCCAAGATAGAAATTATGGTTTTTCCTTAATTCTTAATGGAAGAAGGTTGTTGCAACAATTCTTGGTTGATGCATATACTATGATCGAGAGCGAGAGACTACATTTCATTCGGAGACAACAAACAAAACTTCGATCTGAGACATTTGAAAATCTTCAGAAGCATAAAGCTAAAGGTAAACAAACTTTAAAAGACACTGGAAAGGCTGTTATACTACTTTCTTCATTTACTGGAGGTGCAAGATTCATGCAACAAAACTACCTCGATGCAATGGCGTTATGTAAGTCATACGGGTATCCAGATTTCTTCATAACTATAACTTGTAATCCTAAATGGCCAGAAGTAAAGAGATTTCTAAAAGATTCCACCATCAAAGCTGAGGACAGGCCTGACATATTGTGTCGATTGTTTAAAATTAAGCTTGATTCCATACTCAAAGATTTGAAGGATTTTAATTATCTCGGTGAGATTAATGCTGGTATGTTAGTTTTTTTTTTTTAATTTCTTCTTTTCGTTTATAATTTGCAATTACTTGTATAAAGTACTAAATTTGTTTTTTTTTCTTTTTATTTAGTTGTTTATACGGTAGAATTCCAGAAGCGTGGTCTTCCTCATGCACATATATGCTTATTTATGAAGGTCGATCACAAACTTCCTACTGTAGATAACATAGATCCATTCATATCCGCTGAGATTCCCGATAAAAATGAAGATCCAGAACTTTATTCGTTGGTAAGTGATTATATGATTCACGGTCCATGTGGAAATGCTAATTTGAATTGTCCTTGCATGGTTGATAAAAGATGTTCAAAAAACTTTCCAAAGAAATTTTCAACACATACAACTGTTGATTCAAGTGGTTTCCCTGTATACCGAAGACGAGATTCCGGCAACATAGTTATAAAATCTGGTGTTAGATTGGACAACAGAAGCGTTGTTCCATATAACAAAAGGCTTCTAAAAAGATATCAAGCACACATCAATGTAGAATGGTGTAATCAATCCGGTTCAGTTAAATATTTGTTCAAGTACATTAATAAAGGCCCTGATATGGCTACTGCGGTTGTTTCTGGTGTTTCAAATCCAAGCATTAAGGATAAGCCAAGAGATGAAATCAAGGAATATTATGATTGTAGATATATTTCAGCTTGTGAGGCATCATGGAGAATATTCTCAAACGAGGTTCATTATAGGTATCCTGCAGTTATGAGGCTTCCCTTTCATATGCTGGGTCAATAGAATGTTGTGTATGGTGCGGATGACGATATTGATAATGTGTTAAGCAAGCCTTCGGTTGCTTCTTCAATATTTGTTGAATGGATGAAATTAAACGAGTCAAATGAAGATGCTAGAAAGTTAACTTATGTCGAGTTTCCTTCCAAATTTGTTTGGAAACCTCAAGATAGATGTTGGCAGGTACGTAAGACGTACCAAACTGTTGGCCGTATACATTCTGTGTCTCCTGCATTAGGTGAACCTTATTTTTTGAGGATACTTCTGAATAAAGTTAGAGGTCCCAGATCCTTTGAGGAAATACGTACTGTTAATGGTCAGTTATTCCCGACTTTTAGAGATGCTTGCTATGCAATGGGGCTCTTAGATGATGACAATGAATACGTTGAGGCCATTAAAGAAGCAAGTTTCGAAGGACATGCTGGGTATCTCCGAGCGTTATTTGCTACCTTGCTGTTGTCAAATACACTTTCACGGCCAGAGTTTGTGTGGGAGAACACGTGGAAATACTTAGCAGATGATATTTTATACAGACGTCAAAAAGAAACAAGTATTCAAGGTTCTTACCTGTCTTTTTATTTTACATTCTACTTTTCCGTTTGATTATTAACAACAATTATTTTTTTTATTTTTTAGGTTTAGTGCTTCCTGAACATCAAATTAAAAACCTTACTTTGTTGGAAATTGAAAAATATTTAGTTTCGAATGGTTCGTCGTTACGAGGATTTAATACGATGCCTTTCCCTGATGATGATTCTTTACGTGATGCTACTAATCGTCTAATCAATGAAGAGCTATCACATGACGTAGATGAAGTACAAACTGAGTTTAATAATTTGCATCAATGTCTGACAGATGAACAACGATCTGTTTTTGACGAAATAATGGCAGCTGTTGCGAGCCGTAAAGGAGGGTTATTTTTCGTCTATGGTTACGGTGGAACTGGAAAAACGTTTTTATGGAAGACTTTGGCTTCAGCAGTTCGATGTAGAGGTGAGATAGTTTTAAATGTTGCTTCAAGCGGTATTGCTTCGTTATTACTTTCTCGTGGAAGGACAACCCATTCTCGCTTTCATATCCCAATTAATCTCACTGAAGATTCCATGTGTCATATTAAGCCAAATAGTGATATCGCAAAATTATTAAAGGAAACTCAATTGATCATATGGGACGAAGCACCGATGGTCCATAAACATGCCTTTGAAGCTTTAGATAGGACGATGTCTGACGTATTTTCTGACTGTAGGAGTATTCGTTCTGATGTTCCGTTTGGAGGGAAAGTTTTTGTATTCGGCGGTGACTTTAGACAAATCCTACCAGTTATTCCTAATGGTACTAGACAACAAATAGTTTGTGCTTCTTTAAGCTCTTCATACATATGGTCAAAGTGCAAACTGTTAAGGTTGACTAAAAACATGCGCCTAACAATTGGAGCTGAAAATTCTGATATGGACTCTATCAGGGATTTCGCGAAATGGCTGCTTGATATTGGTGAAGGTAAGTTGGGAGATGATAACGATGGTGAAGCAATTATTCAGATACCAAATGATCTATTAATCACCGATAATTCTGATCCAATACAAAGCTTAATTGACTTCGTGTACCCTTCAATTGTGGAACAATTTCGGAATCCTGGTTTTTTTTCTGAGCGAGCAATTCTAGCACCAAAAAATGATGTAGTTCATGAAATTAACGATCGATTGCTTTCGTTATTTCCAGGTGATGCTAAAGAGTATTTGAGTTCCGATAACATATGTCAAACTGAACAAATGCTTGATTCATTTCAAGAAGGTTTATACTCAACAGAAAATTTGAATGCTCTTAAGATTTCTGGCTTGCCTAATCATAGATTAGTTCTTAAAGTTGGTGTTCCTGTCATGCTTCTCCGAAACATCGATCAACAAAAAGGTTTATGTAACGGTACAAGGCTAAAAATTACTTTTCTAGGCAAACGAGTAATAGAAGCTGAAGTAATATCTGGCGGTAATATCGGCACAAGAGTATTTATTCCAAGGCTTAATATGATTCCGTCCGACAAAAAAATACCATTCGAATTCCAACGAAGACAATTTCCTTTATCAGTTTGTTTTGCCATGACAATTAACAAGAGTCAAGGACAATCCTTATCAAAAGTTGGTCTGTATTTGAAAGATCCTGTGTTCACTCATGGTCAGTTGTACGTTGCATTATCAAGGGTCAAGACGAGAGAAGGAGTTAAAATATTGATATTCGATGTCGATGGAAAACCAACAAATAAGACGTCTAATGTCGTCTATAAAGAAGTCTTTGGTAGCTTATAATGTAAACTGTTGGTTTTTGATTTCATATAACATGTCACTTATTTTATATCATGTTATTTAAGTATGTATTGCTTATAAATAATAGGTGACATGTATAACTTTCTCCAGCCCGGGAAGCATTTCCCGGGTGATAACCTAGTATATATATATATATATATATATATATATATATATATATATATATATAGAGGATCCTGTACAAAGTGAGACTTTTGTGAGAAGTGTAAGAAATAATTTGGGAATGACAAGTGTCCTTTATCTTAATTAATTCAAAAGGGTGTATTAGTAATTTTCCATTATTATCAATTAATTGATTTTCCAAAGATAACTGCCAAAAAGTGGTGATGAGATATATCAGGCGATATATCAGGGATTTAATTCGAATTCGAATTGTTCTATACATTTAATTGTTTACGGTGAGTTCTTGTTTTAGTGTTATATTCCCCAGTCAATAGTGTTATATTATGTACAGGCATCTTTAATCTCCTTTTCTTAGTGTTTTATCCCCATCAATAGTGTTTTATTCTATGTAGTGTCTTACAGTAAACAGATAGTGTTATATTTTTCTATAGTGTTTTATCATGTAATATACTGTTCCTTTCATAGTGTTTTATCCCCATCAATAGTGTTTTATTCTGTATAGTGTCTTACGGTAAACAGATAGTGTTATATCTTCCTATAGTGTTTTATCATGTAATATACTGTTCTTTTTCATAGTGTTTTATCCCCCATCAACAGTGTTTTATTTATGTATAGTGTCTTAGAGTAAACAGATAGTGTTATATCTTCCTATAGTGTTTTATCATGTAATATACTGTTCTTATAGTGTTATAAAAGTTGTTGTGAAGGAAATCGAAGAATTAATTCTGTACGAGAAATTCGCTGATTATTCAGGAGATTGATGGGGGTTTTGAAACGGTTACCATAAATTCGCAGATTTTTAGGAGATTGATAGGGGTTTTGAAACGGTTACCATATTTGAAACGTTGGAAAAGTCACTATTGCCCTTCAATTTTACATAAGGTCCTTCTAATTAAAACACAATTTACATTTTTATACCCTATTGATCTCAACCATTAGATCAAATATCCAATGGTTTAAAACACTTCTTACCCTTCTCACATTTTAGACACTTTTTACCATATCCCTACCCTATATATATATATATATTATTAACTTGCTTAAATTTGTTAATCATCAATATTGATACTCAACTGAAATCTCAATCACTTATAAGAAGCGAGTTACTTTTATATACATTTTTTTATTTATTAACGTGTAGTGGGCGTCATGCCACTAACTACATCTGCACTTGCGAGTCTTAAACACCACGTCCTGGGTGGGGCCCCAAGGGCACCCCATGAGTGTGGTTGTATGCGTGCGAACCACATTGATCAGCCACCGAGACCCCTCCATTTGGAGGGAACACCATTGAGGCACAGTCTAACAATCATAGTGTTTCTTAATATTGGAAGTGAAATGAAAACAGGTGTTTAGTATGACTCGAGTTGAAAGAGCCATTAAACACGCTTGAGTTCAGCCCATGGGTAGACTTACATGGAAGAATGCATGGGTCATACAGCTTAAATGTCACCCAAAGTGTAATTTTAAATGCGTACAACCTCCTAAACCGCTTAACAGTTGTTGTAATAATATAACTTTAAAAACCAATATGCAACACATTAGGTATTTAAATGTACAAAAAAATGTCAGCAGGTCAACCCAGCCTGATATGTTTTGACCAGCACCAAAATTATTTGTTTTAATCCTAACCCATTTAGGTTATAGAAGAAAGAAACATACCATAAGTCATAACGTTTATCATTAACTCGAAAGTTTGACAGTTCTAGAAAGTTTGAAAAGTTGAATAATTTTGAGTGTTAAAAATAGTCTAGGAAATAGATATTTGGCCAGTTTGTATGATTTTCTATTTAAGTTTAAATACCGTCCCATTTAAAAGAAAATAATAAGCACTGGTTTATTTTAAAGTACAAAACTATGTCATGTTAATTAGTGCAGTTAATTTATATAGCAAATAGCATGTTAGAATATGTGTAGTAGTTTGGGTCATCCCACATAGGTGCAAGATGCAAAAGAGAGGCAATATATATAGGGAAGAAAGAAAAGAATAGGTACGGCCTTACTTGAATGGGATCTGTTCTATAAGTTCGTACCTCTGTATTCTTTATTAATCTGGACCAAGTTTTGCACATTGGCTCAAGGTGCACATCAGTAATTATTGCACCATAACAAATGTTAAATAAGTTCAACTCAATGCTATTCACAAAGACCAACAATACTTCCAATACATATTCACAATCTCAATCTAACCCGAAAAGAACATTTGATTCATCTGCTTCCAGGGAAAACGAAACCGAGGTTTATGATGGAAGAAGCTTAAAATTCCATTGGAACGGACGACGACTCGGGTATTATAGAGTTGGCCAGCTTATCATTGAGCTTAAAGGGTAGAGGTGGCATATTCTTCATCATCTCACACATATCATTTAAGCTTCTGCAATCATATATACTTAATTAAACCATAACACATAACTTACAGAGATCTTGTGGACTAGTTGAGCCAAATGTATTAGTAATGAGCGCTCGTGAGCTACTCGTGATCAGCTCGCTAAAAGCTAGAGCTTAAACGAGATCAAGCCTCAAAATAACTTTGTTTAATTATGATCATGACCCTAAGCTTCATATACTGAGCTCGGATAGGCCAGAGGACCCAAACGAGCCTATTATTTATATAAATACAATAACTTTTATTTTATATAACAAAGAATGCATATTACGTAAAAAAAACACTATACATATAATTATGATAAATATAATTAAACAATATATACAACTTTTTATACGTAAATTATAATTACATAGATTATCGGTATAGAAATATTTATATTTGTATGTATATAAATAAAATAATTAAACAATTAATGTATAATAATTGAACTGAGCCCGAAGCGGGATTGAGCTTGAAAATTATCTCACGAGCCAAGCTCGAGCTTTGGACATAAAGGTCTAAACAAGCCAAACTCGAGCTTTGAATATCGAGCTTGAAACGAGACGGACTGAGCTTAGGCGAGCTCAAGCTCAAGCTCGGCTCATTTACATCCCTAGTGTCAAATACCATATTTTAAAGAATAATTATAAGCAAGGCTAACAAGAAATATGAAGCAGCAAAGAAAGAGGTAATGACTTACTCCTTCAAGAGCACTACAATGTTATCTCTTATTTTAGAAAAAAGATCGATGTTTTCATGCACCTGCAACACCAGAGAAATTTCACCATATTAGTTGTACATCACAACTCTTAACCCATTCAGTTAATGTGGCCAAATGGACGGGTTAGGTAACAGGTCAAAGGTCAAAAAAGGGTCAATTGAAACACGTCAAGTTGAGTTGACCATGAACACTTTTTACAGATAATAAATGTGTCAACTATGATTACAAAAACTAAATTAATTTAAGGAGCTAAATGCCATTTTAGTCCCTGTGATTTGGACCATTTTGCGAGTTTAGTCCAAAGGTTTCATTTTTCGCCTGTGGGTCCAAAAAGGTTTCACCGTTGCCATTTTAGTCCATTGGGCTAACTTCATCCATTAATTCTGTTAACGAGAAAGGCAATTCGGTCATTTTCTATGGCCGAATTGCCCTTGTAGTTCACAGAATCACATATAAAATGACCGAATTGTCCTTCTCGTTAACAAAAAAAATGGATAAAGTTAACCCAGTGGACTAAAACGGGAACGATGAAACCTTTTTGGACCCACAGGCAAAAAATGAAACCTTTGGACTAAACTGGCAAAATGGCCCAAACCAAAGGGACTAAGTCTAAAATGGCATTTAACTCTAATTTAAATAATAATTCAATTCTTGGGATACAAGTAGGACGGTTCATGCATTAAAATTATAAAAATATGGTCGACCCTGTTTGACATGTTTTCTTTTAAGCTAGATTTTTTTATTCGACCCGTTTAACCTGTTTGAGACATTACTTGATTCCAGCCATTTAAAGTAAATGGGTTGAAATTCTCACATCTAAATGAAAATACCATGATAGGTAAATGTGTATTTATTTACCTTTAAAGAAGAAAAATTAGCAGAAATTTGCTTCATGGCCTGGACATTTTCCTCAAGTAGCTGCCCTGATTCACCACCAATATCTACAGCAACCATTACTTTTTAGTATAAAAAAAGGTATATTGCACAACAAAAACATTTAAGTTAAAAACAAACTATGCATCAACCTTCATAAGATATGCTATCAGTATCGTCACTGTCTGTGGAATTTGATAAATGAGCATACGGTTGACCATTGGAGTGATTTGTAGCATGAGACGATGGCTTCACCTGTTGATGATCTGCAACTTTTTTCTGCGTGTAAAACATGAAATCCGTGAATAATTAGCAGTGGCAGGTTACCGGCTAACTGAGTCTGGTCGACACAAACAACTCTCTTCTCTTTTCTTGAATTTTATAAAATAAATAATTTATGTATGATTGTATAAAAAATGTAAGATACAAAATAAAGTAAATATTATAAGCCAGTTAGTCAAAGACGCAAGGCTTATTGCCAAGGCGCAAAAAAGTGTATGCCATACGCCACAGACGAAAAAGGCACAATGATAAAAATAAAAAAAATTAAGATATAATTGAATAACCTAATATGCATAGCACTTAGAATCATCCAACTAATATCAAAATTTTAGAAAATC
This sequence comes from Helianthus tuberosus, assembly GCA_030545235.1. Lineage (NCBI taxonomy): Eukaryota > Viridiplantae > Streptophyta > Magnoliopsida > Asterales > Asteraceae > Helianthus > Helianthus tuberosus. The sequence continues at coordinate 175,110,220 of CM060351.1, forward strand.
TTGAAAAATCATCTGATTAAAAAAGTCTTAACATAACTAGTGTATACTAACATTAATTCTAGCAACTTAAACACAGATCATGTGAATAGAGTCCAAACAAGAAAAAAGAAGTCCAAAAAACGATTCTCTAAATAAGAAAAAAAAGTCCATACAACATCCTAAACCGCCCTTATCTCAAATTTGTATAGTTTTCTTGTAAGAATATAACTTTAATAATCTATATTCAACACATTAGGTATTTAAAAGCATAAATCAAATGTATGCTGGTCAACCCAACCTGACTTGGTTTGACCCGCACTTAAAACTACTTGTTTTGACTTTTGAATTTTGATCGATCCTAACCACTTTGCCCGGTTACCAACCCACCCATACTATGAACTAGGTCCAGAGCCCAAAATAATTGTACAATGAGATATTGAGATGTACGTTTTGTCATAAACATGACTTTTTTTTCTGTTTGGATCATGTAATGTAAGAAATGAAAAGAAAGCAGAATTCAGACAATAGAGATAGAGATCATACAGTCATCCATATACAACGTAGTGCCACGTCACGCATTGTTTTGTTCTGCAATTTAGGCGCAATTTTTGCATAACGCATTACCTTACTATCCGATGCGTATCTGCAAAGAAAAACATCAAATATCATTCAAACTTTCTAACAAGTAACAAGCACAATTGATGTAGTGATGTGTAAGGGAGAATAATAAAAGAACAATATTAATCACAAAAAAAAATTGAAATATGATAAAGCATAATAATGTTAATAAGTAAATGTGGGCTGTGGCAAGTTCAATCCATTCAAAAACAAAAAGTTACTATTACTTTCATATAAAGTTTTTGTCATCATATTAGTTATAGATATATAACGTTCGTCCCAGTGGTACGTTAAATTTCACCTTTCGTCTTTAACTTTCATAAATTAAACTTATCGTCGCTACTATTCACTCATCGGTCACGCTTTTGGTCCCGCAATAAAAAATTCACACACATTCACAGTTGGTACTAAAATTTGAAGTCTCAATAACACAGCTTTCAGCAGTTTGGCAAAAACTGATTATAATTCTACTCATCAAAAATTCTTAGTGGTAAGAAATTATTATATAATCAAGATAAACAAGAATATCATCCAACATGGTGGGGTTCTAGAGTGAACACAGTGTATTTGCGAACTGAGTGGACAAATCCTGGCCATTGATTTACACACGTGTATGGCTAGGATTTCATCATCAAATCGTAAAATACACTAGTGTATTTCATCATCAAATCCTGGCCATTGATTTACACACGTGTATGGCGAGGATTAGTTCTCTCAGTTCGCAAATACACTAGTGTTCACTCTTGAACCTAATCCTCATCCAACATTAACCACCTAATCATGTAATCATCACAAAATCCCCAAATAAAACCCTAGTTAATAAACAAACACTAACCCACGCATTAACATTAACAATATCAATATCAATATAATTATCATTCAATAATCAAGAAATCAAGATTCAACAACAAAATATTTAAAAACTAACACCCACCCACAAATTGTAAACACAACCATTATTCAAGATTCAGCAAAAAGATTTAAAAAGTTACATACTTGGTGAGGAGTTCTTCCAATAGAGACTGTTCATCACAAGTCCAGACCTTTGAGAGACTAATATTCTTGTGCTTCAATGCACGCTCAGAGGGACCCACATCGGAATATTCCGGCACGGTGGAGCAACCACCGTTGATAATGCTGCCATTGGTGGTGGTGGTGGTGGTGGTGGTGATTGTTGGACTGTTGTTATTTGCAGATGGGTTTGTCATAAAATCAAGAAAAGACAATCTTTATTTTTATTGAGTGGTGCAGTTGAAAGATTGAAAGAATATGAATGGAATATAGTAAAGATTGAAGCTTTTTGTTTTTTTATGGGAAGGATTTTTGATTGAGTTGTTTACTTGGAGGGAGAGGAAAAGGAGGAAAAATAGGAGAAAACAGGGAGATAGTTGATATTTTCAGATGCTTTTTAGACCTAAAAAATGTTGTTAGGAGGGTTTGTTTTTTTTTTTTTCCCTAGATATCACTAGTTTAAATACCGTGAATTACATGGATGTTCTCACAATAAATTATATTATTTAACAGTGTTAAAAGAAATATTTACATAAAATTTTACATGAAATAAATTACTAATTTTGATTATAATTTTAATGAGATGATTTTGATTATAATGTTAATGAGATGATTATGCTTGTTAAATCAAAATTAGTGTAAACTTATTTCGTTAAATCAAATTTGTTTTAAACTTATTATTAGTTACTGTAACAATCCGACTTTTCGGATTGTTATCCGTTCGCTACTTGCTTCGATTTGTAACCGTCTTGTACTCTGAGATTCGATATAAATAAAGGGTTATGTTATACTAAATACATTTTCATCACATCGCACCGCTGCACGTTTAAACGCTTTTATTCGCAAACGCTCAACGCTTACGCAACATGAATTACAGAGAATTATACTATTTTAATTGTCGAGTGTGTTTGTTTGTTCGGTAACCACTCCCGCCTTCGCACTCGCTTATCGTGCTAAACCGCAAACGCTGTTAGTAGTAGTAATGTTATGTTGTGTGTTCTTATATGCTTTACTTGTGTGTGTTTTATAAGTGTTGATTACATCGCTCAAACGCTACTCGCACAACTCGATTTATCACACTAAAACGCAACGCAACGCGACCCGAAACTCAGTATTACGCTAAATACTTAAAGTATCAATACTAACTAATGGAACAAAACACATTAAACAAGCATCCTATACGCGAAAAAGAGGATTTTCTGCACAAAATAGCACCTTTGAACGAAGCCATGCAGCCTCGTACGAAGGCACTGCCTTCGTACGAAGGCAGCTGGTTCGAACCAAGGTCCTTTGTGCGATCCCACCTCTTCTATAAATACCCAAGCCCGCCTCATTCACTCCCACTTGCTGATTTCATACCGAAACTCTGCCGAGTTGTTGTCCGACCATTTTCAAGTAAGATTTAACAGTTTTATGTGATTACACAACGTTTTCCACTACGATTTTCCACAAGATTCACTTCAATTTCCTCAAAACTCTTTTATTCTTCAACCAAACTTCATATTTTCATCATTTTACAAATAACTTCATCTTTTTCATAGAACACCTTCATTCTTTTTACAAAATCTTCATCTTTTTCATCAAATCTTCTTATTTCACCACGGATCTACACTTAACCGAGTGTATTGGGCCTAGCTACGGCTTCCCAAGTTAGAAATCAGTTGATTTCACACTCACCAAGTGTTAGATGAAGGCGGCCGAAGGAAAATGGATGAAGGCGGGGTGTGGGTTGTGTGTCCAGATCCTGTTGCAAAGATGTTTTTTTGTGGAAACAAGTCATGGTTCTAAGATCCCAAAGGTAGATTTGACCATCACCGCCAGTGCTTAACAACTATTGACTGGTCAGGTGAGGTTTATTGTGGTGTTTGACAGAGGACTTCGGTGATGGTGATGTTTTATTGTGGTGATTGTGGTGTATGGTTGAAAATTGTGAGGTTTGTTGTGGTTGTAGGTGTGTAGTTGCAAGTGTATGGTTTATATCTCTTTAGAGATAGATAGAGAGAGAAGATGGGGAGAGAAAGAGTGTGTATGTGTGAGAGAGAGTGAGTGTATGTGAGAGATAAGGTTTACAAGCTTATTTTAAGGGGGTGGGGGTGGTCATCACTCATCACTCACAACACCCAATCAAGTTCCGTCATGTTACCAACCATTTTTCCATCACTCACAACCTTTTTTAGTGGCAATGGTCATCACTCACAACACCCAACAATAAACCCTCACATCCCCCTCACACCCATTTATCACTCAATACCCACAACGCGTGAAGTTTATCACGCAAGTATATCATCACTCGTTGAAAAAGTTGGTGGCGGTGGGTTGTTGAAAACTATCACGCGTGGAAGAGGCTCTATCACGGACAAAAGGCAACCGCCCCCAGTCCCCTAAATACAAGGCATTTTAGTCATTTCATCAAAAAACTAATAGAAAATTCAAATGGAGTTAAAAAGCGAGTTGTTAGAAAATGAGTGTTTGGGTACTTAGGACGTTATTTTTTTTTAGACTCAAGTTGGTAAAACCACTAAAACACAGAGACTCAAAAAGTAATTTACTATTTAAAAAGAGAAGGTGAAGAAAGATAACTATTAGGCTATAGGGTGTGGTCATGACCTTCATGACCCTCCACGCCAGTGTCATATCACCCACCTCTAATCCATAATCCAAAACCACTACCTTAAGGGTATGGTCATGACCAAAACCACTATCCTCTAAATTATTTTAGTTTATCTTTGCCTAAAGAAAAAGGAAATGATTACTTGAAAAATGAAAAGGAGGACCATGGTTGCCATGGTTTAATCCATGCAAACCATGGTGGATTAGGGAAGGGGGTGGTATAGTCTTCCATTCATGTTCCTACGTGGCGAATCATGTCCCAACCACGACCCCCACATCCTTTAGCCTTATTGAATCGATTACATAGAAATAGACAATAAGTGTCGTTCCCACCATTTTTGTTAGTCAAAATACTAATGATTTGAAAGAATAACCAATCATATTTTATTTGTTTTGAACATCCAACACGGCTATTCAGGTATATCCACAGGAAAAAGGGCACTCAAAGCGTGGTCATCCGGGTACATCCATAGGCAAAAGGTGACTCACGTACGCAATCACAGACAACGTTGATAACCCGATCCGTCATCAATTCCACAGAAACCCACCGCCCAAAGAACCGCAGTGATAAAACTCACAATTCGCAAATGAAGACTTTAACCCTCGAGAGTTTAAACACATTTGATGAAGGGGTTGTTTGACCTAGCTTTTAGTTTTTTTCTTATGCTTATATTTTAAAGTAGCTCATAGCTTATTTTCTATAATTTTATAAGCTCTTTTTAAGTATTTGGATTAGCTTATAACTTATTTTCTATCATTTGCCCTTACACTACTGTCGCCCGACTGTTACTGATGCTTTTGCTTCTGTTCAATACATAATGACTGAAGCTAATTTTGGTTGGTTAATCCGATCAGTTCATCGATGGTCGGTAAGTATGATGATCCTACATGTATTTCGTGTATATCTCACCGGTGGATTTAAAATACCGCGCGAATTAACTTGGGTTACAGGTGTGGTTCTGGTTGTATTGACTGCATCATTTCGTGTAACTGGTTATTCCTTACCCTGGGACCAAATTGGTTATTGGGCAGTGAAAATTGTAACAGGTGTACCTGACGCTATTCCTGTAATAGGATCCCCTTTGGTAGAATTATTGCGCGGAAGTGCTAGACAAATAAGCTTCTTCAAATAAGCAAAAAACCATTTTCAAATACGCTTCTCCAAATTAGCTTATGGGTATGTTTGGCAAAAATAGCTGGTGGCTGGTGGCTGTTAGCTGATGGCTGGTAGCTGTTAGCTAGTAGCTGTAGTTTTTTAGATATATTTTGTGTTTGGCAGAGTAGCTGGAGCTTTTAATAAAAGTAATAAAATTACCAAAATGGACATAACTAAAAATTTAAAAAGTTTGTGCATTAAAAAGTTCATTATTTTTAGATGTTAAAATAGTCATTTTTCCCTAAAAGCTGGTAGCTCCTCCAAAACGCTACTAGTATGAGCGTTCAACCAAAAGCTTCAAGCTCCTAACCTAAAAGCTTCAAACTCTTTCAACCAAACAAAACTTTATATGAAGTAGGAGTTTTTTCTTAAAAACTTAAAGCTAGAAGCTCTAAAAATACATGCGAAACATACCCTATATAAGCTAATAAGGGGGTGTTTGGCCTAGCTTTTTTAACAAAGCTTATAGCTTTTTTAAAAAAAAATAAGCTTAATTTTGTGTTTGTTTTAGCTTTTTAAGCTTATGCTTATTAGCTTATATAAGCTAATTTGAAGAAGTTTATTTGAAGATGGTTTTTTAGCTTATTTGAAGAAGCTTCTTTGTTTTGTGTAAGGGTAAATGATATAAATAAGCTATAAGCTAATCCCTTGAAAAGAACTTATTAAATAATAGAAAATAATATAAGCATAAGAAAAAAAATAAAAGCCAGGACAAACACCCCCTAAGGCCATGCGTAGTCATAACGCCCCTTTGTGGGCGTTATGCGACACGTGGCGCGCCACGTGTACGGGTGGGCGTTATGGGGCGTTATGCATTTAAGCCCGTAGTCATAAAGCCCCTACCCATCAATACCTAATTATTAATTTTCGTTTTTATTAGATAATTATAAAAACATTAACCTTTTTTTGATTGGTCCAAGCTTGATAACCTCCCTCCCTCATGGCGCGATAATAATGGCGCCTCCCCCAAATTTCTGAAACATGGCGCCGGCGGTTTTGGTGTTCACGGCGCTATTCCGGCGCTATCAAAGGGCATACCGCCCCACTACGTATGCTCTAAGTATAACATTAAAAAGCTAAACCAAACACCAGCTAAAAAAGCTATAAGGTTTGTTAAAAAGGCTAGGCAAAACACCCCCGAAATCAGTATTCTCCCGATGATGAAGCTTCTCCGGCGACCTCTCTCCCTACTCTTCTCCGCCTCTTTCTCCACCGTTCCGCCGGTTCCATCACCATCTTTAACATTCTTGCAATCCGTACTCAACCAAATCAAACATCTCTCAACAAACCCAAAACACTACCCCTCTCTAACCACCTTAGACTCACTCCTAACCAATACCCACATGTTAAATCCCGCTACATCTCTCATAATAATCGATTACCTCACCCAAATCAACAAACTTTCCAGAGCAAAAACCCTAATCTCACACTTAAACTCATCAGGCACCGTAAGTCCACCCTTTCTATACAGTTTACTCTTTAATTTCCTACTTAAAGATAGTCCCATTAATCACATTGAATCTTTATGGGTAGACATTTGTGGGTCTGTAAAAAGATCGAATTTTTCCTTTTCAGATTATGTGATTCTTGTTTGTAAGTTTGGTGAACTTAGTGAAGTTAAAGATGTTTATAACAGGATTTTTATGGATGGTGGGAGTTGTTGTTTGGAGAGACAAGGCTATGTTGCTTTATCTGCAAGTTTGTGTAGTTTAAATGAGGGATTTTTAGCGAAAAATGTTGTGAATGAGATGTATGATAAGGGTATGGTTGTTGATAATTGGACATACTTTTCGATGTTTAAATGTTTTTGTCGAAATGGGGATTTTGATGAGGCGGATTTGGCGTTGCGGAAGCTTGTTAAAAACGGGTTTGCTGTTGATATTTGTGTGTATGGATCGTGGATCCACGGTCTTTGTAAATCCGGGAAGTATCGTGAAGCCGATAAGTTGTTTAAAAAGTTGATAAAACGGGGTTCGGTGAAAAAAATTAGTGAGGAAAACAAAGTGTTGAAGGAAGGTAGACGAGCGATTTTTCAGTTAAACTGCGAGGGTGTTGTTCCGGAACTAATGGCGTATGAGTGTTATTTTCGTGCTTTGTGTAATGCGATGAAACTTGATGATGCGGAAGTTTTGTTGAAGAAGATGATGAGTGGTAGAGCTTTGCCGGAAATTTGTGTTTATGGGTCGTTTATTAAGGCGCTTTTTCGAAGCGGTAGGGATGAAGATGCTATGAAGTTTTTTAAAGTTCAAAGGAAAAAGGGGTTGGTTCGTGTTGATGAAATTGTTACGTATGTAATCATGGGACTATGCGAAAACGGGAAAAGTGATGATGCTTTAAGGTTATTTGACGAGATTTTAACGGTTAACGGTTTTGTAAACGGTTCGAATGTTTGTAATATCATATTAGATGGTTATTGGAAGCACGATGGTGTGTCAAAAGCGGAACTTTTCTTTGAGAGATGGCGATTGAATGAAGGGAGGTACGGGAAACTTGACGTAACGAGTTACACTATCATGTTTAACGGATATTGTAGCGGGAATGATGTTTCAAAAGCGGTAATGGTGTTTGAAGAAATGTTGAAGAGGAAAATGGCGGTCAATGGAGCGTTATACGAGCGACTGATAAGATTGTTATGTGATTGTGGTCGTGCAAATGAGGCGTTTCGGTACTTCAATGACATGATTGAAAATGGGCATTTGGTTTTCTGCAAGAGATGGCGAACACTCTTCCAATCGGTTTTTAGTATCGAAGGACATCGTGTTTTAATTGGATGTTGAGGCATAAAATATTGTTAACCATAATCAATAACCGAAACTGTAAATTAGCCGAAATTCTGGATCTGTGCTTAATAAAACCCTAACCGAAAGCGTAAAATACTGTTATATATTTTTAGGTAAAGAAAAAGGTGATAAAGTTGTGGATAAACTTTTCCATCTTAGATGAGCAGCCAGCTGGAATTTTCAAGTAAATATACATCCTCATTTGCATCTAAATATGTAATTATAGTTCACATCTTGATGATAGTTTGATGTTCTTGATTTTTTCTAGATGAACACATTGCATATGGTATACAAACTGTGTTGAAGGTGGTCGAGATGTATTCGTAGCAAGTTTTTTAACGCATTGCTTTTCTTTGAGGTAAGTTAGTTTTTGTTTTCGAAAGATAGATATTTTTTATTTCGATGGTTTATTACTTTATTTTGGAATATGTATATATGTCTTCATTGGGTATGTTGTGACTTCAGGTGGTCGTAGAGACGATGACTGGACAACTTGCAATATGCGCCGCTGCACACAACCTAGATCATAGTTCTGTAAGTTACTAAGTCCTACAATTTGTTTACTGTTTGTACCATATACTAAAAAGATTATAGCAAGCTTTAAATAGGAACCGGGTAGAAAACACGCATATGTTAAATAATAAATCAAACAAACTGATAATAAAACAAGCACAGAAACATCATAACGTGTATGCGTGAGAGATATACTAACTCCTGTTTGGCAGTTTCCGAATACTTATTGAGGGTACAATTTGTTGTACCTTTTTATTGTTATTGCTAATTTGTTTTTAAAGAAAAATATGGGTGTACAATGTAGCAGTTTCAAGAAATCTGTGTCGGTTTTTCTTCATTTACTTTTAACATTTTTTTTTACTTAAAAACAAGACCCTGATTTTGGCATATGTTTCAATTCTGCAATATCGTATGCATTAGCTATGCAGCTAATATCGGTGATATATTGGTCCCCTAGTAAAATATCAGTGTCAAATATTGGTCAGAATATCGGTACCGATATTATCAACAATATTGACCGACATAACCGATATATCACTGATATAACCGATACATCATCGATATTTGACCGATATATCACTGAATTATTAGTGTTAAATTGCTATATATATAAATTCTGCATTATATTAAAATTACTGATATCCTACCGATATCTCACCGAGATAACCTATATCTCAAATATCGGCCCTTGACCGATATCCGATATTTAACCGCATAACTGCATAGTGAGTTAGTAGGTAGTTCAATACACTCACCCTAGAATTTTAAAAATAGTAAAAGGTTTTTCTAATTGGTAATTTTGCTGCTGTTTTATATACACACCAACTGTTGCACCACAATAAGCAGTCTTTTCTATTATTTGTGTATTTATAAATATTAACTCTCCTTTATGCAGAAAGCAAATATTGTGTGACACAGAGCTTGTTGCTGCAGCACGCGACGAACCACGTATGGTCGAGGCATGTCTCGACCGTTAAATCGACTTCATATCTATGTTCAACATCATTCTTTAGTTTTAATGCACCATCATTTGAAGTTGATCCTGAGCCTTATGGTGAAACAGGACTATTTTTATTTTTTTAGCTTACATGTTATAATTCTAATTATATGGAAACATGTGAATCATATATGGACATGTATGCATACAAATTGTCAATTCCACCTCTTTTATCAATTACCATATCCTCTAACCATGTTATTGCCCCCAGAACTCAACAATATTGCCCTAAGTAGGGATGAGTAAGTTGGTACCGGCAGTGGCGAAGCTTGAAAATTTTCGCCTGGGGGTCGGAAGTCACCGAACCTAAAAATTCTATATAAGTATTTTTTTATATAAAACCGGGGGGTCGAAAACGTATATACCTAAAAAATTCTACACGAAACGTACATACATAACACTAATGAGCGAAAAGTTCGGGGGGTCGGGCGCCCCTCCCGGCCCCTTGAAAGTTACACCCTTGGGTACCGGTACCAAAAATACTTGTCGAATTTCGATACTGATACGGTACCCATATCCAGTGTTTTTCAGGATCGGTACAGTATTTTACCAACCTTTTACTTTCAAATACCATATTGTACCGTATCAAGCACTTTTGGTACAGCTACAGGTACCCATCTTTGGCGAATTTCGGGATCGGTACCGTCTCATCCCTAAGGTTTTGTTTTGGAAATCTTAAGTACAAATATATATAGATTAGTAAAGTATATAAAAATATGCAATATCAGTCACCAGAATACAATGTATTTTGTTAAACCGTGTAAGACCACCCGTAGTGGGGGGTTTTTTTGGCGTTTTTCCCCAAAAAAAACCCCCTCCACGCCTTGGAACAGCTCCCCTGGGCGTTCTTTTTCAAAAAGATTTGGTTTGGCGTTATTTTTTTTTCACGCCGTGCTCCTTGTGTGTTGACCAATCACCTTTTTTGATGTTTTTTTTGTCCAATAACATTTTTTGATAGTTTTTTTTATTTAATTCTATTAAATCCCTTTTAACATAATGCCCCACATCCCCACTACTCATTTATGAAAAACGCTCCATAATGCCCCATTGCTGACTGGACTGCCACATGACGCAAAACACCCCAGAGTGGGGGCATTATTCATGTGTACCACTACACATGGTCTAATAAAAAACTAAGTTGTTATATTGTTCGTTACATAATAATTTGGTTTGTATGAATTGTTAACTTCTAACTAACATTATTTCCTTTAATTTGGATGGAGTCGTTCTGGCTCCCTGAACAAGTTACAATTTTCCCGATATGGGGCAAAACCAGAGAACGGTATTCCAAAGTTCTCCGTACAATTTTCCCCGAGCCTCATTCCCCATTCACCCCTTTTCCTTCTTTGGTCCCCCTCCCCCCCCCCCCCCCCCCCCAACACACACTGACACACACAAAAAACATGGATAAATCTCCGGAGAACGATAGTTTCCCCTGATCACCACCTCATCATCTTTCCACGTCCACCTCATCCCTGGATGACCCCGTTTCCCCTTTATTTTATGATCGCGTTAGTTTATATGTGTTAAATTTATTTCATGATCGTGATTTTGAGTTTTATAGGAGTTTTTTTTTTTTATTATATGTAAAATAAATAATAGGTTTTTGATAAAACCATGATTGATGAATAAATATATATTATTTGCAAAGATGTTAATAATAATCCTCATGGATGTAATTAACAAACAATATTTTTTTCTCTCAAAAACATAACTAAATAGAAAAAAAAAAAAAACCTCTTTTCAAACGATGGTCTTGAATACCAAAATCATGTTAGTCATAACTAGTTCCTTTACGCATGACATGTTTAAATCAACGTTTAATTAACTCATAAACGCGCAGCATCAGTGTTAACATGACATATTTAGCCATTTAGGAAAAATATAAAGCATAAGTGGTTGCGGTTTAATTATGTTCGTTTGGTCACGCCAAGGTCATAAACCCCAAAGGAAGTGTCACTGATGATTTTTTTAGTTTGTTTTTACAATACCAAAAAAAAAAAACATAACATAAAAGATATACGTATACGAATACACATAGTACTTCACAAGGGACATGGTGTGATGATAAGATTAGAAGTGATTGGAGCTAGAGTGTATTTGGTTTATTTAAAAAATATATTTTAGTGGTTCATAGAGTCTCTTAATAGGCAAGCTTTGACAAAAAAATTGTTGATCATAAGAGGCTACCTCATAACCGGTCAAGCCTCTTAATGGCTCAACACAAGATTTTGTTTTTCACTGCAAATTTCATTATTCATTCATTGTAGGACTTGAACACATTACCTTCACAAATTAGGTGCTATAAGAGGCATTGCCTCTCCCATTGAGCCACCACCCCAATAATGACTCAATACAAGGTTACCAAACACACCCTTAACCCATTTATCCTAAAAGAATTGAAAGTTGTTAAAAAACGAACAATAAGTATGAACTATATTACATTTAGCAACTTGGGTAAATAGTGATCCCCCTTGACTTTTTTTGTTTGCCTTTTTTGTGTGTTTTTTTTAATACTTTTATCTCTTACTTTTAGTATTAACATTTACAATCTCTTAACTCTCTAAAAACTTTATAATTGAGTTTTACGTATTTATCTTTATGTACGTGTCGATATAAATTCAAATTGACTTATGTTTCGATGTAACTTTACGGAAATGAAGGGTCAAATATAATATATTCTTATACTTATTACTATGTAGTTGTGTAACAACCCGCACTTTTGTGCGTTGTTACTACTCGTTATACTCGTTACGCCTAGCACCAGAGATTCGGATCATAATGTAACTATATCGTATATATCGTTATTCGAAGGATAATCGCATATTTTCGAAATACAATATCACTATACTACACTATTATCACACTAACACTCACGGAGGCATTGAGTGAGGACCTATCCTACCCTCCTCAGTGGCCGTGATGTGTCGAACGTAAACAATTAACGCTAACAAGGACTCTCGGGTGAGTGCTGTAGCTCCAGTCGTCATGACGATGACGACAATACGAGTAAACGGTACCCCGTCAGTCTTTGTGGCACTACACGAAGTAACGTTCACGATGACATCAAGAAAGGACCTATACTACCCTCATTGATGGCCGTGAAACGACGCTAATAATCGCATACTCGAATCGGAAACCGATTGTTAATTATCGAAACTTTGAATTATGGATACGTAAATACGACCTTTAGTGATATATATATATAACAATATAATGATAATATATAATAATTATGGAAAGTACGCGCTTCGGAAACTATCAAAACGATCAAAAAACGGAGGAGTCCGACGCGTCAGGATAGCTATCCGGACGGATGGACCATACGGACGGATGGGCATGCGCACGGATGGCCATCCGCACGCATGGGCCATCCGCACGGATGGGCCATCCGCACGGATGGGCTATCCGGGCCAAAACCTTTTTCCTCTCCTCTGTTGCCTATAAATACCATGTCACATCACTTGAACAGTGATGTGACAGCTCCTATTCAACCAAACGCGCACCAAGACCCTTTTCTCTCGATTTACTCGCGATTCCGGTAAGATTTCAACCTAAAACTTGTACTTCTACAATCTACACTCGATTCTACATCTTTCTATCTTTCAAAACTCAAATTCTAACCGTGAAATCTGCGGATTTGAGGCGTTTTGAGGTGATGTCACCAAGAGTTCTTTTGAACTTCAAGTTGGGGTCTCATTTCACTATAAACGACTCAGATCCGGGTGATTTCCACATGTTTTAATGACAATTCTCACCTAAATCTGTGCGATTTCGGGTTAACCATGAAGGACCATCACGAACGGCCAGATCTGATGGAACGGGGTGATTCCCGGCTGTTAGAACGAGTCGGAATTGACGGAACTTCCAGTGTTAGTGCGAAATCACACTACCCTAAGTAAAAACGAACGTATTCCTCCCGTTAAACACTCGGAAGCAGTGTTCAGAGTGCGAAACAGACATGTCAGTCCGCACGGATGACAAGTCAGTCCGCACGGACGACAAGTCAGCCCGCACGGATGACCTCAGTCCGCACGGATGACCTGTCCATCCGCACGCATGACATGTCACCCGCACGCACACTCATCCGCACGCACAGCAAAGTCAATCCGCACGCACACTCAACCGCACGAATCACCTGTTATCCGCACGGATAACATGCCATCCGGACGGATGACTTGTCATCCGGACGGATAACCTGTCCATCCGCACGGATGAGAACAGTCCAACCAAATGAGTAACTTTTCAAGACAATCTTGCTTAACCATACATCGTTTACTCTATTGCTTCAAGGATCATTACAGACGTACTCGCAACCGACTCAATCAAGTTGTAATCTCGCTAAATACGCACTGTGAGTATACTTGACCCCTTTTTAATCGAATTTTGGGTGTAACATACGTTTCTAACAAATCGAACTCATCAAACGAAATGTTCAATCAAACGAATTATCACTTGCGAATAACTGTTATGCATAGATATACGTGATGCTAGTTGCATATGTGCTAGGGCTTATACTCGCGACGTCCCACCACGACTAGTATAGTACTATTGCGCCCGACGGGGTCTAGTTATGCCATCGTACATTCGAGCATCGAGGACTTAGTTGGTAGTATCAGTTTTGTGAGTATATATGTCGTGTATTACGTTCCTGCATATGGAAATTCGCTACACTTTTTATCTATTATGCTACTTATCAAACTTGTATACTCGCCAATACTTTTGTATTGACAAATATTTTAACGTATGTTGCAGGTTAGACCGCAGGCTATATCAAATCAAGCTAGGAAGTCTAGAAACTCCACTAAAATCTAGGTTGTCGGATTTGTATTGTTCGAGAGGACAAGAAATCTGTGATAACTTATGTGATTGTATTATTTGTTAGTATGGGATAACGAATGTATTGAATATTATCGCAACATAGTTGTTATGGATTCTCTTGAGCAATCTGATTCGCCTAGTGCCGCGCCCCGATGATTCCGCCATCGGTTGGGGTGTGACAGATTGGTATCAGAGCCATAACTATAGGGAATTAGGTCAGACTCGACCTAGTCCGGGTCGACGTCTTAGAAATTGACCTAGTCTATAGTCTAAGTACCAACAGGCCGACTCGTACTAACCCAGTGGGGTTTGTATTGGGCTTACTTGATACTCTCGATCGAAATTGCTAAAAGCTACAACTTTGTGTGAACGCCGCACACTACAACTTCACACGAAGGAGCCTTTCCTAAGGCTGAAATACTACTTGGCCTTTCCTAAGGCCGACACAATACACGTGTTTTCGAAAATACTCGCAAAACAGAACCGAGCGATCTAGTCGAGACCAGGTGTGAAAACCAAGAACTCTCGATATGATTGCTCACTCAGCGCATTTTTCCAGCACGAGAACCTTTCATCGAGTTAGGAGTGACATCCACATCTCGACGAAGGCCTCCATTTCGAAATCTAGTGGAACTCGCAAATTTATTCGAAGAGCATAACCACAACTAGGAACGGAACTGTTAAGACAGGGGTGAAACCTGTACCTTAATAAGTCGTTCCACTCTCTATAAACTGGTTTTCAAAAGCTCTCACCAGGGACTCGACTATTGCAATAACTCGAGCCACGCGATGACTAGGAAGACAAATGCCATGAGCTGCATCCCAGTGGAAGCATGGAGTCTTCTAGGTCAACGCGCGCGCCCGAACTTGTTAAATATAGTTGGGTTACCTTGGGTAGTCAACGCCTAAACACCCAGGGCACTCTTATCATACGACCTGCCAATCTTACAACTGGTTGGAAACTTATTTACGTTTTGAAACTTTACGCTTTATCGATTTCTCGATGTAACGATTTTCACTCCCTACTTTATAAACGCACGACTCGCACAGTCATCGCAATCAAAAACGAAATCCGAATGTTCGCAACAAAAGTAATGCATAATCTATCGCATTCGCTCTCGTTTTCTCACTTCAACGCGACCTCGCTTGTTCTAAATCGACCTGTATGTGCATGATTACAAACTACATCTATATATATATATATATATATATATACGTATAAACAAACAAGTCATTGTGTGAGGACTTAGGAATTTCGTGTTTCCTATATGGCTCCTATGTGATTCGTATTACTATACTATCGCACCAAGTTTTGAACGTGCTCAATCGCAACACAAAACTCGATAATCATTATGATCGAATCTCACTCCAAGTCTCTTCCTGTCTAGATGCCTTCCAACAACTCTACCTCGAGACGAGTAGCTAAGAGGAAAGCCGAACGAAGCGCCGAGAAGAGGATTGCTTCACTTGTGATTAAGGAAGTGAGTAAGCTTAGTTCTCAAATCGCCGCTCGAGTGCACTCTCTCAGCCACTCTCGAGCTTCGGAAGACGTTAAGACAGGAGAGCCGCAATCTACTTTTCTCTACAAGCACTTCAAAGCATGTGACCCGATGGAATTCACGGGTGAAGGAGGTGCGACTCAACTACTCCAGTGGTTCGATTCTATCGAAGTTACCCTTCGTCAAAGTGGGTGTCCCGATAGTCTCCGTACTACTTGCGCCACCGGAGTATTTCAATCGCGAGCACTCGACTGGTGGACCGCCGAACGTAACAAACGTGGGATCTCCGCAGCTTACGCTCTCTCTTGGAATAAGCTGAAAGAGCTCATGGAGAAAGAGTACTGTCCTCCTCACGAGATTCAGAAGCAGGAAAACGAATTTTGGGAAATCAAGCAAACCGAAGGTGACAATGCTGGCTACACCGCAAGGTTCAAACAGCTTAGCATAATCTGCCCAAGTCAAGTCAACACTCTGGGAAAGGCGATCGCGAAGTACATTCGTGGCTTGCCTGAGTGTGTGGGTGATTTTGTCGAAGCTGCAAGACCTGCTACCATCGAAGAAACATACCGCTTAGCCGCAGAAATCAACAACAAACGACTCATGGAAGGATTATTCTCAAAGAATCCTGTCAAGCAAGCTCATCAAGCAATCACCGGTAATCCTTCAGGCGAACATGTTGACGAATCTTCTGATGAATCTACTGACGAACCTTCTGACAAATCTGCTGGCGATTACTCCAATGAATCAGCTAACGATTCTTCTGATGGATCTGCTAACGATTCTTCGGACGGATCTGCTGCCGATTCTTCTGACAAATCTGCCGGCGGATCTTCCGACAAATCAGCCAAAGACTCCGCAAGCGAGTCTTCAGACGAAACCTCCAACGACGACATCTCTTCGCAAAACACCGACGAAACCAGCCGCAAACGAAAGACTTCAAGCCCGATCTCATCAGCAACCGAACTACTGCAACCGGAACCTCTTCAAACTGCTCTGATGTTTCCAAAATGAGCCTACACTGGAGCTCATCCTCAGTGTTACTCGTGTACCTATCATCATCCAGTTGGGGCTGACTGTCGCTATTGCAATAACTGCAACCGTTACGGTCACTTCACCCGCAACTGCCGCATCGAACCGTGAACTTGAGTATAACAACAACAGCTCCAGCAAAAGTCTTCAGCATCCGACATCTAGCAAGCATAGGATAAAGTTGTAATGATACGATTTTCGACGTTAACCTCTGTGTTTTGAACCTACTCTATTACTCGATGTTGTCACTATGTGTAACGCTAACTCTCGTCTCCGTTCTCTCTTTCACTCTTTAATCGCCGCACTTAGACTAGATTCACACACATACTATATACTATATCACGAAATAATGAGTTTTACCCTCACTGCACTTTTAGAACGAGGTACGATAAACGTGCAAGGAACGATTAAACGCGGGTGCACACGGGATTACTTGGGTCAGTGCACAGAGATTGTAGTGAATTCTAAAAGTGCCATAGCGTTTGACAAAAGGTGACACCAAAACACGGGATGAAAGTAGTAGGGGTCGGGCGAGGAATGCCTTACCATACTACCGAAGTTCCGTGAAGAAAGTGCCACGTGGAGTTGAACGTTATTAGACCTATTATACTATTGTGATTATTTTCAACACACTATACTCAATCGCAAGGCGTAACAAACCGTATCATCGCAAGACTTGTCGTAGGTCTGCAAACGCAATGCAATCGCCTCATCGATGGACTCTGGGGAGTCTACCTCGCAGGAAAATTGCATCGACGCAAGACTGGTCGTGAGTCTGTTGCAACGAATCTCAATCAAGCAAATAAACGCTCACGATATTATTGAAGAGGACCTATTCTACCCTCCTCGATAGCCGTGATGCGTCATAACGAAACGTTAAGCTTATTCGAAACAAGAATCGAACTCGACTAATCGCAATCGCTTATCTTGTGTATCTCGCAACCTCTATCGCTTATCACGTGAGCCTATATCATTTGATGTGTATCAATCTATCGCTATCGCCTACCGTTATCTGTGATATTCGTGCTAAGTTAGAACGCATGACCTCGCCTCACGAGAGGAAGCTCATATGGTTAAGGCAGGGTGTTTTAGCCATATCAGCGACCTTTCGTGGAAAAAGGCCATGTGGGGTCTAATGCTAGTCAAACTCTGTGGTGATAATCAATCGAACCGAACCGCGTAGATCAAATCGCATACCTCCCTCCCTCGCAACGCAACTATCGACTATTGTAACTCGACGATCATCGCCGTCATCATAAGTGTTTTGTGTTTATTCACTTAATCACTTAATCGCTTATCGCTTATCGTGTATAGTCTACCGCTTATTCGCGTACCGCTTATCGCTCGCTTGGTGTTCATTGCAGTCTATGTGGAAGTAGTACACATGACACCGCTTCACGAGGCGAACTAACCTGGTTAAGCATGGTGTTTCGCCATGTCAGCAAGCTCCCGTGAAAACGTGCCATGTGGTTGTAATGTGGAATCTAAACGAAAATGCGCTATTCGCTTCTCGCTTATCAACTCACTGGACTAATCTATTCGATCCTATCTTATGCTCGGACCGACTTCCTATCGATTGGGCCGAGTAAAACGCAATTCTATCCATGTCCTATCGGCACACCTGACACTGCCTCACGAAACGTGTAACACCTGTTCCTTCACGGCCATCAAACAAATACCGAACCAATGAAATATTATATTTCATACTTGGGGATTTGTAAAAATGTGTGTATCATTTACACATATCAATTTTTGTTCAATTCCAAACTCTAAATCGCTTTCTGGAAGGTTATACGCGCACCGATGCGTAAATATAACCAGTTTAATGCAACAAACACTCCGGAATAGTGACATAGGCTTAACATACCTTAAATAGCCCTTACATAACTTAGAAATAAGTTTTGAAGGCTTTGGTATGGCAAAAACAAGCTAATTCGCTTACAGGGACTAAATTTGACAAACTGCGAAAGTATGCCAATTTGAACTGTAACAGACATTCCAGAACATGACCATAAGTTAAACATACCATAAATATCCTTTACATAGCTTAGAAATAGGCTTTGAGGGGTTCGGTGTGCTAAAATAAACTTTTGTGTCATTCAGGGACTAAAAGTGTCAAAAAGTGCACAAGTTTGCATTTTCGCGCATAACTTACGTTCTGAATACATCTGGACATCCAAAAATTTATGTAAGCATGACTACATTATATTTTAGTGTTCGCCTTAAGAAAAATCCATTCGTCGCGTCATTTGGATCGTTTTTCGCGCTTATGCGCATTCCGTCGTAATTAAGCGAACATCGCGTTCGTACGGCCAAACGAACCAACCTCCGGCATATTTTTGAGCATGTTTTGAGTTCCCTATACTTTAACTTCATTTTAGAGCCTTAAAATGAGGTTAACGGGGTTCAAACGCATCGAAAAAGGCCTTAAACACGTGCAGGGACCATTCTTGCCACTTTTGAAACATTTCTGAATCAGGGGAGTGCTAGCGTAGCGCGACTGCCTCATGCCTTGGCAGTAGCGCTACGCGACTGCATGATCTGACCAGATTCATTGTTTTTGATACAAGTTGCAACCAATTAATCCTTAACCACATGTTTTAAGTTGATGTGTCACAAAGTTAAGGAGCATATGTGGCTCCATAACCTTTGTGACAAGTGTACGGTTCCGATTAAGGCACGTTATTCAAGAAACGATCTTAACGGTTACCCGAAATCTATAAATACCCCACCCCCTTTTCTTCATTTCTCACAAATCTGATCATTTGGGCTCTAAGTTGGAACCTTCGTTTCATACCTGAGCTATTTTGATCTGGGTTAGCATTCGGGGACCCTCCGTAAGTATTCTTTCGTTCTTTTCCTTATTTTACTGCTTTTCGAGTCAGAAAGTCAAACTTTGTTTGACTTTCAGCGTTGACCAGTAATGGTCAATGCGAAGTTCGTTTGAACTTCGCAACGTGAGTGTAATCACGTTGGTTATAGTCCCTTGGGACTATGCCCACTGATTACCACGTTGTATAGGGTCGTAGGGTAGGCGATCTAATAAATCGCCTATACCTTCGAACCCGACCCATTTGGTCGATCATTAGGATCCGACCAAATACAGTAGGTGACCATAGTAGGTAGGGAATAACCTTCCGAGGTTATACCCTATGGTCACATCGTTTAAGTAGTTGTATGATAGGTAGTTTATATGCCTTAGGTAAATTACCAGAATACCCTTTTCATGTATAATTGGTAATTAAGCATATGTAACCTAAACCTTTGTCACATAACTGATTATGTAATATGTTTAGGCATATAACACTTGTCATAGGACTAGTTAGACGGTCCGAACGCGTTTCACGCGCACGACACGTTAAAGTAGCATATGTTACCTTAATGGGTCGCGATGGGTCGAAAGCACTTAGGTTTGGTTTCATTGTAGTATGTAGGCCTTGTTAAACCATATCATATGAGTTCCAATACTCATTTGGTTTACCAAGCCTCATCCTATCCGATCTCCCGATTTAAGTCCGGTTTATTTATATAGTTTAGATTTGCCGACTGATTCCGTGCTCTCTCTAGCTTTGTTTGGTTGTTGTTCAAGACCTCCAAGCATTCTCAGGCGAGTACATTTTCCCCTATTTTACTGTTTTCAATTGTTTTGGGGTGACTCATATGTGCTAAATGTTTTCAAGGTTTTAACGATGGTATCAAAACGATTTTCGATGTTATAACAATGGTTTCAAAAACGATTAAGACGATTTATACAAAACTAATAGCGATTTCATAAAGTGAACAAACTTGTTGGTTGTAGTTACATAACAAATGACATTCATTAGCAATGATCAAGCCGACCAGTATTAGGTTATGGTACCATAGGATCTGACAAATCCCGTTATTTACTACACCCGTGGTTATGTGTGGGTATGGTAGGTAGCGACTGAATCTGTAATTATTAACTTACCCTATGGAGGTTTGTTAATACGAAAACGAGAAGCGACGAAAACGAGAAGCGACGAAAGTCACGAAGGTTTGAATGTTATTAGCGAGACGACCTTATAAGTAGTTTCACGACCTAAAACGAATTAAACGATTTACGATTGGTTTTCACACGATGTTTTAACGATTGGGTAACGATTGGGTTTCACACGATGTTTTAACGATTGGGTAAACGATTGGCTTCAAAGCGATATACGATATTATTTTGGTTATACATATTACATGATTTACATTTGGGCATGAACATTACTTTGGTGGTTTGGTTTGGATTAAGTGATTAAGTAACAATGCGTGTGGAATATGATACAAGCATGGTGGATACGCCGCTGGTACTTCCTATATATAAGTGTTTGTATGGTATTACATATTGTAGCGTTATTTGAATCATTTCAGTTTGAGACATAGAACATTTTATACAAGTAACATACTTTTCACAAGACATTTATTTACAAACAACTTATCTTATACAAACTCATTTTACATGGTTATTCATTTAATCATGCATTATTTTCTTATTATACATATCATCTGAACTCATTTATTGTTTTTCAAATAATTTACTAAAACAAATGTTTTTGGGTTAAGAGTCATGGCTACGAGGTTTTACAAATTATAACCCGCTTGATTTGAGTTGGTTAATTAAGTTGCAATATTATACTCTTTTCAAAACAAGGTTTTTAAATAAAGTATTGCAACGTCTAAACTAGCCATGATTTCGACACTCCTACAAAACCTATGTACTCGCCAGCATTTCTTTGCTGACCTCGTTTTCACATATGTTTCAGGTATTGTTGAATGATATCGATTGATAAGATGCATGCCCACATAGGACTGGACAAGGCCTTAGTGACTCAATAACAATGACAGACTATGTTTAAATAGTGTATTTAGATTTCAAGACGATGTAATTATTCAATGTTTAATAAAACGAAACACTTTTGATATCCATGGTTATGAAACATTAATTCTGTTGCAACACGCCCCGATGTTTCCGCCACGTTTTGTATGTTCTACGTGGTCGGGGTGTGACAAAACGGGAATAGTATGGGCAAAGCATGGTGGATACGCCGCTGATACTTCCTATATAAGTATTTTAAACATATTAACAAACTTTCGTGGGAAAGTGCCAAGTGGGGATCGGTAATTAACTACCTTTTTGTACTAATTAAAAACGTCTTTTTATAAAATTTTGATTTAAAACCGATGGGCAAGTGAAAATTCTCTCACGACGTGGAGTTAACATCGAATCAGCTTAACTCCATGTCCAAGAAAAGTTCCATAAAGCCCAGTTTTTCCCTAAACTTTTACAACGTCAAAATAAAATCCTTCTTAAGACATTGGTTCGACATCGAGTTCAGCTTGAACCCATGTCAGATGAGAGTTTTCGTAACCCTTGTTTTCATCTTCAAGTTCCTTAAAATGTTAAAAAAAAAAAAAACTTAAACGCTTCTTGTAACGTTGGTTAACGATCGACTCAGTTAATTCTACGTCATGAGAAACCTTTCAAATTACAATCGCATCGAACTAACGAATTCTACACAAGACAAGGTACTTTGGGATGCCAACTCGTGGGATTAATACTTTCGTCCTTACGTCGCCTTCTCGCTATCGCAATCGATCTCTCTTATTCGAAGCACTCTAGTTGTAAACTCTCAATCGAATCACTCGCTATACCAATATCCATACAAGATCAACTCTCAAAAGTCTACCTATGGGATTAATTTCGGGACGAAATTTCCTAAAGTAGGGGAGACTGTAACAACCCGCACTTTTGTGCGTTGTTACTACTCGTTATACTCGTTACGCCTAGCACCAGAGATTCGGATCATAATGTAACTATATCGTATATATCGCTATTCGAAGGATAATCGCATATTTTCGAAATACAATATCACTATACTACACTATTATCACACTAACACTCACGGAGGCATTGAGTGAGGACCTATCCTACCCTCCTCAGTGGCCGTGATGTGTCGAACGTAAACAATTAACGCTAACAAGGACTCTCGGGTGAGTGCTTGTCACACCCCGAAATTATCAGAGCTTGGCGTGACTGGACTGGTATCGTCATTGCACAGCGGAAGCAAATAAGCTAAGTCTTTTAGAAATTGAACGCCCGCTAAGTACTCGAGTCTCCAATGGTTCTCCTATTCCAACCGTGCCTTGTCATAGAACTGTAACCTGAGAAAGAACATGCGAGAAAAATCAACAAAAAGTTGAGCGAGTTCATAGTTTGTCTGTAAAAGATTTGAAATAAATCTTTTGAGTTGTGAAAGGTTTGAAATAAATCTTTGGAATTGTGAAAGATTTGAAATAAATCTTTGGAATAACCGGTTTTTGAAGTAGTATTGAGAAAATGAATTTAAAAACCATTTTCTTGCGAAGTTATATGGAAACGTTGTGTTTGTAACACGTTATGTTCATAAAACCATGTTTTTGTAATGTTCGTAAAATCATCAATGCCCACCCTGACTTTGACCCGCATAATCCTATGCCTTAAATTTCGTATAAAACATGGTATTTAATTTGTATGAACAAGTATGTTTCGTAAGTATAAAGTTCCTGGTATGTAGCAAATAAGGGGACTTGTGATCACCAATGGTTTGCAAGGCCATTAGCATGTGTGAAATGCAAGTAGGAAGACTCAACCCTAGCCGATTTATGCGTCGGGCAACTAAGTCACTCAAGGTCCGTTCTGTTGGTCCTCTCAGAGGTCCGTTCTGTTGGGCCTAGAGTTGGGCTCGCTACACCCAGATAGATCTACCGCTTAAGTCCCTCGGTGTTCTGCCTACCCATTCACATGATCGGAATAATAAACCTCCTTACGCTAACCATACCGTGTATAAAAATGTCTGTAATCATTGTACATGTACTTTACCCCAGTCTCTATGACTGATCCTCCCCAGCCACTAAGGCTGATCCTCCCCAGCCACAAAGGCTGGCTCCTCATTCTATATATATTATCACCAATTGATCCGTCCTTAGTCATGAAAATCATTCACATTTTGATAATACTCGTTTGTTTTGTAAAAACCGGTATGTTTAGTATAAACCTTTCGTAAATCATTTGAGTTCCTCGAAATCCCTTCGTAATATGATTTAGAAATACGAGTTTTGCATTTGTTCTAAACTTTGTTTGCTTTTGCAAAACGTGCATGTCTTTCCACCCCGAAAACATTTATAAAAATGTAAAGCCGTAAAATGTGGGGTTATGAACTCACCTGAACATTCCTTGTGCGAAGTTAGCTAAATACGACTTCGTGATGTCGTTTCCAGGACGAGACTCGCTAGCGTGCATTCTACAATATTCCTAACACGGAATATCTAATAAGTTTCTAAATAAACGCAGTATCTAAACTACGTGTCATTGAGCTCTACCGAATCGTTAATCGAACGATTCCACGATAAGTTGTTAACTTAATAGAAACGATTAAGTTATACGAGTTAAGTCTCGTTTAGTGTCGTTAGCAATTTAATAAGTCTTGAAAAAGAGACTTAGTTTCCGAGAGACTTAAAATGAATATATATTTATATAAAAATATAAATATATCATCGTAAGTGTGTTAGTCGTCTCGAGTAGTCGTACGTGTACAAAAAGATTATTTGTATGAAAATATCATATAACCAACTCGTATTATATATCGCGTTTCGTATGATCTTTGTCAAAATATACGTATGTGCCGTTTAGGCGTATAAAATAAATATGAAAAGTTGTATTTATTTTATAAAAGAATCGTCGAGTTGCTTTTGAAAGTAAATACGATCTATATTTATTTTCATATAGAGAAGTCGTCTTGTTTGTCGTTTGAAAAATAAATATAATCTATATTTATTTTTATGAAATGATTTCGTTTGGTTCGACATTTGAAATAAATATATAAATTATATTTATTTTAGTAAAAGAATCGTCGAAAATGACATCCAAATCGTCGTTGTCGTGATGTTGTAAAGTGTTATCCGAAATGTTATACACTTGTATTTTACTTTATAAAAATCATTTGCAGTCGATCGGTTATGCTTCGTTTTATCATAAAACGTAATTATTTTACGGATTTTCTCGAAAAACGGGCAGAGTTTCCTCTATTTTTGGACGACCCGACAACACAAGTTGTCGCTTTTATTCTCAAAAATTCAACACAATTTAATCAAGATTCAACTATGTGCAAACTTGTCTAATATATAACGAATGTAATTTATAATTAGTCGGTTTCGAGAGCTCGTTATCACGTGATACGTTAAAAGTATAAAACACGAAATAGTAACGCCGTTAAAATCTTTACCGCTTCTTCGAGTCGAAAGTCGAGCTGGCCGAGTCAACTCGCTGAGTTGACTGAGTTTGACTCAGTTTGACTGAGTTGGACCGGATTGAGCCGAAATGCACCGAGTTGAGCCGAGCCCGTTTCCAAAACCGCTGACTGAGTTGACTCGGTTGACCGAGTCAACCGAAACCGAAACTGAATCTGAGCCAAACCTGATCCACGACCGAACCGCCTGACCGAACCGAACCCGTTGACTGTCTTGTACCGGGAACCCGAGCCGAGTTAACTCGGTCTAACCGAGTTAACTAGAATCAGAACCAAAACTCGACTTGCTGAACCGGACCCTGTACAGACGTGAGTCTGACACGAACAAAACCACCAGCCGATTAAGAACATCATCATTTTCAACCAATCAGCAGAAATCACCATCATCAAAACCGACAGGAGACGAAAAAGATCGGGACTTACCGTGAACTTGCCGGATAATGTCAAGTACCGCCTGAATCGGGACAGGGACCGCCGGTTAAAATAACCGACCGCCGGATAATGGAGCCGACCACCGGTCCGCCGGTTCTTCCTTTCTTCCTCGGTCTCTCTCTTCTCCGACACACTCTCTCTCTCCACGCCGTTCTCTCTCTCTTCTCTGCTGGTCGCCGCCGCACCTCGCCGGAGCCCCGTCACTGGCTCCGCCCGGTTCCGCCTGATGTTCGCCGATAGGGAGAGAGAGCAAATGTGAGGGTATGTGTGGTTTGTGTAATGTATTCTGATGCATACATCAGATGCATAGATCGAGAGTGAGAGGGTAATTGTGAGAGGGTGTTTGGCCTTGTCTGTGTTATTGTTGTGTCTGCACAAAGAAGGAGGGGCATGGCCCTTTTATACTAATCCAAGTGTGTAAAGACTAATGTGTCTCTCTAAAGTCCTGTGTTTTAAGATCCATGAAGATTTAGAAAATATTTTGCTGAGATTTGTTATAGATTTGTAAATCTTTAATAGATTTTGTAGGATTTTGTAGGGATTTATACATTATGCGTAGGTTTAGGCTTGGGCCCAGGGCCCACAAGTTCAATCCCCGTGTGTAAGTGGCCTGTAAATCCTACGAGACCCGTTGTCAAATCCTGAACTCCGTTTTAACGTCAAAAATTAAAATACACAAAAATACGGTCTGTAGTCGTCGTTTGCACGCCCGTTCGTCGATCACGGTAATAATCGCGAAAATTTGTATCGTTGCCGTCTTTAATCCGTTTTTCGATCCGGTTTCGACTGTAGTCACAAAAATATAATTACGAAGCTCAAATATATCGTAAAAATTTAATATCAGTCGGCGTTGTCAGTATCCTGTTCGGTTTCAATCCGTTGCCGTTTAACGTTTCGTCGGTTTCTCTGTAAACCACCGTTCGCGCACTGTAAAGACGGATAGACGTTCCCAGGCACTCCAAAGGCCTAATTAAGTTAATTTGCGTTGTAAACGCTATTTATTATCGCGTTAATCACTTGTTAATCACGTAATTAAGAGCCGTAAATTACGGGTTGTCACATTCTCCCCCTGTTACAGAAATTTCGTCCTCGAAATTTAGTCTATGTTATCTCCTCGGAATTGTGTTGTTCGCAGGTAAGTCCGAATAATAACCAAGTGAATGACCGTGTGATCGAAACAAGACTTATTCGAATCATGTGAATTCAAGGACATTCCTTCACAATAGGAATCCCAATGATTTAAAAGAAATGTGTCTCAGTAATCGATGTCAAAGGAAACGAGACGTATAGGTACAGTCACTAATGTGACTAAGTTAACAGGGATCCAACAGGAACTTCGACCAATCGAATTCCATAAGAACGTTCACAATAAGTAACTGAGTTCTAGAAGCAATAACATCCACTGGATGAACTTAGAATCAACAATCTCAAATGTAATAGTTTGCATGAAACGTTCGATCGTGATCAGCGCAAGCTGCAAGTCATACCGACGCCACAAGGTGTCGCAATGAATGAAACCATTTAATAATAGAGGTGATCGAACAAGTATCACCTGTGTTTTGCATAAAACGCTCAATCATAATTAGCACAAGCTACAAGTTTGTACTGACACCGCAAGGTGTCGTAATGATTCAAATGATTCAATAATAGCGGTGATCAAACAAATTCACCGTGTTTGAAGTCAAATGAAAGCGCAATAAAGTGAATCTTGAAAGTTTGTTTTAAATGACATCACAGGATTTCCAATTGAAAATGAAACATCAATGAAACAATGTTTTCGATTGAAGGTGAAGAAGCAATGAATGTCGCAAAGCATTCGATTGATGTTGAAAGAACTGTTATGAGGTACACCGGGATATGAAATGAATTTGTGTACCATTGTCTTAACACACTATTGTATTACGACTGCTTTGATATAATAAACCGAAGTGGACTGGAAAACAATCAATAAATAAATATTTAGATCGGTGCATAAGATGCGTAAACGAGTTCAGCGCAAGCTTCAAATTAATGAAAATCACCATCACATGGTGTCGGAATCAACAAACAATTTAATGGAGTCGAATACCAAACAAGTTTACCACGACTCGAAACAAATGAAGTGTTCGTTAAAAATTGATTTGAATATGATGCTCCCAATACATCATATGGTGTCTTGAATCGAATAAGTGTAATGAGCAAGTTCAAACAATTGAACTTGGTTTTAGCGCAATCCGACAATAGATATGTGTATCGACAAGAAAACTTTCGGTATGGTCACAACGAACAACCATGTATGTGACTTGTAAAGAAATGATCGTGACACAATGACCATTAAGAGGAGTAGAGATACGAAAATCTACTCAGTAAGTGTGAAATTCGAAATTTCAATAAAGAAATTTGAGGACTTTACCTGGGGTTGTGTGTGATATACGGTTGTTAGGTGACATTACCATGGAATGTCGAACATAGCGTATTCGTTGTTGGCTAGGTAGGGGGAATGCGTAGACAATCGTCTTCTCCCTGACGTGATTCGTGTCGTTGCAGGATCGCGTGACAAGTTGTCGTTTCCTGATTGTTAGTTCTCCTGCTGACAGGAATCTAGCGTCGTCATTGAATTGCGCCATCGTGTCTTTTCAAAGGCCTCGCCTCGATAGTCGTACGTGTCGTATTTCAACCTCCGTTGATGTATAGCTTATGTGTTCACGTATACCCGTGCACTAGCGTTACGTTCTGCGTAGAATGTGATGTACTCCGACATCCGTTGACGTAAAGTTTGAGTGCCATGTATTCTCATGCGCTAGCGTTTTGTTATGCGTAGGCTGCCTGCTCGGGAAGTTAAATATCATAGACAATATGGATAATAGCGTGTGCCCGAGTTAATATTCGCGGTTCCTACGTGATGACCGTTAATAAACACATGCACAAATAATCAATCATATAACCGAATGCGCATGTTAGTCACCAATAAGCAATCAAATAATTCTCCTAGTTTCACTAGCCAATTTCTCCCAGTCTTTAAGACTGCTCTATCCTCCACCTCGACCTCTTAGATCGAGCCTCGGTCCCCTTGACCGAGCCTCAGCCTTCATGACTGAGCCTACTCTTCCTAGCCTCACTAGCCAACTACCTCGGTCACCTAGACCGAGCCTCGATCCTCCAGACCGAGCCTCAGCCCTCCAGGCTGAGCCTATAATAAATCAACGTGCTCAACTACCTCGGTCACCTAGACCGAGCCTCGATCCTCCAGACCGAGCCTCAGCCCTCCAGGCTGAGCCTATAATTAGTAAAATGTGCTCAACATTTGTTTGGAAACAAAATTTTGACTGTTTGCTTGTCGGCAACGGTTGGAGACCATATTTGAGTACTGGGCGTTCTGTATGTATTCAACGTCTTAATAGTCTAAGTTCCCAGAGGAAAGTGAGGTTAGAGCCTAGGTATCACAACAGGAACCTAATTCGCTGTAACCTATAGCTCTGATACCAATCTGTCACACCCCGAAATTATCAGAGCTTGGCGTGACTGGACTGGTATCGTCATTGCACAGCGGAAACAAATAAGCTAAGTCTTTTAGAAATTGAACGCCCGCTAAGTACTCGAGTCTCCAATGGTTCTCCTATTCCAACCGTGCCTTGTCATAGAACTGTAACCTGAGAAAGAACATGCGAGAAAAATCAACAAAAAGTTGAGCGAGTTCATAGTTTGTCTGTAAAAGATTTGAAATAAATCTTTTGAGTTGTGAAAGGTTTGAAATAAATCTTTGGAATTGTGAAAGATTTGAAATAAATCTTTGGAATAACCGGTTTTTGAAGTAGTATTGAGAAAATGAATTTAAAAACCATTTTCTTGCGAAGTTATATGGAAACGTTGTGTTTGTAACACGTTATGTTCATAAAACCATGTTTTTGTAATGTTCGTAAAATCATCAATGCCCACCCTGACTTTGACCCGCATAATCCTATGCCTTAAATTTCGTATAAAACATGGTATTTAATTTGTATGAACAAGTATGTTTCGTAAGTATAAAGTTCCTGGTATGTAGCAAATAAGGGGACTTGTGATCACCAATGGTTTGCAAGGCCATTAGCATGTGTGAAATGCAAGTAGGAAGACTCAACCCTAGCCGATTTATGCGTCGGGCAACTAAGTCACTCAAGGTCCGTTCTGTTGGTCCTCTCAGAGGTCCGTTCTGTTGGGCCTAGAGTTGGGCTCGCTACACCCAGATAGATCTACCGCTTAAGTCCCTCGGTGTTCTGCCTACCCATTCACATGATCGGAATAATAAACCTCCTTACGCTAACCATACCGTGTATAAAAATGTCTGTAATCATTGTACATGTACTTTACCCCAGTCTCTATGACTGATCCTCCCCAGCCACTAAGGCTGATCCTCCCCAGCCACAAAGGCTGGCTCCTCATTCTATATATATTATCACCAATTGATCCGTCCTTAGTCATGAAAATCATTCACATTTTGATAATACTCGTTTGTTTTGTAAAAACCGGTATGTTTAGTATAAACCTTTCGTAAATCATTTGAGTTCCTCGAAATCCCTTCGTAATATGATTTAGAAATACGAGTTTTGCATTTGTTCTAAACTTTGTTTGCTTTTGCAAAACGTGCATGTCTTTCCACCCCGAAAACATTTATAAAAATGTAAAGCCGTAAAATGTGGGGTTATGAACTCACCTGAACATTCCTTGTGCGAAGTTAGCTAAATACGACTTCGTGATGTCGTTTCCAGGACGAGACTCGCTAGCGTGCATTCTACAATATTCCTAACACGGAATATCTAATAAGTTTCTAAATAAACGCAGTATCTAAACTACGTGTCATTGAGCTCTACCGAATCGTTAATCGAACGATTCCACGATAAGTTGTTAACTTAATAGAAACGATTAAGTTATACGAGTTAAGTCTCGTTTAGTGTCGTTAGCAATTTAATAAGTCTTGAAAAAGAGACTTAGTTTCCGAGAGACTTAAAATGAATATATATTTATATAAAAATATAAATATATCATCGTAAGTGTGTTAGTCGTCTCGAGTAGTCGTACGTGTACAAAAAGATTATTTGTATGAAAATATCATATAACCAACTCGTATTATATATCGCGTTTCGTATGATCTTTGTCAAAATATACGTATGTGCCGTTTAGGCGTATAAAATAAATATGAAAAGTTGTATTTATTTTATAAAAGAATCGTCGAGTTGCTTTTGAAAGTAAATACGATCTATATTTATTTTCATATAGAGAAGTCGTCTTGTTTGTCGTTTGAAAAATAAATATAATCTATATTTATTTTTATGAAATGATTTCGTTTGGTTCGACATTTGAAATAAATATATAAATTATATTTATTTTAGTAAAAGAATCGTCGAAAATGACATCCAAATCGTCGTTGTCGTGATGTTGTAAAGTGTTATCCGAAATGTTATACACTTGTATTTTACTTTATAAAAATCATTTGCAGTCGATCGGTTATGCTTCGTTTTATCATAAAACGTAATTATTTTACGGATTTTCTCGAAAAACGGGCAGAGTTTCCTCTATTTTTGGACGACCCGACAACACAAGTTGTCGCTTTTATTCTCAAAAATTCAACACAATTTAATCAAGATTCAACTATGTGCAAACTTGTCTAATATATAACGAATGTAATTTATAATTAGTCGGTTTCGAGAGCTCGTTATCACGTGATACGTTAAAAGTATAAAACACGAAATAGTAACGCCGTTAAAATCTTTACCGCTTCTTCGAGTCGAAAGTCGAGCTGGCCGAGTCAACTCGCTGAGTTGACTGAGTTTGACTCAGTTTGACTGAGTTGGACCGGATTGAGCCGAAATGCACCGAGTTGAGCCGAGCCCGTTTCCAAAACCGCTGACTGAGTTGACTCGGTTGACCGAGTCAACCGAAACCGAAACTGAATCTGAGCCAAACCTGATCCACGACCGAACCGCCTGACCGAACCGAACCCGTTGACTGTCTTGTACCGGGAACCCGAGCCGAGTTAACTCGGTCTAACCGAGTTAACTAGAATCAGAACCAAAACTCGACTTGCTGAACCGGACCCTGTACAGACGTGAGTCTGACACGAACAAAACCACCAGCCGATTAAGAACATCATCATTTTCAACCAATCAGCAGAAATCACCATCATCAAAACCGACAGGAGACGAAAAAGATCGGGACTTACCGTGAACTTGCCGGATAATGTCAAGTACCGCCTGAATCGGGACAGGGACCGCCGGTTAAAATAACCGACCGCCGGATAATGGAGCCGACCACCGGTCCGCCGGTTCTTCCTTTCTTCCTCGGTCTCTCTCTTCTCCGACACACTCTCTCTCTCCACGCCGTTCTCTCTCTCTTCTCTGCTGGTCGCCGCCGCACCTCGCCGGAGCCCCGTCACTGGCTCCGCCCGGTTCCGCCTGATGTTCGCCGATAGGGAGAGAGAGCAAATGTGAGGGTATGTGTGGTTTGTGTAATGTATTCTGATGCATACATCAGATGCATAGATCGAGAGTGAGAGGGTAATTGTGAGAGGGTGTTTGGCCTTGTCTGTGTTATTGTTGTGTCTGCACAAAGAAGGAGGGGCATGGCCCTTTTATACTAATCCAAGTGTGTAAAGACTAATGTGTCTCTCTAAAGTCCTGTGTTTTAAGATCCATGAAGATTTAGAAAATATTTTGCTGAGATTTGTTATAGATTTGTAAATCTTTAATAGATTTTGTAGGGATTTATACATTATGCGTAGGTTTAGGCTTGGGCCCAGGGCCCACAAGTTCAATCCCCGTGTGTAAGTGGCCTGTAAATCCTACGAGACCCGTTGTCAAATCCTGAACTCCGTTTTAACGTCAAAAATTAAAATACACAAAAATACGGTCTGTAGTCGTCGTTTGCACGCCCGTTCGTCGATCACGGTAATAATCGCGAAAATTTGTATCGTTGCCGTCTTTAATCCGTTTTTCGATCCGGTTTCGACTGTAGTCACAAAAATATAATTACGAAGCTCAAATATATCGTAAAAATTTAATATCAGTCGGCGTTGTCAGTATCCTGTTCGGTTTCAATCCGTTGCCGTTTAACGTTTCGTCGGTTTCTCTGTAAACCACCGTTCGCGCACTGTAAAGACGGATAGACGTTCCCAGGCACTCCAAAGGCCTAATTAAGTTAATTTGCGTTGTAAACGCTATTTATTATCGCGTTAATCACTTGTTAATCACGTAATTAAGAGCCGTAAATTACGGGTTGTCACAGTGCTGTAGCTCCAGTCGTCATGACGATGACGACAATACGAGTAAACGGTACCCCGTCAGTCTTTGTGGCACTACACGAAGTAACGTTCACGATGACATCAAGAAAGGACCTATACTACCCTCATTGATGGCCGTGAAACGTCGCTAATAATCGCATACTCGAATCGGAAACCGATTGTTAATTATCGAAACTTTGGATTATGGATACGTAAATACGACCTTTAGTGATATATATATATATAACAATATAATGATAATATATAATAATTATGGAAAGTACGCGCTTCGGAAACTATCAAAACGATCAAAAAACGGAGGAGTCCGACGCGTCAGGATAGCTATCCGGACGGATGGACCATCCGGACGGATGGGCATGCGCACGGATGGCCATCCGCACGCATGGGCCATCCGCACGGATGGGCTATCCGGGCCAAAACCTTTTTCCTCTCCTCTGTTGCCTATAAATACCATGTCACATCACTTGAACAGTGATGTGACAGCTCCTATTCAACCAAACGCGCACCAAGACCCTTTTCTCTCGATTTACTCGCGATTCCGGTAAGATTTCAACCTAAAACTTGTACTTCTACAATCTACACTCGATTCTACATCTTTCTATCTTTCAAAACTCAAATTCTAACCGTGAAATCTGCGGATTTGAGGCGTTTTGAGGTGATGTCACCAAGAGTTCTTATGAACTTCAAGTTGGGGTCTCATTTCACTATAAACGACTCAGATCCGGGTGATTTCCACATGTTTTAATGACAATTCTCACCTAAATCTGTGCGATTTCGGGTTAACCATGAAGGACCATCACGAACGGCCAGATCTGATGGAACGGGGTGATTCCCGGCTGTTAGAACGAGTCGGAATTGACGGAACTTCCAGTGTTAGTGCGAAATCACACTACCCTATGTAAAAACGAACGTATTCCTCCCGTTAAACACTCGGAAGCAGTGTTCAGAGTGCGAAACAGACATGTCAGTCCGCACGGACGACAAGTCAGCCCGCACGGACGACAAGTCAGCCCGCACGGACGACAAGTCAGCCCGCACGGACGACAAGTCAGCCCGCACGGACGACAAGTCAGCCCGCACGCATGACATGTCACCCGCACGCATGACATGTCACCCGCACGCACACTCATCCGCACGCACAGCAAAGTCAATCCGCACGCACACTCAACCGCACGAATCACCTGTTATCCGCACGGATAACATGCCATCCGGACGGATGACTTGTCATCCGGACGGATAACCTGTCCATCCGCACGGATGAGAACAGTCCAACCAAACGAGTAACTTTTCAAGACAATCTTGCTTAACCATACATCGTTTACTCTATTGCTTCAAGGATCATTACAGACGTACTCGCAACCGACTCAATCAAGTTGTAATCTCGCTAAATACGCACTGTGAGTATACTTGACCCCTTTTTAATCGAATTTTGGGTGTAACATACGTTTCTAACAAATCGAACTCATCAAACAAAATGTTCAATCAATCGAATTATCACTTGCGAATAACTGTTATGCATAGATATACGTGATGCTAGTTGCATATGTGCTAGGGCTTATACTCGCGACGTCCCACCACGACTAGTATAGTACTATTGCGCCCGACGGGGTCTAGTTATGCCATCGTACATTCGAGCATCGAGGACTTAGTTGGTAGTATCAGTTTTGTGAGTATATATGTCGTGTATTACGTTCCTGCATATGGAAATTCGCTACACTTTTTATCTATTATGCTACTTATCAAACTTGTATACTCGCCAATACTTTTGTATTGACAAATATTTTAACGTATGTTGCAGGTTAGACCGCAGGCTATATCAAATCAAGCTAGGAAGTCTAGAAACTCCACTAAAATCTAGGTTGTCGGATTTGTATTGTTCGAGAGGACAAGAAACCTGTGATAACTTATGTGATTGTATTATTTGTTAGTATGGGATAACGAATGTATTGAATATTATCGCAACATAGTTGTTATGGATTCTCTTGAGCAATCTGATTCGCCTAGTGCCGCGCCCCGATGATTCCGCCATCGGTTGGGGTGTGACAAGTTGGGTCAAATATTATATGTTCTTATACTTATTATTATGTACGTTTTCAGTTAGTCTACGTTTTGACATACTTGAGTTTTTTCTTTTCTTGACTTAATTATTTTTTATTTTTTTTCTTTTCTTTATGTTTAATGTTTTAGTTTGAGGTTCCTTTTTCAGCTTGTCCTAGTGTTCATTTAAATTTATTTTTATGGTTTTATGTCGAAGTAAAACATGTGTCGATATTCTTTTGAACATATTTCTTTGGGTTAGTATAGTGAACCAAAATAGATATCAACATAAACCCTGCAACGTAGTGCGGGTAATCTTTCTAGTTAATTAATAAACATAAACATAAACATAAATGCAAACAATAAACAAATAATTATAAAATACTACCAAACTAATATTACGGGCCATCTGAACAATACAAAAAGCCCAATAAAAAAGCCCATCAAGAATCTTTAAGGACCCTAGGGTTTTTGTATATGAACTCACTCGTTCATTCTTCACTGCTTCTCTACCCCCGCAGCTTTTCCAGGATCACAGATGGTAAGTGACATAACCCTTTTCTGTTTACGAATCGATGTTGTTTATTCAATCTATCAAGCTGTATTCATTCGTATGTTTTCTTTATGATTCTTCTCATCGTTGGTTTTTTAGTTTGACCTGTTAGGGTTTCTACGCATCTGATATCACATTATTTCGTGTATACGTCAGTGTTTGATTAATTGAAGTTAGTTTCTGTAAATTGATGTAGTTTTTTTTTTATTTTTTTGTGTATAATTTTGTTGATAGTTTCCAAAAAAATTTAGGGTTTTTTTGAATTTTATGTGTTATATTGTTATTAATATAGTTTGCAGATTTAAAAAAAGGTTTTTAGTGAAACATAATTTGTGTTTTGCTAAATGATGGTTGTGATTAGGCTTTTATGAATTTCAACTGTTTTATAATTTTTATGTACATTTGTTGCTCATGCTTTATAGTGAAATTACTATCTAGGTTAAATTTTAGCATTGTTATGAGGTGCTAAACGGGTCGGGCTCGCGGGTTGTCGGGTCCAACTTGATCCAAAACTTTATACGAACCGAACCCGATGGGTTGACCCAAACACGACATGTTCAACCTGAATTTTTAATTTTTTTTTTCTCAAATTAACATGTTAAATTTTAATTTTTACCACAAAAAACACAAATGTATATAATACAATTGCATTTTAATTATAAAACCTTTTGTCAGTCTCTCTTTTTAAGTTATAATTATGCTTTAAATACAACCTAAATTAAATTATGACATAAAATACATTGTAAAAAATAAAAATAATATAAATGGATTAAACGGGTCAGCTCGTCAACCCGACCTGTTTAGCTAAACGGGTTCGCGGGGTTCAACCTGAAACTGACCTGAACCTGTTTAGACTAAACCTAAACCCACGTTTCGTGTCAGGTTTGGGTCGTGTTTTCGGGTCGTGTCAGAAATTCACTCCCCTAGTTATGAATCATGTTCTAAGTTTTTATAACCTGACATTAAACCAAATTCACTCTTGGTTTTTATGTCTATGTGTGGTTATGTTTTGTTTATATACATTTGTTACTACACATTTGAGTTTTTTAATGCTTATTTTTTTTTGTTTTTAAAGGCTTTTGCCAAAGCCCAGAAGTCAAGATCATACTACAAGAGGTTTCAAGTCAAGTTTAAGCGAAGGAGAGGTGAGAATTAACGAATATCAATCCTTTAGCCTCACTTATCTTCTTTTGCACCTTTTCATTTTTTGTACACTATGCTCACTATTATTTTTTAATTGTGATTTGTTTTATTGTTTTAGAGGGTAAGACTGATTACCGTGCTAGGGTCCGATTGATTAATCAGGACAAAAACAAGTACAACACACCAAAGTATCGATATGTTGTGCGATTTGTAAGTTCTAAGTTTTATTCGACTTATAAAAAAATAATGCTACTTAAGTTTTGATTTATCGTTACCCTTTTTTAGAAGTGTTCACTAATTTGTGTTTTTGGGCCATCTTTTAATTTTCTAGACTAATAAGGATATAACCGCACAAGTCATATCTGCAACCATTGCCGGTGATATTGTTCTTGCATCAGCTTATGCTCATGAACTCCCCAATTATGGTCTTAAAGTCGGGCTTACCAACTACGCCGCAGGTTTGTATTTTTTATTTAGTTAATAATCGTATCACTTTGTATTACATGTTTAGAAATTAAGCTCACTTTATCTTTTGTTTGTTATAATAGCTTATTGCACTGGGCTTCTGTTGGCTCGTCGAGTATTGAAGACACTTGAAATGGATGAGGAGTATCAGGGCAATGTTGAGGTATATCCATACTATTTTTCATTAGTTTGTATTATGTGTTTTTGTTTTAGTAGCAGTGCAATGATTTGTTTTATCGTATTGTGGTTTTACAGGCCACTGGAGAAGACTTTTCTGTTGAACCTGCAGAAACCAGAAGGCCGTTCCGTGCTCTACTTGATGTTGGTCTTATCCGAACAACCACCGGAAACCGTGTTTTTGGTGCTCTCAAGGTTTTACATTTCACTTTTTTATCGTCTTAAATGGCTAATTATATGTGCATTATATGAATTAAGTGATTTTTTTATGAATAAATTTAGGGAGCTTTGGATGGTGGGCTTGATATCCCACACAGTGAAAAACGGTTTGCTGGTTTTAACAAAGACGGGAAGAGTCTTGATGCTGATGTTCACCGAAAGTACATCTACGGTGGACACGTTGCTACATACATGAACGTGGGTTTAGTTTCTTTTACCATTCAAAGTTTATAATCCGATTTTATCTAGTTGAACAGTTTAAAATTTATGGTTTCTATTTGTTACAGACTCTACAAGAAGACGAACCCGAAAAATACCAGAGTCATTTCTCTGAGTACATCAAGGCCGGAGTTGAACCCGACACCCTTGAAGAGCTTTACAAAAAGGTTCATGCTGCCATTCGTGCTGACCCGATGCCCAAGATGTCTGATAAACCACAACCGAAGGAGCACAAGAGGTAGTTACAATCTTTATTCTAGATGTTACAAAACCAATTTGTGAAGTTATAGTTATAATGGTTTGCGCGATTTTTCTAATGGATTTGTATTGTGTTTGTCGTTTTAGGTACAACTTGAAGAAGCTAACTTATGATGAGAGGAAGCAAAAGCTTATCGAGAGGTTAAATGCTTTGAATGCTGCTGCTGGAGCCAATGATGATGACTCAGACGAGGATGACGAGTGAGAGATATATGTTTTGTTTTTTTGATATGATGTTAGGTCTTTATCGGACTAAAGTTTGTTTTGTTTAGAATCTTGAGAAATGTTTTGATGATTAATGTTATGTTGAACTTGTTTGATTATTGGTTTTGATGTCATGGAAGCAATTTTGTTAAGCCTTGATTCAGTTGAGTGTAATACTGTTTAAAACAAGTGGCTTTCATAAAAAGGATAACATTACAATTTTCTCAGTTTCCTAAACGAATTGTGATCACTGGTTATGAATTATGATCTAGGGTCTTGAGATGCTTTGAGACAGCCAACTGACTTGGCCTGCACCTTCGGGTTCAAAGCCTATGAATCTTTGAGCCATCTAATTGCTTCTATTGTCTGCATAACTAATTATGCAGACATGAAAACAATCAAATGGCTCAAGAGACTGTTGATTATATTCAAAGGCTTTGAACCCGAAGGTTCCAGCCAGCTGTCTCCAAGTCTATATTTTTTACTTTGTTTACATACCTTTGAAAATTTCATTTAAATTGATAGTTTTCCTGAAACAATATTAAACAGGATACGGGAATAAGAATCTTTTAGTTTGTCATTTTATTGAATGGCAAGGAACAACGTGCCAACCACCGGGCGTTGTGGCCAAGGTCGACTACTTAACAGCCGCCAGCCCCTTGGCTCTCCCAGATGCACGGAAACCTGACAATCAATAATGTTAAAAAGTGTTTTTCGCATCATGATTCATGGATGAGATATAAGTAACATAAAAAATGTACGCGTACATTGGCTTTCGAGTTATGAACATGTAGTACAAGGGGACGGCTCAATGTTTTTCAAGAACTAAAGCGGCCTCTAAAATCGGGGCATTTACAAGGATTCAATAATGATAGATGGAAAGTATCCATTCAAAGAGAGACATGTCCCTCATTTAAAACCATAAACTTCAAGTGTAGACCTGACGGTGTAATCTTGACCTTTCATTTTAGAACCAAGTCGGTGTGACTCAATTTCTCATCAATCAGCTTGTCAATTTTTTTCACTCATCTCATCTGTAAAGTTGTTCTCCCAATCTCCAACCTTACCCTTCCTGAAGTAGAGTCGGTTTTGAGGCACGATAAGTTGTTCTCCTTTTGGAGGACTACTTTTGTTTACTTCTAAATTGCTCAAAACTACACATCTTTATTATGCTTTCTTCTATCACATCTTTCTCTTCTTGGGTTGTAAAGGGATACCCAATGAACTCCGCAAGTCTCTTCACGTTGCTTGTTGGATCCTTTTACATATCTTCATATTTCAAGAAAAGAAATATCTCGGGTCTCTCCAAACTTGCTTTCGAGTATCCTGACATATGATCCCAATATGGACCACATAATGAAATGCCCTGACTAAACTCATCAAACGCCTCCTCGAATGAGGCATCTTCCATGGGTAGTTTTTCTATTCCCCAGTCTCATGAAGTGGCAGAAAATTGTAAGGTGTGTGGCTATAGGTGCAAAGCATGAGTTCTTGTGGTGGTTTTCTAGAATTTCTTCAACTGATATCTCTAAGGTGGGAATGCAGTTATGAGGCATTTTTGGGAGCAAAGGATTGTTGGATCCATCAAACTTTTCTCGGGTTACTATGGCATAAGCCAACGCCTTTAGCCATGTTGTGCCGCTTTTGGGATAACTGCATAGAAATACATCACTTGGTCACGCCTTGAAGCTTTGTTGTACAAGGTTTGCTTGCCTTTCAACCAACAAGGAGTGTGTTGAGGAAGCTTTTTGACCAATTCTTCAATGTCTCTAGCAGACATAAGTTGGGTTTTGGTATTGGTTTCCATTGATGATTGCTAGTGGCTATAAGTTTTAAGACTTAATAAGTAAAACACCTTCCATTGGTCGCCCAACACACTTTAAGGCCACAATGTATTGATTTTGTTTTTTATTATTTTTTTTGTGGCCGACTCACAAAGTTGCACACTTTTACCTCTATATTCATAAAATCCCCATCTTTGTTTCATCGCACAAGAACCTAGTTGTTGTTGGTTTATCAAATAATTAGTTAAAGTGTAATCTAAAACTTCTTTATTTATAACGTTAATTTTGGCACGAGTGCAGGCCCCAGATCTTTAGTTCACTTTGGGCCTCTAAAAGTGTTGAGCCGGCCCTGTAAAGAATAAACGGGAACCGTTAATGCATTATTTTCTATTAAGATTTTGACTATTCACTATACAATTTTCATTCAAGCAACGGATCAACAAACCAATCACACAAACTCTCGAGCTGCGATCGAACAAAAGCTCGACCACTGATCAACCACGTCCAATGCTAAGACCTTGAAGTTCCAACTACAGAATATTGATGGCCAGTTATCTCTTCTGATTTAGAGTGAAGCTAGTGAAAAACGAACTAACTCAACCGGTTAACCATGTCATGAGTCAAAAGTCAAATTTAGTACTGCTCAAAAAGCTCGTGACTCGATACATGCTTCAAAGTGGCTCGTTTGTAAACAAGCCGAGTGAAGGTAAGCACACCTTTTGTGTAACTTCAAAATTTGACTTTTGACTCATGACATGATAATGCCATACAACTTAATCACTATTTATACAATTTAATTGTGTTCTTCTGACTTAATTTATGAATGATTGAGTCGTACAAAATCTAGCAGTGATAGGACATGTTAAAACATTACAATTCATATTGTCGATTTGCCGTGTCGCGAAAACAAACAACTATGTCCTAATACGTTGGCAAACAATGTTGAAAAACACTAGTCACCTGAACACACTATTCATGCCAAGAGAGTTCAGAAACTTCCTGAAACGACTAACGAATGATATGAAAGCCTATCATGATAAACATATATACAAAAACCCTAATTAGAGGTATCACTTG
Organism: Helianthus tuberosus; assembly: GCA_030545235.1. Lineage (NCBI taxonomy): Eukaryota > Viridiplantae > Streptophyta > Magnoliopsida > Asterales > Asteraceae > Helianthus > Helianthus tuberosus. The sequence goes on from CM060351.1 coordinate 175,151,344, forward strand.
CAATAATAATTAAACTTTCCGGAAAAATGCCTAAACACCTAAAATTGTTCGATCCGAATAATGAACTAATAAATTCAGCATCTCGCAACATTTTTTAGCATTCCGTGCATCAACAAAGCTATTAGATAATGCTAATTATCTTAAGCTACCTCGAAAATATTATATATGTATTAAAGGTATTGTTACCGGTATCGTCGTGCACCCTCCGTATTTTAACCGGTAACGACCCGATAACGAAACTAGTGACATTTTTGGTATCTAAACCAAACGTTAACTTGTCTAGTGGATTAGTCAAGCTCGTGTAACACCCTAAACACTAATTAGCACTCTAATTTATCTAGATACAACTAATCACTAAAAAATCTTCTTACAAAATTTACACATGTTATAATACAATTTATAAAAAAAAGTAAAGTTACACTTTACCCCCTCCCCTCAAATGGGCCCCACACACCACATGTGTGGACTTCTAGCATCTTATGCAATATAGTTTATAAAATGGATGATGTCCATGTATGGACTTCTAGCATTTTATGCAATATAGTTTATAAAATGGATGATGTCCATGTGTAGACTTCTAGCATTTTATGTAAAGTAATTCATAAAATGGATGAAGTCCATTTCAACCACAATATAACCACATCATTCCTCTCATTTTACCACCTCCCAAAAACCAACACCAAACAACCCTCATATCTTCATCCATCTTCAACTTTCAAGCACATAAACACTAGCATTCATAACCACTTCAAAGATGATTTAAGATGGTTCAAGCCTTGGAAGCATACTAGGGAACTTATGCTTGTTCTTGGAAGCTTCAACATCTTCTAGTTTTCTTCATCATCTTCACTTTGATTTTCCCTAGCCTAAGTGCTAGTTGTAAGACAATCTAAACTCATTTTTATGTTTCTTATACTTAGTAGATCTTGAAAGTACACTTTGATCATCTTGAAAAACACTAAAACAAAATACATGAAACCCTAAAATTTAACATAATAATCTTGCATAATTATGTGCTTTATGTGTTGATTATGATGTTTAGTGTAGCGAGTTTGTTTAGACTTGATGATCTTGCATGAATATGCTTAAAAATATGATCTAATCATAAAGATGTTTAGATCTAGCAAGATCACCATTCTTGAAAGTGATTTTTTGAAAAATATAAACTTATCAAGAAACTAAGATCATGATTTATAAAGCGATGATCTTAAAATATAACATAAATAAGTTTATGTTAAGTGGTTAAACTAGGGCATGACTTGATTCTGGTTGAAAATCAGATTCCTCTGTTTGTGCTTGACCAAATGTTTACGTACACTATACGACGGATCGATCCAAACGCCTCTCTCATGACATATCTCCATCAAGTGTTATCTTGGAACCACCTCTTTGCGGAGATTTGAAAACCGATGGTGTAACCTGCTATGACCCCCCTCATATTACTGGCCTTCTACATCGTTGTTACGTCCCTTCTTATAAGATCAAAGCGGAGATACTCAACTTAACCCCCACCCTCACACTGCTTCACTGCTACACAAGCATGTCTTCTGTTTGAAACCAAACGAAGACTAAGTATAGCCAATAGCGATAAAAGTGATATCACCAAGGTTTGGGTGGGCGCCTCTTCAAATCCCGGTTTTGCGTGTTGATAAGAACAACGAATCAATGTTAGAAAATATAGTTGCATACGAAGTACCATATGCAAATCAGTATGTTAATTCATATTCCGGTTTCATGATTTGTCTACTCAAATCACCAAAAGAACTTGAAAAGTTTAGCGACGCAAAAGTGCTTGAAGTGTACCTGTGCGGAAATGAAACGACGGGTATCCCGTTCTACCACTTTCCGCTCGTCGGCATACCTGGACAATCGTTCTATAAAGAACAACTGGCAAGCTTGACAGACTACTGCAGGGATTCTTGGTTTCCTAGGATTTGGAGCTCCGTTGCCCACCGTTCATGGAATTTTAGTGTTGAATACAAAGGAATAAACTATAGAAAACAAGATAAGGATATCACCAACAAAATACACAAACGTAACTATCACTAGTTGACAATGTATTTCCTATTATACTTGACTGAATTAATGCCAAACTAGTCAAAGCCATGATAGAAGATATAACATTGTAGGACGAGGGCGACAAACTGCGACCAAGTTTATAGCATCAGGCATGCTTATTCCTTTGGTACCTTAACTCATATCAACGTCGCTCTCACTTTTTCACACGCCCATTCAAAGCATCCCAGTCTCACGTGAAGGTATTTTTTATTAAATAAATTTAAACAAATATATATTTACAGATGTAATAAGACGTGTAGATCATAGATCATAAAACGCATGTTAAACTTACATGATGCGTAAATCATCCTAGTTAATATTGAATTTGTGTAATTAAGAAACTAACACTTGTGTAAATAAATTGGTTACACATGTGTAAATGATCTTAGTTACTACTACATTTGTGTAATTAATCAATTTACACATGTGTAAGTAAGATGCTTATACATGTTTAACTACTTCTATTGTTATAACAAAAGTATTAAGGAGTGGTGAACAAAAAAAAAGCAAAATTAAAAAAACCCGCGGGGTAATGTTGTTCTTTACCATATTCATGTCATTTCAGGCGATTGCTTTCAACACCCAGCAGATGAGTCAGTGTAAACCCTAAAGTTCCCAAACCCACCCTTACCCTCTGCCGCCATCGAGTTGGAAGAGTGTGCGTTGTCCTCCGGTGACTAAGGGTTTTCAGCTGCCGAGAGCCAGTGACCATACACCATTGGTAAGTGCATAAAACCCTAATGGCATCCTAAACTCCTATTGTGTTGTGTGTACGCGCGATTTCACTTGGTCTACAACCTAAACACACTTAAAACCATGTAATAAATGCTAAGAAGAGTCGCATTTAAGATCTGTTAGTGTTTTTATTTATATTATCAGTTATAATCTAGCCTATTATTGTTGTATTAAAGAAGCTAAACACTTTCAATTGGATGAAGAAAAAAAAGTTTATGATATAGCTAGCTCTCACTAATATTCAACAATGCTATGTCCTTTCTCATATAAACAAACATACATACTATCTAATTCAGTCGTAATTGCAGCAGAGGAGACAATGGAAGTAGCCGATCTCGATCTGGAGCAGGGGTACGGATTGGATATCCAAGATTGCATCCAAAGTTTTTCTAGTGACCCACAAAGTGAATCGTGTGATACGCATCTACGGTCATATGTGATTTACAAAATACCTGATAACTTGATTTCAGATGATCGTAACAGAGGTTCTTACACCCCTAAGCTGGTATCAATTGGACCTCTTCACAAAGTGCATGCGGATACGAAGGGGAGAAAAAGAAACGTGCGGTGGAGCTACTACCTAGCATCCATCCCCATTCCGATTCCACGGAACTAATGAATGAATGTTTGCGATGGACATTCCATTCAATTACAAGAATCAGGGCATCTTATGAATCGACCTAGTGCTATAGTGATAGAGACTTTGTGACCATGATGGTTACTGATGCTCTTTTTATAATTGCCTTTTGCAAACAACTTTTGGATGCTCCAAATACGATAGTCAGTTTGGTAAACCAAACTATAGGGCATGACTTGATTCTGGTTGAAAATCAGATTCCTCTGTTTGTGCTTGACCAAATGTTTACGAACACTATACGACGGATCGGTCTAAACGCCTCTCTCATGACATATCTCAAAAAACTTCCAATGACTGAAGGTAAGCTTGATCTTCCCGATGACATCGTTTCTTCCAGACTCACTGGTGATGCTTGGACTCCTAGAGGTACTAATTCATCGCCTCGTTGATTAAATACTCAGTTAGGGTTTACTGATATTGACACGAACACAATCAGTAATCAAGCGTAAGCGTAAGATCGATAAAGAGAACAAGAAACCCTAAGAGAAGAAGTAAATTCAATTCATCGATCATATTCCGTTCGTCAACCATTGTTTAAGTACAATTAAACAAAAGACCCTATACTATTCAACTTACGCAACTTATTTGTTTCCGTATGTTTTGGACTGCGTGTGTTTACTTCCTTTTCTACTTTAGGTTATCGTCCCATTGATTTTTGAATTCATCACCAGGTTCTTCAATGTCTCTAGCAGACATAAGTTGGGTTTTGGTATTGGTTTCCAGTGATGATTGCTAGTAGCTATAAGTTTAAGACTTAATAAGTAAAACACCTTCCATTGGTCGCCCAACACACTTTAAGTCCACACTGTATTTATTTTGTTTTTTTATTATTTTTTTGTGGCCGACTTACAAAGTTGCACACTTTTACCTCTATATTCATAAAATCCCCATCTTTGTCATCGCACAAGAACCTAGTTGTTGTTGGTTTATCAAATAATTAGTTAAAATGTTAAATTGGAGTGTTCTAGTTCTTATTAGGTTACAAAATCTAAAAATTCTTTATTTATAACGTTAATTTGGCACGAGTGTAGGCCCTAGATCTTTAGCTCACTTTGGGCCTCTAAAAGTGTTGAGCTGGCCCTCGGAAGAATAAAAGGAACCGTTAATGCATTATTTTCTATTAACTTTGTGACCATTCACTAGACCAATTTCATTCAGGCAACAGATCCACAAACCTGTCACACAAACTCTAGAGTTGCGATCGAACAAAAGCTCGATCACTGATCAACCACGTCCTATGCTAAGACCTTGAAGTTCCAACTACAGAATATTGATGGCCAATTATCTCTTCTGATTTTGAGTGAAGCTAGTGAAAAACAAATTAACTCAACCGGTTAACCATGTCATGAGTCAAAAGTCAAATTTAGTACTGCTCAACAAGCTCGTGACTCAATACATGCTTTAAAGTGGCTCGTTTGTAAACAAGCCGAGTGAAGGTAAGCACGCCTTTTGTGTGAAAGCCGGCAAAATTTCATTATAATTACGTACAACTTAATCACTATTATACAATTTAATTGCGTTCTTCTGACTTAATTTACGAATGATTGAGTCGTACAAAATCTAGCAGTGATAGGACATGTTAAAACATTACAATTCATATTGTCGATTCGCCGTGTCGTGAAAACAAACAACTATGTCCTAATACATTGGTAAACAATGCTGAAAAACACTAGTCACCTGAACACACTATTCATGCCAAGAGAGTTCAGAAATTTCCTGAAACGACTAACGAATGATATGAAAGTCTATCATGATAAACATATATACAAAAACCCCTGATTAGGGGCATCACTTTCAATAATACCTAAAGTTTCCGGAAAAATGCCTAAACACCTAAAATTGTTCGATCCGAATAATGAACTAATAAATTCAGCATCTCGCAGCATTTTTTAGCATTCCGCAACATCAACAAAGCTATTAGATAATTCTAATTATCTTAAGAGACCTCAAAAATATCATATATGTAATAAAGGCATTGTTACCGGTATCGTCGTGCACCTTCCATGTTTTAACCGGTAACGACCCGATAACGAAACTAGTGACATTTCTCATATAAACAAATATTGTCGTAAAAATCAACTAGGCGTTATTTTATGTTGTTGATAAATCAAATTTAGTCTTTTGAATATCAAATATAAATTGCAATTATATATATATATATATATAGGACAAAGATCCGTTAGGAACCACCCCTTATTGCGAGAACCAATGTGAACACAACAAAAAATACCTAAAAATAGCTAAAAAACACACAAATTTTTTTTTAATTTTTTTATAAAAAAATCGCTACTTTTAGTAGCAAAAAAAAAAAAAAAAATTTTTTTGGCTTCTAAAAGTAGCGATTTTAACTTAAAAATAGTAAAAAAAAAAAAAAAAAAATTTAGATTTTTTAAGGTTTTTTGGGGTTTAGTTTTTAGCTTGGGGGGGGGGGGGGTTAGGTTTTTTGGGGGGGTTTAGCGGGGGGGGGGGGGGTTAGGTTTTTTTTAGCTATTTTAGGTTGTGTTCACATTGGTTCTCGCGGTTCTCGCAATAAAGGTGGTTCTCGCATGAACCTTACCCTATATATATATATAGAGGGAGAGAGAGAGAGAGAGAGAGAGACCAGTTAACGTACAATACGGCTTAACGTACATCACGTACGACAGATAATTACGCACGTTCATTTGAAAATCATGCACGTTATAAACTAAAAAACCCAAATCACGCATGTTGGAAAACATTAATCACGCATAACGAAAAACATTAATCACGCACGTTATACACATAATCATGCACGTTGTCGTACGTGATGTACGTTAAGCCGTAATGTATTTTACACTTTTCCTATATATATAGAGGTATGGGATCAGGAGAAAACGCCCAAAAATGTGAGAACGGATCCTGACCCAACATGTGGCACGCGATATAGTGAAGGGCAGAGGGGTTTTTTTGTCCTTTTATATTCTTTTTTAAACGCGTCTCGCAACACCGCTTTATTTTTTTGGCGTTTAGTAAGATTCAACAAATACATGACGTTTTTACTGGGATAAATTACATTTTTCGTCCTTTATGTATGTAGCAAGTTGCAATGGATAGCCTTTAACTTTAATAATTACACTCACAGTCCTTTATTTGAAAAACATATTACACACTACGTCCTTTAGCATTAACCTGGTTAAAATTACCAGTTAAGTCTCACCATGTGCAAGACACATGAGGGTATTTCGGTCATTTTACTATGTTATTTTAATTTAAGGTATATTTATAAAAAATCAAAATCTAACTTTAAAAACACTAAAACTAAAAACATATATAAAATCATATTTTGCTCATCTTCTTCTTCTGCACATGATAATCAGTCAAGAAAAAACCCAAGTGTCTGCCACCACCATATTCGACAACCACCAGCACCATCCGATAACCACCACCCCAGCCTCTAGCAACCATGAGTGCCACCACCATCTTTGCAACCACCATTGCCAGAAACCGCCACCGTCGAGTTCTAGGGTTTGGGGTTTGTTAATAAGGAAAGGGAAATCAGATCTGATGAAGATGGGTTTTGTGTGGGGGTTTTCAGACGGTGCTTGGGCAACAATCTGGTGTAATCAGCCGTAGCAGAGCCAAATCCCACTCCATCGCACACCCCCTCCTCTCTGTCACCTCCTCGTCACCACGCCGGATCTACCGCCACCACCACACCGGATCTGCAACCCCCACCTCGCCGGATCAATAAACCCCCCGCAACTGGCTTATTCACTTATGTCTGCCTCAACCCACTCGACACCATTAAAACCAAGCTCCAAACCAAAAGAGCCTCTGCTATAATGGTGATATGGGGAATATTAACGGTGCCGAAAGAATTAATCATTCAAAGAATGCAAGCATGGCGAAAGGGAGATCTTCAGAGGAATTTACCTACTGGGGATAGGGTTTTGGCTATTTATGGATTACCTTTCCACATTTTTGAGGAATTTACCTACTGGGGTGTTGAGTTATTTGTCTTTTGAGTACTTGAAGCAGATTCAGGAGATGATGAAGCAGATTCCGTTACCAGGAAACTTTCGCACCGGAGGTGCGACTCTCACAATCTCCACCATCTTCGTGACTTATTGAGTATAGGTTTTTACAGAGTGAAATTGATGATTGATTTTGGGGGCTTTTCTGTGATGGAATTCGGTGGTGGTTGCCGGATACTACTGTGATGGTGGAGGAGGTTGGTTGAAGAGAGAGAAAGTGGGAGAGAGATGGAGAGATAGGTTCGTTGAAGAGGGTGGTTGCCGGACACTGCAGCGATGACGTAACGGTGGTGGCAGGTGGTGGTGAGTTTGGTTGGGGAAGAAGGGTTGAGAGTGAGAGAGATGAGATCTCAGATCTAGATCTGATATTGATATGTGTTATATATATTTGTTTATTGTTTTTTATTAAACAATTTTTAAATAAAAACATGAAATGACCATAATACCCTCATATGACTAGATTTAACTCAAAATTTTAACCTGGTTAGCACTAAAGGACGAATGGTGTAATGAGTTTTCAAAATAAAGGACTGTGGCTGTAATTATTAAAGGTAAAGGTCATCCATTGCAACTAGCTACAAACATAAAGGACGAAAAGTGTAATTTTTCCTTTTTATTGTTTATTGTTTTTTTTAGATCAGGAGCATAGTAAATATTTTGGCGTTTATGGCGTTTAGTAAATCATTTAGTAATTATCATTTCTTTTCCTCTATGGTGTTTCCCAAATTCATTAGGCGTTTTTGTAGATTTCAACAGTTCATATATGTTACCAAGGTAAATTTCTTGGCATTCGTGGCGTTTTTAAATTCTTTAGTAATTTAAAAGAGTACAAATAAGACGAAATCAAACAAAAACTAATAGTCTTCTGTGGATGGTATTACATCAGAGATGTAACCATCACTTTGTTCATCACTCTCCTCGAACTCATAATCATCATCTTGTTCATTGGCATATAACGTGATGTGTGCAAAATGTAACATATAAATTACATCAAACAAGGTATAAAACTAACCCTTTTTTGGTACTAATGTTGGAAAAAATGTGTTTTTGTCTTCCTTTTGAATTTACATGACCAAATAAGCTTAAATGAGCAAAAGGAACAAATATACAGCAAAAACCAATATAAACACAAAGAAAAGGAATAAACATGACATGCCCGACCCCTCAGCAGCATCCCCAAAGGCAAAAACAAGAAACAGAAGACTGACCACGGGTCCGTGCCCACTAGACACGGGGGCGTGGTCAGCTACCTGCAGAAAAGACAAAGTTGTGGAAGCTTCTACGCCCACCACGGGGGCGTGCCCAGCTTAGCACGGGGAATGGTCAACGCTAAGATACTCAGAATCTTGCAAATCTTGGTAATACAGATACACTTCTGTACACGGGGCCGTGCCCACTGGACACGCGCCGTGTTGAGCGCTATGCTGACAAATGTAATTAATGAAGGAAGAAAAAAGGATGCCCACGGGGGCGTGTCCGCTGGACATGGGGCCGTGGCCGGGCTTCTGTACAGGCTATAAATAGAGGTGCTTGGCTCACTTCAAAGGTATCCCTTGGCAAACAACCACTCTCTCACTTTGCCACCACTCCACCACCAGTACAACACCCACATCCACCACCATCATCCATCATCCATCATCCATCTTAGAGTGTGTGTAGTAGTCTCGGGATCCAAGATTGATAGTAAGAGTTCTTATCAATCAAAGGTCATGTTTGGCTAAGTCTCTTACATCACTTGGTGAAGACAAGTCTTTAATGTATTACTTTTGATTTTTAATCTCTTCGCACTTTTTTTTTTGGTCCTGTATTAATGACTTTAGTAACTAGTTTCTTATGTTGAAGGTGAAACTTCTTTATCATTTATCTGTGGTGTCTTGCCATTACTTTACTGTCTATATAAAGTAAAAGATTTACACCATTCATATCTCCACGGTCTATATAGAGATATGTTGGCTACCTGGTCAGGGGTTAAGGGAATGGTTTAGTAAGGTTCTTGCCTTGTTCAGTGTATAGATCCTGCAAGGACCTGGGTCAAGCTTACTAGGACCTCCTTCAATACCCACTGGTATTGGATGGCGGGGGTGCGAATGGCTTGATCCCCTCATATGTAAACTACTATTAATACACTAAACCGGCTACTTGGGATTGTATCTCTGCTGACTCAAACCACTTAGCCGAGGGTAACGTCACCTTCAAAAGAGGGGCCTACCACTTTTCGCATTAATAACTAAATTAATTATCTTTCAATATTCCGAGCCTTTGGGATTGTATCATTGCTGACTCAAACCACTGGGTTGAGGCAACGTCACCTTCAAAAGAGGGCCCCTACTACTATAACTAAGATAATCTCTTAAAAAGTGCAAAAGTGTGAAAATCATCAAAGGGTACATTAAAGGCGAGTCGGATCCAAGTGATTCATCTTGTCTATCTGTTTTTATTTTATTTCTGCATTTTTAGTTTTTATTTTCATGTTTTAAAAATCTTTTCTCAAAAATTTTAGATTGATTAGACGTTGAGGATAAACCGGTACTAAAAGTTCTTGTGTCCTTGGATGACCTCGGTATCTTACAAACGCTATACTACGCTCACGATGGGTGCACTTGCCCATGTGTGTGTTTAGTGTTACTAGAATATCATGTTTTATAAATTTAAAACTTGACTAACGTGTAAAATGGGCTTAAAATATCAACAAAAACAAAATAAACCTTGCACACACCATAACGCCATAATCTCGTCTCCTCTTTGTTGCATCCTATACTTGAATGTATTCACAACGCTGGATCTCATAGGTGCTAAATCACAGAGCTGTTCAATAAGATGCAGTCTATATGTGTTCAGCACTTCGTCCATTGTCAATGAATAATCCTCCTCGTGTTGAAGCTCACCCTCACCGTTCTTGATTGTTCATCCAAAATCCAACTGGTAACTTTTGGTAGATCAGAATCGTCAACATCATCATCATCATCATCTTCTGGAAAGTTTCTCTCTAATCTTCTTATTACCCTTCGATTTCTCTCACAATCGTTGGCCATTGGGACCCCAAGGGCTAGAATATCCCTCTGAATGGATTCATCCATACTAAGTATGGCCTTTATTGTTTTGACTTTCATCCTTCTCCTGTCAGAGAATTTTAGGACGAAACGTCCCTCTGACCTCTTAAACCCCCATGCAATAACCTATGCCATTTTTTGTTGAATTGTATGGCGTTTTATACAATGCGTGGCGTTTTTAGTGAATGTGTGGAGTGTGATGTGACACTTGTGCTCCGTAAACACACACACGATATAGGACACAATCTTTTATCAAAGAAACAATGTGTTTTGGTCTCAAAATTTGTTTATTTGTGTTTTACAATTTCACATTTTGATTCTAGTTCAATTTCAAGCTTTAAATCGCTTTCTGGAAAGTTAAACGCGAACTGATACGTAAATGTAACCGGTTTAATGCGGAAAACACTCCGGAACAGTGACATAGGCTTAACATACCTTAAATAACTTTTATATAACTTAGAAATAGGTTTTGAAGGCTTTGGTGTGTCAAAAACAAGTTTATTCACTCTCAGGGACTATTTGCGTCAAACTACGAAAGTCTGCTGATTCGTTTAGTTAGTCGTATGATAGGTAGTTTATATGCCTTAGGAAAATGACCAAAATCCCTTTTTGCGCATAATTTCATTTTAAGCATATGTAACACATGTTTTGACATCTAAACTGATTATATAACCTAATTAGATATGTTAAGGCATATAATACTTGTCATAGGACTAGTTAGGCGTCTCGAATGCGCTTTCGCACGAACGACACGTTAAAGTAGCATAAGCGACCTTAATGGGTCGTAAGCACTTAGGATAGGTTCCGATTTAGAATGTAGGCTTTGTTAAACCATATCACATGAATTCCAATACTCATTTGGTTTACAAGACCTCATTCTACCTGATCTTCCGATTTAGGTGTTGATTTGCTAACATAGTATCCGTTACACTAGGAACCGCTTCAACACTTGAACTCTTGGTCTTTTGATCTTTGTTATACCCTTTGAACCGGAACTATACGCAATCCCAAGCGAGTACATAGTTCCCCTCTTTTACCGTTTTCAAATGTTTTTGGGTGATTCATATGTGTAATCGATTTGTTTTTAAAATGTATGGCATATATGTGTTTACTAAGTGATTTGGGGTGTCTTATTCCGATTATGCAAGCACAGTGATTATCTAGAATCCTTATAGCATCTATCTATCTTCATAGATTGATTCTTATAGGATGTTTGAAGTATAGTCTTAGATCTTCCTATCGTCATAGTAAGGTTCTTAAGAAGTACTTTACGACTCGATGGTTGGTTGTGTGTAGATTGTTCGTGATTTAGATAACGAAACTAGATAATACAATAAGCACATGGTGTATACGCCGCTGGTACTTCCTGTATATAAGTGTGCTTATTGTATTACCCTACGTGGCGTTATCCCGAATCACCATTAGGATTTAGGATGTTGTGATACAGTGATTCGATGTGACGAGAACCTGATCCCTGAAGTATTCATAGCTAGATATACTTGTAGGATGTTTAGAGTACTAATATTGAAGTCCATGTTTGGATTCATTGTGTACTTTAATGCGTGTTAGATTAGACGATGTAACGAGAACCTGATCCCTGTAGTATCTATCTATCTTCATAGCTAGACCTATATGGGATGTTTAGAGTACAAATAGTGGAGCCCCTTTTTGGATTCATTGTGTACTTTAATGCGTGTTTACGAGATGGAATAAGTTGATGATTATGTGTTTATGTGGTAGTTGTGATTTAGATAACGAAACGGGTGTAATAAAATAAGAACATGGTGGATACGCTGCTAGTACTTCCTATATATAAGTGTTCTTATTTTATTATTCTTGTAGCGTTATCTAGATTACTTTAGGATTTTGTGTATGATTGTTTCAATGTTTGATTATCGAAATCTTCGTAGAATCTCCCATATTTTTATATGTTAGATTCTTAGAAAGATATCTGAAGTATTATCATGACTCATTGATTTGATTTATATAATACTTACATAACTTTTGATTTATTTCAAAACAATTATTATTTCCTTGATTGGATTTCTAATAATATATTAACGAGTTTTTACGATGGTTTAAACGAGATTACGATGTAAGGCATAAAAATGACTTAGTAATAATCATATTGCCATATACAAACCTATTTGTCACGAGTTTTCACAATTAAGATTATGTATTGCAATACTAAATTTTTGCCATTCTTTGGCTTCAAGATTTATTTTCAATTGACAACTCTCGTAGTTGTTAAAGTATTGTAATACCAAATGTTTTGCCATTTACTTGGCTAATAAAACCTATGTATTCGCCGGCATTTTTATGCTGACTGTTTTTCACATATGTTTCAGGTTTTCAACTATTCAAGCATGCAATGCATAGGACTGCATTTGGGCCTTAGACTTCTAAATCAAAAGACAATTACATGTATTCTTTGTTTGTAAAACAATGTTAATAATATTGAAACAATTTTAGTACCAGCAGTTGTGAGCAACTTGTAAAGTGACTCCCCGATATTTCCGTCGCGTGTTGTTGTATTATGCGATTGGGGTGTTACAGATTGGTATCAGAGCACTGGTTATAGGGAATTAGATTATTAGCATTCCTTAAAACTAGTCTATAACCTTCCTAGGACCCAAACATGAGTAGACTTAGGAACTCTTTCCTAAATCCTCATCCTTATTCGTGCCATAACTACTCTATGATTTACAAATCATCTAGCCCTTGATGATTTATCCTAAACCTTAGGCTTTACGCCTTGAGGTATTCCTCAAAATGTTTTTCAAAACATTTTCATTGAAATATTTTTCAAAATATTTTCTTAAATGTTTTTATCAAAATATTTCGCAAACGTGTTTTATCTCAAACGATTTGTATCAAAAGATTTCTTAAATGTTTTTCCTCAAAAGTTTTTCATCGAAATCTTGGGTTTTAATAATGTGAACACATGTAATCTGGAAGGGTGGATGCCTGTACCCCGAGTTTTCTGTCTAAGGCTAGAGTGTTCGTACAAATCCGCATTATCGGACCAGTCACTCTTACCTGGGAACCCTTTGGGTGAGTGTCCACTTATAGGCTAAATCATGTCTTCGTGAAGCATTATAAAAACCTATCCATCTTGACCCTACCGAAAGATTTCTAAACGACCTTTGTAATACTACTCATTCATATTACCCTCGGTAATATGTTTGCTCTTCACGACAATCAAAACAACAATCCTTTCATAATACTATTTCATCATATTACCTTCGGTGATATGTCTGATTCGAGATGATTGAAATGAATCTCACTTTATTTCACGACACTACGAGATCCTATTTCATTTTCAAAACACTACCTTTGTTTTTCAAAGTTTCAAATTTTTATCATTTGGATGAGAATTTTCAAAATTTCAAACATAAAGTTTCGTTATTTAAAAAAAAATTTACATTTTATCTTAAAAACAATAAATTTTTAAATAGTGAAGGATTTATAACGTAAACCAATAACTTGGTTTGTATTCTCTCATCCAAAAATATTACAAAAGTTTATTTTTCAAACAACTCTTGTTTCAAAACAAAATCCACAACACTATATATTCTAAGTACAAGAACAAGACCAATGAACAAGATTATACTAGATCAAAGTTTTCACAATACAATAATGTTACAAACTCATAACAATTGGATAAATCTAACTTATTTGGTTTTCTCTATAGCTGTACTTTCAAGATGCCTCCTAGACGCGATCAAACTGAAAATGCTGCCCTCGCAACCACAATCGTTCAACAGATGACTGCTCTGCTTCCAAACCTTATCACTCAGATAAATCAAGAAAATAACAATAACAATAATAACAATGCTCAGTGTAACTTCAAAATGTTCAATTCAGCTAAGCCATCAAAATTTTCTGGGTCTGAAGGAGCAACCGCACTCCTACAATGGTTTGAAAGTATAGAAAGCACATTCCGCCATGTTCAGTGTCCAAATGAGCGCAAGGTAGATTTTGCTTCGAGTGTCTTTCAAAGGAGAGCACTCACTTGGTGGAATGGTATTATGAGAGACCGAGGTGCCGATGTAGCAATGGAACTGACGTGGGAAGAATTTAAAGATCTTATGAAGGAAGAATTCTGCCCACGAAGTGAAATACGAGCACCTGAAGATGAGTTCTATTATCTAAAACAGGATAATGGGGAAAACTGTGCCTATACTGACCGATTTGAATAGTTAAGCCTACTTTGCCCCACTATGGTCACACCTTTGGATCGGGCCATTGAGAAATACATCGATGGTTTACCTGACCCTGTCCAAGACATTATTACTGGCAGCCAACCTGCAACGCTTAGGGATGCTAAGGAATTAGCCGCTATCTTAACAGACTCCCAGGTTAGAAAAGGTAAACTATTTCGAAAAGGAGACAAGAAGCAAAACACCGAATCTGTTAACGAGAATTTGAAAAGAACAAAGGCTGAATCTTTTAAAAGTTCTAGGAAGCGCAAGGCTTCAAAGAATTTTGCAATTCCTGCACCTGTTCCACTAAACTCAGTACCCTTTAAAGGATTTTATCATGGAAAGCAACCTCGGTGCAATCATTGCAACTATCATAATGCATCAAATTCCCCTTGTCGCCAGTGTACAATTTGTGGTTTATTTGGACATCTAGCTGTGACCTGTCGTATCCAGAACCGAGCAGCCCCTACTCAGACTCGCCCGAGAGCATGTTTCAATTGTGGTGACTTAAATCATTTCAAGCGAAACTGCCCCAAGCTTGCCAATGCTAATGGACGAGTATTCAACGTCAACGAGGCTCAAGCTAATGATCAAGCGCTTATGATCATCTGAACCTCTATATTTTCTGTTTATTTTCAAAAACAATGTACATATTTTAACTATGTTTATAATGACAATACGAATTTCAAGAAGTTTATTTTATCTTTGTTAATCATTTTTCCAGTTTCAAACTCTAATGTGATTACACTACGAGTAATTATAATTACATGCTGATTTTGAGGATTCTGTTCTTTAGGAACTAAATCTTGTAATTTAGCATAATATGATTGCACTCTGGTGCATTCGTACGAACTTGGTAACACGATCGATACAAGTTAATACTGTTTTATGATCATAGCATTACATACATGATTTATTTATCTAAAATGTATAGTACATGATTATAAATACAATTTGCTTCGTATGTTGATTTAATGTACTTAGTACACTAATTTTTAACTGCATTTTTGCTTAGTGTGTTAACTTAGCGTGTTAACTTAGCATGCCTAGTGCATGATTTGAAAACATTTTCCCGATTTGCTTACAGTATGATGACAATGCATGATTAAGTATATGTTGCATTCTACCTGTTTGGTTAATATGAAACATATATATAAACATTCGTACTAGAACAGAATACCTACTACAAAATTTGTTGTATTCAAAATAAGTAGTGCTATTATTGCTAGTATGAAACACGATTCGATTTGACAGGTGTTATGTTGTGACGATGTTTGTTTGATTTAGACGATAGTTTGACCTTATTATTTATTTACCCTCGCTTAACAAGAGGAGCTATGTGGACCATGCGACGAAACGAGTAATTATGGGTGCACACTTAATTATGCGATTCAACGCATGAGAATCATAGTAAGCCTTGTTAAGTATGGTGGCATAAAATCTAGAGTGATTAAGGTAACGGGAGAAGTATGATGCGATAAGAACACGGTGGATACGCTGATGGTACTTCCTATATATAAGTGTTCTTATTGTGTTATTCTTCAGAATGTTGCTAAGATCACTTGGTGATTTTATGTTATCTTGGACCATTATGTGATTATGTGCTTAATTTTTATTTGTGCGGTTATTCCTGATGGACGACAACGAGTACATTCATTAACTCAAATCGAGCCGACCTGGAGTATAATATGGTGTTAAAGGTGACGATCTTGATGCCATAGGTATATTGACCCGTCTCCTATTCATGGTATGCTCATGGTGCATTGGATGTACCTCGTGGGACGTTAGAAACCGAGTACGTGAAGGGCTTGAATGTACACCCCTTTGTTTGCTAGGAATTACACTAGGAGCTTAGTATAACATAGTGCCATACTTAAATGATTTTTGAACACTAGTCGACTTTCAAGCGTTGAATACCTTGAGATACTTTGAATATCCCAAATCACATTTTGAATCCCCTTAAATTTCCAACACCAAATGATGCTCCGCATCTTTGGGATCTAGCAATCTGCTTATCCAATAGTTGTTTCAATTTCACTCTACGGTCTCCTTCGAATAAATTTCGGGACGAAATTTCCTGAAGTAGGGGAGACTGTGACACTTGTTCTCCGTAAACACACACGATATAGGACACAATCTTTTATCAAAGAAACAATGTGTTTTGGTCACAAAATTTATTTATTTGTATTTTACAATTTCACATTTTGATTCTAGTTCAATTTCAAGCTTTAAATCGCTTTCTGGAAAGTTAAACGCGAACTGATTTGTAAACGTAACCAGTTTAATGCGACAAACACTCCGGAACAGTGACATAGGCTTAACATACCTTAAATAACTTTTATATAACTTAGAAATAGGTTTTGAAGGCTTTGGTGAGTCAAAAACAAGTTTATTCACTCTGCGAAAGTCTGCTGATTCGTTTAGTTAGTCGTATGATAGGTAGTTTATATGCCTTAGGAAAATGACCAAAATGCCTTTTTTTGCGCATAATTTCATTTTAAGCATATGTAACACATGTTTTGACATCTAAACTGATTATATAACCTAATTAGATATGTTAAGGCATATAATACTTGTCATAGGACTAGTTAGGCATCTCGAACGCGATGTAACACCTCGTAAATTTATGTCCAATAATGTATCGACACGTGTCATGAGCTTTAAACGTGTAAAAGATTGCGTATGAGGGACTAAAGTTGACAAACAGAGAGAGTATGTGAATAAAAGGGTTCAAAGTGTCAGCAATGGACAAATATACTTTACAATAGCCCTACATGATGTTTATACCCTTAAACGAATGAATCATGGATCATACAAAGCTAATTGTGAGAGAAAGTGAGAAATTACAAACTACAGGGGTTAAATGTGTCAACATGTTTAAAGTATACCTCTGAGTGACCTTTTAGCAAACCCAAAGCTTTGTAACGATAAATTATGCTCAGTAGAATGCGTGATAAAAATTTCACAAAGTTTCAGTACCGTATGAAAAAGTTATGATAAAATTCGTATACGAGGGGTTAAAAGCGTCAACGTTGAAATTAAAGGCTTTACGGGTGATCATAAAGTTAACCGAGAACTTAACGGTGTTTGTTTATGCCTTGGAGCGCTTAAAAATCAAGTTAGAGGGCCAAAAGTGCAAGAAATAAGCTTAAAACCACGTTTAGAAGGACCAGGGACCAAAAATGCAAAACTTGAAACTTGTTTGGCTGGTTCTGGGAGGCCATACCGGCCGCGTAAGGTATGTATGGATCCTTACGCGGGCTGCCTGGGACTGCCAGCGACAGATTTCACCTGCAAATGCCAGTTTCAGGTCTGTAACCGACTTAAAACCTTGTTTTTACATACCAGGGGCTGCCCCAATGGTTTAACATGCAATAGGGGCACTTGTCTTGATCTAGAAACACCTGTAGACCTCCTTGGCATCATCTTAGGAGATCAAATTCACTATATAAGAGCTCCCAAGTTTGCAACACTTGAACACATTCACTTGCAAACTTCACAACTTCACTTCTGGAGCTATCTGGTCAGCAACCAAGCTTTCTTAGGATCCCTAGTCGTGCTTAGGACTATTGTAAGTGTCCTTAACCTTCCTTAATTCAGTTTTGCTTAATTAATTAGCTTAAAGTCAAACCGTCATAATTAAGTTTTGACTTCGAGATTAATCAATAATTGTCCAGTCAAATCTCGAATTGAAAGTACTTATTAGTTGGTAATTATGTGGGCAATAAACCATTAAAATGGCACCCTCTGATTCCCACTCTAACTAGGTCAATTGTCGGGTCAAAGCTAATCTTAAAAAGTCAACAGAAACCTTATTTTCAAATAAATGCATAATTAGCAATGTAGAAGCCATGCAACCTGTTTTATCACTAATACAACTTGGTAATTAATGTAAGAACATGTCTAAACATGTTCAACCCGACAAATTTCAGTTTAAGCTCGGTTCGGAAACGAAAATCGCAAATGTAGACTTTTGCTTTGACTTTCAGTTCTGACCCATTAGAGCATAGTCTAGAAATGCCTTAGTGCTTTATTAGGACCAGTTTTTATGTTAGTATAACCCTCTGTGATTATACAACTTGATTCATTAGTTATCCGATTCATATGCATGTTTCCGTTAAATGCTTAAATGTTGACTATTATGCCTATATGACCTTAAAACGTGATTTTTGAAAATGTAAAAGAATAGAAACCTTAGTTACTGATTTATAAACTTGTACCTAAAATTTGACATCAGTTTGAGGTCTAGATTAGGAGTTATGCTCATTAGCGTAATTAGAAAGCTTTTTAGTAATTAAACGACGTAATTAGCATAAAGCCTATCTAAACCCAATTTTTAATACCAAAATTTTTACCTACTGATATAAAATTTTATTTTGGGATTTTTGGAGATTTTTATTTATTTTTAGGCTGAGAATAACATAGGGTTCTAAGCTTATTTCGGTAGTTGTCGGTTTTGCCCTTTTGGGCTATAAAATGAGTTTTACAAACCCTTTTGATACAAAACATTTTTCTACTGATCTAATATGATAGATAGAATATTTTGAACCCTCTGGAATAATAAAGATATCAGCTTTCATTATAAAACCCGGAAATCGCTTAAAACCGTCTTTTTACGCGTTTTAAACGCATAGTATGTATTAAAACCATTTTAGATATATAAGACTTGATACCTACTGATATATTAAGTAAATTTTTATATTCTATCAGTAAGTAAAAGTTTTAAACTCAGATCTCCAGTTTTGACCTTTTAGGCTTAAGTGAAATTACCAAAATGCCTCTACGGTGCATAGTTTAATTATAAAAGATAAATTTCACATATATGTAATACCCTACTGTTATAACTTAGTAAATTAATTATTTTTACTGATTATATCAGACCTAAAACTCAGATTTATATTTAAACTCTTTTATAACCTTTTAAATGACCAAAATACCCCTTCGGGGCATAATTTGAGTTTAAATCCGTTTTGGGCATAATTGAAGATATCTTACTGATGTCACAACATATTTAAGGCATATTAACTTAGGAAACCTGTATATGACTCATATGGTTACCCGTTACGCATTTTGCGCGTTCGGTTCGATTTATGTAACTAGTTTGCATAAATTGGCCGAAACGGGTCAAACCTTATCATTTTTCTCTCAAAATCCAGAATGTGTTTAGTTTACCCATATTAAACAAGTCTCTAAAATTGTCGGGTCTAAACCACATTGTATTCCGGTCTTCGCTTAATCGTGCGCTTGAACCGTATCTTCCTTTAAAACTAACCGGTCTAAGTTTAGACCCGTTAGGAATCTAATAGGTTATTAAAAACCTTCGTTCCAGATTAGGAGATCCGGTAAAAACTACGTGCACTTGCTATTTGTGACTATTACTTGCTCAGGTAAATACTTTTAACTTATTTTCCCTTATACGGGCTTGGGGTACGGTATATAAAATACCGCTTGGTCGGGCATTGAATTTTTAATCGTATGAAGGTTAATTTATTGAAATGACCCGTTTAAATTGTTTTGTTTGCTTAAAGCCTTTGGGGTGTTAATGACCATGTCCCGGATATCCTTGGCATCATTCATTGAATGGCCACGACCTTAGCACGGGGTGTAGGCGTACACCCGCCAGTGCATATATATAAATAATGAGGTATAACCGCCGGTTACGAGAATAACTCGCCGCGGGACTATATCATGTGGTGTGTCTATTAATCTTTAACCCGGTATTCAACCCGAGCTACTGAACGTATAACGAACATGTAATTCTTTTACAAGTTTATATATAAATAATTATCCCAAGTTATAAAATGTTTTGTGCCTTGTGCATTCAAACCAATTTTCTAAACCTTTTTCAAAATGAGTTAGTTAATTGTATTTACCAGTGTAAACTGACGTGTTTTCCCAAAAAGGCTAAGTGCAGGTACTAATCGAAATAGACTGGCCTCTCCTTAGCATCAATAAGAGTCTCGTAAGCTTGGATGCATTCAAGTCTGTTGAACTATGTTTCCTTTTTATTTGATCCGCCTGTGGATCCGTTACAGTCCGTTTTGTGATACTTTGATATTACTAATATTCGGTTTGTAATGAGATTCATCTTTGGCTTCCGCTGTGCATTTTAAAAAAAAATCGTGTTGTTTGACTATGATGATATCAACTACGTCACGATACTCCCCACCGGGCCCATCGGTAATACGTGAAAATATCGGGGTGTGACAGGTTGGTATCAGAGCCAATACTGAGTGAATTAAACACTAGCCTTTTGTGTTTAATCTCAGTTACACAGTTGCACATCCCTCGATTTTCGAGTCTAGACAAGAACTTAGGACAAATCCTGTTTTGTTTTATTTTTGTCCTTTATATATTTCTTTGTTGTTATCCTTATTTATATTGACAGGAACAAATATGCCGCCAAGAATGAGAAGATGAAGAGGCAAGGCCCAATGACGGGTCATGATCATGAAGCCGAACCCTCACACCGGCGAACCCCGTCCATCACCATGAGTACAAGTCCAAAAGAACCTTGGAGGACTTATATAGAACCAGGGAGACGATCCGTCTCTCTAAGCTCATCACCCTCTTACCTTCACTCTTTTGGGCCCCAATCTGAAAATGAGCCCGATAACCCACAGCCTTCTTTTATCCCTCTCCAGAGATCCAACTCTCACCATTCCTTCGGTGACCCGACACCTGTTTTCCGAAGCCAGTTCAACCCGGCAAACTACATTGAAGAACCAGTGGGGTTTAACCCATTGGGACCTGAAGACCACTTTTCTGGCGACCATGCGATGGACATGGACGAGGACACCAACCCTGTCGAACCACCGACCGGAACCCCCACACACCCCATCGAAATTTATGATGGGTCATCTTTCCATGGATCACCTTACCGTGGTCCAGACAGCTACCAGGTGAGATTCAACCAGTATGAATGGTATTTTACACCCTCTCACCATTCATCGCCTCACCAGCAGCAGCAGGATCCTTCCGAGGATTCGCGTTTTGTGGCAGTTACCCCGCCACCACCACCACCAGTTCAGCAACAGCCTCCGGAGCCACCGAGGCGAAGGAGATCGAACGCACGGATGTCCATGCGAGGAGGAGTCCGCATCAGCACCCCTCAACCATCAAGTGGCAGCCACTACCCGCCACTCTATGAAGACCCGCAGATGGGTTGGCCTTCAAACCCGTCTCCGAGGTAGACTCCGCGCCTGTCGCGCCACCAACGTTGGGTTTTGGTAACCCAATTCCTACATACGCTGGCTTAGTGGCGTATAATCCCTTTGAGCAACCGGCTCACACAAACTACAATTATGCAGATGTTGACCCATACCAGGCAGCCTGAAATTACAATGCTCACCACCCTGAGGGACCTTATGGAGCTCCCTGGGGAGTTGGGTACCCGGCTTAACAACCGCCACCTCTTCAACCTCCATATCAGCAACAACCGCAGCCGCCCCGGTTTTCCCCGCTGGAACTGGAGGAAATCCTCCAGAGACTAAACCAGGTAGAACAAGAAGTTCGTGAAGAGCGTAGAAGCCGCCATGGACTACTCAAGGGTCTGGCAAGCTTGATAAAAGGGAAGAAGAAGAGGGACCATTAAAATCCCTATTTGTGTTGTTGTTATTGTAATCAAGTCCCTGCGCGGACATTGTTTCTGTATTCTGCCCCTGCGTGGGCATGTCTTTCTGTATTCTGCCCCTGCGTGGGTATGTTTGTTTGTTTAGCCCCTGCGTGGGCATGTTATTTCAGTAGAAGTCCCGTTTAGGGCAAAATTTGTACTTTTTATTTTGTAGTGGAATAGTTTAATTTAAATTTTCATTTTTGCTAAATTATATGCATAAACATAAAATATGAAATAAAATGAAAATATAACATTCCTTTTATAAGACCTATCATTATAATAAAATGATAAAATCTAAAAAGAACAAAACCTAGCCTATGTGTCATTTCAAGACAGGGCCAAGATGGTAGTTTCTCAAATTAGATTCAGGTCCCTATTAATATCTCAATTTAGGATTTTCTGC
This sequence comes from Helianthus tuberosus, assembly GCA_030545235.1. Taxonomy (NCBI): domain Eukaryota; kingdom Viridiplantae; phylum Streptophyta; class Magnoliopsida; order Asterales; family Asteraceae; genus Helianthus; species Helianthus tuberosus. The sequence continues at coordinate 175,174,042 of CM060351.1, forward strand.
ATTAAATATTAAAAAGAATCTTAAAAGTAAAACCTAGCCACATGTCGTTCTAGATATGGCCAAGATGGTAAAGCCTATTTAGAAGATTCAAATCCTTGTTAACATCTGTAAACATGTTAACACTCCTGACAAAATGTGATTCAATTAAATCGCATAAGTCATCCTTATATTAGATTCTTTCAAATTCTTTCATTATTAAACATCAAATAGGGATGTAATGCCTACGGGCTATACTCATTGTCATATAAGACAAAGGACAGTAGTGGTCTTCGACCCCCTATTAAGAAGAGGTAGTAAACTATAATTAAAACCTCAATACCTTGATCCTATAGGATCATGAATAAAATTTAAAACTGCCCATGTAACTTGACCTTTTATGTCATTAATATAATTTGATTATAACTAGGGATTATAATGAAAATTCCTGAATATATATATATATACGCTTAACGAATTAATCAAAATGGTTTCTAAACACCATGATTAATAGATCATCTAGAATGATAAAACTGCTACGGACCTCTAAATAAATTAAAATCATTATTTTATGTAGCAAACAAGCTACATGCCTGGGTCGGACGAGGTCAACAGTCACCCCAGAGATAATCATGACACCTCCAGAGTCAACGTAGCAGGAGCAGAATTACAGGCATTGATAGACAATGCTGTTATGCGAGCTTTGGACAGGCAGTTCAATGAATCCAGTGGTACTCATGCCAGGACCCAATCAGTACCACACTCTAAACCACCCTCAAGAACCCATACTGCTCACAATAGTAATTCCCATCACTCATCTAACCAAAGGAGTGTTCCATCTAAGAGAATTGTGCTGAATCAAGAACCTCGTGATAATGGTTGCTCCTATAAGTATTTTGTTTCATGCAAACCCAGGGATTTCACTGGGGAAAAAGGGGCTATTGACTGCATGACATGGTTGGATGAGATGGACACAGTAGTTGATATCAGTGGTTGCGCTGATATGGATGTGGTAAAGTTTGTATCTCAATCATTCAAAGATGAAGCACTAGCATGGTGGAGATCTTTGATCCAAGCTACAGGGAAAATCCCATTGTACAATCTGTCATGGGATCAGTTTGTGACGTTGATTAAAGAAAACTACTGCCCTCAACATGAGGTTGAAAAGATTGAAGCTGATTTCTTGTCTCTGGTTATGAAAAACCTAGACTGTCAGGCCTACCTTACGAGTTTCAACACTATGTCAAGGTTGGTTCCTTATCTTGTAACACAGGAACCCAAAAGAATAGCTCGTTTCATTGGGGGTTTAGCCCCAGAGATCAAGTCGAGTGTGAAGGCCTCTCGACCAGCTACTTTTCGGTCTGCATCTGATATAGCACTGTCTCTCACTCTGGACGCGGTCAGGCAGAGATCGCTGAGAAACACTAACGCTGAAAAGAGGAAGCGTGAGGATGACAACTCATGACGCTCAGACAAGAAGCATAAGGGAAACAATGACCATAAAAAGAGCTCTGGAAATAAGAAAGATGGTCAACAGTTGAGTGATAAACCCAAGTGTAAGGTCTGTAAGAAGCACCATTTCGGGAGGTGCAAGTATGAGTCGAAATCCCAGTCACAGCCGAGAGCATGTGGGATTTTCAAATCTTATGAGCACAAGACCTTGGACTGTAAGAAAATCAAGGATCCTACATGCTATAACTGCAATGAAAAAGGCCACATTAAGTCCAACTGCCCAAAGTTTGCAAAGAAAGCTGAAGATGGGAAAAAGACCAATGCCAGGGTCTTCCAGATGAACGCACATGAGGCGATCCAGAATGACAATGTCATAACAGGTACCTTCCTTATTAATGATGTTTATGCAAGAGTGTTGTTTGATTCTGGAGCAGATAAGTCAATTGTAGATGATAAGTTTTGTTAGTTGTTAAACCTACCTGTTAGAACCCTAAGCATAAAATATGAGGTTGAATTAGCCGATGGCACCATAGAAACCGCATCAACCGTATTAGATGGATGTTTCATATCCATTAGGAACCACTCTTTTCCATTGTCCTTACTTCCTTTGAAGTTAGCCGGTTTCGACATAGTGATAGGCATGGATTGGTTATCCCATAACCAAGCTCAGATTATGTGTGACAAGAAGCAGGTGGTGATCAAGACTCCGTATGGTGAGCCACTTACCATACAGGGAGATACTCAGTATGGATTACTTAAGCAAGTGTCTATGCTTAAAGCTTATAGATGTATGAAGAAAGGGTGTGTCATCTACATGGCACAAGTGACCATTGACGAGCTGAAGCCTAAGATTGAAGACATCCCCGTCATTTCTGAATATCCCGAAGTATTCCCAGAGGAACTACCTGGTTTGCCACCAGATAGACAAGTAGAATTCAGAATTGACATTATTCCAGGAGCAGCACCTGTTGCAAGAGCACCTTATAGGTTGGCACCAATGGAAATGAAAGAGTTGAGGACACAACTAGATGATTTGTTAGCCAAAGGATTTATTAGGCCTAGTTCGTCTCCATGGGGAGCGCCAATCTTGTTTGTGAAGAAGAAGGATGGATCGATGCGTCTATGCATCGATTATCGTGAACTTAACAAAGTCACTATCAAGAATAATCCATTGCCCAGGATCGACGATCTGTTCGATCAACTTCAAGGGGCAAGTTACTTCTCTAAGATCGATTTAAGGTCAGGTTATCATCAACTGAAGGTTAAAGATGAAGATGTACATAAGACTGCATTTAGGACTCGCTATGGTCATTACGAGTTCTTAGTGATGCCTTTTGGGCTCACTAATGCACCTGCAGCATTCATGGATCTCATGAACCGTGTCTGCAAGCCCTTTACCTAGATAAATTCGTCATCGTCTTCATCGATGACATTCTTATTTACTCGAAAAGTCAAGCGAACCATGAGAAGCATCTCTGTTGCATTCTGAAACTGCTTCATCAAGAAAATCTCTATGCCAAGTTTTCGAAATGTGAATTTTGGCGTCGCGAAGTCCAATTCCTTGGACATGTTGTTAGTGAGCGTGGTATCCAAGTAGATCCCGCTAAGATTGAAGCTATTATGAATTGGCAAGAGCCAAAGACGCCTACAGAGATTCGTAGTTTTCTAGGACTGGCAGGATACTATAGACGATTTATTAAAAACTTCTCAAGAATTGCAGCACCCCTGACTTTATTAACTCGCAAGAATAGAAAATTTGACTGGGGGCCTAAGCAGCAAGAATCTTTTGACATTCTCAAACAGAAGTTGAGCAATGCACCAGTGCTGACATTGCCAGAAGGAATCGAAGAATTTGTGGTGTATTGTGATGCATCGCACACCGGTATGGGATGTATGCTTATGCAGAAAGGCAAAGTTATTGCCTATGCTTCTCGACACTTAAAGGTGCACGAGAAGAACTACACCACCCATGACTTGGAGTTGGGTGCCGTTGTATTTGCACTAAAACTATGGAGGCATTATTTGTATGGGACCAAGTGTGTGATCTATTCTAATCACAAGAGCCTTCAACATCTGTTCAATCAGGACTTAAACATGAGGCAGCGACGATGGATGGAAACTTTGAATGATTATGATTGTGAGATTCGATACCATCCAGGCAAGGCAAATGTGGTTGCCGATGCCTTAAGTAGAAAGGAAAGGGTGAAGCCCATAAGAATCAATGCCAAGAGCATTGAATTAAAGAATAGTCTGAATGAAAGGTTGTTAGCTGCGTAGAAGGAAGCTGTATTAGAAGCTAATTATCCTGATGAAAAACTTGGAGTAACTGAAGAGCAGTTATCCTATGGCAAGGACGGAATTCTGAGATTAAATGGACGAATATGGGTTCCGGTTTATGGGGGACTTCGGGATGTTATACTCCAGGAAGCCCACAGTTCTAAATACTCCGTTCATCCTGGAGCTGATAAGATGTACCAGGATCTGAAGGCAAATTTTTGGTGGATAGGCTTGAAGAAGTCTATAGCTACCTATGTAGCCAAATGTTTGACGTGAGCGCAAGTTAAAGATGAACAGCAAAAGCCGTCAGGTTTGCTACAACAGCCTGAACATCCCACCTGGAAGTGGGAAATGGTGACAATGGATTTTATCACCAAGTTACCCAAGACAAAGAAAGGAAACGATACTATTTGGGTGATAGTGGATAGATTGACTAAGTCAGCCCACTTCCTACCTATTAAGGAAACACACAGCTCAGATAAGTTACCTCAGCTGTACGTGGATGAGATTGTATCTCTCCACGGAGTGCCAATGTCTATCATTTCTGATAGGGATACAAGGTATACCTCGCATTTCTGGAAAAGCTTTCAGCAATCCTTAGGCACCCGACTGAACTTCAGCACTGCATATCATCCGCAAACGGATAGTCAAAGTGAGCGAACGATTCAAACACTGGAAAATATGTTAAGGGCTTGTGTTATTGACCTAGGTGGAAGTAGGGATGAACATCTTCCACTGATCGAGTTTTCATATAATAATAGTTATCGTTCCAGTATCCAAGCTGCACCATTTGAAGCCCTATATGGAAGGAAGTGCAGAACGCCCATTTGTTGGGCAGAAGTTGGAGATGTCCAACTAACAGGACCTGATATAGTCCTGGAGACGACCGATAAGATTGTGCAGATAAGAGATCGTCTCAAAGCTGCCAGAGATAGGCAGAAGAGCTACGCAGATAAAAGGCGTAAACCTCTAAAATTTGAGGTTGATGATAAAGTGTTGCTTAAAGTATCACCCTGGAAGGGAGTGATGCGATTTATTTGAGGTTGATGACAAAGTGTTGCTTAAAGTATCACCCTGGAAGGGAGTGATGCGATTTGGTAAGAAAGGTAAGTTAAGCCCCAGGTATGTAGGTCCATTCGAGATCATCGAATGTGTCGGATCAGTGGCTTATAAGTTAAATTTGCCTGAAGAGCTCAGTGGTATTCATAATGTATTCCACATCTGCAATCTGAAGAAATGTCTAGCTGATGAATCGCTAGTCATGTCACATAAGGATGTGCACATAGATGAGAGCTTAAAGTTTGTTGAAAAACCTTTGTCGATCGAGGATCGACAGGTTAAGAAGCTTCAAAGGAAGCAAGTGCCGATTGTAAAGGTCAAATGTGATGCCCGTAGAGGTCCCGAGTATACGTGGGAGGTAGAGTCCACAATGAAAGAAAAGTACCCTCAATTATTTCAGTAAATCTCGAGGTCGAGATTTCTTTTAAGGGGGCGAGGATGTAACACATCATAAATTTATGTCCAATAATGTATCGACACGTGTCATGAGCTTTAAACGTGTAAAAGATTGCGTATGAGGGACTAAAGTTGACAAACAGAGAAAGTATGTGAATAAAAGGGTTCAAAGTGTCAACAATGGACAAATATACTTTACAATAGCCCTACATGATGTTTATACCCTTAAACGAATGAATCATGGATCATACAAAGCTAATTGTGAGAGAAAGTGAGAAATTACAAACTACAGGGGTTAAATATGTCAACATGTTTAAAGTATACCTCTGAGTGACCTTTTAGCAAACCCGAAGCTTTGTAACGATAAATTATGCTCACTAGAATGCGTGATAAAAATTTCACAAAGTTTCGTTACCGTATGAAAAAGTTATGATAAAATTCGTATACGAGGGGTTAAAAGCGTCCACGTTGAAATTAAAGGCTTTACGGGTGATCATAAAGTTAACCGAGGACATAACGGTGCTTGTTTATGCCTTGGAGCCCTTAAAAGTCAAGTTAGAGGGCCAAAAGTGCAAGAAATAAGCTTAAAACCACGTTTAGAAGGACCAGGGACTAAAAATGCAAAACTTGAAACTTGTTTGGCTGGTTCTGGGAGGCCATACCGGCCGCGTAAGGTATGTATGGATCCTTACGGGAGCCGCCTGGGACTGCCAGCGACAGATTTCACCTGCAGATGCCAGTTTCAGGTCTGTAACCGACTTAAAACCTTGTTTTTACATACCAGGGGCTACCCCAATGGTTTAACATGCAATAGGGGCACTTGTCTTGATCTGGAAACACCTGTAGACCTCCTTGGCATCATCTTAGGAGATCAAATTCACTATATAAGATCTCCAGTTTTGACCTTTTAGGCTTAAGTGAAATTACCAAAATGCCCCTACGGTGTATAGTTTAATTATAAAAAATAAATTTCACATATATGTAATACCCTACTGTTATAACTTAGTAAATTAAGTATTTTTACTGATCATATCAGACCTAAAACTCAGATTTATATTTAAACTCTTTTATAACCTTTTAAATGACCAAAATACCCCTTCGGGGCATAATTTGAGTTTAAATCCGTTTTGGGCATAATAGGAGATATCTTACTGATGTCACAACATATTTAAGGCATATTAACTTAGGAAACCTGTATATGACTCATATGGTTACCCGTTACACATTTTGCACGTTCGGTTCGATTTATGTAACTAGTTTGCATAAATTGGCCGAAACGGGTCAAACCTTATAATTTTTGTCTCAAAATCCAGAATGTGTTTAGTTTACCCATATTAAACAAGTCTCTAAACTTGTCGGGTCGAAACCACATTCTATTCCGGTCTTCGCTTAATCTTACGCTTGAACCGTATCTTCCATTAAAACTAACCGGTTTAAGTTTAGACCCGTTAGGAATCTAATAGGTTATTAAAAACCTTCGTTCCAGATTAGGAGATCCGGTAAAAACTACGTGCACTTGCTATTTGTGACTATTACTTGATCAGGTAAATACTTTTAACTTATTTTCCCTTATACGGGCTTGGGGTACGGTATATAAAATACTGCTTGGTCGGGCATTGAATTTTTAATCGTATGAAGGTTAATTTGTTGAAATGACCCGTTTAAATTGTTTTGTTTGCTTAAAGCCTTTGGGGGGTTAATGACCATGTCCCGGATATCCTTGGCATCATTCATTGAATGGCCACGACCTTAGCACGGGGTGTAGGCGTACTCCCGCTAGTGCATATATATAAATAATGAGGTATAACCGCCGGTTACGAGAATAACTCGCCGCGGGACTATATCATATGGTGTGTCTATTAATCTTTAAACCGGTATTCAACCGGGCTACTGAACGTATAACGAACATGTAATTCTTTTACAAGTTTATATATAAATAATTATCCCAAGTTATAAAATGTTTTGTGCCTTGTGCATTCAAACCAATTTTCTAAACCTTTTTCAAAATGAGTCAGTTAATTGTATTTACCAGTGTAAACTGACGTATTTTCCCAAAAAGGCTAAGTGCAGGTACTAATCGAAATAGGCTGGCCTCTCCTTAGCATCAATAAGAGTCTCGCAAGCTTGGATGTATTCAAGTCTGTTGAACTATGTTTCCTTTTTATTTGATCCGCCTGTGGATCCGTTACAGTCCGTTTTGTGATACTTTAATATTACTAATATTCGGTTTGAAATGAGATTCATCTTTTGCTTCCGCTGTGCATTTAAAAAAAATTATGTTGTTTGACTATGATGATATCAACTACGTCACGATACTCCCCACCGGGCCCACCGGTAATACATGGAAATATCGGGGTGTGACACGCGCTTTCGCGCGAACGACGCGTTAAAGTAGCATAAGCTACCTTAATGGGTCGTAATTGGCCGTAAGCACTTAGGATAGGTTCCGATTTAGAATGTAGGCTTTGTTAAACCATATCACATGAGTTCCAATACTCATTTGGTATACAAGACCTCATTCTACCCGATCTTCCGATTTAGGTGCCGATTCGCTAACATAGTATCCGTTACACTAGGAACCGCTTCAACACTTGAACTCTTGGTCTTTTGAGCTTTGTTATACCCTTTGAACCAGAACTATACGCAATCCCAGGCGAGTACATAGTTCCCCTCTTTTACCGTTTTCAAATGTTTTGGGGTGATTCATATATGTAATCGATTTGTTTTCAAAATGTATGGCATATATGTGTTTACTAAGTGATTTGAGGTGTCTTATTCCGATTATGCAAACATAATGATTATCTAGAATCCTTATAGCATCTATCTATCTTCATAGATTGATTCTTATAGGATGTTTGAAGTATAGTCTTAGATCTTCCTATCTTCATAGTAAGGTTTTTAAGAAGTACTTTACGACTCGATGGTTGGTTGTGTGTAGATTGTTGGTGATTTAGATAACGAAACTAGATAATATAATAAGCACATGATGGATACGCCACTGGTACTTCCTGTATATAAGTGTGCTTATTGTATTACCCTTCGTGGCATTATCCCGAATCACCATTAGGATTTAGGATGTTGTGATACAGTGATTCGATGTGACGAGAACCTGATCCCTGAAGTATCTATCTGTCTTCATAGCTAGATATACTTGTAGGATGTTTAGAGTACTAATATTGAAGTCCATGTTTGGATGCATTGTGTACTTTAATGCAAGTTAGATTAGACGATGTAACGAGAACCTAATCCCTATAGTATCTATCTATCTATCTTCATAGCTAGACCTATATGGGATGTTTAGAGTACTAATAGTGGAGCCCCTGTTTGGATTCATTGTGTACTTTAATGCGTGTTTACGAGATGTAACAAGTTGACGATTATATATTTTTATGTGGTAGTTGTGATTTAGATAACGAAACGGGTGTAATAAAATAAGAACAGGGTGGATGCGCCGCTGGTACTTCCTATATATAAGCGTTCTTATTTTATTATTCTTGTAGCGTTATCTGGATCACTTTAGGATTTTGTGTATGATTGTTTCAATGTTTGATTATCGAAATCTTCGTAGAATCTCCCATATTTTTATATGTTAGATTCTTAGAAAGATATATGAAGTATTATCATGACTCATTGATTTGATTTATATAATACTTACATAAGTTTTGATTTATTTCAAAACAATTATTATTTCCTTGATTGGATTTCTAACAATATATTAACGAGTTTTTACGATGGTTTAAATGAGATTACGATGTAAGGCATAAAAATGACTTAGTAATAATCATATTGCCATATACAAACCTATTTGTCACGAGTTTTCACATTTAAGATTATGTATTGCAATACTGAATTTTTGTCATTCTTTGGCTTCAAGATTTATTTCCAATTGACAGCTCTCGTAGTTGTTAAAGTATTGAAATACCAAATGTTTTGCCATTTACTTGGCTAATAAAACCTATGTATTCGCCGACATTTTTATGCTGACTGTTTTTCACATATGTTTCAGGTTTTCAACTATTCAAGCATGCAACGCGTAGGACTGCATTCGGGCCTTAGACTTCTAAATCAAAAGACAATTACATGTATTCTTTGTTTGTAAAACAATGTTAATAATATTGAAACAATTTTAGTACCAGTAGTTGTGAGCAATTTGTAACGTGACTCTCCGATATTTCCGCCGCGTGTTGTTGTATTACGCGATTGGGGTGTTACATGTGAAGCTTTTTGTGTTAGCTGTTGTACTTATATAATGAGCTTTTTTTTGGCGCCAGGTAGATATATGTTTTTGGCGGTAAAAAATATCAGTAATTTTTTTGATATGTATATTATGTATCAATTGTTATGCCATGTAGGATGCAGGACTATAATGTGATAGATAATTATGGCATTTTGAAAAAATAAATAAATTCAATTCCAATGTAGGGGCTTTTAATATAATAAATGTTAGTAATAATGTTCCCGTCTCTTCATTTTTACTGTTTTCAGTTACTATTTTGTTCTGTTTTATCTATTAAGGCTGCGACACTTCCCATCTGATCAGGGTTTGGCGTTTTGTTTTTTTATCGCGTTTAGATAGAGATGGCACATTGTTTTATACATTTTTAATAGCGTTTAGCCAGTTATTGTTGTATTAATAATACATTGCCAGCATCCGTTTTCATACTATTAGGCGTTTTGGTGTTTGTAGTTTTTAGCGTTTTATAAACATTTTTTAGCAAATATAACGTGTTTTATTAGTAGAGAATTTGATAACAAACAACAGAAAATGATCCCCTAAAAAATAAAGATAGAAAATGAAAAAAAAATAACAAATGCTAATCTAATTTCTCATCCAAATCATCGATGTCATCAGTCTCTTCTTCTTGAATTTGTTTTGGCATTTTGAACCTTTGAATCCTTTAGCTAGATGCCATTTTTCCTACACAACGCCCGTCTTTAGACGAAGGTGATTAGTGGCATCCTGTATTTTGATGTGATCTATTGTAGTTTGGCGACATGTTGTTGAAGATCAACGCCTGCTTGGTTGCTATTATAATAATGGAGTCCAAAATAGCATTTACACTGGTATTGATCCCTTCATGCCATTAATATATACATCAAGAACAAAGCTCACATGATGACATATCAGTGTCATCAGTCCCTTTTTCTTGAATATTTGTCCATCTCATTCAACAAGATTGTAGAGATACCCACCTCAGAGAAGAATACATTAAGTGAAACTTCATGCAGAACAAATCTGGATATAGAAGAAACGAGCTTTGCCATCTGTGGTTTTCTTAGCTATTTTTTTGGCGTTTTAAAGTGAGTGGTTTCTAGGAAACACGGCGTTTTGTTTTTTAGGTGTGATCAATTGATTGTGCAGAGACGTCTCTCTTATAGGATGTTTTTGGCGAGTAGTTTAGGCGGAGTTATATTATAATAAATGATAGTAATAAAGTAACCGTCTTTTCAGTTACTGTGTGTATTTACTGTTTTGTTCAGCTTTTATGAGTTTAGGGTGATAGACGTCCCATCTTCCAAGTTTGGCATTTTTTTAATGGCGTTACGTAGTTTTTTGGCGTTTTGTATTTTTAATGTGGTTTAGATAAAGATGGCACTTTGTTCTATTCTCTTGTACCTTGTTTTATACTTTTTTTTGAGTTTTTAATAATACTTGTACAAAGTAATTTTATTATAGTTTGGGAATTTTGGGCGTTGTTAGTTCATATGTCTGTAGCTTCCGTCAGCATTGAGTCTTATTTTGTACTGTATATGTCTTTTGTATGTATTTGTATGTATGTATGTGTGTATAACGATAAACCAGGGAATGGCGCTTAACTGTTAAAGTGTATCCGACGGATGTCAGATGTCATCTGATCGGATGGCCATCTGATCGGATGACCATCCGATCGGATCACCATCCGATCGGGTGACACTTCCCCTCCCTGAGTTTGCCTATAAATAGCTAGCATGTGTTAGTGATTTAAAACCTTTGGCTGATCTTGTACTGAACCTCTGTCATTCTGATTCTCTACCGGTGCTACTGTACTTTCAATCGTTCTAATAGAAAATCAGAGGATTTTAAACGTTGATTCTGTCGTTGTTGATTCTGTGACGAGATTAAGGGATTCCGCACCTTAATCTTGATCTATTCATCCACGTCCGAGACGAATAGATCCTGATCCAAAGGCCTAACAAGTGGTATCAGAGCCACAGGAGGTTGATTCGACGACAACAACTACAAATTCACCGGAATTTCAGCGATTCTTTGCAGATTTCAGTCAAATTTCACCGGAAATTTGACCAACTTCTCATCTTCTACTCATTTCTTGCTGTGTTTTACACATTTACATCTTAAAAACAAGAAAAACTCAGAATTGAATAGGAATTTATGGACAAAATTTGACAAATTTGATATCATTCGACTCGCAATTAAACAAAGATCAATCCTTCAAATTTTCATAGAAAAATTCAACCTAAAACTGAATCAAATCTATCAAAAACCATGTCGAGTTCATTGTTCATGCTGACGTCATCCACCTGATCGGACAGTTGTCTGAACGGATTGGCTTAGACTGTTTTAGACATTTGCTTGCTGACATCATTAGTGTCACTCGATCGGATCACCATCCGATCGGTGTAACATTGTTGTTTGAAGAGTTAGTTGCTGACGTCATCTTGTCACTCAATCGGATCACCATCCGATCGGTGAAGTGTTGAAGGCTTAAGTTTTCAAAGGATTTTTGTCACTCGATCGGATCACCACCAGATCGAGTCACCATCCGATACTTGCTTAGTTGACACTTGTTACTTGACTGCGTCACTCGATCGGATCACCACCCGATCGAGTCGTCATCCGATACTTAAGCATATCTGTGATTGTACTTGGTTGTGCTGTCCGATCAGATCACCACCCGATCGGATCACCACTCAATCGGATCACCATCCGATCTAAGTGCATCAGCCTGAAATTTTTTTAAACTTTTGAAAATTTGTCTAAGTGTTTGAAACTCTTTCAGGAACTCAACAATGGGAGACGAATTCCTTAATCCATTTAGCGATGTGTTTGCATATAATACCGGGGATGCTATGACAAATACTTCCAACGTAACTCCAAACCCGAAGAAAGCGATTGCTGATTCGCTAAGTGTAGACAATGCTTGCGGTACTTACAACAAGCCGCCGAAGCTTATGGCAATAGAAGACTACAACAGGTGGGCGGGCAGATTTGAAGATTGGTTAAAAGCATTTGCGTACCAAAGCTGGAAATGTATGAGAAGTGGTTTCGATATTGGAAGGGATGATTATGAAAATCTAAGTGATACTGAACAAGAATCATTTGTGGCCGAACAAAAATGTATAGCATTATTGCAACAATCTGTTAGAGATGATATTATATCGTTGATTAGTTATACAAATGCAAAAGATTTATGGGCCAAGATAGAGAAGAAATGTATTGGAGGAGCTGATAACCGGGAGAAATTCAATCGGTGGACCTTCAACGAAGCTGGGATTCGATAAGTCAAAGGTTACCTACTTCAAGTACAAACAGAAATAGCACTTCAAGAGAGAATGCAGGAATGCAGCTTCAGATGAAACAGCAAATCCATTTCACGATGGCTATTATAAAAAGGCTGTTTACCACAAGAATCGTGAGGAGCCGCCGAGAATGAAACAGATAGAAGAAACTCTTAAGGAGAAGTCAAGGGCATTAGCAGCAATTCATGATGACGAGGGCTTCGACTGGAGTGATTTTTTTACCGGAAGATGATGTTGTAGGTTATGCTTTCATGGTAAAAGTCAAACCATTCAAAGACACACGAGCTGAAGAGCAGAAATACGTTAATAGAAAACTGTTAGCTCAAACCATGAAGGATAGAAACTATCGAGCCTGGAAAGAGGCCAAAAAGGCAAACAGATGGGATGCTGAACGTGAGTGTTATCTGGACCCAAAAGGCAACACAATTGCTGAACCTTCGACACTCATTGTTGAAACTCTCATAGAAACTATAAAGGAACAGGAAGAAGAGAGACAGAGAGAATGGGCAAGGCAAGCTGAAGAGAAAGAGTTAAAGTCAAAGAAAGTCGATGATGGGATAATCGACACAACAAAAGAAATGACCGCATAGAATCTGAAAAAGGTGGCAGATAAAGTGCTCATGGCAAAAGAATTAGAGGTAGATTCTAAGTCTGCATCTGAGTCAAAGAGCAAGGTCAGTAAAGTGATTCAACAAATGAATCGGGTAAGACTGATAAAGCTAAAATTGAAAGTGATTGCAAGAATTGCATGAAAGATTTCAAGGTTTGCAGCACAAATGCATATCTCACAGTAAAAAAGACTAAAGAACTAACTGCAAAAGTCAAAATGGTTGAAGATCAAGTCTTAAGTCGAGATAAATTGGTAAGAGCTTCAAACGAAAGAATCAAAGAGTTAACTGGAAGAATTGAAAAGGATAAAAGTGATGTAGAACGATTTAAGAAAGAGAATGAAAAGTTAATCCATGAAAACAGAAACATTTCTGAAAATTTTAAAAAATTGAAAAGAACTGTTAAAGATTCTGATGAGAGAAATGGTAAAACTTTGAAAGAAAATCTTCAATTGTCTAGAGTTCTTCAGGTAAAAGAAAGACAAATCAACCAGCAGTTAGATGAGATTGCAAATCTTAAGCTTTAGTTTCAGGAAGCTAAGATTGAAAATGAAAGAATCACATTGAAATTGAACAGTTACAACTCCGCAAGCTTTGTCCTTCAACACATAGTTCCCAACCCCATTGGGAAGAACAAAGCTGGTGAAGATGTATACTCAGATGGAACCGGGGTTGGTTATCATCAAGTTCCACCGCCCGTGTTAAACAATTTCAAAGAAAAAGTCTGGGTTTGATAATGATGATGAAACAAATGATGTAAAACTTCCAGAATCAATCGATGTCACATTCACTTCATCATCCGATGAAGACAGTGTTCAGTCTGAAGTCGTAAAAAATGTAGTTGAAAACGTTTTGAAATCAGACAGTGACTCAGCTGAAGATGAAGAATGTTTCTTAAACAACTATCTTCCGAAACCAAAATCCCAAAACAACTCAAGTGACGGACCTACTCTTGTGATGTACAAGATGTCTAGTTCTGATAAGTTGTATTCGGATCTTGAATTTCCACTTGAGAATGTGAATGTCGATAAGCTGAAAAATGTTTTCAAATTGGTAGAAATCGATGTTTCTAAAATTGAGGGTTGGAAAAGATCCAAAAGGCAAATCAACTTTGAAAAGGATAAATCATACTACAAGAAACCTGTTACATCACATCGTTTTAATAACAACAATCAAAACAGATGGTCGGATGGTTATCAGGGTGGTAAGAACTACAAAAAGAAGAATTTTCAAAGTAGAAGGTTTGTGGAAAAGAAAGTGTTTGTGAAAAGCTCGAGTTCACACTCTGAGCAAGAATCTGAAATTTTTCAAAATCAAATGAAGAATTCTTTGAGATGAAGGCCTCACAGCCTCAGACTGAAGGCACAAGTCAGGTAGTTGACACCCGCACATGCTTTAAATGCAATAAAATTGGACACATTGCACGAAAGTGCACCAACTTGAAGCCTAAGTCTGTAGTTGTCGAGAGTCCAAAGAAGAAGGACGATGTCAAAGGAAAGGCACCAATGTTTGTTGAGAAAAAGATTTTGAAGAAGGAAAACATCAAAGTCAAAACTGAATATGTAAAAGAATCGGTAAAGAAAACTGATAAATTTTACAAAAGAGTCGCTTCTTCACAACAAACTTGGAAGCCAAAATCTGAAGAAAAGAAGTCAAATGTTCAAAAACCAAAGGTTTCTGATTCTGAAAAATCATCATCTTCAACCAAATCAGTTGAGATGTATGTACCTTTGGATTATTTTGAAAAGTTGGAGAAACAAACTTCGACCCCACCAGGGAAAAAGTATGTTCCGAAAAAAGACCAACCATCTGGTCAACCTCAAAAAGATGAATTTTTCTTATACAAAGAGGTTGAGGCTGGGTCTGAAGAAAGCTTGAAAATGAATGACAAGAATTTCCCACCATTGTATACCAAAACCACACACCTAAACGTCAAGCTACCTGAGTCGATGGAGGCTTGGGTTGCTTCAAAATCTAACTAAATGATTTAAAATGTGCAGGAGCTCCTGAGATCTATCTCATGTTGGATTATGGATAGCGGAGCATCCAGGCACATAACGGGGAGAAAAACCCTGTTGTACGATGTTAGAGGGTTTAACGGTGGTTATGTTGGATTCGCTGGCAATCAGGGAGGACGTATCATTGGTGAAGGAACATTATCGAATGGTGTTATCACGTTTGAAAGAGTCAATTACATTTCCGAGCTAGAGAATAATCTTCTGAGCATATCTCAAATTTGTGATAGAATGTATTCGACACATTTCACGGATAAAGAATGTCTGATCTTGAAGCCGGGGTTTGTCATCCCCGAGGAGTGGATCATCATGAGAGCACCGCGAGTTAATAATCTGTACGTGTTGGATATGAGCGTAGCCATGATTACCATGGGTCAAACTCATTGCTTCATGTCAAGAGCCACTGAAAAGGAGTCGCAGTTGTGGCACTGGAAAATGGGCCACATTCACCTACGAAAGATGAACCACTTGGTGCATAATGATTTGGTAACAAGTGTTCATTTGATGAGTTTTCATCTTGAGGGGATTGTATTAGTTGCATCAAAGGAAAACAACGAAAGAAATCCCACCCTGATAAAAAGATGAACTCAGTCACGAGATCGCTCGAGAGACTTCACATGGATCTTTTTGGTCCTGTAAATGTCAAATGCATAACGGGAGATCTTTATTGTCTGGTGGTAACAGACGACTATTCGAGATTATCATGGGTGACGTTCCTGAAGTCGAAAGACGAGACATTTGAGAGTTTACCGAGAATGTTTAGAAAGATTGAGAATTTGTATCGAACACGAATTCGCAGAATAAGAAGCGACAATGGTACAAAATTCAAGAATAACAAAATGGAAGAATTTTGTGATCGAAGAGGTATACTGCAAGAGTTCAGCGCACCATATACTCTGCAACAGAATGGAGTCGCATAAAGAAAGAATAGAGCGCTGATTGAAACGGCGAGAACGATGCTTGCTGATTCCAAGTTACCGATTAATTTCTGGGCAGAAGCAGTATCAGCCGCTTGCTATACTCTCAACAGGGTTCTTAGTGTGAAAAAAAATAACAAAACATGTTTTGAGTTGATCAACAATCGTAAGCCTAATCTCGAGTATTTAGAGCCGTTCGGGGCACCCTGCACAGTTCTAGATCCTGATGGCAAATTTGGTTCAAAGAGCTTTGAAGGTATCTTCGTGGGATATGCAAGTCCACTAAGAAGAGTATTTGTTCCAAGTATGAAGAGGATCATCAAAGCACAGCACGTTGAATGTCAAGGCTATACAACGCCTCCATAGAAACCCGCTGACTCATGGCGATTCAACTACGATACTCTATGGGATTCATTCGAGTTAGAAGAAGAGCCAGAGTTCTTTGATGATTTGGATATTTTAAGAGAATATGAAGCATCTCAGGGAAGGTTTCCAGAAAGGTCTTTTACACGTCAACGACAAACTTCCAATGATGATGAAGCTGGTCCAAGTCACTCTGGAGATTATGATGAAGTTCAGCAAACTCTGACTACTTCAGAACGTGAACCTGCTCCTGAAAATCAGACGGATGTAAATGATGATAATCCAGATTCTGATAATAGGCCAACATTTGATCGTGGTGATTCAGAGTCCGAGGGGGAGCATATCCAATCTTCAGATCAAACAATTCCTGTCAATGAACAAGTTGCAGATCAGGACGTTACGAATTTGAAGGCGAAGTGGATGTTCCTGGTGAGGTGATGCCGAGGACTCTTTCATACCATCCAGAAGAGTTGATTATAGGAGAGCTGCAATCAGGAGTTTGCACTAGATGACAGATTGACCATGGCCTTACTTGTTTTTATTCTAAGGTTGCTCCTTTACAAACTGAATTTTCACTCAGTTGTTTCATTTCGCAGATTGAACCGCGAACCTATAAGGAAGCACTGACAGAAGATTCATGGGTCATAGAAATGAAAGAGGAGCTGAGTCAGTTTGAGAAACTTGGTGTTTGGAAGCTCGTAGATCTACCTGACGGTCATAGGAAGATAAACACTAAGTGGGTGTTTAAGTGCAAAAGAGACGACATAGGAGTTATTGTTCGCAACAAAGCTCGACTCGTAGTCTACGGTTTCAGTCAGCAGGAGGGGATAGATTTTACTGAAGTGTATGCTCGGTTGCTCAACTTGAAGCTATCAGAATCTTCCAAGCATTTGCTTCATGGAAAGGATTCAAAGTGTATCAGCTAGATGCGAAGTCGGCATTTATCTATGGCAAGGTTTACCTCTTGGACAAGGCGTTTGCTTTACCGACCCAATCCACAAAGATAAGGTTTACCTCTTGGACAAGGCGTTGTACGGCTTGCATCAGGCCCCGAGAGCCTGGTACGAGACACTCTCTCAACATCTGCTAGCCAACAACTTCATCCGAGGCAAGGTAGACGCCACTCTTTTCACAAAAGAAGTCGTCCAAATTTACGTGGATGACATTATTTTCGGGTCAACAAATGAAGAACTCTGCAAAGATTTTGAGAAAGTAATGAAGCAGAAGTTTGAAATGTCTTCAATGGGTGAGATGAAGTTCTTCTTAGGGCTCCAGGTCGATCAACTGCCCGAGGGAACGTTCATACATCAGATAAAGTATGTTCATGATGTTCTAGAGAAATTCGGGATGTCGAGAACAGCTCCAATGTCCACCCCGTTAGCAACGAATCATGGGATAAACCCTGATCTCACCGGAGAGAAGGTCGATGAAACGTTATATCGCTCCATGATCAGATCGCTGATGTATTTGACGGCATCAAGGCCTGATATAATGTATCCAACCTGCCTCGCGGCCCGATTTCAATCAAGTCCCAGATCTTCGCACATGTCAATTGTCAAGAGGATATTACGCTACCTGAAAGAACTCCAAGCTTGGGGTTGTGGTATCCAAAGGATGGTGACTTCACGCTTGAGGGGTACTCTGATTCTGACTTCGGTTGCTGCAAAGTCAATGCTAAATCAACAACTTCAGGTTGCCAATTTTTCGGACCCCGATTGGTCACATGGCAATGTAAGAAGCAAACCTCTGTTGCTTTGTCTACATGTGAAGCGGAGTATGTATCTGCTAGCAGTTGTTGCTCTCAGATCCTGTGGATTCAATAACAAATGCGCCACTACGGTTTGCAATTTCTTACTTCACCTATCTTTGTTGATAACGAGGCAACAATAAACATAACAAAGAATCCGGTACATCACGCTAAAACTAAACCTATAGAAATTCGTCATTACTTCATATGAGATTGTTATGAAAAGAAGTTGATTCGAATTGATAAAATCCACACCGACGAACAAAAGGCAGATGTACATACCAAAGCTTTCGATAAAGCTCGTTTCCAGTATCTTTTAAAACTAAATGGTATGAAATTGTTGTCGGATGCGGAGAAAATCATTGGCGTTGATGAGGAAACCGAGGCAGATGATGTTGAGAAGCAGACTGCTTTGGTTTGTCGCATTTTTAGCTGTTTTGGTATTTAGGGGGAGATAGATTACATTTTCAGAAAAATACAAAAACATTAAAAAAAGTGCAAAAATCCAAAAACAATAGATATTTTAAAAAATCCAAAAACAATAGAAAATCCAAAAAGAGTTTGTGTAAAAAGGGGAAATGATAGTACATCAGCTAGACAGTTACGATATGCTACAGATATGTAATGATTAAAGCATTAAGCAGTCTCGCTGATGATATGCCGATAGGTTTTTGCACACTTAGTAGATTTTTCGGGATATAAACCTAAATCTTAACTTGCTTTTACGTGGGGAACATCTCCAGGATATATAGGTAACCCCTGAAATCTTGTTTGAAGGGCTTTCTATTTCTGACATACTAGGTCTTTGTACGTGATGATATCTGGGGTATTATATCGGGACTTCTGATTTTGCGGAAGCAATAGCCTAGTCCTCGTATAATACTCTGCACTGCTTTAATCTTAAAGCCTACCCTCAGCATAAAAAATGATGAAACATTGAAAAATGCTAATCATGTGCTGTTGAAGAAAAGATCCCCAAACAGGACACACCTAAAGTCGAGCCATCATCTCTCTGTCTGAACGGAAGTTCTAACCTGAGCTCTCATGGCCTCGCATTACCCGTTACAGATATTATTAGTGTACATTCACTTGTAAGACTGAATATAGGAGTCTGGATATGGGAGTATATTCTGAGGTGGGACACGCGTATAAGTTAAGATCTTAAAACACTAAATCGTATCCTGATTAATTGAAATTTGTGGGAAAATTTAAAATGGATCAGTATATTGGCAATCTAAGCGAATTGTTTAATTGTTAGTGTGTAATAAGCTCAACAATACTAGTAACTTGTCGGTAGCTGATATGATCCCCTAACACCCTCACCAAAAATATGTTTGTAAATAGTTACATTTACTGCATTTACTTTTTACGGCATTTCGTTTCATTCCTGTTTAGTTCTCAAAAAACCAAAAAGATTTCATAGTTTTCTAGTTTTAATTTTCTAAATCCCAAAAAGATTTTCATTTCTGCTTTAGTTTTGTGACAAACCAAGGTCGAAAGCGGATCTTCAGATTCTAAGAAGAGAAGCGGAGCAGGAAAGGTTCTGAGCTGGACAATTGGGTTGGGAGCTAATCTAGAAAAATCTGAGATATTAAAAGTCAAATCAAGTTCATTAATTTGATACTTGAACATTTTTCAGGAAAATATATTTGTAAAATTGAACAAAAATGCCAGTTGGATTCGTATCGGGTCAACCAAGGTCATTAACTTGGACTTGGTAGACAAATTAAGTGCCTAGGGTCATTAACTTGGACCTAGATACTTAAGTGGATTTCTAAAACTGGACAAAATCTGATAAAACGAGAAAAGCTCAAAAAGTCAAAAGTCAAAAGAGTTGTGTTTGGATCGGACAGCAATCCGATCGGATGGCCATCCGATGCATGGTCAGGTCATTGACTTCAGTCAATCCTTTACTCGATCTGGCGACCATCCAATACTCTCAAACACTCTCACACTTCTGATCTTGATTTTTACACTTTTTCTTTCCACAAGATATTGGATTGTTGGTTCGCAAAACCTTCGCAATGGGAAAGGTAAGTTTTCATGATCTTAACTGTTAAAATTTGATGTTTTTGATGAGTTTTTGAAGTCGGCGACTGTTCGGACTTTAGATCTTAGATCTAGGCCATTTTAGGAAGTTTTGATGGAATCTAAGCATAAGGTTTTGTTCACGGGCCTTAGATCTACAAGTTTACCGTTTCAATTTGTGCCATAACTTGTTAGAATTCAGAGATTTGATGCTTAGATCGAGTCAGCTGTCGGTCCTTTCATTGTCAAATTAATCTCAGATTAAGATAGAAAGAGATGAACATAGGGTTTTGATCGCCTTAGAATTCTCTACACAGATCTATGTTCAATTTGATGAAAATATTAGAAAAATTTTGATGTTCTTGCCACACTCAAACTGTTCTTCAAGTGTTCAGGGATCGAGTGGCAACTCGATCTGGTGGCAATCCGATTGAGTGGTCATCCGATCCACTGCATGATAGATGTTAAATTTTTCTAAGTGTTTGTGCATTGATACTTGTGCCTTTACTTGTTAAATAGTTGCTTTTGGAAAGAATGGCAACTCGATCGGGTGGCAATCCGATCGGGTGGCCATCCGATCCAAAGCACTCTCATTCTTTATTCATTAACTGTCAAGTTGATCGAGTGGCAACTCGATCGGGTGGCAATCCGATCGAGTGGTCATCCGATCCATAGCACTTCGTGTTTGAAAATTGTTCCAAGTGTTTACCTCGATTTCCATGCTTTTACTATTCACAAAGTAGTTTGGAAAGTTTGGCAACCCGATCGGGTGGCAATCCGTTCCAAAAACACTTGCATTAAATGATCATGTGAATGTCAATGATCGAGTGGCAACTCGATCAGGTGGCAATCCGATCGGGTGGCCATCCGATCCTTATCACTCTGTCTTGGAAAATGTGCAACCTTGTCATAAATCGAGTGGCAACTCGATCGGGTGGCCATCGGATCCTCATCACAAAACGACAAAAACTCCAAATGTTTTCAAATTGTCAAGGAACGAGTGACAACTCGATCGGGTGGCAATCCGATCGGGTGGTCATCCGATCCATGGCATTCATTCTCAATGGTTGACTAAGTCAAAGTTGCTTTTGCTTGTCACAAGGATCTAGTGGCAATCCGATCGAGTGGTCATCCGATCCACATGCATTTGACTTAAGTTGACTTTTCATTGCACAAGATGGCAATCCGATCGGGTGGCAATCTGATCGGACAGCCATCCAATCCTCAATGTTGTATAGAGTGAAAATTCAAAGTGTTAGAAAATTTTTGATATTTTCAAATTTTGACTTTTGTGTCATTATGTCTTGAAATTTGTGCAAATGATAACATCGTTTATTCTTGCAGGAAAGAGCATCAGACTGGGATAAATCTCATAACATCTATTGTCTGTTGGATGCACATTATACAGACAAGACTATATTTGAAGTTATAGCAAAATTTCTGAGAGAGAGTAAGATACACAAGGCATTAACCGATAATACCATAGTATATGAATCTCATGTGAGGAGATTTTGGAATTCGGTGACATACGAGGAGAATGAAAAGACGATATGTTCTGCTGTTAGAAAGAAAGATGAAAATGGTCAGGACGTGGACTTAGAGTTTAAGTTCAATGTTGGTGATTTAAGGAGAGTATTGGAGTTAGGAGACAATGATGATGAACCTACAATTATATCTGAACGTTTGTGCAAAGGATTATGGTGCAGAATGGGGTTCACGGGTCACATAAATGGAAAAATGATTAAGACCATGTTTAGCAAACCATACAAGTTCATGATTCACTGTGTTGTGCATGCTTATCTCATAGGAAGGGAGCATATGATGAAACTTCTGACTATATCATGAACATTATAGCTTGCTTGGTGTTGAATATACCTTATAATGTGTCGCAAGTTATATTTGACCACTTGGTTGATAATGTTAAAGCTGGAAGCAGAAAATACATCATGTATCCAAGGTTTATTCAAATGATGATTAATGATAAATTCAAGGATATTGAAAAGGATGCTGATGATATTCTAGGTCTGAGGAATATGACAGCTGACACCATTAGCAGACTAGCCAAAGGACCTGAACCAAGAACATGAAGAATGATCTGTAGGATTAACAATCCAGCTTATGTTGCTCCAGAGAATGACGCATGGAGACATGATAACAGTAATTCTGAGAATGAAGATGGTAAGATGAGTGAGATGGTTGAGAAGAAACTACATTATTGGTATGTGAAAGATGGAAAAAGGAAGAGAACTCCGAAGACATCCCCTGTTGTACCTATTCCTAAGGAGCCAATGCCGAAGATTGTTGTTAAGGGTATAGTGAAAGGGGGAGTCATAAGAGAAGTTAGAACTCTAAATTGTAATATTATTCTAATGAATGCTTCAATACTTGTTTTGCAGGGTCTTCAAAGGAGTCACAATCAAGTTTGATAGATGAGCTATGGTGAATCCAGCTGATATATCACAACAAGGCATTGATTTGACAAAGGCAACTTTTGAGCAGTACATAAAGATTACCGAAGAAATAACTCAGAAAGGTCAAAGTACAAGTGTTCAAACTGAAAGTGTCAAAGAGAGAGAGAGCCTGAAGGTATTGCTCGTGATGATTCTAGTGAAGATGCTGATGATGAGTCCACTGAGACAGAGACATAGCTTGATATGGCAACACTTGGTCGTGGAAAAGCTCAGTTGAAAAAGAAGCCCAAAAGGACGAAGAAAGCATCTGACGATGAAGATTCTACCTATACTCCATCAGTTGATGAGCAAAAGAAGCTGAGAACAAAGCGTAAAGCAGTGCAAATAGGAGTTATTCCAAGGAATGTACGTGCAAAGAAAGGTAGTGCTTCACTGCCTAAAGATCAAGGTGGAAAGAGTGAAAACACATGGCATCTTCTAAAGGGCCTGAAGTAGAAAAAGTTCAAAGTGTTGAGATTCCTAAAGAGCCTGAAGTTCAAAGTGTTAAAGTGCCAGAAGTTGAAGTTCAGAAAAATATTGGTGATGATGACTATGTTGAAGTTAGTGCTATTCCACCACCACCACCTCTAGTAAATCCAGATATTCCTGAATCTTCAAGACCAAAGAAAACAGTTTTGCCTAATATACTTGAAGATCTTCCTCATGCTACTGGAGAATATAAAGATGATCTACTCTTTGATGATGATTTTGATATGTTCAATAATGCGGCTGTGAATGCTTTGGAGAAGAAAGTTAGTGAGCTAGAGAAAGAAAAGGCCAAAGCTGAAGCAGATCATGAAGCATTAAAGAAACAAGTTGAGGAGCTGAAGAAAGAAATGAAGAAATTAAGAGTGTTATGATCAAACAAGCTAAGAAGTTGAAGAAATTAGATGATGGTGTTCATGACAATTCTCAGCTGTTTGAGTTTGTATCAGCAGAAAATGTTGAACTGAATGAGAAAATGAAGAAGCTACAAAAGGTGAATGAGATGCTGAATGGTTTGATCAGTGATCTGAATGAAGCAGCTTCAAATGACATGAAAGCAATGAAGCTTGAAATGGAAGCGATGAAGGCTGATAAAGTTATGAAAGATGAACAGCTCAACATGCTATACACTGTTATGAAAGTCATTTGGGTATTGATGTTCATTCTGTCTTCAACAACATTGAGATAAAAAAGGCCGAAGAGCGAAGAATTGAAAGAGAAAGAAGATTAGCTGAAGAAGCAACACAAAGAAAGAAAGATGTCATCGTTGAGACTCGAGAAGCTGGTGGTTCTTCGAGTCAAGCTGACATAGAAATGGTTGATGCAAAAGCTGATCAAGCTCAGGGGTTTGTTCTTATTGGTAAAGCTACTTCTCTTTCCTATGATTTTGATGATATTATTCTCCGAGTGCAAGTAGAGCAAAGAAGGAGAAAGGCAAAAGAACCAGAAAAGTTATTGTTAAAATGGAAAGAAAAAGAGAATGTTGTAGTAGAAGAAGAATAGAATGAAGATGAAGATTTGGACGATATTCTTGATGCTGTTGAAAATTATGATCGTTCATGGGATGATTTCATAGTTGAAGATGATGATAAAGACCAAGGCTCGTCTGGTTTACTCATTGTGAATCCTTCAGTTCAAGAGAAGATTAATGATCTTATGAATGACGAGATCAACTAACAAGAGGAGGATCAACAACAAGAGTCTTCATCGTCTTTAAAACAACATGTCGACCAAGTATTCCTCTCAACCAACTGTCATATATTTACATGCTTGCTTTGAGGGGGAGCTAGAGGTACCTAGGTCAAGGGCAGAGATGTTAGAGGAATTGGGGTTAGACGACGGGAAGTTTAAGTTTGATATAGAAGATGAAATCCATCCGTCACCAGAAAGGGAATATGAGTTTAAGTATGCCCAGGAAGCTGACAAGTATAATGATGTAATTGTTGAAGATGCCTCGGATTCATCTGATGAAGAAACAGATTTTCATTATTCTGGTGTTGATGAAACGTTTCCTTCACTTGCTGAGATGTTTAAAGATCAGAATGAAGATGAAGTCAGGAGAAAGATATTTGAAAAGATCACAACTGAAGGTGTTCCCAAAACCATTCCTAGAGAGAATCTTGCTGAAGAAAGGAAGAAGTGGTTTAAGGTAATTCCTAAAGAAAGAAAGTATATAAGGCCGATTCAGTACTTTACGCATGATGCAAACATTTCATGGGGAAATATACTATCTTGGGGCTATCTGGAAGATCTAAAAGTGTACGTAATTAGACGTGAACAAGGGGTGCAATACTTTGAGTTTTTGTCAGATATTGATGAATTAGTCCAAACGAAGAACATCAAGCAATTTTATTATGGCTTGGATGTAAAAAAACATGACCAACACTTGTGGGATTATGTGAAGCAACAATCAAAGGCGAGATATCCAGATTGGAAGCCTCATTATCCGAAGCAGATTGTTACTATCTTGGAGAATGGTGATGTCACACCCCAACCGATGGCGGAATCATCGGGGCGCGACACTAGGCGAATCAGATTGCTCAAGAGAATCCATAACTATAATGCGATAATATTTAACACATTTGTTATCCCATACTAACAAACAATACAATCACATAAGTTATCACAGATTCCTTGTCCTCTCGAACAATACAAATCCGACAACCTAGATTTTAGTTGAGTTTCTAGACTTCCTAGCTTGATTTGGTATAGTCTGCGATCTAACCTGCAACATACGTTAAAATATTTGTCAATACATAAGTATTGGCGAGTATACAGGTTTGGTAAGTATAGCATAATAGATAAAAAGTGTAGCGAATTTCCATATGCAAGAACGTAACACACGACATATATACTCACAAAGCTGATACTACCAACTAAGTCCTCGATGCTCGAATATGCGATGGCAAACTAGACCCCGTCGGGCGCAATAGTACTATACTAGTCATGGTGGGACGTCGCGAGTATAAGCCCTAGCACATATGCAACTAGCATCACGTATATATATGCATAACAGTTATTCGCAAGTGATAATTCGATTGATTGAATAATTCGTTTGATAAGTTCGATTTGTTAGAAACATATGTTACACCCAAAATACGATTAAAAAGGGTTCAAGTATACTCACCGTGCGTATTTAGCGGGAATACAACTTGTTTGGGTCGGTTGCGAGTGCGTCTGCGTTAATCATTGAAAGATATAGTAAACGATGTACGGTTAGGCGAGATTAGCATTGAAAAGTCAGTCATTTGGTCGGATGGTGCTCACCCATTCGGATGGGCTCATCCGATCGGATGGCATATGGACCTGAGTCGGATGGCTGTCATCCGGTCGGATGACAGACTATCCGATCGGATTAGTTGCTGACTCGTGCGGATTGTCAATCGTTCGAACAAGAGTGACTCGTGCGGGCTGACTTGTCATCCGTGCAGACTGACTTGTCATCCGTGCGGACTGACTTGTCATCCGTGCGGACTGACTTGTCATCCGTGCGGACTGACATGTCATCCGTGCGGACAAGTATCATCCGTGCTGACTGACTTGTCATCCGTGCGGACTGACATGTCATCCGTGCGGACTGTCATGTCTGTTTCGCACTCTGAACACTGTTTCCGAGTGTTTAACGGAAGGAATACGTTCGTTTTTACTAGAATTTCGCACTAACACTTAAAATTTCATCTGTCCCGACCCGTTCTAACGGCCGGGAATCACCCCGTTCCATCAGATCTGGTAGTTCTTGATGGTTTTTCATGGTTAACTCGAAATCGCACAGATTTAGGTGAGATTCATCATTAAAATAGGTGGAAATCACCCGGATCTGAGTCGTTTATAGTGAAATGAGACCCCACTTGAAGTTCATAAGAACTCTTGGTGACATCACCTCAAAACGCCTCAAATCCGCAGATTTCACGGTTAGAATCTGAGTTTTAAAAGATGGAACGATGTAGAATTGAGTGTAGATTGTAGAAGTACAAGTTTCTAGGTTGAAATCTTACCGGAATCGCGAGGAATCGGGAGAAAAGGGTCTTGGAGCGTGTTTGGTCGAGTAGGAGCTGTCACATCACTGTTCAAGTGATGTGACATGGTATTTATAGGCCACAGAGGAGAAGAAGGGAGTTCTGGCCCTTGCCCATCCGTGCGAATGGCCCATCCGTGCGGATGGCCCATCCGTCCGGATGGCCCATCCGTCCGGATGGCTATCCTGACGCGTTGGACTTCTCCGTTTTTTATCGTTTTGATAGTTTTCGAAGTGCGTAATTACCATAATTAATTTATATTATCGTTATATTGTTATTATTATATATATATATATATCACTAGGGGTCGTATTTACGTATCCATAATCCAAAGTTTCGATAATTAACAATCGGTTTCCGATTCGGGTATGCGATTATTAGCGACGTTTCACGGCCATCAATGAGGGTAGTATAGGTCCTTTCTTGATGTCATCGTGAACCTTATTTTGTGTAGTGCCACAAAGACTGAAGGGGTACCGTTTACTCGTATTGTCATCATCGTCATGACGACTGGAGTTGCAGCACTCACCCGAGAGTCCTTGTTAGCGTTAATTGTTTACGTCCGACACATCACGGCCACTGAGGAGGGTAGAATAGGTCCTCACTCACTGCCTCCGTGAGTGTTAGTGTGATATTAGTGTAGTATTGTGACATTGTATTTCGAAAATATGCGATTATCCTTCGAATAGCGATATATACGATATGGTTACATTATGATCCGAATCTCTGGTGCTAGGCGTAACGAATATTATGAGTAGTAACAACGCACAAAAGTGCGGGTTGTTATAGTCTCCCCTACTTTAGGAAATTTCGTCCCGAAATTAATCCAATAGGTAGACTTCTAAGAGTTGATCTTGTATAAGTAGCGATACAGCGAGCGATTGACCGTAAGTTGACAGCGAGAACATTTCGAATAAGAGAAATCGACTGCGATAGCGAGAAGGCGACGTAAAGACGAAAGTATTAATCCCACGAGTTGGCATTCCAAAGTACCTTGTCTTGTGTAGAATTCGTTAGTTCGATGCGATTGAAATCTTTAAAGGGCTTGAAAAGGTCTCTCCTGGCGTAGCATTAACTGAGTCGATCGGTAACCAATGTTACGAGAAAGTTTAGGTTTTGAACATTTTAAGGAATTCGAAAATGAAAACTGAGGTTACGGAAACTCTCTTAGGACCTGGGTCCACTGCTGAACTCGATGTCGACCCATGTCTTAAGAAGGATTTCGTTTTGATATTGCAAAAGTTTTTTTTTTTAAAGAAAACTGGACTTATGAGACTTACCTTGGGCATGGAGTTAAGCTGATTCGATGTTACCTCCACATAGTGAGGAAATTTCACTTGTCCAATGGTTTTATTAAAAGTTTTTATATAAAAAAGTCAGTTTTTAAAAGTTTGAAAAAGATAATTTAGCATCAAGCCCCACTTGGCACCTTCCCACGGAAGTTCGTTAATATGATTAAAACACGTATATATAGGAAGTACCAGCGGCGTATCCACCATGTTTTGCTCATATTACTTCCGTTTCGTGAGGCGGTGTCAGGTTAGCCGATGTGACACGGATAGAATTTGCGCTTACTCGGCCCAATTGATAGGGAGTCGGACTGAGTATAAGGTAGAATCGAACAGGTTAAGCCGGCGAGTTGAATTACGAACTTAGCTAGAACAGCGTACGTCGAGCGATAAGCGATAAGCGATAAGCGAATAGTGCGTTTTCGATTAGATTCCACATTAACCCACATGGCACGTTTCCACGAGAGTTTGCTAACATGGCGAAACACCATGCTTAACCAGGTTAGTTTTTGTCTCGTGGAACGGTGTCATGTGTACTAATACCACATAGACTGCAATGAACACCAAGCGAGCGATAAGCGGTACGCGAATAAGCGGTAGACTATACGATATGTGATAAGCGATTAGGTGATTAAACGAATATTACAACACAACACTAGCAATGATGGCGATGAGAGTTCGAATTACGATAAGCGGCATTTGTTGCGTTGCAAGCAACGAAGGTATGCGGTTCGACTTTGATTGATTAACACCACAGAGTTTAACTAACGTTAGACCCCACATGGCCTTTTTCCACGAAAGGTCGCTGATATGACTAAAACACCTTGCCTTAATCATATGAGCTTCACCTCGTGAAGCGAGGTCATGTGTGCTAACCTAACACGTATATCACAGCTAACGGTATAGCGATAGATTGATACACAGCAAACGATATAGATTCGCATAATAAACGACAAAGATTGCGAGATACACATGATAAATGATTTCGATTAGTCGGGTTTTGTGTCGAATAGGCTCAACGTTACGTTGCGTCGCATCACGGCTATTGAGGAGGGTAGAATAGGTCCTCACTCAACAATACTGTGAGCGCTTATGTACTAGATGAGATTCGTTGCAACAGACTTACGACCAGTCTTGTGTCGATGCAATTTCCCTGCGAGGTAGGCTCCCCAGAGTCCATCGATGAGGTGATTGCACTGCGTTTGCAGACTTACGACAAGTCTCGCGATGATACGGTTTGTTACGCCTTGCGATTGAGTGTAGTGTGTTGAAAATAATCATAATCGTATATAGGTCTAATAACGTTCAACTCCACGTGGCACCTTCTTCACGGAACTTCGGTAGTATGATAAAGCACACCTTGCTTGACCCCTACTACCTTCATCCCGTGATTTGGTGTCGCCTTTTGTCAAAACGCTATGGCACCTTAGAATTCACTACGATCACCGTGCACTGACCCAAATAATCCCGTGTGCACCTGCGATTAGTTGTTCCTTGCACGATTATCGTACCTCGTTCTAAAAGTGTAGTGAGGGTAAAACACATTATTTCGTGATATAGTATATAGTATGTGTGTGAATCTAGTCTAAGTGCGACGATTAGAGAGTGATGGAGGAAACGAAAACGAGAGTTGATGTTACACATAGTGATAACTTCGAATAATAGAGTAGGTTCAAAACTTAGAAATTAACATTGAAAATCGTATCATTACAGCTTTATCCTACGCTTGCTAGATGTCTGATGCTGAAGACTTTTGCTGGAGCTGTTGTTGTTGTACTCGAGTTCACGGTTCGATGCGGCAGTTGCGGGTGAAGTGACCGTAACGGTTGCAGTTATTGCAATAGCGACAGTCAGCCCCAACTGGATGATGATAGGTACACGAGTGACACTGAGGATGAGCTCCAGTGTAAGCTCGTTTTGGGAACATCGGAACTGTTCGAAGAGGTTCCGGTTGCAGCAGTTCGGTTGTTGATGAGCTCGGGCTTGAAGTCTTTCGCTTGCGGCTGGGTTTGTCGGTGTCTTGCGAAGAAGTGTCGTCGTTGGAGGATTCGTCTGAAGACTCACTTGCAGAGTCTTTGGCTGATTTGTCGGAAGATCCATCAGCAGATTTGTCAGAAGAATCGTCAGTAGATTCATCAGAAGATTCGTCAATATGTTCGCCTGAAGGATTACTGGTGATTGCTTGATGAGCTTGCTTGACAGGATTCTTGGAGAAAAACCCTTCCACGAGTCGTTTGTTGTTGATTTCTGAGGCTAAGCGATAGGCTTCTTCGATGGTAGCCGGTCTTGCAGCTTCGACAAAATCGCCCACACACTCAGGCAAGCCACGAATGTACTTCGCGATGGCCTTCCCCGGTGTGTTGACTTGGCTTGGGCAGATTATGCTAAGCTGTTTGAACCTTGCGGTGTAGCCAGCATTGTCACCGTTGGTTTGCTTGATTTCCCAAAATTCGTTTTCTAGTTTCTGGATTTCGTGGGGAGGGCAGTACTCTTTCTTCATAAGCTCTTTCAGCTCATTCCAAGAGAGAGCATAAGCTGCGGAGATCCCACGTTTGTTACGTTCGGTGGTCCACCAGTCGAGTGCTTGTGATTGAAATACTCCGGTAGCGCAAGTAGTACGGAAACTATCAGGACACCTGCTTTGACGAAGGGTAACTTTGATAGAATCGAACCACTGGAGTAGTTGAGTCGCACCTCCTTCACCCGTGAACTCCATCGGGTCACAGGCTTTGAAGTGCTTGTAGAGAAAAGTAGATTGCGGCTCTCCTGTCTTAACGTCTTCCGAAGCTCGAGAGTGGCTGAGAGAGTGCACTCGAGCGGCAATTTGAGGACTAAGCTTTCCCACTTCCTTAGTCACAAGTGATGCAATCCTCTTATCGGCGCTTCGTTTGGCTTTTCTCCTGGCTACTCGTCTCGAGGTAGAGTTGTTGGAAGGCATCTAGACAGGGAGAGACTTGGAATGAGATTCGATCATAATGATTTTTTAGTTTCGCGATGCGATTTAGCGCGTTCAAAACTTGATGCTATAGCATATTAGTAACGCGTATCACATAGGAGCCACATAGGAGACACGAAATCCCTAAGTTCTCACACATTGACTTGTTTGTTTATATGTATATATATATATATATTTATATAGATGTAACTTGTAATCATGCATATACGGGTCGATTTAGAATACGTGAGGACGTGTTGAGGTGAGAAAACGATAGCGAAGGCGATAGATTATGCATTAGTTTTGTTGCGAACATTCGGGTTTCGTTTTAGATTGCGATGGCTGTGCGAATCGTGTGTTTATAAAGTAGGGAGTGTAAATCGTTAAATCGAGAAATCGACAAAGCGTAAAGTTTCAAAATGTAAATAAGTTCCAGCCAGTGTAAAATTGGTTGCTCGTACTATAGAGTGCCTTGGGTGTTTAGGCGTCGACTACCCAAGGTAACCCAACTATATCTAACAAGCTCGTGCACGCGCGTTGACTTAGAAGACTACATGCTTCCACTGGGATGCAGCTCATGGCATTCGTCTTCCTAGTCATCGCGTGGCTCGAGTTATTGCAATAGTCGAGTCCTTGGTGAGAGCTTTTGAAAACCAATTTAGAGAGTGGAACGGCTTATCAAGGTACGGGTTTCACCCCTGACTTAACAGCTTGGTTCCTAATTGTGGTTATGCTCTTCGAATGAATTCGTGAGTTCCACTAGATTTCGAAATGGAGACTTTCGTCGAGATGTGGATGTCACTCCTAACTCGATGAAAGGTTCTCGTGCTAGAAAAAAAATGCTCTGAGTGAGCAATCCCATCGAGAGTTCTTGGTTTTCACACCTGATCTCGACTGGATCGCTCGGTTTTGTTATGCGAGTATTTTCGAAAACACGTGTATTGTGTCGGCCTTAGGAAAGGCTAAGTAGTATTTCAGCCTTAGGGAAGGCTTCTTCGTGTGAAGTTGTAGTACGCGATGTTCACACGAAGTGTAGCTTTTAGCAACTTCGATCGAGAGTATCAAGTAGCCCAATACAAACCCCACCGGGTTTGTATGAGTCGGCCTGTTGGTACTTAGACTATAGACTAGGTCAATTTCTAAGACGTCGACCCGGACTAGGTCGAGTCTTGGCCTAATTCCCTATAGTTATGGCTCTGATACCAATCTGTCACACCCCAACCGATGGCGGAATCATCGGGGCGCGGCACAAGGCGAATCAGATTGCTCAAGAGAATCCATAACAACTATATTGCGATAATATTTAACACATTTGTTATCCCATACTAACAAACAATACAATCACATAAGTTATCACAGAGTCCTTGTCCTCTCGAATAATACAAATCCGACAACCTAGATTTTAGTTGAGTTTCTAGACTTCCTAGCTTGATTTGGTATAGTCTGCGATCTAACCTGCAACATACGTTAAAATATTTGTCAATACATAAGTATTGGCGAGTATACAGGTTTGGTAAGTATAGCATAATAGATAAAAAGTGTAGCGAATTTCCATATGCAAGAACGTAACACACGACATATATACTCACAAAGCTGATACTACCAACTAAGTCCTCGATGCTCGAATATGCGATGGCAAACTAGACCCCGTCGGGCGCAATAGTACTATACTAGTCATGGTGGGACGTCGCGAGTATAAGCCCTAGCACATATGCAACTAGCATCACGTATATATATGCATAACAGTTATTCGCAAGTGATAATTCGATTGATTGAATAATTCGTTTGATAAGTTCGATTTGTTAGAAACATATGTTACACCCAAAATACGATTAAAAAGGGTTCAAGTATACTCACCGTGCGTATTTAGCGGGAATACAACTTGTTTGGGTCGGTTGCGAGTGCGTCTGCGTTAATCATTGAAAGATATAGTAAACGATGTACGGTTGGGCGAGATTAGCATTGAAAAGTCAGTCATTTGGTCGGATGGTGCTCACCCATTCGGATGGGCTCATCCGATCGGATGGCATATGGACCTGAGTCGGATGGCTGTCATCCGGTCGGATGACAGACTATCCGATCGGATTAGTTGCTGACTCGTGCGGATTGTCAATCGTTCGAACAAGAGTGACTCGTGCGGGCTGACTTGTCATCCGTGCGGACTGACATGTCATCCGTGCGGACAAGTGTCATCCGTGCAGACTGACTTGTCATCCGTGCGGACAAGTGTCATCCGTGCGGACTGACTTATCATCCGTGTGGACTGACTTGTCATCCGTGCGGACAAGTGTCATCCGTGCGGACTGACATGTCATCTGTGCGGACTGTCATGTCTATTTCGCACTCTTAACACTGTTTCCGAGTGTTTAACGGAAGGAATACGTTCGTTTTTACTAGGGTAGTGTAATTTCGCACTAACACTTAAAATTTCATCTGTCCCGACCCGTTCTAACGGCCGGGAATCACCCCGTTCCATCAGATCTGGTAGTTCTTGATGGTTTTTCATGGTTAACTCGAAATCGCACAGATTTAGGTGAGATTCTTCATTAAAATAGGTGGAAATCACCCGGATCTGAGTCGTTTATAGTGAAATGAGACCCCACTTGAAGTTCATAAGAACTCTTGGTGACATCACCTCAAAACGCCTTAAATCCGCAGATTTCACGGTTAGAATCTGAGTTTTAAAAGATAGAACGATTTAGAATTGAGTGTAGATTGTAGAAGTACAAGTTTCTAGGTTGAAATCTTACCGGAATCGCGAGGAATCGGGAGAAAAGGGTCTTGGAGCGTGTTTGGTCGAGTAGGAGCTGTCACATCACTGTTCAAGTGATGTGACATGGTATTTATAGGCCACAGAGGAGAAGAAGGGAGTTCTGGCCCGGATTGCCCATCCGTCCGGATTGCCCATCCGTGCGAATGGCCCATCCGTCCGGATGGCTATCCTGACGCGTTGGACTTCTCCGTTTTTTATCGTTTTGATAGTTTTCGAAGTGCGTAATTTCCATAATTAATTTATATTATCGTTATATTGTTATTATTATATATATATATATATCACTAGGGGTCGTATTTACGTATCCATAATCCAAAGTTTCGATAATTAACAATCGGTTTCCGATTCGGGTATGCGATTATTAGCGACGTTTCACGGCCATCAATGAGGGTAGTATAGGTCCTTTCTTGATGTCATCGTGAACGTTATTTCGTGTAGTGCCACATAGACTGACGGGGTACCGTTTACTCGTATTGCCATCATCGTCATGACGACTGGAGTTGCAGCACTCACCCGAGAGTCCTTGTTAGCGTTAATTGTTTACGTCCGACACATCACGGCCACTGAGGAGGGTAGAATAGGTCCTCACTCACTGCCTCCGTGAGTGTTAGTGTGATATTAGTGTAGTATTGTGACATTGTATTTCGAAAATATGCGATTATCCTTCGAATAGCAATATATACGATATGGTTACATTATGATCCGAATCTCTTGTGCTAGGCGTAACGAATATTATGAGTAGTAACAACGCACAAAAGTGCGGGTTGTTACAGGTGAGAAGGATATTACATTGGATGTGAAGCCGCCAAGGTGCTTAAAGAATATGCCACTATGAGCAATGGAACAAGATTTCTTTGAAGATTTTCAAGGGTGGTTATATAATGAAAGTACAGCGGAAGCAGTGATCTCTTTATTTGATAAATCAAAGGGTGAATCAAGAAGGATATGTGTGCTAGACCCGATGTGGCTAGTGAACTACTCGAAGAAAGATATCGATTGCTTGTTCTACAACAAGATTGTGTACGAGAAGCGAGATAAAGTACAAGCAATGCAATATCAGAATATTGTGGATGTATGCTTCGCGAAAGACATCAACTCTGGGAGATACTGGAAGTCTAAGTGGAGAGATATTGAGATTGATGAATTTCTAAAGAAGTACAAGTGTGAGCAGAGATTTAAAGCGATTTCTGATAAAGCTGCAAGGCTTGGTAGGTAAAAGCTAATGAGACCACCTCCAACGGACCAGACACTGATCGAAAAGGAAGAAAACAAGATTCCTAAGTGGGATAGAAAGCGCGACGGTGATCCAGAGTACAGAAAGTACTGGAATGAAGTTGGGAGGCCGCTCAGAAGGAAAATGCTTGAAGAGAAAGCTGAACAGAGGAGGCAGAGGGCAAAGGAACGAAGACATAAGAGGAAAGACTAAAGACTATGCTGGAAGGACTACAACTACATCCAAGGGGGAGTCTGTTAGTTCATATGTCTGTAACTTCCGTCAGCATTGAATCTTATTTTGTATTGTATATGTCTTTGATGTGTGTAAAATGCAACATATAAATTACATCAAATAAGGCATAAAACTAACCCTTTTTTTAGTACTAATGTTGGAAAAAGTGTGTTTTTGTCTTCCTTTTGAATTTACAGGGTCAAATGAGCTTAAACGAACAAAAGGAACAAAAATACAGCCAAAACCAACATAAATACAAAGAAAAGGAAGAAACGTGGCATGCCCGACCCCTCGACAACAACTCCCAAAGCAAAAACAAGAAGAAAGCTGAGCATGGGGCTGTGCCCAGCTCGACACGGGGCGTGCCCAGCTCAGCACGAGGCCGTGTCCAGAATGGTCAGCCCTGGCACAAAAGACAAACCTCTAGAAGCTTCTATTGCCCACCACGGGGCCGTGTCCAGTGAACACGGGGGCGTGGCGAAAGTACAGCAGGCGCATTAATTGTAATTGCGAATTACAATTAATGAAGAGAGAGAATGTCAGACAAGCACGGGGGCGTGCCCAGCGGACACGGGGGCGTGTGGAGCTAATAAAGACAAACTGTATTAATGAAGAAAGATAAAAGGGTGGACACGGGGCCGTGTCCAGGCTTCTGTACAGGCTATAAATAGGAGTGCTTGGCTCAAGCTCAAACCATCCCTTGGCACACCACCTCTCTCACACTTCATCCACCACCCACCACCATCACAACACCATCATCCACCACCATCATCCATTGTCCATCGTAGAGTGTGTGAGTCGTCTCGGGATCCAAGATTTGATCGTAAGAGTTCTTGACAATCAAGGCCATGTTTGCCTAAGTCTCTTACATCACTTGGTGAAGACAAAGTGTCTAGTATAATACTTTTTATTTCTAATCTTTTGCACTTTTTATTTGGTTTTGTATTAATGACTTTAATAACTAGTTACTTATGTTGAAGGTGATCTTTCCTTATCGTTTGTCCGTGGTGTCTTGGCATTATTTTACTGTCTATATAAAATAAAAGATTTTCACCATTCATATCTCCACGGTCTATATGGAGGTATGTTGGCTACCTGGTCGGGGGTTAAGGGAACGGTTTGGTAAAGGTCTTGCCATTGTTCAGCGTTTAGAGGTCCTGCAATGGACCTGGGTCAAATTTAGTAGGACCTCCTTCAATACTTAACAGTATTGGATGGCGGGGGTCCAAACTCTTTGATCCCCTCATAAGTTAACTACTATTAATACTATAACCCGGCTATTTAGGACTGTATCCCTGCTGACTCAGACTACTTAGCCGAGGGTAACGTCACCGCCAAAAGCGGGGCCTACCACAATATTGCATTAATAACTTAATTCATTATCTTCCAATAATCCACCCTTTTAGGATTGTATCCTTGCTGACTCAAACTACTGGGGTGAGGGTAACGTCACCTTCAAAAGAGGGGCCTATTACAATAACTAAGATAATCTCTTAATTATGTGCAAAAGTGCGGAAATAATCAAAGGTTATACTAGATACGAGTCGGAACCAAGTGATTCATCTTGTCTATCTGTTTTTATTTTATTTTTATTTTCAGCATTTTAGTTAGTTTTTATTTTTCTTAGTTTAAAACATTTTTCTAAACTTTTTACTTTGATTAGACGTTGAGGATAAACCGGTACTAAAAGCTCTTGTGTCCTTGGACGACCTCGGTATCTTACCAACGCTATACTACGCTCACGATGGGTGCACTTGCCCATATGTGTGTTTAGTGTTAGTAAAATATCGTGTTTTATAAATTTAAAACTTGGCTAAAATAAGTGTTAAAGGGGCTTAAAATATACACCTAATATATATAACACTTCGCACGCATCAAGTTTTTGGCGCCGCTGCCGGGGACACAAGGATTTTAGGAAAGCTTAAAATCGACGGCCTAATCAGTTTTTCAAAACCTTTTCAAAACGGGCCCACATTTTTCTGCATTTTAGTTTAGTTTTGCATTTACAGTAGGTTGAACACGGGCCGTGCTCGCTGAACACGGGGCCGTGCTGCATATTTTTCATAAAACACCCAGTAACAGAAGCTTGAACACGGGCCGTGCTCACTGAACACGCCCCGTGCTCAACGAAATCAGTAAATTTAATTAAAACGCCCACATACAGATCCTGAACACGGGGTCGTGTCCACTGAACACGGGGCCGTGTCCAGCCTCTGTTTCCGTTTTTATTTTTGTTTTCTGATCTCGAGACTCAGTTGTGGTCTGCTGAGTGATTCTTATGGATCAATACTCAGGAGGTTACAACTACACCTATGAGGAGGATGATTATAGGGGTAATTATTGCAATAATTGTCGTAACGCACGCTCGGTTCAATATAATCACTCATATCAACCATCCAATTCATACACCTACTATGAGGAGCCCAGGTACGAGCCATCAACTTCATACATATCCTATGAAGACCAAAGGTACGAACCTCCTCCCTCATACTCATATTTTGATGAACCAAGGTATGAGCCTTCATACTCGTACTTTGAGGAACCAAGATATGAGCCACCACCTTCGTATGCTTATTATGAGGAACCATGGCGTGAACAACCCACCTCGTATGAGTATTATGAAGAACAAAATTACGACCCTTATCCATCATATGCTTATAATGAAGAACAATGGTGTGAACCATCTACTTCATATGGGCATTATGAGGAACAAAGGATCGAACAACCGGATTCAAGCTTTGAAAATTCCGACTCTTTTTCTATAACCGAAGTAACCGATAGGATATTAGAACACATAAGAGTTATCGATCGTTGTATAAGAGAATCTCACGCGAGGGAAGAGGAGTCCCGCGCAAGAGAAGAATTAAAAAAGGAAGAGATAACTGAAAGTGTAAAAATGGAAGAACAAATAAGTAAAAAACCGACACATGAGTTAAACAACGGAAAAGGTGAGTCCGACAACGTTAAAATTCAAGAAGAGTCTAATTTTGAAGAAATTAATCTCTTGTCACCTTCTTTCGAAAATCATTGTTTAGTGCCCACTCATGCTAAGTTTTTAAAAGAGTTAAACACTAACACTAAAATTGACGAAACGGTAAGTGTTAAGTTAACTAATGATCAAACCTCATTAATAAAAGAAGACCAAATTGAAATTAACATTACACCGGTTCCATGTTTTTTTCAAAATTCATTTATTAGTAATATCACAATCGATAAAGATCTTTGTGTTAACATAATGCCTAACTACATTTTCGAAAAATTAAGTATTAGTGATTTTTCTCCACTTCAAATACCCATTTTTCTATCCAATCGGAAAGTAATAAAATCAATCGGTGTAGTTGAGGATGTATTGGTTCAAACAAATCAAATGGTAATCCCAACCGACTTTGTCATCCTCGATGACGCTCCTCTAGTGTTGGGACGACCATTTGTAAAAACTCACGAAGCTTTGAAAAACCGGAAGTTCAACAATCTACCTCTTCAATTAGGGGCATTTAAAAAGAGTGTTGATCTTGAGCGGTCAATGAAATATCCATTCGGCAATAATGACCCCCTAATTGAAGATGAGCCAGAACCACCCGATAAGGAGGGTCTAGCCAAGGACCCTTATAAACGTGGCGCACCACGGAGGCATTCCGCGGAACTATCCGTAGTTTAGTTTAGATTAACCTTTATGTTTTCTAGTTTAGTTTTTATTTTTCAGGAATAAAACACACTCGGGATGGTGAAGGATGATAAGGGAAGCTTGAACCAACACCCCATACACAAAAACAGAGCCTCCCTACGATTTTTCTTCATTACAGCAAGTTCAGCACGGGGCCGTGCTCACCCCAACACGCCTCGTGCCCAAGGTTCTGTAGAAAATGCCCAGTTCAGGTACCTGGACACGGGGCCGTGCTCACTGGACACGCCCCCGTGCCCAGCCTTCTGTTTACTTTTGGTACTGGCAGTCTGGACACTGGGCCGTGCTCAGCCAACACCACCCCGTGTTCAGCTACCCAGTACCATAAAATCTTGTTTTTAACCCACTTTTACACATTTTAATCAACCGAAAAACTTATTTTTGGGACACATTGAGGACAATGTGTAATTTAAGTGTGGGGGATGCTAAAACCTTGAATCTTACAAGTCCTAAATACAAGCCTTACACAAAACTCTATTGGAACCGCTAGTCACCCCAAATTTTTTCAAAAAAAATTTCATTTTTTTTACTTGTCTAGGTTTAACTCGGGAAATTCAAGTTCTCAAAAAGGTTATATTTTTATAAATTTACAACCGAGAGCGTCGTGATAAAAAGAACCAACATAAGAAAATTATGAAACGGCATGACAAGCTTAGTTAAAATTTGATTATATATACTTGATCACATAAAAACCCATTCCCACAAAAGTGAGTTTTGAGCCTTTATTGAGCATATAAATACATATCTTTAGATTAAATGCTCATCTTTCGTTTCTTGTGTGAATAGCCGCTTGGTTTCTTACGACTCTAGAACTTGCCATGACGATACATTCTCGGTCCTTACCAACTTAAACCCGAGTAAGTAAATGACGGAGGCATTAGGAATAACCCTTTTTATTTCTACACCATTATTTTCTTTTTCTTTTTTACCACCTACCCAAAATCCCCCTAGTTAACCCCTTTGAGCCTAAACCTTTTCATTTCATAACCCAAAATAAAAACCCTTTCACCCACCAAAACCTTTTTATTTTTAACCCTTTGTTTTAGTAACAAGCTCGGTTTTTCTTATGACTTTCAAAAAAAAAAAAAAAGATGATGATGATGATGATGAAGCAAAAGAGAGATAAACAAACAAGTTTATCAAAAATAACTTTGTTTGAATAGTGGCTTCATCAAAATAAAAAATAAAAAAGAGAGAGGTCTTACGAAAACCGATGCTTTTTACGCCTTTCGCCCTTTTACTAACCACTAACCCAACCACCTACCTTTAGCCCAAGCCAAACCCTTCACCCCAAAAGTCCTCTTGATATTTACAAAGGTGTATAGTTAAAAAGGAGGAGGATTGATTGCTTGGCAAGCTTATGGTATGAGTAAGTTCCATGCCGCTCTCGAGTGTTTCACTAAAAATACACCTTCGGCCGAGTGTGAGTGATTTCTCCCGTGAGGTATGTGAACTTGTATATAAATGGAATTTTAAAAAGGCATGTTATGCCCAAATAAGTAATTTCTCCTATGAAACGTTCTAAACAAATCATAACGAATAGGATTGTAAATAACATAAAAATAAAGCCTAATAAAGAATCTTGGATTCCCGGCACTCTATGACAAGCCCAAAAACCTTCTCTTCTACCAATTCCATTTGGGAGTGTAAAGCCACATTATAAAGAGTTTTGCTTGAGGACAAGCAAAGATTCAAGTGTGGGGGTATTTGATGTGTGTAAAATGCAACATATAAATTACATCAAATAAGGCATAAAACTAACCCTTTTTTTAGTACTAATGTTGGAAAAAGTGTGTTTTTGTCTTCCTTTTGAATTTACAGGGTCAAATAAGCTTAAACGAACAAAAGGAACAAAAATACAGCCAAAACCAACATAAATACAAAGAAAAAGAAGAAACGTGGCATGCCCGACCCCTCGACAACAACTCCCAAAGCAAAAACAAGAAGAAAGCTGAGCATGGGGTTGTGCCCAGCCCGACACGGGGCGTGCCCAGCTCGACACGGGGCGTGCCCAGCTCAGCACGGGGCCGTGTCCAGAATGGTCAGCCC
Organism: Helianthus tuberosus; assembly: GCA_030545235.1. Taxonomy (NCBI): domain Eukaryota; kingdom Viridiplantae; phylum Streptophyta; class Magnoliopsida; order Asterales; family Asteraceae; genus Helianthus; species Helianthus tuberosus. Next base: position 175,215,024 of record CM060351.1, read on the forward strand.
TGGCACAAAAGACAAACCTCTAGAAGCTTCTATTGCCCACCACGGGGCCGTGTCCAGTGAACACGGGGGCGTGGCGAAAGTACAGCAGGCGCATTAATTGTAATTGCGAATTACAATTAATGAAGAGAGAGAATGTCAGACAAGCACGGGGGCGTGCCCAGCGGACACGGGGGCGTGTGGAGCTAATAAAGACAAACTGTATTAATGAAGAAAGATAAAAGGGTGGACACGGGGCCGTGTCCAGCGGACACGGGGCCGTGTCCAGGCTTCTGTACAGGCTATAAATAGGAGTGCTTAGCTCAAGCTCAAACCATCCCTTGGCACACCACCTCTCTCACACTTCTTCCACCACCCACCACCATCATAACACCATCATCCACCACCATCATCCATTGTCCATCGTAGAGTGTGTGAGTCGTCTCGGGATCCAAGATTGATCGTAAGAGTTCTTGACAATCAAGGCCATGTTTGCCTAAGTCTCTTACATCACTTGGTGAAGACAAAGTGTCTAGTATAATACTTTTTATTTCTAATCTTTTGCACTTTTTATTTGGTTTTGTATTAATGACTTTAATAACTAGTTACTTATGTTGAAGGTGATCTTTCCTTATCGTTTGTCCGTGGTGTCTTGGCATTATTTTACTGTCTATATAAAATAAAAGATTTTCACCATTCATATCTCCACGGTCTATATGGAGGTATGTTGGCTACCTGGTCGGGGGTTAAGGGAACGGTTTGGTAAAGGTCTTGCCATTGTTCAGCGTTTAGAGGTCCTGCAATGGACCTGGGTCAAATTTAGTAGGACATCCTTCAATACTTAACAGTATTGGATGGCGGGGGTCCAAACTCTTTGATCCCCTCATAAGTTAACTACTATTAATACTATAACCCGGCTATTTAGGACTGTATCCCTGCTGACTCAGACTACTTAGCCGAGGGTAACGTCACCGCCAAAAGCCGGGCCTACCACAATATTGCATTAATAACTTAATTCATTATCTTCCAATAATCCACCCTTTTAGGATTGTATCCTTGCTGACTCAAACTACTGGGGTGAGGGTAACGTCACCTTCAAAAGAGGGGCCTACTACAATAACTAAGATAATCTCTTAATTATGTGCAAAAGTGCGGAAATAATCAAAGGTTATACTAGATACGAGTCGGAACCAAGTGATTCATCTTGTCTATCTGTTTTTATTTTATTTTTATTTTCAGCATTTTAGTTAGTTTTTATTTTTCTTAGTTTAAAACATTTTTCTAAACTTTTTACTTTGATTAGACGTTGAGGATAAACCGGTACTAAAAGCTCTTGTGTCCTTGGACGACCTCGGTATCTTACCAACGCTATACTACGCTCACGATGGGTGCACTTGCCCATATGTGTGTTTAGTGTTAGTAAAATATCGTGTTTTATAAATTTAAAACTTGGCTAAAATAAGTGTTAAAGGGGCTTAAAATATACACCTAATATATATAACACTTCGCACGCATCAGTCTTTTGTATGTATTTGTATGTATGTGTGTATAACGACAAACCAGGGAATGGCGCTTAACTGTTAAAGTGTATCCGACGGATGTTAGATTTCATCCGATCGGATCACCATCCGATCGGGTGACACTTCCCCTCCCTGAGTTTGCCTATAAATAGCTAGCATGTGTTAGTGATTTAGAACCTTTGGCTGATCTTGTACTGAACCTCTGTCATTCTAATTCTCTACCGGTTCTACTGTACTTTCAATCATTCTAATAGAAAATCAGAGGAGTTTAAACGTTGATTCTGCTGTTGTTGATTCTGTGATGAGATTAAGGGATTCCGCACCTTAATCTTGATCGATTCATCCACGTTCGAGAGGACAGATCCTGATCCAAAGGCCTAACAGGCGTTTTATGGCATGATGGTGTTTCACAAGCATTTGTCTGTGTGGCGTTTTATTATATATATTTTTTTCGAGAAATAATGTATTTGTTCTTAGCTGAAAAATACATAACAAACAACTGAAAAAGAAAATTAAAAAAAATAGAAACAATTCATCTTCCAAATCTTCACTGTCACCAGTTTCTTTCTTCTTTGAAACATCTTCACTGGCGGTTTGACGTTGGTATGCTTCATTTTGTTTTTTTTTGTTATTGAAGTAGTTTTTTGTGGCCATTTGGAAGCACAAAATGACGTGAGTTTTTTTGTTTGAAGTTTATCTTTATCTTCAACCCAATCATCAGTGTTATCCATCTTTTCATGCCATTCAACTATTCATCAAGAACAAAGCACATAAAATGACATAAGTCTGACATCAACATCTTTTTCTTGAAGATTTGTCATCTCATGAAGCAAAAAGTTACTGAGTTACACCCCTCAGCTAACAATGCATTCTGCGAAACTTCGCGTAGAACAATATTGAATATACAAGAAACGATGTTCGCAATTTTTGGCGTTTTACTGAGAAAATAGTGTATCTAAAAGAAACGTCGATTGGAATCTTTGATGTTTGGGTTTTTTGGCCTTTTCTAAGATGATTGTTATATAGTAAAATATGACGTTTTTTTGGTTTGGTGTGTTTGATGTTTGAGTTTTTTGGCGTTTCTAAGACGAATGATATATAGTAAAATATGGCGTTTTGGGTTCGGTTTGTTTAATGGAAGGTCTGAGATGTTGTTTATATAGGATGTTTTTGGCGCATAATGGCGTTTTATTCATGAGTTTGGCGTTTTGGGTAGAGAAGTCTAAAGACCCTTTTACCCTTAATGAAGCACGTCCACTCAATAGAATTGGTGTTATTTACGAAAACGCCATTGCGCCAATCTAGTCCATAGATTGTTTTGATCGGACAACCCATAACCGTTCTCACTGTTCTCACACTTTTCACCGTTTTCTCTAAATTCTGACCCATATATATATATATATATATATATATATATGAATATCAGCTAATTTATATATGTTGTTGAGCTTTCTCTATTGTTTAGTTAATATTTGAAGAATAATTATGAATTCAACTTTGTTATGTTTACAAATTAGTTTGGTATATATTTTATATTTCTAACTTTCAAAATAAATTAACTAGCCAATTAGATTATTATTCGATATAAGTTTACCATAGTTTGCTAATTGCTGATAGAAACAGTAGTGAAGCTTGAAAAAAAAAAATTGGGGGTCGGAAAGTAACGGACCTATTTTTTTTTTCTATCGCGTTGTTTCGAGGTGTATGTTCGGGTCGGACGTCGGTGATTCGATTCGGGTCGGGTCGGGTCAGGTCAAACATTAATATCAAATAATTCGGGTCGGGTCGGGTCAAACATTCATTAACCGGTTCGCTTGTTGAAGGTTTTTGACGTTTAATCTCATTGTTTCCATCAACAATTCTCTCTACTTGTTCTTCATTCTTTCTTTTGAAAAAAGAAGTTATGATTTTATTCTTCCGCATAGCATAATCTAATAACACAAGTTAACAAAACAAATCATCCTAAATTTCAAACTCTAATAGTTACAGAAAGATTTAACAAGTTTAGGGCAAAAAATCAGACCAATTTCACCCCTAATTTCAACCTAAATCACATAAATTGAAGCCCTAAATTAAACCTAAAGATAAAAAACACATACCTTGAAGATTGAAGAAGTATAACTCGAACAAGATCACAAGTAATGCAACCTTTCTCTAACTCTGTTCTTCTGTCCTCGTCTCCTCAGCAGTCAGCAAACAAGACCATGGGCGCTGGTTTTTTGTTTTTTGAATGTTCTGTTCGTAATCCTCAAATCCAGTGATTTGGGTTTTTTTTTGATAGAATGCTAGGCGGGCCTTTAATTTGGGCCTTATATAAATGATTTATGGGCTATAATAAACATAACAATCTGATTTGGGCTAAGAGGGTGTTTGGGGTTGAGTTTTGAAAATAGATTATGCGTTTTGAATAATCAGAATTAGATAATTAACTGTAACAAAACGTGATGTTGAAAGATAGTGCTTGGATTTGATTATGTTGTTTGATATCACAATAATCAGATAATTAGTTATTTGAGTGTTTGGCAAATATATATTTAAAAAAATAAAACAAGTGAAAATCCTTTTTCTAAACGCAAATAATCAATTTTTGGAAAACTGAGTTTTGTTGCAGTAAGGGGGGGGGGGGGGCTGCTTTTGGAAAATAGTGTTTTGTAACTTTCTAAACGCAATTAATCAATTTTTTTACCCAAACACTCAAAACTGATTATTTACAATTTCAAAACTCAATAATCTAAAAATCTCTTTCAAAACTCAACCCCAAACACCCTCTAAATAGATCTGATTTTGGGTTTTTTATTAAATATATTTTTGGGCTATATAAATAAACTTTTTTTATACAACCGGGGGGTCGAAAACGTATATACCTAAATTTTTTTTAAAACCAGGGGGTCGAAAACATATATACCTAAAAAATTCTATACGAAAAGTACATACGTAACACTACTGCGCGAAAATTTCGAGGGTCGGCCCCCCTCCCCCGCGCCCCTGTGTAGAAACGTATTTTGGTGTTTGTTTTTAGTTCTGTGTTGGATCTTAGTATAATTTCTTTTGTTGACCGTTCAAAAAATAAAAAGATATTTTGGTAAAAACCCCAATTATATAACCTAACAAATTCAAAGGGGATGTACAGTAGGTTTTTTTTTTTTTTTTTTTTTTTTTTTTGCTTTTTAACTTTTCTTCTTTTGTCTTTATTGTATTTCTTTATACTTTTACCCTCTTTAACTTTCAGTGTTAACAATTCCAACCTTTTAACTTTCTAAAAATTTTCCACAACACGTCGTAACTATTTTCTTACATGCTTATTTTTATGCACGCGTGAGTATAAATTTAAGTTTGTTTACGATTCAACGTAAATTTTTTCAAAATTTTTGTCTTTATTGTATTCTTTATACTTTTACCCCCTTTAACTTTCAGTGTTAACAATTCCAACCTCTTAACTTTCTAAAAATTTTCCACAACACGCCGTAACTATTTTCTTACATGCTTATTTTTATGCACGCGTGAGTATAAATTTAAGTTTGTTTACGATTCAACGTAAATTTTTTCAAAATTATGTGTCAAATATAATTCGTTTTCATGCTTATAAATGCTTATTTTTATGTATGTTTTCAGTTAGTCTACGCTTTAACGCAAATTACAGTTAGCAAGTTATATGGATAGTGCTTTTATCCTATTAGTTTTTTTTGTTTCTTTCTTGATTTTTTTTGGACTTTATTATGTTTATTTTTTAGTGGGGTTTATTTGGTCAGATTTAACCACAAAAATTAATTGAGTTCGGGCTAAAGGACATAACTTGCAAGGGTTTGCAAACATTGAGTACGTTTTCTGTAATTATTAAAGAAAAAAGACACAGTTCGCAATAAGTGACATACATAAAGGACGATTTTTGTAATTTACTCATTTAAATCAATTGGTCCCGCTGTCCAATTTAAATTTATTTTTATGGTTTTCGGTCAATTTAAAACATGTGTCGATATTCTTTTGAGGGTATTTCTTTCAGCTATACTGAAACAAAATAGATATCGACCGAAACCCCGCAGCGTAGCGCGGGTAATCTTACTAGTTCAAGAATAAAAACTTCATCAAGTCTATAAAGTTCCAATAAAAATAATAATAAAAGAAGTCCAGATAAAAGTAAATTATTTGAAGAATAAATAGTTGGTTACTGGCTTTGTGAAAACCAATCATTATTCCGATTAATAATCGAGGTAAGAATACCACACATAATTAAAAGTCCATGTCAACCTAGGGCTGTAAACGAATCAAAAGTTCAGCAAACAGTTCGTGAACCGTTTGGCGGGAAGTTCGTTTGTGTTCGTTTGTTTATTAAACAAACGAACACGAACAGAAAATTTAGTTCGTTTAGTTAAATGAACAAACATGAACAGAGGTCGCGTTCGTTCGTTTATGTTCGTGAACGTTCGATAACGTGCTCGCTTGTGTTCGATAGTTCATTAGTGTTTTTAGGTTTTATATTTATTTAAATATATCAAAATTCTGACAAATTAAATATCTAATAAGTGTAAGTGTATTATATATTCTATTCATGAACAATTGTTTGTGTTCGTTTGTTTCCATTTGTGGTCATGAACATTAGTTTGTGCTCATTTGTGTTCGTCAACGTTCGTTGCCTAAAATTAACAAACAAACACGAACAAGTTCATTTCCTTAACAAATGAACACAAACATAAAATCCCGTTCGATAAGTGTTCGCGAACGTTTAGCGAACACATATAGTTTTTAACAAACAAACACGAACAAGGTCTTGTTCGTGTTTGTTTCGTGTTTGTTTGGTTCGTTTACAACCCTATGTCAACCTAAATGTCATGTTTTCCATAAGATTACAATTATGAATTGATACACTGATTGGTAAAAAAAAATGATTGATGTACTTTAAAAAAATGTAAAACAGTTCTTTTCTTTTTTATAGTAGGACTTTTATAATTATATGAACTATAAATTTGACCCCAAATAAAAGTGTGATGGTTCCGCCACTGATAAAGAATCAATACACCAATTATTAGGAGTACCAAATAGTGGTATTGATTTGACACCCCTTAAGATACCCAAAGATAACACACCATTAGAACAGACTTATAAAAAATACACGATGACAAGATGACGATTTCATCCAAACACATTGTAAACAAGATAACTTTTGGAGATGATAATGATGGTTTTCTGTTCAAGCTCGATTTCATTGTCTTGTTTATTAACACAATGTTGAGGGTCATGTTAATGGATTTCGCAAAGTTGGATGAGCGGAGTTTAAATTAAAAAAAAAAAAAAAAAATTGAGTCGTTACCTGCATGTTTTTAAGTAGAGGTCCTTAGTCATGGTCATATTCTTTGAAATGTATGAATTATCTCTGGTCTCGATCTACTAGAATTTTGGTAATATGTGATTGCTTGTTTGTCGTCGTTGAATGTGCTGCTAACACGGAGCTGCATTATATAGCATATTAAACGAGGAAATGGACTTCTCTAAAATCGACGTATGCAAATACATAGTGCACCTAATTAAAAGATGTAAAGATAAATGGGTACAAAGGGACATTTCTTGCTACTTACGTGGCGTACTTACTATATCAACCTTATAAATTTCATGCTTATACATTTAATATTTAACATTGTACTATGATAAAAACTCTACTTGGCAATCTTGGCCTAAACAGTTGAGTTTAGGTTCTTTTGGACTCAAAATATGTAGGATATGGGTCACAATTTTATTAATAAAACTAATAAAAAATAAAGATACTCTCTTTAAATATTTAAGAAATTGTAGTACATGAACCATGTACAAATTCAAACGAAAATAAATATGAACTACAACATATTTAATAAAACAATCAATTCAAACCAATATCTTCAAAAGATAAAGTCTTCAACTTGATCTTTAATCGCGTCTAGTTGTATGGTTTGTTGTGTTTTCAGTCCGTTGTGTAGACTTCAACGAGGTCTTGAACCACGTCTTCTTGTACAATAATTTCCTACAAAAAGAACAAACAAATGTTAACGGTTGTGGCTGAGGCACGTGTTCAACACGCTTCTCTTAAAACAAATTTCGCGCCTCTACTAAAGACGACGCGTCTATCTCACAGGGTACAACAGCCGAAACAGTTTGTACTGCCGGAGAAGGCCATGCGCCTGAGGTTACACCGGATAAAAACATAGTGTTAGACCTTTTGGAAATTAAGAATAGAATTGTAGTTGAATCATGTAGAGAAACTTATCTCTATATGTTCCCAACATATGGGTCATCAAGTACTTCTTCTTCAAGAACTCTTCATGCATAACTTTATATCACCTTCTTGTATTCTTACTCTTGTAGTTTTATATATAAAAACCCATCAAGTTAATCACATAACCTACTTTTAATACAAAAGACATGAGGTAGAGAAAAGTCTCACTTAATTAGAGATTTATTAGAGACATAAACTCTAATGAAAATCTAATAAATTGACATAAATACTCTACTTAAGAGTTTATTTTCCATATGAAGAGTCTAGTACTTAATTAGAGATTTATTAGAGACATAAACTCTAATAAAAACTAATAAATTGACATATAAACTCTGCTTAAGAGTTCATGTTCCATAAATGAAGAGTCTAGTAAATAATTATAATTTCAATAAATTATAATATCACTAAATTAATATCCATTCATAATATCTAAATTTCCAAGGTCAAGTGTTATTTTATAATGGGTTTAGATGGGTAAAATAAAAAAGAGTTAAATGTCATTTTAGTCCCTGCGGTTTGGGTCATTTTGCCAGTTTAGTCCAAATGTTTCATTTTTCGCCTTGGGTCCAAAAAGGTTTCACAGTTGTCATTTTAGTCCAATGGGTTAACTTTATCCATTTTTCTGTTAACAAGAAGGCAATTCGGTTATTTTATATGTAATTCTGTGAACTAGAAGGTCAACTCGGTCATATAAAATAACCGAACTGTCTTTCTCGTTAATAGAAATAATGGATGAAGTTAATGGGTGGACTAAAATGGCAACGATGAAACCTTTTTGGACTCACAGACGAAAAATGAAACCTGCTGCTGCTGTTGTTATATTTGGAGGAGTTACATTCCTTATGAAATGTTTCATTCTATTACCACATGATAAATAAACATGTATCTTTTCATTCCATTAGAATAATCCATTCCACACCACCTATTCATTCAAACCAAACGTTACTCTTGTTTTTTTTCATTATGTTCCCTCTCTCACTTTCAATACCAACACCTCCCACGTTGCCACCACTAGCCACCCACCGTTGCCACCACTATCCGTTGCCGCCATCCTACGTCGTCAACTACCGGTGCCACCGCCACCACCAACCACCGCCACCCACCACCACCTTCTGTTACCCAAACACCAACGCTACCGCCATTACTCGACGCTGCCACCGGCGCTGCCGCCAGCCGCTCCGCCACCGAACACCGACAACACCATCGAGCACCACCGACCATCGCCACCACAACCCATCGTTGTCGCCACTCCTCCGCCGCCAAAGACTGCACAACCATTGGCCATCGCCACCACCACTGACCACCATCACCACCACCGCCGCCACCCTTCGCCACTGAACACCGGTGCCACTGTTGTAACACCTCGCAAAATCATGTCCAATATAGTGACGACACGTGTCATGGATTTTAAACGTGTAATGAAGTGAATTCAAGGGACTAAAGTTGAAAAACGAAGAAAGTATATGTGTAGAAGGATCCAAAGTGTCAACATTTGAAAATTTTTTCTTTCAATGACCCTATACGATGTTCATACTATTAAACGAATAATTTGTGAAGCGGAAAGTGAAAGTTTACAAGACGCGAGGGTTTAATGTGTCAACATGTTAATTTAATACCTCTGAGTGACCTTTTAATGAACCCGGAGCCTTGTAACGATTAATTATACTCCCAAGAATAAGTGGCGAAAATTTCACAAGGTTTCGATGTCGTTTGAGATAAATACACTAACTTTCGTAAATAAAGGGGTAAAAGCGTCAACGAGGTAAAACTTGTGTTTTCGGTTATCATTTATCGAAACCGGACCTAACAATGATTGGTTATATCCTAAGGATCATAAAAACATAAATTTTATGGGTTGAATGTGCTTAAAATTGAAGTTATGAGGTTTTAAAGGTCCAGGGGTCAATTCTGCCAAGTTTGAAACTTGTATGACTGGGTAACCTTGTGGTGGCGCTGCGCCACGGCAAATGTCCTCTGCCGTCGCGCGACGCGACGGCCTAACATGGACAGAATCCCTGCACAGGTGCAGGTTTCAGCAAGTTCTCTTCTCCAAACCACCTATACACTCACAAAACTCGAATCTATGGATTCTTAGATGGTTTTTAAAGTTGGTATTACACCTGTTATGATCTTGTTATCCCCCTCAAACAATTGTCATCATCCTAGCAATCCTCAATCACTATAAATAGATGTGTTCATCCAACATTTCATTCACTCAAATTCTTGATTTCTTGCTATCCCTCTCAAATCTGAGGATCCTGATCATTTGGAACCTCCTTTTGAGTTCTTTTCTGTCCTAAGGACCACTTGTAAGTGTTCCTTTCATGCTTGGTTATTTTGTTTGGCTCTTAAAGCCGAAAAGTTAAACGTTTGCGATAAACGCTTTGACTTTTAGTTAGACCTTGTATGGTCAAGCCATGGTTCGCAACGAACATGGCTACGTGATCGTAATTAGGTAGGTGTTAAACCCTCAAAAGGGCACCTCCTAATTACCACGTTTACTTAGTTAATTGTCGGGTCAAAGTAATTAAAATAAAAATCAAACGAGTCAATTTTTAAATAAAATTCATAACTGATAAAGTAGAAGTTATAAAATCAGTTTTATCACTTTAATAACTTGGTAAATATTAATTGAACATGTCTAAGCATGTTCAACCCGACAATTCTAAGTATAGACTCGGTTCGCAACCGAAAGTCACAAAACTAGACTTTTGCTTTGACTTTCAGTTCCGACCCGAATTAGCTTAGTTTTATTATGCCTTAGGGTTCCTTCGTGACCAAATTATATGTTAGTATAACCCTCAGAGGTTATACTACATGGCCCTTTAGAATTAGAGTTCATATGCATGTTTCCGTTATTTGCTTAAAAGTTGACTATTATGCCATTTTGATATTAAAACGAGATTTTTGAAAATGTGAGAGGACAAAAAGTTTTATTACTGATATATAAGTGTGCCCTAAAAATTTGACATCAGTTTATGGTATAAAATAAAAGATATGCAAGATATCGTAAGACGAAAGCTTTTTGTTAATTAAATTTCACTTTTCGCATAAATCACATTTAAACCCAATTTTTGTAAGACCCAACTTAAAAAGTACATAATTTAATAATATTAACATGCATTTATCACCAAAATACGGGCTTACAAAAATTTCTTGGGTTTAAGATCATACTTGATCAAAATATTAGAGTCATTATCCTACTAGTTAAACATTCAAAACGTAGTATTCGAAAGTTTACATATTAACTAAAGAAAATAGATCAATGCAGAAGCTTTGTTTAGTGCGTTCGGTTCTTAAAAGTCGCTTGATCGCCATCCGGATTAAGTCCATCTTCACCTACGGTAAAAACCATGCAAATGATTAGTTTTGTCACCTTAAAATCAAGTATAAACAAGTTCCATGATTTAACAATGAGAAACAAACAAGAATTCCACGAATTGGGACGGTCGCGCTGCGCGACCGAGTTGGCACCATCTGTCGCGGCCTGCCACGGCCGTCGCGTCGCGCGACGGTGATGGTGTTTCGCCGTGGCGTGGCGCGAAGCCACGTTTTGGACAGAAGGTTCGTTAGCTGGTGCTGTATATCAGCCCAGCATCACCATTTTCACATCTAAAACTTTAAACTATCATAACTTTTGACTCAAGTGTCCGATTTAGCCGATTCTTTTTCCTACGCGTCCGTAATTTAATTACGGACTCGTTTATCAACACAATTCACATAAAATTTCAGTTTAAGAACAGTTGGCCTATAGTTTGGCTCTTTATTTATTCGACCCGTTTGTTTACAAGTTCAACAACTTGTTCTATTGTCATATCATGTCTTTGGCCATTTTACCCAATCCCAGGTTTACCCACTATGACGTTTCGCTCCCCTCTCGAGGGTCACTTACGCAGTAATTATCATGCTTGCTTTCAAGGATTTAAACATGCTATTTTTACCCATTTGACGAGCATAATTTCCGAACTTTAATCCTCCATAACAAGGGTTCATTTTTTTTACAACAAGTTTAGCGTGTCCGCTTCACGGCTTACGCTTTATTTATAACCAATCAACAAGTGATGGTCATTCACTTCAAAATTTACAACTCGACTTTGTTTTGACCCGTTTGGATGTCGAATGGAGACCACCATTTCAAAGACATACCAAACTCTATTTTAACAACTGTTTTGACCAGTTTTGCTTGTCTAGTGAGCTTCGTCACTTCTGCGACTTAACGGGTCTCCCCTTTTACCAAATTTCAATATAACAAGCTAAAACAATTAATTAAACATAATGTAACAAAACCATAAGTCGCGTACCTTTAAAGCACACCTTTCAAACGCGTATCACCTCCGGCTTGTCCGCTTGACGATCCGGATTCTTTACCTAAAGAGTTCCATTCACAACCAATTTAGAACTCTTTTATAATTAATAACGCACAATTCATTATGATATTCGAATCTGCGTTTTTGTCCAATCTCTAACATTTTAATCCTCTTTTAGGCGTTTTAACAAACACCTAGTGGTTCAGATTTTACATAAACAATACTAAGTTCATGTCTTGTTATTTCCATTGCTATCAACTTCAATTAAGCACATCAACACATAATTTTAAAATCAATATTCCATAAATTTCTTCATAAATTCAGATTTCACTAGAACAAGCATTATGATCCTAGTGTTCATCTAATTTCTACAAACCCATTGATCAACTACAAAGGTGATTATAAACCCTACAAGTATGATGTAAGGTTTTTACAAGAAATCATCTAGGGTTTATCCCTAGACATCACATAACTTCTAATTTCATCTATACAACAATCATGCAGGCTCAAATTCAAAACTCAAGAGTTCATCTAAAATTTGAAGTAGAACCAAATATCAAAATTTCACATACCTTACGATCCCTTCGTTAATTTTCGATTTAGACTTGATTTAGGCTTCCAATTTGTGAGATTTTGTGAAACTTAGGGTTTGAAAAGAAACCCCTGATCGCCCCTGTGTTCTTGTTCGACCAGACACACACACATGTGTGTGTTTGGTGTTGTAATTGTTACTTTAAACATTTAAGTTTCAATTTTTACAAGTTTGGTCCCCTAACTTTTATTTTGCTATGGTTTAGGTGTTTAACCTTATTTTAAGTCACTTCAAGACTCGTAACTAACTGGGTTTTAAATTCCTAGTTAGTTGGTTCTTGTTTGATTAATACTTTATATTGAAAATATAAAGTTTTATATTTTCGGGGTGTTACAAGTCCATCCCCCTTAAAAGGGGTTTCGTCCCCGAAACTGGATTACGTACCAAATAATGTAGGGTAGAGCTGTTGCATTTCTTCCTCGGATTCCCAAGTGGTATCCGAACCCTTCCTGTGTTCCCATTTGACCTTTACTTGGTTGATCTCTTTGTTCCTTAAGATTTTCACCTTACGATTCAAGATCGCAATCGGCTTCACCACATAGTTAAGGCTATCATCCACCTCTAAGTCATCGTAGTGGATATAAGCTGTTTCATCCGCTAGACATTTACGAAGATGTGACACATGGAATGTGCTATGAATTCCGCTTAATTCCTCCGGTAGCTCAAGACGATATGCTACTCTTCTTACTCGTTCGACAATTTTAAACGGCCCAATAAATCTCAGGCTTAATTTTCCTCTTTTTCTGAATTGGATAATCCCTTTCCATGGGGATACCTTGAGCATGACCTTGTCGCCAACCTGAAACTCGATCGGTCTTCTCCTTTTGTCCGCATACGACTTTTGTCTATCTTGAGCCGCCTTCAAGTGTGCCCGAACCATATCAATCTTTTCATTAGTGGCTCGAACTATGTCTTTATGGGCGAGTTCATGTGGACCCACCTCATCCCAACATACTGGGGTCTGGCATCTCCTACCATAAAGCGTTTCGTACGGAGCCATACCGATACTAGCATGGTAACTGTTGTTATACGAAAATTCGACCAATGGTAGATAAACATCCCAACTAACTCCGAAGTCGATAATACATGCTCGCAGCATGTCTTCCAATGTTTATATTGTTCTTTCGCTCTGTCCATCCGTCTGAGGATGGTACTGATGTGTGCAAAATGCAACATATAAATTTCATCAATTGTGGCATAAAACTAACCCTTTTTTAGTACTAATGTTGGAAAAAGTGTGCTTTTGTCTTCCTTTTGTATTTTCAGGATTAAATGAGCTCAAATTAACAAAAGAAGCAAAAAGACATCAAAATCTAACATAAATACAAGAAAATGAACAAGACGTGACATGCCCGACCCCACAACAGCATCTTCCCAAGCAAAACAAGATAACAGAAGACTGAACACGCCCCATGCTCAGCCAGCACGGGGGCGTGCCCAAGTGTCAGCAGAAAAGACAAAGTGGTAGAAGCTTCTATTGCCCACCACGGGGTCGTGCCCAGCGGACACGGGGCCATGGTCAACTATAAGATTCGCACAATCCAGCAAATCTGCATAGTACAAAGATTCTTCTGCACCACGGGGTCGTGCTCAGCGGACACGGGGGCGTGGTCAACTAAAAAGACAAAACTGCGTTAAATGAAGAAAGAGAAGGATGTGGACACGGGGCCGTGCCCGAGCTTCTGTTCAGCCTATAAATAGAAGTGCTTGGCTCAAGCTCAAACCATCCCTTGGCACACCACCTCTCTCACACTTCACCCACCACCCACCACCACCATAACACCATCATCCACCACCATCATCCATTGTCCATCGTAGAGTGTGTGAGTCGTCTCGGGATCCAAGATTGATCGTAAGAGTTCTTGACAATCAAGGCCATGTTTGCCTAAGTCTCTTACATCACTTGGTGAAGACAAAGTGTCTAGTGTAATACTTTTTATTTTTAATCTTTTCGCACTTTTTACTTGGTTTTGTATTAATGACTTTAATAACTAGTTTCTTATGTTGAAGGTGATCTTTCCTTATCGTTTGTCCGTGGTGTCTTGGCATTATTTTACTGTCTATATAAAATAAAATATTTTCACCATTCATATCTCCACGGTCTATATGGAGGTATGTTGGCTACCTGGTCGGGGGTTAAGGGAACGGTTTGGTAAAGGTCTTGCCATTGTTCAGCGTTTAGAGGTCCTGCAATGGACCTGGGTCAAATTTAGTAGGACCTCCTTCAATACTTAACGGTATTGGATGGCGGGGGTCCAAACTCTTTGATCCCCTCATAAGTTAACTACTATTAATACTATAACCCGGCTATTTAGGACTGTATCCCTGCTGACTCAGACTACTTAGTCGAGGGTAACGTCACCTCCAAAAGAGGGGCCTACCATAATTTGCATTAATAACTTAATTAATTATCTTCCAATAATCCACCCTTTTAGGATTGTATCCTTGCTGACTCAAACTATTGGGGTGAGGGTAACGTCACCTTCAAAAGAGGTGCCTACTACAATAACTAAGATAATCTCTTAATAAGTGCAAAAGTGCGGAAATAATCAAAGGTTACACTAGATACGAGTCGGAACCAAGTGATTCATCTTGTCTATCTGTTTTTCTTTTATTTTTATTTTCAGCATTTTTAGTTACTTTTTATTTTTCTCAGTTTAAAACATTTTTCTAAACTTTCTGATTTGATTAGACGTTGAGGATAAACCGGTACTAAAAGCTCTTGTGTCCTTGGACAACCTCGGTATCTTACCAACACTATACTACGCTCACGATGGGTGCACTTGCCCATATGAGTGTCTAGTGTTAGTGAATATCGTGTTTTATAAATTTAAAACTTGACTAAAAAGTGTTAAAGGGGCTTAAAATATACACCTAATATATATAACACTTGACACCCACCAGTACGCAGTGCTAATGAACAATTCCATCCCCATTTGCTCTTGGAAATCGAGCCAGAAGTTTGAAGTGAATCGGGTATCCCTATCGGACACGATGGATACCGGTACTCCGTGCCGTGCCACTATCTTATTAGTGTAAACCTCCGACATCTTTTCTGACGTATAAGTCTCACGTATCGGGATAAAGTGAGCACTTTTTGTCAATCTATCAACAACCACCCATACTGCATCAAATCCGCGGTTCATCTTTGGTAGTTTGGTCAATAGGTCCATTGTAATGTGTTCCCATTTCCAAATCGGAATTTCCAACGGTTGGAGTTTACCGTATGGTTTTTGGTGCTCCGCCTTGACTTGTAGACATGTCAAGCATTTCTCCACGTAGTTTACTACATCTCTTTTCATTCCGAGCCACCAATAATTTTGTTTCAAGTCGTTATACATCTTGGTCGCTCCCAGATGAATGGAATAACAGGATTTGTGAGCTTCATCAAGTAGAAGCTTTTTAACTCCACACGAGTTAGGAACCCAACTTCTGCCAAAACATGTTTTCAAACCGTTGTTGCCATATACAAGATCCTTAAATTGGCCGACTATTCTTTCCTTCTTCCAGTTTTCCACCTTCACTGCTTCAACTTGTGCTTCTCGGATTTGTTCTAGTAAGCCCGAGGTCATAATAAGCTGCATCGATTGTACCCGTATCGGGGCATAGTTTTCCTTTCGGCTCAACGCATCCGCCACTACATTGGCCTTCCCGGGATGGTAGTGTATCTCACAATCATAGTCCTTGACCGTTTCCAACCATCGCCTCTGCCTCATGTTTAATTCCTTCTGATCGAAGAAATATTTCAAACTTTTATGGTCGGTAAAGATAATATATTTTACCCCATATAAATAATGCCTCCATATCTTTAAGGCAAACACCACTGCTGCTAACTCAAGGTCATAAGTCGGGTATTTCTTTTCATGGATCTTCAATTGCCTCGAGGCATAGGCTATGACCTTGCCTCGTTGCATTAATACACATCCGAGCCCCGAATGTGACGCATCCGAGTAAACCACCATGTCGTCAACCCCATCCGGTAACGTCAATACCGGTGCGTGGGTTAACTTTTCTTTGAGTGTTTGGAAGGCTTTCTCTTGTTCAATACCCCATACAAATCTTTCCTCCTTACGAGTCAGCTTGGTTAACGGTAAGGCAATTTTGGAAAAATCTTGTATGAATCTCGGATAATATCCCACGATCTCTAAAAAGCTTTGGATTTCTGAAGGATTATTCGGAGGGTTCCATTTTGACACTGCTTCTATTTTTTACGGATCTACTAGTACCCCGTCAGCACTAATGATATGCCTTAGAAACTGCACCTCTCGTAACCAGAAAGCTCACTTTGAGAATTTTGCATACAGCTTTTCTCGTCTGAGTGTCTCTAGCACTTCTTGCAAATGATACGCATGTTCAGCTTCATTTTTCGAATACACTAAAATGTCATCGATAAATACGATTACCGATTTATCCAGCATAGGTTTGCAAACCCGGTTCATGAGGTTCCTGAAAGCCGTGGGTGCATTGGTCAACCCAAAGGGCATCACAAGGAACTCGTAGTGTCCGTACCGTGTACGAAAGGCCATCTTCGGTACATCTTCCTCCTTAACCTTTAACTGGTGATAACCCGATCTGAGGTCAATCTTTGAAAACCAACTCGCTCCTTGTAGTTGGTCAAATAAGTCATCAATTCTTGGAAGTGGGTATCGAATTTTCACCGTGAGTTTGTTTAACTCTCAGTAATCGATACACATGCGCATACTTCCGTCTTTCTTTTTCACGAATAGTACTGGTGCGCCCCACGGAGATACACTCGGTCGGATAAACCCTTTGTCGAGCAGATCCTGAATTTGAGACATCAGTTCTTGTAGCTCCAACGGCGCGAGTCGATACGGTGCCTTGGCCACGGGTTTTGCGCCCGGAATCAATTCGATTCCGAACTCTACCTCCCGCTCTGATGGTATTCCCGGTAAATCTTCCGGGAACACATCTTCATAATCACGTACTACGGGTACGTCTCTGATTTTTGGGAACTCTTTCTCCGGCTCGCTTGCGTACACCATATATGCTTTGCATCCATGTTTCATAAGTCTGTGGGCCTATAGCATTGAACATAACACGGGGTTACCTCCTTTCTCACCGTATATGGTAACATGCCTTCCGCTAGGAGACGTTAGTTTTATCTCCTTCCGAAAACATGCCACCTTTGCGTGGTATCGGGATAACCAATCCATACCCACAATCACTTGGAATTCTCCCATTGACATCGGGATCAAGTCTATTGAGTACTCTTCGTCGTCGATGCTCAATTTGCAATTTTTAC
This sequence comes from Helianthus tuberosus, assembly GCA_030545235.1. Classification (NCBI taxonomy): domain Eukaryota; kingdom Viridiplantae; phylum Streptophyta; class Magnoliopsida; order Asterales; family Asteraceae; genus Helianthus; species Helianthus tuberosus. The sequence continues at coordinate 175,232,923 of CM060351.1, forward strand.
ATATATCACAAACGATAAAACTCTTGTTATTACCTATCTCTACTTCTAAAGGCATAGGTAATTTTGTTAAAACAAATGAAGGATGTTGAATAAACCCATATGAAATAAAGGATTTATTCACACCCGTATCGAATAATACACGTGCAGGAATCGAGTTTACAGCAAATATACCTGAAACTTCGGGTTCTACTTTTGCTTCTGTGGCAATTAGGTGAAAAGATCTAGCCTTTGCCTTCGGGCTTCACCTTTCGTGTCTTGCCCATCGTTCTTTCCCACTAGCTCAGGGCATTCCGACTTTTTGTGACCTGGTCGATAGCACTTGTAGCTAACTGTCACTTTATCTGGGCATGATGAAGCCATATGTCCCGTCTTCCGACATATGGGCAGCGTTTATTCTTGAAGCGACATTCTCCCTTATGACCCTTTCCGCAGATTTTGCAACTTGGCGACCCGCCTTTTGCGTTCGACTTCTTCGTTGTTTCATTCGTTCGTGCTTTCTTAGTAGGGCTTGGATTAACATCATGTGCCCTTCGTTCGCCCCGTTCAACTTGCTTTTTCAACTCAATCTCCCGTTCCCGAGCAACATTTATGATCTCGGTAAGGGTCTCATACTTTGAAGGAGTCATAAGCTCCCTATACTCCGCGCTTAACATATTGTAGTAATAATATATCTTTTGTTCTTCATTTGTTATCAGTTCATCACAAAAATTCATTTTATCCATGAACGTTCCCGTGATTTTGTCGATGGACTCACCCTTGTGTCTAAGCTGCATAAATTCTTCTTTGATTCTGTTAATGACCGCCTTGGGACTATGATGTTTAAGAAACAGCGTCTTAAATTCATCCCATGTCATAGCCTTAACCGCTTCATTTCCAATTTCTTTCTTCTTGTTATCCCACCAGTCTTTCGCTTGACCTCTTAATTGACCCGTACCATAGGCTACGTAGTCATCTTCATCACAATGGGTGCTTTCAAACACTCATTCGATGTCGCTTAGCCATCGTTGGCATATTATCGGGTCAACCTCCCCGTTATAGACTTGCGGTTTACACGCCATGAATTCTTTGTATGAACAAGGCTTTCGTCCTCCGGACTTTTCCTTCGCTATATTGGCACTATCTTCCAATTTCTTGATTCTTTCGTCAACCACTGATAGTACCGTGTTCTGGATCTTATCGATAAAACTAGACAAACTATTTTCGATTGCCTTTCCAACCTCCTCGGCAATCATTTCTCTCATTTGCTCGGTGACTCTCGGCACCGCATTGTCATTACCTTCATCCGTCATCTTTGAAACTGAAATGTTTACATCAACCGTTAAACATTTCATTTATAACATATGATTTACTTGCTTTGGTTTAATCAAGTCCATAACTTGCTTTAACCGTTCTTGTTTAATGCATTTCCCATGTTTGAGTGTGTTAACACATTCTTTCCGTGCATGTCAATTCATGTTTCCTTTCTATATTTACTAAGTCTACTTAAAACAATTAACTCTTATCATATGCTTGATCAAGCTTGAACCGAACACACTTTATTAACAACCTTGGGCTCAGATTACCAACTTGTAAGACCCAACTTAAAAAGTACAGAATTTAATAATATTAATATGCATTTATCACCAAAATACGGGCTTACAAAAATTTCTTGGGTTTAAGATCATACTTGATCAAAATATTAGAGTCATTATCCTACTAGTTAAACATTTAAAACGTAGTATTCGAAGGTTTACATATTAACTAAACAAAATAGATCAATGCGGAAGCTTTGTTTAGTGCGTTCGGTTCTTAAAGTCGCTTGATTGCCATCCGGATTAAGTCCATCTTCACCTACGGTCAAACCATGCAAATGATTAGTTTTGACACCTTAAAATCAAGTATAAACAAGTTCCATGATTTAACAATGAGAAACAAACAAGAATTCCATGAATTGAAACGGTCGCGCCGTGCGACCGAGTTGGCACCATCCGTCGCGGCCCGCCACGGCCGTCGCGTCGCGACGGTGATGGTGTTTCGTTGTGGCGTGGCGCGAAGCCATGTTTTGGACAGAAGGTTCGTTAGCTGGTGCTGTATATCAGCCCAGCATCACCATTTTCACATCTAAAACTTTAAACTATCATAACTTTTGACTCGAGTGTCCGATTTAGCCGATTCTTTTTCCTACACGTCCTTGATTTAATTACGGACTCATTTATCAACACAAATCACATAAAATTTTAGTATAAGAACAATTGGCCTATAATTCGGCTCTTTATTTATTCGACCCATTTGTTTACAAGTTCAACACTTGTTCTATTGTCATCTCATGTCTTTGGCCATTTTACCCAATCCCGGGTTTACCCACTATGACGTTTCGCTCCCCTCACGAGGGTCACTTACGCAGTAATTATCATGCTTGTTTTCAAGGATTTAAACATGCTCTTTTTACCCATTTGACGAGCATAATTTCCGAACTTTAATCCTCCATAACAAGGGTTCATTTTTTTACAACAAGTTTAGCGTGTCCGCTTCACGGCTTACGCTTTATTTATAACCAGTCAACAAGTGATGGTCATTCACTTCAAAATTTACAACTCGACTTTGTTTTGACCCGTTTGGATGTCGAATGGAGACCACCATTTCAAAGACATACCAAACTCTATTTTAACAACTGTTTTGACCCGTTTTGCTTGTCTAGTGAGCTTCGTCACTTCTGCGACTTAACGGGTCTCCCCTTTTACCAAATTTCAATATAACAAGCTAAAACAGTTAATTAAACATAATGTAACGAAACCATAAGTCGCGTACCTTTAAAGCACACCTTTCAAACGCGTATCACCTCCGGCTTGTCCGCTTGACGATCCGGATTCTTTACCTAAAGAGTTCCATTCACAACCAATTTAGAACTCTTTTATAATTAATAACGCACAATTCATTATGATATTCGAATCTGCGTTTTTGTCCAATCTCTAACATTTTAATCCTCTTTTAGGCGTTTTAACAAACACCTAGTGGTTCAGATTTTGCATAATCAATACTAAGTTCATGTCTTGTTATTTCCATTGCTATCAACTTCAATTAAGCACATCAACACATAATTTTAACATCAATATTCCAGAAATTTCTTCATAAATTCATATTTCACTAGAACAAGCATTATGATCCTAGTGTTCATCTAATTTCTACAAACCCATTGATCACCTACAATGGTGATTATAAACCCTACAAGTATGATGTAAGGTTTTTACAAGAAATCATCTAGGGTTTATCCCTAGACATCACATCACTTCTAATTTCATCTATACAACAATCATGCAGGCTCAAATTCAAAACTCAAGAGTTCATTTAAAATTTGAAGTAGAACCAAATATCAAAATTTCACGTACCTTACGATCCCTTCATCGAGGTGATCGCTAATACGTATTTAGTTTTCGATTTAGACTTGATTTAGCCTTCCAATTTGTGAGATTTTGTGAAACTTAGGGTTTGAAAAGAAACCCCAGATCGCCCCTGTGTTCTTGTTCGACGAGACACACACATGTGTGTGTTTGGTGTGTTAATTGTTACTTTAAACATTTATGTTTCAATTTTTACAAGTTTGGTCCCCTAACTTTTATTTTGCTATGGTTTAGGTGTTTAACCTTATTTTAAGTCACTTCAAGACTCGTAACTAACTGGGTTTTAAATTCCTAGTTAGTTGGTTCTTGTTTGATTAATACTTTATATTGAAAATATAAAGTTTTATATTTTCGGGGTGTTACATGTCCACCCCCTTAAAAGGGGTTTCGTCCCCGAAACTGGATTATGTACCAAATATTGTAGGGTAGAGCCGTTGCATTTCTTCCTCGGATTCCCAAGTGGTATCCGAACCCTTCATGTGTTCCCATTTGACCTTTACTTGGTTGATCTCTTTGTTCCTTATGATTTTCACCTTACGATCCAAGATCGCAATCCGCTTCACCACATAGTTAAGGCTATCATCCACCTCTATGTTATCGTAGCGGATATAAGCTGTTTCATCCGCTAGACATTTCCGAAGATGTGACACATGGAATGTGCTATGAATTCCGCTTAATTCCTCCGGTAGCTCAAGACGATATGCTACTCTTCCTACTCGTTCGACAATTTTAAACGGCCCAATAAATCTCGGGCTTAATTTTCCTCTTTTTCTGAATCGGATAATCCCTTTTGTCACACCCCGACCACGTAAAACAACAAACCGTGGCGGAAACGTCGGGGAGTGTTGTAACAGAATTATTGTTTCAAACCATGGATACAAAGAGTTTCGTTTTATTGAATATTAAACATTGTCTTAAAGTTAAACAAGCAATTCAAACATAGTTTATCATCATTATTAAATCACTAAGGCCTCGTCCGGTCCTAAGTGAGCATGCATCCTATTCGCAATCAACATTAAGCAACATCACCTGAAACATATGTAAAAACAAAGTCAACAAAGAAATGCTGGCGAGTACATAGTTTTGTGTGAGTCTCAGATTCATGGCTCGTTTGTATGTTGAAATAACTTGTACAACTTCGTAAATTGATATTAGAAAACCATGTTTTGTAAAATATTTGTATTGTAAATGAATAACCAAGTCAAAATAGATTGGTCATAATTTATAAACCTCGATGCCATGAATCTTAACCCAAAACATTTGTTTATGTAAACCAAATCATAAATCATTCTTGTAATAAAACTCGTATGGTTTATATAGTTTCGTAAACATCGTTGTGTAATATTGTTTAACTCGTTCTCATTATAGAACATCGTTCATTCGTTTAAATCGTTCAATTCATTCATTCGTTCAAATCGTTCTTGTTTTAATTGTGAAAACTACTTTTGGTCGTCTCGCTAATAACATTCAAACCTTTGTGATTCGTTCATCGTACAACTCGTTCTTGCATTAACAAACCTCCAAAGGGTAAGTTAACAATCATCAGATACACATAACCATGGGTCCAGTCTGATAACGGGATTTGTCGGATCCTATGGTACCATAACCTAATACTGGTCGGCTTGATCAATGCTAATGAATGTCATTCGTTATGTAACTACCACCAACAAGTTCGTTCACATTATCGAAATCGTTATTAGTTTTGTATAAACCATCTTACTCGTTTTGAAACCATCGTTAAAACATCGAAATCGTTTTGATACATATGAATCACCCCAAAAAAATTGAAAATAGTAAAAAGAGGGGATCTATGTACTCACCTTCGGGTGCGTTTTTAAATGTTAACACAATCCCTCAAATTGTTTATCCGCCCTAAATTGAATAAGAATGATTTTAATAATCAAAACCCACACTTTGACATGCAAAATACTATTTATATCATTTCTGTTTTAATATATATGAAACTGGACTGTTTTCGAGCATTTTAATAAAATAGTTAACCTTCTCCAAAAATTCCCAAATTTTTACAGAATGTCATATACCATCCAAATTTCATTGTGTAAAAATATCGGGGTCCAGTTCATTACCAATATTTTATAGAAATTCATTTACCGGTCTGAAATCAGATTCGTCACTTTCTGACTGCAGTTCACGGAAAAATTCATTTAAAATTTATCGTAAGTTCGATTGATGAAATTCCAGTGGGAGAATTACTACGACATTAGTGGTCATTTACAGTATAAATTTCATGAGTTAATTCTACACAGAACTCAAGTTATGACTAAAAACATTTCGCCCATTTACTGCAGTAAAAACTCAGCTTGAGCTGCTGTCCAAAAATAGTCCTTTAAAAATAGTAAACGACCTCGAAAAATTACGATTCCAGTGCCATTTGATCCGTTTTTAAAAAATACATAATTTAGGCTTCAGAAAATCAATTTTTCGATTTATAATGATCCAGTTACAGGCCGTTAAAGTTGGCTGAAAACGCTAATTAGCATCTTGTTTCTAGCTTAAATATTACTAAAACGCACACATACGATCACCATAAATATAAAATAAAAGATGATCAAAGAAGCTTACTACTAGCTTTGAAGCTAGGGAAGAAACACTAGAGAAATTGGGTGGATAAAAGCACACAAGAGAGGTCCTTCAAGTTCCGTGAGCACCGAGCTTCGTTAATCACCTTGTTACACCTTGTGAGGGCCTTGGAATGCTTGAGCTTGAAACATAAATGGGTGGTGTGTGTGTGGGAAATCAGCCGAGAGTGGGAGGGAGGATATGAGGGAGAAAGAAATTCTTGGGGTGTTTAATGTGAAGGTAAAATGATTATTTAATAATCCATCTTTAGTGGCTATTAGGTATATGTTCCTATTTTTCGATTTATAATGATCCAGTTACAGGCCGTTAAAGTTGGCTGAAAACGCTAATTAGCATCTTGTTTCTAGCTTAAATATTACTAAAACGCACACATACGATCACCATAAATATAAAATAAAAGATGATCAAAGAAGCTTACTACTAGCTTTGAAGCTAGGGAAGAAACACTAGAGAAATTGGGTGGATAAAAGCACACAAGAGAGGTCCTTCAAGTTCCGTGAGCACCGAGCTTCGTTAATCACCTTGTTACACCTTGTGAGGGCCTTGGAATGCTTGAGCTTGAAACATAAATGGGTGGTGTGTGTGTGGGAAATCAGCCGAGAGTGGGAGGGAGGATATGAGGGAGAAAGAAATTCTTGGGGTGTTTAATGTGAAGGTAAAATGATTATTTAATAATCCATCTTTAGTGGCTATTAGGTATATGTTCCTTGAAGTACCAACATGAACATTCAAATCCCACTAAGTCCAAGAAGGTGACAAGAAGATTTAGCTCAATTTGTGGAGATGGGGTCCCTAGGGGACGGTCATAATTTAGGGGGGAGGGGTTAAATGAAAATTATTTGGTAAATAGGTGATTAGTTAGGGGGTGCTATGTGTAAGTGTTAGTGTTGGTGGGGGACATGCATGATTACACTTCTCCAAGGAAATCAAATAGAATATTGCAAAAAGTCTAGGAGAATATTTTGGTGTGGTCACACTTAGATATGACCGAAAATTAGATGGGGGAAGGGGGTCCATGTGTAGTTTTTATATAAATATGCTATATGTAGGCTAAATTGGGTGTTTAACTGGATACCGGGTATTTTATCTAGCGTTTAAATCCCGGTTTATGGCGTTCTAAATTATTTTTATTATTCTATAAAAATAATCTTGCCAAAATATTACTGAAATAAATTTCAGTTGCCAATACTGGCTGCGTTGTCCGCGTTTCGCAGTAGAAGCACTATGTCGCGCAGAAACACGCGGTACGCGCTTAAACTTGAAAAATAACGTTTTTAGGCGTTTTAATTTATTTTTCAACATGGACCTGATTAAAATAAATTTTTAATCATAACAGAATATTTTTGGAATTTAAATATTATCCGGGCGGTCACCACCGTTCGTTTCGCAGTTTTATCGTAAATAGTCATTTAGTTCAAATAAACATGTTTTTGCCATACCGAATCCTTCGAAACTTATTTCTAAGTTATGTAAAGGATATTTAGGGTATGTTTGGCTTACATCACAGTTCCGGAGTGTACGTCGCGTTAAACAGATTGCGTTTATGCACTAGTTTGCGTATAACCTTCCAGAAAGTGATTTAAAGCTTGAAACCGGAATCGAATCAAATTGTAACATTTATTAAACACCATTACACATATAATAACACTAAAGCACATTGTTTTATTGATAACTGACATTGTTTTACATTACACGATGATTACAGAACACAGTTGTCACACCTTTCCATGGGGATACCTTGAGCATGACCTTGTCGCCAACTTGAAACTCGATCGGTCTTCTCCTTTTGTCCGCATACGACTTTTGTCTATCTTGAGCCGCCTTCAAGTGTGCCTGAACCATATCAATCTTTTCATTAGTGGCTCGAACTATGTCTTTATGGGCGAGTTCACGTGGACCCACCTCATCCCAACATACTGGGGTCCGGCATCTCCTACCATAAAGCATTTCGTACGGAGCCATACCGATACTAGCATGGTAACTGTTGTTATACGAAAATTCGACCAATGGTAGATAAACATCCCAACTACCTCCGAAGTCGATAATACATGCTCGCAGCATGTCTTCCAATGTTTGTATTGTTATACGAAAATTCGACCAATGGCAGATAAACATCCGTCTGAGGATGGTACGCAGTGCTAATGAACAATTTCATCCCCATTTGCTCTTGGAAATCGCGCCAGAAGTTTGAAGTGAATCGGGTATCCCTATCGGACACGATGGATACCGGTACTCCGTGGCGTGCCACTATCTCATTAGTGTAAACCTCCGACATCTTTTCTGACGTATAAGTCTCATATATCGGGATAAAGTGAGCACTCTTTGTCAATCTATCAACAACCACCCATACTGCATCAAATCCGCGGTTCGTCTTTGCTAGTTTGGTCAATAGGTCTATTGTAATGTGTTCCCATTTCCAAACCGGAATTTCCAACGGTTGGAGTTTACCGTATGGTTTTTGGTGCTCCGCCTTGAACTGTGATTATTTGACTATGATGATATCAACTACGTCACGATATCAACTACGTCACAATAATCCCCACCGGGCCCACCGGTAATATGTGGAAATATCGGGGTGTGACAGGTTGGTATCAGAGCCAACTTTGAGTGAATTAAACACTAGCATTTTGTGTTTAATCTCAATGACACAGTAGCACATTCCTTAACTCCCGAGTCTAAACTTGAACTAGGAATGATCTCATCCCTATTATATGTATGCATTGTTTTCGATATTTATGTACTCAGGATCGTGTCGCTGGGCAAAGCTTCCATTGGTGGAAGCTCTCAAAACCCGAAGTCTAAGAAAGTTAAGCTTCGTACCACAACTCGAATAAGCGTACGACCAGTATGGAGAAAGGACCTTTTGAACCCATTATCTATATTTCAAATAGGTACCTAAGACTTTTGAACCTTCAAATAAGAAGCCAATATCGAAGGAGTCAATACCAGCTGTCCCTGAAGCTCCCATTCCAAAGATAATACCTATGGACCCAAATGACCCATACCTCTTACATCCAAGTCTTGGAATCCCAAACTTGGATTATACCTGTCCTGACCTTATTTATGATCCATATTATTCATTAACCATAAAATCCTTGGATTCCACTTTTGCAAAGATTCCTAATATAAAAAATTTCGACTACCCACAAAAACCTTCAGTATCCGTACCGCACTCAGTGAACCAAGGAGAAAACTTTCAGAATAAAAATGAAGAAGAAACTTCTTTTATTATATTGCATTCCTATAGTAGTCCCTATAAGGACTATATATCTTCTAAGTCCCTGCGTGGGCGAATCTCTCTGTGTAAGACCCGTTTAGGGCAATTATTGTGATTCTTTAGGACTTTCTATGAAAAGTTTCCTTTTTGAAATTTATTTTGGTATTAAACATATACATATGTATTATGTCCTAAATCAGAACGTCATTTCAATTTATGATTGCTATGCCTTTATATCTCAAAGAAAATCTTAAAGGTATAACCTAGCCTATATGTCATTTTAGACATGGCTACAATGGTAAAGCCTTTTTAAGATGATACATCCTCGTTAACACCTAAGAACGTGTTAGCACTCTTGACAAATGTGGTTCGAGAAAACCACAATAGTCATCCTTATATTGAATTCTTCCAATTTCTTATCTAAGCCTAGTGATTTAGAAATCATGGCTCAAATCATCAAATAAATGATCATATCATAAACATCCATTAGTGATGAAGTGCCTACGGGCTATATCTATTGTCCTAAAAGATAAAAGACAGTTATAGTTTTTGACTCCCTGTCAAGAAAGGTAATGAACTATGTTCAAACCTTAATGCCTCGATCCTATAAGATCATGGCTTATAAATTCAAAGTTGTCCTCGTGACAAGGCCTTTTGTGCCATTTCAATATCTTTAATAGTTTATAACTGGATTAACTATAATGAAAAGTTTAAAATAAACCTGATTATCAAATTAACCAAATATGGTCTATTTATACCATGGTTAATGAATCATCGAAGATGGTGATCCTAAAATAGACTTCTAAGCAAATTATTGACAATTGTTTTATAGAAGTCATGCTTCAGCATGCCTGAATCAGATGAGGTTAACAGTCATCCCAATATGAGGAATGACAACGCCAGAATGAATGTATCGGGTGTAGATCTACAAGCAATGATAGATAATGTTGTCACTAGAGCCCTTGACAGGCAATCTAAAGAATCAAGTGGCACTCGTACCAGGACTCAGTCTGCACCTCATACGGAGCAACCTTCTAAGACACATACATCTCTTAAGGATGATTCTCATCATTCGTCGAATCAGAGGAGTGTCCCATCCAAACAAATTGTGCTCAATCAGAAGCCCCGTGTTAAGACCTGCTCTTATAAATACTTTGTCTCTTGCAAACCAAGGGACTTTACAGGAGAAAAAAAGGAGCCATCGATTGTATGACATGGCTTGATGAGATGGATACCGTAGTAGACATCAGTGGTTGTGCCGAGCAGGATATTGTGAAATTTGTTTCACAATCATTCAAAGGAGAAGCGTTGGCATGGTGGAGATCATTGATCCAAGCCACGTGGAAGATCCTGCTTTATAACTTATCTTGGGATCAATTTGTTGCACTGGTCAAGGAAAACTTCTGTCCTCAGCATGAGGTAGAAAGGATAGAAACAGACTTCTTGACTCTGGTCATGAAGAATTTAGATTGTCAGGCATATGTGACAAGTTTCAACACTATGTCCCGCCTAGTTCCTTATTTAGTCACCCCTGAACCTAAACGCATATCGCGTTTTATTGGAGGCCTAGCACTAGAAATTAAGGGAAATGTTAAAGCATCTAGGCCTACCACATATAGGACCGTGGTGGACTTATCCTTATCCCTCACTTTAGATGCAATCAGGAATAAGTCTGTTGAGACTTCTGAATAGGGAAAAAGGAAAGGAGATGAGGAAAGCTCTCATCGATCTAACAAGAAGAAGAAAGGAAATTTTGAACACAGGAAAGATTCCGAGTTCAAGAAAAACTCGAGTCAGTCTGATAGCAGACCCAAATGCAGTAACTGCAGAAAGCGTCATTCTGGAAAATGTGCGATCGACCCACGTGCTAAACTATGTGGAATTTGCAAGACCAAGGGTCATATGACTTTAGAATGCAAGGAGTTGAAGAACGCGACTTGTTACAACTGTAACGAGGAAGGGCACATCAAAACCAACTGCCCAAAGCTTGCAAGGAAGCCTGAAGAGGCCAAGAAAACAAACGCGCGAGTCTTCCAGATGAACGCCCAGGAGATAGTGCAGAATGATAATGATATAGCAGGTACCTTTCTTATCATTAAGGTTTATGCTAAGAATTTTGTTTGATTCTGGCGAAGATAAGTCTATTGTGGACAATAAATGTTGTAAACTATTGAATCTGCCTGTTAGAACTCTAGACATAAAACATGAGGAAGGATTGGCTGATGATACCTTAGAGATTGCTTCAACAATTTTAGATGGATGCTTTATATCCATTAGGAATCACTCTTTTCCAATGTCCTTGCGACGAGCTTTCAATCTATCCAAACTCATCAATATGAGAAAGACAGATGTGACATTTTTGGTCCCCTGTCAAAAAGATAACGGACTAAGTCCAAGCCTTAAATGCCATTGATGGTCCTTTTGTTACCTAGGCTAAATATAATTGATATACATTTAAATAACATTCATTGGGAATGTTCATACCATATTAGCCTGTATGGTTTAATGATACCATGGTTAGTATATGTTAGGTCACCAGGATGATGAATAACTGTCGTAGTGAAACTAAGTAATTGTTTCATTTGGTGTTAGGGACCAAGTCTCGAGTATGACAAACTCGGATAAGACAACCGTCAATCGCGTCATTAATGATGCGACACATGCTAATGATGCTACAATTGTGAACCTCAAAATTAACAGAGATGTTCTCCAAGCTATGATTGATGCAGCTGTTGGAAAAGCTATGAGAAAGGTCGTGAAAAAGTTCAAGGAGCCTAATGCTACTTACTCCAAATCCCAATTAAAACCACACTTCATTACTCAAGAGAAGGATCTTGTTCATACCTCAGGTGCAAAGACTAAACCAAAAAGGAAAAGGGAGAAAGATAACTCCCAGATTTCTAAGAAAAAGAGTAAGCAAGAGTCCAATTAGAAACCTGTATGCAAGACCTGCTATAAAAGACACTGGGGGCAGTGTCGAATGGAACGAAGGCCAAGACCGTGTGGCATCTGTAAAAGCACTGGCCATCATTCTCTTGAATGTAAGGACATAAATAATGCAGACTGTTTTGGCTGTGGTGAGAAAGGCCACATCAAGACTACATGCCCTAAATCTGTCAAGGGAGGTTCAGCTAAGAATAGAAAGCCTAAGAATGATAGCGCTTAAACTCTCTTGATGAATGCCAGAGGCAGTTCATATCAATAATAACATCGGGTACATTCCTTATCATTTATCAGTAATATAAATGCTAAGAGTTCTGTTTTGATTCGGGTACCAATAAATCCTTCATAAATTGTAAGCATAGCAAACTTTTAAAATCTTCCCATAACAACCCCAGATATTAAGTATAAGGTAAAACTTACAGACGAATCATAGGAACCATTTCTTCTATTCTTGTCAGAAATCTTCATTCGTAAAATTCTAGAGCACTCTTTCTCCAGATGGAGTACGTCAATATATGTTATTTTATTTTATTATCTCATTGATTTCTATCAACTGCGAATACCAGACTGTATGATAAAAGCACCATATGAGGATTGGTGTATCTTAATATGTTCCATAGATTGCTTGCATGCCTGATCAGTATGGGGGTTTAATGCATGGAACCACCGAGATTTCCCAATGATCATATTGTACCAAAGTCAGCAAATGGTATTCATAGAAGATATCCAGAATAGAATTGTCCATGTAAGTGTCTCTGATTAAGGTATCCATGGATTCGTAAAGAAAATGTGTCATTTATCTGACACAGGCAAAGATAGATAAACCGGAGCTTGAGATTTGGAAAATCTCTGTAATCTCCGTGTGTCTTGATTATCTTCTCCAAATAAATACCTTGTTTTCCTCCTAAGACTAGTAGAGTTAAGATTACCATCCTATTTAGGGCTGCATCATTGTGAAAATCTCCCTATCAATTAGTTCCAGCAATAGTGGAAGAATCGAAACCCTAATTAAATGAATTTTAAGATAAGGGTTCATAAAGCCTAATTCATAATTCTGAGAGCTCCGATATTATTGATTAGGAAAGACGGTTCATTATGCTTATGCATTGATTGCCGCAACCCTACTTAGGTATCAATTGAGAAACACTATTAGCTACCCAGGATTGTCGACTTGTTCAACTAACCATGAGGTTAGCTATTCTTCAAGATTGGTTTAAGCCGTAGTTGGAATGACTATCTCACCATAAATAAGCTCTCCTATAACTAATAGTTATTATATAAGCATCAAGGCTGCTCCTTTGGAGACCTTGTATAGATGGTATGTTAAACATTCGTTGTTGGATAAAAGTTTGATAAGTCCAAATTAGAAGGACCTGAAATTTACCTTGGAAACAACGGATAAGATCATGCAAATCCGTAAACGTCTGAAAGTGTAACACCCTTAAAATTTCTACTTGCATTTAGTAATAATTCATAAGATTTTATACAAAAGATGTCTAAATTAAAACCTTAGTTTCAAGAACCAAGTTCTAAGGTAAAAAACACTAGTTATCTACCGACTAATTAAAACATCCATGAGTTGTTTAACAAACGGTTTACATCATAACATTGTTTAAACAGAGTTAATTTATGCGGAAGCTTCAAAAGTTCGTGTTCGGTTCTTCAAAAGCTAGCTTGACCGTCATCCGTAATCCTTAGATACCTAAAAACTGAAATGTTTACATTTAACATTAGTATTAGAATACTTAGAAATAATACATATTCGAAACTACGTTTAAAACGGATTCGATTTAACAAAGAAATACAAAATTTATCATTAATTCTAAAGCTCTACCGTAACTTACGGTAGATACCGTAAGTTACGGTAGCTTCTGGGAAATTCTGGTTCCACCGTAACACAGGGGAAACCCACCGTAACCTTTTGGTCTCTACCGTAAATTACAGTATATACCGTAATTTACGGTAGACGCTGGAATATTATGTTTGGTTTGATTTATTTGTTTACTTGAATCAAGTTCTCGGATTTCAATCATACAAACCAACATGTTTAATCCTCGTATTCTAATATGTCATTTATCAATAATAACAAGAGACCGAGTAACCATACTACAATGTATTACCATGCCTTACTTGGTTATTCGACCCGTTTGGCTCATCTAAGGAATCCTCCATTTTGATGACTACCAACGAGGTCTAACCATATTCTTGGCTTATTATTAGACATAGCGAATATCATCGCTTTAATCCAACTCAACTTTTAATACACAATCCAACTACATATATGCTAAATATCAAAATTTACCCAAATGTAACGAATCAAGTTACATACCTTCAAAGTAAGCCCTTCAAACGCGATTCGCCACCTGCTTGGCCGCTTGACGCTCCTGCGTCCTTTCCTATAGAGTCCATTTATATCATGTTTAGAACTCCCTTTAAACCATATATCGTGTAATACACTGAAACATCAAAATCATGCGTTTAAACTTTGAATTTCAGTTTTAAGCCTTCTTTGAGGCATTTTCACAAACACTATAAGGGCAGAATTTTATATCATTCATATTCAAGTTCATGGCTTGCTATTTAGCTAAACTTAACATCAATAAAGCTTTCATATAGCATTTAAACATCATAATTTTCTGAAATCACTTTCTATGATCAAATTATACTAGAATAATCATTCTAAACCCTAGTGTTCACCATTATCTTGTAAAACCCATAACCCACCTTCAATGTGTTCATGGAATTTCCTGAATTTGGACATGATTTCACTTGTAGTTGTCTAGGTTTTACCTCTAGACACTATATCATCCCTAAACTAATCAAATCACAAACATGCATCATCAAACTTTGAATCTCCCAAATTCATAAAAATTTCAAACAGAGAATTTTCATAGAATTTTACATACCTTACAACCCCCTTGTGATGGGGATCACTAATCTCAACTCGGATTTCAATTTGGACCAGATTTGAACCTTTAATTTAAGTGTTTTGTGGGATTTAGGGTTTTTGGCAAGCTTGGTCGCCCTCCCCCTGCTTTGATCGAACTCAGACACTCCTCCAGGAGTGTTTGTGTTTTAATTAAATGTTTTATTTAAAACTTGTTTCAAGACAATCCTTTAGTTCCCTTTTTGTCCTTTAACTACCCACTAGTCATTATCTAACTAGGTTAGTGTCACCCCTAGTTAGTTTGTTTAGCTAATTTATTTATAAATAAAATTGCAAATTTTATGAATTTATATTTTCGGGATGTTACAGAAAGTTGCCATTAATCGGCAGAAAATCAATGATTGATAAGAGTCGCAAACCTCTTAAGTTCTTAACAAGGGATAAGATTCAACAGAAAGTACCACCCTAGAGAGGTGTACTACATTTTGATGTAGCGGGCAAATTAAACACTGGATAAATAGTACCATTCGAGAAAATCGAATAATTCAAGATCAGTAGTTTATAAGCTAAAACTTATTTAAGGAGCTTGATGGAACTCGCAATGTGATCTACACTTGTGATTTAAAGATATGGCTAGACAATAGGTCAATAGCATTGCCACATAATGATGTGCGGATTAATAAAAACTTATAATTTGTGGTGAAATCAGCATCGATTGAGGATCTACAAGATTAAAAGCTCTAAAAGGATACATGTATCTATTATAAAGGTCATCTTGGGTGCCTGGAGAGGCCCCAGATATGATGTGGAAGATTAAGTCCATTGTAAGACAGAAAGTACTTCCATCTTTTGAGCAAATCTTGGGGTCGAGATTTCTTTTAAGGGGGTGAGGATGTAACACCTCGCAAAATCATGTCCAATATAGTGACGACACGTGTCATGGATTTTAAACGTGTAACGAAGTGAATTCAAGGGACTAAAGTTGACAAACGAAGAAAGTATATGTGTAGAAGGATACAAAGTGTCAACATTTGAAAATTTTGTCTTTCAATGACCCTATACGATGTTCATACTCTTAAACGAATAATTTGTGAAGCGTATGAAGCCGATCGTGAATGAAAGTGAAAGTTTACAAGACGCGAGTGTTAAATGTGTCAACATGTTAATTTAATACCTCTGAGTGACCTTTTAATGAACCCGGAGCCTTGTAACGATTAATTATACTCCCAAGAATAAGTGGCGAAAATTTCACAAGGTTTCGATGTCGTTTGAGATAAATACGCTAACTTTCGTAGTTAAAGGGGTAAAAGCGTCAACGAGGTAAAACTTGTGTTTTCGGTTATCATTTATCAAAACCGGACCTAAAATGATTGGTTATATCTTAAGGATCATAAAAATATAAATTTTATGGGTTGAATGTGCTAAAAATTGAAGTTATGAGGTTTTAAAGGTCCAGGGGTCAATTCTGCCAAGTTTGAAACTTGTATGACTGGGTACCCTTAGGGTGGCACTGCGCCCGGCAAATGTCCTATGCCGTCGCTCGATGCGACGGCCTAAAATGGATAGAATCCCTGCACAGGTGCAGGTTTCAGCAAGTTCTCTTCTCCAAACCACCTATACACTCACAAAACTCGAATCTATGGATTCTTAGATGGTTTTTAAAGCTGGTATTACACCTGTTATGATCTTGTTATCCCCCTCAAACACTTGTCATCATCCTAGCAATCCTCAATCACTATGAATAGATATGTTCATCCAACATTTCATTCACTCAAATTCTTGATTTCTTGCTATCCCTCTTAAATCTGAGGATCCTGATCATTTGGAACCTCCTTTTGAGTTCTTTTCTGTCCTAAGGACCACTTGTAAGTGTTCATTTCATGCTTGGTTATTTTGTTTGGCTCTTAAAGCCGAAAAGTCAAGCGTTTGCGATAAACGCTTTGACTTTTAGTTAGACCTTGTATGGTCAAGCCATGGTTCGCAACGAACATGGCTACGTGATCGTAATTAGGTAGGTGTTAAACCCTCAAAAGGGCACCTCCTAATTACCACGTTTACTTAGTTAATTGCCGGGTCAAAGTAATTAAAATAAAAGTCAAACGAGTCAATTTTTAAATAAAATTAATAACTGATAAAGTAGAAGTTATAAAATCAGTTTTATCACTTTAATAACTTGGTAAATATTAATTGAACATATCTAAGCATGTTCAACCCGACAATTCTAAGTATAGACTCGGTTCGCAACCGAAAGTCACAAAAGTAGACTTTTGCTTTGACTTTCAGTTCCAACCCGAATTAGCTTAGTTTTATTATGCCTTAGGGTTCCTTCGTGACCATATTATATGTTAGTATAACCCTCAGAGGTTATACTACATGGCCATTTAGAATTAGAGTTCGTATGCATGTTTCCGTTATTTGCTTAAAAGTTAACTATTATGCCCTTTTGATATAAAAACGAGATTTTTGAAAATGTGAGAGGACAAAAAGTTTTATTACTGATATATAAGCGTGTCCTAAAAATTTGACATCAGTTTATGGTCTAAAATAAAAGATATGCAAGATATCGTAAGACGAAAGCTTTTTGTTAATTAAATTTCACTTTTCGCATAAATCACATTTAAACCCAATTTTTGGCACCAAACTTTCTACCCACTATTATAAT
This sequence comes from Helianthus tuberosus, assembly GCA_030545235.1. NCBI lineage: Eukaryota > Viridiplantae > Streptophyta > Magnoliopsida > Asterales > Asteraceae > Helianthus > Helianthus tuberosus. The sequence continues at coordinate 175,250,610 of CM060351.1, forward strand.
ATAATATTTTGGGATTTTTGGAAATTTTTGATAAATTTTAAATTGATCATAGCATAGAGTTCTAGCATAAATTCAGTATATGACGATAATGCCCTTTTTGTTAATAAAATGAGTTTTACATATCATTTTGATACCAAACCTTTTTCTACTAATTTTATATATTAAATAAGATATTTTAAACTGTTGAGACTGATCAAAATCTCATATTTCCTTAAACAACCCGAATATCGTCAAATACCGACTTTTATGCGATTTTGGCGCATAGTATGGGTTTAAACCATATTTAGCACCTAAGACTTGTTACCTACTGATTTTAAAAATAAATTTTTATACTTTAACAGTAAGTATAAGTCTTGAACTCAGATTTCCAAATTTGACCCTTAAAGTATATGTGAAATGACCAAAATGCCCATACGGTGCATAGTTTGGCCATAAATAATTAAACACACATATTTATGATATCTTGCTGATGTAACTTGATAAAATAAATATTTTTATTGAATATTTTAGACCAGAACCTCAGTTTGCTATTAAACCTCTTTTATAAGCTTTAAAATGACCAAAATACACTTACGGGGCTTAAATTGGTTTTAAATTCGTTTTGGGCATAATGAAAGATATCCTACTAATATCACAACATAATTTAAGCATAATAACTTATGGAACTTGTACATGACTCATTCGGTTACCCGTTATGCATATACGCGTTCGGAACGGTTTATGTAACTAGTTTGCATAAATTAGCCGAAACGGGTTAAACCTTATCATTTTTACTTCAAACTCCAGAATGTATTTAGTTTACCCATTTTATACAAGTCTTCATACTTGTTGGGTCTAAATCACATTCTAATCCGGTCTTCGCTCAATCTTGCGTTTCATACCGTAAACCTCTCTTTAAAACTAACCGGTCTAAGTTACGACTTAAATAAGACCCGTTAGGAATCTAATAGGTTAATAAAACCTTCGTTCCAGATTGAGAGCCCCGGTAGAAGTACTTGCACATGCTGATTAGAATATACGGTTGAGTATACATTACATTTTAAGCTCAGATAAATACTTTTAACTTATTTTCCCTTATACGGGCTTGGGATACGGTAAATTATTACCGCTTGTTCGGGTGTATAAACTTTTTAATCGGAGATGATTAAATTGCATAATCCCGTTTTAATCAGTATTGCTTGATAACATATAACATTGGGGTTAATAACCGTGTCCTGGATATCCTTGGCTCATTTAAAAAAGCGTAAATGGCCACAACCTAAGCACGGGATGTAGGCATACACCTGTCTGTTGCGTATGTAAAAGATATACTCACTCGTGAGGAAACTTCTTGTGAGTTTATATTTGTGGTGTGTCGATTAATCTTGTTCGGTTTTTATACCGGCCCTAAATGTTGGAGAAACATGTAAATCTGATACAAGATTGTTATTAATATAATTGTCCCAAGTTATAAAAGAATATTTGTGCCTTGTGCATTTAAATCAATTTTCTTAAAACATTTTCAAAAGAGTCAGTTAATTGTATTTACCAGTGTAAACTGACGTATTTTCCAAAAAAAATTAACACGTACTGTACGTAATTGGCTGGGAGCTCGGGCCGTTAATAAGGGATCTTGCAAGTTCTAAACGTCTAAAGTCTGTTGAACAATGTTTATATTTCTGTTTTAAGATCCGCCTGTGGATCCATATACAACCGTTGTGTAATATTTTATTATACTTCGAATCTGTTTGTATTGTTATTACTTTAGACTTCCGTTGTGCATTGAACTGTAATTATTTGACTATGATGATATCAACTACGTCACGATACTCTCCACCGGGCCCACCGATAATATGTGAAAATATCGGGGTGTGACAACTGTCGACCACTGACCACCTCCGGTGATTTTATTCTTTCTTCTTTTCATGCTTATCAAACAACACATTATATTGATTAATTCCATTCGCATATGGTAACCAAACAAGACTACCAAATGATATCCATTTTCATTCCATAATCTATTTCATTACTTCATACCAAACAGATTCACCTATTAGATCCCAATAAAATTCTTAATAGCTTGTATCGTATATTGATAGTTGATAGTTTGACACCCTTTCAGGGTGTCGTTTATAAAAAAAAGGCTGTTGTGTTTAGGTATAAAATAAAGTACTAATGGATTTTAATAATCCTACTATTAGTCGTTTACCGACAACGATACCAACTTTAAAAACAATCAGCGGTGGTCCCACCTTTTCACATATTGTAAACCAATAGACCTTTGCTAACAGAACCTTATTTCTTTTTGTCCCATTTTTCTTTTCTGTTAGCAAATGTCCATTGTTTACAATATATGAAAAGGTGGGACCATCACCTGTTATTTTTGAATTTGAAACCGATGTCTGCCAACGGCTAATAGTTGAGATTATTAAAATCCATTATATCTAAAATAAAAGGTTAGTAACCGACAATAACCCAAAATTTAAAGGTCATCATTAAACTTTCATGATAAACCAAAAATCGAAATTAGGGCTCAAAGCTCAAAACACCTTCACCGTTCATCATCTCCGGCGACGATACGCTCTCCGATTTCCGGTATGCAATCTCTCTCCTGATCTCTACGTACTTTTCACGTGTTTGTGATTGTTAATTGCATGTGTTTATGCTTGTTAATTGTATCTACAGACCATCAATTAGGTAAAATTTGCGTGTTAAATTTGTTCCAATATTCTTCGAGCAACAAGTTGATTGACTAAATTTCAATGTACTACACTGTTGTGTGAACGATTTTGTAACTCAAGTTCATACAACCTTCTGCTATTTGTTGTATTTAGTATTTACTGATTGTAGTTTGTTGTTTTTTTAACTTAATGTTTAATAATCTGTACTGTTTTGATATTTATCTGTTCTTAGTTGTATCTATATACTATCATTAGGTGTATAAATGTGTTTTTATCATTTATATATTATATTATGGTATTAGCACTTGTCCTAGTTGAAGGCTTGGTTGATTGATTAGCATGTGATAAGATTGGTTGTCGTATGTTTTATCTCATCGTGAGTTGTTCGAATAAAATTTAGATCTCGTTTTTCTATTGCTTTTTTTGCGTGTAGTTGAAGTTCTTGTTCATTATTCCTTTTAGAAGCTTTGTGTTGTGCAAGGATTCCTTTGTTGTTTTCTATAAAATTTTTAATGGATTAGGGTCATACTTATGTCTTACGATTCTCAGATTCTGTGTATCTTACCTTATATTGATTATGTTTCTTTCATCAGTTTCTAGGATAATTTGGCATACGAGTGACAAAATGGTTCATTTGTTTCTTTCGGAACCTGACTGGGATTGGGATGGAGGTGATGACCAACAAAGAATATCTCTTTTGAATGATCTAGAATCAATGATCCGCTTGTTGATTACATCTCAAAGTCGATCAGAGGCACGGCTTTGGCTTTGCAAAGATGTTTCAGGGATAAGTTCTCTATCTCGCAGGCAAAAGTGTGATCTGTTTTCAACTTTACTCAGAACCAGCTCACAGAAGAGAGACCTAGCGGCTCAAATTTTGCAGATGATTTTTGAGAAACAGCCGAAAAGAGCAGGGTCTATTCTAGCTAAAAAAAGCGACATGCTAGAGGATTTTTTCAGAGGTAAGTCAGTTAGTTTCTGCATTATTTTGTCTATTTGTTATAAGGTTGGTTCCCCTTTAGATATTCAGGCTAGACCGGTAGTTTTACTGATTCTTGTTTGATTGGATATAATTAATATCTAGTCTGCTTTCGCGAGCCACACGTCTCTCTGAATGACACTCACTTCAACAGTTCAACCTAATTTAATAATGAAAACAAACCTAATAAATCATATCTCATCATCCCTTTTTATATACTTACCTGGTATTGAACATATTTTTTTTTATCTAGTTTAGTCATAAAAATACTATCATTGCTTACTTCGATCAGGTGAAAATATGAGTGTTACTTTTTTCACTAATCAACCCCAATAGCATGACTCTTTGCCACCTTTGTACAAAGTTTGTAACATTTTTCAATAATGTGTGTCAAAAATGATAAAAAGATTTGTATACTTTCCAGTGATAATTTATTTCATGAATAGATGTTTAGGAAGTTTCATACACGAAAAACACACTTAGGACGACTTTAGACACATTGGACTCATTTAACCTGTTTATTTTTAAGCTATATTATCATTTTAGCCAGTTGACCCATTAGAGATAAAAATAACACAAGTCGACCCATTCAGAAGCAAATGGGTCGAAACTCGAAATCGACACCTTTAGGAGTTATCTTTTTTACTACGAACTTACTAAGTAGGTGTTGGGACTATGCAAATCTTGTAGCTTTTACTTCTTATTCGATTACATATTTTCTATTGGCGATACATAAGGGTTACCAACACCAGTCTCATTGTTAATCATATAGGAAATACAAGGCGTATTTTGCTTTGGTTCTCAAATTTTTCTGGCACTAGTGATACGGAGCACAGAAAGGGTGCTAAAGCATTATCCCAATTTGCGTTTATGAATCGCGACATTTGTTGGGACGAACTCGAATGGAAAGGCAAACACGGACAATCACCCGCCATGGTTGCCACAAAGCCTCATTATTTTCTTGATCTTGATGTCGAACAAACAGTCGAGAATTTTCTCGAAAACGTGCCCGAATTTTGGTCATCTCATGAGTTTGCCGACACATTAAAAGACGGTGATATCTTGTTTCTGGACATGAAGTTCTTCGTAAACATGTTTTTGAGATTAATGTACAAAGAAGATATGGACGAGATATGGAAAATTGTTCACGAGTTTCTAACGGAAGAATCTTTCTCATCGTTATGTTCACACGTTCTAATCGCACTTAACGAGAACGAACTGTGTGTTTTTATAGATTTGCTTAAAAATGTTCTTGACCCAAATACCAAACCTAAAGATTCCGGTGACATGCGTCACTATCTGGAGGTCATACTTCCCAGATTCAACGGTTTAGATTCGAATTCGATCGATGAGTTTCTTTTGTTGAATACGGTTATAAATCGAGGGCGTCAGTTAGTGCAGCTTTTACAAGAAGACGAACACCAGGAAGAAAAGACTCAAATCAAGGATATCGTGCAAAAGATTTGCACTTTACCCGAAAACCCTAATTGTTTAGTTCCGTTAATTAAACGCTGCTTCACGAAAAAAAGCATAAATTTGATAAAATTACTCGGGTTGCAGTCTTGGGCTCTTCATTACTTCATGTCAGAGGGATATCGGGCTTCTGAAGAGTGGGAATCTTTATTTAACAGAAATGGAGTACGTTTTCGCCATGCTGGCAAGCATGAATTGTTGCATGATAAGATGTTAACAGATGAGAGTGACTCCGATTCAAGAAGAAAAAAGAAACGGAAACATAGAAAGAAAAGAAGGAGAACGACATGCGATGACAGCCATGATGATGATTTTGTGGATTTTGATTTTGAATATAACAGGATGGATTTTCAATCTAAGGGGAGTTGTTGGTTGTTATCTACTGATGGATATTCTACTTCATGGAGCAGTGTAAGTTCGTTGAGCCCGTGTAGTTATTTATGCTGCTTATTATTATTATCAGTGCATATACAGACGGGTTGTGTAAGTTTGTAACGGGTCAATACGGGTTTGGGGGGATGAAACAAGTAATTTTTAATGAGTTGAAATGGAATGGGTAACGGTTAATAAATAACCAATGTGTTGGTTACTATTACTATATATATATAACAGATGTCAAGTGGAAAACAGTACACATAGTAATACTATTTTATTATATATAGCAATATTTTATTGTTGGTAATTTTTTTTTACTAATACTATTTTATTATTTTATTTTTTACTTTAAATTTTTCTTTATTATATATTCTTATCATTATTATATTTTGTTCTATTTGTTATTTTATTACTCTAATTTATTATTATTATTATTATTATTATTACCTTATATTTTGTTTTTCATTTATAACTTTAATTAAACGAATTAAATATAATTTCTTTGTTGTGGGAAACCTGACTGGTATCGTTTGAACAACATCGGTATCAGTATTGGTAATGTATTCGTTTTAATGGTTTTCTTGATATGACGGTATAAAGTTTGTTAAAAGTGGAGTTGTATTCAGAACATGGTATTTTCTTTTGTACAGTAAGCTATAGCGAGTGCCGGTATAGTACTATAGTAACTTTACCATGACAAACCAAACTAGTACCAGCCAAACAACATTGGTACGAGTACACAAGTATTTGTTTTTATAGTTTTCAATCGATGTAAAAACACGTGTCGATATCCTATTGTGGGTGTCTCTTTCGGTTGTTATCCCAAGTGCCAGTACGTATCGAATTTTTCGAATTTTGAACTGATACCGACCAAACCCCGCTGCAGAGCGCGGTAAACCCACTAGCTATGAATACAAAAATGACCTTTTTAGAATTATAATTCTAATCTTTGTGTGAATAAAGTTTGGTCGGGTTTCACCCTATTTAACCCGTTTGAGATAATAAACAAACGCATCGACCCATTTATAAGTAAATGGGTCGAAATTGCCACATCTAAGTTAAGAGTTCTTAATATCACTTTTTCTAATCTATCTGGTCACTATGTAATTTTTCAGGCTGATTTACCAGAACACTTGTCAAAGCATTGTTTTTCCACTTGGATGAAGTGGGGTTTTTATAGATGGGGAGATTCGGCTTCATAATATCATAGTGGATTCATCATGTTGTATTCAAGGTATATAATATTCTTTCAAACACGCTTCAATTTGAGGCTTGAGCCTCGGCTCGCCTTTACCCCTAGACCTGAACATATTGTCACCTCTACGTCATTATAGAAATAACATGTTGAATCCACAAAATTATTGTTTGTTAGTTAACTTTGGATTCTTAAATTCTTAAGGGTTTGTTAATCTTGAGCCTTGCTACAAATTGGTCAAGTGAAGCTGCTACTTCCATGGGATAGGTAACATGCAATCATCATGATGCTATGACCATGTACGTACGTGTATACATGGATCCATTATGCGTGAGGAGGTCAAAATGTACGCCAAGGGGACAGAAACGGAATTAGGGAAGGCATTTGATGGGATTCCGTAATCTGTTAGGTATGGAACTGAATCCCTGTGGATTCCTTTTGAGTTTCTTTAAACAGAATGAAATTTGGTATTCGCAAAATGCCCTTATATTGCTATATAAGAAGATGTATCAAAGACGATTTAAAGACGATTTAAAGACGAAACGAAATTGTCTTTGATAACATATGTCCATCTTTTTAAAGACGAAACGAAATTTAAGACAATTTTGGTATTCGCAAAATGCCCTTATATTGCTATATAACGTAATCTGTTAGGTATTGAACCCTTTTTTAATCGTATACTAACTAGTTCATCGAAATTACTAATGTAAAGTTAAATCCGTTAGGGTTGTCTCTTACGCCGATAAACTAGTATGATGCAACGCGCGCGTTGCGGCACATGCATCATGGTGACAGGACGTATATTGCTATACAAAATATTTGATTGATTGAATAATAACGCCATACAAAATTTACAATCAATTATAGTCACGATTCGTACGTAATAACATAATACTACACAACAAGAGTTAATTTAGCCAATCGTTTTCTATTTCCACCGCATAACACGCGTATAGATCGATATGTGTAAAAAGTACAAACCTAAAAAGATTAAATTTACTAGCTTTAATATATGTGACAACATTGTTTTTAAATTAACTGAAGTAAATTGTATAAAAATACGTGTTCACGTTGGCTCGATCGGTTTTTATGCAATGTAACAAGAAATAACCTTCGTACATCTAACCCAACAACCAAACTGGTTTGAAAATCAAAACCGTCTTCGTACATTTAACCCAACAACCAAACCGGTTTGATTTGTCTTGCAAATGATAATCATAGAATCTGTTTTGGACCCGACTGAACCCGTAGGTTTGGACCTGGTTTAAACTGAATTGACCCGCACCCATAAAAAGCCGAATCGTTTGCTAATATCTACTCCCATCTTACTCTGGTCACTCGGTACGTTGATATTGCTTGAAGCGAAGTTGTGGGAATTCAACAAAGTATAGTGAAGCTTAACGATATTAATATTCACTTTTGGGTTTTCATGTATGAACAGTGACAATAGAGGTTTTAGACAATGAAGTCTAATTGAACCACAACATAACGACTCCTCTATGGTCCCATACAAGTATCTAACTCTAGTTAGCAATTATGCTGGCCGTTGCAGCGTGCTTGCCTCCTCAGAGTCTCTTGCTTTTCACCTCTATTCAACAATTGATATACGAGTGGTATTACAATTGTAAGTTCGATTAAACCCTTCATTTGACATTCCTGCAACTTTGGGGCATTATGTTTGAGTGTCGACATCCAAGATTGTACATGTATTCACCGCTTATTTAACTTCCGTTCTGTTGCATCGATAAAAAATACTGTATATGTTTATATTCTGTGTAGATCTGATTCTGGGGTGTTCTTTATCTGAACCGGACTTGAAAAAGTTGAAATTCGATTCGAAAAGAACTTGGATTTTGAACATTCGGATCGGTTTTTCTTCCTAACTGAATTGCAAATTCGGATTTAGAATCGAATCCGAAACAAATTTCAGTTTACTTCAGTTCACCTTCGAACCCACAAATCTTATTGTTAGTTATTTTCAGTAAGATTTGTCAACAAGGATGAGGTTTATTAAGATCCATCAAGCAAATCTCCGATGGCGTCTTGTTGAACGAGACTCACAACAACTATCTCATACGACGTGTTTTTGAGTTTCAGAAAGGTCTTTTTCAGGCGGGTTGGTGAATGTACAGGACCTAGAGAATGTTGATAAAACAGAGAAGGTTGAGAGGAGGAGCAGCAGAGAGAAGCGTTGAGAGGTACTATTCCGGGAAGGAGATTGTACAGGCTCTAGTCAGACAAAGAAGAAAAGGGTTGAGCAGCCAAAGAAGAAGGGTACTAAGGGTATCTAGGCTTTATAATTTGTGATAACTAAAGATTAACTTTTTGTGAATGAGAGTACTAAGGGTGTTTGATAAATGGGGTGTAATACCAACAATTGTGAATGAGTAAGGTCGTGGTGGTGTATAGCTTGACTGCTGGTCTGTGGTGGTGTGATGAGCAGATTGATTTTGTGAGAATTAGGTGGTTTGTTTTGTTAAGAGTATTGGTTATTAAGTTTGCTTCTTGATTCATAGATGTTTATTCTCATTAATCCAGTACCAACACCAAGAACATTGAGAAATGTTTAGCTACTGGTAGTCCAATGGATATACTACCATACATTATTTAAAAAAGAGTAAACTGCCATTTTGGTCCCTGTGGTTTGGCCAGTTTTGCCACTTTAGTCCAAATCTCAAACTTATTACATCCAGGGCCCTGTGGTTTGCATTTTATTGCCATTTTAGTCCAAAATCCAAAAACACTAGTTTTTTGACTGTTGCAACCTCCTATTTTGTCCTGTAGTGCAAGGGCATTTTGGTCATTTTGTTTTTCATTTAACATTTTATTAATTAAAATTTTGGTCATCTTCCCCAAATAAATAATCATCATCTCAAAATAAAACCCTAACTCTCTCTCTTCTCTCTCTCTTCTCCCAAATAATCATCATCAGCAGCAGAATATGTAGAACATCATCATCAAGAACATCATCATCATCAAAACCCAGAAAATCCAGAAATACCAGAAAATCCAGAAAATCAAGAACATCAAGAACATCATCAACCCATAAAATCCAGAAAATCCAGAAAATCAAGAACATCATCATCAACCCAGAAAATCCAGAAAATCAAAACCCACAATTCAACTAACAAACAGCAAAAATACGAATGTACACGAAGAGAATTTCAGATAATCGATGTAAAGAATACGAGATAATCGATAACAAGAGTTTAATCCAACCGATTCTTACCAATAAGCCCACTCACCACTCTCACTCTCTAAAACCCCCCTCTCTCTCATCCTAATCAGCCATGGCTCACCAGAAGAGAGAGAAAGAAGAAACCGAGCTCAAGGTTCCTGGAACCTTATCCTTATGCTCACCTCCGATCAATATCTCCGCCACAGACACCGTAGATCGGATCTGAAGAAAAACGCTGACGTCAGCAACGTTATCGTTGACTTTAGACCTAACTCCGCTACTTCGCCGGAAAATCTAGATCTGTCTCGTAAACGACGCCTGGAGGCGACGGAGCTGGTGAGCGAGAGTTCCGGCGACGGTTTCAAGCGGCGGCGCGTGGTGAATCGGTCTGAGAGAGATCGAGAGTTATACATGTGAAGAGGATGCTTGGTCTGGAGGCGACGGAGCCGGTGAGCGAGAGTTCCGGCGACGGTTTCAAGCGGCGGCGCGTGATGAAGTCCCTGTGTTTGCTATATAGAGAGAGAGAAGAGAGAGAGAGAGTAGACTGATTTATGTTGGGGATGGAACTGTTATGTGTGTATATTAATATATATATATATATATATATATATATATATATATATTAATTTTTGAATTAATAAAATGTTAAATGAAAAATAAAATGACCAAAATGCCCTTGCACTACAGGACAAAATAGGAGGTTACAACAGTCAAAAAACTAGGGTTTTTGGATTTTGGACTAAAATGGCAATAAAATACAAACCACAGGGCCTTGGATGTAATAAGTTTGAGATTTGGACTAAAGTGGCAAAACTGGCCAAACCACAGGGACCAAAATGGCAGTTTACTCTTTAAAAAATAAAAAAACAAAAATCATCTAATTCGTGGTTGGGAATATATATATATCTTTATACTTATAAATGAAAATGATGATACACTTGGCTTGGTTTCAAAGCCCTCCTTGATTTTTCTTCTAATTTGATGTATTCCTATGATGCCACATAGGACTTTTGTACACGTGTCATGTTTATTCATTATAAGCGTTTTTCCTTCTCCATTAGTCCATTGTATCTTTATACTTATAAATGAAAATGATGATACACTTGGCTTGGTTTCAAAGCCCTCCTTGATTTTTCTTCTAATTTGATGTATTCCTATGATGCCACATAGGACTTTTGTACACGTGTCATGTTTATTCATTATAAGCGTTTTTCCTTCTCCATTAGTCCATTGTATCTCTAACTAGGTTATAACCCCGTGTATTACACGGGTTAAGTAAATAAAAAATCAAATAGTTAATATCGAAGGTTTAACAATTATAAAACGATATTTTTAAGACGCTTTTCTGATATCCAAACAAAATTTTGTGTCATGTATGATCAAATCTTATGATGTTTGTCAAGTTTATAAATATGAAAGCATTTGAACCATCGATTAGAAGACAGACTGTATCGTCGACTTTCTCACGAGTTTTAACAGTCATGTGAACATACATTTAACAACCCAAGTTTTATTTAAATGATAGTGGTCTTAATTTATTAGTTCGAAAAAATGTACTCATCCACTTAACTGAGAAAACTAACCCCCATATTGAAGATCCTCAAATTTATATTTATCTTATATTAACTAAATAAATAAATATAATAAGTTAATATTAAATCTTATAATACTTTAATAAAATATTATCCTCAAATTTAAATTGTTAATTTAATAAATTTTTAAAACAAATACCTCTCTTTCCTACTTATCTTATATTAAATATATAAATAATAAATTAACATTAAATGTTATCCTAATTTATAAAAACTATAACTTTTTTTATTATTTGGTGTACAAAATTATATTTATTTAACTCGTGTAAAGCCTAGGGTTTTTAAAAATATAACTTTTTTTATTATTTACTATACAAAATTACATTTATTCAACACGTGTAATACACGAGATTTTTAAGGATACATTTTTTTTATTATTTGATAGATTTTTAAGGATACACGAGTTTTTTAAAAGATACGACGTTTTTAGTATTTAATATACAAAATTACATTTACTTAATATGTGCAATACACATGGTTTTTAAAGATATAACTCTTTTTAGATCTATTTAACATGTGTAACATACGCGTTTTTAAGGATGTAATTTTTTTTTATTATTTGGTAGGTTTATTCAACCTGAATACACACGAGTTTTTTTTAAAGATACGACATTTTTAGTATTTAGTATACAAAATTACATTTATTTAATCTGTATAATACACATGGTTTTTAAAGTTATATTTTTTTTATTTGATATATAAAATTACATTTATTTTATACGGGGTTCATAAATATATATAACTTTCTATTATTTAATATATAAATTACATTTATTCAACCCGTGTAATACACGGGGTTCTAACCTAGTATATTTCTAAATAAATTATGTAGTAGTATATATATCTTAAATAATAATCTAATATAACGTGAGTCTTTTTATTATCAGAATTTTCATAATTATATTTATCCACCATTACTAAAAGGATTTTCTTCGTCTCTTTCATAATATATAATTTCCATAAACAATTATTTAATTTTAATGGATTAATACTTAAATCAAGATAAATGAATATAAAAAACAAAAGAATAAAAGATAAAAAGATATAATTTATGTGATTAAAAGAATATATAGAAGTCATTCCTTATCTCTATTTTTTTTTTGTTTTTAATGGATTAACACTTAAATCAAGATAAATGAATATAAAAAACAAAAGAATAAAAGATAAAAAGATATAATTTATGTGATTAAAAGGATATATAGGAGTCATTCTTTATCTCTAATTTTTTGTTTATCCATTTATTTTAGCGGGAAAAACAATTGAGAGCACTCCAGAAAGCGCCATGTGTCCTTCAAATGGTTTACTTTATTATATGTAAATTATGTAGTAGTATATATATCTTAAATAATAATCTAATATAACGTGAGTCTTTTTATTATCAGAATTTTCATAATTATATCTATCCACCATTACTAAAAGGATTTTCTTCGTCTCTTTCATAATATATAATTTCCATAAACAATTATTTAATTTTAATGGATTAATACTTAAATCAAGATAAATGAATATAAAAAACAAAAGAATAAAAGATAAAAAGATATAATTTATGTGATTAAAAGAATATATAGAAGTCATTCCTTATCTCTATTTTTTTTGTTTTTAATGGATTAACACTTAAATCAAGATAAATGAATATAAAAAACAAAAGAATAAAAGATAAAAAGATATAATTTATGTGATTAAAAGGATATATAGGAGTCATTCTTTATCTCTAATTTTTTGTTTATCCATTTATTTTAGCGGGAAAAAACAATTGAGAGCACTCTAGAAAGCGCCATGTGTCCTTCAAATGGTTTACTTTATTATATGTATAGATTAGGTTTAAAAATTAGAGAAACCTCCCAACCTTTCTTCTATCTACTGCCGCCGACATGAAGGAAATCCTTCTCCAGCCACCGATCTTCAACAATCAACGCCATTGGATATTCCATTCTCATACTTTCAAGAAACCCCAATTCTCTGTTTGCCGTTTTAGCGACTCTATTGATTAATTGTTACGATTCTGATATAAATCAAACACCCTGAATCATATCAAGGTATTATTACGATTCTGCTATAAATCGAACTCCCTAAATCTTTCTTCGTCATTTACATCCCGTTATCTTTTTTATGCTATTCGTGTTGGTTTAACGATTTTTTTTAGTTTTTATGGTTCATATGACCCGAAATTGATGTGATGGAATTTTTGAAAAACGTGATACTGTGAATGTATTGATGATATATTTTTAGTGACTAATTCTAGATGAGCTTGAAGTATATGAATTATGACAGTATTGTAGGCATTTATGTTGTATCTTTATAGATTTTATATGATTTTGTATCCGCTGTGTTTGTATACGTATTAAGAGATTTATTATATGGCTTTTAACTTTTGTAGAGAATCATATGTTGTTACAAAACTAGAGAAGTGTGGCATAATTTAGAATGAATGCCATGTGATGTGTTATAAAGTCAATTATTTTGTTTGGAATCGGTCTAAGTGAACACGTATGTTTCTCAAGTTTGATGTTATCCACAATTGGTGATGAAGTTAACTGTACCAGTTACAAACCAAACGTGAATCATTTACAGTTAATAGGTTATGCATTATTTACATTGTATGAATTTTGAATGTTATCACTTGACTCGGGATAGGTTGGATTGGTACCAAATGGCAGAGTTGGATGTCCAAAATCCTCTCATTGGAGAAACAAACTGTGGTGTGTTACTGCATCAGTTACAGGTAAAATATGATTCCAAACGGTAGTTCTTCACAAATTACACACTTAAGAGATTTCATCTCTTCACGCACACGATCCCAGCTGGAATGGAGTGACTGACATTATTTACATAATACCTAACCATTGCGTAATTTTACCATGTTGATTCAGAAAATTTGGGACGAAGTTGGTGAAAGCGATGAGGAAAGAGATAAAATGCTTCTTCAGTTAGAACAAGAATGTTTAGACGTATATAAGTGGAAAGTTGACCAAGCTGCAAAGTCAAGGGCCCACCTTATTCAGACTCTGGCAGACGCTAAACTTGAACTGTCAACTCTCTCTGCATCCCTTGGAGAGACAACATTTGTTGGAATCGTACGTTACTCGTAACCTTCACTTCTTAAGAGTCAAATGGATCGAAATTAACCTTGGCCGATATGATGTATATTGAGCCAAAGAAACCATTTGTAACTTCTGCAGTTATTTTTTCCGAGTTAAAAAACCAAATGTAACATCGTATGTTCTGGACTGTGAACTGGTTGCAGGTTGCATCAGAGTTAATGGTATTTCACTACGATTTCCATGTTTACTTCGTGTGTTCGAGAAGACAAGGGCTCCGAGGAAGCTTCATCTTCAGAAATGGTGAGAAACTTCTGTTTTGGTGATTCTTTTTGCTTTTTTGATTGATTTTACAGCACCCAGAGTCCCGGATCCATATCTGTACTTTTTGCGGTTTTGATGGAACTGATAGAATTTCGGAACCAAATTTGAAGCAGATAATTAAAATCATACCAAAGGTGTGCTTTATAACATGCTACTATCGCAATGGATAATTTAAGGGTTCTTGAATAAAATTTAGTTTTATGTTCATTATAACTCAGTTTACTTGGCTCTTCTCATTCTTATAAATCATGTATAAAGAGGCTTAATTTGGAATGAATATTTAAAATTCTTCCTTTGAAAAGCAATCACATTTTATAGAATGAATATCTACAATTCTCCCTTGCCTTTTATATATATGATCAACATTTCAAATCTATGTCTAATAAACAAGTCTATATTTTGTGACCAATTCCTTGATTTCTGTCTTTTGTAATCTATTAATTCAAAAAGTTAATTATCGTTTTAAAAAAAATGATTTTTGTTTATATAGGAAGCTTTAAAACGTTTAAACACGAGATGGACCTGGTCTAGCCTTAGGTGCCTATGTGTTTAGAAACGTTAAAGATAAATTCAGAGTTGTTAGACCAGATTATTCACATCCATGTGCTCCACTGATTCTGCTAGGTCAGGTGTTCTATAGTATCTGCAGAATTTTATACATATATGAGGGTGTCGAGTGTAACGTAAGTTGTAATCTTAATTGGCTGATTGAGTTTCAAATCTGCAGAATTTTATATATATCTAAGGAGGGTGTCGAGTGTACATAAGTTGTAATCTTAACTGGCTGATTGAGTTTCAAATATGTAGATATAAAGTCTGCTGTATTTTTATTGATGAAATGGATTTGGTATTTAGCACATATTATATAAGAGCCAAAAACATATTTTTTTTCATGTCGGATTCGGGTTTCGGGTCATGTGAAGAATTGCCGCTCCTATTCTTTTTTCTAATGTTATATATTATCTTCTTTTTTAGATAACTGTTGTTTTTTACCCTTGCATCATCTGTTCATATGTTCTTTCATAAAAGAGTATAAATAACAACATTTTGTATTATTGACTATTGAGTGCCGTAACATTTTCTATTTTGTTACTTGATAAAGTAATATACTTTTAAGTATAATGATGTCAAATGTTGTAATATTGTTTACTCACAGGGTCGTGAATGAAAAGGTACTCATTTGGATGTCCTCAAACTAAAATATGCAAATGACTCTACCCTATGGTTAAGTATTTTGTGGCAAGTGATTAAAGTGTGGTGTTGCTGCAACAAATTAATGCACTGGAGTGGAGTTAGAGATTGATGTTGGGCATATTTAATTTCACACTACACCTAGGGTTTCTTCGTAGTATACCAAAGTATGTATCTTAAGTTTTTTTTAATTGTTTTTTAATCATTCAATTCCTTTATCTGTTCTCACCAATACCAATTATTTCAATTTATTAGCTTCTGACAGCAATATGGGAAGTTTGGAAGAAAGGAAAAACCACCACTTACTATATATGTTGTATTTGAAGGACCTCTTGATTAATATTCATATAAAGGAATATCCTCATAAATTATTTGGAGGCTCAGTTGTATGTAATTTCATTCATCACTCTAGGCTAGGTGGTAGAGATTGTTCTCTCTTTAGGATAAGACCAGAGTTTAAATATTGGCTGGCAACAACGGGTAGATTAAGATTTATTTGATGTAATTTAGAAGTAGGGTTATTGTAACATTCTTCGTAAAAAAAATGTAATTTCATCAATGAGAAGCATTTATAAACCAACGATTCACCCTATTTGTTTTTTCTTTTCGTATAATGATCATCTATTTTGCGAACATATATTACCTTGGCGTTCTGTGACATTTGGTTCACTTATTTATATTTTGATTATTTATAGAGTTATGAATTATATCATTTACATTGTTCGACCCGTATATTACAAAGAAGTATTTTGAGAGTTATGAATTACTATTACATTTTTACTTTCGTAAATATTAACTCTAATTACAATTTTGTATTTTTTAATCAATGTTTCATATAGTTTTATCCAAAACATCTATTTACATAATATATTAGTTCAGCCAGTGTATCACACGGGTAACTAACCTAGTATATATATATATAGGGGAGGGTTTAAATGAAAACGTTAATTATCGCGAGAACCGTGAAAACGAATAAAAAAACCGCGAGAACTTTGTAAAAAACAATTCAAATTCAAAATTTCTTTTTACACTTATCATTATTATTCGAATACAATCTTATAAATTTCATTTATACGTGAATTCATAAATAAAGAAAATTCACACATGTGTAAGTTTGTTGTTTACACATGTGTAAAAATTCTAATAAAAGTGATTTTGAGAAGAGAAATGAATTATTTGATGTTGTAAATTTTTTTTGATCTTGTATTTTAATTACAATGAGCTTTGTATTAAAAAAATGGTTTTGATTGGTTTTTTTTATTCGTTCTCACGGGTATCGCAATATTTAGCGTTCTCAAGATAACCCTCCCACATATATATATATATATATATATATATATATATATATATAGGGTAGGGATATGGTAAAAAGTGTCTAAAATGTAAGAAGTGTTTTAAACCATTGGATATTTGATCTAATGGTTGAGATCAATAGGGTATAAAAATGTAAATTGTGATTTAATTAGAGGGACCTTATGTAAAATTGAAGGGCAATAGTGTCTTTTTTAATGTTTGAAGTATGGTAACCATATCATACACGACCAAAAACTCCTACATTCACTCCTTTTTCCTTAAATATAGGAATTAATGATTCACCTTAATTGTAGGAGGTCTTTAGTTGCATATTCGTCATACATTATCATAAAGAGAACTGTAATCAGATTCATGGCGTGGTGTTTTAAAACAACTGGATAAAATTGACTATGATTCAAGTCATGGTGTTTTATCTGGAGACATTGTTCATGGCGTGGTGTTTTAAACATCTATGATTCAAGTCATGGTGTTTTATCTGGATACATTGTTCATGGCGTGGTGTTTTAAACATCTATGATTCAAGTCATGGTGTTTTATCAATACACAACATTCCCAGATTTTAAAACACCATGACTATGATTCAAGTCATGGTGTTTTATCTGGAGACATTGTTCATGGCGTGGTGTTTTAAACATCTATGATTCAAGTCATGGTGTTTTATCTAGAGACATTCTACATGGCGTGGTGTTTTATCAACACAAAACATTCCCAGATTTTAAAACACCATGACTATGATTCAAGTCATGGTGTTTTATCTGGAGACATTGTTCATGGCGTGGTGTTTTAAACATTTATGATTCAAGTCATGGTGTTTTATCAATACAAAACATTCCTAGATTTTAAAACACCATGACTATGATTCAAGTCATGGTGTTTTATCTGGAATCCAAAAAACATTGTATAAGGTTTTTGCGAAAGATGTTGTGGGGTTGTGTCGAAAAGATAAGAACAGAAAGGGTGTTACGGTGTGTCATGGTGGTGAGGAGGTGTTTCACCGGAGAGAAGGGAGGGGCTTTTGTGGGTGTCGGCTTGCCGGAAATACGGCCGGAGAAGGTCGTCGGACTTTACTTCGGTGACCGGAGTCTAGAGAGATGCAGATTGTTTCATCTTGGGGGCTATGGTTTTGGTGGGGATGAGGGAGAATCGTAAGAAATAATATGTTTCCTAAAATTTCTCCTAAAATAGTTAACACATGATCTAATTTCCTTTAATTGACTTTAACTACTATTAGGAGTAAATTACATTATTACCCTTATTCATTAATATAATTGATGGACACATGTCAACACCAGATTATTTCTTACACTTTAGCCACTTTTTACAGGATCCTTTACCTATATATATATATATATATATATATATATATGAGTAAACTGCAATTTTACCCCCCGGGGTTTAGGCTAATTGGCACTCTGCCCCCCCTAACGAAATAATTGCAATTTTAACCCCCAACGTTTGGTGTTATGTCGCAAGTTTACCCCCGGCGTCAATTTTGTTAACAGATCTGTTAACTATAACTTGAAATGACTATAATGCCCTTTCATATTACCCCCTGTGTTTTGTTCTACTCTGTGATATTACCCCCTGCCACCACTACCACCGCCATTCACCACCACAACCACCACTGCCACCTCCATTACTACAGGCATCAAGAAACACTACAGGTAGCAGGTGTGTGTTAATAAAGGTATACAGAAAAAAGATTTCAGTGGATAAAAGATCTTCAACAACAGAAACTACACTCCATGTTCAAGTAAGTAAATTACAAAATAGAGGTATGCTACCAAACCATTCTATATCCTAACATTTTCGAAGGACATGTACAGTAGATTTCTTTTTTCTTTTTTTTTTTTTTTTTTGCTTTTTGACTTTTTTTTTCTTTATTATTTTTCTTTAAACTTTTATCCCTTTAACTTTCAGTGTTAACAATTTTAACTTCTTAACTTTATAAAAATTTTGTAATCAAGTTTTACGTGTTTATTTTATGTACGTGTTTCTATAAATTTAAATTGATTTACGTTTAAACGTAAATTTTTCCCGTTAATAAGTTGGGTCAAATATAATATATTCCTTATGCTTATTATTATGTATATTTTCTGTTGGTTTACGTTTTGATGCAAAATTTTTTCTATAAAAGAGCCGGTTAAAATATAATATTTTTCATGCTTATTTTTATGTATATGTTCAAATGGTCTACGTTTTGACATAAATTTTGTTCGGAGACACGTCGAGTAAAATATAATACGTTTTCATTAAACGCTATAAATTCAAGTCACTTTAGGTTTCGACACCGACACAACACGCCGTAACTATTTTCTTGCGTGCTTATTTTTATGCACGCGTCGGTATAACTTTAAGTTGGTTTACGATTCGACGTAAATTTTCTTCGGAAATATGTGTCAAATATAATTCGTTTTCATGCTTATTTTTATGTATGTTTTCAGTTGGTCTACGTTTTAATGCAAATTACAATTAGCCAGTTTTGTGGATAGTGTTTTTATCCTATTAACTTTTTGTTTCTTTCTAGATTTTTTTTCTGGACTTTATTATTTTTATTTTTTAGTTTTCTTTATGTTTAGTGTTTTAGTTTTAGGTTTCTTTTCATTGGAGCTATATTTAAGATAATATTTACGTTTTCATTTACAATTAATTTAAAATCAATTCGCCCTGCTGTCTAATTTAAATTTATTTTATTGGTTTTCGGTCGATGTAAAACATGTGTCGATATTCTTTTGAGCATATTTTTTCGGTTGGTGTACTGAACCAAAATAGATATCGACCGAAACCCCGCAGCGTAGCGCGGGTATTCCTACTAGTTTGTAACAAAAATAATAAAACCGGTTCAAGCCCGTCTTTTACTCAACAGTCACGAGTTGGGTTCATGGTACCTATCATAAAGTGGCTCAATCCGCTCTTGCCGCTTGCGTTTACTCATTTTTGTTGGGTCCGACACCTTGAAGAATCTAGGGGCCAGCTCAACAAGCCATTTGGGATCGATGACAGTAACCTCACGCATGTACTCTTTTGTTGTCATAACCAACTCGTGATAGATAACCCAATCGGGCTGTCTCTGGAAAAGAGCACTGCTTGGGTGTATATAAACGGGCACTATGGTCCGGTATCCTTCTTGTGGGTCCTTCCTTGCAGCGTGAAAGAAGAAACCGGCTGTTATTGCCTTACGTATTTTGGTGAAATTTCTCCCAGCACTTACAACGTCCAATTTGTACCTGATCAAATAAAGGGCAATTTAGTAATTAATAGAAACATACACAATACAGGTTATCAAAGGTTGAATGTTTTATACAGTTAAGTACCAAATAACAGAAAAAGACGAGACCAGTGCTTAAACGGTTAAACCCTTTGTGTAATACATTTTAAAAAACTGAACAAAGAACAAATATTTTATAGGAGTATTAACCCGTGCACAGTTTGGGTAAATAAAATACAACCATAACCCAGACACCAATACTAATTTAAAGCACTATCCTCAATACAAATCCAACAATTCGCTTAATACCATAAGCATATGCATAACTAAACCTAAAGCTTGAAAATTTATCACCCATAATTCATTTTCAATAATAAGAGTTTTAAGACCCATAAATGAGAAGAACTAAGCAGCATTAGGTACTAGTGAACTAATGGATTGATATCGGGCATGCGAATCATTGTCCCGGTGCGATGTTGTTTTTGTTTAAGGTTTTGAATGAGGAGGGGAATTGGATGAGGTTTGTAATTACCAGTGACTTTTGGTATAGCAGTTTGATGAAATCGATACTGTTTTGAATGAATTTTGGTGCTGATGTTGTGTTTCCCATGGCACCATATTTGGGTAAGGATGTTTGATAAAATATTATGCGGAAATATATAGTTTTGGAAGTTTGGATCTAGATATTTTCAGGTTAAGTAGTGAATATGGTTGGAGTGTAAAGTTTTGTTAGATTGTACAGATCAAATACGATGGTGGTTATAGTTGTTGTCGGAGATGGCTGGGAGGGCAGTACTGGTTGGTGGTGGCGGTGGCGGGCGGTGGTGGTTGCGATGGTTGGGTGGTGATAGAGAACAGATAGGCAAAGATGGGGATAGAGAGGGGATGAGAAAGAGTATATATGAAAGGGATATTAAGTTGTGGTGGTGGCTGGAGGTGGCAGTGGTGGTTGTGGTGGTGAATGGCGGTGGCAGTGGTGGCAGGGGGTAATATCACAGAGTAGAACAAAACACAGGAGGTAATATGAAATGACATTATAGTCATTTCAAGTTATAGTTAACAATTCTATTAACAAAATTGACGCCGGGGGGTAAACTTGCGACATAACACCAAACGTTGGGGGGTAAAATTGCAATTATTTCGTTAGGGGGGGGGGGTCAGAGTGCCAATTGGCCTAAACCCCAAGGGGTAAAATTGCAGTTTACTATATATATATATAGGGTAAGGTTATTGTAAAAAAGGTTAAAAGTGTGAGAAAGGTGAGAAATATTGTGGAGATGACATGTGTCCTCCATCAAAATTAATTCAAAAGGGTAAACAAGTAATTTTATAATTAATTCAAAACTTACCATAACCGCCACCTTAATTATAGGAACATGATTTTTTTAAAAGATCTCTAAAAAAACACTACGAATAACACTGCAACCACCATTCAACACATATATAACACCATTCAGTAAATAATATAACACCATTCAGTAAAGAATATAACACCATTCAGTAAAAGAATATAACATCATTCAGTAAAGAAATATAACACCATTCAATAAAGAATATAACACCATTCAGTAAAGAATATAACACCATTCAATAAAGAATATAACACAATTCAGTAAAAGAATATAACACCATTCAGTAAAGAATATAAGAATATAACACCATTCAGAAAAAAAAAATAACATCATTCAGTAAAGAAAATAACACCATTCAGAAAAGAAAATAAACACCATTAATGAAAAGAAAAAAGGGGTAACTTCGTAGAAATGTAACTAAGTTTGAGAATTGTTCTAATTAAGTCACTGAAACATTTTTTGTCTCTTTAAAGTCATTGAAGTTTCATTTGTTGTTCTAATATCATGTAATTATCAGGTGGTTATCAGGTTACTAATGATGATTTATCAGGTTTCATTGAATTCTTTGAAACTTTAATATGAAATGAAAAAATATACAATTACATAGGACTTTCTAATTAAATAATGATAAAATGAATGCCTCACAACACACCAAACACCCTACTATCTCCGTCTTCTTCACTCGCACTGTCAAACACCAATCTCCCTTTTTTCCCAAATAACTTCTCATATCTCCAACTGTCACCATGAACCCACATTTCTCTTCTCATTCAATCGATGCTCACTTTGAACCATCTCCAGATCCTCACTTCGAACCATATCTAGATCCCCTGTTTTATCAACCCAATTGAAGACAAAACAAAGTAGTTTCATAATCAATTGTCCTTCACCTACCACTGATAGCATAAAAGATAAAACCCTAATTGAACTACGTCTGCAATTTTCCATTACTCGATTTAAAGTTTTAAAAGTTAAATCTTGTGATTTTGTTTTGATAACTTTGTTGAATAATGTTCCCATTGGTTTCTTGCTTTTCTAAGAATGGTGGATATTATACAGGTTCGTGAAATATAGTTGCATCAGTTTGTGATATATTTTATTTGGGTGAAATTTGGATGTAAACATTGCATTAAAAGAAAATATAAAATAAATCAACTTCGCGCATAATCATTAAAAAATATAAAATAAGATAAAAAAATATAAACTGGTGACCTGGTAATTACACACTATTAGAACGCTAAATTAAAGTTTAGTTATTTTAAAAAGACAAAAAAAAAATTGGATGACTTAATTGGAATAGTGAGCAAACTTGGTTACATTTCTATGACATTTTCCCAAGAAAAAAACACCATTAATGAAAAAAAAATAACACCTTTCAGAAAAGAAAATAACACCATTCAGTAAAGAATATAACACCTCTGTATCATCTTCTCCACTTCCGGCACCGTTCGATGTAGAGAGAGAGATCGCACGACCACCACCACTACCACTTCCGGCACCGCCACCGCCGCACCACCACTGCCGATCCAGCACCACCACCGCCGCTGTCGCTCGAACCACCACCACCACCACCACTGCCGCTGCCGCTCGCACCACCACCACCGCCGCTGCCGCTGTCGTGTTTGATCTTCCGATTGATTGAATATGGAAGAAGAAAGAGAGAGAAATTGTGATCGTATGAGAGAGAGAGAACGAAATTGCAGGGATTTGATTACAAAATGAAGATAAAAAGACACAATTGTCCCTATATATTTCAATTCAGTCCAAATTAACAAAAATATTTTGCAATTTGGTCCCTATTGATCTCAACCATTAGATCAAAAGATCTAATAGCTTAGATTCTTTCTTGCCTTTCTCACACTTTGGGCCTTTTTTACAGGATCCTTACTCTCTCTCTCTCTATATATATATATATATAGGGTAGGGTTCTAGAGTGAACACTAGGTTGAGAGTGAACTGTGTGAACTAATCTGAGCCATTGAATTACATCATCTAGAGATTTTTAAACAATGGCAAGATTGTAATTATAATGTTGTAACCCCCCTTTAAAATAAATGACAGAAGGGTATTTGTGTCTTTTGTAAATTGCATTTATTAAACAATATAATTAAATTCCTTAAAATCTCGCTAGTTTCCGTATATACAAGATACATAGTTGTTAGTGTATACACATGTGTATAGTCTCGCTAGTATCAGTTTATACAATATACACAGCTGTTAGTTTATACACATGTGTACAGTCTCGCTAACTATCAGTTTATACAAGATACACAACTGTTACTTTATACACATGTGTAAAGTCTTTTATACATCTGTGTATTACATTCAGAGATGGTTACATATGTGTATATTAACAACATATAGTATACGACATGCACACGAGTAGATTCATATAAAAATTATGAAATTAATGAAAATGAAACATATCACATGTATGCAAAAATAAATAACTTCATCACATATTCAAAAAAAAAATATTAATACCCAAAAATAATTACAATTTCAATCTCAGAGAAATTTTTTAATGTTTATTGAAAATTATAAAAAGTTAAAAACAATGTATTATGATATCTATATATACGGATAATAAAAGAAAAACAATATTCAAGTTAAAATTAAAACAAAATCTATGGATAAAGAAATAATGGAGAAATAATTAAAAATGAGAGAGAGAGAGAAAGAGAGTTAAAAGAAGAGAAAATTAAGGAATTTTAATTAAACATACTTGGGTAATGTCAATCTTACCCTTTTAATCTAAAAAATGATCAAGGGCCAAGATTAGTTCACCCAATTCACTCTCAAGAAGTTGTTAACTCTTGATCCTAATCCTATATATATATATATATATATAGGGGGAGGTTCATTTGAGAAGAATCTTCTTGTAAGAAGAAAAATAAATTAATCTAGGCCCTATATTTTTTTGATCAATGGTTGTGAATCAAGATATAAATTTTATCTACTTTTAATTAATGTCTTAATTAATAAGGGTAGAATAGACATTTTGATGTAGAATATTAATAAATATTATAAAGAGTTACTCAATTCTTATTAATGCCACCATAATTTCCTCATTCACCACCATTAATACATCAATTTTATTAGAAGTGATAAAACTATTTAAAAGTATTGTGTTCTACACATATTTTATTATGAGTCGCAAATTTATTTAAAAGTATTGGGGTCCTACACATTTTGTACCTTACACAAAAACATTGTCTTTATGGTGTAGGAAACATTGTTTTTATGGTGTAGGAAACGTTGAATATGTAGGATCATGTGCACGATTGTTTTTATTGTGTAAGGTACAAAACTATTTTATAGGATGACTCATTAAATAATTAAGGTCCATTAATTTGAATAACATAAATAAAGGATAGACTCATTAAATGATTTGTTCAAATTACTTTTGTACCCTTTATTCTTTTTATTTTTAGTTTGTAATTTCTTCTCATTTGAACTCTCCACTATATATATATATATAGGGCCAGGATCATTTCAGAACCATAAATATTTACAGAACTCGCAGAACTCCTAATAAACAATCTTTTTATTTATATATTTTTATGTTTAGGATAATTTTATCATTTATTATGTGTATTTTTATGATTACATACATATTAAGAGTAATTTTATCATTTTTTAGATGTAATTTTATAATTACACATATGTAAACTAGTTTTTTTTTACATATATGTAACTAGTTATTACACATATAAGTTGGCTATTAAACATATGTAAACTACTTTTAACATGTATGTAATCAAAGAAATGCATATAATAGATGATAAAAAGATCCTAAATACAAAAACTTATATATAAAATGATTGTTTATTAGGAGTTCTGAAAGTTCTGTAGTTATTTAGAGTTCTGAAATGAACCCAACCCTATATATATATATATAATTATATATATATATATATATATAATTAGTTTCATCTAAAAAAAGATGATTAGTTTCATCTATATAAATGGATCATTCTTAATTGGCCGAAGGCAAACGACCTAATGAACCCAACTACGGCAGGGAAGCCTTTATTCTGGGTGTCGGAATGAAAAGTTACCCGGCCAGAAACTTCAATCAATCCTATGGCATTGTGAAATCTCTAATCGGAGGCATTAGCAGTTCAACCTATAGGGACAACGCCAAGCGGAAGAGTCGGGTTCAACAACAACCCGTGAAGACGAAGGTCTGCAATAAGACTTTGTAACTCTAAATTGATTAAAAGAAGAAATTAGCGTATAAAATCTTGCTTACTATCTCCT
Source organism: Helianthus tuberosus (assembly GCA_030545235.1). Taxonomy (NCBI): domain Eukaryota; kingdom Viridiplantae; phylum Streptophyta; class Magnoliopsida; order Asterales; family Asteraceae; genus Helianthus; species Helianthus tuberosus. Next base: position 175,276,752 of record CM060351.1, read on the forward strand.
AAGAGAAGTGCGAAAGGATTGCAGGCTAGATTCAAGGTCTGCGAGTTTCTTGATTCCACTCCGCTTTCAAGCAAGATTGGGTTAGTGTTCCGTGTGAGTAATAGTTGGATCTAGTGGGCGTACTTTTTGACTTTACTTGCTCTTTATTCTCTTATTAAATTATATATATATAATTATATATATATATATATATATAGGGTTGGGTTCATTTCAGAACTCTAAATAACTACAGAACTTTCAGAACTCCTAATAAACAATCATTTTATATATAAGTTTTTGTATTTAGGATCTTTTTATCATCTGTTATATGCATTTCTTTGATTACATACATGTTAAAAGTAGTTTACATATGTTTAATAGCCAAATTATATATGTGTAATAACTAGTTACATATATGTAAAAAAAACTAGTTTACATATGTGTAATTATAAAATTACATCTAAAAAATGATAAAATTACTCTTAACATGTATGTAATCGTAAAAATACACATAATAAATGATAAAATTATCCTAAACATAAAAATATATAAATAAAAAGATTGTTTATTAGGAGTTCTGCGAGTTCTGTAAATATTTATGGTTCTGAAATGATCCTGGCCCTATATATATAGGGGAAGGTTCATTGGGGAACACTAAAAAAGTGGGGAACAGTGGGGAACCGACTCAAACGAACTCCGATTGAACTCATTCCAATGGCGTTGGAACCGGCTCGTCGAACCCTAACTAAGATCTCTTAACCCTAAATCCTAACTCCTAAACTCTAAACCCTAAAGCTAAAAAATAAGGCTAAAACCTAAGGTAAACCGTAAAATCTTAACTATAAACCTAAAAGCTAAACCCTAAAGGCTAAACCTAAAGCTAAACCCTAAAGCTAAACCCTAAACCCTAAAGCTAAACCCTAAAAGTCAAACCCTAATATATTTAGGGTTTAGGGGTTATGATATAGGGTTTAGGGTTAAGAGATCCTAGTTAGGGTTCGACGAGACGGTTCCAACGCCGCTGGAATGAGTCCAATCGGAGTTCGTTTGAGTCGGTTCCCCACTGTTCCCCACTTTTTTAGTGTTCCCCAATGAACCTCACACTATATATATATATATATATTGTTTCAAGGGTTGTTCTTTTTGAGACTTTCCCTAGTGATTTTCAAGCGTTTCCTTTCGGTTTCACTATAAAAATAGGACTCCCAAATTGAGTTATCGTGTGCTGCTAAAGGGGTTGGACATTAGTTACACGATTAACAAAACAAGTCATTTCCTTAACCACACACACACAAACATGTTTAGTTTAATACACGGGCTACACCACAAAACCTATTTAACACGATTAAATATAACCTGCTGGGTGACCCAACCCCTTGTATCCCGACTCAAAATTAACTTTAACATGTTCTAATAAAAATACCAACATACGATACTGATAGGTTGACCAAATATCATCTTTTGTCTATGTACAAAGCTACAACTCAAGGAAGCATGGATGTTCTTGAGCAAGCCTAGTCGTGCTAAAACCTAAATCAAGAATTCTTGTGATCAGAAATGGTAATCAAGCATAAAGAGCGAATGAAACTCCCAAAATCATTCACTACCCCCATTCTGTCAACTGGTTCATTTAAGCAAACGAACCATTGGCACCAATTTACAATTACAACCCTCGCACTATTTGACAAATGACGCTAAAATTTCCTTTTCCATAATTTTTTTTTGTAGCGACACCAAAATTCTGTAAAAATATGTTTTTTTTTTTCCAGTTTTGAAAGTATATAACTACTTCAGGTTTTGTAAACATAAACCCTCAAATTTTAGCCGTTTACAAAAGAATATAATATAGGCTAAATGTCACGAATCTTTACTTAGCTTGCTAATTTCACAGGAAACCCCAATATAAACTTCGTATCTCTTCGTTGCACCATCTCTCTCAGGGAGGCATTGTCGGTTATGTAGTCAACAGCACGTCAGGCGTGTCCTTGATACTTTGGTAGTTTAAGGCCTAGGCATCTCAATCATACTCAAGATGAGTTGTATGATCTTATGCAAGGGAGACACGCAACTTGGCCCAGGCAGTGGCGAAGAATAGTGGGTGCCCGGGGGTGCACCCGCCCACCCCAATGTTTCGGTTAGAAGTGTATAAGTTCCGACTTTTCGTCCGAAAATTTTAAAATTATATAGGATCCCCCCTGATTATTTTTCCTAAATTGTATATCCTAAATATTTATAAATTTTGTATATAAATGATGAGTAGTTTGGTAAATATACACTTTGTTTTATTTGGAACTATTATTATTTGACCCAACTTGAATCGAATAGCCAACCCGACCTGACCTGACCCGAAACATAACGATAGGAAATTTTTTTTGGGTCCCATCACTTTACGCCCCCTCGAAACTTTTGGTCAAGCTCCGCCACTGGGCCCAGGCGAGGTGAGCGCATGTTTGTTGTATTTTTAGGCATAATTTATCAAGTTTCTTATATCCACACACTTTTATTGCATTTTATGCATTTATCTCTCATCCATATTCTATCTTCTTTGTCAAATACATGTTTTGGTGGAGGGAAATTTACTTTGGATTGTTTTTTAGGCGCGGAGCAGTCGCGAGGGATGGCAACGGATGTTGGAAAGCGCTTCATGATGATTAAAGAAACTCAAAATGACCATATCGAAGGCCAGTTATGGATAAACGAGTTAGAACGGTCAATTCATTCTGATACAAAGTACAAACATCTGGCAATTTCACTGTTTTATAGCCATAACCTAATTTCTAAAATTATTCTCTATTAAATCAAATAACCAAGCAGTTCACAATTCTGTTATTGTTACACCCTAATTCGTATTTGACATAAAGTGGCAGCGGAAATTCGTGCTATAAAATTTCTTTCATTTCAAACGTCTTGACTTACTTGAAGGTTCGTTTTAATATGTGTCTTTTACAAAAATAAGGCATAAGTCCTGTTTACTAATAGTACATACTCAATTAATCCCGTACAATCTATCTCGTGACTCGGTCTTCGATCTCTAATCCTTGTGATAATCGTCCATTATCCGTACAACCTGCATTCACCACATACATTCATAACATTAGCACACATTATATATAAACAAGATTCATTCGCGTACACTTCACACTTCGTCAACTTTCAAGCTTTAAGCATTTCATCTGCATATCCATTTTCCTGGTGAAGCTCCAATAATGTACCTGCATTACTTTTCATCCTCAAGGTACACCATTAATAACGTTATCTTTCATCGGTTCTAAATCATGCATCCATACGTACTTACATGCATACATACATATCTACATACGTACATATCTTTCCTACAACTTTACATACGTACATACACTCATATATATCTTTACACATATATACATACACATCTACATGCTTGCATACTTCTCATATATCAGTACATTATCTACAAGATACTTACACTTGGCATCTATAGCCCATAACGCCAAGGGAACGATCAAAATCATGTTTTGGAGCCCCGTCGAGGTCTACGGGTAACGAACCGAAGCCTACCATGCCCAAGACAACTTAGAAAACAAACTTCAGCTTTTGAGACAAGGGGAGGCCGTCGGCGACGGCCCTAGGGCCCGTCGGCGACGGCCATTGCATTAACCCGTAGCCCAACACACCCGTAGGCAGTGAGATAACCCGTCGGCCAAAACTAACTTTCTGGTGCCCGTCGGCGACGACCCCCTTACCCGTCGGCGACGGGCTCTCTAAAGTGCATTTTCTCTGCAGATCCGTTTCTTCGTTCGTACGCACTAAAACGCGCGTAACTTTTGAACCGTTTACCCGTTTAACCTCCCGTTTCTTCCTACATGCTTGTAAATTCACATTCTATCAAATGAACTTAAAATCCCATAACCGCCTTAAGGAAAATCTTAACTTACACGATATCGGCTTATTTCCCTTTTACCCACAATTCGACCCGTTCATGCATTCAACAACTTAACTTGTTTGTTTTGCCATAAACTCTTATAATCCTAATAATATTAGTGACATCTATCATAAAATACTAAGTTCTTAGACATTTTGCATCCTCTTAACACATTATCGTTCATATACTCAGTTTTGACCCGTTAAGGGTATTTGCGCGTTAAATGGTTTATGACATACCAAGACCATACTCTTCGCTTCCATACTTGTCCAAAACATTACACTCATCAATAACTTGTTTCTAAACTACTTAATAAGATCGTTTGCCCAAAATACCCATCAAGGGCATTTTGGTCAACTTTAACTCAATCATTTATGACGAAGGACTTCAACACATATTTGACCTCAAACATCATGTTTAATTAATTTAAACAGTATATTACTTAATCGTACTAAGAAGTGATTACAGAAATCACTTACCTTATGCATCCGCGTTCCTATCCGCTTTCTTGCCTTCTCTTGACCCGTTAGTCAATCATGCTTGAGTCCGCCTTGATATGAATCCTATACTTTCATATCACCTACATCGCATTCTCGTTAGCTTACATCATTGTACACGCTCACGACCATATCAATCACATGTTCCACATTTGACTTTCATAAGTCGATTCTAGCTAACATAAAACATACAACCAAATTCATATCCCGTTTACGCATGTAATTCCTCATGTCATTCTATTTAGTACATATCAACATAACAGGTACCAAACCACTTCCTATAATCCTATCTTTACGACAACTAGTCATATCGTACTTCATATGCATAGTTGACTTTCTGAAAGTCAACGGTTCATTAATTTAACCTTCCAACTTATCATCATATACTCGTAACATCATAATAGACTATACGGACATCACTACATACGTCTTATCACACCATTGGTGTGCGTACCATCTTTTAAGCATAACGTACAACTAATTCATGCACAATCTTCTAATTTCATACATAATTCTTCAAATCCTTCTACTAATCAACATGTGGTGTTTAAAATCAAACATCAATAATATTAACATATTATCATTTTCATCATATCATCAAAACCCGCTTCATAACTATTTTTCTAATCACTTACAAGTGACCTAATCTTAAGTTCTTCATAATTCATCATACTTTTGATATATGTACTACCTTGTAAGCATAGTGTACAACTAGTTCATGCATATCATTCTAATCTCATACACAATTCATCAATTTCTTCCTTCTAGTCAACACAAATCATACATGCATAACCATCAAACCTACAATTATCACATTTCTTCCAATCCTTCTAACAAGAATCCATCATACATAACATGATACATCAATTTTTGAACAAGAATTAGACCTAGATGATATATCCATGCTATCATCTTCATCCCAACAATTGGGTTTCACCTTTAAACATCAAATTAAGCTAAATCATGCATAATTCATGTTCTATATGGTGATTCTAACACCTATACATGAACAATTTCATACCAATTCACGGATTAAGACATAACCCACTTCATACAACTTCATAAATCTAAATTTTGAGACATACCTCATGATCCCCTTGAGTAGGTGATCCTTAATTCATGTTCGGTTGTGAATTTGAGCTTCATTTGACTCCTTAATTTGATGATTATGTTAGAACTAGGGTTTGGTTCATGGGGAGTTCCCCCTGATCGTTCTAGAACACACGAAATGTGTGTGTGTTTGTGTGGGTGTGTTTGTTACTTAAAACATAACTTTCCCCCTTGTTCATCTTTGGTCCCTCAAGTTTGTTCCCTTGTTTGCTTTGTTAAACATTTTATTACATTCCATCTTTTAATAGTTTTAACCATACATCTAAGTAGGTTAATTAGCCTAGTTGTTTATTTCTTGAGGTACCATATCACAGCATTTTAACGAATATAAATATTCGGGTTTTGGGGTGTTACAGTTATTCAAATCAATTCTTACCAAATCAGATCAACAAACCAAATAGCTATAAAACGACATAATCATAATAACAAAGACTAAAAAAACCTATTTTTGCGATAGACTAAAAATGCAGAATTAAAACATTGAAACCCTCTCAGCCACCATAACCATGGAACACGATGACATCTGCAGCCTCCACACTCGATCTATAGCAGCACCCGATTGGACCGTCGATGAAGAAAACCTATAAAATGAAATAAATGAAAAGAACAAACGAAGAACAATCAGTAATGCAAAACAAATAACCAAAGAATAAGAACAATTACCTTAAGAATTAGAGAATCAGAAGCGACACAGTGAGGCGTAGACTGAAATGGTGTATTACTTCAACAGAGATCTGCAGAAATCGTGAGGAGAAAAGAAAACCATGTCTTGGAAACGTGAGTGAGAATATGTGAATTAGGGTTTCGATGACGGATTGGGAAAGGAGAGGAGTACAGGAGATTGTATTAGAAGGAAGAAGCGTACAGGAGAAGGAGATACAATTAGGGTTTTACAAAAGAACGTGTATATGCGTGTGAGTCGTAAAAACACCATACGGATCCCGTGTAAACCCATTTATCAAAATCTCTGACCCGAATTTTGGAGCCAAAACCAAATTGTAGGTTGTCTTAGGTAATGCCACCTCATTTTCCAAGCCCTCATCTAATGCCATATAAGCCCTTATTTATCATGTTTATTATATATAATAGATTATTTCTTATCATTTTAGAAGATGTTTACATTGCTCCTTATGTTTAGATAACCTAATGGGATATGTTTGATTTGTTATAGTTATTAACACTCACATGCATATAATCCAAATTAATAACTACTAAACCCCTATGCGATGCGGTAGAAATTCGATTTCGATTGGCACGGGTTTGGCTCCATACGATACCGTTATGGTACAGACACTCGGTATAGCAGCCGGAAAAAAAAACAAAGAAATAAACTTGTTAAACTTATGGTATAAAATTTTTGTAGTCATTCAAAAAAGGTTTAAACATTACTATTTATTGCATAGAAAACAAAAACATGATATCAATGTAAAAGCCATTAATAAAATTTGTCTCAGTATCAAATTATTTAAAATTTAATGTTCTGTGTAAGTTTTAACTTAAATATATGGTTGTAATTAGCAGTAATTATCATATGATGGCCCCTTAAATTGTGTAAATTTAATTCAAAATTATTTTGTTTTTCTTAAGATTTCAAGAAAGAGTTTGACATTTTCCCGGTATTGATGGCTTTAAGAAATTTATATATCGTATGTATCATCTTTTACTTACATGCAATATTTTCTTTATCTAATTCGTGTAATACACGGGTCTATAATCTAGTGGGTAATAAAGTAGACATGCATGGTCATTTATGTCATTTGGCAGCACTAATATTCCCCAGGCGATACGTGAGATTCAACCGTACACCACTTCGCGACTCGCCTAACCTTGTTTTTGAGCAGAATGTTTTCACTTTATATGGTTTATATATCTTTAAGTTGAAACCAAATTGTCTTGTCGAGTGTAAAACCAAATTGTCTTGTCGAGTATAAAACAAAATTGTCTTGTCGAGTATAAAACAAAATTGTCAAGTCTACTATAAAACTAAAGTATGGTTTGTTAGCGAATACATTCAAGCCTGTGCGGACTGTCGGATAATCCCTAAAAAGGGTATATCAATTTGGATTTCACGGATTCGGTCATTCCCAGAGGAAATTCCAAACATACCTAGGAAGTGGGAATGGGACAGCGCTATAACCTACTACCGGTTAGCCTGATCAAAGTTAATGAATGTACCATTGTCGAGTTCAACGCACCATCAATTTTCATACGAATTGAAAATCGTTTTTGTGTGTGTGTGTTGATGCGTGTGAAGTGTTATATATATTAGGTGTATATTTTAAGCCCCTTTAACACTTTTTTAGCCAAGTTTTAAATTTATAAAACACGATATTTACTAACACTAAACACACATATGGGCAAGTGCACCCATCGTGAGCGTAGTATAGTGTTGGTAAGATACCGAGGTCGTCCAAAGACACAAGAGCTTTTAGTACCGGTTTATCCTCAACGTCTAATCAAATCAAAAGTTTAGAAAAATGTTTTAAACTAAGAAAAATAAAAACTAACTAAAATGCTGAAAATAAAAATAAAAAGAAAAACAGATAGACAAGATGAATCACTTGGTTCCGACTCGTGTATAGTGTAACCTTTGATTATTTCCGCACTTTTGCACTATTTTAAGAGATTATCTTAGTTATTGTAGTAGGCCCCTCTTTTGAAGGTGACGTTACCCTCAACCCAGTAGTTTGAGTCAGCAATGATACAATCCTAAAGGGTCGGATTATTGAAAGATAATTAATTAAGTTATTAATGCAAATTATGGTAGGCCCCTCTTTTGGAGGTGATGTTACCCTCGACTAAGTAGTCTGAGTCAGCAGGGATACAGTCCTAAATAGCCGGGTTATAGTATTAATAGTAGTTAACTTATGAGGGGATCAAAGAGTTTGGACCCCCGCCATCCAATACCGTTAAGCATTGAAGGAGGTCCTACTAAATTTGACCCAGGTCCATTGCAGGACCTCTAAACGCTGAACAATGGCAAGACTCTTACCAAACCATTCCCTTAACCCCCGACCAGGTAGCCAACATACCTCCATATAGACCGTGGAGATATGAATGGTGAAAATCTTTTATTTTATATAGACAGTAAAATAATGTCAAGACACCACGGACAAACGATAAGGAAGAATCACCTTCAACATAAGAAACTAGTTATTAAAGTCATTAATACAAAACCAAGTAAAACGTGCGAAAAGATTAAAAATAAAAAGTATTACACTAGACACTTGTCTTCACCAAGTGATGTAAGAGACTTAGGCAAACATGGCCTTGATTGTCAAGAACTCTTACGATCAATCTTGGATCCCGAGACGACTCACACACTCTATGATGGACAATGGATGATGGTGGTGGATGATGGTGTTATGGTGGTGGTGGGTGGTGGGTGAAGTGTGAGAGAGGTGGTGTGCCAAGGGATGGTTTGAGCTTGAGCCAAGCACTCCTATTTATAGGCTGAACAGAAGCTCGGGCACGGCCCCGTGTCCAGTGGGCAAGGCCCCGTGTCCACATCCTTCTCTGTCTTCATTAATTGCAGTTTGTCTTATTAGTTAACCACGCCCCCGTGTCCGCTGAGCACGACCCCGTGTGCAGAAGAATCTTTGTACTATGAAGATTTGCCTAGATTGTGCGAACCTTATAGTTGACCACGGTCCCGTGTCCGCTGAGCACGGCCCCGTGGTGGGCAATAGAAGCTTCTACCACTTTGTCTTTTCTGCTGACACTTGGGCACGCCCCCGTGCTGGCTGAGCACAGGGCGTGTTCAGTCTTCTGTTGTCTTGTTTTGCTTGGGAAGATGCTGTCGTGGGGTCGGGCATGTCGCGTCTTGTTCCTTTTCTTGTATTTATGTTAGATTTTGATGTCTTTTTGCTTCTTTTGTTAATTTGAGCTCATTTAATCCTGAAAATACAAAAGGAAGACAAAAGCACACTTTTTCCAACATTAGTACTAAAAAAGGGTTAGTTTTATGCCACAATTGATGTAATTTATATGTTGCATTTTGCACACATCAAATACCCCCACACTTGAATCTTTGCTTGTCCTCAAGCAAAACTCTTTAATATGTGGCTATTACACTCCCAAATGGAATGGGTAGAGAAGAAGGTTTTTGGGCTTGTCATAGAGTGTCGAGATTTCCAAGATTCTTTATTTAGTTTTATTTTTATTTATTTACAATCCTATTCGTCATGATTTATTTAAAACTTTGCATAAGAATAATTACTTATTAGGGCATAACATGCCTTTGTAAAATTTTATTTATATATAAGTTCACATACCTCACGGGGATCACTCAACACTCGGCCGAAAATGTATTTGTGGATCACTCGAGAGCGGCATGGAACGTACTCCTACCATAGGCTTGCCAAGCAATCAATCCTCCTCCTTTTTAACTTATATACCTTTGTAAATATCAAGAGGACTTTGTGGGTGAAGGGTTAGGCTTGGGCTAAAGGTAGGTGGTTGGGTTAGTGGTTAGTAGAAAAAGGGCGAAAAGCGTAACACGCGTCGATTTTCATAAGACTTTTTATTTTTGTAACTTTTATTTTGATGAAGCTATTATTCAAACAAAGTTATTTTTGATGAACTTGTTTGTTTATTTTCTTTTGCTTCATCATCAACACACATATTATTATTATTATTATTTTTTTTTTGAAAGTCATATGAGAAATCGAGCTTGTTACTAAAACAAAGGGTTAAAAACGAAAAAGGTTTTGGTGGGTAAAAGGGTGTTTGGTTTGGGTTATGAAATGAAAAGGTTTAGGCTCAAAGGGGCTAACTAGGGGGATTTTGGGTAGGTGGTAAAAAAAAAGAAAAATAATGGTGTAGAAATAAAAAGGGTTAGTCCTAATGCCTCCATCATTTACTTACTCGGGTTTAAGTTGGTAAGGACCGGGAATGTATCGTCATGACAAGTTCTAGAGTCGTACGAACCAAGCGGCTATTCACACAAGAAACGAAAAATGAGCATTTAGTCTAATGATATGTAATTGTATGCTCAATAAAGGCTCAAAACTCACTTTTGTGGGAATGTGTTTTTATGTGATCAAGTAAATATAATCAAATTTTAACTAAGTTTGCCATGCCTTTTCATAATTTTCTTATGTTGGTTCTTTTTATCACGACGCTATCGGTTGTAAATTCGTAAAAATATAACCTTTTTAGAACTTCGAAATTCCCAAATTAAACCTAGACAAGTAAAAAAAATGAAAATTTTTTGAAAAAATTTGGGGTGGTTAGCGGTTCCAATAGAGTTTTGTGTAAGGCTTGTATTTAGGACTTGCAAGATTCAAGGTTTTAGCATCCCCCCCACACTTAAATTACACATTGTCCTCAATGTGTCCCAAAAATAAGTTTTTAGGTTGATTGAATGTGTAAAAAGGTGTGAAAAAGCAAAAAATTTGTGTTACTGGGCGCTGAACACGGCCCCGTGTTTTCCGGGCACGGCCCCGTGTTCAAGTGCCAGTAACAAAATTAAATCAAGAGAAACAGAAGCCTGGACACGGGGGCGTGTTGAGTGAACACGCCCCGTGTCCAGTTACCTGAACTGGGTCTTTTTCTGCAGACTATGCAGCACGGGGCCGTGTTGGGCGGACACGACCAGTGCCGAACTTACTGTAAACGAAGAATTTTCGTCGGATGGTCCTGTTTTCCTGTATGGGGTGCTGGTTCAAGTTTCCCTTGTATCCTTTGCCATCTCAAGTTTGTTTTATTCCCGAAAATTAAAACTAACTAGAAAACATGAAAATTAATCTATACTAAACTAAGGATAGTTCCGCGGAATGCCGTCGTGGTGCGCCACGTTTATAAGGGTCCTTGGCTAGACCCAAAGCCTGGTCATATGTTACCCAAGTGGGATGTATTGCATCCCATGTTACACCGTCGGAGAGTGCTTCATCCAAGCTTGAGTCTATGACCTTCATGTAGTTGACCGGGTCTTCGTCCTCTACTCTTTTTCCGCATTCAAACTTCACTTCCTTGTCCCCAAACTTCAATGTTAACGTCCCGTCATTCATATCTACCACCGCTTGGGCGGTAGCTAGAAATGGCCTCCTGAGGATGAGAGGGACATCGGTGTCTTCTTCCATGTCTAGGATGACAAAGTCGGTTGGGAAAACGAAGTTGTCAACTTTTACCAATAGATTTTCAGCGACACCTTGTGGGAATTTGACGGATCTGTCGGCGAGTTATATGCTCATTTTTGTAGGGCTTGTTGTTCCTAGGCCGAGTCGTTTGAACATCGATGTGGGCATGAGGTTAATGCTAGCCCCAAGATCGGCTAATGCATTACGAACGGGGGATTCCCCAATCGAGCAAGGAATTGTGAAGCTTCCGGGATCGATTTTCTTTTGTGGAAGTTTGTTGAGTACTAAGGCGGAGCATTCTTCGCCTAAGTTAACTAATTGCAATGATTCAATTTTCCTTTTGTTAGTGAGGAAATCCCTCATGAATTTTGCATATTTAGGCATTTGGGTTAGGACCTCAATAAAAGGAATATTAACATGCAATTGTTTTAGTAAATTTTCGAACTTTGCGAATTGTTCATCGGTCTTTTGACGATTCAACCTACCGGGGTACGGAATTGGAAGAGTCTTGGTTGGTTCTTGATTTGGTGGAGAAGCCTTTTTTGGTTGAGGAGTGGGTGAAGTCGTGCTTTGACTGAGTTGACTTCCTTCAACCGGCGGTAGCGGGGCATCCTCGGGACCCACGGTTCGGTTTCTTAATGTGATGAGGTGTACTTGCGCCTTTGGGTTGGTTTCAGTATTGCTAGGTAACGCGCCTTGTGGTCTCTCGGAGAAATTTTGAGCTAGTTGATTTAATTGTTTTTCAATGTTTTGAATGCTAGCTTGTTGATTTCTAAAATTCGATTCCAATTGCTGAAATCGATCCGAGTTTTTCTTTTCGGTGTCGGAGATGAGGCGAGATACAGTATCTTCGAGCCTTTCTCTTCCACCTTGTTGTTGAGAGCAATTTTGTGGTTGTTGAAAGTTAGTTCGTTGGTTTTGTTGGTTACTACTATTGCTGGGATCTCTCTAACCAAGATTTGGGTGGTTACGCCATCCTTGGTTGTAGGTACCCGTTGGAGGACCCGACGGCCTAGGTCTGTTATCAATGTAGATTACCGTTTCTGTTTGATCATCTAATTCTTTCATACAACTCCAATTTTCATGTGGCCCACCACACCCTTCACAAGCCATAACCGAGGCCGTTTTTGTCATTTCTAGCTTTTTGATTTTTGAAGAGAGGGCCTCGATTTGGGCTTGTAAAGAGGTGCTTTCATCAACCTTATGGGCGCCCAGGGCAATAGATTTATTACCTCAGGGAGTGTGCCATTGAAAATTGGTTTGAGCAATTTCTTCAATTTGATTATATATTTCATTTGGGCGACGATTACCTAAGAGTCCCCCGGAGCTAGAATCAAGTGTTTGTCTTGTGTGTGGCAACAACCCATTGTAGAAAGTGGATACTTGTTGCCATACCGCAAGACCGTGATGAGGACACTTTCTTAGTAGCTCCTTGAACCTTTCCCAAGTTTCATATAAGGATTCCCCATCCTCTTGTGAGTATGTATTAATTTCAGTCATTAATTTAGCCGTTTTAGCAGGAGGGAAATGCTTATATAGAAACTTTTGGGCTAGTTCATCCCAGGTGTTTACCGAGCCAACTGGGAGGGTGTTAAGCCAAGCCTTAGCTCGGTCTTTTAGTGAAAATGGAAACATTCGAAGGCGGATGGCGTCATTTGATGCTCCATTGATCCGAAAGGTATCACATATTTCTAAGAAATTAGTAATATGTAGATGGGGATCCTCGTCCGCAAACCCATGGAAGGGTGCGGAGTTTTGAAGCATTTGTATCAAATGCGGCCGAAGTTCGAAGTTGTTGGCTTCGACATTTGGTGCATTGATAGCTGCGCCGAGATTACCTACGGTGGGCCGTAGGTAATCCATGAGGGTACGTTGGTCCGCCATTGGAAGTGGGTCCCCCGAAACTTTCTCTTGATTTTTAGCTTTAAGTCTTTTTCTGAGAAAGCGTTCGGGTTCTTCTAGAGGTTCTTTTATGTCTTTACTAGAACTGGAGCTCATGCACTACGTAGGAGGTTCACATGTGGCGCCTAGGTTCCAAGTCCTGCAATAAAAACAGAAAAGAACGTTGGTCAAAATGTTCACCACGGCCCCGTGCTCAGTGAACACGGCCGTGGTCATAAGTACAGTAATCTTTTTCTGGATCCCTGTTACTGGGAGTTGGACACGGCCCCGTGTTGCACCGACACGGCCCCGTGCTCAGCTCTCTGTAACTCAGAAAATAAAAACTGCCAGTGAGGATCCTGGGCACGGCCCTTGTCCGACCAGGCACGGCCCGTGCTGAGCTCTGCAGAAACTGAAAAATTAAGAAAAATCCTAAAAAAAATGAAAAATAAGAAAAACGATTAGGCCGTTGATTCCTAACTTTCTTAAACTCCTTGTGTCCCCGGCAACGGCGCCAACAACTTGATGCGTGTGAAGTGTTATATATATTAGGTGTATATTTTAAGCCCCTTTAACACTTTTTTAGCCAAGTTTTAAATTTATAAAACACGATATTTACTAACACTAAACACACATATGGGCAAGTGCACCCATCGTGAGCGTAGTATAGTGTTGGTAAGATACCGAGGTCGTCCAAGGACACAAGAGCTTTTAGTACCGGTTTATCCTCAACATCTAATCAAATCAAAAGTTTAGAAAAATGTTTTAAACTAAGAAAAATAAAAACTAACTAAAATGCTGAAAATAAAAATAAAAAGAAAAACAGATAGACAAGATGAATCACTTGGTTCCGACTCGTGTATAGTGTAACCTTTGATTATTTCCGCACTTTTGCACTATTTTAAGAGATTATCTTAGTTATTGTAGTAGGCCCCTCTTTTGAAGGTGACGTTACCCTCAACCCAGTAGTTTGAGTCAGCAAGGATACAATCCTAAAGGGTCGGATTATTGAAAGATAATTAATTAAGTTATTAATGCAAATTATGGTAGGCCCCTCTTTTGGAGGTGACGTTACCCTCGACTAAGTAGTCTGAGTCAGCAGGGATACAGTCCTAAATAGCCGGGTTATAGTATTAATAGTAGTTAACTTATGAGGGGATCAAAGAGTTTGGACCCCCGCCATCCAATACCGTTAAGCATTGAAGGAGGTCCTACTAAATTTGACCCAGGTCCATTGCAGGACCTCTAAACGCTGAACAATGGCAAGACTCTTACCAAACCGTTCCCTTAACCCCCGACCAGGTAGCCAACATACCTCCATATAGACCGTGGAGATATGAATGGTGAAAATCTTTTATTTTATATAGACAGTAAAATAATGTCAAGACACCACGGACAAACGATGAGGAAGAATCACCTTCAACATAAGAAACTAGTTATTAAAGTCATTAATACAAAACCAAGTAAAAGTGCGAAAAGATTAGAAATAAAAAGTATTACACTAGACACTTGTCTTCACCAAGTGATGTAATAGACTTAGGCAAACATGGCCTTGATTGTCAAGAACTCTTACGATCAATCTTGGATCCCGAGACGACTCACACACTCTATGATGGACAATGGATGATGGTGGTGGATGATGGTGTTATGGTGGGTGGTGGGTGAAGTGTGAGAGAGGTGGTGTGCCAAGGGATGGTTTGAGCTTGAGCCAAGCACTCCTATTTATAGGCTGAACAGAAGCTCGGGCACGGCCCCGTGTCCAGTGGGCAAGGCCCCGTGTCCACATCCTTCTCTGTCTTCATTAATTGCAGTTTGTCTTATTAGTTGACCACGCCCCCGTGTCCGCTGAGCACGACCCCGTGTGCAGAAGAATCTTTGTACTATGAAGATTTGCCTAGATTGTGCGAATCTTATAGTTGACCACGGCCCCGTGTCCGCTGAGCACGGCCCCGTGGTGGGCAATAGAAGCTTCTACCACTTTGTCTTTTCTGCTGACACTTGGGCACGCCCCCGTGCTGGCTGAGCACGGGGCGTGTTCAGTCTTTTGTTGTCTTGTTTTGCTTGGGAAGCTGCTGTCGTGGGGTCGGGCATGTCGCGTCTTGTTCCTTTTCTTGTATTTATGTTAGATTTTGATGTCTTTTTGCTTCTTTTGTTAATTTGAGCTCATTTAATCCTGAAAATACAAAAGGAAGACAAAAGCACACTTTTTTCAACATTAGTACTAAAAAAGGGTTAGTTTTATGCCACACTTGATGTAATTTATATGTTGCATTTTGCACACATCAGTGTATATATATATAAACCATATATGCATATTGTTTTTGAAATCTTGAAAATAATTATATGCACACATGATTATATGCACACATGAATCACACCAAAACATTTATAAAAAGTAAAAGAGAGGAACTCTGTACTCACATTGAAAATCATTTTGTATATATAAACCATATATATTGTTTTGAAATCTTGAAAATAATAATAGGCACATATGAATCACCCCAAAATAATTTGAAAACGTAAAAGTAGGGAACTATGTACTCACATTGAAAATCATTTTGTATATTTGAAATCTTGAAAATAGTAATAGGCACATATGAATCACCCCAAAACATTTAGAAAAGTAAAAGATGGGAACTATGTACTCACGTTGAAAATCATTTTTTATATATAAACCATATATATTGTTTTGAAATCTTGAAAGTAGTAATAGACACATATGAATCACCCAAAAACATTTAGAAAAAGTAAAAGAGGGGAACTATGTACTCACATTGAAAATCATTTTGTATATATAAACCATATATATTGTTTTGAAATCTTGAAAGTAGTAATAGTCACATATGAATTACCCCAAAACATTTAGAAAAGTTAAAAGAAGGGAACTATGTACTCATAGGTTTGCGTAGATGTCTTGCCTAATCGTGCCTAGCAAAACTCAAGTGATTCAAGCATTTCCTGATAATTCGGATAATTATTAGGTTAGTGTGTATTGTGACTTATACAGAAGAACGGATATAATGAGGTCTATTAACCAAATAAGTGAAGGATCTCGTATAAATGGTTCATAATACCTTACATTCTGATTTTGAAAGTGTCTATAGGTGTTTTGACCCGTTACGACTTGTTAAAGTGGTTTACACCACTTTAACGGGCCGTATGCGTAAATACGGGTTCGGATGGTCGAATGAGTCCTATGACGAGTCCGATATGTCAAAACATGTTTAATAATGTTGTATAATCAGTTTAGATGTAAAAAATATTGCTCATATATGTTTAAAATTATTTTATGCGAAAAAGGGTATTTTAGACATTTTAAAGGTAGTTAAAGTTGACTCGCCATTTGATTAACCAAACGACATGACCATAAGGTATAATCTCAGAGGGTTATTCCCTATATTACTATGGTCATATAAATGGGATTGGTCGGATCCTAAGGTTGACCAAACGAGTCGGAATCGAAAGTCAAAGTAAAAGTCAAACCGCTCGACTTTCGACTAAGGAATAAGCGCTGAACTAGAAATGACGAACTAGACATGTTAGAACATGTCTAATAATGTTATAAAACTGATTTGGTGTTAAAACTTTTGGTTTTAATACTTGAAAACTCATTCGTCGTAAAATGCATATTTTTACATTTTTTACTTTTATTTCATAAAAGTTTGACTCGTCATTTCACCTACTATACGTGATGATCAGAGGGTGTAATCGCGAGGGATTAACACCTTCATTATTACGATCACATAGTAAAGTTCATTTTGAACTTTGACTTGACCGAAAATGTCGGAACCGAAAGTCAAAGCAAAAGTCAATTTGCTTGACTTTTGGCTCATAACTTGCCAAGGAAATGAAATAGACTAGGAGAAACACTTACTTGTGTTTAGAAGAATGATTAGAACTAAGGAATGGAGGCCTCAAATGCAGAAGCAAGCTTTAAGAGTGTGTAAGTGAGAAAGAAAGAATGGTGTGAAGAAAATGGAAGAACATGAAACCTATTTATACTAATCTTGGATCAAGGAGGTGTTGCCAAGTGTGTTTTTATGTTGATTAGTGTCCTAACCAGAATGAAGGTGACAAGATTCATGCAAGGTGTCAAGATTTGATGATAGGTGGCAATGCTTGATGAACAAGCAAAATTTTTTTGCTTCTGGTGAACCCATACGGACCGTATGGCTTCAGATCTTAGTGTCCGTAAGGCCTTCTGATGGGCAAAATTTTCATTTTTGACAATTTTGGCCCATGGACTTGTATTTTCACTTGCCAATTTTAACCCTTCTAACTTGTAATTTAAGCTATATGAAGGGTATAAAGGCATATGTAACTTGGATTTTGTTTCGAAAATGTCGTGAATATCGTTTTGCTTGATCGTACGATTACGTATTTCGTAAATAAAATATAAAATTTTATTAAATACGAAAACGATCGAAAGTGTACAACGGTTGAAACTTTTTTTGCAAATGTTACACACTCTCACTTTATATCCTTTATCATTTTTCTTAGACTCTTAAAGAAACACCAACTGATTCTTACGCCGGAGTCCAAATACGGGAGGCCACCTCTCGTGTTAAGATTAACGGTATTCTTTGATTGCAGATCAAGACTAAGGAGCTATCTTTTGAAATTGACCCTGGACCTTTGCCCTGCCATACTCTTGTTGCTTTAATAGTTATTGAGGAAACAAAAGCGACGACTTTTCTTTGAGTTAGAATCCGATCAAAAAAGGGGTACCATCTTGTGGGACGATTGGAAGCGGTTCAAAATAGAAGGTTTAAGGTACAGGGGCGGAGCTAGTGTATTGGAAGGGGTCGCACGGGCTATCGCTCAACCTCGTCTCCGTACCGTTTTCGTAGTTTAAAAAAAATAAAAATAAAAAAACGGTTTTATATAAAAGGATACACCCGATCCTCCAAAAAAATAAATTGGGATACCCTGAATTTTTTGGCTAGCTCCACGAGTGTGAGTGTTGAGTAGTTGTAATAGCTTGCTATTTTTGATTGTTTTTTATCCTCGTGTAATTCTCTTGATGTAATAAGCCAGTTCCTTACTAACAGACGTGATAATAAAAGCTTGGATCGGTGGTCGTTAAAAAATGTATAGTTATTAAATTTTAGAGTAAACTACCATTTTGGTCCCTGTGCTTTGGGCACTTTTACCATTTTAGTCAAAATCTCAAACTTTTTAAATCTGGGTCCTATGGTTTTACTTTTATTGTCATTTTAAAGTTAAATTTGGCCTGATTCCCCAACTAAAATCCTGATATTTTGTCTTTATCCTCAGGGGTATTTAATCATTATAGATTTCTTATAACTCAATATTGATTAAAAATAATAAAACCCAAAAATCTTTGACCACTCATCTCCCTCTTCACCTGTTCAAAAACCCCAATCCAAACCCTAATCAGCCACCACCTCCACCCGAACATCAATAAATTGACCATGTTAATGTCAATGTTTTCATTGATGCTTTCTGTGCCGAATCAATGGGCCGAAAGCTTCCTTTTGCAACCACCAACACACCCAAACATTCTTCATCAACATAGACTCTGAAGACCAACGAATGCCATCAGAATTCATCATCGTCTTCGTCTTCGTCTTCATCTTCTTCAGCTGTCAAGAAACCACCGGAACTGCGAATCAGGCCCCGTTTCGCACTGGAGTTTGATGGTGTCAACTGTTTTGAGACCATCGTTCCATATTAACTAGTTAGTTATGTATGTAATTCCAAAATTGTTGTTAATAAAAGATTCAACTTTGTACATACTTCTAATTAATATGGAAGATGAGTGCTGATTAGGATGATGGAGGTGGCTGATTAAGGTTTGGATTGGGGTTTTTGAACAGGTGAAGAGGGAGATGAGTGCTCAAAGATTTTTGGGTTTTATTATTTTTAATCAATATTGAGTTATAATAAATCTACAATGACTAAAATACTCTGGGGAATAAAGACAAAATATCAGGATTTTAGTTGAGGAATCTGGCCAAATTTAACTTTTGGACTAAAATGGCAATAAAAGTAAAACCACAGGGACCCAGATTTAAAAAGTTTAAGATTTGGACTAAAATAACAAAAATGCCCAAACCACAGAGACCAAAATGACAGTTTACTCAAAATTTTAAATCGAGTTCATATCGAACTCCATGATTGACACTCGATTTTTTGGGAAGTTCCAAATAATCGATCAACCAAATCTTATATATCCCCAGACTCTATGTAAACGTGTCTAAAAAACAGTGTTTTGAAGGCCGGACCGGCCGGTCGGACCGGCGACCGGAACCTATGGCGGTCCGGTTCAGGGTGTTGACCGCGTTTAGCACTTAGCCGGCCGGGCAGGTGGCCGGCGGCCTGGCCGGAATACCAGTGAAAAAACGGTCGGGCCGATCAAAGAATCAAATGAAGATGATGAAATCGGTCGGAGACGGAGTGGTGTTGCCAGAATCCGACAAACACATGGAAAAGGGGGTTTTGTTTCCGACTAACCTTTGCATCTGCAAATTTGCTATGAAGAGAAGAAAGAAGATAGATTGAAAAATAAGGTAGTTGTATAGAGTGAAAAAGTTGACATTGGAAATGATAATTGTTGCGTGTAACTATGATGAAGTTTCTGATGAAGTGATAGAGCATAGACATAGCCAACCTATATTCACAGAAAGTGATTGTTTCATTTTGCTTTTTTTATAATTAGTTGTTAGAAAAAATATACATGAATAGATCCTTACCTTATCAAATATTCTGTCATTATTTTTTGAAAGATATATAGTAACTAAAAGCATTTTTCTTCATGTAAAAACGAGACTTTTTTAAAATATCTTACATAAAAAACACTCAAATAAAGCATAAGTTTCTATCTAATCCATTAAATAATAAAAATAAAGCGGTTAAGATGAATTATAAAGATACGTTAGCGAATATGAAAAACCGTGTTACGAACCCCCATTTTAAATGTTTTCCGGTTCTTAAATCCGGTCCGACCGGTTGAACCGGTCCGACCAGTGAACCGATAAGTATACCGGTTCGACGTCCGGTCCGGTTCGGTCATGAAAACATTGCTAAAAAATAATCGAAAAAAACAATATAATCTACCTGCGAAAAGTCAAACTGTCAGACCCCACAAAATGGTAAAGTTTTTATATTTTTAAAAGGAAAAGTAGGGGCCCAAAACCGCGTACGGTTCGCAAGTGTCCAACTATTCAACCAGGTCACCTGCTCATCATCGCTATCCAAAGCGCCCCTCCGATCAGCTCCGATCAACCACCGGATTCCCTGTTCCTTCGACTTGATTTGAAGGTCTGATAAAGTTAAGTTACGATTCTGTGCAGTTGTTTTTAGTTATAGTTGTGGATTTGTTGAAGTTAGGTTATTGTAATATTATTTGGTCAAACATCATCTTCAACAACATCCTGCGTAGCAGGGCCGGCCCAAGGGTAAGCCAAATGAGGCTCGGGCCTTGGGCCACCAAAACTACAGGGTCTTCACAATTTGATGAAACCGTATTTCATTTGTAAAAGATTTAGGGTGTGAGTTATTAACAAATTGATGGTTGGTAGTGCAGTGGTTTTTTGTATGTATGGATGTTGGTGAGAACCGAGTTCGAGTTCGAATCCCTTGTTCACCCTTTTTTTTCTTGTTTTTAAATTTTAACACAATCTTTCAAATAATTACACTTGGGCCCTTCAAGTTTAACTTTCAATTACATACATTTTTTTTGGGAAAATGGCCACAAGATTTCAATTCGCCTTAGGCCACCAAAATGGTTGAGCCGGCCCTGATCCTGTGATGATGGTGGGATATCTTAGGGTGTGGGTTGGTGGGTTCGGGTTGAAGTTGATGAACAGAGCAAGATGCATACCCCAAATCAAACATACTTGAAACAACCATGTAACCCAGAACACCACTCATGTTTATATAAATCGTTTTCAAGTAATGCGCTGCTCTCACTTTATGGTTTAAGGTGCAACTCAAGCTGTTGCCACCAATGCAAAACAGAAAGAAAACAACAACAACGACGACGCTTTGACCAGTTATTAGTTGCACCTTAAGCCATTTAAAGTTCCTATTTAGAACCTTAAGGATATAGTTGGCTCCCGGAAATCTACAGCTTTATTACTTGTATTCTATCCTTTCTCATATACATGCACACTCTCTGTTGAAATCTGGCATATCATATTTGGTCTAACTTTGTCATATTGCAGTGGAAATAACATTCACCATGGAAGAAGGCCATGTGGAGCTTCAAGAGCTTCTGGAAGAAGGCCAGCTTCAAGGGTTAGCGCTACAGAGCGTCAACAACCTTTATAATCGTGTAGAGATTGAACCCGTTGACCGCATGCGGTTTTGTTTGGGGGGAATTGGTATGATACCTTGTGATCTACGAGAGTTGAGCGCAAGTTCTTTCAGCCCTAGGGTGGTCTCTATTGGACCTCTTCACAGAGAAGATGAGACTGTGCAACCATTTAGATGTCATAAAACACATTATGTGATGCAACTATTGAGTTTGATCACTTCCGAAGTGCATGTACTGATGGGATTATGTATTGCCAGGGTGAACGCTTTAATGAACAGAATAAAGCAATTTTATGGTGGGGTGAACTTCAAGGATGATGATCGTGAAACTGCCTACATGCTATGTGAAGATTCTCTTTTCATTCTTGGATTCTTTCTAGCCTGTTTGGAACCAGGTGATAATAATTCACATTCGAAAAACATGCCATCAGTCGAAACTATAGTGCGTGATTTCATTTTGATTGAAAACCAGATACCCTTATTTGTTCTTGATGAGATATTCGAGTGCACTATATTAACAATTAAACCAGACGCCACCCTTGTTTCACTTCTCTTTAGAGTTCTATCTTGCAACAACCCCTCTCCAGTAGATATGAACCTCCACATTAATTCCACGAATGACGTTCCTCACATTCTTGGCTTTGTACTCCAATGTTGCGTGCCTTTGGCAAGCCAGGGGTCATCAAGTTATCTACGCTTAATAATCCCTTCGGGTGCATCTCTAATCAAGGCAGGGGTCAACTTAAAGCCTAACAAATATTCACAATCAGGGTTGGCAATGAAGGTGACTGTATGCAATAAGCAGTGTTTGTATAGGGGTGATGCTACTCTTGAAATGCCAGTATTACATGTTGATGTTGGCACTGAGTCGGTTCTATGGAATTTCATTGTATACGAGCAGCTATGTACATCTTCTAAGCCTTTTGCATCATATCTTAAGGTCATCGGTATGCTACTGAAGACTAATGAAGATGTTTACAGTTTGGAAAACTCGGGAATCCTTATCAACACTATGGGTACAGGTGAAGAAGTTGTTAATATGATTAAAACCATTTTGGAAAAAGTTACTGTTGTAGATTCCTTTTACGAAGAAGAGTGGAAAAAATTGAACAAGTACTGCAATGTTAACTGGACTGCCTGGGTGAGGAGGATTTGGTGCAGCAGCCCAACGAAAATCTTTGTGTCATTCATTTCAATCATCACATTGGCGTCAGGCGTGGTTCAAACCATCTATACCATTAAGTCTGCTGAAAACAATTAATGTTGGTTTTTATCTTCTTTTGGTCTTCACTTTTAGAATAGATATACTTAACCGTCATTACTCGTTATTAGTTATTACTATATGGGCGGTGGGTTCTCATTAATACTAGGTTATGTATGTACACTCACACACAATGTAATCATCATAATCCTCTTCAATGTTGATAGGAGTGTTCAAGGTCCGGTTTTGACGAAAATTTTGATCCTGAACCAGCCTGTTTTCACGATTTTTTTTAGAGAAAATAAATTAGCAGCATCGTTGTGTATTAAATTATAAAAAAAAATATAATGGTAATACAACATACATACGTAACTCTGTTTTCCTAAAACAATACAAAATTTAAATAAATATTAAATGGCCGGTAAAACCATCAAACCGTTAAAACTGGGCTGTGTTTATATATTTCAAACCAGCTGACTTGCATCGAGTTGGGTGGTTGGGTTGGTTTGACGGTTTATAAATCTCTATATATCATGGCAAAAATCGATAGCAAAGAAAGGAACGAATTTATGGGGAAGAGATTTCTCATTAGCCATATTACATCTCCCCTCCTCATGTTATATGTTAAGACACAACTAATCTAAGTATCTAACCGACCTAGTGACCCTACTGCTTATTTGATTTAAAAGTCTCTTATCAGTCCTCCTTTTATTACAATTCCCCGGTACTCTATATGAACGAACGTATCATTCCATTTGTGTTGTATATCTCCTTTTGTGTAGGGTTCCTCTAGCAAGACATGTGCAACAAAGAAATTAAGGGATTGTTTTTACATGTTATCAACTAGGCTTTGGCTAATTGTAGGTGTTATGTTTCTTTTCAGGAATCAATTTTGAAAGCAGCGTTTGGGGTTTATTGCGGAGAAGGTTTGTGTCACAAGCATTTTGTTTTTTTTTTTTTTTTGATGTGTAGCACTAGAGTGGTGCTATATTCATGGATTTAATATGCGTGTTGTAATTTAAACAAATTATAAACCAACCTTTACTCGTATTTCAAACTTTAATAAGTTGATTTCTGGCCTCATTCCACTTCAATTAAATTTCAGTGAATGTTGTCTAGTTGTTTGTTCGCAGTTGTGGTCTTGACGGTCAACTGCCTCGTGCCTTCGTTCAATTCAAATCGTCGTCGGCCTCTTTTTAACTTAGTTTTAGAATCCACAATGTTAGAAATAATGAGCTCAAGATGTACTCCGGGCCGTGGCTTAACATCTCTCGAATTGACATTGATCTGCTTCAGTGGGGTGTTTACTCAGTGGTACTGATCAAGAGGTCAGTGGGGTCCTGTAACATAATGACTATAAGAGTTTAGAACGAGTACAAAATTTTCCATAATATTACTAAAATTTTCCAGCAACTCAAAAACCGATTAGTGTTATCAAAAGTGATAATAAACTGATTCCTCAGCTCCCTTGCTCTATTCCATAATACTAGTAGGGTGCCCGCGCGATGCGGCAGGGGCGACACTTTGCATTGCGGCGCTCGTTTCTAGTAATTTTCTTATTCGTATAATATTTATTGTAGTATCATTGTGGGCGAACAAAAGCATTACACATGTCTAGTAACTAATAAATTTAGCATTAAATTTATTAAATATTTCAGAAGAGCATGCCCAAAAAAGTAACACACTAATAAAGAAAAAATAGTATAATAATAAAAGTTCAATTGTAAAACATAAATAAGGAAAATAAGTCTTTTTCATAATTTTTTTTTTTAAATGAGCATGTTGTCATGGTACCTTCGAATGTTGATTAAGACAAACATAATCATAAATACGTTATACGCTTCAAATTGGTATTGAGAAACTAATACAAAAGTTTATTATATTTATTGTTTTACTTTTATTAAATTTATTATATTTATTGTTTTATTTTTGTTAAAGTTTTGGAGTTATTAACATCAATGAGGTATTGTTTCCATAATGTACGTAATTAGACAGTTCTTTAATTACCTTTATAATATTTGACCCTTTTTGAAGTTAAACAATAATCGGGGGGCAAAAGTGAAAGTGCACTAATTTTAACGTTATTTTACTAATTTCGTGAAAATAACGTTAAAAGCTGAGGACGGTTAATCATGCATCATGTGGTAGTGTTGATAGCTGAAAGACAAAAGGGTACATGCACTAATCGGTCTTTGTCCCGATTGCTGACTTATGTCCAAGGCTTGATGCAAAGCTACTATTGAGCCGGGGGTCTCACTGGAAGCAGCCTCTCTAATCCTACGGGGTAGAGGTAAGGCTGTCTACATCTTACCCTCCTCAGACCCTACCTTTGCTTTGCTATTGGTGAGATTTACTGAGTATGATGATGATGATGATGATGAAGTTAAACAATAGTGTCAACATTATTTAAAGTATTTAAGGAGTGAATTACTCGGTATTTTGATTAATCTAAGGGTGGAGGGAGTGGTCAATCACTGATGAGTGTTAAGTTACTTTCTAGCCAATTACCATGTCAAGTCCACACTCCACTCCCCATTTTGTACTCAATCACTAGCAATGGTCAAACATATGAAGAGTGGTAAAGAACTTAAAAAAATGTGATTGGTTGAAAGGGGTTAGGGCCCACCATTAATCCTCTCTCTCCTCCATCACTTCTCTTCTCTTTCGGTGAGTATACACCGCCTTGGCCCCTCACAGATCACCGCTCCACCCCTGGCATTGGCAACACCTCCCCGCTCGGTAAACTCTCCTCCCCGCCTCACTCACCGAGACCACTCCCTCCACCCTAAAGTATTTAAGGAGTGAATTACTTGGTATTTTGAATCAAGCGTGAGCACCCTAATTTAAATGATTATAACTTTTTGTGAGAAAGTAAAAAAATAAAATAAAATTGTTGAAAGTTCCATGTTTATACTGGCTCCTTTTTATTAGCAAATAGTAATAAAAATAATATCAAACCATTCGAACTTACAATAGAATACTTTGGGGTGTTTGGCCTAGTTTTTTTATCTGAGCTTATAGCTTTTTTATCTTATTTTTACAAAATAAGCACTAATTGGTGTTTGGTTTAGCTTTTTAAGCTTATCTATAATATATTACTAGTGGGAAACCCGCGCGTTGTAGCGGAGTTGACCATACGGGCCGAGAACATAATTCAAACCTAAAAACGTTAAAAACCCCCGGTCGGAAATCTCAAGATTCGCCACTGAAGATCAACGTAGAAAATGACAATTGGTTGGTTTTCAACAAGTATAAACTCAAAAAGAGAAAAAAAAAAGTATCCTGTCTTCTCTTTTGTTCTTTGTTGGAGGTCAAAAACACTTTCTAATGAATAAATGTACAACAAACTCTAATATCTAGAAAGAAGAATTGAATAGTTATTGCAAGTTACTCTGGCCTTCAGAAAACTCGTGAAGTGTTATTATATTGTGTACCAGAGTCAACCTTGAACCATACGAACTTGTATGTGGTGAGTAGACTCATGACGCCAAATTGGTTGGGCTCCGCTTTGAACAAAAGTAACATACTGCCCTTCCTTCACCAAAACCTTGTCCTGATAAAGATATTAAAATTATATAAATGTGATCAACTAAGAACATGCTACCATTCTATATATATAAAGATAGGGGAATGCCCGCGCGTTGCGGCTGGTGTCCCGACTAATATCACAAGAAGTTATACAGTGTCACTAATTTTCGACATATGCCCCAACCACCTTAAGTCGTTTGAAGATCGAGCCAACTTCTTAGAGCCGGTTGAAACAACTGATTTGTTTCAATTCGACATAGTTTATAGACACCGATAATAGAAATCACTTTGATTTGACATGGTTTATGTCTTTATGAACACCCTTAATAAAAATTATTGCGATTAACAAAATTAATCTATTAATTATACAAAAATAGAGCAGGCTCTAGAGTAACCCAGCCCAAACCGACCCGTTTCAAAGTCAACAAAAATGACTAATTTTAATCCAAGCCAATTCTAACCCGTTACCCATCTAGCCATGACACATTAACTCTCATGATTCATACTGATAGGAATGGCATTGTCAGATAAAAAAACAAAATTTGTCTTATCAAGAAGGTGATATCTGCAGCAAACAACTTAAGAACACCTTAACATATCCAACAGTGGTGCTTAAAACCAAGAAAAACAAATCCATCATTGACTACAACATATTATTCTTCCCTTGTAATCAATCACAAGGCCAAACGAGGATTTAGTACCTGTGCTCGGACTTCTCTCTTTCCTGATAACTTTTTACATACCTACAACAAAAACAAACCAACCTATTCAGCAGTATGTGAACCAAAAAAAAGATAACACCCATATAATGTCCGTAGCGGTGTAAACAAGCTCGACCCCGAGCCGAAGCTTGAGCTTGAAAAAATAGCCCATTTAATAAACGAACCCGAGTTTCATATACCGAGCTTGACTAATGCAAGCCTATATGAGAAATTTACATAAAAAGTAATAATTTTTATTTCATATAACAATTATACATATCTTACACAATAAAAATAACTATATATTATCATGATAAAAATAACTAAATAATATGAATCCTGTTATATATGAGATAATTAAATGTGTATATAAATAACATAATTACATAAATATAATAAATAATACACACGCTAAGCCCAAGTCAAGCTATAAAAAATTCTCACAAGCCACACTTGAGCTTTGAATATGAAACATGAAAGCTCGAGTTCAAGCTCTATTAGCTGAACGATTATATAGACCCTTAAATGCATCTATATAGCAACCACCAATGTACCATCAGAGATGTTCAGGTGCTGTTTGTTTTTTAAGAGGTAAAATGTCTGCGGATCACATCTGCAGACATCTGTTGAAGAAGAGGTGGACCAAATGTCTGCAGTCTACAAGAAGAAGACTGTTTGTTTTTTTAACATATGTAGACTTCTAAAATAAACTGGTGGAGGTGTACAGACGGTGGTGGATGGTGGACGATGATGGTGGTGGACGGTGGTGGTGATGGATGGTGGCGGTTGGTGGTGGGTGGTGGACGGTGGTGGTGGCGGTGGTGATGGTGGGTGGATGGTGGTGGTGGTGGCCGGTGGTGTTTAACTCTCTGCAGACCTTAGAAGATCTTAGAAGTGGTTGGACCAAGTCTGCACCAAGAAGACCTCGCGCATACCTTTTTTAATGAAACGTCTTCGGAAAAACAAACAGTCTGCGCGTGGTCTGCGCCGCGCAGACAGAAGAGCCTGCGCGGACGTTTTATCAAAAAACAAACAGCACCTTAGCGTCTCTACATACATTGTGATCTTGTGAACCTAGCTTTAACCTGCTCAAGAAAGTGAGAAACCTAAACAAATAGTATGTCAATGACTATTTAACTGGTTAAGACTCTATGCTACAAGTTAAAAGATATTACCCCATATTTGTATCATTATGTTTGTTGATTTTGATTGATTCTTTATGTGAAAGATGCCTCAGAATTATGCTTCATGTGATCATATCAGACATTTGTTTTCGCTCATTTAGATTGGTTCGAACAGGAACTTTAGGTATATTTAGAAAGGCGATGACATAAAAGAGTTAAGTAAGAAATACCAAGAAAATCTCCAAGGTCAAGAGAACCGACATTCATTCTTTTGAAAATGTGTATAGCACCTGTAATGAAGTTAAAAGTTATATAAACCTACATACAATTATTATAAAAAAAGATAAAAGGGATATATATTAAAGTGAAGAAGTTGAGTGTGTACCGAATGATATGATGGTGAAGGATATCGAGGTACCTACAGCACCAAATAGCAAAGAGATATATGATACCTGCTTATTGTTGTGTTCATCCACGACGAATCGAGCGAGATCGTCGATCACAAGGCTGTTTGCAAAGTCCTTTACTTCTGTAATTCCTCCACAAACTGGGGTGGCAGCATCAAAAGGCTTGAACTCCAACAATTCTTTGAAGTTTTCCCATTCCTTAACCCAAACCTTGGCTTCGTAAGTCTTTTTGACACCACCATCAGTTGCTTCAAGTGTGATATAATACAATGTACCAGCTACTAACTGCTCCTTTGCATCCAGTACCTTACCAAATTCCAGCAGGGTATTCTACATAGATAACACATCAGTTTCTTAGTATTTACACACACTCTAAATGAAAACATTAATTCATAATCCTCAATCTTACACATGTATAGACTAACATATAAAAGAGATAGATGATACCAGCTTCTTGTTGTGTTCATCGACGGCGTATCGAGCGAGATCGTCGGTCACAAGGCTGTTTGCAAAGTCCTTCACTTCTGTAATTCCTCCACAAACTGGGGTGGCAGCATCAACAAGCTTGAACTCCAGCAATTCTTTGAAGTTTTCCCCCTCGGCCGGCTCGCGAGCCCAATCGAGCTTTCTATTTATATATTTTTTTATTAATATACTAGGTTTGAACCCCGTGTATTACACGGGCTGCATAAATGTAATTTTACATAATAAATAATAAAAAAGATACATCTTTAATTAACTCGTGTATTGCACGTGTTGAATAAAATATAATTTCATATATTAACACATACAGTCATCAAGATTTATCTTTTAAAAATGAACTGTGATGAGCAATTTACTTATTATAAAATTTTAGTGTGTTATTTATTTATTATTAGGTAAAAAACACATGTATTACATGGGGTTGAATCCCCTTTTTTTTCATACATTTAAATTATGGGATACAACGACTTTATTTAGTTTTATGCACCTTCATGCTTATTTGTTTATTTTATTCATAAAACATTCGTCTCAAATTTGTATTCAAAAGAGTTTACGATACAAAAGGTGGAGATTGGTCCTTGCGTTTTTATAAATTTCATTATTTTTTATGAATTATACCGTAAAATCGATCCTACATGTTAATGCAATGTGTGATAAATGATAGGTTTAAACCAATTATAACAGTACGTCTAACATTACAAAGATGAAACTAAGTTGTCTAGAATTGACATTTGAAAGAATTGTAAAAACATGTATAATTTGATAGAAGCATATGCCCCAGAACTAAAATAATTATCTATTCTAGTGGAAAAAAAAAAAACAATAATATAGTTATTAAGTATATATCAAACGGGAATCCTTGATTCCTAATTTACCATAATTTCAATCACCGAGCGGGATATAACTTTATAATTAAATAAAAAACAGACGTTTATCCTTATCTAAATATTTGTTTAAAATTATTTATAGGAAAACAAATATTTATTCTTATTAAATTTTTGTTTAAAATTATTTTTATTATTATTTCATATAAGAGATAAATAGAAAAGTAAGGTGAGAAAACACTAAAAAGTTAACGACCATCCACTCAAGGGTCTATCTGAGTAACAAACAATTAAACCACCGAAAACATACATGCTATTTTGAAAAAGGTGAGGAGTAAAGGTGAAAAATGGCAAAACACATGGACCATCGAAGCAATTAACTTAACATAAAATTACTATTTTAAAAAATAACAACACTATTTAACATATCTTATTACGTATTCCTTCAATTTACTTATATTGCTGGTGAAACTTACGATATCAAACCGATGCAATTATGGTTAGACCAAAAGCTTACACACGTAGACATCGTATATGGGATCACAAGTTTTTTTCTTGTGATTTTGATTTTATGGGATCCCTTTAAGTTTTTTTTTCTTGTGATTTTGATTTTTTTTTCTTGTTACTTTTTTTTCTTGTGATTTTGATTTTATGGGATCCCTTTAAGTTTTTTTTTTCTTGTGATTTTGATTTTTTTTTCTTGTTACTTTTTTTAAATACGCATATTAGTTACTTGGAATTTATTGTCTTTACGATTACATCACTATAAAATTTCATATACATAAAAGTAACTATAATTATCACCCGCCGCAATACGGCGGTGATTCATTAGTTATATATCACGTTAGATGAAAGGCAAATGCTTTTCATATGACCACGAGCCTATGTGTAAAACTGAGAAAAAAAATAATTAAGTCGATCTCTGACTCGCACGTTACGACAGACCTATCAAACGGGA
Organism: Helianthus tuberosus; assembly: GCA_030545235.1. Lineage (NCBI taxonomy): Eukaryota > Viridiplantae > Streptophyta > Magnoliopsida > Asterales > Asteraceae > Helianthus > Helianthus tuberosus. The sequence goes on from CM060351.1 coordinate 175,307,706, forward strand.
AAAATAGACGCGATGCGACGGATATGCCAAGCAGGAAAAAATAGATGAAAAAAACGTTGAACACACACGCACGTTGCGGCGTGTTAACTCGGAAACTTAGAACGACACGTTAAACGGAAAACTTATGAAAGATTAAAAGTATATAAGAGACTAAAGCTGAAAGTAAAAAAAGTTTTGAGATTAAATTGCGAAAGATGAAAAACTTTGGATTAAAAGTAAAAAAAAATAAAGGGGTTAAATTGCAAAAGCTTAAAACTTTTGAATTAGAAGTGAAAAATCAAATTAATCAAAGAGGTTAAAATACCAAAGATTGAAACTTTAGACTTAAATTGCTAAAGATTGAAACTTTAGAGTTAAAAAAGAAATCAATTTCAGATTATGAAAACAAAAGAGATAAATATATTTAGTTAAATTAATGTTTAATAATATCATTATTATTTAATTTAATAAAAGAGATAAATAAAAAAAAATAAGGGTGAGAAATTACCAGAGAATGACACGTGTCCATAAAGGATTTTTGTTTATTAGTATAGAAAGATTAAAATATATTTATATAATAATAATTACCATTTATATAAATATAAAAAATTACTAAATTATATGCATAATAATAATTATAATTAACATAAATTAATTAATAAATACTAAACGAATCGAGCCGAGCTCGAGCTCGGGCTTGGCTCGGGTCGTTTGCACCCCTAGTCACCAAGCAAACCGAATAAAACACAAGATTAGACCTATCACAAGTGTAGTCATGGGTCCAGTGAACACAAGATTAGTCTACTTGACACCACCATAGCAGACAATCAAAGTGCATTTAAGGAATATACCACACTAAATTCGAATCACCTCTTCATCATGCAATACAAATCATAACTGTTTCTCATAAGATTGATTCTTGTTGTTAATCCTTGCAACACAAATAACCCAACTATGACTGCCTGTTCTAGCTATGCTTATGCTGCTGTTGTCGATAATCACCGACGTTGCTCAGCTTCGGCTGATTAATTCAGGATTGTAGCGTATGACACTGTCTTCATCACCATTAATCACAACCACCACCATCATTCTCTATGTCAAACACAACCATCATCATCACCGCAGACATCCCCACCCCCCTCTTCGTCTTCGTTGTTGCTACCAGAAACCCAAACCACCACCGTTATCCATATCCCCAACAATCGACATTTCTTCCAACTCATCCTCATCTCCACAATAAATTCTAAACTCATCTTGATCATCTCCAAATTCCAACTGAACTACACCCTCCATTTGAGTTCAAACCCTGTAAAATCCACACATACCCATCAATTTCAAATCTAATTCTGATCAATCTCTTCAAGAAAACATCGTCACCAGGGCACGTCCATGGGCTTCCTTCTTCAGGAAACTTACTCGAGTCACAGATGTATTTCACAATTGTGAGAAGCCACCAGGATGTTATAAAGTAGATGGATGATGCAACGATTGTCCAACTAACTACACGAAGCACCAAAATGATTCAATTAAGTCATAGTATAATTATATATTCAACCCATCCCACTAAACTTTTCACAAATTTGTTCATATATATTGCTAAAAGAAACCTAGATTTGTCCTTACCTACTATCCAGCATTAATTTAATTATAATTTTTTAATATAATATATAGGAAAACAATACTCCATAGTTTGTGATGAAGATCATTAAGCATAGATTAACAGAGTTGACGAATGTTGAAGAAAACTGAATGATCATGAAATTAAGCATACAAATGTTGAAGAAATTTACCTGGAGAGAAAGCTCTGATCATGTAAACCGACGACGACGAGAGTTAAAGCCCCAATCGGCGACACCAAATCTGCAATCCTTCCACCTTCTTCATCACCTTCCGTAACAACAATCTTTATATTCGCAGTTTTAACTTTCAGTTATACAACTGAGAGAAAGAAAGGTCGTTCCCTATTAATGAATTGGAGGCCTGGAATCAATTTCCCTATTCAATTTCCTGCAAGCATTCAATCAGCGGTTTCCATTAATTGTTATAGGTTTCAATTGATCATCAACCAACGACGATTTCGTTGCCATAACCGATAAACCTTTGATTTCATGATGAAGAAATTATTAAAACCTAAATTGAATGGGGGCATATTTGGAAGCGTGAGATGAAACTCGGGGAAATTAGCTATGACGTTCCAATTGACGTCTTAAAAATTAGGGGTGAAATTACATCTTAGTCCTAGGGAAATGTATTATATAGTATTATAGATAAAGGAAAAGTGATGTACAAGATTGTAATTTTACCACACGTATAAATTTTGAAGCATCATGTACAAGAGAGATTAGGCCATTTTAGAGGGGTTAAATTGGAATTTCCACTCAAGTTTAAGACACCTAACAGGGCAATTGGGGGATTTCAGCATGGATTAGCATTGAATATAATTGTAACCCACCATCAGTTTTAATACCAATCATCCCTTTCACCTATCTTCTCAATTCAATGTAAACTTCAATTCCTCACATTTAATTCGTCTTTTGAGTGTCACCTCTATTTCCATCCCACCCCCAGTTAAGAACAACACATTGATTAACGATGAAGAAGCATACATGATGATATTGGAGATCCAGGGTTCGGTCGAAGGTTTCATGGTAGGTCAATTCTATGCCTGAAATTGGTTTTCGATATTTCACAATTTTGTTTGTGTGCAACTGTTTTGCTCTCATTTATCGCTATTATATGCATCAGTCATCATCTTGGAGATATAGGCATTATAATATTGCATGAATGAACCAGAGAATGATGAGGAGCTGTTAGGATCGGACACTCTCACACTCTAACTCACCACACACACACTCTGCTCTCACACACTCTGCCACAATCAAGAACACAAGGATTTACGTGGTTCGGTCTAAACTGACCTACGTCCATGGGTAACTAGGAGTTTATATTTCTGGAGAGGTACAAGGTTTGCAATACATATGAATCTCTTATATAGAGATTGAAGAAAGAGAAAGAAGCCCAAAAAAAGATCCGTGAATAATGGCCCCCTGCCCCTTATCCTCTTATCCTGTCAGAGATTCTGATGTCCACTTGATCAAGTGGCTTCATACTCAACAATCTCCCACTTGAAGCCACGGGATAATCTTCACCTGTGCTTCAACTGTGCATCTGCATTTCTGTAAAAACCTTTTGATCTTAGCTCCTTCTAGTTACCCGGCCTTCTCTTCAATTATCCTGAAGGCCCGTTGAAGCTTCCGTTAGCTCCAACATATCAGTCATGGCTAAGTCTGCCACTGACCCATTCTCTGTTCATATCGGCTCCCACTGACATGAACTGCCCGATCCTGGAACAACCTGAGAACAAACACTCTCCGAATAAAGCAGATTATCAACTGGAGAGACTTTGACAGCTGGAATACTGGTTCTCTTAACCCACTGTCGTCTGGTAACTCTGACTGAAGCACGTCCCGTGCTCCCACTGCCACGAATGCCCCTGACTGGTTTTACTGAACCTTTTCCAGCACGTTTGATGTGTGAAAAATGTATATATTAAATTCAACAAGTTTTAAAAATTGGAAAAACCTGTAAACCACACACTACCGGCAAGTGTACCGGTCGTAAGTAGTAAAACAAGCAAGTCTGAGTATCGAACCGTGGACACAATCTAGCGACTCTTGATACTAAACCTCTATCGAGCCCTAGCTTAATAATTTGTTTGTTTTAGAGAATGGTTTTAACTAATTAATAAATAAAGCAAATAAATAAACTAAGATAAAACAAAGTAGAAGACTCAGGAACTTGAAGGAAAACTCAAATGCTAGAAGAAAACAGCTACCTAGGTCTAGAATCCTACCCGTAACTTACAACTCTCGGAATTGGATAATGGAATGGCTACCGGGTTTCTAAAAATACGTCTAACTCAAGAAAACCCTAAAGACTGCTAGATCACCTCCCGGTCTCACTAGCATCTCTCGGACAATCCTAAAGTGGACGTGTAAATCACCGGTTACTAGATCAGATCACCTCCCGGTCTCACTTCACTAGGGAATGCTAAGGTACCCAAATGATTCGCTCACCTCCCGGTCTCGCTAATCACAACACACCCTAAAGTATGAAGGGGTAATCTAGGGTTGATGATAATAACTCAAATTTGCTAGAAACTAAGGAAATCAAGCTAGGTTCACCTCCCGGTCTCCCCTTTACCCAAAACCCAAGAACTAGACAAACTGACACTCTATCTCCTCCCGGTCTCAAGAGTGGCAAAACACTAATTTCAAAGACTCACAAGGTTGCTTATAGGGTTATCTAAGACAAGAAACCTCTAGATTATACCACTAACACAAAGTCTATGGAAAATTACGTGTAACCCAAAATCTGAGACTACCAAAGTAACAAATATAGAGAAAACGCAAAGCAACAATCATGCAATTCAATTACTAGTAGCATTCATACGCATCATCATCAACAACACAAAGATAGTTTACCAAAACATTAAGCCAAAATATTTTATTATCCAAAACCGAAAGTTATAAGTCACATAATATTCATCAATACGACCTAGGTAGCATAAAAGTTTAGCTACTCATGTTCAAAAACAAAACACAAATAAATTCTAAGTTCAACATAACGAAAAACATGTCAAAACAATTTATCAAAACTAGGTTCAACATGAAAGCTATGAAGAAACTATGAAAATATACGTGTCAAACCGAACCCGTAGCGTCTCTAGCTTTAATCTTTGACCTCCTAGCCTTTTCTTTTCTTTGTTGCGTGCCTTCTGTCTTACTTTTTTCCCCTGAGGTTCCTTGCTGCTGCCAAAGAAATTCTCCCCTCTTTATTTATTATACGTCAAGTCTACTCCTTCATTGATTGTCTGCCTCCAATTCAATATAACAGCAGCCTTCTCTCTCATAATAATAATGACTCCTTCCAAGATATTCACGTAAAGTTGCATGCTGCTGGACTTTAGTTCTTGAATGGCCCACCAATTATATTCGTTCAATGTGCTCCTCCAAATGACGTTTATTTAATGTTGTACTCAAAAGTCTTCTCCACAATTAATTGTCTAAAAAAAAATCACGATCACATGGGCTTAAAGCCTTCCCATTATATCTGAATATAGTTATATGAAAACCAAAGTTCAATTTTACATTCACATTTTCATGTGAACATAAAGGCATGGCCCACTCAATTAAATTCCCGTGATGCTTATACTTCTCCAATATGAAGTTCTCTTTTATGATGATGTAGACAAAAAATTATTTCCATAGAGATAACGGGCCCATCAAGTTTCTTAAATAAAATATATGATAGCAGCATCTTATTCTATAGAGATAACGGGCTCAGAACAATCACAGAAAATAGCGGCAATTTCGAGTCGGTCTCTGGCATCCTACCCTGCTCAACTAGCAGGTTATTTCCTTTTTACTCGTTTTCGCTCCATTTGTACCAGGACCTGCCAAAACACAAAATAATATAATATAGTACTAAATTTAAATAAAAACAAATAAAACATATATAATAATTATTCAAAAGTGTAGGAAATATTTATTAAAAATATGTATAATTTAGAGCACATTAACGTTCATCCTGAATCTGACATGTGGCTCTGGGTTTGCCATCTGCAAAGCAAACCTTCTTCTGCCCATGAGATTCTGTGAACCGGATCTTGGTCTTCTTCTGAACTGGGAAGGTTACTCCCTCAGACGGTAAACTGACCATATACAGCGATCCCCGTTTCTTTCCTCGAGCTATGACTAGATTTCCCTTTAGAACCTTCCACTGCCCGTTCTTGAACTTAATCTTGTGCCCCTGTTCATCCAACTGCCCAACAGAGATCAACTGTTTCTTCAGACTTGGAATTACCCGGACATCCTTCAAAGTCCATGAACCGACTGGAGTCTTCATATCTAAGTCACCCATGATCGTCACATCAAGAACCTCATCGTTTGCCAGTCTTACCTTACCAAAATCACCTTCTTTCAGATTTCGCAGTGTTTCACTGCTGTGGGTAGCGTGAAATGAAGCACCCAAATCCATAACCCAGGAATCCACACTGCTCTCCACACTACAGATCAAAACATCATCATCTGGGTGGGCTACTGCAGCATTAACTTCTTTCTTCTCATTTGGACATTGATTCCTAAAATGTCCTACCTCTTTGCAGTTCCAACAGGTTACATCACCTCGAGCCTTAGATTGACTCCTATTTCTGTTCCTGCTCCTACTATCTCTGTTATTCTTCCTTCCTCTGCCAACATTCAGTAATTCACTCGATGATCCACTCGAACTTCTTCTTCTGACGTCCTCGCTCAGAATAAGATCACGAATCCCTTCAAAAGTAAATCCGCTGGTACTTGATGAACTGGAAATCGCTGTAACAGTTCCGGACCAACTGTCTGGCAAAGAAGATAACAGTAGCAAAGCTTGAACTTCATCTTCGAATTTGATGCCCACTGACGCAAGTCTGGCTAAAATCGAATTCAACTTGTTGATGTGCTCTGTGATTGAACTGCCTTCCCTCATCCTAGTATTCACCAGCTCTCGAATCAGAAAGACCTTATTAGCTGCCGAAGGCTTCTCGTACATGTTAGATAGGGCTAACATCATGCCACTTATTGTGGTTTCCTTCATGATGTTGAATGCCACAGTCTTTGATAACGCCAATGTAACAACTGCCCTGGCTTTCCTGTCTTTTGATTCCCAATCTGCTGGTTCCACCCTTTTTGGTCTAACTCCTGTTAACACAATATCAAGATCTTTTTGAACCAATAATGCCTCAATCTGCATCTTCCACCAGCTAAAATCTGTACCATTAAACTTATTGATTTGAACTTTCCCGTCTTCTGCCATGTTAACAAACACGACTAACCGAAATTTAAATCGAAATATAAACCGAAAATCAACACTGAAACAACCGAAACAAGCACTGGTCTACGGTTCTGTTTCTTCGATCTTCAACGAAACGATACTCTAAAAATTTGCTGCTTTAACCGGACAAAAAACTGATCTTGAAATTTTAAACCTTCTGCCTAATGCCCCAAAAAAAATTTAGTTCTTTGAAAAATAAAAGTTTGGCTACTACTGCCAAAGGATTAAATAAAAAGAACTAAACCCAATTTTTGTTTAAAGTTGAGGGGCCTTTTGATAAAATTGAAAACTTCAATTCCACCAGAAATAAAACACGTCTCCTCTTCTTCCTACGCACAGAGCAAAGAAAAAAAACTTCTCTCCTCCTGATTCGAAATCCAGCGAAACCCCAAGCAAAATCGAAACCCTAGATGCGATATTCGGCAACAATGGTCTCTAATTTGAAACCCTAGGCGGCGGGAAGATGACCGGCGGTTCTGATGGCGGTGGAGGCTATTCTGATGGTGGTGGAGGCGATTCTGATGGCGGTGGAGGCTATTCTGATGGTGGTGGCCGTGATTCTGACGGAATCCGGCGGCCTGGGCGGCAGCGGATTCGAACAGAAAATGACTGACGTGAACAATCCGGTAGAAACTGATGCAAATTGGAACCCTAGTTCAGATTTCTGCAGCTTCAGGTATCTTCTTCTACACCTTCGTTTCTGTTCGGTTTCTGTTCATTTTGATCGGTTTCTGTTCGGTTCAACAACACGAGCCTGAGCTCTGATACCAGTTGTTAGGATCGGACACTCTCACACTCTAACTCACCACACACACACTCTGCTCTCACTCACTCCGCCACAATCAAGAACACAAGGATTTACGTGGTTCGGTCTAAACTGACCTACGTCCACGGGTAACTAGGAGTTTATATTTCTGGAGAGGTACAAGGTTTACAATACATATGAATCTCTTATATAGAGATTGAAGAAAGAGAAAGAAGCCCAAAACAAGATCCGTGAATAATGGCCCCCTGCCCCTTATCCTCTTATCCTGTCAGAGATTCTGATGTCCACTTGATCAAGTGGCTTCATACTCAACAGGAGCTTCATGAGTATAGCTTGCAGGTATAATTTTTTCTTACACCTCATTCTTTGAGTTGAATTGCCACATTTGCGAGCAATTAATGGATCTCAGTTTTTTCCCACTGCTCCAGAAAGTAAGATACATAAATATGTCATCACATGGACAAGCAAATTGATATAAAAACACTAATTGGGAGTTATGTATGTGTCGAACAACCAGGTGAGTCTAGGTGTCATGCTGGTTCCCTTACTCAGGTTCGTTATTCTCTTTTAGATTATTTATTTTTGCTTTGATAGAAGTTAATATCTCGGTTCTTGATTACGTGCTTCTGTTATCAGACGCTCATCCCAGGTCATGTTCTTGTTTCCCTAATTTTTCATCCACACTCCCAAATATGCCCCTAATTCAATGTGGTTTTAATGATTCCTTCTGTTTCTTCTTCATGGAGTTGTGTTATCGATTCAAGTTTCGTTTGGCTCAATTGAATGTGGTACCACAATGAATTCCCCCTCCTCTGAGCCAAAATCAAATGGGTGTTCAAAGGCTTCAATTATTGATGAAATCGATTGGATGAGGGAGAGGAAGAGAAGAATAGAGAGAGAGGGAGAAGGCCAAGGGCTCTCCGGCCGCATCGACATCGATGATGAATCACGACATGCAGGTATGTATATACATTATGTTATCAGGCACTGCTTTAGTTCTGGATTATATTTTCAGTTTTTTTTATTTAAATCACACATTTGTAAGTTTACGACATGTATAGTTTCTTGTTTGCACAGATTTATGGGAACACGAAAATGTTGAAAGAACTAATTGAAGTCTTATACTCATGAGAAATCTGATATATTCAAGAATAGTCTTGTGACAGACAAGGTATAGATCCTTCTTTCATTCTTTGCCATTTTGCATTTTGCAGACTCCAGTTTACTGTTATTGATTCTTGTTTAAACAACTTCTCGTTAGGTGAAATTTGGTTCTCCTGGATGGAGAAAACGTTACTACAAGTGCAAGTTTTCGGTTGAAACTGATGAGGATATGGAGAAAATGTGGAAGAACTTGGTATGTATATTACTATATTGCGCATATTATGCTTTTTCTTGCATCAAAGACGTTTAACAACAAATAACGAGTCATCATTCTCTAAAAGCAATACACAGAAACAAGGAAATCAAAGTGAATATCTTGCTTATGTTTTTAATCATATTGCCCAAGCCTGTAAACGAACCAAACGTTCATGAACTGTTCGGCGGGAAGTTTAACACAATTTTTTGTTCGTTCATTTATGTTCATGAATGCTCGTTTATGTTCGTTTGTTTATGTGTGTTCGGATATATTGGTTTAAACTTTATTTTATTCAGTGATTTCTCCTTTTGTTTTAAAATTTCAAGTAATCCTTACTCAACCTTCAAAAAAAGTATTTAATAAACGAACGAACACGATCGAACACAAACATGCCCATTTTCTTAATAAACGAACATGAACAAAAAAAATGTGTCGATTATATGTTCGTGTTCGTTTGGTCGGTCTACGGGCCTAATATTGCCTTTTGATTTTTCTTCTGTAGGTTGAGAAGTACACATAAGGGCTGTGTTGGGTTCTTCTCTATTACTTCTCAGATGTTCCTTCATGGACTTGGTATTATCCATACCATTATGGGCCTTTCGCATCTGACTTCAAAGGTCTCTCTAGCAATAAAGTTATATTTACAAAAGGATTGCCATTTAAACCGTTCGATCAGCTCATGGCGGTGCTCCTCCCTACAAGGTAAGCCGTTGGATCAGTTTACTAATATATGTTCCTGTAGTGCTCATGCGCTTCTAGCGTAGTATAAATTGCTGATGACTGATGAAGAATCAAGTATTCTTGATTACTATCCATCTTAGTTTGTTTGACCTCAAAAAGTTGACTGACGCTTTGCATTGTGCTATTTACTCGATAAGCAACATCATCTATAATACTATTTTAAGGAAATTAGATGGGTAGATTAGTAATTTCCTACAAATTTTAAGATGGCATACCAAAAGCCAGACGTTGAAATCTCTACTTTTTAACATTTTATTCCCTTTCTACCCCTCCTCTCCCTTCACCAAGCCTACCCTGCGCACTCATAAATTCATCAACATCCGTTACAAAAGGACTCTGAATGTAATCATCGTCATGAAGAACGCATTCAATAGCCTTATGAACTCCATCATTACCCTCCTTCAATTGAGTATGCGTTACCGTTGATTCCATATCAACTGGGTGCATTGATCTTAGTCGCCTGCTAAGAGTTACTGAAGGCTACAGAGGAAATGGTATCATTCACGAAATGCCAATCCATGCATAATATTCCTTTTTAGATTAATAGATATATATTTCTCATTAGAAAAGTCAACTTTTGTATAGAGTATCATTGTCTATCTGTTCAAATGAAGAAGAACCTATTAGCGAGCCTTATAACTTTACACAAGAATGGTGTTAATAACTAACATATATTTATATTTGTAAATGTGGACATGTGTTGATGGTTAGAGATTTGACATGCATATGATCATCATATTGTAGACGTTAGATTGAAATACATCTTGTAAATAGATCTTGAATGACAATACACTATTGTTGCAACAGTGAAGGAGAAGCGGTGAAAGTTGATTCAGCCTCCATTACAGGTAAGTTTGTACAACAAAAAGCAATATTTATAGCAATTTGACGGTCTGATTCAAGAATGTCAGGTTTGCGCCACCTGCTCATGAAGTTATTCCATATCTTGTGAACTATGTGAGTCTTTTTTATTTATTAACGATATAGTTATTTAATTCCAATGAAATTAATCTTAATATATTAACAATAGTCCTTTGCTGGAATACTTGCATTCTTTTAAAGCAGGTTATGGAAGGGTTACGTTTGGTTACATACTTACATCAGCTCCTCATTTAGTCCAATTAGGCATTAGTTTAAAATGGTGATCTTTTGACATCACACGGGTCAAAGGTCTACCAAGTTTACATAGTCACCTGTGTTTCTGATTTTTGGCTACGATCATACGTGTTTCTTTTTTTTTTTTTATGTTTAAAGCATCGACCAGGTGTTGATCAACGACACCAACATCATTTACATTTTAGTTCACCTGCTCGATCGTCAAAATGGAAAAAAAAAAGATGTGTCATGGGACCAATCCGACAAGTGTGGGCCCCACTAAGGGTAACATCAGCTCCTCATTTAGTCAGTTAGGTGTCAGTTTAAAATGGTGATCGAGTCGACCTTTCGATATCACACGGGTCAAAGGTCTACCAAGTTTATATAGTCACATGTGTTTCTGATTTTTGGCTACGATCATTCGTGATTCTTTTTTTTATGTTAAGCATCGACCAGGTGTTGATCAACGACACCAACATCATTTACATTTTAGTTCACCTGCTCAATCGTCAAAATGGAAAAAAAAGATGTGTCATGGGACTGACCCGACAAGTGTGGGCCCTACTTAGGGTAACGGAGTAGGTGAAGTGAAGCAAGCAACATGGGTATATTTGGAAAAACAACCCGCTGATGATGGTAACTTGTGTTATGACAGTCCAGAGGATGATAACTAAGGATGATAACTGGACTGACCAGTGCATTGACTTTGCAGTCAGAACATTTGCAAATGAAATCTTGTTTAATGGTCAGCCAAGTGGAGCAAAGGTGAAGTGATGGGCGGTGGGTTTCTCATTGATTAGTCAGGTAATTGGACTTTGATATCATGTTGTGTATGTTGATTAGTTCCATGAAAACTAAAAATATATAAAATTAACAATACATTACTTGTAAAAGACATTTTGAAGGGAAGAGCTTACTATGTGTGATTTGGATGAAAAAATGGTTTTTTGTTACCATAGTTTGTGATTAAATATGACAGTTCCTGATTTTAACATTTTTAACTTTCAGTGTCATTTACCTAAAGGTTATTTATACGCTGGACATTAACACCAAAACTAAAAATAAGGGGTCGTTTACATCCGTATATAAGACTACTCATGTAAACGAGCTGAGTCCATATGGAGCGTAGTCTTATATACGGATGTAAACGAGCTAAGCCTGAGATGATTGATAAACTAACGTAAATTATCGACTCCGCTACAACGCGCGGGTTTCCCACTAGTGCTTATTAGTTTATATAAGCTAATTCCAATAAGCTTATTTGAAGATGGTTTTTTAGCTTATTTGAAGAAGCTTATTTGAAGAAGCTTATTTGAAGAAGATGGTTTTTTACTCATTTGCCCTCAAATGGTGGATTAACTCATTTGAATCTGATACACACAATGGTTATATGATATAAGTGCATTATTTTGTATTATACCCCTCCCATAATACAAAATAACTTAACAAACAACCAAAGATTTAATTATTAATTATTTTGACTCAATGACATAATCACATGGTCAGCAGGGTTTTGTAACCCACCGATGCTATTTGTCAACTTGAGTGATTTTTTTTTCAAATAAAAGGAATATGATTGAATTTAGCTGTAGCCATTGTTTTGCATTTAACGGGTGTATTTTCACCACTGCTTTGCATTTAATATTGCAGCTACCTCACATGGCTTTGTATTAAACAAGTATAGTATAACTTCATTCCACTAAAAACTGCAGCCAACTTCTCTCGTGAAAACTTGTAACACCCTAAAACGTTTTGGCCATAAGAGACGCAGCGGAAATACCGACTCAAAAATTCTTTCTTATATTGTCTATATGACATACTTGAAGGTTCATTTATAATCTGTCGGACACTTCTTGAAAGGATTTACAACATTCATTCTTGATTAACGCGTTAAATGTGATACCATAAATACAAGCTATGAGACCGCTCTTCCCGTACAATCCTTGCTCTTCAACTCGATCTTCAACCTCTTAGTCTCCATAATGATGTTAATTCCGTGCAACCTGCAATCACCACATACATGCGCGTCATTAATATTTGTTGACATCATTCTTAATCTAGACATACACAATTAAATGACCATTCCGCATTCTTCTATTCATGCTATTCTTTTATGTTTATCTTTCCGAGTACAATCTTGCATCCAATCATCAAATCTTCATAAGGACACAATAGTATACCTGTATTTTCATTTCATTCTCAAGGCACACGATTAGTAACATGAATACTCAAATGTATTGAAGCCATGTATACATATATACAGCCCCATTCTTTCATAAACAATAAATCCTACTTCGTGCATACATACATTCATACGTATATTTATACACACATACATACATACCTACATACATACATCCATACAAGCTCTTACATACCACTTACATTCCCACATGATTATACTAACACATCATAGTCACAAACATCCATATAAATAAGTCTCATACGTATCAACCTACATGCATACTTATTTCTAATCGTGCTTACCTATGGATTCCATTACTAACATGTAGGTAAATCCATACCCATACTTATACATGCCTCTAGACTTAATTCATTCCCACACATACTTTTGTACACACTCATCACACCTCATAAACACTCTTCAATAAATTTGTGTAATGATAATCCTTTCTTTAACATTCCTTCAATCATACTTTCTAACGGGTATAAATGTCAAATCCCTTCTAACTTCTATATCTGGTTCAACATCAATTCCTTATCAGTTAATCTCTGAGGTATAACCCAAACAAGTTACCTGGTCATCTAGGTTATCAGGCATAACCCAGACTAGTTACATGGTCATCTAGGTTATCAGGCATAACCCAGACGAGTTACCTGGTCATCTAGGTTATCAGGCATAATCCAGACAAGTTATCTGGTCATCTAGGTTATCAGACATAACCCAGACGAATTGTCACAGCCCATACGTTTATTTCACCATGTCGGTATGCCAGCCGTATGCTACGACAAGCATCAACAAAGAATTCAAACCTTGTACAAATCAAACTTCCATGTACTTTCATTTAATCATAATCAAGCTCCATATCCTTCTAAATCTTAATCTCATGATCAAACCAACTACTACACCACGCCATACTTCTTTCTACATTTTGACTCGTTCGTTTCTACTGTGTAGTTTTGACATAAACAACTATCTTTGACTTACCATAACACTTCTTACTTTGGTACTTACTCTTACCCATAATCTTCTTACATGGTCCCTATATTCAACACACCAAACTTCATTTATTAAAGAAGAAGTGATTCCAGAAATCACTTACCTTAAACGTTTGTATTCGTATCCGTTTCCTTGCTTCCTTTTGACCCTTTAGCCTTCCATGCTTCCATCCATTTTGACATGATCACTATAATTTCATGTCATTGCATTCACATTCTTGTTAGTATACATGATTGTATATATTAATGATCATATCAAATTCATATTCCACATTTGACCTTCACTAGTCAATTCTAACAAACATAAGGCATATTCCCACAATCATATCTCTTCAACTCATATAATTCATCACGTCGTCACATATAACACACATTGATATAACACGTACCATATAACTTTCTATAATCTTACAATTGTGACAACAAGTCCAACCTGCTTCTTATGCGCAGTTGACTTTCAGAAGTCAACAGTTTATCATATGAACTTTCGACTTAACCTTATACATCCGTGACATCATAATAGGCTATAGAAATGACGCTATATACATTTCATATTCACAACGCAAATGTGCTTACAACCACATTCAAACTAGTAATTTAACAAAGTATCAGCATCATTATCATATTTCATTCATATATATATATATATCAAGCCGTTTCATACAATTTCGCATCCTAACTTCACTTAGACATTTCATCATACACCTGGTGTGCATACTACTTTCTAAGCACAATGTACAACTAATTCATGCATAATCTTCTAAGCTTTTACTTAGTTCATCAAATCTTCTTACTAATCAACAAGTATCATTCACACATAGACATCAAACATATCAAACACCAGTTTCTTTCAATTCATCTAACAAGAATCCATCATACATAACATGATACATCAATATTGAACAAGAATTGGACATGGATGATATATCCATGTCACCATCTTCACCATAACAATTGGGTTTCACCTTAAAACATCAAATTAAGCAAAATCATGCATAATTCATGTTCTATATGGTGATTCTAACACCTATACATGATCAATTTCATACTAATTCGCGAATTAAACATAACCTACTTCATACAAGATCATCAATCTAAGTTTCAAGACATACCTCATGATCCCCTTGTGTAGGTGATCATTAATTCATGTTCATTTATAGGTTTGAGCTTTGATTCACCCTTTAATTTGAAGATCTTTCATAACTAGGGTTTGGCTCCCCTTGTGTTCTTCTGAACATTCCAGATACACACACATACGATGTGTGTGTTGTGTGTTAAATTCATGTTTTATAAAACAAGGGTTTTCCCTTGTTACAATTTAGTCCCTCTAGTTTGCCATCTTATCTCTTCTCCCATAACTTTCTTCCTTACTCTTAAAAGTTAACATTGCATTTAACTAGGTTATTTGTTCCTAGTTATCCAACATCATGTTAAATTATTTAAACACCCACTTGGGCCAATAAAGGGATTTTGGGGCGTTACAAAACTGCAGCCAACTATTCCATGTTTGCTTAAACCTTATGTTTTGCTTAACTTTGTATATAAGTAATATTGTTTATTTTATTCATTATAGATAAATATTACGTTGTTAATGCTGGATATCCAAATACTAGAGGTTATCTTGCTCCATATAAAGGAACCAACATTCGTTCTCATCTACCAGATTTTCGTCTTGGAAAAACGATTGCTAGTCGTGCTCCCAAAGGACCTAAAGAGATATTTAACTACCATCATTCATCATTGAGAAATGTCATTGAACGAACATTTGGAGTATGGAAGGCTAGATGGGAGATATTACAACATATGCATGTCAATTACACCTACGAGACACAAGTGAAGATCGTGCTAGCATTAGAAAAAAAGATACATGTGATGAGGATTTACCAGGGCGCAACAAGAATCTTACACTCCAAATAATGGTCGAGGATCTAATGACATTAGTGAAGTAAATGAAGACACAAGTACAAAACGTAGAATAGATGATTTATACATGAGTGCAGTTAGAGATATGATTGCAGGAGATCTAACCAAACAAAAATGAATGTTTATTGAATATTAATGTATTTTTTGTAGAAGTTTTACGTCATCCTCGACATAGATTTATCCAAAAATGATGGTATAACTCATAAAAACAAAGTAGATACATATAAAATATAAGTTATGTGATAATATGTAACCATGCCCCTTTTGGTCATTTTACTAACATAAGCTAAATAAAAAAAAAAAGCTAACACAAACACTTAAAAAGAGCTTATCAACTTGTAGAATATAAGTAGAATATAAGCTAATCCAAATACTTAAAAATAGCTTATCAAATGTGCTGATTCCAGGATCCGGCGAGTTTGACGGAGCTTCGGTCCCGATACGACGTGTTCGGTGCTGTTATTACGACTAAGAAAGGAGTAGAAACAGAATACGACACCGAGCAGTCAATTTCAATCTAGTCTCTATTGATTATACACCGTTACAGCACCACGAGACCAGTTGGACAACATGTCCCCTCTGGGAACCAAAAGCTTGTCCAAATGGGAGCCCCAACCCCCTATTTATAGACAACTACCAATGAGTCCATCCGATCGGATTGCCATCCGACCGGATTGCCATCCGACCGGATGGTCATCCGACCGGATGGTCATCCGACCGGATGGTCATCCGGCCGGATGGACCTTTACAATATAAAACCGTGTCCAACTTTCTCTATTCTATACAATATTCAACACATGCTCTATCTAACTATTCACACAGTGGCAGACGTACGAAATATGCACCAACAGATTCCCCCTCGGATATCACTGTCGAATCGTCTTTAAAAATTTGAGAACCTTGATTCGTGTTTGAATATTATGTAATCTTCAACTTTTCTGCAACTTCAATCAGGTATCTTGAAATCTGACTATCCAAATTCCCCCTCGATTGATGATTCGGGTTTGCTTTTGTGACACCCGGCTTTTCAGGCCGTACCGTATAAATGTAACATGTGTCATGAATAGGTAACAGGGCTGTATTTGATTGGTTATGATGTTTGTATGTGAAATTTAATGAGTTGGTAAAATTAAACTTTGATAAAAATTATGTTGGCAACAATAAGATAAATGCTTATCACGTAACGGGTTAAAATGCGAAACGAACGTCGGTGACCACCTGATCAGTGTTAAAATCCTAAAAATAGTCTGTTATGATTATAATAATAATTTTAATCATATTCGTGAGGAAAAATAAATTAAAACGCTAAGAAACTCTATTTTTCGAGTTTGAGCGCGTACTGATCGTTACTGCGCGAATTAAACAAAATACTGTCAACGCGGCCAGTCGAGGCAACTGGTAATTATTTCAGTAATAATTTTAAGTGATTATTTTATAGAATGATAAAAATAATTTAAAACGGGATTAAAACGCTAGATAAAATACCCGGTATTCAGTAAAATACCTATTTTAAACATAAATTTACATATGTATGTATATATATATATATGCATTGTGTGTGTATATAAGAGACAGAAAGAGTGTTGATGGCCAAGGGTGGTGCCACCACTTCTTGGAATTGTGATTTTATGCCATGTGGATCTTGAGCATTGTGCTTAATCATTAGGCTAATTTAAACACTCCATCTTCTTCAATACATGATCAAACAAGCTCTCTCTCTCTCTCTTCCTCTTGAACCTTACGGCCGAAACCCCCGATACACACACACTTTCAAAAATTTTAAACATTCCATGAAGAATCAAGAGCTTTTCAAGATGATTTCAAGCTAAAATGGATGTTTGGAAGTGATTTCAAGCAAGATTCAAGCAATAACAAGTCTCGTATCATCATCTTTGATCAAAAACCCACTTAAAAATCTTGAAGGTATAAACTTGTTTTTAAATCACATTCTTGATTTTTAGTAATGATGGAGATGTTAGATGGTTTCTCTTGAACTTGGAATGAATCACAAACTTGTATTTAACAAAGAATGAGATTTTAATCAATGTAAAAGTGAGTGTATATATGTGTGTATATATGGCCGAAAGTTATGGCTATGTGTATATTTAGTTGGGTTTTGATCTCTTGTTCTTGATTGATTTGAGTTGATCTTTGAAAGATGGCTTCATGCATGTGTTGAAAAGGTGTCATAAAAGAATGTTTTTAAAAAGTTTTTCATGATTTGAAATAGACATGTTAAAAAGTAAAGTTTTGGAAGTTTATACATGTGTGTATATGTGTCGTGTATGTATATATGTATATGTACACATGCATGTAAATTTGGATGATTAAAAGTTTTAAATATGTAAGAAGGTGTATGTCTTGCATTTATAAGAAATGATTGTATGATGATCATAAGAGTGTTGGAATGTTTGAGTATGAGAAACATGAAATAAATGAAGATCTAAGAGCATTCAAGTTCATACAAAATGATTAAAATATGTTGTGAGTGCATTAGATGCACTAATTAGATCTTACATGATGATAAATGTTTATAAAAAGGTGATTTGAGTATGATTTAGTAAAAATCCGTTTTGAACAGATTATAAACACAAAAACAAAGTTATTTAAAGTGTTTAGTGACATATAACTTTGTCATAATGTTTGCTAGCTTTGCATGTTGTACTTGGTGCATTAAAGGTTGTAAAATACGTGAAATCGCATGATTTATGTGACTTATACAAAAACTGCACTAATCTGATTATAACCACTATTTTAAACAGTAAATAACATGTATTGTGTTAAAATATCAAGTCGTTTCGAGTTGGGATGGTTATAGTAACGTTTAACGCAAAACTATGCGTTAAAACGGTCAAAAATCGGCTTTTCGAGTGATTTTTGCAAAACTGATTTAGATCAGTAAGTAAACTGATGTTTTTAGTTTAAAAAGAAGCATTTTAACTAAATTTTAAGTTTACTTGGTGTTTGGTTGGTCATACGTGACTTCCGACGCCCGAAAACGTTACCGAATTGCTAAAATACGCATTTTTGAATATACACTGGTATGGGTGAAATTTTGGGTAAATCATATGTATTAAAATATGTTATGTGATTTAAACATGAGAATGTGAAAGTATGTTAAGTTATTAACATGATTTTGGAAATTTAGATTATGCATGTATGCTTGTACGTTTTGTGCGGTAGAAACGGTAAAAATTACGTTAAACGTGAAACTTGTTTGTCGAGCATGAAATCTATTATATATAATAAACAAGAAGTTTTATATTTTTCTTTGTGTTTGATCGTCTTCTTCTTCCCTGTTATACTCTTTATTTTCTGTTTTTGATGTTCAACAAAAGTACTTGTAGTCTCTTTCAGATTTCATGGTTTTATTGTTGATCTGTTTTTTGGTCTTTCATTTATTAGTGTATGTTCATATTAGGGTTTGTTTGCATGTTGATATTAGGGTTTCTTTGCATTTTTTATTTATTAGTGATGATTAGATATCAGTTAATTTTTTCATATTTTATTAGTAATTGATGTAATTTAGGGTTTTTTATGGTTAACGGAATTGTAATAATATTTTGGAAGAATCTTTATTTTTATGGTAATTTATTTTTCTTAAATTAAACATGATTTTCTTATGAGTAATTTTTTCTGATGACAGAATCACCATTACAACCAAGAGGATGGCTTTTTGCAAATCTATGTCTGCACTAACTAAAGAATTCCTGGTACTCTTTTGTTCTTTATCCCTTATTTCTACTGCATGTCCATATTTTTTTCGAATATTTTTAACTTTTTTATTCACCATTTTTTGTTTTTATGTTTACTTTAAGGTTATACCTGTTCAGTTTTCTAAGATTTGGTTATCATCTGCGAATGGTGATAATAATGTGGTTATAAAGTCCATAAATGAAAAGGTTTGGAATGTTAATTTCTCCAAGAACAATGGTACTTTTGCCTTTACGGAAGGATGGTCAAAGGTTGTGGCTGACCTTTGTTTATCTGATGGTTGTTTACTTCTTTTCAAGCAAGTTGATCCCTATAATTATATACTCACACCGTTTTTCAAGGAAACACCTTATCCACTCTGTGATCCAGGCATCAGTTTGTTTCTTTCGATCTCATCTTTGCCGAATAGGAAATACATAGAGTCTTTCTGCCATGTTTTCAATGATCAAAGTTTTAATACACTGGTATGTTTAACACATTTTTATTTTTTAGTATATAATCTGTAATATTTATTTTATATTTACAATATTAATTGTAATATTTTTTATTTTTTTTTTATTTTAGCTTCTACCGACTTATGTTGTTAAAAACACTATTGGTGTTGGTAACCTTAGAAGACCAATGAAGGTTCATCTTAATCCATGGGACTCTTTAGATGTATTTGTTGAGAAAGATTCAGATAGCAAAAATGTTACTTTTTTACTGATGGTTGGAAGAACATTGTACAACATCTAGGTGTTCGTAATCAATGTGTGGTTGTTTTACGCTATATCTTTGATTACAACTTTCAGTTGACATTGTTTGATGTCAATGGATCTGAGGTTGTTATGCCTAGATTTGGTTTACAGTTTAATTCTGATCCTGCTTTGCCAACTTCAACTCACTCGGTAAACAATGTTGATGATGTTCATCATGATGTTGATATAAATTCTGATCTTGATCCGGAGGTAGCTGCTTTATTTGAACCTTCTGATTCTGATCAATCCGTTGTTGGTAGTTCTGACAGTGATGTATTGATTGATGATGATTTCGATGATGATGACGTTGAAGATTCTACTGGTGATTCTGATGATGAGAAAAAGGACCCTGATTATCAACCCATAGAATTTGAATGGGATCATCATCCACGCCATTTCGTAAGTTATATTAATTATATATTTGTAAGAATTATTTGCTGATTATTGTTCTAAATTTTTATAATTTTGTTTTTTTTTTGTAGCGACTGAACGGAAAAGTTGCAAGTATGGCTCGTGTTGATGTTTCTGGGAAGATGACAGTTCAAAATCTTGCTGGAGTTGATGTCGTTGTTACTTTTCGACCAGAGAAACATGGTGGAGGATTTAGATATGTTGCGAATGGATGGCGTACCAAGTTCACTAAACCCAATGGAATCAATGCACCTCAGAGATGCACTTTCGTCTACTCACCTGATGCAGATAAGTTGATTTTGAAAAAAGTTTCGAAGTAGTTCGTTTTATGGTTTTATGGTTTTAGTAATGACTCTTTTTGAACAATATGTTATGGTTTTCTATGTTTTTAGTTTGTTTTTAGAACATGTTTGGTTACTATGTTTTGAACAATGGTTTTGTTATATACCTTTGCCTATCTATGCTTTGAACAACATGTTTGGTTATTAAGTTTTGGTTCATGTGTTCAAGATACAATGTCAGCCATTTTTATGCATTTCAGTTGTGAATGTTTTTAATTTTTGGTAAGAGAATCATTATTTTTTCGTTATATTGGTTTTTTCATAGAATTTCTGAATATATTAATAATAAGAAAAGAGTAAAATGCACGGATAGTCCCTGTGGTTTTGTAAAATAACACCTATAGTCCCCAACTTTTGGAAATTACACCGGTGCTCCCTGTGGTTTGACAGATTGTTACTCGGATAGTCCCTGGAGTGGATGACAGTTAGTTTTTTTCGTTAAGTGGATGTGAAATGACAAATTTACCCTTCATCTTCTCCACTCTATAAAAACAAAACAACCCCACCCCACCCCAACCCCACCCCCACATTTCTCTCTGATTCCCCCCACCATTAACCACCACCCACCTCCCACCTACACCACAAGCAACCACTGCGAATGTGACATCAAACTGCAAATTCAGACACGCTTCTCTATATCCACAACCGATGAAGCCAAAAATCTACAACACTACTTAAGCTAATTTTCTCACACGAAAGTGAAATTGACAACAAATATTTGCTAACGAAGACCAAAATCAATGAAACATCTACTAAACTTGAATAGAATCCGAGCTTTAACCTTTCAAATCGTAGATTTATACACATTAAGATGAAGTTATCATACGAAAGTGAAATTAACGGAGATGTGCTAACGAAGACGAAAATCAATGAAACATCAACTAAACTTGAATCGAATCCGAGCTTTAAGCTTTCAAATCGTATATTTATACACAAACTACACGGAACATGCAGAAAATGAAACTATCATACAAATTAGATGATCAAACAGTAACAGATTCAACTTAAATGTGATTAATCGATCTACACACCTTCAGATTGAACAGTGCTTGAAAAGTTAGAGAATAACAGATTCTACATGGAATCAAAGTTCTGGATTGAACTGATTTTTTAGAGAGAGAAAGAGAGGAGAGAGAGAGAGAGAGGTGACTATTGTTGTTGCGGTCCATAAGGGCTTTAGACAACTATCTTCTCAGTACATGCCCGGAACATTTGAAAATACATCATCTTCTCAGTATATGCCCAGAACAGTGCTTGAAAAAGGCCTTTTAAATTAATAATTTTGAAAATCGTTCTACATACCAATAAACGTCGCGACTCCATTCAACCGCACCTAATAAAGTCAAAGTCAAAGGTGGGGTGGGTGGGGGTGGTTCGTGGTTAATGGTGGGGGAAACAAAGAGAAAGGTGGAGGGTGAGTGGGGTTGGGGTGGGGTTGTTTTGTTTTTATAGAGTGGAGAAGATGAAGGGTAAATATGTCATTTCACATTCACTTAACGGAGAAAACTAACCGTCATCCACTCCAGGGACTATCCGAGTAACAAACTGTCAAACCACAGGGAGTACTGGTGTAATTTTCAAAAGTTAGGGACTATAGGTGTTATTTTGCAAAACCACAGGGACTATCTGTGCATTTTACTCATAAGAAAATCTTATTTTTTACAATCTTATTTTCATGTCACAAATGAAATTAGTTTTCGAATGTATGTTATTTGATTTTGGTGTATATTGATTAATGATTTTAACAATAAAAATGTGTTACTGTTATTTTTATACTAAACGTTTACTAACCATCAAAGATAATTTAGTAATAAATGCCTAATAATAATGATCCATTAATAGTATTCAATATAGTTCTAAAAATAAACTTTCAATTTAAATTTGGTCTGAGATTTAGCACTCTTTCTAAACCTTCCATGCTTAGATACAAACCTTTAACAGCAATTTCGATAAATTAGCTAATCATTTGTATTAAATTATCCGTTTCTTAAATTATCATTAGATTTCGTATCTTGGAAAATATGTTATGAAATTAAAAGTTATACAACTCTTATTTTGTTTATACAGCTATTAAAAATATTTTATTTTTTTAATTATTTCGAATAGGAAACTTTCCCTTAGTATGAATACCGTTTCTAAATTTGTCATCTTCATTGGCTTCCTATATAACCAGAATTCGTTCAACAATACGAAATCACTTTTCTCATTTCATTCAATCTTAAATCTCAACGTGTATTGGTACATTGAACTCCATTTTTTTATTTTTTTTAATTTACATTTATGCTAATGCTAATTGTATTCTGACGTACTGTTTAATTTTTAAATTTCAGCTGTAAAATGGAGGATGCAAAGGTTACTATGCTTAATGATTTAAACAGTTATTCAAATAACTATTCCATTAGAGTCAAGATCGTCAGCACATCAAGGAAGATGATGAATCAGAATAAGAATGAAACATATCGGCTTGATATGATCTTTATGGACGAGATGGTACCTTATATATTCAAGTTTATGTTTTTTTTTGTTAAATGTAAATAAAGTAAATTTATATCAAATATATATATCTAATGTCATCGTTTCATGTTTTTAGGGCAATATGATACAAGCTAGCTGCCTTCATAAGTTATTAGAAAGATTCGAAGAGTTCCTGCACCTTGATGAATGTCTTCAGATTACTAAACCTTCCCTTGCTGCTAATAAGTCATCTTCTAAATTGGTCAACAGGAATGAAAAAATATCTTTGTATTTTTACACATCTGTTGAGAAAGTACTTGACTGGTGTGGTCCGAAATACAAATTTAATTTCGTTAATCTAAAAGATGTTGTTCAGAATAAAGTAGAAGTGAATACTACTATTGGTATGTGTATGACATCATATTGTTTTGTTTCAGTTATATGTTAAGTTTTTATAAGATATTTTTTTTTGTCTAGATTTTATTGGATTTGTTGAAGTGTGTTTCAACATCGAAGACACAACAAAGAAAGATGGTAGCAAAGGAAAGAGACTCAATCTGAAAATTGAAGACCTTGAGTTAGTTTTTTATTTAGTAGAAAACATTTACAATTTTATCTACGTATTAATGTTTCTTTTTGACGTTTGTATATTATATTTTGTTATTTTTAGAAGTCAAAAATGTCCGGTTACGTTGTGGGACTCTTTTGCTGTTGACATGTTTACGTACATGAATGACAAAAAACGTGAGAAATTTGTTGTTATCATTTGCCACTTTGGTACAGTAAATCTTTACAAGGGTACGTTACAAATATTCAACACAATATTGTTTATTTCATTAGTATCTTATAATTTATTATTATATTTAGTTATATTTTAGATAATTTTTTTATTTAAATATTGATTTATTTCAGGCAAGCGTGGAGTGGCCAACAGTTTTGATCTAAGTAGACTTTTTATTGATAATGCTGATATTGAAGAAATTTCATCTTTCAGAGAGAGGTATATTTAGTACTACCGATACAAACATCAAACAATATTGTTTTAATTGAAATTTTAATTTTATTAATTATTACCCATGCATATATCTTGCAACTATGTTTAGGTATGTTGCCAAAGTTTCTGCTTCAAAGTCATCTAATGAGAATCTTGGTTCTTATATTATTTCAACTGTGGAAGATGAGTTCCTCAAAAAAGGAGATTTCATGCTCATTGGTTTACTTGGAACCATATTAGAGGTATAGTTTTTTTGTATTTTGTAATATCTATATTACATAGTGCTATCTTTTGTATTTACATTTTAAGATTAATATGTTTGGACAATTTTTTGTAGAAAAAGAAGGTGTTGGTTATTGGCACAGTCACGGCCATATGCACTGATAAGCTTTGGTATTACAATGGTTGTAACCACTGCAAATCACGTGTTGAGGATAGATTTGTAACTAAAGAGGGTGATGATGGTTCATGTGATGCAGCTGAAACAAAGGCTTTGGTGTGTACCAACAATGAATGTCAAGGAGTGGACATTTATGCAATTCCGCGGTTTGATTTTCTTATTAATTCATTATAAAATTGTAACTTAAATTATTTTTTTAACTAATATTAACATTCTCATATTTTTTTAATTTTAATATAATAGTTTCAAGATACCTATCAGGGTCCAAGATTCATCTGGAACTGTTTCATTAACCCTGTTTGATTATGAAGCTTTAAAATTTTTTAAGAAGTCGGCCAAAGACTTACTTGCTATCCAAGACCAGGTAATCAGAATCTTTAACCCCGTTATTTGTTTATGTACTCGTAGTAATTTAACAATTATTTGTATTAAATTATAGGTTGTTAATTCCGGTGAGATCCCCAACCCCTATCCTGAGGTATTTGACACATTGGTTGGAAAGAAATATGCTTTTGTCATAAATGTTAGCGACTATAACATTGAATATCAAGTTGAGAACTACGGTATTGCAATGGCAACCAACGATGATGACATCATTGCTGCTCTCTACTCCAAATTCAATATTAACCAGGTCTAATTCCTAATAACGACATTCTTATTGTTTCATATTCCCTTCGTTTTCATTCTACATAATTATAACCACTTGTATTTTATTTTATTGTTAATTTTATACTTACAGCATGAGCAGTCTGAATCGTATGGTGTTCCGTTGTCCGCCAGTGTGTCTAATGCTTGTGAGGTTACTAAGGTAATATAATAATTTATTATTTTATTTAATTTGTTTTAAATATTTATACTTTTTGTTTGTTTATACTAGGATGACGTGTCAATCACCGGTGACAATGTTACGCCTATTTCCAATGGACCTGGAAGCAGCAATAAGGTGTCTTCTTTTGAAGTAAAACGTAATCTTGGTGAAGTTTATGAAGTAGATGATGAATTACGTTGTTCTTCTACAAAGCGCCGCATGAGTGATGAAATCGTCGAAGATGAAGTTGTTGGTCATTCGAAGACATTGATTCCTAAGACTGAGAAATAATTTCTC
Source organism: Helianthus tuberosus (assembly GCA_030545235.1). Lineage (NCBI taxonomy): Eukaryota > Viridiplantae > Streptophyta > Magnoliopsida > Asterales > Asteraceae > Helianthus > Helianthus tuberosus. Next base: position 175,333,776 of record CM060351.1, read on the forward strand.
ACATTTTATAAACAATATCACTGTTTGGTTTGATTATGGTTTTTTGTTTGAACATATGGTTTTGGGTTTCTTATGGCTTTTTAATTGGTGTTTTTATTTTTTGGGATAATCCGTGAATTTTGAATTTAATAAACGATTTCCCTGTTTGCCTTGATTGTGGTATTTTGTTTCAACACATGGTTGTATTATTCTTATGGATTTTTAATTAACTTCTGACCACTAAATTTCTTTCAACGGATGTAGTTAGTTGTGATTGTTTTATTTATTAACTTCTTTCCACTAAAGTTTATAAATTAAGTTTAGTATTTAATGTCAAACTTTAATAAAATGCTATTACAATTAAAATTTATATTTTTCTTAAATTTTTTGATGCATACAAAAAAAAATCTAAATACATCATATTAAAAATTCTAATTTTCAAAATTATATTCAAGTAATCAACTCCATATTTGATATTCTTATTTTTATATAATAAACTATGGATCCTTATATTGTAATATAAAAAATATAATTCACTGAATATTCTTTTTATATAAATAGATTTCATTTTGTTATATACTTCTAATATAATGAAATTCAATTCCATATAACCGTCTTATATAATACACCATAGTTCCTTCTTATAGTAGTCAATTTCATGTTGATTAATATTGTTTTTGTTTAAAATTTTGTAATATGTGTGTCGCAGTTTTTCATATTCTTTTCCTTTTTTTTTTCTTATAGTACTTGTAATATATTTGATTATCTTCATTGATTCTACAATACAATTTAACATTTTCACATGTGGATATTAAAATTTGTCTCGGTTTATTTCATTTTTAAAATTGGTATTTTTAATTACATAAATCGAGATTAGATAGTTGCATAATATACATAATGTTTAAATGATTTTGAATCTAAATTGAAAAATTGTAAATAAATGTTTACCTTAATTGATTGTATTTATTTTTAGAAAAAACCTTTACTGTAAATAACTCAAAGACTAAGTATCGATGATATTATGGTATGTTTGTGATAGATAGTTTAATATTTAAGTATTTATTTTTTATTTTAATTCGGTTATATATGAACTTCAATATTGTAAATCTTTAATATTTCGTAAACTGATTTCTAACAACTTTTTATATTATACAACATATCTATATGAATAAAGAAGAACCATTATTTATAATTAGATCGGACCAGGCCCATACAAAAAATTTTTAAACCCATTTACATATAAATTAGATGTCTAACCTATTTACTATCATTGTTAAAGGTTTTAAAGTTTTAATACAATGGTTTATTTGCCATTTGATATGGTTCTATTTGAGATTTTAACAAGACTAAATGCTCGATCAATTGATCGCTATAAATGTGTATGCAGACAATGGCGTGACGGTCTATCATCCTTTGAGTTTCTTCTTCATCATTCTACCTATGTTGAAAATTATTTGGTAAGATCTTATTGTATATTATTTTTAATATATTCGTTATGATAATACAATTTTTCTTCATATTAATGTCATATTTTAAACATTTTTGTAATCAGGATTATCTTCGAGACGAAGGTTTCTATGTCGTTAATGAGTATTATGCAGAATTTTGGCCTCCTGAACAGCTTCAGAAATATGACTTTTTAGATCAGAATTAGTAATTCCGTGATTTTAAATTGTTTGTTTTTGTTATGGATTAGTCAGTGGGTCTTTTTATTTTGAATAATAAAACAAGTTTTAGATTTTGTTTTATTAACAACATTTATTCACAATTTTTGATTTATAATAATGAAATATAACTTATTTTGTCTTAATAAATCACTTATATTTCGTGATATTGTATGTGGCGCGTTTTTGATTATTTTTTCTATTTTTTAGTTATATAATGTTTAAAAAACTTCACATATTACATATACTGAAATGTTAACTAAATATTTAGAAAACAAACTTCCAACAACATGTTCATATGTTTTTCTTATAAGTCACATAATTAAAAAATGGATATTACATATATTATATAACATATTATAATTATAATAAGCAAAAACCATTGATTTGCATACCACAATTTTTTTTAATCCAACAAAAATTAAAACTGGAAATATTATTCAAGCATAGGAAACACTTATTATAACGAACAAACAAGCCATAACTCAAAGGTTCGAAAAGACTAATGATTTTTTTCACCAATCGTGTTATCTTCTTCCATTGCCTCATATTCTTATATTTTCCTGCGTTTCGATTCAGGAGGAAAATATTCTTCATACATGATTTTATATAGCGATGGGCAATCCTCCCAGAAACTTTCCTGCATCCATAAATCGCAAATAATTATGAAGAAAAAACGAACAATTTTGATAAAAGTAATTTAAATTTTGAATGTAAGTAGAAGACAAGTATAATATATTACCACATATTCTTTAGCATAGTTGACGTGTAACCATTCAAATGGCCATGATGTTAGCCCTTCATTCCATTGTTTACATACACATTTGTACTGATCAATTTCTCTACCATTGAGCCTGATTAAAATTTCAAACAGTATAATATCGAAAGGAATATAAACCATTATCAAAAACTTTTAAACCTATAATTGAACATGCTATGTTGATCCTTTATATAGTAGATTAACTTGGGCCTAAGTGAATAAACAAAAAAAAAAAAAAACGAAATCTAATTCAAAAATGCTAATGAAGTTTCTAAATGTTAGTGTACATTCTTTTTATGGTTTTTATTATAGTTAAAAAATTCCAATATTTTCAATAACTTTGAACAAATATTTCAATGATAATATACCATTAACAATTAATTTTCAAGAAAACTTTATATTACAATTAAATTTTATAATTTTCGAAAATATTGTTAAGTAATCAATTCCATATTTGTAATGTGCGACCACAGTTGACGCCTCAAGAAACAATATAATCCTAATATAAACAATATTTTTAACATTCATACATATAGTTATATAATGTTTAAAAAACTTCACATATTACATATACTGAAATATTAACTAAACATTTACAAAACAAACTTCCAACAACATGTTCATATGAAAATATATAAGTATCCAAAAAAGCATAACCATTAACAACCCATAAACCAACAAAAAGACCTATTACCATCCTTCGATATGCCTTAAATTCGATCCACATTTGTTAACTCCATAACCTGTGTTGAGGTAACAAAGTTGAAGTGAAGAATGTCACCATTCTTCAAACTATTTGCTGACATAAAGTTACCCCAATTGACCATTTTGTAACGCGGTACGTCACCATTTTTTTCGGTTTCCACTTCGTTCTCCATCATTTTTCCATCCAAAGTTTTAATCTTCAATGCATGAAGCTTCTTTGTAAGACCAGATCTCCTCGCTACTTCAATAGGAAGCCTCTACATAAAATATGTTACATTATATTATTAGAATTTACCCTATAATTTATACATTATTTAACTACAACTCATTATACAAATTATCATACCAATCTATTTTCTCCTTTTTTTGTAAACTCATAATTTTCTTGATCAGTTTCAGCCTTCTTTCGTTTTCCACTATGTTGTCTGGTTTGGCTTTTTCTTCAACTTTCGATACCTTATGATAGTAGTTAACAACATTTCAAGTTTAATATCAATAAACAATAATAACCAATAAATAATTTTAATTTTTGTCAGTTATTACACATTTGAATAAATCAATTGTTACCTCTCTTTTTTTTGATGATCTACGACAGCTTGAAACATCTGGTTTGAGCACTTCTGGAGTTTGCTCAATTTCCTTTCCCTTTTTTGATGTTGAAACAACAACTTATGCAATCTTTTTTGCGTTTGTTTTCAACCTATTTAGTATATATTTAAAACATATAAATTTATAAATCAAATACATACTAATTATATGGAATGGTGTTTCTATTTATATTAAGTGATTATTACCTTTTCACTGACGTGAACCTCTGAACATGAAGCATTCTTTTTTGTTGGTGTCAATTGCTCATCTTTTACAACTCCGTTTTTTTTATTCAACATCTTCTCAGTTTCACTTCCAATGTCTTTAACCTGATATCAGATTTTTTATTCAATTTTAATATATATATAAAATAACATAAAATAAAAAACTACATTACTTCATTAATCAAATTAATATTAAAAAAATACAAAGTATAACACACTACCTCATTCATCAACGTATCTCCACTTGTATCTGTTCCATTATCAGATTCAACAACGTTCTGTAAATAAAATTTATAAATATTAGTAATCAAATTTATTTGATAAAGATTTTTTTTAAACAAGAAGAAACTTACATAATAAGCATTTTGTTGGAATGTTGATTTAGATATTATTTCACAGAAATCGCTCTCTTCTGCTTCTTTTTGAATACCCAATCCAACTTCAATTCCATTCCTGAATGCCCTCAAATGAAATACCACATTACCAATCTTATCGAATATCAGTGTGTCACCATCACATATGTTCAAACTTTCACACAGTTTCGGCCATCCATCCTTAAAAGCATAAGTAACATGAAGTTTAGCTGCCATTACATCCCAGTACTTACCACCCGCAAATACTTGGTAAATGCCGTTTAGCTCGTGGTTTCTGTAAAACATGTTAATAAATTCATCTGGAATTACCTGCAAGTTATGAAAACATATTTATAATTATAACTACTAAATATGTATTACATTTCATCTGTGTACAATGTTCACATTTAATTTACTATCAAACAGTACACTTACCGTAAGACCCAGTTTTGTGTAGTTGTTCTTTGTTATGTATGATTGACCATGCACATTGTTTATGAAAGGAAAAACCTCCAACACTTTGTTCCCAATGCTTCTAAATAACAGCCATGTGTTTTTTACCAAATGAAGATTATTAACAACAACCCTCCAACCATCTGTTAATACTGGTAGCTCATCCATGTGTCTAAGTCGAACCATCCAATGTCTACCGTCTTCATGACGAACCTCTATGTTCATATGTTCCCAGTCATTGCCCCATTTTTTTTATAACAAATGCAACAGGTACCATCTACATTTACGTTGATATATGCATTATACGGCTTTTATTAGATACAAAGTACCATATGTAAATAATTCATATGCTGACAACGTTATATTTGATCAACAGAGAAATGGAAATTACACATACCAACGAAAGCTCTTTAGGATCTTCCATCAGTTGAACAAACCATAGAACCATTTTGTACACTGCAATGGATAATACTTATTATTTCGAATTCATATTTTTTATCACTTGAACAAACCATAGAACCATAGACCATTTTTACCCATTATTTTTTTATTTCCTTCTTCATGAAACCTATTTGTTTAGCATACACTTATAATTTTAGATAATTTTATAAAAAAATTAATTATTTTCACCATTTAGTTATTTCTTTAAGCACAAATTTATTCCTTTTATGACTTATAGCATCTATTATCTTTGTGAACACTCTAAATCCTTGATAATCTTAACATGCAATCTATAAATACTACTGATTTGTTGTGTTAATCGATTTCCCTCTTCATTCTACATGAAATCTATACATGAATATCTATTTAACTGATCTTATGATACAAAAAATAGTAACCGATTTACAAAATTGATGATTCGGATCTTACCTTTTCTTCGTAATTATACTGCAACCTTTCTTCGATTCACTTGGATCGTCTTCAAGATAATGAGATAATGTATGAAGCAACTTCAAACCCTAACCGTTGAATGATTATGATGTTGATGAAGTGATATTATTTTGTTTTTAATATTTAGATATTTAGATATATTAGATTAATACAAAGTAATGATGGTATTTCTTTGGGAGAAGGTATTGAAGTGATGTTTCTTGAAAAGGAACGGCTATGTTTATTTTTTTTTAAACATTTTGTATTATTTTAAAATAATTGTCATATATCTTCTGGTTATCTAATACACAAAATGAGAAATGACAGTATTTTCGAAAATTAAACCATTGAAATATATAAATGTTAAATGTAGAGTAAATTATTATTTTCTAAATTTGTTGGTGCATCCGTCTGTCGTCTACGTCTTTGATCGTGTCTCGAGTACGTTGCGAAGATGTTGAAGAATGATGTCATCATGACATCATCCAAGTGATGTCAAAATGACATCATCACACTAAAGACAAAGAAGTTGCATGGATATCAAAAAGTGATTTCGTATATTTGGTCAATTTGTGTTTAGATGAGGTCCGCTTATATGTCAGTTTCTGGATCGCTTTTATGTCAAATGTGTGGTTCGCTTATGTGTCCATGTAAGTAAGAGCGAACCAGAACTCCTATATATAGTTATCATAAGCGGATCTCACATATAGTGCTAGGTGATTGTCTTCCGGTGAGCCACGAAGTGCTGCCGAAGTGTCGACAGGTTGTAAACGTCTTCCAGATTAATAAACTCGACAGTTTATAGTATATACGTGCTGAATTACATTGAAACACTTGTTTCCGCCTCTTGTTTCGATGAAAAACTCTTCTACACGACTCGTTTAGGTCGGAATTCGAGCCTACAATTGGTATCAGAGCCAGTGAAGAAGAGTTTTCTACAATTCAGCAGCGATTTCTGTTTCTACACCTTTCTTTTCCGAAAAACTAAACTTTTTACGGTCAAAATCGGCCAAATTTGACATATATTGTGCGTAAACATGTTTTGATCAATCCTTGAAAGTTTCAAAGTTTGAATCGAACTAAAATATCGGATTTTTGAAGGTTCGCTCATACGAACTCGTGATTTTGATGATGTCATCAGCTGGTCCGCTCATCTGGTCCGCTTATTCGAACACTCTGGTCCGCTCTTAGTGATATTCGAGGTCCGCTTTTAGTGATAGTTGAGGTTCGCTCTTAGTGACAGTTAAAGGTTCCACTTTAGTGACATTAGTCTTCACGTGATTGTACTTTGAGTAGTGTGAACCGATTGAGAGTTAATCAGTTTACGAGGTGTCAGTTCTTCGGGAAAGAAATTCATGTGTGTTATGATATGGTAAAGTGATAAAGAATTAAAAATGTCTGTCATTACAAGTGTGGTCCAATCGATATGCTTCATGAGATAAATATTTCTGGCCCATGTGACTTTAGTAATCTTGGTCCAATGAGATAAGTGTAGCAAAAGTTGTTGTCGATTTTATCAGTATTACATGTGATAACAATTAATTCAGTGTGTTGTGTGTCAATCGCATGTGAATTGGGTTCACAATTTTGACATAGTGTCTCGGGTCTACAAGTGGAAAAGAAATCATATGTTGTGTGTCAGTTAACACGAGGTGATCAGAATTATCTCGATTACATGTGATACTTTGTGTTGGTCAAATTGTTTTGCTTAGAATATTACAGTTCTTGGCCCATGTGAATTTTTTTTTGGTCCAATAATAATATAGTTTAGTTGAGTTTTGACAGATTGCATGTGATTACTTGTATGTTGTTAGCTATGAGATTTTAAATTCAGCCCATGTGTATGATAATATGCTAGTCAGTATACGGTCGAATTAAAAAAAATGATAATATCAATTTGTATGAAAATTCGAGTATCATAAAAAATTGTTTGTCAGTCTTTAAATGTCCACAAGTTTTTGTCTATAATTGTTTTGGTTTTTGTGATAATTGGTTTCAGTTACTTTGATAACAGCCCAAGTCATTATTTTCGGCCCATTTAGTAGATTTGTATTAGTAATAGTTGTTAGTTTTTTTTTAATAGCCCAATCATAGTTAAATGTTTGAAAGTTGTCGTGTAGATAGATTGTAAGATCCAATAGTATAATTGATAATAGTTTGTTCACAACAGTGTTTGTAAATCTCATTTTGTCAATTTTGTCGAAAATATACCTAAATTTGTTTAAGGTCACGTGATTTGAGTCGTGATTACTGTAAGTACTTGCAATTTGGAGTTAAAAAGTTTCGAAGGATGTTTCGTGTGATCAAGTTGTGTGATAAGTGTCGACAGTTCGCACGGTTCGAAGCTCAAAGGTGTCAAAAAGTCATTCGAGTCATTCAGTCCGTTGGTCAACATTCAGTCCGCACAGTGTGTCAACCTTCAAATCCGATCAAAATAGTCACCAGTTCGAGTAACAGTTTTTTTTTCAGTTAAATGAAAAACGTTTAAAACTGATTGTGTGTTGTTTGTTGTTTGACAGGTATTCTACAGGTGATTTACAAGGTGATACATTTCATTTGAAAATCTGAAACATGGACGAAGATTTTTACAACGCATTTGCTACCCCGGCTACCCCGATCAGTATTACACAGAACACATTGATGGAAAACGAAACAGGGACGATGCAAAAGCCGCCCAAACTAATGAACATTGAAGAATATAAGGGTTGGGAAGGTCGTTTCGAGAATTGGGTACAAGCTAACTATTTGGATGCATGGGAATGTGTCGAGACAAAATACATTCGACCGATGAATGATGATGAAGAAGTGGTTCCGATTAAAGATCTAAGCGCCGATGCTAGAAAGAAATACAAAGATGAGAAAATGATGCTTAGTCTTCTACAACAAGCTGTGAAAGAAGACATCTTGGTGTTATTACAACATAATGGAACTTCATACTCGATTTGGAAAGCTTTAAGATCAAAATTTGTTGGTAGTCAAGAAATGATAAAGAACAAGAAGTCACTTCTGAAGAAAGAGTTCGATTTGTTTCGTGGTTTGAAGAATGAAAGCACAAGGCAGATTATTGAAAGATATTGCAATCTGCTAGCAAATATGAAGAGATTGAGAATTGAGAAAGACAATGAAGAGTTGATCGAAAAGCTTGCTGATTCATTGCCACACGAGACTTGGGGAACATATCTTATGATGCTTAGAAACAAGAAAGGTTTTAGCAGTCTGACACTCAGCAAGTTCATTGAGAAGTTGGAAGCTCAAGAGATGGAGCAACGAAAGATTATTCGAATGAAAGACTTCGATGGTGAACAAGATATTGGATTGTATTATAAAGCAGGAGTGAATGAAAAATCTTCAAATCTATCTCCGAAAATAGAAACTGCTTACAATGTCAAGAATTCTTCTGAAAGTTCATCATCAGGATCAAACAGCAAAACAAGTTTTACATCATTTTCATCATTTGATCCAAATGTGTCAACAACAAGAAATGGCAAAAAGATTCAATGCAACATTGTGTTGAACATTGAAAATGATCAAGAATTTTCTGAAGAGTTGGCAAAAAGTCATATGTCTTTATTGGGAACTGTTCTTGAATCTTATGGTAGTTTTGTTGCAGGTCGAATCGGGAATCCAATGTTGACAAAGGAAGATTACGACCAAATCGATGCTGAAGAGATGGAGCTGATGGACATAAAATGGTGCTTGGCCAGCGTGTTGAGAAGAGCTGAGAAATTCAAGCAAATCACTGGAAGAGATGATCTACGTGAAGCTAATGTTTCTACTTTAGGTTTTGACAAATCTAAAGTCACTTGTTTTCGTTGCAGGGAGAAAGGTCACTTCAAGAGGGAGTGCACCAATCGCAAAGGAAGTGGAGCTCAAAATCCTTTCAACAACAACAATGATTATTATCGAAAAGCCATCTACCATCAAGTTGCTCAACAACCATCTCAACAACATCAAAATCAAGCACAAACTGCGCATGGAATGCACATTATTGAAGACTCTGGAAAGAGAGCTTGTGCGGTTAATCAAGATTCTTCAAAGAGAGTTGATGGTAGTGCATTGATAATAGATCAAGATGATGAAAAACTACCCGAGGGTTTTAGCTGGGAGAATTTTACTTGGGATAACTATATTCCTGATCAAGCTAAAGCTCACACAGCTTTTGTAGCTCGAGTTGAAGAGGACAGTGATGATGATACTGAATATTGGAAGAGAAAATTCGAAGCTGATATGAAACTGCTTGCTGAAAGTGACAGTGAAGATGAAAAGATTAAAAAGAAGAAGAAAAAGGTCAAGACTCCAGTGAGCAGTGATGACGAAGAAATTCCAGTGATCAAAAGGAAAGTAAAGGTTGAAGTTGAGAAGTTCAAAGTTGATGAAGAAGTTGATGCAAAGAAGATTCCAGTGAAGTGTGAAAACTGTGAAGCTGTGAAGAAGCAGAACAGTACACTGATCTATAACTTGAATAGTTTGAAGGAATCTTATGATGTACTGAACAAAGCAATGAACCAATACAATCAAACAAGTGAAGAACAAGCAACAGCGATGAAAACACTTCAAGGAGCTTTTATGACAAAACAAAAAGTGGTGAACAACTACATTGAGAAGTGTGCTGTGCTAGAACAAAAGTTGGAATTACAAAGAATTGAAACTGAAAGAGTTAATCGATTGTTGAAAAGTTACTCATGTACTTCTTATGTCATTGACAGGATTTATCCAACTGTTGAAGGCATGAAGGCATTTGAAGAGGATGAAGTAACTGAAGAAAAGAATGTTGAAAAAGTGGCTGAAGAAAAGACTCCAGAAAAGAAGAACAAGAAGAAGAATGAATCAAAGAAAAAGACTGAAAAGAAGGATTCTGGTAAGAAACAAGATATAGGTTACAACAAGTGTCCACCCCCGTTAGAAAATGGATATTTGCCCAGGAATCCAAATCAGGAAAGAGTCGAAAAAGCAACAAATTTACAATGGGAGTCGGAGTCGTCAGTCAATTTGCCAGAAAATATTGATGTCGTGTTTACATCATCTGACACTGATCATGAGTCTGAGTTAATAAAGAAAGTCGTCGATCAGGTGTTGGATAAAGATGAAACTGAGGAGTCAAAGTTGGAGTCAAAATCAGAGTCAGAGTCAAAGTCTGGTTCTGAAAGTTCGAGTTCAACAGTCAACAGTCAAAAGTCTTCAGTTAAAAGGGTTTATAATAAAGAATTCATGTTATCAAAATCTAATTTGGATGATGGAACGTTTAAAGTTGCATATACTTTGAATGATTCTGACAAATTATATTCTGATGAGGAATTTCCAATAAGAGGTGTCAAAACTGAATTGATCAAAAAGGTTTTCAAACTAACAGAAATTAATATTTCTGAAATAAAAGATTTAAATCTTAATGGTAAGCCTAAACCGTACACCTCAAGAGTACAACAAAGATTAAACAAGAAAAAAGGTTACAGTTCTGATTCTGGTTTTTATAAGAAACCAAACCTTAACCGTAATTTCAAAAAGAAAGGTCTTGGTTTTATTCCAACAGAAAAACAGAAAAATGAAAAATATGTTCGTGATTTTAAATCAAAGATGACATTTGTTTCAGGAACTAGCTCAGAAGAGGAAGAAAAGAAAGAATTCTGGAGGCAATCGAACAAAGAATTCCTTGCAAAGAAACAAGAAGAGATGAAAGAAACAAGAACCTGTTTTAAATGCAACAATGTTGGACATATTGCCAAAGATTGTTCAAAGGCAATACAGTCAAAACAGGGAGTTTCTCGTAAACTGAAAGAACAAAGGGTTGAGTTTGAACCACTAATTGACAGAACCAAACTTTTCAAAAATTCTACATTTGAAATTGGTGAATGTTTAAACAAGTTTTACAAGAAGAGAGCCATATCTGACAACCAGAAATGGGTTGTTAAGAAAGCTGCTGAAAGCTCTAGCGATGATTCTGATAGATCAAAATCAGAGGAGCTATCTTCTGGCGATGAATCTGATTCCACAAAATCAGAGGAGCCACAGGTTGAGATAAAACGAGAAAAATCAGTTCTGACTGTGGATGATGATAATTTTCCACCACTTCGGGCTGAAAATTTTAAGAAGAAAATTGGTAAAGTTGAAATATCAAACCAATTTTATGATGATAACAAGGTTTTTGATGTTGAAAAAGCCTTTAACCCCAGTGTGAAACACATTTTTGGTAAAATGATTGATCGAAAAGTCAAAGGGGTTAAAGAGTTCTATGAGAAGAAGACGAAGAAAGATAAAGTTGAACCATCCCTGGTTTGTGACTGGGATGGCTCATACTATGAACAGTAAGTCTGTGGACTTGCCGGAGATCCCAAGTTTGTAATCGTGGATCAGGAATCGGCATCATTCTTTGTATTTGATTGTGTTTTTAGTACAAGTGGTAAATCAAGGACATTAATTTGTACTTGATTTTCTACAAGTGGTTGAAAGACAAAATAATGAACCACATCCCCATCTTTACAAGTGGTAAAAACAAACTTATTTTCCGGAAAAATCATTTTGATTAAAACAAACTTAAGTGTTTTGAAATCTTAATGAGAAAATGGTTTGTTGTGAGGGGGAGTTCTGATTGTTTATGCCAAGTGAATGGCGAATTGAGGTGATTCGATATTAGTTGTCAAGTTTACTGTACAGTTTGTTTTCAAATTTCTTAAAATGTGTTTGCATTTTAGGGGGAGTAAAATTTTAGAAAATCCAAAAACATTAGAAAATTTGAAAAAGACAAAAACATGATAAAACCTACTGGCAAAAAGACAAAAACAGTAAAAAATGAAAATGAGTTTTGTTGTCAAGAAGAGGAAATGATAGTACATCAGTGGACTATCACCGCATGCTAAAGAATTGGAAAGTCAAATGTGATAAACAATCTCACTGTGGATGTGTGAGTAGGTTTTTACACACTTAGTAAATTGTGACGAGATATAAACCTAAATTTCAAACTTGCTTGTTATGTGGGTTAACACAAACTTGGATATATAGGTAACCCCTGAAATCTTGTTTGAAAGGTCCCTTATTCTGAGATACTAGGTCTTTATGCTCAGTGATATCTGGGGTATTATCCCGGGACTTCTGCTGAAAGAAATTTCTGACCTAGTCCCCGGATAATGCTTTCTGCAAATGCTTGAAACATAGCTGATGTGGGGTAAAATACACATATTTGTCCCGTGTAAATTGTATAATTATTGTATAGTTTTTATTTGTTTTATTTAGTTTTTAGTAGTATACTATATTATCTTGTTTTTTTGGCAGGTCCTGGTGCAAATGGAGCGAAAAAGAGTAACAATTAAATGACCAGCCAGTTGGGCAGAGTAGAATACCAGTGACTGAAGGAAATATACCGCTATTTTCCTTGATTGGATCGGGGCCACTATCTCTATTTTGAGTGAGACAAATTAGAGAAACAAAGAAAAGTGGCCAAATTTTATTATAATATATTTGGGGTGTGCATTCAGACGAAAAACTTGGAGGTGGCACCAATTATAATTATTGTTTTCGAAAAGTAAGGCAACAAGCACAAAAGAAAAAAAAGCAACAGTGAGGTGTGTTCCTATTATTTTCGAAAAAAGCATCTAAAGGAGTATTATTATTGTTTTCGAAAAAAGGACAGAAGATATAAGTGGCCCACATTTGCTTGTTGTTGAACGGCACTAGACAAGCCCAAAAGAAAAAAAAGAAGCCCATCAATCATATAACAATTTGGGAGCCGCACATCAGGGGGGACGAACATCGAACAGGAGGAGAACCCTAATTACGAATTTGTGAGAATTTGGAGCATTCGGAGAGTTTTCTTGGAGCAATTTCGGAGCTTTTGAAGGCAAGGAATCATCGGTACGAGTTGAGAGTGAAGAATCGAAGATCAATCGGGTTTTCCATTCCCTTGTTTTGTCGATTAATTGTTTGAAACTTGTTACGATGAATTCTATGTTTGATAACTTTGATTTGATTTCATACTTTAATATGCTGGGCTAATTTTCTAAAACCACCTAGATGAGTTGAATGGATTGAATAAAGATTTTTACCGTTTATGTTATTTGCATGATTGTTATGGGTAATTGTGTTTAGTAAAAAGTTTATTTTAATTCTTTGATGTATATGCATACTTTGAAATGGTTTATTGTTATTATTTGCTTCATATGATTCTTAGTGACGGTCTATATCACAACGTAGAGTCATATTAGGGTTTAGGGTTTCGGTGAGTGTCTATATCACATAAGAAAACCTTCACTCTTTAGGGATAATCGCGCGATAACCTCTAGAAGTAATTAATAATAATTTGCTAGGTCTTAGTGTTCTACTAGTTCCGATATCTGGGAAGTGAGGGGCTATTGGTAGGTCTTACCCGGCGAATTGCTTTAGATAGGCCTTGGGAAAGGTTATGTCTTGGTTTACCTGTCGGTCTTATTAGTCTATCAAGTCAAATCTATTACTTCAAACTACCCTAGACCTAGGATTGGGAAAGAATAGGTCAACATTAGGGTACTTACACAATAATTAGACGACTGGGAAGAAATCTAATAACCGGTAGAATTAACGGCCTAGGTAGTGCCACAGGTTTCTCCTTGAGAAGGGTCGAGGGGCCTCGATGGTTCTTAATAGGTTTAGTATCATAAGATCCCGGTTCCATAACTCGTGCATTTAACTTAATCGGTAATCTCTTAAAAACAATCCAGGATTCTTGTCTAGGTGGTCCAGGTCTCATATAAGTAAAAGTTCACAGTCTTAATTCGTCTTTAGTCTAGTTTTAGTCAATTTAGTAGTCTAATATAGATTTCCTAGTTTTTCAGTAACCCCCCCCCCCAAAACAATTAAACAAGTCTTAGTCGTGTCTGTCAGTGTCTAGTCAGAGTCTAGTTTACGTGATAAATAGAGTCTCGTGGTTCGATATCCGGACTTCCTAGGTTATACTACATTGATCGGTACACTTGCCGATTGTGTGGTTTAGGTTGAGTCTAGAATTTAAAGCTTTGTAGTGTCTAGCTTAGAGAGTCTAATTTAGTTAATTTTTATAGTCTGTTTAGCACACATCAAGTTTTTGGCGCCGTTGCCGGGGACTCTTGGTAATTGCGTTCATTAGCTTTGATAGATTTACGTGACAAATACGTGCTACGTGTCTACTTTGTTTTGTGCCTTTTCTTTTCATCTTGAGTCGTAGTAACTACTGTTTGCTTTTCTTGTGTTCAGGTTTCTGCTTGTAGTGGATGCCACATCTGCACTCGCACGGACCGCTACCACCAGTCAAGCAATCATCATCTCAATTGGGCGAAGGCCCACAGGTTACTTCTACATCTTCATCTCGTTTCCCCAAGTTCGATTTCACCCCGTTACCCACCCCACCTCCTACACCACCACCTTCCCCAAACCATTCACCTAAAACCTCACCTAAGGTTACCCCCACCCGATAGCCCTACTTCTAGTACCTCTAGTAACCTAGAGAACTTAGAACACATGGCTAACCCTAGGCAAACCGTCCATCAGCAGGCCACTCAGGATTTCACCGGCCTTGCTTCACCCATCACCGTTCCACCCATAGTGAGCGAGCATTCATGGCAGATTCCATCCTATGCCATGCAGGCTATCACCAATAGCATCCAATTCCATGGCCGAGATGATGAGGACTCCCCGGCCCACATTAACCGTTTCTCTAGGATGCTAGCTACCTTTAGCCTTAGCGGTGCACCCAATGATGCCACCTACTTACAACTTTTCCCGTTTTCACTAGCTGGCCGTGCAGCTACTTGGTTGGACTCTCAACCAACCGGTACCTTTACCACTTGGGCGGGGCTTCGTCAAGCCTTTTTGAATAAGTACTTCCCGCCCGCTAAAGCTTCACGGCTTAGAGACGAAATCCACTCTTTCCGCATGGGGCCCGACGAGCCCTACTACCTTGCTTGGGAGCGTTTCCAAAACCTTTGTGCTCGTTGCTCCCAGCATGGTCTTTCTGATTGGGCTTTATGTGAGAAATTCTATAACGGTCTTACCCAAGAGACTAGAGATAGGTTCGATACTAATGCGGGGGGGCATATGATGGGTATTCTTACAGTTGCTGAGTGTTTAGAGCGTTTTGAGGCATTTGCTCAGTCTCAATCCCAATCACGTTCCGATCAGAGGTATCAAAGTGGTAATTCAAATACCACTACTAGTGCACCCGCCCGAGGGGTGAATCATGTCACCATGGATCCTAGTTTAGCCTCTGTTTTGGAAAACATCACTCGAGAGCTTAAGGAGATTAGAGCTAAGGTTGATAGATGTGAGTTTTGTCGAGGTGGTCACGATACGAGTGCGTGTCCTTCGCTAGTTGGTGAGGAGCAAGTTGATTATTTAGGAGGAGGGTTTGGTAGAGGTCAGTCTAGCGGTTTTGGGGGTAATAATCTTGGCTCGGGTTGGCGAAATAATAATAATAATTTTAACAACAATAGCAATTTTCGTTCAAATGGACCTCCTGGTTTTCAAATAGCTCAAAATCCAAATAGAGGTCTAGGTTCGCTTTTCAGTGGGGGTTCAAATGGGCAGGTTAAGGATGGAGGGTCAAATAGTCAGGTTCAAACAGGTCAAGGTTCAAGTTTCGATTTAGGGGGTAGCATGGAAAGAATGGAGTCCATGATGAGCCAGTTAATTGTTAGGGATCAAAACACCCAAAAGAAACTTAGTGAACATGATCTCATGCTTAAGAATCACCAAGCTGCGGTCCAAGACCTTTCTAGGGTTGTAGGTGATATGTCTAGGAAGTTAGATGAAAGATTACCCGGTCAGTTTGCAGCTAACACCCAACCTAACCCGAACGCTCATGTAAAGGCCATTACCACTCGTAGTGGCAGAACAGTAGGGAACCCTAGTGTTGAAGAGAGAGAGGTTGATGAGGATGGGGATATAATAGATGAAGTGATAGAGATGGAGGCTCCCGGCAAAGTGCAAAAGAGGCTAGTCCCAGCAAGTACCGCACAGCCCGGTGAGTCTCACAGTGAGAAGAAAGTTGAGAAAAAACCCATAGATGTTAGACCTTCACCCTATGTGAATCATGCGTATGTCCCGTTTCCCTCACGCCTTAAGAATCAAAAATACTCGAGGGAATACGGGCAGTTTCTAGATATCTTCAAGCAATTGAAGATTAATCTTCCGTTTATAGAGGCACTCCAGTCCATGCCGAAATATGCAAAATTTTTGAAGGACCTTCTTAGGAATAAGGAGAAATTAGGTGAGTTGTCGAATGTCCCGTTGCATGGAGGGTGTTCGGCCATTGTCTCAAATAAGCTTCCTGAAAAGCTTACCGATCCCGGTGTGTTCACTATTCCTTGTCTATTCGGTAGTAATACGAACACTAGAGCCTTAGCCGACCTAGGTGCTAGCATTAATCTGATGCCCTTTTCGCTTTACGAGAAGCTAGACTTAGGCGAGCTTTCACCTACCCAAATGACATTGTCTTTAGCTGATAGGTCTGTGAAACACCCGAGGGGAATAGTTGAGAATTTGCTTGTTAAGGTAGATAAGTTTGTCTTTCCGGCCGATTTCGTCGTTCTAGACATGGAAGCCGATGAAAACATACCGCTAATTTTAGGTCGTCCATTCTTAAACACCGCTAAAGCTCTTATAGATGTCTCTTTAGGCACCATCACACTTCGAGCGGGCGAGGAAGCGGTAGTTTTTAACGTTATGAATTCGAGAGGGTCAAGTGATAAAGTGGAGGCGGTCTCGTTAGTGGGGGAATGTGAGAAGGAGGAGACAGTTGAGGAGAAGGTGAGGATTGATCCGGGTCTAGAGAAGGTGCTAGGATTCAAGTGTGGGGAGCCACCGGATAGGAAATTGGTAGAATTAGAGGAGAGAATGGTGCGTTTAGAATCTAGGATTGAGACACTGAGCAAACCTCAGTGTGGGGATAGATTTCAGTATGGAGAGTTTAGATTCAAAACGCTAGACGAGGAGTTGAGAGATTTTGAGAGAGATAGGGGTGTTCGGGTTGATTCGGATGACTTATATAGTGGTGCTACAGCCCGTGAGAGTATGTTTGGAGGTGAGTTGCATCTCCATGATCCTCCATAAGTATGTGAGAAGTTGCTACTCGTTTGTAGAGTTTGTACCTTTTGTTTTTTCGTTTATTTTTCGGTTTTTAGAGTAGTAAATGGTCGTTTTTGTTAGCTTGTCGGGTCGTTGGTTGTGGTTTGAATCGTTTGCAGGAGTGTATCATCGAGGATGTGCAGGAAATCGTGAGAAAAATAAGCTTCCAGGTACATTTGATACTTAGAAAAAACTTTTGGGAGTGAAAAATGGTTGAGAAAAATGTTGAAAAAAAACTAAGGCATGAAACAAGATCATTCTCGACACATTCTGTGAAAAACGGCCCTAGGCGTGACGCCAAGGGCCGTCGCGTCACGTCTAGGGTAAGGGTTCAAAATTAATTGTTTTTGATAGCGCCGCGTAGCGCGAGGCCTTCACCTGGACTCCTCGCGTCGCGCGAGGACCTCTTGAACCGGTTAAAACCTTGTTTTTGACCCTTATCGTGTGTTTTGACCTTTAGTTTTGTATTTTGAGTCTTTTATTTTGTATATTGAGTCTAAAGTAGTAGTATTTGAGTCTTTTTGTTTTAGAGTCGGTAGTGCGTTGGGTTCTGTTTTGCTTTGATTGTGCAGGTTTGGATTGTACCACCCGTACCCAATTGCCATTCGGGTGATTTCGGACTTGCTATTTTGATAAACTCAAGCAGATTAGGCAACGATCGCGAATGAAATGCTATACGATCGTTCGTGGGATTCAAGACTCGTACGGCTGGCACTGACTTTTGTCCTAACCAGCTAAGTCGTTTCCCTTTTTGTTGTTGTTGTATATTTTTGTTTATTTCGTTTGCAGTTTTTATTTTTAGGTAGTATTGAGTCGTATTTTCGTTCTTGCATTAGGGACAATGCAATCTCTAAGTGTGGGGATGGGATACTTGTAAATATTTGAGTCATAATAAAAAGAAAAATAAAAAAAAATTGAAAAATCCAAAAAAAATTGAAAAAATTAGAAAATGTCTTTCGAATAAAAAAGAAGTTTGCAAATTAAAGCGGAAAATGATAGAAAAGATGAATTTTTGCTCGGGTTCAAATAATAATAATATGAGATTATAATAAACCGAGTTTGCGTCTAGTTTGGGATATGTGGATAGGCCCGGGTTTGGTTTTAAGTCCCTTTGAGTTAATATACCTTAATTGTCGGTCTGCTAGTGGGTTTTCGCCTGGGAAATATGGGAAACTAAAACCGCCAAAAATAGTATAAGGGATGCCGTTATAAGCTAAGATAGTTAGAGTTTTTTATCATATCTCGCTGAAAAAGAAAAAAAAAAGAATAAAAGTGAGCTAGAAACTAAATGAAAGTAACACAGGCCTACGTAATCCGAGTTGGGGATAGCGACTCTACAGCCGGAATGCCTCTGGGATGTGTGAAATCGATTTGCCGAATAAAAGTACCGAAACCTATGTAATCTGTGATTGGGGATAGCGACTCTACAGTCGGAATACAGCTGGGTTAGGGAAAGCATCGTCTAGCTTCACGAATGAATGAGAAAAAAAAAAAGCAAAAAAAGAAAAAAAAATGGAAAAATAGATTTGATTTTTAACTCTCTTTATCTTGGTATAAAACGGTTAGGAAATAACCCAATGGTTGTTCCTTTTGTCCTATAAGCTTGAGGTGGGAGTAGGTGGACTGTAGATTCTAGTGTGAGACCCTAGGTAGACTGACCGCACTTAAACTAAATTTACATGATAAGGGTTTAGGATTGAATTCGGGTTTAAAGGGATAAGTATATTCGCAATCGCGGCTAACGAAAATCTTGGTTTTAATTAATTATACCTATACTTTTGACCCGGGTAATTGTTCGTTTCTGATTCCGTTGCATAATTCTTTTTCGAGGACGAAAAAAGGTTAAGTGTGGGGATATTTGATGTGGGGTAAAATACACATATTTGTCCCGTGTAAATTGTATAATTATTGTATAGTTTTTATTTGTTTTATTTAGTTTTTAGTAGTATACTATATTATCTTGTTTTTTTGGCAGGTCCTGGTGCAAATGGAGCGAAAAAGAGTAACAATTAAATGACCAGCCAGTTGGGCAGAGTAGAATGCCAGTGACTGAAGGAAATATACCGCTATTTTCCTTGATTGGATCGGGGCCACTATCTCTATTTTGAGTGAGACAAATTAGAGAAACAAAGAAAAGTGGCCAAATTTTATTATAATATATTTGGGGTGTGCATTCAGACGAAAAACTTAGAGGTGGCACCAATTATAATTATTGTTTTCGAAAAGTAAGGCAACAAGCACAAAAGAAAAAAAAAAGCAACAGTGAGGTGTGTTCCTATTATTTTCGAAAAAAGCATCTAAAGGAGTATTATTATTGTTTTCGAAAAAAGGACAGAAGATATAAGTGGCCCACATTTGCTTGTTGTTGAACGGCACTAGACAAGCCCAAAAGAAAAAAAAGAAGCCCATCAATCATATAACAATTTGGGAGCCGCACATCAGGGGGGACGAACATCGAACAGGAGGAGAACCCTAATTACGAATTTGTGAGAATTTGGAGCATTCGGAGAGTTTTCTTGGAGCAATTTCGGAGCTTTTGAAGGCAAGGAATCATCGGTACGAGTTGAGAGTGAAGAATCGAAGATCAATCGGGTTTTCCATTCCCTTGTTTTGTCGATTAATTGTTTGAAACTTGTTACGATGAATTCTATGTTTGATAACTTTGATTTGATTTCATACTTTAATATGCTGGGCTAATTTTCTAAAACCACCTAGATGAGTTGAATGGATTGAATAAAGATTTTTACCGTTTATGTTATTTGCATGATTGTTATGGGTAATTGTGTTTAGTAAAAAGTTTATTTTAATTCTTTGATGTATATGCATACTTTGAAATGGTTTATTGTTATTATTTGCTTCATATGATTCTTAGTGACGGTCTATATCACAACGTAGAGTCATATTAGGGTTTAGGGTTTCGGTGAGTGTCTATATCACATAAGAAAACCTTCACTCTTTAGGGATAATCGCGCGATAACCTCTAGAAGTAATTAATAATAATTTGCTAGGTCTTAGTGTTCTACTAGTTCCGATATCTGGGAAGTGAGGGGCTATTGGTAGGTCTTACCCGGCGAATTGCTTTAGATAGGCCTTGGGAAAGGTTATGTCTTGGTTTACCTGTCGGTCTTATTAGTCTATCAAGTCAAATCTATTACTTCAAACTACCCTAGACCTAGGATTGGGAAAGAATAGGTCAACATTAGGGTACTTACACAATAATTAGACGACTGGGAAGAAATCTAATAACCGGTAGAATTAACGGCCTAGGTAGTGCCACAGGTTTCTCCTTGAGAAGGGTCGAGGGGCCTCGATGGTTCTTAATAGGTTTAGTATCATAAGATCCCGGTTCCATAACTCGTGCATTTAACTTAATCGGTAATCTCTTAAAAACAATCCAGGATTCTTGTCTAGGTGGTCCAGGTCTCATATAAGTAAAAGTTCACAGTCTTAATTCGTCTTTAGTCTAGTTTTAGTCAATTTAGTAGTCTAATATAGATTTCCTAGTTTTTCAGTAACCCCCCCCCCCAAAACAATTAAACAAGTCTTAGTCGTGTCTGTCAGTGTCTAGTCAGAGTCTAGTTTACGTGATAAATAGAGTCTCGTGGTTCGATATCCGGACTTCCTAGGTTATACTACATTGATCGGTACACTTGCCGATTGTGTGGTTTAGGTTGAGTCTAGAATTTAAAGCTTTGTAGTGTCTAGCTTAGAGAGTCTAATTTAGTTAATTTTTATAGTCTGTTTAGCACACATCAATAGCATCGCCCTCAGCAAGCTGATGAAACAATAAAATTGATAGTCGCTGCTGTTGTAATGCAAAAGATCATCTAAAGGGGACACACCAAAAGTCGAAGCCGTCATCTCTCTGCGTATCGAAAGATCGACCTGAGCTCTCACGGCCCTCGTACTATAATTTATTCCCTGACAGATATCATCTGTGGTATACTCACCTGTAAGACTGAATATTGGGATCTGGATACGGGAGTATATTCAAGTAGTGGGACACACGGATAAGTTCAAGTGCTTAAAACATTAATATCGTATCTCGGATCAATTGAACTTTGTGTGAAAATTTAAGTGGATCAGTATACTGACAATCTAAGTGAATTGTTTAGAACTTAAAATGTAACGAAGCTTAACGGTGTTGGTGATTTGTCTCAGAAACTGATATGATCCTCTTACACAAACTCACAAAAATATTTTCTGTAAATATTTCCTTACTGCATTTCATTCTATTCAAAAAATCCAAAAAGATTTTAGTGTGTTTTAGCATAAATTTTGAAAAAGTCAAAAAGATTTTCGACGACTGATATTGAAAAGCTGATTTTCAAAATTTCAAGTGCTAAACATGATGAACAAATGGTTTGGGAGAGTGTGTTGTTTTTTGAACATGAAAATGATTTGTTTTAAATGGTTCATCAGAGTCTATAAATGTTAGATCATTTTTGTGATATTTTCGAGTGATGTCTAATTGTGTTCAAGTTATCATCAGAAAATTTATTTTTGGGTAGAGTTGTGCAGGTTAGCCAGGTTCCGAAACCTGAGTTTGTTAGAATGCCAGGTTACGATCTAAGAACCTGTGGAAAGTGAATGTCAGGCTACGATCCCATCTGATTGAGAGGGGGAGTCTGAAGATTGTTCGTGAAGAGTTTGCTAGTGATGAAAAGAGATGAGAAGATAGAGATTGAGGATACTTACAATGTCAGACATTTCAGAGAGTTAGAGAGGACTGATAAAGACCAAAGATGCAAAGACTCGACACTAAAGACTCCGTCAACATCCGAGGGGGAGTTTGTTGGTGCATCCGTCTGTCGTCTACGTCTTTGATCGTGTCTCGAGTACGTTGCGAAGATGTTGAAGAATGATGTCATCATGACATCATCCAAGTGATGTCAATATGACATCATCACACTAAAGACAAAGAAGTTGCATGGATATCAAAAAGTGATTTCGTATATTTGGTCAATTTGTATTTAGACGAGGTCCGCTTATATGTCAGTTTCTGGATCGCTTTTATGTCAAATGTGTGGTTCGCTTATGTGTCCATGTAAGTAAGAGCGAACCAGAACTCCTATATATAGTTATCATAAGCGGATCTCACATATAGTGCTAGGTGATTGTCTTCCGGTGAGCCACGAAGTGCTGCCGAAGTGTCGACAGGTTGTAAACGTCTTCCAGATTAATAAACTCGACAGTTTATAGTATATACGTGCTGAATTACATTGAAACACTTGTTTCCGCCTCTTGTTTCGATGAAAAACTCTTCTACACGACTCGTTTAGGTCGGAATTCGATCCTACACAATTTTCCATTATATTTTAGTCATTCAAATCTTACCAAATATTATTACTTATTACAATTAGTAACTAATATTTTAAAATATATATCAAGGTTTTACATCCCAAGTATGAAATACATATTAGGTATTTGAAATTTTAATTCAATAATAAAAAATTTCGGTTATTATTCAATAATATTAAAAGAAATACTAAATAATTATACTTAATTTTATTCCTATATCTCATATAATTTTATTTCCAAATTTTTCTTATATTGTATAATATTACAAAATCTCTGGTATACAATAGATTTCTTATTTCCTAATCTTTTTCAAAGTTATTGAATTTTCAAACCTTATAAATACAACCGGTTTAATATTAAACCTATTATCTGAAATTACATTTTGCCTTTTATTTGTAAACAATCATGTTTTCAAACTCTCATGATGTCTCTTCTGTGTTTTTTAACAATGCATCTTTCAGTAGCATTGACGTGTTATGGGAAACAACTAAGGTATGCGTAATTAATTTTCCATTTAACTTTTCAATTATTTATTTTAACTGTTTGTTGGTTTTTGCCATTTTTTTAGCCAAAGTCTCTTATCATATTCGGTATCATCAAGAACGTATTTACTGGTTTTGGTTGGCACTACATGACATGTCCAACGTGTCTACATGAGGCTACTATGGAGGTTGAGCAATATCTTCCACTTGATGGTTCTTCTGATTTTCAGAAATATGATGTTTATCGGTGCTCTAACTATGAATGTTTTGAACACATCATAAAACCTCTGCCGAAATTTAAGATCAAAATCGAAGTTGAGGACGATAGTGATTCAACTCATCTTATATTATTTCATGATCAAGCTATTCAGGTTTTGAATAAATCTGCTGATGAATTGCTAAAAGAGAATGAATCGGTATATTTTCAGTTTATAATAATTTTATTCTATCATAATGTTGTTAACATTTGTAAAATATTAACAGATTGATAATTATCCGATGTTTCCAAAGGAGATTAAGTCTTTGGTTGGGAAGTTGTTTGCGTATAAGATTCAAGTTACCCACGAAAATATCGAGAAATTTGATGAAGTTTATGATATCACTGCCATAAGCAGCGATTATTCTGTAATTTCCCATGTTAAAAAGAGCCTTTTGACTGCACAGGTGATAATATTGCTTATAAGGAATACATATAGTAAATTGTTAAATATTTAAGTAACTAATAAGAAATTAATTTGTATTTACAGAAGGAGAATATCGCAAAAGGTAAACGTAATCTTTATGAGCTGTATGACATTGATCCAGCATTTCCGAGTTGTTCTTCAAAGCGCAAGATCGATGAAGAAAAAGATGAGAAAGATTTTGATTGAAGTCTAGAGAGTTACAAATGAAGAAATCATGTTTTTTTTGTTTAGTCACCAGAATTTAAGATTTCTTATTTCAGTCTTTGTTTTATGTATTAGACTCTATTTTAATTTTTATAATTGACGTTCCTGTGTTTTCCTTTATAATCATTTTATTTATAATTAAGATTTTAAAAATTACAGTTTTCATAAAATATAATAATATTATTGAGTATGTATAGATGGGAACTTTAAACTAAATTTAGAAAGTATGTAACTGAATGTAACCGAAAATCAATTCACTAAATTTAATACATAATTTCAATTACTGCAGTATATAAAAAAGACCTTATTTAACCCTCTCATCTTGCATTAGAATATTTGTTATGCATAATACTTAATGAAATTCAAATAGACAATTTCCCACTTTCAAATACATTCATACACACATTTCAATTCTTTATGTTCCAGTTCATGCGTATCTAAATTTCCGAAGGTAATTCTATATGTATTCATCATTAGTTCATGTTATTAACAAGATGTAATTATCACCGATTGCATTTCCTTTACCTATTCTACAATTTTAATATGAACAATTTTGTTTTCTAATAATTTTCTTTGTGTTTGTTTTCAATGAAGTTGTTATTAATCACGTATACTATGTCAAAAAGATCAAATCACTCGCGTTCATCTTCAAAGGATCCGAATTCATTACAACAAATATTTAAGAGTAAGTGACATTCTAAGTTATTCAGTTTTCATTTCCTTAACTACAAATGATTCATATTTTAGATTACATTTCTATTCATATTTGTTTTTTTGTAGGTCCTGTTATCAGAAATCCTCTTTCAGATATATCAAATGGTAAATGCTGTTACATTTAATTAAAACTGTAATTTTTATGTTTTATGTTTCGAATGCTAATAATTCTTATGTTCCTTACTTATTCTACCTTTTTATTTATTAAGTTAATTCACCTGCTGAAAGGCGTAAGCTTCGAAAAATAATACTTGATAACAAGAGATCAAAGAAATCGTCATCATCAACAAATGTTCTAAACATATTGCCTGAGAACATAAGTTCGCTGCAGTCTTCTAATAATAACAAGAGATCAAAGAAATCTTCATCATCAACAAATGGTCCTAACATATTGCCCGAGAACATAAATTCGATGCAGTCTTCTAATAATATTGACCGAAACATATACACCATTGGTCCTCATACAAGTATAAATCATACAAGTTCATTAGTTTCAACCATAACAGATATGTCTTATGTTTATTTTTTCTTAGTTTTCTATTATATTTCAACAACCAATATTGTTATACTAACATTTATGATAAAATATGTAACCTTTAGATAACTCCAGCAATAAAACTACACCGTCAAATGATAATCGTCGATATTCCATTTCTCCTCGCATTAATAGTAGTAACAATCAAGTGGTATTTGGTTCTACGTCTACCATTACAAGGTTGTCTTCTGGTAAATGTAAGCTCGAGCACAAGAAACGTGACACTACTCCTATACCTATGGTCAATTTGGATTCCGATGAAGATGATGTTTTAGTCAGAGTGGAAGACCCTTATAAAGGGGTATCTAAAGGTTTAATTCTTTTTCATCTTTTTAGGTCATATATTATATTGAAACTGCAATATAACCATTAATATTTTTTTAATAGATTATTTGGACCATGGTGACCAAGTTCTTACATGCGAAATCTGTAGTGCAAAGTTATGGACATCAGAAGGTGGAAAAGGTCGAATAACTATGAATAAGTTGTGTTATAGTATGTGTTGTGGGTATGGTAAAGTTGAGCTACCGCCTTTAAAGGATGCGCATCCGTCTTATCAAATTTTGTTTTCTTCCTCAAATGAAAAAAGCAAGTTTTTCCAAAAGAATATAAGACGATACAACTCTATGTTCTCTTTTACATCTATGGGTGGAAAGGTTGATTCTGCTATTAACAAGGGCAATGCTCCGTTTATTTATCGTATAAGTGGGCAAAACTATCATTGCATCGGTAGTCTTAAACCTTCTAATGGAAATCAACCTCAGTTTTGTCAGCTATACATATATGACACTGAAAATGAAATAACAAACAGACAGGCATTATTCGGGTATGATTCATTATAAGCCCCATCTTTTTTACATATATATATTTATAGTAAACTATTTTCTATTATTATTATGGTATATTAAGTTTATGTTGTTTATTTATATTTTGTCAGGAAAACAAGCAAACCTTCGTCCTCTAATGATAAAGAGCTTGATGTTGAAATGATTCATTATTTGAGGAATTTATTAGATTCAGAAAATATGTTGGTTAAGACATATAGGATGCTCAGAGACCATTTTCATGAATCCCCAGAGGCCAACCTTAAACTTCGTCTTATGTATAAAAGAGAAAAAGATGGCAGAACATATAACTTACCAACCACGTCTGAAGTTGCTGCTTTGGTTGTTGGAGACATAGATAAAGCTATAGACCATCGTGATATTCTTGTCGAGACTCAGTCTGGAATGCTGCAGCGTATTAGCGAATTACATCCATCATATCTTGCTTTGCAATATCCGTTACTTTTCCCATATGGTGACGATGGATATAGAATTGATATTCCCCATAGAGATTTCACGGCGACACAAAAGAAAATAAAGCCAAAGTGCACGATGATAGAATTTTTTGCATATAGGATCCAAGATAGAAATTATGGGTTTTCCTTAATTCTTAACGGAAGACGGTTGTTACAACAGTTTTTGGTTGACGCATATACGATGATCGAGAGCGAGAGACTACATTACATTCGGAGACAACAAACAAAACTTCGATCTGAAACATTTGAAAATCTTCAGAAGCATAAAGCTAAAGGTAAACAAACTTTAAAAGATACTGGAAAGCCTGTTATACTACCTTCTTCATTTACTGGTGGTGCAAGATTCATGCAACAAAACTACCTCGATGCAATGGCCTTATGTAAGTCTTACGGGTACCCAGATTTCTTCATAACTATAACTTGTAATCCTAAGTGGCCAGAAGTAAAACGATTTCTAAAAGATTCCACCATCAAAGCTGAGGACAGGCCTGACATATTGTGTCGATTGTTTAAAATGAAGCTCGATTCAATAATCAAAGATTTGAAGGATTCGAATTATCTCGGTGAGATTAACGCTGGTATGTTAGGTTTTTTTACATTTATTATTTTTGTGTATAATTTGTAATTAGTTTTATAAAGTACTAAATTTGGTTTTTTTTTATTTAGTTGTTTATACGGTAGAATTCCAGAAGCGCGGTCTTCCTCATGCACATATATGCTTATTTATGAAGGTCGATCACAAACTTCCTACTGTAGATCATATAGATCCATTTATATCGGCTGAGATTCCCGATAAAAATCAAGATCCCGAACTTTATTCCTTGGTAAGTGATTATATGATTCACGGTCCATGTGGAAATGCTAATTTGAATTGTCCTTGCATGGTTGATAAAAGATGTTCAAAAAATTTTCCAAAGAAATTTTCACCACATACAACTGTTGATTCAAATGGTTTCCCTGTATACCGAAGACGAGATACCGGCCACATAGTTATAAAATCTGGTGTTAGATTGGACAACAGAAGCGTTGTTCCATATAACAAAAGGCTTCTAAAAAGATATCAAGCACACATCAATGTAGAATGGTGTAATCAATCTGGTTCAGTTAAATATTTGTTCAAATATATTAATAAAGGCCCTGATATGGCTACTGCGGTTGTTTCTGGTGTTTCAAATCCAAGCATTAAGGATAAGCCAAGAGATGAGATCAAGGAATATTATGATTGTAGATATATTTCAGCTTGTGAGGCATCATGGAGAATATTCTCAAACGAGGTTCATTATAGGTATCCTGCAGTTATGAGGCTTCCCTTTCATATGCCGGGTGAACAGAATGTTGTTTATGGTGCGGATGACGATATTGATAATGTGTTAAGCAAGCCTTCAGTTGCTTCTTCAATATTTGTTGAATGGATGAAATTAAACGAGTCAAATGAAGATGCTAGAAAGTTGACTTATGTTGAGTTTCCATCCAAATTTGTTTGGAAACTTCAAGATAGATGTTGGCAGGTACGTAAGACGTACCAAACTGTTGGCCGTATACATTCTGTGTCTCCTGCATTAGGCGAACCTTATTTTTTGAGGATACTTCTGAATAAAGTTAGAGGGCCCAGATCCTTCGAGGAAATACGTACTGTTAACGGTCAGTTATTCCCGACTTTTAGAGATGCTTGCTACGCAATGGGGCTCTTAGATGATGACAATGAGTACGTTGAGGCCATTAAAGAAGCAAGTTTCGAAGGACATGCTGGGTATCTCCGAGCGTTATTTACTACCTTGCTGTTATCAAATACACTTTCACGTCCAGAGTTTGTGTGGGAGAACACGTGGAAATACTTAGCAGATGATATTTTATACAGACGTCAAAAAGAAACAAATATTTCAGGTTGTCATTTGTCTTTTTATTTTACATTCTAATTTTCTGTTTTATTATTAACAACAATTATTTTGTTTGAATTTTTAGGTTTAGTGCTTCCTGAACATCAAGTTAAAAACCTTACTTTGTTGGAAATTGAAAAATATTTAGTTTCGAATGGTTCGTCGTTACGAAGTTTTAACACGATGCCTTTTCCTGATGATGATTCGTTGCGTGATGCTACTAATCGTCTAATCAATGAAGAGCTATCACATGACGTAGATGAAGTACAAAATGAGTTTAATAAGTTGCATAAATGTCTGACAGATGAACAACGAGCTGTTTTTGACGAAATAATGGCAGCAGTTGCAAGCCGTAAAGGAGGGTTATTTTTTGTCTATGATTACGGTGGAACTGGAAAAACTTTCTTATGGAAGACTTTGGCTTCGGCAGTTCGATGTAGAGGTGAGATAGTTTTAAATGTTGCTTCAAGTGGTATTGCTTCGTTATTACTTTCTCGTGGAAGGACAACCCATTCTCGCTTCCATATCCCAATTAATCTCACTGAAGATTCCATGTGTCATATTAAGCCAAATAGTGATATCGCCAATTTATTAAAGGAAACTCAATTGATCATATGGGACGAAGCACCGATGGTCCATAAACATGCCTTTGAAGCTTTAGATAGGACTATGTCTGACGTGTTTTCTGACGGTAGGAGTATTCGATCTGATGTTCCGTTTGGAGGGAAAGTTTTTGTATTCGGCAGTGACTTTAGATAAATCCTACCAGTTATTCCTAATGGTACTAGACAACAAATAGTTTGTGCGTCTTTAAGCTCTTCATATATATGGTCAAAGTGCAAACTGTTAAGGTTGACTAAAAACATGCGCTTAACAATTGGAGCTGATAGTTCTGATATGGACTCTATTAGGGATTTTGCGAAATGGCTGCTTGATATTGGTGAAGGTAAGTTGGGAGATGATAACGATGGTGAAGCAATTATTCAGATACCGAATGATCTATTAATCACCGATAATTCTGATCCAATACAAAGCTTAATTGACTTCGTCTACCCTTCAATTATGGAACAATTTCGGAATCCTGGTTTTTTTTCTGAACGAGCAATTCTAGCACCAAAAAATGACGTAGTTCATGAAATTAACGATCGATTGCTTTCGTTATTTCCAGGTGATGCTAAAGAGTATTTGAGTTCCGATAGCATATGTCAAACTGAACAAATGCTTAATTCATTTCAAGAAGGTTTATACTCAACAGAAAATTTGAATGCTCTTAAGATTTCTGGGTTGCCTAATCATAGATTAGTTCTTAAAGTTGGTGTTCCTGTCATGCTTCTCCGCAACATTGATCAACAGAAAGGTTTATGTAACGGTACAAGGCTAAAAATTACTTTTCTAGGCAAACGAGTAATAGAAGCTGAAGTAATATCTGGAGGTAATATCGGCACAAGAGTTTTCATTCCAAGGCTTAATATGATTCCGTCTGACAAAAAAATACCATTCGAATTTCAACGAAGACAATTTCCCCTATCAGTTTGTTTTGCCATGACAATTAACAAGAGTCAAGGTCAATCCTTATCAAAAGTTGGTCTTTATTTGAAAGATCCTGTGTTCACTCATGGTCAGTTGTACGTTGCATTATCAAGGGTCAAGACCAGAGAAGGAGTTAAAATATTGATATTCGATGCCGATGGAAAACCAACAAATAAGACGTCCAATGTCGTCTATAAAGAAGTCTTTGGTAGCTTATAATGTAAACTGTTGGTTTTTGATTTAATATAACATGTTACTTATTTTTTTATCATTTTATTTAAGTATTTATTGCTTATAAATAATAATTGACATGTATAACTTTCTCGAGCCCGGGAAGCTCTCCCGGGTGATAACCTAGTTTGATACATATAAGATAGTTTATGTATATTTTCTTTAAAAATAACAAAATAGATAAGTTAACAAGATTTCGCGTGTTTCGGTGTTAAATTATGTGAACGTTTATGTATATATATTACGACGCGCAAATCATAGATATATTGCGTATAAACGGGAGAGTTAACGGATTTACATAATAATGGTCACCAATGAAATCGTTCAAGTCGCAAAATCATAAATATATATATATATATATATATATATATATATGGACTCATATATATATTAACGTGCCAACATAATAAAAAATGATAACTTTTCGAGAAAATC
The DNA here is from genome assembly GCA_030545235.1 of Helianthus tuberosus. Classification (NCBI taxonomy): domain Eukaryota; kingdom Viridiplantae; phylum Streptophyta; class Magnoliopsida; order Asterales; family Asteraceae; genus Helianthus; species Helianthus tuberosus. The sequence continues at coordinate 175,364,727 of CM060351.1, forward strand.
TCAAAGTTATGTGATAATTCTAAGAAAAGGAGAAACTTAGGATTTTTGTGTTATGAATGTTGATTTAAAATCGTTCCTATATATATATATTAGGACGTGTAGAAAATCAATCTCTGGGATTGTGCTATTTAAAATACGCACCCAAAGGTGAGTGTCACTAAACCCCTCTTTTTACTACTTTATATATATTTTGGGGGTAGAACACGCCAATAAAAGGGTTTAATAATGTTTTCAGAATAAAACATACCTTTTTGATATAAATTATATATTTTTGTTGAAAATATATGGATTTGTGAAAATATATGTTTCGGGGACGAAACGGTTTTGTTGAATATATTTGTTTCGGGATGAAACGGGATTGGTACGGTGTTTCCGAGGCGAAACAGACCATAAAGTTGGGACGGATGCCGGCCTGGTCCCAGAGAAGGGGATCCAGGGGGTTCGTACAACTTCGTGTATTAAATTGTCATATAAGTATGATATATAGATTGTACGTGAGGCAGACATCATATTGTTCTCGAAGAGGACCCTGCGCCCATGATGTCTTTTAATCATTTAAGTATTGCACGCGAGGAATTGTTGGTAGATCTATCAGGTTGACAACCCCATCATGACCAGTCGCCCTGTGTCAAGTCAAGCGACGAATTTTGATTCTGATTATTATCTAGCATTGATTATCCCTGCATGATTAATATATAGTTCGTATTGTCTAGCTAACATTACGAGTCTGAAAATTGACGCAATAATTTAATATACAAAACCTGGGTAAGAGTGATATTGTCAGGTGGTTGAACCGCGACGGAAGACCCATGGATTTTATTAAGGAAGTAAAAATGAACTTTCTAAAAATTATATGGATGTTTTAAAATAAACACATAATCAGAAAGTTTTCCTTTGAAATAATTTATTTGTATGAGAGTAAGTGAACTCACCTTCCTTTGTGTTGGCACTTGATTTTTAACGTGTTCTAAAGGTACTTAAGTTCGGCTTCGGGAATCATGGCGTATCTTGTGTTTGATGATGCATGTTGTTTTGTTTGAAAATGTTGGACAACTTTTAAACTTTCTGGGACGTATGTAATAAGATCCACGAGGATCAAAGACAACTTAACTATGTGGTCGTGTCGTAACTTAAAACGTAATGTTTAAATAACTTATGTTTAAAATAAATTAAAATGTCCAACAATTAAATGCATCGATCGACATGATATAAATGGGCACTAACTTCCGTCACCACTACGTTTTATATTCCGCTGCGACGTTTTTGGGGTGTGACAGAAGTTGGTATCAGAGCCATTGGTTGTTAGCGAACTAGATGTTTTCGGGGGAAAACACTAGGCTTCAACCGGAGAATTTTGAAATATGAAGTCCAAAATTCTCGAAGCCAAGAATTTTAAATAAACGTCGAAATTTTATCATGTATGAAAACCTTATGTGTTTGTGTGCATACGTGATTTTCTGTTTATTTGGGCCTTCTGTGTTACTATTCATGTTAATCACACACTTACTTGTACGGTTACATATGTGTCACAGATGTCGCACGAGCACGAGGTCGTCGAGATCAACGACTCAGGTAGCGAGCCAGATTTCGAGACTTCACCCAGATCCATTCCACCAGAGATACCTATCGTGACCCCACAGATGGTTGGTATGGCTGAGTTTGCTTCATCATTCTGTGTCGACCCTGCTGTTTTCGCTAGCCATGTAGACCCTCGATATGCTTCCACTAGCAACGGGTGGATTGATGACAACGATAACGCTTCTCTCTTGATTCACGAGACGGGACAATCATCTGGCACAGTACCAGTTATTGATGACGTGATCAGTGGTGTCCCTGTTATTGGAGGACCTTTTAGTATTGCACCAGCAGTGGATGCCACTATTGTCACGGCTCGACCATTAGAGCCATCTGTTGCTCCACCTGCTACTGTGATCGAGTCTATCGCTGAGGTCCCTCCACCTGTTTTGTCAGAGTCATCTTTACCCGTCTTAGAGTCACGCGCATCTGCTACGCCCCTATTAGTGTATTATCGCCGCGGGAAGAGGGTTAGGCCTGCTGGTGAGATTGCTTCTACATCACATGCTGAGACTGCATCTGCTTCTAAGAAGCAGAAAGGGGTTTGGGTAGATCGATGTTGCCATTGTGACCGACAGTTTGCTGCCACGCGTGAAGAACTGGAAACGACTAAGGGTAAACTGAAGGACCTCGAGGGGCAAATGGACTGGTACGATGAGTTGAAGGATTTGGATAACAGTGCGATGGACCAGATGCATTGGAGGATAGTGGATTTGGAAGAGTTGGTTAGGAAGATGCTGGATTTTATAGGGATGAAGCGTTAGATGTTGGTCGTTGTTTGTTTATGGTTGTTGTTTGTGGTTGTTATGTTAGATACTTTTTAGTACTTTTGGTTTTGGGGGCCTGCGTGCCGATTATATTTTGTGATATTAGGTAGAAATTTTTGTGAAAACTTGTTATGGGTGTCGATGTAGACATGCCAAGGATAGTTATGATGTACTGGAAAACAAGTTATTAATTTCTATGATAATATCAGATGATCTACTTTTGGTTTAAAAATTTTCTCATTAATGTGTGGATAATATACATGCGCAATGTTTTGTCCACTAATATTTAATGATTGAATTATTTTTAGTTATCTTCTCATATGATTATTATTGTTGTAAATAATAGAAACGACGAAAATGCCGCCAAAAGCAAGACAGGGTACTGGACTACCTGCCACACCAAAAGAGTTGGCACGACTCATAACCCAACACGTTGATACTGCCTTGGAACAGCGTAATGCTAACCAAAACGATGGCCAGGAACGTGGATACAGTGCTCACGGGCATGATCTTGGTGGGACACAGATTGGAAACCCTCCAGGTAAAATAATGATCGGAAAGTTTTGGTTGTTCATCTATTATGATCTCATTGGAACGTATTCCTGATTTCTATTAACCGCATGAACAGCGCACAGGAGCGTACATAAAACAATCCAGGGTTGTAACCCAAGATCATTTACTGGTGTCCTATGCAATGATGTGACATCGATATACGTGATATCGGGTTGTCAAAATGATTCGGTCACCCGAGTGTTTCAGCGATCCGAACCTAGAACTGGAGATTCAAAGAAGCGCAAACCTGAGAACTCCAAGAAGACTCCCGAAGTGGAAAGTAGGAAGAAACGTAACTTGGAGAAAGTGAGTGTAGGTAACCCTAAAGAGTCAGGAAAGGGTAAAGTCGGTGATGGACAAGAGAAGTGCGCCAGATGTGGCCGAACCGGACATGTAATTTCCCAGTGTTATGCCAAGAATACGTTGAATGGAGTTGCGCTCAAAGAATGCTTTGCATGTGGTGAACAAGGACACATCGAAAGAAAGTGCCCAAAGTCGAAAGGACAAGATGTTAAGAGCAATTCCGTTGGGACGAGTGTCGGGAAGGCAAGTGAGAGTCCTACTACTGTTACCGGTATGTTTCGAATCAAAAACCAATCTATGTTCATACTTTTAATACCAAAGCTGACTTGAGTTTTGTTCGAAAAACTTTGAACCTTTCTTTTTGCGTTCACTTACAAGTAAGCTAAGTATGAAGTGCCCGATAGAACTAGCGATTGGTAAGTTGATAGAAACTAGCGAGGTCATTCGCGGTTGTAGTAATTAGTTAGGAGATCATAGTTCTAGTATTAGTTTATTTCCAGTGGAGCTGGGGAGCTTTGACGAAGATGCGAGAGTAGATTGAATATCTGAGAACGAAGTGGGGACTATCGCTTGAAGAAGCTAGCTAGGATATCTCGTCCTGATAACAGTAGAAAGGCGGAAGTTGTTCGTAGAAATAGACCGAGTCGAGTGTTGAGTGTTGATAGTTGAGAGTCATCAGTGTTGTGAGGATGCTCGAGTTGTTGCGTAAGGGCTATCCTGCATTCTTAGTGAATGTGGTGGATATGGAAACCGAATGTAGGAATGTCGGAGAGATTTCTATCAATCGCAACTATCCGGAAGTCTTCCTAAAAGAGACTTACCTGGATTTCCCCTGCGAGACAGATCGAATTTCGAATCAATCTGGCTCACGGTGCTGCACCCAATTGCATAATCTCCTTATAGATTAAGCACCGCCTGAAATGACATAAATGTCGAGTCAGTTTCAAGATTTTTTGGACAAGGGTTTCATTCGACCAAGCTTTTCGCTTTGAGGCGCATCTGTTATGTTGTGAGAAAGAAGGATGGATCCTTCAGGATATGTGAGGATTTCAGAAAGCCGAACAAGTTGACTATCAATAATCGGTACCCTATTACCGAGGATTGACAATTTGTTCAATCAAGCTACCGGGACCCGGCTGCTACACGAAGATCGATCTACAATTGGGATATTATCAGTTGAAGGTTGCTGACGAATAAATTTCGGGGACTGCTTTTCAAACGTGATATGGCCATTACGAGTTATTAGTCATGCCCTTTGATTAAATTAATGCGCCATTTATATTCATAAATCTCATGAATAGGGTATGGAAACCCTAATCGGATGAATTCGTGATAATATCCATCGATGACATGCTTGTCTATGCACGAACCAAAGAGAATCATGAGTAACGTTTGAAGCTAACTATGGAATTGAAAGGGATGAGGAAGGTATGCTTCTAGATCAGCTTGAGATTGGGAGCGTGTATGATCGAATCAGAAGGAAGTTAAGATACTCACATGCCCTTGGCAGAGTTATCTTACAATAATACTTAACACGCTAGTATTTAGGTTGCTCGGTTTGAAGCTTTGCATGGATGGAAGTTTTGATCGTCACTTTGTTGAGCTAACGTGACAAAGGACAATTAACCAGACCCTAGTTTATCTAGGAAACCAGCAACAGGATTTGCCTAGATCGAGGGAAGGTTAAAAGTCGCCAATTGATCAACAGAAGGATTACATGGACAATTGAAGGAAACTATTGCGATTCCAGATTGAAGACTTAGTTCTGATAAAGGAGTTATCTTGAGAGAGATGCTATTAGGTTTAGCAGAGGAAAGAAAAGCTAAGCCACATTGACTTGGTCCTTTCAAGAGCCCATCTTGAGTTGGATCAGTCGCTTATAGGCTCAAGCTACCATCAGAAGTGAGTGGTGTACATGATGTACTATTTGGATGCAGTTGAAGAAGTGTATAACGGATAATACACTGATTTTGCTCTTTGCAGAGATTTATTTGGAAGATAAACAGAGATTTATTGAAGTATCGTAGAAGCAGTACGTATAGCTAGAAAAGTTATGTTAATGACTGGAGAGGCGATTTCAGCATTATAGTTGTATATATGAACTATTGATGGTGCGATTTGTGGATATTTGAAATGAATCCAAGAAAGAAAGAAAATGAGTTTATAAGATTTGATTCTTTCGAGAGCCCATCTCGAGTTGGATCAATCGTGTGTGAACTCGGACTACTTCAGGTTTAGGGTGATGTATATGTGAATATATGTATGATAAACCAGAAATGGTGAAACTTTGACTTAATCTTCTTGATTAAGTGCTTGTAAATGTTGGACCTTGGAAAGGGTGGAGAGCGTTGAGATGTGAGTTTAGGAATTGAGGATGTGTGTAATATAGGTCTACGAAGATTCTTCGTAAGAATCCAAGTTTCTCGCAGAAACTATAAGACTATATTCATTAAATCCGTTTTTGTTATTCTTACTTAGTGCGAAAACAAAATCTGTAGAGTAAAAATTTCGGGGACGAAATTTCCTAAACAGGGGGAGACTGTGACACCCGGCTTTTCAGGCCGTACCGTACAAATGTAACATGTGTCGTGAATAGGTAACAGGGCTGTATTTGACTGGTTATGATGTTTATATGTGAAATTTAATGAGTTGATAAAAATTATGTTGGCAACGATAAGATAAACGCTTATCGCGTAACGGGTTAAAATGGGAAACGAACGTCGGTGACCACTTGATCAGTGTTAAAATCCTAAAAATAGTCTGTTATGATTAGAATAATAATTTTAATCATATTCATGAGGAAAAATAAATTAAAACGCTAAGAAACTCTATTTTTTGAGTTTGAGCACGTACTGCGTGTTACTGCGCGAATTAAACAAAATACTGTCAACGCAGCCAGTCGAGGCAACTGGTAATTATTTCAGTAATAATTTTAAGTGATTATTTTTATAGAATGATAAAAATAATTTAAAACGCACTAAAACGGGATTAAAACACTAGATAAAATACCCGGTATTCAGTAAAATACCTGTTTTAAACATAAATTTACATATGTATGTATATATATATATATATATATATATATATGAATTATGTGTGTATATAAGAGAGAGAAAGAGTGTTGGCGGCCAAGGGTGGTGCCACCACTTCTTGGAATTGTGATTTTATGCCATGTGGATCTTGAGCATTGTGCTTAATCATTAGGCTAATTTAAACACTCCATCTTCTTCAATACATGATCAAACAAGCTCTCTCTCTCTTCCTCTTGAACCTTACAGTCGAAACCCCCTATACACACACACTTTCAAAAAATTTAAACATTCCATGAAGAATCAAGAGCTTTTCAAGATGATTTCAAGCTAAAATGGATGTTTGGAAGTGATTTCAAGCAAGATTCAAGCAATAACAAGTCTCATATCATCATCTTTTCTCAAAAACCTACTTAAAAATCTTGAAGGTATAAACTTGTTTTTAAATCACATTCTTGATTTTTAGTAATGATGGAGATGTTAGATGATTTCTCTTGAACTTGGAATGAATCACAAACTTGTATTTAACAAAGAATGAGATTTTAATCAATGTAAAAGTGAGTGTATATATGTGTGTGACACCTGTGTCACTTCAACCATCATACAAATACCAAACCAATGAAATATTGTACTTCATACTTGGGATTTGTATAAATATGTGTATCATTTGCACATATCGATTCTTGTTCAATTTCGAGCTCTAAATCGCTTTCTGGGAAGTTATACGCGAACTGATGCGTAAACGTAATCGGTTTAATGAGACAAACACCCCGGAATAGTGACATTGTCTGAACATACCTTAAATAACCTTCACATAACTTAGAAATAAGTTTTGGATGGTTTGGTGTGTTGAAAACAAGTTTGTTCGATTGCAGGGACTATTTGTGTCAAACTGTGAAACTATGCCAATTTGCATAGTAACGAACATTCTGGAACTTGATCATAAGTTAAACATACCTTAAATATCCTTTACATATCTTAGAAATAGGCTTTGAGGGGTTCGGTATGCTAAAATAAACTTATTGGTCATTCAGGGACTAAAAGCGTCAAAAAGTGCATAAGTTTGCATTTTCGCGCATATCTTACGTTCTGAATATATCCGGACATCCAAAAATTTATGTAATCATTAAAATATTTTATTTTAGTGATTGGCATGATAAAATTCCATTCGTCGCGTAATTTGGATCGTTTTTGCGTCCGTTACGATTTCCGTCGTAATTACCCGAACAACGCAACCGTACGACCAAACGAACCGACATACGAGATATTTTTGAGCACATTTCAAGTTCCCTATACTTTAACTTCATTTTAGAGCCTTAAAATGGGGTTAACGGGGCTTAAACGTGCCGAAAATGGACTTTTTAAACATGCAGGGACCATTTTTGACATTTCTGGAAACTTAGTTCAGATTCATTGAATCTGGTCCATTTTTGAAGTTTTGATGGGTTTTAATGGCTGATTTTGGATACTATGGGCTGTTATTTAATGGTTTTAAACATTCCCATGGTTTTGAAAACCATGTGCCCACATGGAAGGCCATGATTCAAGCTCGGTTTACGAGAAACGATCCTAACGGTTCTATGAAAACTATATAAACCCCACCCCACTTCATTTCATTTCACTCATGATCTGAATAATTCTCTAAGTTGAAGCTCAAATGCTTCATACCTGAGAATTTATAGATCATATCTTCCTAGCGTGGACCCTTTGTAAGCTTCTTTCGTTCTTTTATGCGTTTTTAAGCATGAAAGTCAAACAGTGTTTGACTTTCAGCTTTGACCAGTCAATGGTCAACACGAAGTTCGTTTGAACTTCGCAACGTGAGCGTAATCATGATGGTCATAGTCCCTTGTGACAATACCTACTGATTACCACGTTATTTTTAGGCGTAGTGACGAGTAATAGTTTCGGTCAAAATGCGTATTCTTGCGTATTTTGCAACCAAACTATTTTTGGGTATCAAGAGCCTTTGTCTTGATATCAAACTTGTTTTCTAACTTCGTTAAACATGTTTTAACATGTTTAACTCGTCACTTTTAGATTAGTGCTTATATAGGGTCGTAAGATAAGCGGTCTAAACAACCGTTTAGACTTTCGAACCCGACCTGTTTGGTCGATCATTAGGATCCGACCAAACATATTATGTGACCATAGTTTCATAGGGAATAACATTCCGAGGTTATACCTTATGGTCACTTCGTTTAAGTAGTTGTATGTAGTTTATATGCCTTAGGTAAATGACCAAAATGCCCTTTTTTACGCATAAATTCATTTTAAGCATATGTAACCTAAATTTTGACATCTAAACTGATTAGGCAACATTATTAGACATGTTAAGGCATATATTACTTGTCATAGGACTAGTTAGGCGGTCCGAACGCGTTTTACGCAAACGATGCGTTAAAGTAGCGTAAGCTACCTAAACGGGTCGTAATGAGTCGTAAGCACTTAGGTTAGGTTTCGTTTTAGTATGTAGGCTTTGTTAAACCACATTACATGAGTTCCCATACTCATTTGGTTTACAAAACCTCATTCTATCCGATCTTCCGATTTAGGTCCGATTTATTTACATAGTTACCTATATTAGGTGCCGTTTGATTCCGTGATCCCTCTAACTTTGCTTGGTTGTTATTCAAGACTTCTAAGCAATCTCAAGTGAGTACATAGTCCCCTCTTTTACTGTTTTCAATGTTTTGGGGTGAAACATGTGTACCTATTTGTTATGTTCATGATTTCAAAGTATAAATTGATTATACATGTTAGTACTTATCTTTTGACAAACTGAATGATTATTTATGGTTTAAACATAATTTTTCAAAGATTATAAAATTAAATGTTGGATTGTACTTGTTTTATATATTCACCAGACCGATTGGTAGTATGATATAGCGCTATAGGATTTGACACCCCATTCCTGTTGTAAGGAATGTCAGAAACCGATATTTTATCCAAATAGGGATTGCCTTTGTGGTATTTCTATAGTCTCAAAGGTGTATTTTGATACACTAAGGTTTGAATGAATTCCAAATCACACTTTTATTGTATATTTTGTTATACTCCCAAAGGTATAGTTTGATATGCTCTCATGTGTGATATTGTACAAAACAACATATATTTTGTTAATTACTAAAACATAGTTTGATATGTTAGTTATAAAACCAAGGCATAGTTTAATATGTTGTTCATAAAACCAAAGCATAGTTTAATATGTTATTAATAAAACCAAAGTATACTTTAGATATACTACTGAAAACTAATATTTTGACGACTAAAGTATATTTAATATACTATTTGTTTAACTAATTTGGAACTGAAATATATTTCAATATATTACTTATTCGACTTTCTTAAAACCAAAGTATATTTTTATGTATACTATAAACCTTTTATCAAAATATTGTTATACAAACTCATTTTACTTAATTATTTATTTATGCATCTTTCTTTTATATCATCTGATTTCTTATCACTTGTTATATGATTTATAAAGAAAACATTTTTAAGTTCATGACTATTTTTGTTAAACATTCTTTTAAACCTACAAGTCATGAATCCTGCATTAATAAAACCTATGTATCTCACAGGCATTTTTATGCTGACATACCTATTTTTACATATGTTTCAGGTGCTGCTATGTGATGATTGTTGATGCATGATATACATAGGATGGACTCGTGCCTTAGGAACTTTAAAATTTGAAAGACAATAATTGTATTTATTTGATTTGAAATAAAACAATGAGTTCAATGATTCAATAAACCAAAATTATTAAATCCATGGTTGTGAAACAATGATTCTGTTACAACACTCCCCGACGTTTCCGCCACGTTTTGTTGTTTTACGTGATCGGGGTGTGACAATGTGTGTATATATGGCCGAAAGTTATGGCTATGTGTATATTTAGTTGTGTTTTGATCTCTTGTTCTTGATTGATTTGAGTTGATCTTTGAAAGGTGGTTTCATGCATGTGTTGAAAAGGTGTCATAAAAGAATGTTTTTAAAAAGGTTTTCATGATTTGAAATAGATATGTTAAAAAGTAAAGTTTTGAAAGTTTATACATGTGTGTATATATGTCGTATATGTATATATGTACACATGCATGTAAATTTGGATGATTAAAAGTTTTAAATATGTAAGAAGGTGTATGTCTTGCATTTATAAGAAATGATTGTATGATGATCATAAGAGTGTTGGAATGTTTGAGTATGAGAAACATGAAATAAATGAAGATCTAAGAGCATTCAAGTTCATACAAAATGATTAAATATGTTGTGAGTGCATTAGATGCACTAATTAGATCTTACATGATGATAAATGTTTATAAAAAGGTGATTTGAGTATGATTTAGTAAAAATCAGTTTTGAACAGATTATAAACACAAAAACAAAGTTATTTTAAAGTTTTTAGTGACATGTAACTTTATCATAATGTTTGCTAGCTTTGCATGTTGTACTTGATGCATTAAAGGTTGTAAAATACGTGAAATCGCATGATTTATGTGACTTATACAAAAACTGCACTAATCTGATTATAACCACTATTTTAATCAGTAAATAAAATGTATTGTGTTAAAATATCAAGTCGTTTCGAGTTGGGATGGTTATAGTAACGTTTAACGCAAAACTATGCGTTAAAACCGTCAAAAATCGGCTTTTCGAGTGATTTTTGCAAAACTGATTTAGATCAGTAAGTAAACTGATGTTTTTAGTTTAAAAACAAGTATTTTAACTAATTTTAAGTTTACTTGGTGTTTGGTTGGTCATACGTGTCACACCCCAACTGATGGCGGAGTCATCGGGGCATGGCACTGAGCGAAACAGATTGTCCAGAAGTTTCCACAACAATTATCATAACTATTCAATTTAAATAATACGTCCCATACCATACCTAAAACAGTCAAATAATTATTACAGACAAGCATCAAGACAAATATTCTGTTCCGACAACTCATATTTTAAATAAGTAGCAATTGTTTATCTGCTTCTAGAGACCCCTAATTCGTTATCTACAGACAACTATTTGTTGGGCTCTAAATCTTTATTCTAGCTTCCATTTCCTACCACACATGCATCCTAAGCACCTGTCACATACGTTAAAATAAAAGTCAATACATATAATGTAAAGGTGAGCATACAAGTTTGATAATAGCATATAGAGTCGAATTCGTTTACGCATAACCAGCACGTACACATAGTGAAATGAAGCACGTTAGTTATCGACATAGATCCATCGATACCAATGACTGCGGGTTGACTGCCTGAGGCAGTTTGCAATACAGGATTACCACCGTAATCCATGCAAGTAAAAGATCCTTAACAACCCCCGTGTGAACGGGTGCTGAGTCCAAACTATAGTACTATCGTTGCTAAGGCAGGTAGATAGCATTCCATGTGTAAACATAACAAACAAGCATTCATGAGCCACGTATAACATGCATTAACGGTTAGCGTTCAAATAGTTTGAGTAGTGTGATAATTGTAGTTTGAATATTCGTAACGTATGTAACACCCAAAAGTGCTTAAAGCAAAAGGGATCGAGTATACTCACAGTGATTTATGGATTGAAGGGAGCGCTTAGCGAATACGGTTAGCCTGAATAGATTCAATAGTATAACGATAAGAGAAACGTAAAACAGGGCACAAGTGCTGGGGGGTCGGACAGCTGGTCGATCGGACGGCAGTTCGATCGGACGGCAGACCGTTCGGTTGACAGTCTGCTCGGACGGCTGTCCGGTCGGTTGGTAAGCCGATCGGATGGCTATTCGAGTGGATTGTTTCTTCCTTTGGGAAAGATGTGTTTGTGTATGATGGCTTGACCTTTGAAGTTTTCGTTGTAGCATTTTGAAAACATTGAAGTACCTTTGCCTTTCAGGTCGGTCGATCGGACGGCTGTTCGATCGGCCGGCAGCCCGATCGGTTAGGCATTCAACAGAATTTCAAGCTTTAGCCTTTGGATCGGACAGGTGTTCGATCGGACAGGCGTTCGATCGGATAGGTGTTCGATCGGTTGGCAAGTCAACAAGTCAAAGACTTTAATGAATTGCAAGGTGTTGTTCAGTGGATCGGATGGTTGATCGATCGAGCAACATAATTGCTGTTCGATCGGACAACGAGGTGTCACCTGATCGGACGGCAGTTCGATCGGGTGGCACTTCTAGTGCATTGAACATGTTGAAAATTGATTAAGTGTTGAAGCATAGTATCTCATGATCCGAAGAGTAGTCCGATCGGACAATAGTTCGATCGAACAACAGTTCGTTCAATAGCATTCTTCAAAATAAGTTGTTTGTGTGGGACCATGTGCTAGCCGATCGGCTGGCAAGTCGATCGGCTGGTTTATCCGATCGGCTGGCTGTCCGTTCGGACAGCAGTCCGATCGGTCAGCATCCTGACCTGATCAGCCTTGCGTCTAACACCTTGGTTGTTCCGTTTTTTTGTCGTTTTATCGAGGTACTGTGACAGCGGGTAAAACCATAGATGCCTCGTTCTCACTTGGTCTCCCGGGTCGGACAGGAATCACCCAAATCCGGTCGGTGGTCTGCTCGGAACGAAGTTTAACATTTAACCCGAAGTCGGTTAACCTCGTGGATGGAACCCAGATCTGGAGTCGTATAACCACCGAAGTGGTCGGTAAACCGGCTCGGGTTCTGTTTCTACTGGTTCGAGTGAAAAGAGTTGAAGAAAGTTGGGAAAAATCCATCCTTCAATCCTTTTCACCACGTATGTGTTTAGATCTACAAGAGATCCTTGTTTGTTTATGTGGAAATCGGCTAGATCCAAGTCATTCTTGGTGGATTGAGGCCAAAACATGAAGTTCTTCAAGAACCCATGATGACACCATCCTAGAACACTTGATTCTTGATGATTTCACGGTTAAAAGTTAAGATTCGAAAGATAGAAAGGTGTAGGAGTGTGTATAGATCAAGAAAGTACAAGATTTAGAATGAAAAACTTACCGGAATCGAGAGAAATCTAAGAAAAGGCAAGTTGAGCGTGCTGGTCGAACAAGGGTTTCCAAAAGTGGAAAGAGTGACAATGACAGGGGTATTTATTGGAAGACAAAAGAGGAAAGGGCTAGCCGATCGGCTGGCACCTCGATCGGACAGCCTGTCCGATCGGACAGCAGTCCGTTCGGCTGGCTGTTCGATCGGCTGGGAATCCTGATCGATCGGTTGTCCCTTTCGAGTGTTTTGCGTGGCGATTTCTGGTATTTCGGTTTCGATTGCGAGCGGTTCGATACGATAGGGTTTCCTAGTCAAATTACTTTCAGTCTCAACTACTTCGTATCTAGCGAAATCTCCTTCCCACTATCTATCATGGTTCGATTGTGATTTGAGTTCGAGTTCGATAGCATTCGAGTTAGATTTCGAGTTTGATTGAGTTCGCTTGATTACCGCAACATTACATAATATAAATAAACATGCACAGGTAACACGTAAGGCTCACACACACGTATAAACAACAAGTAAAATACACAGTTCGAGTTGCGATTTGGTGTCGATTCGATTAGATTAGCATAGCTTGATTATTAGTTGATTAACTTTATCGCATTGTTACTTCCTATAGTTCACAGTCGTAGGTCGATCGAAATATGATTAATACTCATCGATTATTGCAATGAACGACACTTACTCCACATAATACAAATAAAGTAAAGACATTTCTACAGGTCAAGTCGCGCGAATCGGTCGTTGACTTTGACCTTGACTTTGACTTTCACTTACGGAAACACGGGGTGTTACAGCCTCCTCTTGTTTAGGGAATTTCGTCCCGAAATTAAGCTGGAAGCCGTAACAAAGCCGTGAATCATGTTTGAGAACTCTTTGTTTGGACCGAGTTGAAAACCGGGACCTACAAGTGGTATCTGAGCAGGTTCTCGGTTGCGAAGGTCAAACGCACAGATTCGTACTATAATCGGTGGTTCTATAGATTAATATGAAATCTTACAAAACACTAAAGTCACAGTACCACTTTCTCTCTCTAACTTCACCCTTCAAACAACTGCGGGTACTTAGCCTTCAATTCGCTTTCGAGTTCCCAAGTGAACTTTGCGCCCCGTTTGCCTTCCCATCGGACCTTCACGATAGGAATGCGTGAGCGCCTGAGCTGCTTGGTTTGGCGATCCATGATTTCGACAGGCTTTTCCACGAAGTGTGATGTTTCGTTCACTTGCAGATCGTCTAAAGAGACATGTAAATCGTGGTCGGCGATGCACTTTCGGAGGTTTGACACGTGGAAAGTCGGGTGGACGTTGTTAAGTTCCTCCGGTAATTCGAGTCTGTAGGCGACTTTTCCGATCCTTTCCAGAATCTTAAAAGGTCCAACATATCGAGGCGCGAGTTTCCCTTTCTTGCCGAATCGGACTACACCCTTCCAAGGTGATACCTTTAGGAGTACGTAGTCACCAACGCCAAATTCACGGGGCTTGCGCTTTTTATCGGCATAAACCTTCTGTCGATCCCAAGCTTTCACCAGGTTGTCTCTGATTTGGAAAATTTTGTCTGTCGTTTCTTGTAATAGCTCAGGACCGGTTAGTTGCGAGTGACCGATCTCGTGCCACACAATAGGCGATCGACATATTCTTCCGTACAATGCCTCGAAAGGTGCCATCTTGATGCTAGAATGATAGCTATTGTTATACGAGAATTCGACTAACGGCAGGTGTTTATCCCAATTACCACCGAAGTCTAGAACGCACGCACGGAGCATGTCTTCAAGAGTACGGATCGTTCTTTCAGTCTGGCCATCGGTTTGAGGGTGGAAAGCGGTACTTAGATTAAGCGTTGTACCGAGTGCCGTTTGAAACGTTTCCCACAATCGTGAAGTAAACCGAGCATCACGGTCAGAGATGATGTCACGAGGCGTCCCATGATTACAAATGATCTCGTCGGTGTAGATTCGGGTTAATCGTTCCACCTTGTAGTCTTCTCGTATAGGCAGAAAGTGAGCTGATTTAGTCAATCGGTCAACCACAACCCATATGCTGTCGTGACCTGATGACGTGGGTGGAAGCTTGGTTACGAAATCCATAGCTATGCTCTCCCACTTCCACATGGGAATTGGTGGTTGTTCGAGCAAGCCAGAGGGTCTTTGATGTTCAGCCTTGAGTCTAGCACAAGTTAGGCATCTTCCGACGTAGAGAGCGATATCCTTTTTCATACCCGGCCACCAGTACTTGTAACAAAGATCTTGGTACATTTTGTCAGCACCGGGATGAACAGAGTAGCGGGATTTATGGGCTTCGTCCATGATAATCTGTCGCAAATTGGTTCGCTTGGGAATCCAAATTCGGTCTAGAAAGTGAAATATCCCATTCGATTTGCTCACAAGTTGGGCTCCATCGTGGTAGATTCTTTCCTTCTTCAAAGTTCGTTCGTTGAAACACGCATGCTGGGCGTCGCGGATGAGAGTTTCGAGGTTGTGCTGGGCTTGAATATTACGAGTGCTAAGCAGGTAGCTCCGTCTGCTAAGTGCGTCGGCAACAACATTTGCTTTGCCTGGGTGATAACGAATCTCACAGTCGTAATCGTTGAGAAGTTCTACCCATTGGCGTTGACGCATATTAAGTTCCTTCTGATTAAAGATATGCTGTAGGCTCCTATGATCGGTGAAGATCGTACACTTAGTACCATACAGGTAGTGTCGCCAAATCTTTAATGCAAAAACAACCGCGCCTAGCTCGAGATCATGGGTTGTATAGTTCTTCTCGTGGATTTTGAGCTGACGAGATGCGTAAGCTATAACCTTGTCTCGTTGCATAAGAACACACCCGAGACCAAGGTTAGAAGCATCACAGTAGACAATGAAATCTTTGTTTCCGTCGGGCAATGTGAGAACAGGAGCATTGCAAAGCATGTGTTTGAGGGTTCGAAAGGCAGACTCTTGTTTGGTTCCCCAGACAAAAGGCTGGTCTTTATGCGTAAGATCGGTAAGCGGTACAGCAATCTTCGAGAATCCTTCGATAAATCGTCGATAATAACCCGCTAGTCCGAGAAAAGAGCGGACTTCCAACGGATTCTTAGGTGTAACCCAGCTCTTGATAGCTTCAATCTTGGCAGGGTCGACGTGAATGCCTTGACTATTCACGATGTGACCCAGAAACTGAACCTCCCCCAACCAAAATTCACACTTGGAGAATTTGGCGTAGAGTTGGTTCCCCTGGAGTAACTCGAGAACCAATCGTAGATGTTGCGCGTGTTCGGTTTTCGATTTGGAATAGATTAAGACATCGTCGATGAATACGATGACGAAACGGTCAAGATATGGTTTGCACACATGATTCATCAGATCCATGAAAACCGCTGGTGCGTTTGTTAGGCCAAAAGGCATGACAACGAATTCGTAGTGGCCGTAACGGGTTCGAAATGCGGTTTTGGGTATATCCTCCTCTTGAATGCGTAGCTGATGGTAACCTGAACGTAGATCGATCTTCGAGAAACACGTAGCGCCTTGTAGTTGATCAAACAAATCGTCGATACGAGGCAGAGGGTAGCGATTTTTGATAGTTAACTTATTCAATTCCCGATAGTCGATGCACATCCGGAACGACCCATCCTTCTTTTTGTCGAAAAGGACTGGCGCGCCCCAAGGAGAGGTGCTCGGGCGAATGAACCCTTTTTCAAGTAATTCCTGGAGTTGGGTTGAGAGTTCGCGCATTTCCGACGGTGCGAGTCGGTAAGGAGCTTTGGCAATAGGATTTGCTCCAGGAATAAGGTCAATGTGAAAGTCGATATCACGACTTGGAGGTAATCCGGGAAGATCCTCTGGAAAAACATTAGGAAATTCTCGAACCACTGGAACGTCTTTTACTTCCTTCTTCTCTTTCTTATCCTTCTCTGCTACTACAATGTTTGCCAAGAACGCTCTATATTCCTTACGGAGATACTTGCTGGCTTGGATACATGACATAAGCTTGAGCCCCTTTGAAGTAGTATCGCCGTATACACACAATAAGTCACCATTCGCGAGCGAAAAACGAATCATCTTGTCGAAGCACACAACTTCAGCATGGTTTTCTCGAAGAAAGTCCATGCCTACTATGACGTCAAAGCTTCCGAGTTGCATCGGAATAAGGTCGATTGGGAAGATGTGATTGTTGAGCTCAAGAGTACAATCACGGATAACAGAATTAACAGCGACGGTTCTTCCGGTAGCGACTTCTACATCGAACTTCGAGGAGAGTTGGGAACGTTTAAGACTAAGGAGTTTCTCAAATTCGAGCGACACAAAGCAATTATCAGCTCCAGTATCAAACAAACATGAAGCATAAATACCATTCACAAGGAAGGTACCATTGACCACGTTGTTGTCGGCCTGGGCTTGACGCACATTGAGGTTGAAAGTTCTGGCGCGTGCAGCCTGTTGTTGCTGCTGCTGTTGTTGTTGATGTGGCTACTGCTACTGAGGCTCTTGTTTCACAACCCTGTTTGGGCACACGTTGGCGAAATGGTTCGGGTCGCCACACGCGAAGCAAGCTCTGGCTTTGACTGCGGGTGCCGGAGGGGCTTGTTGACCCTGTGGGGCAGTGAGTAGAGCTTGATTGGCAGGATCTTGACGAATACGGCAGTTGGCAGTAAAGTGGCCGTACACATTGCAATGGGCACAGAAACGGCATTGAATAGCAGTCGGGTGGTGGTAGGTGCAAGTAGGGCAGAGCGGGTGTGGCCCAGTATATGCACGCTTTGCAGGCGGTGCATTGGCCACAGGCGCCGCTACTTGACGCTGTTGGGCAGGTACAGCTTGAATCGGTGCAGCAGTAATCGCACAATTCTTGTTGGTGGAGCTGTTCTTTCTCTTGTTCTTTCTCTTGTTGCTTGATGAGGTGGGTTCAGCAGTTGATGCGGTAGCGGTAGCTTGATGTAGATGCTTCGAAGTCTTATCCCAAACACCAGCCTTGACCCTTTTGTCGTTGATTTCAGCGGCCAACAGATAAGTTTCCTCGATAGTCGTAGTCTTAGCCGCTTGCACGAAATCAGCAACGCAGTCGGGCAAAGCTCGGATGTACTTCTTGATCATCATGTCGGGAGTCTTGACTTGATCGGGACAGATAATGCTGAGCTGTTTGAAACGAGCAGTGAGACCAGCATTGTCACCATCCTTCTACTGTATGTGCCAAAATTCATCTTCCAGCTTTTGACGTTCGTGAGGAGGGCAGAATTCCTCTAGCATAACTTCCTTGAGCTCATGCCACGACAGACCGTAGGCTGCATCGTTCCCTCTCTTGTTTCTCTCGGCCGTCCACCAGTCTAGAGCATGGGACTGGAAAACGCCGGTAGCGTTCAGAGTTCGAAGGTCATCAGGGCAACCACTTTGTCGTAAAGTAACCTCAATGGAATCAAACCAGTGAAATAGTGCAGTTGGACCTCCTTCGCCAGTGAATTCCTTTGGCCCACACGACTTGAATTGCTTGAAACTGAAAGGTCTTGCAGCAGCCTTAGGAGCTTCGGTTCTCGATTCCTCGGATGATTTGCTGGCATTCTCATAGACGTCACTCACGACCTTTGCCACACTTTTAGCGATAATGGAAGCAAGGCGTTTGTCCCTCTTTTCCTGACGAGAGAGTGCATGACGGGATCCAGACGACATGGTCTGCAACAGACATTGTCACAGGACTCATCACATTGTATTCGAATCTCACCTCACACGTCTATTTCTTACTAAAGCTCAGGAACACGTATACTTACGTAAACACTTATCACGAAATCACAAAACCACATAAGCACATAAGGCACATAGTCATTTAATTCGTAAGCACGTAAAGCACAGGAGCAAAGAAACACATACACATCTTAACTAATAGAGGCAATCAGAAAACAGAAACCTATCATTCCAAGTCTGCGATTGTCCGAAAAGAGCATGACGTAAGCTAGGGAGAGAAACTAGAGAGAAAGGCGAAAGGTGATTCATGTTTCTTTGTACCTTCTACGTCTATATTGAATCACAGGTTATACTACGTCTCGTGTGTTCGATCTCGTTCGTGTACGGATTCCGCACGTCACACGTTCGGTTCGCAATCGTTTCGGAGTCAAAACCACATACAAATGGGAAAACGACACATAAACACACATAATTTTGATAACTAACTTTGAAATGCTAAAAAAAATCGGGAGGTAGATCGTCTGCGGCTAGTAGACATCGACTACCCAAAGTGGTTCGACTATTCACGAGGATCCGTTGTGCACGTTTTAACCTCCAGGACTATGCCCTTGCCTCGAGTCTTGGGCGTTTGGCACACATCCCGTTGATCATGTTGTGACTTCAGGTCGTTGGAGTCCGTCGAGACCTTGGGTGAGAGTTTTGTATAAAAGCGGTACGAGTCATCAAGGTTAGGGTTTCACCCCTGGCTTAACAACTTCGTCCCTGCTTTGATAAAGCTGAGGGGATTATTCATCAAAATATGGATTTCACTCCTAATTTGGCATAATTCTCCTCGCTTGCAGCTAAAATGCGGGCTGAGTAAGCAACTTTAGTCGAGAGTTTGCGGTTTTCACACCTATTCTCAGCCTTATTGTCCACTCATAGTTGAAAGTTCGAGTGCAGTGGGAGTGTAGGACAAGCGAAAATAACGAGAAGTAAGCTCGTACATAACCCCTACCGGTCATGCACAAGTCGGTCTGCTGGTTCTTAACTATAGTCTAGGTATCTAAGACTTCGACCCGGACTAGGTCGAGTCTTGCCTAATTCCCTATAGTTATGGCTCTGATACCAATCTGTCACACCCCAACCGATGGCGGAGTCATCGGGGCATGGCACTGAGCGAAACAGATTGTCCAGAAGTTTCCACAACAATTATCATAACTATTCAATTTAAATAATACGTCCCATACCGTACCTCAAACAGTCAAATAATTATTACAGACAAGCATCAAGACAAATATTCTGTTCCGACAACTCAGATTTTAAATAAGTAGCAATTGTTTATCTGCTTCTAGAGACCCCTAATTCGTTATCTACAGACAACTATTTGTTGGGCTCTAAATCTTTATTCTAGCTTCCATTTCCTACCACACATGCATCCTAAGCACCTGTCACATACGTTAAAATAAAAGTCAATACATATAATGTAAAGGTGAGCATACAAGTTTGATAATAGCATATAGAGTCGAATTCGTTTACGCATAACCAGCACGTACACATAGTGAAATGAAGCACGTTAGTTATCGACATAGATCCATCGATACCAATGACTGCGGGTTGACTGCCTGAGGCAGTTCGCAATACAGGATTACCACCGTAATCCATGCAAGTAAAAGATCCTTAACAACCCCCGTGTGAACGGGTGCTGAGTCCAAACTATAGTACTATCGTTGCTAAGGCAGGTAGACAGCATTCCATGTGTAAACATAACAAACAAGCATTCATGAGCCACGTATAACATGCATTAACGGTTAGCGTTCAAATAGTTTGAGTAGTGTGCTAATTGTAGTTTGAATATTCGTAACGTATATAACACCCAAAAGTGCTTAAAGCAAAAGGGATCGAGTATACTCACAGTGATTTATGGATTGAAGGGAGCGCTTAGCGAATACGGTTAGCCTGAATAGATTCGATAGTATAACGATAAGAGAAATGTAAAACAGGGCACAAGTGCTGGAGGGTCGGACAGCTGGTCGATCGGACGACAGTTCGATCGGACGGTTGACCGTTCGGTTGACAGTCTGCTCGGACGGCTGTCCGGTCGGTTGGTCAGCCGATCGGATGGCTGTTCGAGTGGATTGTTTCTTCCTTTGGGAAAGATGTGTTTGTGTATGATGGCTTGACCTTTGAAGTTTTCGTTGTAGCATTTTAAAAACATTGAAGTACCTTTTCCTTTCAGGTCGGTCGATCGGACGGCTGTTCGATCGGCCGGCAGCCCGATCGGTTAGGCATTCAACAGAATTTCAAGCTTTATCCTTTGGATCGGACAGGCGTTCGATCGGACAGGTGTTCGATCGGTTGGCAAGTCAACAAGTCAAAGACTTTAATGAATTGCAAGGTGTTGTTCAGTGGATCGGATGGTTGATCGATCGAGCAACATAATTGCTGTTCGATCGGACAACGAGGTGTCACCTGATCGGACGGCAGTTCGATCGGGTGGCACTTCTAGTGCATTGAACATGTTGAAAATTGATTAAGTGTTGAAGCATAGTATCTCATGATCCGAAGAGTAGTCCGATCGGACAATAGTTCGATCGAACAACAGTTCGTTCAATACCATTCTTCAAAACAAGTTGTTTGTGTGGGACCATGTGCTAGCCGATCGGCTGGCAAGTCGATCGGCTGGTTTATCCGATCGGCTGGCTGTCCGTTCGGACAGCAGTCCGATCGGTCAGCATCCTGACCTGATCAGCCTTGCGTCTAACACCTTGGTTGTTCCGTTTTTTTGTCGTTTTATCGAGGTACTGTGACAGCGGGTAAAACCATAGATGCCTCGTTCTCACTTGGTCTCCCGGGTCGGACAGGAATCACCCAAATCCGGTCGGTGGTCTGCTCGGAACGAAGTTTAACATTTAACCCGAAGTCGGTTAACCTCGTGGATAGAACCCAGATCTGGAGTCGTATAACCACCGAAGTAGTCGGTAAACCGGCTCGGGTTCTGTTTCTACTGGTTCGAGTGAAAAGAGTTGAAGAAAGTTGGGAAAAATCCATCCTTCAATCCTTTTCACCACGTATGTGTTTAGATCTACAAGAGATCCTTGTTTGTTTATGTGGAAATCGGCTAGATCCAAGTCATTCTTGGTGGATTGAGGCCAAAACATGAAGTTCTTCAAGAACCCATGATGACACCATCCTAGAACACTTGATTCTTGATGATTTCACGGTTAAAAGTTAAGATTCGAAAGATAGAAAGGTGTAGGAGTGTGTATAGATCAAGAAAGTACAAGATTTAGAACGAAAAACTTACCGGAATCGAGAGAAATCTAAGAAAAGGCAAGTTGAGCGTGCTGGTCGAACAAGGGTTTCCAAAAGTGGAAAGAGTGACAATGACAGGGGTATTTATAGGAAGACAAAAGAGGAAAGGGCTAGCCGATCGGCTGGCACCTCGATCGGACAGCCTGTCCGATCGGACAGCCTGTCCGATCGGACAGCAGTCCGTTCGGCTGGCTGTTCGATCGGCTGGGAATCCTGATCGATCGGTTGTCCCTTTCGAGTGTTTTGCGCGGCGATTTCTGGTATTTCGGTTTCGATTGCGAGCGGTTCGATACGATAGGGTTTCCTAGTCAAATTACTTTCAGTCTCAACTACTTCGTATCTAGCGAAATCTCCTTCCCACTATCTATCATGGTTCGATTGTGATTTGAGTTCGAGTTCGATAGCATTCGAGTTAGATTTCGAGTTTGATTGAGTTCGCTTGATTACCGCAACATTACATAATATAAATAAACATGCACAGGTAACACGTAAGGCTCACACACACGTATAAACAACAAGTAAAATACACAGTTCGAGTTGCGATTTGGTGTCGATTCGATTAGCATAGCTTGATTATTAGTTGATTAACTTTATCGCATTGTTACTTCCTATAGTTCACAGTCGTAGGTCGATCGAAATATGATTAATACTCATCGATTATTGCAATGAACGACACTTACTCCACATAATACAAATAAAGTAAAGACATTTCTACAGGTCAAGTCGCGCGAATCGGTCGTTGACTTTGACCTTGACTTTGACTTTCACTTACGGAAACACGGGGTGTTACAATACGTGACTTCCGACGCCCGAAAACGTTACCGAATCACTAAAATACGCATTTTTCAATATACACTACTATGGGTGAAATTTTGGGTAAATCATATGTATTAAAATATGTTATGTGATTTGAACATGAGAATGTGAAATTATGTTAAGTTATTAACATGATTTTGGAAATTTAGATTATGCATGTATGCTTGTACGTTTTGTGCAGTAGAAACGGTAAAAATTGCGTTGAAGGTGAAATTTTGTGCAGTACGTTTTGGAAATTTCGATTGGTGTGGCCGGAGTTTCTTTAGTAGTAACAGCTTCACTAATTGGTTGATCCTCCATAGTGGCCTCATATGTGGATGAGGCCGGAGGTGATGATGTTGTGGTGGGTTCAGTTGTTGAGGCAGAGGTCCTTTCTTTCTTTCGTTCATGCTTCTTTTTCTTCCTTGCCTCCTTCTTCTTTTCCTCTGTTTCTTTTCGTTTCTCGATTTTGTTTACAATATCCATCATTTCTCTCTTTAACTTCCAGGCTCTTTCGACCGCTCTCTGAAATAGCATAGCCTCCTCGAGATTTGCATTTCCAGCTCCCACGTTTATGCGGCTTGCATTCAACACCGTTAGATCGGAGAGCCCAAACATAAAAACGTCCATAGGATCCAAGATTCGAATATCCACGTTTTCGTTGGATCTGATCACAGCTTCGCCAGTTTTGCTATCATAGAACCATTTCTTGAAATCTTTGAGGGCAACAGGAATTTCTTCAGGAAGCTTGATTCTCGTGACAACTTTAGCAGGGTTGATCACCCACGTCACCTTTCCTTTCCCTGTCACTGGATCTATGGTTGTTTTCGAAACTCTCCATCTTGAACGCTGAGGCCTGTGATTAGGGAAACCCTTGTTGCATTCTTTAGCGATCAGACGCTCAAAGTCTCCTCCAATACTTCTTTCTTCTGGATTTAGAATGTCCAGACGGCCCAGCTCACGTAAATCCCACCTGTGAAGAGTAAAAAGATCAAATCCGGTCTGAAAGTAATGAATCACGCCACCTCGTCTTTTAACCACAAACATTCCTCTCAGATTGTTGTACATCTAGCTAATGATTCTGTCAGTGGCTTCACTTTTTTCGACAGTTATCACCTGATAGAAATCAGGGAGTCTTTCTCTTTCTTTCTTGAACCATTCTGGATGCTGAGGTGAGAAAGTTTTTCCATCTTCTTGCTCATACAGTACTTCCTCTTCCAGACCCCATTCGATGAATCTAGCTGGCATATCATCTCTGTCAACTTCTTCTTCATCACTTACATTTCCTTCAGTTACCCTCTCGACCGATTCCAGGCGTCTTTTCTAAGCTTCAGCTTCTTTTTCCTTTCTGGCAGTTTCTTCTTCTATGAAAGTTTCAAAGTCGAAGACAGATTTCCTTGGCCACAGATGGACCGGTGTCTTTAATGAGTTTATCGTAAAGCTCTTGAAAGGGACGAACCCTTTGTGGCGGGGCTGGTGGCTTTGAAAACCTCGTCGGCTTTACAGGAGATACTTTGGAAGATCTTTCATCTGACTGCTTCTTTTTCGGAGGTGTTTTCTTGCTAGCTGAAGTTTCATCAGGATCTATTAGCAGAGTATCAACGAATTCATTCAAAGACTGTACTTCTTCTGTAACAACTTCTGGTCTTTCGGATGATGACATCTCTTGTCTTTTGAGTCTTTTATCTCTCTTTTCTTTTTTCCTGCATCGCGTGAATCTCTTTCATATCTTGGATATGTCGACGATGTTCTTCAGATTCGGCCGCTCTGATGCTTGCACCCATGAGTCTTTCTGGGTTTTCAGATGCCTTTTTCTTATTTGGGGGCTCATCTTCAGCAACTTGCTTTCCTTTTCTTTTGCCTTTCGAACGTTCCTCCTTTGTTGCAGCCTCTGCTTCAGCTTGTGCTATTCTTTGTTGCTTTTCTTGAAGTTAGGGGTGAGCAAGTTTAGGTCCGGACCGAAAATAACCGAGAACCGAACCGAAAATATACCCAACCGACCCGAACCGAAGTACCTAGGTATTTAGATCGGTTCCAATTTTTCATATAAAATAGGGTCGGGTCGGGTCGGTTCTCGGTTTTTTCATGGTGAAACCCGACTTGGACCTATGGACCGGAACCGACCCTATATTTAGGGTAGTGAATCGGTTCTGTATTTTATGTTTGATCGGTTCTCGGGTCGGGTCGGGTAATGGTCGGGTAGGGTCGGGTTTTTCCTTTTGCTCACCCCTACTTGAAGTGCCTCTCTGTATTTTCTGTAAGCTTCTCTGACCAATGGCAGTCTTTCTGCTGTGTACATCCAGTCATGCAGCTTTACCCACTCATTTGTTCTAATCTCTGTGAATTGACGACTCGTTGGTACATGAAACTTGTAGAGATTTCCATCATTCGGCGGATTCTCATATTGATCGTTAATTAGCATCTGGATGAACCTGGGATACATTGCCCAAGTCGGCCCACTGACATTTTCTAACATGTAGTTGAAAATTAAACCAGAGATGTTGAATTTCTGATTTAGACACACATTCAACATTGCTGCGACCATTCCAGATTTAGGCCGTCAAAACCACCTTTACGATGGACCAAGCTCATAGCAAAGACGTGTACAATGAACCTCCAGTCCCTTGTGAGTCCACCTCTCTTAATTTCTTTCTTCTGACTAAAGTCTCCTGCGTACCCCATACCACGAAATCCGTCTAAAATGTCGTCTTTTCTCAAAGAGATTGGATCTTGTGCATTGTCTTGCAGCTTCAACACTTTGCGAATTCTTTCTTCGGTCACTTCTATACGTTTGTTGCAAACAGTTGAAGATATCCCTCTGGTGTTGTTGATAGTTTCAGGCTTAGCATTTTCCCAAAACTCTTGAATGTGGATCCTGTAAATTTTAACATCTGTTTCGACGGCGTAGCCAATTCTGCTTGATCTAACCCATCTTGCTGCGTCCTGAAAATCATGTGGAACTTGATCGAGATTAATGCTTTGATTGTGTTTCAACGTCTTATCCCATTCAATGACTTTCACCATCTTGCTTCTGAAACATCAAACGAGCCAACTGAGAGAGATGGCTAGATAGAAACGGATATTTACAAGGAAAAAAACTAAGACTAAAAGCAGTATTTACAAAGATATTTACGTTTTATATATAAGAAAATATATATTAAACAAAATATTTACAAAAATTTAATTTACTTTTAAAAAAAATGTAATTTCGCTGCCGGGCCAGGTGGTTGTCTTCGCTGATGATTTTGATCCAGATCCGATAATTTCACCGATGACAGTATCAGATCATGTGCATCATCACCGAGATAATTTCGCTAGCGAACTTAGCGATGACCGAGTTCTGTTCCGGAACGATTTAGCAGCGGAGACACTTGTCTCGGCCACGTTACCGGTGAAATAGATTATTTCACCGGTCGCTCGAACTCGCGTTCGAGACTTTTGAGATACTATGTTTATTTCGCTGAGTTCGCTACATTCATCCCTATTTCGCTGGCACTATAAATTTCTTGAAAAACCCTCTTTAAACCCCCAAACTGTTTTTACCGATTGTACTGCTTTGATCTCCGAGCGACAGGAAAGGATTTCAACAGTAACAGGATATCGATGATCTCTTGTCTAAACTATCTTAAAACTATCTTAAAACGTTTTAACATCTCTTGATTAATGATACTAAGATTTAAGATAAATTTATAGTTCTAAGAACTTGAATAAACAAACATCGATCATTAAACAGGAAGATTTATGAGTAAAGAGATGATGCAGATTACCTATCAACTTGACCGGACACGATGAACACAATGTAAGATGATCTAGAAGCGATTTAGTTTAGCCGACGATTTTGATGAGAGACCGGATTAGAGAGAGAGAAGATGAAACAGTTTTCAAAAAATTTGAAAAGTGACGGTTAAGAGAGATGTTTATGCACACATTTCCGTACCTGGCGGAATACATAAAATCGCTAGTACCTTTAATTCGCCGCCATAACCGAAAAATCCTTTTCAAAAAATAGAAATTTTAAATTCGCTCGTGAATTTCAAACTTTCTCGGAAAACATGCCCATTTATGTTATAAATACCGAAAATTATGAAATATTTACGAAAATGATAAAATTTGGGCTATTTTGAATCCGAACTTCGGTTTTCAAACTTGGGAGGTTCCATATTAACCTGATATTCTTGATTCTTTGGATGCTCGTCAACTTACCTGCAGAGGGTCATATTGCCAACACCTGTCAATTTCTTATATTATTATTATTATTTCTAACCAGGGCGCAAGAAAAACTGCCAGTATGTTTGTCCACTTAAATCCATGCATCCTTCTTTCAACATGCCTTCGGAGAGCGCTTTTATCATGTTTTTTTTTGTAATACTGACACGTCTTCAATGGCCCCCACACAAGCTATAGAGAATAGAAACATTACGCCCGTGAGTCCCACATCAGGACATACCCCCGCGATCAAGGTATGCGCAAAGATTCCTCATAACAGGTGAGTATATTGGTTTCATTCTTTTCAACGATAGAACGGAGATCAGGTCTGTACTTTCGTACAACAGAGATCCCAAGAACTACCGAGGGCTGAGACAGATAGTTTGGTGAATAGGTCAGTACTTTCGTACAGCAGAGAGACCAAAACTAATCCATCTAAAGGTTTTGGCCAAAAATGGCACTTATTATGTAAGGGTTTAGCCTTTTTTTAAGGCACTTATTATGAAAGGATATCATAGAATTTCTAGGTCAGCATGTATCTGGATGCAGCAGAAGACCAACTATGATACCCCCCGAAACTAATATAAAGACCCGAGATCTCAGACTTTGGCAATCTATCAACACAAGATTTAAGACCATTAAGCCATATGCCGCAACGTGTTACCCACAAGATGCGTAATGCCTGAGAGAAGCCAGAATCCTTGTGTAGATGTTATGTTTTGCTCCCTAACAGCAGTTTACTCGTCGGTGTTGCTGAATCTACCGACACGTCGTTGCTTGGTACCCCGATTTCTTTTTGTTTTCTGTTTTGCAAGAAGTGACACAGTGTTAGCAATTTTCTATCATTTCCTCTAGCAGGAGTCAAAACACAAGCATCTAATTTGATTTTCTGAAATATCCCCCCCAAAATCTTTATTTTCGAGAGTCCATTTGCCCGAAAATGAAATTTTACGAATCAGAAAATCTTTTTGGTGGACAACGTTTAACGATACTTTTTTTTAACGTTTAATGAAAAAGGATAGAGTATATACGAAGGCTTTTGGACAAACAAGATTCATTTCCATTCAAGGAAATTAACCATTTCCAACCAGGTTACCAGCTGGTTGAATCGAGTTTTATCGAAAGCTTTTGTGAAAATGTCGGCCCGCTGCTGTGTGGTATCCACTGGCACCACTTGAATGTACCCCTTTTCGTAGGCATCTCGAATTGCGTGAATACGAATTTCGATATGCTTTGTTCTGGAGTGGTGGATAGGATTCTTCACAATTCCCAGACACGCCTCATTGTCGATGAATATAGGAGTCTTCATGATGTTGATTCCATAATCCAACAACTGATTTTGTATCCAGAGAACTTGTGAACAGCAACTGTAGGCCGCGGTGTATTCTGCTTGAGCGGTGGAGGTGGACACCGTTGTCTGTTTCTTGCTTTGCCACGAGATCAGACGATTTCCCAAGAATTGACATCCTCCTGATACAGACCTGCGATCTACTTTACAACCTGCATGATCACTGTCAGAATAAGCAATAAGATCAAAATTACTATCTTTAGGATACCAAAGACCTAGTTTCGGAGTTCCTTTGAGATACCGGAAGATGCGTTTTACACTAGTTTCATGTGATTCTTTGGGATTTGTCTGAAAGCGAGCACAGAGACAAACAGCCCACATAATGTCAGGCCTGCTAGCCGTTAAGTACATCAGAGAACCGATCATAGAGCGATAAAAGGACTTGTTTACTGGTTTTCCTTGAGGATCTAGAGTAAGCTCCGTCTGAGAAGCGAATGGTGTGCTGGCAACTTTACAGTCGTTCATGTTGTACTTCGTGAGAATATCCCGAATGTACTTAGCCTGATGAATGAGAATCCCATCCTCCTTTTGCTTCACTTCTAGCCCTAAGAAGAACATCAGCTCTCCCATCATGCTCATTTCAAACTGTGCCTTCATGACAGACTCGAATTCTCTACACAGTTCCTCGTTAGTTGACCCGAAGATGATATCGTCCACATAAATCTGAACTAGCATTACGTCTTCTCTGACTCTTTTGGTGAAGAGAGTCAAGTCTATCGTTCCTCTGGTGTATCCCCACTTCAAATGATAAGTTGACAAAGTCTCGTACCAAGCACGCGAAGCTTGGTGAAGACCATAGAGGGCTTTGTCCAATTTGTAGTAGCGACCTGGAAAATGAGGATCTTCGAAACCCGGAGGCTGACACACGTAGACTTCTTCCTTTACCTTCCCATACAGAAAAGCGCTCTTTACATCCATCTGAAAAACTTTGAAGTTTCTGTATGATGCGTATGCCAAGAATATTCTGTTTGCCTCCAATCTTGCAACTGGAGCAAAAACTTCTTCGTAATCAATTCCTTCTTCTTGACGAAAACCTTGCACCACTAACCTAGCCTTGTTCTTAATTACTACTCCACGATCATCCATCTTGTTACGAAAGACCCATTTGGTACCAATCGGAAACTTTCCCTCAGGTAGATCTACTAACTCCCAGACCTTGAGTTTGCGAAATTGAGATAATTCTTCCTGCATTGCCTGAACCCAACTGGAGTCGAGAATCGCATCTTCAATGTCCCGTGGCAAGGATTGTGAGAGAAAAGCTGCATAGAGACCTTTGTTGATGCTTGATGACTGACCACGAGTACGTACTCCTTCTTCAACTGCACCTGTGACATTTTCTAGAGGATGATTTCGATTTGTCTTGTACCCTGCATTTGTCCGAGACTCAATCTGCTGCGGAAGGTTGGTGAAGTGTTCGTCCACGTAGATGACTGGAGGGTCATCTTCTTGAGTTGGTTCATCCACATTCGTCTGTGAAGAAGAAGCACCGTTTTCTGGGGTGTTCTCAGGCGAAGTGTCACCAGTTGCTTCATCCACAGAGAGAAGTGGATCAGCAGAGGATGGGGAGAAACGAGTAGTGAACGGAGTAAAACCAATGTCCGAAGAATCAAAAAGAGTTTCTACTTGAGTTTCCTCGACAGATTCGGCTTCTGGAGTATCTTCTGGAATATCGAAGGTGTTGAAAATCACGCCCACGTCGTAGAACCAATCGGGGGTACTTCCAGTGTTGGTGTAGTTTCCTTCTTGAAAATCAACATAATATGATTCAATCACCATCTTCGTTCTTTTGTTGTAGACTCTGTAGGCTTTCTGAGTGGATGAATATCCCATGAAATAGCATATATCACCCACTGCTTCGAACTTGATGAGATTTTCTTGAGTATTTAGAAGAGTGCACGAGCATCCAAATGGTCTGAAAAAGTCAATAAGCGGCTTTCTTTTGAAGAGAAGTTCATATGCCGTTTTTCCGTGTGGTTTTACAATAAGAGCCCTGTTCAGTACGTAGCATGCTGTATTTACAGCTTCTGTCCAGAAGATGATTGGAAGCTTTGAATCCACCAGCATGGTCCTTGCGGCGTCGATCAACGTTCTGTTCTTGCGCTCAGCGACTCCATTTTGTTGCGGAGTTCTGGCTGCACTGTATTGGAGATGAATTCCCTTCTCTGCACAG
The DNA here is from genome assembly GCA_030545235.1 of Helianthus tuberosus. Lineage (NCBI taxonomy): Eukaryota > Viridiplantae > Streptophyta > Magnoliopsida > Asterales > Asteraceae > Helianthus > Helianthus tuberosus. The sequence goes on from CM060351.1 coordinate 175,395,363, forward strand.
AAGGATATGAAGGTTTGATTTTTGAACTCGGAACCATTATCACTTCTGATCGACTTCACTTTTAACTTGGTTACGTTTTCAATCAAGGGAATGAATAACTTGAGGATTTTAGCTGTCTCACTCTTTGCCTCAAGAAAATAAACCCATGAAAAACGAGAGAAATCATCTGTAATCACCAAACAGTAAGAGCTTTTAGCAAGACTTTTAACACTAATTGGACCAAACAGATCCATATGCAACAACTGAAGAGGCGCAGAAATCGTATTCACTGCTTTGGACTTGTGCGATTTCTTGTGTTGCTTTCCCTGGGCGCATGCTATACATTTTTCAGAAAAAGGAAATTCTTTTATCGAAAGCCCTCTTACTAAGTTTAACTTAGAGAGTTTGTTCATATTTTTGAAATTTACATGCCCCAATCGCCTGTGCCAAAGCAGTGACTCCGATTCTGAGGCCTTTGAAATCAAACAGGTCAGGTTATCATTTGTCTTGGCATTTTTCATGTTGAGCACGTATGTGTTGTTTTGTCTAGGAGCAGTGAGCATGATCATTTCTGCAGGTACGACATATTCAGGCTTCAGAAACAAGCATTCCATGTCGTTGAAAAGCACCGATATTCCTTTGTCGCAGACTTGTGATACACTCATGAGATTGTAGCACAATTCTGGAACATAGTTGACGTTTTCCAAGGTGAGGGCCTCAGACACCACATCTCCTATTCCAACAATCTTCCCTCCCTTTTCGTCTCCAGCGAATGACACCAAATCACCATCAATAAAACGAAAGTTCTTCAGAAGCTCCTTTAAGCCTGTCATGTGTCTTGAACATCCGCTGTCGACGTGCCAGATATACTCCATGAGCATACGAAGCCATTTCTGGAGTTTATTCTGAAATACAAGAATATACACAAATTGGTTTGATTTGGGAACCCAGATTTGCTTTACTTTGGATCTATCGTGGTTTTGTCCCATGATATCTTCTTTTTGCCTCCAAAAATAGGCTGTTGAATCAACCAGATTTTTAACAGATTTCTTAAGATAATCAAGTTGATCTGTGAAATTCCTAACAAAATCATATTCTGGTTTAGAAAAGTTCTTGCTTTTACAATGTTTCGCTGTATGTCCTAAATGACCACAGTGAAAACATCTTTTACGTCCGGGTCTTTTGGTGTTAGAAGATGATGTATGTGATGAGTGTCTTGAGCTTTCAGCTTTCTTCATTTTCTTGTCAACTCTGCTTTCATCTTCTGAACATTCTTCATCATTGTCGGAATTAGATGAACCTTCAGACGTTTGGTATTCACTTGAGTTTTGCTCTTCACCTGCTTCGTAGCTTGAATCACTGCAGTTTTGATCTTCGCTTGAACTTACTAAATCTTGGTCTTCAATTGTTTCAACACTTGAACTTTCAGAACTTTCATCATTTGTTGTTTGATCTTCACTTGAGGTTTTCAAGGTTTCTTCACTTGAAAATTCTGTGCTCTCACTGTCTGTTGTTCGACCTTCGTTTGATGTTTCTGATTTTTGTTCATCCTCGGGACTTGAAGTCTTCTTTTCATCCTCTGAGCCAGCAATGCTTGAGTCTTCATAGCATTGATCTTCAGTGACTTTCGTTTCAGAATCTGTCATACCTGTTCGAGATGGAGTAAATTCTGGAATTTCCTCGGTGAGGAATTTTCCAAAGCTATTCTTTTTCAATTCTGGCACAAATATAGGAGATTCACAAACAACTTTATCATCACAAAATGCAGAATTTAAATCATGACATTTAAACATAGCATGTTCACGATCACGGGTCTCAAATGTAAGCACATGGCCCTTACAGTCATCCGAAGATTTAAATTTAGGCACACAGCCATTACAGTCATCCATCCTAATTAAATTATTACATTCATCCCGAATATTGTTTTCCTTAGAACAGTTCCAGGCGAACCAGTTAACAGTGGAATAACTGTCGCCTGAATAACCTATTCCTATTTTTGAACCGCCGCAGTCTCCATCCTCATCCCACACATCTTCTTTACACGCAATTGGATCTGCATTACTTTTAGAAAAATTAGCGGTTGTTTCGTTTTCAAAAGAATTGTTTTGTTCTACAGAGGCCTTTTCATCAATGAGATCATTTTCGGGATGAGGAGTTGGTATAGGCACATAGTTTTTGCTATGTCGAGGAAGAAAATGTTTTCTTTCATTTCCTTGCCTATCCTTGTACCCGATCTCGTCTTTTACATACGTTGGTCGTTGGCAGTTTTTGATGTCAGTAAAGGCCTTTTGACTGACATTCCATTTATCGATTATAATTTGCAATTTATTCTTTTCATTCAAAGCCTTTTCTAGTCTATCAGTGAGATCGTTAATGATAAAATCTTTTCTAATCACAAATTCTTTTAGAGTTTGCATTTCAGCTAAAGTTGAATTCAACTTTCTCTGATATGCGGCCTCGTTCAGTTTAAGTTCGTTATTCATTTTTAAGGCTTTGTCCTTTTGTCTCTCAAATTCTAGATTAAGAGACTTGTAATGTGCCACGACATCAACGCATGCTGGTGAGCATAACTTTACTTTAAAGTTATGTGGAATACTATTTACCAAGTCTTTGTCAGCCTTTTCTTTGGAAGATTCTGTTTTCATTGCTGTGGCTGAGGCTTTCTCTTTGTCTTTCTTCAGTTCAGATGCATCCTTAGGAATCTGCTCCTTAGCTTCTTCAGACTTCTTTTCTTTCTCAGGCTCCGAAAAGGTGAGAATACTTTTCAAACCCTTGTCAGCGATGTTGTCACCTTTTGGAATTCCAGCTGTTGGCTTTTCAAACTGCTTTGAAGAGGACCCGCTTGAGATCTTTGCCATAAGAGCTTTGTTGACTTGTTCCTTTGCTTCAACAATTTCTTCGCTCCAATCATAATCTTCAACAACTAAGGCTTTTGGTGTGCTAGGAGATGCATTGCTTTTGTTTTCTTCGATAGTGATTTGTTTTACAGCAGGAGTGGCTTCAATGTTTCCTTCTTTCAACAAGGGACAATCACGCTTGAAGTGGCCCAGATTCTTGCAGTTGTAACATCTCAGTTTGGATTTGTCAAAGCCAGCCTTTCCAAGACCCACGCGTTTCCCGGTCTTGTCCTGAAATTTCTTCAACCTTAAGGTGATCATGGCCATCTGCCATTTCAGATCCATTTCCTCCATGTCATCTAGATCGACCTGATACATGTCTTCAGCAGTGAACATTTCCTTCTTGAGCTCTCCTGACATTAAAGCTTCATAGCTACTCAGAAACATGTTGAAAAGTGCCACGTTTTCAGTAGATACTTTCAATGCTTGTGTATCACCAACAGTTACAGTCTTCTCACTAGGTTGTGGAGCTTTTGATGCACTTACGGAAGCGTTAGCATAGATCATGTCAGAAGCTTGTTGACAGATGCCACCTGAAGCAAGGAATGCCACATTCTTCAATCCAGCAGAAGTTTGATTGGTTTTTGGAGTGTAGCCAGCAGTGTTCATTTCTCGTTTGTTGACATCCATTTCAAAGGCTCTTAGAGTGTTAATTAAGTCTGACAGAGTGACAGGATTTGGATTATTAAGGAAATCCTTCTTGATCATCATGCATTGCAAACTCCATTCCTTAGGGAGTGAATCCAGCAGCTTCTTGATTGCAGCACGGTTTGTGACTGGATTTCCTGCCTTCTTCATTTTGGTCATCATATTCAGAAAGCGACTGATGTGATCGGACAGACTTTCTCCACGAACTCCACAGAACATGTCGTATTGCTTCTGCACCATGTCTCTCTTACTTTCAATTAGCTCTTCATTTCCTTCATAATACTCAATCAATGCATTCCAGAGTGCATTTGCAGTTCGGTGTTCTTCAAACATGTTGCAGTCATTGGTTGACAGAGCCATGGTTAATACGGCATGTGCACGACGATCACGTTGGACAAGGGCCTTGTCTTCATCAGTGAAAGTTGTGGGGTCATTGTTAGGAACAACCGCATCGTTTCGAAGCACCGTTGGAATGTGGGGTCCAGCGGTGACTGAGAGCCACAGATTGTAGTCCGTGTACTCGAAGAACGACTGAATGCGAGTCTTCCAAGTGCTGAAGTCTTCAGCCCCTTTCAACTTTGGTGGCCTAGTAGTGGTTCCGGTCTCAAGTTACGCTTGAGCAATTGGACTTAGTTGATTCAATGACATCTTGGCTTGATTTTGACAAAAGAGAGCTGATCAGAGACTAAATTCGCTGACAGATCACTAGAAGCCGGTAACAGTATTAATTTCGCCAATGATTTGAGAAGCACGAACAATTTCGCTGAAAATCTTCACCGATCTCCTATCTTCGCTGGCACACGATGATGTCCTGCACGAGCGAACAAGCTAATTCCGCTGATACAAGCAACACAAACGTTAGTTTGACTAATTTCGCCGATTACCGTGATAAGAACGCTGTGGTTCAATATCACAGTTCTCGAAGTCGCCTTCGATAATTTCGCTACAGGGTCACTTGACACCATTTCGCCGATAATCAATAATTTCACTCGAATGATGATCGTCGAAATTAATGATCATGCGATGAGCTTCGTAAATATTTCGCTATGTTCAACAATATTTTCGCTACATTCAAAATTTAATTTCGCTATCTTCAAATATTGTTCGCTGTATTCATATTAATTTCGCTGGACAGAGGGTTTAACACGAACTAAAACCCTCTAATCACTCAAAAACATCTCAAAAACCATGTTTTGATGCATCAAAATGTCCAAAATGACTCCCTAATCATATATAAACAACAACCTATCGATTAAACACACCAAATCAATCCATTTTAAGTCCAAAAATTTGAAAACTTTGAAACTTTTGAAAAACCTTCAAAACTATGAAAAAACTCAACAAGAATACAACAACCAAGAGCATTAAGGCTCTGATACCAAATTGTAGATCCCAATATCAGTCCGGATCACAGTGGTTGGTTGTTTTAGCCCAAAACACCTATTGATTAAGTGTTTGAACTATGAAAAAGTTAAGAATGATCAAAGATGAAGGTGAAGCTAGTGGATTAATGAATACAACAAGTGTTGTATTGAATCCAAACAATAGTGTAAATCAATAAAGCACCTTGGATATCAGATTGGGGCACAAGAACAATGATTGAATGTAAACAACACCAATATTCATTAAGAGAGCCAAAAGCTTGAAGTTGTTACAATACAATGGCTATATATAGTGTTCCTGACTTGCCAGCAAATTTATAAATTTGCTGGAATCTTAACTACACCAAGTCAGGATTCCTAATTCTAGAGAATTACAAAATAAGCCCCTATACTATTAAATTAGCTACAAACCACTATAAAATTAATCCAGCACAAGTATGAACGATCTCAAAAGTTCCAACAGGAATAAGTTATATGGATAGGATAAATAATAACTAAAATTCCACAAGAATAAAATGGACATTTAGACTTAACGGGTCAAATGGTGAAGATATCACCATTTGGCGATATTGACTAATGAATTGTTTTGTCAAGTATTATGCTTTCACATGATGAATAGCGAAAGGAATTATGTTGCTATTAACTAGCTATTTAGTGCACAAAGTATTAAAACGGGTCATAGCTTGATCCGAGCCAGGTATGTGTGATTAGAGTTGTAGTTAAGTAGTAGGATTGGTTAATTATGCAATGAAGTCCTTTGTTGTAAAGGATGGAGTGAAGTTGACAAAAACGCCCGTGTTAGGTATATCGGGCAAACGACCTTAAAATTCGTTTGGAAACAAGCTATTCGATTTGAGTAATGTCTTGGTCAAGCATGAAAGCGAAGAATAAGGTTTTGTATGTCATAGACCCCTTTTTATGCACAAATACCCATAACGGGTCGAAATAAGCTTTTGAGCGAAAATGGGTTAAGAGGATGCAAGGCATCCGAGAATTTAATCTCTTATGACAGTCGTCGTTGAAATTATTGAGTTCATATGAAGTTGAGGTCAAATCAACAGATTGTTTGATAAATGCATGACGGGTCGAATAATTCGTAAAGGAATAATAAGCCGAAAACGTATAAGTCAAGAATTTCCTTAACCCGGATGTTGGATTTCAAGTTCACATGATAGAATGTTAATTTACAATCATGTAGGAAGAAACGGGAGGTTAAACGGTTTAAAAGTTATGCAAGTTTTAGTGCGTTCGAACGACGAAAACAACACAGCAGGAAAACTGATTTTTGAGAGGCCGTAGCCGACGCCCTTATGGGCCGTCGCCGACGCCCCCTGGAAAGTCAGTTTTTGCTGACGGGTTATTTTGCTGCCTACGGAGGTTTTTGGCTACGTGTAAATGCAAGGGCCGTCGCCGACGCCCTCCCCATGTCCTAAAAGCTGAAATTTCGTTATTTATGTAATTTATTCATCGTAGGCTTCGGTATATTATCCGTAGACTATGGTGGGCCTCCCAAACATGATTTTTAACGTTCCTTTGATGTATATGGATTATAAATCTAAATCTAAGTCCCATGTTATTAATGTATGAGTATGCAAGACATGGAAAGTGTACGTAGGAGTGTATGTACGTATGTAGGTGAGTATTTATGTATATATGAAGATACGTAGGAGTATATGCATGTATTGTAGAGATGTAGAAATGTAGGCACGTATGTAAATGTGTATGTATGTATGCATGAAGGTGCGTATGAGAGTATGAAAATATGTAGAAGTATAGGAAGGTATGTACGTATGTGGATGTGGATGTATGCTTGTCACACCCCGATATTTCCACGTATTACCGGTGGGCCCGGTGGGGAGTATCGTGACGTAGTTGATATCATCATAAGTCAAACAACACAATATATAAATGCACAGCGGAAGCAAAGATAGATTCATTTCAACTTTAATAAATTGTAATATTAAATATCACGAAATAGTTGAAACGGATCCACAGGCGGATCAAAATAAAAGAAGATATTGTTCAACAGTTTTATTGACATCCAAGCTTGCGAGACTTATTGGGGACGCTAGAAGACAGCCAGCCTAGTACGAGTAGTACCTGCACTTAACCTTTTGGAAAATACGTCAGTTTACACTGGTAAATACAATTTAACTGACTCATTTTGAAAAGGTTTGAAAATTGATTTGAATGCACGTGGCACAAAACATTTTATAACTTGGGATAATTATGTGAATATAATCTTGTAAGTGAATTACATGTTACTTATGCGTTCAGTAGCCCGATCCGTAGACTGGGTTAAAGATTAATAGACACACCACATTATTTGGTTAGGCACTGACGGGTGTACGCCTAAACCCCGTGCTTAGGTCGTGGCCATCTCGTAAGATGATGCCAAGGATATCCGGGACATGGTCATTAACCCCCCAAAGGCTTTAAGCAAACAAAACATTTCAAAACGTAGCATCTCAAGGATTTAACCTCTATTCGATTAAAGATTCAATGCCAGACCAAGCGGTATTTTATATACCGTACCCCAAGCCCGTATAGGGAAAATAAGTTAAAAGTATTTACCTTTGTAAGTATAAATCACAATTAGCGAGTGCGGATAGCTTTTACTGGTTCTTCTATTCTGGAACAAAGGTTTATAATAACCTATTAGATTTCTAACGGGTCTTTATTTAAGCCTAAGCTTAGACCGGTTAGTTTTTAAGGAAGATATGGTTCAAACGCACGATTAAGCGAAGACCGGACAGAATGTGATTTAGACCTGACAAGTTTGGAGACTTGTATAATATGGGTATACTAAATACATTCTGGATTTTGAGACAAGGATGATAAGGTTTGACCCGTTTCGGTCAAGTTATGCATACTAGTTACATAAACCGAACCGAACGCGAAAAGGGCGTCACGGGTAACCATAAGAGTCATATGCAAGTTCCCTGAGTTAATATGCCTTAAACATGTTGTGATATCAGTAAGGTATCTTCTATTATGCCCCGAACGAATTTAAATTCAACTTATGCCTCATAAGGGCATTTTGGTCATTTAAAGGATTATAAAAGAGTTTAATTAGTAATCTGAGTTACAGGTCTGATTTATTCAGTAGATACACTTAATTTAATATGTTATAACAGTAAGGTATGACCTATGTGTGAAATTTATCATTTAAAACCAAACTATGCATTCTAGGGGTATTTTGGTAATTTCACAAAGGCTAAAAGGTCAAAACTGGAAACCTGAGTTTAAAAACTTTTACTTACTGTTATTATATAAAAATATACTACAAATATCAGTAGGTATCAACCTTATATGTTTAATATAGTTTTAGTACATACTATGCGTTAAAAACGCTAAAAATGCGATTTGGAGCCATTTCCGGGTTTTCAAAGGAAAGCTGATATTTTTTATAATTCCAGAAGGCTCAAAATATTTTATTTATCAAATAAAATCAGTAGAAAAAGGTTTGGGGTCAAAAGGATTTGTAAAACTCATTTTATGGCTAAAATGGGCAAAACCGGCATTAACCGAATCAAACTTAGAGACCTATGTTATGCTCAGCCAAAAATTAAATAAAAATATTCAAAAATCCCAAAATATTATATTACATCAGTGGGTAAAAAGTTTGATATCAAAAAGTGGGTTTAAATAGGTTATACGCTAATTACGCCGTTTAATTAACATAAAGCTTTCAATTTACGCTAATGAGCATAACTCTTAATCTAGACCTCAAACTGATGTCAAATTTTAGGTGCAAGTTTATAAATCAGTAACTAAGGTTTCTACTCTTTTACTTTTTCAAAAATCACGTTTTAAGGTCAAAAGGGCATAATAGTCAACATTTAAGCATTAATCGGAAACATGCATATGAATCGGATAAATAATGAACCAAGTTGTATAATCTCAGAGTGTTGTACTTATGTGAAACCTGGTCCAAAATAAGCTCTAAGGAAAATCTAAAACATGCATAAATGGGCCAGAACTGAAAGTCAAAGCAAAAGTCAATTTATGCGACTTTCGGTTCCGATCCGGGTTTAAACTGAAAATTGTCGAGTTGATCATGTTGGAACATGTTCTTACATTAGTTACCAAGTTATATTAATGATCAAACAGGTTGCATGTATCCTACATTGCTAATTATGCTTAATTTTGAAAATAAACATTCTGTTGACTTTTTAAAGTAAGCTTTGACTCGACAATTAACATAGTTAGAGTGGGAATCTGAAAGTACCCTTTTAAGGGTTTATTACCCACATAAATACCTACTTATAGGTACTTTCAATTCGAGAAATGACTGAGTAAATTTCATTTAATCTCGAAGTCAAACTTAAATTACGACGGTTTAACCAATAGCTAATTAACTAAGCTAAAACGAATTAGAAAGGGTTAAGAATACTTACAAGAGTCCTAATCACGACTAGGGAGCCTAATGAATCCTTGTTGCTGACCAGAGAGCTCCAGAATTGAGAATGTAAGTGAATGTGCAATTGTTGCAACATTGGGTGTTCTTATATACTCAATTTGATCCTTCAAGATGTTGCCAAGACAGTCTACACATGTTACCAGATCAGTCCAAGTGCCCCTATTGCATGATAAACCATTGGAGCAGCCTCTGGTATAAGAAGACAGCTGTTTATAGTCGATTCAGACCTGATAACTGGCATCTGTACGTTTTCTGTCACTGCAGGTAATACGCGGGCCGCGAAGACCCCCTCGCGGGGCGCGTACAAGTGCGCATCAGGTTAAACAAGTTTCATTCTTTTACATTTCAGTCCCTGGTCCTTTGAAACGTGGTTTCGCTTGTTTTTCTTGCACATTTGACCCTCAAACCTAATTTTTAAGGACTTTAGGACTTTTACAAACTTGGTTAAGTCCTTGGTTAACTTTGTGCTTACCCGAAAAGTCACAAATTTCAACGTTGACGCTTTTAACCCTTCGTACACGGTTTTGGTCATCACTTTCTCATACGATAACGAAACTTTATGAAATTTTTACCACATATTCTAGTGAGTATATTTTATCGTTACAAAGCTTCGGGTTTGCTAAAAGGTCACTCAGAGGTATACTTTAAACATGTTGACACATTTAGCCCCTGTAGTTTGTAATTCCTCACTTTCTTTCATTTTCAGCTTCGTATGATCCATGATTTATTCGTTTAAGATTATAAACACCATGTAGGGTTATTGTAGGGCCTATTTATCCATTGTTGACACTTTGAACCCTTATATTCACATAGTTTCACTGTTTGTCAACTTTAGTCCTTCTAAAGTACTTTTTCACATATTCAAAGCTTATGACACGTGTCAATACATTATTGGACGTAATTTTTCGAGGTGTTACATCCTCACCCCCTTAAAAGAAATCTTGACCTCAAGATTTACTGAAACAAATGAGGGTATTTTTCTTTTATCGTGGATTCTACCTCCCATGTGTATTCGGGACCTCTACGGGCATCCCATTTGACCTTTACAATAGGCACATGCTTCCTTCGAAGCTTCTTTACCTGTCGATCCTCAATCGACAATGGTTTTTCCACAAATTTCAAGCTCTCATCTATATGTACATCCGTATGTGGTATGACCAGTGATTCATCAGCGAAACACTTCTTCAGATTACAGATGTGGAACACATTATGTATACTACTGAGCTCTTCAGGTAAGTTTAACTTATAGGCAACTGACCTGACACGTTCGATAACCTCAAAAGGTCCTATGTATCTTGGGCTTAGGTTGCCTTTCTTACCAAATCGCATCACTCCCTTCCAGGGTGATACTTTAAGCAATACTTTGTCACCTACTTCGAAGTGAAAAGATTTACGCTTTGGATCTGCGTAGCTCTTCTGCCTATCTCGGGCAGCTTTGAGACGGTCACGAATCTGGACAATCTTGTTCGTCGTTTCAAAGACTAACTCAGGTCCTGATAATTGAACTTCTCCTACTTCCGCCCAACATATAGGGGTTCTGCATTTTCTACCATATAATGCCTCAAAAGGCGCAGCCTTAATACTAGTATGGTAGCTGTTATTATAGGAAAACTCGATCAATGGTAGGTGGTTATCCCAACTGCCACCTAAATCAATCACAAATGCTCGAAGCATGTCTTCCAGCGTTTGGATGGTACGCTCACTCTGTCCGTCCGTCTGTGGATGGTAAGCTGTACTAAAATTTAAACGCGTGCCCAAAGACTGTTGGAAACTTTTCCAAAAATGAGAGGTGTATCTCGTATCTCGGTCAGAGATAATTGACACTGGTACACCATGCAGAGCTACAATCTTATCTACGTACAATTGAGCTAACATGTCGGAGCTGTAAGTTTCCTTAATGGGAAGAAAATGTGCTGACTTGGTCAGTCTATCTACTATGACCCATATAGTATCGTTTCCCTTCCTTGTCTTTGGCAACTTGGTGATGAAATCCATTGTCACCATCTCCCACTTCCACGTGGGAAGTTTAGGCTGTTGTAGCAAACCTGACGGCTTCTGATGCTCAGCTTTGACTTGCGCACACATCAAGCATTTAGCTACATAGGTAGCTACAGACTTTTTCAAGCCTATCCACCAATAGTTTGCCTTTAGATCCTGGTACATCTTATCAGCTCCAGGATGAACGAAATATTTGGAACTGTGGGCTTCCTGGAGGATAACATCCCGAAGTCCTCCATAAACTGGAACCCATATTCGTCCATTCAATCTCAGCATTCCGTCCTTGTCATAGGATAACTGCTCCTCAGTTACTCCTAGCTTTTCTTCAGGATAGTTAGCTTCCAACACAGCTTCCTTCTGTGCAGCTAACAACCTTTCGTTCAAACTATTCTTTATTTCAATGCTCTTGGCATTGATTCTTATTGGCTTCACTCTTTCCTTCCTGCTTAAGGCGTCAGCAACTACATTTGCCTTGCCTGGATGGTATCTTATCTCACAATCATAATCATTTAGAGTTTCCATCCAGCGTCGCTGCCTCATGTTCAAGTCCTTCTGATTGAACAAGTGTTGAAGGCTCTTGTGATCTGAATAGATCACACACTTGGTTCCATACAAGTAATGCCTCCATAGTTTTAATGCAAATACAACGGCACCCAAATCCAAGTCATGGGTGGTGTAGTTCTTCTCGTGCACCTTTAGCTGTCGTGAAGCGTAGGCAATAACTTTGCCTTTCTGCATGAGTACACAACCCATACCAGTGCGTGATGCATCACAATATACCACAAATTCTTCTATTCCATCGGGCAATGTTAACACTGGTGCATTGCTCAACTTTTTCTTAAGAATGTCAAAGTATTCCTGCTGCTTAGGGCCCCAATCAAACTTAACCTTCTTACGTGTCAACGAAGTTAGGGGCGCAGCAATCCTTGAGAAGTTTTCGATGAATCGCCTATAGTATCCTGCTAAACCCAGAAAGCTGCGAATCTCAGTAGGCGTCTTTGGCTCTTGCCAATTCATAACTGCTTCTACCTTAGCGGGATCTAGTTGGATACCACGCTCACTAACCACATTTCCAAGGAATTGGACTTCTCGAAGCCAAAATTCGCACTTCGAAAATTTGGTGTAGAGTTTCTCATGATGTAGAAGTTTAAGAATACAACGAAGGTGTTTCTCGTGGTCAGCTTGGCTCTTCGAGTAGATGAGAATGTCGTCAATGAAGACGATGACAAATTTATCTAAGTAAGGCTTGCAGACGCGATTCATGAGATCCATGAATGCGGCCGGTGCATTAGTGAGCCCAAAAGGCATCACTAGGAACTCGTAATGACCATAACGAGTCCTAAATGCAGTCTTGTGCACATCTTCATCTTTGACCTTCAACTGATGATAGCCTGACCTCAAGTCGATCTTAGAGAAGTAGCTTGCCCCTTGCAATTGATCGAACAGATCGTCGATCCTGGGCAAAGGATACCTATTCTTGATAGTGACTTTATTAAGCTCACGGTAATCGATGCACATACGCATCGATCCATCCTTCTTCTTGACAAACAAGATCGGCGCTCCCCAAGGAGACGAACTAGGTCTAATAAAACCTTTGGCTAGCAGATCATCTAATTGTGTCCTTAACTCCTTCATCTCCGTTGGTGCCAACCTATAAGGTGCTCTTGCTACTGGTGCTGCACCCGGGATGATGTCAATTCGGAATTCCACTTGCCTATCTGGTGGTAAACCAGGTAGTTCTTCGGGAAAAACTTCAGGATATTCTGAAATGATAGGGATGTCTTCAATCCTGGGTTTCTGCTCATCAATAGTAACCTGTGCCATATAAATGACACAACCCTTCTTCAAGCATCTAGATGCCTTGAGCATGTACACTTGCTCAGGCAATCCATGCTGGGTATCCCCTTGAATGGTAAGTGACTCACCAGACGGAGTTTTGACTACCACTTGCTTTCTGTTGCACACAATCTGGGCTTGGTTATGCGATAACCAATCCATACCTATAACTATATCAAAACCGGCTAGCTTAAAGGGAAGTAAGGACAAAGGAAAATAGTGATTCCTAATGGATATAACACATCCATCTAACACAGTTGAGGCGGTTTCTATGGTTCCATCAGCTAATTCCACCTCATATTTCACACTTAAGGCTTTTACAGGCAATTTCAACAACTCACAAAACTTCTAATCCACAAAGGACTTATCTGCTCCAGAATCAAACAATACTCTAGCATAAACATCATTTATGAGAAAAGTACCTGTGATCAGGTTGTCATCCTGAACAGCTTCCTTTGCGTCCATCTTGAAGACCCTAGCATTGGTCTTTTTCCCATCCTCGGTTTTCTTGGTGATCTTTGGGCAATTGGACTTAATGTGCCCTTTTTCATTGCAACCGTAGCAGGTTGCGTCCTTTAGCTTCTTGCACTCCAGAGTCTTATGTTCTGAAGATTTGCAAATCCCACAGGGCCTCGGCTGAGGCTGGGATTTCGACTCAAGTCGACACCTCCCAAAATGGTTCTTCTTGCAAACCTTACATCTGGGCTTATCCCCAGATTGTTGCCCGTCCTTCTTAGGCCCCGACCCTTTCTTGTGGTCGTTACTTCCTCGGTGCTTTTTATCTGATCTTCGTGAGGTATCGTCCTCACGCTTCCTCTTACCTTCGTCTGAATTCCTGAGCGATCTCAACCTGACTACGTCCAAGGTAAGAGATAGAGATAGATCAGCTGCTGATCTGAAGGTAGCAGGCCTTGATGCCTTAACACTGGCTTTGATTTCTGGGGCTAAACCCCCGATGAAGCGAGCAATCCTTTTAGGTTCCGAGGTTACCAAGTACGGAACCAGCCTAGATAGGGTATTGAAACTGGTGAGGTAAGCCTGACAATCTAAATTCTTCATCACCAATGATAAGAAATCTGATTCGATTCTTTCAACTTCGTGCTGCGGGCAATAATTCTCCTTAATGAGAGCAACGAACTGATCCCATGACAAGTTGTAGAGTGGGATCTTTCCGGCAGCTTGAATGAGAGACTTCCACCATGCCAGTGCCTCTCCCTTAAACGACTGGGATACATATTTTACTACGTCCCTTTCAGCACAACCGCTGATGTCTACAACCGTGTCCATTTCATCCAACCAAGTCATACAATCTATTGCTTCTTTCTCCCCGGTGAAGTCCCGGGGTTTGCAAGAAACAAAGTACTTGTAAGTACAGGACTTGGTATGTGGTTTGGCATCAAACACCATCCTTTTTGAGGGAACACTGTTGTGATTAGACGAATGTCGATCATCATCTTTCTTAGGTTCATCTTTCTTAGAGGGCGGTTTGCTATGAGCCTCCGAGTGTGTCTTTGGCTTGGAATGTGGTGCGGATCGGGTCCTACTTCGGGTCCCGCTTGATTCACTATACTGCCTATTAATTGCTTTGGTAACAGCATTTTCTACTAATGCTTGCAGCTCCGCACCAGTTACCAGTATTTTAGCATTTTCAGGGTTTTCCGCCGAATGACTGTTTATTTCTTCTGACTTGGCCATGTAGTTTTAATTGCTACATAAAGAAATAAGGACAAGGTTTATTTATAAGCCTAAACAGTACTATCGTTCTTGACGATTTATTAACCATGGTTTTAATAGCCATTTTAGTTAATTTATTCAATAATTTCATTCGGGATTTTTACTAGTAACCTTTTAGAATGAAATATAATATTGGCATAATGGGCCTAGTCACGTGGACAAATTTCTAAATTATAAATTTAGATCTTATAGGATTTAGTTACTAAGGTTTGAATTAAAAATTCATTACCTTTCTTAGCAGGGAGTCTATAAACTACGACTGCCCTTTTGTCTCATATAACAATAATTGTAGCCCGTAGGCATCACATCACAACTGGATGTTTAAATAATAATAATAATAATAAGGAATTTGGATAATTTATAAAAAGGGTGACATGTGTGATTTTGCGGATCACATTAGTCGAGAATGTTAACATGTTTGCAGATGTTAACAGAGA
Organism: Helianthus tuberosus; assembly: GCA_030545235.1. NCBI lineage: Eukaryota > Viridiplantae > Streptophyta > Magnoliopsida > Asterales > Asteraceae > Helianthus > Helianthus tuberosus. The sequence continues at coordinate 175,410,697 of CM060351.1, forward strand.
TTTGAATCTTTTTAAACTGGTTTTACCATATTGGCCAGGTCTTATTATGACATACAAGCTAGGTTTTACCTTTTAAGATTCTTATTATTTTATTAAAATGGTAAATCAAAAAGAATGTTATTTTTCATTTATTCATATATTATATTCATGCACATATTTAAAATGAAAAATTTGAACTAACCATTCCAATTAAAATTAAACTAGTACAAGTTTGCCCTAAACGGGACTTTTACATAAATAACATGCCCACGCAGGGGCCAAACTAACAAACAAACCCATGCAGGGGTCAAATAGAAAGACATGCCCACGCAGGGGCAGAATATAAAAATATGCCCACGCAGGGGCAGAGTACAGAAACAAATGTCCTCGCAGGGACTTGATTACAACACTAAAATAAACAAACAAACAAAGGATTTAGTGATCCTTCTTGCTTTTTCCCTTGATCAAATCCACCATTTTCTTGAACATCCCTCGGTTATGCCTACGGTCTTCCCGCAATTCATGCCGCACCTCTCTAATATTTTGTAGAATCTCCTGATGCTGCGGCGGAGACATCTGCGGGGGTTGCTGAAAGTGCGGAGGTTGAGGAGGCGGCGGTTGCTAATACCCGTACGGTGGGTATCCATAGGTCGAGTGTCCCGTAGTCCAGGGACCTCCAAAGGGACCTTCCGGATGGAGAGCGTTGTAGTTCGCAGCTACCCAGTAGGGATCCTCTGCATAGTTGTAATTTGTGTGGATCGGCTGTTCGAAGGGATTGTATGCCGCCGCGCCAGTGTAAGCAGGGATTGGGTCTCCAAAACCCAGTGGTGGTGGTGGCGCAACTGGCGCAGAATTCACTTCTGAGACGGGGTGTGAAGATTCTCCCCTCTCTGGTTCTTCGTGAAGTGGCGAGCATCGGCTGCCACTTGAAAGTGGAGGGGTGCCGATGCGCACTCCCCCTCGCGAGGATATCCGTGCGTTCGTTCTTCTTCGCCTTGGGGGCGAGGGAGGCTGAAGCTGAGGTGGTGGTGGCGGTGGAGTGACCGCGACAAATCGGGAATCCTCGGAAGGATTCTGCTGCTGCTGTGGCTGCTGCTGGTGGTGCAGGGGAGAGTTGTGGTAACTGGGGGTATACGCCCAGTCAATCTGTCGGAATCTCTCCTCGTAGCTGTCGGGACCATTATACGGTGATCCCACAAAAGGTGACCCATCTGATATTTCAATGGGATGGTTAGGAGTTCCGGATGGTGGCGGTGCAGGATCGGTGTCCTCATCAATATCCATCGCGTTGCCACCGGAAAGATGATCTTCAGGTCCAAGTGGGTTAAAACCCACTGGTTCGTCAAGGTAGTCGGCAGGGTTGAACTGGCCCTGGAAAACAGGTGATAGGTGGTCGAAGGGTGAGTTATGTCCTTGAAGAGGAATGTAGGACTGGTGGGAGTAGTGGGGCTCATTTTCAGAATGAGGCCCGAAAGAGTGTGGGATAGAAGGGGAGGTACTCAGTGAAACTGAGCGCCTAGCTGGCTCGATGTAGGTCCTCCATGGCTCTTGAGGACCCGGGTTGTTGGGATCTGATGGTGTTCGCCGGTGTGACGGTCCGGCCTCGTGGTCATTTGGGGCGACAAGTGGCCCTCTTCCTCCGCCTCTTCCCCTCATCCTTGGTGGCATTTTGTCAATCTGTCAAAAACAAACAAGTGATACAACAAGAAAAATATATAAGACAAAGTTAGAAGTAAAACAAATTTAGATAATTCCTAAGTTCTTTGTCTAGACTCGAGAATCGAGGAATGTGCAATTGTGTAACTGAGATTAGACACAAAAGGCTAGTGTTTAATTCACTCAGTGTTGGCTCTGATACCAACCTGTCACACCCCGATATTTCCACGTATTACCGGTGGGGAGTATCGTGACGTAGTTGATATCATCATAAGTCAAACAACACAATATATAAATGCACAGCGGAAGCAAAGATAGATTCATTTCAACTTTAATAAATTGTAATATTAAATATCATGAAATAGTTGAAACGGATCCACAGGCGGATCAAAATAAAAGAAGATATTGTTCAACAGTTTTATTGACATCCAAGCTTGCGAGACTTATTGGGGACGCTAGAAGACAGCCAGCCAAGTACGAGTAGTACCTGCACTTAACCTTTTGGAAAATACGTCAGTTTACACTGGTAAATACAATTTAATTGACTCATTTTGAAAAGGTTTGAAAATTGATTTGAATGCACGTGGCACAAAACATTTTATAACTTGGGATAATTATGTGAATATAATCTTGTAAGTGAATTACATGTTACTTATGCGTTCAGTAGCCCGATCCGTAGACCGGGTTAAAGATTAATAGACACACCACATTATTTGGTTAGGCACTGACGGGTGTACGCCTAAACCCCGTGCTTAGGTCGTGGCCATCTCGTAAGATGATGCCAAGGATATCCGGGACATGGTCATTAACCCCCCAAAGGCTTTAAGCAAACAAAACATTTCAAAACGTAGCATCTCAAGGATTTAACCTCTATTCGATTAAAGATTCAATGCCGGACCAAGCGGTATTTTATATACCGTACCCCAAGCCCGTATAGGGAAAATAAGTTAAAAGTATTTACCTTTGTAAGTATAAATCACAATTAGCGAGTGCGGATAGCTTTTACTGGTTCTTCTATTCTGGAACAAAGGTTTATAATAACCTATTAGATTTCTAACGGGTCTTTATTTAAGCCTAAGCTTAGACCGGTTAGTTTTTAAGGAAGATACGGTTCAAACGCACGATTAAGCGAAGACCGGACAGAATGTGATTTAGACCTGACAAGTTTGGAGACTTGTATAATATGGGTATACTAAATACATTCTGGATTTTGAGACAAGGATGATAAGGTTTGACCCGTTTCGGTCAATTTATGCATACTAGTTACATAAACCGAACCGAACGCGAAAATGGCGTCACGGGTAACCATAAGAGTCATATTCAAGTTCCCTGAGTTAATATGCCTTAAACATGTTGTGATATCAGTAAGGTATCTTCTATTATGCCCCGAACGAATTTAAATTCAACTTATGCCTCATAAGGGCATTTTGGTCATTTAAAGGATTATAAAAGAGTTTAATTAGTAATCTGAGTTACAGGTCTGATTTATTCAGTAGATACACTTAATTTAATATGTTATAACAGTAAGGTATGACCTATGTGTGAAATTTATCATTTAAAACCAAACTATGCATTCTAGGGGTATTTTGGTAATTTCACAAAGGCTAAAAGGTCAAAACTGGAAACCTGAGTTTAAAAACTTTTACTTACTGTTATTATATAAAAATATACTACAAATATCAGTAGGTATCAACCTTATATGTTTAATATAGTTTTAGTACATACTATGCGTTAAAAACGCTTAAAATGCGATTTGGAGCCATTTCCGGGTTTTCAAAGGAAAGCTGATATTTTTTATAATTCCAGAAGGCTCAAAATATTTTATTTATCAAATAAAATCAGTAGAAAAAGGTTTGGGGTCAAAAGGATTTGTAAAACTCATTTTATGGCTAAAAAGGGCAAAACCGGCATTAACCGAATCAAACTTAGAGACCTATGTTATGCTCAGCCAAAAATTAAATAAAAATCTTCAAAAATCCCAAAATATTATATTACATCAGTGGGTAAAAAGTTTGATATCAAAAAGTGGGTTTAAATAGGTTATACGCTAATTACGCCGTTTAATTAACATAAAGCTTTCAATTTACGCTAATGAGCATAACTCTTAATCTAGACCTCAAACTGATGTCAAATTTTAGGTGCAAGTTTATAAATCAGTAACTAAGGTTTCTACTCTTTTACTTTTTCAAAAATCACGTTTTAAGGTCAAAAGGGCATAATAGTCAACATTTAAGCATTAATCGGAAACATGCATATGAATCGGATAAATAATGAACCAAGTTGTATAATCTCAGAGAGTTGTACTTATGTGAAATCTGGTCCAAAATAAGCTCTAAGGCAAATCTAAAACATGCATAAACAGGCCAGAACTGAAAGTCAAAGCAAAAGTCAATTTATGCGACTTTCGGTTCCGATCCGGGTTTAAACTGAAAATTGTCGAGTTGATCATGTTGGAACATGTTCTTACATTAGTTACCAAGTTATGTTAATGATCAAACAGGTTGCATGTATCCTACATTGCTAATTATGCTTAATTTTGAAAATAAACATTCTGTTGACTTTTTAAAGTAAGCTTTGACTCGACAATTAACATAGTTAGAGTGGGAATCTGAAAGTACCCTTTTAAGGGTTTATTACCCACATAAATACCTACTTATAGGTACTTTCAATTCGAGAAATGACTGAGTAAATTTCATTTAATCTCGAAGTCAAACTTAAATTAGGACGGTTTGACCAATAGCTAATTAACTAAGCTAAAACGAATTAGAAAGGGTTAAGTGTAACACCTCGCAAATTTCGGGTTTAATATTAAAACGACACGTGTCATGTCAAACAAAAACGCGTTGAAAACCCAGATTTAATAAAGATGTTTCGGTAGGATTTAAAGGCGTCATGTTAAATCGTTACCTCTGAACGACCTCAATTATAATTCCCAAGACCCGATATAATAATTACTACGCGTCTTTTATGCCCTCAATTATGAGAATTATTCTAAATAAAGGAATTGCAAAAGTATGATGTGATCCCATGATGAAATGAATAATAAACCGTCATTTACGGCTCTTGTATATGCATTCAATTGAAACAAGACATCATGGTAGGGTATGTAACAGTTAAAGACCCATAATAGAGGTCCCTTGTTGCCAAAACAAAGTCCCAAAGTCGTGCAAGTTGATGCCCTTTCAAACCACCAACAAACAACAAAAATTCGGATCAGAGTAGGGCGTCGCGTAGCGCGACTGACCCTCGCGCTACGCGAGGGTGTGCCCAGCGACAGCTGACCTGCTGTTGGCTATTGTGTGCGATTGTTACCCTCTAGGCCGGTTTTTCTTGCATGTGCATGGCCCCTAGACATCCCTACACACTAATTACAAGTGTTGATCAATTGTGGATGGCCCTAGACTTGGTTGTCACTTTGTTGTGGTGCTTGAAACTAGTATATAAAGACCCATTCATGTCACAACCATTCCACACATCAATTACAAACAATCTGAGCATTGGAGAAGCTTACAATCTGATTGAAGGCCTTCCTAATCATCCATTAATCATCTAGTAAGTTGCTTAACCCTTCTAAATTAATTCTAGCTTAGTAATTAGCTTAAAAGTCAATATATCGGGCTTAACGGTTGACTTTGTGATTAAGTAACGATAGCTCAGTCGTATGTCAAATTAAAAGTACCGTTAGATAGGTAATTATATGGGTATTAAACCCTTATAAGAGCATGTACCAATTCCAGACCTAACTAGGTCGTTTGTCGGGTCAAACGTTGACCGAAAAAGTCAACATAATTGCAAATTATGATTTAATACACGATTAATGATCCGAGAGGCGTGTAACCTGTTTTAACCTTAATATAACTTGGTAATAAGTATACAAACTTGTCTACGCTTGCCCGACTCGACAAATTTCTGTTTAAACCCGGTTCGGAACCGAAAGGCGCAAAACCTTGACTTTTGCTTTGACTTCGGTTCTGACCCGTTTTAGTTTGAATTAGACATGCCTTAAAGTCTCATTAGGATTGGGTTACATGCTAGTATAAGTCTCTGTGCTTGTTTCATTGATTATCCGATGCATGCACACGTTTCCGTTAATCGCTTAAATTGGACCATAACGCCCTTATGACCCTACAACGAGAATTTTGAAAATGTGGAAGTACTATAATCTTAGTTACTGATTATTTAGCATGTACGTAAATTTTCACGTCAATCGGAGGTCTAGATTAGGAGATATGCGCATTAGCGTAAATAATAAGCTTTTTATTAATTAAACGGCGCGATTAGCGCATAGCCTATCTAAACCCGATTTTCGGTACCAAAACTTTTACCCACTGATGTTAAATAATATTTTGGGATTTTTGAAGATTTTTAATTATTTTTAAACTGATCTTAAGCTAGGCTTATCGCATTGATTCGGTTAATACCGAATATGCCCTTTTAGGCCATAAACCGAGTTTTACGAATCCGATTGATACCAATCCAATTGCCACTGATTTAAAATAATAAATAGAGTGTTTTGAGCCTGTTTTGCTGATCAGAAAACTCGGAATGGTATTTTAAACCGTACGTCGCTTAAAACGGCTTTATACGCGTATTAAACGCATAGTTTGGGTCTAGAACCATTTTATCACAAAAGACTTTATACCAACTGTTGATACCTGTTAAAATTGATAATTTTTCTGATTAAATCAGACCCGTATCTCAGAAGTATTATAAATCTCTTTTATAACCCTTAAAATGACCAAAATACCCCTACGGGGCGTATTTAGGGATTAAACTCGTTATGGGCATTATGGAAGATATCATAATGATATCACAACATATTTAAAGCGTATTAACTTAGGAAACCTGTTCGTGACCCTTTCGGTTACCCGTTATGCATTTTTCGCTTTCGGTTCGGCTTATGTAACTAGTTTGCATAAACTAGCCGAAACGGGTCAAACGATATCATTTTTATCTCAAAATCCAGAATGTGAATAGTAAACCCATATTAAACAAGTCTTCAAACTTGTCGGGTCTAAATCACATTCTATCCGGTCTTCGCTTAATCGTGCGTACGAACCGTATCTTTAAAACTGACCGGTCTAAGCTTAAGCTTAATTAAAGATCCGTTAGTATTCTAATAGGTTATATTAAACCTTCGTTCCAGATTAGGAGCCCAGTAAAAGCTATCTGCAATTTATTCGATTAAGGATTTATACTTGCAAAGGTAAATACTTTTAACTTATTTTCCCTATACGGGCTTGGGTTACGGTACATAGCGTACCGCTTGATCGAGCATCAAATCTTCCACGCTTAGTGGTTAATTGAATAATTTGATCGGCTCGTTTTAAACAGATGTGTTTACTTTACAGCCTTTGGGGGGTTAATGACCATGTCCCGGATATCCTCGGCATTATCTTACGAGATTGCCACGACCTGAGCACGGGGTGTAGGCGTACTCCCGTGTATAACTCACTTACAGTGGTGTGTCTATTGATCTTTAACCCGGATTCATTCCGGGCTACTGAACGCATAAGTAACATGTAAATCGTTCACAAGATTATAATATTAAATAATTCTCCCAAGTTAATAAAAATGTTTATGCCATGTGCACCCAAACCAATTTTAAATCATTTTATAAAATGAGTCAGTTGAATGTATTTACCAGTGTAAACTGACGTATTTTCCCAAAAAGATTAAATGCAGGTACTAGGCGAAATAGGCTGGGATTCTCCTAAGCACCATTAGAAGTCTCGCAAGCTTTAGATGCCGAAGTCTGTTGAACAATTAAATGTTATTTTGTTTCGATCCTACTGTGGATAAACACCGGATAATTGTGACTTTGTTTACAATAAATAAATTCGGTTGTATCTTATTTTAAATTTGCTTCCGCTGTGCATTATTATATTGTGTTGTTTGACTATTACGTTGCCAACCACGTCACGATACTCCCCCACCGGGCCCACCGGTGACACGTGGAAATCGGGGTGTGACATTAAGAATACTTACAAGAGTCCTAATCACGACTAGGGAGCCTAATGAATCCTTGTTGCTGACCAGAGAGCTCCAGAATTGAGAATGCAAGTGAATGTGCAATTGTTGCAACATTGGGTGTTCTTATATACTCAATTTGATCCTTCAAGATGTTGCCAAGATAGTCTACACATGTTACCAGATCAGTCTAAGTGCCCCTATTGCATGATAAACCATTGGAGCAGCCTCTGGTATAAGAAGACAGCTGTTTACAGTCGATTCAGACCTGATAACTGGCATCTGCGCGTTTTCTGTCGCTGCAGGTAATACGCGGGCCGCGAAGACCCCCTCGCGGGGCGCGTTCAAGTGCGCATCAGGTTAAACAAGTTTCATTCTTTTACATTTCAGTCCCTGGTCCTTTGAAACGTGGTTTTGCTTGTTTTTCTTGCACATTTGACCCTCAAACCTGATTTTTAAGGACCTTAGGACTTTTACAAACTTGGTTAAGTCCTTGGTTAACTTTGTGCTTACCCGAAAAGTCATAAATTTCAACGTTGACGCTTTTAACCCTTCGTACACGGTTTTGGTCATAACTTTCTCATACGATAACGAAACTTTATGATATTTTTACCACATATTCTAGTGAGTATATTTTATCGTTACAAAGCTTCGGGTTTGCTAAAAGGTCACTCAGAGGTATACTTTCAACATGTTGACACATTTAGCCCCTGTAGTTTGTAATTCCTCACTTTCTTTCATTTTCAGCTTCGTATGATCCATGATTTATTCGTTTAAGATTATAAATACCATGTAGGGTTATTGTAGGGCCTATTTATCCATTGTTGACACTGTGAACCCTTATATTCACATAGTTTCACTGTTTGTCAACTTTAGTCCTTCTAAAGAACTTTTTCACATATTCAAAGCTTATAACACGTGTCAATACATTATTGGACGTAAATTTTCGAGGTGTTACAATGCTGGTGAGAATGTAAGTGTGCATAACCTAGATACGTTGAGTAATACGTTATTAATGGTGTGTCTTGAGGATGAAAAGTAATGCAGGTACATTATTGAAGCCTCACCAGGATACGAATACGCAGATGAAATGCTTAAAGTTAGAAAGATAACGAAATGGGGAGTGTACAAGCACAAATTTTGTTTATGTATGGTATGCTAATGTTATGATTGTATGTGGTGAGTGCAGGCTATGCAAATCGCGAGCTATTATCATGAGGAATAGAGATTGAAGACCGAGTCACAAGAGAGATTGTACGGAATTAATTGAGTTTGTACATTAGCAAACGAATGTTATGCTTTTGTTTTGTAAAATATATATTTTTAAAATGAACTTTCAAGTAAGTCAAGACGTGTGTAATGAAAGAAATTTTACGGCACGAATTTCCGCTGCGACTTTTGTCAAATATGTATTAGGATCTTACAGTTTGACGCTTAACGAGCAAGGTGGAGGCTTGGAAAGAAGCGGGTCAAACGGATCAAGAACGGAAAGAAAAGCGTGGTTTGGATGCAAGGTAAGTAAAGCTTATACTTTACTATTAGATTATCTACTTGTTGTAGTAGTTATGAATAAGATAAATCGGTAGTTTGGTTATGGTAACCCGAGACGTAACAATACGAGTCGGAATAAGTAAAAATAGTAAAACGTTGATTTGGTCATAAGTAGACCGAATAAACAAAGTATTTTAAGAAACGATATATTATGGCGTAAACTTAAAATGAGTAAAAAGAGTAATACGATAATTTGGCTACGAGCTAATGAACAAACAACTGTTTTTGAAAAAGGCGCTCAAAAGCGTAAAACATGATGTGTCAAATGAATTAGGGAAAGATTTTTAAGCAATAATATTGAACGGTGTAAACCGGAATGGATTACGTGGACGAGATGGTAAATAAATACCATCTCATGAGAGTAAAACGGTCGTTAGCCCAAATGGGATGAATGGTGATGATATCACCATTTGACATTTTCGACTAACGATTTTTGGTCAAGTATTATGATCACAGGGTGAATAGCATAAGGAATTGCAGTGCTATTGATTTGTGATTTAATTGATGTGGTATTAAAACGGGTTTTAGCTTCGACCGAGCCAGGTACGCACGTTTAGAATTATAGTTAAAAGCGATATTTTGGTCTATTATTAGCGGAAGTCCTTCATCGAAAAAATGAAGGACTAAAAATTGACCAAAAGGCCCTTGAGGGGGGTAAATAGGGCAAACAACCTTTAAGAGTTGTTTAGAAATAAGCGTTTTGTTAAATTGAGTCATTGGAATATGTATAAAGATGAAGGTAGGATGTAAACTAAAATGAAGCATGATTTAAGCTTGAAAATGTTAAATATCCTTAACGAGTCAAAATAAGTGGATATGCAAAACGGGTTAAGATTTGCATAAGAACCCGTAATTTGAACCTTGAATATTGGTAAACTGATATAATGTGATTTGCATGACATTTTAAAGGTAATTAACAAGTGTGTTTGATTAAATCATAAACGGGTCAAAAGTGTTAAAAAGGGATTTCAAGCCGAGAACTTGAAATCTGAATTTTTGAAGTAGTTTAATATCAGGTATTGACTCCATGAGATGGAGAATTAAATTTCGAACGTGTATGAAAAAGAATCGGGTAAAACGGACTTGTAGATAAAAAGTTATGACACTTCAAACTTCGTTTTACGACTAAAACTATAGCTGGACAGACATGCAGGTTCCAGAGACGGACCTGCTGGAAAATGGTTTCCCCCGCGCCACGCGACGGAGGACATAGCCCGGGGCGCGACACGCGACAGGTTTTGTGAACGCCGTCGCGACACGCGACAGCTTAAAATTTTGGAAATTGTTGCTGATCTTGTTGTTTGCTTATTTTGACCCACAGACTGGTTCGACTATGTTTATAAACGCCGAATGACTAACTCATTTCATGTTTTATGAAATGTAGGTATATTATACAACAACGGAAGACGATCAAGCTCGAAGAAGAACCAAACACATGAAAAAGAAGCTTTCGTAAATTGTTCCGTCGTTAATTTTTAAATGACAAATTCTTTTACATCATGTTGTATTACTTTTAATGTAAAAGTTTTAAATAAACCCGTATTTTTATAAGTATGTGCTATCAGAATTACGCATTAATTACCGATAATTATACGAAAATCCAAATTAAATACACAGGGTGTTACATCCACGTGCTGGGTTTGCATTAACAAGTCTTGTGCAATTGTTGTAAGTGCAGTTCCTGCAGGGTAACTGTCACTTATCAGTTCTGGTCAACCAAAGCAGAAGTCCAAGTTAAAGTCAACGATAATGAAGAATTCAAGACCACATGAAGACCATGCACTAATCAAGGGGGAGTTTGTTAATGCACTTTGGGTGATAAGTGCATGCTTTCCAATTGTTAGGGTCTTTATTGTACATGTCTTGAAACTTAGTCCAAGGTTTAACCTTGGACATTTTGTCCAAGTTTATGTCTAGGACTTTTGTCAGGGGTTTATGTTAGGGACAAGAGTCAGGGTTTTTGTGTAGATTGTTTTGTCCGAGTTTAGTTCCTAGTCTATATATATGTGTTGTATAGGATTAGGGCAAGGATCCAAGATCAAGAAAGAAGCTTTGTGCACCTCTCCTAACTTCTTGTTCATTCTCCTGGTGTGCACATCCTAGAGAGAGAGAGACTATGTGTTAGTGAGAGAAAGCTAGGGTTTAGATCTTTGTGATCTAAACCAGCTTGTAGATGATGTATACTCCTTTGTTTTGTGTAATCTGTGATGACTGATTCGTTAATAAAGGGTTCATCTTCTACATCTTTCTATCTTGTTCATTTTTTGTTCTTCATGTCTTGAATCAAGTGCAATGTTGATGTTCGTCATCGATCCGGTGCTTTCACAGTGGTATCAGAGCGTGGTTACCGATTCGAAATGGTCTAACCGCCTTCCGTATCACCATTGCTCTTGATTTGATGTTTGTTTCCGCCAAACATCTTGAAGACGTGAAGATTTTGGTCCAGATATGAAGAAATTCGAGCTGTGTTGGAGTTGGAGAGAACTGCTGGGTTTTTGGAGATCTAGGGTTTTGATCTAAAAAGGCAATGTCCGAGTTTCAAACTTTGTGTTTGTGTTTCTGGGGTATTGGTGAACCAGTGTGAAGTCACACTGGGGAGATAGTCCGGAGACTGGTTATTGAAACTTGTCTGAGTTTTACACTCTCATCAACCTATTCCGACTTTTCCTTTTTAGGTATGAGTGTTCCGAGTTTTAACTTTCAAGTGTTTATTTGTTCCGAGGTTTAACCTTCTCAAGGTCCGAGTTTTTACTTTTAAACTGTTCGGATTCTCAAAATCTTCCGAGCATGTCAAACAGTTCAGCTTTTCGAGTTTTTGTTAAAATTTATGTCTGAGTTTACCCGTTCCTCTTCGTGTTTCCGAGTTTTGAACAGAGTCTCTTCAGCTCCGAGTTTTAAAATGATGAAAGAAGTCCATGGTCGATGAATTGTTCTGAGTTTTCAATAGTCTGAGGTTTGGTTTTAATATTATCAGTTGTTTACTCCGAGTTTTAGATAGAAGGTCCGAAAGTCTGATGGTTCCGAGTTTTGTTCATGAGTTCTGGGTTCAGAGTTTTGGTTCAGAGTTTTGATTCAGAGTTTTGATTTTAAAACTCAGAGTTTTTGATTCAGAGTTTTAAGTTCGATTTTTGATTTCCGATTTTTAAGCAGTCCGAGCCTTTGATTCCGAGTTTTAAATCGACAGGTATCAAAGTCCGACCTTTTTAAAAATTCCGAGTTTTAGTAACAGTTCATTCATCAATCCGAGTTTCAAGAGATCAAATCAATCTGTTTCAGTTCCAAGTCTATCCGAGTTCTTTGTTTCAGCTCCGAGTTTTAATCTTGAATCTTTTAAGTTTTAACATTTCCGAGTTACTAAAGCTCCGAGTTTTTCAAAGATCTGTGTGATTAGCTCCGAGTTTCTAAGCTCCGAGGTTTCATCTTTGGTTCAGTACCGAGGTGTGATTCAGTTCCGAGTTCAATATTGATTCAGTTGTGAGTTCAATATTGATTCACTTAACTAGTTCCAAGTTTCTAGTCTTGGAAGCTTTGTGTTTAAATTCCAAGTTGTTAAGTTTTAAGATTCCGAGTTTTACTTCCAGTTCTGAGTTTTAACAAGTTTCGTTTTTAAAATTCCGTGTTTTAAAGACGGTTGAAACTGTTGGAACTGTTGGATTTGTTCCGATTTCGAGTTTTCATAAACAGTTCCGAGTTTTTAACAACTTTCAGTAGTTCGATTGTTCCGAGATTAGTCTTTCGGATAGCAGCCCCCGGGTTTCTTCAGAGTTTCCTTTATTACCTTACTTGTTTCGAATTCCTTTGTATTCTAAGTACTGCTCAATGATTTGATCCAAGGTTTCAAGAGCTTTCGGGTTTTACGGGTTCCGAATTTGCTAAGAATTCCGGGTTACCTGGGGTACCAGATTTTTAGCTAAATTTAGAAGTTTGTGTTGTTCGGAAGTTTCGAGTTGTGCATGTTCCGAGTTTTTCTAGTTATTCCGGGTTACCTGGGGTACCGGATAACTAACTAAGAGTCAGAATTATGTGTAGTTTGGAAACTTGAAGTCGGTTTCGGATTATCGAAAAGTTTTATGGTACTTATGTTGTCCGGATCAAGTGAGGAGGTGAAGAGAATAAGATTTGCTTGGATTTTTGTAGTGTTTACAAAGAAAAAGGGGGAGTAAAAATTTTGAAGTTCCTATTTTCTTTGTAAATCAAAGGCTCGTGGTGCTACATCGAAACAAGTTCATGTTTACTATCTTTGAGATTAACTTAGTGTTAATCTTACCGGTGGCGAATGTTTTAACATGAAGCAAGTTAGAGCTAGTGTATGATTGAGTTTTGTCAAGTTTGTTCGAGGTTTAATCAAGTGTTGACGTGATGAAGCAAATTGTTCTTTTGGCAACTAGTTGAAGGTCAAGCCTTTATTGTATGCCGGTTAGAGTAGAGAAGATTAGTCTTCTTGGTCCCTCTTCCAAGTTGGTGACTGATCAGATTCTCGAAATAGGGGTTCTTACATTGAGGGGGAGATTGGAGACGAAAGTCATCGGGTAATTGGTGGATTCGTGAAGATACGAGATTGGATCATGAAGATTCGAGATGAAATGATTTCAGGCACTCAGTTGTAGACTTTGATCAAGATGGTGGATGTACATTTTCGGAGTTTGGTTTGTTATTAACTTATCGAACCAAACTTCATGTCTTTGCGGAATTTGAAGTGTTTGATGTTGGGCATTGGAAATCCGACGTTTCGTTCTTCTACCGGTTAAGTTTGAAGATTAATGTATCGAGCGATATTCTCACATGTTGTTGTAAGTCGGTTCGCGTTAATTTGATTCGGGAGAAGTTTGAGGGGGAGGATCTACAGTGTTTGATGTTGGATTCTTCGGGTTTCTCAAAGCGGCCTTAAGTGATCGTCAGCAAGTCTTTTATTAGAAGGGTTGAAGATCGCTGTGCTCTACCGGAAAGATCAAGTCTCAGCCAAAGTTAAAAGCAGGCATGATATCATCAGTCAAGGGGGAGTCTGTAAGTGCAGTATTCGGTGACTGAAGATATCAATGTCAAATAGAACTGATAGCAACAGTTAAGGGGGAGACTGTAAGTGCAGTTCCTGCAGGGTAACTGTCGCTTATCAGTTCTGGTCAACCAAAGCAGAAGTCCAAGTTAAAGTCAACGATAATGAAGAATTCAAGACCACATGAAGACCATGCACTAATCAAGGGGGAGTTTGTTAATGCACTTGGGTGATAAGTGCATGCTTTCCAATTGTTAGGGTCTTTATTGTACATGTCTTGAAACTTAGTCCAAGGTTTAACCTTGGACATTTTGTCCAAGTTTATGTCTAGGACTTTTGTTAGGGGTTTATGTTAGGGACAAGAGTCAGGGTTTTTGTGTAGATTGTTTTGTCTGAGTTTAGTTCCTAGTCTATATATATGTGTTGTATAGGATTAGGGCAAGGATCCAAGATCAAGAAAGAAGCTTTGTGCACCTCTCCTAACTTCTTGTTCATTCTCCTGGTGTGCACATCCTAGAGAGAGAGAGACTATGTGTTAGTGAGAGAAAGCTAGGGTTTAGATCTTTGTGATCTAAACCAGCTTGTAGATGATGTATACTCCTTTGTTTTGTGTAATCTGTGATGACTGATTCGTTAATAAAGGGTTCATCTTCTACATCTTTCTATCTTGTTCATATTTTGTTCTTCATGTCTTGAATCAAGTGCAATGTTGATGTTCGTCATCGATCCGGTGCTTTCACAATTGTTTCGGTAGTGAGTGAGATCACCACAGTTATAGCACGACCAAGGTGGAAACTGTGCTTGAGCAGCAGCAGGATTTGCAGCAGCTTGGTTTTGGTTAGCATAACGGCAGGTATTGGCCAAATGTCCCAATCGCCCACAGTGGGTACATTTGTGACACTGTGTCTGATTCACATGATGACGGTTGCATTTGTTGCACAAAGGTGCAGTACCAATATAGTTTTTCCTAGCACGAGGCTGTGCTGGCTTATTTGGTGCAACCTGATCATTATGAGCAACTACTGCGAAGTTTTGTGAAGCCTTACGCTTCTTCGACTTCTTAGAGGAATCGGTCTGTTTATCCTTTGGTTTTTCTTGTGCCGACTTGTCAGATGGTTTCTGGTCGCCTTTTCGGAAAAGTTTACCCTTCCTGATCTGAGATTCAGTCATGGTAGCAGATAGTTCGATGGCTTGTCTGACGGTAGTAGGGTTGCTACCAGTAACAATGTCCTGAACTGGGTCAGGGAGGCCATTGATGTACTTTTCAATCGCCTTCTCCAAAGGCGTAACCATGGTAGGACATAATAGACTTAACTCCTCATAACGATCAGTGTAGGCTCGATGTTCACCACTGTCTTATTTAAGATCGTCAAATTCCCTTTCCAAAGCCCTGAGCTCATGACGAGGACATAATTCCTTCATCATTAGAGCTCGAAGCTCTTCCCAGGTTTATGCCATTGCCACATCGGCACCCCTATCACGCATCACATCGTTCCACCACATAAGAGCACGCTTCTCGAACGCACTGGATGCAAACTCAACCTTACGCTCATTCGGACATTGCACATGTCTGAATGTGCTCTCCAAACTTTCAAACCATTGCAGGAGCGATGTTGCTCCTTGAGACCCAGAAAACTTCAAAGGTTTAGCAGAATTGAAGGTTTTGAAACTACACTAAGCATTGTTGTTGTATAACTGATGAATCTGGGTTACTATGTTCGGAAGCACTGCAGCCATTTGTTGAGAGACAAGGGTTGCGACTTCTTTGTTGGTTAGAGGTTGTGCATCTCGTCGAGGAGGCATTGTCTAAAAGGATCAAGGGAACATGAGAAACGAGTGAGGTCGACAATTTGGAAAAACAAAAGAGGTATTGAAAACAACGACAAAACACAAGGAAGGCGATCATTCGTTCGTTACCTCGAACAAACAAACGACACACAGTGACCAATCAAAGTAAATGGGTCAATATAATGTATCGCGAAGACATGCTTTAGCCTATAAGTGGACACTCACCCCAAGAGTTCCCAGGTAAGAGTGACTGGTCCGATACTGCGGATTTGTACGAACACTCTAGCCTTAGACAGAAAACTCAGAGTACTGGCATCCACCCTTCCAAATTGCACGTGTTCACATTATAAGACCCAAACTTTGACGAGATTTCGAAAACTTTGAAGGTTCAAAACCTTATAATAAATCATCCTAGAACAGATGATTGGTTTTCAAAGCGGATTTGAAATTTGTGTTCTTGTTGTGGTTGCCACCTAAGGATAGGTGACAGTATTGTTTTAAAATCTAAACACAAGAATCTTGTGTTAGGGTCCTAGGAAGGTTATAGTCTAGGTCAAAGCATTACTAATAACCTAATTCTCTATAACCATTGGCTCTGATACCAACTTTTCTGTCACACCCTGACCACGTAAAACAACAAATCGTGGCGAAAACGTCGGGGAGTGTCGTAACAGAATCATTGTTTCACAACCATGGATTTAATTGTTTCGTTTTATTGAATTATTGAACTCATTGTTTTATTACAATTCAGATAAATACAAATATTGTCTTTCGAGTTTTAAAGTCACTAAGGCACGAGTCCATCCTATGTATAGCATGCATCAACAATCATCACATAGCAGCACCTGAAACATATATGAAAATAGGTACGTCAGCATAAAAATGCCTGTGAGTAACATAGGTTTTGTTGATTTAGATTCATGGCTTTAGTTAACATAAGAAAAAGGTTTTATGTTTTACAAAAATAGCCATGAATCCTTGTAAAAGTTTTGTGTCTAAAAATGCATTGTTCTGATAAAAGATTTGTAGTATATACAAAAAAATGTACTTTGGTTTGGAAATAGTTAAACGTGTAGTATATCAAAATATACTTTTGTTACTGAAATAATAAATTTGGTAGTATATCACAAATATACTTTGGTTTTGTAAATAGCATCTCAAACTATGCTTTGGTTTTGAGAATAACATATCAACTATGCTTTGGTTTGAAAATAACATATCAACTATGTTTTGGTTTGAAAATAACACATCAACTATGTTTTGGTTTGAAAATAGCATATCGGCTATGCTTTGGTAACTAACAAGGTCAGTAGTATATTAAAATATATGTTGGATTTTGTACATAGTATATCAAAATTATACTTTGGTAAATAATATCACATTTGGGAGCACATCAAACTGTACTTTGGTAGTATGTCAAAACATACAAAGAAAACGTGATTTAGCATTCATTCAAACCTTAGTGTATCAAACTACACCTTGGAGACTATAGAAATACCACAAAGGCAATTTCTATTTGGTTAAAATTTGGTTTCTGACATTCCATACAACAGGAATGGGGTGTCTAGTCCTATAGCGCTATATCGTACTACCAATCGGCTTGGTGAATGTATAAAGAAAGTACAATCCAACAATTAGTTTTAAAAATCTTTGAAAATTTGTGTTTAAACCATAGATAATTGTTCAATTCGTCAAAAGATAAGTACTAGCATGTATAACCATATAGTTGAAATCATGAAAATAACAAATAGGCACATATGTTTCACCCCAAAATATTTGAAAGCAGTAAAAGAGGGGTCTATGTACTCACTTGAGATTGCAAGTATCCTTGATTAAGTGTCCTAACGAAGCTCGGGAAATCAAGGAATCAAGTGACACCTAGTATAGAATCACTATGTTAAATAATCGGATCCTAAATCGGGAGATAGGATAGAATGAAGTTCTATAAATCAAATGAGTATTGGAACTCATATGGCATGATTTAATAGACCTAACATTCTGATTTGGAAGTCTACCTAAGTGCTTTTGACCCGTTTCGACCCATTATGGTAGTATAAGCTACTATAACGCGTCGTTTGCGTAACACTATGGTCGGATGGTTAACTATGTCCTATGTCAAGTCTTACATGCCCAATAATGCCTAAACATGTTACTAAATCAGATTATATGTCAAAAAGTTGATCACATATGCAAAATATGGATTTATGCTTCAAAAGGGTATTTTGGTCATTTCCTATGGGCATATAAACTACTTAACAAATAACTAACCAATCCTAAGTGATCATAAGGTATAAACTCAGTAGGTTATTCCCTATGCAACAATGATCACTAAACAAGCTTGGTCGGATCCTAATGATCGACTAAACGGGTCGAGTTCGAAAGTCTAAGCTGTGGTTTAGACCGCTTGACTTACGACTCTAAACAAGCACTAAACTAAAAGTGACGAGCTAAACATGTTAAAACATGTTTAACTAAGTTAGAAAACAGGTTTTGATATCAAAACAAAGTGTTTTGATACCCAAGAATAGTTTGGTTGCAAAATACGCATAAATACGCATTTTGACCGAAACTATGACTCGTCACTACGCCTAATCAATGTGGTAATCAGTAGGTATAGTCACAAGGGACTATAACCATCGTGATTACGCTCACGTTGCAAAGTTCCAACGAACTTTGTGTTGACCAAAGACTGGTCAAAGCAGAAAGTCAAACACTGTTTGACTTTCACACTCGAAAAGCAATAAAAGCACGAAAGAAGCTTACAAAGGGTCCAAGCTAGGAAGAACTTGATCTATAACACTCAGGTATGAAGCAAAGGCTTCATCTTAGAGCATTAATCAGATCAAGGGTGCAGAAAATGGAATGAGAGCATGGGTATTTATAGTTTTCAGTAAAACGTTAGGATCATTTCTTGCAAAAGGGGCTTCGGTCTTGACCCTCCATGTGGGCACATGGTATTCAAATACAAGGGGACATGTAAAACAAGCAAAATCAAGCAGATGGTATCCAAATCAGGGGTTTAAAACCATCAAAACATCAAAAATGGACAAGATGCAATGTTTCTGTCTGAAGGTCTGTCGAGCCCCGCATAGAATAGATCCTCAGCTTACGCGGCCCGCCAGAACAACTTTGGCAGATTGTCACTTTTGGTCCCTGCAGCCCAAAACTTGGTTTTCGATGCATTTTTGACACGTTTAAGCCCCGTTAACCCCATTTCAAGGATCTAAAATGAAGTTAAAGTATAGGAAACTTTAAAATATGCTCAAAAACATCTCGGATGTCGGTTCGTTTGGTCGTACAGTAGCGTTATTCGGGTAATTACGACGGAAGTCGTAACGAACGCAAAAACGATCCAAATTAAGCGACGAATGGAATTTTTGCATGCCAATCACTAAAATAAGGTATTTTAATGATTACAAAAATTTTTGGATGTCCGGATATATTCAGAACGTAAGATATGCGCGAAAATGCAAACTTATGCACTTTTTGACGCTTTTAGTCCCTGATTGACCAATAAGTTTATTTTCGCATACCGAACCCCTCAAAACCTATTTCTAAGCTATGTAAAGGATATTTAGGGTATGTTTAACTTATGATCAAGTTCTGGAATGTTCGTTACCATACAAATCAGCATAGTTTCGCAGTTTGACGCAAATAGTCCCTGCGATCGAATAAACTTGATTTTGACACACCAAACCCTTCAAAACTTATTTCTAAGTTATGTAAAGGTTATTTAAGGTATGTTGAGCCTATGTCACTATTTTGGAGTGTTTGTTGCGTTAAACTGATTGCGTTTACGCATCAGTTCGCGTATAACTTTCTAGAAAGCGATTTAAAGCTCGAAATCGAACAAGAATTGATATGTGCAAATGATACACATATTTATACAAATCCCAAGTATGAAACACAATATTCCATTGGTTTGGTATTTGTTTGATGGTCGTAGTGGCACAGGTGTCACAGCCGCCACCATATTTGCCGAGCCGAAATTCAATGAATTCGGCGATTGTTTGCCGAGACAAAATGGATGGATGGCATTTATTTTTTTGACCATTTAATGTTGTTTCTACGGTAATATTACCGTTTGAATTAATTTTTTTTAAAACCAATATAAACCACACACCTTCTAAACAAATTCACACCAACCCACATCCTCGTTACTCCAAATCTATTCCTTTTTTTTTTTATAAAAATGGTGGAAGAAATACCTATTTTATTCCTACCGGATAGCAGTGATTCATCCGATAGTAGCATAAGCTTTTTCCAAAAACTCATCGACGAAGCCAAACTACAAGACACGGGCACATCTAGTAAGAAACGTTATGTTCGTCGTTGTCGTGAAAGTGGGCACAAAATCCTTATGGCAGATTATTTTTTCGAGGAACCGAAATATAATGAAGAACTTTTCCGTTATCGGTTCCGTATGTCAAAAAGTTTGTTTCTAAAAATTGTGAGCGACGTGGAAGCGAATAACTCGTGGTTTGAAAAGAGCCTAGATGCGAGGATGAAGAAGAGTTTTACCCCGTTGCAAAAAGTTACATCGACTATTAAACAACTTGCAACCGCTAACACTCCATACGAGAACGACGAGTATTTACATATGGCCGAAAGGACTTCCCATGAGTGTCTACAATATTTCTGCGAAACGGTATGTAAAATATACGTTCCCGAGTTCTTACGTAGGCCAACAAGCCACGACATGGCGCTATTGTACCAAGCTTATAAGGATAAACATCACCGTCCTGGTATGGTTGGCAGCCTTGATTGCACCCATTTCGTATGGAGATCGTGTTCCACAGCGTTTCGTGGCAAATATATGAGAGGAGATCACCGTTACCCTACGGTTATGCTCGAAGCGGTGGCCTCTCAAGATTTGTGGGTTTGGCATGCTTTTTGCGGTCCACCAGGTGCACAAAACAACATCAATGTGCTTCAACAATCTCCATTATTTCAAACTGAACGAAATGGAACGACCCAAAAATGTCCATTTTACGTTAACAACCACTTATACAAACGTGGTTACTATCTCGTGGATGAAATATACCCTACATGGTCCGGGTTTGTCAAATCATATACATATCCTCAAGAAATAAACGAAAAAATGTTCAAGAAGCAACACGAGGCGGCAAGAAAAGATGTGGAACGAGCTTTTGGTGTTTTGAAGTCAAAATGGGGTATAATGAATCGGCCAATGCGTGCTAAGAGTGTGAAAAAATTAGGTCTGTCATGTATACGTGTATTATTTTACATAACATGATTTTAAAAGACGACGGAAACGCGATAGCACCGGTACACATCCAGGATCCTCCAGTCGAGCCCGCACTCAATGACAGTGTCTTAGACGAACTTATGAATGTAGATACGCATTGGAGACTAAAACATGATCTCGTTGAGCATCTCGGAAGAATGGATTTACCACATCTATTGGTGAATTCCGACGAAGAGTAGTTAATTTATTTAATTATTGTAATGTTTTTTTAATTTTATTTTTAATTTAGTGTAATGTTTTTTTTTAATGTAGTGTAATGGTTTTTTTATTTTATTTTTTTAATTTAGTGTAATGTTTTTCTTGTTTTTAAAATTTAATGTGCATCTTTTGTGATTTTTTAGTAATAGGCAAAAAGTTTAGACAAATTATATGTCATAATTCAATTGGGTGAGAGAAAACTTCACCGAAAAGGATTAGGCATACACCCTCTTACCTAGGGCTGGCATATCGTGTATACCCGTACACGATAAGACACGATACATGAAATCCCATACACGAACACGACACGATAACTTATCGTGTCCTTTTTCTCAAACACGAACACGACACGATATATATGAAAATTACCTGTTAATAACTGTTAACACGACTGTTCGACTGTTATACACGAAAATAACCTGTTAATACCTGTTAACACGAACAAAAACACGAACACGACATGCTATCTGAGAGTTATAGAGGGAGTTTAGGGTTTTATTTTTTTTAATTGAATGAGGAATGAAAATAGAAAGGAATTAAGGAACTCATACGCACATTGCTGATGAGTTTTATTTAATTTAATTTCGTATCGTGTACTAACATGTATTAACAGGTAAACAAGTATTTAACCTGTTTATACACGAAAATTAACAGGTAATCTCGTGTCTATCTGTTTGGTAAATGATACATGTTAAGGCCATACACGATACTTGTTAACTTCGTATAGGTTTGTGTCGTGTATTCGTGTAAAATTGCCAGCCCTACTCTCACCCTTATAGAGATCAAAGTTAATACCCTTTTCTCGTTTTTCGTATCAATCCGGTAGCATGCTCGATTGCTCGTCCCTAATTAACAAATGTATATATTAATAAATAATAAATTACGTTATATTTTATCAATGAGGATTGTAGCCTAGTTATCATATAAACGCTCTTAAACAATTAAAAAAAAAAGGAGATTCGAAAAGTCAAGATGTGGGACCCACAAAATAGTAGTTTTGCTGCAAATTAGAACATAAAAAACTCGTGAGACTTCCTTCCTCAGAACCTAAGTTTTTTTTCTTTTTTTTTTTTTAAGGGTGACTTTCTCGAAGGCCTTTTGGCCTCTTTCTCTCTCAAGGCGCCGGATCAATCGACAGCCATATTACCTGTTCCGAGACTCGATTTGAAGGTCTGGTAACGTTAACTTCTGTTTCGATTCGGATAACCCTAAAATTGATTGCAGTTTTTAAAATCATTCATATACCTGTTAGTTGATTTAGTCGCATGCGTGAGTTTGTTGAATTTAGGTTACTGTAATACTATTAGCCAGAGAAATAGAAAGATCCTGTAAAAGAAACATCCCATCTTCAACAAACATCGTTGGTAGAATGTCTTAGGGTGTGGTTTCAGGTTGAATTTGATTCCCCAGATCCATATATTTGTTTTTATTTTGGGTAAAACATACCGACCCAACCCAAACACTCCTAAAACCATGTAATCCGAGCACGATTCATGTTTAGGATGTAGGAGTTGGATAAATCCGTCTATGTTTAGTCTAATGAAAAGTTATAATATAGCTATCTCCCATGAATCTTCAACAACGTTGTTTACTTTTATATTCTGCCCCATCTCATACATACATGCTTTCTTTTTTACCCTTTTGTATTGGTCTAATTCAGTCATAATTGTAGGGGAATTAACATATTCACTATGGAAGGAACAGATGTAGCACTTCACATTTCAGATTCTCCCCCTGAAGAGTTTCCCTTACTATCATCCTTTCGAGACAAGGTGGGACGAAGTTGGGTGCGACCAAGTTGGATCAGAGGTGACTACACTCCTGCCTACTACACTCCTCAAGTAGTCTCTATTGGAGCTCTGCATAGAAAAGATGAGAATGTGCAAGCATCTGAAGAGGTGAATATATATGACTTTTCAGATTCTCCCCCTGAAGAGTTTCCCTTACTATCATCCTTTCGATACAATTTGCCACAAAGTCGGAAAAGATGTGCCTACTACACTCCTCAAGTAGTCTCTATTGGACCTCTGCATAGAAGAGATGAGAATGTGCAAGCATCTGAAGGGTTGAAAACATATCATATGAACTGTCTGTTTAGTCGTATGCATACCCCTAAATTGAAAGTACTGGAATCATGTGTGCGTAAGGTATACTCTTTACTGAAACAAATCAAGGCATGTTATCCTTCTTCAGCCATTCCTTTCCATGATACTGCACTTGTTGAAATGATGCTTGTGGATGCCTGTTTCATACTTGAGTTCATGCTTCAGAATTTGGAGAAACCATATATAAGAAATTACTTGCTAATTAAAAGCATGCTGCATGACTTGGTGCTGGTGGAAAACCAGATTCCATTCTTTGTTCTTGATCAAATATTTCAGTGTACTGTATTGACAATTTACCCAAAGGCCTCCCTCGTTGAGCTTCTTGTTCCAGTTCTATCTTGCAACAACCTCTTCAAGATGGATATAAACATCAAGGGTCTTTCCACTGATCGTATTCCTGACATTTTAGGCCTTCTACACTACTATTACAGGCCTCAGGTTGATAAATCCATACCATATTCCCAAATCGAATCACTTCTTTCGACTATAGATCGACACAAGGAGGAATGTGTTCCCTTGAAACCTCTCAAATATTCAACATCATGTTTGCTCATGAATTATTCTAGGTTGTTGAATTGTCCTACTCCATCAATGCCAGTATTGTGTGTTGATGATCGCACTGAGTCGATTTTATGGAACTTCATTGCATATGAGCAATCATGTGCCGATAAGCCATATGCATCTCATAAACCGATTACGTCATACATTTATTCCATTTGTATGCTGACAAGAACCGGAGAAGATGTTGCTAAGTTGATAGACTCAGGGGTCCTTGTCAACCATTTGGGTTCAAATGAAGCAGTTGCAAGTATTTTTAACACCATTTTGCAGTATGAAAACAAGTTGAAACCGCCGAATAAAAACTGCGATGGCTCTGGAATCTGGATGAGGAGTACTTACGTCGGTAGCCCATGGAATATAATTGCGCTACTTGCTGTAGTTATCATGTTTGCTCTAGTTGTGGCTCAGACCATCTTTACCACCAAGTATGCTGGAAGTAACAAGTCCGCCAGGTTTGGTGGAAGCAACAAGTGGACCAGGTTTTTACTGTAAGTTTTTATCTTATTATATTTTGCTATTCACTTCTGGACCAGATATGCATATGCTTAACAATTATTACCTAGGAGTTTGGTTTGTTGACAATTAGAATTTAAAATAATCTCAATTTTCTTAAGAGGGGGATGGTTAATCACATAGTCACAGAATTCACTCTAAAAGAGGCGAATTTCGTATTGGTACGTTTCGTACCATACGTAATTCGTATGCGTATAATAAGGTTCCAATTCGCGAATTCGCTCCATCAATTCATCGCGCATCATGCTATTCAATTCTGCGAATTTCCTGCATCAATTCATTGAATTTCCTTTTTCAATTCACTGAATTTCGTTTGCCCTAATAGCGAATTTTTAGGGTCAATACGTACATGGGTGTTGGTAAGAAATTCTTGTTCACGTTCTCTTCTTTCATAATCATTAGTTCATATAGTTAAAATAAAATAAAAAAACAGAAACAGTTGATAGTTTTGTTACCGATCATGAACTTCATTACTACATATGCTGATAGTTCTTATTATAAAGCTGCTGATCATGAACTTCATTACTACATGCTGCTAGTTGCATGGTTTAAAAAAACGGCCGAGGCGGCCGTACTGAGGCGCGCCTCGAGGCGGAACGGAGCAAAATCGTATATGAGGCGGCGCCTCACGCCTCGGTGGTGTGAGGCGCAAGTTTCGTTTCGAGGCGGAACTATTTTGTCGAGGAGTACGTGTATGTTTTAGGCGTGATATATTAGGGTTTTTATAGGCGCCAAACTTATTGGCGGCAATAATAAAACTAGCGCGACCTTTTTTTGTTTTTTTAAATATCTTTTTACAGTTAATCAGTATCTACATCCAAAAACACAAAATCCCATCTTCAATCTTGAAATCGTGATTCTTCTTCAATCTTCAATACAGGTAAGTTTTCTTTAATGCTTTGTTTAATCGATCATTCTTACTAATTGATGATGATTGTTAATTGATTTATGGCTGATTTTAATGATACTTGCTGCTGTTAATTGATTCTGTTATGGCTGCTTTTGATGATTGTTAATTCATTCTCAATGCTTTGTTTAATTGATCATGAAGAAATACTGCTGCTGTTAATGTTTTTTTTCTGCTGTTAATAATACTTGCTGCTGTTAATGATTCCGAACTTCCGATTATTGCTGATGTTCTTGTTTTAATCTGATTCTGATGTTAATGATTCCGATTATTGCTGCTGGTCTTGTTTTAATCTGATTCTAATGTTAATGATTCCGATTATTGCTGCTGTTCTTGTTTTAATCTAATTCTGATGTTAATGATTCCGATTATTCTTGCCGTTCTTGTTTTAATCTGATTCTGATGTTAATGATTCCGATTATTGCTGCTGCTAATGATTCTGATTTTGCTGCTGTTAATAATACTTGCTGTATAATCCTGTATTCTGTATGTTTACTGTATAATACATGCTGTTCCTGTAATCCTGTATTATGTACTCAGTTTATTCGTTTAGATAATATTTGATGTATAATACTTGATGTTCCTGCAATCCTATGTTGTTTAATCTGTACAGAATGTGCTGTTAACTGTGTATGATAATCTGTTTAAACGTGTTGGATCTTTTTTATGTTTTAACTATTGAATCTAATGAAATTTGATGAGAAAACTCTTTTTTTGATGTTATATTTATTTATTAGAGTAAATTGCGGTTTTGGTCCGTGTGGTTTATAGCCCATTGCCATATCTTACAAAATCTAAAAGTCTTGCAATATTCATACAAAGGATTCTATTTTATTGCAATTTCACTCCACAATACTAACTCCATCCACCCCTTCTAGTTAAAACCTGATCACATGAGAGGCATGTGATGGGCTAAATCGTAACTAGCCATCTAAATGAAGGAAATGAAAAGAACAAAAAACAACTTGCTGCCGTCATTTTTCTCTAGGATATGTAATCTTTACCTAGGGTTTCCCAACGTCTGACCAAAATCTCCATTCTTCTTCTTCAAACGGCAGCAGGAGCGGCTGCACGCCGTTTGTTAAACTGGAACATTGTAATTGTTAAACTGGTGTAGGTAACTGATCTGTTGTAGGTAAATTGCTACTGATCTGCGTTAAAAATGGATGAAACAGTTAAACTGGAAAATTCCCGTTGTTAAAATGGTGCGTTGCGTATCGGGTCAAAAGCGAGTTGTCTAAGTGTTTGAAACATGCTGTTGTTAACTGTTGTTGCGTATAAATTCAAGAACCTTTATGTTGGTGGGACTCACAAATGTCAAATGCAATTGGGTATGAGTAGATAGATGATGACCCGATATGGCCGTTTGATTTAAGGATGAAATAGTTAATCGACATGTTGTTGAACTGATGCTGCCGCTGTTGTGTGTTAACAGATTCAGCAGCAGCAGTCTTAAGTGTTTTACATATATCAAATCATTTTTTTTATAAACTGAATCATTTATCAAATCATCTTTTTATTTTTTTTCACGTTGCTGTTTATATTCATACAATAATATAATCATTTATGGGGTGTATTGGTTTGATTATTATACACAGTCTATCCCTGTTAATAAAACAAATAAACCTTTCTGAATAAAGAAGTTACTGTATACTTTTTCATTGTTTCAAATTCAAAGTGATTACTATACAGTTTTTATGTTCCATACTTTTTTCATTCTTTCAAATTCAAAGTGATTACTATACAGTTTTTATGTTCCAAATGAGCCAAGCGCATAACTTCAAAAGAGCTAGACATTATTTTGTAGTCAATAGTTACTCTTTTGTAATTTTAGTACTATTCTCATCTGTGGATTATATAATAACACATGCATGAAACAAGAACTAAATCCTAGTAAAAGATATATATGAAAACTGGTAGTTTAAAGGTGTTGAAAATGCATACTATATAGGGTCGATAACACAACCCAATTACCAGTTTTAAAAGGAAATCCACATAACTTTATTTGAAGAAGAAGAATGGAGATTTTGGTCAGACATTGGGAAACCCTAGGTGGAGATCGCATACAACATCCTGGAGAAAAATGACGTTAGAAAGTTGTTTTTTGTTACGATTTAGCCCATCACATGCCTCTCACGTGATCAGGTTTTAACTAGAAAGTGGACGGAGTTAGTATAGTGGAGTAAAACTGCAATAAACTAGAAACCTTTGTATGAAAATTGCAAGACTTTTAAATTTTGTAAGATATAGCAATTGGCTATAAACCACAAGGACCAAAACCACAATTTACTATATTTTTTAATACCGCCCCGGCCCTACGCCTCGCCTCGATACTTACGCCTCGTGAGGCGAAGGGAAAACGCCTCGAAACTCGTTTCCGTTTTTTTAAACCTTGGCTAGTTGTCGTTAATAGCAAATTTTTTTTATATAAACAAGCAATTTTATATCATATGAAACAAATTACACCAAGATAGCCGGTAAGCGGGCAACAAGCTGCGCCGCTACCCCCTTTTGAATAGCGAAACCTAACCTAGCAAAAATTAAAAACTGAAACAGTCTACATGCTGATAAAAAAACAGTTCTTTTGACTTCTTATTTTAAAGTTGTTGATCATGAATTACTACAGCTTTGAAACAGTTTATGTATTATAAAAACAACTGTATAACAGCTTTGAAACTTTATGTTTATGTTTTCTCTTTGCTAATATGAATAGTTGGATCTATGAAATTAGTAATTTTTGTCTTAATTTGTGTTTACTGAACCGGACGGAATGGTACACCGTACCGAAATGAACCTACCCCCCTCCGAACCGAATTCGTCTCAACTAGCGAATCGCGAACCCGAACCGCGTACCCGAACCGGAGCGAACCGCGAATTAGGTGACTATGGTCATAGTCACAGAATCCGCTCTAAAAGTGGCGAACTTCATATTGGTATGTTTCGTACCATACGTAATTCGTATGCGTATAATACGGTTCCAATTCGCGAATTCGCTCCATCAATTCAGCACATCATGCTATTCAATTCTGCGAATTTCCCGCATCAATTCATTGAATTCCTTTTTCAATTCACTGAATTTCGTTTGCCCTAATAGCGAATTTTTAGGGTCAATACGTACATGGGTGTTGGTAAGAAATTCTTGTTCACGTTCTCTTCTTTCATAATCATTAATTCATTTAGTTAAAATAAAAAAAACAGAAACAGTTGATAGTTTTGTTACTGATCATGAACTTCATTACTACATATGCTGATAGTTCTTATTATAAAGCTGCTGATCATGAACTTCATTACTACATGCTGCTAGTTGTTAATAGCAAAAATTAAGAACTGAAACAGTCTACATGCTGATAAAAAAACAGATCTTTTGACTTATTATAAAGTTGATCATGAATTACTACAGCTTTGTTATACAGTCTATGTATCATCTCTATGTATTATAAAAAAAAACTAACAGCTTTGAAACAGTCTATGTATTATAAAAACAACTGTATAACAGCTTTGAAACTCTATGTTTATGTTTTCTCTTTGCTAATATGAATATTGGATTTTGATCATTTGGATTTTTTTGGTATAGGTAGTGTCCGGTATGTAGTTTTTGTATAGAATTTTTTTTGGGATTATACGTTTTCGACCCCCCGGTTTTATAATTTTTCTTTAGGTATATACGTTATCGACCCCCCGGTCGGAAATCTCAAGCTTCGCCAGTGTCTGTGGATGCTAGAATCATCCTACCTGGCTAAGCCACAGGTTTCTTGCACAAATCCCATGTGGCAACGTATATACTTGTTTTATAATGTATTATCTTGAGCTTGTTCGTAACCTTATCCACAATCATATAATATACTGGATTGTGTGGCAAGTTTTGACACTTGATGATATGTGTGTGCAACTAAAGGAGATATGTAGGAAATCCGTAAAGCCACTGTTAGCTTACATTGATTTAACGTAAGCATACGTGAGCTCACGGATATTCTTCATGTTATACGTCCTAGTTAAGCACCACGTGCATGCATGAAATGTCACAGTATTGGACCCCATATATGGGTTCTTGGTACAATTTTTA
Organism: Helianthus tuberosus; assembly: GCA_030545235.1. Lineage (NCBI taxonomy): Eukaryota > Viridiplantae > Streptophyta > Magnoliopsida > Asterales > Asteraceae > Helianthus > Helianthus tuberosus. The sequence continues at coordinate 175,440,250 of CM060351.1, forward strand.
AAACTAATATGGATGTCGAGTTACTTGGCGTTACACTAACAATTTGTTTTTGTTGTACAGGTTTGGGTGAAGATGAGAATTTGCATCCCGGTTTGCGTGTTTGAATGTACTTTGCACTCACGTGTTCTCTATTTGTGTAATATGATGTTTGAATGTGCTTCACACTCTACGTGTTCTCTGTTTGTGCACATGATTTTTGAATGTGCTTCACACTCTACGTGTTCTCTATTTGTGCAACTTAATGTTATTTGTAACAACTGTGTTATGTAATTATCGTATAATGTAAAACAATGTGCTTTGGTGTTATTATATGTGTTTTGGTGTTATTATATGTGCAATTGTGTTTAATGATTTTACAATTTGATTCGATTTCGATTTCAAGCTTTAAATCACTTTCTGGAAGGTTATACGCAAACTGGTGCATAAACGCAGTCAGTTTAACGCGACGTACAATCCGGAACTGTGACGTAAGCTGAACATACCCTAAATATCGTTTACATAACTTAGAAATAAGTTTCGAAGGATTCGGTATGGCAAAAACATGTTTATTTGAACTAAATAGCTATTTACGACAAACTGCGAAACGAACGTTGGTGACAGCCCGGATAATATTTAAATCCCAAAAATATTCTGTTATGATTAAATTTTATTTTTAATCAGGTCCGTGTTGAAAAATAAATTAAAACGCCTAAAAACTTTATTTTTCAAGTTTAAGCGCGTACCGCGTGTTTCTGCGCGACACAGTGCTTCTACTGCAAAACGCAGACAACGCAGCCAATCTCGGCAACTGAATTTAATTTCAGTAATATTTTGGCAAGATTATTTTTATAGAATACTAAAAATAATTTAGAACGCCATAAACCGGGGTTTAAACGCTAAATAAAATACCCGGTATCCAGTTAAACACCCGTTTTAACCTACATATAGCATATTTATATAAAAATTACACATGGACCCCCTCCTCCATATGCTTATACGGTTATAATAGGTGTATAGACCCCATCAAATATTTGCAAATATCATATATGATCTTATTGTGACAAGTGTTGTTGCATGCTCATGTATGAATCTTCCCATATCTTCCCTTATCTTACATAATCCTACAAGATCACAAGCAATCCAAGAACACTCAACATCCCTCATTCTCTCCTCTCTCTAAAACCGTAACCCTCTCTCTCTCACCATCTTCATCTTCTTCAAACCTTCAAACATTGTTCTAGTGAATCAAGCTCCATTTCTAGCATATTTCAAGTGATTGTGAAGAATCAAAGGTGTTCCCAATGTGTTGTCAAGTGATTACAAGCTGCCTCTCATCAAAATCTCATCCTACAACCTACTTGAATCTTGAAGGTATAACACTTATGTTTAAATCATACTTTGATTCTTGGTTGTTCTTGATGATTTGAAGTTTCTCTTGAAGCTTGGGATTTTCACTAAACTTGAAATCTAAAATGAAATGGGTCATGTTACAAGTAAAAATGGTGTTGTACATATATGTATGTATAACCGTACATATGTATGTGTATATATGAGTTTTGAAGTTTGTTATCTTGTTAAGTACTTGTTTATGTTGTTACATGTTCTTGAATGGTGGTAAAAATGCAAGTATTTGGTGATTTATGTATGATATGTTAAATGTAAATTACTTCAGCAAATAAATCTGAATAAATCTCATATTTGATGCTTTTAAACTCATAAAAAAATGATGTTGCTATGATGGTATGCTTTAGGCACTTGTACATGTGAAAATATGTTGATTTAAAGCTCAAGAGATGATGAAAAATGGTTAAATGACAAAAACTGTTTTAGGTCTGGTTATAAACACTAAAAATAATATTATTTGATGTATTATAGTGGCATGAAACTTTGACATAGGTTTGATAGCTTTGCATGTTGTACATTAGCTTAAAAAGTGGTAAATTATGTGAAATTTGCATGATTTATATGCTTTGTTTAAGACTTGCACTATCATGAGTATAACCATTATTTTATTCAGTAAATAACATGGGTTGTGTCAAAATTTCAAGTCGTTTCGATTTGGGATGGTTCGGGTAATGTTTGATGCAAAACTATGCGGTAAAACGGTCAAAAATCGCCTTTTCGAAGTATTTGTACAAAACTGTTTTAGATCAGTAACCAAACTGATATATTTGGTATAAAAATAAGTATTTTAACTTACATTATGTTTACTTGGTGTTTGGTTAGTCATACGTGACTTCCGACGCCAAAAAATGTTACCGAAACGCTAAAATAAGTGTTTTTCAACATACACTAGAATGGGTTGTTCATGGGTTATTTTATGTGTTACAATGTGCTATGTGTTTTACAATATGTGTATGATCATGTGTTAGTGTTGACAAGATTATGTGTGTTACGCTCGAGTACATATATACAAATACACCAAGATAATCAAAAAAATAATAACTTTTCGAGAAATCTCAAAGTTATGTGAAAATTCTAAGTATCAGAGAAACTTCGGTATTTTTATGGGTTTTTGATTATTAAATCATTCTTATTTAATTTAGGACGAATAAACAATTTGAGGGATTGTGTTAACGTATAAAAACGCACCCAAAGGTGAGTACATAGATCCCCTCTTACTGTTTTCGATTGTTTTGGGGTGATTCATATGTATCAAAACGATTTCAATATTCTAACGATGGTTTCAAAACGATTGAGATGGTTTATACAAAACTAATAACGATTTCGATAATGTGAACGAACTTGTTGGTGGTAGTTACATAACGAATGACATTCATTAATTTTGGCCGAACCGATCAGTATTAGGTTATGGTACCATAGGATCCGACAAATCCCGTTATCAGACTGGACCCATGGTTATGTGTGGGTTAAGTGGGTAACGACTGAACCTGATGATTGTTAACTTACCCTTTGGAGGTTTGTTAATGCGAAAACGAGTTGAACGATGGACGAGTCACAAAGGTTTGAATGTTATTAGCGAGACGACCAAAAGTAGTTTTCACAAATAAAACAAGAACAATTCGAACGAGTGAATGAATTGAACGATTTGGAACGATTTGAACGATTTAAACGAATGAACGATGTTCTATAACGAGAACGAATTAAACAATATTACACAACGATGTTTACGAAACTATATAAACCATACGAGTTTTATTACAAGAATGATTTATGATTTGGTTTACATAAACAAATGTTTTGGGTTAAGATTCATGGCATCGAGGTTTATAAATTATGACCAATCTATTTTGACTTGGTTATTTATTTACAATACAAACATTTTACAAAACAAGGTTTTCTAATATCAATTAACGATTGTACGAGTTGTTTCAACATACAAACGAGCCATGAATCTAATACTCACACAAAAACTATGTACTCGCCAGCATTTCTTTGCTGACTTTGTTTTTACATATGTTTCAGGTGATGTTGCTTAATTTTGATTGCGAATAGGATGCATGCTCACTTAGGACTGGACGAGGCCTTAGTGATTTAATAACGATGATAGACTATGTTTGACTTGCTTGTTTAACTTTAAGACAATGTCTAATATTTAATAAAACGAAACTCTTTGTATCCATGGTTTGAAACAATAATTCTGTTACAACACTCCCCGACGTTTCCGCCACGATTTGTTGTTTTACGTGGTCGGGGTGTGACATAAGAGTTGGTATCAGAGCCAATGGTTTTAGGGAATTAGGTTATTAGTAAAATTTTGACCTAGACTATAACTTTCTAGGACCCCAACGCAAGTTGATTTGCGTTTAGATTTAAAAAAAAAACAAAATCCGAATCTGCTTCGAAAATTAATCATCCATTCTAGGATGATTGATTACTAGGTTTTGAACCCTCTGTTGTAAGGTTTTGAACCCTTCCAGTTTGACTCATTTTTGGCTTAGTGCCTTATGAGTTTACGAAATCTCGTCAGAGTTTGGGTCTAAATAAAGTGAACACGTGCAAACTGGAAGAGTGAATGCCTGTACCCTGAGTTTTCTGTCTAAGGCTAGAGTGTTCGTACAAATCCACATAATCGGACCAGTCACTCTTACCTGGGAACTCTTGGGGTGAGTGTTCACTTATAGGCGAGCATGTCTTCGCGATACATTATTTTGATTCATTACTTTGATTAGTCACTGCGTGTCGTTTGTTTGTTCGAGGTAACGAACAAATGATCGCCTTCCTTATGTTTCGTCGATATTTTCAATACCTCTTTTGTTTTCCCTAATTGTCGACCTCACTCGTTTCTCATATTTCCTTGTTAGACAATGCCTCCTCGACGTGATGCACAACCTTTTACTGCTGAAGAAGTCGCAGCCCTTGTCTCTCAGCAAATGGCTGCTGTACTTCCAGGCGTTGTGACCCAAATCCATGAGCTATACAACAACAATAACAATAACAATAACAATGCACAATGTAATTTCAAGAGTTTCAATTCTGCTAAGCCGCTAAAGTTTTCTGGGTCGCAAGGAGCAACTGCGCTCCTTCAATGGTTCGAAAGTATCGAGAACACATTCAGACATGTGCAATGTCCGAATGGGCGTAAGGTTGAATTTGCATCAAGTGTATTTGAGAAGCGTGCTCTTACGTGGTGGAACGGAGTGATGCGCGATAGGGGTGCCGAAGTGGCTTTGGCACAAACATGGGAAGAGCTTCGAGCTCTCATGATGAGAGAGGTCTGTCCCCGTCACGAAATTTGAGCCTTGGAACGAGAGTTTGACGATCTAAAGCAAGATGGGGCTGAACACCATGTGTACACGGATCGTTTTGAGGAACTCAGTCTATTGTGTCCCACCATGGTCACCCCTCTGGAGAAAGCAATCGAGAGATATATCGATGGTCTACCCGATTCTATTCTGGATATAGTGACCGGTGTTAATCCTACTACCCTTCGTCAAGCGATCGAGTTGTCTGCTACCCTGACTGAGTCTTAAGTCAGGAAGGGTAAACTCACCCGTAAGGGTGATAAAAAGAAGGCGACTGATTCTGGGAAGGACAAGAAAAAGGGTAAGGGTAAGGAAGGTGAGACGTCGAAGAAATCGAGGAAGCGAAAGGATGCTCAGAATTTTGCAGTAGCTGCACAAAATGCTCAGAACCCTCAGAACCCACCAGCTCAACCGCCTGCGAAGAAAGCATATGCTGGTACCGCACCTCATTGTGCTCGCTGCAACGGTCATCATGTTGCACAACAAGCTTGTAGGCAATGCACAACGTGTGGTAAGCTTGGGCATCTGGCCAACGTCTGTCATTCGGGTCAGAATCAGATTGTTCAGAATCAAGCTCCAGTTCAGGGGAATGCTGCTAGATTCCCACCGGGTTCATGTTTCAATTGTAGAGAGTTTGGTCACTTCGCAACAACTGTCCAAGGCTGGCGAATGCAAACGCGAATGCTAATGCGAACCCGAATGTGAATGTCAACGCAAATTTGAATCCCGCTCGTGGGCGAGCGTACAATCTGAATGCTAACGAAGCGAGGGCTGACAACGAGGTGGTTAATGGTACGTTCCTTGTTAACAATCGACCTGCATCTATTCTTTTTGATTCTGGTGCCGATAGAAGTTTTGTTTCATTATCTTTTGAACCTTTGCTTGCGATACCTAGAACTAAACTGAGGAAACCCTTATCTGTCGAAGTTGCTACTGGTAAACCTCTTGTTCTCGATTCTGTTATTCGTGATTGTCAGTTAAACCTTGATAACCATCTTTTTCCCATTGACCTCACGCCGATGCAACTTGGGAGTTTCGATGTTATCGTGGGGATGGATTGGTTAACCAAACATCATGATGAGGTGGTTTGTTTTGATAAGATTGTTCGTATTCCTCTTCCGTCTGGCGATATTTTGGAAGTTCGTGGAGAGAAACCATCTGGCTGTTTGAAGCTTATGTCGTGTACAAAGGCCCAAAGATATTTGCAAAAAGGATATGTTGCTTTCCTGGCACATGTCACCGAGGAGAAAGGCAAGAGCAAGAGTATTCCGGATATTCCGATTGTTCGGGATTATCCAGAGGTGTTTCCCGATGAACTGCCTGGTTTACCTCCAGTTCGTCAAGTTGAGTTTCATATTGACCTTGTACCCAATGCCAACCCGATTGCGAAAGCACCTTATCGCCTTGCACCGTCGGAGATGCAAGAGTTATTGAAACAACTTCAAGAGTTGTCTGATAAAGGATTCATCCGTCCGAGCTTTTCACCTTGGGGAGCTCCTGTCCTCTTTGTGAAAAAGAAAGATGGATCTTTTCGAATGTGTATCGATTATCATGAGCTTAAGAAGCTTACCATCAAGAATCGATATCCCCTACCTAGAATTGATGATCTCTTTGACCAGCTGCAAGGTGCTTCATGCTTTTCTAAGATCGATCTGCGATCTGGGTATCATCAACTTCGTGTCTTCGAAGAAGATATTCCCAAAACTGCATTCCTTACGAGATATGGGCATTACGAGTTCACTGTCATGCCTTTTGGTGTGACGAATGCCCCAGCTATCTTCATGGACTTAATGAATAGGGTTTGTAAACCTTATTTAGATAAGTTCATCATTGTGTTTATCGACGATATTCTCATTTATTCAAAGTCTCAAGCAGAGCACGAGCAACACCTTCGTTTGACATTGGAACTCCTAAAGAAGGAACAAATTCTCCAAGTGTGAATTTTGGCTTAAAGAAGTTCAGTTCTTGGGTCATATTGTCAATGAGCAAGGTATTCATGTAGATCCATCCAAGATTGTTGCTATTAAGGACTGGAATACACCAACGACACCTACCGAGATTCGATCATTTCTTGGTCTTGCTGGTTATTATCGTCGATTCATTTCTAATTTCTCAAAGATCGCGGTTCCACTCACTGCTTTGACTCAGAAAAATAAGCCTTTTGAGTGGGGACCTAAGCAAGAAGAAGCGTTCCAAACGCTGAAACGGAAGCTCTGTGATGCTCCTGTTTTATCTCTACCTGAGGGAAACGATGATTTTGTTGTCTATTGTGACGCGTCGAATCTAGGACTTGGTTGTGTTCTTATGCAACGAGGCAAAGTCATAGCTTATGCGTCTAGACAGTTGAAAGTTCACGAGAAGAACTATACGACACATGATCTTGAGTTAGGAGCTGTGGTTTTTGCACTTAAAATCTGGAGACACTACCTCTATGGAACGAAGTGTGTGGTTTTCACAGACCACAAAAGTCTCCAGCATATTCTCAATCAGAAGGAGCTGAACATGAGGCAACGACGTTGGGTTGAACTCTTAAACGATTATGATTGCAAGATCCACTACCATCCTGGTAAGGCGAATGTCATAGCCGATGCGCTTAGTCGAAAGGAACGAGTCAAGCTTCATTCTGTTCAAACTCTATCTGATATTCAGTCTCGTGTCCTTCAAGCTCAACGATCTTGTGTGATCAAAGGCTTATTGAAAAATGAGCTACCGCTTCAACTTGAGCTTAAACTCGAAACAAAGGACGATGGGTTGCTTTATTTCAAGGAACGATTGTGGATTCCGAAACAAGACGATCTTCGCACCTTGGTAATGGACGAATCTCATAAGTCTCGATATTCTATCCATCCTGGTGCTGATAAAATGTACAAGGATCTTCGTACTCGGTTCTGGTGGCCTGGTATGAAGAAGGATGTTGCCTTGTATGTATCGAAATGCCTAACTTGTCTTAAAGTCAAGGCTGAACATCAACGACCATCTGGTTTGCTTGTACAACTAGAGATACCAGTTTGGAAGTGGGAGAACATTGAAATGGATCTCTTCACTAAGTTACCGCGTACGTCTAAAGGTCACGATTGTAACGCCTCGTAAATTAGTATTTCTATTTTAGGAAAAATTCGCATTCGTATCATAATTCGAGGCGTTAAACTTAAAAAAAATATATAATAATAAAATAAAATAATACGACATGCTACGACGATCGGATTTATAAAATGAGTTCGTAGGAACTTTCAGGCCGCTTAAACACGCGATATGGGCTTGTGGGCCTTGGGCCCAAGCCCAAAGCCCACCAACTAAATAAACCCTATGTATTTAAAACTAGTAACCCTAATCCTTCTTTTATATCCAGCCGATGCCTTCTTTTGTTTCCCTCTAAAGCTTCATCTCTGCAACATCACCTCCTTCAACTCACAGGGACCAAACTCACGCACATGTCTCCTTCCCTTCTGTTCTTCATCTTCAATGTAGAGAACCCTAAATCATCTCCACAACACACAGCATCCACACCACCTACAACCTACCACAACCTCCTCCTTCCTCACTCACAGCCCTCACTCCCTCCTCGCTCTCTCACCAGCCGACAACAACACCCCCTGTCTCTTCTCGTTTTAAATCCGGCGCAGACACAAGACCGACAGCTCGACGACCGGCGTCGATGTCGATGCAGAGCTGGTTCAAGTCTCCGTTCAGGTTAGTTTTGGGTTCAAGTCTTGTTTTGATTTCATTCAATTCCACTCTCAATCAGTTTCGATTCAGTCGTTATTCGATTCATACAGAATCGGTGGCAGTGGTGGTGGGTATTCACGGTTGAGCTCGGGATTAAGCAGGTCAGTTTATGGCTCGGGTTCTCGGTCCAGGTTTCGGGTTTAGTCGAGTTCGCTACAGAATCGGTTACGGGCCAGGATTTATCGACAGCAGATTGTGTTTGGTTCAGCTTCGTTTCGTTTTGGTTAGTATTAACAGTTCCGATCGGTTTTGTTTCGGTTCTTGTTGCGGTTCAGGTTATAAGCTTCGGATGACCATCTCAGTTTAGTGCAGTCAACCGGTTCAGATATGTTCCGGCTCAGTTTGGTTGCGGGTGCAGGTTTACTTCGGGTCACTGGTGATGTCGGGTTCCGATCTGGTCCAGCCTTCTCGGCTCGAGTTGAGCCTCGGTTAGAGTTCGGTTCAGCGGTTCAGTCTATGGATTAACTTTGGTCAGGCGACTTCGGGTCGACTTAGTTGATTCAGTGAATCAACACCGTCGGTTAACTAAGTTGACTCGGTCAACAGAAAATTTCGGTTCAGGTTAGTCTGGATTCGGGTCTTAGTCCTTGTTTCTATTCGGGTCCCATTAATTCTTTGTTAATCAGCAGGCTCGTGTCATGTCACAATCAGATTCGGTTCGGTGTTTCGGTCAAACAGTCAACTGTCGGGTCAAACTTGGTCAAAGCTGGTCAACTGTCAATCCTAGACTTGGTATAATCTTAACTACGCAAATTTTTATTATTAATGTTTATATGTTTAGTTACTTGAAACTTGTATAAATCTTGCATAGAACTCATATATATTTTCGTTATAAAACTTGTACAAGTATATAATGTTTCGTTGATTGTTGAATTTTGACAAATATATCGACAACTTATGTTGTCGGGATCGTCCAAAAACAGAGGAAACTCTGCCCGTTTTTCGTAAAATTCCGTAAATCGAACGCGTTAATTTTATAAAACGAAACCTTTCGAAGTTCTAATATTTTTATAAATAAAATATTCTATTAATATTTTGTGTTAATTAATGGTCGAACCACTAATGAAAACGTGTTGGATTCAATTAAATTTTTATAACAATGATTATAAACGTAAATCTATTTAATTAATTATTTATTTAATTTCTTTTCTTTTGACAAAACTTCTCTAATATTTTTGACAAACTTAGATTAAAATCCTTGTATAAACTTTATATACGAAAAATATATATACTTAACCATCGACTAGTTATACTCTAAGTGCTACTTCGAATCCTCCGTCATAATTTCCAAATACTCATACACCCTCGCTTACCCATATAGGGTGACATCGGTGTTCCACCATCCTAACCTCACACTCGTCGACACTTGGATAATCGGAAGACTTAGCAATAATGTGAGTATACTCGCAACCCCTTTTTATGTTTACCACTTTTTGGGGTGTAACATGTTTACTTATCAAAAAACTTACACATGAATCTTAAACTTATGGACCTTTCATAGCAACGAAATGATGACATGTGCTATGAAGAGGGCCTTTTTGCGTAAACACATGAACATTCCTATAACATGCTTGTATACGTGATTGCTTGATACTTTAAACTTGGGTGAAACTTTTTGTGTTGAACTTATCATTAACTTGTATGAGCCTAACCGTGACATATGTAGCGCTATAGGATTGACGCCCCGCCCGTTAAACTTGGGGTTATGTCATGCAGCATCTCGCGTCTCTTTTGGGTTGATATGTTAGACACATGCCAAATTTATTGTTTATCTTGAATCACATGCTTGCTATGAGGAATTGTTTAAAACTTATCTTTTGCTATGTACGTATCAAACTTGTATACTCGCCTTTGCTTTTGCATTGACTTTTATTTTAACATGTTACAGGTTGATGACGATGAAATGAAATGAAGTAGCATTGATGCATAGATACACACCTAGACGTTTAGGTCTAAAATGTTGTATCAAATTTTGATATATTGATTTCGTGTTTTGAAACTTGCTATTTGACATTCTTGTATTATTGACAATGTAGTTATGAAATGAAAATGGTTTAAATTAAATATTGTCACAGATAGCGTTATGATGTCTCTAGCAATCTTCACACTTCGTCTCATCCCGATGTTTCCGCCATTGGTTGGGGTGTGACAGATTGGTATCAGAGCCATAACTATAGGGAATTAGGAAAAGTAGGAATGCTTTAACCTAGTCTATAGTTTTAGAGATTTATTCTTATATTTTACTTGAAACTACTTGCATGTTAGCTTATTTACCTCTTATTTATCCGCTTTTCATCTTTTAGACATATACATCATTTATGTGTTAATACATGACATGCTATACTTATTGTGAATACCTGTTTTATTATTTCATTCTTTACATACCATTCTTAATATGCTTCCTTATGTGTTTATACTTGTTTGTGTACTTCTTTGACTTACATTTTTCCTATGCATTTTACTCGATTATTCTAAATCCAACAACACTCATATTGTACAAACGAGACGAGTTTACCAAAATAGGCGTGAAACCCACAATTTGGTGAACGACTCTCAATTTACCTATTTTTTTTTACACGAAATATCACCACCAAGTTAGGAGTGAAATCCTCACCTTGATGGAGAAATTCGAATTTCAAATTCTAGTGGACCCTCGTCAAAGTGTCAAAATTAACTTTTGACCCGGCGAGTACCAACCACACTTAGGATACTAAATCGCCAAGTTAGGGGTGAAACCCGCACCTTGTCGACTAGTTCCACTCTTTGATTTTCATTAATCCCGCCAAGTCTCGAATTTTCAATTGAATTGGGGACATGTAGTAACCGGAAGGGTAAATACCGTTAACCGACTTGTCGGCAAGAGTATTTCACCTATTAGGCCAAAGCATGCTCCTCAAATTCGAAAGACTTTTCGACCACTTTGGTTAGTCAACGTTTCGTTTTGGAACCATCCCAAATTTAATCAAACATACGTTATATTATTTAGTTTATTAGAATCTTTGCTTTCGATATTTTCTTCTCACACACGCATCATACTAAATCTTTTTTTCATACACTTATACATATGCATGATTTCATATAATCTAAATTCATATTCCTTGTAACGATAAGTGGTGACATATCATCGAGATAGGAGTGATTTCCTTACCTTGACGATTAACTCCACTCCACTTTTCTTAAAACGACCTCACCAACGAGTTAGGGGTGATTCCCTTACCTAAGTGATCGTTACCAACGCTTTCTTTTAATAGGCTATATTATGTAAACACGATCATGTTTATACCTAAATCATTTATCATGTATTTCAAAATGCTTCATTTATTTAAACGTACCTCTTATTCTATAATCTATTTTCGCATCACTCGCATACACAAAAATTTTAAATGTTACCATAAACTCTTGTCCCTCGATTTTCAAAATTTCACGAAATACTACTTGTCAGCCTAGTCGGTCTAATAAATCCGTTGCCCACAAATTCACCAATCAACGTAAATATTAAAACATGTTCCTCTCACACCATTAAACTGGAGATTTTTATTCTCAATTGAGAATCAAATCAACTTTTTTTGCACACACCTATAAAATATTACCAATACTATTCAATCATTTATTAAAATTCCTTTTTCAAAATCAATGGAACATTTTCAACAAATAACTAAGTTCGTGTACCAAATTCCTTTTTCTAAGGATCAACTTCTTCACAAGAAGCTGTAAGTTTCAAAATTTTCAAACACAAAGTTACTTAAAACGATGCAAACTTATTACTCTCTAGAACTTTTCAAAACCTCACTTGATACGTCAATTAAATTCAAAACACGTGGGCAAGGAAACTTCATAAGAACCGACAAATTTACATAAACTCTTTTAACATCGTAGTAGCATTTTCATTCCTTTACAAAGTACTTTCCACATAACCAATAGACGTTTTATACTCTCTTACATTCACAAACTAGAGTCTATATTTCGTGACAACTCAATCTATTTTAACTTTACTTTTGCGCAAACCACTATTTATGCATATCATTTTACACGTTTCAGTCAATATCTCACAACAATCTCATGCGTGTCACTCGTTTCCCTTCTCTTTCATACTCAAAACTTTTAATCGTTTACGCGCATAAACTCGTGTAGTTTGATTTATACTATAAACAAAATCATTATTTCCTACATCCATACTTGTACATTTTATGCCTTCACTTATGTCCACACTTACACATTTATGTTATACTCATGATTCAAAATTCATACGTTTTACGTTTATACATACGCTCGCAATTATACCTTTACGTTGTACTTACCTTCATGTTTATACTACATTCATATTCATGATCATACATTTTATGTTTTCATTTACGCTATACAACTTGTTTACACTCATACCCATACACTTATCTCTTATTCCTACTTAAACCTTCGTATTTTACACATATATTCACATTCATATCTATGCTCATACATCTTATGCTCCCACTTATACTTGTATTCATACTCATACGTTTTATGTTTATACCCATACTTACGTGTATATTTATACTTAAACTTATATTTATGCTCATACATTCATTCATACATACATTCGTACCCGTATGCGAGCGTAATCCGAGGGATTCGCTTACGTGGGTCCCATACATACTCAAGCATGGACTTGCTTATATACTATATTCTTATATGTGCACATTCTTATTTTCGAATTTATGTATACCCTAATTCATACACAACTAGTACAAGCTATGTGGATCATGCGACGGTCAATATAATCGCGGGTGCACACGGGATTATAGTGATTGGCTCATGAGAGCCATAGAGTGTACCGCTGTGTATGGAAAGACACGGAATGTAACATGACACCGAATACGAGACGGGCGTAATATGGTTAAAACATGGTGGATACGCCGCTGGTACATCCTATATATAAGTGTTTTTCACCATGTTACCAAACTTTTGTAAAACGTGCCATGAGAAATTCAGTGTTTTGTAGACCTTCTGGACCTAATACAAACTTTAAACAACTCACAAACGCATTACAACCGATTATCCACGACGAGACCTCATTATTAACACGCTACTTTCGTCTATCCGTTACTTATGCCATTCTTATACTTATAATCGTTTATTAGATCAATCGTTCGCCCTTATGCCTCGATTATTCTTCGTTGTCTAAAACTCCAAAGCCTCAATTTTAAACAATCCTTTGTTGTTTGCCATCCTTCCCAAGGTCTTCCTCTTGAATAAATTTCGGGACGAAATTTCCTAAAGGATGGGAGACTGTAACGCCTCGTAAATTAGTATTTCTATTTTAGGAAAAATTCGCATTCGTATCATAATTCGAGGCGTTAAACTTAAAAAAATATATAATAATAAAATAAAATAATACGACATGCTACGACGATCGGATTTATAAAATGAGTTCGTAGGAACTTTCAGGCCGCTTAAACACGCGATATGGGCTTGTGGGCCTTGGGCCCAAGCCCAAAGCCCACCAACTAAATAAACCCTATGTATTTAAAACTAGTAACCCTAATCCTTCTTTTATATCCAGCCGATGCCTTCTTTTGTTTCCCTCTAAAGCTTCATCTCTGCAACATCACCTCCTTCAACTCACAGGGACCAAACTCACGCACATGTCTCCTTCCCTTCTGTTCTTCATCTTCAATGTAGAGAACCCTAAATCATCTCCACAACACACAGCATCCACACCACCTACAACCTACCACAACCTCCTCCTTCCTCACTCACAGCCCTCACTCCCTCCTCGCTCTCTCACCAGCCGACAACAACACCCCCTGTCTCTTCTCGTTTTAAATCCGGCGCAGACACAAGACCGACAGCTCGACGACCGGCGTCGATGTCGATGCAGAGCTGGTTCAAGTCTCCGTTCAGGTTAGTTTTGGGTTCAAGTCTTGTTTTGATTTCATTCAATTCCACTCTCAATCAGTTTCGATTCAGTCGTTATTCGATTCATACAGAATCGGTGGCAGTGGTGGTGGGTATTCACGGTTGAGCTCGGGATTAAGCAGGTCAGTTTATGGCTCGGGTTCTCGGTCCAGGTTTCGGGTTTAGTCGAGTTCGCTACAGAATCGGTTACGGGCCAGGATTTATCGACAGCAGATTGTGTTTGGTTCAGCTTCGTTTCGTTTTGGTTAGTATTAACAGTTCCGATCGGTTTTGTTTCGGTTCTTGTTGCGGTTCAGGTTATAAGCTTCGGATGACCATCTCAGTTTAGTGCAGTCAACCGGTTCAGATATGTTCCGGCTCAGTTTGGTTGCGGGTGCAGGTTTACTTCGGGTCACTGGTGATGTCGGGTTCCGATCTGGTCCAGCCTTCTCGGCTCGAGTTGAGCCTCGGTTAGAGTTCGGTTCAGCGGTTCAGTCTATGGATTAACTTTGGTCAGGCGACTTCGGGTCGACTTAGTTGATTCAGTGAATCAACACCGTCGGTTAACTAAGTTGACTCGGTCAACAGAAAATTTCGGTTCAGGTTAGTCTGGATTCGGGTCTTAGTCCTTGTTTCTATTCGGGTCCCATTAATTCTTTGTTAATCAGCAGGCTCGTGTCATGTCACAATCAGATTCGGTTCGGTGTTTCGGTCAAACAGTCAACTGTCGGGTCAAACTTGGTCAAAGCTGGTCAACTGTCAATCCTAGACTTGGTATAATCTTAACTACGCAAATTTTTATTATTAATGTTTATATGTTTAGTTACTTGAAACTTGTATAAATCTTGCATAGAACTCATATATATTTTCGTTATAAAACTTGTACAAGTATATAATGTTTCGTTGATTGTTGAATTTTGACAAATATATCGACAACTTATGTTGTCGGGATCGTCCAAAAACAGAGGAAACTCTGCCCGTTTTTCGTAAAATTCCGTAAATCGAACGCGTTAATTTTATAAAACGAAACCTTTCGAAGTTCTAATATTTTTATAAATAAAATATTCTATTAATATTTTGTGTTAATTAATGGTCGAACCACTAATGAAAACGTGTTGGATTCAATTAAATTTTTATAACAATGATTATAAACGTAAATCTATTTAATTAATTATTTATTTAATTTCTTTTCTTTTGACAAAACTTCTCTAATATTTTTGACAAACTTAGATTAAAATCCTTGTATAAACTTTATATACGAAAAATATATATACTTAACCATCGACTAGTTATACTCTAAGTGCTACTTCGAATCCTCCGTCATAATTTCCAAATACTCATACACCTTCGCTTACCCATATAGGGTGACATCGGTGTTCCACCATCCTAACCTCACACTCGTCGACACTTGGATAATCGGAAGACTTAGCAATAATGTGAGTATACTCGCAACCCCTTTTTATGTTTACCACTTTTTGGGGTGTAACATGTTTACTTATAAAAAAACTTACACATGAATCTTAAACTTATGGACCTTTCATAGCAACGAAATGATGACATGTGCTATGAAGAGGGCCTTTTTGCGTAAACACATGAACATTCCTATAACATGCTTGTATACGTGATTGCTTGATACTTTAAACTTGGGTGAAACTTTTTGTGTTGAACTTATCATTAACTTGTATGAGCCTAACCGTGACATATGTAGCGCTATAGGATTGACGTCCCGCCCGTTAAACTTGGGGTTATGTCATGCAGCATCTCGCGTCTCTTTTGGGTTGATATGTTAGACACATGCCAAATTTATTGTTTATCTTGAATCACATGCTTGCTATGAGGAATTGTTTAAAACTTATCTTTTGCTATGTACGTATCAAACTTATATACTCGCCTTTGCTTTTGCATTGACTTTTATTTTAACATGTTACAGGTTGATGACGATGAAATGAAATGAAGTAGCATTGATGCATAGATACACACCTAGACGTTTAGGTCTAAAATGTTGTATCAAATTTTGATATATTGATTTCGTGTTTTGAAACTTGCTATTTGACATTCTTGTATTATTGACAATGTAGTTATGAAATGAAAATGGTTTAAATTAAATATTGTCACAGATAGCGTTATGATGTCTCTAGCAATCTTCACACTTCGTCTCATCCCGATGTTTCCGCCATTGGTTGGGGTGTGACAACGATGCTATTTGGGTTGTTATCGATCGATTAACGAAATCAACTCATTTTCTACCAATTCGCGAGGATCTATCTGCTGATAAACTTGCAAAGATTTTTGTTGATGAGATTGTATAACGACATGGTGTTCCTTTGGATATCATTTCCGATCGTGAAGCTCGGTTTTCATCTCATTTTTGGAAGACCATGCAATCTGCTTTGGGAACCCAACTAAATCTAAGCACTGCTTATCATCCCCAAACAGATGGACAATCTGAGAGGAACGTTGGTGAAACGAACTAAAGAGCTATTTACAACAAACTGCGAAACGAACGTTGGTGACCGCCCGGATAATATTTAAATCCCAAAAATATTCTGTTATGATAAAAATTTTATTTTTAATCAGGTCCGTGTTAAAAAATAAATTAAAATGCCTAAAAACGTTATTTTTCAAGTTTAAGCGCGTACCGCGTGTTTCTGCGCGACACAGTGCTTCTACTGCAAAACGCAGACAACGCAGCCAATCTCGGCAACTGAAATTTATTTCAGTAATATTTTGGCAAGATTATTTTTATAGAATATTAAAAATAATTTAGAACGCCATAAACTGGGGTTTAAACGCTAGATAAAATACCCGGTATCCAGTTAAACAACTTACATATAGCATATTTATATAAAAATTACACATGGACCCCCTCCCCCATATTCTTATACGGTTATAATAGGTGTATGTACCCCATCAAATATTTGCAAATATCATATATGATCTTATTGTGACAAGTGTTGTTGCATGCTCATGTATGAATCTTCCCATATCTTCCCTTATCTTACATAATCCTACAAGATCACAAGCAATCCAAGAACACTCAACATCCCTCCTTCTCTCCTCTCTCTAAAACCATAACCCTCTCTCTCTCTCACCATCTTCATCTTCTTCAAACCTTCAAACATTGTTCTAGTGAATCAAGCTCCATTTCTAGCATATTTCAAGTGATTGTGAAGAATCAAAGGTGTTCCCAAGGTGTTGTCAAGTGATTACAAGCTTCCTATCATCAAAATCTCATCCTACAACCTACTTGAATCTTGAAGGTATAACACTTATGTTTAAATCATACTTTGATTCTTGGTTGTTCTTGATGATTTGAAGTTTCTCTTGAAGCTTGGGATTTTCACTAAACTTGAAATCTAAAATGAAATGGATCATGTTACAAGTAAAAATGGTGTTGTACATATATGTATGTATAACCGTACATATGTATGTGTATATATGAGTTTTGAAGTTTGTTATCTTGTTAAGTACTTGTTTATGTTGTTACATGTTCTTGAATGGTGGTAAAAATGCAAGTATTTGGTGATTTATGTATGATATGTTAAATGTAAATTACTTCAGCAAATAAATCTGAATAAATCTCATATTTGATGCTTTTAAACTCATAAAAAAATGATGTTGCTATGATGGTATGCTTTAGGCACTTGTACATGTGAAAATATGTTGATTTAAAGCTCAAGAGATGATGAAAAATGGTTAAATGACAAAAACTGTTTTAGGTCTGGTTATAAACACTAAAAATAATATTATTTGATGTATTATAGTGGCATGAAACTTTGACATAGGTTTGATAGCTTTGCATGTTGTACATATAGCTTAAAAAGTGGTAAATTATGTGAAATTTGCATGATTTATATGCTTTGTTTAAGACCTGCACTATCATGAGTATAACCATTATTTTATTCAGTAAATAACATGGGTTGTGTCAAAATTTCAAGTCGTTTTGATTTGGGATGGTTCGGGTAATGTTTGATGCAAAACTATGCGGTAAAACGGTCAAAAATCGCCTTTTCGAAGTATTTGTACAAAACTGTTTAAGATCAGTAACCAAACTGATATATTTGGTATAAAAATAAGTATTTTAACTTACATTAAGTTTACTTGGTGTTTGGTTAGTCATACGTGACTTCCGACGCCCAAAAATGTTACCGAAACGCTAAAATAAGTGTTTTTCAACATACACTAGAATGGGTTGTTCATGGGTTATTTTATGTGTTACAATGTGCTATGTGTTTTACAATATGTGTATGATCATGTGTTAGTGTTGACAAGATTATGTGTGTTACGCTCGAGAAATCTCAAAGTTATGTGAAAATTCTAAGTATCGGAGAAACTTCGGTATTTTTATGGGTTTTTGATTATTAAATCATTCTTATTTAATTTAGGACGAATAAACAATTTGAGGGATTGTGTTAACGTATAAAAACGCACCCAAAGGTGAGTACATAGATCCCCTCTTTTTACTGTTTTCGATTGTTTTGGGGTGATTCATATGTATCAAAACGATTTCAATATTCTAACGATGGTTTCAAAACGATTGAGATGGTTTATACAAAACTAATAACGATTTCGATAATGTGAACGAACTTGTTGGTGGTAGTTACATAACGAATGACATTCATTAATTTTGGCCTAACCGACCAGTATTAGGTTATGGTACCATATGATCCGACAAATCCCGTTATCAGACTGGACCCATGGTTATGTGTGGGTTAAGTGGGTAACGACTGAACCTGATGATTGTTAACTTACCCTTTGGAGGTTTGTTAATGCGAGAACGAGTTGAACGATGGACGAGTCACAAAGGTTTGAATGTTATTAGCGAGACGACCAAAAGTAGTTTTCACAAATAAAACAAGAACGATTCGAACGAGTGAATGAATTGAACAATTTGGAACGATTTGAACGATTTAAACGAATGAACGATGTTCTATAACGAGAACGAATTAAACAATATTACACAACAATGTTTACGAAACTATATAAACCATACGAGTTTTATTACAAGAATGATTTATGATTTGGTTTACATAAACAAATGTTTTGGGTAAAGATTCATGGCATCGAGGTTTATAAATTATGACCAATCTATTTTGACTTGGTTACTCATTTACAATACAAACATTTTACAAAACAAGGTTTTCTAATATCAATTAACGAAGTTGTACGAGTTGTTTCAACATACAAATGAGCCATGAATCTAATACTCACACAAAAACTATGTACTCGCCAACATTTCTTTGCTGACTTTGTTTTTACATATGTTTCAGGTGATGTTGCTTAATGTTGATTGCGAATAGGATGCATGCTCACTTAGGACTAGACGAGGCCTTAGTGATTTAATAACGATGATAGACTATGTTTGACTTGCTTGTTTAACTTTAAGACAATGTCTAATATTTAATAAAACGAAACTCTTTGTATCCATGGTTTGAAACCATAATTCTGTTACAACACTCCCCGACGTTTCCGCCATGATTTGTTGTTTTACGTGGTCGGGGTATGACAGTTATAAACTAAACATTTAATATTTGATCATACATTTAAAAGATTTGTCTGAATATTGATAGCTTCACAGAGGGAGATGCCTTCATAGAAGAGAATGACGGCAAAGGAGATAATTTGTCATTTGATTTAGGTTTTTTTTTTTTTTTTTTTTTTTTGCATATTTCCCCTTAAAAACTTTGAAATTGCATATATACCCCAGTCAAAAATTAAATTGCATATTTCCCCTCTATTAACTAGTAAAATTGCAAAATTACTCATTTTGATATAATTTATTAAAATTAAAGTATAGAAAGACTATTTTACCCTTCATTTTACTAAACTTTAGAAAATTTCATATTTACCTTTGTCACACCCCCAAAATCCACACGCGGAGTATCACCGCTTGGAGGCGTGACTGACCAGGATCAAGCCACCAATCATATCAAACGTAATAAGAATTAAATGTAATTTAAACCAAACGATATGAAAGGTGTTCCAACAAAACATGTTAAGTGTATAGCGGAAGCATAAAATGTAAACCCAACGTAAGTAATAAGTTCAATGTTTGATGTTTCAATATAAGATCCACAATCCGTGCCCACAACGACCTGCTCCTCCCTGTGCAAGCTCCAATGTACCTAAGATCCTGCAAGGCATGCAGCAGAGAGTCAACAACTAGTTGAGCGAGTTCACAGAAAGTAAGTTCGATGCATATCATTACGTTATTAACTAGATCGTTTGTATGTTCGATAGGTGGGGGCTTCCCATGTTAATACGTACTAATGGTGGGGGTTTCCCATGGTCATATGTATTACTAGTGGGGGTTTCCCACGTTTATCTTTACTAATGGGGGCTTCCCATGTTTGCACTTACTAGACTATTTGCAACCATGTGTTCTTCTTAATCCGAGAACAGGAATACGTACAAGGTCACGTAGGATTTACGTGAGTGCCCTTCCCCGAGGACAGTGGTACGTGTGGGGTTTACGTAGGATTTACGTAAGTGTCCTTCCGACCCGGAAGACAATGGTAGGTATTAGTTTACGTAGGTTTTACGTAAGTGTCCTCCCGACCCGGGAGACAATGGTAGATACTAGGTTACGTAGGTTTTACGTAAGTGTCCTGACTATCCTGAGGACGATGGTCTATAGTCTAGCGATAGCGTAAGTACGAGTAGTTATCCATTTCAAATAATCCAACCCGACTCCCAACCCGAGAATCCCATGCCTTGGCTGTGTGAACTCACCTTGGTTTGCTCGGTATGCTAAGTATGTGCTCAAAGTAAATCAATCACGTCCTAGAGTATGCACGTATACATAATCAGTTTGTAGTCACAAAGTACACGTATAAGCATGTAGTACGTATTCGCAATCACACAAGTCATGTATATCATTTAACAGCAGTTAGATATTCCAGTTAACACTTAACATAATTAACTCAAGTTACTGTGCAGCCTACCTATTTGGCGAAACACATTATGGCGAAACACACATGTTGGCGAAACACGAATTTGACGAAACACATTATATTGGCGAAACACATATTGTGTTTCGTCGTGATCTCCTTTGACGAAACAAAATTTTATTTCGTCGATTGCCCTTGGCGAAACACTTTTTCGTCAAACCTGCTACGGTTGAAGTCAGTTACGTAAACCATGTAAACCCTAGCTGCCGTCATCATCATGTAATCATGCAGAAATCATTCAATCACAGAATCATCGAATCATCATCATAATATAATCATCACATTGCTTTAACGTCTAGCACGAACCCTAGTTTACGCGTATAACATATCGATTACAACATCACATCATCAAACCCTATCAAGATGCTATCTTTCATTCAGAACCAGATCATATTAACAACAACAAATCCAATCTCGACACACGTAACATATCGATTACAACATCACATCATCAAACCCTATCAAGATGCTATCTTTCATTCAGAACCAGATCATATTAACAACAACAAATCCAATCTCGACACACGTAATTTGCAACCGATAATATAGATCATCACATAGCCAACTTCATTAACCAACATGAATACCAACGTTATCTAGCATCGATCCCTAATACATTCAAGCAAAACAGTTTATGATAATAGAATCAAACAATCACACAAAGGTTGAACACTAACCACTAAGAATGAGGTAGCAACTTGATTGATTTGGGACCTCGGGAACGCTAGATTGCCGTCTACAGAGAACAAGGACTCTAGGGTTTCTGTTTTTGCTAAAGTGTGGCGAATATGATTGTATTTCTTATTAAATATCCGTGTAACGTATTTGGGCCCTTACTGGGCTTGGCGAATCTGGGCTCGGCGAAACAGTTTGTTTCGTCGACATGCTCTTGACGAATCAAGGACCCGTTTCGTCGAGAGGTTGTATGGCGAATCACATTTGATTCGTCGGGTCCTTAATGGGCTTTTAGGTCCGTAATGATTTAATCAGTTAAGTTCACATGCCACAAACAAACACATAACCATGCAACATAATACGTCTCATCATATCACAAAGTGTACAGTTACGAAGTCAGGCAAGTCAAACAACTAAACAGTCAAAGTCAACGTGCATTAAATGCGAATAAAGAATGTCGGAAATTCGAGTTGTCACAACCTTTTTTCACTACTTGCATTTTTTCATTAAGTTATTTTTTTTAATTATTTTTCCTCACGAACTAGAGTAACAATCATAAAAAATACAATTGACAATCATCTAAATAAAAAAACAAAATTCCAAAACGATAATCCATTACGGCACCAAAAAATCACCCCAAAAGAACAACCGCAAAAATTTCATGTAACAACATCAAAAAATGAAAAAGACAAATGCCAAAGTTTTGACCATTTGGGTACCAAAAAAGTAAATTGCTCGACTTTTTGAAATCAGTTTTCTTCCTGAAAATTAACGACTCGTAAGTTTATAACCGAAAGATGTCGCCTTTACGTAACTATCACTCACCATTTTTTCAAGAACCTTTCGTGCAGATTCCAAATCTCCAACCTTACAAAACCTGAAATAACGTTATAACTAGACGAATCAAGCTCCACACCTTTCGATATCATTTCATCCAACAACTTCCTAGCCCTAGCACATTCTTTATTCTTACAATACCTCAAAATTCTATGATTATAAGTGATCAAATTCGGCTCCAAACCGTTTTCAGAAATCTGTTTCACTACCGCATCGAACGCACTCTTTTTCCCACTATCCAAATACCCTCCCAACAATATATTATACGAATCGATATCCTGTATCACATCACCTTTACTTTCCATCTCAGTAACCAACTCCTGAGCATGATCAACCCGACCCGCTTTAACATGAGCCTTTAAGAACAGACGTAGTGAATTTATACAAAAACCACGAGGAATAACACCATATTTCCGGGATGTTAGATAACATTGATTATACGCATCTTGTGTGGAGGATGTGCCCCACAACGTTACGAGACCAGTATATGAGAGGTGATCACGAATACCCAACAGTCATGGTCGAAGCAGTCACATCACAAGATTTATGGTTTTGGAATACGTATTGTGGACCGTCCGGTTCACTAAACGACATCAATGTTCTCCAACAGTCTCCAGTATTCCTCGCTGAATGGAATGGAACATCGGATACCAATCTGTCACACCCCAACCGATGGCGGAAACATCAGAGTGAGACGAAAACGAGATTGCAAGAGACTTCATAACGACTATTTATAACAATATTTAACAATCAAAATTTCATTTCATTTCTAACTTGGAAATACATAGTTTCGAATCAAAGTACAACATCTTGAACAAGGAAAACAAAGTACAAAACATAAACATAAATTAAAGTGTGTTTCTAGTCTTTCTACTAGATTTCTTTCATCATACATCATCAAGTTCCTGCAATACATATTAAAGTACATGTCAACACATAAAGTATTGGCGAGCATACAAGTTTGAATGTCACACCCCAACCGATGGCGGAATCATCGGGGCGCGGCACTGAGCGAAACAGATTGTCCAGAAGTTTCCATAACAACTATCATTACCATTCAATTTACGTTAACATGTCCCATACCATGTCTCAAATAGCAAACAAGTTATTACAGACAAAAACTAAACAAATATTCTGTTCCGACAACTCAGATTTAAACATAACAATTTATTCGTTGGTTTCTAGGACTCCAATTCCTAGCTTCAAGTTCATCACAGCCTGAGAAGTATATAAACAACCTAGGCACCTGTCACATATGTTAAAATAAGGTCAATACATAAAATGTAAAGGTGAGCATACAAGTTTGATAATAGCATATAGAGTTCGAATTCGTTTACGCATAACCAGCACGTACACAGGGTGAAATGAAGCACGTTAGTTATTGTTGGATCTGAGTTTCTTTTTTATTGTATTTTCGTTTGAAATTAAGATGGAAATGAAAGAGTTGTGCAGCGGAATTAAGATGAAAACAAACTTTGCATACAATCAAACGAGAGTAATACTTTTAATCAAACATCTTTACACACTGAATCGAAAGATTGAATTTGTTTCAACAACGATTACAATGATTGATGAATGAATGCAAACTCCCCCTCAGCCAGAGCTCAGCAGTTTATTCGTGCAAAGAAGACGATGTGGTGAAAGAGCTAATAGAACAGTACAAAGTACTGAACTATTTATAGGCACTTGCAAACTACTGAGCATCTTTAGCTGACGTCACCATGAAAGTGACATCTAACCTCCTAACAAAACTCTAACCTCTGATCTATACAAACACTGATATTCAAACTACTGCTATTACAATTTATTACATAAAAGACACTAAACAGCTGCTGCATCCTTCCACTGCTGTGAACCCAGCAGTGCTTGTCCGGATCAGCAGTACTAGACTCAAGGCAGTAGATTGAGTCAGCAGAGCTTTAGTCTTTTATCAGGTCTTCATCTTTGGGCAGTAGTTGCAAGGCAGCACTATGCAAGATCAGTAGATAGGAGGTCAGCAGATGTTGAATCTTCACTTTCAAGGGGAGAGACTTGAGTTAATCATCTTGTAAACGTCTGCTTATACTGGATCCACTGCTCTGATCCAGTTTTGGCTTTTATTATCTGTTCCTCTGATAGGGTTCAATCCCAACAATCTCCCCCTGGAACAGATAATGCCAAAACTCTTCATTATTTGTGGACTCATTTTATTGCCTCATCAACAGTTCCCTTATCTGACCTTTGAATTGTAATTCAAAGTTTAGGGCATCTGTATCTTCATCATCCCTGCTAAGTGGAAGATCAAGGAGATCCTGCAAATCTTCAAGACTCAGGCCAAGAGCTTGTTCCCTTGATATTTTCTCCACTCCTCCACCAGACCTGAGCAGAGTCAATACGCAGGTCTGTTTGTCAGTTTCCCACTTTTGTATTTTTGAGCCTGGTGGGTTTCTTGGGAGATGTTTATTTGCAGAAGTGTTTGGAGAGGCTGGCCTGTTCATAGCTGGCTGACCAACACTTGCAGATTGTTCAAATTCAAGATCTTCTTTTATCATTACTTCCGTGCCTGCTTTTACAATGGCATCTCCAGCTAATAGATCTTGAATTGTTTCCATGCTAAACTGGTTTTTTCTCCTTCTTTTGTAGATGGCAGCACCAGCTGGAGCTGTGGATTTCCTGATTTGCAGCTTTGATGGTCTTTTTGAAACCGCTGCTTCAGGATAGTCAGGCTTTTGAGGAACTGTGGGATCTTTCTTTCTTAATTGTTCCAACTTTTTGTAAGTAGCCCTGACCACATCTTCTTTCCATCTAGCAACTTGTCTTTTGTTTCCATAATCAGCTGCTACCAATTCCTCTTTCATTCTCCTCTGCTCTTCCTGTTTGTCAGGTACATTCTTTCTAAACTTTGCCCAGTTAGGAGGAGTGAGAGTGACTTTCCTTTTTATCATGTCTTGAATTCGTGCAGCTTCATTTTCAAGCTCAGGAACAGTCCACTCTTTGTACATGTATCTCTCTCCTTTATACTTCTTGTGAGCCATGATGCTTTCAATGTAGTCTTTCTTCAGAGTTTCAGCTGTTCTTTCAGAAATTTGTCGACTAACATTTTTTGCAAATTGTTCTAGGGATCTGACTTGTGTGAGCAGATATTGATAATTTCTTGAAATTTCTTTGTCAGATTTCCCTTGTGTGTCTCTGTTTGAGATATCCTCTGCTTGCTTGGCCTTGATTTCCAAGTATTCATCAACATTTTTAGGCCAAGGATATCCCTTTATTGATGGCAAACTCCTTTTGGCAGGGTCATCCTCATAGTAAAAGGATTTTATTTCATCTCTAACAGCTGCTAGCTCAAGAGGAAATTGAACACCTGCAGGAGGTAAGGGCTTATACATTGGAACTGAAGAGAGAGGAATAGGTTTTGGTATTGTGACAAGAGCTGAAGATTTTGAAGATGTTTGTGGTGGTAAATTGTCATCATCTTTAAGAATTAGTCTTCTCCTTTTTGTAGGAGGGTCTGATGATGCTTTGCATGGAACAGTGGTGGTAGATGTAGAGACAGTGGATTGTGATTGACTAACAGCTGTTGAAACAACTGGTGTTTCAACCACTGTTGTCATTACAACAGATGTTATAACATCTGCTGTCTTCTGCTGTATGTCAGCAGGTGTTGTTTTTGGTGGTGATGATGGTGAGGCAGTGGATGTTGTGTGTGTTGTAGTAGTGTGTGTTGAAGTGGGAACAGATGTTGAAACCACTGAAGTACCAGCAGTAGTTACAACAGCTGTTTGAGTGGAGGTTTTATGCTGATGGCTTTTGGATGGTGGTTTTGGAGGCTTTGGAAATCTGGATGGGATGGACTTAGGCTTTCTTTTTGTCTTCAGATTTTTAGAATCCTTAGAACTAGAACAACCCTGCTCATACAGCTCCATGAAAGCTCTTTTCTCCTCATTCCACCTTGAAACATCCTTTGCCATTCTATCTCTTTTTACACTTGCTACTCCTTCATCAAGTGCTTCTTGAGTAGCATCAACCTTCTTACTACCATCTGTCACAGGAATTTTTCTGGTCATAGCATCCTTTTCAGGTTCAATGTATAGACCATCATCTATTCCTTTCTTCTTCCACTCCTGAAATTTCTCCCCCTTTTTGGCATTATCATCTGGGAGTTGATCAATGAAAAGTACTGTTGGAGGAGCAGTGCCAGTGGTTTGCAGGATCTGAGTTTTGAGAGCCTTCAGATCAGCCTGAGTGTTTTTGAACCTTAACTCCATTGCATTTCTCAGCTGTTGGACATGTTTCTCATGTTGCTGATCTGCTAATTGTGCTTGTTGATGGAGAAAAGGTTGAAACAAGTTCCAGAGCTCATTTGTAGCAGGTGCCCTTTGTGGAGCAGGTGCTTGAGGTGGAATAGCAGTTGATTGTGCCTTTTGTACTTGTAACACCTGTTGTAGCATATCTTTGAGTTCTGCAACAGAGTTATCAAGTTTTTCAATGCGATCCGTCAATTTCTGGTATTTTAAATCATCACCCAATTTAATGGGATCATCTGATTTCCCACTAGCAGTGGTTTTATCAGTGGTAGATGTAGGGAGTATACTCCAAACATTAACCACTGATGCCCCTTTTTCTTGGTACTGGGGTCTTCTTCCTTCAACACTTGACAACCTTTTGATGTTGCCAGTAGGATAAATAAATCCACTGGTGGTTGGCAGAGGTGCTATAAAAGGAATTGCCTCCAAGGAAGTCTTATTAATGTAACCACTGTCCAACTGTAAACCATTGGGTTTAACAGTTGTAGTGGCTGCTTCACTTGGACTACCACCAAGAGTTACTTGTAACTCAAGGGGTGTAACCTCCTCAGGTTGTGTTGGTGGGTTAGCAAGGATTGATTCATCAGACCCAGTCAGTTGTTGAGGTGT
This sequence comes from Helianthus tuberosus, assembly GCA_030545235.1. Lineage (NCBI taxonomy): Eukaryota > Viridiplantae > Streptophyta > Magnoliopsida > Asterales > Asteraceae > Helianthus > Helianthus tuberosus. The sequence goes on from CM060351.1 coordinate 175,467,889, forward strand.
ATTCTCATTGATAGGTGATTGAGAAGGACTGGTTAATGCCTGGTTCAAATCAATTGCATCCAACAGTGGTTTTATTGATGAGGGAATTGTGGAAGTGATGATTGGTGTAGAAATATGGTGTGTCCCGGGCATTGGACTGTGGATGGTAGAAACGAGTGTTTCCAGAGCATCATGACGTGGAGACCCTATTTGTACAACCTGTTCTTTTTTGTGAAGAAACAGGAGGAGTTTCGGTTAAGGGTTGAGATATTTGTACCAACTGCTGTGAGGAAGTAGCAGCAGTGGTTTCTTGTGACTTTTGTGTTGTCACTGGCAGGAGCTCTGGTATCTCATCCTCTAGAGATGCCTTTTTGATGGTTTTGGGGGGGTTTTTGTGTTTTTCTTTTTGTTGGCTTTTTGGTGATTTTTGGTGTGGGTTTCAAAGCAGTTGTGCTGCCACTTTGATCACCATGAGCAGTGGGCTCAGCAGCAGATACCTGAGGAGCAGTTGTAACTGCTAAAATCTGCTCAGGCACCTCTGCTTGTGTTTTGCAAGGTGTGGACATTCTTGTAAAAGTTTCAGCAGTTAAGCAATTTGTTTGAATGTAATCACCTTGTTTTATTGCAGCAGCATCCTTCTTTCCAAGTTTCATTTCAAAATAGTAACTTAAAAATCTTGGAAAAAGTAGGAATGCCTTTGTTTCAACATTGGTAACCAAATCATTAAAAATTACCTGAGAGTAGTTAAAATTTTCATCTTGAAGAATTGCAAATCCCAGTTTTTGAATTTTTAATGGTATTTCATTGAAAGAGGTGGTTTTATTTGAAACACATTTTAAGAGGGTGTGAAATAAGAATCTTGTTGCAGGAGGAAAGTAACCTTTTTCTAAGGTGTCCTTTTTGACCTCTGCATTGTACCCCCTTTCCAGAAAATCATTTTTTAACTCGTTTTTAGGGAAAGTAATTTTACCTTCTTGATCGTCGAGTTGAAAGACCTCTGAAATTGTTTGTGGTGTAATCTTGACTTCTTTTCCCTTTAGAGTAGAGTTGATGGCTATTACAGTTTCTCCTTGTGTTTCAAGGATTGCATTCTTCCAAAACTCCCTTTGGGTTGCCAAGTAAATTGGTGCATCCGCGATTAACAAAGTTTTGTACTTTGAGGCGGTGATGATATCTATGATGGAATCGAATTCCGTTGTGGAACTGGGTTTTGTAAGAAGGCCCAGAAGATTGTGAGATGGTTTATGTGGAATTTCAGTGGAGATTGCCTTTTGAGAGGCTGTTTTCGATGATGATTTGGATGAGGGTTTTGAGGATGACTTCGATTTTGTCATTTTGAAGATGAATGATCGAAGAAAGTTGTGAAAGATGAGAAGAAAAACTGCTTTGAGAAGAGAATTTTTAAGAATTCAATTCGACAGTAAAACCCTGTTTTGGAGGTGAGTGGGGGATTTTATAGAGAAGAAAGTGAATGCTGAGGTGGCAGCCGTTACAAAAGGTCTGACCAACATGTACTGCCCACGTGACAACCCCTGTTGAAAGTGAGGGACAGTACTTGTGTGATAGGGACAAATGAAGGCAGTGGATGATTTTCACTATCAGTGGATAGCATATCAGTGGATAAGACACTGCTTTTGAACAACAGAGTTTATCAAAGTAATGAGAGAGCAGGGGTTGACTTTCAGCAGTGGACAGACTTTTGAAAGAAGCAGACTTTTGAACAATCAGTGGTTAATGGCAGACTTTTAAGGATTTTAATGAGAATTTCATTTTTAGCTATTTTTAAGGATGGATTTTTGATTTTCTGAAAACATTTTGTTGCTTTTATTCATAGAAAAACAAGATGTTGCTTGTTATTCCATGTTCAGCATCCCAATTCTAGAGACCAAGCTTTCAAAAGTGGCTGTATCAAGTGCTTTTGTGAGCACATCAGCCAGCTGGTCTTTAGTTGGGACATGATGCAGAGAAATCAAACCTTTTTCATAGCAATCCCTCACAAAGTGATGTCTGATGTCGATGTGTTTGGTGGTTGAATGGGAAACTGGATTTTTGATGATATTTTCTGCTGCCTGACTGTCCAACATAAGTGGTGTCTTTAAGGCAGTGATACCAAAATCCAGCAACTGATTTTGAAGCCACAGGAGTTGGGCTGTACAGCTTGCAGCAGCAATGTATTCAGCTTCAGCAGTGGATGTTGAAACAGCTGCTTGCTTTTTGCTTTGCCATGAAACTAAGCAATCACCTAGAAACTGGCACCCTCCTGATGTGGACTTCCTTGTGGTATGACATCCAGCAAAGTCACTGTCTGAGAAACCTGAAAGCTTGATGTTCCCATTAGCTGGATACCAGATACCAAGTGTGGGAGCACCTTTTATGTATCTGAAGATCCTTTTTACAGCAATGAGATTTGATTTTCTGGGAGCTGATTGACTTCTTGCACAGACACATGTTGCAAACATGATGTCTGGTCTAGATGCAGTTAGGTACAATAAAGACCCAATCATGCTTCTATAAAGTGTTTGGTCAATCAGCTCATCCTTTTCATCAGACATGACCAGCTTATTTGTTGCCATGGGTGTGCTACATGGTTTACAATCATTCATATCAAATTTTGTTAAAAGTTCTTTAGCATATTTGCTTTGATGAATGAAAGTTCCATTTTGCATTTGCTGTACTTGGAGACCAAGAAAGCATTGCAGCTCACCCATTGCACTCATTTCAAACTCAGCTGTCATGAGTTCTCTAAACTCTTCACACATTTTGTTACATGTGCTTCCAAAAATAATGTCATCCACATAAATTTGGACAATCATTAAATCCTTCCCTCTCCATTTTAAAAACAGTGTTTTATCAATGGTACCTCTTTTGAAACCATTTGAGAGTAGGAAGTTGGAAAGAGTTTCATACCAGGCCCTTGGTGCTTGTTTCAAGCCATACAAGGCTTTGTTTAGCCTGTAGACATGATCTGGATAAAATGGATCCTCAAAACCTGGAGGTTGACAAACATACACCTCTTCTTGAATTGTACCATAGAGGAAAGCACTTTTGATATCCATTTGAAACACTTTCATATTGTGGTTGACAGCAAAGGCCAGGAACAGTCTAATTGCTTCTAATCTTGCAACAGGGGCAAATGTTTCATCATAATCAATCCCCTCTTCCTGTCTGTAACCTTGAACCACAAGCCTGGCTTTATTCTTGACAACAATACCCCTTTCATCAGTTTTGTTCTTGAAGACCCACTTTGTGCCAATGGGACTAACTTCTTCTGGCAGTGGTACAAGCTCCCATACTTGTTGTCTTTTAAACTGTTGGAGCTCCTCTTGCATGGCTTCTACCCAGCTGTTGTCTTTCAGTGCCTCTTGGTACTTGACTGGCTGATGGAGTGATAGAAAACCAGCAAAAAGACAAATGTTTTGGGTTTGGCTTCTTGTGAGCACCCCTTCATTTATGTTGCCAATGATTTGATCAGGTGGATGAGATCTTAAGAAGATTAAATCTCCTTGGTATGGTATGATGGCATTGGTTGGTGAAGGCTGCAAATGTGTATCATCTGAGCTAACCACTGCTGGAGACTTTGATGATCCAGCAGTGGCTTCAAAAGGTGGTGGAATGGGTGGTAATGAAGTGGACAACTGCTGACTTTTATCCACTGTTTAAGGACTTTTGTCAGCAGTGTTTGAGGATGTGGAAGCAGTGGTTGATGGGCTACTTTGGTCAACAACTGTTGAGGTAGCAGTGGTTGAGCTTTGAAAACTGTTTTGAACAGCTGATGCTTTTCCCTTTGTAGCAGACCTTTGAGGGATGATGATTTCATACCCATAGTCTGGTGATGTATCCTCTGATGGACCTGCACTGTTAGTCTTGACAGCAGTATTTTTGAAAGTAAATTTTTCAAGATCAAACAGATCTGCAGGATTTGCAGGGATTTTCATTGATGAAAGTTCATTGAACTTTACATTCAAAGTCTCCTCCACTGCCTTGGTCCGTGTATTGAACACTTTGTAGGCCTTAGCAGTGGTTGAGTATCCCAAATGATAACCACAATCAATTTTGGCTGCAAATTTTGAAATGGAATCTTTTAAGTTCAAAATAAAGCATGGGCAGCCAAACACTTTGAAATATGAGATCAGTGGTTTAATTTTATACAGAATTTCGTAGGCAGTCTTTTTGTGCCTGGGGTTTATCAAAACTCTGTTCTGAACATAGCAAGCAGTGTTTACTGCCTCTGCCCAGAAAGTTAATGGCAAACCTGAATCTGCAAGCATGGTTCTGGCAGCCTCAATCAGAGTTCTGTTCTTCCTTTCCACTACCCCATTCTGCTCTGGTGTTCTAGGGATGCTGTACTGCCTTACAATCCCTTTCTTCACACAGAAGGCATCCAACTCCATATTTTTGAATTTTGTGCCATTGTCACTCCTGAAGCTTTTCACTGGAAGGTCAAATTGCTTTTCAACCTGTATTACAAAGTCTTGCAAAATGCCTGCAGTTTCATCTTTTGAGTGCAAAAAGAAAGTCCATGTGAACCTAGAAAAGTCATCAACAATAACCAAACAATATCTTTTCTTTTTGAGGCTCATGACTTGAACTGGGCCAAACAAATCCATGTGTAGCATTTGCAAACACTGGGTTGTTTTGGACTCTTCAATGGACTTGTAAGAACTTTTATGCTGTTTTCCTTTTAAACAGGAAATGCAATGTTCAGGACATGAAAACAGTTTTTGTGGTAGGCCTCTCACCAACCCATTTTTTGAAATTTCTGTGATTGTCTTAAGATTTGTGTGCCCCAGCCTTCTGTGCCAAAGTTCTGTCTCTTTGTTAGAGGCAGCTGAGAACAGACAGGCATCAGCTCTAGGACACTCTTTTGACATGTCAACAACATAAACATTGCCACTTCTTTGAGCAACAAGTTTAGTTTGACCAGTTTTGATTATTGCTTCAATCTTTTTGACCATTTCTGGTCCAACAATCCTACAACAGTCTTTTGTGAAGAATGACCCAAATCCCTTGTCACTCATTTGGGACACACTCAGAAGGTTGAATTTTAGATTGACTATTAGATTGACATTTTCAAATTTTACTTTTCCAGACTCCACTGTACCCGACCCCAGAACTTTTCCTTTACTATTATTCCCAAAGGATATATCACCCCCACCGTGGATTTTAAAGTCTTTGAGGAGGGCTTTACATCCTGTCATGTGCCTGGAGCCTCCACTATCTACATACCAAAGACTATCAAAGCATGCAGAAGCTCCCTGCACATGAAGTAAAAGGATTAGTTCATTAAGGTCTCCAAAGCCAGCAGGGCTTTGGATGGGGTCTCAACAGTGTCTGGGATGGATGCAGAATGGTGGACAGTGGTTAGGTCAGGGGTTTGAACTGTTTTAGGACAGTGTTTTTCTAACCACTGTTGTGGGTCCTGACCAATCATCTGCTGGTAACCAAAAGGATGCCTGTTCACTCTGGGTTTAGAGGACCTTTTGTAGGTCTCATAAACGTGTGGAATCCTTTGGTAAGACTGTTTATCCTTGCCTTTTCTGAACTGATTAGCAGGGGGTGCATCAGTAACCTGAACATCTCTTTTGACAGATGTTTGGTTCAGCTGTTTTGTAACAGCTGTTTGAACTGGCACAAACAGTGGTTGTTTCTTGGTGAATTTGACAGATGTTGATGATGATGATGGACTCAAGGATGTTTTAGCAATGTACTCATTCTTTTTCACATCAAAGTTTTTGAGATACACACATGCTTGAGTTTTATGGTTTGTTTTACCGCAAACAATACAGCTTTCTGCTGAAACAATGACACTTGTTTTGTTTAGATCATAAGCTTTTAAGTGGAAACAGTCTTTTGTTAGATGATTCCTTTTCTCACAGAATTCACAGAACAAGTTATCAATTTTTTCTTTCTTCTTTCTCTTTTCAGATTCCTTTGCAGCAGAGGTTTTAACCACTGCTGGGATATCTTTGAGAGGTATGACTTTAGCTTTTGGAGCTTTAGAACCATCAATTGATGTAAAGTCCATTGGCTTGAAATTTTCAAGAATATCACACTCATCAGACCATTTTGGTTTAAACTGATGATCTTCAAGCTCCTTGAAAATGGAGGATCCCATTAGTCTGGTAAGTGTGATTTTGTTACCAAGTTTGTCAGTGATTTTCACTTCTTGGCCATTCTTGTTTGTGGGAATAAGCTCAGTAGCTTCATCAGTGGTTTGGACAGATTTTTCAAAAGCAATATGTTCATCATCATATTTTCTATAACCAATCCCGAATTTCACATTGCTTTCAATCTGTTTAGCAAGCATCACCTCATATCCTCTGCAGGATTCCACCCATCTTTCACAAGTAATCTGGGTGGATTCCAACTCCTTTTTACAAACTTGGTAATTTTCTACCATAGTTTGAAGTTGGGTTTTGGTGATGCTTTGCTCTTCTTTTAGACAGCTGATTTCTTTTTCCTTTTCAGTCAATTTGTTTTTAAGTTCTTTTAAAGACTTTTCAAATTTAACCTCATCAGTCAAGATTTTATCCCGAAGGTTTTCATTCACCTCTTTGATGTTAGCAAAAGCAATTATGCAATTGTCAGAACACAGTTTTTCAAGAACTTGAGGAGATACCTTGGCAGCTGCCATCATTGCACAATCACATTGATAATTTTCTTCAACATCTGCTGTCACCTTCTTTTCACCAGCCTTTTCTTCCTTCTCTTCTTCTTTGTCCTCTTTGGACCATGGATCTGTCATTGGTTCAATCAGGATACCTGAACTTTCTCCCAACAGTAGTTCACCAGCCACAGCAGTAACCACTGCTTCAGTCACCTCTTCCACTGTTTCAAAGCTCTGCTGTTCCTCCTCAGTTTCAACCCCCTCCTGTATTGACTCTAATGCCATCAAACAAAATTCATCATTTGAAGGTTCATTAAAAGCATAGAGTGCAAAATTTTCATCACTAAGGTCTTCAGGCATACTGCTCCAGTCAACAAACCCTTGAGTGAAAAAACTTTGTTGATCTGGTTGTGTTGCTGCTGGAGCAGTGGTTTGAGGTACAGCCTGCACTGGTGCCTGTGGGACAGGGGTTTGAACATATTGGATCTGTGGAACAGTAGTTTGGACATAGTGTACTGGCACAGGGGCAGCAGCATAGTGAGCAGTGTTCACTTGAGCTGCTGGGGTATATTGGGCATAGTGCACAGTGCTTTGGTTTTGTGGTCTAGGATTTGAGCTAGGATGAGTAATTATGGGACCAGTAGTTTGACTCCAACATTCCCTAGCGAAATGTCCCAACCTATTACACTTATAGCACTTGATTTTCGATTTATCCAACCCAACCCTTAGATTCCCATGCAGACCTGGGAATTTTCGCCCTGTTCTTTTGTAAAATTTGCTAGTTCTAACACTTAGCAAAGCCAGTTGGTGCAGGATGTCCATTTCCTCTAAGTCAGTGGGATCGAAATGCTGTAAATCATTTAGTTCAAAGCTTAGATTATCTGACATCTGGTTTTCGTTTGCAGTGAATGCATAACTTGCAGAGTGAGGATCAGGGTTGTTAAAGTTTGCACCAGCAGTTATGTGAATGAAGTGATCATAACCCTGATCCTTACCACTGCTCCCAGATTCTTCTTGACCCAGAAGAGCAGTGTTACCGAATGTATAATCATCAACGGCTTTTCCTGACTCTTGTAACTTCCTTTTCTGGTTCAACTCCCTTTCGTAGGTCAGGAGTCGACCATGGAGTTGGGTCAAGGTCAGATCCTTGAACTCAGGTGAATTTCTGGTGACAAAAGCTATAGTGTCCCATTTTTCGGGCAGTGACCTGAGGAACCTGCTGTTTTGAGTTGAGTTTGTAAAAGTAGTGTTAACAAGCCTCAGTTCACTGATGAGACAACTAAAACGTTCAAATTGTTGCGTCAGTGATTCACCTCTAACATGACAAAATGTTTCGTACTGTTGGTTCAGGATTTCCCTATTGTTTTCTATGACTTCTTCAGTACCTCCAAACTGTTCCTTAAGTGCGTCCCATAACTCTTTGGCACTGTTACAGTGTAACAGTCCAGCATATATTTCATTGGGCAGCGCTGATGCTATGATGCTAAACGCTTTAGCATCTAGTTCGATCTTTTGAAAATCGGTTTCGGTATAGTTTTCAACTGGTTTTGGAACGAACTTTTTAACATCTTCAGCGCTTGGCACTGAAGGAACATGGGGACCAAAGGTGACAGACCTCCAACAACCTGTGCTTTGTTGAGCGAGGATGTGACCCATCCTCCTCTGCCAGATGTTGTACTCATTTCTTTTTAGCATAGGTGGTTTAAAAAGTGAGCCGATGTTGTTTTTATCATCCTGAGATTGTGACGTCATTCTTGTTGTTTTACAGACACTGAGAAATCAACTTTAATGGTGATTAATCCTTGCTCTGTTTTTCAACGGACGAACAAACGATCAGTATCAACTGTAATGAGCCGAACTATTTACGTCAAAATGATTGTTAAATCAAATTTGACTGTCCAGGCTCTGATACCAATTGTTGGATCTGAGTTTCTTTTTGATTGTATTTTCGTTTGAAATTAAGATGGAAATGAAAGAGTTGTGCAGCGGAATTAAGATGAAAACAAACTTTGCATACAATCAAACGAGAGTAATACTTTTAATCAAACATCTTTACACACTGAATCGAAAGATTGAATTTGTTTCAACAACGATTACAATGATTGATGAATGAATGCAAACTCCCCCTCAGCCAGAGCTCAGCAGTTTGTTCGTGCAAAGAAGACGATGTGGTGAAAGAGCTAATAGAACAGTACAAAGTACTGAACTATTTATAGGCACTTGCAAACTACTGAGCATCTTTAGCTGACGTCACCATGAAAGTGACATCTAACCTCCTAACAAAACTCTAACCTCTGATCTATACAAACACTGATATTCAAACTACTGCTATTACAATTTATTACATAAAAGACACTAAACAGCTGCTGCATCCTTCCACTGCTGTGAACCCAGCAGTGCTTGTCCGGATCAGCAGTACTAGACTCAAGGCAGTAGATTGAGTCAGCAGAGCTTTAGTCTTTTATCAGGTCTTCATCTTTGGGCAGCAGTTGCAAGGCAGCACTATGCAAGATCAGTAGATAGGAGGTCAGCAGATGTTGAATCTTCACTTTCAAGGGGAGAGACTTGAGTTAATTATCTTGTAAACGCCTGCTTATACTGGATCCACTGCTCTGATCCAGTTTTGGCTTTTATTATCTGTTCCTCTGATAGGGTTCAATCCCAACAGTTATCGACATAGATCCATCGATACCAATGACTGCGGGTTGACTGCCCGAGGCAGTTCGCAATACATGATTACCACTGTAATCCATGCAAGTAAAAGATCCTTAACAACCCCCGTGTGAACGGGTGCTGAGTCCAAACTATAGTATTATCGTTGCTAAGGCAGGTAGACAGCATTCCATGTGTAAACATAACAAACAAGCATTCATAAGCCACGTAATACATGCATCAATGGTTTTGCGTTAAAATAGCTTGAGTAGTGTGATAGTTGTAGTTTGAATAGTTGTAACGTATGTAACACCCAAAAGTGCTAAAAGCAAAAAGGGTTCGAGTATACTCACAGCGATTGTGGATTGAAGGGAGCGCTTTACAGCGAGTACGGTTAGCCTGAATAGATTCGATAATGTAACGATAAGTGGCGCGTAAAATAGTACAAGGTGAGAGTGGGCAGGATGGCTGATCGTGCGGACCAGCTATCCGTGAGTAGATGTCATCCATGCGCATGACCTATCCGTGCGGATGGTGATGCGTGCGGATGGTGATCCATCCGGATAAGCCGTCCGTGCGTACAAGCCGTTCGTGCGGATGGTAATCCGTGCGGATCAGTTGTGCGTGCGGATGACCTATCCGTACGGACAAGTTGTTTGTGTGGATAATCGTCCAAGTGGATTGTTTCTTCCTAAGATGTGTTTGTGTATGATGGCTTGTGCTTTGAAGTTTTCGTTGTAGCATTTAGAAACCACATAAGTGTTTCTACCTTTCAAGCCGGTCGCGCGGACGGCGGTCCGTGCGTATGGTAGTCCGTGCGGGCAGCCTGTGCGCGCGGGCGGAGACAATCCGTCCGGATAGCCTGCCCGTGCGCACGACTTGGCCGTGCGGATGAAAATTGTTTGATTTTTCATTTTAAGGCCCTAGTATCTCATGATCCGAAGAGTAATCCATTCAGAGGTCGTCCGTCCGGATTGCTCGTTCGTCGATACTCAAACCTCGTTTGGAAAGTGGGTCCCAAGGGTAGTCCGTGCGGATAACAACCCGTGCGTATGACCTGTACGTGCGTATGACCTGTACGTGCGTACGGCTCGTACGTGCGTACGGCTCGTCCGTGCGGACAGCTTGTCCGTGCGGACAACTGGTCTGGTTGCTCCGTTCGTCTACACTTGGTTTCTGTTGTCGTTTATCGAGACGTTCTGATTACGTGGCGACCACTTGGAGTTGCGTTCTTACCCGCGTGACTAGACCGGTCAGGAATCACCCTAACTCGGCCTGTCGGCGACTCAGAACGGTCCTCCCGGTTAACCCCGAAGTCAGTTGTCTATGGGTAGAATTCCAGATCTAGAACTAGTGCATCACTATTGACGAGTAGAACACTGGAACTGATCGGATCCGTACCGGTTTTTAAGGGTAAAAGAAGGAGAGAACTAAGGTTTATTTCTTTCAACTCTTTTATCCTTAGAAAAGTTTAGACCTAGGTGGGATTATTGTAAAAACTTGTAGAAATCGTTTAGACCTGAGATATTCTTGGTGGAATGAGGTCAAGCTTGAAGTTCTTATGAACTTCATGATGACGTCACCCGAGAATACCCCAAATCCGGATGATTTCATAGTGAAAAGTGAAGATTTGAAAGATGGAAGTGTGTAGGATTGTGTAGTGATCAAGGACGTACAAGAATTAGTGCAAGATCTTACCTGGATTGAGAGAAATCTGAGAAAAGGTGAAGAATGCGTGTGGTTCGGACGTCACTTGCCAAAAGTGGAAAAAGTGGAGAGTGACCCGTGTATTTATAGGATGCCAAAAGGGGAAAGGGTGAGCCGTGCGCATGGCACGCACCCGGGTAGGCTATCCGCGTGGACTGGTCATCCGTGCGGATTGGCAATCCGTGCGGATTGGCCATCCGTGCGGATGCCACCTCCCTTGGTGTGTTCGGTGCGATGTTGATTCGGTTTCGACTGGCGAGCTATTCGATAGGGTTTCCTAGTCAAATTACTTTCAGTCCCAACTACTTCGTATATGGTTCGACTCGGGATTCGGGTTCGGGCTTGTTTATATTAGAGTTAGACTTCGAGTTCGATTGAGTTCGCTTGATTATCACAACATAACATAACATAAAATAAACATGCACAAGTAACACGTAAGGCACACACACACGTATAATGACAAGTAAAGTACATAGCTCGAGTTACGATTTGATGTCGATTGATTTGCATAGCTTGATTAACTTTATCGCATTGTTACTCCCTATTGTTCACAGTCGTAGGTCGATTGAAATACGGTTAGTATGACTTGATTATTGTAATGTACGACATTTACTCCACATAATCTAAATATCATACAAACAATTCTACGAGTCACGTTGCGCGAAATCGGTCGTTGACTTTGACCTTGACTTTGACTTTCACTCGTGAAAACACGGGGTGTTACATTGAATTACTAGCATAAGTATAAAAACAGTTAAACGAATCCACATGGCGTAATCGTAAACTAAGATATATCAATGTAACACTAGCATGCATCTCCTACTTGTCAACCCAAAGTTTCCCACTAGCGTAATCTTGTCGTCGTAACGACAAGACCATTTTTGTATAACTTAACATGACCTCAAGAACACGGGCGGTGTATTACTCCTTTAGTGCTATACATGTTAAGGGAGGCCTGTACGAAGTTAATGACAAAGTATAGTGCAAATAAAGATTCTAGCATGTATGAATTTCTAGCATCACGTATTAAGCATGTATAATGGATTGTTTGTTTGTGTTTAAGCATGTTTGTATGTGAGTGTGTGAGTTTAATAAATCATAAGTATTGCACCCAAAAGTGTTGAAAAGTAAAAAGGGGTCATGTACACTCACGGTTTGCAAAGCTATCCAAAGTAACGTGATTTGACGAGTCGTGGAGGGTGGAGCACCAAAGTTACCCTACATTGGGGAAACGAAGGTGTATGCGTATTTGGAGTTCAAAGAGAGTTGGATTCGGAGTTAAGTATAAAAAGTATATATGTAAGGAAAGTATATCTTGTCTAGGTACTCGTTTGGACACTAAGTTTTCATATGTTTTCATGGGTCCTAACTTGCCCATTAGAATCATAAACGAGAAGTCTAGAAACGAAGATAATCTAACCTAAGTCCTTGACATCTAACCATGATCCGGTTAGTATCAAGAATTCGGTTATTAAGTATATATTATATATTATATAGGTTGAGTTATAATTTAGTCTATCATGTATTATCATATAAGTCAAGCATGGAGGTAGGATGATTTCCATCCAATATGTGACACTGGGTAAAATACCGGTAATTCCGTACAACTTAAACAATTATTACATTATTATTTTTGCATACTTGACTTAGTTTTATTTAATTAAGTCTTAAAAGTCTAGGATTATACAAAATAATATCGTGAAAAGATATCGAGTTCGCTGCATTGTGAAACAATATAAACTATGTCCTAGACAAACTAGAAGAAACGCGAACACACTATTCATGCCAGGACTAGTCGCGGTATAGCCTGACATGACAAAAACAAGACTTGGAAGTATGTCCACAAATTTTTTTACATAAAAACATTAGTTGAAAACAACTTACAATTTATAATTTCCGGAAAAATTTTATAAACACTTAATTTTCTTGTCCGCAGACAAATTCAGCAAATTCTGCAGAAGTGTACAGCACTCCGCCGAACAATTCAGTAATGTCTGAAATCCAAAAATAAATGTTATTTATTATAAACCATATATAAGATATTGAAAACAGGGTGAGGTTCGGCTAGAAAGTCCAAGTTTCCTAAAAAGTGTAAAAAGTCGTAAAACTAGGGGTGAGCATAAATAGGTCCGACCCGAAAAGAACCGAGAACCGAACCGAAAAGTACCCGAAACCGACCCTATTATAGTATATAGGGTATTTGTTCGGTTCTTGTAAATGTTGTATTTCGGGTATCGGGTCGGGTACGGAACAACAAAGAACCGAAGCCAACAATCTGGAACCGAGTCAAATGTGCGATTCTGTTATAAACAACATATCTGGGCCAAAGCCCATTAGCCTAATTTAACCTATATCGATTATAACACACAGTTGCTAACATATCATCATAACTAAATGCAATTCTTCAACAAATCTTCAATAATTTTCATCAATTTTGGAAGTGTTGCTGCTTCACGAGGTTGAGGTACATGGTTCCCTGAAACTATGCAGTAAAGAATCAGCTGAAATGGAACTCACCAATAATCGGCTGAAATGGAACTAGGATTGAAATGTTTCAAGCTGAAATCAAAGTGAATGCTGTCGAAGGCCTTGAGGGAATGTACAGTGCGCTGCAGACTTCATGTTGTTGTCAGGCTGATATACATATTACATAACATAATGATTGGGTCGGTCATTTACCCGAATACCGACATACCCGATTAACAAAAGAACCGGAACCGATTTTAAATATAGGGTATAATATCGGGTATTGATTTAATGGCTTATCGGGTATCGGGTCAGGTCGGTTATTCTTCGGGTCGGGTCGGGTAATTGATTTTGCTCACCCCTACATAAAACACAATAATTTCAGGCATAAAACACACCTAAAACTCACAAATAATAGAATGAATATTACTAAAACACCATATTCAAACTCTAATAGTCCATAAAAACTTCAAACGCACCATCGTATAACTATGAATATAAAACACAAAATGCTAAACAACATAAAACACAATAATATTTGTCATTCCATAAGCAGAGCCTTAACATCTAAAACACAACACAAAACCCACATACATGATGTTTTAGTAATCTTCATCATATTATTTGTGGGTTTTTGGTGTGTTTTATGGTTGACATTATGGTGTTTTATGACTTTTTACACTTTTTAGGAAATTTGAACTTTTTGGCCAACTCCTAGTGTAACACCCTTAAATTTTCGCTTGATTTTAATAATAGATTATACTATTTCAAACAAATATTGCTTAAGTAACATACTTTCATTAAAGAAGTTCATAAATAGCATCAAAACTTAGTCAACTAACGACTAAGATAAAACGTTTCAAAAGTTGTTAGAAATTGTTTACAACCCATATACATAGTCTATCAAAGATTTAAAACATTGCGGAAGCTTCAAAAGTAGTGTTCGGTTCTTCGACATTTAGCTTGATCACCATCCGGATAGTTCCCACTTTGCCTAAGGTCAAAACCATCCAAAACGTTAGTTTTGACAACAATTTGTATAATACAAACAAGTCCTAGAATCAAAACATGATAAAACAAACAATTTTTCAGAAGATATCATGCCGCGTGTCGCGGCAGGATTTGTTTATCGCGTCGCGTGGCGCGGCGGCTTCCGCGAGTCGCGGAGGATCGTGATGATCCTGTCGCGTGGCGCGGCAGGTACGGTTTTCCAGCAGTTGATGTTTTTGAGCTGCATTTTCCTGCCAGCTCCGGAAATTCAAGTTTTAACTTCATTTGGCCATAACTTTTGACTCGTAAGTCCGTTTTAGGTGATTCTTTTTCCTATACATCTGTAAATTCATTACCGACATGACTAATAAAATTTTGATACCGAAAATTTAACTTACGGACCGAACAACTAAATGTCACTATGCATTTATTCGACCCATTACAACTCTACTTATTTTACTACCATTCGACTAGTAAGCCTAAGGCACTTGTTACCCAACTTCCGGGCTTATGATCACCGGCACTTCATTACCAACACTATGGCTTCGTGCTCTTGTGATCATTTTCGCCATCTCTATCTACTTACAATATTATTACTACCATGTATCATTATTTGACCCGTTTGGTTCATCTATGGAAATCCTCCATTTTGATGACTACCAAACGACTACAACCCAATTCTTAACCTACGAATTAAGTAATGAACAAGATCGCTCCAATCAACTCAACTTATAATCAACAACGCATAGTTTAGCAATAATTCATTAAATGTAACGGGTCAAGTTACATACCTTAGTGCACGCCCTTCAATCGCAAATCACCACCGGCTTGTCCACTTGACGATCCGGTATCCTTCCCTATAGAGTTCATTTATGATATGTTTAGAACTCTCTTTTAAATCATAATTCGCATAATACACCGAAATACTATAATTATGCGTTTAAACTTGGAATTTCAGTTTTAAAGCCTTCTTAGAGGCATTTCAACAAACCTTCAAGGGCAGATTTTTACATGATTGAACATCAAATCCCTAGTTTATTACTTAGCCCTAATTACACATCAATCAACCATTTTACATGATTGTTAGCTTCTAATATTCTGAAATCACTTCAAAATTGTCAAATTACACTAGAACAACACCCAATATCCTAGTGTTCATCCATTTACACATAACCCTTTAATCACCTACAATGGTGTTCATAATCTTCACTAAAATTTAGCATGATTTCAACTTGTATTTGCCTAGGGTTTGTCCCTAAACACTATAGTTGTTCTTAGATCATCATAAGACACACATGCAACTAACAATTCAGATTTTCCCAATTACATGAGAAATTCAAGTTGAGAGTTTTCATGAAATTTTACATACCTTGTAATCCTCTTGTGATGAGGATCAGTAATCTATACTTTAATTTCGATTTCAACTTGGATTAAACCTTCAATTTGCAAGTTTAATGAAGTTTGAGGGTTTTTGGAAGAGTGGGGATCGCCCCCTGTTCAGCTTGTGCGACCAGACATCCCTTTTTGGGGGGTGTTTGGTTTGTTTTATTTGTTTAATTAAAACAAAGTTTCAATTATTACAACTTAAGCCCCTCAACTTTGTTCAACATATTGTTTAGCAACTTTTAACCCTATTATAGGCTATTTCTAGTCTTGTAACTAACTAGGTTAAAATTCCTAGTTAGTAAATTCCCGTTTATTTATACTTTATAATTCTAATATAAAGTTTTATATTTTTCGGGGTGTTACACCTAGCCTTGAAAACAACACAAAAATCCCAATATAAACATTATCGTTTAAAGCTACACAACACATTTGGTAACTACCCGATACTAAAACCGGTACAAAAACTATGACCAAAAAAGCAAATTTACCAGTCTAGAGAACTAGTTAATGAATTTTGGACATAAAAAATATCACACAGATGGATATGTAAACCGTATAAGTGATATTAGGCCTGTAAATGAACCGAACGAACACGAACATAGGCATGTTCATGTTTGTTCATTTAACTTTAACCGAACACGAACATGAACACGAACATATAATCGAACACATTTTTTTGTTCATGTTCGTTCATTAAGAAATCGGGCATGTTCGTGTTCGTTTATGTTTGTACGTTTAAAGCCTAAATGAACAGTTTACGAACATAAACGAACACAAATGAACGTAAATGAATACAAATGAACATAAACAAAAAAAAATAACTCAACATATTTGAATAAACATAAACAAACATAAATTAACATGATTGAACAAACATAAACGAACAGAAATGAACGTAATTGAACAAATATAAACAAACACAATTTAACATTAGTGAACACAAAAAAACAAGTTTAATATAGTAGTTTTTATATCCGACAACACATCTAAATGAAGGTTTATAGATACTAAAATTAAGTAGTTTTTTTAAATAAACATTAAGTAAGTGATCAGTTACGATCAAAGAAAAATTTTAAAATTTCATTTTTTATTACTAGAAAACTCAATAACTAATTAGTTATATTTATATAAGTAGTTAGAAACCTAATATTTTATTTGACCATAACTATTTATGTATTTACTAAAATTTAAACGAACATTAAAGGACGTAAATAAACGAACGTTATCGAACATAAATGAACGAACATAAACGAACGTTCACGAACATAAATGAACGAACACAAGGAGTGTTCATGTTCGTTTAGTTAATTAAACGAACATAATTTTTTTGTTCGTGTTCGTTCCTTTATTAAATAAACAAACATAAACGAACTTCCCGCCGAACAAGTTCACGAACAGTTCATGAACGTTCGGTTCGTTTACAGGCCTAAGTGATATAATTTGCCGGTATTTGACCCGATAACGAAACACTAGCCGAATTCGTTATCCAAACAAGAAAACGACTAGTCTAGTGAACTAGTTAACATAATTTAGCATACCAAACATTATATAACTTACCATTTATACACTTGTTTTATAAAAACGCAGTACCCGAAACATCAAAGTTATAAAATATAAACTTATACAAGTAAACTTTTATAAAAATAAAATAAAATAAAATAAGCAACCCCCCCCCCCCCACTAATCCTTTTGTGTTGTGTTGTAATAAAACTAAGCATGCTAAGTGTATGCCCATGTGTTAAGAAGATTATAACCAAACCATAAAATCATCTTCACTTCCATTTTTCACCAACATTTCTCTCATCTCTCCTCATCTCCATCCGCAGAGGGTAAAAAAACAACTGTTTGAAATGGTACAAAAATTACTCATCACAAAAGACCACTCCCAAAGTGTTGATGCAGTGGAAGCTAAGATCAAATCCTAAGCAGATAATGCTTTTGATCCCCTGCAGAATTGACCCATTTCCACTGTCTACTGGGATCATCTGTTGGCAATTTGAAAGTACTAACAAAGATTACCCTGCACATATCTTTCTTAAATAAAGCATAAAATCATTTTTGAAAATTTATTAAAAAGCTTTCCTTAAAATAAAAACATTAAAATGATGTCTTGAAAAACCAAAATTATGTTTTAAATCATGAAATATTATTAAAAGTCACTAAAATCCAAACTCTGTTCAAAAGAGTAAAAACATTTGTTTTAATAGTTTAAAACTCTGATTGACTAAAGTTAACCTCTGTCTGCAAAACAAAACTGTGACAACCTGTAACTTCGAGGTAAAAAAAAAAAAACCTTTCGTTTCGCTTTTATAAATTAATTATACATTTGTCTAAATTATAGTGTGTGAACGAGTATTCAAACCAAATCTATATCGTGTTGAACCAACCTAAACCGTTTGAACCATGACATAACCCGTGTAACTCGAAACTCTTAAGGTTCGAATCATGGCATAAACTTTATACATTAGTAATTGTTAATAATAATAATAATAATAATAATAATAATAATTATGAACAATTACGTATGCATGCATTACATTATGTGGGTGGAGATACAATATGAAGTTTATTTAGCTAAGAAGGCTAAGAAGTGATCTTGACCATCCTTTTAGTTAATCAAGGGCTAAGATTAAATCAGAGAAATTGAAGGGATGAAAAGAGGCGCTTGAGTTTGTTTAGGGGTATTCTAGTCAATCCAAGGCATTAGTTTCTCTATCCTCCAATTCCCCCTATTTTTTAAACGTTAATAACTCTTTCATACGACATTATTTTTTTATAAAAATTGCACCAAAAAAACGAGCGTTTTTTATCTTTAAAACGAGTATACTATTGCTATATTTTCGAATTTTTTTTGAAAACCCAGTTGCGTAAAACGCAATGGAAAAAAAAACCTAAAAAATGACATTTTTCTAAAACGCAATGCACCAAAAACACAAAAAAATGTCTTATTTGTAAAACGCAATGGCTAGAAAACACAAAGAAATGTCTTAATTCTAAAACGCAATAGCCTAAAAACTCAAAAGAAAGTGTAGTTTCTAAAACACAATGGACTGAAAACACATAAAAATGTGTTTTACCTAAAACGCAATGCACCAAAAACCCAAACACATGTCTTATTTCTAAAACGCAATGGACAGAAAACACTTAAAATGTCTCTTTTCTAAAACGCAATGGACTGAAAACACATAAAAATGTGTTTTTACCTAAAACGCAATGCACAAAAAACACAAAGAAATGTCTTATTTATAAAACGCAGTGGCCAGAAAACACTTAAAAATGTCTCCTTTCTAAAACGCAATGGCCTAAAAAACAAAAGAAAGTGTTTTCTGTAAAAGCAATGGACTGAAAACACCTAAAAATGTGTTTTACGTAAAACACAATGACTAAAAACACTTCAAAAATGTATTTTTCTAAAACGCAATGACCAGAAAACGCATAAAAATGTCTTAGTTCTAAAACGCAATGGCATAAAAACACCAAAAAAAGTGTTATCTCTAAAACGCATTGAACCAGAACAATAGTTGTCTGTGAATTGTCTGAACCAGGAATTCAGTTCTAAAAACGCAATGGCATAAAACTTACAGAAAAGTTACAGTTTTCCAGAGAATTTGTCTGTGAATTGTCTGAACTACGAATGCAGTTTTTCAGAGGCAAATTTCCAGAAAATTAATTTTTCTCATGCATTTTTATTAAAGCAATTTTTCTCATGAATTGTCTCAACCCCCGCCAGGGGCTGCCGCCCCTTGGACCCCGCCAGGGGCTGCCGCCCCTTGGACCTTGCTACCAGGGGCTGCGGTCCCCGGACCCTCGCCAAGATCGTAAAACGCAATGACTAAATCAAAAACCCAGATCGTAAAAATGAAATTAAAGAATTTCTTACATGGATCGAAGCCGATTTCTTCAACGATTGACGAAATTTGAATGATAGAAACACTTATGAGTGATCGAATTGAACGGATCGAGTGATTATCTTCAAAATCACGGGAAAAAACGAGATTTTGAATGAAATTAAACTGGGTTTTCTTCAAAAAAAACTGAAGAACACGTTGATCGGTGTTTGAATCATTGTTTGGTGATGAAAATCACACTATAATGTAGAGATTATTAAGATAGAAAGTGAAGAAATGGTTGAAGATGGTGGGTTTTGAAAATGATGGGTTTTGAAGTTACTGGGGAGAAGAAGGAAGAAGAAAGGATATGATTGACTAAAATACCCTTACTCTTTATTTTAAATTTTGCCACATGTCATAACCTTCATAGCCAAAATAAAATTCCTATTTGATCATTTCCTTACATTATCTATCTATACTATTATAACTAGTGGGAATGCCCGCGCGTTACGGCGGGTACTTATGTTTTTAGCGCATGTTGCGTGACAGGTTCACGTAATTTGTTTTTAAAAGCAAATTGAAACAACTAATATATTAATTCACAATGAGCAATTGAATGTAAACCAAAGAATTGACATAAAAATAACAATATAAGAGACGGTTGATGACATTATGGATACGTAAATCATATAATGACAAGAATGTGTATCATGTTTTTGTTCCTATAGTTATTAATTGGTAAAAATAATTCAGTAAGGGGGGCTTGTTTTTTAATTTGTAATATGAAGTTTCCGATTAGACTTGGAATAATTTAGCAAGGGGGCTTATCAACACCTGCATTATCATGATCATGACCTGGAATAAAACATAATACATTTTATAATTAAATTGATATGTTACATTAGTTTCAAATATATAATCTATACAACAAACTATAAGAGGTAAAAAAACCTTACTGATGGACTTGCACCATGTCTCAAAAAATTCATTTGGGTCAACAGCAAAACCATCGCAAGCTTCAATGCCAGCAGTGAAGGTGTCCCTAATAGCCTGATGTCAATTATAAATACCATAAATCATACTACTACCATAATCATGCTGGGGCGAATAGCACATGTAAGAAGCCCATCAATGTCAGGGTGCGAATATGCTCTGCAGCGACGGTGGTGGCGCCACTGCGGTTGCCGGCGGAGCTACAACTATGATTTCGTGGCACAAGGTTGGTTTTCGATGTGTGACAGACATCAGAGTTGTTTGTTTGTTTGTTTGTTCTTAAACCTACAGATCGTCGACCACCGGTATCAGTGGCGTCTCTGAGAATTCACGTACCCTGTTCGAGCTCGAAAAATGGGCCCATATGTTTTAACGATAATTACGAAAGTAACAAAAATTGTGGTATTCGATATACAACGCAATTACGATAATGACAAAATCATAGTATTCTAATGAGTTACATACCGTAATAAATAATACGTTAATAGCTAACCAATGATTCGTGCAGCCCGGAAGCTTGTTTAGGAGCCATTATTCATTAACGTCTAAAAAAACAACACTTAATCAATACGACAATATACGATACGAGTTCTGAATCAACAAAATAATATTTGATCTTCAACAATCAACAATAACATCAACAAATTAAAGGAACAGTACTTCTATAAATAATTTTCAAATAATATTTATTAAATATGAATATGAATGCTGATGATGGGTTCTGAGTTCTTACTTCTAAATTCTAATGTTCAAAAATCAAAATCAAAATCAAACTTTAAACTATCAATATATTAAACGAACGGTACTATAAATATCAATCGGAAGTTCACCTGCTGCGTTTCCTGCTGCCGACCGTCCCTACTCCCTTCGATTTTCCTTGCTGCCGACCGTCCAGTTCCTGTGCGTGCCTATTTCTTTTTTTTTTTTAATCATTTTAGTATTGGATTGGACCCAATAAACGTATTGTTAAGTTGGGTAAATTATATAAAAAAAAAAACAAATCTTTTGATAATGGGCCTCTATATTGGATTTGTCATGTGTGTACAAATTTTTTTTTAAATAACATATATATGTCGAATTTTTTTTAAAAATCCCGTGCCCCTCGAAAAAACGGGCCTTGTGCGGAAGTCCTCCCCGCACACCTAAAGAGCCGCCCATGACCGGTATCATGGCCTGCGATGAAGTGTACCATCATAAGCAAGTCTTTGAGGTGATTAAAAAATCAATTTGGTTCGTTTCATCTCCAACTGGATCAAGTCGAGCTATTTCGCCATTTCCATGTCCACCCTCTCTACCCTCATAAACTCATCCCCAAGCTGGTATCCATTTGTTTGAAATTGATCCATGAAGAGGAATATTGTTTACTTTATGGAGTCGCGGTAACTTGATAGAATTTTGGCTGGTAACTTTTTATACCGGTTCAATTCTGGTAAGCCTGTAACAATTCTGACCCTGAGTCGCATATAGCGAATTGATCAAGTTTAATCATTATAAAGATAAATTAATCAAGTAAAAATCTTTTATGACACTTTGAGGGTATCATAGTAAATTGCACCTTGATTATCTTCCCCAATCGCTTCAATTTCCCTTCACCAACCATCTTTAATGCCATCGTTGCTTCAGTTGCCCTTAACCCTAATCGATTCTTATATGTTATAAAGTCCCCCACACCCTAGGTCCATCCCCTTCAGCCCCATCCTCACACCCGCTTACGTGGACGCCTACGTGGCGGAGCATCTTTTGAGGACTACCCTCCTCCACACCCCATAGTCTCAGAGGAAATGCCCTCTACTTTTTCCAATACCAAAAAAATGCCAAAAAATGCATATGATTAATACATTAATTAGTGTAACAACAATATTACTTAAATAAAAAAATCTTTTTAATACCTAAATAACTTTAACGTACCATACTTGTTTTATGTACAATGTCCTCTAAAATGATGACAGACACAGAGATTTCTAAAGAAAGATCTCACTTGCTATAGCTCCCCTTCCCAACATCTACATTGACATGAATTCAAATAAAGTTACAATAATTATAAAAATCATTTTGTAACATTTTTTTTCCAATATACTGAACTTATGTATTTATGTGTGTTTTTAGAAAGGCAACTTATATATTTATATGTTAGTATATAAAAAAACGACCAGAGCACAAGCCTATATCATAGGATGAGACATTGAACCTTTGATCGCTGAACCTTATATCACGCGCCTCGGCAGGTTTACTGCTCTCTGGTACGGCTTTCGGCTTTGCTGGAGCGGTTACCGCTGACTGTGAATAAGTTATACCCGAAAGCTTTTCGCGCAGATCTCTTACACCTGAAGTTACTCGTTGATTACTCTTTTTCTGAAGCTTTAAACAGAGGTCTAGGGCACCAACTCTGCGATCTAAAAAAGGCGAAGAATGGTGAGTATATGTATAAAGAAGGTTACTAACTTACTTATAATCTCTAGTGTGATAATAAAAATTATAGTTTCATACTTGATACTTGTGGATCAGCTTGTTCGTAAAGATCGTGCTCCCATTTGTCATCAGTGGCGGACTTACAATCTTAGTAGGGGTAGCCGGGGTAGCACGGGCTACCCCTCAACCCCGTCTCCGTAGTGTAAAAATACCCCTTAACTCCGTTTCCGTGGTGTAAAAATACCTCGCAACTTCGTTTCCATTATACAAAGGATACCCCTGGTCTAAAAAATAAAAAAATGGGACACCCCTAAATTTTTGGGCTAGTTCCGCCGCTGTTTGTCATCATCTTGCCTCTGCCTGCAGCAAGAAGAGAAGAGAAGCATATAAATAATGTGTTGTCTGTCTATAAAGATGATGAATTTTGTTGCATTGTAAAGAAACAGGAAAGCAAAGGAGCAATGATATATATATTATGAGGGTATGTTGAAGTGAAAAAGCCATGGTATGACAAAAGCAAAAACCAAACATGCCAATATGAAGTTGAGTAGTCTATGACCATTGATGCAGCCTCGGCCTCGGCCTGCACCTCTTGTTGTTGTTAAGGATCCGTGTGGCGTTGCTGCTTCCAGATTCACATCAAGCACAGCGACATGATGAGTTGAACAAGGCATGGGCATCTCAACCAGGTTGCTCACAATCGAATTACAGATTTCACATGTTCTGAACACAAACACAAACACCGCAGGACATAGCATCATCGCCGTCCACAAGTCTCAAAGTCTCAACGCAATGTTTATGAGCAGCACCCAGTTCGATAGCATCATCGCCGTCCACAAGCCCCAGATGATAGATTCTGCAATCTTTACTACTCTCGCAATCGATTTCAGTATCATCGCCTCCGCAGGTGGGTTTTGAGGAGCAAAGAAAGGGATGGGAAGAGGCAAACAATTCAAGGTTTTTTTTATTGAAGATGGATGGCTGTTGATGGGAAATGGAACAGGTGAAACCAATTGCATATTGAATTTAGGTTTAATTGATTGCATATGGATGGTTTAATTGAATTAGGTTTGCAGGTGAAACGATTGGACGCAACGTTGAATAGTATAGGGTTTTGCTTTAAAAGAGGGAGGCTGGTCAAATGTCTATATTGCCCCTAAAGTGTCTTAAATTTTTGGACAAAGCACAAGTTTACCCCCTCTAAAACAGCTTGTACCCTCTTGTACCTAATGCTAGAAAATTTATACGTGTGTAAAATGACCAAAAGGGTAGAAAACCCAGTTTCTTTAATATAGTAGTATAGAAAAGGAGAAGTGATGGACAAAATTGTAATTTTACTAGGGGTACACATTTTTAAGAAGCATGTACAAGCGACTGGAAGCTGGTAAAAGAGGAAGGTCATCAGACTTTTAAGACGCTTTAGGGGCAGGCTAGGGATTTCACCCATGAACCCTAATATCCGATTATATAGCATGTAAATGAATGTCTTGCAATTGAGACGTGAAGATAGAAAGGCAGATTGAATGCAAATAATGGTGGGACTCTCCAGGTTGCAGATGATGAAACACACAAGACACATCTCACCAATTTTGAATGCCGGAGGACACAAAGTTTCGACAACAACACTGATTTAGAGAAAAGTTTGCAGGGTTTATATCCAAATTCGTTGATATACAGTCACCGATGGCGGTTGGAGTCGCTATTTCACTACATATCGGCGGAAGTGCGATGCAGTTTCCGGCTGTTGACGACCGCTCTATCATCGCCGCCAACTTTGCCGCTGAGGCTTCGCCGGAGACTCACGGAAACGAAGGCGTCTCCATCAAAAGTTTGCAGGGTTTATATCCAAATAATTTTGTGTGTTTTGTTAGTTCTTATTTGTCTTATGTACGATTAATTTTACTAAACATGTGATTGATTTTACTGATTATTGATTAGATGTTAAGAACAGTTAAAACTTGCTTCCCCAATTTTTCAGCCCTTTCTCCCAATTTTGCCCCAACTTCAATGTCTGTTTCTCATTCTCATTGTCGTTCCTGAATGTATATTGCAGAACTGAATCTGGGACTTTTATGGATGGTGATTGTTTCTCAAAGCCAATATGATACTGTGAGTTGTTTTTGTTTTCTGTTATGAATCTGGGTTTCTTCACATTTCATATTTAGTTGATGATTTCACCTTTTAGGGTTAATTCTGTGTTTGATGAGTATGTTTATTATTTGATCCATTGTCTTATAAATTTGTTTCTTGTAACAACTTATCTTGTTGCTTTTGCAGATACATGGAATCTTGCTTTGCAAGAAGATTCCGGTGACTTACAAACCGTCGTTGTTAGTTACCGGAATAAGTTCCCCTGGTCTCTTTTGCAACCCTTTCTTCAAGTCAGTTTTTTATATGTTTCATGAAGAATTTGGTTGAATTCTATTTGTTTGATGCTGAGTTTTGTTTTGATTTTGTAGACATGGTTATTTTTGTGAGGTTTGTAAATATATTATTTTTGTGTTGTTCATATATCAAACTATAACAACTTATCTTGTTGCTTTTGCAGATACATGGAATCTTGCTTTGCAAGAAGATTCCGGTGACTTACAAACCGCCGTTGTTAGTTACCGGAATAAGTTCCCCTGGTCTCTTTTGCAACCCTTTCTTCAAGTCAGTTTTTTATATGTTTCATGAAGAATTTGGTTGAATTCTTTTTGTTTGATGCTGAGTTTTGTTTTGATTTTGTAGACATGGTTATTTTTGTGAGGTTTGTAAATATATTATTTTTGTGTTGTTCATATATCAAACTGTTACATGTACCAACACTGTTTGTTCACTACTCTCAAATGATTGTTAGTGGAAAGCGTAGAGCCTAGCGGGCAAAATCAATGAAGTTCAAGGATGGAATCATGGTATCATCTGCTCAACCAGTGAAGGAGTACACTATATTGACTCTGCAATCAGACATGTACTTGTTAGACAGGTTACATCCTTTTCTCACTCGAGGCGGAACGAGACCCAATTTGGCTCGAAACCTGCCGAGACGCGTGACGGCAAAGGAGTTCTAAGGCGTTGACAGAAGGGCGCCTGATTGGTGGTGGTGTTGAGCTTGAGAAACAACGGCGACCACAAATGCCATGTTGGAGTTCGGTTGTCACTTGGTAGAGATTTTCAAACCGAACACGGGTCAACAAAAGTCATCAGATGGAGGAGCAATAGTCAAACTAAAGAACACCAGTATATCTAATAGTCAAACTCTGCAGCCACGTGTATCATCAGATGGAGGAGCAAGTGAGGTGGTTCTGATCGATGAAACAAAACCCTGGTGGGAGCAGTTTCCAAAACGTTGGGTGATAGTACTGCTTTGTTTTTCTGCGTTTCTGCTATGCAATATGGACCGTGTAAGTTGTTTTTAAGTTTCTAACCATTTTTATTAAGCATCTCAAGCCTAATATTGGTCCAAGTTACATGTGGGTCCCTTATGTAACTGGATACTGAATAATTTTATGTGTGTCTTCTTTCCTTTTGTTAGAAATAATACTTACTGCTTATGTCTCTACTACCTTCAGGTGAATATGAGCATGGAAATACTACCAATGTCAAAGGAGTTTAATTGGAACAGTGCTACAGTGGGTCTAATTCAATCTTCTTTCTTCTGGGCCTATTTGCTCACTCAGGTTGGTTTTGCTCTTTAACAAGTTTGAGATAAAGTGGTTGTTCTTGTAGGTGATCAGTTGTTTCTAAATTGTGGTAGTCTTTTTTTTATCACAAAGTTTATTATATATTTTGGCATCCTTGCAAGGAATCACAAAATATGAACAAATCTTTTCCCCATGCAAGGAATCACAAAATATGGACTTATTTTCGGATTTTTAGTTGATTTTGGTGATTAATTATAATTTTATATGCTCAAAGAAGCTGAATCACAAAAAGATAAGACTTCAAGGTTGTTGTGTGATCATTATGATTTTTTCCCGATACATGCACTTGTGGCATCGGCAAGAGGAGCGCAATCATGACCTTGTCATTTCAAAAAGCACCTGCATGATTGGGGCTTTATAGAAAATGTTCCTTAAGCTCCTTTACCTTGTCATTATTTTCCGCGATATTGTTGCTCCTTAGTTAAAAAAGGTTGGGTAAAGGGTACTCACTATTCGAGTAAGTATCTTGTTACAGTGCATCAATTAATCTTGACGCTTACCGTCCATTAGAAGGTTAGAACACTCTACTAAATTCGTTCTTCCAGTCTTGTGATTATTTCTGCCTATCTTGTGAATATACTCAACACATCTAAGCATTTACGAAGTGCTCTGTTGTTTCGGATCACTTTAGGTACAGAACTGAGTGTTCAGTTTACTTTACCATTTTTCAGGTGTTGGATCACTTTAGCTACTGAACTGAACTGAACTGAGTACTCAGTTTACTTAACCATTTCTTAAGTGCCAGGTTGCCCTCTTTGTTCCTTTAAGTGCTTGTTGACCAGTCTTGATGTGAGATAACCCTCTCACATCTGAACAGCTGGCACAAGTGATGATGTCTATGCCATGCTGCCAAAAAAAGGATGGGGTGATGTTTTGAGTAATTACCTCAGTACTAAATTATGATTTTTTTAAATATTAATTCATTAATTGAACATAATAATATGCATATTATTTAAGTGTATTTAATATACTAATTTAAAATTATATGAATAGTGGGCTCATTTAGCCTTGCGCGCCGGTTTGAGTTCGATAAGAGAAACTCGGGCTCGTTTCCTAAGCGAGCTTGTTTTTAGGCTCGCGCTCGAGCTCTTTTAAGCTCGATTCGTTTCGAGTTTTTTTATTCGTGCTCGAGTAGCTCGGCTCATTTTCACCCCTACTAGCAACTAGCATTTAATTTTTCCTAGATCATTTACTGAGTCTTAACTTAAAGCCCCTATATGATATATTAAAATATATTGTGGATAGTATTGGAAGTAAACTATCCACAAAAGTGTGTTTACTATATATTTGCATTAATTGCTTATACATTCTATTGTTATTTTTACCCATTTAGTGAGTAATAATGGAGTTCCATGTTCTGTTTCATGGCAGCTGGTCGACAATTAACAGGTGGGCAGTTAGAGGAGGTGTGTTAGACCGCGATTAACCGGGCTTTTAAGAAGATGGATGACATGGCGGCTACGTTGCATAAGCACCGATTCCTTCACTTCCGACAAATCAACTGTTCTCTCCGTCAAAGCCGCATTACGTACATCGGATCTGAACGTCACCCTTTATAACTGAAGTTATGTTTTTTCTTTATTTTGTTACGCTAATATGATTATTACCTGTAACATGAGATGCTTCCTGATTTACTTAGTCAACCAACCGGGTTGAGCTATTAGCCAAGAAATTACAGAGACGAGTCACCCTTGCTTTTATATTGTCGAGCCAAGCAAATAGTGCGCATACTTGGCAAGGTTTAAACATTAAACATCCGCATCCCTTTATTTCTTACATTTTTCTTTATTACAAGGTAGAGGTGGCAAGATAGGCTGGTTGGATAAAGGGTTGACACATGTGTTTTTTAGTACATATTAAAACTTGCTGGCCTTGGTTGGGTTGACCCTTAAAAGTTAAAACTCTTTTTCTCCATTTATTGTAAACAATAAATGCTTCGCCTATTATTAAAAAAATAATTTTATCACAATAATGATCTAGATCTTATAAATAAAAAAAAACTCAAATTACGGCTTTTTAACCTCTGTTACAAGGTATCGGGGAGTTGACGCTTTTAACTGTTAAGCACTTTGTTTATATCTTTTTATCTTTAAACTATTGAGCTTATTGGCTATTGATTAATGATTAATGGTCAGGCATCAACGATCGCAGCAGCAACTTATCTAAGGATGGCAGGGAGGCCACCTGTTCTTCCTTCCAGCAACCTTTCTTACTCTGAGAATTTTCTATACATGCTACATTCAATGTATGTTACTATTCCGTGTTATTAATGATCGTTTTTTTTTTGGTTTTGCAACTGCTATGTCTCAAAATTTCTATCACTTGTATAAATTACTTTTGAACTAAGGGTTTCATTTAATAATACTTGCAGGGGTGACAAATCTTATAAACCCAATCCCATACTTGCTCGACTACTCGATATCCTCTTTATTTTACACGCGGAACATGAGATGAACTGTTCCACTTCAGCAGCAAGACATCCTGAAAACACTTTCTTGTCCCCGCTTTTATTAGATACTTTTCCCAATATTTAATACGTTGCATAAATTAAATTATCACAACAGTAAACTAAATTTATGATTCAATAATGTAGTAGGTTGTATGCATTTAAAATACACTTTGGGCAACTCTCAGCCCATTTGACCTGTTTTTTTCTCCACTAATAGAACCAAAAAATATTAATGGATGAACCTGCAAAATGAAGAAAAGTGAAATGGCTGAAATGAATAGGACTAAAGATGTTGAATGAGATTGGAACTGTTGACAATATCCCAGAGTTCATTGAAGGTGTGAAGAACAGGTCAGTTCTGTTTGTCTGATCTTGTTAGGAGTGAAAATGAGCCGAGCGGCTCGAGAAAAAGCTCGAAACGAGCCGAGCTTGAGCCTAAAATAAAGCTCGTTTATTTATCGTGCCCGAGCTTGAGCTTGACATGTGAAGCTCGTCAGGCTCGTCGAGCCTTATCGAGCGTTAGTGTAATATTAGTTTTCATTAATATTTAATAACATTTACCCCCTTCCCTTTCTAATGTTTAGTAAACGACCCGAGCTGAGCTTATTCAAACTTTTTAAGAGCCGACTTCCCTTTCTAATGACTATTGATTATCCAATGGAATAAAATATTAGAAATTCGGAATGAGTTGTGGTTCGAAATAGACATCATAACTGAATATGATATCAGTTGGGACACCCGCCGCAACGCGCGGACATTCCCACTAGTAATACTATAAAAAGGAATAGTGACGTACAAAATTGTAATTTTATCATGTTTACAAGTTATGAAGCATCATGTACAAGAATGTTTAAGCCATTTTAGAGGGGTTTAACCCAAAATTTGAAGACACTAAGGGGGTATTGTTGGTATTTCAACCCTGGTGACTTTCCACCTTGCATAGAGACCAATCGATTTTTCTTCTAGAGCTCATTCTCTCTTCCTCTTCCAAATCTCTGGCTTCACAGTTCTGAACCAAAATCCAGTTTCCTCTCATCTATACGACATCCTCCATCTCCAAACACCACCTCCACTTCGCCGATCACCCACCCTCATCAAGCACCGGCCGTCGCCACCACTCACATGGTCCATCTCCGTCGCCGGCCACCCACCACCGTACTCCTTCTCCACCCTGAACCCCAATCGCCGTCGGACTCCTCTTCTGCCGCATACCAGAGTCTTAATTGAAGGCTGCAGCCGATTCATCTCATCATATGAAACAAAGGTTTCCTATTTCCTTTTTTTAAAGTTTCTTATTACATGATTGTGCTTCTTATATAGGATTTTGTTATTACAGTACCCAATGTTTGAAACCCTAATTACAAAAGAACATATTAAAATTGGGCCCATTTGAATGCAGAAACTGAAGCATCTTGCGTTTTTAGGGATTGACCAGGTAATTTTGCTCTTTTTTTGCATTTTGGTGGGATTAAGCAGCTTTTAGGATTTTAATTTATCATATATTACTTTAATTTCATACGATTTCAGCTGTTCTAGAATCGGAATCTTCCGATCACCAGCAACAACTCGCCAACAAGGAGGCGGTTATCGGAGATTTGTACACTTTGGGCAGCTACTATACGATTTGTGCAAAATGCAAATTTTCTGGTGGTTTTGACATCAGTGCATTTGGTGCACTGCAGGAAGGGAAAGGTATGAATATTGTATACATTGCGTTATGTCTGTGTGTCAACTAGAGATGGAAATTAGGTGGTTTTGACGGGTCAAAATGGGTCATTTATATATGAATCGGGCCAAGCTGACCTTAATTTTTGCAACACCTTTTGTCCTAGCTCTTGAATAATTTTTAAAAGTTATGATATAGCTTTTGAATGAAATGAATTACGAGGTTTAATGTTTGATGCATCAGGGGTATTTCCGTCTTTTTTTGTTAACTTCGAGCTTAAACGAGACAACTTGGTTCGGCTTGTTTATTTTATTGAGCTGAAAAGTCGAGCTCGAACTTAAACGAGACAACTCGGTTACTCTTCATGGCATTAAACTTCACATCCAATGCTTCTTTTTTCAAGATTCATTTTTCTTATTGTAGCAGATTCATGTGTCAATTGGATTGGTAGACAAATGTGCAATTCCAATAGTTGCACACGAGTGAGCTATATAGGCTTGCATATGCTGTTTCTACAGCTTGTGCACTAATATGCTCATAAAAAAATCAAAACAGCGACCCACCCATTTATTCGTTATCTTAATTTATTCTCAGTGTTTTCAAATAGCATATGTACTTGTTGACTTCTTGCCTAAAGTCTACCATGGATTCACACTTACATTTCTTTTCAGTTCTGGCCTTTTGATACAAATTGATGTTTGCTCTCACATTGGTTTCTAAATTAACCGATGGTAAGTCTGCACACATTCCTTATCGGGATTTGGAGCTCACACGATTGCTGCAATCGTCCCTTAGTGGTCATGTTCTGTAAGTTCAAAAAAATATTATTTATTAGTTTCTGTAACTCTTTCTGCTACTTCAATACGTTTCAATAACAACTTTTGAACTTTTATGTTAGCTTATATGCTCCGTGACTCCTGCATCAAGCAACACACAATACATTGAAGTTTGCACATCGTAGCAAGCATGTGGAAATAAAGGCTTTTCAGAATAAGGTGATACCGGACATGCCTTTTGAAGAAAATCACTTGGCTCTATCAGTTTGTCTTAGTTATTTGTTGTGTGTATTCTAGATTATCGATGAGAAATCACTCATCAAGAAGTACCAGAAGGATGCCTGTATGTGGAGGAAAAACTTTACGATTGTGGGTAGTGTTGGTGAAGAGTGTATTTAGGAAGAAGAGCTTTTAAAACTTCTTACCAAGAAGCCCCAACCCATTTGCTATGATGGGTCTGAACCTTCAGGCATATATATATATATTTTTTGCATATTATTAACCATATGTTTTATATAAGTTGACTATAAATGTTGTACACTTCGCAATGTACTGATCTAAATTTTTTATTTTGGTCCAAAGATAAGTGAGATCCTTATATGATTTTCTTAATTAACAAGGTGTTATTATAAAGTTCAGTATTCTTATTTCATCACCAATATATTGTTTTTCCCTGGTCCTATCAACTAATTTTGAACTTGCAGATGTTGGCAAGGAATGTTGAGACGCTTAAGAGAGCAACGGAAGTGGAGAGCAAGAAAACAAGGAGAGGAATAGCTGGAATGGAAAAGGAACTTGCAGCATTGGGTGTCAAATAAAAGACGAGGCGGTCAAAAAGGAAGGCGTACGAGTACCGGTACTCCCAGGTTATATTTTTAGGACATGCATATACTCTCAGTTTACAACCCGTTTAACCCATTTGTTACATCTGGCCAACCCTTTTGACTCTCTTAGATAAAATAGTTAAACTGTATCTTTTTGCAAAGTTTAGGCCCTGAATGATGTCTTCGACTATAAGAAGTGCTTGTTCAACAAAGTGACAGTTGAGGTAGGACAGCTCACAAGATTAATTCATTATTTTGTTTTTGTAGACGAACAAATCTTTGATGCGTGATGGTATTATTTTGTTTAGTAAAACACGACTACGGATAATGTTCTCTTCGTTTATTAAATGAACAAGACTGATACGAAATGTAAGATATAAGAATTAATGTTGATTCATTTAGGGTGCCCACAAATTCATTAGTGGCTTACACCAGTTTGTCTTCTTAACGTTGAGTAATGGGTTAAAACAGTCAAATTTCATTTGCTTAAACGGGATATATACACGTAGTGCTTTTATTATACTTACAAAAACAATACTACTATAACAACAATCTAAATATTTGAATATAAACGATTCAAAAGGAGATGCTTATTGAGAGTAGATTTTAGATACTTTAAGATTTGTTACCCTTTAGTGTTTTTATACCTGGGTCACTTTTAGTCCGTTTGACCCGTGCACTTTTAGCTATTATATTTTTACTAATTCGTATGTGTGAGATTAAAAAATGCAATCTACACCAACTTATGGATCAATATGGCAGCCTCTACTACTAATAAGAATCAAAACTCGGTAGATATGGTAGCCTCTACTTCTAATAAAATTCAAAACTTAGTAGTAATGAATATTTGTGAGTTGTTTCCGGTTGGGTTGCTTAGTTGGTTTAGACTCGGCTAACCATTGGTTAACAAAAATTTAGCGCGCTTTATGTGTTTGTATGAATTAGATGTCATTGATTGGTTGATCAGTTGATACAAGGTTTTTATTTTTTTCCTTTTAGGCTACGTAACTGTAATCGACTTTTCCATTTCGTCTAAAAGGTGAGGTTATATAACGTGAGGTTTTATAGTTACCAGATTGGATGATTGGTTGTGGAATCTCGCGTGACTTTTCTCGGCTGTTAGACAACCGGACCTCATTGATAAATCTTCACATACAAAGGTATGTAAAGCTTGAGAGAGTCTATTAGAATTTTCCTCTTTCACTTTTCTAGGCTGTTAAACAACCTGGCCTCGGTAAATATTTATTTTGCCCATTTTCTATCTCTATGTACTGATTGAGTTGCCTGAATTCCTAAAAAAATGATTGGTTTTGTTGTGTACAGATATGCGAGCTCATTTCATGGTTCATTTTGAGAAGCTGTAAACTTGAATCCGCGTTTTGAAGACAAGAAAACGTATGTAACTGTTGTATACCATTGTTTCTTTGTTTATTATTATATGGGGTGGTTGTTTCACATCTAAGGTTAGATGTGAAACCACCCAAAACTACGTAGTTTTGTTAAATAATCCTCTAAACTTTAATTTCTAAATTAACTTAACTAAAATTATGTAAATCCTTTTACTTTGGAAAAGAAAATCATCCACTCCAACAATTACGTAAAATTCTGTTTGGATCATCCAATAAAATCATCCACTCCAGCAGTTACTTAATCCAAGAAATTCATCCAATCAATTCATCCACTTCAGCAAAACGTAGAATTTTGTTTAGTAATTCTATTAACGTGGACTGATTCGGATCTACACTCGCCAAGATCAAAGTGCCGTACCTTAATCTGAACCTAAAATTTGATTTCCAGTTGCTCGATCATGGAGGTAAACTTATATTTAAAGTGATTGTTATTATTCAAAATTCCTACATACAATTGTAGATACTGAAGTTTCAATTATTTTTTCACACAGGAAACGCATAACACTACGGATTGCAATTCACAACTAATTGAAGATATTGATGCGAAAGGAATAACCACTCGATGGAGAAAGGGATCGGGATTAACCATTTAATGGAGAGGAGGCCTGCCCAGCAATGGATTTGGAGAATAATGAACCGAGCTTGCTGCTATCAGAATTGAGAACGAAGATTAGGATTATTAAGTATTGACATAAAAATAAAGTGATTTAATTGGTTTCCATCAAAACTACGTAGTTTTGGGTGGTTTCACATCTAACCTTAGATATGAAACAGCCACATATTCACTTTCCCCTTATTATATTTATAATTTATAATTATGATGCGAAACTTGGCATAAAGTGTATTTAGTGTAGATTGTGTGCAAATGCATATTAGAAGTGTTAAATTTTATACACTTTTAAGCTTTGTTGTCTTTAGGAAACCTACCTACAAACACCACAAGATCATTAATAAGCTATTAGAAACGAGTACAATATTGCGAATCGTCACAACTGTAGCATCACATTGGTTTTCTACTCGATAGATAAAAAGTTGATAAAATTTAATAACACACAACCGGAGTCCATATGTAGTGTAGTCTTATTTACGGATGTAAACGAGCCGAGTCAACTAATGTAAATTGTCGACTCCGCAGCAACGCGCGGGCATGCCCACTAGTGTAAAGAAAAGAAAAAAAGTTACTAATACAAACAACAATGTCCACCTCCACTCCTTTAAATTCGTGAGCGGCCCATTATACCAATATTTTAGTCTTATTAATCGAGGCCCACATAAGATAATTCCAAACCGCCCTACACCTTCTGTTGATATAATTTACATTTGCATGTTATGTAGTATCATAACTTCCTAAATATCAAACCCTAATACCCTACCCTCCTCTCTCAAGATCGACGGCAGCAGGAGACGTTGTTTTCCCCCGGTCGCGGCTATCTCTCTCTCTCATCTCGCTACTATCTCACTTGCATTTCTCTCCCTCTCGCACCCCATCATCGGTTAGTATGTTATTTGTTGCTTGCGGTTTGAAGTTCTTCGTTACTTGACCGTGTTTACATTATGAAACTGATACTTGATGTTATAAGTTACTAGGATTACGTATGGTGAGGATGATAGGAGTTGTTTGTGATATTACGATGAGTTCATGCACGTTTCTGCTATGAAATCGTTATGACTTGGCTGTGTTTTGCTATATCCTGATGAATATATTGATAATACTGTTAAACTTGATGAATAGCACGCATGAAAATCCCATATGGCGTTTGTTTTACCGGTTAGTTATGCATAGGCTTATATGTGTTAACTAGGGTCCGTTTTCGGTGTGAATATTACTGATTTAATAGTAAATATGATGTATGATAATGATGATCTGCTGAAAATAAAAGTTATGGGTCTTTGGGTGCGTTAGTTAGTCCGTTGCGGGTTCGGGAAGCGAAAACAACAAACTGTCCGACAATTACAGCCGAATTATATTTGGTAGTCCACGGCATGGAGTGCCCACCTCTATCATCTCCGATCGCGACCCTCGCTTCACATCCTATCTATGGCAGTCCATGCACAAATTGTTCGGCTCACGTTTAGATATGAGCAAGGCTTATCATCCACAAACCGATGGTCAGACCAAACGCACCATCCAGACTCTCGAAGACATGCTGCGAGCGTGTGTAATCTATTTCAGTAAAGGTTGGGAAAGACACCTACCCTTGGTGGAATTCTCTTACAAAAATAGTTACCACACCAGCATTCAGGCTGCTCCGTTCGAGGCATTGTATGGACGGAAATGCCTATCACCTCTTTGTTGGGTTGAAGTTGGAGATAGTCAGATCAATGGCCCTGAACTAGTACTCGACACAATGGAAAAGATTGCCCAAATCAGAAACCGATTGGCGGCGTCTTGCGACCGTCAGAAAAGCTACTAATTAGAAATACAATTAAAACATAAACTCATACCCTCACCATACCCACCTACCCTCACCCCACACCAACTCTTCTCCCTTTCTCTCTTCTCCTTGTTTTTTCTACACCTTCAGTTGCATGTTGCTTTTGTGAGATCTTGAGGATCAATGCATCCGATCCCCCATGAAGTGATGAACAGTTGAAGGTATGAATAGTCTGAATGAGTTAGATCTTTAGAATGTCGTGTTACATACTCCAATCTGCAGCTTCAGAGCTGGCTCTTGGGCCGGCCATCCCGTGCCGCCTCTCGAGGCCCAAATTTTCAAAGGGCCCAAAAGGTTTTTATAATTATATATATATATATATGGGAGGGTTTAAATGAGAACACCCATCTTTTGTGAGAACCATGAGAACAAATCTCATCCACTCATTTATATTCCATTATGTTTAATGAAAAGGTTAAATTGGTAATTTAACCATCCCTTATCTTCTCTAATGTTTCCAGGTTTCACATCAAATTCATTGTTCCTAATCAATCGTTGCACCATACACCCCTAAATCAAATCTTGATTCTTTCTTAATCAATCGATTTGTTTACAAGTATTACATAATCAGACGCATTTGATTGTGGTATTACACAATCGATGCTTCATACAACTCTTAATCAATCGATTCGTTCAATTCATTTGCTGGTGATTTACGCATTTGATATGAGTTCTTGATTAGCAGACCATTTTATTTGTTCCTAACCTATAGGTAGTGTCTTACAATTGAATCTAATTTCAGTTCCATGTTGTATTGAGTTCCTAATCGATTGTTGGTTTTGTTCCACGATTTCAATTCCTTTTTTAGTTCTTAATTTTCCCTAATTTGTTTTTATATAGTGAATTGCAATTATGCTTTATCCTAAATTATACGTTGATGAATCCGATTCATACTGTAAAAGGGTTTTCCATCACGACGACCAATTTGAATATTTGGTTGAAATAGGTGTTGGGCTGATATCAATTTTGTACTTGAATCTCTACTACCATATGTTCTTGAGCAAACATCGATACCTATACTTTCTGCTGAAAATGTCTGATTTGAATCGGGGATTTGGTTTTTCTCCTTCAAAAACTAGTTGTTGGTTTGGGAAACCTTGGCTTGCTTGTCATCTGCATGAAAATCAGCAATGGTATCCCTTTATTTGACCTGTTAACTCTTACGAACTGTTTTATTGATCGAACTCATCATTTACTTCACTCCTTTCTTCTAATAAACTTGTGCCATATGTTGTCTTGGATGTTGATTCCGTTTCGCAGGAGCTTATGCTCGTGGTTATGATTTTCATGCTGCCAGTAGTAGTAATGACATGGAGATAGACAAAATATAAAGGTCCTGTGATTCCAGAGGTTATCATTTACATGTCTAAATTGTTTACTTTCACTTATTTGTTTCTAACTACCATATGTTTAGTTGTATTAAACATATTTCCGGGGAGAGAAAGCAAAGGTTAAAAGCAATAAGAAGAAAAGAAAGTGAATTTTTTGTTGCAAACTTGATACTGCAGGAGATGACACGTGCTTACGATGTTTTGACAAGGCAACTAAAAGAGTCAAATTCATGATCCACTTTGAGATACCATTGGTCTTACCATTGCCTATACCATCGACAATGAAAGGAAAAAAGAGAAGTTGGGCGCCTGTCGTAGTAGCATCAGAAACAAGTCTCACATGGTGACTTCAGTGGGTCAACTCTTCAATACTACTCGCTTCAATGGCAAAAGGAAAGAAAATGATCCCTACTAGTACTACCAATCAAGAAACCGATTATGTATAAGTCAATTTGAATCTTGGTGGTCCTTTGAAAATAGGAGCAAAAACTGCTTGTACACTTTATTAATTCAGTGTAATTACTACTTACATTGTATGTTTGTTCAGTTGGTAGATTTTACATATATATGATGTGTTTTACAGAATTTGTTAAATAACACATAGTGATGGTATGTACAAAATTTCACATGCAAATTACACATTTGTAACATGTTGAATTACACATGTGTAAATAGCATATTAACAAGAGTTTGGGTTACCTGTTGACTTATACATCTGTAAACTTTACAAATAGTCCTAGGTAACAATATTTTTAACTATTATGATTTACACATGTGTAAAACTCCATATTAGTGCTTACTTTTTTTAACTATCTGGATTTACACATGTGTAAACCTTGATATCTATGCTTATTTTTCTTACTAACCTTCATATTTGTGCTTATTTGTTAAAACTATCATAATTTTTGCATGTGTAAACCTTGATATTTGTACTTATTTTTTTAACTATTATGGTTTACACATGTGTAAACATCCATAAAGATGCTTATTTTTTAAAAAATTAGAGTTTACACATGTGTAAACCTTGATATCTAGGTTTATTTTTTTTAACTCTTATGATTTACACATGTGTAACCTTGATATCCATATGTTTTTATTTTATTTCGAACTACACATATAAATTTCTATTACACATGTGTGATACTCAGGTATTACACATGTGTAAATTATCCATATATCAAAAGTATTCAATTCCAACATTGACCAACAAGTAGGATTTAAACAAACATCGCATTATCCATATTGATAAACTTGGACGACAACCCAGTAATATTTATTGATAACAAAGATTATTTACAACTACTATGCATTAGGCTTCCTACGATATACCTAAAGGAAGACACCAACCCCAAACCATTAGCTATGGTCTAACAATTGGAACCTAACAAGGTCCCGACCATGAGCTAACCTAGAAATCAAAACACAACCTATGCTAGACTTAAAGCCACACCCGGCCCAAGTCCAACTTAAAAATGAATGTATACAATCGAGTTTCAAACAACACAAACCATCCAAAAAACAATCAAACACGACAAAAACATTAAAACAACGCCTAAAGCATAACATCCGAGATTCTATCTTGAGCATCCCAAAAATCTTGATCTCAACCATGCACCAGCAGCATCATCCTCATTCCCCAACTTGCCAAAACTTCAAACAACCATACACTAAAGAGTATCACCGGTAAACACGAAAGCCAACCTGATTTTCACATCCCTAAACCAGCCATACGTCCAACCCCACCTATTAACAACAAAAACCAGCAGCCCTTTTAGCACCCGGCCCCAAAACACCAACATAACACCAGGATTAAACGGATATCGTAACCTAACCCAATCAGCCATATACCAACTAACCACGAGCATCTTCATATTGCTAATTACCACAAAAGCCCCAATCAACAACAATTTTCTTATTCTTACCCTTATTTGTTGCCTCTTTTGGTTCAGCTCCTTTTGTTTTTCTATTTTTGCCTCCGGTTTCTAATTCCATATACATGAAACAATTTTAAACAACATTTAATATGCATTAGTAGTAGTTTATGCAATTGATTAATTACACATGTGTAAATAACTTACTTAAACATGTGTAAACAACTCATTTACACATGTGTAAATTGCTTAGTCACTCAAATTTACACGTGTGTAAATTGCTTAATTACTCAAATTTAATTTTCACTAAGATGAATTACACATGTGTTCACTATCTTTTTTTGTTCACCACTCGTTGATGCTTCAACTAAAACAATAGAATGTAGTTAAACAACATGTATGACCAGCTTACTTACACATGTGTAAATTACTTAATTACACACATGTAATAGTAACTAACATGATTTACACATGTGTAAACAACTTATTTACACATGTGTAAATTGCTTACTTTTCATTCTTTCTTTTTCTTCCTCTGAAACCTTTTGATAGACACCTTTAGACTTCCAAAAAACACCCTATTTCAAGACAAGTCATCAGTAAATATAAGGTTAAACTCAACAAGAGAGCAACATGATCACCATCTCTATACTAACAATATCATACTATTGGACATATTTCAATACCTACCGACTATGCGAAGTCTATTAAGACTATTAACATACAACAACGAATTCAGCAATAATTTTGATAAAACCTAAGGCAAAATACACAACAATCGCAAACAATTTTCGATTCTCTAACGATCTATCGTTGCATAATGTAACCTAAGTTACTACAAACTGAATGATTTACTAAACCTGGTGCAAAAAAACTGAAACTCGCAAGCTCAAATCACACAACAAATCGACAACACAACGATCACAAATAATTTTCGGTTCTCTAACGATCTATCATTGCATAATCTAACATTGATTGATTTACTTAAATTAGGGATAAAAACTTAACTGGAAAGCTCAAATCACACAACAAATCGACAAAACTACAGAACTCACCGATTAAATCAGTTCAAATCGAGACTGATCGAGGTTTTCCTCGTAATTTTGGAATTGAAGTGGTTTTTTTTACACAGAGATCTACTAAATTGAACTTGAAAGCTCAAATCACACAATAAATTGACAAAACTGAAGAACTTACTTGTTAAATCGATTCAAATCAAGTCTGATCGGAGGCTTTTCATTGTGATTTTGAACTGAAGGTTTTTTTTTACATGGGGATCGATTAAAGGAATTTTTAGGGGGTTGTGTGTTTTAAGCTTTGACAGTAATACCCCTTTAGTGTTTTTAGTTTAGGTTTCCTCCTCATTTAAACATCTCTAATCTTAGCTCTTGATTTAGGATGATCTATGGATGAAAATTGTTCCTTATGTTCTCACAAAAATCTTTGTTCTCAAGATAACCCTCCCCTATATATATATATATATATATATATATATATATATATATATATATATATATATATATATATATATATATATATTAAATTATATATTTAGTATATGCATCCTTTTATCATGCAAAAGAATCTTTGTGGTGGAGTGGTAAACACCATCTTAGGATAATGTAGTGGTCTCAAGTTCAAATTTTGGCTTCACCACCATAAGTTTATTTTTTAATTCATCTATCCTTAACCATAGGTTTGGGCCCAATTCCTTTTGTTTTCCGAGGCCTAAATTTTTTTAAGAGTTCTCGGAAACGGCTCTGTGCAGCTTTACTTGTTTGTGTTGTGCAGGATTTCTTTGAAATGGTTGAAATCACGTTCGAGAAGTTATCTTCTGCATCGGGTGTGATGTGTTCAAAATGTAACATATAAATTACATCAATTGTGGCATAAAACTAACCCTTTTTTAGTACTAATGTTGGAAAAAGTGTGCTTTTGTCTTCCTTTTGTATTTTCAGGATTAAATGAGCTCAAATTAACAAAAGAAGCAAAAAGGCAGCTAAATCTAGCATAAATACAAGAAAAGGAACAAATGTGGCATGCCCGACCCCCTTCAACAGCATCTCCCAAAGCAAAAACAAGAAAAAAAGCTGAGCATGGGGCTGTGCCCAGCTGAGCACGGGGCGTGCCCAGCTCAGCACGGGCCGTGTCCAGCTCAGCACGGGGCAGTGCTCAGGATGGACAGCCCTGGCACTAAAGACAAACCCATAGAAGCTTCTATTGCCCACCACGGGGCCGTGCCCAGCGGACACGGGGGCGTGACGAAAGTACAGCAGGCGCATTAATTGTAATTGCGAATTACAATTAATGAAGAGAGAGAGTGTCAGACGGACACGGGGGCGTGTCCAGCGGACACGGGGCCGTGTCCAGGCTTCTGTACAGGCTATAAATAGGAGTGCTTGGCTCAAGCTCAAACCATCCCTTGGCACACCACCTCTCTCACACTTCATCCACCACCCACCACCATCACAACACCATCATCCACCACCATCATCCATTGTCCATCGTAGAGTGTGTGAGTCGTCTCGGGATCCAAGATTGATCGTAAGAGTTCTTGACAATCAAGGCCATGTTTGCCTAAGTCTCTTACATCACTTGGTGAAGACAAAGTGTCTAGTATAATACTTTTTATTTCTAATCTTTTGCACTTTTTATTTGGTTTTGTATTAATGACTTTAATAACTAGTTACTTATGTTGAAGGTGATCTTTCCTTATCGTTTGTCCGTGGTGTCTTGGCATTATTTTACTGTCTATATAAAATAAAGGATTTTCACCATTCATATCTCCACGGTCTATATGGAGGTATGTTGGCTACCTGGTCGGGGGTTAAGGGAACGGTTTGGTAAAGGTCTTGCCATTGTTCAGCGTTTAGAGGTCCTGCAATGGACCTGGGTCAAATTTAGTAGGACCTCCTTCAATACTTCACGGTATTGGATGGCGGGGGTCCAAACTCTTTGACCCCCTCATAAGTTAACTACTATTAATACTATAACCCGACTATTTAGGACTGTATCCCTGCTGAATCAGACTACTTAGCCGAGGGTAAAGTCACCGCCAAAAGCGGGGCCTACCACAATACTGCATTAATAACTTAATTCATTATCTTCCAATAATCCACCCTTTTAGGATTGTATCCTTGCTGACTCAAACTACTGGGGTGAGGGTAACGTCACCTTCAAAAGAGGGGCCTACTACAATAACTAAGATAATCTCTTAATTATGTGCAAAAGTGTGGAAATAATCAAAGGTTATACTAGATACGAGTCGGAACCAAGTGATTCATCTTGTCTATCTGTTTTTCTTTTATTTTTATTTTTCAGCAATTTTAGTTAGTTTTTATTTTTTTAGCTTAAAACATTTTTCTAAACTTTTATTTTGATTAGACGTTGAGGATAAACCGGTACTAAAAGCTCTTGTTTCCTTGGACGACCTCGGTATCTTACCAACACTATACTACGCTCAACGATGGGTGCACTTGCCCATATGTGTGTTTAGTGTTAGTGAAATATCGTGTTTTATAAATTTAAAACTTGGCTAAAATAAGTGTTAAAAAGGGCTTAAAATATACACCTAATATATATAACACTTCACACGCATCAAGTTTTTGGCGCCGTTGCCGGGGACACAAGGATTTTAGGAAAGCTTAAAATCGACGGCCTAATCAGTTTTTTCAAAACCTTTTCAAAACGGGCCCACAATTTTCTGCATTTTAGTTTAGTTTTGCATTTACAGTAGGTTGAACACGGGCCGTGCTCGCTGAACACGGGGCCGTGCTGCATATTTTTCATAAAACACCCAGTAACAGAAGCTTGAACACAGGCCGTGCTCACTGAACACGCCCCGTGCTCAACGAAATCAGTAAATTTAATTAAAACGCTCAGATACATATTCTGAACACGGGGCCGTGTCCACTGAACACGGGGCCGTGTCCAGCCTCTGTTTCCGTTTTTCTTTTTGTTTTCTGATCTCGAGACTTGGTTGTGGTCTGCTGAGTGATTCTTATGGATCAATACTCAGGAGGTTACAACTACACCTATGAGGAGGATGATTATAGGGGTAATTATTGCACTAATTGTCGTAATGCACGCTCGATTCAAAATAATCACTCATATCAACCATCCAATTCATACACCTACTATGAGGAGCCCAGGTACGAGCCATCAACTTCATACACATCCTATGAAGACCAAAGGTATGAACCTCCTCCCTCATACTCATATTTTGATGAACCAAGGTATGAGCCTTCTTACTCATACTTTGAGGAACCAAGATATGAGCCACCACCTTCGTATGCTTACTATGAGGAACCATGGCGTGAACAACCCACCTCATATGAGTATTACGAAGAACAAAATTACGACCCTTATCCATCATATACTTACAATGAAGAACAATGGTGTGAACCATCTACTTCATATGGGTATTATGAGGAACAAAGGGTCGAACAACCGGATTCAAGCTTAGAAAATACCGATTCTTTTTCTATAACCGAAGTAACCGATAGGATATTAGAACACATAAGAGTTATCGATCGCTGTATAAGAGAATCTCGCGCAAGGGAAGAGGAGTCCCGCGCAAGAGAAGAATTAAAAAATGAAGAGATAACTGAAATTGTAAAAATGGAAGAACAAATAAGTGAAAAACCAACACATGAGTTAAACAACGAAATAGGTGAGTCCGACAACGTTAAAATACAAGAAGAGTCTAATTTTGAAGAAATTAATCTCTTGTCACCTTCTTTTGAAAATCATTGTTTAGTACCCACTCATGCTAAGTTTTTAAAAGAATTAAGCACTAACACTAAAATTGACGAAACGGTAAGTGTTAAGTTAACTAATGATCAAACCTCGCTAATAAAAGAAGACCCATTTGAAATTAACATTACACCGGTTCCA
Organism: Helianthus tuberosus; assembly: GCA_030545235.1. Lineage (NCBI taxonomy): Eukaryota > Viridiplantae > Streptophyta > Magnoliopsida > Asterales > Asteraceae > Helianthus > Helianthus tuberosus. Next base: position 175,512,248 of record CM060351.1, read on the forward strand.
TGTTTCTTTCAAAATTCGTTTATTAGTAATATCACAATCGATAAAGATCTTTGTGTTAACATAATGCCTAACTACAGTTTCGAAAAATTAAGTATTAGTGATTTTTCTCCACTTCAAATACCCATTTTTCTATCCAATCGGAAAGTAATAAAATCAATCGGTGTAGTTGAGGATGTATTGGTTCAAACAAATCAAATGGTAATCCCGACCGACTTTGTCATCCTCGATGACACTCCTCTAGTGTTGGGCCGACCATTTGTAAAAACTCACGAAGCTTTGAAAAACCGGAAGTTCAACAATCTACCTCTTCAATTAGGGGCATTTAAAAGAAGTGTCGATCTTGAGCAGTCAATGAAATATCCATTCGGCAATGACGACCCCCTAATTGAAGATGAGCCAGAACCACCCGATAAGGTGGGTCTAGCCAAGGACCCTTATAAACGTGGCGCTCCACGGAGGCATTCCGCGGAACTATCCGTAGTTTAGTTTAGATTAACCTTTATGTTTTCTAGTTTAGCTTTTATTTTTCAGGAATAAAACACACTTGGGATGGTGAAGGATACTAAGGGAAGCTTGAACCAACAACCCATGCACAAAAACAGAGCCTCCCGATAATTTTTCTTCATTACAGGAAGTTCAGCACGGGGCCGTGCTCACCCCAACACGCCCCGTGCCCAAGGTTCTGTAGAAAATGCCCAGTTCAGGTACCTGGACACGGGGCCGTGCTCACTGGACACGCCCCCGTGCCCAGCCTTCTGTTTACTTTTGGTACTGGCAGTCTGGACACTGGGCCGTGCTCAGCCAACACCACCCCATGTTCAGCTACCCAGTACCATAAAATCTTGTTTTTAACCCACTTTTACATATTTTAATCAACCGAAACACTTATTTTTGGGACACATTGAGGACAATGTGTAATTTAAGTGTGGGGGGATGCTAAAACCTTGAATCTTGCAAGTCCTAAATACAAGCCTTACACAAAACTCTATTGGAACCGCTAATCACCCCAAATTTTTTCAAAAATTTTCATTTTTTTTACTTGTCTAGGTTTAACTCGGGAAATTCAAGTTCTCAAAAAGGTTATATTTTTACAAATTTACAACCGATAGCGTCGTGATAAAAAGAACCAACATAAGAAAATTATGAAAAGGCATGACAAGCTTAGTTAAAATTTAATTATATATACTTGAACACATAAAAACTCATTCCCACAAAAGTGAGTTTTGAGCCTTTATTGAGCATACAATTACATATCATTAGACTAAATGCTCATTTTTCGTTTCTTGTGTGAATAGCCGCTTGGTTCTTACGACTCTAGAACTTGCCATAACGATACATTCCCGGTCCTTACCAACTTAAACCCGAGTAAGTAAATGATGGAGGCATTAGGACTAACCCTTTTTATTTCTACACAATTATTTTTCTTTTTTCTTACCACCTACCCAAAATCCCCCTAGTTAACCCCTTTGAGCCTAAACCTTTTCATTTCTTAACCCAAACCAAACACCTTTTCACCCACCTAAACCCTTTTTATTTTTCACCCTTTGTTTTAGTAACAAGCTCGGTTTTTCGTATGACTTTCCTTAAAAAAAAAAAAGGTGTTGATGATGAAGCAAATAAACAAGCAAGTTCATGAAAAATAACTTTGTTTGAATACTGGCTTCATCAAGAAAAAAAAATAATAAAAAAAAATTGCAAAAATAAAAAGTCTTTCGAAAACCGACGCTTGTTACGCTTTTTCGCCCTTTCTACTAACCACTAACCCAACCACCTACCTTTAACCCAAGCCTAACCCTTCACCCAAAAAGTCCTCTTGATGTTTACAAAGGTATATAGTTAAAAAGGAGGAGGATTGATTGCTTGGCAAGCCTATGGTAGGAGTAAGTTTGTAACAACTCTCATCAAAAGTCATAATTATTAAAATAATTAGTCCAAAAGGAAACCCTAATTGAGACACCCAAGTGATTCTGAACAAACCCTAAAATTTTCATAATTTTCAGAATCAGGATTAGGGCCCCTAAAACTCAGGGGGGGTTAAACCCTATTGACGATTATCCATTTTAAACGTTGGCAACAAGGAATTATCGAAAACTGTCAACTCAGCTAAGCTAGTCCCAACCGTGGCAACCTAGGCCTAAAAAGTAGGTCTTACGCGGGCCGCGTAAGGATAAGCTTAAATCTCACGCGGGTCGCGTAAGGGTCAAATTTTACCTATAAATAGAGGGCAGTGGGACTTGAAATCTGGAAAAACAACGACGTAAAAATTCACAATATACACTGAGTTACGTTCGAATTACTACACAAACACACACGGGTCTCGAAATTCTGCCGCAAAACAGGGTATTAGCACAATCGTTACTACGATTCATTTTCCGACAATCAATATATCCAATGGATGTTTAAGTGCCGCCCACATTAGGGTTATACTTTATCGTTCGTCATTAATTTGACGGATCATCGTTAATTCGATGGATAAAGTATTATACTTTGTCGTTCGTCATTAATTTGACGGATCATCGTTAATTCGATGGATGAAGTATTGCATTTTGTCGGTCATTGTGAGAATTTGATCTCGTGAGTTATCGTAATTGCTAGATTGATTACTAACCCAGTTTTGTGTGCATTGTTATTTAACTTAGGTTAACAAGGTTAAATCATAGACTAGACTATGTCCGTATTAAAACAGCAATGTGAGTCATTCTCTCTTTTTATCAAATCTATTTACAAAACCCTATTTATTTCAAAGTTATAATTACAGGGATTAAGTTTATGTAATCACCATATTACAGCCGGTATGTGGGGTTTTGTATACATTACTTGATAATCTTCACCATTGGGGCAGCCAATGGGTGATATGACCATAGTCACAGACACCATTGGACGGAAGGGCCAATGGGTCGAGTGACAAAGTACTGTGGGTAATTGGTTTGATATCAGAAACATTGTAATCTTCCTTAATACTGTAAATTATAACAAATGTGTCATTTTAGTAAATAGAATGATTCACTCAGTATTTCCCGCTGACAATTTTTTTTTTCAAACATGTTTCAGGTGATCTGTTGTAATTCAGGAAAAGTGCTGGGGAGCATTTCAAGCTTAAGATAGTGGCTCATTATAAAAAATAAAGAAATAAGTTTTGTAACATAACGATTTTATAATAAAATCATACTATTGTAAATTATCGGGGTTTTATCCCGAATTGTGAAATAAAATAATCGGGGAAAATTTTAGCTTTAAACGATCCTGATGAAAACTTCCGCTGTTAAACTTAATCAATTAAATACCGCAGTATTTCTGTCCCGCGGCTCCTGAAACGGGTCAAACCGGGTCGGGGGCCGTGACAGAAAAAGGTGGTATCAGAGCCACTGGGTTAAGCTAATTAAGTATTTAGAAATACTTAATTTTTCCTGATTACTATTATGTGATTATGTGTGATATTAACTGATTATTTGTTAGTTACAGTATGGGTAAGCAAAAGCTAGCAAGTATCTATCTTAAATTAGATAGATCATCCAATGAGAAGGGAAGTTCATCCCGAACCAAATCCTCGAATCAGGCTGAAATTCCTAAAGAAGGAATATTTGTGCGAAAGGCACAATACGAGGAATCACTTTCTCCTAAAAGGAGGGAGATGATTATTAAGAAAAGTAAAGAGAAAATCCAAGAAAAGAAGATTAAACGGGAAACCCAGGAATTAATTGATAAATCACCTTGGGAAGATAAGCTAGATGAGAAATGGGCAAATTTATATATGCTAGCCACAGTAGCAGAAAATATAAATCTTTAAATATTTTAAAGTTTTAGTACCTTACCCTTACAATCTAGAAACTCTGTGCAATAAATAAAATTTGAAACCCTAAGTGTGTTTTTCAGTTATCTTTGTAATCAACTAGTACACAGTATGTAATAAATTAAAAGGTTATTTATAAATTTTAACTTAGTATTTTATGCATTTTGCATATATGCTACATCAGCATGAGTGGGATATCTGAAGCTTTTCAGAACCTTAATCTTTACCCAGTAAATATCGAAGCTTCCAAAGAATATATTAGCTACTTTCCCGATATAGAACAACCAGTAGAATTCAAGGTTCCACCTGTGAACAAGCCAAAACGAAAGAAAAGAAGTTATGTAGGATGGAGGAAAATACGTAAGAAAAAGCCAGCTACAAAACTTCCCAAAATAAATAATCCTTTGAAAAAGGGAAAAGAAATTATAACCGGAGAAAGTTCCAAACAACATGTAACACCTCGAAAATTTCGGGTTCAATAATAAAACGACACGTGTCATGTCAGACAAAAACGCGTTGTAAACCCGGATTTAATAAAGATGATTCGGCAGGATTTAAAGTGACGTCATGTTAAACTGTTACCTCTGAACGACCTTATTTATAAATTCCAAGACCCGATTAAATGTTATACCCATCTTTATTACCCTCAATGCAGAGAATTCTTGTTAATAATAAAATTGAAAAGCATAATTTGATCCCACAAGTAAATTGAATGATAAACCGTTGTTTTCGGGTCTTGAAAGTCCATTCAATTGCAACAAAGGTGCATGGTAGGGTAATGTACAGGAGTAGACACTTATTAGAGGCCCTCCATGTAAAAGAATGGCTAAAAAAAAATCGTGCAAGTGGATTACATGTTCGAAACACCAACAAAAGGCAACAAATCTGCCTCTGAGAAGGGGTAGCGCACCGCTACATGTGTAGCGTAACGGTGCGCTACCACGTTAAGTCAACTGGCCCATTATATCAGGCTAGCGCACCGCTACAAGTGTAGCGTAACGGTGCGCTAGGGATGCCCAGTTCCAGCAAAACGGGCTGTTGCCTGTCTTTCGCGATTGTGACCGATTAAACTGGTTTTTATCAGTTATAAAAGACCCCTAAACTATCATAGAGCACTAGGACAAGTGTTGAATGGTTGTGGATGGTCCTAGAGTTAGTTGTCACTTAGTTGTGGTGGATCCAAACACTATATAAGACCACTTGATGCAACCACATTCTTCACACTTGCATTTGATCATTGGAGCCTCCTGGAGCTAAGGAACTCTCCCTTCTGATCATAAGTCGTGCATTGGACTATTGTAAGTCTGCTAGTTCTTATTTGGTTGTGTTTAGCTTAGTTAATTAGCTAAAAGTCAAACCGTCGTACTTACGGTTTGACTTCGAGATTAGTCACTAATGACTCAGTCTTATCTCGAATTAAAAGTAGTTTTAGAATGGTATTTATGTGGGTAATAAAACCCCAAAAGGGTTTCCCCTGATCACCATCCTAAGCAGGTCAAATGTCGGGTCAAACTTTTAATTAAAAAGTCAACATAATGCTTAAAATGTCGTTTGTGCATAATTAGCTATCTAGAACATATATAACCTGTTTGATCATTGTTATAACTTAGTAATAAGTGTAAGAACATGTCCAAACATGTTCAACCCGACTATTTCCTGTTTAGACCCGGTTCGGAACCGAAAGTCACATAGTTTGACTTTCACGTTGACTTTCAGTTCTGACCCGTTTGGGCATATTTTAGAAATGCCTCAGAGCTTTAATTGGATTAGGATACATGTTAGAACAACCCTCTGTGATCATACACCTTGGTTCACTAGTTATCCAATTAATATGCATATTTCCGTTAATTGCTCATACGTTGACCGTTATGCCCTTATTGCCTTAAAACGCGATTTTTGGAAAAGTAAAAGTATAGAAACCTTAGTTACTGATATATAAACTTGTATGCAAAGTTTGACATCAATTTGACTTGTAGATTAAGAGTTATGCTCATTAACGTAAATTAAAGGCTTTATGTTAATAAAATGGCGTAATTAGCGTATAGCCTAGTTAAGCCTACTTTTTGGTATCAAACTTAATACCCACTAATGTAATATATTATTTTGGGATTTTTAAAGATTTTTAATTAATTTTAGGCTGAGCATAACTAGTAGTCGTAGGCTTAATCCGGTAATTGTCGGTTTTGCCCTTACGGGCCATAAAATGAGTTTTACATATCTAATCGACTCCAAACCTTTTGCTACTGATCACATATGTTAAATAAATTATTTTAAGCCTTCTGGAAATATAAAAATATCAGATTTAAGTATAGAACCCGGAAATGGCCTTTAATCGCCATAATTAGCGTTTTTAACGCATAGTATGTCTTAAAATCATATTGGACATACCCGGGTTGATACCTACTGATATATGAAGCAAATTATGATGTTTTAATAGTAAGCAAAGGTTGATGAACTCAGACCTCAGTTTTGAGCTTTTCGGCTTATGTGAAATTACCAAAATACCCCTACGGGGCATAGTTTGGTTAAAGATGATAAATTTCACATATATGCTTTAGTCTACTGTTATAACTCATCAAATTGAGTATGTTTGATGTTTACATCAGACCTGTAACTCAGTTAAACATCTAAGCGCTTTTACAAACTTTAAAATGACCAAACTACCCCTACGGGGCATAGTTTGTGTTTAAACTAGTTCGGGGCATAACGAAAGACATCCTACTGATGTCACAACATATTTGAAGCATATTAACTTAGGAAACCTGTATATGGCTCTTACGGATACCCGTTACGCTTATTTCGCGTTCGGTTCGGTTTATGTAACAAGTTTACATAAATTAGTCGAAACGGGTCAAACCTTATCGGTTTTATCTCAAAATCCAGAATGTGAATAATAAACCCATATTAAACAAGTCTTCAAACTTGTCGGGTCTAAATCACATTCTATCCGGTCTTCGCTTAATCGTGCGTACGAACCGTATCTTTGAAACTAGCCGGTCTAAGCTTAAGCTTAATTAAAGACCCGTTAGGATTCTAATAGGTTATTAAAAACCTTCGTTCCAGATTAGGAGCCCAGTAAAAGCTATCTGTACTTGCTGATTTGATATACGGCTGGGATTGAATTTATATTTAGCTCAGGTAAATACTTTTAACTTATTTTCCCTATACGGGCTTGGGTTACGGTACATAGCGTACCGCTTGATCGGGCATCAAATCTCCACGCTTAGTGGGTAGTTGAATAATTTGATCGGCTCGTTTTAAACAGTCTTGTTTACTTTACAGCCTTTGGGGGGTTAATGACCATGTCCCGGATATCCTCGGCATTATCTTACGAGATGGCCACGACCTGAGCACGGGGTGTAGGTGTACACCTGTCAGTGTATAACTCTAGAATTGTGGTGTGTCTATTGATCTTTAACCCGGATACGTTCCGGGCTACTGAACGCATAAGTAACATGTAAATCGTTCACAAGATTATAATATCAAAAAATTCTCCCAAGTTAAAAAGATTAATTTTGCCTCTGTGCATTTTAATCCATGTGTCAAGATATTTTATGCCACGTGCATTCAAAACAATTTACAAACTCTTTTTCCAAAATGAGTCAGTTGAATGTATTTACCAGTGTAAACTGACGTATTTTCCAAAAAGGCTAAATGCAGGTGCTATACGAAATTGGCTGGATATGTCTCCTTAGCATCAATAGAAGTCTCGCAAGCTTAAGATGCCTAAAAGTCCGTTGAACTATTGTTTCCATTTTATGTTCGATCCTTCTGTGGATAAACTTCCGAATATTGTGACAATTGATATTACAATAATAAATTCGGTTGTATCATACTTTAAATTGCTTCCGCTGTGCATATTGATATTGTGTTGTTTGACTATTACGTTGCCAACCATGACGTCACGATACTCCCCACCGGGCCCACCGGTGACACGTGGAAATCGGGGTGTGACACAACAGGAAATGGAAACTGAAGACAAGGAAGAGGTTAAGGAGATAGGAATACAGATGGAGGAAGTTACTAAAGAAATAGTAATGGAAGTTGGGCAAGGCTCTAGACCAGCTCAGATAGAAATCGGAGAGAGCTCCAATCAAAACCATGGAAGAACCTTTCAAGATGAGATAGATTTCCTATTGGCAAGCTGTGAAACAATTCAGCCTGTCAATAATAATAATAATAATATTTTTAATTATCCTCTTGGAAACCAACTCCCTATGAATTGGGAACCAGCAATTCCAGATCCAATAGTCCACTCCCAACCCATAGGAATGGACGAATGGTGGACAAACGATTGGCAATTTCAAAATATTGTCAACGATCCTTACTCTTTTCTTCCACAATTCGATCCAGAACCCCTACCTAATCCACCCATGAGTAATGAAAACATGGCTGAACTTCGCCACTTTGGTGAAGAGTTGTTTGATGCTGGAACTAGAATCAGGGAAATAGGGGGACAGATTGCCTGGAAGTACGATGAGAGGGAACTGCGTTTTTAGAACAGCAAGTGACGAGAGATAGTAGGATGGTAAAACGGTGTTTGTATAATAAGTAATAGTAAAGTTAGTTTGTAAATAACAAATAAAACTCTGTATGATATTTGTGAGTAATGATGCATACTATGATAGATATAAAATGAAATCGAGAAATCGATTGTTTTGACTATATCTGTATTATAAAATTTTATGATTATTTGTATGTAATTGTTATTTAGCAGATACTAATAAAAGTTATATATATATTATCAGATGGCAAACAGTGGTAATGAACCTATAAATGAAGTTAATCAGTCTGAACAACATTCAAGAGATCAATATATGACTCGGCAAGATATCGAAAACATTGTTGCTCAAGGGATAGCCAATGCTATTCCAGCATTCGTAGCTGCTATAAAGAATCCAATCGAACTGCAACAAATTGTCCCTAGTAAACAGATTACTGAAGATAACTTCAGTAATAGTGTAAATGGAGGCAATAATCATGTTAATCATAATAAGGAACCACATCAAGCTCCATTACCCAAGAAAATGAAAACTGCAATGCCTGGTTGCACTTTCAAAGAATTCCTTGCTTGTAAACCCACTGAATTTGCAGGCAATGAAGGAGCAACTGCATCACTGCGTTGGTTAGAGAAAACCGAAGCAGTCATTGCAATAAGTAAATGTGGTAAAGATGATCAAGTCATGTATGCATCCAATCTGTTCAAAGAAGGAGCACTCGAATGGTGGAATACTGTGTTACAATCAAAAGGAAGAGTAATAGCTTATGCTATGACTTGGGAAGAATTTAAGGGTTTGGTGGAAAGAAAATTCTGTCCTGAGTATGAAAAGGAACAGATGGCGAATAAGTTTCTAAATCATCGGATGACGGGAGTAGATTGTCGTGGGTATACCTCGACATTCTTCGAATATGCAAGAGTGGTACCAACACTGGCTTCGCCAGAACCGGTACTCATTTCTCGCTATATTTGGGGGCTAATTAGCGAAATCCGCAATATTGTTAAAGCTGCGAGACCTCGCACTATTGATGATGCGGTAGAATTAGCTAACACTCTAACCGATGAATTGGTACGCACAAGAGATGAAGATAGGAAAAAGGCATTAGCTCAGAAAATTACCCAAGGATTTCGTGTGGGTAATAATAACAGCTTCAAGAGAAAAGGAACAGGGCAATCTTCAGCTCCGTCATTTTGCAGGAAATGCAAAAAGAAGCATTATGGAAGATGCGATATCACTTGCAATTTTTGCAAAACTGTAGGACATCGTGAAGAAAACTGCAAAAAGAAGACTGTAATCTGTTTTAACTGTGGAGAAGCAGGGCATTATAAAACAGAATGTCCTAAATTGATCAAGCCAGTAGATAACAAACCCAAGGCGACCGAAGGAACTACAAAGAAGAATGCCAGAGCATTTCAGTTGACCACTCAAGAAGCAGAACTCATTCCGGATGTGATAGCGGGTACGTTCTTAGTTCACAACGTGTACGCAAAAGTATTATTTGACTCTGGTGCAAACCAAAATTTATAAATACTTCATTCTGCCAAGCTCTTAGTTTACCTTTAACCAATATTAGGCAGATTTTTACAGTCGAAACAGCAGACGGAAATTCAGTTAAAATAGATAAAGTTTTGCAAGAAGGAAACATAGAACTTGTAGGACATAAATTCTCTGCAAAACTATTGCCAATGAAATTGGCTGAATTTGATGTTGTCTTAGGAATGGATTGGTTAGTAGCCAACCATGCTAGAATCCTTTGTGATCAGAATTCTATAGAAATTCAATCACCTACCGGAGAAGTGATTAGGATTACAGGAGATAAACCACGTAAGCCCATGAAGTTCATATCAGTAATGAAAGTTGCTAATTATGAACGAAAACAAGGAATAGTGTATATGATTTCGGTAATCATTAGCACTAAGGGAAAAGAACTTAAGGAAATACCAGTAGTCTCAGCATATCCTGATGTATTTCCAGAAGATTTACCGGGATTACCTCCAGATAGGGAAGTAGAATTTAGGATTCATCTAATTCCAGGAACTACACCGATAGCCAAGGCACCTTATCGGTTAGCACCCACAGAAATTTTAGAACTAAAAAAGCAATTAGATGAATTACTAAGTAAAGGATTCATACAACCTAGCTCATCCCCTTGGGGAGCGCCAGTGTTGTTTGTGAAGAAAAAGGATGGTTCCATGAGAATGTGTATCGATTATAGAGAATTGAATAAGATTACAATTAAGAATCAATATCCATTACCTAGGATTGATGATCTTTTTGATCAACTTCAGGGGGCTAGATATTTTTCTAAAATAGATTTACGCTCCGGATATCATCAATTAAAGGTACAAGAAGAAGACATACCTAAGACTGCTTTCAGAACTAGGTATGGTCATTACGAGTTTACAGTCATGCCCTTCGGATTAACAAATGCGCCTGCAACATTTATGGACATGATGAATAGGATCTGTAAACCGTACTTGGATAAATTTGTAATTGTCTTCATAGACGATATACTTATTTATTCCAAAAGTCAGACAGAGCATTGTGAACATCTTCATGCACTCTTAACTTTGTTAAGAAAAGAAAAGTTGTACGCCAAATTCTCGAAATGTGAATTTTGGCTAAAGGAAGTGCAATTTTTAGGACACATGGTAAATCATGAAGGTATTCATGTAGATCCTGCTAAGATAGAAGCAATTACCAAATGGAAGGTTCCACAAACAGCAATGGAAATAAGAAGTTTTATAGGTTTAGCTGGGTATTATAGACGGTTTATTAAGGATTTTTCCAAGATAGCTGTACCATTAACTAAGCTAACCTGTAAAGCCACTAAGTTTGAATGGGGACCCAAACAAGAAGAAGCTTTTAGAATATTGAAACAGAAATTAACCCATGCTCCAATCTTAGCCTTACCAGAAGGAACTGAAGATTTTGAAGTATATTGTGATGCTTCAAAGTTAGGATTTGGATGTGTGCTTATGCAACGCAAGAAGGTAATTGCGTATGTATCAAGGCAATTGAAAAAGCACGAAGAAAACTATACGACTCATGATTTAGAATTAGGAGCCGTAATTTTTGCCCTTAAGATTTGGAGACATTATCTGTACGGAAGTAAGTTTACTATCTATACAGATCATAAGAGTTTAAGATATATATTTGGGCAAAAAGAGTTAAACATGAGGCAAAGGAGATGGATGGAAATCTTAAGCGACTACGACTGTGATATTCAATATCATGAAGGAAAGGCAAATGTAGTTGCAGATGCCTTAAGTCGTAAGTATTATGATAAACAACGACGGGTTCGTGCTCTCAGATTAAATCTACAAATAGATTTAATGGAACAATTAAAGAATGTTCAAACTACAGCAATCAAGGATGATGCTGAAGGAATGAAAGGACGAATCAAGGAATTAGAACAAGGAGTTGATGGAATTTGGAGATTCCACAAAAGTAGAATTTGGGTACCTAAGCAGGGAGACTTAAGACCTAAGATTTTAGAAGAAGCTCATAAATCTAGGTACACTATACACCCAGGAAACAATAAAATGTACCAAGATTTAAGAAAGAACTTTTGGTGGATAGGAATGAAAAAGGACATAGCCAGATATGTTTCTAAATGTCTTATTTGTTCACAAGTTAAGGCAGAACATCAGAAACCTTCAGGATTACTACAACAATTAGAAATGCCAGTATGGAAATGGGAACTTATAACAATGGATTTTGTTACTAAGTTACCCAAAACCAGAAAAGGTAATGATGCGATTTGGGTAATTGTGGATCGATTAACCAAATCTGCTCACTTTCTACCTATGAAAGAAACTTTTAGCATGGAAAGACTGGCTAAATTGTATGTAGATGAAGTTGTATCCTTACATGGAGTTCCACTCTCCATTGTTTCGGATAGGGATAGTCGTTTTACTTCCCATTTCTGGAAAAGTTTCCAGCAAGCTATGGGAACTCGACTAAACCTAAGCACTGCATATCATCCCCAAACAGATGGACAAAGTGAAAGGACAATCCAAACTCTAGAAGACATGCTCCGAGCATGTGTAATAGACTTTGGTGGAAGTTGGGATGATCATTTACCATTGATTGAATTCTCCTATAACAATAGTTATCACTCAAGCATTGAAACTGCTCCATTTGAAGCACTATATGGAAGAAAGTGCAGAACTCCAGTTTGTTGGGCAGAAATAGGAGAAAGTCAATTGTCAGGTCCTGAAATTGTGCAAGAAATGACTGATAAGGTTACTCAAATCAAAGAAAGGCTAAAGACGGCTCGAGATCGTCAGAAGAGTTATGCAGACAATAGAAGCAAGCCGCTAAAATTCCAAGTTGGAGACAAGGTATTATTGAAAGTTTCTCCTTGGAAAGGAGTTGTTAGATTTGGTAAGAAAGGAAAGCTAAATCCAAGATACGTAGGACCATTTCCAGTAATCCAACGTATAGGACCAGTAGCTTATCGTTTACAGCTACCAGAAGAATTAGCAGGAGTACATGATGTATTTCATGTATCCAATCTCAAGAAATGTTTAGCAGATGAATCTCTGGTAGTACCTCTTCAAGACATAGAGGTAAACAAAAAGTTAAAATTTGTGGAAAAACCTCTTCAGATAGAAGACAGGAAAGTGAAGTTTCTCAAGCACAAACGACTAGTGCTAGTTAAAGTAAAGTGGGATTCAAGGAGAGGACCTGAATACACTTGGGAGCTAGAATCAGAAATGAAGAAAAAATATCCTCAATTATTCCAGTAATCTCGAGGACGAGATTTTTATTAAGGTGGGGAGAATGTAACAACTCTCATCAAAAGTCATAATTATTAAAATAATTAGCCCCAAAAGGAAACCCTAATTGAGACACCCAAGTGATTCTGAACAAACCCTAAAATTTTCATAATTTTCAGAATCAGGATTAGGGCCCCTAAAACTCAGGGGGGGGTTAAACCCTATTGACGATTATCCATTTTAAACGTTGGCAACAAGGAATTATCGAAAACTGTCAACTCAGCTAAGCTAGTCCCAACCGTGGCAACCTAGGCATAAAAAGTAGGTCTTACGCGGGCCGCGTAAGGATAAGCTTAAATCTCACGCGGGCCGCGTAAGGGTCAAATTTTACCTATAAATAGAGGGCAGTGGGACTTGAAATCTGGAAAAACAACGACGTAAAAATTCACAATATACACTGAGTTACGTTCGAATTACTACACAAACACACACGGGTCTCGAAATTCTGCCGCAAAACAGGGTATTAGCACAATCGTTACTACGATTCATTTTCCGACAATCAATATATCCAATGGATGTTTAAGTGCCGCCCACATTAGGGTTATACTTTATCGTTCGTCATTAATTTGACGGATCATCGTTAATTCGATGGATAAAGTATTATACTTTGTCGTTCGTCATTAATTTGACGGATCATCGTTAATTCGATGGATGAAGTATTGCATTTTGTCGTTCATTGTGAGAATTTGATCTCGTGAGTTATCGTAATTGCTGGATTGATTACTAACCCAGTTTTGTGTGCATTGTTATTTAACTTAGGTTAACAAGGTTAAATCATAGACTAGACTATGTCCGTATTAAAACAGCAATGTGAGTCATTCTCTCTTTTTATCAAATCTATTTACAAAACCCTATTTATTTCAAAGTTATAATTACAGGGATTAAGTTTATGTAATCACCATATTACAGCCGGTATGTGGGGTTTTGTATACATTACTTGATAATCTTCACCATTGGGGCAGCCAATGGGTGATATGACCATAGTCACAGACACCATTGGACGGAAGGGCCAATGGGTCGAGTGACAAAGTACTGTGGGTAATTGGTTTGATATCAGAAACATTGTAATCTTCCTTAATACTGTAAATTATAACAAATGTGTCATTTTAGTAAATAGAATGATTCACTCAGTATTTCCCGCTGACAATTTTTTTTTCAAACATGTTTCAGGTGATCTGTTGTAATTCAGGAAAAGTGCTGGGGAGCATTTCAAGCTTAAGATAGTGGCTCATTATAAAAAATAAAGAAATAAGTTTTGTAACATAACGATTTTATAATAAAATCATACTATTGTAAATTATCGGGGGTTTATCCCGAATTGTGAAATAAAATAATCGGGGAAAATTTTAGCTTTAAACTATCCTGATGAAAACTTCCGCTGTTAAACTTAATCAATTAAATACCGCAGTATTTCTGTCCCGCGGCTCCTGAAACGGGTCAAACCGGGTCGGGGCCGTGACAAAGTTCCATGCCGCTCTCGAGTGATTCACTAAAATACATCTTCGGCCGAGTGTTGAGTGATCCCCGTGAGGTATGTGAACTCGTATATAAATAGAATTTTAAAGAGGCATGTTATGCCCTAATAAGTAATTTATCTTATGAAAAGTTTTAAATAAATCATGACGAATAGGTTTGTAAATAAATAAAAATTAAATTAAATAAAGAATCTTGGAAATCCCGACACTCTACGACAAGCCCAAAAACCTTCTTCTCTACCCATTCCATTTGGGAGTGTAATAGCCACATATTAAAGAGTTTTGCTTGAGGACAAGCAAAGATTCAAGTGTGGGGGTATTTGATGTGTTCAAAATGTAACATATAAATTACATCAATTGTGGCATAAAACTAACCCTTTTTTAGTACTAATGTTGGAAAAAGTGTGCTTTTGTCTTCCTTTTGTATTTTCATGATTAAATGAGCTCAAATTAACAAAAGAAGCAAAAAGGCAGCTAAATCTAGCATAAATACAAGAAAAGGAACAAATGTGGCATGCCCGACCCCCTTCAACAGCATCTCCCAAAGCAAAAACAAGAAAAAAAGCTGAGCATGGGGCTGTGCCCAGCTGAGCACGGGGCGTGCCCAGCTCAGCACGGGCCGTGTCCAGCTCAGCACGGGGCAGTGCTCAGGATGGACAGCCCTGGCACTAAAGACAAACCTATAGAAGCTTCTATTGCCCACCACGGGGCCGTGCCCAGCGGACACGGGGGCGTGGCGAAAGTACAGCAGGCGCATTAATTGTAATTGCGAATTACAATTAATGAAGAGAGAGAGTGTCAGACGGACACGGGGGCGTGTCCAGCGGACACGGGGCCGTGTCCAGGCTTCTGTACAGGCTATAAATAGGAGTGCTTGGCTCAAGCTCAAACCATCCCTTGGCACACCACCTCTCTCACACTTCATCCACCACCCACCACCATCACAACACCATCATCCACCACCATCATCCATTGTCCATCGTAGAGTGTGTGAGTCGTCTCGGGATCCAAGATTGATCGTAAGAGTTCTTGACAATCAAGGCCATGTTTGCCTAAGTCTCTTACATCACTTGGTGAAGACAAAGTGTCTAGTATAATACTTTTTATTTCTAATCTTTTGCACTTTTTATTTGGTTTTGTATTAATGACTTTAATAACTAGTTACTTATGTTGAAGGTGATCTTTCCTTATCGTTTGTCCGTGGTGTCTTGGCATTATTTTACTGTCTATATAAAATAAAGGATTTTCACCATTCATATCTCCACGGTCTATATGGAGGTATGTTGGCTACCTGGTCGGGGGTTAAGGGAACGGTTTGGTAAAGGTCTTGCCATTGTTCAGCGTTTAGAGGTCCTGCAATGGACCTGGGTCAAATTTAGTAGGACCTCCTTCAATACTTCACGGTATTGGATGGCGGGGATCCAAACTCTTTGACCCCCTCATAAGTTAACTACTATTAATACTATAACCCGGCTATTTAGGACTGTATCCCAGCTGACTCAGACTACTTAGCCGAGGGTAACGTCACCGCCAAAAGCGGGGCCTACCACAATACTGCATTAATAACTTAATTCATTATCTTCCAATAATCCACCCTTTTAGGATTGTATCCTTGCTGACTCAAACTACTGGGGTGAGGGTAACGTCACCTTCAAAAGAGGGGCCTACTACAATAACTAAGATAATCTCTTAATTATGTGCAAAAGTGCGGAAATAATCAAAGGTTATACTAGATACGAGTCGGAACCAAGTGATTCATCTTGTCTATCTGTTTTTCTTTTATTTTTATTTTTCAGCAATTTTAGTTAGTTTTTATTTTTTTAGCTTAAAACATTTTTCTAAACTTTTATTTTGATTAGACGTTGAGGATAAACCGGTACTAAAAGCTCTTGTGTCCTTGGACGACCTCGGTATCTTACCAACACTATACTACGCTCAACGATGGGTGCACTTGCCCATATGTGTGTTTAGTGTTAGTGAAATATCGTGTTTTATAAATTTAAAACTTGGCTAAAATAAGTGTTAAAAAGGGCTTAAAATATACACCTAATATATATAACACTTCACACGCATCAGGTGGATGCTATGCGAACATGGAACAATTTCTCAACATATTTAGTAGAACAAGATTGTCTGTTTTGATGTTGGACCTGCAGTTGGATGGAGCGCGATTAATTGTTCGATTATTTAAACAATTCTTAACAGTTGCTGAGTAAGAGATCTGACTGATTATTTGCTATCAATTACACTTGTTCTATTTGCACTTCTGATCAATTTGTTTTTTTTACATTTAAGCTCCAATCCCTCTGCAATTTTACATTTATGACTTGAAGGTGTAGAAAAAACAAGGAGAAGAGAGAAGGGGAGAAGATGTGGGGTGGGGTGAGGGTAGGGTGAGGGTATGAGTTTATGTTTTAATTGTATTTTTAATTTCTAATTAGTAAGGGCGTTTAGGTAATTTCACACCAACTTAACACCAAAAACTAACCCTCCTCCGCGCCAGAAACTATCCGGGAACGAAATTGCAAAAGTTGGGGACTATAGCTGTAATTTTAGAAAGTTAGGGACTAAAGGTGAAAAATGGGGAAACCACAGGGACTATCCGGGCATTTTTCTCTTTAAAAAATTATATAAAGTAAAATGCACGGATAGTCCCTGTGGTTTGGTGAAATTTCACATTTAGTCCCCAACTTTTCAAAATTACACTCTTAGTCCCTATGGTTTGACAAGTTGTAATTTTGAAAAGTTGGGGACTAAAGGTGAAATTTCACCAAACCACAGGGACTATCCGTGCATTTTACTCAATTATATAAGTATTTTTTTATTTTTGCATTAATTGCCCGGATAGTCCCTGTGGTTTCCCATTTTTTCACGTTTAGTCCCCAACTTTTCAAAATAGCATGTTTGTTCCCTGTGGTTTGCTTACTTGTTACTCGGGTAGTCCCTACACTAGATGGGAGTTAGTTTTTTCAGTTAAGTTGATGTGAAATGACCAAATTACCCTTCCTTATTAAAAAAATATTCAAATAAATCATTTAAAATATAAAGTGGGTCCCACCAATATATTTAAAATTAAATGATTCCCCCTTCCCACTTATATTCTTCTCCGGTGATCTTCTCTGACGATCATTAACGTCAGCCACCACCATCACGTTTTTCCAGCCACAACCCATGACCTTCACCACCTACAATCAGCTCTGACCACCACAACGTTTTCACCATCTTAGCGACCACCACACCATTTCTACATCAAGACGCCACCACCGCCACACCGTTGACGCAGAGAAAATGCGGAGGGATAACGGGTTTGACAGAAACAATGGAGAAAGGGATGGGTGAGAGTTAAATTAGGGTGGAGAAGGTGGTCGTGGAAGGTGGTAAAAAGGTGGAGGTTTGCGGTGGTCGGAAGTGGTTGTTGCGTCGGAGGTGGGTGGTGAGGTATGCCGGAGGTAAAAAAACACGCAAAGACCACTTTTCTTTCATGCTCGTGATTCTCAGGCAACTCCAAGACCAAGCAAAGGGTTGCCAGAAACCTGGAACTCGTGACAAGCCAGTCGGCGGATGTGCCATCCGGTAAATAAACCCGCCATCGTTGCCTCACCACTAACCACCATCGTCTGAACCATCACCACCTTCGTTTTCAAAGCACTACCTTCCTCATCTGCAGATTCAGCTCCCCTGTTGACTGTTTAATTTCCTTAAATACTTGCAGGTTTTGACCAATCAATTTCATGAATTCGATGCTTTCATCGTCTTCACTCTCGTGTCTTCTAACTATTTATGATAATTAGCTTTGCAAACAACATTTATTGTGTCTCTCTTCCCTGCACATTGACTCGATAAGAAGAAGAAAAATGAGGTGTTTTGGGAATGTTTGGAAGTTGAGAAGTGGTGGGGGTGGCCCCACTTATTTTAATTCTAGAGAAAAACGCTCAGATAGTTCCTGTGGTTTGCCCATTTTTCACCTTTAGTCCCTAAATTTCTAAAATTACACCTATAGTCCCCAAGTTTTTGAAATACCATCACGAATTTCATGAAATTCAAGAGGTGTAGCCTTCTCAACTGTTTATTGGTTAGCTAATTGAGCAGGTTCAGACACAGCCATTGTTGAAGTTAAACTCTCAGTAATGTGTTCGTGCGAGGGGCAGTTATGAGTCTGAATGTCAATAGCTTCAAACAATGTTACAAAGGTTGGTGGAATAAAAGATGAAGGGATTGGTGTTGAAAGAGACATTGCCCCGGGAGAATGGCTTTTAAGCATACTCTCAAATGAGGGTATGACATCATATTGTGGTGTCCCTGTGAATACAACATGTTCCTTTTGTGAGGAATCATGAGGAGTTTGGTTTAAGGGTTGAGATCTTTCCACATGTTGTGAGAAAGTAGCAACAGTTGTTGCTAGTGACATTTGTGTTGTCACAGGGTTAACCTATGGGATCTCATCTTCCAGAGGACCCATTTTTGTGGTTTCGGTGGGCTTTTTGGATTTTGTTTTGGTCTTTTTGGGTTTTGTTGGTGAGGGTTTCACAACAGTGGTTGTAGTGCTGTGATCACCAAGAGCAGTGGGCTCAGCAACAGAGCTTTGAGGAGCAGATGTGGACTCATCTAAAATTTTCTCATTTCTCTTTGCTTTGTTTTAGAAACATTTGAGTCTTTGGCCATAAGACGAGTAAAAGTTTCAGATGTTAGACTATTCATTTTACAAGTTGTACCTTGTTCAAAAGCTTTTTGAGAAACATGTTTTCGCAGGTAGTAGCTTAATAGTCTAGGAAACATAAGAAATGCAACATTTTCCCGTTTTAATGTTTTTTCATATAACCAAGTCAGCAAACAATGTTTGGGAGTAGTTAAAATCAGTATTTGTCAAAATTGCATACCCCAAGTACTGAATTTTCAAAGGTATTACAATAAAAGAAGTAGTTTTATTTCAGAGACAGGTTAAGAGAGTATGGAACAGGAATTTCATTAGTGGTGGAAAATTTTACTTAAACATAGTTGCCTTATTCAACTGTCCATCATATCCCCTCTCAATCAACTCTGTTTGAAACTCATTTTTTGGGAAAGATGTCTTACCTGCCAAGTCGTTTACCCCAAATGTTGTTGATATGGTAGTGGGGGGTAATATCAACCGATTCACCTCCGACTTTTGAAGTTATACTGAATGGCTCATTGTTTTGTTCTTCAATATTCGCATTTTCCTAGAAATCACGGAGTGTTTCTTGGTAAATGGGTGTGCATCGGCAGTAGAACGACCTTATATTTTGTTGATGTAAGAACATCAATCATTGAATGATAGAGAGTATTTTTCTCGGTTTTCTCAAAAATAGGTAGGTAGTTATGGTGGTTTTTCATTGTCAGAGCCATGGTCGGAATTGAAACTTGCGAGAGATTGACGAAGAAGTGTTGAAGAAGAAGGTGGAAACCTTTTTGATGAATTTTAAATTCGAGATGACAGTAAAGCCTCTGTTTGGGATGAAACAGGGTTTTATAAACTGAAAAAGTGAATGCTGACGTGGCAGAAGTTACAAAGATCTGATGGCTAACATCTGTCCACGTCAGAACCTCTGTTGTGATAATGGATGACAGTTGTTTGGAAACCTCTGTTGGGCAACAACAGATGTTGGCAACAGTGGCAAGCCAACAGTCGTTAGATTAAACAGAACTTATGAGAACAGACAATAACCTTCAGCAGTGGATGAATTTTTAGCCAAACAGAGGTTTGAAAAACAGTTGTTTTCTACAGACTTTTAATATAAACATATAAATTTATATTTAAAAATATAAATTAGAGTTAAATGCTTGGTTGGTCCCTGTGGTTTGCAAAAATTGCAGACTTGGTCCCAATGGTTTACTAATTACACGCGTGGTCCCTGTGGTTTTCAAAAATGCACTCGGTTGGTCCCCAACCCTAACATCAGTTAAATTTCTCAGTTAAGTCCATGTTAAATGACCAAAATACCCTTGCCTATTTACCCTCTTTATAAAAACCACAGGGACCAACCCTCATCTTCTTCATCTTCTACTCTCCCCCTCTCTCTCTAAAAATCATCTTCTCAAATCATTTCAATCATCAATGGATTTCATCAGTTCATCATCTACACAGAAACCCTAGAAATCATCTTCTCAAATCATTTCAATCATCAATGGATTTCATCATCAGTCATCGCAACTGAAGTCACCGGAGAAGAAGATAGATGATAGATCTAGGCTCAGTCTTCGACGAGATCGCTGCTTCACTCGAGGAACAGAGCTCGAACCCTCACCTTCCCCTCTGTGATGAAGATAAACAACCGGACACCGAACAGAGCCGGCGTATGGCGGCGGAACGACGGGGAGGCAAAATGATGGGGATGAGAGAGAAAGCGGAGGAGCGACGGGGAGGCAAAATGGTGGTTACCGCTCGTCTTCACCGGCGCCGTTTAACCGGTGACGAGACCTCCGACGACGTCAGACAGCCCCCCCCTTTCTGACTAACAACGGATCACCACCACCACTATTCAATGGTGGTGCGGCGACACAAAACAGAAGAGAGATAGTGGAAAGTTGAGGGTGAGAGAGGCTGCGACAGCAGCAGCCGCTGGCGTCGATGACGATGGTGGTGGTCGTACCTAATTTCTCCGGTAAGTGATTGGCCTGAAACCTTGTATTACGACTTAGATCAATTTCATTTCAGTTCTGTTTTGACTCACTTTCCGGTTCATATTTGGGTTTTAAGAGGTTGATTGGGTCGATTTGAAAGAGGGATGTGAGCTCGGAGACTTTGAGCAGGGTTCGATTGTTGATTTGGGGGTTATGAATCTTTGAAAGAGGGATGTGAGCTCGGAGACTTTGAGCAGGTTGATTGGGTCGATTTGAAAGAGGTATGTGAGCTCGGAGACTTTGAGCAGACTTTGAGCAGGGTTCGATTGTTGATTGTTGATTGAGCAGGGAAGGTGGTGGTGGTGGATGTTCAGTGGTGGTGAAGGTGAGATGGTGGTGGGTGTTCGGTGGTGGTGCAGGAGAGATGGTGGTGGTGGTTTAGGGTAGGAGGCAGGAGATATATTGTTCTAAGGGGAATATAGTCATTTCACACATAGTTAACTGAGAAATTTAACTGATGTTAGGGCTAGGGACCAACCGAGTGCATTTTTGAAAACCACAGGGACCACGCGTGTAATTAGTAAACCATTGGGACCAAGTCTGCAATTTTTGCAAACCACAGGGACCAACCAAGCATTTAACTCTATAAATTAAATATCACCAGCCATTTAATTACATCAGCCATTTTATGCAAAACATTTCAAAAATAAATTTTCATGGGAAAACTATAAAATTAAATATCAAGAAACCGAAAGGACAAATTTTAATATAAACAACAACCATTTAATGCAAAATATTTCAAAAATAAATTTTCATGGGAAAACTATAAAATTAAATATCAAGAAACCGAAAGGATAAATTTTAAACCCCTGGCATTAAAAAAATAATAAAAAACCTTTCATTTAAACACCAACAATATTCTACATGGCAAACACATGATTGTACCACTTCATCGAACATAGATGTTGGAAACCTCTGTTGGGTAACAATAGATGTTGGGAATAGTGGTAAGTCAACAGTCACTAGGATAAACATAACTTATGAAAACAGACAATACCTTTCAGCAGTGGATGGATTTTTAGCCAAACAGAGGTTGATTCAAAACATCAACAAATACTATAAAAAGACTGATGATTAGTTTAATTCAAAACATCAACAAATGTCTTTTAAAAACCTGTCCTCTCAAAAAACAAATCAAAATCTGCAACACCAACAATACTCTACAGACAATACCCTTCAGCAGTGGATGAATTTTTAGCCAAACAGAGGTTTGAAAAACAGTTGTTTTCAACAAAGTTTTAAGGATTTTTCAAAATATTTTAAAAATAGCTATTTTTTAAAAATGGACTTTTGATGTTCTGAAGACATTTTACAAAGATCTGATGGCTAACATCTGCCCACTTCAGAACCTATGTTTTGATAATGGATGACAGTTGTTTGGAAACCTCTGTTGGGCAACAACAGATGTTAGCAACAGTGGCAAGTCAACAGTCGTTAGATAAAACAGAACTTATGAGAACAGACAATACCTTTCAGTAGTGGATGAATAAAATTTATAAAATAGCTATTTATTAAGAATGGACTTTTGATGTTCTGAAGACATTATAATGCTTTCATCATTAGCAGACGATGATTTCAAGCAGATGTTTCAAAAACAGTTGTTTTCAACAGACTTTTAAGGATTTTTGATTTTTTT
The DNA here is from genome assembly GCA_030545235.1 of Helianthus tuberosus. Classification (NCBI taxonomy): domain Eukaryota; kingdom Viridiplantae; phylum Streptophyta; class Magnoliopsida; order Asterales; family Asteraceae; genus Helianthus; species Helianthus tuberosus. The sequence goes on from CM060351.1 coordinate 175,535,071, forward strand.
TTAAATAGCTATTTTTTTGAGAATGGACTTTTGATGTTCTGAAGACATTATAATGCTTTCATCACCAGCAGACGACGATTTCAAGCAGATATTTCAAAAACAGTTGTTTTCAACAGACTTTTAAGAATTTTTGAATAAAATTTAAAAAATATCTATTTTTTAAGAATGGATTTTTGATGTTGTGAAGACATTATAATGCTTTCATCATTAGCAGACAATGATTTCAAGCAGATGTTTCAAAAACAGTTGTTTTCAACAGACTTTTAAGGATTTTTGAATAAAATTTTTAAAATAGCTATTTTTTAAGAATGGACTTTTGATGTTCTGAAGACATTATAATGCGTTCATCATCAGCAGACGATGATTACAGTAGCAGATATTGACTCAAACAACTGTTCATGCTAAAATTAGTAAAAATAAAATGCTCCACAAAGATTAATAGGATTAATATTTATTTATGACATTAAAAGATCAACAATTACATCGAGTACTGAACAACGAAACTTTAAAATCTAACAATAACACCAAGGAATTTAAGAATCTAACAACAAGAATTAACAAATTTTAGCTTCAACTCCATCGAGTACTGATGTGAATTAGGTGTGATATATTTTTGTCTATATTTTAAGCCCTTTTTAACACTTTAGTCAAGTTTTCAATTTATAAAACATGATACTCTACTAACACTAAACACACATATGGGCAAGTGCACCCATCGTGAGCGTAGTATAGCGTTGGTAAGATACCGAGGTCGTCCAAGGACACAAGAGCTTTTAGTACCGGTTTATCCTCAACATCTAATCAAATCAAAAGTTTTAGAAAAGGTTTTAAACATGAAAATAAAAACTAAAAATGCTGAAAATAAAAATAAAAATAAAATAGATAGACAAGATGAATCACTTGGATCCGACTCGCCTTTAATGTAACCTTTGATGATTTCCGCACTTTTGCACTTTTTAAGAGATTATCTTAATTATAGTAGTAGGCCCCTCTTTTGAAGGTGACGTTACCCTCAACCCAGTGGTTTGAGTCAGCAAGGATACAATCCCAAATGGTCGGAATATTGAAAAATATTTAATTAAGTAATTAATGCGTAATGTGGTAGGCCCTCTTTTGAAGGTGACGTTACCCTCGGCTAAGTGGTTTGAGTCAGCAGGGATACAATCCCAAGTAGCCGGGTTAATGTATTAATAGTATTTTACATATGAGGGGGTCAAGCCATTCGCACCCCCACCATCTAATACCAGTGGGTATTGAAGGAGGTCCTAGTAAGCTTGACCCAGGTCCTTGCAGGATCTATACACTGAATAAGGCAAGAACCTTACCAAACCATTCCCTTAACCCCCCGACCAGGTAGCCAACATATCTCTATATAGACCGTAGAGATATGAATGGTGTAAATCTTTTATTTTATATAGACAGTAAAATAACGCCAAGACACCACGGACAAATAATAAGGAAGTTTCACATTCAACATAAGAAACTAGTTATTAAAGTCATTAATACAAAACCAAATAAAAGTGTGAAAAGATTAAAATCAAAAGTATTACATTAAATGCTTGTCTTCACCAAGTGATGTAAGAGACTTAGGAAAACATGGCCTTTGATTGTCAAGAACTCTTACTATCAATCTTGGTTCCCGAGACTACTACACACACTCTAAGGTGGATGATGAATGATGGTGGTGGATATGGGTGTTGTAGTGGTGGTGGAGTGTGGGTGAAGTGGGAGAGAAGTGGTTTGCCAATAGATGCCTTTGAATTGAACCAAGCACCCCTATTTATAGCCTGCACAGAAGCCCGGACACGGCCCCGTGTCCATCCACTTTCTCTTTCTTCATTAATTGCAATTGTCTGCATTAGCTCCACACGCCCCCGTGTTCGCTGGGCACGGCCCCGTGTGCAGAAGCATATATGTACTATCAAGATTTGCTGGATTCTGCGAATCTTAGCGTTGACCACGGCCCGTGTTGAGCTGGGCACGCCCCCGTGCTGGGAATAAAAGCTTCTATAGTTTTATCTTTTCTGCAGAGATCTGGCCACGCCCCCGTGTCCGCTGGGCACGGGGACACGGGGGCGTGGTCAGCTTTCTGTTTCTTTGTTTTTGCTTGGGAGGATGATGTCGAGGGGTCGGGCATGTCACGTTTATTCCTTTTCTTTGTATTTATGTTAGATTTGGCTGCATATTTGTTCCTTTTGTTCAATTACGCTCATTTAGTCCTGAAAATTCTATAGGAAGACAAAGACACACTTTTTCTAACATTAGTACTAAAAAGGGTTAGTTTTATGCCTCATTTGATGTAATTTATATGTTGCATTTTACACACATCAAATACCCCTACACTTGAATCTATGCTTGTCCTCAAGCAAAACTCTTTTATAATGTGGCTTACACACCCAAATGGAATGGGTAGAAGAGAAGTTTTGGGCTTGTCTTGAGTGTCGGGAATCCAAGATCTTTATTAGGTTTTATTTTTATGCTATTTACAATCCTATTTGTTATGATTTATTTAGAACGTTTCATAAGAGAAATTACTTATTTGGGCATAACATGCCTCTTTAAAATTTCATTTATATAAAAGTTCACACACCTCACGGGAGATCACTCAAAACTCGCCCGAAGATGTATTTTTGTGAAGCACTCGAGACCGGCATGGAACTTACTTCTACCATAAGCTTGCCAAGCAATCAATCCTCCTCCTTTTTAACTATAAACCTTTGTAAATATCAAGAGGACTTTGGGGAAGGGTTAGGCTTGGGTTAAAGGTAGGTGGTTTTGGGTTAGTTGTAACAACTCTCATTTGAAATTTCTATTTCTTATTTTATTTTGTCCAAAAGGAAACCCTAATTGAGACCCCCAAGAAATATTGCACAAACCCTAAAATTTTCAGAACAATCGGAACTAGGATCAGGGCCCCTAAAACGCAGGGGGGGGGGTATTCCCTAATCGTTGTTATCTTCACAGTTCGTTGTAGGAATTGAATTTCGTCGAAACTTTGACTCAGCTATGCTAGGAAGACACGAGGCTACCCTATGCTAAAAGGGGTGCCGTCGCGCCACGCGACACCCTGTCGCGCCACGCGACAGGGACGTTTTTCCAGTATAAATAGCAGGGTTTGGCACTTGCATGGAACTGTTATTACGACGTTCAAATTCAATTTGTACGCTGAGATATCGCCTGTTTACTTCAAAACACACACATCACGAAATTCTGCCACGATTACAGGGTAATAACTCGATCACTGCTACATTTCAAACTGCTACAATTCTTTTCTTTCCTTCAGCTTTTATTATTGCAAATAGTAGCTCGGTATTATACCTTCTAAATCCCGAAACTCTGCCCGTTATTAGGGTAATAACTCTAATCACTGGTACGATACTTTATCCGATCGATTGAAACCAATCCGATGGATGTTTAAGTACTGTACTTTGTCATTCGTCGTGAATCCGATGGATGTTTAAGTGTTACCGATATACGACTATACTTTGTCATTCATCGTGAGGGTTTTGATTTCGTGATTATCGTTAAAGTTGAATTGGGTTAATACACTAATACGAGTTCCATTTTATCTAAAAAATTAGAACTCGTAACCAGGGAGATGCTAAAGTAGAATAATTAGCAATTAAGTAATCTTACTAGTTAAATAAAACTTAGCGGTTAAGAAACCTTAATAGATAAGTTAAACTTAATCAGCTAAGTAAGATTAATTAATCAGGTAAGTAAGATTAATTAAAGTTAAGTAAGATTAATTAATCAGTTAAGTATGATTAATTAAGTTAAGTATGATTAATTAATCAGTTAAGCGAGATTAATTAAGTTAAGCGAGATTAATTAAGCTAAGCAAGATTAATTAAGCTAAGCAAGATTAATTAATCAGCTAAGTAAGATTTATTAAACACCTAAATAGATATACATGAAAAATAGATATATATGGGATATGTATTATCTAAGGAAGGTTTATCTAAAGAAAATTTTATCTAGGGAAGGTTTTATCTAGGGAAGATAACACCTAGGGAAATTCTATATAGGGGTAAGACTTATCCTTTACCTATAAATAGGAAGCTTAGTAATTCATTTCCTTTGCTCATTTTTTTTCTTCTTCTCTTTATACGTTGGTGTTCTAACCAATAATCACCGATGCGATGTTCTGTCCGATCGATTCAGGAACCAACTAACGGATGCCAAAGTGCTGTACTTTGTGAGTTCGTTAAACGGATGCCAAAGTGTTATACTTTGTGAGTTCGTTAAACGGATGCCAAAGTGCTGTCTAAACAAGACTATACTTTGTGAATTTCGTTAAGGTTCAAATCTCATGACCATCGTTAGGTTTGATGTGGTTTTCCACTAATACGTATTCCACTCTGTTAAACTAAATGTTTAACTACCCGAAACTCTACACCATACTCTTACAATCAAAATGGATGCTTAATCATCAGAAGGTTCAGAACAATAAAATATATGCTTAGTTATCAGAAGGCGTAGAATCAAGAAGCTTGTTAAATCACGATTGCGTGCTTATAAAGTGAGTCATTCTATTTTTATCAAATGTTTTACAATAATCCATTTTCAAAAGTTATAATTACAGGGATTAAGTCGTGGTTATCCTAATCACTGGCTAGTGGGGTATTGTGCACATTTCTAATTTCTCACGGTTAGGTTAATAAATCCTAACAGTGATAATCATCACTACTTGGGTGAAAGGACCCAATAGTGGTATGACCATTGTCACCAGGAGGTGACACGGCGCCAGATAAAAATAAGATAGAAGCCATTGTAATCGCTCTTATGCTGTAATTTAACTAAGGTGTCATTTTATAAAACCAGAATGAACTCACCAGTATTTCCTGCTGACCAAATCTTTTAAAAACGCGTTTCAGGTAATTACAGTAGATCGGAATAAGAGTTGGATGTGGCACCAACAAGGCTTATAGAAGTGGCTCATTTTATCAAATTAAATTAAATTAAGAAAAGTTGTTTTATGTATTCGGATTTATCCTATATTAAAGCTACCTTTCAAAACATGGGTTTATCCCATCTATTTAATAAATAAAATCCGGTGTTTTTTAAACTCTGATATTTTTCCTAACTCACGCTCCTGATGAAATTTCCGCTGCACTACTTTTCTAAATAACCACCGGTACCACTTGGCTGCTCGCGTCTCTCGATTCCGTCTAGGGTGGGGTCGGGGGTCGTGACAGAAGGTGGTATCAGAGCCACTGATTTAAGCCAATAGGTGTTGTGATAATAATACCTAAGCTTAAATAAAAGAGTTAGGAAATTGCTATTAACTGGTAGCACACATGAATGTATTTAGACTTGAACTTAAGAAAGATGCCCTAATATGAGCTAATTACTTGTATAAGTATAATATGATAGATATTGGTATGCTGTGAGGATAATAACTAGAACGTTGCAAGTATAATAAATAAGCAATAACACTTGACCACTGTTATTTCTTATTTATTGGTACTACTTTGTTCTAGAATATGATCCGTCATGTGAATACTAGTTTGCGTAGTCTTTGTTGAAAGTCATAATGCACTTTCTAAATCATGATCTAAGAAAGATCTATTTATGGGAAATATAAATTTCTTCTCCGGCAAGACTGGGTATGGTGTAGCAGACTCTCCAGCTTGTCCGGATATAATGGGGTTACCTCTCCGGCAAGAACCGGATAAGACGGGGTATATAATATGTCAAACAAGTGACAAGGTTTCCCTAAATAGTATCATGACCTGATATCTGACTTTTTTTGGAAATATGAATCTGTTAAATACACTGACCTTATGAAGGGTATGTATATTACAGCATGTGAAATATATGATTATATAGATATGTATATCTATAAGGAAATCCAAAAACCATAAGGATTAACAATTTGGAATAAAGCACAAGCATATGTGTCAATAATAAATCTAGATTTCTTTAGCAGGAATCTCTTGCATATATCTATAATTCCGATATTAAACATTATTTCGTTTGATCATCTACCTCGTAACTCGTGCGACAATATAAACAATGGAAACCCTCTAAGTTGGGACGCCATCAAAAGTATAAGAATTTCCAATGCATTACCATAGACTATTAACGCAAGTAAGAAGCATATAAAGTTGTGCTAGTGCACAAGAAAACACATGAAACTTAAATTATACATCCACAGACATCGAAGTATATCACACATGACTTTCAAGGCAAGACCTTTGGAAAATAGAATTGGGCATGACAACACCAATGCGAATCCCGTCAGTGGAAGAACTACTAATAAAAAAGCAGCACTTGGCCACGTGATCCTACAAACAACATGAATCTTGCTGAGGTACGATAGAACAAGATTTCACAACAATCGGTGCATAGTCTAATCAAATTCTTGACGCTGCAAAAGAAGTCACATACCTTTGCAATCCCCCTATTTCATTTTATTCGACATTCCTTGGTAATGTCACTTAACAATAGTTATCACACGAAATTTCAGATAAAATTCTTAAATTTCTTTTGTTGAAATTCTGACTTCTGCATATAGTAAGTAAACTTTCGCATTTCTACTCCCCCTAATGGTCACCATGAGGATTTCTTTCATAGTTGCAAATATTTATTTGTTTCATTTCTTGGTAAAACCACACTGTTTGTTACGCATGTGGTTAGGGCTGTAAACGAACCGAACGTTCAGCGAACAGTTCGTGAACCGTTCGGCGGGAAGTTTGTTTATGTTCGTTCGTTTAATAAACGAACGAACACGAACAAGGAATTTCGTTCGATTAGTTAAATGAACGAACACGAACAAAGGTCTCGTTCGTTCAATTGTGTTCGTGAACGTTCGGTAAGGTGTTCGTGAACATTCGTTCGTTTATGTTCGCATGTTTGTGTTTTAATGAAAGATTTTTGTACTTTCATATATTTTATCTATACTTTTTATATTATTAAACTTATATTTATTTTATTACCCTAAGAATTAAACTTGGAAAACCTTGTTTCACCTTGTTTATGCACCATTTCCCTTTCATTTCTTATTATTTACATCAATGAATATGATCGACCTCCGTTCCACAATAAAGAATTCAAGTCCTGGTGCTACTCTCTGGGCCATCCACCTTTATCCTTTGTCGCATTCGTCAAATTTATTTGTGTTCGTGAACCGTTCGTGAACACGCTCATTTCCTTAATGAACGAACACGAACATAAAATCTCGTTCGGTAACTGTTCATGAACCGTTCGTGAACACATTTATTTCCTTAATGAACGAACACGAACAAGGGCTTGTTCGTGTTCGTTCGGTTCGTTTACAGCCCTACATGTGGTTAGTTTGATTTATGAAGACCATTATAGGGCTTCATTCCAATTTGTTGTTTTATCAAAACTCCAATATCGTTTCGCTATACTTGATCTTTGCATTGTAAACCACGTTTTTTTTGGCAAAACGATGACTCTTTGATATCGAATCGATGAATTTCTTGAAAAAACTCGATTTTCTTTTGAATGGTATACATGGCTTTTGTTGTGACCATGTCAGAACTTTCTTATTGATACATGAACTCGTTTTGTTTAAACCAAGTTCAATTGTTTGAACTTGCTTTCATTACGTATTCAATTCAAAGTCCCATATGATGAATTGAAGCCATCATCTTCGAAATAATCCCAACAAGCACTTCAATTCTCTTGAACCATAACATGCTTGTTTGGTCTTCGACTTCATTGAATCGTTTCTTTAATCACGATCACCTTGTGGTGACGATTTCACAGATTTGAAGCTTGCGCTAATCTCATTGCACACATCATACACGAATTTAATTAATTATTTATTTATATTGAATCCGCTTTGTTGGTTTATCCTATAAAAGCAATCTTAACACAATCGTGTGCTAAGATAATGATACATAAATTCATGTCATATTTCAGTGTATCTCTTAATAGTTCTTACAGCATCAATCGAGCATTTCTTGATATTTATTGCTTTATCATCTTCAATCGAAAAACATTATCCAATTGTTTCAATTTCAATCGAAAATACTACTAGATTTGTTTGAAACAAACCTTCGAACTTACTTCGTTGAACTTTCATTTGATTTAAAACACGGTGAACTCGTCCAGTCACCGCTATTATTATTTCGATCACTACGACACCTTGTGGCGTCGGTATAAACCTGTAGCTTGAGCTAATCTATACCTTTCACTTGACTCATCCTTGAAAGTGGTCTTAATACAACCATGTGTTAAGACAATGATATACTAAACTCTGTTGTATATCGGTGTATCCTTGTAATTCGATAAATGTCAACCCATTGATTTTTCTCATATCATAATTCAATAGTTGACAAATCATTTTCGTACTTCTATTTCATTCGAGCTTGTTGATTCTGAGACTTCCTCAGTTAACAATCAAAGTAAGTTTTCTGTTGACAGTGAATTCTATTGTTTCTAAAAATCATTCACAACTTGTAAACATTCACATCTATTGATCATATATCTTTTCGACTTAAACCTAATCACCTTGGAAACTATATCATTCATCTCATTCAATTGACATCGACTTCTTGAACTAATTCAGTTGAACCATTGAGCCCTATTTATTATAAAACACGTATTCATCTTAGAACTGTTCTTATTGACTAAAACACGACATAACTCTAAAAGAGATATCGTAGCCCAAATCTCGAGGACGAGATTTAAAACAAGGTGGGGAGGATGTAACAACTCTCATTTGAAATTTCTATTTCTTATTTTATTTTGTCCAAAAGGAAACCCTAATTGAGACCCCCAAGAAATATTGCACAAACCCTAAAATTTTCAGAACAATCGGAACTAGGATCAGGGCCCCTAAAACACTGGGGGGTATTCCCTAATCGTTATTATCTTCACAGTTCGTTGTAGGAATTGAATTTTGTCAAAACTTTGACTCAACTAGGCTAGGAAGACACGAGGCTACCCTATGCTAAAAGGGGTGCCGTCGCGCCACGCGACAGGGACGTTTTTCCAGTATAAATAGCAGGTTTTGGAACTTGCATGGAACTGTTATTACGACGTTCAAATTCAATTTGTACGCTGAGATATCGCCTGTTTACTTCAAAACACACACATCACGAAATTCTGCCGCGATAACAGGGTAATAACTCGATCACTGCTACGTTTCAAACTGCTACAATTCTTTTCTTTCCTTCAGCTTTTATTATAGAAAATAGTAGCTCGGTATTATACCTTCTAAATCCCAAAACTCTGCCCGTTATTAGGGTAATAACTCTAATCACTGGACGATACTTTATCCGATCGATTGAAACCAATCCGATGGATGTTTAAGTACTGTACTTTGTCATTCGTCGTGAATCCGATGGATGTTTAAGTGCTGCCAGAACTCGGGCTATACTTTGTCATTCGTCGTGAATCCGATGGATGTTTAAGTGCTGCCGATATACAGCTATACTTTGTTATTCATCGTGAGGGTTTTGATTTCGTGATTATCGTTAAAGTTGAATTGGGTTAATACACTAATACGAGTTCCGTTTTATTTAAAAAATTAGAACTCGTAACCAGGGAGATGCTAAAGTAGAATAATTAGCAATTAAGTAATCTTACTAGTTAAATAAAACTTAGCGGTTAAGAAACCTTAATAGATAAGTTAAACTTAATCAGCTAAGTAAGATTAATTAATCAGTTAAGTAAGATTAATTAAAATTAAGTAAGATTAATTAATCAGTTAAGTATGATTAATTAAGTTAAGTAGGATTAATTAACCAGTTAAGCGAGATTAATTAAGTTAAGCGAGATTAATTAAGCTAAGCAAGATTAATTAAGCTAAGTAAGATTAATTAATCAGCTAAGTAAGATTTATTAAACACCTAAATAGATATACATGAAAAATAGATATATATGGGGTATGTATTATCTAAGGAAGGTTTATCTAAGGAAATTTTTATCTAGGGAAGGTTTTATCTAGGGAAGATAACACCTAGGGAAATTCTATATAGGGGTAAGACTTATTCTTTACCTATAAATAGGAAGCTTAGGAATTCATTTCCTTTGCTCATTTCTTTTCTTCTTCTCTTTATACGTTGGTGTTTGATGTGCTAAAAGTGGTTTAACTAAATTAACTAAATTAAACCCTAAACTAGACTCTCTAAGTTTTAAATTTATAAAACTAAGACTCTCTAAACCCTAAACCACACGACCGGAAAGTGTACCGATCGATGCAGTATAGCCTAAGGATGTCCGAGTATCGAACCCAGGAGACTCTACTAAATTACGCTAATGACTCTATCTAGACTTAGACTGACACGGACTTTAACTAATTGTTTATATGATGGGGGGGGGGGGGGTTTCTAAAAATATAATTAAAATTATACTAACTAAACGAACTGGACGCGAACTCGAACGAGGACTTAACTCAAGGATGATGAAGGCTACCTAGGCTAGACTCCTGTTTAACTTGGATTGGATTTCTATTCGTAATTGACGTGGTATGGAACCGGGATCTTATGATAATAAACCTATTAAGATACCAACTAAGCCCCTCAAACCCTCTCAAGGTGATTCTTGTGGCACTACCTAGGCTGTTAATCCTACCGGTTATTAGATTTCCTCACAGTCCTCTAATGTCTTGAAAGTGCCCTAATATGACAATCTACCTTACAGCGCGAAAGTCTAAGGCAACTATGGGTTTTAGTCTTGGTTTAATAGACAAGAGAATGTTTAAGGACTAGACCAATTTCTTAGACCTAGCTATAAACCAAACCGAGACCTGTTAATAACCTCGAGCCTTACAGCGACAAGATTAGCAGAACACTTGATTTTATTAAATTACCAAATATTACTTCTAAGGTTACTTACGCGTTTTCACCCTAAAGGATTAATGATCTATTACGTGATATAGACACTCACCTAAATCAAGAACCCTAGCACAACCCTATTATGTGATATAGACCGTCACCAAGGATTATACGAAGCAATAAACAACGATAAAACAATATCAAGCATGCATTTACACCAAGTTAAAATTCCATAGTCGTTTACAATACAAGAAAATCCATAAACACTCAAAAACCGAATAAAAAACCAAACTTTTATTAAACCATTGTCATAAGCCTTGGCAGTTTAAAAGATTAGCTAAGAAACATAGTCTTAAAAATAGTCAAACAAAATCTCCAACAAGAATTCATCTAAGTAAAAACAAGAAACTAGAAAATAAAAGAAATCGTAAGGTAGAACCCGTAAATTTCTTGATCTCTAAGCTTCCCACTTGACCCCAATGATTCCCGAGCTTGATTTCTTGCAAAACAGTATTAACTTTCGTCCCTTGCCTGATCCAATACGTGCGTCCACTGTTGTATATCTTTCTTCATGCCGCCCCTCTTGATTGGCGGCTGACTCCTCTATTAATAATAGCCTCCTTTTATTTTTGTCCAAGTTGCGTCCAAAGCCCACTGTATTCCTCCAATTGATGTATCTCATATATTTGATGGACTACAATGTAAATATATGATTTAAAGGCCACAAGATTCATATTCACGTAAACAAATGGGCTGATATTCTTGGCGGCCCACTTGACTTTTGTCCAAGACTAATAATTATATAATGTTCAATAGGTTTTAAGTCTCCTACACCAATCATGGCCGCCCACTATTTTGATTCACGTAACTGCTGGCCACAAGGCCTTTCATGGCCTACTATAATTCACAAGACTTCACTTTTAGTCTCTGGTGGCCCATGTGGCTTTTGGAACTTATGTAAGAGTGGTTTTGGCAGCCCCACTTGAATAATTGTAATTGGCAACAGCTTTTATAATATAGATACAGTGGGCTCGGCCCAATCACAGAAAATAGCGTTTAGTCACTGGCATCCTACTCTGCCCAACTAGCTGGTTATTTCCATATTACTCGTTTTTGCTCCATTTGCACCAGGACCTGCCAAAACACAAAATAATATAATATAATACTAAAACTAAATAAAAACAAATAAAAACTATACAAAAATTATACACGTTACACGGGACAAATATGTGTATTTTACCATATATCAAATATCCCACACTTAACTTTTTTTCGTCCCCGAAAAAGAATTATGCAAAACGGAATCATAGACGAAATAATTATTCGGGAACAAAAGCTTAGTACTTATTAAAACCGAAACTTGTGTTAGCCGCGATTGCAAGTATATTTGTCCTCTTAAACCCAAACACGGTTCCAAGCCCTTATCATGCAAGTTTAGTTCAATTATGGTCAATCCACCTAGGGTGTCACGCTAAGAATCGTAAGTCCACCTAATCCCCCCTCAAGCTTATAGGACAAAAGGAACAACCACTGGGCTATTTCCTAACCGTTTTATACCAAGATCAGGAGAGTTTAGAATCAAATCTATTGTTTTCATTTTTTTTTCATCACTTTTTCTTCTCTTTTTTTTTCTCTTTTTTTTTTTTTCTCTTTTTTTTTCCGAGCATAGACGTTACTTTCCCTAACCCAGAGGCATTCCGGCTGTAGAGTCACTATCCCCAACTCGGATTACTTAGGGTTCGGTACTTTTTATTTGCAAGGTCGATTTCACACATCCTAGCGGTAATCCGGCTGTAGAGTCGCTATCCCCAACCCAAACTACATAGAAATGGCTACTTTCATTCAGTTTCTAACTCTTTTTTTTTTTCTTTTTTTTTTCATTTTTTCCTTTTCAACGAGATATGACAAAAAACTCTAACGATCTTAACTTATAACGGCATCCCTTATACTATTATTGGCGGTTTCAATTTCCCTACTTTCCCTAGATGAGAAGCCACTAGTAGACCAACAATTAGGTATAATTAAGATCAAAGGAACCTAGAACCGAATCGAGCCTACCCGCGCATCCCAAACTAGACACAAGCTCAATTAAATTATCTCATATTATTATTATTTGAACCCGAACAAAAACCCGACTTTTCTATCATTTTCCGTTTTTTTATTTTGCAAACTTCTTATTTCAAAAGACATTTTCTAATTCTTTTAAATTTTTTTGGATTTTTGATTTTTTTAATTTTTTTTAATTTTTTATATTTTATGACTCAAGACACTACTAACTGGACACTAAACGATAGTTCCCATCCTCACACTTAAACTTTACATTGCCCTCAATGTAAGATGGAAACTGACTCAAAATACTAAAAAAAAAAAAGAAATAAAAAGACAACGGACAAATTGGAAAGGACTTAGCTGGTTTAATTCGCGCGGATGCTCCAAAACTCTCGTCCAAGCCAGCTCGATCGTATAGCATTTCGGTCGCGATCGGCTTTGACACTGACTGACATGCTTGATAAATGCCTGAAATCTGATAAGCAGCTCCAAAATCACCCAAATGGAGATTGAGTACGGGTGGTACATATTCAAACCTGCATAAACAAAAACAAGCAAACACCAAAGCAATACCGACTCGACACAAACGACTGACTCAATACTACTAAATTAGACTCATAGTACAGAATAAAAGACTCGAAATACAAACTCTACAAGTGGGTCACAACTGTTCACACACTCATGGAGGATCATACAAGCGCAGCTCACCTCCATACCAACTCTTACGGGCTGTAGCACTACCATTCCTAACATTGCCCGCATCTCTCCTATCCCCATATCTCTCACACTCTCTCAACTCGTCATCGGGCGGTTTGAATCTAGATGTTTCATATCGAAACCTATCCCCACACTGAGCCTTGCTTAGTATCTCTATCTTAGATTCTAACCTCATCAATCTCTCTTCCAACTCCTCGACTCTCCTATCAGGTGGATTCCCACACTTGGGTTTTATCACCTTCTCTAAACTTGGCTCACTCACCACCTTTTTCTCATCACTCTCAACCCTCTCATTCTCCCCCACTGACGCTATCGCCTCGACTCTCTCACTCGGCCCTCTCGCATTATTCACCTTGAAAACTACCGATTCGTCGCCCGCTCTAAGTGTGATTGTGCCTAAGAAGACATCTATAAGCGCTTTAGCAGTGTTCAAGAACGGGCGCCCTAAAATCAACGGTACGTTTTCATCGACCTCCATATCTAACACTACAAAATCTGCCGGGAAGACAAACTTGTCCACCTTCACTAACAAATTCTCTATGATCCCCCTAGGATACTTAACTGTCTTATCGGCTAACGAGAGGGTCATACGAGTTGGCTTCAAATCACCAAGGCCTAGTTTTTCGTAAAATGAATATGGCATCAAATTAATACTAGCACAAAGGTTTGCCAACGCGTGGTTTTTAACACCACCACCAAACAAACAAGGGATCATGAATATGCTCGGATCAGTGAGTTTCTTAGGAAGTTTGTTTAAGATCACCGCAGAACAATCTCCATTCAATGGAGTATTAGAACACTCACCTAACCTATCCTTACGCTTGAGAAAATCCTTAAGGAACTTGACGTATTTGGGCATGGATCTCAGGGCCTCTATGAACGGAATATTGACTTTTAATTGGGTGAACATTTCAAGAAATTTCTCGTATTCCCTAGCGTATTGCTGCTGCTTAAAACAGCCGGGAAACGGAAGACGGGAGGGATCAAATACGGGCGGGGGCCTAAACCTAGCTGGTTGCTTCTCTACTCTCCTCTCAACCTGAGGCTCCTCGGTATGTGCGGTACTTGCTGGGCCTAGCCTATATTGCACCTTACCTGGGGCTATCTCTATCTCCTCATCTACCTCACCATCACTCTCTAACTCAACATTCTCTCTCACGACCTCCCATAGACTCTTCCTACTACGAGTAGTGATTGCTTTCACAGAATGGTCAGCCGGGTGAGTGGTACCTGAAAACTGACCAGGAGGGGATTCTCTCAACTGCCTAGCTATATCAGTCACTGTTCTCTTAAGATCTAAAATGGTAGACTCTTGATTTTTAAGCTGAAGATCGTGACTCTTATTAATTTGATCTTGAGTTTTAACGAAATAAGTGAGGGATTTCTGTGTCGCCTGATTCTGCTTCATCATCTGCGTGTTTTGTGTCATCATCTGCGCGAACATCTCCTCCATCCTACTCATACTGCCCTCTAGAGCCTTTCCACTACCTTGACTCTCCTGAGTCGACCCTCTGCTAGCAAACTGCCCACTCAAACCTGACCCTACTCGTATATAAACCAGGTCCCCTACTTTGATACTGACCAGATGGGAAACCAAGAGGATTGCCTGAAGGGTGATATCCACTACTACTACCACTACCCTGCCAGCTGGAGTTAAAAATATTATTATTGTTAAATGGACCCCTAGACTGACCTGCTATGAACTCAACCTGCTCCAACGCAAGTGTGGCACATTCTATCGTATCGTGACCTCCCCTACAGACCTCACACCTATCAACCTTTTTCTTTATCTCTAGCAAATCTCGTTTCATACCCTCTAAAACAGCCACTACCGATGAATCCAAGCTAACTTGGTTTACTCCTCGACCGGCCGAAGAAGTAGTCACAGGAATGGAAGTCCTGCTGGCAGTGCTGTAATCCATATCCGAATGGGCAAAACTCTGAAACAAATCGTTACACTCAACTACTGTCTTTTTACCCATAAGCTGACCTCCTGCTGAAGTATCGAAACGAGCTCTAATCTCAGGAGTAAGACCATTGTAGAATTTTTCAACTAACGCCCAATCAGACAAACCATGCTGAGAACAACGGGAGATCAAGGTCTGAAAACGCTCCCACGCCAGGTGGTACGGCTCATCAGGCTCCATGCGGAAGGAGTGAATCTGGTCACGAAGGCGGGATTCCTTGGCTGGCGGAAAGTACTTGGTTAAGAAAGCATCGCGAAGACCTGCCCAAGTAGTGAAAGTGCCTGTTGGCTGAGAATCAAAACATACGGTTGCGCGACCTGCGAGGGTGAATGGAAAGACCTGAAGGTATCGAGCATCGAGATTAACACCCTCAATGGAGAAGGTGCTGCAAAGGCGAGTGATGCGATTGATGTGAGCGGGTGCATCCTCGTCGTCACGACCATGGAACTGGCATGAATTGGTGATGGCTGTCATGATATAGGAGGGAATCTGCCAAGACCTATCATTTGCGATGTTCGGAAGGGTGATGGGTGAAGTAGCGCCGGTGAAGCCAGTGGTTGCCTGCTCGTAGACGGTGCGGTTCGCCATTGCGGGTGGTGGAGAATTGGGTGGAGATGAAGAAGAAGAACTATCCTCTGATGAAGAAAGCGAGAAGGAAGACTTGATCGTAAATGACTCGGGCGGAGGTCCCTGCAAACGCGTATGGGGCATCCACTACAAAACCGAATACAAGTACTACGACTCTAACAACTGACTCGACAAACTGAACAAAATAACTAGACTCCTACGACTCAAACTAACGAACAAATAGCACATAATATGTCAAGTAAGTCCAAACAAAGTAATTAACGCAATCGCCAAAGAATCCCCGGCAACGGCGCCAAAAACTTGATGTGCTAAAAGTGGTTTAACTAAATTAACTAAATTAAACCCTAAACTAGACTCTCTAAGTTTTAAATTTATAAAACTAAGACTCTCTAAACCCTAAACCACACGACCGGCAAGTGTACCGATCGATGCAGTATAGCCTAAGGAAGTCCGAGTATCGAACCCAAGAGACTCTACTAAATTACGCTAATGACTCTATCTAGACTTAGACTGACACGGACTTTAACTAATTGTTTATATGATGGGGGGGGGGTTTCTAAAAATCCTAAAAATATAATTAAAATTATACTAACTAAACGAACTAGACGCGAACTCGAATGAGGACTTAACTCAAGGATGATGAAGGCTACCTAGGCTAGACTCCTGTTTAACTTGGATTGGATTTCTATTAGTAATTAACGTGGTATGGAACCGGGATCTTATGATACTAAACCTATTAAGATACCAACTAAGCCCCTCAAACCCTCTCAAGATGATTCTTGTGGCATTACCTAGGCTGTTAATCCTACCGGTTATTAGATTTCCTCACAGTCCTCTAATGTCTTGAAAGTGCCCTAATATGACAATCTACCTTACAGCGCGAAAGTCTAAGGCAACTATGGGTTTTAGTCTTGGTTTAATAGACAAGAGAATGTTTAAGGACTAGACCAATTTCTTAGACCTAGCTATAAACCAAACCGAGACCTATTAATAACCTCGAGCCTTACATCGACAATATTAGCAGAACACTTGATTTTATTAAATTACCAAATATTACTTCTAAGGTTACTTACGCGTTTTCACCCTAAAGGATTAATGATCTATTACGTGATATAGACACTCACCTAAATCAAGAACCCTAGCACAACCCTATTATGTGATATAGACCGTCACCAAGGATTATACGAAGCAATAAACAACGATAAAACAATATCAAGCATGCATATACACCAAGTTAAAATTCCATAGTCGTTTACAATACAAGAAAATCCATAAACCACTCAAAAACCGAATAAAAAACCAAACTTTTTTTAAACCATTGTCATAAGCCTAGGTAGTTTAAAAGATTAGCTAAGAAACATAGTCTTAAAAATAGTCAAACAAAATCTCCAACAAGAATTTATCGAAGTAAAAACAAGAAACTAGAAAATAAAAGAAATCGTAAGGTAGATACCGTAAATTTCTTGATCTCTAAGCTTCCCACTTGACCCCAATGATTCCCGAGCTTGATTTCTTGCAAAACAATATTAACTTTCGTCCCTTGCCTGATCCAATACGTGCGTCCACTGTTGTATATCTTTCTTCGTGCCTCCCCTCTTGATTGGCGGCTGACTCCTCTATTAATAATAGCCTCCTTTTATTTTTGTCCAAGTTGCGTCCAAAGCCCACTGTATTCCTCCAATCGATGTATCTCATATATTTGATGGACTACAATGTAAATATATGATTTAAAGGCCACAAGATTCATATTCACGTAAACAAATGGGCTGATATTCTTGGCGGCCCACTTGACTTTTGTCCAAAACTAATAATTATATAATGTTCAATAGGTTTTAAGTCTCCTACAACAATAATGGCCGCCCACTATTTTGATTCACGTAACTGCTGGCCACAAGGCCTTTCATGGCCTACTATAATTCACAAGACTTCACTTTTAGTCTCTGGTGGCCCATGTGGCTTTTGGAACTTATGTAAGAGTGGTTTTGGCAGCCCCCACTTGAATAATTGTAATTGGCAACACCTTTTATAATATAGATACAGTGGGCTCGGCCCAATCACAGAAAATAGCGTTTAGTCACTGGCATCCTACTCTGCCCAACTAGCTGGTTATTTCCATATTACTCGTTTTTGCTCCATTTGCACCAGGACCTGCCAAAACACAAAATAATATAATATAATACTAAAACTAAATAAAAACAAATAAAAACTATACAAAAATTATACACGTTACACGGGACAAATATGTGTATTTTACCATATATCAGTGTTCTAACCAATAATCACCGATGCGATGTTCCGTCCGATCGATTCAGGAACCAACTAACGGATGCCAAAGTGCTGTACTTTGTGAGTTCGTTAAACGGATGCCAAAGTGCTGTACTTTGTGAGTTCGTTAAACGGATGCCAAAGTGCTGTCTAAACAAGACTATACTTTGTGAATTTCGTTAAGGTTCAAATCTCGTGACCATCGTTAGGTTTGATGTGGCTTTCCACTAATACGTATTCCACTTTGTTAAACTAAATGTTTAACTACCCGAAACTCTACACCATACTCTTACAATCAAAATGGATGCTTAATCATCAGAAGGTTCAGAACAATAAAATATATGCTTAGTTATCAGAAGGCGTAGAATCAAGAAGCTTGTTAAATCACGACTGCGTGCTTATAAAGTGAGTCATTCTATTTTTATCAAATGTTTTACAATACTCCATTTTCAAAAGTTATAATTACAGGGATTAAGTCGTGGTTATCTTAATCACTGGCTAGTGGGGTATTGTGCACATTACTAATTTCTCACGGTTAGGCTAATAAATCCTAACAGTGATAATCATCATTACTTGGGTGAAAGGACCCAATAGTGGTATGACCATTGTCACCAGGAGGTGACACGGCGCCATATAAAAACAAGATAGAAGCCATTGTAATCGCTCTTATACTGTAATTCATAACTAAGGTGTCATTTTATAAAACCGGAATGAACTCACCAGTATTTCCTGCTGACCAAATCTTTTAAAAATGCATTTCAGGTAATTACAGTAGATCGGAATAAGAGTTGGATGCGGCACCAACAAGGCTTATAGAAGTGGCTCATTTTATCAAATTAAATTAAATTAAGAAAAGTTGTTTTATGTATTCGGATTTATCCTATATTAAAGCTACCTTTCAAAACATGGGTTTATCCCATCTATTTAATAAATAAAATACAGTGTTTTCTAAACTCTGATATTTTTCCTAACTCACGTTCCTGATGAAATTTCCGCTGCACTATTTTTCTACATAACCACCGGTACCACTTGGCTGCTCGCGTCTCTCGATTCCGTCTAGGGTGGGGTCGGGGGTCGTGACATTAGTGGTTAGTAAAAATGGCTAAAAGCGTCGGTCTTAAAACTTTTTGTTTTTGTGACTCTTATTCAAACTAAACACTTTCAAACAAAGTTTCTTTGAGGAACTTGTTTTGTTTATTGCTAGACTTCATTTATTATTATTATTATTATTATTATTATTATTATTGTTATTATTATTGTTATTATTATTATTATTTTATTTTTTTATAAGGAATCGTCACAAGAAAACCGAGCTTTTTACTAAAATAAAGGGTTTGGTGGGTGAAGGGTGTTTGTTTTGTGAGTTTAGAAACGAAAAGGTTTAGGCTCAAAGGGGTTAACTAGTGAGATTTTGGGTGGGTTAAAAGAAAAAGAAAAATAACGGTGTTGAAAAGAAAATGGGTTAGTAGTCCTAATGCCTCCATCATTTACTTACTTGGGTTTAAGTTGGTAAGGACCGGGAATGTATCGTTGTGGCAAGTTCTAGAGTTGTAAGAAACCAAGCGACTATTCACACAAGAAACGAAAAATGAGCATTTAATTTAAAAATGCATGCTTGTATGATCAATAAAGGCTCAAAAATCACTTTTTGTGGGAATGGGTTTTAATGTGATCAGGTATATATAATCAAAATTTAACTAGATTTGTTATGCCGTTTCATAATTTTCTTATGTTGGTTCTTTTTATCACGACGCTATCTGTTGTAAATTTGTAAAAATATAACACTTTTAGAACTTGTTGTTCCCAAATTAAAACCAAAACAAGTAAAAAAAACAACGAAAAGTTTTTGAAAAAAATTTGGGGTGATTAGCGATTCCAATAGAGTTTTGTGTAAGGCTTGTTATTAGGACTTGTAAAATTCAAGGTTTAGCATCCCCCCACACTTAATTACATATTGTCCTCAATGTGTCCCAAAAATAAGTTTTTAGGTTGATTATGTCACACCCCGATATTTCCACGTATTACCGGTGGGCCCGGTGCGGAGTATCGTGACGTAGTTGATATCATCATAGTCAAACAACACAATTTTAAATGCACAGCGGAATCAAAAGATGAATCACATTACAAACCGAATAAATAGTAATATCAAAGTATCACAACGGACTGTAATGGATCCACAGGCGGATCAAATAAAAAGAAAACATTATTCATCAGTTTTATGACATCCAAGCTTGCGAGACTTATTATAGATGCTAGGAGAAAGCCAACATATTTCGAGTAGTACCTGCATTTAACCTTTTTGGGAAAATACGCCAGTTTACACAGGTAAATACAATTAACTGACTCATTTTGAAAAGGTTTAGAAAATTGATTTGAATGCATGTAGCACAAAACTTTTTATAACTTGGGATAATTATTTATATATAATCTTGTAAAAGAATTACATGTTTCTTATACGTTCAGTAGCCCGGGCTGAACACTGGGTTAAAGATTAATTGACACACCACATGATATACTCCCACAGCGAGTTATTCTCGAAACCGGCGGTTATACCTTATTAATTATAGATGCACTGGCGGGTGTACGCCTATACCCGCGTGCTAAGGTCGTGGCCATATCTATGAATGATGCCAAGGATATCCGGGACATGGTCATTAACCCCCCAAAGGCTGTAAGTAAACAAAACAATTTAAACGGGCCATTTCAATAAATTAACCTTCTTACGATTAAAGATTCAATGCCCGACCAAGCGGTATTTTATATATCATACCCCAAGCCCGTATAGGGAAAATAAGTTAAAAGTATTTACCTTTGCAAGTAATAATCACAAATAGCAAGTGCACGTAGCTTTTACCGGGTCTCCTATTCCGGAACAAAGGTTTTTAATAACCTATTAGATTTCTAACGGGTCTTTAATTAAGCTTAAACTTAGACCGGTTAGTTTAAAGGAGGATACGGTTCAAACGCATGAATAAGCGAAGACCGGAATAGAATGTGATTTAGACCCGAAAAGTTTGAAGGCTTGTATAATATGGGTAAACTAAACACATTCTGGATTTTGAGACAAAAATGATAAGGTTTGACCCGTTTTGGTCAATTTATGCAAACTAGTTACATAAACCGAACTGAACACGCAAGATGCGTAACGGTTAACCATATGAGTCATATACAGGTTTCCTAAGTTAATATGCCTTAAATATGTTGTGACATCAGTAAGATATTTTCTATTATGCCCAAAATGGATTTAAACTCAAATTATGCCCCGTAAGGGTATTTTGGTCATTTTAGAGGTTATAAAAGAGTTTAAATATCAAACTGAGTTACATGTCTGATATATTCAGTTAAAATACTTAATTTAATAAGTTATAACAGTAGGGTATTAGATATGTGTGAAATTTATCATTTATAACCAAACTATGCACCTTAGGGATATTTTGGTAATTTCACATAAGCTTAAAAGGTCAAAACTGGAAATCTGAGTTTAAAAATTTTGCTTACTGTTAATATATAAAAACTTACTGAAAATATCAGTAGGTATCAACCTTATATGTTTAAAATAGTTTTAATACATACTATGCGTTAAAAATGCTTAAGAAGGCGATTTGGAGCCATTTCCGGGTTTTCAAAGGAAAGCTGATATTTTTATTATTCCAGAAGGCTCAAAACATTTTATTTATCATATTAGATCACTAGCAAAAGGTTTGGTACCAAAAAGATTTGTAAAACTCATTTTATAGCCTAAAAGGGCAAAACCGACAATAACCGAATTAAGCTTAGAACTCTATGTTATGCTCAGCCTAAAAATAAATAAAAATCTTCAAAAATCCCAAAATATTATTTTTTATCAGTGGGTAAAAAGTTTGGCATCAAAAATTGGGCTTAGATAGGCTATATGCTAATTACGCCGTTTAATTAATAAAAAGCTTTCTAATTACGCTAATGAGCATAACTCCTAATCTAGACCTCAAAGTGATGTCAAATTTTACGGACAAGTATATAAATCAGATATGAAGGTTTCTACTCTTTTACTTTTTCAAAAATTCACGTTTTAAGGTCAATTGGGCATAATACTCAACATATAGGCAATAAACGGAAACATGCATATGAATCGGATAACTAATGAACCAAGTTGTATAATCACAGAGGGTTATACTAACATGAAACCTGGTCCAAATAAGGCTCTAAGGCATTTCTAAAACATGCTTAAACGGGTCAGAACTGAAAGTCAAAGCAGAAGTCAAATTATGCGACTTTCGGTTCCGAACCGGGACTAAACTGAAAATTGTCGGGTTGAACATGTTTAGACATGTTCTTACATTAATTACCAAGTTAGATTAATGATAAAACAGGTTGCATGGGTTCTACATTGCTAATTATGCATTAATTTGAAAATAAGCTTTCTGTTGACTTTTTAAGGTTAGCCTTGACCCGACAATTGAAGTTTACTTTTCAAAAAAAAAAAAAAAAAAAAAAAAAATAGGACACGTCCTACAATACATTTTCCTTCACAGGCACTGGTGGAACTTACAAATTGGTGAGGCCGTACTCTTAAAAATTCAATATTTTACAGTACAAAAATATTTTTTTCGAAAATTTTCGGTAAAATTTAACACTACGAGCGAAAAACATGCGGGGGGCGTGGCACCCTCGGCCTCAAAGAAGCGTGTTCACAGGACAATATAAACCGACCATTTGCATTAAACACCGTAATAATCTGTTTATAAATAGCGTAATAAATGCAATCCATGACTATGTTGAGTATTTTTACGTATCCATGTCTTGTCTAGTGTATTAGAAAATGTTTATAGATGTTTTAAAGCTAAACCAAGGATGTTTTTTTGTATAAGTTTCATTGGTAACCCTGATTTTTAAAAGCAGGGGTTCCAAGTTTAGTGTGCTGTAATTTTTAGTTAAATTTTATGTGCCGTAATTAATTCGTGACTTTGATGCGAGTTTAGTAGTCTCAAAATGAGAATCGATGTGGATTTGATACTATAAAAGAAATCATGCAAAGCATCAAATATCAATGGTTTTGGAATTTCGACCAATCCAGAAAGGTTAGTACACGATATATTTTTGCTAACTTTGTGCAGTATCTGGAATGCAAGGAACGGTAAAAATTTTAATGCGAAAGAAGTTGGCTCGTATAAAATGGTGGAAGATATCAAAGAACAATCGTATGATGGGTGACGAACATGGCAGAAATCTCGAATATAGTCCGGGACAAATGGAGAAAGTTTGAAATAATCGATTAGCAGAAAAAGCAATGTCCTGTACTTTCGCTTTATGTTTTCGATGTGTGTGTGTTTTTTTAAGATTTAACTATTTAAGGCATAGCATCTTGTTACGTTTTGGTTTTTGAGTTAATAAAGTGATATCTCCGTTGCCTTAAAAAAATATGTGGATTCTAGATGTATCTAAAGATTAATTTTAAAATTTACTATCCTATTCATGTTGATCAAACCAGCCAAAATTTTGTTGTTTTTTTTTTAAAGAAAACTTCATTAAAACACACCTCCGACGGGCAAAAGGCCAATACAAACCACACTCCCGACCCAAATGGGCAAAGGGACAAATTACAACATATACATGAGGTATTTACACAAATCCTTCCAACTTACATTTTGTAGGTCCACCCGGAGGATCGAGTAACCTCTATTCCCTGTTTTCCGACAAACCCGAAAGTGCGGAATCCAAACGGGTAAGTTAAACCAAGTTACGAACACGTAAGACACAATATTCAACGATTAACACTCAATGTATTAATGCTAGAAAACGGTTACAATGCGGTGTTTACAAATGGTCTCTGTAAACTCTCAGTGTGTGTGTTACAATGTGTTCGCTCGCAAATCTATTCAGACTTGTCTAATTTGTTCTGTCTGATGTCTGAGCTATATA
This sequence comes from Helianthus tuberosus, assembly GCA_030545235.1. NCBI lineage: Eukaryota > Viridiplantae > Streptophyta > Magnoliopsida > Asterales > Asteraceae > Helianthus > Helianthus tuberosus. The sequence continues at coordinate 175,559,309 of CM060351.1, forward strand.
TACTGAAACACTTCGACGAAATCAGGAACTGGAAGAAATCCCATAGGATCGACGAAATCACATGTGATTTCGTCCATCACATGAGTGTTTTCGTCGTTTAATATGAAGCCCAACTGAAAGGTCAAAAGCCCACTCTCAAGTCTTCGGCCCATATATTGAGGTTACGGCCCAAATGAGGTTGATTGGTCTAGAGAAGAATCTGGTCAATTGTGGTAAATTGTTTTCACATTTTCAACAACAATGACATCATCATGACATCACAGAGATGATGTCATGGTGATGTGTCACCTGGTCTTGGTTCGCGGCGCTCCGTGCTTCGCGTGTCGAACTCTGGGGCGCACGACGGAGGAATGTCGTGACATCGGACTTGAGCCGGACCTAACCGAGTCGACCCGAACCGAATCAAAACGAGTCGAGTCGCGTCCACATAAAGTGTACCAACAAACTCCCCCTTGGACGCTACTCGTGATGGTTCGTCTTCCGTGTCTTTTGTGTCGGAGGATCTTCAAAGTCTTCACTTATCACAATCAGGGAGTGTATCAACAAACTTCCCCTTGGATGCTGCTCGTGAATCTTTTGAACTTCAAAACTTTAGATCCTTGTGGTGTTGATGAGTGATCAACTGCAACTCGATCATCTTGATCTTCTGATTGCATCAACGTCGTGTCTTTACTTTACGGCTTGTCATCTGACACGTTCTCTTCGTCTTTAGCTGATTCTGATGTCGCATCTGCACATACAAGAAAACTAAACACGTAATGAGAACAACTGCTTGGAATTTAGACAAATTAAACAAATGACACATATGAGATCAAATCTCAATCAAACACCGACCGACAACAGTTTGAAAGTTTAACAAATTATTCCATTTTAGTCATTTAACTTTCAAAACTTGTTAACTTCGACAGTTTATGAAGATTCAATTGTTTTCCGGCTTACAATCAGGATTTTGGGTAGGATAGACTCGAGTTCCAACATCGGTCAATCAAAAATAAACTAGAAGCAAAATCTTTTTGGCTTTTATAAAGTTTATATTAAAACACACCTAAAATCTTTTTGGTATTTTTCATTTTTCAAATGTAAAGACGAAAAGCAATAAATAAATATATACAAAGATGCAGAAACTGAAGACAGTAAATAAATATTTACAGACATTCTTTTTGCGAGTTTCGAGGGTAAGAGAATCATATCAGTGTACGGTCATGTTAAAACGCTCTGGTTGTTCATTTTGTTAACAATTAGATAAGCATCCTATAACAATTATCGGTATTGTTGTCCACTTAAGCTCAAACTTATCAGATGTAATCATGGCGAGGGGATACGTTAAGGTATGATTTATACTTACCGACCGGTGTTCATCCACACACGACACATTCCCGTATCAAGGTATGCACGAGAGTTCATCTTACTGGTGAGTATACTGCTTATCATCCGTTTGACCGTATATGAAAATGTGAGAAACTCACTTATTTTGATTGAAAACAAGCCCTATGTGATATAATCACTTATTGATGAGGAACTTGATTTTCATATGCATGAGGGCACAGGAGCAAGTCCGTGAACAGGTCAGTACTTTCGTACAGCAGAGAGACGAACTTGACTCCCGGATAAAGAATCTGTGATATATTATCACTTATTTTGTTTGGACATGTGATTGTTGATCACTTATTGAGGTCGTATGCAATATGTACACGTATGTATGGTATCATGGAAGATCTTAGACTTCGTCTCCGTTATTTTTACGGTTTGATACAACCATGATACCCAGATGATAAGACAGCATAAAGACCGAATATCTCAGAACCTCGGCAATCTCTCAAACGAAATTTCGGTACTAAGACCATATGCCAATGTGCGGTTCCCACCTGGTCTTCAGTCGATTAAGGTTTATATCACCCTGCACACTTTAATATGATTGTGAGCCTACCGATACATCTTATATAGAGCTGCTTAACATTTTTCATTTTGCATTTCAGTTTAAAGAGATTTCAACAGACCACTGATGTACTATCATTTTCTCTTTTTCTCGCCAGGAAACTCATTTTTGTTTTTCTATTGTTTTTGCGTTTTGAAAATTTTCACTGTTTTTGAATTTTTCAAATTTGGATTTACTCCCCCTAAAATGCAATAAACTAAGATAAATTTAAAAAACACAAAGATATTTACAAAAACGATTTTCCGATGTCGGTTAACTCATGTTTTACCTCAATGCCGTTTACCAAAATTAATTTTAATCAGAAATGATTTATCGAATTTTGGAAAAATCAGTTGGCATGTCGGTAAGCGGTGCAGACCATGACAACATTGTCTGGCCAAAGAGTGCTATACGAGATAATAATTCACAAATCAACTTAAATATCAACAAAGATAGGAGAGATTAGAAGTTTAAAACCGTATCCTGCAACTGCTTCGTGCATTGCAAGGAATCTGAGTGCTCTCCCAAACTGGATATCCACCCGGTGTGGATTTCAAAGCCGATTTTTATAGCTACTGAGAAATCTCTTCACAGCAACAAGATCAGAAACCTTTGGGTCCGGCTGGTCTTCCACATTGCACCAGCGAAGGTCTTTGTCTTTCTCTTGAGAAGTAGTGTGCGGTTGTTCAATCCATGCCAAGGCATCCGCACACCCGGTTGGTTCGTTCATCTTGTTGAGTTTGAACTTCAGACGTGCTGCAGGTGCGTACATTTTGATTTGAATCTACCCTGGGGACCCGATTAAAGCCTTGAACAATCAATCTTTGGAATGATTTTCAATTTGTCGAAGCGTTTCAATTTCTTTCGACAGACAATTCTGTCTTCTTTTCTTTTTCTCTCCATCAAAGGCAACAATTTCTTTTGTCGCCGATCTTGTGCATGAACATTCCACTATCAATAATCCTATGACTATCGAAAGTTCCTCCTGGAACATCCTGCACACTCACTCAGAGATTAGTTGGAGAGGGGGACCCAAGCCTTAACAGACTTGGGTCGTCCTTCATCATCGAGGATTGTGACTTCGATTTCCCGATGATTCGGAATGGATTGAGCTTCCCCTGAAACAATTACCGATTTTGGTTTCCAAATCTGTTTTTGTTTTTCATTTTTAATCTCTAACTTAACAGACTTTGTTTGGACAACCTCCGGTTTTAACGCCTTTTCAACTTCTTTGACGTTTTGACGTCGTTGTTTTGTTTCTTGCTCTTTAACAGTTCTTTTATCATGTTTTGGTGAAACAGGACGATGTTGTGAGTGACCTTGTTCAGAGGGGGCTCTTTCAACAAAGTTAGGTTTGGGCGAGTTTGTGCAGTCTTTAATGATGTGCCCAACCTTCCTACATTTGAAACAAGCTCTCCTTTCAACAAACTTAGGAGAACATGTTCGACTAACAGATGTCGAACCAGTAGAACCTGAGGTACTTGCTCTTTCATCACACCCATTTGTATGTTGAGTGTAATTGTTTTGACTGTTACGTTTTAAAATCTTGACTTGTTGGATAAAATCGGTGTTGGATTTGTTTTCAAAAGTCTCAATTTTATCAGTACCTTTTGATGCTATAAATTTAACATCATTGCTTTTCTTCTGATAATGAGCTCTTTTTGTTTCATATTTTGATTTAGAAACGTTAGGCCTTTGAGCTCGTTGAACTGGTTGTTTGCCCTTAGAAGCAATAGGTTGTTGCTTTGTTGGTGATTTTTGATTTCCAAATTGTTTCCTGATTTTAGCTTTTGGAATTGGGTCACATTGAGTTACAGTGACTCCTGGAATTGTCTTTCCCAAAAACTTGTTTGTATTATCTTCAAAAACTTTATCAATCGAAGATGGATTGACATTTTTAATTGGAAAATCGTGATCTGAATAGATTTTAGAATCACCAACCAAAATGTACAACACGTTATTACTTTTAACGGTAGACACAGATTTCTTGTCATTCTTGACAGGATTTATCACTTGTTTGGCAACTTGTTGCACAACAGGAATAGGAGGATCACAAAGAATATGATTCTCAATTGGAATTCCTACTCCTTTCGTCTCATCAAGTGATTCATCCTGGTCATTCACATCTGATTCATCATCTGAAGAATCATAGTCCTCAATGGTTGGAGAACTTTGATTTGAAGCACATGATGACTTTTCTTTCCAATCAGATGAGCCCTCCGATGAATTGTCCGGTTTGAACCCTAGGCCAGTAGTAACCTCCTCATAATCAAGAGGCACACTGGGTTCATACCGAGGCATATCCTCTTCATCGGGCGACTTGGTATAGTCGTGTCTCAAAGGGGGTGGACACTTCCTATAACCAACGCCTTTAACGTTTCCCTTTAGTTTCTGAACGTCAATGATGTGATCAAGCACATATCGGGAGTTAGAATAACTCTCCAATTTGAGCTTGATCGCTTCATATTCACACTTGGCCGTGGCTAGCTCTTTCTTGGTTTCCTCAATGATATTAATGTAATTATTAATACCAATTTGTTTGTTGAAAACAGTTTTTGTTAATTCGGAAACACTTTTCTTTTGGGTTTCAATAACTGTTTTAAATTCCTTTTCATTGCGAGCTAAGGCCATGTTTTCCTCTTTGCACTTTGACAGTTCAATAACCAAACTTTGATTGTGACTATGAACCGTTTCAGATTCAAGCCTCAATTCAGCACATTCATGTTTCATATCAGCACAATCACTACATATGCTAGGAGTTTCAGATTGTACCTGACTTGTAGAAGCTGTGACATTAGCCATAAAGGCAGTCTGAGAAGAGAAAGATCCATCTTCAGTGAGAATCTTCTCCATTTCTTTTGAAGCAACAACAACTTTCTTGTATGTGCAGATGCGACATCAGAATCAGCTAAAGGCGAAGAGAACGTGTCAGATGACAAGCCGTAAAGTGAAGACACGCGTTGGTGCAATCAGAAGATCAAGATGATCGGGTTGCAGTTGATCACTCATCAACACCTCAAGGATCTAAAGTTTTGAAGATCAAAAGATTCACGAGCATCATTCAAGGGGGAGTTTGTTGATACACTCCCTGATTATGTCACGTGAAGACTTTGAAGATCCTCCGACACAAAAGACATGGAAGACGAACCATCACGAGTAGCGTCCAAGGGGGAATTTGTTGGTACACTTTATGTGGACGCGACTCGACTCGTTTCGACTTGGTTCGGGTCGACTCGGTTAGGTCCGGCTCAAGCCCGACGTAGCGACATTCCTCCGTCGTGCGCCCCAGAGTTCAACACGCGAAGCACGGAGCGCCGTAAACCAAGTCCCGTTTACACATCACCATGACATCATCATTGTGATGTCATGATGATGTCACAAATTTGTCCTATGTTGAATTGGTGAAATTGGTGAAATATTAGTCAACAGAAACATGCTCTGATACCAATTGTAGGTCCACCCGGAGGATCGAGTAACCTCTATTCCCTGTTTTCCGACAAACCCGAAAGTGCACCTGAAGATTCACCATCGCTGACATTCTTGACAATTTCAGCATAAAACGCAGTTCTTGTTTGATCACCGTTTCCCAACTGTATGGCCGGACCACAATCGACACTTGGATCGAATTGAGGTTGTGTTGTGGAAACTTGAGGTTGAGGTTGGGGTTTAGATTGCGAAAGATAAGCATTTTGATTGAACTGTGGAAACTGAGATGAGCTTGTATTTGATACAAACGCCGTTTGAAGCTTCGGTTGCTGAATGGAACTAGAACTAGCTGAAGGACCAAAACCCGGCAAATACATTTCTGTGTTTTGAGTAGGTGCAATCCTTTTAGCTTTCCGAATTTCCTCTTCGTTCTTGTGCTCCAACTTCTGAATGAGTTCATAAATATTAACATTGACAGCATCTAGAACGCCCGTATGCTTTAAAAGCTCAATGAATGGGCTCCACTTTGGAGGTAGAGCATCAGCAAACCGTGCTACAATTTCCTGTTGAGATGCAAGAACACCAAAATAATACATTTCACTCATCAAATGATAATAACGAGTAATTATATCATTTAGGGTTTCATTCTCTAAGAAATGAAATGATTCAAATTTCTTCTTCAACAGATCATGACGTGTCTTTCTAGTAGCTGCATATTCTTCTCCTCTCGCTACCAAAAGATTTTGAATGCTCTGATTTTGATTCGACACCATTGCCCATTGCCTGGCACTAATAGATTGTTGTTGTTGAGGTATGGTACTCCTCATATATTCGGCCATCGACATCTGTTTTAGATCTGGTTGTGGATCCGTACTCCAATCCCACGGATTCGTACAACTCATGTTTGATATATGAACAATTGTACCTACTTAAAAAGTTGAAAACACAAAGTTAGATACCTTTTGCAAGTTCTCTGTTTAAAATCACAGGTATGTGACGAAAATAGTGTGTTTTCGTTGCTGTGTTGTTTGTGTGGAAGGGATTTCGTTGGGTGGGTAAAAAAAATGGATGATTTCGTTGGGTGGGTAAATTAAAGTGGGTGATTTCGTGGAATGTGATGTTGACTAGTGTGAAAGTGATTTCGTTGAAAATGATATTGGATTTCGTTGAATGTGATGTTGACGAAATCAGTAACTGGACGAAATCCCATAGGATCGACGAAATCACATGTGATTTCGTCCATCACATGAGTGTTTTCGTCGTTTAATATGAAGCCCAACTGAAAGGTCAAAAGCCCACTCTCAAGTCTTCGGCCCATATATTTAGGTTACGGCCCAAATGAGGTTGATTGGTCCAGAGAAGAATCTGGTCAATTGTGGTCAATTGTTTTCACATTTTCAACAACAATGACATCATCATGACATCACAGAGATGATGTCATGGTGATGTGTCACCTGGTCTTGGTTCGCGGCGCTCCGTGCTTCGCGTGTCGAACTCTGGGGCGCACGACGGAGGAATGTCGTGACATCGGACTTGAGCCGGACCTAACCGAGTCGACCCGAACCGAATCGAAACGAGTCGAGTCGCGTCCACATAAAGTGTACCAACACATTTTTACAGGACGATCTACTTTTAAGCCACCAAAAACCTCTCGATTTGATCTCTATCAAAATATCTTGGGAACTTCTCCTAATCTGATTGAATACCAGGTCGTTCCTGCCTTTCCAAATGCACCAACACGAGATAATAATCAAACCACGAATAATCTTCTTCATCTTTTTCCCACCCTGAATTGTATTATGAATATCCATAAGATCTTTGAAAGCGAAAGCAAATATCTGTGGGATTTTGCACCAAACACTGATAGCTGCCCACACCCGAATAGACACCGTGCAAGCCGAAAACAGATGATCCACCGTTTCCTCGTATTCTTCGCAGAAAGGGCATAATACCGAAGGAATATCCACGTTCCTTCTTCTCAAATTAACTTTGGTAGCAAGTCTATATAGGTTGCCTCTCCAAGCCATGATGTTACATTTTAAAGGCACCCAACTGCTCCAGTCGAATTTAGGAAGCAAACTTCTTTCCCTATTGGAGATTAAAGCCTTTTTCACAGAATTCACCGAGAACCCCTTCTGTGTGTCCACATCTCATAACCATGCAGTCTTTTTTATCTGTCAAACTCGCCATGTTGATGACTTCTTGACACTCCTGCCATTCCTTAAGCTCGATATCCGACTCAGGTTGTCTGACCCAATTCCATGTGTATCCATCGTTTCCTTGACTCGTCCCCATTCTTTCTGCAATCCTGCAAGATTTAAAAGATTCCAAAGCAAACAGATGCGACCATCTTTCCATGAAAGGAAAATCACCCACCCAATTGTTAATCCAAAAACGTATGTTTTCACCGTTCCCCACTTTACCCAGGAGCACCCGATTTATACATTTCCCGTTAAGCTTCATTTTGGATATCAATTTCACAATATTGCTCCAGCAACCCGTACTTTTTCCGTTTAGAGGAAAAAAAATCTCTTTGGTTGTTATTAAAATGACACGCTTCCACCACTTCCCTCCATAAACTATCATTTTCGACCCTAAATCTCCAACCCCACTTATATAAAAGCGCCTCATTGACTTCTTTTAGTCTGTTAATACCCAACCCCCCTTCTTTCTTGGGCCAGGATATCCAATCCCATGCCACGCAATTCAATTTGTTTTTTAACTAGAGCCCGCCCAAAAAAACTTTCTCATCTTAGCTTCGAGAATCTTAATAATACCGACCAGAGCTTTATATAAAGAGAAGTAATAAATAGGGAGACTTTCCAACACCGCGTTAATCAAAGTAAGTCTCCCCCTTATAGATAAAGTTTTAGCTTTCCAAACCGAGAGTCTTTTGTCAAAAATCTCAACAATAGGGTCCCAATTGCTTATTCTATTCATTTTAGCTCCCACTGTGATACCCAAGTACGAAAGCGGAGTAATATCGCAATTACACCCAATAACGCTTGCCATATCTTTAACTTCACTGTTAACCACCCCAAGCCCATAAAGGTAAGATTTGTGAAGGTTAATTTTTAGACCCGAACATAAATAAAAAAATTCTAAGGCATCTAGCCATGTTCGTCACGTTAATCCTATCCCACTCCCCAAGATTAAAGCATCGTCCGCATAAAAATGTGAGAAACAATCGGTCCGTTGTTAGGAGTTTGTATGCCTTTGAAGCAACATTCGAGCCCTGCTTTGCAGAAAATGCTAGACAGGGCTTCCATAACCAAAAGGAACAGAAATGGCGACAACGGATCACCCTGTCTGATCCCTTTGGAACAACTAAACTCAAAAGTAGGCGATCTATTTACCAACACCGCGGACCTAGCCGAGGTTAAAACCCCTTCCACCCATTTGCACCAAATATTAGGGAACCCCATCTGACCCATGATATCCAGTAAAAAATCCCAACTATTTGACTTTAAAATTTGTAACTATATCAAGTTTTGTTGGTAGTTATGTCTAGTATATTTGAAATTTAAATATAACTAATTTCTATAACTTAAGATATTGAATATTAGAAAATGATATTTCAACATAAACAATGAATAATTTTTTTTTATTAAATATTGTAATCAAATAAATTTGCATTAATAGGCTAATTAAATAGCCCTGACCTTTGTATCTCCAAGGCCCTTCTCAAATCTCAATACTCAGCTGATCAGATCCACACAACCACCCTATTCCAGTATTCCATTATTTTGAGATCTAGTAAGTATTATTTGTAGCTTCATTATTTTCTTTACTAGTTAGTCATTATAATCTTATAGTTGTAATTTGTTGAAGTTCAATGGCTAACTGCTTATTATCTGGCCTGAAAATTGAGAGATTCTTTAGAAGAAAAACACCATCTTCTTCAAAACATCATGTGTAACCCATATATTTATCCATCTCAAAGATATTAAAACCATGTAACGGGTTTATCTAAACGGGTTGTAATAAAATTGTAAACGTGTTAAACAGGTTATAAATTATAAGTTTGATATTTTGATTCTTTAGAATTCTAAATTTACGTGGCTTGTTTAATTATAGTACTAGTAGAATACGACCCGTTTATCAATCGGTTAGTGGGTTGCTTTTGTTGTAATTTATTTAGGGATTATTTAGGAATAGGATTGTTAAAATACTAGTATATTTCCAGTATAAATGTGCCCTTTATTTATATATTTTATGTAAGTTATTTATTTTGTCTTAACCATTTCTTATTATCTTTGTTTGTGAGGTTGGGCTCTCCTCTTCTCTCGGGCTTGCTATGTAGCTGGGCTCCCTTCACTTGGGCTTGTAGCCGTTAAAGACAGCTGGTGTCAGCTGGAGTTTAGGGTTTCTAGCCCTTATAATGGGCAGAAGGTTCCAGGCTTTTACACACTGGAGCTCCTAATTTCCTTGGTCTTCACTTTTGTTCGCCGCTCTTGTTCCCTATCCTCACAAGTACATTCGTGAGTCTAGGGTTTATCTTCACTTGTACAGATCATCCGATTGGAGATCTCTTTTGTTCCTTTGTTTGGTTGCAAATCTGTGATGACAGATTTGCTTTGTTCTTGTATTTGATTCTAAGATTCATAATAAAGTTGTTTGATTCTTGAGTTCTGACATGGTATAAGAGCCCCAAGGTTGATTCGGGCTCTGGTTCCTCTTCCGCTGCGGTACAAGGTTCCGTCTGACCTTCTCTCTTCCGATCTAGGGTTCCTTCCTTTGACGGCACTCTGTGTTTTTGGTCCCTGTTTTCGGAGTAATCTCTTGCTCAGTGGAGACGGTGTAGATCTAAAGGTGTGAAACCCTAAGTTCTAGGGTTTGGAGTTTTTGTTTGGTTTCTGGTTTCCGGTGACGGCGCTGATGTGGAAACCCTAATTTGGGTTATCTGCCTTTGTTGGAGAAGAAGATCCTCGTTGGTCCCATTAGGGCAAACCAACAGGAATTTTTCGGTGTTCTGACCTGTGTCTTGTAACCCTAAGTGAAGGTTGCAGACCTGGTCCCCTTTTGCTGGCACCCACTGTGAGATCGTTCCTTCCTTCTCTCTTTATTTTTCGGTTTGCATCACTGTGTCTTGAGTCTAGGCATCCTTGATACCGGGTTTTAGGGAAGACCGATTTGATATTGGGACACAGAGAGGGTTCACTCTGTTGCATTTGTGTCTGGTTTGGTCTGTTGTGTTGTGTTGTGTTGTGTTGTGTTGTGTTGTGGCTCCCTGGTCATTGTCTGCGGAGGCACCTTGAGTGACGAACCTCTGATCGGACCTCTGTCCAGGCTTCGCCGGTGGCTGGCTGGTTTTTCTGTTATTTGTCTGATTGTTTGGTACTTTGTTTGCTTATCTTTTTGTTTGACTGTTCTGTTCTGTATTTCCTTCTTGCTATTATGACTGATAAAACAGAGTCTGCTGTGACTTTGGTTAGCAAATTAGATTCTAGTGACCCATTATATCTCCATGCTAGTGACTCTAGTGGGCTCACAATAGTTAGCATTAAACGAAAAGGGACTGAGAATTATGTAGTCTGGTCCAATGCTATGAAACTTGCTCTAATGGCTAAAAATAAATTAGGCTTTATTGATGGAACTTGTAATAGATCTAAAGACAATGATGTACTTGCTAGTCAGTGGGATCATTGTAATTCTATTGTGCTAACCTGGATTCTGAACTCTGTTTCTGATGAATTATATGTTGGTCAAGTTTGTTCTAAACTTGCCTCAGAAGTGTGGGAGGATTTAAAAGATACCTATGATAAAGTTGATGGGTCTGTTGTGTTTAGCTTATATAAAAAAATCAACTCTGTTAGTCAAAATGGCTCTAGTGTGTCTGAGAATTATCATAAAATCAACATTATGTGGAAACAGTTTGATGCCATGCTATAACTGCCTTCTTGCACCTGCAATGCTTCTACTAAATTCAATGAGTTCAGTCAATTAATCAAATTTATGCAATTTTTAATGGGATTAGATGACATTTATCAACCTGTTAGGACCAATCTGTTAACAAGGGACCCTTTACCAACCATCAAAACTGCTTTTTCTATGATCTCTAGAGAAGAATCTCATAGAGGTTCAAACAATTCCTCTAAAATCCCTAATGTTGGTTTTGCTACTAAATCTAACAATTTCAATGATAACAAGAAAAAAATCAATAAAGGTCCCAACCCAAATCTAAAATGCTCTCATTGCAACAAGATTGGACATACGGTTGATAAATGTTTTGAGCTGCACGGTTATCCTTCAAACTATAGACCAAAACCTACTCAAGGCAGTTCACAGTGGGCTAGGTCTAACAATGCTGCTAGTAGTGGTACTGGTTCTTCTATGAATAATACTGTAAATGATAAAAATACTAGCTCTTTGAACTCTTTAACTGCTGATCAATTTTCTAAGTTGCTAGGTATGCTTAATGAGAATAAGACAGACGACACTAATAAGTCCAATGTAGGAGGTAAATGTTTCAATTCATTCTCTAAATACAAAAATATTTTCTGTTTCAACTCAAAACTGTTTTCTTCACAGCATCAAAACTGGATTATTGATTCTGGTGCAAACCAACATATGGTTATGTCTAGTAAAAATATGTTCAATCTTGTTGATGTTTCTGAATACAATATAACTGTTAAGCATCCAAATGGTACTGATGCTAAAGTCACTCATATTGGATGTTTTAAACTTTCGGACTCTGTGATTTTAAAAGATGTGTTTGTTGTTCCTGAATACTGTGTGAATCTTATTTCGGTGTATAAACTAGCTAAAGACAATAAGCTTAAGGTTGTGTTTGATGAAAACTATTGCTATATTCAGGATTCATGCTTAAAGAAATCCCTGGTGACTGGTAGACAAACTGAGGGTTTATATTTCTGTGGTAACTCTATGAGTTCTAGTTTTTCTTGTCTAAGTATGGCTGAAAAAGCAAAGCTCTGGCATTCCAGGCTGGGTCATCCAGCTGAACAAGTGTTAAATGTTCTTCAGCTTAAATCTGAGTCTTCTTCTAACCCATGTGATATATGTCACAAAGCTAAACAGCATAGGTCTCCCTTCCCTCTCAGTGACCATCAATCAACTAAGGTTGGGGACCTCATTCACTTAGATGTTTGGGGTCCCTACAAGGTCACTAGTGTGGAATGATACATATACTTTCTTACTATTGTGGATGACTTCACCAGATCCGTTTGGGGTTATCTGATGAAATCTAAGTCAGAAGTTTTTGAAAATATAGAAAGTTTTTACAATCTTGTTAAAACTCAATTTGAAGTCAACATCAAAGTGTTTAGGAGTGATAATGGATTTGAGTTCACCAATTCTCAAATGACTGCTTTTGTTAAACTAAAAGGTATCATTCATCAAACTTCTTGCACCTATACTCAACAAAAAAATGGTATTGTGGAGAGGAAACATAGACACCTGTTGAATATTGCTAGAGCTTTGCTATTTCAATCCAATGTTCCTCTTAAGTTCTGGTCTGAATGTGTGCTTATAGCATCTTACTTAATTAACATGCTTCCTTCTTCTGTGTTACATGGCTGTTCTCCTTATGAAAAATTATTTGGTTTCAAACCTTCTCTTGATCACTTGAAAATATTTGGTTGTCTTTGCTATTTTACTATTTTAAATAATCCTGATAAACTTGAAGAAAGAGCTGAAAAATGTGTTTTTTATGGGATACTCTAATCTTAAAAAGGGATATAAGGTTTGGAGTCTAGAACAGAAAAAATTCATCTTCTCCAGGGATGTTAGTTTCCATGAAACCACATTTCCTTTTAAAAATGAATCACATTCTGTTCTAGAAAGTCCAAATAACTTAAACCAATTAAACTTTTTTGATAACTTTGAATTTTCTAGTGACTTAAATCCCAATGATGAATAGAAGGTCTCCACTGACTCAACTACCTTGACAAGGCAACACAGTGATGAGGTTGATTCACCTGTGGATAGTAATACTCAGCAGTCATCAGCGACTGATGATATATCTGAGAGTAATGAGTCCTTAGGGAATGAAACCGGTCCTGTGAGGGCTGAGTCTAGTAGTGTTAATGACGAGTCAAACCTTCTTGAGGGTACCATTCCTACTAGAAGATCCTCTAGATCCTCAACTACCCCTAAAAGATTTGAAGACTTTGTTGTTGGCAATGCTAGATATAGCTATGATAAATATGTCAATTATTCTAACTTGCCTAGTGATAATATCTGTCTTACTGCTAATATTAATAAAATAATTGAGCCTTCCACCTATGAAGATGCTATTAAAGATAAAAGGTGGATTGATGCTATGAATGATGAACTGTCTGCCATTTATAAAAACAACACTTGGGATATTGTTGATCTTCCTAAAAATAAAAAAACCCATTGGGTGCAAGTGGGTTTTCAAAGTTAAATACAAATCTATGGGTGAAGTTGATAGGTTTAAGGGTAGGCTTGTAGCAAAAGGGTTCAAACAACGTGAGGGAATCGACTTTGAAGAGACCTTCTCTCCTGTTGTTAAGATGGTAACTGTTAGGTGTGTCATTAGTCTCTCGGTTCAAAATAATTGGCCTCTTTATCAACTTGACATTAACAATGCTTTCCTCTATGGTAATCTTAAGGAAGAAGTCTACATGACTTTACCTGATGGTTTGAATATTGACAGTAAAAATCAAGTTTGCAAATTGAATAAGTCCCTATATGGTCTAAAGCAAGCTCCACGCATGTGGAATGAAAAACTTGATCAAGTCTTAGTAAAAATTGGTTTTGTTCAGTCCAAATGTGATCACTCAATGTTCATCAAAGCTGAAAACTCAACCTTTATTGTTTTCTTGGTTTATGTCGATGACATCGTGTTAACCGGGAACAATGAAGGAGAGATAAAAAGAATCAAGCATCTTTTGAAAACTGAATTTCTAATTAAGGATCTTGGGTTACTTAAATTCTTTCTTGGTATTGAAGTGATTAAGGTAAATGAGGGTGTGTGTCTATCCCAAAGAAAGTACTGTATGGACCTTTTAAATGAATATGGGATGAGTGGAAGCAAACCTTCTAGTTGTCCCATAGAACAAAATCATGTCTTAACAAACCTAATTATAAAAGAGTCACAGGCTGTTGACGTAACTCAATACCAAAAACTGATAGGGAAACTCATTTACCTATCACACACCAGACCTGATATTGCTTATTCAGTTCATTATTTATCTCAGTTCCTGCATAAGCCAACTGAGGCTCATACTTAAATTGCTTTCAAGGTGTTACGATATCTTAAAGGTGCTCCTGGAACTGGGATTCTATTTAAAAAAAGCGATACCTTTCAGTTAACTGCCTTTGCAGACTCGGACAGGGCTAAATGTGTGTACAGCCGTAGGTCTGTCACTGGTTTTTGTATATTTCTTGGTGGATCCTTGATATCATGGAAAAGCAAAAAACAAAGCGTTGTTTCAAGGTCTTCTGTCGAGGCAGAATACAGGTCCATGTGGAGTGCCACATGCGAAGTATTGTGGCTGCTGAATGTTTTAAGGGAACTCCAGGTTGATGTGAATCTTCCAGTTGTATTGAAATGTGATAACACTGCAGCCCTGTCTATTGCTGCCAATCCAGTTTTTCACGACAGAACCAAGCATTTCGAGGTTGACTTGTTCTTTCTAAGGGAGAAAATTGCATCAGGGTTGATCAAAACACATGGGGTTAAAACCGAACATCAGCTGGCTGATATATTCACCAAAGGCTTGCTGCCAAAGGCCCATACTGAGATGTGTAAGTCATTAGGCCTTTCTAACTTATTTGCACATTTAAACTGAGGGGGGATGTTAAAATACTAGTATATTTCCAGTATAAATGTGCCCTTTATTTATATATTTTATGTAAGTTATTTATTTTGTCTTAACCATTTCTTTTTATCTTTGTTTGTGAGGTGGGCTCTCCTCTTCTCTCGGGCTTGCTATGTAGCTGGGCTCCCTTCACTTGGGCTTGTAGCCGTTAAAGACAGCTGGTGTCAGCTGGAGTTTAGGGTTTCCAGCCCTTATAATGGGCAGAAGGTTCCAGGCTTTTACACAATGGAGCTCCTCATTTCCTTGGTCTTCACTTTTGTTCGCTGCTCTTGTTCCCTATCCTCACAAGTACATTCGTGAGTCTAGGGTTTATCTTCACTTGTACAGATCATCCGATTGGAGATCTCTTTTGTTCCTTTGTTTGGTTACAAATCTGTGATGACAGATTTCCTTTGTTCTTGTATTTGATTCTAAGATTCATAATAAAGTTGTTTGATTCTTGAGTTCTGACAAGGATGACATATCATATACTGCTATTTCATAGGAATTCACTCAAGTAATGTGTGATCAGGGTGTCCTTTTCATTCAATCTATAGGTAATCAAATGAAAAATTATTATACAGCTAGCTATTTGTAATCTTTAACAATGTTAAAGTGTATTAATTATGTTCTTATTTTAACAGTCAAAACATATATGCATGCATACTCTCTTACTCTTTAGTCTTAACTGGTCTAACTCATAATTGTAGAGGAAATAACATTTACTATTGCTATGGAAGAAGGTGATTTGGAGCTTGGAAATGTAGAAGTAATCAAAGAGAGCGTCCGAAGTTTGCTTGATTGTGTAAGAAATGAAAACAATTGTATTAATCCAATTTCACCATCGTTTACATGGTACCTAGTGCACTACGAGACGTGAGCCCCAGTTCTTTCAACCCTCAGGTAGTGTCTATTGGACCTCTGCACAGAGAAGGCGAGGATGTGCAAGCGTTTGAAAAGCAGAAAGCAACTTACCTGATGAGTCTAATGAGTCGTTTCAATTCCCCACCAGAGGAAATACTGGAATTATGTGTGTAATTGCTTGGAATTAGTTGATTATGAGTTATTGTGTTATTGAAGGTAAAACACATAATAGGACCACAGAGGCGCGCAATTTATCTGGATACGATGAGTTGAAGGATAAGTCTTTTGACCATATTGTTTTCAATGCCCCTCATTGCACTACAAGAAATTAACATTTTTAGCGGCGACAGGCCAAACGTCGCCGCTATTGGTCGATCCGAGTCCTGGAGTCTGAAACCAAACCCCAGCCATTGATCCTTATACTTTTCTAACGGTTGGGAATTTAAAAGGCGTTAGCGGCAACAACGGCAAGGTCATTAGCGGCGACATTTGTCTCCGCTAAAAGTATGTGTCCCACATTAATCCACAGTCACACATATCTTATCCTAGTTAACCTAATAGCGGTGACACTTTGTACACTATCCCTACCCTATATATATATATATATATATATATATATATAGGATTAGGTTCAAGAGTGAACACCAGTTTAGTTTGCGAACTGAGCGAACTAATCCTGGCCATACATGTGTGTAGATCAATGGCCAGGATTTGATGATGAAATAAACTAGTGTATTTTACGATTTGATGATTAAATCCTAGTCATCCACATGTGTAAATCAATGGCCAAGTTTTGTTCACTCAGTTCGCAAATACATTAGTGTTCACTCTAGAACCCTACCCTATATATATATATATATATATATATATATATATATAGGGTAGGGATAGTGTACATTAATTCAGAAGTGTATTATAACACTATATATAACACTATATAAACACCGTATAACACTATGTAACACCATATAACACCATATAACACCATATAACACTATGTAACACTATATGACACTATATATAACAAACCTCCTGAATTTTTTCTAACACCCTAATATATTTTAAAATACCCCTATATGTCTTAAAATACACCCCGTATGTGAAAACCGAGCCCAAAATACGATCTAACATTAAAAATAAAATAAAAACAAGAAAATAGAGGCTGTCGCGGGGCGCGTAGCCTTTGGCTACCGCCTACGCGGGCCGCGGGCGATCAAAAACGAGGAAACACCCGGTGTTGACACGTGGCAACACGTGTTGGACCTATACTCGTGACCCGGATCAGCTACGCCATAGACCCCCTATGTGGCGGGCCGCGAAGGCCCCTGCCTTCCTTGTCGCGAGGCGCGACGGACTTGAATTACAGCCCTATAAATTGAGGGCATCGACTTCAGTTTCCGATCGCTCACACACTTTTCTTTCTCTCAATTTCTGAATAGTAGGCATAATCCTCAGGTATAATACCCCCCTAATTAACGAAGTTCTGCCCCGATGTAAGTATTATAACCCCGGTTACGTATTAGATACGCTGCCCGATTGATCCAGGGTTCCGTAACGGCTATCGAGGTTCTGCCCGACGTAGTCGTTGGAATGTCGTCTCGGGGAGGGTATTACTAATGTAAATAATGAGTTATTTTACTAACATATGTGCATTGTGTAAATTATAGATAATCACCAGGAAACCTTAGAAGAAACCTAAGTCAGCAATGTGAGTAATCATTCTTTTTGTGTAAACCTTTTTGTGAGTAATCTCCCTTTTGTAAACTGTTTTTACAAAACCTTAAATGTTTTACAATGCAATTAAGCAGTGATTGAGTCTTTGTCGTTCTTCAATTACTGCCGGTATGTTGGGGTTTTCTATACAAAATGTGGAACACGTTACCATTGGACAACGAGTTAGCCAATGTGTAATATGACCCACCAGTCAGGATTTACAATACTGAATGAGTAATTGTGTAGAAATAAAACAATGTGATAGCTCTCAATACTATGTTAAAGGATAAAACTCTTCTTGATTAAACTGGGATTCACTCACAAGTATTTCCCACTGACAAATGTTTTTAAAACGCGTTTCAGGTAACAAAATGTAAAAGCCAAATTAGAAGAACGCCAGCTGGAGAGCACTAACGGCTTGGAAAAATGTGGCTATAAAAGTTACCTAAAAGACGATGTTTTAAATTCAATAAAATAGGGTTTATCCCTATAAACATGTTGTAATAAGAAACTTGGGTTTTACCCATGTGATTATTAATATAAAATATGGTGGTTTTACTCTGATAAACATTTCCTAACTACGGTCCTGATGAAATTTCCACTGCCAAAATGATAAACAAAACGATACCACCACAACTGGTCTCACGACCGCCCGTTCCCTAGACAGATAGGGGGAGGGAGTTGCGACAGAAGGTGGTATCAGAGCTAAGACACTGATTCAGCCACATAAGTGTTCTGCTGACATCAATATATTATTTAAATTGTTAGGAAATTAATTATGGAAATACGTGCATATCTGTATTTTACTGTTGTGTGTTATTTGACTATTTGTTAGTTTTCAGTATGAGTGATCAAGGACCCTCAGACGTGTATCTTCAATTGTCCGATTCACCTAGGAGTGAAGGTACCTCTTCACAGCCTGCCCTCTCTGGGTATGCCGCTGATAATGAAGAAGGGATGTTTGTCTTTAAGGCTCAGTCTGAAGAGCCATTCCCTCAGAAAAAAGAGAGGATGGTTCAGTATGGGAGCATTCGAGCGTAGGAAAAGAATGTGAAAGTTGCAACAGCAAAGAGTCCTAGTAGCCGCTAAGCGAGAGTCTGATGCCCATACACATGATATGCTTAATAGAAGCCTAGCCAATTTTCATATCCTAGCAACAACTGCTGCCGACCCAAACCTAGAACAACTAGTAGCCCCACAACCCTTACCTTTGTTCCCCACTCAGCCGATGGAGATAGAAGATAACCCTGAAAACCAAGTCCAAATGCATGATTTCAACCCTGAGGAGATACCTAGGATACCAACCCCTAATCCCTTAGACCTGGATTATGATCCATGGTTTGATGATCATAGGGATTATGTGCCACGCTACCATCTAAGACGAACCCATGCCGAACTTAGCAGCCTATCCTGGTCTGGACCCTCTAGATCCCTACTATGACAACGATTAATACCTTAGCGAGATCTTAGAGAATCCATACCCTCAGGAGAATCCCATGCCCAAGTACCCGGACCCAGTACCAGCACCTGCACCCCCAATGAGTGCAGAAAATGTGCATGAGCTTCGAACTTTTGGAGAAGAAATTTTAGAGAGTAGTGAGAGGATGAGGCAGGTAGGAGAGCGACCCGTCTGGAAGTACGACGAGCGCATTATGGATTACTGGATGAATCCAGACCAGTAAAGGAGATGGTGGAGTTGGTAATAATAATAATATAATATAATAATATATGTTGTAGTATAGTCCACTTCGTGGTTAGTAATGCACAATAGTATTGTAATTTAATTTCCAGTCTTAGTGTGTATTTGCCGCATACTATAATAGAAAAGAGTAAAGTCGCAATGCTCGACGCTTTTGGCCAATATGTGTATTGTGTGATTGTTGTTTAAATTATTAATTATTTTGTGATATTAATAATTGGTAAATGTTTAAAATCCAGATGGACGACGAAGTAAACCAGGAAAACCAGAATAACGATAACCAGAGTAACATTAACTTGGATAATGAGAACCCGAACAACAACAATAACGGAAACCAAGTGGATAACAGTGCCATGCAGCATATAGTGGCTCAAGGGATAATAGATGCGATGCCATATATTATCAAAACGGTTAGGGAGGCCGAAAATAAAAGTAAACATGATAGTAAGCGACCCTCTGAACCTGAACACATCGTGAACAATGGATCCGTACTTCAAGTGCCCATTCCCAAAAGAAGGAGAACCGTGTCTTACGGTTGTTCTTATAAAGAATTCTGGTCTTGTAACCAATGGAATTCTTGGGTAATGAAGGGGCCGTTGCATCTCTATGCTGGATAGAAAAGACTAAGGCAGTCTTAAGAATAAGTAAATGTGCTGAAGAGGATAAGATAATGTTTGCTTCAAATATGTTTAAGAATTCAGCACTAGAATGGTGGAACACTATCCTCCAGTCAAGAGGAAGTGATAGAACTTACAATATGGAATGGGAGGAATTTAAAAACATGGTAGAAAGGAAATTCTGTCCTCCCAATGAAAAAGAACAGATAGCAAACAAATTCCTAAACCTTAGGATGATTGGGGTAGACAGTAAGAGTTATACCACATTATTCTTTAAATATTCCCGAATAGTACCAACCCTTGCTTCACCTGAACCAGTTTTAATCTCCCGTTACATCTGGGGATTAATTGGGGAGATTAGACATGTAGTCAAGGCGCTAGACCTCAAACCATAGAAGAAGCAGTAGAACTAGCCAACACCTTGACAGATGAATTAGTCCGTACATGAGAAGAGGATCAAAGGAGGAACTGTCGCAACCCCCGATCCCTGATCCCTGGGAACGGGCGGACGCGGACTCAGAATTTCGGTGGTATCAGGTTAGTTAATTTGGCAGCGGAATTTACATCAGGACTGTAGTTAGGAAATGTTTATCAGAGTAAAACCACCATATTTGATATTAATAATCACATGGGTAAAACCCAAGTTTCTTATTACAATACATTTATAGGGATAAACCCTATTTTATTGAATTTAAAACATCATTTATTAGGTAACTTTTATAGCCACATTTTTCCCAAGCCTTCAGTGCTCTCCAGCTGGCTTTTTACTAATTGGCTGTCACATTGTGTTACCTGAAACACGTTTTAAAAACATTTGTCAGTGGGGAATACTGGTGAGTGAATCCCAGTTTAATCAAGAAACATTTTATCAATTAAAATAGTATTGAGAGCGATCACATTGTTTATTTCTACACAATTACTCATTCAGTACTGTCAATCCTGACTTGTGGGTCATATTACACATTGGCTAACTCATCGTCCAATGGTAATGTACTGTCATCCCCGACTTACTACTCACAAGGTAGTAAATTTTGTATACAAAACCCCAACATACCGACAGTAATTGAAGAACTACAAAGACTCAATCACCGCTTAATCACATTGTAAAACAATTAAGGTTTTGTAAAATATTCCAAAAAGATTAACAAAAAGAGGATAAACTCACATTGCTATCTTAGACTTCGCGTAAGGGTTTCCTGGGAATAATCTATAATTTACACAAATGTACCTAGGTTAGTATCATAACCCTTTGAAAATATTAATGATACCCTCCCCGAGACGGCATTCCAACAACTACGTCGGGCAGAACCACGACAGTTGTTACGGAACCCTAAATCAATCGGGCAGCGTATCTATTATGAAACCGGGGTTATAACACTTACAACGGAGCAGAACCTCGCTAATTAGGGGGTATTATACTTGAAAATTATGCCTACAACTTCATAAATTCGTTTAGAAAGAAAAGATGTGAGCGACGGAAATGAAATCCCGAGGCCTCCTTATATAGTTGCTAAATCTGGTCTCCACGCGGCCCACGTCAAACTACAGTCAATGCGTAGCTCGTCCGGATCACCACTAGGCTTGACACGATGATGACACGTGTCATCACCTGGCTGTGCCATGTTTCTCGATCTCTCACGGCCCGCGTTAGCTTAAACGGGGTCTTACGCGGCCCGTCTGGACTTAAGTAATCAAACGAAATCAGGTATCCACCTTGATACCGCCCGCGTAAATGGTTGGGGTGGGTCTACGCGGCCCGCCTCAGCTTAATATTTTCAGATTTTTAATTATTTTAATTACTATAACGTATTTCGGGCTTGGTTTTTACATACAGGGTGTATTTAAAGATATATTGAGATATTTTAACATATACTAAGGTATCAGAAATATTCGAGAGTATCGGTTTTACTGAGGGTTGTTACATTCTCCCCACCTTGTTTTAGAGCTTGTCCTCGAGATCTACTGGAATAAGTGCGGATATTTCCTTTGCATTTTAGATTCGAGTTCCCATGTATACTCAGGTCCTCTTTTGGAGTCCCACTTCACTTTAACCAGAACAAGTCTCTTATGCTTGAGGTTCTTGACTTTTCTATCTTCAATCTGTAGAGGCCTTTCTACAAACTTGAGTTGTTCATTTACCTCTATATCCTTAAGAGGTACTATCACAGATTCATCAGCTAAACACTTTTTGAGATTAGATACATGAAATACATCATGTATTCCTGCCATTTCCTCTGGCAGTTGTAGCTGATAAGCTACAGGTCCTATTTTTCTAATAATCTCAAATGGTCCAATATACCTGGGACTTAGCTTTCCCCGTTTTATGAATCTTACCACTCCTTTCCAAGGAGAGACCTTTAATAATACTTTATCTCCTACTTGAAATTCCAATGGTTTGCGTTGGTTATCAGCATAGCTCTTCTGTCGATCACGTGCTGCTTTTAGTCGTTCTTTGACTTGAATAATTTTATCAGTTGCTTTTCCCCAATTTCAGGTCTAGACAGTTGCTTTTCCCCAATTTCTGCCCAACAGACTGGGGTTCGGCAGTTACGTCCATAAAGTGCTTCGAATGGTGCAGCATTGATACTTGTGTGATAACTATTATTATAAGAAAATTCTATTAAAGGTAAGTGATCGTCCCAATTACCTCCGAAATCAATTACACAAGCTCTAAGCATGTCTTCCATCGTCTGAATAGTTCTTACGCTTTGTTCGTCCGTTTGAGGATGATAAGCTGTTCTAAATTTTAACTTGGTTCCCATTGCCTTTTGGAAACTTGACCAAAAATGAGAGGTAAATCGGCTATCCCTATCAGAAACAATTGATAAAGGAATTCCATGTAAAGAAAAAATTTCATTTACATATAACTTAGCTAATTGTTCTATACTGAAAGTTTCTTTCATTGGTAGGAAATGAGCGGACTAGGTTAGTCTATCTACAATCACCCAGATTGTATCATTTCCTTTCTTTGTTTTGGGTAATTTAGTAACAAAAATCCATTGTTATCAATTCCCATTTCCACACTGGCATTTCTAACTGTTGTAGCAATCCTGAGGGTTTCTGGTGTTCAGCTTTAACTTGTGAACAGGTTAAACATTTAGAAACATAGGCTGCTATGTCATTTTTCATTCCTATCCACTAGAAATTTTTCCTTAAATCCTGGTACATTTTATCACTACGTGGATGCATCGTATACTTAGATTTATGGGCTTCTTATAAAATACGATAACGTAGGTTTCCTAATTTAGGTATCCACATTCTCTTTTCATGGAATCTCCAAATTCCGTCGGTTCCTTGTTATAACTCTTTTAGCATTCCTTTTAATTTTTCAGCATCATCCTTGATTACTGATTCTTGTGCTTCTCTTATTTGATCATTTAAATCTACTTGTAGATTTAATTTAAGAGAACGTACCCTTTTTGGCTTTTCATGATACTTTCGACTTAAAGCATCTGCTACTACATTTGCTTTTCCTTCATGATACTGGATATCACAATCATAATCACTAAGCATTTCTATCCAGCGTCTTTGTCTCATATTCAACTCCTTTTGCTTGAAAATATACCTTAAACTCTTATGATCAGTGAATATGGTAAACTTACTACCATAAAGGTAATGTCTCCAAATCTTAAGAACAAAAATTATAGCTCCTAATTCTAGATCATGGGTTGAATAATTCTCTTCATGATTCTTAAGTTGTCTAGATGCGTAAGCTATAACCTTTTGTCGTTGCATCAATACACATCCATAACATAATTTAGAAGCGTCACAATATACTACAAAGTCTTCAGTTCCTTCTAGTAACGCTAATATGGGTGTATGGGTTAATCTTTGCTTAAGAATTCTAAAAGCTTTTTCTTGTTTTAATCCCCATTCAAACTTAACAGATTTACAGGTTAGCTTAGTTAAGGGAATGACTATTCTAGAAAAATCTTGAATAAATCTTCTATAATAACCGACCAATCCTAAGAAACTTCTAACCTCAGTTGGCGACTCAGGGGTTTTCCATTTAGTAATTGCCTCGATCTTGGTGGGATCCACATGAATTCCTTCATGATTAACTAAATGTCCAAGAAATTGTACCTGTTCTAACCAAAATTCGCACTTAGAAAATTTAGCATAAAGCTTTTCCTTTCTTAATAAATTTAAAAGTGCGTGCAAATGCTTTGAATGATCCTCTTTATTCTTAGAGTAAATGAGAATATCATCTATAAAGACGATTATGAATTTATCCAAATATGGCTTACATATTCGGTTCATTATGTCCATAAATGCAGCTGGGGCATTGGTTAAACCAAATGGCATGACAGTAAATTCATAATGACCATACCTTGTTCTGAATGCGGTTTTAGGAATATCCTCTTCCTGTACCTTTAATTGATGATATCCTGATCATAAATCGATTTTGGAGAAAAATCGAGCTCCTTGTACTTGGTCAAACAGATCATCGATTCTCGGTAATGGGTACCGATTCTTAATCGTAACCTTGTTTAATTCACGGTAGTTAATGCACATACGCATTGATCCGTCCTTCTTTTTAACAAACAGTATCGGCGCTCCCCATGTTGACGAACTTGGCTGTACGAATCCTTTTTCCAACAATTCATCTAATTGTTTCTTTAATTCCTGCATTTCTGCGAGTGCCAAACGATAAGGTGCTTTGGCAATAGGTGCCGTTCCTGGTATCAAATGGATTCTGAATTCAACTTCTCTATCTGGAGGTTGCCCTGGCAATTCTTCTGGAAAAACATCTGAAAACTAAGATACTACTGGAATATCCTTTAAATCCTTTCCTTTAGTGTTAGTGATTATGGAAATCAAATACACTAATGATCCTTTTCTTATGTATCTTGCAGTTTTCATCACAGAGATAAATTTTGTAGATCTAGATGGTTTATCTCCTTTAATTGTGATCGTTTTACCTATTGGTGAATTTACTTGAATTGACTTTTGATCACATAAAATATTGGCTCTATTGGCTATTAACCAATCCATTCCTAAAACAACATCGAATCCTGCCAGATTCATAGGATAAAGATTTGCAATAAATTTCTGATTTAAAATTTCTATTCTTGCTCCCTGCAAGATTTCAGAAATCCTAACGGTTTCTCCATTGGTTGTCTCTACCAAACATTCTTGTGGTAGTTTAGTTAATGACTGATTTAGAAATTTGCAAAATGATGTATTAATAAAACTTTGGTTTGCACCAGAGTCAAATAATACTTTAGCAAAAATATCATTAACTAAAAACGTACCAGCTATGACATCTGGAATCATCTTGGCTTCATCTGCAGTTAGAACAAATGCTCTAGCATTTTGAGTATTCTTGTTGTTTGTAGCTGGAGCTAATTTTGGAAAATTAAGCTTAATATGACCTTGTTCTCCGCAGTTGTAACATATCTTGTTATTAGCTTTCTTCCTGCAGTTCTCTTCCTTGTGTCCCGATATTTTGCAAAAGTTACAATATATATAGCATCTTCCTGAATTCTTTCTTTTGCAATTCTTACAGTAAGGTGCAGAGGTAGAACCTACATTTTTCCCACGATTAAAATTTCCAGAACGAAATTCTTGTGTGAGCTTCTGGGTTAGGTTCCTCCTTTGATCCTCCTCTCGGGTACGGACTAATTCATTTGTCAAGGTATTTCCTAGTTCTACAGCTTCTTCTATGGTTTAAGGTCTAGCTGCCTTGACTACGTGTCTTATCTCTCTAATTAATCCCCAAATATAACGGGAGATTAACACTGGTTCAGGTGAAGCAAGAGTTGGCACTATTCTAGCATATTCGAAGAATATTTTAGTGTATCCCTTACTATCCACACCAGTCATTCTAAGGTTTAGGAATTTGTTTGCTATCTGTTCCTTCTCATTGGGTGGGCAGAATTTCCTTTCTACCTTGTTCTTAAATTCTTCCCATTCCATATTGTAGGTTTTATCATTTCCTCTTGATTGGAGGATAGTGTTCCACCATTCTAATGCCGAATTCTTAAACAGATTAGAAGCAAATAATATCTTATCTTCTTCAGCACACTTGCTTATTCTTAAGACTGCCTCAGTCTTCTCTATCCAGCGTAGGGTTGCAATGGCCCCTTCATTGCCCGAGAATTCCATTGGTTTACAAGACCAAAATTCTTTATAAGAACAACCGTAAGACACGGTTCTTCTCCTTTTGGGAATAGGCTTTTAAAGTACAGGTCCATTGTTCACGCTGTTTTCAGGTTCGATAGGTCGCTTACTGCTATGCTTACTTTTATTATTCGCTTCTTGAATCATTTGAATAATAAATGGCATGGCATCT
Source organism: Helianthus tuberosus (assembly GCA_030545235.1). Classification (NCBI taxonomy): domain Eukaryota; kingdom Viridiplantae; phylum Streptophyta; class Magnoliopsida; order Asterales; family Asteraceae; genus Helianthus; species Helianthus tuberosus. The sequence goes on from CM060351.1 coordinate 175,585,623, forward strand.
ATGATTCCTTGTGCTACTATGTGTTGAACAATACTATTATCCATTTGGTTTCCATTGTTATTGATGCTTGGATTCTCATTAACCACGTTAATGTTACTCTGGTTATCATTATTCAGATTTCCTTGATTTCCTTCGTCGGCCATCTGAATTTTAAACATTTATCCCATATTAATATCACAAGATAATATTTAATATAGTTAATCACATGATACGCAATCTAGCCAAAAACGTCAATCATTGAGACTTTTACTCTATTTTCATATACTATTATGCATCTATTACATTCTAGTACTGAAATAAAATTTACAATACCAACAGAAATAGAATCACACTAATAGTAATATGCATCCGTACACACATATTTTATTTTATTATATTTTATTATTTTTACTATTACCGTCTCCTCCATCACATCACAGATATGGATTTATCCAAAAATCCATATTGCGTTCAACGTATTTCCATACGAGACGCTCTCCCACCTATCTTATTCTCTCACTGCTTTCTAAAATTTCCTCCCCAAAAGTCCTAAGTTCTTGGACGTTTTCTGCACTCATTGGGGGTGCAGGTTCTAGGACTGGGTTCGGAATCTGGGGTGCGGGTTCCTGATATGAGGGTGAAAGTGCCTGAAATCGGTAAGGATCTTCTAAGATTTCCCTAATATATTCATCGTGGTAATAGGGATCTAAAGGGTCCATACCTGGGAAGGCTCCTATGTTCTGTATAGGTGTGTCTTCATGGATTGGGTAACGTTGCACATAATCCCTAACGTCATCCCACCAAGGATCATAATTTGGATCTATAGGATTTGGTGCAGGTACCCTAGGGATTTCTTCTGGATTGAAGTCATGCATCTCCACCTGGTTTTCAGGGTTTTCTATCTCCATTGGTTGGTCAGGGATTTGCAATTGTGGTTGGGGTGCTATTGTTTGCTCCAGATTAGGGTCAACAGCAGTTGTGGCTAGGATATGGAAATTGGCTAGGCTTCTATTGAGCATATCCTGTGTATGGGCATCTGTTTCTCGCTTAAAAGCTGCTAACGCTCTTTGCTGTTGCAACTTTCGCATTCTTTTCCTACATGCAAATGCTTCCTTACTGAACCATCCTCGTTTCTTATGAGGGAATGGCTCTTCTGACTGGGCTTTAAAAGCAAACATTCCTTCTTCCTGATCAGCAGAATACCCCGAAAGGGCAGGCTGTGATGAGGTACCTTCACTCCTAGGTGAATCAGACAACTGACGACTCATTTCTGAGGGTCCTTGATCACTCATACTGTAAACTAACAAATAGTCAAATAACACATAACAAATAAATACAATTATGCACATATTTCCATAATTTATTTCCTAACACAAAATTTAGAATTTAAGTGTCAGCAGAACACTTCTTTGGCTCAGACCAGTGGCTAGGCTCTGATACCACCTCCTGTCGCAACCCCCGATCCCTGGGAACGGGCGGACGCGAACTCAGAATTTCGGTGGTATTAGGTTAGTTAATTTGGCAGCGGAATTTACATCAGGACCGTAGTTAGGAAATGTTTATCAGAGTAAAACCACCATATTTGATATTAATAATCACATGGGTAAAACCCAAGTTTCTTATTACAATACATTTATAGGGATAAACCCTATTTTATTGAATTTAAAACATCATTTATTAGGTAACTTTTATAGCCACATTTTTTCCAAGCCTTCAGTGCTCTCCAGCTGGCTTTTTACTAATTGGCTGTCACATTGTGTTACCTGAAACTCTGTTTAAAAACATTTATCAGTGGGAAATACTGGTGAGTGAATCCCAGTTTAATCAAGAAACATTTTATCAATTAAAACAGTATTGAGAGCGATCACATTGTTTATTTCTACACAATTACTCATTCAGTACTGTCAATCCTGACTTGTGGGTCATATTACACATTGGCTAACTCATCGTCCAATGGTAACATACTGTCATCCCCGACTTACTACTCACAAGGTAGTAAATTTTATATACAAAACCCCAACATACCGGCAGTAATTGAAGAACTACAAAGACTCAATCACCGCTTAATCACATTGTAAAACAATTAAGGTTTTGTAAAATATTCCAAAAAGATTAACAAAAAGAGGATAAACTCATTGCTATCTTAGACTTCGCGTAAGGGTTTCCTGGGAATAATCTATAATTTACACAAATGTACCTAGGTTAGTATCATAATCCTTTGAAAATATTAATGATACCCTCCCCGAGACGACATTCCAACAACTACGTCGGGCAGAACCACGACTGTTGTTACGGAACCCTAAATCAATCGGGCAGCGTATCTATTATGAAACCGGGGTTATAACACTTACAACGGAGCAGAATCTCGCTAATTAGGGGGTATTATACTTGAAAATTATGCCTACAACTTCATAAATTCGTTTAGAAAGAAAAGATGTGAGCGACGGAAATGAAATCCCGAGGCCTCCTTATATAGTTGCTAAATCTGGTCTCCACGCGGCCCGCGTAAGGGTAGACAGAAGTCTACGCGGCCCGCGTTAAACTACAGTCAACGCGTAGCTCGTCCGGATCACCACTAGGCTTGACACGATGATAACACGTGTCATCACCTGGCTGTGCCATGTTTCCCGATCTCTCGCGGCCTGCGTTAGCTTAAACGGGGTCTTACGCGGCCCTTCTGGACTTAAGTAATCAAACGAAATCAGGTATCCACCTTGATACCGCCCGCGTAAATGGTTGGGGTGGGTCTACGCGGCCCGCCTCAGCTTAATATTTTCAGATTTTTAATTATTTTAATTACTATAACGTATTTCGGGCTCGGTTTTTACATACAGGGTGTATTTAAAGATATATTGAGATATTTTAACATATACTAAGGTATCAGAAATATTCGAGAGTGTCGGTTTTACTGAGGGTTGTTACAGGAACCTAACTTAGAAGCTTACCAAAGAATTCCGTTATGGAAATTCTAACCATGGGAGAAATATAGGCTCTACCTCTGCACCCTACTGTAAGTATTGTAAAAGGAAGCATTCAGGAAGATGCTCCATATACTGTAACTTTGCAAAATATCTTGACACAAGGAGGAAGACTGCAGGAAAAAGCCTAACAACAGGATATGCTACAACTATGGAGAACAAGGTCATATCAAGCCTAACTGTCTAAAGTTAGCTCCAGCTGCGAATACCAAGAATACTAAAAATGCTAGAGCATTTGTTCTGAGTGCAGAAGAAGCAAAGATGATCCCGGATGTGATCACCGGTACGTTTTTAGTTAATAATGTTTTTGCTAAAGTATTATTTGACTCTGGTGCAAATCAAAGTTTTATTAATACTTCATTTTGCAAACTTCTTAATCAATCATTAACTAAACTTCCACAAGAATGTCTAGTAGAAACAACAAATGGGGAAACCATTAAGATTTCTGAAATCTTGCAGGGAGCAAGAATAGAAATTTTAAATCAGAAATTTATTGCAAATCTTTACCCAATGAATCTAGCAGGATTTGATGTTGTGTTAGGAATGGATTGGTTAATAGTCAATAAAGCCAGTATTCTATGTGATCAAAAGTCAATTCAAGTAAAATCACCAAGGGGTGAAAAGATCACAATTAAAGGAAATAAAACCTTTAAATCCACAAAGTTCATCTCTATGATGAAAACAACAAGTTATATAAGGAAAGGATCATTAGTGTATTTGATTTCTATAATCACTAACACTAAAGGAAAAGAATTAAAGGATATTCCAGTAGTATCCCAAGTTTTCAGATGTATTTCCAGAAGAGATACCAGGGCAACCTCCAGATAGAGAAGTTGAATTCAGAATCCATTTGATACCAAGAACCGCACCAATTGCCAAAGCACCTTACCGTTTGGCACTCGCAGAAATGCAAGAACTGAAGAAACAATTAGATGAATTGTTAGAGAAAGGATTCATACAGCCAAGCTCATCGCCATGGGGAGCACCGATTTTATTTGTTAAAAAGAAGGACGGATCAATGCGTATGTGTATTGATTACCGTGAATTAAACAAAGTCACGATTAAGAATCGGTATCCATTACCAAGAATCGATGATCTGTTTGATCAATTCCAAGGAGCACGATTTTTCTCAAAAATCGATTTAAGGTCAGGATATCATCAATTAAAGGTACAGGAAGAGGACATTCCTAAGACCACTTTCAGAACAAGGTATGGCCATTATGAATTTACTGTCATGCCATTTGGTTTAACCAATGCCCCAGCTGCATTCATGGACATGATGAACCGAATATGTAAGCTATATTTGGATAAATTCATAATTGTCTTTATAGATGATATTCTTATTTATTCCAAGAGCAAAGAGGCACATGCAGCGCATCTGCATGCACTTCTAAGTTTATTGAGAAAAGAAAAGCTTTATGCTAAGTTTTCGAAGTGTGAGTTTTGGTTAGAATAGGTATAATTTCTTGGACATTTAGTTAATCATGAAGGAATTCATGTAGATCCCACCAAGATCAAGGCAATTACCCAGTGGAAAACCTCTGAGTCACCAACCGAGGTTAGAAGTTTCTTAGGATTGGCCGGTTATTATAGAAGATTTATTCGAGATTTTTCTAGAATAGCCATTCCCTTAACAAAGTTAACCTGTAAATCCGTTAAATTTGAATGGGGACCAAAACAAGAAGAAGCCTTTAGAATTCTTAAGCAAAGACCAACTAATGCACCCATACTAGCGTTACCAGAAGGAACCGAAGATTTTGTAATCTATTGTGACGCTTCTAAATTAGGTTATGGATGTGTGTTAATGCAACGTCAAAAGGTTATAGCTTACGCCTCTAGACAACTTAAGAATCATGAAGAGAATTATTCAACCCATGATCTAGAATTAGGAGCTATAATTTTTGCCTATAAAATTTGGAGCCAATACCTATACGGTAGTAAGTTTACCATATTCACCGACCATAAGAGTCTAAGGTATGTTTTTGGGTAAAATGAATTGAATATGAGACAAAGACGCTGGATGGAAATACTTAGTGATTTTGATTTTGATATCCAATATCATGCAGGAAAGGAAAATGTAGTAGCTGATACTTTAAGTCGAAAGTATCATGAAAAGCCAAAAAGAGTACGTTCTCTTAAGTTAAATCTGCAAGTAGATTTAAATGATCAGATTAGAAAAGCACAAGAATCAGTAATCAAGGATGATACTGAAAAGTTGAAAGGAATGATTAAGGAATTAGAACAAGGAACAGATGGAATTTGGAAATTCCATAAGAAAAGAATGTGGATACCTAAATTAGGAAACCTACGCCACCGTATATTAGAAGAAGCCCATAAGTCTAAGTATACGATGCATCCTGGAAGTGATAAGATGTATCAAGATTGAAGGAAAAAAATTTGGTGGATAGGAATGAAAAAGGATATAGCAGCATATGTTGCAAAGTGTTTAACCTGTTCACAAGTCAAAGCTAAACATCAGAAACCCTCAGGTTTATTGCTACAATTAGAAATGGCGGTTTGGAAATGGGAATTGATAACAATGGATTTTGTTCCTAAATTACCCAAAACAAGAAAATGTAATGATACAATCTGGGTGATTGTAGACAGACTAACCAAGTCAGCTCATTTCCTACCAATGAAGGAAACTTTCAGTATGGAACAATTAGCTAAATTATATGTAAATGAAATAGTTTCATTACATGGAATTCCTCTATCAATTGTTTCTAACAGAGATAGTTGTTTTACCTCTCATTTTTGGACAACTTTCCAAAAAACAATGGGAACCAAGTTGAATCTAAGCACCGCTTATCATCCACAAATGGACGGACAAAGCGAAAGGACAATTCAGACATTGGAAGACGTGCTTAGAGCTTGTGTAATTGATTTCGGAGGTAATTGGGACGGCCATTTACCATTGATAGAATTTTCTTATAATAACAGTTATCACACAAGTATCAATGCTGCACCATTCGAAGCACTTTATGGACGAAAGTGCCGAACGCCAGTCTGTTGGGCAGAAATTGGAGAAAAGCAACTATCTGGACCTGAGATAGTACAAGAAACAACAGACAAAATCATTCAAGTCAAGGAACGGCTAAAAGCAGCACGAGATTGACAAAAGAGTTATGCTGATAACAGACGAAAGCCCTTGGAATTTCAAGTAGGAGATAAAGTGTTATTGAAGGTCTCTCCCTAGAAAGGAGTGGTAAGATTCATCAAAAGGGGAAAGCTAAGCCCCAGGTATGTTGGACATTTTGAGATTATTAGAAGAATACGACCTGTAGCCTATCAACTACAACTGCCAGAGGAAATGGCAGGAATACATGATATATTTCATGTATCTAATCTCAAGAAGTGTTTAGCTAATGAATCATTGATAGTACCTCTTAAGGATATAGAGGTAAATGAACAGTTAAAGTTTGTAGAAAGACCTATACAGATTGAAGACAGGAAAGTTAAGAACCTCAAGCACAAGTGACTAGTTCTAGTCAAAGTGAAGTGGGACTCCAAAAGAGGACCAGGATACACATGGGAACTTTAATCAGAAATGCAAAGGAAATATCCACACCTGTTCCAGTAGACCTCGAGGACGAGCTTTAAAACAAGGTGGGGAGGATATAACAACCATCCTGAATTTTTTCTGACACCCTAATATATTTTAAAATACCCCTATATGTCTTAAAATACACCCCGTATGTGAAAACCGAGCCCAAAATACGATCTAGCATTAAAAATAAAATAAAAACAAGAAAATAGAGGCTGTCGTGGGGCGCGTAGCCTTTGACTACTGCCTACGCGGGTCGCGAGCGATCAAAAACGAGGCAACACCCGGTGTTGACACGTGGCAACACGTGTTGGACCTATACTCGTGACCCGGATCAGCTATGCCATAGACCCCCTATGTGGCGGGGCGCGACAGACTTGAATTACAGCCCTATAAATTGAGGGCATCGGCTTCAGTTTCCGATCGATCACACACTTTTCTTTCTCTCAATTTCTGAATAGTAGGCATAATCCTCGGGTATAATACCCCCCTAATTAACGCAAGTTCTGCCCCGATGTAAGTATTATAACCCCGGTTACGTATTAGATACGCTGCCCGATTGATCCAGGGTTCCGTAACGGCAGTTGTGGTTCTGCCCGACGTAGTCGTTGGAATGCCTTCTCGGGGAGGGCATTACTAATGTAAATAATGGGTTATTTTACTAACATATGTGCATTGTGTAAATTATAGATAATCACCAGGAAACCTTAGAAGAAACCTAAGTCAGCAATGTGAGTAATCCTTCTTTTTGTGTAAACCTTTTTGTGAGTAATCTCCTTTTTGTAAACTGTTTTTACAAAACCTTAAATGTTTTACAATGCAATTAAGAAGTGATTGAGTCTTTGTAGTTCTTCAATTACTGCCGGTATGTTGGGGTTTTATATACAAAATGTAGAACGCGTTACCATTGGACAACGAGTTAGCCAATGTGTAATATGACCCACCAGTCAGGATTGACAATACTGAATGAGTAATTGTGTAGAAATAAAACAATGTGATAGCTCTCAATACTGTGTTAAAGGATAAAACTCTTCTTGATTAAACTGGGATTCACTCACCAGTATTTCCCACTGACAAATGTTTTTAAAACGCGTTTCAGGTAACAAAATGTAAAAGCCAAATTAGAAGAAAGCCAGCTGGAGAGCATTGACGGCTTGGAAAAATGTGGCTATAAAAGTTACCTAAAAGACGATGTTTTAAATTCAATAAAATAGGATTTATCCCTATAAACATGTTGTAATAAGAAACTTGGATTTAACCCATGTGATTATTAATATAAAATATGGTGGTTTTACTCTGATAAACATTTCCTAACTACGGTCCTGATGAAATTTCCGATGCCAAAGTGATAAACAAAACGATACCACCATAACTGGTCTCGCGGCCGCCCGTTCCAGGGACAGATAGGGGGCGGGGGTTGCGACACTATACATTTATCATAGACATGCTATCAGACAAACTATAGTGTTATATTTGTTATATAGTGTTGCATAGTGTTATATGGTGTTATATATAGTGTTATAATACACTTCTCACACTTCTGGATTAATGTATAGGATCCTCTACATATATATAGGAAAAGTGTAAAATACAATTCGGCTTAACATACATCACGTACGACAACGTGCGTGATTATGTGTATAACGTGCGTGATTAATGTTTTCATCATGTGTGATTAATGTTTTCCAACATGCGTGATTTGGGATTTTTAGTTTATAACGTGCGTGATTTTCAAATGAACGTGTGTAATTATCTGTCGTACGTGATGTACGTTAAGCCGTATTGTACGTTAACTGGCCTCTCTATATATATATATTTAATCATCTTCGTAAAATATAGCGGAATTTACAGTAGGCCACAAACGAATGGAGCGGTGATGGTCCTCCATTTGGCCAGTATCAGGAAGCGTTGGGAGAGCGGCGAAGATGGTACCGGGGGATGGGGCCTAAACCTTCTTTGAACACGCCCTCGAACTTGTCGTCTTCGCAACCTCAGACTCAAGAACCCTTTTCTGAGGTAAACTACGCAATTTATAAAATGATAAACGAACGCATGTTTCCTTGTTAAATATATGTTGGTAGCGTTAATTAATATGCTAACATACGTTTTGATATCTATTATTGTATGAATTTGTTAACAGCTTGTTCCAAACCCCGACCTTTTTGAACCAACTTGACAACTATCTTGGTTCAAAAGGAAAAGGAAAGGCAAACGACTACGATTCTGATAACTTATTCAATAACGAAGATGAGGATGATTCCGACGAGTGACTTGTTATTTTTAACGTAGGATGATAGTGTAGGATTTAAACGTTGTAGGATGATGATGTCAGACTTAAACGTTGTTTGTAATTATATTACTTTTAGTATATGTTTATGGCGTATGTTTGCGTTGTTTGTAATTTGGCAGATTGTGTTTTTCAGCCGGAAACTGGCTGGGTGCAGCTGTATTCAGCTGTTGTGTAAAAAAAAATGATTTTTAGCGGCGACATGTGTCGCCGCTATTGAGTATAACCTTTACCGGCCATCGTTATACCGACGACCCTTTAGCGGCCACACTTCGTCGCTAAAAGTCAAAGGTCAATAGCGGCGACATGGACCTTTACCGACGACACCCTGGGCAACAACGGCCCATCAATACCGACGACCCTTTTGCGGCCACACGTCGCCGATAAAAGGTAATAGTTGCGACAAAACAGGGCAATAGTGGCGACATATATCGCCGCTAAAGGTGCCAGTTTCTTGCAGTGTTGTGGGACTTTCGGAAAGGAATGGAATCCGATTAATATCGAGTGTGCGATGGTTAGCGGTCAATTTCTTTTATTGAGTAAGAGGTTTTATTTCTTTCTTTTATTGACAAACTTTGCAATAACATGGTTTTGTATTTTTCAGGAAAAACAAGAAATTAATTGATAATTTTATGAAGAGTTCCTCCGGCCACGTGAACCCGGAGGGTCAAATTGACTTCAGTGTCAAGACTACCGGTCCGTTTGTGAAGTGGGAGGTTACGAAATTGGCTCGCAAAAACAAAGTCTTTACGAAGAGGTAGGAGGCCTTCCCCGACTCGGAATACAAATACTACATTTGCAAGATGGGGGACGGGAATAACCCGGACAACACGTTTAGCACCAAAGACATGAGTAGTTTTATGTTTGATAAACGTGTTTGAGTCTTGTTAGTGAGATGTGTGCTTGTTCTTGGTTTTATATCTTTTGTTAGTTTGAACATGTTATATCTCATGAAAATCTAACGTTTTTGGTGTTGTTCCTTATGGTGATATGTTGTATGGATGTTTTTTTGTGTTATTCCTTGGTAAGAAATATGCTTCAGGGTTTTCATCTATAGCAATGACAATAAAGGTTTTAGACTTAACAAAGTGAGTGAAACTTAACAATTTTAGTGTAATAGTACACTAAGACTTCCATGTGTGCACTTTATAAAAAATAGTGCACATAACATTTTGAAGTATGCACTTAGACTTTCATGTGTGCACTTTACTGAAATAGTGCACACTCTAGTGAATAATGAGACTTTCTTGTGTGCACTTTAGTGAGAAATAGTGCACATGAGACTTCCATGTGTGCACTAGTTTGTCTCTTGAGACTCCTCTTTTTAAGTCGGTAATAATTCCTACCTAATTATCCTGTCCCATTGCCCAGTTGGTAGTTGGGCCGGTGTCCTCTTCATGAGGCGCTGGTTCGACTCTTGCTTGTGGCGAAAGGGGCAGGACCAGGCAATGATGGTAAGAACTTGTTAGCCATTAGTTGCGCAAGTTCGAGCCTGAGCCGGCCCCGGTTTTCATCCGGCCATTACTCCAGCGAGGTCACTCGTGTGGAGGCGGCTCGGTTTCCGGGCGAAAGCCGTAGCCAAGTCTGACTACCCAGCGCGGGCCCGGTTAAGACAACGTAAGTCTGGGCAGATCTTGGTTAGGGTCCCCGATTTGGGGATGTGAATAACCTTAAACGAGCGAACATATATTTGTGTCGTGTCAGTTCGCACAAATGATTTGGCAGAATTTAGCAGGTTGGTGTATGATTCCCCCGATCTTTGCTTTTGGTGTAAATGACCTTCTTACTTTGCATGAAACAAACTCGGGTTCAAGGAATAAGAGGAAAGCACTACATGCAGTCGTTTTGGTGACGTTTTGGAGCTTATGGAAGAGTAGGAATGAGGCCGTCTTCGAACAAAGAGTTCCAAACTCCACGAAGTTGCTGGATGAAATAAAAGCTATGACGTACCTTTGGGTCAAGAATAGATCAAAAATGGCGACATTATCTTGGGAGGATTGGAGTCAGTTTAATCTTGGTAGCTAGTGTCAATGTAACCGTTTATTGTTATTGGTGTTGAACTTTTTGTAAATTTGGTGGGTAGCGTCTTGCTACAATGAATAAAATTTTGTCGGCCGTTTAAAAAAAAGTTCACCTTTCAAAAAAAAAGTTAATTCCTACCTAATTCAGTAACGTTGACCAAATAGTCAGCGTTGACTAGAAGCAACATTTGAGTTCTCTTTATCAATGATCAATGATCAGCGTTGACTATTTCCCCAAATGTGTATAATTCGCTTTTAGTCCCTGAACTATTGATTTTCAGTCATTAGTAACCCAACCCTTTGAATTCTAACTATGATAGTGTGAATGATCGTTTTTTAAAGTGTTTATTTTTATATAAAATACTAGTCGCCCGTGCTACGCGGCGGGGAAAGATTAATGATTCTTTAACAAAATTGTTAAAAGAATGTAGATAGTAAAAAGCACTACTCAACGAAAATTTTGTATAACTATAGGGAGTTTTAATCTAGGCTCAAAATTGATTTAAGCCGACACGATTCGAGTTTTATACCCACCCACATGATCATACCTATTTTCATCATGTAGTCAAGAGTATAGCAAGGTAGTGAATTTGTAATTTTACATGTCTTGTATGGTAGTTTGATCATCTAAAGTAGGCATGGTAATAGGTAAGGTTTGAATCATAAAATAATATGAAACAGCTATTGGTGTGTTCAAGTTAACAAAAGGAAAATGACGTTGATTATTGGGATGGTATTTACGACCAAGAAAAAAAAAAGAAAGAGATGTGACAAATGGTAAGTTGGTAACTCTAGTATGGGTGTAAAATAACAAAATTTTAGGAGCAAAAATTGATTTATTGTATATGTAAAAATAACAACCTTTATTTAGTCATATTTATTTAAATTAGTATAAGGTTTATTGTATGATGCTTCAAATTATGTTATCTTTCGTTGTTTGGGTATATATTTCAATGTCGACGTGTGTGCACTCTAGTGAAATAGTGCATTGAGACTTACATGTGTGCGCTAATTAAAAAAATTAAGTCTAGTGTACGTTTATGAAATTTGAGCTCACATTTTTTAAAGTGTTTATTTTTATATAAAATGTAGTTAACATGACATGAACTAATCCATCGGCTCACTCATTTAATTAGAAAATTGTAATAACTAGTATTTGACCCCGCGCGCGATGCGGCGCAAATTTCGATCGTTATGGGCTTGTATTTTACCTCGAACATTATGATTCGATCGTTATCGACTCTGGGGACAGGATTCGATAGGTCGTTAAACAGTGAAACACAAAAGAAGTAAAACTTTTTGTAAACTCTAACTCTACACCAGCATTAGCCCCTCGAAAAAAATAATAAAAAATAAAAAAATAAACGGCAGGCATTAATCATATTACCTCAAATATGTAGGAACCGTTCGCGTAATTAAATAAAATAAACAATTTTATTAAAATGATTACAATACAGAAATGAGAAAGCTAAAATTAACAAGTACAATTACAACAGAAATAAACCAAAATACAAGGAGTAGAAACAGAATGGCTGAGGCACGTGTCTACACGATTCCCTTAAAACAAATTCCGAGTCTCCCAAGAGTACTCGTTTTGTTTCCCAGGGTACAACAACCGGAGTAGCGTACTGCCGGAGATGGCCTACAACCCGAAGGCTACCTTGAGAAGAGCAAGAAGAAGATCAGAAGATTGTTGAGAATACTTTGCATATGCTGTGTAGTTGCTGGTGATCACTTCTGCTGGGTATGGAGCTGTATTTATACAGCTCCCGGTTTGAAACAGCCAAAAAACGAATTAAATGAGAGGTTTAAATTGCATTAAACGTCTTCAATGCAATTTAATACGTCTTTTAATTCTCAGTCAAAGCCCGTTAACTCGTCAGTTACGAAGCTGGACTGAAACTGCTCTGTCATTCAATGCTGGAAGCTTCTCCGCGCGCGCGCGCGCAAGCCACACTGGTGCGTCCTCTTGGCTCACTGCCATGCGCGCGGTCAAAAATACAAAGGCGGCTCTCAAGCGGCTCGCGGCGATGCGAGCGTGCGAAGTGCGCCATCAAAGCGCCACATTGCGCCTCATCGCCCACGCCACGCGCGCGCGCGAGCGTGTGCGAGTGCGAGTTAGGGTGCTCTGCACCCTTCGCGAGGACACTAGTGTGTGCTTCCATGAAACAATAAGGATGGAGAATTCCACCTTAAATACCCATTTAAGTTCCATCTCTCATCCGATGTGGGACAAGGTGCTACTTTCCCTTTTGTTTCAGCATTGAATGTTCCAAACACCCAACTTTGAGCATCGATATCTCATTCATCTTAGCTCGGTTTTGGACGTGGTTTAGTTCGTTGCGAAGCTCTTCCAACATAGAACACAAACCCACAAATAAATATATAAAACCCGCTCATTTTATTATATTTATTTCTAGTCCAAAATAGGAAAAAATCATTTTCCTATATTTGTGAAAAATGCTATTTTCACCTATTTTTCCAACAATCCCCCACATGAAAAATGCTATTTTCATCAAATTTTCAACAATCCCCCGCATGTATGGAAATGGATCTTTTCCTTACACTTTTCAACGATAAACTTCGACAGTTGAGTATTGCAAGATAGGTAGGTTTTAACCTTTGAACCTTCTTTTGTGAAGCGCACTTAGCTTACTAGCGGTGTGTAGACGCGATGTCCTTGAACATACCCCCATTTGTGTAAACGACAATACACTTCACACAATACTCTCCCTGGTTTGGCCAACTCCTCATTGTCGTGTCCTATTATGGTCCTGGAACACTAGCCTGGTTCTGCGAGAGCTCTAGGATTTGCGCACCCCACAAATCCATTCGAAGCGACCCCACTTCTCTCTAACATAGGTGATTCCCCTGAATCATTAAAAGCATCATGGTTATTTGATTTCCCGAAATCGTTAACCTTAATATGCTTAGCCTCACATCAATGTCACTGATTGGAATGGACTAGGAAGTATATATAACTCCCTTTTATTTAGTTTGGGGTACTCCCCCACAGTGACTCCGTTTTGGTAATATGATTAAGTTTGCCTATTGAACTTAGATCTTGGGATCTCCAGTCAGCTAAGTTAGGTTTCCCTCATATTCCCATTTACCACGGGCTTTAGTCCCATTCCTCTTGACGACGTTTCTACTAACTCTCTGCTTAAGCCTTTTGTAAACGGGTCCGCAATGTTATCCGTTGATCTCACATAATCAATTGTGATAACACCCGTTGAGAGTAGTTGTCGTATCGTGTTATGCCTACGTCGCATATGCCTTGATCTGCCATTGTACATCAAGCTTTGGGCTCTACCAATCGCTGATTGGCTATCACAATGTACACATATGGCTGGCAAAGGCTTTGGCCATCTTGGAATATCTTCCACGAATTGACGTAGCCATTCCGCCTCCTCGCCTGACTTATCCAAGGCGATAAATTCAGATTCCATTGTGGATCTCGCTATAACCGTTTGCTTAGAAGACTTCCAAGCAATAGCAGCTCCTCCAAGTGTAAATACGTAACCACTTGTTGATTTGGAATCTTTATTATCCGATATCCAGTTTGCATCAGTGTATCCTTCGATCACTGCTGGTTGTCGGGTATAATGCAGTCCATAATCTCTTGTGTATCTTATGTATCTAAGCACCCTCGTGATAGCTTTCCAATGATCCGCGCACGGATTGCTGGTGTATCTACTTAGCCTACTCACCGCGTAAGCCAAGTCGGGTCTAGTACATGTCATTAGATACATTAGACTGCCAATAATTCTTGAATACTCTAACTGAGCAACTCCATCTCCCTTATTCTTCTTAAGATGTTGGGAGGTATCAACTGGAGTTCGAGCTACACTCGTATCTCCCGAGTTGAATTTTTCAAGAATTTTATCCACATAGTGAGATTGACTTAACACAAGACCATCTTGGGTTCTTATGATCTTTACTCCAAGAATCACATCAGCTAAACCCATGTCTTTCATGTCAAATCTCGCTTTCAACATGCTTTTAGTAGCTTTGATAATTTTATCATTACTCCCAATGATAAGCATATCGTCTACATAAAGGCATAATATCACATAACCTTCATTTGTGTCTTTGAAATAAACACATTTGTCGCACTCATTTATTTTGAATCCATTGTCAATCATGACATGATCAAACTTTTGGTGCCATTGTTTTGGTGCTTGCTTCAAGCCATACAAAGACTTGACGAGTTTACATACTTTACCCTCTTGACCTGGGGCGGAAAAACCTTCAGGTTGCTCCATGTAAATCTCTTCTTCTAAATCGCCATTTAGAAATGCGGTTTTAACATCCATTTGGTGAACTTCCAAATTTCTTAAAGCCGCTATAGCAAGAACCAATCTAATCGAGGTTATGCGCGTCACAGGCGAGTAGGTATCAAAGTAATCTAGACCTTCCTTTTGTCTAAATCCTTTAATCACCAACCTAGCCTTGTACTTATCAATACTTCCATCAGTTTTCATCTTCCTTTTGAATATCCAACGATATCCAAGTGGTTTGCAACCAGGTGGAAGATCTACTAACTCCCAAGTATGATTTTGCAATATAGAATCTATTTCATTTCTTATTGCTTCTTTCCATTGAGGTCCTTCTGAAGAAGAAACCGCTTCGTGATATGTATTGGGCTCGCCCTCAACCATATAGCTAACGAAGTCTGGACCGAAAGATTTTTCAACCCTTGGCCTTTTGCTTCGCCTACGGTCACTTTCTTCAACCTCAGGTTGTTCATGTGTCTTATCATGAACTACCTCATCAACTCGTCTAGATGAGCTTTCACCTACTTCAAAATTAGGTGTTGATGACATTGCATGTGTTTGTCTTCTCAAAGGAAACACATTTTCAAAGTAAGACACAACGTTAGGATTCACCTCCATGATAGTGTTTACGTGTACATCAGGATTCTTGGACTCATGTACAAGAAATCGATGTGCACTACTGTTATGCGCATATCCAATAAATATGCAATCAACAGTTTTGGGTCCTATCCTAAGAGCCTTAGGAGGTGGCACAATCACCTTTGCTAGGCACCCCCACACTTTCAAGTATTTATATGAAGGCTTTTTCTTTTTCCATAACTCATATGGAGTCTCGTCTCTCTTTTTCAATGGTATCTTATTCAAAAGATAATGGCCGAGAGAATGGCCTCCCCCCACATTTCCTGGCTCACCCCAGAACTTATCAACATGGCGTTCATCATTTCTTTCAATGTGCGGTTCTTTCGTTCCGCCACGCCATTTGATTGTGGAGAATAAGGAGGTGTACACTCATGTACAATGCCACTTTTTGCGCATAAATCGGCAAAAGGTGCAACATATTCGCCTCCTCGGTCGTTTCGCAAAGCTTTTATCTTCTTTTGAAGTTGATTCTCAACTTCATTTTTGTACAAGATAAATTTACTTATTGCTTCATCTTTACTTTTTAGTAAATATACATAGCAATATTTAGTACTATCGTCAATAAACGTGATGAAGTACTTATTTCCACCTCTTGTGGGTACCGCTTTTAAACCACACTGGTGCGTCCTCTTGGCTCACTGCCATGCGCGCGGTCAAAAATACAAAGGCGGCTCTCAAGCGGCTCGCGGCTATGCGAGCATGCGAAGTGCGCCATCAAAGCGCCACATTGCGCCTCATCGCCCACGCCACGCGCGCGCGCGAGCGTGTGCGAGTGCGAGTTAGGGTGCTCTGCACCCTTCGCGAGGACACTAGTGTGTGCTTCCATGAAACAATAAGGATGGAGAGTTCCACCTTAAATACCCATTTAAGTTCCATCTCTCATCCGATGTGGGACAAGGTGCTACTTTCCCTTTTGTTTCAGCATTGAATGTTCCAAACACCCAACTTTGAGCATCGATATCTCATTCATCTTAGCTCGGTTTTGGACGTGGTTTAGTTCGTTGCGAAGCTCTTCCAACATAGAACACAAACCCACAAATAAATATATAAAACCCGCTCATTTTATTATATTTATTTCTAGTCCAAAATAGGAAAAAAATCATTTTCCTATATTTGTGAAAAATGTTATTTTCACCTATTTTTCCAACAAAATATACATTATACAACACATAGAGCGTTATAACCCCATTAGTCCATCCATCGTATTCATAGTGTCTCTTTGTAAACTCAAAACAATGTTGAATATTAACTCATCACATTAAAAGCACGATCAGGATACTTTGCTGGTCTAAATTATATAACAGACACAAATAGAAATATCAGAACTTAGTTGAAATTTGGTTTATCTTTAATGAAGTAAACATTAAGATTTGCAAAAGACCAAAGGAAAACTTTTAAAAGTTGATAAAAAATCTTACCCAATAAAAAAATAAGTGAAATTGATACAGAAAAAACTTACCTCTAACCAAAAAAAAAAACATGAAAGAAAAATAGAAATCATATTTTGGGTTCAAACACTTGGTGCGTATCCACCAAACCAACAAATAATTAGCGGTCATTCAATAACGATCATTCGACAGAAAACGCAGATTATTATTAATTATACATTAAAAATCAAGATTAATAGCAACAAAATGAGAGTCATGCATTTACTATTTCAAGGCAAGAAATGAATACAAATGCAGAACACATCTTGTGCAACCTCTCCCTAGTTAGGCTATTATTGCGAAGCACAAAAACCACCCGGAAACCACCTGGTGTGATCACCGACCACAACACATCACAAAGCTTTTCAACAATCAATTACTAATATTCGCTGCGAGCGATGTAGCTTACACAGACGCCCCACATTCAACATTATCTAGTGATTTGGTCTCTGCCAACCCCCTTCGTCACATGCAATCCAATCCGCTAGCAGAGCCCATTTACCTTTTTAGCACTACCACCATAAAACCCTTTCATCTTCCTATTGGACCCAATAACGTTCGACGACTCTGAATCGATTTTTGATATGAAATTTTTCGATTTTAAAGAGCAAATAAACAAAATTAAGAAACAGGAGGGAGGGTTTTAAAGGGAACGCAGTAAGATTAGCATACAGATTGAGAGAGATGAAAGAGTGTTTAATGTAATATATGGCTTAAATGGGAAGCTAACAGGTGGTGCAAGAGGTTCTTGTAAACCTTGTTTTATGATGTGTCATTATCCACCGCCCAAATCATCCAATAAAAAGCACAAAACCTACTTAGATAGTAAAAAAGATACAATGCACAATGTACAACCTCTATAGCCTGAAAATGTTGCAAATTAGTGTTTACAAGAACCTAAACAAAGTGTACAACTTAATTTAACATAGAACACCTTCTAAACACAATGTACAACAACATGATGTCTAAGTGTGTTATAGCTATCATCATCATACTCATTGAATCCCATCAATAGAAAAGCTAAGGTAGAATATGAGGAGGGTAAGATGTAGATAGCCTTACCTCTACCCCGTAGGAATAGAGAGGCTGCTTACAGTAAGACCCCCGGCTCGATGTCACGTAGCTATCAGTTTGCTAATTAATTCGTGACATTGATGCGAGTTTAGTAGTCTCACAAAATGAGAATCGATGTGGATTTGATACTATAAAAGAAATCATGCAAAGCATCAAATATCAATGGTTATGGAATTTCGACCAATCGAGAAAGCAGGGTTGTCTCCGAAAATCCAGAATTTTTTTGGCCCTGTGCGAGATAGAAAATTTGGGCCCTATTCTCAAATCTTAATTTAACATAAACCCATCAATCATTCAATCAAATATATAAAAACGAAAAACCCTAAACATATGAAATCACACAATAAGTATAACAACTCTAAAGAAAACCGACACCCTCATAAATTTTCAGATACCCCAATATATATATTAAAATATCCCAATATGTCCAAAAATACACCCCATACGTGAAAACGGGCCCCGAATGCCTTAAATATTATTAAAATTAATTAAAAATAATGTTTTTGGGTTTGTCGCGGGCCGCGTAGACCCCTTAGGGATCTTACGCGGGCCGCTAGAGATCAAGAATGTGGCGCAGCCCGGTGATGACACGTGTCATCATCGTGGCAGGTCTAGTCGATGACCCAGATCAGCTACAGCGCCGCGTAGGCCCTTGTCTTCCTTTACGCGGGCCGCGAGAGGACTAGAATCAGGCCCTATATAAGAAGGCCTCGGGATTTCATTTTCCGTCGCTTAATTCTTTTCATTCTCAATGAATTCTCTGATAATAGGCATTATACTCGGATCTAATACCCCCTAAATAGCGAAGTTCTGCTCCGTTGTAAGTATTATAACCCCTGGATACGTATTAGACACGCTGCCCGATTGATCTAGGGTTCCGTAACGGCTGTCGTGGTTCTGCCCGACGTAGTCGTTGGAATGCCGTCTCGGGGATGGTATTACTAATGTTAAAATGGGTTATTATACTAACACGTGTGCATTTGTGTAAATTATAGATTGTCACCAGGAAACCCTACAGGATAATCTAAGACAACAATGTGAGTTGATCCGCTTTTTGTGAACCTTTTGTTAACTGTTTTTACAAAACCTCATACAATTAAATGTATATTAAGCAGTTATTGAGTATTTGTAAGAATACAATTATCATGAGTATGTTGGGGTTTTGTATACAAAATTTGTTACCACCTGGTCAAGGAGTAACATATCCACAAGTCGGGTCTGACAGTACCATGGATGTTAATTGATATAACTTGGAAACAAATGTAATTGCGAGACCGCCCTCAATACTGTACACTGGTTTTATTTAAACTTGATTACACTGGGATTCACTCACCAGTATTTCCCACTGACAAATGTTTTTAAAACGCGTTTCAGGTAACAAATTGTGAAAGCCAAATAGAAGCCAGCTGGACAGCACTGAAGGCTTGGAAAAGTGGCAATAAAGTTACCTAAAAAGAAATAGATGTTTTTATTAAATAAAATAGGATTTATTCCTATGAAAACGTATGTACTGCGAACTTGGGTTTATCCCATATGTTTAATATTATGAAAATGTGGTATTTTACTCTGATCAAATATTTCCTAACTACGGTCCTGATGAAAAATTCAGCTGTCGAATTAGACAATACCAGATACCACCGAAACTGGCTCGCGGCCGCCCGTTCCCAAAGAGATAGGGATCGGGGGTTGCGACAGAAGGTGGTATCAGAGCTAAGCCACTGATTCAGCCACAGAAGTGTTCTGCTGACATCAAAATTCAATCTGTTAGGAAATAAACTACGGGAATACGTGCATAATTGTATTTTATTGCTATGTGTTATTTGACTATTTGTTAGTTTATAGTATGAGCGACCAAGGACTATCTGACGCGTACCGTCAATTTTCTGGTTTGCCTAGAAGCGAAGGCACCTCCTCTTCTCAGCCTGCCCTCTCAGGGTACTCTGCTGATATGGAAGAAGGAATATTCGTATTTAAGGCTCAGTCAGAAGAGCCATTTCCTCAGAAAAAGAGGGGATGGTTCAGTCGAGGGGCACACGAGCGCAGAAAGCGTATGAAAAAGTTATAAGACCAGAGAGCACTAGCAGCAGCCAAAAGAGAAACCTATGCCTATGCCCAGGATATGATTAATAGGGGTATAGCCAATATCCACATCCTAGCAACCACTGTAGCTGACCCTAATCTAGAGCAAATGATAGCACCCCAACCACAACCACCAATTACTGACCAACCCATGGAAATAGAAAACCCCAAAAATCAAGTAGAAATGCATGATTTCAATCCAGAAGAAATACCTAGGGTACCTGCACCAAACCCCTTAGACCCAAATTACGATCCCTGGTGGGATGACGTTAGGGACTATGTGCAACGTTACCCGATACAAGAAGACATGCCCATGCCAAACATAGGAGCCTACCCAGGTTTGGATCCTTTAGATCCCTATTACCACGATGTATTCATTAGGGAGATTTTAGAGAATCCTTACCAATTTCAGGCCCCTACACCCCCATATCAAGAACCCGCACCCCAGATTCCAAACCCAGTCCTAGAACCTGCACCCTCAATGAGTGCAGAAAACGTACAAGAACTTAGGACATTTGGTGAGGAAATTTTAGAGAGTAGTGAACGGATGAGATAGGTGGGAGAGCGACTCGTCTGGAAGTATGACGAGCGCAATATGGATTTTTGGATGAATCCATATCCATGAATGTGATGGTGGAGACGGTAGTAATAGTAATAATAATAATAAAATAATATGATATGTGTGTATGTGTATAAAAAAAACTACGGATGCCTATTACTAGTAGTGTAACTTTAAATTTCAGTCAGTATTGTAATTTTAATTTCAGTACTGGTGTGTAATAGATGCATAATATATGAATAGAGTAAGTCGCAATGATCGACGCTTTTGACCAAAATGCGTGTCATGTGATTGACTATATTAAATATTATTTTGTGATATTAATGCATGGTAAATGTTTAAAATTCAGATGGCCGACGAAGGAAATCAAGGAAATCTGAATAACGATAACCAGAGTAACATTAACTTGGTTAATGAGAATCCGAGCATCAATAACAATGGAAATCAAATGGATAATAGTGCTATCCAACATATAGTGGCACAAGAAATTATAGATGCAATGCCATTTATTCTCCAAACTGTTAAGGATGCTGATAATAAAAGTAAACAAAGCAGTAAGCGACCAATTGAACCAGAACACAGCGTGAACAACGGACCCGTACTTCAAGTGCCCATTCCTAAAAGAAGAAGAACCATGCCTTATGGTTGTTCTTACAAAGAATTCTGGTCCTGCAAACCAATAGAATTCTCGGGCAATGAAGGACCCATTGCAACTCTACTCTGGATAGAAAAGACTGAGGCTGTTTTAAAAATAAGCAAGTGTGCTGAAGAAGACAAAATAATGTTTGCTTCTAACCTGTTTAAAAACTCAGCCTTAGAATGGTGGAACACTATTCTCCAGTCTAGAGGAGGTGATAAGATTTATAACATGGAATGGGAAGAATTTAAAAATATGGTAGAAAGGAAATTCTGCCCTCCCAATGAAAAGGAACAGATAGCAAATAAGTTTATGAACTTAAGAATGACCGGGGTAGATAGTAAAGGTTATACTACCACATTCTTTGAATATGCTAGAATAGTACCAACCCTTGCATCACCTGAACCGGTATTAATCTCCCGTTACATCTGGGGATTAATTGGAGAAATTAGACATGTAGTCAAGGCAGCTAGACCTCAAACTATAGAAGAAGCTGTAGAACTAGCAAATACCTTAATAGATGAGTTAATCCGTACAAGAGAAGAAGACCAGAGGAGAAACCTAGCTCAAAGGTTTACCCAAGAATTCCGTTCTGGGAATTTCAACCGTAGGAATATAGGTTCTACCTCTGCACCATACTGCAAAGTCTGCAAGAAAAAGCATTTGGGAAAATGCTACACTCATTGCAATTTCTGCAAGGCACCAGGACAAAAGGAAGAAGATTGCAGGAGAAAATCCAGTAATGGACTATGCTTCAACTATGGAGAAAAAGGTCATATCAAGTCGAACTGTCCGAAACTGGCTCCAGCTGCGAACAACAGGAACACTAAAAATGCTAGAGCATTCGTTCTAACTGAAGATGAAGCCAAGATGATTCCGGACGTTATAGCCGGTACGTTTTTAGTTAATGATGTTTTTGCTAAAGTATTATTTGACTCTGGTGCAAACCAAAGTTTTATTAATACTTCGTTTTGTAAACTTTTCAATCAACCATTAACTAAACTCTCACAAGAATGTCTAGTCGAGACAGCAAATGGAGAAATGGTTAGGATTTCTGAAATCTTACAGGGAGCAAGAATAGAATTTTTAAACCAAAAGTATATTGCAAATCTTTACCCAATGAATCTGGCAGGATTTGATATTGTATTAGGAATGGATTGGTTAATAGCCAATAAAGCCAATATTTTATGTGATCAAAAGTCAATCCAAGTAAATTCACCAAAGGGTGAAAAGATCACAATTAAAGGTGATAAACCATCTAGATCCATGAAATTCATCTCTGTGATGAAAACTGCAAGCTATATAAGAAAAGGATCTATAGTGTATTCGATTTCTATAATCATTAACACTAAAGAAAAAGAACTAAAAGACATTCCAGTAGTGTCTCAGTTTTCAGATGTATTTCCAGAAGAATTGCCAGGACTAGCTCCAGACAGAGAAGTCGAATTCAGAATCCATCTATTACCAGGAACAACACCGATTGCCAAAGCACCTTACCGTTTGGCACCAGCCGAAATGCAGGAACTAAAGAAACAATTAGACGAATTGTTGGAGAAAGGATTTATACAGCCAAGCTCATCGCCATGGGGAGCACCGATTTTATTTGTTAAAAAGAAGGACGGATCAATGCGTATGTGCATTGACTACCGTGAATTAAACAAGGTCACAATTAAGAATCGGCACCCATTACCGAGAATCGATGATCTGTTCGACCAATTGCAAGGAGCTCGATTTTTCTCTAAAATCGATTTAAGGTCAGGATATCATCAATTAAAGGTACAGGAAAAGGATATTCCTAAAACCGCATTTAGAACAAGGTATGGTCATTATGAATTTATTGTCATGCCATTTGGTTTA
The DNA here is from genome assembly GCA_030545235.1 of Helianthus tuberosus. Taxonomy (NCBI): domain Eukaryota; kingdom Viridiplantae; phylum Streptophyta; class Magnoliopsida; order Asterales; family Asteraceae; genus Helianthus; species Helianthus tuberosus. Next base: position 175,608,981 of record CM060351.1, read on the forward strand.
ACCAATGCCCCAGTTGCATTTATGGACATGATGAACCGAATATGTAAACCATATTTGGATAAATTCATAATTGTCTTTATAGATGATATTCTAATTTATTCCAAAAGTAAAGAGGAACATACAAAGCATTTGCACGCACTTTTAAGTTTATTAAGGAAGGAAAAACTTTATGCTAAGTTTTCAAAGTGAGAATTTTGGTTAGAGAAGGTACAGTTTCTTGGACACTTAGTCAATCATGAAGGAATTCATGTGGATCCAACAAAGATCGAGGCGATTACCAAATGGAAAACCCCTGAGTCACCAACCGAGGTTAGAAGTTTCTTAGGATTGGCCGGTTATTATAGAAGATTTATTCGAGATTTTTCTAGAATAGCCATTCCTTTAACTAAGTTAACCTGTAAATCCATTAAGTTTGAATGGGGACCAAAGCAAGAAGAAGCATTTAGAATACTTAAGCATAGATTAACCCATGCACCCATATTAGCGTTACCAGAAGGAACTGAAGATTTTGTAGTATATTGTGACACTTCTAAGTTAGGTTATGGATGTGTGTTGATGCAACGCCAAAAGGTTATAGCTTACGCATCTAGACAACTTAAGAATCATGAAGAGAATTATTCAACCCATGATCTAGAGTTAGGAGCAATAATTTTTGCTTTGAAAATTTGGAGACATTATCTTTATATTAGTAAGTTTACCATATTCACAGATCATAAAAGTTTAAGGTATGTTTTCGGGCAAAAAGAATTGAATATGAGACAAAGACGCTGGATGGAGATGCTTAGTGATTATGATTGTGATATTTAGTATCATGAAGGAAAAGCAAATGTAGTGGCAGATGCTTTAAGCCGAAAGTATCACGGAAAAGCCAAAAAGGGTACGTTCTCTTAAATTAAATCTGCAAGTAGATTTAATTGAGCAAATTAGAAAAGCACAAGAATCAGTAATCAAGGATGATACTGAAAAATTAAAAGGTATGCTAAATGTAACGCCCATAAATTTTCTAAACATTCTTACTATGATTTGCGGAATGTAGGCCCAATTTTTTTTAGCTTCAATTTCTAGAAACAATTATAGTGTCTTGACTTTCATTTGATAGTTACCATCATTTAAAAACTTACATATTCCATTCCAATTTTTATAAAATTTCGGCATGACCCGTTCGTATTACGGATAACCGTTACGGTAACAAAACCTATTTACAATCCATTTTACAACTCTAAACTTGAACATAAACAAAACAAGACACTACGTCGGACTCATGAAGCTTACACGATTTAAAACTACCGAATGCCGTAAAAGGCAAGTAAAACATGATGACTCGTCTAAGTCGGCGATATAACCTGACGGATGGACGAACTGACATTGCTTACCCGATCTCAGATTTGTCACCAAACCTTGTTCCATTCATCAGTCCGCAAACCTCTAGTTCCCATTATACCTGAAACCCAACATGCACGTTATGAGTTCTATATATAATATATATTAGATAACTAGGTGGATTCTGATCTATATTTTTCACAAACTTCCAACGAACTCGACTCCTTTAATTTCATAGTCCACTATCGCTTCCAACTTGTGAATCAACCTCCAATAGAATTCACAATTAAGCCACCTGTGATAAAAATCTCATTCAACTATTAGAGCATTAATATTTATTTCTAACAGATCCAAAGATTTCATTAATGCTTTACTTAGCCAGAATCCAAATCTTTTTCATTCATGTGGATCAAGTGACCCAAATCTACTTGCTTACCCCAAGTTAAATAATTTGAGACAATAGTTTAACCAGTTACCACTGTAATCTAATCCACTTACTAAATAAACATCATGGTTATGATATTTGTACACAACTTGGAATCATGTGCATATGTACTTATTTAATCCAAAGCATCCCATTTATTAAGATTGCGGTTTGGAAGCCACGTACTAAATTGACTTTTAATAAGTCAACAACCCTTTATTAGATTAACCGTTATCAACACATCTAAAATTCTACCCTTAGTTAAAAAAAACATGATAATCACCGGGCAAGTCATGTACCCATGACTTGAATTCATCTTACCAATTAAATAGTTTCAAATCTATAATATAGATACTTACCATACTCATGGGTTATGATTCCCTTGTCCATGGTATTCTCCTATGAATACTTCTAATTTAACATTTCATACTTTAATATTCTCATATAAGTTCCACATTAAACCACAAGATATTCTACGTATACAAGTACAAGAACCTGCAAACAATAAATCTATATTCCTGCATACAACTATTAAGTGCCAGAAGCACTTACCTTGACCCGTAAGTAGTTGATACGTATTCCATATGTCCGTCCCGTTGCCTCCCAAGTTCGCGCCCAAAATGGCATGTACCTATCCTTTCTTGTCCACGTTTACATGTCATTATTAGCAAACGTTATAACTCATATTATCAATTACTTTATTCATACATCGAGAAATTCTACACATGGTTCTATATACCACATACATGTGTTATAGTACACATTCCACCATACATTAAATTAAATACATTCATACATGCATAATTACCAATGATTACATAACAATACATACAATTTACAATTCATAATGCCATAGACCATTACTAGTAGGTTCAACTACCTTTACTTAGAACAATTTCGTCATTTCATTCTAGTTAAGTAATCATTCAAGTATCATCCGGAGATATCATACAACATCACATTTCATGTCTATTACCATAAGATAGCATACAATTTCATCTAGTAGGATAAAATTGACTTTTCATTAACACTTGGTGTGCACAAAATCATTTAAACACAATGTACAAGTAATTTATACATAGTCTTCCTAGTTCTTGCATAAAATCATGTTTCATGCATACCAAGATAATTCAAATAGCAAGAATACATATTAGTTATGCTCATGCAACATGTTAAACCAAGATTTGGACATGGGTTTTCACTCATGTCGCCATCTTCATCACCCTCTCTAAGGTTTCACTTCAATCCACCAAATAATGAGTTACCGAGAAATAGTTTAGAACTTCATCCCCGATATTATTTGTATGTCTCATAACATTAAATATTACCGAGTCAACATTTGTACGGGGTCATACCTTTGCGGACACGCTGTCCTAAACCGGTTTGTAAAAAAATCATGTAACGAAATGCGAAACAAACTTGTCGAGCCCATAACTTGGTCATCCGGACTCCGATCTGGGTGATTCAGGTGTCCATGGAACCCTATTTTCAAGATATAAACATAACACTTGTTGTTTCAGCTGGAAACAGTCGCTATTGTTGCCGGAAAGACCAAACAGCCGCCGGAAACCCTTCCAGCAAGCTGTTCTGTTCAGGGCAGTAAATATCTTACCTCCAAGCCTCTAAATGACGATCCCAACGGTCAAAATCTTCGTATATGTGTGTTGAATACTCGATCCAAATTTGAGCTCGATCCAACGGTTAGATCTTCGGGAATCATCTGATCTTTGCTGCTATAAACTTCAAAAACGAGATTTCTCCCTTCTCTCTCTTCCTTAGTTCCCAAAACCAAAAATTATCAATGTGAGGGAGATGGAGGCGGCCCTAACATGTTTTAGGGTATTAAAGTTTGCCACTTATCACACTTGGTCCCTCTTAGTTCAATAGTTTTGACATTTTCAACCCGAAACTTCCAGATTTGCAGAAAACGAGCGTTTCTTGAGATGTTTTGTACGAGTCTCTTTAAATGTGCATTCACACTTTTGACAAACACTTCTCTAATAAATAAGTCAATTTATTTTTGTCATGATTTAATCCGGAACCTAATGCAGCACGTCAAGACTTAGAAATTGGGGTGTTACATTTAATCTTTCCATTCATTACAATTTAACCCCTCATGTTTGGATGTTTATATTATTATGGCCAAAATGCATTCTTTTAGGTTAAAATCCTATTTACCCCTTTAACAATGTTCATAATTCTAGTTACCATTCTAACGACAATTACATTCATAATTACTTATTTCGTCATATTTTCATATACGACTTTTGGGGTGTTACACTAAAGGAATTAGAACAAGGAACCGATGGAATTTGGAGATTCCATAAGAAGAGAATGTGGATACCTAAATTAGGAAACCTGATTCATCGTATATTAGAAGAAGCCCATAAGTATACGATGCATCCAGGAAGTGATAAGATGTACCAGGATTTAAGAAAGAATTTCTGGCGGATAGGAATGAAAAAGGACATAGCAACCTATGTTTCTAAATGTTTAACCTGTTCTCAAGTTAAAGCTGAACATCAGAAACCCTCAGGATTACTGCAACAGTTAGAAATGCTAGTGTGGAAATGGGAATTGATAACAATGGATTTTGTTACTAAATTACCCAAAACAAAGAAATGCAATGATACAATCTGGGTGATTGTAGATAGGCTAACCAAGTCAGCTCATTTCCTACCAATGAAAGAAACTTTCAGTATGGAACAGTTAGCTAAGTTATATGTTGTCACACCCCGATATTTCCACGTATTACCGGCGGGCCCGGTAGGGAGTATCGTGACGTAGTTGATATCATCATAGTCAAACAACACAATATATAAATGCACAGCGAAAGCAAAAGATAAATATATTACAATCCGAATATAAAGTAATATCCAAGTATTACAAACGGAACGTAAAGGGATCCACAGGCGGATCTTAAAACATAGACATTGTTCAACAGACTTTAGACGCCTAGAACTTGCAAGATTCCTTGTTAACGCCCTGAGCTTCCAGCCAATTACGTTCAGTACCTGTCACTTAACCTTTTTGGAAAATACGTCAGTTTACACTGGTAAATACACTCAACCGACTCATTTGAAAAGAGTTTAAGAAAATTGATTTAGATGCACCAGACACAAAATATTTTGACACTTTGATTAAAATGCACAAGGCAAAATTAATCTTTTATAACTTGGGACAATTATATTTATAATCTTGTATACAGATTTACATGTTCGTTGTACGTTCAGGGCCCGATGTAGAAACCAAGTCAAGATTAACAGACACGCCACAAGTATAAGCCCACAAGAGAGTGAGATACCGTTTCCCTTTAAGCAACTTTCAGTGTATGCCTACACCCCGTGCTTAAGGCGTGGCCATTTTATAATACAATGATGTCAAGGATATCCGGGACATGGTCGTTAACCCCTAAAGGCTTTTATTTCAAACAATACAGATTAAAACGGGTTACCTCAATAATTTAATCAGAATACGATTAAACATTCAATACCCGACCAAGCGGTATTATTATAATACCGTATCCCAAGCCCGTATAGGGAAAATAAGTTAAGAGTATTTACCTGAGCTAAATATAAATTCAATCCCAGCCATATATCAATTCAGCAAGCACAAGTACTTCTACTGGGGCTCTTAATCTGGAACGAAGGTTTTTAATAACCTATTAGATTTCTAACGGGTCTTTAATTAAGCCTATGCTTAGACCGGTTAGTTTTAAAGAGGAAGATACGGTTCAAACGCATGATAAGGCGAAGACCGGTTTAGAGTGTGGTTTTGACCCGACAAGCTTGTATGCTTGTTTAATATGGGTAACTTAAACACACTCTGGATTTTGGGACCAAAAAGATATGGTTTGACCCGTTTCGGCTAATTTATGCAAACTAGTCACATAAGCCGATCCGAACGCGACAAGCGCGTAACGAGTAACCATAAGAGTCATATACAGGTTTCCTAAGTTAATATGCCTTAAATATGTTGTGATATCAGTAAGATACCTTCCATTATGCCCAAAACGAGTTTAATCTCAATATAAGCCCCGAAGGGGTATTTTGGTCATTTACCTAAGGCATATATACTACCTATCATACAACTAACTAAACGTCGTGACCATAAGGTATAACCTCGGAAGGTTATTCCCTATATACTATGGTCACCTAATGTGTTTGGTCGGATCCTAATGATCGATCAAACGGGTCGGGTTCGAAAGTATAAGCGATTGTTTAGATCGCTTACCTTACGACCCTATATAAGCACTAAACTAAAAGTGACGAGCTAAGCATGTTAAAACATGCTTAACTAAGTTTAGAAAACAGGTTTGGTATCAAAACAAACGGTTTTGATACCTAAGAGTAGTTTAGTTACAAAATACGCAGTAACACGTATTTTGGCCGAAACTACGACTCATCACTAAGCCTTGATAACGTGGTAATCAGTAGGTATAGTCGCTAAGGACTATAACCATCGTGATCACGCTCACGTTATGAAGTTCAAACGAACTTCGCATTGACCATAAACTGGTCCATGCAGAAAGTCAAACAAAGTTTGACTTTAACGCTAAAACGAACAAAATAACGAAGGAACACTTACAAAGGGTCCCCGAAAGCTAATCTTGATCCAAGTAACTCAGGTATGAAGCAATGGCTTAAACTTAGAGCATTCTTAGATCAGATTTGTAGGTTTTGAAAGTGAATGGGTTGGGTATTTATAGTAAATGGACAACCTTTAGGATCGTTCTTCGAATACCGTGCTTTGATCTTGCCCCTACACTTGTTGCACACCTTGGTACCCAAGTTTGGCCCCCCAACATCAGGGATTAACATGTGGCATTGGCCTTTGGAGTGTTTAGAATCTATCAAAAATTGATTAAACAACTTTTGCTGGTCTGAAGGGGCCTCGCGTAACGCCAAGGGGGCTAGGTGTCACGCTAAGGTCCTTCTGATCAGCAAACATTTTCCAAAGCTTCCATTTCAGTCCCCGTTGTGTATTAAGGCCATTTCCGACATGTTTAAGGCTCTTTAAATCAACTTTAAGGCCCTAAAATGATGCCTAAACATTGTGGACATGAAACATGCTCAAAAATATCCCGGATGTCGGTTCGTTTGGTCGTACGATCGCGATGGTCACTTAATTACGACGGAATGCGCATAGGCGCGAAAAACGATCCAAATTGCGTGACGAATGGATTTTTCTCATGCCAAACACTAAAATAAAATATTTTAGTGCTTACATAAATTTTTGGGTGTCCGGGGATATTCAGAATGTGAGATATGCGCGTAAACGCAAACTTGTGCGTTTTTTGACACTTTTAGTCCCTGCATGACCCACAAGTTTATTTTAGCACACCGAACCCCTTAAAGCCTATTTCTAAGATATGTAAAGGATATTTATGGTATGTTTAACTTATGGTCATGTTTCGGAAGGTCCGATAACATACGAATCGGTATACTTTAGCAGTTTGACGCTTTAGGTCCCTCAAGTGCGTAAACTTGCGTAAATCATCATTTAATAGCATTGAAGCCTCATCTAATCCATATTAGGCATTCTTGAAAGTATTATTAAACATCATAGTGCTTCGGGCTCGATAAAAGGTCATTCAGAGGTATAATTAAACATATTGACACTTTTAGTCCCTTATACCTATAAAGTTGCGCGTAACTTCACTTTGGGAATTAAAGCCTTGGGTGGCCAATGATTGGAAATCCCGAGAGTATAATCAAATATCATGAGGCTCTCGGTTTGTTAAAAGGTCACTCAGAGGTAAGAATTAACACGTTGACGCTTTTAACCCTTTTCTGCGCAAACTTTCAATTAATTACATAAACGGCTACACTTGATTAACAAGTGGCTCATTTGTGAATATAAAACCGTAAAAGGTTATTTAGAATCTTATTTTAGGTATGATAATACTTCCAGTTCTTTCATAATCAAAGTTTTCGATTTTTCGAAAAAGTTAGTCCCTTAAATTCAACGTTTGACTTCATTAGGGTTTATTACACGTGTCAATACTTCATTGGACGTGATTTTTCGAGGTGTTACATCCTCACCCACTTAAAATAAATCTCGACCTCGAGATTTGTTATAATGCTGGAGTATTTTTGTCGCATAATGGACTTAACTTCTATAACATATCTGGAGTCCTTCTAAGCTCCCAAAGTGACCCCTATATTAGGTGCATATATCCTTTTGGAGCTTATTAACCTGTCGATCCTTAATTGATACAGTATGTTCATCACATCATAAATCTGCATATCATTATGTGATAGTACTCCTTGACTTATTGGTGAATCACATCCTTCTGTCACTAGTGTGCAATGTATTGCGAGCTCCGCCAAGCTCCTTAAATAGTTTTAGCTTATGAGCTGCTTGATCTTGATACATTCGATTTCCTCCGAATGATTCTATATATTCAGAGCTTAACTAGCCTGATAATTTAACAATTTGGCACACCCTTCCTGGGTGATATCTTTTGTTGAACCTTATTCCTTACCAAGAATTTAGGAGGGTTGCTACTTTCATTAATTCTTGATTTTTTTCTGCCGAATACTGGCAACTCATAGATGATTAGGTATTTGTGTGATCTTATTTGTTGTTTCCAATGCAACTTTCAGATCCTGATAATTGGACTTACCAGTCTATTGTCCTAACAATAGATGTTTAACATTCCACCAATACAAGGTCTCGAAAGGAGCAGCCTTGATGCTTATATATCAACTATTATAGAAAAGCCTATCTTAAGGTGAGATGGTTTTTCCAACCACAGCTTAATTAATTTTTAAGGAATAGCTAATCCTTGTTGTTAGTCGAACAAATCGACGATCCTGGGCAGCTGATGGTGAATTCTTAATTGTTGCCTAAATAGGGTTGCGGTAATCAATGCATAAGCAAAATGAACCGTCTTTCTTAGCTAACAATACTGAATTCTCAGAATATTGAGTTAGGCTATATGAACCCTCTATTTTAAAACTTAGTTAATCAGGGTTTCGATTCTTCCAATGATGGTACTAGCCGTCTTTGAGATTTCATAATAATATAGCCTTAAATGGGTTATGAACCTTAACTCTACCTGCCTCTCAGGGGTAAACAGGGAAATCTTAGGAAAATATAATCAAGATACAAGGAGGTTACAGAGAATTTCCATATCTCAGGCTCCAGTTCATCCATCCTTGCTGGTGTCAAATGAGTGACACATTTATGCTATGAGCCCACAGATTCCTTTACCAGGAACATTTATTTGGAAAAATTCTATTTTCTAGATGTCTTCCTTGAATGCCATTAGCTGACTTTAGTACCATATGATCATTGGGATATCTTTGTGGTTCCATGCATTAAACCTCCATACTGATCAGGCATGGAAGCAATCTATGGAACATATTAAGACACACCAATCCTCATACGGCGCTTTTGTCAGACCATTTGGTATTCGTAATCAATAGGGATCAAAGAGATATCAATTACATATGAATGCATTTATCTGGAGAGAGGGTACTTTAGAATTTTATGTTTGACGATTTCTGACAGGAACAGAAGAAATGGTTTCTATGATTTGCTATCTGTAAGCTTTACCTTACACTTAATATCTAGGATTTTTATGATAGATTTTTATAAGTCTAACATACTTACAATTTATGAAGGATTTATTGGTATCCGTATTAAAACAGAATTCTTAGCATTTATACTTAAAGAACGTACTCAACGTTATTATTGATATGGACTGCTCCTGACACTCTTTAGGAGAGTTTAAGCACTATCATTCTTAGGCTTTCTATCCTTAGCCGTTTTTCCTTTGACAGATTTGGGGCACGTAGTATTTGGCTCCTTGAACTTTTTCACGGCCTTCTTCACAGCTTTTCCAACAGCTGCGTCTATCATAGTTTGAAGAACATCTTTGGAAATTTTTAAGGTTTATAATTGTAGCATCATTAGCATGCGTCGCATCATCAATGGCACGATTGACTGTTATCTTATCCGAGTTTGTCATACTCAAGATTTGGTTCCTATTACCAATTGAATCACTTACTTAGTTGCAATTCTACAATTGCTATTCATCACCCTGATGGCCTTAACATGTACTAACCATGGTCTCATTAAACTATCCAGGCCAATATGGCACTAACATTCTTAATGAACGTCATTTTTTTTAAAATATATCAATATCACTTAGCCTAGGTCACAAAAGACCATCAATGGCATTTAAGGGTTGGACCTAGTCCATCACCTTTTTGACAGGGGATCAAAACGTCACATCTGTCTTTATTATATTGATGAATTTGGATAGCTTGAAAGCTTGCCATAAGGATATCAGAAAAGAGTGATTCCTAATAGATATAAAATATCAATCTAAGATTTGTTGGAGCATTTTCTAAAGTATCATCGGTCAATTGCTACCTCGCATTAAATTACCGGAATCCAAATCAGGCGGAGACAACAGTTCTCAGCATTTATCGCTTATTATAGAATCATATGTGCCGGTATCAAATAAATTTCTGCATAAACCGCTTGATATGGAAAGGTACCTGCTATATAGTTACCATTCTACACCATCTCCTGGGTGTTCATCTGGAAGACTCATGCGTTTATTTTCTTGGCCTCTTCGGGCTTCTTCTGATTCCTAGGGCAGTTGGTCCTGATATGCCCCTTCTCGTTGCAACCATAACAGGTTGCGTCTTTCAACTTCTTGCAATCCAAGGTGTTATGTTCCTTAGACTTGCAAATCCCGCAAGGTAGAGGCTGAGATTCAAATCTGCATTTCCCGAGGTGGTATTTCCGACAGGTTTTGCACCTGGTCTTCTCACCCGACTGTTGGCTGTCTTTCTCAAATCCGGAGCTCTTCTTATCCTCAGAGCTCCTCTTTTTCTTTCTATCGGAGCGATGAGAATTTTCATCCTCCCTTTTACGCTTTCCATCTTCAGAGGCTTTGGCAGCCTTGTTTCTGACTACATCGAGTGTGAGAGATAGTGACAGATCTGTCGCTGACCTGAATCTAGTAGGTCTCGATGCTTTCACACTGGCCTTTATTTCTGGGGCTAGACCCCCAATAAAGCGAGCTATTCGCTTTGGTTTCGGTGTGATCAAGTAAGGAACCAATCGAGACATGGTATTGAAACTTGTAAGGTATGCTTGACAATCTAAGTTCTCCATGACTAATGTCAAGAATTCAGTCTCAATTTTCTCAACTTCATGTTGAGGACAGTAATTTTCTTTGATAAGAGTGACGAACTGATCCCAAGTCATGCTGTACAAAGGGATCTTCCCCGTAGCTTGGATCAGTGACCTCCACCAAGCTAGAGCTTCTCCTTTAAAAGATTGTGAAACAATTTCACAACATCTTGTTCCGCACAACCGCTGATGTCAACAACAGTGTCCATCTCCTCGAGCCATGTCATGCAATCGATGGCTCCTTCTTCTCCTGTAAAGTCTCTGGGTTTGCAGGAGACAAAATATTTATATGAACAGGTTTTAACATGTGTCTCTTGATTAAGCACAACCTGTCCAGACGGAACGCTCCTCTGATTGGACGAGTTATGAACATCGTCTTCCCTTGACTCATGTGATTTAGAAGGGGGCTTACTACGAGCCACAGATAGAGTCTTAGAGTGTGTACCACTAGATTCATCATACTGTCTGTCGAGAGCTCGTGTAACGGCATAATCTATTAATGCCTGCAGTTCCGCACCAGTTATATTAACTCTGGTAGCACCATTATTCTCTCTCTGGTGGTTGTTGACCTCATCCGATCCAGCCATGTAGTTTGATGGCTACATAAATATCGACGATGATTCATTCAGAGGTTATTATGAAATCATCATTTTTGACGATTCATCAACCATGGTAATATAAACCATATTGGTTAATTTGTTAGTTATATTTAATCAGTATTTTCATTATAATTTATCCTAGTTATAAAACATTAAGGATATTAAGGTGGCGCAAAGGCCTAGTCACAAGGACAATTTTAAATTTACAAGCCATGATTTCAGAGAATCGAGGCATTATAATTTATCCTAGTTATAAAACATTAAGGATATTAAGGTGGCGCAAAGGCCTAGTCACAAGGACAGTTTTTAAATTTACAAGCCATGATTTCAGAGAATCGAGGCATTAAGGTTTGAACATATTTCATTACCTTTTCTGGACAGAGAGTCAAAGACTATTACTGTCTTTAGTCCCTTAGGACAATAATTATGGCCCGTAGGCATTTCATCACTTATGGATGTTTATAATATGATCATCTTCATTTGATGATATTAGTCAGGATCGCATTGATCATACAAACTATTATGCTTGGACGTAGTCCAACATCTTTAGACGGGGGTCAGAGACCACCACGGTCGTTGTCTTATCTGACAACGAGTTTGGCCCGTAGGCACTTCATCACTAATGGATGATTATTTCAAATAAGGGAATTTAGATTAACCCCCCTTTTTAAAGATGGCCTGTGTGGCTTTAACGATTCACAGTTTACCAAAAATGTTAACATACTTACATATGTTAACAGGGTTTGGAATCTTTTAGATAAGCTTTACCGTCTTGGCCATGTCTACAATGACATTTAGGCTAGGTTTTACCTTTAAGATTCCTTAAATATTTAACGCAGAACAATCCTAAATTGAGATGTTAACAAGGATCTGAATCTAATTGTGGAACTACCATCTTGGTCCTGTCTTAAGGTGACATATGGCTAGGTCTTGTCCTCTTTAAATTCTTGCCATTTTATTATAATGGTAGATCTTATAATATAGGAATGATATCTTAAATATAATCGTTCCATTAAATTTAAACAAGTATATGGTTGCCCTAAACGGGACTTCTAGCAGAAAATGACTTGCCCATGCAAGAGCTAATCAGAAAATAACAAAGGAATCAAATAAGGACAAAATAAAACGAATTAGGATGTGTCCCAGGTTCTTGTCTAGACTCAAGAATGTGCAACTGTGTAACTGAGATTAAACACAAAGGCTAGCGTTTAATTCACTCAGTGTTGGCTCTGATACCAACCTGTCCCACCCCGATATTTCCACGTATTACCGGTGGGCCCGGTAGGGAGTATCGTGACGTAGTTGATATCATCATAGTCAAACAACACAATATATAAATGCATAGCGGAAGCAAAAGATAAATATATTACAATCCGAATATAAAGTAATATCCAAGTATTACAAACGGAACGTAAAGGGATCCACAGGCGGATCTTAAAACATAGACATTGTTCAACAAACTTTAGACGCCTAGAACTTGCAAGATTCCTTGTTAACGCCCTGAGCTTCCAGCCAATTACGTTCAGTACCTGTCACTTAACCTTTTTGGAAAATACGTCAGTTTACACTGGTAAATACACTCAACCGACTCATTTGAAAAGAGTATAAGAAAATTGATTTAGATGCACCAGGCACAAAATATTTTGACACTTTGATTAAAATGCACAAGGCAAAATTAATCTTTTATAACTTGGGACAATTATATTTATAATCTTGTATACAGATTTACATGTTCGTTGTACGTTCAGGGCCCGATGTAGAAACCGAGTCAAGATTAACAGACATGTTTCAAGTATAAGCCCACAAGAGAGTGAGATACCGTTTCCCTTTAAGCAACTTTCAGTGTATGCCTACACCCCGTGCTTAAGGCGTGGCCATTTTATAATACAATGATGTCAAGGATATCCGGGACATGGTCATTAACCCCTAAAGGCTTTTATTTCAAACAATACAGATTAAAACGGGTTACCTCAATAATTTAATCAGAATACGATTAAACATTCAATACCCGACCAAGCGGTATTATTATAATACCATATCCCAAGCCCGTATAGGGAAAATAAGTTAAGAGTATTTACCTGAGCTAAATATAAATTCAATCCCAGCCGTATATCAATTCAGCAAGCACAAGTACTTCTACTGGGGCTCTTAATCTGGAACGAAGGTTTTTAATAACCTATTAGATTTCTAACGGGTCTTTAATTAATCCTATGCTTAGACCGGTTAGTTTTAAAGAGGAAGATACGGTTCAAACGCATGATAAGGCGAAGACCGGTTTAGAGTGTGGTTTTGACCCGACAAGCTTGTATGCTTGTTTAATATGGGTAACTTAAACACACTCTGGATTTTGTGTAACGGCTCACACAAAAACATCCTAAAAACATTCTGTAAATATAAACCCGGACCCCTAATATAATAACTCTCATTAAAAATACTATTTTTTATTTTAATTTATCCAATAGGAAACCCCAATTAAGACACCCAAGTGATTCTGCACAAACCCTACAAATTTCAGAACAATCGGAATCAGGATCAGGGCCCTTAAAACTCAGGGGGGGGGGGGTAAACCCTAGTTACGATTATCCATATATCTCATTGTCAAAATTTAAATTTAAAAATCCGTCGACTCAGCAGGCCTAGTCCCACACGTGGCTACCCTATAACGAAAACGTGTCCCTTACGGACCCGTAAGGGAAGAGTCTTACGGTCCGTAAGGCAGGTCAAAATCGAGTATAAATAGCAGGCTGTGGGACTTGAATTCTGACATTTGAGCGACGATCAAATTCAAAACGTACGCTGAGATATACTCGAAACAGCCTCAAAAACACTAATTAATAGAGGGGGTGCTGCTACGATACAGGGTATTAAATCGATCGCTATTACGATTCATTTTCCGATCGATCAATGTACTCAATGGATGTTTAAGTGCTGCCCACATTAGGGTTATACTTTGTCGTTCGTCGTTAATTCGATGGATGTTTAAGTATCATACTTTGTCGTTCGTCGTTAATTCGATGGATGTTTAAGTATCGCACTTTGTCGTTCGTTGTGAGGGTTGATCTCGTGAGTTATCGTAAATGCTGTATTAAGTTACTTACCTAGTTCGTGTGCACTAGATTACAAATCAATAGGCTAAGGTCTGCCTGTCTCAATCTGTAATATATCAAGGATTATCTATAGACTAAATTCTGTCCGTATGAATCTGCATGATTATCTGTAAGTCATTCTCTTTTTATCAACTATTTTACAATACCTCAAATTATTTTCAAGGTTATAATTACAGGGACTAAGTCGTGGATATCTTGAATTACTGGTTAGTGGGGTATTGTGCACATTACTAATTTTCTCCCAGTTAGGTTCATTGACCTACTCGGGATAATCACTGTAAGGTTCATTGACCTACAGGGATAATCATCACTATTTAGGTTCATTGATCTAAATAGTGGTATGACCATCGTCACCATTGTGACTTGTCACCATTGTGACATAGCGCCAGATAAAAATAAGATAGAAGCCATTGTAATCGCTCTTATGCTGTAATTAATAACTATGCATCATTATGCAAAATAGAATGATTCACTCAGTATTTCCCGCTGACAAAACCTTTTTAAAACGCGTTTTAGGTAATTACAGTAGATTGGAGTAAGAGATGGATACGGCACTGAAAGGCATCAAGAAATGGCTCATTTTATTAATTAAATCAAATTAAGAAATATTGTTTTATGTAATTGAATTTATCTTTATTAAAGCTACCTTTGTAAAACATGGATTTATTCCATCTATTTAATAAATAAAAATCCGGTGTTTCTAAAACTCTGATATTTTTCCTAACTCACGGTCCTGATGAAATTTCCGCTGCAACGTTTTCAAAATAATCACCGGTACCACTGGGCTGTTCGCGACTCCCGATTTCGTCCAGGGTGGGTCGGGGGCCGTGACAGAAGGTGGTATCAGAGCCACTGCTTTGAGCCTTTAAGTGTTGTAATAATAATACCTAAGTTTATATAAAAGAGTTAGGAAGATTGCTATTAACTGGTAGCACACATGATAGCATTTAGACTTGAACTTAAGAAAAGATGCCTTAATATAAACTTTAAGATAAGTTAAATAATTAGGTGAATAAATTATGATGTGTTTTGATATACCATAAGAATGGTAATTAGAATATTGCAAGATATGATAAATAAGCAAGAATTAATAGTAATTATTGCTTATCGATATTACTTAGTCTAGAATAAGATATGTTACGAGAATACAAATTTCCTTGATTCTGGATAAAAGCCCTAATAAAAGAGGCACTTTTAAAATCTGGAAGAGATACTATTTATGGGAAATAGAAATTTTTCTCCGACAAAACTGGGTATGGTGTAGCAGACTCTCCAGTTTGTTCGGATATACTGAGGTTACCGCTCCGGCGCGAATCGGATAAGACGGGGTATATAATATGTCAAACGAGTGACAAGATTTCCCTAAATAGTATCATGATCAGATATCTGACTGGTTTTTGGAAATATGAATCTGTTAAATACATTTGATCTGATAGATGGTATGTTTAATTCAGCATGTGAAATATATGATTATATATATATAAGGAATTCCAAAAGCCAAATAGGAATAAAGCACAAGCATATGTGTCTAGATTTCTTTATTAGGAATCTCTTTTCCAATATCAAACATTATTTCGTTTGATCATCTGTCTCGTAGCTCTTATGATAAAATAGACAATGGAAAATCTTTAAGTTAAAACGCCATCAAAAGAATTTCTAACGCGTTACCATAAACTATTAACGCAAGTAAGAAGCATGTAAAGTCGTGTTAGTGCACAAAGAAAACACATGAAAAATTAAACGTTCACAGACATTAAATTATATCACACATGACTTCCCAAGCAAGACCTTTGGAAAATATAAATTGGCCACAATGACACCAATGTTAATTCCGTCAGTAGAAGAACTAAAAGCAGCACTTTGCCACATGATCCTATAAAATGACATGAAATCTCGCTGAGGTACACTAGAACAAGATTTCACAAAAACACCGGTGCACAGTCTAATCAGAGTCATAAGAATTAACACTGAAAAAGGAGTCATATACTTTTGCAATTTCTCTATTTCATTTTATTTGACATTCCCTAATAATGTCATTTAATAACGGTTATCACTCGGAAATTCCAGATAGAAGTTCTTATATTTCTTTTATTGAAAATTCTGACTTCTGCATATAATAAGTTGACTTTCGCATATCTACTTTTTCTAACGGTTATCATATCAGGAAGATTTATTCATAGTAGCAAATATTGATTCATTTCATTTCTTGATAAATCCACACGTTACACATGCACCGTTTGTTGCGCATATGGTTCATTTAATTTCTGAATTCCACTGGAGGGCTTCATTCTAATTTATCGTTTTATCCAAACTCAAATATCCTTTAGTTAGACTTGATTTTGGAACGGTAAACCGCATTATTGCAAAACGATAACTCTTTAATATCAAGTCAATGAAATTTCTTGAAAATATCTTTACATAGTTCTGTTATGACCATGTCCGAACTTTCTTATTTAAACTCATTTTGTTTAAACCGAGTTCAATTGTTTGAACTTGCTCGTATTACATATTCAATTCAAAGTTCCATATGATGAATTAAAACCATCATATTCGAAATAATCCTAACAAGCATTTCATTTCTCTTAAAATATAACATGCTTGTGTGATCCTCGACTTCATTAAATCATTTCTGTAATCACGATCACTTTGTGGTGACATTTTCACAAAAATCTGAAGATTGCGCTAATCTCGGATTTAAATATTTAATTATTTATATTAAATCCACTTTGTTGATTTATTCTATACAAGTAATCTTAAAACAATCATGTGCTCAGATAAAGATACCCAAATTCATATTTCGGTATATCTCTTAATAGTTATTACAAATATCAATCAAGCCTTTTGTAATATTTATTGCTCTATCAGCGTTGATCAAAAAACATTATATATAAATTGATTATATATATAGAATTACTTTACTATATTTTAAACCATTACGGTGAAGAAATTATATTTTTATATATAGGTATAAAACTATGTTCGAGATATACTCTCATTTAAAGTAATGTTTAGTTATTTATTAGTGATAATTTTATTATTAATAAAAATATATTAATAGTAGTAGTGCTAATATTATTTTTAAATACTAGGATTATTATTAAGGGAAGGTATTGGATAACCTAGCCTTAGTTAGGCATGGACTGATCACCTATGCTTAAACAAGGCAACACTAACCAATATCCACTCATAATAATAACTAGTTAATATATATAAATTAAGTCATCATACTTATTTAGTAAATCTTAATTATATATAAAAATATATATTTTGTATTATATTTTTATAAAACAAAGAATTAGAGGGACGAATAAAATTATATAAATTATCTATCACATGTTTTGTAAAGAAAATAATCATATAAGAATAATATGATAGTCATCAACTACATTGGGTTAAGGGAATATTATGATATATAAGAATAGTCCTCGTTTTCACTTATTTACAAAATTTGTAAATACATCCACAAAATTATATAATTTCAAAATGAAAATAAGTAATTGATGCGTGTGAAGTGTTATATATATTAGGTGTATATTTTAAGCCCCTTTAACACTTATTTTAGCCAAGTTTTAAATTTATAAAATACGATATTCTACTAACATTAAACACACATATGGGCAAGTGCACCCATCGTGAGCGTAGTATAGCGTTGGTAAGATACCGAGGTCGTCCAAGGACACAAGAGCTTTTAGTACCGGTTTATCCTCAACGTCTAATCAAAATAAAAAGTTTAGAAAAATGTTTTAAACTAAGAAAAATAAAAACTAACTAAAATGCTGAAAATAAAAATAAAAGCAGATAGACAAGATGAATCACTTGGTTCCGACTCGTATCTAGTATAACCTTTGATTATTTCCGCACTTTTGCACATAATTAAGAGATTATCTTAGTTATTGTAGTAGGCCCCTCTTTTGAAGGTGACGTTACCCTCACCCTAGTAGTTTGAGTCAGCAAGGATACAATCCTAAAATGGTGGATTATTGGAAGATAATGAATTAAGTTATTAATGCAGTATTGTGGTAGGCCCCGCTTTTGGCGGTGACGTTACCCTCGGCTAAGTAGTCTGAGTCAGCTGGGATACAGTCCTAAATAGCCAGGTTATAGTATTAATAGTAGTTAACTTATGAGGGGGTCAAAGAGTTTGGACCCCCGCCATCCAATACCGTGAAGTATTGAAGGAGGTCCTACTAAATTTGACCCAGGTCCATTGCAGGACCTCTAAACGCTGAACAATGGCAAGACCTTTACCAAACCGTTCCCTTAACCCCCGACCAGGTAGCCAACATACCTCCATATAGACCGTGGAGATATGAATGGTGAAAATCCTTTATTTTATATAGACAGTAAAATAATGCCAAGACACCACGGACAAACGATAAGGAAAGATCACCTTCAACATAAGTAACTAGTTATTAAAGTCATTAATACAAAACCAAATAAAAAGTGCAAAAGATTAGAAATAAAAAGTATTATACTAGACACTTTGTCTTCACCAAGTGATGTAAGAGACTTAGGCAAACATGGCCTTGATTGTCAAGAACTCTTACGATCAATCTTGGATCCCGAGACGACTCACACACTCTACGATGGACAATGGATGATGGTGGTGGATGATGGTGTTGTGATGGTGGTGGGTGGTGGATGAAGTATGAGAGAGGTGGTGTGCCAAGGGATGGTTTGAGCTTGAGCCAAGCACTCCTATTTATAGCCTGTACAGAAGCCTGGACACGGCCCCGTGTCCGCTGGACACGGCCCCGTGTCCACCCTTTTCTCTTTCTTCATTAATACAGTTTGTCTTTATTAGCTCCACACGCCCCCGTGTCCGCTGGGCACGCCCCCGTGTCCGCTGGGCACGCCCCCGTGCTTGTCTGACATTCTCTCTCTTCATTAATTGTAATTCGCAATTACAATTAATGCGCCTGCTGTACTTTCGCCACGCCCCCGTGTTCACTGGACACAGCCCCGTGGTGGGCAATAGAAGCTTCTAGAGGTTTGTCTTTTGTGCCAGGGCTGACCATTCTGGACACGGCCCCGTGCTGAGCTGGGCACGCCCCGTGTCGAGCTGGGCACGCCCCGTGTCGGGCTGGGCACAGCCCCATGCTCAGCTTTCTTCTTGTTTTTGCTTTGGGAGTTGTTGTCGAGGGGTCGGGCATGCCACGTTTCTTCCTTTTCTTTGTATTTATGCTGGTTTTGGCTGTATTTTTGTTCCTTTTGTTCGTTTAAGCTCATTTGATCCTGAAAATACAAAAGGAAGACAAAAGCACACTTTTTCCAACATTAGTACTAAAAAGGGGTTAGTTTTATGCCTCATTTGATGTAATTTATAGGTTGCATTTTGCGCACATCAAATACCCCCACACTTGAATCTTTGCTTGTCCTCAAGCAAAACTCTTTATAATGTGGCTTACACTCCCAAATGGAATGGGTAGAAGAGAAGGTTTTAGGGCTTGTCATAGAGTGTCGGGATTTCCAAGATTCTTTATTAAGTTTTATTTTTATTTATTTACAATCCTATTCGTCATGATTTATTTAAAACTTTTCATAAGATAAATTACTTATTAGGGCATAACATACCTTTTTAAAATTCTATTTATATACAAGTTCACATACCTCACGGGGATCACTCAACACTCGGCCGAAAATGTATTTTTGTGGATCACTCGAGAGCGGCATGGAACTTACTCCTACCATAGGCTTGCCAAGCAATCAATCCTCCTCCTTTTTAACTTATATACCTTTGTAAATATTAAGAGGACTTTGTGGGTAAAGGGTTAGGCTTGGGTTAAAGGTAGGTGGTTGGGTTGGTGGTTAGTAAAAGGGCGAAAGGCGTAAAAAGCATCGGTTTTCGTAAGACTTTTTTTTTCAAGTTTTTATTTTGATGAAGCCATTATTCAAACAAAGTTATTTTTGATAAACTTGTTTGTTTATTTTTCTTTCGCTTCATCATCATCAAATTTTTTTTTTTTTTTTGAAAGTCATAAGAAAAACCGAGCTTGTTACTAAAACAAAGGGTTAAAAAATAAAAAAGGTTTTGGTGGGTGAAAGGGTGTTTGTTTTTGGGTTTTGAAATGAAAAGGTTTAGGCTCAAAGGGGTTAACTAGGGGGATTTTGGGTAGGTGGTAGAAAAAAATAATGGTGTAAAAATAAAAATGGTTAGTCCTAATGCCTCCGTCATTTACTTACTCGGGTTTAAGTTGGTAAGGACCGGGAATGTATCGTCATGGCAAGTTCTAGAGTCGTAGGAACCAAGCGGCTATTCACACAAGAAACGAAAATGAGCATTTAGTCAAATGATATGTAAGTGTTTGCTCAATAAAGGCTCAAAACTCACTTTTGTGGGAATGGGTTTTTATGTGATCAAGTATATATAATTAAATTTTAACTAAGTTTGCCATGCCTTTTCATAATTTTCTTATGTTGGTTCTTTTTATCACGATGCTATCGGTTGTAAATTCGTAAAACTATAACCTTTTTAGAACTTTGAAATTCCCGAGTTAAACCAAGACAAGTAAAAAAAATGAAAAGTTTTTGAAAAAATTTGAGGTGATTAGCGGTTCCAATAGAGTTTTGTGTAAGGCTTGTTATTAGGACTTGCAAAATTCAAGGTTTTAGCATCCCCCCCCCCCCCCCCACACTTAAATTTCACATTGTCCTCAATGTGTCCCAAAAATAAGTTTTTAGGTTGATTGAATGTGTAAAAGTGGGTTAAAAACAAGATTTTATGGTACTGGGTAGCTGAACACGGGGTGGTGTTGGCTGAGCATGGCCCAGTGTCCAGACTGCCAGTACCAAAAGTAAACAGAAGGCTGGGCACGGGGGCGTGTCCAGTGAGCACGGCCCCGTGTCCAGGTACCTGAACTGGGCATTTTCTACAGAACCTTGGGCACGGGGCGTGTTGGGGTGAGCACGGCCCCGTGCTGAACTTGCTGTAATGAAGAAAAATTGTCGGGAGGCTCTGTTTTTGTGCATGGGGTGTTGGTTCAAGCTTCCCTTATCATCCTTCACCATCCCGAGTGTGTTTTATTCCTGAAAAAAAAAACTAAACTAGAAAACGTAAAAGTTAATCTAAACTAAAACTACGGATAGTTCCGCGGAATGCCTCCGTGGTGCGCCACGTTTATAAGGGTCCTTGGCTAGACCCACCTTATCGGGTGGTTCTGGCTCATCTTCAATTACGGGGTCGTCATTTCCGAATGGATATTTCATTGATCGCTCAAGATCGACACTCTTTTTAAATGCCCCTAATTGAAGAGGTAGATTGTTGAACTTCCGGTTTTTCAAAGCTTCGTGAGTTTTTACAAATGGTCGACCCAACACTAGAGGAGCGTCATCGAGGATGACAAAGTCGGTCGGGATTACCATTTGATTTGTTTGAACCAAGACATCTTCAACTATACCGATTGATTTTATTACTTGCCGATTGGATAGAAAAATGGGTATTTGAAGTGGAGAAAAATCACTAATACTTAATTTTTCAAAAATGTAGTTAGGCATTATGTTAACACAAAGATCTTTATCGATTGTGATATTACTAATAAACGAATTTTGAAAGAAACATGGAACCGGTGTAATGTTAATTTCAAATGGGTCTTCTTTTATTAGTGAGGTTTGATCATCAGTTAACTTAACACTTACCGTTTCGTCAATTTTAGTGTTAGTGTTTAACTCTTTTAAAAACTTAGCATGAGTGGGTACTAAACAATGATTTTCAAAAGAAGGTGACAAGAGATTAATTTCTTCAAAATTAGACTCTTCTTGAATTTTAACGTTGTCGGACTCACCTTTTTCGTTGTTTAACTCATGTGTCGGTTTTTCACTTATTTGTTTTTCCATTTTAACACTTTCAGTTATCTCTTCCCTTTTTAATTCTTCTCTTGCGCGGGACTCCTCTTCCCTTGTGCGAGCTTCTTTTATACATCAATCGATAACTCTAATGTGTTCTAATATCCTATCGGTCACTTCGGTTATAGAAAAAGAATCGGTATTTTCTAAGCTTGAATCCGGTTGTTCGATCCTTTGTTCCTCATAATACCCATATGAAATAGATGGTTCGCACCATTGTTCTTCATTGTAAGTATATGATGGATAAGGGTCGTAATTTTGTTCTTCATAATACTCATATGAGGTGGGTTGTTCACGCCATGGTTCCTCATAATAAGCATACGAAGGTGGTGGCTCATATCTTGGTTCCTCAAAGTATGAGTATGAAGGCTCATACCTTGGTTCATCAAAATATGAGTATGAGGGAGGAGGTTCATACCTTTGGTCTTCATAGGATGTGTATGAAGTTGATGGCTCGTACCTGGGCTCCTCATAGTAGGTGTATGAATTGGATGGTTGATATGAGCGATTATTTTGAACCGATCGTGAGTTACGACAATTAGTGCAATAATTACCCCTATAATCATCCTCCTCATAGGTGTAGTTGTAACCTCCTGAGTATTGATCCATAAGAATCACTCAGTAGACCACAACCGAGTCTCGAGATCAGAAAACAAAAAGAAAAACGGAAACAGAGGCTGGACACGGCCCCGTGTTCAGTGGACACGGCCCCGTGTTCAGAATCTGTATCTGGGCGTTTTAATTAAATTTACTGATTTCGTTGAGCACGGGGCGTGTTCAGTGAGCACGGCCCGTGTTCAAGCTTCTGTTACTGGGTGTTTTATGAAAAATATGCAGCACGGCCCCGTGTTCAGCGAGCACGGCCCGTGTTCAACCTACTGTAAACGCAAAACTAAACTAAAATGCAGAAAAATGTGGGCCCGTTTTGAAAAGGTTTTGGAAAACTGATTAGGCCGTCGATTTTAAGCTTTCCTAAAATCCTTGTGTCCCCGGCAGCGGTGCCAAAAACTTGATGCGTGTGAAGTGTTATATATATTAGGTGTATATTTTAAGCCCCTTTAACACTTATTTTAGCCAAGTTTTAAATTTATAAAACACGATATTCTACTAACACTAAACACACATATGGGCAAGTGCACCCATCTTGAGCGTAGTATAGCGTTGGTAAGATACCGAGGTCGTCCAAGGACACAAGAGCTTTTAGTACCGGTTTATCCTCAACGTCTAATCAAAATAAAAAGTTTAGAAAAATGTTTTAAACTAAGAAAAATAAAAACTAACTAAAATGCTGAAAATAAAAATAAAAGCAGATAGACAAGATGAATCACTTGGTTCCGACTCGTATCTAGTATAACCTTTGATTATTTCCGCACTTTTGCACATAATTAAGAGATTATCTTAGTTATTGTAGTAGGCCCCTCTTTTGAAGGTGACGTTACCCTCACCCCAGTAGTTTGAGTCAGCAAGGATACAATCCTAAAAGGGTGGATTATTGGAAGATAATGAATTAAGTTATTAATGCAGTATTGTGGTAGGCCCCGCTTTTGGCGGTGACGTTACCCTCGGCTAAGTAGTCTGAGTCAGCAGGGATACAGTCCTAAATAGCCGGGTTATAGTATTAATAGTAGTTAACTTATGAGGGGGTCAAAGAGTTTGGACCCCCGCCATCCAATACCGTGAAGTATTGAAGGAGGTCCTACTAAATTTGACCCAGGTCCATTGCAAGACCTCTAAACGCTGAACAATGGCAAGACCTTTACCAAACCGTTCCCTTAACCCCCGACCAGGTAGCCAACATACCTCCATATAGACCGTGGAGATATGAATGGTGAAAATCCTTTATTTTATATAGACAGTAAAATAATGCCAAGACACCACGGACAAACGATAAGGAAAGATCACCTTCAACATAAGTAACTAGTTATTAAAGTCATTAATACAAAACCAAATAAAAAGTGCAAAAGATTAGAAATAAAAAGTATTATACTAGACACTTTGTCTTCACCAAGTGATGTAAGAGACTTAGGCAAACATGGCCTTGATTGTCAAGAACTCTTACGATCAATCTTGGATCCCGAGACGACTCACACACTCTACGATGGACAATGGATGATGGTGGTGGATGATGGTGTTGTGATGGTGGTGGGTGGTGGATGAAGTGTGAGAGAGGTGGTGTGCGAAGGGATGGTTTGAGCTTGAGCCAAGCACTCCTATTTATAGCCTGTACAGAAGCCTGGACATGGCCCCGTGTCCGCTGGACACGGCCCCGTGTCCACCCTTTTCTCTTTCTTCATTAATACAGTTTGTCTTTATTAGCTCCACACGCCCCCGTGTCCGCTGGGCACGCCCCCGTGCTTGTCTGACATTCTCTCTCTTCATTAATTGTAATTCGCAATTACAATTAATGCGCCTGCTGTACTTTCGCCACGCCCCCGTGTTCACTGGACACGGCCCCGTGGTGGGCAATAGAAGCTTCTAGAGGTTTGTCTTTTGTGCCAGGGCTGACCATTCTGGACACGGCCCCGTGCTGAGCTGGGTATGCCCCGTGTCGAGCTGGGCACGCCCCGTGTCGGGCTGGGCACAGCCCCATGCTCAGCTGGGCACAGCCCCATGCTCAGCTTTCTTCTTGTTTTTGCTTTGGGAGTTGTTGTCGAGGGGTCGGGCATGCCACGTTTCTTCCTTTTCTTTGTATTTATGTTGGTTTTGGCTGTATTTTTGTTCCTTTTGTTCGTTTAAGCTCATTTGATCCTGAAAATACAAAAGGAAGACAAAAGCACACTTTTTCCAACATTAGTACTAAAAAGGGGTTAGTTTTATGCCTCATTTGATGTAATTTATAGGTTGCATTTTACGCACATCAGTAATCCCCTATAATCAATCCATTAAGTGTTATATATTTACAAAATATTTTACAAATACTTTTGTACAATAAATATTTGGAAAATTGGTAATTAATAAACCAACCTTTTACCAGTTGGTAAAGAATAATCCTACCTACAGAATTGGTAAATAATAATACTACCTTTCAATATGTTGGTACTCAATGGACCTCCGTTAGTTTTTTTTTAACTGAAGTTAGTTTTTAACTTTTATTTATTACACAAACAGTCCCTGTAGTTATAATTTACTAGTTTTAACTATGAGCTAATAGCCAAAATGGTCCCTGAGGTTTGCACCGCCACCACCACTGCACCGCCACCACCACCGCCACCACCACCGCCACCACCACCACAGCAAATAGATTTACTACTTATAAGAAAAAAGTAAATTTATTAATTCAAAACTTGAGTTAATAAACTGGATTGAGAAGTTATTTCACCCTAAATCCCCAAATTGTTCATACAGCCCTAATTCATAAATAGGAATTGAACATGTAGAAACCATTGTTAAGACTAATTATGTTCAGGTTTTTAATCAGCTACTAGTAATCGAACGGACTGTGTATAAAGTACTAACCTAATGAGCTCGGAAAGGTCGATGAACGGAGTTTGACCGGAGTTTAATTAAACCGGCGAGATGTGCAAAGATCGCAGAGATAGATCTAAGTGTGAATTTGTTTGAGATGAATTGGAATGAGATTAGAGGTCTTGTATTTATACCCGTTTGCAAGGATAAACAGATAACGATGGTTATCAGATTTTTCGGATGGTTTGGGTTCACGGATAAACATCAATCCACTACGAAAACGGGATAATTCTTCGTCATAGGATTGTTATAGGATGGAGAGAAGCTTTAATGCAGAAAAACAGGATAAAACGGTTGGATAACAGAGTTTCGAGTTCGCCGGAAGGGATGACTGATTAAGCGGCCTCTTTTTGTGTTTGAAATCAATTTGAGGAAATTGCAGATTGGTCCTTGCAGTTTAGTCATGTATATAGAATGAGTTAAAATCAATTTGGTGGTGGCGGTGCGGTGGTGGTGGTGGCGGTGGTGGTGGCGGTGTAGTGGTGGTGGTGGTGGTGCAAACCTCAGGGACCATTTTGGCTATTAACTCATAGTTAAAACTAGTAAATTATAACTACAGGGACTGTTTGTGTAATAAATAAAAGTTAAAAACTAACTTCAGTTAAAAAAAAACTAACGGAGGTGCATTGAGTACCAACATATTGAAAGGTAGTATTATTATTTACAAAATAATAATATTAAAATATTTGTAAAGAAATAACTTCATTACAGTATCTTGTAATATATATTACATAGTAAATATAAGTTATTTTACATAGTATAGTAAAATACTAAAATAATATTTATTTAAAAGTGGTGACCATTTACATATAGTAAAAATGCGTAACAAATAATATATATTACATAGTATTTATATTTGATATATAAGATACGGTTCAGACAAGTACACAAATAATATATATTACATTAGCTTTACAAATATAATATAAATTGGTCATGCTAAAACAACTTGTTCTTATTTCAATCTCTAGGATATAATATGAAAAATATGGTCACTAATAGTATACTATCACATTGTTTCACAATTAAAACAACTTGGAACTCTAAATAATGATACATTAACTTTATTGTTTTTTTTAGTGTATCTTTGCAATTCACTCATCTCAGCACATTGATTTTCTCATATCATAAATTCAATATTTCACAAATCATTTTTCATGCTTTTATTTCATTTGGAACCTGTCAATTCTAAGTTTTCTTCAGTTGCCAATCAAAGTAAGCTTTCTTTTGACAAAGAATTTTATTCTCAAAGTCCTTCACATTTATTTTAAATCTCTATTTATCATATATCTTTTGGATTGAACCTAGTCACTTTGGAAATTATATTATTTCATCTCATCCGTTTGTCATCAATTTCTTGAACTAATTCAGTCGAACCATTGAATCCTACTTATGATACAACTTGTATTCACAAAATTCGATATTTTAAATCTGTGTCATTTACCCTAATATTATTCTTATTAACTAAAAGGTGACATAATTTTTAAAAGAAATATCATAACCTAAATACACTTGAGAGCTGGAATCTGAGATAAAGAAAAAGTATTCCTACTTATTCCAGTAAATCTCGAGGACGAGAATTTTATTAAGTTGGGGAGAATGTAACGGCTCACACAAAAACATCCTAAAAACATTCCGTAAATATAAACCCGGACCCCTTATATAATAACTCTCATTAAAAATACTATTTTTTATTTTAATTTATCCAATAGGAAACCCCAATTAAGACACCCAAGTGATTCTGCACAAACCCTACAAATTTCAGAACAATCGGAATCAGGATCAGGGCCCCTAAAACTCAGGGGGGGGGGGGGGGTAAACCCTAGTTACGATTATCCATATATCTCGTTGTCAAAATTTAAATTTAAAAATCCGTCGACTCAGCAGGCCTAGTCCCACACGTGGCTACCCTATAACGAAAACGTGTCCCTTACGGACCGTAAGGGAAGAGTCTTGTCACACCTCAACCGATGGCGGAATCATCGGGGCGCGGCACTGAGCGAAACAGATTGTCCAGAAGTTTCCATAACAAATATCATTACCATTTAATTAAAGCGATACGTCCCATACCGTATCTTAAATAGTCAAACAAGTTATTATAGACAAAAACTAAACAAATATTCTGTTCCGACAACTCAGATTTAAACATGACAATTTATTCGTTGGTTTCTAGACTCCAGTTCCTAGCTTCAAGTTCATCACAGCCCGAGAAGCATATAAACAACCTAGGCACCTGTCACATACGTTAAAATAAAGTCAATACATAAAATGTAAAGGTGAGCATACAAGTTTGATACTAGCATATAGAGTTTGAATTCGTTTACGCATAACCAGAACGTACACATAGTGAAATGAAGCACGTTAGTTATCGACATAGATCCATCGATACCAATGACTGCGGGTTGACTGCCCGAGGCAGTTCGCAATACATGATTACCACCGTAATCCATGCAAGTAAAAGATCCTTAACAACCCCCGTGTGAACGGGTGCTGAGTCCAAACTATAGTACTATCGTTGCTAAGGCAGGTAGACAGCATTCCAAGTGTAAACATAACAAACAAGCATTCATAAGCCACGTATAACATGCATTAATGGTTTAGCGTTAAAATAGCTTGAGTAGTGTGACAGTTGTAGTTTGAATAGTCGTAACGTATGTAACACCCAAAAGTGCTAAAAGCAAAAAGGGTTCGAGTATACTCACAGAGATTGTGGATTGAAGGGAGCGCTTTACAGCGAGTACGGTTAGCCTGAATAGATTCGATAACGTAACGATAAGTGGCGCGTAAAACAGTACAAGTGAGGGTGGTTAGGATGGCTGATCGTGCGGATCAGCTATCCGTGAGTAGAAGTCATCCGTGCGCATGACCTATCCGTGCGGATGGTGATGCGCGCGGATGGTGATCCATCCGGATAAGCTATCCGTGCGTGTGACTGTCCGTACGGGTGGCGATCCGTGCGGATCAGTTGTGCGTGCGGATGACTTATCCGTACGGACAAGTTGTTTGTGTGGATAAACGTTCAAGTGGATTGTTTCTTCCTAAGATGTATTTGTGTATGATGGCTTGTGCTTTGAAGTTTTCGTTGTAGCATTTAGAAAACACATAAGTGTTTCTACCTTTCAAGCCGGTCGCGCGGACGGTAGTCCGTGCGTATGGTAGTCCGTGCGGACAGCCTGTGCGCGCGGGCAGAGACAATCCGTCCGGATAGCCTGTCCGTGCGTACGGCTTGGCCGTGCGGATGAACATTGTTTGATTTTCATTTTAAGGCCTTAGTATCTCATGATCCGAAGAGTAATCCATTCAGAGGTCGTCCGTCCGAATTGCTCATTCGTCGATACTCAAACCTTGTTTGGAAAGTGGGTCCCAAGGGTAGCACGTCCGGGTGACAATTCGTCCGGATGTCCTGTGCGTGCGGATGGTAATCCGTGCGCACAGCCTGTCCGTGCGGACATCCTGTCCGTGCGGACAACTGGTCTGGTTGTTCCGTTCGTCTACACTTGGTTGCTGTTGTCGTTTATCGAGACGTTCTGATTACGTGGCAACCACTTGGAATTTGTATTCCCACCCGAGTGACCAGACCGGTCAGGAACCACCCTAACTCGGCATGTCGGCGACTCAGAACAGTAGTTCCGGTTGACCCCGAAATCAGGTGTCTTGCGGTAGAATTCCAGATCTAGGACTAGTGCATCACTATTATCGAGTAGAGACTAGAACCGATCAGATTCGTACCGATTTTAAGGGTAAAAGGAGGAGAGAACTTAGGTTTATTTCTTTCAACTCTTTTATCCTTAGAAAAGTTTAGATCTAGGTGAAATTACTATGAAATCTTGTAGAAATCGTTTAGATCTGAGATATTCTTGGTGGAATGAGGTCAAGCTTGAAGTTCTTATGAACTTCATGATGACGTCACCCGAGAATACCTCAAATCCGGATGATTTCATGGTTAAAAGTGAAGGTTGTAAAGATGGAAATGTGTAGAATTGTGTAGTGATCAAAGATGTACAAGAATTAGTGCAAGATCTTACCTGGATCGAGAGAAATCTGAGGAAAAAGTGAAGAATGCGTGTGGTTCGGACGTCACTTGCCAAAAGTGGAAAAAGTGGAGAGTGACCCGTGTATTTATAGAATGCCAAAAAGGGAAAGGGGTTGGCCGTGCGCATGGCACGCACCCGGGTAGGCTATCCGCGCGGATTGGCCATCCGTGCGGATTGGCAATCCGTGCGGATGGGCCATCCGTGCGGATTGACCATCCGTGCGGATGCCGCCTATTTTAGTGCGTTCGGTGCGATGTCGTTTCGGTTTCGATTTGCGAGCGATTCGATAGGGTTTCCTAGTCAAATTACTTTCAGTCCCAACTACTTCTTATGGGTTCGACTCGGAATTCGGATTCGGGTTCGTTTACATTCGGGTTAGACTTCGAGTTCGATTGGGTTCGCTTGATTATCTCAACATAACATAACATAAAATAAACATGCACATGTAACACGTAAGGCACACACACACGTATAATCATCAAATAAAATACACAGTTCGAGTTACGGTTCGATGTCGATTTGATTAGCATAGCTTGATTAACTTTATCGCATTGTTACTTCCTATCATTCACAGTCGTGGGTCGATTGAAATACGGTAAACACGATCCGATTATTGCAATGTACGACATTTACTCCACATAATATAAATAAAATAAAAACATTTCTACGAGTGACGTCGCGCGAAATCGGTCGTTGACTTTGACCTTGACTTTGACTTTCACTCGTGAAAACACGGGGTGTTACAGCCTCCCCTTGTTTAGGAAATTTCGTCCCGAAATTAAGCTGGAAGCCGTAACTAACCGTGGATCACAGGTGAGAGTCCTGCGTTCGGACCATTGAAATCGTCGAATTAATCGGGATTTTACGGTTAAAATTGCTGATTTTAGGATATGATGTGCGAAGACATCTAACCGATAAGGTTTTAGATTTTAATTCGAAGTCGTTTGAGAGAAATCTTTTTCAATTTCCAATTTTTCATTTTCAAAACCTTTTTCTTTTTCTTTCAAAACCTTGATTATTGTAGGTCCGGATTGATCTGTTTCGATTGCGATCTGACTCGTACGACGTGCGGAATCCGTGCATGAGCGAGACCGAAACACACGGACGTAAAATAATCTGTGATTCTTTGATAAATCGACAAGAACTAACACCACGAATCACCTTTACAACATTTTCTCTCTAGTTTCTCTCCCTAACCTTCAAAGCTCCAAAGTTGCAAAATGGCAAAAGTCTCAAATCTAATCCCTAAGGGATCTATTTATAGGCACTCGTTAAATAACTGTGGATACTTTGCCTTCATGTCGCTTTCGAGTTCCCAAGTGAACTCCGCGCCTCGTTTGCCTTCCCATCGGACTTTCACGATAGGAATGTTTGAGCGCCTGAGTTCTTTGGTTTGGCGATCCATGATTTCGACAGGCTTTTCCACGAAGTGTAATGTTTCGTTCACTTGTAGATCGTCTAGAGGAACATGTAAGTCGTGGTCGGCGATGCACTTTCGGAGGTTTGACACGTGGAAAGTCGGGTGGACATTTCTAAGTTCCTCTGGTAATTCGAGTCTGTAGGCGACTTTTCCGATTCTTTCCAGAATCTTAAAAGGTCCCACATATCGAGGCGCGAGTTTCCCTTTTTTGCCGAATCGGACTACACCCTTCCACGGTGATACCTTTAGGAGTACGTAGTCACCAACGCCATACTCACGGTGCTTGCGCTTTTTATCGGCGAGAACTTTCTGTCGATCCCAAGCCTTCGCTAGGTTGTCTCGAATTTGGAAAATTTTGTCTGTCGTTTCTTGTAGCAGCTCCGGACCGGTTAATTGCGAGTGACCGATCTCGTGCCACACAATAGGCGATCGACATCTTCTTCCGTATAAGGCCTCGAAAGGTGCCATCTGGATGCTGGCTTGGTAGCTGTTGTTGTACGAGAATTCGACCAACGGAAGGTGTCTATCCCAATTACCACCGAAGTCTAGGACACACGAACGGAGCATGTCTTCAAGCGTACGGATCGTTCTTTCAGTCTGACCGTCGGTCTGTGGGTGGAACGCGGTACTTAGATTAAGCGTTGTACCGAGTGCCGATTGAAACGTTTCCCACAATCGCGAAGTAAACCGAGCATCACGATCAGAGATGATGTCACGAGGCGTCCCATGTCGACAAATGATCTCGTCGGTGTAGATTCGGGCCAATCGTTCTACCTTGTAGTCTTCCCGTATTGGCAGAAAGTGAGCTGATTTAGTCAAACGGTCAATAACAACCCAAATGCTGTCGTGACCTGATGACGTGGTTGGAAGCTTGGTTACGAAATCCATAGCTATGCTCTCCCACTTCCACATGGGAATTGGTGGTTGTTCGAGCAAGCCAGAGGGTCTTTGATGTTCAGGCTTGATCCTAGCACAGGTTAGGCATTTTCCGACGTAGAGAGCGATATCCCGTTTCATACCCGGCCACCAGTATCTATAGCGAAGATCATGGTACATTTTGTCTGCACCGGGATGAATGGAGTACCGAGATTTGTGGGCTTCGTCCATGATAATCTGTCATAAATTGGTTCGCTTGGGGATCCAAATCTTGTCTAGGAAGTGGAATATCCCATTCGATTTGCTTACCAGTTGGGCTCCATCGTGGTAGATTCTCTCTTTCTTCAAAGTGCGCTCGTTGAAACATGCATGCTGGTCGTCGCGAATGAGAGCTTCGAGGTTGTGCTGAGCTTGAACATTTCGAGTGCTAAGCAGATAGCTTTGTCTGCTAAGCGCGTCGGCAACAACATTTGCCTTGCCTGGGTGATAACGAATCTCACAGTCGTAATCGTTGAGAAGTTCTACCCATCGGCGTTGACGCATATTTAGTTCCCTCTGATTAAAGATGTGTTGTAGGCTCTTATGATCTGTGAAGATCGTACACTTTGTACCATACAGGTAGTGTCGCCAAATCTTTAATGCAAAAACAACTGCGCCTAGCTCGAGATCGTGGGTTGTATAGTTCCTCTCGTGGATTTTGAGCTGACGAGATGCGTAAGCTATGACCTTGTCTCGTTGCATTAGGACACAACCGAGACCAAGGTTGGAAGCATCACAGTAGACAATGAAATTATCGTTTCCGTCGGGTAGTGTGAGAACAGGAGCATTGCAAAGCATGTGTTTGAGGGTTCGAAAGGCAGACTCTTGTTTGGTTCCCCAGACAAAAGGCTGGTCCTTGTGAGTGAGAGAGGTAAGTGGTACAGCAATCTTCGAGAACCCTTCGATAAATCGCGATAATAGCCCGCTAGCCCGAGAAAGGAGCGGACTTCAGTCGGGTTCTTAGGCGTAACCCAGTTCTTAACAGCTTCAATCTTCGCAGGATCGACGTGAATGCCTTGACTATTTACGATGTGACCCAGAAACTGAACCTCCCCCAACCAAAATTCTCACTTGGAGAATTTGGCGTAGAGTTGGTTCCCCTGGAGTAACTCGAGAACCAGACGTAGATGTTGCGCGTGTTCGGCTCTCGTTTTGGAATAGATCAAGACATCGTCGATGAACACGATGACGAAACGGTCGAGATATGGCTTACACACTCGATTCATCAGATCCATGAAAACTGCTGGTGCGTTTGTTAGGCCAAAGGGCATGACAACGAATTCGTAATGGCCGTAACGTGTGCGAAACGCGGTTTTGGGTATATCCTCCTCTTGTATACGCAGCTGATGATATCCTGAACGTAGATCAATCTTCGAGAAACACGTGGCGCCTTGTAGTTGGTTAAACAAATCGTCGATTCGAGGCAGAGGATAGCGGTTCTTGATCGTCATCTTATTCAATTCCCTGTAGTCGATGCACATCCGGAACGACCCGTCCTTCTTTTTGACGAAAAGGACCGGTGCGCCCCAAGGAGAGGTGCTCGGGCGAATAAAGCCTTTTTCAAGTAATTCCTGGAGTTGGGTTGAGAGTTCGCGCATTTCGGACGGCGCGAGTCGATAAGGAGCTCTAGCGATAGGATTAGCTCTAGGAATGAGATCAATGCGAAAATCAATATCGCGCTTGGGAGGTAGTCCGGGAAGATCCTCTGGAAAAACATTAGGAAAATCTCGAACCACAGGAACGTCTTTCACTTCCTACTTCTCTTTCTTTTCCTTCTCCGCTGCTACAATGTTTGCCAAGAAAGCTCTGTATTCCTTGCGGAGATACTTGCTAGCGTGGAGGCATGACATAAGCTTGAGACCCTTCGAAGTTGTATCACCATAAACACACAATGAATCACCGTTCGCGAGCGAAAAACGAATCATTTTATCGAAGCACACAACTTCGGCATGGTTTTCGCGAAGAAAGTCCATGCCTACTATGACATCAAAACTTCCGAGTTGCATCGGAATGAGATCGACGGAGAAGATGTGATTGTTGAGCTCGAGAGTGCAATCAAGAATAACAGAGTTTACAGCGACGGTTTTTCCGGTAGCGACTTCAACATCGAATGCAGAGGAGAGTCGAGAACGTTTACGACTAAGGAGTTTCTCAAATTCGATCGACACAAAGCAATTATCGGCTCCAGTATCAAACAAACATGAAGCATAAATACCATTCACAAGGAACGTACCATTGACCACGTTGTTGTCGGCCTGGGCTTGACGCACATTGAGATTGAAAGTTCTGGCGCGTGCTGCCTGTTGTTGTTGTTGCTGCTGCTGCTGTTGCTGTTGAGGCTGCTGTTGCGGTTCTTGTTTCACTACCCTGTTCGGGCACATGTTGGCGAAATGGTTCGGGTCGCCGCACGTGAAGCATGCTCTGGCTTTGACTGCGGGTGCCGGAGGAGCTTGTTGACCCTGTGGGGCAGCGAGTAGAGCTTGATTGGCAGGAGCTTGATGAATACGGCAGTTGGCAGTAAAGTGGCCGTAGACGTTGCAATGAGCACAGAAGCGGCATTGAATAGCAGTCAGGTGATGATAGGTGCAAGTAGGGCAGAGTGGATGTGGCCCAGTGTATGCACGCTTTGCTGGCGGTGCATTGGCCACAGGCGCCGCTACATGACGCTGTTGGGCAGGTACAGCTTGGATTGGTGCAGCAGTAATCGCACAGTTCTTGTTGGTGGAGCTGTTCTTTCTCTTGTTCTTCCTCTTGTTGCTTGCCGAGGTGGCTTCAGCAGTTGGTGCAGTAGCGGTAGCTTGATGCAGATGCTTGGAGGTCTTATCCCACACCCCAGCCTTAACCCTTTTGTCGTTGATCTCAGCGGCCAGCAGATAGGTTTCTTCGATCGTGGTAGTCTTAGCCGCTTGCACGAAATCAGCAACGCAGTCGGGCAAAGCTCGGATGTACTTCTTGATGGTCATATCAGAAGTCTTGACCTGGTCGGGACAGATAATGCTGAGCTGTTTGAAGCGAGCAGTAAGGCCAGCATTGTCTCCATCCTTCTGATGTATGTGCCAAAATTCATCTTCAAGCTTTTGACGCTCGTGAGGAGGGCAGAATTCCTCTAGCATGACTTCCTTGAGCTCATCCCACGACAAACCGTAAGCTGCATCATTCCCTCTCTTGTTCCTCTCGGTCGTCCACCAGTCCAAGGCACGGGACTGAAAGACGCCGGTAGCGTTCAGAGTTCGAAGGTCATCAGGGCAACCACTTTGTCGCCGAGTAACCTCGATAGAGTCAAACCAGTGGAATAGTGCAGTAGGACCTCCTTCGCCTGTGAATTCTTTCGGCCCACATGACTTGAATTGTTTTGAAACTGAAAGGTCTCGCTACAGCTTTAGGACCTTCAGTCCTCGATTCCTCGGATGATTTGCTAGCATTCTCATACGCGTCACTCACAGCTTTTGCTACGCTTTTTGCGATGATCGAAGCAAGACGTTTGTCCCTCCTTTCTCGACGAGAGAGAGTCGTATGACGGGATCCTGACGACATTGTCTGCAATAGACATCGCCACGGAACTCAACACATGTATTCGAGTCTCACCTCACATGTTTATTACTACTAAAGCTCAGTAACACGTACCATGTAAACGTATATATAGTCACAAATTCACAGAATTGCACAAAATCACATAATCACATAGAGCACATAATCACAATATTCCTAACCACGTAAGCATAATAGCAAGAATCACGCATAACTTAACTACTAAAAGCAACTACGAGTATACAAAGTATTCTGATTGCCTCTATTGTCGATTTGCTAGCGATGAGTTGTGTGGGTTTTGTGTTTTAGCAGAAGCAATAGTGTTGGGTCGAAACCAATAGTATCTCAAAACGTTAACAAATAACAGTAAAACACATAAAATCTTCATGAAGGTCGATAAATCAAAGATAGATTGTCTGCGGCTAGTAGACTTCGACTAACCAAAATGGCTCGACTATTCGCAAGGATCTTACGTGCACAATTACCTCCAGGACTATGCCTTTGCCTCGATTCTTGGGCATCGGCACAATTCCCTTTGGTTATATTGTGTTTTTAGATCTTTGGAGTCCATCGAGACCTTGGTGAGAGTTTTGTATAAAAGCAGGACAAGTCGTCAAGGTTAGGGTTTCACCCCTATCTTACAACTTCGTCCTTAGTTTTAATAAAATGGAGGAGATTATTCATCAAAATCTGGATTTCACTCCTAATTTGGTATGATTTCCTCGTTTGTCGTTAAAACGTAAGCTGATTAGGCAACTTTAGTCGAGAGTTTGCGGTTTTCACACCTATTCTCGGCCTCATTACCTGTTCACAACTTGAAAATTCGAGTGCAGTGATAGGAAAGAGCGAGTGGTAGTGGCGAGTTTACGCATACGCGTGAGTTGGTCTGTTGGTTCTTAACTATAGACTAGGTCTCTAAGACTTCGACCCGGACTAGGTCGAGTCTTGCCTAATTCCCTATAGTTATGGCTCTGATACCAATCTGTCACACCCCAACCGATGGCGGAATCATCGGGGCGCGGCACTGAGCGAAACCGATTGTCCAGAAGTTTCCATAACAACTATCATTACCATTTAATTAAAGCGATACGTCCCATATCGTATCTTAAATAGTCAAACAAGTTATTACAGACAAAAACTAAACAAATATTCTGTTCCGGCAACTCAGATTTAAACATGACAATTTATTCGTTGGTTTCTAGACTCCAGTTCCTAGCTTCAAGTTCATCACAGCCCGAGAAGCATATAAACAACCTAGGCACCTGTCACATACGTTAAAATAAAGTCAATACATAAAATGTAAAGGTGAGCATACAAGTTTGATACTAGCATATAGAGTTTGAATTCGTTTACGCATAACCAGAACGTACACATAGTGAAATGAAGCACGTTAGTTATCGACATAGATCCATCGATACCAATGACTGCGGGTTGACTGCCCGAGGCAGTTCGCAATACATGATTACCACCGTAATCCATGCAAGTAAAAGATCCTTAACAACCCCCGTGTGAACGGGTGCTGAGTCCAAACTATAGTACTATCGTTGCTAAGGCAGGTAGACAGCATTCCATGTGTAAACATAACAAACAAGCATTCATAAGCCACGTATAACATGCATTAATGGTTTAGCGTTAAAATAGCTTGAGTAGTGTGACAGTTGTAGTTTGAATAGTCGTAACGTATGTAACACCCAAAAGTGCTAAAAGCAAAAAGGGTTCGAGTATACTCACAGCGATTGTGGATTGAAGGGAGCGCTTTACAGCGAGTACGGTTAGCCTGAATAGATTCGATAACGTAACGATAAGTGGCGCGTAAAACAGTACAAGTGAGGGTGGTTAGGATGGCTGATCGTGCGGATCAGCTATCCGTGAGTAGAAGTCATCCGTGCGCATGACCTATCCGTGCGGATGGTGATGCGTGCGGATGGTGATCCATCCGGATAAGCTATCCGTGCGTGTGACTGTCCGTGCGGACAGCCTGTCCGTGCGGACAACTGGTCTGGTTGTTCCGTTCGTCTACACTTGGTTGTTGTTGTCGTTTATCGAGACGTTCTGATTACGTGGCAACCACTTGGAATTTGTATTCCCACCCGCGTGACCAGACCGGTCAGGAACCACCCTAACTCGGCCTGTCGGCGACTCAGAACAGTAGTTCCGGTTGACCCCGAAATCAGGTGTCTTGCGGTAGAATTCCAGATCTAGGACTAGTGCATCACTATTATCGAGTAGAGACTAGAACCGATCAGATTCGTACCGATTTTAAGGGTAAAAGGAGGAGAGAACTTAGGTTTATTTCTTTCAACTCTTTTATCCTTAGAAAAGTTTAGATCTAGGTGAAATTACTATGAAATCTTGTAGAAATCGTTTAGATCTGAGATATTCTTGGTGGAATGAGGTCAAGCTTGAAGTTCTTATGAACTTCATGATGACGTCACCCGAGAATACCTTAAATACGGATGATTTCATGGTTAAAAGTGAAGGTTGGAAATATGGAAATGTGTAGAATTGTGTAGTGATCAAAGATGTACAAGAATTAGTGCAAGATCTTACCTGGATCGAGAGAAATCTGAGGAAAAAGTGAAGAATGCGTGTGGTTCGGACGTCACTTGCCAAAAGTGGAAAAAGTGGAGAGCCCGTGTATTTATAGATTGCCAAAAAGGGAAAGGGGTTGGCCGTGCGCATGGCACGCACCCGGGTAGGCTATCCGCGCGGATTGGCCATCCGTGCGGATTGGCAATCCGTGCGGATGGGCCATCCGTGCGGATTGACCATCCGTGCGGATTGGCAATCCGTGCGGATGGGCCATCCGTGCGGATTGACCATCCGTGCGGATGCCGCCTATTTTAGTGCGTTCGGTGCGATGTCGTTTCGGTTTCGATTTGCGAGCGATTCGATAGGGTTTCCTAGTCAAATTACTTTCAGTCCCAACTACTTCTTATGGGTTCGACTCGGAATTCGGATTCGGGTTCGTTTACATTCGGGTTAGACTTCGAGTTTGATTGGGTTCGCTTGATTATCTCAACATAACATAACATAAAATAAACATGCACATGTAAAACGTAAGGCGCACACACACGTATAATCATCAAATAAAATACACAGTTCGAGTTACAGTTCGATGTCGATTTGATTAGCATAGCTTGATTAACTTTATCGCATTGTTACTTCCTATCATTCACAGTCGTGGGTCGATTGAAATACGGTAAACACGATCCGATTATTGCAATGTACGACATTTACTCCACATAATATAAATAAAATAAAAACATTTCTACGAGTCATGTCGCGCGAAATCTGTCGTTGACTTTGACCTTGACTTTGACTTTCACTCGTGAAAACATGGGGTGTTACAAGTCTTACGGTCCATAAGGCAGGTCAAAATCGAGTATAAATAGCAGGCTGTGGGACTTGAATTCTGACATTTGAGCGACGATCAAATTCAAAACGTACGCTGAGATATACTCGAAACAGCCTCAAAAACACTAATTAATAGAGGGGGTGCTGCTACGATACAGGGTATTAACTCGATCGCTATTACGATTCATTTTCCGATCGATCAATGTACTCAATGGATGTTTAAGTGCTGCCCACATTAGGGTTATACTTTGTCGTTCGTCGTTAATTCGATGGATGTTTAAGTATCATACTTTGTCGTTCGTCGTTAATTCGATGGATGTTTAAGTATCGCACTTTGTCGTTCGTTGTGAGGGTTGATCTCGTGAGTTATCGTAAATGCTGTATTAAGTTACTTACCTAGTTCGTGTGCACTAGATTACAAATCAATAGGCTAAGCTCTGCCTGTCTCAATCTGTAATATATCAAGGATTATCTGTAGACTAAATTCTGTCCGTATGAATCTGCATGATTATCTGTGAGTCATTCTCTTTTTATCAACTATTTTACAATACCTCAAATTATTTTCAAGGTTATAATTACAGGGACTAAGTCGTGGATATCTTGAATTACTGGTTAGTGGGGTATTGTGCACATTACTAATTTTCTCCCAGTTAGATTCATTGACCTACTCGGGATAATCACTGTTAGGTTCATTGATCTAAATAGTGGTATGACCATCGTCACCATTGTGACTTGTCACCATTGTGACTTGTCACCATTGTGACAGAGCGCCAGATAAAAATAAGATAGAAGCCATTGTAATCGCTCTTATGCTGTAATTAATAACTATGCATCATTATGCAAAATAGAATGATTCACTCAGTATTTCCCGCTGACAAAACCTTTTTAAAACGCGTTTTAGGTAATTACAGTAGATTGGAGTAAGAGATGGATACGGCACTGAAAGGCATCAAGAAATGGCTCATTTGATTAATTAAATCAAATTAAGAAATATTGTTTTATGTAATTGAATTTATCTTTATTAAAGCTACCTTTGTAAAACATGGATTTATTCCATCTATTTAATAAATAAAAATCCGGTGTTTCTAAAACTCTGATATTTTTCCTAACTCACGGTCCTGATGAAATTTCCGCTGCAACGTTTTCAAAATAATCACCGGTACCACTGGGCTGTTCGCGACTCCCGATTTCGTCCAGGGTGGGTCGGGGGCCGTGACATTTTGGGACCAAAAAGATATGGTTTGACCCGTTTTGGCTAATTTATGCAAACTAGTCACATAAGCCGATCCGAATGCGACAAGCGCATAACGAGTAACCATAAAAGTCATATACAGGTTTCCTAAGTTAATATGCCTTAAATATGTTGTGATATCAGTAGGATACCTTCCATTATGCCCAAAACGAGTTTAATCTCAATATAAGCCCCGAAGGGGTATTTTGGTCATTTACCTAAGGCATATATACTACCTATCATACAACTAACTAAACGTCGTGACCATAAGGTATAACCTCGGAAGGTTATTCCCTATATACTATGGTCACCTAATGTGTTTGGTCGGATCCTAATGATCGACCAAACGGGTCGGGTTCGAAAGTATAAGCGATTGTTTAGATCGCTTACCTTACGACCCTATATAAGCACTAAACTAAAAGTGACGAGCTAAGCATGTTAAAACATGCTTAACTAAGTTTAGAAAACAGGTTTGGTATCAAAACAAACGGTTTTGATACCTAAAAGTAGTTTGGTTACAAAATACGCAGTAACACGTATTTTGGCCGAAACTACGACTCGTCACTGAGCCTTGATAACGTGGTAATCAGTAGGTATAGTCGCTAAGGACTATAACCATCGTGATCACGCTCACGTTATGAAGTTCAAATGAACTTCGCATTGACCATAAACTGGTCCATGCAGAAAGTCAAACAAAGTTTGACTTTAACGCTAAAACGAACAAAATAACGAAGGAACACTTACAAAGGGTCCCCGAAAGCTAATCTTGAATCAAGTAACTCAGGTATGAAGCAATGGCTTAAACTTAGAGCATTCTTAGATCAGATTTGTGGGTTTTGAAAGTGAATGGGTTGGGTATTTATAGTAAATGGACAACCGTTAGGATCGTTCTTCGAATACCGTGCTTTGATCTTGCCCCTACACTTGTTGCACACCTTGGTACCCAAGTTTGGCCCCCCAACATCAGGGATTAACATGTGGCATTGGCCTTTGGAGTGTTTAGAAGCTATAAACAATTGATTAAACAACTTTTGCTGGTCTAAAGGGGCCTCGCGTGACGCCAAGGGGGCTAGGTGTCACGCTAAGGTCCTTCTGATCAGCAAACATTTTCCAAAGCTTCCATTTCAGTCCCCGTTGTGTATTAAGGCCATTTCCGACATGTTTAAGGCTCGTTAAATCAAATTTAAGGCCCTAAAATGATGCCTAAACATTGTGGACATGAAACATGCTCAAAAATATCCCGGATGTCGGTTCGTTTGGTCGTACGATCGCGATGTTCGCTTAATTACGACGGAATGCGCATAAGCGCTAAAAACGATCCAAATTGCATGACGAATGGATTTTTCTCATGCCAAACACTAAAATAAAATATTTTAGTGCTTACATAAATTTTTGGGTGTCCGGGGATATTCAGAATGTGAGATATGCGCGTAAACGCAAACTTGTGCGCTTTTTGACACTTTTAGTCCCTGCATGACCCACAAGTTTATTTTAGCACACCGAACCCCTTAAAGCCTATTTCTAAGCTATGTAAAGGATATTTATGGTATGTTTAACTTATGGTCATGTTTCGGAAGGTCCGATAACATACGAATCGGTATACTTTAGCAGTTTGACGCTTTAGGTCCCTCAAGTGCGTAAACTTGCGTAAATCATCATTTAATAGCATTGAAGCCTCTTCTAATCCATATTAGGAATTCTTGAAAGTATTATTAAACATCATAGTGCTTCGGGCTCGATAAAAGGTCATTCAGAGGTATAATTAAACATATTGACACTTTTAGTCCCTTATACCTGCAAAGTTGCGCGTAACTTCACTTTTGGGCATTAAAGCCTTGGGTGGCCAATGATTGGCAATCCCGAGAGTATAATCAAATATCATGAGGCTCTCGGTTTGTTAAAAGGTCACTCAGAGGTAAGAATTAACATGTTGACGCTTTTAACCCTTTTCTGCGCAAACTTTCAATTAATTACATAAACGGCTACACTTGATTAACAAGTGGCTCGTTTGTGAATATAAAACCATAAAAGGTTATTTAGAATCTTATTTTAGCTATGATAATACTTCCAGTTCTTTCATAATCAAAGTTTTCAATTTTTCGAAAAAGTTAGTCCCTTAAATTCAACGTTTGACTTCATTAGGGTTTATTACACGTGTCAATACTTCATTGGACGTGATTTTTCGAGGTGTTACATATGTAAATGAAATAGTTTCATTACATGGAATTCCTTTTATCAATTGTTTCTGATAGGGATAGCCGTTTTACCTCTCATTTTTGGTCAAGTTTCCAAAAAGCAATGGGAACCAAGTTAAATCTAAGAACCGCTTATCATCCTCAAACAGACGGGTAAAGCAAAGGGACAATTCAGACAATGGAAGACATGCTTAGAGCTTGTGTAATTGATTTTGGAGGTAATTGGGATAATCACTTACCTTTAATAGAATTTTCTTATAATAATAGTTATCACACTAGTATCAATGCTGCACCATTCGAAGCACTTTATGGACGAAAGTGCCGAACCCCAGTCTGTTGGGCAGAAATTGGGGAGAAGCAACTATCTGGACCTGAGTTAGTGCAGGAAACAACCGACAAGATTATTCAAGTCAAGGAACGACTGAAAGCAGCACGTGATCGACAAAAGAGCTATGCTGATAACCGACGCAAACCATTGGAATTTCAAGTAGGGGATAAAGTATTGTTAAAAGTCTCTCCTTGGAAAGGAGTGGTAAGATTCATCAAACGAGGAAAGCTAAGTCCCAGGTATGTTGGACCTTTTGAGATTATTAGGAGAATAGGACATGTAGCCTATCAGCTACAACTGCCAGAGGAAATGGCAGGAATACATGATGTATTTCATGTATC
Organism: Helianthus tuberosus; assembly: GCA_030545235.1. NCBI lineage: Eukaryota > Viridiplantae > Streptophyta > Magnoliopsida > Asterales > Asteraceae > Helianthus > Helianthus tuberosus. The sequence goes on from CM060351.1 coordinate 175,652,243, forward strand.
TAATCTCAAGAAGTGTTTAGCTGACGAATCACTGTTAATACCTCTTAAGGATATAGAGGTAAATGAACAACTCAAGTTTGTAGAAAAGCCTCTACAGATTGAAGACATGAAAGTCAAAAACCTCAAACACAAGAGACTAGTTCTGGTCAAAGTAAAGTGGGACTCCAAAAGAGGACCTGAGTATACATGGGAGCTTGAATCAGAAATGCAAAGGAAATATCCACACCTATTCCAGTAGATCTCGAGGACGAGCTCTAAAACAAGGTGGGGAGGATATAACAACTCTAAAGAAAACCGACACCCTCATAAATTTTCTGACACCCCAATATATATATTAAAATATCCCAATATGTCCAAAAATACACCCCATACGTGAAAACGGGCCCCGAATACCTTAAATATTATTAAAATTAATTAAAAATAATGTTTTTGGGTTTGTCGCTGGCCGCGTAGACCCCTTAGGGATCTTACGCGGGCCGCTAGAGATCAAGAATGTGGCGTAGCCCGGTGATGAGACGTGTCATCATCGTGGCAGGTCTAGTCGATGACCCGGATCAGCTACAGCGTTGACCAAGGTTGACGCGGGCCGCGTAGGCCCTTGTCTTCCTTTACGCGGGCCGCGAGAGGACTAGAATCAGGCCTTATATAAGAAGGCCTCAGGATTTCATTTTCCGTCGCTCAATTCTTTTCATTCTCAACGAATTCTCTGATAATAGGCATTATACTCGGGTCTAATACCCCCTAAATAGCGAAGTTCTGCTCCGTTGTAAGTATTATAACCCCTGGATACGTATTAGATACGCTGCCCGATTGATCTAGGGTTCCGTAACGGCTGTCGTGGTTCTGCCCGACGTAGTCGTTGGAATGTCGTCTCGGGGAGGGTATTACTAATGTTAAAATGGGTTATTATACTAACACGTGTGCATTTGTGTAAATTATAGATTGTCACCAGGAAACCCTACAGGATAATCTAAGACAACAATGTGAGTTGATCCGCTTTTTGTGAACCTTTTGTTAACTGTTTTTACAAAACCTCATACAATTAAATGTATATTAAGCAGTTATTGAGTATTTGTAAGAATACAATTATCATGAGTATGTTGGGGTTTTGTATACAAAATTTGTTACCACCTGGTCAAGGAGTAACATATCCACAAGTCGGGTCTGACAGTACCATGGATGTTAATTGATATAACTTGGAAACAAATGTAATTGCGAGACCGCCCTCAATACTGTACACTGGTTTTATTTAAACTTGATTACACTGGGATTCACTCACCAGTATTTCCCACTGACAAATGTTTTTAAAACGCGTTTTAGGTAACAAAATTGTGAAAGCCAAATAGAAGCTAGCTGGACAGCACTGAAGGCTTGGAAAAGTGGCAATAAAGTTACCTAAAAAGAAATAGATGTTTTTATTAAATAAAATAGGATTTATTCCTATGAAAACGTATGTACTGCGAACTTGGGTTTATCCCATATGTTTAATATTATGAAAATGTGGTATTTTACTCTGATCAAATATTACCTAACTACGGTTCTGATGAAAAATTCCGCTGCCAAATTAGACAATACCAGATACCACCAAAACTGGCTCGCGGCCGCCCGTTCCCGAAGAGATAGGGATCGGGGATTGCGACAATTAGACTAAAGGTTCTAAAATAAAACAAGAATCTCAAGAATTTTATACCTTAATCTCAAGATTATCCACCCAACAAAACCCTAGAATCGCCCTTTGAAACACCTCATGCGTCGATAATGATGATGATATCCTTGCTTCCTCACTCGATTTTGACCTATCAATCCACTCCTCTGCTGCGACGATGATGAATGAATGAACCTAGCGACCAACGTGAATGATCGACTTCTTCTATTGCCCAGCAGCGCCCAAAATTGGGTTATAATTTTTTAAATACGTTTGTTTATTAGCTACTTGGGGCCTGGGCCTGTTAATTAGGCACAGATTGGCCATTGGGCCTTTTAACTTTTAAGGGTTACCAATCTCATTCTCATTCTCATATATGATGTACATACACTCATAACACAGGCCCATTTAACATTTTTTTTGTTATACACAGGCCCTTTAAGAATATATTTATAAAAACATACAGATATTTTTTAAATATATAAATAAAAAATTTTAAAATTTTTTCGGGCCCTTTATTGGTTTGGGCCCTGAGCGCAGGCCCGCCCTGCACTTGCTCATGGCCGGCTCTGCGAGATAGGTTAGTAGTTAGTACACGCTGTATTTTCACTAACTTTGTGCAGTATCTGAAATGCAAGGAACGGTAAAAATTTTAATGGGAAAGAAGTTGACTCGTATAAAATGGTGGAAGATATCAACAAACAATCATTTGATAGGTGACGAACATGGCGGAAATCTTGAATTTAGTCCGGGACAAATGGACAAAGTTTGAAATAAGTGATTAATTAGCAGGAAAAAAAACATTGTCCTGTACTTTAGCTTTATGTTTTCGGTGTGTGTGTGTGTTTTGTAAGATTTAAGTCGTAGCATTTTGTTGCGTTTTGATTTTTAAGTTAATAAATCCGTTGCCTTTAAAAATATGTGGATTCTAGATGTATCTAAAAATTAATTTTAAAATTTACTATCCTATTCATGTTGATCAAACCAGCTAAATATTTGACTTTAAAATTTGTAACTATATCAAGTTTTGTTGGTAGTTATTTCTAGTATATTTGAAATTGCAAATATAACTAATTTCTATATCTTAAGATATTGAAAATTAGAAAATGATATTTCAACATAAACAATGAATACAAATTTATTAAATAATATTGTAATCAAATAAGTTTGCATTAATAGGCTAATTAAATAGCCCTGACTTTTGTATCTACAAGGCCCTTCTCAAATCTCAATACTCAGCTGATCAGATCCACACAACCACCCTATTCCAGTATTCTATTCCTTCTTTTGTGACTCCATTTTGAGATCTGGTAAGTATTATTTGTAGCTTAATTATTTTCTTATTATAGTTGTAATTTGTTGAAGTTCAATGGCTAACTGTCTTATTATCTGGCCTGAAAATAGAGAGATTCTTTAGAAGAAAAATATCTTAGGGGTTGTGGGCTGGCTTGTTGATGGTTTTTGGTTGGTGAGTTGGCAAGATGAAAGTGGTGAACCCGTATATAACCCATATATTTTTTCATCTCAAAGATATTAAAACCATGTAACGGGTTTATCTAAACGGGTTGTAATAAAATTGTAAACGTGTTAAACAGGTTATAAACATTTTGCACTAAAGTTGTAAACGGGTTACGGTTTAACTTTTAAATTATAAGTTTGATATTTTGATTCTTTAGAATTCTAAATTTACATGGTATGGCTTGTTAAATTATAGTACTAGTAGAATACGACCCGTTTATCAATCGGTTAGTGGGTTGCTCTTGTTGTAACTTATTTAGGGATTATTTAGGAATAGGATGACATATCATATTCTGCTATTTCATAGGAATTCACTCAAGTAATGTGTGATCAGGTTGTCTTTTTCATTCAATCTATAGGTAATCAAATGAAAAATTATTATACAGCTAGCTATCAGTAATCTTTAACAATGTTAAAGTGTATTAATTATGTTCTTATTTTAACAGTCAAAACATATATGCATGCATACTCTCTTACTCTTTAGTCTTAACTGGTCTAACTCATAATTGTAGAGGAAATAACATTTACTATTGCTATGGAAGAAGGTGATTTGGAGCTTGGAAATGTAGACGTAATCAAAGAGAGCGTCCGAAGTTTGCTTGATTGTGTAAGGAATGAAAACAACTCTATTAATCCATTTTCACCATCGATTTACATGGTACCTAGTGCACTACAAGATGTGAGCCCCAGTTCTTTCAACCCTCAGGTAGTGTCTATTGGACCCAAGGGCGGACCTAAGCCCAGCCCAAGGTGGGCGGGCGCACCCCCGGGAAAAAAAAATTTAGTGCTAAGTTCCGTCGAAAATCCCGTCCGCACCCCTTGGAATTTTTCGTCCGCACCCCTTAGGTAAAAAGTGTTATCAACTTATATTTGAAAAATATTCTTTTAAACTCTTATTTTTTTAAAAATACTACCTAAATTATATAACTTTTAATACCTAAATAACTAAACTCAAATACCCAATACATTTAACTAGCCCACTACTAAGTCTTAACCCAATAAACAAACCCAACAAATCAACAATATTTCAAACTAAAATAAAATAAACAAGCCCAAAACCCTTACATATTCTATCATGCTCTCTTTATCGTCCTTGCACGCCAGCGATCAGAACATCAACAGCGACAACAGTGAACAGTCAGCAGCCACCATACCACCATACCACCGCCGATCAAACACGAGTAAGTTTCTTTGTTATTTTTGATGATTTTTTGTTGATATTATTCACCTCCAGCAGCCTATTATAGCCGCATACTAACCATAGTAGACATGTGCTTCGTTTTGTTTTCATTATGTTATGGTGGGTTATATTTTGTTAGTGATGATATTTTGCCTTTTTTTATAACCGCATACCACAGTATGTTTGGCTTTTTTTTAGTGAAAAACGTTTGGTTTTTTTTTTTTTTTTTTTTTTGTGGTGTATATGTTGTTTAGATGATTTTTAGGGTGATTTACATTATGATATTTAGGGCTTGAATAGTTGATACATTATGTAATATGTTATGGAGCCATGAACTTATAGATCAATTTGTTTGTGATAGCCGATAGGAACAATGAGCAGCGACATTATGGCGCGATTTCTCAAGAGGAAAGTTGATACGTCTTCCGGATTCGTTGATGTGGATACTTGCGTAATCGGATTGGCGATGAGAATTTAAGTGAAGGTTGTATATGTTATATAGAGAAAGAGTTGCTTAAGAAAGTAGTTTTAGATGATGTTTTGGATAGATTTCAAAAAATGAAAACCCGTAGGACGACGTTTTAATTATGTTTGTAACACGGTTTGACGTGTTTTTGATGATTATATAAATTTAGTTCTTTTGTTTTACATGACCCGACCCGATACGAACCGATTTTTTATTTATATACCTTGGGATCTAAAATTTTTAAAAATTTTCCGCACCCCCATGGAAAAATTCTTACGTCCGCCACTGATTGGACCTCTGCACAGAGAAGACGAGGATGTGCAAGCGTTTGAAAAGCAGAAAGCAACTTACCTGATGAGTCTAATGACTCGTTTCAATTCCCCGCCAGAGGAAATACTGGAATTATGTATGCAAAAGGTGTACTCTTCAATGGAAAAAATCAAGGCATGTTATGTTTGGACGAAGACCTATGGTGATGCTGAGATTGCCAAAATGATGGTTATGGATGCTTGTTTCATACTTGAATTCACGCTCCAGATTTGGGAATCACATTATCATAAATCAAATTTGCGAAAAAAAGTTCAAATCCGAACGATAATATATGACTTGGTGTTGCTAGAAAACCAGCTCCCTTTCTTTTTTCTTGATGAAATATATCAGTGTACTATAGTGAAGATTGGCAATGACGCCTCCCTTGTTGAATTTATTTATCCGGTTCTATCTCGCCACAATCTCTTTGAAAGGTATATCAAATTTGACAAAGTTTCCATCAATAACACTCATCATATTCTTAGCCTTGTACATGAATGTTACAAGCCTCATGATAGTATCATTCCAACGGAATCCTTAAGATCAAGAATCCATTCGGTTGTGGATTTAGATAGAGCAGGTGTAAACTTCGAACCTAACAAGGATCCAACATGGTTGATGGGGATGGAAGTGAAACTATATAGGTTCCCATGTTTTTTTGGGTCTTGGAGTAAGCCTACTCTTAGAATGCCAGTATTGTGTGTTGATGATTCCACCGAGGTGCTTTTAAGGAATCTCATTGCATACGAGCAGTCGTTTGAAACTGGTAATCATATTACATCATATGCGGTTGCCATGGATATGCTAGTGAATTCACAAGAAGATGTTGCCAAGTTGATAGACTCTAGAGTCCTTGTCAACGATATGGGTTCAAATGAAGAAGTTGCTAATATGATCAACAACCTAGGTAAACACGTGATAACATATTCTTTTTACTCTGAACAGTGGGAAACACTGAATAAGTACTGCAATAGTTACTGGCCAAAACATATAGCTAGGATGAGGAGTACTTACTTCAATAGTCCATGGAATATGATTGCTCTACTTGTTGGAACCATCATATTTTCTCTAACGGTGGTTCAAACCTACTTTACCGTTAAGTCCGCTTGATACAACTAGATTTTTATATATGTTTTGTTTTTTCTTTTCTTTTATTGTTCACTATTATAAGATATATGCTCAACGGTTATTATCTAGAAGTTTGGGTAACAAAACTTGTTAGGAATTGGAAGGAACAACAAAATTTTGATACATACAAAGATCTATAAAAGATTTCATATTTTTGCCAAATTTTGAGATGTATTTGTGCATTTGTGTACTATATTTTGTTCAGCCTCAACAAAATTGATTATCTAACCGTAAACTAGAATTTTAATAACCCCTTTGAACCTAATTTAAGAACTTTTACTCGCATTCCATAAAACGTCCCTTTTTGGGTCATTATCATCTATTAATTTCTTAAATAATTTAAAGTTGTTAAATGGTCAAAACATCTTACTCGTACCACCTCCAAACGACAATAGCACATCCAAGCATTTTATTACCCAATGGCATGCCTCCTTATATGATCTTAATTATTCAATATCTCATCGATCGGCTTTTTTCATTTTCGTATCTATATTTAACAGCAACAGAGCCACACTAACAAGCATTAATCGTCGCATAATAAGTGGTTAACAAAGTAATTCCTGACGTAGAGCGGAAGCAAGTAAATAACAAAAAAAGAATTCTCAAAGAAAAGTTGTAACTTCTGAATGCTTAAATGATTACAAGATCCCTTATAAATAGAATTCTAAATTTGGCTGGTTTGCCAAATTTTAAGAATTACAAATTGGAATAAAAATACTTAAATTAAATATAGAAAAAACACATAAATTGATTTATTCAATGATTCACGTGTTTAGAATTTAAAAAGGAAAGTACAAAGATTGCAACAAATTGAGGAAAACTTTGACTAACGAAATTGGAGTTAGGGATGAGCAAATCCCGATCCCGATACCATACCGTCCCGATACCGACAAATCCCGATCCCGAATTTTGTGAAAACTAGGTACCGATACCGAAATACGTCGGTTCGGTACGGTATCGGTACGGTGTCGGTATTTTGAGGGTAAAATTCGGTATTATACCGATACCATACCGTACCGATACCGAAAAAACCTAAAAGTGGATACCGAAACCGCTTCGGTATGGTATTATCGGGATCGGGATGGGATCGGTATTTGATACCACTTGCTCATCCCTAATTGGAGTCCTTAATCAAGGAATTAGGGTTTGACTGCTGTTCATGGGCCTCGTAACTCTAAACGTATCCCATGTTTTGCCCATTTAAAGTTTGGACATTTTCTGCCTCATTTCCCCTTGTCCAATTGATCCAAGTAGAGTGTGCCAACTCTTGAATCTGCTTCTCATCAATTCCACACATGATGAGATCTATGGTGATGATTTTGTGGATTTTGAATATAAAGGATGAATTTTCAATCATACGGGAGCTACTGTTGGATGTTCTACTTCATGGGGCAGTGTTAGTTCATTGAGCTTGCATAGTTGTCACGTGAAAGAAAGAAAAGAAGATGTTGATGGTGGAGTGAAAAGAAATTAAAAGACAAGTCTTGGGAATACAATTCAAAGATAAAAATCAATGAAATCATTTTTCATCTTTGAAATCCGTTGATTATCATTTGAAGTCTGGTATTTTAAAGGGGTAATTTGTTAAATAGTAATCAAGTGTTATGAATGTTCTAATTAAGTCATTCATAAGTTTTTTTGTTTCAGTTAGGTCACTAAAGTTCATTTTGATGTTTCAATCTTAGATGTTTTACTTAAATAGAAGGTTATCCATCCTATATTGCATTTATTTAAGTTTTTCCTTTTTTTTATAAATATGCTAACATGACTTATAAAGGCCTACATGGATTAAAAAATCACAAAATAATTTTAAAAAAGTTGTAAAAAGAATTTAAAATTATGAAAAAATATATATTTATTTATTGAGGTATTATTATTATTATTTTTATTTATTAATAATCTAATTTATAATAAAATACTCCAAATAATGTCACATTGCATTCTCTCCTTCAACCTTATAAATTTTATTTATATTTTTGTTTAATAAATTTCTTTTAATATTAATATTAATTAATAACCAATATATAGATATCACTTATTTTTATCATTATCTTTATCTAAAATTAATAAATAACTTCAATTTTGCAATTTAGACCCTTTGTTTTTTTACTTTTAACCCAAAGTTTCTCATCTTTTGCAATTTAATCCAACTCTTTTTTATTTTCAATTTTGGTCGATCATACTTTTCATCTTTCCCAAGTTTTTCGTTTCGTTCAAAATTTTGTGAGTTAACGCACCGCAACGTGCGTGTGGTGTTCAACATTTTTCGTATATTTTTTTTCCCGTTTGACTGGCCTGTCGTGTCACATCTATTTTTCTGTGTTTGACAAGTTCGTCCAACAGAGGGTCCTGGATGGACTTAGTTATTTTTTCTATGTTTTACTTTTCGGTTTTATTTCTCAGAAACGAGTGTGCGTGATTCAAAGATTTTACGTCTGCTTTTCGTTTGGCGTTATTTTTTTCCCGTTTTTATTTATTTTGTTTTTATGAGCTTTTCCGGTATTGGTGGTCGCTGACAATGGTATAGCATTGCTACTACTTAACACAGTTTTATGACAACCGCTTCAACGCAGGGGCTTAATACTAGTAATATTAATATATGCTGACATGGTCAAAAAATAATTACTTATTATTAATTAATAATAATACAACAAAATGCTCATATCAAAACCCTCATCCTCTGCGTCATCCAAAATTCCAAATTGATGACAACAAACCATGTATTAGTACTTTGGCTACCTACTTTTTGAGAATCCCTTTTTCTTATTTATAAAATTTGCAGACTCCATCAATATCAATGCCTAAGAATGGTAGGTTCACGATGTAAGGTTTTTTTTTAGGAAAATTGTTTTTTAATAAACCAATCTTTGTTCTGTTTAAAATAAAAATCTTACCTACATAATTGGTATACAATAATTTTTTTAACATCCGTTAATTTTTTTAACTGAAGTTAGTTTTTAAGTTTTATTTATTACACAAACAGTCCCTGTAGTTGTAATTTACTAGTATATTACAGTCTCTTGAGGTTTTTTTGTTTTATAAAATAGTTAAAACTAGTAAATTACAGTCCCTTGAGGTTTTTTTGTTTTATAAAATAGTTAAAACTAGTAAATTACAACTATAGGGACTTTTTGTGTAATAAATAAAACTTAAAAAATAAATTTCAGTTAAAAAAAATTAACGGAAGTTCATTGAGTACCAACATGTTGATAGGTAGGATTATTGTATACCAATTACGTAGGTAAGATTATTATTTACCAACGGGACAAAGGTTGGTTTATTAAAAACCAATTTCCTTTTTTTTTAGAGTAAACTGCCATTTTGGTCCCTGTGGTTTGGCCAGTTTTGCCACTTTAGTCCAAATCTCAAACTTATTACATCTGGGTCCCTGTGGTTTGCATTTTGTTGCCATTTTAGTCCAAATCTCAAATCAGGTCAGATTTCAAAAAAAAAAACATGGTTTTTGTCCTTTTCCTCAGGCGCATTTTGGTCATTTTATATTTTATAAAAGAAAAAAATATAACAAAATCCCAAACACCTCATATCTCTGCACACACACACTCTCTCTCTCTCTCTCTCTCTAAACAACCCCTCTCTCTCATCTCTCTCTCCTCTCTCTAGAACACCACCACCACCACCTCCTCTCCGTTCATCCATCGCCGCAGCAGCAGAAACCGTCATCCGTCGTTCCAATCAAATGTCAGATCAAACAAGAATCCAAACCAAGAATCCCCACAAATCAAAACCCCTTTACTTCCAATCACTCCAAACCAAACCCGAAACCTAAACCCACAAATTCAAGAACAAGAACAAACAACCCATCTTCATAAAACCCTCAAAAGATTCGACTAAACCCACAGGGACCCTCTCGATCCTTCTGTTTTTCCCCAAATTGGAGAAAATTCAGGAAGAGGAACCACCTTAGGGTTTGCAGGGTTGCCGCCGCCGCTGCTGATACGCGGCTCCGCCGCCGCTGATACGCGGCTCCGTCTCTTCGATCTCCCTCTCTCTCATGCATCTCTCTCTTTCTCCGCCGCTCATGGCGGCTCTGCTGATGTCGTACCGTCCGCCACCACCAAGTGGTGGTGGTGCTGCCGCCGTTGTTTATCGGGAGGGGACGGCGAAGGGCAGGGGATAAAGGTTGATCGTTGTGGTTGCGTGTGGTGGTTCACCGGATAACCAGTCGCCGGAAAAACGAGGCGAATGAGGTTGTTTGGTGGTGTCGTTGCCGGCTGAATCGAAGAGGGAGGATGTGGGTGTCTGTGTGTGTGTAAGAGATGAAGGAGTGGAGAGTGATGGTGGTTGCGGTGGCCGGAGATCGGTGATGTTGGCGGCGACGGTGGCGGAGGTTGGGGATGATGTGGGGGTGGTGGTGGTGTGGGGTACTTAGTTCAGAGAGAGAGATGGGGGGGGGAGACAGAGAGCAGATGTTGAGAGAGAGAGAGCAGATGGAGAGAAAGAGAGGGATGAAGATCTTTAAATAAAATCCAAAAAGACCAAAATGCCCCTGAGGAAAAGGACAAAAATCAGGGTTTTTTTTGAAATCTGACCTATTTGGACTAAAATGGCAACAAAATGCAAACCACAGGGACCCAGATGTAATAAGTTTGAGATTTGGACTAAAGTGACAAAACTGGCCAAACCACAGGGACCAAAATGGCAGTTTACTCTTTTTTTTAATTTGGAACATCAATCGATGATTTTAGGTGTTGTTTTGATTTGATTATTTAATCTCTTTTGTTAATTAATTGTTTTAGCATGTTTATGAAAATTAAATAATTACCATATATGATTGTTTACTTGCTGTCATTTATATAGGATTAACACATAAAATAAACTTCAATGACTTAAATAGAACAATTTTTTTTATAAGTTATCTAATTAGAACACTCTTAAAACTTGGTTACCAGAGATATTCCCTTTAAACAAAGAGTAAATTACAAAAATTGTCCTTTATGTATGTCACTTATTGCAAATTGTGTCATTTGTCTTCAATAATTACAGAAAACGTACTCGATGTTTGCAAACCCTTGCAAGTTATGTCCTTTAGCCCTAACTCAGTTAATTTTTGTGGTTAAATCAGACCAAAAGGACCCCATATAAGGGTAATTTATGGTTAAATCTGACCAAATGGACTCCACATGAGAGTAAAATGACCAAAATACCCTCATGTGGGGTCCATTTGGTCAGATTTAACCACAAAAAAATAACTGAGTCAGGGCTAAAGCCTAAAGGACATAACTTGCAACGGTTTGCAAACATCGAGTACGTTTTCTGTAATTATTAAAGATAAAGGACACAATTTACAATAATTAACATAGATAAAGGATGATTTTTGTAATTTACTCTTAAACAAATGATGAAACAACTGTGTTTTCAATATGGGCCACAATTGATTTATTTCATTTGGGCTATAACAAAGGTTTATTGGGCCAAAGTTTTGGGCTACTAAGAAGGCGTTTCGTATTAGCTTGTTATTTTGTGATATTGAGTGTGCTGGGTTGAAGTAACATGCTAGTGGCCCGGTAATGTTGGACTAGTAAAATGATCAAATAGATAAAAAGTGGGCTTACATTACTCAATTCAACATTGGATCAGTTTGTTAATTATGAGTTGATACTTGGGCCGACAATTCAAATATATATAATTGGGTCGATGATGACTTTAAAAGTTAAATGTTTGAGTTTCTCAAATTTTATTGCAAGCTACTAGCTGGGTCGGGTCTTATAAGCCTATACGTGGACCTAAAGAATCGAATTTAGGCTAGGCTTCTTATAGTTGAATCAGTTAATTAGTTAGGGCCATGGTTTTTATATTAGTGGGCCGGGTCTTATAAGCCTATATGTGTTCCATCTTTTCTTTCAGAATGATTTTGAGTACTTAGGATCATGGTTGCAAAAGTCGCTAGGCGCTCCCTAGTCGGTCGACCGGGGAGTTGAGAGTACTCGGTCTACGCGGAGAGTACTCGAGGAGTACTCGGACATGTTAAATTACAAAGAAATTACTTTATGGAGATTAAATATATGTCAAATAACACAAATTTACTAATATTTATCACAAAATACGTGAAAATGATATTCATTCTTTAATATGATAGGCATAGAAATTATGTTATATTATTATTTAAGTCAAACTAGGCCCGAGTTGACCTACTAGATCCAATTCTGGCCAAGGTTGACCGCGTTTGACTGACTCCGAGTAATTAGGCGGAGTCAAAGAAAGTCGCATCGGCAGCCTGCCTTGTAGCGACTACTCGGGGAGTACTCGGCCTTGGAAACCTTGTTTTACAACCATGCTTAGGATTTGTATTCATTTGATATGGGCTTGTTTTTAGAGTGATTCAATTGTGTTTCTAGTTGAAAAAAGTTTGATATATCGGATTGTAACATTTCTCTAATGTCTTTCTTGAGAAGTATGGATCAGTTAAAGCCAGTTTGTCTCGTCCTCCATAGATCTTGTCAAATGACGATTTCCCAAATTGGAAGAATAAGATTAGGTCATTCATTTTCTTAACTGACTACACACAGTGGAACTCAAGTATGTTCGGTCCTCACATACCAACAATTACATGTTAAACGATGATCCCATGTCATGTACTGAAAATGACAAAAAGCTACTGGAAAGGGATGATAAGGCCTATAATTATCCATGGCAATAAATGGAATTTAAGCAAAAAGGTTAAATCTTAAGTAGTGACTTTACTGGTTTTCACCTATAGTAGTTGTGAAATCGACCGTACACACATATTGCTGGTGCTTTTATCTTCCAATTTGAGTGAGTCTTGAATTAAATAGCTTTGTTGATTTTTTGTGAGCATTTCCCTAGTAAAGTTTCAAATAAAAATCATAGAGTTAAATGCTTGGTTGGTCCATGTGGTTTTCAAAAATTGCAGACTTGGTCCCAATGGTTTACTAATTACATGCGTGGTCCCTGTGGTTTTCAAAAATGCACTCGGTTGGTCCTCAGCCCTAACATCAGTTAAATTTCTCAGTTAAGTCCATGTTAAATGACCAAAACACCCTCGCTTATTAACTTTATTTATAAACCCACCACAACCTGCATTATCTTCATCACCATCATCATCTTCATCCCCATTTCAGACATTTTTTGGTTTCAAACATTTATAAACACACTAGAACATTATCAGACATTTTTTGGTTTCAAAACACAATCTTCATTTGTCTTTCTCTTCTTCGATACACAGCATCCAACAATCCCAAAACCCCAATTTCATTCCCCCAAATTCTCCTCTCTGTTTGCTGCATCATCTTCATCACCAATCCATTGAGAGTAAACAATTTATATTCTTCATTCAGACCATTGATGATCTGATGAACTAAAAGATTCATCAGAAAAAGAGTCACCGGCAGCATTCAAGGCATCAACCAATTCTTTAGCACGACTACCATAATCGGTGATATTTTTTGTTTCTTGTTTTGGAAGATAAGACTGAGTTCTATACTGATTTTGTTTGGCAAATGTTTGTTGATTAAAGGATTCTTCCAGATTATGCTACAATTGAGATGAAGATTTGGTACCTCGTGCAAGATAGAGCATAGATATGAAGAAAAAATTTAGCAGATTATTCATTGAATTTGATTGTGATTCTGTTGCTGTAGATGAGAATGAACTGGATGAGTTTGAGTTTGAAACTGCCATTGTTTAGATCAGAATTAGAGAATAGATCTGAAGAAAAAATCAGATCTGAAAGAAGACAGATCTTGGAAGAACAGAGCAGACGATCTGGGTTAAACCACCAACCACATCCATCTACAGAGACAGAAAGAAGGTTACCGGCGCCGCCGCCGGTGTTGTTGATGAAGACCGATGACGGTGATGATGTTGGTTGACGGAAACCGCGACTTCTTTTCCGGTAACACTTCAAGTTCTTTTCGTTTTCTTCTTCTTTTCTGTTAGAACTTTTAAGAACCGAGTGTTCACCGGCCGTAGCCGGTAGTTTTCAGGGGTAATTAGATGATGATGATGTTGATGAAGACGGTGGTGGGGGAGCGACGGTGGTGATAATCGACAGGAACGTTTTTCCGGTAAACCACACCTTCATCTTCTCGATTAACACTGTTTGTTCTTCCTGTTGCATCTGAATCAATGGTCTGAATGAAGAATATAAATTGTTTACTCTCAATGGATTGGTGATGAAGATGATGCAGAGGCTGGGTTTTGTTAATAAGCAAGGGTATTTTGGTCATTTAACATGGACTTAACTGAAAAATTTAACTGATGTTAGGGCTGGGGACCAACCGAGTGCATTTTTGAAAACTACAGGGACCACGCGTGTAATTAGTAAACCATTGGGACCAAGTCTGCAATTTTTGAAAACCACAGGGACCAACCAAGCATTTAACTCAAAATCATATTGATAAATAACTTTTGCAGCTATTTATTGGTTAGAAGTTCACACATATATATCCGCGCACAGAGCATAACAAGGCTGGCCTGCGCACTGGCGTGCGAACGCGGCGCACCAAAGTGAGCCAATACGGCGCGACTGTGTGGCGTGATCGTATAGGTTCACTGGTGATGTGGCACACGCGCACATGAGTGGTGCAGACATGCAAGCGCATGAAAGTGAGCCAACCCTCACTTACAACCCTCAGGTATGTCTATTGGACCTCTGCACAGAGAAGACGAGGATGTGCAAGCATTTGAAAAGCAGAAAGCAACTTACCTGATGAGTCTAATGAGTCGTTTCATCAATTCTCCACCAGAGGAAATACTGGAATTATGTATGCAGAAGGTGTACTCTTCAGTGGAACGAATCAAGGCATGTTATGTTTGGATGAAGACCTGCGTGGCTGCTGAAATTGCCAAAATGATGGTTATGGATGCTTGTTTCATACTTGAATTCACACTTCAGATTTGGGAATCACATTATCATAAATCAAATTTACAAAAAAAAGTTCAAATCCAAACTATAATTTATGACTTGGTGTTGCTAGAAAACCAGCTCCCTTTCTTTTTTCTTGATGAAATATATCAGTGTACTATAATGAAGATTGGCAATGACGCCTCCCTTGTTGAATTTATTTATCCAGTTCTGTCTCTCCACAATCTCTTTGAAAGGCATATCAAAATTGACAATGTTTCCACCAATACCACTCATCATATTCTTAGCCTTGTACATGAATGTTACAAACCTCAAGACAGTATTATTCCAACGGATTCATCAAGATCAAGAATCCATTCAGTTGTAGATCTAGATAGAGCAGGGTAAATTTTGAACCTAACAAAGATCCAACATGGTTCAATTTAGTACTTATGAAATTTTAATTTAATAATTATTGTCACAATTTAGTGTTATGATACTATGAGCAATCTCGTTTTCATCTCCCTCCGATATTTCCGCCATCGGTTGGGGTGTGATATTAGGTGGGTTGGGCCCAAGGCCCATAAGCCCGTTTCTAGTGTTTCGAGTGGCCCAAGTGTGTCTACGAGGCCCGTTTTCGAACCCGAACTTCATGGAACGTCGTAAAACATTATTTTAGGTTCAAAATATGTAAAATAGTGTTGGAAGTTGACGTTTGACGCGTTCGTTCGTCGGTTGCGTTAAAATCGCGTTAAATGCTTCAGTTGTCGTTTATAATCCGTTTTTCGATCCGATTTCAACTGCAGATATTAAAATTCGATTACGAAGCTAGATATCTCATAATATTTCCGTTTTGAAGGTAATACACGAGTCTGATGCTTCCATTTCGTTGTCGGCGCGTTCCTACTGTCGCGTTTTTCGTTCATGTATGCGTTTTGTGGCATTCAAAAGCAGAATAATTTCGCAAAACCAATTCATATGTTTAAAATATACGTATAAAACTCGTAATTTTTGACGTTGCCTGTATTTCGTCCGGTGTCAGTTTGTTACCGTTTAACGTTCAGCAGTTTTCCCGCAAACCACCATTCGCGTACTGTAAAGCCGAATAGGCGTTCCTATGCATACCAAAGGCCTATGTAAGTTAATTTGTGTCTTAAAACAATACTTATAATCGTTTTAATGTTCGTTATAACGTAATTAAATCCGAACATTGCTGGTTGTCACACTTTTCGCTCAGTAGTGTCCGATATGTAGTTTTCGTATAGAATTTTTTAGGTATATACATTTTCGACCCTCCAGTTTTATAATTTTTTTAGTATTTACGTTTTCGACTCCCGATCGGAAATCTCAAGCTTCACCACTGCACATATAATATATTGTTGGTGTTTTTATTGTCTTATTTGAGTGAGTCTTGAATTAAATAGCTTCATTGATTTTTGTGAGCATTTACTAGTAAATAAGTTTTCAGAAACAATTTGGAATAATAGAGTCAAGCTGATGACCAAGTAAACGCTTAGAAATATCTTCTTTAGTTGACGGACCAGAAAGGAAATTAAAGGGAAAATGGAAACACAAAAATACAAGTTCTCTTGTTTAACTTTCTCCCATTTTCTTTACTTGAATTGTGATTCATAGAGTTTTGAAAAAAATCATTAATGATTAAATATAAGATTATATAATATTATTAATAAACTTCATTTGCGATCTTAACGTGTGGTCATATTAGTTCCGATGCTAAAAGAATATGTGAGGTGATCTGGGATAAATTTTTAATACCATCAAGAAAACAAATTCTAATTTGTTAAAAGTTATTTATTTGATGCTCAACTGGTTTAGTTGAATCATTAGTTTAAACGAGTATCCAATAATACTGTTTATCTTTTTTATGACTGACTTGAGCAGTTTTGACATGGTTTAATTTAAGGTTGCTTAACAAGCAAGTGTATATAACCTTAAAATTCTAAAATTAATTTATGATGTCATCCTCGTTCGTAGATTCAGTTGAACCGGTCCGACCAATGTACCGGTAAGGATGTTGGTTTGTTGTCCGATCTGATTACGAATACATTGCTTTTCAGAGTAAGACCACCCGTAGTGGGAGGGTTTTTTTTGCGTTTTTCCCAAAAAAAACGCCCAACAACGCCATTTGACCGCCCCGGGGGGCGGTTTTTTTTTTTTTTTTCAAAAATAAACCGTGTCGCGTTGTTTCTAAAACGCCAAAAATTCACACCGCTCAAGATTATACCGTTGAAGCAACGGTAACATTCAAAAACTTTTAATTTTTTTATTCCACTTTTTAACATGTAAAACACCTCACTTTTCACTTATTTTTTTAAAAAAATTACCCTACTCTCTTCTATACTACTTCAAATTTTATAAAAAAATTACATCATGAATTCCTTCCGACCCCCTTTCGGTGTTCCGTCTAAACCTGGTAACCCCACTACATATCGCCCGAACACCACCCAACCACAACCACAACCAAACTTCAATTTTCAAGAGATGGACCCGAGTATGTTTACGTACGCACAAATACTAGACATGGGCGGTTCAAAACCGTTCTTTCACGGTCCACATGGCTTTGCATCCAGAGGCGGTTCGCAACCGTCCACCCAAGAAACCGAACCCGACGTAGAAACGGTACCGACGACACAACCCGAGTCCATTGCCGAGGCATCTCAACATGGTAAACGATCTCATAAAAAAGGAACCAAACGTTCCACGTCGAAAGGGAACTTACCTCATTTTTTATTAGTTTTTTCGGTTTTTTATTTTTATTTTAGCTATGTAATTTTTTTATTTGATGAAATTTTATTAGTTTTAATTTGAAAAAAAACTAGGTTTTACCCCCGCCGCGTTGCGGCTAGGACTTACAATTTAAGGCACAACGTATACAATGTTAGATTGAAGGGCCACGCGTTACAGCGGTGAAGGTTAAATAACATCAAACATTAACCATGTAAAGCCTATCACAACACAAAACTTTAAAAACATCAGTAAATTTGAATTGCACAAACGAAAAAACGACCTGCTAAGCTTTCACAGCCCAACCTGCTAGTAATTTGATCCAAAAAATAACATGCTCTTCGCCTGTGCACTAATAGCCAAAAATCAAAGCACCGTACAAAATTTCCAGAATCACCAACGTAAGAAGCAAAATTGCCAAACGAAAATCATCATAATAAAACTATGATGTAGATAGAAGTGAACAACAACCTTCAATCGGTTGCCGGAAAACGCAAGAACGTCGGAGAACACTAACTGGTGTTACTTTCTTGTTCTAGAGAGAGAGCGCACGCTTGTTGTGAGATGTGGAACGAGAGAACAAAACAACACCACCATAACAAACCAATCACATATACAAAACAAACATTATGCACATGGTATAACTTGTAATGCAACACTATATTGCAAATTTATATTATAACACCACCATAACAAACCAATCACATATACAAAACCAATATTATGCACATGGTACAACTTTTAATGCAATATTATGTTGCAAATTTATATTATATAAATAATAATTGGGTAATAATTGTTGGGGCATTATAGGGCATTATATCACTACACTCATTTTAGAAAAAAACATTTCATAATGCCCACATGCTGACTGGACACCCACATGACGTAAAACGCCAAAGGGTTGAGGCATTATCTTCCCCTCCCACTAAACATGGTCTAAGGTTCTTTCATCACTCGCTAAAACTAAAGGGTCAAAGTCATGTGTTTCTTGAAAACGCTTAGATTTTATATATTTAAAATAACAAATTTCCGTGACCAGGAGGTTAGCGAACCCTCTTGTCCCCTCATATTTTTCAAGACTTCTTGTTTCATTTGCAACATAAATTTCAATTCTAGGCTAGTAAGGTGATTGACGGGCATGACGAGAAATTTCATATCTTCTCGTTTTTCTTTTAGATATGTTTTTTATCGTATGATGCTTGGATATTTTCCACGTCTCGATCCTTTGTTGTTGGGTGAAATTGAATGTGTCGATTTTCGTCCCAATTTCTTCGAATTGGTCAGTGTACAACCCTTTACTCGAGGCCGAACCCGAGGCTGAACCCGATGCCGAACCCGATCTCCTTTGAATCCGCTTTTTTGAGATGTCTCTACCGGGTGGGCGGGAAGGAGAATCATCAAAATCATCCAAATTAAGATCAACATCTTGATCACGAGTATAAGATTGAGCTTAAGAAGAGGATGTTCTTGTCCTTTTGGATGAAGTTGATTCGCTAGCAGTAGAGACTCTCGCCCATATAGAAGCATACCTACATACATCCCAACAATGCATGTACTTGAACTCGTGCTTCTTGTTTTCTCTGTATGATACCATGACATTCTTGATAAAGTCGGCCTCGGTTTCACCGCTCCTTGGAGAGTTCTTCACCTTATGAAAACAACCGTTGAACGCGGTGACGTGTGTATTTATGTCACCCCACTTGGACGAGAGGCTATCATTTTCACGACACACCTCCGCGCTTTGCATTTGCGTATGAAATGATTACTTTATGGAATCCAAAAAAATCTTTGCGCTGTCGTGAATTCCCTATTCCAAAAAAAAAATTAGGCTTTATAAAAGAATTATAATAAAACTTAAAACAATAATATTTTTATATAAAAAATACCTTGAATCGGATTTTGCGATTCGTCGATATAACATCTTGTCAAAGTAGTTTCTTCTTGAGGCGTCCACTTTATTTGTGTTCGTTGAGTGGCCGCTAGTACTTTATCTTCATCAGTTTTTTTCTTGTGACTTCTTTTTTTGGCCGGTTTGGATGACGAACCACCAACGTGTTTCGGTTGTGTTTCTGTTACGGAATCGGGTTGGGAAAGATTAACTAGAATAGAATCGTCGTATGGAAAGTTCGTGAATACACGGTTTCCTAAATACGACGCGAATCTGGCTAGACCGGGACACGGTGAGTATACTAAAACGTGTGGATGGCCGCGTGTAAGGGGTATTTGGGTCGGGTTTGTTGGTTGACGGTTTTGTGGCGGGCTAGGGTTCGGGTTCTCTTGGTAACCAAAGGGGTTGGTTGGGTCACAATTTCGGTTAAATGGATGCATTGTACAGGATTAAGTGGGTTGAATATATAAAAAATATAGAGATAGAAGAAGTAGAGAAGTATAGAAGTGGTAAAAAATTGTAAAAAATGGATGAGTATTTGTAATGTTTAAAAAAGAAATAATTTATTTTAAATAAAGTAGCCGTTTGGCAACGGCTAGCCCAAACGGTCATCCATCGCCAGCCAATCCAAGCCAACCACCTCACCTCCCCCCCCCCCCCCCACGTCAGGCTTCAAACCCATGCCAGCGGGGCAATGCCGTAGCCAACGTTGGCCCGTTGTGGTTTAGCCAGCGTTGCTTGCAACCCCCACCCCAATCAACGCCCCACACCCCGTAGCCTTATCTTCCCCTCCCACTACACATGGTTTAATAAGTTATCTCAATTCTATGATTAGAGGACGTTTGGTTTACAAACAATTTTTTAGACAAATCGAAATCTGTCAAATGTAGAATTTATGTCAATGTATATTTAATTTTATGTATTAGAATCTCTCAAAATAATGTAATATACGATAAGTGTAGTTGTCAAAATAATCATGTCTACCTTAAAAAAGTTATTAAAGAAATTAAAATGTGGTGACTGGTGACTGAGGAGAACATCACACTTCTTTAACTGAATTAGTGAAATGTTTGAATTCTTTTAGTTGGAACTTGGAAGAATATTATAAGATATTTATTAGAAATTAAGAATTCCAACGTAGTTGGAAGATTAGTGAAATGTTAGAATTCTTGTAGTTGGAAGAATATTAAAAGATATTTTTTTAACGGTCAACAAATATTTTATTAATAAACATTGACTAACAAACTAGTTAGACCAAAAAAGCACCACACAACTTTTCCGTTATTATAAGATATTTATTAGAATTCCAACTTTTCCAGTTAAATGCATATCCAGCAAACCTATGTAGATATGAACTCGAAAACAAGAAATGCTGGCTCCACAAAATTGGAAGAAATTATCACCAAACTAAACATGTGGCCCTTAGAAATCAAATGTCTTACGCTATTGGTCACAACCTGTGAGATGGATTGGTTGTCAAATTGTTGAACACATGCACTTCACAACTTGTGATGTGGGCTAGGGTTTAAAATTGAGATGATCGCAACTTGCCGCATGAAGTTTGTCTCGATTGGTTGTCAAGTTGATCATATACTATTCAAAACTTGTGAACTTGGGTAGCTAGGGCTGGGAATTGAGAATTGAGATGATCGCCACTTGCAGGATTAAGTTTGACGTTGATTTGCAGGTTTGTTGTAGTATTATGGATCGAAAGAATGAACATCTCAACTAAGGTTACAAAATACAAGGTGAAAAACAATATATTAGTTGTATGTTTATTTAACCCAACTTTAATTCAGGTTAGCTGGTTCAGTGTCCGTTTTCACAGGTTAATGTGAAATTAGTGTCCGTTTTCACCGGTTAATGTGAAATTACTCACCTCTATCTAGGCTCTAGCCCTCATAAAACTAGTAAAGTCAGTCTAAGTCAAACACTAATTATATTTATTCAAGTGGTAGGTTAAATGTACCCCTTCTTATTATTTTTTATACCTTATTTCCATAAAATTATATTATGACGTGTAATATTTACCCCTATATAAATCATTTTTAAAATCATTATTTTTATTACAAAACAAATTCAAAAGTGCAAAAAGAAATTACAGACTTTTTTTTTCAAAAAAAAATGTTTGTTTTTTTAATTTTTATTTAAAAGCATATTTTTAATACATTTCGGATATTGTTTCTAAAGGCACTTTCTCAAATAGCATTTTGATTATGTTTTTTTATTGAACATCTTTAGAAATAAATAATAACATTTTTTATAAAAATAATAAAAAAAAGTTTTGAACTTTCTTTTTGAAAAAAAGTCTTTTTTATGTTTTTTCTTCGTCTAGTTTGTATTTTAAAGGTCTTGCTTTTATAATTTCTAATACTTTAAAATGTGTTTATAAAATAATTAACAATTTTATATATTTAAAAAAGTAATTTTTTTTAAAATATCGTTTACAACCCTAGCACATAAACAAAATATCGTTTACAACCCTAGCACATAAACAATAATAAGGAACAAATAAACAATAGGTACTAAATTAGTTTTATCAAACTAAATTAAGAATCTATATAACTACAAATTTACTTAGTGTAAAGAGTATGTTATAAACAAGTCAAAACCAGTTTAAGACTCCAAATCAAAGTGAACACTTTTCTAAAGCAAAACAAATGGACATGGTTGATTCACAAATATTTTTCTCTTCTTTACCTAAAAATATATTAAACTGATTGATTTCAAAACTTTGTGTAGATTTTTAGGTATTATTGTTTATACAGACTTAATAAGGATACCTACTTCAAGTCGTTCCAAAAAAGAAAAAAAACCATTGCAAAAAATAAAAATAATAAATATTAGACATTTAAAATACAAACTAGACGAGGAAAAAAAGATAATATGGACTTTTTCAAAAAGAAATTCAAAACTTTTTTCTTATTATTTTTATATGAAAAACGGTAATTTGTAAAGTTGTTCAATAAAAGAAAACATATTAAAAATACGATTTGAGAAAGTGTCTTTAAAACCAATATTTCAAACTTTTTAAAAAATATGTTTTTTAAATAAATAAAAAAATTTTGAAAAAAAAAACGTTTATAATATTTTTTTTACACTTTTGAATTTGTTTTGTAAAAAAAGAATACTTTTTTAAAAAATGATGACTTGCATAAGAGGTAAATATGATAAGTTTAAATGTGATTTATGAAAATAGGGTATGAAAAGTAATAAGAGAAGGTACATTTAGTAGCCCCCTTATTCAAACACATATATTTATGAATGTTTCTTATCAACTTACTGAGAGGTTACAAGAAAATCCTTGTTATTCTGTGACGGACATATTAATTTTTTTCTAAGGTGTGAATGAGAGGTTCAACCAAACTTTTATGAGATGTGGTCGGGATTTTTGTCTATAAAATAGACTAAAAAATTTTGTTCAATGGGTGCCCCCGCCCACCCACCACAGTACATAAGCCCGCCCATGTTTTTATTGGTATTTTTATATTGGTGAAAGAAAATAAATTAAAACACAAGTAAGAGTTTAACCATTTGCTAAACAAAATGAATCAATTGAGTACACTAGAGAGATCCCCTATATATATAAGGGAGACAATGTAACTAACTAACACTATATAACCAACTGCAATAACAAACTAACTCATATAACTCATGAGAAATGGTACCTTTAAGATACAGTGTCGATCAATGGTGTCTAAAGCCCATTCAAACAACTTAAGCATATTCAAACACTATCTTCTAAAGCCCGTTCAAACTCTATAAACGCATCTAAACACTAACTTTCAAAGCACGTTCAATTATAGTTGATTATCTGCTACTAAATATTTTAATAACACATGATCAATATGAAAACGCAAATGAAGATTGTAAGATGGATATCAAGGATTGTGCGGTCCTTGTTAATAAACAAAAAGGTTTTGAGTTAACTTTGTTTTTGCTCCCCAAGGTTTGACCGTCTTAACTCTTTTGCTTCATTTGTTTAAAAACTGCCAAAATACTCCTTGTGGTTACCATATTGTCGCCATTTTGCTCCCCGTCCCTAACGCCATCTAAATTGTCTGTTAAAAATAAGGGCATTTTGGTAATTTTACATATAAGAATTTAATTAATTATTTTTTATTTAAAAAATCCATTTATGTCTTAACAGACATATATAAATATAATTAATTAACTACTATTAACAAATATATACAAATATACACTTAGAGTTAATTACACAAATGGGTCATGTGGTTTATAGCCAGTTTTACCTTTGAGTACTAACTTTTTTTTAACAGGTTTAGCTTTTATGGTTTAAATTTTGTAAAACCTTTGGGTACTAACACCAAAATTATCAGTTAATGACTAAAATACTCTTCCATTTTTTTATCAGTGTAACACAATTGGGTACTAACACCAAAATTATCAATATAATGACTAAAATACTCTTCCATTTTTTTATCCCAACCGGATGGGATGACCTTCCTCCGGAACCTCCTCTAACCGTATTAAACGGAGTTCCAGTGGCCGTTGCACCTCCTCCACAACATATTGTGGAAAATGAGCCCTCCTTCTTTCTCCCTCGGGAGATTGAGGAATGGCTCAACGACATTTGATGAGCACCCTCCGGGTTGAAGTTCTAAGAGCCCTTATTCACCGGAAAATTATTTTCGGGTTTTTTGTTGTTCTTGTCATGTAAACATCTAGGGTAGAACTTCTCTATGGTTTAAATTTCCTGCATTTTATGACCTATCTATCTTAGGACTTTTGTAGCTTTTCATTTTTAGGACTTTATAATTTTAATTTTTAGGACCTATGTATCTTGCACTCTTAATGAAGGATGGTTTAAGTTATTATGTGTTGTTCGGATGTTGTATAATGGTTAAACAAACAAGAAAAGATGGAATTTGCCAAAGGGACGTTAAAGCCACACCCCATGAACAAAAACAGGGCCTTCTGTCAACTTTTCCAACATTATAGCATGTGCAGCACGGGGTCGTGCTCAGCCCAACACACCTCGTGCCCAGGCTCTGCAGAAAAAGTCCCAGTTCAGCTAACTGACCACGGGTCGTGCTCACTAAACACGCCCCCGTGGCCAGCCTTCTGTTTAAATCTGTCACTTGCAATCTGACCACGGGGCCGTGGCCAGACGCCCCGTAACAGAAAAACTTGTTTGTCAAACACATTTTACACATTCGAATCAACCGAAAAACTTATTTTTGAACACAATGAGGACAATGTGTAATTTAAGTGTGGGGGGGGGGATGCTAAAACCTTGAATCTTGCAAGTCATAATAACAAACCTTACACAAAACTCTATCGGAACCACTAATTACCCCAATTTTTTTCAAATTTTTTTATTTTTTTTACTTGTCTTGGTTTAATTCGGGAATAACAAGTTCTAAAAAGATTATATTTTTACAAATTTACAACCGATAACGTCGTAATAAAAAGAACCAAATAAGAAAATTATGAAAAGGCATGACAAATCTCTTTAAAATTTGATTATACATACTTGATCACATTATAAACCCATTCCCACAACAAGTGAATTTTGAGCCTTTATTGAGCATACATGCATATATCTTTAAACGAAATGCTCATTTTTCGTTTCTTGTGTGAATAGCCGCTTTGTTCTTACGACTCTAGAACTTGCCAGGACGATACATTCCCGGTCCTTACCAACTTGAACCCAAGTAAGTAAATGATAGAGACATTAGGACTAACTCATTTTCCTTTCAAAACCATTATTTTTCATTTTTTATCACCTACTCAAAATCCCCCTTAGTTAACCCCTTTGAGCCTAAACCTTTTCGTTTCAAAACCCGAAAACCAAACACCCATTACCCACCAAAACCTTTTTCCTTTTAAACCCTTTTGTTTTAGTAAAAAGCTCGGTTATCTTGTGACATGAAAAAAAAATGAAAGTCTTGCAATAAACAAACAAGTTCATCAAAGAAATCTTGTTTAAATGTGCTTAGTTTGAATAAAAGTCACAAAAACAAAAAGTTTTACAACAACCGACGCTTTTTACGCTTTTCGCCATTTTTACTAACCACTAACCAAAAACCACCTACCCTTAGCCCAAGCCTAACCCTTCCCCAAGTCCTCTTGATATTTATGAAGGTTTATAGTTAAAAAGGAGGAGGTTTGATCGTTTGGCAAGCATATGGTAGAAGTAACTTCCATGTTGGCCTCGAGCGTTTCATAAAAATACACAAATCGGCCGAGTATTGAGTGAGCTTCCGTGAGGTATGTGAACTTGTATATAAATGGAAGTTTAAAGAGGCATGTTATGCCCAAATAAATATTTTTTCTTATAAAATGTTCTAAATAAATCATGACGAATATGATTGTAAATGATATAAAAATAAAACTCAATAAAAATCTTAGATTCCCGACACTCAAGATAAGCCCAAAACTTCTTCTCTACCTCTTCCATTTGGGTGTGTAAGCCACATATTAAAGAGTTTTGCTTGAGGACAAGCAAAGATTCAAGTGTGGGGGTATTTGATGTGTGCAAAATGCAACATACAAATTACATCAAATGAGGCATAAAACTAATCCCTTTTTTAGTACTAATGTTGGAAAAAGTGTGTTTCTTTCTTCCTTTTTAATTTATAGGACCAAAAGAGCTTATAAGAACAAAAGGAGCAAATAAGCAGCCAAAACCAACAAAGATACAAAAAGAAGGAATAAACGTGACATGCAGACCCCTCGACAACATCTCTCAATGCAAAAACAAGGAAACAGAGACTGACCATGGGCCGTGCCCAGCTTTGCATGGGATGTGGTCAGGAGCCTTCAAAACAAGACAAACCTGTAGAAGCTTCTACGCCCACCACGGGGGCGTGCCCAGCTCAACACGGGGCATGGTCAACTCTAAGATACGCAGAATCTTGATAGTACAGCAAAGAGTTGTCCACGGGGTCGTGTGGGGCCCTCTGCTGACAATTGAAATTAATGAAGGAAAAGAAGATGATGGCCACGGGCCGTGCCCAGCTGGACACAGGGCCGTGGCCAGGGCTCTGTTCTGGCTATAAAAGGGGGTGCATGGTTCTCTTGAAAGACATCCCTTGGCAGACCACTACTCTCCCACTTTGCCACCACCACTACAACACCAACACCCACCACCATCATCCATTATCCATCTTTAGAGTGTGTAGTAGTCTCGGGATCCAAGATTGATCGTAAGAGTTCTTGCTAATCAAAGGCCATGTTTGGCTAAGACTCTTACATCACTTGGTGAAGACAAGTCTTTTATGTATTACTTTTGATTTTTAATCTTTCGGCACTTTTTAATTGGGTTTGTATTAATGACTTTAATAACTAGTTTCTTATGCTGAAGGTGAATTTTCTTTATCATTTTCTCATGGTGTCTTGAGGTTACTTTACTGTATATATAAAGTAAATGATGTCATCATTCGTGTCTTTAAAGTCTATATAAAGCGCGTTAACTACCTGGAAGGGGGTTAGGGGGATGGTTTGGTAAACTTCTTGTCTCGTTCAGTGTATAGATCCTGCGAGGACCTGGTTCAAGCTTACTAGGACCTCCTTCAATACCCACTGGTATTGGATGGCGGGGGTGCGAATAGCTTGAACCCCTCATATGTAAACTACTATTAATATTTTAAACCAGCTTCTTGGGATTGTAGCCTTGCTGACTCAAACCACTTAGCCGAGGGTAACGTCACCTTCAAAAGAGGGGTCTACCACTTTTCGCATTAATAACTTACTTAATTGTCTTTAAATATTCCCACCCTTTGGGATTGTATCCCTTCTGACTCAAACCACAGGGTTGAGGGTAACGTCACCTTCAAAAGAGGGGCCTGCTACTATAACTAAGATAATCCCTTAAAAAGTCCGAAAGTGTGAAAATAGTCAAAGGATACATTAAAGATAAGTCGGATCCAAGTGATTCTATCTTGTCTATCTGTTTTTATTATCTTTACATTTTTAGTTTTATTTTCATGTTCCAAAACTTTTCTCAAAAATTTGGATCGATTAGAGGTTGAGGATAAACCGATATTAAAAGCTCTTGTGTCCTTAGACGACCTCGGTATCTTACCAACACTATACTACGCTCACGATGGGTGCACTTGCCCAAGTGTGTGTTTAGTGTTAGTAGAATTTCGTGTTTTATAAATATAAACTTGAAAAATGCGTAAAATGGGCTCAAAATATTAATAAAATCATATCATGTTTCGCACACACTAGAGAACCTCTGAAGGAGATCCTCAAATGAATGATGTTATAAGTGATGGGAGTTCCTCTTAGAAAACATTGTCACACCCTTAAATTTCACATGCGGAGTTCTACCGTGAGGTATGCAACTAATTAGGATCACAGTCATTAGTCATATTGAACGACCACTATATGAGTTTAAAAATTTTCCTGCTTGCTTATTCATGATTTCCTGCTTGCTTATTCATGAGAAAATACTGTTTATACAATTTCGTTGCGGAAGGCTAAATAATTACAAAATCAAAATAGCTAATGTAATTTAAGGTTGTGTCTCAATATTTGATGAAATCAATGCGACTCCATGATGCATCCTAGTCCTGATATGTGATACCTTAGCAACCTGAGAAAGACATGCAATAACAAGTGTCAACACATGAGGATGAGCGAGTTCACAGGTTTTAGGTTACAATTATAAAGTAAGTTGTTTCTCAAGAGTTTTCCACTGTTTAAAACCCGAAACAGTAAGTTGAAGTGTTTAGCAGTTTCTTGTTATATTGTAGGTGGCTAACCTAAGTTATGTCACGAAAGAGTTTGAAACCGAAGATGACTGTTATTGCCTCTATTTGCCAGGTCTATCACTGACCATGGCGATATGTTAGGCCAATTCTACACCTGTCGACCATTACCGGTCTAGCTAGCGATACTAGCTCTGGTGGGGCTTGTCGGGCCCAGTAGTACTGCTCAAAATTCCCCCGCTATCCACCTAATACTAACGGTCCGAGATTTGTGAGAACTTTATGTGATAAAATGCTACTTTGTGACCATAACGATATAACAAAAACTCTATCAAATAAAGACACTATATTACCATAACGTTAAGCATTACGTTCCCGTAACGTGGCATTACTTTACAGTAATGTGATACATGTATTCTCTCCCTGTGTTTTATAAACGTTTAAAGAGTATTGGCCGTGAACTCACCTTAGGGTGCGTGTTATATCCATAAGTGTTATGTGTCAACAACACGAACTGGCAAGCATGCAAATAATCACCAAGACATCCCTAATAATATTAGCACATCGTAAGTAACCAATACTAGGGTAAAGTTGTTTCATGTGTGCTCGAGAGTTCTACCGAATCGCTAAACGTGCAAACAATAATCATAAGATTGTCTAATTCCACGTATATCCTATATATTTACTATGCCTTAAGAACAACAGTGATTAAATATATCCTTAAATATATTTATAAAATCATGTCAATGTGTATTCAAGTGCATATCTGTATTAGAATAGTAAACATTGTAAAAAATCAAATATATTAATACGGTTTTCCAAATAATAGTCATACATATAAACAATCAATTTACATAAAGCAAAGTTCTCCAGGTTCCCGTAAAGTATATAACATGTATAGCACACGTAGCATAATAACAGTCAAGGGCAAACTTGCGCATCATTTATAATTGTTAAAATAACTATCGTTATATATTTATTTTATTTCATTCGGATAATGTGATAATATCACGATTATCGTTATATATTGGTTTTATTTCATTCGGATAATGCGATAACATCACGAATAATATTATCTATTATCATACACTAATTACGTTTCAAATCACATTTAAACATACGAAATAAGTGTAGCTGATTATATGTAGCATTTTTAAAATAGTAGGTAATTTAAATACCAAGTCAAAATATATACTTATTTCATGAGTCGCAAGCGTCGTTCAACGTAAATATATACACTTATACTTGTTTTTCTAAAACTATTTATTTGTTTTTTAAACACGTAAGTTAAGATTCTTGCAAAAATCGGGTAGAGTTTCCTCTGTTTATAGGACAACCAACCCCAGACAACACAAGTTGTTGATAATTTTCTCAACATCAAAAGTTCAAGTCACGGTTGCAAATTTATAATAGTACATATGCTCACATAAGACACGTACAAGTCTGATTACAACCGAATATCTTGTTTACATTTCCTTATATTATTATTATACAATTTTATTAATCGGGTTGGGTTCACTAGAGCTTGTTTCATGTTCAATTATTACAAAATATTAATATAAAAAAACTCAATAAATAGACTTCATGCTCCTCGTTAAAGCCATGGGGTATGGGGTTTGGGTTGGGGCGTGGGTTGGGGGAAAACGCCCAAGCCACCATCCCGGGTGGGCTTGGGTTTGGGCGTGGCCCTTGGGGCTTGGCTTTCAAGCCGGGCGTGGAGCGGGGGAGCAAGCTAACATGGCGGGTTGTGAATGGCCCTTTCAAAGTAGCCGTTAGGGTCTATATTTAAAAAAAAAATTCCTTTATAAATACTTACCACATTTAACATCTTTCTCACACAATATCAAACACAAACACAAATATTGCCATGAGTTCTTCAAGTTATAGTGAATCGTCATCATCATCTGACGATTGTGCGAAAATATTTCTACAAACGATCGCGGCGGTGGTGAAAGCTATCGTGGAAGACGAAGACGGTGAGGAAGAGACTCAACAACCTAAACGATGGTGCGGAAATATTTCTACAAATAATTATGTTGTATGTTTACTAGTTTTTGGTTTAAATATATATAAAAAGAATATGAAAAAAAGCTGATGTGGCTTGGCCACGCCCACCATACCACCTTCAAAAGTGGGTTGATGCCTTGACTTTTGAAACTACACGTGTCAACCAATGCCCAACCCAAGCCCCACCTTACCCATGGTCTAACTACTCGCATGAATTGTTGACACCGACACGAAAAAGGTTTCCTCGATAAGCGTGTCACTCAAATACGACCTGTTGTCTCGAGATTTGACCAGCGTTGACTTATGTTGACCGAGAGTTCACCTAACCCAAACCCTAGTACTCGATCCCGTTTCAGCTCGACGACCCATAATTGATACGATTCCAAACACCCTTAAACGTAAGACCCGGTTGTCAACATACACCCCTGAACTCACCACTTTCAGATCTATTCCAAAGCAACCCGATTTAACCGAAACTAAGCAAGAAATTGAGACTTAGAAGAAAGGTGTTATTCGGTTCAACAGATCAAACCTAAAACAAATGATGTATATGAAAAAGGATTCAATGGAAAAACGTGTTTCAACAAATCCAATCGTCGTTGCTTCTAGATCTGGACACCACCACCCCGAGATTGAGCCAAGGGACCCCGATGGGGCATTCTGCCTAGTCGATGGCTGGCGCACTATCGTCTCCTTCGGTGGTCGTCGTCGCCTCTTCTCTCCGGCCACCGTGGCTTGCTGTCGGAACCACCTTCCTCACTTCATCTCCTTCTCTCTATTCTATTCGTTGGCCATCACCACCACAGCGATGTCGTCGCCTGTGGTGGTTCCTTCGCCATGTCCACCTTACGCCGCCACCCAAACCCTATGAAACCACCTCCTCCACCACCTGCTGCGGCTCTTGCCGCTGGTCCACTACACTGCCGCATGTAGTTGTGGCTGGCGCCGCTGATTCGTCGGACGCCGCCACCAAGAGTGGTGGCCGGCGATCATCTAGAGGCAGAGAGAGAGAGAGAGAGAGAGAGAGAGAGAGAGAGAGAGAGAGAGAGAGAGAGAGAGAGCTGCGAGAAAAGAAATGAAGGTAGGTTATTTTGTTGTATGATGTAAACAAAGGATGGAACAAGATATTGGCTAGGGTTTTAAGAGTGAAAATGTAAGGGTTGAAGAGAAAGAGATGGTTATAAGGGTAGGGTTTAGGTAGGTGGGTTGGGCTTAAGCCGCGTATACAAACCAGGTTTAACGTTCTCGTGTAAAATAGACCCGGTCATTTAAATTACATAAAATAAATACAACGGGTAAAATATCTTTACTTGGTTAGATTAAATGAATTTTCAGAGTATATATTTTGTAGGGTGGAGATACAACAGGAAGTTAATTTGGCTAGGAAGTGATCTTGACCATCCATTTAGTTAATCAATGGCTAAGATTAAATCAGGGAAATTGAAAAGAAGAAAAGAGGCGCCTGAGTTTGTTTAGGAGCATTCTAGTCAATCCAAACCAATAGTTTCTCTCTCCTCCAATTCCCCCCTTTTTTTAAACGTTAATAACTCTTTCATACGACATCATTTTTTTTATAAAAATTGCACCAAAAAAACGAGCGTTTTTTATCTTTAAAACGAGTATACTATTGTTATATTTAAAAAAAAAAATTAAAACCCAGTTGCGTAAAACGCAATAGAAAAACCCCCAGTTACGTAAAACGCAATGAAAAAAAAACCTAAAAAATGACATTTTTCTAAAACGCAATGCACCAAAAACACAAATAAATGACTTATTTGTAAAACGCAATGGCCAGAAAACACAAAGAAATGTCTTATTTGTAAAACGCAATGGCCAGAAAACACTTAAAATGTCTGTTTTCTAAAACGCAATGGACTGAAAACACATAAAAAAGTGTTTTACCTAAAACGCAATGCACAGAAAACACAAAAAAATGTCTTATTTGTAAAACGCAATGGCCAGAAAACACTTAAAAATGACTCATTCTAAAACGCAATTGCCTAAAAAACAAAAGAAAGTGTTCTCTGTAAAACGCAATGGACTTAAAACACCTAAAAAAGTGTTTTACCTAAAACGCAATGCACCAAAAACACTTCAAGAATGTGTTTTTCTAAAACGCAATGGCCAGAAAACACCAAAGAAAGTGAATTGTCTGTGCTGTGAACTGTCTGAACCAATGCCGTTTCCAGAGTCAATTTACAGAAAATTAATTTTTCTGATGCATTTTTATTACAGCAATTCAACCCTAGCCAGGGGCTCTGCCCCTTGGACCCCGCCAGGGGCTGCCGCCCCTGGGACCCCGCTACCAGGGGCGCTGCCCCCGGACCCCCGCCAAGATTGTAAAACGCAATGACTAAATCAAAAACCCATATCGTAAAAATGAAATTAAAGAATTTCTTACATGGTTCGAAGTGATTTCTTCAACAATTGACGATTTTTGAATGATTGAAACACTTATCAGCACTCGAATCGAACGGATCGAGTGATTATCTTCAAAATCACCAGAAAAAACGAGATTTTGTATGAAATTAAACTGGGTTTTCTTCAAAAAAAAGCTGAAGAACACGTTGATCGGGTGTTTGAATAATTGATTGGTGATGAAGATCACAATATAATGTAGTGATTATTGAGATAGAAAGTGAAGAAATGGTTGAAGATGGTGGGTTTTGAAAATGGTGGGTTTTTGAAGTTACTGGGTTTTGAAAAGGAAGAAGAAAAGGGTTGGATTGACTAAAATACCCTTTTTCTTTATTTTAAATGTTGCCACATGTCCTAATTCTATTGCTTCCTAGACTTCCTAGCCAAAATAAACTTCCTATTTGATCTTTTCTCATATTTTGTATACATGCCTACCAATATATATATAGATAAGTTGACAAGAAATGTCGGTTAAATAATATGTTTCACTCGCAACAAGTTTTTATTATTTAAAACTAATAATAATACAAATTTTAAGATGTGTAATCCTTTCCGATCATTAGGGTCAAAAGTATGGGTTGTCACATTATCCCCGTGTTACAGAAATTTCGTCATCAAAATTTAGACTAAGGTACGCTCTAAACTCCAATTATGGGTTATTCAATAATAGGTTGTTACAAGTATTTATACACGGTTTCACGTGAGTTCACAAAATATACATATAAGTCACATAACATATACGTCACATAGCATATAAATTCTCCTAATTTATATTTTTTTTGTCCAGGAATATTGTTCCGATTGTTTATCGACGTTCAGGTACAAACCCATGTGTAATTTCGTAATTCCCTAATTACCGTTACTTGAGTGTTTGTGAAATAACTGCCACACTTAATTTACCAAAATCAAGTAAAATCAAGTGTAATGCATAAATGAGTGTTTGAGATAACAACGTTCGTGTTAACGGAGTTACCCAAAAAAAATGTCGAGTGTAACATCATCCCCTTGTTGAAAGAATTTTCCTCCCGAAAATTTAGATTATGATATTTTTAGGACCACAGTTGAGAGTTCATTGCTAAGGAGAGCGACAAGAATTTGACGGTACAACGAGGTGAGATAAAATCAGACTGCATGATTAAGATGATTGTTGATGACATATGAGGTTCAATTGTTCATCCGAACAAGTTGTAAGGGATTATATATAGGTACAATATAGTCAATTGTTGAAGTAACAAATCGACTTCAACAAGAGCAGGCACACATAAGTGGGACTATCAAGAGTCATAGGGAATCACTTACAATGTAAGTATATACCAAAGTAAAGGAATGATGCAATTTCAAGATGGTATCATGGTATTGAAGTTTGGTGGTCTAGTTTCCTTTCACTAATAAGATGGAATAGGACACCGCTTAGTAACCAGGTATAGCTATTGTCATAGAGGTGACACCAATGCCGATAATTTAGTAGACAAAACTACTATGGCTCGAAGAGAATGTGTTGCATCGGATTAAATTCGTCCATAAGGATTTCAAATGGAGATTAAGTTAGGCTAACAAAGGAAAAACACTGATACATGTTAATTTGTACTTGGTCTTAAGTAGAAATATAAGTTGAGTTAATGGAAACTCAATAATGAGGATGTTGTAACAAGTCATGCTAAGCACGAGAGACACTCAAAAGAGTTGGAACACCGGTGTGTCATACATTGGTATGACATTGACTGATGTGTCTAACATGTATGGTGGGGGGGGGGGGGGGGTGTTGCACCAAATATAGTTTAGGTGAGCTCTACACATTTGATTTTGAGTGACTTGTAAAAGGCAATATTTAGTTATCATGGAGTGATCTGAATGTTAAGTAGCCAATATTTCACGAAGTAAGTGTATCTAATGTATATTTTGAGATTGCCCGAATGGACACGAATGTCATACGTCATAAACGAAAGGTTGACAAAATAAACTAAACTAGCATTGTGTTAAGAAAATTTGTTAGAGGCCAAATTACTCAAATCCTAGGATCATGTGTGTTAGGTGCACCACTAAGAATTTACTCAAAGTAACTGATGTGGAAGCAATTAAAGTGAGTGTAAGAGATATTCGTTTTTTTATGTGATGATACTACCGGAGATTAGAAATGGTGCAATCACCGCTACCGAAGAACAGTGGCGATGCCATTGTACGTAAGGATTCGAGAAAGAAATAATAATTGCTTGGAATAGGCAATTCAGGTAAATTCATCAACAGATTAGATGAAAACTCAAGTCAGGCATTATGCCCTTTATTTCAGAATGGTAACGTCTTGACGCGTTCATACAGAGGGAAAGGAGAATTTTGTTAGACATTAATCTTGGTATATTGGTCGTAGTTGATTGTAGTAGATGACCAGCTTTCGGTCGGTCAACGAGGAATAAGAATGGAACAAAGAGGTCGGTGAAGCTATACAAAAGTATAGTGCTTTCACACGGAAAAGGTGTTGTCCTCGGCATACTTCATGGAAGTAGAAATTTTATTTTGTGCTCCTTCACTTGATAAACTTAAGTATGACTCGTTGCACCTCGAGTAATGTTCGTAGGGAGTGATTTAGCCAAGCGAGGATAAGCGCAATACATTGTTAGACAAGAACTATGGTATTCATCCTAGTACAACAGGATAAGATTTGAAGAACATACCAAAATGTGATTGACATCAATATGTTCCATTTAGTGTAACATATAGCTGCTTTTGAATCACGAGTAAAAATTAATCCGATGATGAGGATGTAGTCAATCATACGCAAGTGATATAAATAGAAATAAAGTGATGCTAATGGTCGATGGAAGCGTTACCTTGAAGGTGTTGGCATAATAAGAATTATGTAGAAAAGTGATGGTTGGTCAATTTCGTAGTGTTCCGGTTCAATCAGAGCGTTCTCCATAATCATCGAGCTAGCCCGTATGCGAAAAAGAATAGATTCAGTAAGATCCATATATGTAATCGAGTGCGTAATTAATCGAAAGTATAATCAACCAAGTTTGTAGGGTTGAATTAAAACATGTCTATTTGGAACATCATATACGTCGCCAATGGGTTTTATTACACGAAAACATGTTCAAAATGGTATGGTTATAATAACAATACATTACCATCTTCAGAATTCAAGAAGTGATTACAAAGGATAAAAAAGGCGAGTTTATCGAGTTCTTTTAAATTGGAGCACGATTTTATGGGAGTTTATGCGTAGAAAATTGAAGATGTAGTGTGACCATGATAATGGAATGATAGGTTTATCTATGTCGAGAGTTGACCTGACCCAAACTCGAGTACTCGATCCCGTTTTAGCTTGATGACCCATAATTGACACGATTCCAAACACCCTAAACGCAAGACCAGGTTATCAACATACGCCCCCGAACTCGCCACTTTCAGATATGTTCCAAAGCAACCACCTATAACCGATTTAACCGAAACTAAGCAAGAAATCGAGACTTATAAGAAAGTTGTTATTCGGTTCACCATATCAAAACCGAAACAAATGATGTATAAGAAAAAGGACTCATCGGAAAAACATGTTTCAACAGACCGCATTGTCACTGCTTTTAGATCTGGACACCACCAACCCGAGATCGAGCCAAGGGACCACGATGGGGCATTCTGCCTGGTTGACGGCTGGCGCACCGGCATCTCCTACGGTGGTCGCCGCCGCCTCTTCTCTCCGACCACCGTTGCCTGCTGTCAGAACTACTTTCCCCACTTCCTCTCCTTCTCTCTGTTCTATTCACCAGCCATCACCACCACAAACCCGCCGTCGCTTGTGGTCGTTCCTTCGCCATCTCCACCTTACGCCGCCAGCCAAACCCCACGAAACCACCTCCTCCACAACCTGCTGTGGCTGCCGCCGTTGGTCCACTACACTGCCGCCTGTAGTTGCGGTTGCCGCCGCTGATTCCTTGGACACTGCCACCAAGAGTGGTGGCCGGCGATCATCTAGAGGCAGAGAGGGAGAGAGAGAGAGAGAGAGAGAGCGAGCAGCGAGAGAAGAGATGGAGGTAGGGTGTTGTGTTGTCTTGTGTTGTGTTGTGTTGTGTGATGTAAATAGAGGATGGAACAAGATATTGGCTACGGTTTTGAGAGTGAAAAATGTGAGGGATGAAGTGAAAGAGATGGTTATAAGGCTAGGGTTTGGGTAGGTGGGTTGGGCTTAAGCCGCGTATACAAACCAGGTTTAACGTTCTCGCTTAAAATAGAACCGCCCATTTAAATTACATATAATAAATCCAACGGGTAAAATGTCTTTATTTGTTTAGATTAAAACGAATCTTCGGAGTATATATTTTGTATCATGCCTACCGGTATATATATAAATTACATGACAAGAAATGTGGGTTAAATACTATGTTTCACTCGCAACAAGTTATTATTTAAAACTAATAATAATACATATTTTAAGATGTGTAATCCTTTCCAATCATTAGGGTCAAAAGTACGGGTTATCACAAAGAGTCTCACTGCATGTCACAAGAAGACATCAGGGGAACGATTTCAGAGATGTACGAAATTACACGAACATGATTTGTTATTCATGGATATATGGTTCTTAATGATTAAAACCAATGTTAATGCATATGAAATGTGGTTCAACTTCAAGACTATCACGTTGCTGAGAGAAGCATGACAATTGTTGATGGTCGTTGTTGAACATTGACGGGGTATGGTATTGGACCCGACCCGAGCGGTCGGACATTCCTGCTATTTATCACTTTTATAGTAATTGTTTATTATTATTGCGTACTAACCCGCGAAGCCCAGCGCGTTGTAGTTTATACTACACTAGGCTGTGGACTTGTAGAGACAACCCCTAACTGGGTCTGGCCCATTGAGGTTAGGGTTTCCCATATCTCCTATATAAGGAGGTCTCCACCTCCTTATTAGGGTATGATATATGGGGCTAACACTTTTGTAGCTGGAAATAGGGGATTCTTCCCCTACCGGCCGTCTCTACATCCCTGATTTTCTCTCTCCTTCTTATTTGCAGGTCTAGGATTCGGGCAGAAAAGACGAGGTGTGGCTATATCCGTATTCATCACCGTAGAAGTATCGACCCGCACAGGTCTATTCTTCTTCATTGGCGCCATCCATGGGACCAGCAACGAACCACATCTTGTTATTTTCTTCTGCCCAAACTTTTAGATCTACGATTTTTTACAAGACCCCCACAAGGTTTTCGGCTTCAAAACCGAACAGATCTACAATTGCTTGGGGAGGATACACAGTCACAGCTCCAAAGGGGATCCTTTCTTCCATTAATGATTTTCACCCTCGTTTATACATCGAATCAACAATAGATTGGGAAACTAGCACGGGGGGCTAACCACTCACGCCCCAGCTACAATTAATTCTTGAAAGCTGACACTTAGTAAAATCGAATGGCACATCGGTAGGAATTGACATCTTCAAGCTGGACAATCTTACTGATAATGTCCTCGCCGTCTCCAACATAACACATCGAGCACATGATTCTCGTAAGTGGGACAGGAACAGTGTAACACTACAAACACTACAGAACGTAGTCACCAAAACCAAAGGGTGGTTCTTGTCGCCATTTACGCCTTCACCAAGTTATACTTTGGTAAGGATAGACCTAAGCTGGAGTTCATTACGTTGAGCTACAC
The DNA here is from genome assembly GCA_030545235.1 of Helianthus tuberosus. NCBI lineage: Eukaryota > Viridiplantae > Streptophyta > Magnoliopsida > Asterales > Asteraceae > Helianthus > Helianthus tuberosus. The sequence goes on from CM060351.1 coordinate 175,690,703, forward strand.
ATTTAAGAACGCAATTCCAGGTACAATTCTCTTTTATTGCTTTATTTAATTAGTTGTGCGACACACTTTTATTTGTTGGGACGCGCTTGGCATCTCATTGCACGCCCTTGGTCCACTTGACTATATATATATATATAGGGTCAGGATTTAGAGAGAACGGTGAAAAGTGTGAGAACGGTGAGAACGATTTTGGTGGTGACATGTGGCATTGATGTTAAATTACACTAAGGGGTAATATTGTCAAAAAAACTCACTCACATGAACTGGGTGTTCAAATAAAACGCCATAAAAACACCCAATTTAGAAAAACGCCAAACACTCAAAAGCTATTTTTAAGCTATAATTTACAACAGCTCAAAAAAACCATTTTTTTAATGCCATGAAACACTCAAAAGCTATTTTTTGAGATATAATTTACAACAGCTCAAAAAAACCATTTTTTGAGCCAGCTCATAGTTAAAACGCCATAACAAAAAAAACTATATTTTCAGGGTCCAAAGTGTAACTTATAGTGTGAACACAAGTATTTAATTAGTTTCATCATACACGGGGGAATGTGATTGGAAATAAAAGAATTCATACTAGTTAAAACGCCATAACAAAAAAAGCTATATTTTCAGGGTCCAAAGTGTAACTTATAGTGTGAACAAGTGTGAAAATAAAAGAATTCATACTCCAATGAAGACACACAGAGCTCCCAGTTAAAACGCCATAACAAAAAAAAGCTATTTTTTTGGGCTATAATTTACAACAGTTGAAAAACCCATTTTTTGAGCCATCCGCCTAAATTAATATTTTTTGAGCTCAGAAAAATCACAATTTGTACTGTAAAAACACCGTAAAACACACAGTTCAGAAAAATGCCATGAAAAACTCAGTTGAAAACGCCATAAAACACTCAGTTCAGAAAAACGCCATGAAAATACCTAGTTAAAACGCCATAAAAACACCTAGTTCAGAAAAACGCCATGAAAATACCTAGTCTAAAACGCCATAAAACACACAGTTCAGAAAAAACGCCATAAAACCCAGTTAATTTTTTTCGAAAAGTATATCAATAGTATACTCATTGGAAAGATAAAAAAACGCTGAGTTTTATAGTGTATTTTTTTTCAAAAAATAACCATGTATAAAAAAGTTATTGTCGTTTAAATATGATGGGGGAAAATGACATGTGATTAGTATGTGCACCTTTGATTGGATCTTCCTATTTTACCCCTCCTGGTAGTTCCAAGACCCCTATTATTTACAAAAATGCCACCGCATCAATCTCAGTCACAAACCACTAAGATCTTGTGGCTGAGAATCGTTCTCACCGTTCTCACACTTTGAGGCGTTCTCTCATGATCTTGTTCCTATATATATATATATATATATATATATATATATATATATAGTGGTCCGTATATAACCTGACATGACAATGCTACCTCAAAAATACAAAATTCTAAACACATGAATGGAAGATTTCATTGCCCACACATGCATGGGGCACGCTCGATTGGTTATCTGACGTGTCATATGCGCCTATATCATTACTTTTGATATTTAAGTCCTAAGATGCTTAGCATCATTGAACTGAGTAATATGCTCGGGACAACTAAGCTATGAGCGGACACGGTCATAATATTTACACATGATAAACTAAACATTGAATAATCCTTATGCAAGCACGCAGACTTAGCTAGGTAATTTTTCACCATGCCGCCTCAATAGCTGAATTATCATATCCGATAGACAGCCTTGAAATCGGCGCAACCGTTGTGTCGGACATCTACGCGCAAGACTCACGGGTGACAGGTTCTTAATCTTACCCTTAAATATGGTACTCTCGCATAACCTGATAGCTTAACGGAATACTCCATAAGTTATCTATTTGCTTTTCAAAATGACCTGACAATTCTTTCATGTATCAAAAGAATACCTATTAGAATTGCCCACTAAACAAAAAGTGTCGATAAAGGTTTCACCTCTATTTTACGCACACTTATCTACAATACGTTTAAATCGATTAATAAGCATGTTAGAGCCTTCTTAGCATGTTATACTTCATATTTTCTTGTCGATTTCTTTTTCGTACCTATCAAGTTCAAAGCTACTAACATAATTTAGCAGAACTGAACTGGGGGGCTAGCAAGGTATAACGCCATTACACCTTAAAAGTGATCATTTTCTCTCAGGCTGCCCATTAAGGTGATATCCACTGCACATTATCCCACGTCATTTGGCCTATGACTATACCACTGGATATGACATATGCAATTTCGTAGTCAAGACAAATGCACGACAAAACCAATATACTTATAAGTATTACACACGCTATGCGAAAGGAAAAATACTTATTCGGATATGTATTCTCCACGCCAATAGGCGACATGAATAAACGAAAACCCACACGCCGTAGGCGACAGGGATTATTCGCGCGAGGCAATCTAAACAAATGTGCTACCTACTATAAGTGTTCCATACGCCAATGCGCGTCCAGGTAAAACACATAATAGTGTACATAAAGTGCTCATTCACGCCTAGCGTGTATAAAGCATTTTATTATCTCAATGAGTGTTCACTCACGCCAAGCGCATAGAAAGCACTTTGTTATTCAAGTGTTCATTAACGCCACACGCATTATAAATAACTTTCTGATATCTACAAGTGTTCATATAAACATTTGTAAACACAACATACCATCGCATCTGAACTGCACAATACGGTAAAGCATAAAACGGCAATACTAAGTGTAATGTAGTACAAATACCTACACATACAAAATAGTATTGCTCACAAAATACAGCGAGCTAAGAGTGAGCATCTTGGTAATAGATGTATTCAATCACCACTACTCCAGTGGGTATCTTGGTAATAGATGCACAACCACTGATGAAAAACCAAGTACTTGTCCCACAATTATAAAAACATTGAAGGGAACATAAATAACGCTCTAAGCACCCTTCCGAGGTCACTGAGCATAGCAAGCACTTCTGCAGGGGTGCATTGTATATCATTCTTTCCGACTGCAACGATAATCGTTATAACCGGATCGTCAATAACAACGACTGGTACCACCACCAGCGGTTTCACATTCGCCTAAGGTGGAGTAACATCTGCATATGTGTTTATGATCACCAGTGGCTGCACATTAAGACAACGGGAATCCCGATGACAAGGACGAGTGGTAGGGATCGTCGTCACATCAACATCACCTCTTTCAATAGGTTGAACGCCGTTAGTGTACCATATGCTAAACAATGAAAGTCACACCCAAAAGGTGAATATTTTACAGTAGCCCACACGACCGTGTGTGCACTGCTAAGGCAGGGCCACACCCGAAAAAATCATCCAAAGGCGAGACACTGAACTACCAAAACTCAGCCTGTTTCATGGCTCATACGCGAGATCTAACCGCGTACACGAAACCTTGACGAGCTCATGGCAATGCGCCAGTACAAACGACAACTGCCTGTAATCAATCAGCTTGCGCCAGGTTTGTCCAACCAGTTTCCTCGATCGTGTGATATTCACTGCTCCATTATCTGCACTCACAGCTAACGACTACCACAACAAATGTGGCTAGTAACCTTTCCGCACCCGGGCGACAGGTAAAGCCTAAAACTCATATTATTCACTTCCGAGCGTTCTTAATAAGTCTATGTGCTCCTCCCACGCTTACACGCGGGAGCAACACTAGACTAGGGGACATGACGATGTATGGTATTGGACCCGAGCCGAGTGGTCGGACATTGATGCTATTTATCACTTTTATAGTAATTGTTTGTTATTATTGCATACTAACCCGCGAAGCCCAGCGCGTTGTAGTTTATACTACACTAGGCTGTGGGCTTGTAGAGACAACCACTAACTAGGCCTGGCCCATTGAGGTTAGGGATTCCCATATTTCCTATATAAGGAGGTCTCCACCTCCTTATTAGGGTATGATATATGGGGCAAACACTTTTGTAGCTGGAAATAGAGGATTCTTCCCCAACCGGTCGTCTCTACATCCCCGATTTTCTCTCTCCTTCTTATTTGCAGGTCTAGGATTCGGGCGGAAAAGACGAGGTGTGGCTATATCCGTATTCATCACCGTAGAAGTACCAACCTGCAGAGGTCTATTTATCTTCAGACATCAACACTTGCAAGTGAGATTGTAGAATTGAGGTTAAAAAAACTATGTTTGTTGAATTATATTTAAAACTATAATATAATGTTGTTTAGCATCATATCTTGTTTCTTTGCCGGATTTGACCCGGCCCATAATTTTCTTACATTTAGTGAGTACAATCTGCGCACTAAAAATATATAAAGATTTTATTTTCATTGTGTTTTATTAACATTCTTCAATTATGGTAAAACTAGAAAATTATATTTCAAAGAGTAAACTGCTATTTTGATCCTGAGATTTGATCACTTTTGTCACTTTAGTCCAAAACTTAAATCTTTTGAATCTGGATCTCTGTGGTTTCAGTTTTATTGTTATTTTGGTTCAAAAGTGAAATCTACTCATATTTGTCTAATAAAATTATGGTATTTTGTCCTTTTCCTTAGGGGCAAAATGGTCACAATAGTTTTATTATAAAAGTAGCAGAGATTAAAAATCTTCCCCAAAATATGATCTTCTCCAAACCCAAACCCTGCTCTGTTCCACTTCCCCAAAACATCATCTCACTCTCAACCACCCCCTCCTTCGCTCCATTCCTCACCTACCTCACTAGCACATCATCTCACTCTCGGTTACGCTACCGTGACTCCGCCTTACGCTGCGCCTGCGTCGGTGTCGTGACGTCGGTTATGACGGAGCAGGACCAGAACTCGCAGATTGGCTCGGCGTTGTGTTTATCGGCGACGATTGAAGCCGCGCCGGATCCTGAGCCGGATAAATTGCAGAAGTTGTTGCCTAGGGTTCTGAAGTTGGTGAAATCGAGTGGTTTTAAGGCGAAACCGGCTATGTTGTGTGTTATTGGGAGTATTGTTGGTGCTGGTGGTACCGGTTTGAATCAGAATTTGTTGAGTTTGTTGGTGAATTGTTTGGTTGAGTTTTTGAGTAGTGGTGATTGTGCTGGTAGTGACTGGAGGGTCACCACCGGCGGATTCAGTCCTTTTTGGCGGTGGCGATTTTAAACCCTACGATGATGTTGGCTTGCTACTAGTATGGCAACTCCGGTTGCAACAGTCACGCCGCTGAGCAAGTTCAACGACGATGATGATCTTCTAGATCTAAGTCGATTTGTGTTGGTATTTTTGTTTTGCTTCCTGAGATTGATTAGATGATTGTGTTAGATTGTTAGTAGTGTTGGTCATATTATTGTTGGTCAAGATATTGGTGGTTGTTTGTGTTAACATTAGCTGTGAAAGGACAGACTTTTTATGTTTGGTTGTTGTGACTATTTTGCCCCTGAGAAAAAAAGACAAAATACTAGGATTTTATTAGACAAATATGAGTAGATTTCACTTTTTGACCAAAATGACAATAAAACTGAAACCACGTGGACCCAGATTCAAAAGATTTGAGTTTTGTACTAAAGTGGCAAAAGTGAGCAAACATCAGGTACCAAAATGGCAGTTTACTCTATTTTAAAATACGAAACGTATTGAAAGGTATTTAACACAACAATTGACCAATCACATATTCAATAATCAACTAACGATCCAAATAAGTCGTTATTGTAAAAAAAAAAAAAAAAAAACGTCGGTCCCACACAACATATAATGGCGTCTCACTGTTTCAGCCTCTTTACAATATATACTAACTCTCGTCTCTCCATGTGGCCTCTCAACACACTCAGCTGATTAGCGCATATTCTTTCTTCTGCTACTCCATTTTAAGTCTGGTATAATATATGACTTTTTAGCATAATAAAGAAAGGTGTTTCGTGATTTCTAGCTTGTTATTTTGTGATATTGAATGTGCTGGTTATGATTTTAGATATGCTGAGAATTGCTTTTGTAGTGTTTTTCTTGTAAACAGTATATTCTTAGCAGATTTCGTGATTTTCAGTATGAAGTTGTAAATAAGTTGTAAACGGGTTGTAATAAAGTTATAAATGACTTAGATGGGTCGGGTTAATGGATTAAAATATAAAATATATATTATCATCTTTTTCGAATTCCAAATTTAAATCTAGCTACTAATTGATTGGGATTTACGTTAAATAGTTGCAGATGATATGAATAATAGTTATATTTTACTAATTCATAAGAATGACATAACTCACTCTTAAGTAATGTGATGGCGGATCTAACAATTTTTTTCACCGGGTCACTAATTTTTTCTAAATTATACAAGGTTTTCACTATCTGATTCCATTTTTTCCAAACTGAGGGGGTTCCTGGGAACCCCCAAAACACCTCTAGATCCGCCCCTGGTGATGCTCTCACTTCATACTGACTTGTGCTTTCAATCACCAATCATATCTCTCAATAATATTCAACATACATCTTTCTTACCCCTTAGTCTTGGCCTAACTTATCATAACTGCAGCGTTCACAACGGAAAACGTTAACGGGGATGTGGAGCTTGGATATATGGTTAAAGAGAGTGCCAAAAGTCTTCTTTACAGTTTAAAACAAGAAGACAACCAGGCAAAAAAATCTTCACCATCTATTTTCATGGCACCTCGTGTCCTACGAGATCTGAGCCCAAGTTCTTTCGACCCTCTGGTGGTCTCTATCGGACCTCTACATAAAAGACATGAGAATGTGCAAACATTTGAAGAAAAAAAGGCAAGTTATCTAAAAGCTCTAATAGATCGCATCAAGTCCCCACCAGAGAAAATACTGAACTCATGTATGCACGAGGCATACTCTTCAATGAAGGCATTTTATGTTTGGACAGAGAATTATAGCGATGCTAAAATCGCCAAAATGATGGTTATGGATGCTTGTTTCATACTTGAATTCATGGTCAAGAGTAAGGACTCTGCTAATCAATCATATCAAGGAAGATTGTTGCAACACTACAGTGTATTGCATGACATGGTGTTGCTAGAAAACCAGATCCCATTATTTTTTCTTGATAAAATATTTACCATATTAAAAGTTCCGGGTAACACCTCCCTTGTTGAACTCATCCTTCCGGTTCTAAAAGCCCACAACCTCTTTGGTGCAGATATGGAAACCAAGAATATTTCCATTGATGAAACCACTCTTCATATTCTTGACCTTCTACACAAATGTTACACGCCTCAGAATGATAATCCTACTAATACTGAACCAGCTTCCCGAATCCCGACCCATTCAGCTGTAAATCTATACCGGGCAGGGATCAACATCAGACCTAACCAAAATCCAACATGGCTGATGGAACTTGTTATGGAAAAAAATTGGCTCCCATGTTTTTTTGGGTGGAGTATGCTTAGTTTAAAAATGCCCGTATTAAAAGTTCATGATTCTACAGAGTTTCTATTAAGGAATCTCATTGCATACGAGCAGTCATTCCAAACTGATAAACATCATAGTTATGTTACATCATTTGCTCTTGCCATGGATATGCTGATGAATACTCAAGAAGATGTTGCAAAGTTGATAGACTCTGGAGTACTTATCAACCATATGGGTTCAAATGAAGAAGCTGCTAATATGATCAACAACATATGCAAACATGTTACATGGGAAGAATTCATTTACGGAAAACTGTGGAAAGAAATGGATGATCATTGCAATGATTACTGGCCAAAACATATAGCCAAGATGTGGACTACTTACTTCAGTAGTCCATGGAGTATGATTGCTCTAATTGCTGGAATCATGTTATTTACATAGCCGTGATCGATACCATCTTCACCGTTAATCCTCCTGAGTAGCTTTTTACTGTAAGTTTTATCTTCTTTTCTAATTCGTATATAGACTAGCTATACTTAAGGGTTCTTATTCGTCTAAAGGTTCATATAATAATTTAATCATAAACCAAAACATTTATTTCTAAATCACAATCTTCTTTATTTATGTTTTAGTTCAATGATAATATTAATTGTCAATCATAAATATATCTAATTAGTTTTTAAAATGATGACAATACAAGTATATGAAATAGTTTAAATTTGAATGGAAAATCACCAATATACTTTTATCTCAACTTTATCTATATCCTATTTAATATAAGCGTGTTGTTAAATATACCTAAAAATCAACCCAGGGCTGTTCTAACCTTTTTGGAGGCCTAAGGCGAAATGAAATTTTGAGGCCCTGTTTCATTCTTTGATTTTTATAACTCCTTTACCCGTGTTTGGAACCAAACAAAAATCTAAGACAACTATAGTAGAGAGTGGTTTGCTTGTATAAGAAATCAAACAAATCTAAAACAATAAGTTTGCACTGATACTACTAGTTAGCATATTAATTTTCCTTTAAATGAGGGCCCTACTTTTTTGGAGGCCCTAGGCTCAAGCCTGGGTTACTTATACTATAGGTCCGGCCCTGAATCAACCTTTTAGAAGAGAGAAAGGTGCGTAGGAGAGAAAAGAGTAGCATTAATTACCTAATATTTCTATTTTTTAATTATTAATTACAATCATTAGTTTTTAGCTTTTATATTATTTTTTAAGTGAACATAAAATATTTTTTATACAATCAAACTTTTTTGTATTGAGTTTTCTTAATGTGTAAAAATATTAAAAGATAACAGTTTATCATATAAATGTTTTAGTTTTTTAATTTAAGATGGTTAATATATAAAGCTATGTCGCTTCGTATCAGGAAAAACAGTTCTAAAATAACATTTATAAAGCTATGGTGCTTTAAAAAAATAAGATAAATGTCTTTATTAATTATAAAACTTATACGAAGCAACATTAGTATGTCTGCGGCTGGATGAGAGACAATGCATGGGTGGCGTCTAGAATTATATACATAACTTTATCGTCGTGAAAGTGATTTTGTCGATCAAGTGATTAATTGTTTTAATGTTTGCACGTTTACTTTTTTATTAGAGACTCGTTATTTATTTATTTGTAATGAACCTTTTCACTTTCGTGTTTATAATAAAGTGTCTTGTTTATTTATTTATTTATTTATTAATATTGATATTAATAGTAATACTAATAATAGTATAAGAAAACATAAAAAAGTAACAAAAGTGTTATAAAATAAAATAATATAAAAATATAATTATTACTTTTGACTTTATAATAAAATAATGTATTAAAGTACTTAATCTTTACCAAGTTTGACTAATTTGATATATTAATCCTTATATTGGGTGTATTTATCACACCCCTTAATATAAACTAGAATTATCCCCTGCGCGTTGGATCATGATAAGGAATGAGTGACTGGGGTTTATTGGGGAACACCGGGTTCCGGATCGACCAATAACGGCGACAAATGGCATGTCGCCCGCTATTGCCCCATATTCTTGTAGTGTTGCGGCGGGGATCGTTATATTGTGTCAAGTAACATCAAAATTACATTTCTTACATACAAAATCCAATCAAACCTCTAACCATAACAAAAGCAATAAAGCCACTGGCATAATAATCCTACTTTAGGCCATTTTAGCATTAATGATGGAGGAAGAACACAATGTCTCAGGCTTGATATGGTTGCGTTCTTCTCTTCTGCCGAGTTACTCGTGCAATACAATTGTCGAGACAAATAGTAATAGTAATAGTAGTTTCAGTTGGGTTACAAAAGTACATTAGTCAAGTAATGCCAGATCCAAGATATCTAAAAGAAAAGTAAAAAAAAATAAAAAAATAGATAATTTATGTGAAGGTCACCCATGTGTTAACTTCATAATAAGTTTCACCTATGTATTGAAAAGTTTTTATAGGCCATACAAGTGTCCAACTATGTATGTGGTTTCATTTAAACCAATTCCAACAGAAAACATGTCTAACGACTAAAATACATTAATTTTTTTTAATAGATGTTAACCTATAACACGTCAACACCTCTTCATACGTATTTCTTTTCAGGATGTGTAGGAATATTTGTCATTTGTCGTAATTTACCAAAATTGGTATAACCCTTTATGAAAATAATAATACGTGGCATGTTTATAAACAGTAGATTTCATACCGACCAATTACAACATATATAATAAGTTACAATTACAATTCAAATAAACAATTTAATGACCTATAACAATAACAATATCCAAGTCAACCAACTTGAGAAGCTTTGTAGTATGCTGGAACTGTTGCAGGAAGAAAAAAAAAAAAAAAAAAAACCATTTGTCTAACCCCTTCTAACTTGATAATTGGAAAGATGATCCCAGATGCACCCTGCAAACAATTTTTAAAATTTTATAAAATTAAATTCATATGTCTACATAGATGCTAACCGAGATGAGTCGGGCCCAAGCCATATCCATTTTGGTGATGGGAACGGGATAAGCAAACGATCAACACTGTATACAGTGGCGCAGCTATGAAGGGGCCGGAGGGGGCGCCCGACCCCCGAACTTTTCGCTCAGTAGTAGTGTTATATATGTACGTTTCGTATAGAATTTTTTAGTTATATACGTTTTCGAACCCCCGGTTTTATAAAAAATATTTTTTTAGGTATATACTTTTAGGTCTGGTGACTTCCGACCCCCCGGTAGAAATTTTCAAGCTTCGCTACTGACTGTATATAGCGACAGAAAAGAAATGTAGAAACTGGACCGGTGGATGCGGGTCGAGTCCTGAAAGTAATGATAATAGAAGCATGTTTTACGCATTTCTTTTCTCGCTGGATTGGGTGATGCACAAAATGTAGGAACCGTTCGTGTAATTTAAATAAAAATAAACAAATTTTATTCAAAGATTACAATACAGAAATAAGAAAACTGAAATATAGTACTATTACAACTGAAATAAGCAAAAATAGAAGAAAAGAAGATGAAGAAGAAAGACTGAGGCACGTGTTTAACACGTTTCCCTTAAAACAAATTCCGAGTCTCCCAGTAGTACTCGTTTTGTTTCCCAGGGTACAACAGCCGAAGCAGCGTACTGCCGGAGATGGCCTACAACCCAAAGGCTACCTTGAAGAGAGCAAGTAGAAGATCAGAACTGTTGGAGAAAGTTGCAAGTGCTGTTGTGTTGCTGGTGTCCTGCAGCTGGGTATGGAGCTATATTTATACAGCTCCTAAGTCGAAACAGTCAAAAGGAATTAATGAGAGGTTTAAATTGCATTAAACGTCTTCAATGCAATTTAATACGTCATTTAATTCGCTGTTAAAACTGTTTGACTCGTCAGTTTCGAATGCAGAACTGAAACTGCTTCGTCATTAAATGCTGAAAGCTTCTGCGCGCGCGTCCTTGCGCGTGCAGGTGTGCACGCTCATGCGCGCTGTGTCCTTTTGGCTCACTGCCATGCGCGTGTGCGCCACATCATCTGTGAACCTATATGAGCACGCCACATAGTCGCGCCGTATTGGCTCACTCTGGTGCGCCGCGTACGACACATCAGGGCCTATGCACCATGCGCACAACCGCGCTCCTTCATGCCACGTGTACTCGCGCACGGACTACCACGTCACGCGCCTCGAACCTGCACGCCACTTCACCACTTGGTCCTTGCAGCCTCTGTGATCCACCACGCGCACATGTTCAAAAATACAAAGGCGGCTCTCAAGCGGCTCGCGCACGCCATTAAAACCAGAAGGTTTACCTTGAAGCAGGATAGAAGAAGATTCAAAAGAGAGAAGATTGTAAGAGCTGTGTGTTTTCGGTCTGTTTCTATAGCAGGGGTGTCCACCTATTTATACTATATATCTTGGATGAAACTGAAAAACGAATTAAATGGGAGAATTAAATTGCATTAAACGTCTTCAATGCACTTTAATTCGTTATTCAATTCTCAGTCAAAACTGTTGACTCGCCAGTTTCAAATGCTGAAGTGTAACTGCACTGTCATTAAATGCAAGACAGATTGGTACGCGCACATCCTTTCTGGCTCATGCACGCGCGTCCTTCTGGCTCATGCACGCGCAGGTCATGCACACTCATGTGCGTGTGCACTATTTTGGCTCACTTTCATGCGCAAGTGCAAAGTGCGCCATCAAAGCGCCACATTGTGCCTCATCGCACACGCCACACGCGAGCGTGCGGCGTGGGCGAGTTAGGGTGCTCCGCACCCTTCGCGAGTAACCTTAGTGTGTGCTTCCATGAAACAATAAGGATGGAGAGTTCCCACTTAAATACCCATTTAAGTTCCATCTCTCCTCCTATGTGGGACAAGGTGCAACTTTCCCTTTTGTTTCAGCATTCAATGTTTCAAACACACAACTTTGAGCATCGATATTTCATTCATCTTAGCTCTCGTATCAACCCACCACCCTTTTGGAGTGTTGGTCACTGCATTTACCTCATCCAACATTGCGGTTTTGTCGGAAATCATTGCCACCAAAGGCATTCCGTCTTCATCCACCATGTGCGCGCGCTCAAGCTTTGGTTTCTTGCATTGGTTAGCCCGATGCCCCGGCTCATCACAGTTGTAACAAGTCCCTTGGAACGTTTGAGGTTTCTTTTTCACAACTCCTTTCTTTGGTCCAGGTTTGCACGCTCATGCGCGCTGCGTCCTTTTGGCTCACTGCCATGCGCACGTACGCCACGTCACCTGTGAGCCTATACGAGCACGCCACACAGTCGCGCCATATTGGCTCACTCTGGTGCGCCGCGTACGACACATCAGGGCCCATGCACCATGCGCGCAACCGCGCGCCTTCATGCCACGTGTACTCGCGCGCGGACTACCACGTCGCGCGCCTCGAACATGCACGCCACTCCACCACTTGGTCCTTGCAGCCTCTGTGGTCAAAAATACAAAGGCGGCTCTCAAGCAGCTCGCGGCGATGCGAAGTGCAAAGTGCGCCATCAAAGCGCCTCATCGCCCACGCCACGCGCACGCTAGTGCGAGTTAGGGTGCTCCGCACCCTTCGCGAGTAACCTTAGTGTGTGCTTCCATGAAACAATAAGGATGGAGAGTTCCCATTTAAATACCCATTTAAGTTCCATCTCTCCTCCTATGTGGGACAAGGTGCAACTTTCCCTTTTGTTTCAGCATTCAATGTTTCAAACACCCAACTTTGAGCATCGATATTTCATTCATCTTAGCTCCGTTTTAGACGTGGTTTAGTTCGTTGCGAAGCTCTTCCAACATAGAACACAAACCCACAAATAAATATATAAAATCCGCTCATTTTATTATATTTATTTCTTGTCTAAAATAGGAAAAAAATCATTTTCCTATATTTGTGAAAAATGCTATTTTCACCTATTTTTCCAACACAAAACACCTTGTATAATCAACACATCCCTAGAATTCCAATGAAATAATCAAACATAATCCCATACCTCAAAGAGAAGGAACACTAGTCAGTAAACATCAGAAGGAAAAATATGCATGTGTTGCATTGGAGTACAGGAACTGCTTGACTCGTTTATTCTACATTATTAGTAATAACTTTGCCACAAAACAAATAAATATTTTTACTAAAACAGTTTCCTGTACTCCTTGCATTTTGTATTTCGAATGAAATAACCGCACATAATACCATACTTGCATTGCAATTTTCTTCGTCCCCCTTCCTTCTATATCTCGACCCTTCTTTTGATTATTACTCTGGACATCAATCAGATTAGAAGCACTCTTTGATAATTCGGTAGGTGGTTCAATAACATTAGGAACCAAATCTAAACTTTGTTGTGATCAATGGACTTTCGGCCTACTTACAACCATGATTTGATGATTTTTTTATAATTCAACATTTGTGAAACATGATTATGGTTGAAAACGAAACTGGAAGAACACTTAACAGTTCCTATAAGTGCAGCAGATTAAAGAGAGTATTAGGCCAGAAAAGGTATTTTCATTATATTCCAACTATACAACATACTGATATATATAGGCAGATCTAACTAACTCTCAACCTAACCAACTCTCACACTAAAGTAACAGTCACCAATAACTAACACCAACTAACTCTTAGCTCACAATCCATACTCTCTAATATGCCCCCTCAAGCTTGGACCGCAAAGTGTCAAAACGAGTCGAAGACAACCCTTTAGTCAAAAGATCTGCAAGCTGAAGTGTAGTCGAAACATACCGAACATGTAAAATCTGAGCAAAAACCATATCACGTATAAAATGTAAGTCAATCTTAAGATGTTTCGTACGCTAATGAAACACAGGATTGACATCAAGATAAGTGGCACCAATGTTGTAACACCAAAGAGTTGGTGGTAAAAGTAAAGTAATATGTAGCTCCTACATGATAGATGTAATCCAATGAATCTCTGCAGCAGTGTGAGCAAGAGCCCGATACTCGGCTTCTGTAAAAGAACAGGAAACAGTGTGTTGTTTCTTGGAACTCCAACTGATAAGATTGGGTCCAAGAAAAACCCAATAAATAGTAGTCGATCATCAAGGCAACCAGCCCAATCAGCAACAGAATAAGCATGTAAATCAACACAATCAGATCGACGAATACGCATCCCATGAGAAAGAGTACCTTAAGGTACTGCAAAATGCGCTTAACCGCCACCCAGTGACGATCGGTGGGAGTCTACATGCCATGAGAAAGGGTATCCTTAAGGTACTGCAAAATTAACCGCCACCTAGTGATGATCAGTGGGAGTCTGCACAAACTGAGACACCTTGCTAACCGCATAGGCAATCTCCGGGCTAGTCAAAACAAGATATTGTAACGTACCAACAGTACTCAGATATAAAGTAGGATCAGACAAAGGGATACGAGTATGATGAGACAACTGTCGTCTAGAAGAGAAACTGGTGTAGGTAACGGATGACACTCATCAAGACCACTACGCTGTAATAAATCCAATAGATAACGCTACTATGATAAATGCAAAATATCCTCTAAAAATATGGCCTGAATACCTAAGAAATAAGATAGTATCCCAGATCTTTTAGCGCAAACTGAGAGTGTAAGCGCCCAATAAAATTAGAAACAAAGTCTGAAGAACTCCTAGTGATAATAATATCATCCACATATACCAACACATAACACATAACAGAATCCCAACTGTAAAACAAACAATGATGTACCTCATAAACACTAAGAAAAACTAGCACCAAGAAGAGCAGAAGATAGCTTGGAAAACCAAGCTTAGGGAGCCTGCTTCAGACCATAAAAAGCCTTTTGCAGAAGACCAACATGTTATGGTCTGATTTAGCCAACAAAGCCTGGAGGTTGAGACATATATACAGTCTCAGAAAGATCACCATGAAGAAAGGCATTGTTAACATCAACATGTCGAATCACCCATCCACGACTAAAAACAACAGACAACACAAGTTGTATAGTAGTAGGTTTAACCACAGGACTAAAAGTCTCAGTATAGTCAACCCCCTCCGTCTGATGAAAGGCCTTAGCAACAAGCCTGGCTTTGTAACGACACACATAACCATTAGGCTTAGACATAGACCCACTTACAACCAACAATGGTGGCACGAGTGGGGGCCGGAACCAAACTCTAAGTCTAGTTGGCATGTAGAGCATCAGTCTCAAAGCGCATAGCATCCCATCAAACAGACCACTGTTGAGCCTGGCAAAAAGTGGAAGACTCGGTGGTAGGAGCAGTAGAAACGTGGAATAGAATATGATCTGGAAACTAACGAGGCTTCTGTGTATGGTCACAAGAGTGAGTGATCATAGAATGAGTTGAAACTAGAGCAAGAGGAGGAGGAAGAGGAGGAGAATGAGAAGTAGAAGGAGGATGAGATGGAGGAGAAGAAGATGGTAATGAAATAGATGAAATAGAAGTAGTAGGAGGAGAAACAAAAGTGGAAGAAGGTGAAGTATGGAGAACGTAAGACGGAGAAGGAATGAAGAAAGAGAAAGAAGAATCAGAAGAAGAAGAAATAGGATCAGGAGCAGGGATATCAAAGATAGACTCATGAAAAATGACATGTTGGGAAGTGTACGTGCTACTCGTGAGAGGATCATAGTAAAGGTAACCACTGTGACTATGATCATATCCAACAAAGATACAAGGAATGGACTTGGGTGAAAGCTTATACTCTCGAGTATCACCAAGAAAAGGATAGCACAAACACCCGAAAGTATGAATAATAGATTAATCAGGATGAGAACCAAAAAGAATCTCATACAGAGAAGACTGATGAAGAACCAGTGATGGTAATTGGTTAATCAGATAAGCACCAGTGGCATAAGCATCATACCAAAATTTCTTTGGAAATCGAGCATGAAACAACAATGCTCGAACAACATAAAAAAGATGACAGTTCTTCCACTCGGCAATCCCATTCTGTTTGGGTGTATAAGGACAGGAAATACGATAGGCAATGCCAGACTCAGACATATATCGAGCCATATGTCTATGAATAAGCTTAGGAGCATCATCACACTGAAGATATTTAATGGTGCAAGAAAAGAGATTTTCAATAAGTGGTTTAAAGTGACGAAAGGAATCAACTACTTGAGAGCGATGTGTCGACGGATAAATTCATGTAAAGTGACTAAAATCATTAATAAAGGTAATAAAGTATCAAACACCACATCTAGAAGTTACAGGAGAGGGTCCCCAAATTTCACAATGTATAATATGTAAAGCTACAATCGAATGAGAAACAAGATTGGTAAATGACAATCTATGTGATTTCGATACACTACAAGCAGTACAATGAGTATCTTTGGATTCATTTGGAAAATGTAAAAAGGAATATCTAGTCATGACTGGCTCAGATGGATGACCTAACCTGAAATGCCAAGTATCTCGAGAGGCAGAAGCACCTATAGTGAGAGAGTAGAGGTGACGCGGACTAGTAACAAACAAATAACAAAATATAAGAAAATATTAACATTATAATAAGTATTAAAACTTAGTTATGTTAATATCTTTAACAATAAACATTTGGATTGGGTTGGCTGAAATACTTTCCTATGCTCTACTTAAATTATGTCAAAATTGAGGGAACTCAAAATAGAGAAAAGGAAGTGTTTTGGCTTGATTAAGGAAGTTAGTAACGGGTGGGATTAAGGCCTTTGAGTTTCTTAACTAATGCCAACTTCAAGAAGTTGAAGTAAATTGAGTAAATAGGTGTAGGACATGAATTATAATTGAACCAGTTTATGCAAATTGCATTGTAATCTTGTTAACAAGAAATAAGTGTATGCATTACCGGAAAGTCTTGGATACAAACAAGTTGGATAAGTTTTATAATAGACAATGTAAGTACAACAATGAGCACTACAAAAAAGGGCACCTTTAGCGGCGCCAGGTGTCGCCGCTATTGCCCTATTTTGTCGCCACTATTAACCTTTAGCGGCGACATGTGGGTGATTGTGTTTCTTTAAGGGAGAGAAAGCAGGAAGGAGCCCAAACCCTTGGATCATCCTCTCATCAAGGGCAGAGATCAGCTCTTTTCAAGCTTTACACGGATTGACTTTTAGCGGAGACAGCTGTCGCCGCTAATGCCTATTGTCTTGTCGCCGCTAATGCCCTTTAAATCCCCAACCGTTAGATCAGGATAAGGATCAACGACTGGGGTTTGGTTTCAGACTCCGGGATGCGGATCGACCAATAGCGGCGACATTTCGCCTGTCGCCGCTAATGGTGTCGCCGCTAAAAGTGGTAGTTTCTTGTAGTGGAGGTGGTGGTCCATTGGCAAAGGTAAAGCCTTTAAACACCTTGAGAGAAGGAGGTCTTGGGTTCAAGTCCCATAGACGACAAAAGCAAAGAAATTTGCCGTTAAACTTATGTTCAGTTATGTGTAGAATTCCATTTATAACCTATAACTTGTACATATGTGAACTGAATACTTATGTTCAGTTACGTGTAGAATTCCATGATTACGCTGTGGATATGATACATTGATGAGTTGGTATAATATTATATGCATAATTCTAGTTGATATGATTATATATATATTGGGGTGTTTAAAAAGTTCGCAGAAAGTTTGTTCGGAAAGAGTTAGAAAAAAGCCCGGTTCAAATTTGGCTTGGTTTTAAACAAGCTGATTCGTGGCTTGCTTGTCAGGTGGCTCGTTGGTTGGGCTCAATACAATTAATGTTAGTAAATCTGTGTAAAAGAATTGAATAAAAGCTGGACGGAATGTAATAAAATGGAGAAACAGTATACGAGTGAACCGGACTCGCGTTTGACACAATTCCCTTAAACAGATTCGTCGTCTGTTCCTAGGATACGCCGGTCCGAAGCAGCAACAACATAACTGTGTTCATATGGTTCGGTTTTATAGCCATAAAACCGTAACTGTGTTCTCATCATTCGTGTCCGCAGGACGTGCGGGCACGCACAAGTTCAACCAAATTCCAGTTCCGAAACTCAATTTTTTGCAACCCCTGCGCGCGCGGGGGTAGGACTTGTGGTAAAGCATGTCATAAGACTACAAAGCTTGGTCAAGCTTTTTGCCTTATAAATTGCCTTTTCTTTTGTTCCCACGCCAATGTGGGACAAGGTGGTTTTACCACTTGAGACTTTTCATTCACATCAAACTTCCAACAATTAACGCTAATTATATATGTGAGTGTGTGTCTATATCTTTGTAGTAAAAAAACAAACTAATCCCTTAACAAATACTAGTATAAAACGTTATAAATAGAATCAATATTATAAAATAGAATCAAGTTTAAAATGAAAGTTGTGATTTTCTTTATTTAGTTACCGTTTATCTTTGTAGTGGCATTCACCCACTCATCGATCATATTTTTCCACATTAATAGCTTTTAAGGTTTTGTTGCCTCATTGATATATTATTAAATAAGTTATGTGATAATTTTTGTTCTAACAAATCTCAAATTGCATTTAACCAAACATAAGAAAGTACAAAATTGCACATCCATGGATGTCCCACAAATTAATATGTAGATTTTAATATGCTAGTTTTATAATGGAATTGGCTTAAAAAAGATGTCCTACATCGGCCTTGAATTAATGAAGGGGCGGATTTACTCTCAGTTAAGGGTTCCCAGGAACCCGTTCGGTTCGTAATTTATAGTGTTAAGTCACATACAAAATTCTTTAAGAACCCCTTAATATTTTGTAGGGGAACCTTATAGACAAACGGTTTAGCTGGTCCACTGGTAAGTTTGCCCGCCTGTTAAACCTGAGGTCACAAGTTCAAGTATGCTCTAATCTGTTTTTCCATATTTTTTTTGCAATTTTTTTAATTCAAAAACAAATTAGATCTAAGATTTAATAAGTTAGTTCGCCCTTTCCCCAGCCCCTTTCTTCAGACAACACCCATGCAAAGCAAACAGAAAAAACACAGGATAGCACGCCCTTGTCTCCACTTTCAAGCCACCGTCGGCCGTGGCACAACCGTCGCTGGATGGCGGAGTTCCTTCGATCTCCACGCATCCCCTCCAGCGTCCACAGTCCTCACTCAATCGTTCTCTACCTCTTCAGGTTTCAATCATTCAAGTTTTTGTTGATGTTAACTTTCAATTTGTTGATTGAAAGTCTCAATTTATATTATTTTTTATATAATGCGCATAATAATTTCATTCTACTAAAGTATGGTAGTTAGACGATTGTAGATTTATATAATTGTTGTGTGTTGATGCAACAAATAATAGACCAAGTATAGTAGCGGGGCTGGTTAGGCAAAAGGGTTAAAGGGTTCAACTTTGCCTAACGCAGGTCGTGGGGTCCCCCCACGTTTGCAAGACGTGGAAGGAGGTTCAGTAGTTTATTTTTGTTGTTTGCTAAGGATCCTACTCTGAAATGTGTTCAGATTCGGATGAAGGAGCAAACAGAATGTGTGTGTTGGATGTGAAAGGGAGTAACTCACATGAAGCAAGTACTCAAAGTGAATGACCAGAGATTTCGGAAATCAGGGCTGGCCAGGAATGTCCCATGAAGTAAATGAAGTGTCTAATATATAGGAGAAGACATTTCTCAAAGAGGAATACATTTGACTAGTGACCATACTTGCAGTGAGGGGCTTACCCTTTCGGGGGTTGAAGCCTTTTGACCCCTGGGTAATAGAGTGTGCTCTGTGGACCTGCATTGCTTTTGCGGCTGGTGGGTTGGTGAAGCAATCCAGAGATGTGACTACTTACTGTTTCCGTATTGCTTTTTCCCACCTCCCAGCTTTTTAACCTTCGAACCATTTAACCTTTCTAGCGTGTATGTACTTAAGTCATTTTATTTGATCTTGGGCTACCCCTGTCATCAGCCCCCCCCCCCCCCCGAGTCGGAGGTTTTTGGGGAATGAGCTCAAAGACTTCTGACTCTTATACATGTATTTTATTGCCTGAAGGTTTCAAGGGTTCAATGCTTGAAGGCTTAAAGGGTTGGAGTCAGTGAATTTTTGAATTTTAAATAACTGACAATTGATTTGATTGATGTGCGGCAGTTCATAGGGTGGCGGTTTTGCAGAAGTAACTGTTCGCAATTATCACCCCTATTTTGAGTTTTATTTTCTTTTTATATTTGAATTTCTCATTCACTTTCCTTATTATCTTATCAAGTTTTTCCTCTGGGATTCCTTTCCTCTTCTTCAAGGTTAGTTCTGGTTTCCTTTGTATTTCCTTACATTCTTCATATTTTCTTGCAAAATGGGTGTTCGTAAGGATTTAGCAAAATCCTTTTCCCAATTAACCCAAGAAGAAGTAGAATTATTTTGTGTGGAATATGGTATTGATAAAATGTTTAAACCGACTGCTCCTGCTTGTGATGTTCCTATTGATAAACCAACCCCTGGTTCGATTGCTCTTTATTGTCGTCATTTTGAGTTTTCAAACCTTCGTTATCCCTTTTCTCTCTTTGTTTCGAATCTGTTGCAATATTATCGAGTTTCCTTTGGGCAAGTTCATCCGAAGGGCATGGCTAGGGTTTTGCACTTTGAGGTTTTGTGCCGTGCCCTTGGATATGATCCTTCCTTGTTGCTCTTTCGTCGGTTTTTTCGTTTGGCCAAAAATGGTGATTGGTTCACCTTTGAAACATCCAAGGTTGATTCATGTCTTATTTCGTCTATGGTTACAACACTTGGTACTTGGAAGGATCGCTTTTTCTGGGTTTCTGATTCTATTGTCCCATTCAAAATGGTGTGGAGGCACCCGGATGCCGTTCTCAATGAATCGGAGCCCTCTAAATCTGAGTTAAATGATGCTTTTCTCAAAGCCATCCGGGAGTGCCCTTCGAGGGTTCGTCGCTTCCCTGAACATTTGCTAGTTCTATTACGGGTTAGTAAATTGTGGGAAAATGCTGATCGGGATCCGGTTCTAATGAGGAGTGGCACGGGTATGCGTTTTCCTTTTTTGCCCTCTTTGCATTTTTCTTGACTTGTGCGTTATATGTTTTTGTTTTTTTGTTGTTTGTGGTTATGTCTGCCCTGGATTTCATTAAGAGTGACGACACTTCTGATGTTGTGTTTGAGGATGTCCCATCTGTTCCTGGTGAAAATGTTGTAGTTAGAACCGCTGAGCAAAGGTTCGAGGGCTCGGGTTATATTAGTACTTCCAATGTCAAAGGTTTTTCTAAGTCTCAAGCTCCCAAGTCTTCAACCCGTCGATCTACCCGCCGTTTGTTGAAGGCTCCTCCTCTATCCACTTCTACTAAACCAATGGAGTTGAGTGATGATATTGAAGCTTCTGAAGATCAAGGTGTTGAAGCGGGTGTTGAAAAGGAGAAAAAACTGGTTGTTCACGGTAAGAAGGCTTCAGCCAAGAGGGTTATTGCTACCCCTGCTCAGGGTTCTTCAAGCAGGGATGTTGAAGGGTTGGATCTGGATGAAGTTTATGTGCCTAGTTGGTCGGTGAAAAATGATGACAGCTTTAAGGATGCTGCTGTTTGTGAAGATGCTCTGAGTCACATTGCTCCTCCTTCAGTTCACAATACCATTGCTGAGATGGATGATGACTTGATGTTATCCCGCATGATTTTGAGCACCTGCAACCTTGCTGCTATGCTTCCTCAAGGGATTGCTCGTTTTCGTAAGAGGGTGAAGGAATATAAAGAATTTTCTAAGAAGAAAGATAAGATGAAATCTTCAATGGTTGCGATGAAGAAGGAGATAGCTGAGTTTGCTGAGAAAGAAGAGGCGTGGGACAAAAAGGTTAGTGAGCTGACTAGGATGCATGACATTGAGATGAGTGATTTGAAGAAGAGCTTTGAGGCTGACCGGTTGAAGCTTAAAGCTGACAGGGAAGCTTTATTTGTTCAGCAGCGGGCTTTTGATGAGGAAAAGGAAGGGTTGAAAGCTTCCGTTGCTCGATCCACCATTGACAATCAGTGGTTAATTGAGCAGGGTTTTCACCAGGTTGTTACTTACCTTCTTCACTCCAAGGAGTTTAACTCTGCCCTTGGTTAAGTTTATACTAAGTTGCTCAACCTGGGGAAACACCAAGGCCTCATAGCAGGTTATAAGCTTCATGAATCCGGTCATCCTTTGGAGAAGTCTCCCCTGTTTCGTCCCGAGGCTTCCGCTATTTTCAAAGGCTCCGTTGAACAAATGGAGAGGCTGACCTACCCTCATATCCATCAAGTTTCTGCTTGTTTTGGTAAGCCTATTGCTGTGTTGCAGGATTTAAAACCAGAGGGCCTTAATGAAAAAGTCTGTGCTGAAATCTTGGGTTCTCTTTCAAGGAAGAGATCCTACTCGGGAGATAGTGATGACACCTTTTCAGGTGAACAGGGTGCTCCGAAGGATGCAAGCTTGGAGGCTTCAGCGGTAGGTGATGATGGAGGTGCAAAAGCTAAGAAGTCCAAGAAAGCAAAGAAGGTCAAGGGTGAAGGTTCCGGGGTTTCCAAGTCCTCTGCTGATGCTTAATTCGTAGCTTTCTTAGCACTCAAAAACAATTTGTGGTTTGTAATGTTAACTTCGAAGAATATTAGGTTTCCAGGAACCCTTAAGGTTCCTGTTGGTTATGTTTTAGGCCTGTATGGCCGTTTGAACAATATCTAAACTTGCAAGTTACTAGGACTTGTTTTAACTTGTGATTGAAAGTCTTTCAGGGCTTTCTTTAGTATAATATTATGTTTTTCCATTTTCTTTGTGTTGTGTTTTTATACTTTAGCCTATTTCGTTAAGGCAGCCTGGTTGGCTTCAACCCTTTAAGCCTTTTGGCTATCCGCAGGTAAGTTGAAGCCTTTGAGGTTTCGAGTTGTCACCTAGGTGGCTTGAAGCCTTGAAAGGCTTCTTAGTTTTTTGACTTGACTTGGTTTGTAGTTTAAGTTTTTATAACTCTTTGTTCAAGTTGTTGCACTACCCTTCGAGTTATGTCTTTTTCTTGTAACTTTGTCTTTGTCGAATTTGTGTTGTCTTTATGTGTTTTATACCTTGAAGGGTTCAGTGCTGCAGTCACTTAGCCTTGGTATTTTTAACAATAAGACATAGCACCTATCCTATTTATTTTCTCGTTTTTGTTTCAATTTGTAAGCCTGTTTGATTATTCTTCTAAGGCTTACTGAACATTTGGTGTGGGCTGTTCAAACCCGTCTATGAGACAATTTTGTTTTTAATAATAAGTCTCATGGAGTTGTATTGATTTAGGAACTCACCCCTTATATAGGTTCATTCAACCCTTGAACCTATTGAGCGATTTGGCCTGGGAGCTCATCCCCTTACATGGCCCTTGCCATGGAGTTTTTTGCTAGGTTCTCAACCTGATCTTACAAAAGGTTTTTGTAGTGTCATTCTCAAAATACAACTTGTGGAATACATGGATACTTGTTCTTACAAAAGGTTTTTGTAGTGTCATTCTCAAAATACAACTTGTGGAATACAAACCAATTTTTCCTGTCTAGACATGGAACATTTTCAAGGTTTTTCCATTCCAATGTCTTGGAAGCCTTTTACCCTCTGAGTCTTCAAGCTTGTAAGATCCACCCTTATGTGCTTCAAGGATGGTATACGGGCCTTCCCATTTTGGGCCAAGCTTTCCTTGATTCTCTTTTTTGCTAGCTTCATTGTTTCTAAGGACCAAATCCCCTGGCTTGAAGCGTTCGTTCTTAACTCTCTTGTTGTAGTAGGTTTCCATTTGTTGCTTGTATTTGGCTTCTTGAATTGCAGCTTGGTCTCGTGCTTCCTCTAGGAGTTGTAAGTTCAACATGGTCTCTTTTTGGTTTGTTTCGGGATCCATGTTGACAATTCGTTGTGTTACAACTACTATCTCAGCGGGGATCACAGCCTCAGATCCAAATACCAAGCTATAGGGTGTTCTCTTATGGCTTGTTTTTTCGGTCGTTCTTATGGCCCATAGAACACTAGGCAGTTCTTCAAGCCAGTTGCTTTCGTACCTTCCCAATCTTGTTTTGATACCTTCCACTATGCTTCGATTTGTTCTTTCGACCTGGCCATTTGATTGAGGATAAGCCACTGAGCTGAAAACCTGGTTGATTCTGTATTCTTTGCACCAAACGCTGAAAGGATTTTCAGCAAATTGTTTTCCGTTGTCAGTGACGGCAGTCCATAACGGCAAATGATGTTTTCCCAGACAAAGTCAATGACTTGTTTGCTTGTGATCTTTGCGGGTGGTTTAACCTTTGGCCACTTAGTGAAATAATCTATTGCTACCAACAAGAACTTTACCCCACCTTTGCTTGGGGGGAACGGACCAACGATGTCCATTCCCCATTTATAGAACGGCCATGTAGAGGTTATTGGGACCAGATCATGCTTGGGACTTTTTGGGACTGGTGCATGAATTTGGCAAGCATCACATTTCCTTAATTGCTCACCGGTATCACGATGCATTGAGGGCCAAAAATACCCAAGGTTCATGAGTTTTGCAACCACCGACCTAGCTCCAAAATGAGCTCTGCATATGCCTTCGTGAATCTCATTGATCAAATACTTACTTTGCTCAGGACCAACACATCTTAGCAAGGGGGCAAGGTAACCCTTTTTGTAAAGGGGTTCTCCTTGTAGTACGTACTTCCTTGCCTTGATTTTAACCCTTTCAGCTTCTACTTGATCATTGGGTAGTTCACCATTTTTTAGGAACTTTTTGATAAGAGTCATCCAGTTTGGATCTTCCTCGGTGATTACGTCTTGAACCTCCAATTCATCGATTGATGGAGTCTTTAACACTTCTACCAACACCTTCTTGGTGAGGTGGGCAAAAGTGAGAGATGCCATCTTACTTAAGGCATCAGCCTTTTTGTTTTGTTATCTGGGAGTTTGTTTGATGTTGCACATTTGAAAGGTATTCATTAGCTCCTTGGATTTTTCTTTGTATCTTCTCATGTTGGGCTCTTTGGCAACATAGCTATCGTTTACTTGGCTTGAGACCAGCAATGAATCTGTGAACACTTCAAGCTTCTGGACCTTCATCTCTTTGGCCAGCCTTAAACCGGCGATCAGCGCCTCGTATTCAGCCTCTTTATTGGTGGTCTGAAAATCAAAACGGAGAGCATACGTGAATTCCAACCCTTCTGGGTTGATTAAAATGAGTCCAGCCCCTGACCCTTCAATGCTTGAAGCCCCGTCGGTGAAAAGCTTCCAGGCTTCAGGGTTGGAAGGTTCAGTGGTGGCAGTGTTCACTTCAGTGATTGCTTGGTTTGGGACTTCTATAATGAAATCAGCCAAGACTTGGGCTTTGATAGCTTTTCTTGGGACGTAGGTGATGTTATGTTCACCTAGTTCCACTGCCCATTGGCCAACCTTCCCGAGTTTTCTGGTTTTTCAAGCACACTCTTAATAGTTTGGTCTGTGAGACTGTGACCACTTGTATAGGGTGTGCTTGAAAATACCTTCGAAGCCTTCTAGCTGTTTGAACTAGGGCTAGGGCAAGTTTTTCAAGAGGAGGATATTTGGTTTCAGCCAATTTTAGAGTTTTGCTGAAGAAATAAACGGGTACCTGGGCTTTTTCTCGCTCGATGGTGAGCACTGCGCTTATGGCTTCCTCAGCGACTGAAAGGTACACCGAGATTAATTCCCCCGTTTCTGGAGCTGCAATGTCGGGTAAGGAGGCAAGATGTTGTTTCATCTGCTTGAAGGCTTCTTCAGCCTCCTCAGTCCATTTGAAGTCTTTCTTATCAGAGCAGTTCTTGAGCATTTTGTAGAAGGGCAAAGATCTTTCAGCCAGCTTGGAGGTAAAACGCTTCAAGGCTGCAAGCTTCCCGTTTAAGCTCTCCACCCCTTTCTTGCTTCTTGGTGGTTTGGTTTCTAAAACTGCTTTTACCTTGTTTGGATTAGCTTTGATGCTTTGTTTTCCCACTATATGTCCAAGAAATTTTCCTTCTTCAAATCCAAAGGAACATTTTTCCGGGTTAAGTTTCATATTCACCTTCCTTAAGTTCTTGAAGGTTTCCTGAATGTCATCGAGCATCTGATACCCCGTCTTGCTTTTGATCACCAAGTCGTCTACATATGCCTCCATGTTTTTGCCGATTTGACTTGCAAAGGCCTTATCAACTAGGCGTTGATAGGTTGCTCCCGCGTTCTTGAGGCCAAAAGGCATCTTTTGGTAACAGAATATCCCTTTGTCCGTATGAAAGGCTGTCTTTTCCTCATCCTCTTCCTTCATGAGGATTTGATGATAACCTTTATATGCATCAAGAAAGCATTTGAACGGGTAACCGGTGAGGGAGTCTACTTTGAGATCAATTTCTGGTAACGGGTAGCAGTCTTTAGGACAAGCCTTGTTAAGATCCTTGAAATCTATGCACATTCTCCACGAATTGTCTGGCTTTCGGACCATCACCGGGTTTGCAACCCAAGATTGATATTTGACTTCGTGGAGAATGCCGGCTGACACAAGCTTTTCAACTTCTTGGCATGCAGCCGAGCTTCTTTCGGGTGCCAGACTTCGTTTCTTTTGGACCACGGGCTTGACATGAGATGGTATTTTCAACTCGTGCTCAGCAATGCTTCGAGGGATGCCTGTCATGTCTTCCGGGCACCAAGCGAAGACATCGCTGTAATGTTTCAATAGCTTCTCAAGGTATGACAGGGTTTCTTGTGAAAGGCTAGGATTGACTCTTATCTTCTGCTCGGGGTACTTGGGATTTATAATAAGCCTTTGCCTGTCTTCTTCACTTTTGGAGCTCTCACCTTCAACCATGTAGGCTTCCTGGGAAGGTTGAAGGGTTGCTATTTCCCTTTCGGTGGGAAACTTGACAGTGCCATGGCCAACAGACACAGCCATGTAAAATGCACACTGTCCTGGCCTCCCGATGATCACGTCATAATTTGAGGGAATATTGATAACCACAAAGGTGAGAGGTTGGATTCTTTCCTTCTGTCCTTCACTGAAATGAACGTCAAGTGTCAGTTGCCCTAGAGGTTTGAGGGGTATATCAGCAATACCTTTTATGGAGGTTCCGGAGGGTTGAAGCCTTGAACGCTCTTCATTGCTCAGACGGTTGAAGAACTTCTCAAACATGATTTCAGTGGCAGCACCCGTGTCTATGTAAGCTTTACTTGTCTGCAACGTTCCCACAGTAGCCTCAACCACAAGAGGGCTTGAAAGAGGGTCTTTTTCTGTTGGGGGAAGCAAACACACTGAAGCTCCCAAGCTTCCAACCGCTGTCTTTTGTGTGGAACCCCTCCATTGGTATCTACCATATTGACTTCCTTGCCTTTTCCTTCAGCCATTTTGTCCCTTACTCCCTTCACTAAGTGAGCAAGTTCCCCGGACTTGACGGCTTCTTCGATCCTCTTTTTGAGTTGGAAGCAATCATTGGTATGATGCCCCTTTTCTTCATGAAATTCACAATATTGTGTGGAGTTTTCATTCTTCCTGCTTTTGGGGAGAGGCCTAGGAGGCCGAAAGTTCTGTTTGACTTCTTCCGTTGCAAGGATTTCTTGAGGAGTCTTTGTGAGGGGTGTGAAACTTATGCCTTTCTCCCTGGTGGAAGGGTTCCGGCTTTCAGGCCTTCGATGGTCTGAACCCTTTTGACGTCTGTCATAGGAGTTAAAGTTCCCTCTTTTTCTGGCCGGGCTGTTGCTTCGCCAACTGGATCCTCTTTTCCTTTGTTCTTTAATATCTACTGCCTCCTCTCCCCGGATATGGGCTTCTGCCCTTTCGAGAGCTTCTTCCAAGGTCTTGGGCAGGGACTTGTTGTAATATCTTGTGAGATATTTTGAGGTGATAGCATTCATAAAGCCAGCTACCCCCATTTTCTCATCTGCCCCTACATATGTGAGACCTTCCTTCTTGTATCGTTCAATGAACTCTCTAAGACTTTCATCGTCACGTTGTTTTATCTGAAAGATTACGGTTGCATCTTTGACATATCGCCTTTGTTGAGAGAAGTTGGCCAGAAAACCCTTGCTGAGGTCATCGAAGCTTCGAATGCTCTGAGCAGGTAAATCATTGAACCAAATCCTGGCTGATCCAACAAGAGTTTGCATGAACATTAGACAACATTCAGTGTTTGACCACTTCTCAATCCTTGCTGCACCGGTGAAGATTTGAAGATGGTCCTCAGGGTCTTCAGTCCCATCGTATGTTTTGATGTGGGACGGCATCTTGATCTTTGTTTGAAAATCATAATCGGCTATTTGGTGTGAAAAGCATGAGAGATTACTCGGCTTATAAGGTTTGGCCAAGTCTTCTTCAGCCCTTGCACCCGTGTTGTTGCCATTGTTGTTGTTCCCTTGAGTGGCCAGCACCTTATTAATAAAGTGCTGCCACGGGAAGTTGGCCATCATTTGGGCCATCATCTGGGGCATGGGGTTGAAGCCTTAAAGACTTCCGGGTGCAACTGAGCAGCTAACTCCAAAGGGGGTGCTCATAACAGCACTTCGTGCCAAGGGGAGCACGGACAGAGCTTGTTCCCACGAAGTTGTTGTAGAGGCTGGAAGGCTTGTCACTGGGGACTGTAGGAGCTGATCTAGGGTCAGCTCATGGCCCAGAGGAGCACCACTTGTAGCTGGTTGAGATGAGAAGAGAGGGTGTGTAGTAGGATTTGCCATCGCGGACAAATATGGATTGAGGTTTGGAGGATTTCTGGGACCAGCCTCATTCCTAGTTGTAAAAGGTGGGATGGGAGGTCCAGGAGACAGCGTTGGTTCTGGCTCATCATAGTCTAGACAAATCCTCACTCCCTTGTCCCTTTCCCTACTCACATATTGGTTGAGGAGAGACCTCAACTCAAGGAAATTGTTGGCAACCCCCTCCGGGGTAAGTTCAACACGTGCTGGGGTGTCAGAGATACCAACATTGGGGGAAGGGACTCCGGATCTGGACGGAGTTGGAGTGTTGAAAGTGAGAAACTCGGGAGTGCTCCCCGGAGTTGAGAAAGAAGTTGGTATAGCAACATGAGCTTGGCTAGTACCGAGGTTGAGGTGTTTGGAATCTGATTCACTTCTCCCGGGGATCCACTTTCTGACATGGTAGTTTCAAGAGAAAAGAGCTACACTACTAGGTCTTTTTGAGGAGAAATAGCGGCGTAGCCCCACGGTGGGCGCCAACTTGTTGATGCAACAAATAATAGACCAAGGATAGTAGCGGGGCTAGTTAGGCAAAAGGGTTAAAGGGTTCAACTTTGCCTAACGCAGGTCGTGGGGTCCCCCCACGTTTAGAAGACGTGGAAGGAGGTTCACTAGTTTATTTTTGTTGTTTGCTAAGGATCCTACTCTGAAATGTGTTCAGATTCGGATGAAGGAGAAAACAGAATGTGTGTGTTGGATGTGAAAGGGAGTAACTCACATGAAGCAAGTACTCAAATTGAATGACCAGAGATTTCGGAAATCAGGGCTGGCCAGGAATGTCCCCCGAAGTAAATGAAGTGTCTAATATATAGGAGAAGACATTTCTCAGAGAGGAATACATTTGACTAGTGACCATGCTTGCAGTGAGGGGCTTACCCTTTCGGGGGTTGAAGCCTTTTGACCCCTGGGTAATAGAGTGTGCTCTGTGGACCTGCATTGCTTTTGCGGCTGGTGGGTTGGTGAAGCAATCCAGAGATGTGACTACTTACTGTTTTCGTATTGCTTTTTCCCACCTCCCAGCTTTTTAACCTTCGAACCATTTAACCTTTCGAGCGTGTATGTACTTAAGTCATTTTATTTGATCTTGGGCTACCCCCGTCATCATTGTGGGTTAAGCAATGAATCTTCCAAATTAGATAACTACTTAATCTGTTGTACCATATATAATTAATAATTGTTGTGATTGATTAATTAACCCTGATGTAGTTTGTAATGAAGTTTAATTTGATGGAAGTTTGTAATGAAATTTAATTTGATGCATTTGCTACATTGAAAGAGAATTCTTACAACAAGTTTCGATCGAGAATGTAAGGCAACGTTTTCAAAAGATGAAACCTCACAGGGATAAATTGTAGGTATGTTTTTTTTTTTTTGTTAATTCGTAAAGACCATCTTATTTGTGTTACGTGTTTTTTAAATTTATCATGACGATGTTTTTTTTTCATTATTGTATCGTATTTTTATTATGTGATGAACCTTACCCGACCCGAACCGTCAAACCGACCGGTATTTTTTTATGTTCGGACATTTGATTTTGGAACACTAAAAAAAGTGAACCCCTTGGAAAAATTCCTAGATCCGCCACTGAATTAATGTATGAAAATGTTGGGTTACCTATTAAAAGAAAAGGGACGATT
Organism: Helianthus tuberosus; assembly: GCA_030545235.1. Classification (NCBI taxonomy): domain Eukaryota; kingdom Viridiplantae; phylum Streptophyta; class Magnoliopsida; order Asterales; family Asteraceae; genus Helianthus; species Helianthus tuberosus. Next base: position 175,721,146 of record CM060351.1, read on the forward strand.
GGGTTAAAAGTTTGCCCCACATTGCTGTTAGAATAAATAATATGGAGGGGAGACCATTTATAAATGAAGAACTACTTAAAGACCATTTATGGGCCATTTTAGTTGGGTGGTCTATTGGTTTAAAGTAAATATTACAATTTTTGTGAGCCAGCTTAACGAGCTTCGAGCTGGCTCGAGATTTCTTCGAGCCGAGCTTGAGCCTATACATTCAGCTCGTTTGATTATTTCAAGCCGAGCTGGCTTGGCTCCTCTTTCTTTGAGCCGGAGCTCAAGCATAGGCTAGTTTGGTTCGGCTTGGCTCGTTTACACCCCTAATATATAGTAGACTCCTCAAGTTAAACCGTGCATTTGTGGTTACACTTACACAGACTTCACCACTTTGGAAATTAACACTCAACCCAGTTAATTAAAAAATTTACATGTTCTACTAATCCCTTATGCCAACCTTAGGGTGCATGCAGAAATGGTCACGAATAAATCATCCTAAGGTTACAATTCTTTGCTCAAAACTTACGTTGGACCCAACTTTATATTTCTAAGTTGTTTTTGGTAAATATTTTTTCGAGCACGGTAATTATTATTTGGTTCTGTACATGCTTAGTGTTACGCTAACAAATTGTTAATATCTACATGTTTAGGTGAAAGATAGTCTCGTGTGGGGAAGTAATTTCATCTCAGTTTACATATTTGGATGATGAGCGCTTATAAGTGTTCATTTGTGTAAGGGTATACTTTATTTATGTTATAATGTTTGTCTGTATTTGTGTAAGGGTATACTTTAATTATGTTTTAATGTTTGTCATGTACTTTTGTAATTTCTTTCCAAGGCCTTTGTAAACAATTGGGATGTATATTTCCGGTTATAAATGCTTGATTTGGTTGATTGTCTATTTAAAATCAATTAACCATTTAAATAATGTCTGAAATTTGGGTTTTGCATTATAATTGGTACCTTTTGACTTCTAGTATCAAATTAAAATTTATCTACATTACGTACGTCATGGAGGTTGATGAAGGAACCAAATGTTTACCTCCGCAACACAAGCATCCATACCAAACGTTAACCAGTTCAAGCGGTGCCATCCAAAAACGCGAGAACTCCTTATTCTTTCAAAAGATATATGTGCAAGTAAGAAGGATGTGGTAGAACACATAAATCATTTGTAAAACCATTCCAAACCACTTGAGACTTTTGTTATTTCAAGCCTTTCCTTTCGATCTGTTTTGCTACAAATATCATGAGCTTAGAGATCCAATATCCAGGCCAGGGATGGTAATGAGTCATGTATAGGACGTATAGTATATTAGTAATTTCAATCCGGTGCCTGCTTATAAAATGTTGTCCCATACCCGGCCTAATATTCATCGGGTATATATCTGCAATTAGTCTTTGATTATTGGGTATACCCTTAAGTATTAGGTATACATGTTAGTTTCTTATAAAAATACTCTTTGGGATTTCCAAATGAAGTTCTTTAGTGTCATTCTAATTTTTATATAATTTCATTATTAAGTAATGCGTCGTTTTCGTCACTGAAGTTTGGTCACTTTTGCGACTTTCGTCAAAAAGGTTTTTTTTGGCATCTGGGTTCTTGAGGTTTCAAATCTTACCATTTCCATCTAATTTGTTAACCTCATCCAAAATTTCCGATAACTTTTTGTTAAAAGACCAAAATACCCTTATTTAAAATCACTATTTATTAAATAAGAAAAATCCATAAGAATTTTAAATAAAACCACGCCACTCCACTTATATGTGCTTGTGATATCTATCGATTTACAGACAACCTAATAAGAAAAAACAACTTTTGGTTGGAGACTAACGGGTGAATCTGTTAGCATTCACCCAAACTTTTATGTGAGGTGATTTGCCTTTACTTTTACATTTTTCAATCCACCTAGAGGTTCGCTCTTCTTGAGAAATATTCTTTAATAAACGAGTTGTATATTGAAGTGTTTTTTTTTTCTAAAAAAAAAATTATAATAAAAAAATAAAAAAAACATATTCATTTTTCTTCTTGAGAAATATTCTTTTAACAAACGAGTTGTATTTGTTTAACCAGGTTAAGTAGGTCAACCCAAATGTAACATGTTTATTAGATGGACTTCAAAATACAATATACTAATTGCATGCTATTAACTTATTAAGCATTAATGATAGCTTAACTGAACGGCCCTCGTGACTAACCTAGAAGATGCGGCCCCAAGTGACTCACTTCTCAGCCCAAAGCCCATTCATTAATCCATTAACCCATCGGCCAGAATGTCACAAGTTTTTGGCTCATGATTCACAGAAAATCAGACAAAACTCTCCCTAACTCCCCAGAATACAATATGGATCGAACCGTCCTGACAAGTTAGTCTAGTATTTAGTCACTTGGTTTCTCTCCTTGAAGTCTTAAGTTCAACTTCCACTAGCATCCATTTGAAGGACATTGGTGGTGGCGATAAAGTTTAGAACTAGGCCCCTTCGGAGGTCGCCAGTTCGAAACCGAGCCGAACCGGGTTTTACCGCAGTAAGCCTTCGGGCGGGCGGTTTTTCCCCGGATGTGGTGGCTTGGTGGCTTGGGTATGCATCCAACTCTGACCGTTATGGAGGAAGGGATGCATTTGCTCGATTGAAGGCATCCGAGGATGCTTATCCAGTGATTTAGTTGGCCTTAAAAAAACAATCTGGATTGAACCAGAATATAGAATAAGGTGTTCGTTGGTTCCTTTTTCATGTTGTTTGGTTTGAAGGTTTTATCAACCGATCCAAATTCCGTTAGTTAAAAACCAAACTGAAAACCGAATTCAAGTTTGGTTAGTCTTTGCTCTAAAAATATTGAATAACCATTATTTGTTACTAGATTGGGTTGGGCTAGATAACATCGAACTAAAATTGTAAATGGATTGTGTCAAATAACAAAACTTAAATACTTATTTGTTATTTGGTTTGTTTATTCAGTTTGATCCTTATTCGTCTTTTTGGAACCGGAAATCGAATACCTACATCTTTTAAAGCCCATTCAAACAACTTAAGCACATTCAAACACAATCTTCTAAAGCCCGTTCAAACAGTATAAACATATCTAATTAACACTAACTTTCAAAGCCCGTTCTATTTTTTTTAACGTCAAATTTGGATCACTGACGGACCACTGGAGTATCATCGTACCACCAGCGGAACCACACGATCATATCCATCTCCACTAGGCATAATGCCTATATACCAATTCAGGAGGAAACCCAATAAATATAAGAAAACCCCCTTGTGGGAATCGAACACAGAACCTATTGGTCCAGGGCCGGACCTATAGTATAAGTAACCCAGGCTTGAGCCTAGGGCCTCCAAAAAAGTAGGGCCCTCATTTAAAGGAAAATTAATATGCTAACTAGTAGTATCAGTGCAAACTTATTGTTTTAGATTTGTTTGATTTCTTATACAAGCAAACCACTCTCTACTATAGTTGTCTTAGATTTTTGTTTGGTTCCAAACACGGGTAAAGGAGTTATAAAAATCAAAGAATGAAACAGGGCCTCAAAATTTCATTTCGCCTTAGGCCTCCAAAAAGGTTGGAACAGCCCTGTATTGGTCCCAAAGCTTTATCTCACCCCAAAGATGCCACTAGGTTATAAAGCAATGGGCCAAAGCGGCAAAGCCCGTTCTATTAATTATAGTTGATTATCTGCGACTGGATATTTAATAATAAATAATCAATTTGAAAACGCAAATGAAGATCGTAAAATGCAATCAAGGGTTGTGCGGTCGTTATTACTTATTAATAGACAAAAAGTTTATGAAAAACTAGTAAACATATTCACACATTTAAGTTTTTACCACCTATCAAAATTTAAAATTCTTGAATTCCTAAAAAAATGAAGAAATTCGTTACAATATATATTTTTTTTTAAAACCCAATAATATGATCATTTTCATTCATACTTGTCAAGTTACATCAAAACAAAATGTAGACGGGCAACAAGCTGCGCCGCCACCACTTTCTGCATTTTAATAAGTTTTGAATTCTTTAATAAGTTTTTGAATTCTGCATTTTAATTCTAATATAAATTCTGCAAATAAAACCCGCAAAGAGTAAAATTCAGATTTCATTGAACCAAAAGTACTCTTAATTATCATTTTACTACTTCTTTGATCAATCGTGGTGACGAAGCTTCATGTTTTAACTTTTTTTTTTTTTTTGTTCATTACCCCATACCTAAAACGGAACACCGTTGAACCAAGTTTTTGTTCGTGCATCAACATGAAGCGCACTATAGTAAAAAACATAAAATATCGAAAATTAGAAAATATATATCAACATAAAAAGATTAAAAAGTAAATTAATATAATGAAACATATTTAACACTACCTTGTGCAACGTACAAAATAACCCAATTAATGAAATCTTATTTATCAAAATTTATACAAACGATCCAAATAATTAGAAAACATTCGGTAAAATATAAAATAATCATAAATTATCCAAATAGTTTCCTGCAACTTTGACATTGTAAACTAAAACATAAAAATAAATATAAATATATAAATATATAAAAAATTAATATCAAATCCATGTCCGGAAAATTTAGGTGGAATTACACTCGAAAATTTGAAATGTCAGCTTCACAAAATTGGTTAAAATTTATTTCTATACTAAATACGTGGCCCTTAGACATTAAATGTCTTACAATACCATTGGTCATATATGCATGGTTTATCAAGTCGATCACATGCAATTCACAACTCGTGATGTGGCTCGCTTTTTTTTAAACCGTTAATTTTTCCCCTTAAATACTTACACCTTCCAAATATTGAACCTTGCTTTCCCCACAAGAGATAATTCCTCTTGACCACTAGGCTATAACCTAAGTGGCTCGTGATGGTTAGCTAGGTTTGAGAACTGAGATGGATCGCAACTCGCAAGATTAAGTTTGACGTTAAATCACAAGTTAGTTGTTGGATTATGAATCACAAGAGTGATTACAATGCAAGGATTGTAGTGGATAGGTTAATTAAACAAATATGCCTCTCCACACCCCATCTTCCGAACGACTTCTCCATACAAAAAAGCTGATATACTCCCTCCGTCCCACTAAATGTGTCTTATTTTGAATTTTCAAAGTCTTTATTTATAAACTTTGACTTTAATTATATATTTTTGTGTTATATAAAACTTGATGAAAATTCACCCGATAAAAACACTTGTAAAACACACTCAAATCATATAACTTTCATCAAGTATTATTTAACACAAACAAAATTATTTAAGGTCAAAGTTTATAAATAAAGACTTTGAAAATTCAAAATAGGACACTTTTAATGGGACGAGGGAGTAATATGTAGGATTGTAAGGGTGTGACCTCAATAGAATTAGTGATGATACACAACCCTATATACTAATTCTAACTCAACTCAAGTTCTATTTTAATTAATTAAACAAATTAAATCTAACCATTCATACAATTAAACTATAATTGTATTTTAAACTCACCCGAAGTAATCCAACATAAATTTCCACGCTGTATGCTTATCAAATTCTTTTTAACCTGTGTTCTTAATTTATTCCCAACTACCAAATTTAATTGCTTATTTAATTTTGTGTACGTTTGTGTTTTATTGTCGCATACATAAAGTGGACCAGCCTTATATGCAAATGAACTAAACGTTCTACAAACAGTTTGTAGTTTGTGAAGTGTTTGGCAGAAGTTCCTTTCTCTTCTACAAAACAGTGCATTAGACATGGTGATATGGGTTTTAAGAACACCGTCTTAAATTACACCTTCTTAAACTTGATGAACGACGTCTTTTAATATAAAAACATTTTCAAACATTTATTAAAACAAATTTTTTTAACACCGTCTTATAAACATGTGCTGAAAAAAAAACATTTGCTGTAAAAAGGTTTTCCAAAAATACACATCAAGCTTATATACACCAATGGAACATTTTCAAATCAAACCAAACCAATACACATTCAATTTTGAAATAAACCCGTAGACATCCAATTCGAAAATAAACTTGTAAAATTACAATCATTTGTTGAATGCATAACAAAGTATGTTAAAGTGTATAAATAAACTACATATAATCTATATATAAAGCTAAACTAATGAAATACTTAACTTGCTAAAAAACTTCGGCATCAACATCATCAACAAAACATCTTTATCATTATCCGTAGCCTCTCTCGTGTCGTGCCACATCTAAAATAAAAGTAAATAAAAAGTGTTACTACAAATATTATAGACTAAAACAAACGGCAAAGAGAAAAAAAAATCGGTAACGACAACGTCAATAAAGTTATGTATATATATACATGTTATATACATCTAAAAACAAGTATATAATCAACTAAGCGGCTATTTGGCAACATCTGAATGGTTAAGTACTGAACCAGTAAGAGGTTTGAACCATTAAGAGCTGAACCAGTAAGATGACTGAACCATTAAGAACCTATATAATGGTTAACCATTTAGAGGCAAATGTCTGACCAATTCAGATTAGAGGTCTTAACCATTTAGACTCTATATAAATCTTAACCATTCAGAGGCAAATGTCTGAACCATTTAGACCTCTGCTCGTGAAACAAACAGTCTGAACCATTAAGTACTGAACCCGTAAGAGTTCTGAACCATTAAGAGCCTCATTAAGAGGTAAACAAACAGCCCCTAAACCTTCTAAGTTTAAAAAAAATAAACAATTAAGCTATATATATATATATATATATATATATATATATTACTTGATCTAGAAACTGGTTTTGATACAAATTGACAAAGTCAAACATATGTTGGAGAACCATGTAGCTGCATTCCCATCCACCTTTTTGTTCCTTACCTAATCATGATTACACAATATAAGTGTTAGTATGATCATGTAACACATAATAGTCTAAACCAAAGTTAAAACATATAGTAAAACGGAAGAAAAAACAACCCGACATAGCTTACACCAGGTTCGTCATAGCCTATGGGGATGGCGTAAATAACAACGTAACACAAAAGTAGCATGGCGTAGCACTTCAGATCGACATAAGCATAAGCCATGTTGATGATGGTGTAGCTTAAGTCGACACCAACACATTTTTGGACATCTCATTTACCTATCTTTCGACCCATTACCTCATATCATCTAATCATTCACTTATAATAACCCATTCTAAGCCTACAAGGGAGTTTAGAACATCCCGAACCATTAAATCTCTACTTCCTCTCTATCTTTATTTAGAATTTTGCATCTAAATCACATCTTCTCAATGTGCACAAACCTTCCGGTAACAAGTACTATTCTTAGAAATACCAACCTACAAAATACTATTTTTGCAGACACATGCGTAATATACTGATAAGTAGAAACTTACAAAATGCCAAACCAAACTGTTAGAACAAATACATCAGGTTAGACGTTCCTTAAAAACACGTACTCCTTAATAACTCACACTATTTGTGAAACTCTTAGAATTACTTTTTCCGTTATTTCCATCGGTATCCAGAGCAACATAATATCATGTATAACATATCATATTGTACAAGAGATCAAATAACATTCTTAACAGCCGTAAAAGTTGAGAGAAGGGAATACTTACATTTGTTTCATGATGAACCAACTTGTAAATCTTCTACCTTGATAACTTGATTGACTACAAGTTTACTCTTATGGTTAATTTTCAATTACATTACACAACACAAGCTCAATATTATCAACTTGAGTTTTTGTGTCAAGTCTCATTTTTTCCCATGGTTGCTGGTAAAACCGAAATAATCCATAAGAAGATTCATTATATGTAAACGGTATGGTTTCAACTTAGTTATAACATTTTAACCCATTTAGAAAACATCTAATGTTTCAAATGCATCTAATGTTCCAAATGCAGCCGTTTCATGAATTTAAATCCATTTTTACTCATCTCAAGGCAAAACATAATTTTATTTCTAAGACTTGTAAGGCTGGAGGGTGTGGGGGCTCCATGGGGCTCCATCCATGCCACATAAGCATCCATCACCAGTCACCACACCCTCCAAGTGGGGGCTCCATGGGGCTCCATGGTGGTAACTATGTTTGGCGCCTACTTCTTCAATTTGGACCAATCAAATGTTTTTTTTTTAATTTTGTTTAATAGGGGCTCTATCCATACCCTCTAAATTAAAGGGGGCCTCCATGGCTGACGTGGATCCTATGTGGACTTGATAAAGCCCCATGGAGCTCCATCCACTCCTCATAGCCTAATAACTGAACTAGTTATAGCGTTGAAAACAAGAAAATTCGTTGTATGTTCATAACCCCCAATTTCATCCAGAACCCTAAAATTTTGATCCATTCAAGATTTAAATAAACACTTAAATTAGTGTATCTAATCACATGCAGACATACAACTGAGGATCCCCATGAGAAATAAGTCAATGACACCATATTTCAGTCAAGATTATCAAAACCCATTTAAATGATTGTAGGTTTATGAATGAATATTTAAATGGAGAAAATAATACTTACAACTAGCCAATGACCTCTAGCTCAAGTGGTAGGAGGACTTGAGTTCTTCTTTTAAGAATCAAGTTCAATTCCCATTTGATGCAAAAAAGAGTGAAGCATTAGTGGGCGGTGATAGGAGACCCATGGAAACCTGGGTTCGATCCTTGAGCCAAACGGGTTTTACTGGTAATTTACCCATCGTGTCTATGGGCAGGTGGATTATTGGGTTTCCCCGAAATTGGTGGTAGATGACTTGGGTTACCCTCAGAGTACTCCGTTTGTCCAGTGGGTGCCCCGAGAGTGCTCGGAATTGATTTGTTGGCCGTTCAAAAAAAAAAAAAAAAAATACTTACAGCTGAAAGCATATCGAGTTAAAATTGTAAATGAATTGTGTCAAATGACAAAACTTAAATACTTATTTTATTTGGTTTGATCCTTAGTCGTATTTGTAAATGGATTGTGTCAAATAACAAAACTTAAATACTTGTTATTTGGTTTGATCCTTCTTATTCGTATTTTTTGGAACCGGAAATCGAATACCCAACATCTTTTAAAGCCCATTCAAAAAACTTAAGCACATTCAAACACTATCCTCTAAAGCCCGTTCAAACTGTATAAACGCATCCAAACACCAACTTTCAAAGCCTGTTCTATTATAGTTGATTATCTCCTACTAAATATTTAATAGCACATAATCAATTTGAAAACGCAAATGAAGATTGTAAGATGCAATCAAGGGTTGTGCGGTCTTATTAATAAACAAAAAGTTTTTGAAAAACTAGTAAACATATTCCACACATTTAAGTTTTTACCACCTATCAAAATTTAAAATTCTTGAATTCCTAAAAAAAATGAAGAAATTCGTTACAATATTGTTTTCTTTAATAAGTTTTTGAATTCTGCATTTTAATTCTTCCGCAAATAAAACCCGCAAAGAGTAAAATTCAGATTTCATTGAACCAAAAGTACTCTTAATTATCGTTTTACTACTTCTTTGATCGATCTTGGTGACAAAGCTTCATGTTTTAACTTTCTTTTTTTTGTTCATTACCCCATACCTAAAACGGAACACCGTTGAACCATGCTTTTGTTTCTGCATCAACTGAGTATAGGGGTGTTCATGAGTCGATTCGATCCGATCCGATCCGATCGAGGGTCTGCTCGTGCTCGGATTGAATTACATCCGAGCCGATCATATCGAATTTGCAAAACCGAGCACAAAAGTGATGCTCATGCTGAGATTGAATTTGAATCGAGCGGATCGTTTTCGCTCAGTTTTTCTCAACACCGAAATTAAAACATGTGTAGCAAAAAAAAAAACAAAAAAAAAAAAAACTAAAATCAAGACTATTATAAGGCTGCATTCAACAAAAACAAATCCTAACTTAATTAAAACATGTCCAACACCTTAGTAACAAAAAGCAATACATAACTAAAATCGTGATTCTAAAAATGTTCTTAACAATATCATGAGTTAGGTCAAACTATGTGAGCAATTTATTTCAACAAAAAGCAGCAACATACTCTTTAACTTACAATGACCCTAAGGTTAATCGAATAGCCATGAGAATGGACCTGTGAAAGGTGGTAGGATCATATCGATATGAGAATGGACGTGGCAGCGATATGTGATTGTGTTGTGTGACATCGCCGATATGCAGATCGAACAATCGGATTATGTGATTATTTTAGGAATTAGGAATTAAGGGTTAGATTTTGGTGTGGTGTTTGGCAGCGGCGATATGCAGATCGAACAATCAGATTATGTGATTATTTTAGGAATTAGGGATTTAGGATTAGATTTTGGTATTAAGTTGGGCTGGGCTTTTAATTTTGGTATTAAGTTAGGCTGGACATTTAATATATATATATATATATACACATATATATATATATATAAATCTTTAAAATCTATAATATATATATATATATATATAGGGTAAGGTTCATGCGAGAACCACCCTTATTGCGAGAACCGCGAGAACCAATGTGAACACAAAATAAAATCTAAAAAAAATCAAAAAAGCACTCAAATTTTTTTTTTAATTTTTTTTAATATTTTTTAATAAAAATCGCTATATTTCGTTACCATAAAAAAAAAAAAACTTTTTTTTTTCGAGTAACAGTTATCCATGCACATGTGCATATGTATCATTACTTCAACAAATTCGGTAATACGTTATCAGGAATAGACAATTGCACTTTAATTTAGAATACCATTAATAATACACTACTTTTTACATTACCAATATTCAAAATGCACATGTGCATAATTAGGTATAACCATGATATAACGTGTTTTGGTACAAAAAATTTGTGATTTTGAATGGAGAAGTAGACCCATATACATGTTTTTTGGTTAGTTATATCTAGTGGTTGATGGTTTGGTTATAGTTGTCAATTTTTTATGTAATATGTTGATTGGATGGTATAAATGGTGTTTACATACATGTAATAAAGTGAAAATATTGTTAATGGTACTGTATTATGGATGGTAGGAGGTAATGGTATTGTATTATGGATGGTAGGAGGTAATGGTAGTGTATTATGGATGGTATGATAGATGAAAGGGAAAGTGTATTCAAAGTGGTGTACCAAAACACCTTATTTCATGTTGATACATATAAATGCACATGTGCATTTCTAATATTGGTAATGTAAAAAGTAGTGTATTACATATGGTAGTGTAAATGAAAGTGCAATTGTCTAATATATGTAATGAATTACGGAATTTGTCAAAGAAATGACAAAAATGCACATGTGCATGCTTGTGTATTATGGATGGAATGATAGATGAAAGAGAAAGTAGTGTACCAAAACACCTTATTTCCTGTTGATACATATAGATGCACATGTGCATTTCTAACATTGTTAACGTAAAAAGTAATGTATTACACGTGTTAGTGTAAATGAAAGTGCAATTGACTATTATTTGTAATGAATTACGGAATTTGACAAAGAAACGATACATATGCACATGTGCATGGATAACTGTTACTCGATTTTTTTTTTATTAACAAAATATTGCGAATTTTTCAAAAAAAAATAGTAAAAAAATAAAAAAAAAATTTTGGGTGTTTTTTAGATTTTTTTAGGAATTACTGTTTGTGTTCACACTGGTTCTCGCGGTTCTCGCAATAAAGGGTGGTTCCTAACGGATCTTTGTCCTATATATATATATATATATATATATATATATAAGGATCCGTTAGGAACCACTATTTATTGCGAGAACCGCGAGAACCAATGTGAACACAACAAAAAAATACATAAAAAAATCTAAAAAACACCTAAAATTTTGTTTTTTACTATTTTTTGGAAAAATCGCTATATTTCGTCAATAATAAAAAGAAATTCAAAAAAAATTCGAGTAACAGTTATCCATTCACATGTGCATTTGTATCATTTCTTTGACAAATTCCGTAATTCATTACAAATATCAGACAATTACACTTTCATTTACACTACCATTCATAATACACCACTTTTTACATTAATAATAATAATAGAAATGCACATGTGCATATATATGTATGAACTTGTTATAACATTAACAACACTAGAAATGCATGTGCATATATATATATATGAACATGTTATAACGTGTTTTAGTACACCACTTTGAATACACATTCCCTTTCATCTATCATACCATCCATACTACACAACCATTACCTCATAGCATCCGTAATACAATACCATTGCTTTTTACCATCCATAATACAATATTATTACCAATATTTCACTTTATTATATGTACATCAACACCCTTTATACCATCCAAACAACATATTACATCATAAATTGACAAATATAATCAAACCATCAACCATTAGATATAACTAACCAAAACACATGTATATGGGCCTACTTTATCATTTAAAATCACAAAATTTTTGTATCAAAACACCTTATTTCATTTTGATACATATAGATGCACATGTGCATTTCTAATATTAGTAATGTAAAAAGTAGTGTATTACATATGGTAGTGTAAATGAAAGTGCATTTTTCTACTATTGGTAATATATTTTGGAATTTGTCCAAGAAATGATACATATGCACATGTGCATCCATAACTGTTACTCGAAAAAAAAGTTTTTTTTTTTTTTTTTGATAACAAAATATAGCAATTTTTATTAGAAAAATATTTAAAAAATTGTGGGTTTTTTGGATTTTTTTAGGTATTTTTTTGTGTTCACATTGGTTCTCGAGGTTCTCGCAATAAGGGTGGTTCTCAAATGAACCTTACCCTATATATATAGGGTGAAGTTCGACTACAAAATCCAGTTTTCCTACAAAGTGTACAAAGTCGTAAAACACCACTATTTCGGCCATAAAACACACTCAAAACCCATAAATAACAGAGTGAAGATAGTAAAACACAATTTCCAAACCCTAATAGTCTATAAAAACTTCAAAAACACCATCGTAGAACTATGAATATAAAACACAACATGATAATCAACATAAAATACACTAATGTTAGTCATTCGAAATCAAAGCTTTATCATCCAAAACACAACATAAAACTCACAAATATGGGGTTTTAGTAATCTTCATTTTATTATTTGTGTGTTTTATGGTTGACATTATGGTGTTCTATGAATTTTTACACTTTGTAGGAGAAATGGACTTTGTAGAAAACTCTCACCATATATATATATCTTAACTGTTTATTTTTTTAAAACTTAGAAGGTTTAGTTGATTATATACTTGTTTTTAGATGTATATAACATGTATATATATATACATAACTTTATTGGCGATGTTGTTACCGATTTTTTGTCTCTTTGCCTTTAGTGTTAGTCTATAATATTTGTAATAACTCTTTCTATTTACTTTTATTTTAGATGTGGCGTGACACGAGAGAGGCTACGGATAATAATATAGATGTTTTGTTGATGATGTTGATGCCAAAGTTTTTTAGCGAGTTAGGTATTTCGTTAGTTTAGCTTTATGTATTGATTATATGTTGTTTATTTATACAGTTTAACGTAGTTTGTTATTCATTCAACAAATAATTGTACTTTGATGGGTTTATTTCCGAATTGGATGTCTTACGGGTTTATTTCCGAATTGAATGTGTATTGGTTTGGTTTGGTTTGATTTGAAAATGTTCCATTGGTTTATATAAGCTTGATGTGTATTTCTGGAAAACCTTTTTTGCTGTAAATGTTTTTTTAAGCAAATGTTTATAAGACGGTGTTAATAAATATTTGTTTTAGTAAATATTTGAAAATGTTTTTATATTAAAAGACGACGTTGTTCATCAAGTTTAAGAAGGTGTTTAAATTGAACACCGTCTAATAAGACTCGATTTTAAGACGGTGTTGAAAACACCATCTTAAAACCCTGTCTAATGCTCTGTTTTGTAGTAGTGAATGGAAATTTCGCCAAACGGTTCACGAACTGTTAGTAGAAGGTTTGGTTCATTTGCAGCTCAACTTATAAGGCTGGTCCACTTTATGTACGGGACATTAAAACACAAACTTACACAAAATCAATGTTTTAAAAACCGGTTTTCAAATCAAACCGGATTAGGCTAAAAAATGGTTCAACCGATTGAACCGGGTTGTACCGAGCGGTTCAACCGGGTTGACTAGCTACCTCAATAATTTCATAAATTACATCAACTCAAAAGTTAATCTAAAAATACATGATTACATATTAAAAGATGATCCAAATGTAAATCCATAATAAAAAATAATTCAAAAGATAATCGAAAATCATTCAATTTTCCAACAAGCTCTTTTAAATGAAAGTGTACGATATGTTTAAGCCATTTGAGTGTTGAATACATCAACTATTTTCATTTCATACAATATTAAATAAGAACTTTTAGTTATGAATAATCATAATATATAAAAATTACGTTAGATAAGAAACATATATAATAAAAATAAGTAACAACCCAAACTAAAATAACCCTAGGCCCATACCGGTATTACGATTTAAACCGGTATACCGGATTTTACCGCCGGTACAAACCTTATACCGTTTCACTTATTTACCGGGGTGTTTCGTACCGGATTTACATCTGGAAACGGTAATACCGGTATAACCGGCCGGTATTTACCGGTTTTTAAAACATTGCACAAAATTAAATAAGCAAATAGTTGGGAATAAATTAAGAACACATGTTAAAAAGAATTTGATAAGCATACAGCGTGGAAATTTATGTTGGAGTACTTCGGGTGAGTTTAAAATAAAATTATTGTTTAATTATATGAATGATTAGATTTAATTTGTTTAATTAATTAAAATAGAACTTGAGTTGAGTTGAGTTAGAATTAGTATATAGGGTTGTGTATCATCACTAATTCTATTGGGGTCACACCCCTACAATCCTACATATTATATCAACTTTTTTGTATGGAGAAGTCGTTTGGAAGATGGTGTATTGACAGGCATTTTTGTTTAACTAATCTATCCACTACAATCCTTGCATTGTATTCACTCTTTTGATCCATAATCCAACAACTAGCCTGTGATTTAACGTCAAACTTAATCCTGCGAGTTGCGATCCATCTCAGTTCTCAAACCTAGCTAGCCATCACGAGCCAATTAGGTTATAGCCTAGTGGTCAAGAGAAATTATCTCTTGTGGAGAGAGCAGGGTTCAATCTTTGGGAGGTATAAGTATTTAAGAGAAAAAATTAACCGTTTAAAAAAAGCTAGCCACATCACGAGTTGTGAATTTCATGTGATCGACTTGACAAACCATGCATATACGACCAATGATATTGTAAGACATTTAATTTCTGAGGGCCCATGTATTTAGTATAGAAATAAATTTTAACCAATTTTGTGAAGCTGACATTTCAACTTTTCGAGTGTAATTCCACCTAGACATGGCTTTGATATTAATTTTTTTATATTAATATATTTATATATTTATATTTATTTTTATGTTTTAGTTTACAATGTCAAAGTTGCAGGAAACTATTTGGATAATTTGTGATTATTTTATATTTTACCGAATATTTTCTGATTATTTGGATCGTTTGTATAAATTTTGATAAATAAGATTTCATTAAATGGGTTATTTTGTACATTGCACAAGGTAGTGTTAAATATGTTTCATTATATTAATTTATTTTTTAATCTTTTTATGTTGATATCATCATCATCATACTCAGTTAGGGTTGTTCAAATAGCTCGACGATCGAGGATCGCTCGATGGTCGCTCGAAAAATGCCCGAAAAATGCTCGTTCGATTCCCGCTCAGTTTGTAAATGAGCCGCTCGGATCGGTTCGATTCAAATTCAATCCAAGCATGAGCAAAGGTCCGCTCGCTCGTCGATCGCTCGGTTTCGCTCGAATTCTTTTTATTAAATAATTAATATATATATATATATATATATAGAGTAAGGTTAACATACAAAAAGCCTTATCATACATCACGTAGGAGACAATGGTAACCGTTGGATCAGGGGTATAATCACGCATGGGACCACATAATCACGCATGGGACCACATAATCACACATGGGACCACATAATCACGCATGGGACTATAATCACGCACGTTCTATGATAATAACGCACGTTATATTTTTTGTCATGTATGTTAATGTAGGTTAAGCCCTGAAGTACATTATACTTTCTCTCTCTCTCTCTATATATATATATATATATATAGGATTAGGTTCAAACGTGAACAAAATCCTAAGAGTGAACTGCGTGAACTGATCTGGGCCATTGATTTTTATGATCTTGAGATTAAAGTAAGTGGCATGATGGTAATTATTTGGTTAATTTTTTCCATTTAATTAAATACCAAAAGGGTATATATGTAATTTCAATCTTAAATTGATTGCATAAATCTCTCACAAATCAAGTAATCAATTATCCTCTCCATTTTGTCAAAACCCTACCCCCAAAAATTCCCAGCGGCCGTGGATATCGACAGCGGCGGCGACGCTGACGTACAACAGGAATCTCTAAGAAGAAGACAACCGAGAAGTAACTATGCATTCCACATGGCCTTCAGCTGTGGATTGGTAACAATATAGTTCACGTGTAGTGGCTCTTATCTACAAATAGAGATAATGCAGGTGATTTGGTTCATTTTACATATTATTTAATGTAGTTTTTTAATTGCAATTTAATAATTTGGATTTTTAGTTGTTGACTAATTCAACATTGTAATTTTCGTTAATTTTGCAATCACGGCACGCACATACAAGTGTTGATTCAATGTTGGAGGCCTTGTAGCGATCAACTATAGTACGTACAGGTGAGGGAGAACACGTTGATTTTGAATTCGTTACGGAGATTAGTTACGGACGGAGAGGCGTACGATAGCAGAGGCACAACGGTTCCGGCGTACGATAGCAGAGCATCAGCGGCTCCGGCGGCGTACGATAGCAGAGGCACGGCGGGTCCGGCTTGTGAAAGCGTTGCCGATGGGGTGGAAAATGTTGCTGTCGTTACGCCCTCGGGTTCACAGCCGTCGCTTTATTGCCGGAGATTTTCCAAGTAGTTTTTCTATTGACATGTGTACTCTGTTTATGTAAAGTGGGTATACACTTGTGTGTCGTAGTAGTTAAGTGATATTTCAAAAACTTATCGTAGTAGTTAAAGTTGGTAACGTATTGTAATTTGATTTTAAACCTAGAAAGACATTTTCTCCAAATACTTGAAATTAGTGAATCATCCAAAATGTGGGCAATTTGAAGGAATAATACCGAATAGGTTGCTGTGAAAAAGTATGCTGTGAAGATTGCTGTGAAGAAGTAGGCTGAATGCAATGTACACATGTGTATTCTGATTTTGCTCTGTTTAAATGCGATGTACACATGTGTATTTTGATTTTGCCCTCTTTTTAATGCGATGTACACATGTGTATATCGTCTGTTTTTGTGATATCTCAGATTTTTTTTGTATTGAATGTTGATGTACACCTGTGAATTACTATACACATATGTACGATGCTGAGTATGCATATGTACTGTTCTATTTATATCCAAGTACACATGTGTATACCGTTGAAATATGAAGGTTACGTGGATCTTAAAAATCAAAATTTGAATTCTGGTGATGAAATCTGAAATAAAAATTAAAATTGAAATCTGGTGATTTGTTGTTTGTTTTGAAAATTATCTTATTAATAAATAAAACATAATGTGGATAATGAATTTAAATTAGGAAAGATATAACTTAATTCAATTATTAAAATAATGATTGAAATCTATTTTTTTATTTAATTACAATCCTACCCTTAACAACTAAAAAGGAAATCAAGGGTCCAGATCTGTTCACGCAGTTCACTCTTGGGAGGTTGTTCACGCTGGAACCCTACCCTATATATATATATATATAGGGGAAGGTTAAAATGAGAACCACCTCGAGTTGTAAGAACCCGCGAGAACCACCCCCGCGGGGGGCCGTTGACCACGATTTTTTTTTTACAACTAGATGTGTATATTTTAACAACCTACGTAAAGTTTGGGTTTAAACGGCGCGCCCGAGGGGTAGTTTTTTACGCCCAAAGTTTGAGTTTTTTATTTTTTTTTAATTTTTAACCAAACTTTGGGCGTAAAAAACTACCCCCTCGGGCGCGCCGTTTAAACCCAAACTTTACGTAGGTTGTTAAAATATACACATCTAGTTGTAAAAAAAAAATCGTGGTCAACGGCCCCCCGCGGGGGTGGTTCTCGCGGGTTCTTACAACTCGAGGTGGTTCTCATTTTAACTTATTCCTATATATATATATATATATATATATATAGGGAGCCGCTAGAATGAGAACCACCACGAGTTATGAGAACCACGAGAACCGCGCCCCGCGGGTGGCCGTCGGCGACGAAATTTTTTTTACACCTAGATCCGTATATTTTAGTGGGGGGTTTAAATTTTCGGTTCAAACGGCGCGCCCGAGGGGGTAGTTTTTTACGCCCAAAGTTTGGTAAAAAAAAAAGAAAAATTAAAAAAACCCAAACTTTGGGCGTAAAAAACTACCCCCTCGGGCGCGCCGTTTGAACCGAAAATTTAAACCCCCCACTAAAATATACGGATCTAGGTGTAAAAAAAATTTCGTCGCCGACGGCCACCCGCGGGGCGCGGTTCTCGTGGTTCTCATAACTCGTGGTGGTTCTCATTCTAGCGATCCCCTATATATATATATATATAGGACAAAGATCCGTTAGGAACCACCCTTTATTGCGAGAACCGCGAGAACCAGTGTGAACACAAACAGTAATTCCTAAAAAAATCTAAAAAACACCCAAAATTTTTTTTTTTATTTTTTTACTATTTTTTTTGAAAAATTCGCAATATTTTGTTAATAAAAAAAATTCAAAAAAAAAAAAAAATTTCGAGTAACAGTTATCCATGCACATGTGCATATGTATCGTTTCTTTGTTAAATTCCGTAATTCATTACAAATAATAGTCAATTGCACTTTCATTTACACTACCACGTGTAATACATTACTTTTTACGTTAACAATGTTAGAAATGCACATGTGCATCTATATGTATCAACAGGAAATAAGGTGTTTTGGTACACTACTTTCTCTTTCATCTATCATTCCATCCATAATACACAAGCATGCACATGTGCATTTTTGTCATTTCTTTGACAAATTCCGTAATTCATTACATATATTAGACAATTGCACTTTCATTTACACTACCATATGTAATACACTACTTTTTACATTACTAATATTAGAAATGCACATGTGCATTTATATGTATCAACATGAAATAAGGTGTTTTGGTACACCACTTTGAATACACTTTCCCTTTCATCTATCATACCATCCATAATACACTACCATTACCTCCTACCATCCATAATACAATACCATTACCTCCTACCATCCATAATACAGTACCATTAACAATATTTTCACTTTATTACATGTATGTAAACACCATTTATACCATCCAATCAACATATTACATAAAAAATTGACAACTATAACCAAACCATCAACCACTAGATATAACTAACCAAAAAACATGTATATGGGTCTACTTCTCCATTCAAAATCACAAACTTTTTGTACCAAAACACGTTATATCATGGTTATACCTAATTATGCACATGTGCATTTTGAATATTGGTAATGTAAAAACTAGTGTATTATTAATGGTATTCTAAATTAAAGTGCAATTGTCTATTCCTGATAACGTATTACCGAATTTGTTGAAGTAATGATACATATGCACATGTGCATGGATAACTGTTACTCGAAAAAAAAAAGTTTTTTTTTTATGGTAACGAAATATAGCGATTTTTATTACAAAATATTAAAAAAAATTAAAAAAATTTTTTGAGTGCTTTTTTGATTTTTTTTAGATTTTATTTTGTGTTCACATTGGTTCTCGCGCTTCTCGCAATAAGGGTGGTTCTCGCATGAACCTTACCCTATATATATATATATATATATATATATTACATCATCTAGAAATTGGTTTTGATACAAATTGACAAAGTCAAACATATGTTGGAGAACCATGTAGCCACATTCCCATCCACCCCTTTGTTCCTTACCTAATAATGATTACACAATATAAGTGTTAGTATGATCATGTAACACATAATAGACTAAACCAAAGTTAAAACATATAGTAAAATGGAAGAAGAAACAACCCGACATAGCTTACACCAGGTTCGTCATAGCCTACGACGATGGCATAAATACCAACGTAACACAAAAGTAGCACGACGTAGCACTTCAGATCGACATAAGCATAAGCCATGCTGATGATGGTGTAGCTTAAGTCGACACCAACTTATTTTTGGACATCTCATTTAGCTATCTTTCGACCCATTACCTCTTATCATCTAATCCTTCGCTTATAATAACCCATTCTAAGCCTACAAGGGAGTTTATGTAAGGTCGTCTTCCTACAACGAGAAGCACCTCGAACACATGAACCCGGACCGATCGACACACACGCGATGTGCGAAAACCATCGCGTGTCTCGTACCGCACCGTAAAACTCCTATAGAAGGTGTAGAGGATGAGAAAACCGAACAATCTGTGAATACACTGAGTATTCACAGATCACAATCACACACAGTGAAGCACGCACAAAGTTAGAATTTGTTTCTCTCTCTAGAATACAATCTTGCACAGGAAGTTTTCTCAAAAAAGCATATTTTCATTACTTCAGATTGCATACATTCACTTGGTATATATACAACTACAAGTTCAGACACCTAAGTCCTTACAATGCAAACTCTAGTCAGTATTTACACTAAGTACGGACAATACATATTCTAAATAACTTTGTCAGTATTTAACATATAAGTACTGACATTCAAAACAACAAATTCGGACATCCTAAACATAAATATAATTCTGACAAGCTATGGTAAGTGTGGACAAGCAATATTGACAAATGCGGACCCCTATACCATATATCTTGTCCGCATTTGTTATTATATCTTTCAACAATTCACAAAACAAGTCCCTAAAGATTCATTCTTTGGCAACATCCAGCATTTATCAACCTAAGGTGCATTTACAGTCTCCCCCTTATACATGCGGGATCTGCAAATCTTCATTAAATCTTTGAGTAGCAGCATCCAACATTTATCATCCTGAGGTGCATTTACAGACATCCCCTTGATATATGTGGGATCTGCACATCTTCAGCAAATCTTCGAGAAACCGCTTCCAGCTCCAGCCTTGTTCTTTACACAACATTAAACAAGCGAATACGATACACTGAAGAGCGAGCTTCCTGACTTCTTTTAATTAAACAAAAATAGCTTGTCAAAAACATATTAAAACGCTCAGACATAAACCGTAAAAATCTAGAAACTTTCTAAGTAACTCATACATAGAAAGATATCAAACAACTTGGAACTGAATAAACACGATATCCCACACGAAGATCCACACTTAGCGAGACCGATTGTTTTTATTAAAAGACTTATTTTAAATTACCTCACCGGATTGTTTTTAATCCGTTTTCAAAATTTTAAAACCCCTTTTGAGTATCGTTAAAAATATAAAGCCCAAAAATGGAAACGAGAAAGAAAATGTTTTTGTATTTTTCAAACTTTATATTAAAACACACTAAAAATATTTTTGTAATTTTTTATATTCGAAACGAAAATGAAAATCAAATATTTACAAGCATCATCTTTTTGTGAAAACGCGGACAAGAAGATCATATCGGCTTACTTGCCAAAATCTATCACAAATAGTATCCATTTAACGATTTAAACACATAGAATGATAATGACAGTTCAAGATGTTTAATGATATACTTGTCCACTTAAGTTTTAGCACGTGTTCGAACACTGTTTTCGAGATATGCATTTAAGTGTCTTATTAACTGATAACTATGTTCCCCACCTCAAAATATACTCCCGTATCAAGACTACCAAAAATTACATCTTACAGGTGAGTATATCCAACTATTATCTGTATCCGGCTAAAATTATGAAACCTTGAGAGCTCAGGTTAGTGCCACCGCACTGACAGAGAGATGAAGGCTCGACTTTAGGTGGTGTACCAATGGTTTGGTATCTTTTGCTGCACTTCGGCATTTTTCATTTTTATGTACCCGGTGGTAACATATATTTTCAGTTGTTCACTTGGTGGTGACAGCTTTGAACATATCATCCGGTGATGACTGTTAGGCAGAAAAGAAATCCACCAGGAGGGTTTGCGCACAAACGAAGCGCTTAGCAAAGTATTATACGAGGTCTAGGCCATTGCCGATGCAAAATTAGAAGACCAGGTATAATACCCCAGATAATAATCAGATATAAAGACCTAGTATCTCAGAATTTCAGTAACCTCTCAAACAAAATTACGGCACCAAGACCATATATCCGAGAGATGTTACACACAAGTTACGCAGTTCGTTATCTTTATATACCAAAAATAGGTTCTTATTAACGCGTAAAACCTATCGTTACAACATATGATGAAGCTGTAAACAGTTTAGGTTTAATTTTATAAGATACCATGTAAAAGATATGACTGTTGATGTACTATCATTTCTTCTCACAATCAACGCGTCCTCAATTATTCATTTCCTAATGTTTTTGAATTTTTATAAAAATATCCTACAACTACGTAAAATCTTTTTTGGATTTTTGTGTTTAACGAAAGGCAGTAACCTGTACAAAGAAACAAAAAATAAAGTTTCCATGAGGGCTTGTGCAACCATCCTACTCAGGGTTTATCATCCCGATCATTTGGACAAAATTCTCGAACCTCGTCCGATCGAACGTCTTTGTGAACAGGTCTGCATATTTGTCTAAGGTGTCAACTCTAACTACATCAATTAAACCCTTTTCAGCACAATCACGAATAAAATGATGCCTAACATCTATATGTATAGTGTGTGATGATCTCGTGGACGTACTTCGTCTGATGAATATACGTGCCATTCACTTCTTGATCCACTTGCAACCCTAGGAAAAACTTCAGCTCATCCATTGCACTCATCTCAAACTTCGATTTCATCACTTGTTCGAATTCCCGACAAAGCTCTTCATTTAAAGAATCAAAAATAATGTCATTGACATATATTTGCACAATCAGGAAATCTCCCTTTTTTTGAGATGAAGAGAGTGGAATCTATTACACCGCGAGTGAACACGTTTGCCAACAAATGCTTTGACAGCGTCTCGTACCAGTCACGACGGGCCTGATGAAAACCATATAAAGCTTTGTCCAGTAAGTACACTTTGTTCGACGAATCTGGAGCTTCAAAACCCGACGGCTGTGTTGGACCGTTGTACGACCTCTAAAAGTCAGTTAAGGCGTTCATCTTTGAATACAAAGGCGGAATCAATGTATACAAAGTCATAACAGCTTTGTTCTCTTTAATTTTCTTTCTATTAATTCCTTCTGAGTCTTTACAATGATTTTCTGACAAAAATTCAGCAGCACCTCGACTCACATACAATGACAACTCTGATTCGCTTCAAATGATCTAATCACCTATATATAGACAACATGATTTCGCTTGAGGCTTGTTCAAGCGAAATCTTGTGTGTTGATTTCGCTTCAAGCAAACACATAACCTCTCAAGCGAAATCTTGTGTGTAACACATAAAAACCCTAACTTAAACCCTATTGTGTGATCATTCAAACAATCCTAGACACAAGACTTGATAATGACGTAATCAGCAGACATTTAGTGCACCAACAGGCTGGGATACATACATAGTTTCTTGCAACTTCCCGTAAAGGAAAGCACTTTTGACGTCTAACTGATAGACTTTAATACGCATGTGAGCAGCAAAAGCTAAGAATAAACGAATTGATTCAAGTCATGCCACTTGTGCATAAAATTCCATGTAATCGATCCCTTCTTGCTGATTGAACCCTTGCACCACCAAACGAGCTTTATTCCTGACGACTACGCCTTTATCGTCCTTTTTACATTTAAAAACCCATTTCGTGTTGATTGCGTGCTGGCCCTTCGGAATATCTACCAAGTTCCAAACCTTCAGCTTGTCAAACTGAGCTAACTCCTTCTGCATCGCCTCACACCATGAGTTGTCTTTCAGCGCCATATGGTAGTTTTTCGGCTCTATCTGTGAAATAAAGCACTCGTGCAGGCTTAAGCTGTAGATCTCTTTCTCTTTGATTTCTGTGAACAAACACTGCATATCATTAAGACTTCTGCTTCGAGTCATTATTCCTCCACGCGGATCTCCGATAACATTATCAATAGGATGATTCCTATTTGTCCGAGTGACAGGAATAACTGGAACTTGCAGATTTGTACCCAAATTTGACTGGATCTCCCCCTCTGCAAATGCGTTACCAAATGCTTGAACATTACCATAAGGCATATTAACATTTGAATATGTTGAAAAATCAATATAAAGATCACCAATTGTATTTTGAGCAGCTTCGATGTCATCATCGGAATCACTTGAATTTGCATCATTGGAGGTTTGAGTAGCATCGACATCATTTACATTTGACGTGCTGGCAACGTTTACTCCTGAATCACCATTTGAAGAGACATTTGTTGGAATGCTGAGAAACCAATTTCTCCAATCTCCCCAAACTTTGGAGTATCCGATGTCCGTCGGATCATACACTTAATCCCAATGGAAACCTTTCAAATTTGGTTTCTTTTTCTCAAGAAGTACATAACAAGTTTTATCTTCCCGTTTCACCGTAAGCACACGATTTAGCACATAGCATGCGTTGTTTACAGCCTCGCCCCAAAAGAACACGGGCAATTTGGATTCTGAGAGAAGGGTTCGTGCAGCCTCGATAAGGTTCCTATTCTTCCATTCAGCAACTCCATTCTGTTAAGGAACATAAGGAGCGCTAAACTGATGAACAATACCCATATCACGACATAACTCATCCATGTTTCGATTTTTAAATTCAGATCCGTTATCACTTCTGATTCTTTTGATGGGTAATGATTAATTTTTCTCTAACTGTTTAAATAAATCTTTCAAATTCCCGAAAGTTGGATCTTTCGATTTTAAGAAAAATACCAACGAATATCTTGAAAAATCATCCGTGACAACCAAACAGTAAGACATACCACCAATGCGGGTTAGATGGATCGGGCCAAACAAATCCATGTGAAGCAGCTCAAGTGGTTGTTGGATAGACTATATGTGTTTAGGCTATGAGGTTTACGTTTGATTTTCCCTTTCTCACAGAATTCACATTTACCGTGCATGTTAAAACTACGTAAAGGAATATCCAACACCAAGTTGTTCTTTATCAAGTGATTCATTTTGCGTAAATGCATGTGGCCGATCCTTTGATGCCATAGGAAAGATTGATCTTCTGTTGCCTTTGAAAGCAAACATGTCTCCAGACCAGAGGAGTTCACAACCGGACGCATGTCCATCACATAGGTGTTGTTCACTCTTGGAGCTCTCATCACGATCCAATCTTCAGGAACTACAAATCCCGGCTTAAGAATGAAGCAAGCCTTATCCGTCAAATGCATTGTATACTTGTTATCACAGATTTGAGATACTGAAGCAAGTTGTGTTTTAGTTCTTCAACATAGTTCACCTTGTGCAAGGTGATCTTGCTGTTTGAAACAGAACCTTCACCCGTGATATAAGCACCCTTTTCACCTGCAAAGTTAACATAACCACCTTGAATAGATTTCAAATTCAATAACAATTCTTTGTTTCCCGTCATATGCCTGGAACAACCACTTGTGATATACCAAATATAGATAGCCCTCTTCAGCTGTTCATGCATTCTCAAACAGGAAATCAGTTAGAATGGGGGACCCAAGCTGTGACGGTCTTGGGTCATCCAAATTCATCAACAAACAAAAATTCCTTGAAATAACCATCTCCATTGTTGTTTCTAACATTTCCATCTTGGTAGTTGTTAGAATGCCCACTCGCAAATCGAGGATTGTGCGGAGTTTGAGGACGGTTATTGTACTCAGAATTTCCACTAAAATGATTACCAGAGTTTTGATATCCAAAGTTTTGAATGTGCTAAGGTCTAAAAGTTCTATCAAATCTTGGTTGCTCATTATCATGAAAAGCATGTCGTTGTTGGTATCCCGAATGTTGTCTTTGACCATGAAATCTGGCTAGTGAAACATTTCAGTTATCAATGTAACGATTTTGAGCGATAGGTCTAACATTATGGTTGTATGAACCTCCATATTGTTGATCTTGTTCTTGTGGTCGGAAAGTTACATGAGTTGGTCGTCAAGCAGGGGTTTTCTGACGACTTTCACGTTTTGCTGAAGAACTTTTCGATCCACGATCTGAACCACGATGGCTATCATCATCTAAAAAGTCGATTTCCTGATCCTTTTGTTTTTGTCTTTTAACCTTTGGTTTAGAAACATGTTTGCTTTCTTGTTTTACAACCTTAGGTTTTTCTCCCTTTTGTGGTTTACCATTTTTCTTTTCATTCTTTTTAGGTTCATTTTGTGGTTAGGTGACAAATGGTTTATCAAGATCAGGATCAACACGACCCTTTCCATTGTCGTTTGGACAGTTTGCAGCTAAATGTCCTCTCAAAAAACATTTATAGTATCGTCGTTAATCAATCTTTTCATTCTTTTCTTGTTGATTATCCTCACATTGACTGTTCGAGGACGAGGATGCTTCATTTGAGCCTTTTGCTTTTTGTTTTACAAAGTCAGAATTTGAACCTTTTTCAATCCTTTCACCTTCTTTGTTAAAGCTTTCGCCTTTCACAAAGTTTCTTTTTGAAATGTTTTTAACATTCGTTTTACCTTTGTTTTTAGGCTATTGCTTTTGAACATTCTGAACTTCCAATTTGAGTTAATCAAATTTTCAATTTTGCTCAAATCAATTTCATTTGTTATAGCATCACTAGAACTCTTTTGTTCTGATTCCGATTCCGATTCGGATTCAGACTCGGATTCAGACTCTTCCTCACTCAAAGGATCAACAGTCCTTGGAGCAGTCGGAATGAAATCTGCAATTTCAGGATCAATCGAAGGTGTCGATGTATAGTTATGGTTAGCAGGTGGAGGAATCTTCTTGTAACCAATACCTAACATCTCATCTTCTGAATTTTTGAGATGAAGATTGTTTACGCAAAAATTCATCACATCTGACGATTTTTTGAACTTCTCAAGTTTTCGCTGTAGATCAAGAATCAAGTTTTCTTTGTCTAAAATTATTTTGTTCTTTTCTAAAACAGTGTTTTGACAAGTTTCAAGTTTAGATTTTAAATCTTGATTCTTAACTGTCTCTTGAGCAAGTCGTCTCTCAAACTCAGAGATGCCCTTTTTAAGGCAAGAACTTGACTTCTATGTTCTTTGTCGGCACTCGAAAGCGCGATAATTAACTCTCTAGATTTCTCTAGATCGGTAATCAAATTACTGTTATGGAGTGTGTATCTGTCACACTTACCAACAAAGTCTACGCATCTAGCACATCTTTGATACCACTGTTAGAGCACCGGATTGATGATGAACATCAACATTGCACTTGATTCATGACGTGGAAGATATCAAAAACATAAAAGATAGAAAGATGTAGAAGATGAAGCCCTTTATTATTGAACCAGTCATCACAGATTACAAAAATTGAAAGAGTATACATCATCTACAAGCTGGTTAATATCATAAAGATCTAAACCTAGCTTTCACTCAATAACACATAGTCACTCTCTCTCTAGAATGTGCATACACTGTTGAGGAATTTCTTAGGGTTTGTGAGAGATGCACATATCAGATCACCATAGAGATGAATTGATGCCCTAATTTAAACCTATACCCACATACATATAGGCTAGGGCAAACCATAAGTCCTGACATAAAGGGCCTTGTCCGAATATATCCTAAATTCGGACAACATATACAAAATAACCTAATCAGTACTTAACATATAAGTACTGACAATACCAAAGCCATAAGTTCGGATCCCATAGATCACATATATGTCCTAATTTGTTCAACAACTAACATATATGTCCGAATTTATTCACCAATTTGACTTCTCTTGACTTTGGACTTTGACCAGAACTGATAAAGCACAGTTACTTGACGACCACTGCACTTACAGACTCCCCCTTAAGTGTTGCTATCAGTTCTGTCTGGCATCAATAATCTTCAGTAACCAGATACTGCGCTTACAGACTCCCCCTTGACTGATGATGTCATGCCTGCTTTCTACTTTGGCTGGACTTGATCTTTTTAGCAGAGCACAGTGATCTTTAACCCTTCTAATTAAAGACTTGCTGACGATCACCTAAATGGCCGCTTTGTGAAAACTGAAGAATCCAACATCAAACACTATAGATCCTCCCCATCAAACTACTCCTGAATCAAGTTAACGCGAACCAACCTACAACCAAATGTAAGAATATCGCTCGAAACGTTAATCTTCAAACCTAACCGGCAGTAGAAAGAGACAGTGGATTTCCAATCCCCAACCTTGAACACTTCAAACTTCACAAAGACATGAAGTTCAGTTCGATAAGCTAATAACAAATTGATCTTTGTAAAAGTACATCCACCATCTTGATCATGATCTGGAACACTTCATGTATGATTTCATCTCGTCACGAATCTTCATGAATCAATCTCCTATCTTCACGAATCCACTGAATCCCTAATGGCTTTCATCCCCGATCTTCCCCTTATCAAGAAGCACCACATTATTTCGAGAATAGACTAGCAACCGTCTTGGAAGAGGGACCAAGAAACCAATCTTCTCTACTCTAAACAACAACTAACAAGGCTGAATCTTTAACTACTCGACATCCAAGAATCCAACTTCATTATGTCAATACTTGATTAAAGACACGAACACACTTGACAAAACTCCATCACACACGAGTCTTTTCACGCACAAGCTTTAGATTTACGAAGAAAATAGGAAATTTTTACTCCCCCTATTTCTTTGTAAACTGTCAACGTCCAAGCCACGTCACCGTCGTATCTTTTCAAATGCCCGACAAAAGTCACAAATTGTCCGAAAACTCTAGTACAGACAAAATCAGTAAACCGAGAATCAAGAAACCGAATATAACTCGAGAATTCTGAATATAACCCATAAATTCAGACTAACTTGAGATACCAAACAGTATGTACGGACAAGTATGTTCGGACAGATGAACGAACAAATACTGACAAATATTTCACTTAAGTTCGGACATTAAGAAGATCTCTTAAATTCGGACAATAGAACTTAAGTATTGACATATCTCTAAATGCGGACAAGAGATATAAGTTCTGATCAAGCTTAAATGCGCACAATATGAATAAGTTCTGATCAAAGTTTAATGCGGACAACTTGTAAGTTCGGACAAGTTTAAATGCGCACAATATGAATAAGTTCTGATCAAAGTTTAAATGCGGGAAACTTGTAAGTTCGGACAAGTTTAAATGCGCACGATGTTTAAGTGAGGATGAAATAAGTCTGGACAAGTCTATGTGCGGACAAATCTTATAAGTGCGGACAAGAGAAAGGTTTAATTTTTGATAATCTCTTAAATGCGGACAAGCATATAAGTTCTGATAACTTCTTAAATGTGGACAAGACTTTTAAATGCGGACAAGCTTTTAAGGATTATCACAAATACAGACAACAATTCTTAAACCACAAGTGCAGACACTTATAAGTTATATGCGGACATAAACAAGTAAGTGCGGACCACGAAACTTGTAAATGCGGACATAAGAAACTTATATGTGCGGAATGAACAAGAGTTTAAGTACTTGTCACACCCCCAAAATACCACATGCGGAAACCCCCGCGAGGCGTTTGATGTACCAGGATCTAGCCACCAATCATATTGAACTCATACAAGATTTTAAATAAAGTTTTCATTTAATAAGCTAGGGTGTTAGAAAATATTATTTACAACACGTTGTGTTTAGCGGAAACATAATACAAAGTTTAATAAAAATCCAAGTGTATGTAACCAACTAGTCTTGTTTCAAGTTTCCATGTATCTCGACCCATGACCACTCCAGCATCCCAGACAGCAAGTTCCACATCCACACATACCTATAACCTACGAGCATGCACACAAGTGTATCAGACAACGCTGGTGAGTTCACAGTTTTATGAAAACGTTTGGTTACCAAGTGATTAATCCAGTTTAATAAAAATTCCGAAAGTAATGTTGATAATAACTCGATACCGTACAAGATGGCTCCAGATTATTTTGCCCTTTCCCCAATGCCCCTATCAAAGCATTGGGCATGACTGGGTCATTAGTTCACACCCGTCCTCTCAGGTACGGGGTGAGGGTGCCAAACCTAGATAGCGCTACCAACTAATACCCCGTTACCTCTCATGTAAAAAACAAGATGGGACTTAATGGTGATAGGAGTGAGTGTATTATCCAACATCCCAGTTTTACCCAAATGACTTATTCCTCTCAGGAATACCCAATGATTGTCCCACCCACCGGGACGCATGCTCAAGAGGAATGAACTCACCTTAGATTGCTCGGATTGTTAAGTTACTTTACCCGTTCCAAGTTGGTCAACCAAACCCTACCGTGGTTACCAAAGATGATCAGTTTTGTAAACACACATCTAGATCACATATTCAACAAGTCACAAGTAATGACATTGTCATGATACACGTAGCAAACATTCAGATTTCACACACAATCATAATACAAGCTCTTATTCCCAACAGTAGTTACCCATAACATCAGTTTCATAATTAAATCACGTACTTTACATAGATTGCATTCATCACGAAGTTCATTGTCTAACAGGTAGCAAGTAATCAGTTCTCATACAAGTCCACATCCCATGTGCAAGTCTCATAATAGCATTTAACAGATGCATTGGCTACTCATACTAGTCAAGTCAAACCCTCATTTCTAGTTAACACTATTATCATGCACAAACACAAGTGTCAATATCATAAACAATATATCTCGTTCACTGTTCTGCCCATTGCCTACATAGCGAAGAATCCTTACGGTGAAGTCATATTCTTCGCCAAAGTGAAGACGACGAAGAATCACATCGGCGAAGGTTCATACTTCGCCGTGATGTGATTCCAACGAAGCATCCTAAAGGTTCGCCGAAAGCCAGCCGACAAAGGATCCCAATCTTCATCGACTTAAGTTCGTCGTGGGAGAACCTTCGTCGCCATATCAACAGATACCACACTTTGTTACATTCCAAACAGATCAAACAGTATAGTTTAGCAGTTATTATATGATGTTCATACAAACCCTATTTGCCGTCATACATCTAGTCACAAACAATCACAACAGTTTCTTTGATTCACATAACTTTAAGCATACCCTGATCGTGCATAATCAGAATTATTAGTTTACCAGCATAATCTACAACATGGTCCTTCAATTCACATAAACAGTAATTAATCTATCCATGTTAATCATCATGAATTTATATATAAACAGCCCTAGATCACCAATCAGTAATATGCACTATATTCAGTTTTGGGATATTCGTTTATCATAACACCATCATCCGATCATGCATCTCATAATAACACCATAATCTATCATCTAAGCATGTAACCTCTAGCATCATCTAATGCATAACAAATCAGTAAAGAACATACTAACTGAGAGATGGATGCGGAATACAAGAACAGGTTTCACGAATAAAGAAGGCTTCGAAGGATCGGAGACAGCCGTCAGGTTTGCACGGGAGGGGAAGGTGTTTAGGGTTTGATGCATGTTTCATGTTTTGCAGAATAAAAGAAACCACACGTAACCAAAATGGGCCGGATTCACTGACCTAGGCCCAAAAGCCCTTTTGGCGAACCTTCCTCCTCGACGAACCTCCCTCCTCGACGAACAATCCTCTTCGACGAAGAGCATTCTTCATCGTGACATGTTTGGGGCGAAGAATCCTTATACTTCGTCGACTCCCCCCTTAAGCTCATGCAATACTCAAACATATCAACACTGTATTCATCCATGTACAAGGCACATGATACAACATAAAACGAATCGTGAAAACAGGATTGTGAAACAAGTACGCGTAAAACGAAGACCTTGAAATCTCAGGTTGTCACATCATCCCCAACTTGAAAGAAATTTCGTCCCGAAATTTTATCAGTAACACAAAGCGGCAAAGTGTTAGATTAGGATGACTGTGGATTTTCCCCGGGTGCCACATCATCCCCAACTTGAAATTCGCCAATGATATCAGGAGTTGATACATTCGTTTGAACAACTGAGGATACTAGAGCTTACTCCGATCATTGCGTTCCCACGTGAACTCCCGTCCACGTCTTGAGTTCCAACGAATTCTCACGACTGGAATTCGACTATGTTAATGAACATTGACTTCCTTGTCCATGTCTTCGATAGGCTCCTCGCCAACTGCAACTTGTCTAATAAAGGTATCACAAATGTTTCATCAATCACTGCCTTAGATTCGAGACATGAATGACATTGTGTACGTTACCCAATTCGTCGGGTAACTCGAGTTTGTAGGCCATGCCCCTGATTCTTTCTAGAACTTTTGAATGGCTCAACGTGACGTAAATTCATCTTGCCACGCTTCCCAAAATGCACCACACACTCCCGGGGTGAGACTTTCAATCATGACACGTTCTCCTGCAGCGAACTCCCAGTGTTTCCTAAGCTTATCAGTTTTCCGGATAGTCATGCATTTCCTCCAAACGATTTCTGATCTAAGCAATCTTCCCAATAGTTTCGAGTACAAGTCCTGGACCTGTGATTAGGTTGTCACCCACCTTAATCCAACACAGAGATCGGCATTATCGTCCATGCAATGCCTCAAACAGAGCTGTATGAATACTAGAACGGTAACAGCTGCAGTAGGACTCATCCAAAGGTAAGTGTCCTTCCAATCTGTACTAAAGTCAATCACACACATGCTCGTAACATGTCTTCGAGCGTCAGGATGGTTCGTTACTCTGACCCTTTGTCCTATGGTGATGAGCAATTCTCATGTCCAGACGTGAGCCAAGGGTGTTGTGTATAGCCTGTCATGAATCAGGTATAGATCAAAATCAGAGGTAACAAAAGTTGGCACCCCGTGCCTAGAAACCGCCCTTCACAGGTAATTATTCACAGGATATGAAGACTTGTCAATCTTCCTTGATTGCAAGAAAGTGTACTGGTTACATGAGACAATCAACGATCACCCAGGTGATATTGTTTCCGTTTTGAGCCTTAAATAACCCAGTGACGAAATCCATGTCAGTGTGTTCTCGTTTCCATATGGGTGTTTCTGGTTGCTGACACAAACCAAAAGGTTTCTGTTGTTCCACCTTAACTTTTGCACAAGTCAAACGTCGTTCACATACATTGCTACGTGAGCCTTCAAGCCCGGTTGTCAGTACCAGATTTATAGATCCTAATATCTCCTATCAAAATCCAGGCGACTAAAATATCAAGGCTGGTGTGCTTCGCTCAACGCAAATTCCCTTGGTTTCCTGTATAGTGAGTCTCCTATTCGCTCCATGGGGTAGTGGGTATCGCCCGATTTGCCAAAAGTTGTTGCTCCTCCATGCCCCGCATGGACTCAACTTGAAAATTCTCTTCCTTTAGTGCTTCGGTTTGAACAGGGCGATTCTGATCAGATAGGTTAGAGTTGATGGTGTGCTGCGAGGCTCATGCACGTTTAGGTTTCACAGTCGAAATTACTCGAGAGTTCCATCCAGTGATGCCATCACATGTTTAGCCCTTTCGAAACAAGGGTACACGGGAGGCCCTTGTGATCAGTTAAAATAGTGCATTTGGTACCGTCCAAGTAATGCCTCCAACTTAAATCCAAAGACCATGGCTTCCACCGCAGGTTGTGGCTCATGTAATTTCCCCTTCATGAATCCACTACGTACATCATCACCTTCTCGTGTTGCATCGGCGTGTAACTAGGTCTCCGATTCGAACCATCATGGTATACCACTAGATCACCCGTACCCTCGGGTAAAGAAGATGCTCAGTACATTGTAGAGTTGGATTTCAAAAGCTGAAAAGATGTTCTCCTGTTTTGTCTCCCATGAATTCACAGCACCCCGCTGTGCTAAAGAGGTTAAAGCTGCGCAACCTTTGAAAGTCCCGCGATGAATCTGCGATAGTATCTAGCGAAACCAAGGAATTGCTGTATTCTCAAAGGAATCTTTGGTGTCGATCAGTTTCTAACAGAATGGATCTTAGCGAGATCCACGTGTATTCCCACTTCGTTAATTACATAACCAAAATGTCCTCGCAAATCCAGAAGTTACATTCAACAAGACTTCGCACGGATTGGCTCTTCCCTCAGGAGCTCTAACATAGAATACAAATGCCGCCCATGATGTTCCTTTCTCCTGGAAATGATTCAAAACGCCATCAATAAACACGGTCGATTCTTGTGATCCCTAAAGCTGCTGGTGTGTTGATTAACCCAAAGGTCATGGAATACAAAGTCGCAATGGCCGCATTGCGTTCGATATGCCGTTTTAGAAACATTCTCCCCTTAGACTTCCATCTGACGATAGTTCGTTCATTATTCAATCCTCGAATGGGAGCTTGACCCTCGCAACTGGTCGACAAGTTGTCAATACATGGTCAAGGCGAACGGTTCTTGATTGTCATCTTGCCGAGTTCTCGTTAATCAGTACACATACGAAAAGGCTTATCTTCACGGATATATCTGGGGCTCCCCAAAGCGAAAAAAAAACTGGGTCCGACAAAACTCATGTCCAACAGTTCCTGTACTAGATTAGACAGTTCTTGCAACCTTCCTGGTGCAAGACGGTAAGGAGTACGAGTAACCAGGGCTGCCTCTGGTGTGAGATCAAACTGAGATTCTGCCTAACAGTTGTGGAAGTACACCTGAAAGTTCCTCGGGTAGCACACCGAGAGGAATCACTAACAATTGGTGGATCCTCGACCCTCTTTTCCTTAGCCTTCATGTCACACCCCGATTTCCACGTGTCACCGGTGGGCCCGGTGGGGAGTATCGTGACGTCATGGTTGGCAACGTAATAGTCAAACAACACAATATCAATATGCACAGCGGAAGCAATTTAAAGTATGATACAACCGAATTTATTATTGTAATATCAATTGTCACAATATTCGGAAGTTTATCCACAGAAGGAACGAACATAAAATGGAAACAGTAGTTCAACAGACTTTTAGGCATCTTAAGCTTGCGAGACTTCTATTGATGCTAAGGAGACATATCCAGCCAATTTCGTATAGTACCTGCATTTAGCCTTTTTGGAAAAATACGTCAGTTTACACTGGTAAATACATTCAACTGACTCATTTTGGAAAAAGAGTTTGAAAAGTGATTCGAGTGCAAACGGCACAAAATATCTTGACACATTGATTAAAATGCACAGAGGCAAAAATAATCTTTTTAACTTGGGAGAATTATTTAATATTATAATCTTGTGAACGAATTACATGTTACTTATGCGTTCAGTAGCCCGGAACGTATCCGGGTTAAAGATTAATAGACACACCACTATAATGAGTTATACACGGACGGTGTACGCCTACACCCCGTGCTCAGGTCATGGCCAATCTCGTAAGATGATGCCAGGGATATCCGAGACATGGTCATTAACCCCCCAAAGGCTGTAAAGTAAACAAATCTGTTTAAAACGAGCCGATCAAATTATTCAACTACCCACTAAGCGTGGAGATTTGATGCCCGATCAAGCGGTACGCTATGTACCGTAACCCAAGCCCGTATAGGGAAAATAAGTTAAAAGTATTTACCTGGGCTAGCAATGAAACTTACACTCAGCCGTATATCTTAATCAGCAAGAACAAGTACTTCTACTAGGGCTCTTAATCTGGAACGAAGGTTTTATTAACCTATTAAATTCCTAACGGGTCTTATTTAAGTCGTAACTTAGACCGGTTAGTTTTAAGGAAAGGTTTACGGTTCAAAAACGCATGATTAAGCGAAGACCGGAATAGGATGTGATTTAGACCCAACAAGTCTGGAGACTTGTATAATATGGGTAAACTAAACACATTCTGGATTTTGAGATAAAACCGATAAGGTTTGACCCGTTTCGGCTAATTTATGTAAACTTGTTACATAAACCGAACCGAACGCGTAATAAGCATAACGGGTATCCGTAAGAGCCATATACAGGTTTCCTAAGTTAATATGCTTCAAATATGTTGGGACATCAGTAGGATGTCTTTCATTATTCCCCGAACTAATTTAAACACAAACTATGCCCCGTAGGGGTAGTTTGGTCATTTTAAAGTTTGTAAAAGCGTTTAGATGTTTAACTGAGTTACAGGTCTGATGTAAACAGCAAACATACTCAATTTGATGAGTTATAACAGTAGGGTAAAGTATATATGTGAAATATATCATTTATAACCAAACTATGCACCGAAGGGCATTTTGGTAATTTCACATAAGCCGAAAAGCTCAAAAATGAAGTCTGAGTTAATCAACCTTTGCTTACTGTTAAAATATTATAATTTGCCTCTTATATCAGTAGGTATCAACCCGGGTATGTCCAATATGATTTTAAAACATACTATGCGCTAAAAACGCTAAATAAGGCGATTAAAGGCCATTTCCGGTTCGATACCTATATCGGATATTTTTATATTTTCAGAAGGCTTAAAATAATTTATTTATCATAACTAATCAGTAGCAAAAGGTTTGGAGTCGTTTAGATATGTAAAACTCATTTTATGGCCCGTAAGGGCAAAACCGACATTTACCGAATTAAGCCTACGACTATGAGTTATGCTCAGCCTAAAATTAATTAAAAATATTTAAAAATCCCAAAATAATATATTACATCAGTGGGTAAAATATTTGATACCAAAAAGTATGTTTAACTAGGCTATACGCTAATTACGCCATTTTATTAACATAAAACATTAATTTTGCGATAATGAGCATAACTCTTAATCTACAAGTCAAACTGATGTCAAACTTTGCATACAAGTCTATATATCAGTAATTAAGGTTTCTACACTTTTACATTTTCATAAATCACGTTTTAAGGTAATAAGGGCATAATGGTCAACATATGAGCAATTAACGGAAACGCGTAAACGAATGGGTCAATCAATGAACCAACCACAGAGGGTTATGCTAACATGTAGCCTGGTCCTAAGGAAACCCTAAGGCATTTCCAAATCATACTAAAGCGGGTCAGAACTGAAGTCAAAGCAAAAGTCAAAGCTTTGCGACTTTCGGTTCCGAATCGGTTCACAATGGAAAGTTGTCGAATCAAACAAGCTTAGACAAGTTCTTATGCTTATTATCAAGTTATATGAATGATAAAATAGGTTACATGCCTTTTACCTTATTAATTATGCGTTAAACGAAAGATTACATTTCTGTTGACTTTTTCTAATTATCTTTGACTCGACAAATGACCTAGTTAGGATGGGAATTAGTGGATGCCCTTTTAAGGGTTTAAAGCCCACATAATTACCAACTTATAACTACCTTTGATTCGACTAATCACTGGACCATTAGTGATTAATCGTTAAGTCAACCTTTAATTACGACGGTTGACTTTTAAGCTAAACTAAGACAAAACTTAAACTAAGGAAAGATTAGAAAACTTACTGAAGTCCTAAGCTTGATTAGGAAGGTCTTGTGCCTGCTTTGAAGTTCCAGAAAGGCTCCTCAATTGCACAAGTGAAGTGTGAAGAATGTGTTGCAACTTAAGACTCTATTTATAGTGAATTCAATAACCATAAGGTGTTGACAACAAAGTCTAACACTTACCACAACATCCCAACATGTGTCCTAGTGTTCTAGGGGTCGTTTTAGGGGCCAAGGGAGTGTGAAAAATCGATTAAAGTCGGATCCAAGTGCAAAGGCAGACAAGAATCAACAACAATCAACAATTCTGCCCAGATGTGGCAGTGGCGTAGCGCCACTGCATGCACATCATGTGCTCGCGCTACGCGAGCCCTCAGGGTTCTCCAACATATTTTTGTTAATTGCAGTTTCAGTCCCTGGCTCTTCAAACTTTGTACAGACACTTGTTTATTGCAGTATAAACCCTTATAATTGACGTATAAGGGCTTTAAGACATATACCCACTTAGTTAAGTCCCTGGATAACTTTATTGTTACCCGAAAAGGCCTAATTGTCAACGTTGACGCTTTAACCCCTCGCACACGAATTTGATCATAACTTTGTCATACTTTAACGAAACTTTACGAAATTTAAATCGTGCATTCTAGTGAGCATAATTAACATTTACAAAGCTTCGGGTTTGTCAAAAGGTCACTCAGAGGTATATCTTTAAACATGTTGGCACATTTAACCCCTGTAGTTTGTAATCTCTCACTCTTAGCTTCGTATGATCTATGATTTATTCGTTTGAAGGTATGAGCATCGTGTAGGGTGAATGTACATTATATTTATTCACAGTTGACACTTAGAATACGTATTTTCACATACTTTCCATGTTTGTCAACTTTAGTCCTTCTATAATATTTCTTTCACACGTTCACACTTCATGACACGTGTCAACACATTATAGGTCGTGAATTTTCGAGGTGTTACATCCTCACCCCCTTAAAATAAATCTCGACCCGAGATTTACTGAAATAAGTAAGGGTACTTTTCTTTCATCGTGGATTCAACCTCCCACGTGAATTCGGGACCTCTATGGGCATCCCATTTGACCTTTACAATAGGTACATGCTTCTTCCGAAGCTTCTTTACCTATCGATCTTCAATCGACAAAGGTTCTTCCTCAAATTTTAAGCTCTCATCTTTATGCACATCCGTATGTGGTATAACCAGTGATTCATCAGTGAAACACTTCTTCAGATTGCAGATGTGGAACACATTGTGAATTCCACTAAGCTCTCCAGGTAAGTTTAGTTTATAGGCAACTGAACCGATACGTCTGATAACCTCGAAAGGTCCTATGTATCTCGGGATTAGCTTGTCTTTCTTACCAATTTGCATCACTCCTTTCCAGGGTGATACCTATTGTTGAACCTTATTTCTTATCAAGAATTTAGGAGGTTTGCTATTTTTATAATCCTTAATTTTCTGCCGTATACTGGCATCTTACTGATGATTATGAATTTGCGTGATCTTATTGATCGTCTATAATGCAACATTCAGATCTTAATGTTTGGACTTACCAAACTACTGTCCTATCAATGGATGTTTAACATTCCATCTATACAAGGTCTTCAAGGGAGTAGCCTTGATAATTATATATCAAGTAGTATGGAGAAGCTTATCTTAAGGTGAGATGGTTATTCCAACCATTACTTAACTAATATTAAGGAGTAGCTAATCCTTGTCGTTAGTCGAACAATTCGACGATCCTGGTAAGCTGATGGCAAATTCTTAATCGTTGCCTAATTAGAATTGCGGCATGTATGCATAAGCAATATGAACCGTCTTTCTTATCTAACAATATCAAACTCTCGGAATATTGAGTCTGGCTATATTAGCCTATGTCTTAAAACCTACTTAATCAAGGTTTCGTTTATTCCATAATCAATATGGAGTTTTCACAATACTCCTGCCCACGGCGGCTACAATTCTTAATTCTACCTGCCGTCCAGGAGGTAAGCAGGGACAACCTTTGAGAAAATAATTAAGATACAAGGAGGCTACAGAGATTTTCCATATCTCAGGCTCCAG
This sequence comes from Helianthus tuberosus, assembly GCA_030545235.1. Classification (NCBI taxonomy): domain Eukaryota; kingdom Viridiplantae; phylum Streptophyta; class Magnoliopsida; order Asterales; family Asteraceae; genus Helianthus; species Helianthus tuberosus. The sequence goes on from CM060351.1 coordinate 175,760,606, forward strand.
TTCATCCATCATTGTCCGTGCCAAATGAGTGACACCTTTATGTTATAAGTCCTCGAATTCATTAATCGGGAACATTTACTTGGAAAAAAATTTCCATTTTTGGATATCTTCCTTGAATACTACTAGTCGACTTTAGTACAATATGATCATTGGGATATCTTAGGGGTTCCATGTATTAAACCTCCATGCTGATCAGACATGGAAATAATCTATGGGACACACTAGGATACGCCAATCCTCATATGACACTTTTATCAAACCTAGTTTGGCATTCGCAGGCGATAGAAAACAATGAGAAAAGAAAAAAAATAATTAAAATAACATATTTGTCGTACTCTATGCAAAGAAAGAGTGCTCTTAGATTTTCGGAAGGGTTCCTTGCCGATACGAGAAGAATCGGTTACTAAGGTTTCCTTGGTAATTTATACCTTGTGGATGATAAAAAAAAAATTCTGCTAAGTTTATGGTTCATGAAGATTTATTATTGTCTGTATTAAAAACAGGACACTTAGCAGAAAATATCATTGATAAATGATAAGGAAGTCTATTGTACAAGTGCTTATATTTAATCAATCATGGAAGTTTCACAAACTAGGCACCTAGCTCAGTTGGCTAGGCGCGCGAAAGGGTGCGGCCAGCCTAGACCCAGGTTCGATTCCGGGGACGGCCAGTTCCACCATTTTTTTATGTTTAATATTAATTAATCGTACGGATACGTGTAATTATGAGAGTTGTCTCATAAGGAGTCTTGATAATTAATTGCTTCTTATTACCCACAATATGGGCTTGATTTTATCACTAAATTGAGTCCTTGTATTTAACGGAACTAGGACATCAAAAATGATTCCTAATGGATATAAAACATCCATCTATTAATGCTGAAGCAGTCTCAGAGGTATACCGGCTTCTTACCGAACTTTCGTTGCTTTTTATTAAGCCTGTACTTGCTCTCTTTCTCAGATTTCTGGGAGTTATTCTCCTTCTTTTGGTTCATCCTTCGTATACGAAGTGTGAACAAAACCTCTTCTCATGAGTAATTTGAACATGGTTTTTAAATGAAATTCAGAGCGAGGAGCATTCGGCTCTTTAGATTATTTCATGATCTTTCCATGGTCCTTTCAACTGCTGCGTCAACCACAACTTGAAGATTAACTCCATTAATATTGAGGTTTACGTTTGTAGTTTTATTAACTTTCGTCGCCTTATTAGCATTGCGACTTTCGTCTACCTCATCCGAGTTTTCCATACTCGAAACTTGGTACCAATCACCAAGATTTAACCATTATTAGTCATCATCCTGATGACCTGACTTAGGTTAGCCACGGCATTCATAAACCGTATGGGCTATTCTGTTCCGAACATTCATAGTGAATGTTATTTGAACGTATTTCCATTATATTTAGCCTAGGTCACAACGGGACCATCAATGGCATGTAAAGTTTGGAGCGAGTCCAATACCTGCTTGACAGGGGACCATAATGTCTGATGTGTGCTAGGTGTACGAATAAAAACAACTAAAAATGTAAAGTTTTAGACATGCTTTGGCCTAATAGGTATCAGTACTCTCATCAGGATTGTCCCCAGGTAGGCAATCGAGTCGTACGAAATGCCAGCCTAGACAGGAGTTCCCAACTTAACGGTACTTAACCCTTCCAGTTACTACATGTCCGACACGAAAAATACATTTTTACAAATATTGTACAAAAAGACAAACTTTAGAAATAACTTTAAACTAGACACTCTAAGCTTTAAATTTATACTTAGACTCGATTTTAGAAATAAAACACACAACCGGCAGTGTACCGATCAGTGTAGTAAAGTGAAAATTAAGTCCGGATATCGAACCCAAGGGAAAACAGTTTGAAATACGTTAATTAGTTTGTTTATACAAGACTTTATACACAAATGATATATTTTTTTTATTTAAAAGGGGGTTTTACTTGAAATGTTAATTTAAAATGAATTTGTATAATATTAAAACAAACATTGATAAAATAAAACTCACGGGAAAAATAAGACAAGAAGCGTCGAATTAAAGAAAATAAACACAAACACAATATAACAAGTAATAGATAACAATTAAGCAATCAACAGGTAACAATTTCAAAAACAACAGTTTATAACAAAGATTTAACACAAATATAACAAAGATTTAACAATAATGATAAAGGACTATCCAGGTTAGAATCCTACTTGTTAATAACATGCTTTCTACCGGGCAATTGTGTGATTTGAAACCGGGATCTTTAGATATTAAACCTTTAAAGACGACTTAGGATTCCTAATCATTCTCGGGAATACAACTATGTGACTTTTAAGGTTTATTTTTATTACCGATTTTCTAGACTACTTTACAGTTGTCTAGTGTTCTTGATAAGTGTTTGAAACTTACTTCTTAACAGTTATAAGTCTAAACAATCTAAGAAAACTATGTTTGGTTTAATAGATAAATTAGTGACAATTTAACTAAAATGATTTCTTACAAAACTCAATTTTAGCAATACACTATATTTGATCTATTAATGTTTTTATACCTTACGGCGTTAAAAATAGTTGAACATTAAAACTGGATTAATTTGATCATTGATTCTATGGTTTATTTTACAATATCACCACATGATTACCCAACCCTTTTAGGACTTTGAATATCAACAGAATTCATTTTATGAAATTACTTTCACTAGAATTGATGTGAAACTAATGATCAAAGTAAAAATCAAGTTAAAACATTTGTATACACCAAACATGCAACTTAGATTACTTACTTAACAATAACAATCACACAATACCCGGTAAAAATTACATATTAACAAGTGTTCATCATAACCCAGATAGTTTCAACGTTTAGTTACACATATTATTAAACATTACAACTAGACAAAATCTGAAAGTAATTGAAAACATTATACAAGACGAGATAAAAACTGAAAAGCGAATAATTACCGAACCCGGATCGCTTAGGACTCGAACCGAAAGCTTCCACAACTCCCGAGAAGCTCCAAGGCGCTCCAACTTCACTTCACTTGCTTGGATTCGACTGATAGCAGCCTAAGAAGTGTGTTGTCGAAGTATTTCAGGTGTGTTTTCGAAATGAGAATTGAGTGCCTTTTATAGGTGAATTTGAGAAAATTAAATAAAAATATATTTATTTTATTATTATTCTAGCCACCTCCTTTTGAAAATTAGATAGATTATTTTATTTTTTTGTTTTCCTTTCATTTGGCCTAACCGTGAAGTTTCTTTATTTTTATTATTATTATTATTATTATTATTATTATTATTATTTTTTTGCTTTTCATCTAATCCATGACAAAGAACTTTTTGCTTTTTATATTTTATATATATATATTTTTTTCTTTTATTTAATTAATTTATTTATTTAGATTATATAATTTATATTGCCATTTTATACATAGAGATAGCGGGCTCGGATCACTCAACGAAAATAGCTGCAATTTCAATTCGGTCACTAGCATCCTTCTCTGTCCAACTGGCTGCTTATTTCTTTATTGTTCGTTTTTCGCTCATTTGCATCAGGGCCTGGCGAAACACAAAATAAAATAAAACAAACTAAAAACTAAATAAAAACAAATAAAAATCATACAATAATTATACATTTTACACGGGACAAATATGTGTATTTTACTACACATCAAATATCCCCACACTTAACCTTTTGCTTGTCCCTAAGCAAAATCCTAAACAACATATTCAACATAAATGATTAACAAGAACGCAAGTATCGAGCAAATTAAAATGCTAACTACAAAATTATTAAATACAGAGGTTTCCCAAGACTTACATCGTTCAAAAGATTGATAATTCAAGAGAATGAAATGAGAAACCGAGCCTACCTAATCAAACTTTTCTTACCTTCAAGTAATTCATTTATGCAATATCAAAACCTTACGAAATTCACTCCTCTCGGTTAATATATATATGTGTAATTTCAAGTGAACTCTCAAGAACCATACTGTGAGGCATGACTTTTATAGGCTTGTACGTCAATCAGATCTCCACCTAATTGTTAGAAATTGATACAAATAAAGAGGAAAATAGGTAAGGGTAAAAGGTAAGTTGTTTATTTGGGTGAAAGTGGCTAACAGGAAATTTTACGATAAACCGGAAAAACACGAAATAAGAATTAACAACAATTTGGTCATTTGACCATACTTTATTCTATTTTTTCTTTTTCTTAGTTTTTTTTTTTTTTTAACGAAGATAACAATAATATCACAATATTATACGTTCCGGTTTAATTTAGGTAACAACAGAAGGCTTCAGGTTCAAAGTGGTGTCTAAAGGAAAATGATGAATTTTTACAGAAAAGGTGATCCTAATGTCTCTTATCAAATTTGTATCAAAGTCTAAACCAAAGGTCTCGAAATGTATCAAAACGTACAAGTTCTAAAGTAATGCAACACGTTGGTAAACACACATGAAACGAAAGTAGTGTTTATGTAAGAAACACTTATAGGCTCAAATCTTACCGTCATGTGGAACAAGGGTTATGGATTTTGGCATTGCATAATCAATTTACTTTCCAGCTCGATCTATTATCCTAGGTATCTCGTAAAAAAATTTTAATTTCACGAAAAACTTGAATTAATCAACCTACTATCCCGCAACTTAAAGAAACATGTGTTTTTGGTTTTGTAAGTTCAACATTTAAATTGCTTTTCGACAGACGTTTTTTTTTAAATGTTTATGTTTTATATGTGTTTAAAGGACTGGGACAAGTATAAAACATTTATTTTATTATTATTTTTTTTTTTCAAATTTTTATGACTCAAGACTTTGCTAACTAAACACTAAACCATAGTTTCCCATCCCCACACTTAAATTCTACATTGCCCTCAATGTAGGTTGGAAACCGACTCAAACACACTAAGATAATTAAGAAATAAAATACTAAAGGCAAATTGGAAAGGACTTAGCTGGTTATGATGACAATCTGTGCCAGCTATGCATGTTCCTAATCCAAACTTGAATACGACCGTATAGCATTTCCTTCGCGGTCGCCTTTTTCACCTTGGTTGCTTTTCCACAATATTGCAGTTCTGAGATTTCCACCCGAATGAGTACGGGCGGTTTAAACAAACCTGCACATGACACAGCAAACAAACCTAGGCGTAAAACTGATACAGAAATAAAATACATATTACATTTTTTTTATTTATTTATTTATTTTTTTTATATCACACAAAATTTAAAAATAAGTTTTATTTTCAAAAACTTACGACTAAAAATTATTTACAAACCAAGGGATTTTTGTAACGTCTGTTTATCAAGAGCAGTTTTTTCGAAAATGTGTGCGATGTCTTCCTTAACCCGATAGTGTACATAACTCCCAACTCTAATGGACCGTTCAGCATCGAGCCTAATAGCGCCCACCCTTATTAGTTGTATGTACTCACTTTGGGATTCAGTAGGACTTCGTTTACATCTTCCTGTGTGCGCCCAATTTCCACATCCCATGCATCTCTCGTAGCGTTTTGCTCTTCTTTTCATTGCACTTTTGGATGTTCCACAAAATGGGGGCGTCTGGTCTGTTCGATGCCATTCTTTCCTTACCTCAGCGCTTAGGAGAAAGATTTTCTCCCTAAGATCTACAGGTAACCCTGGTTTTGCAAATTCTAAACAACAAAGCAAATTAAAATCAAACGGATGCATTTTAAATCTAGATCACACGCTTGGAGATGTTGAATTTGTCAGCAGTTCCGAAATCACCCGAATGGAGATTGAGTACGGGTGGTGCGATTCAAACCTGCATACGTAAAAACAAGAAAAAAATCCAAGTAGTACCGAAAAAGTAAAATGACTCAAAAACTATTAATTTAGACTCCTAAACAGTTATTCAAAGCATAAAACTAACTATCTACCCTAATCTTGAGTCTTCACTCAAGATCCTAAACGTTGGTGATTGGTGGGACATCGAGACGAGTTGCTTCCGTCTCGGTGGTGTTTATTGGTCCCCCTAGGTAATGTTTCAACCTATGTCCATTCACCTTCCAAGTGCTTCTGTCTGCTTCGTTCTTCAACTCAATTGTCCCGTATGGAAAAACTCCGTTCACAACATACGGTCCTATCCACTTTGATTTCAGCTTTCCTGCAAACAGTTTTAAACGTGAATTTTATAGAAGCACTTTATCACCTGTTTTGAATTCCTTCAACCCCTTAAGCTTCCTGTCATGCAACGCCTTCGTCTTTTCCTTGATATTCCAAGATCGTTCATACGCGGCGTCCCTCAAGGCTTCCAATTCATGAATTTGGAAGTAACGTCTCTTGGCGGCCTCCGTTAAGTCAAGATTAACAGTTTTGAGAGCCCAAAGTGCTCGGTGCTCTAACTCAACGGGAAGATGGCAAGCCTTGCCATAGACAATCATGAATGGTGTAGTGCCCAAGGGTGTTTTGTAGGTAGTTCGAAATGCCCACAATGCATCGTCAAGCTTGTCTGACCAATCTTTCCTGCTTTTCCCTACTGTTTTCTCCAGGATTCGTTTCACTCCTCGATTCGCATTCTCGACTTGCCCACTAGTTTGGGGATGGTAGGCAGTGGAGAAGCGATGAGTGACACCGTAGCGAGCTAATGTCTTTTCCATGATTGCGTTGCTGAAATGAGTGCCACGGTCACTTATAAGAGCACGAGGAGTACCGAATCTCGTGAAGAGTTTCTTGAGGAATTTAACCACTACCCGGGCATCGTTTGTAGGAAGAGCTTGTGCCTCTACCCACTTTGAAACGTAGTCTATCGCCACAAGTATGTATCGATTTCCTCTAGATGAGGGAAATGGTCCCATGAAGTCAATGCCCCAAACATCGAAGATTTCAACAATTTGAATTGGTTTTTGGGGCATCTCATCCTTGGATGAGATATTGCCAGTACGTTGGCAACGATCACAGGTTTTTACAAACTCTATCGCATCTTTCACTACCGAAGGCCAATAAAAACCACAATCGAAGACTTTTTGTGCGGTAGTGTGTGGACCATGGTGGCCTCCTGTTAAACCTTCATGCACATGCCTCAAAATCCCTAAACCTTCTTCCTTACTCACACATCTTCTCAGAATCCTGTCTCCTCCTATCCTGAAAAGATAGGGGTCATCCCAAATGTACCTCCTCGCATCCCGAAAGAACTTCTTCTTCTGTTGGGTGGTCATACCTTTCAACACCACCCCTTTTGCCAGGTAATTTGCCAAGTCTGTGAACCATGGCATACCCTCCTTCTCAGCTGCAATGAAATCTATATGCTCGTGAGGGAATTTATCACCAATTGCTTCCTCTCGAATCTCTTCTCTCTCAGGATCCTCCAATCGTGATAAATGATCTGCGGCTGTGTTTTCTGCTCCCTTCTTGTCTCTGATTTCTATGTCAAACTCGGAAAGGAGTAGAATCCACCGTATGAGACGGGGTTTTGCGTCTTTCTTTTTGAAAAGATAACGCAAGGCTGCATGGTCAGTGAAAACGATGGTTTTGGATAGAACAAGATATGATCGAAACTTGTCGAATGCGAACACTACGGCGAGAAGCTCTTTTTCAGTGGTGGTATAATTTTCTTGTGCATCATTAAGAGTTTTGCTCGCGTAGTAAATCGGATGAAAGTGCTTTTCGATTCTTTGACCCAAAACTGCTCCTACAGCATAATCACTAGCATCGCACATGAGCTCAAAAGGTAAACTCCAGTCGGGTGAAATAAGAATGGGTGCACTTACAAGTTTTTCCTTCAAAAAGTCAAAGGCTTTCAGGCATTCCTCATTAAAGACAAATGATACATCTTTTTCAAGGAGACGTGTTATGGGACGCGTGATTTTCGAGAAATCCTTGATAAAGCGCCTATAAAAGCCTGCATGACCAAGGAAACTGCGAACGGACTTAACATTTGTCGGTGGAGGAAGCCTACTGATTGTATCAATCTTTGCTTTATCAACCTCGATACCGGCTCGTGAAAGTTTGTGTCCTAACACAATTCCTTCTGTCACCATGAAGTGACACTTTTCCCAATTCAGCATAAGCTTTGTTTCAATACATCTCTTCATCATTTCCTCAAGATTTGCTAAACACTGCTCAAAAGAGTCTCCATACACAGAAAAATCGTCCATGAATACCTCCATGGATCTCTCAACCATACCTTGAAAGATAGCAACCATACATCGTTGAAAAGTCGCTGGTGCATTGCATAATCCAAAAGGCATGCGTCGGTACGCATATGTGCCGTATGGACATGTGAAAGTGGTTTTCTCTTGGTCTTCTGGTGCGATTGGAATTTGAAAATATCCAGAAAAACCATCAAGAAAGCAGTAGAATTGCTGACCTGCAAGGCGTTCGAGCATTTGATCGATGAACGGGAGTGGAAAGTGGTCTTTTCGAGTGGCATCGTTAAGCTTGCGGTAATCAATACACACTCGCCAACTGGTGACTGTACGTGAAGGTATAAGCTCATTTTTCTCATTCATGATAACGGTCATTCCTCCTTTCTTAGGAACGACTTGGGTTGGACTAACCCACGCGGAATCAGAAATAGGATAAATTAGCCCGGCCTCCATCAACTTAATTACCTCTTTCCTAATTACCTCATTCATGTTAGGATTTAAACGTCTCTGAGGTTGTACTACTGGTTTAAATTCCTCCTCCATGAGAATCCTGTGTGTGCAGAAAGTGGGACTGATTCCCTTGATATCGGAAAGCTTCCATGCTATGGCATCTTTGTGCTCTCGTAGCACCTCAATCAACTTTCTTTTCTCCTCCTCCGTCAACTCGGATGATATGATGACGGGTAAACTTGACTCTTCTCCTAAGAAAACGTACTCTAGGTTAGAAGGAAGGACTTTAAGCTCTAGAGGTAATTCTATGGGTTTGCTCTCATTTTCTTCCTTGACCTCGCATAACTTCAATGGTTCCGGAATCGGCTCCGAGTCGTCTTCTTCAATCTCAATCTCATCCTCCTCTTCATTCTCGTCTTCAACAAGATCGGCTCCGCTAATGTAGTTAAAACAATGATCAACACATGAAACGAAGGAATCTATAAAGTAAACAGAATGACATGGATCACTATCATTATCAACATCTCTGGGGTGTTGCATGTCTCTTTCTACCTCGAATGTGACAATCTCGTCACCTGCACGAAGTGAAATCTTACCATCGAAGACATCAATGACTGCCTTGGCGGTTCGAAGGAATGGACGGCCAAGAATGATTGGAACTTTTTCATCAGCCTCCATATCAAGAACAACAAAATCAACGGGGAATACGAATTTATCAACTTTGACTAACAAATTTTCTACAATCCCCCGAGGATATTTTATTGAACGATCGGCCAGTGACAGTGACATACGTGTGGGTGTAAGCTCTCCCAGACCTAACCTTTCGTAGAGTGAAAATGGCATCAAATTAATGCTTGCACCTAAATCAGCTAACACATGAGCGGAAGCAATGGTACCTCCAAAGAAACATGGGATGGTGAATGTGCCTGGATCGGTTAGTTTCTCAGGTAGCTTATTCAAGACTACCGCAGAACAACCTCCAGTTAATGGAATGTTTGAAAGTTCACCTAACCTGTCTTTTCTCTTTAGAAGGTCCTTAAGAAATTTGGCATATTTAGGCATGGTTTGAAGTGCTTCGATGAATGGAAGATTAATCTTTAATTGCTTAAAGATTTCTAGAAAATGACCATATTCCTTAGCATATTGCTGTTGCTTAAGGCGAGCAGGATATGGTACATTCGAATGATCAACCAAAGGGGATGGCTTAACTCCTACTGGTTTTTCTGTCTTCTCTTCAGTTTTATGCTCTCCGGTTTGTGCGGTACTTGCTGGGTCTAACCTCTCTTGCACCTTACCGGGAGTTTCCATTTCGATTTCTTCATCTACCTCGTCTTCATTCTCTGTCTCTGGTTTCTCTCGAGCAACCTCTGGTAGAATCCTGCCACTACGAGTAGTAATAGCTTTAGCTGATTGATTAGCTGGATTCTGGTAGGTGTTTCTCGAGAACTGACCAGGAGGTTTCTGGTGTAGTTGTTTAGATATATCACCTAATTGTCTCTGAAGATCTAAGAGTGAAGATTGTTGGTTTTTATTATGAAGTTCTTGGTTTTTGTTAATTTGGTCTTGATATCTAGCGAAGTTGGTGAATTCATTTAGAGTTTTCTGAGTACTTTGATCTTTCGCCATTAATTGAGAAAACATCTCCTCAATTCTTCCTAGATTTGATTCTGGACCTTTTCCTTCTTGACCTCCTTGAGATGAACTTCCTGTAGCAAATTGATTTCCTGAGCTTGCACCTCCAAACTGACCCCCTTGATTTGAATTACCGAATTGATTCCCTTGACCTGAATTACTATTAGAATAGAAACCTGGCCCTCGGCTTTGGTACTGATTGGATGAATACCCAGGTGGATTTCCAGACGAACGGTAATTATTACGCCAATTAGAATTGTTATTGAATGTGTTGGCGTTGAATGGGTTTGTGGGACCTCGGTTTAGGTTTTGACCTGTTATGAATTCAACTTGTTCTAAGGTAAGTGTTGGACAATCTCCAGTATCGTGCCCTCCTCTGCATACTTCACATCTATCAACCTTTTTCTTGATCTCATCAAGCTCTCTTGTGAAAGTTTTCTGTAACAACCATGTTATTATTTAGCGATTTCCGTAAATATAATTAGAAACTAAATGAGTATTTAGTTTAAACATTCATGCTTAAATACGGGTTTACTAAAACTTTTCTAAACTTGAAAGCAAAACATGTCATATATTCAACAACTAGTTTTATACCATAATTCTTTTCATTCACTAACCGTTTGACCCGTTAGTGAAGTTACTTATACAAACTAGTTAGTAAGTGATTTTAAACACTTTAAGCACGTCACATAAAGTGTTATTTGTTCCCAAAAATCAATACTTCATGCCTAAAGCAAGTATGTACAATCCTATGCCTTTTTCTTGGTTAATAAGAACATTACTAAAGTGCAGCGATTTTGTATTCAGCTGCTGTAATTGACCATTTTGACCCATTTAAAAGCTGAAATAGATCAACATGTTCAAAGATGGATCGTAGAACTCTAAAATAGCTTTCTAGGCATATATGGTATGTCTTCTAACGATGTTCCTATGATTTTATATGATTTTTACAAAATCAGCTCTGAAGTAAAAAATGCTTCAAATCAGCTTGCTGTCAAAACAGTTCAGCCGACTTCGGACACTGTTTTGACCCGTTTAACATCAGAATTTAACAAACATGTTCAAACATAAAACGTATTATGTTTCAATAGCTTTCTGAGCATATAAGGCTCAACCTCACAGGTCGTTCCAGTGATTTTATATGATTTTTTAAAAACTGCAGCCCAAAAATTTTTAATCCCAATCAGCTTTGTTATATTTTCTTGTTCAAGCATTTCATCAAGCACCTTGTGTGCAACACGAAACATCAAATTTCTCCAGCCCATTTATGTGTTCTAAACCCTTAAATTCTAGCATAATTAACAAGTACTAACATCAAACTTCAAATCTAACTTCAGGGAGTTCTATTAACACAATTTAACCATTATGATTCTAGGGTTCATCATGTTTCTACAAAACCCATTAAACACCTAGATAGTGATCATGAGTTTTACTAACATGCACTCAAATCCCTTAGTTTATTAGCTAGGGTTTATTTCAAATCATGCATACATCCTATTTTCACCCAAATAACCATCATTCAAGATCAATTTTCGAACTTCTAGGGTTCATCAAGAATCTGAGATGGAACAAAATACTGAAATTCGACATACCTTATGATCCCATAAGCTTGGTGATTGTTTTTATGTGTTCATGCATACGATTTGGCTCTGATTCACCCTTCAATTTGGTGAATTTCTTGAAGTTTAGGGTTGAGTTTTGAGAGCTCTTCTGATGAAGTCGCAGACACCACATACGTATGTGTGGTTTGTTTATGTTTTTTTTATTAAACTTCATTACATTTGCCCATGTTTAGTCCCTCAAGTTTAGAGATTCATAAATGAAACTATAACTCTTAGTTTATTATTTAATTACCCATTACTAACTAGGTTAATTTTTACCTAGTTAACTTAGTGGGTTCCGGGAGTTAAAAACCCGTTTTATTTTAAGTCCCGTTGACTCGGGCTCTTATAAACTAGATTTCTTAATTATTTGATTCGCTCGTATTTAATTATTAGGATTTCTTATTTAAATCCAATTATTTACCGAGTTATTTTTACAGCTAACGGTACTTGACCCGTCTTTTAGCATTAACAGAGTTTGATTACCAAACCCGTTTTCGGGGTGTTACAAGTCTACCCCCCTTAAAGAGGTTTCGTCCTCGAAACCTTTCTCACATAGTTCGTGGAGTTTTAAACTCAACGCTTTTGACCTGTGTAATCTTTTAAGCATTACTCATACTTTTATCCAATAGTTAGTTTTACCAGAAAAGTATGGTAACATCTTTTTGGTTACTAATTGTCTACATAACTCATACAACATAGTGCAACTTGAAATAACGTAATCTCGTTATTTCCACTAGTTTAGTTAACTTAGCAATATCCATTGCTTTCATATAATATCGAATTCTTTATGAATCCGTTACTTTGATCCGTTTAAAGTCTTTAGTGAAATATTTCACTTTTAGCAATAATTTCTTTTGTTTTCAGGTTTATTTATTCGGTTCAGTTATACCGAATCCACCACTTACAAGCAAGCCAAATTTTATTGATTTGAATTACTGGCCTTAACCGGTCTCACTAACTAGACTTATTAGCCCCGTTACTTTTTTTACCGCTAGCCTGGTTATAATGTGATTTTACTTCACATTACATTACATTTCCTAACCGTGATCGTGTCACATCATGTTTAGTTTGTATCAACCTTTCATTTTCGAAAATACCAATTTTTTTGTTTTTGAATATATCGTCTTGCACCTATCGATGTTAAGACCCATACTCTTTGATATTTGTTAATTCCAAATTCGTCTTATAGTATTCATATTTGTTAAAACGTTGTTTCTCACTAAAACTGAAGTTTAATTTAACGTCTTCTCTTTAACTTTCGTCAATTGCTCATATCAAGAAATTGACAATTAAGAATTTATTCTTTTTCATTCTTATTTTACGCGGGGATTCTCAACCAGTTCCCTCGCTATGTCTAGATAACCCATAGGTTCATTCACTTAGCCTCGTAGGCTATTTCTTTAGGCTCTCACCTCTTTAAGGCGAGTCCTTTATGATCCTCTTTTTTTTTTCCTTTTTATTCATGACCCGTAGGTCATTTTGGTCCCGTAGACCTTTACACTGTTTATAACCCGAAGGTTATGATGATCCCGTAGATCATTCTTTTTACTCGTGTCTTTATTAAAATATATATTTGGTGTCAAAGCACTCTTTTTATGTTTGAAAAAATCATTTGTTTTCATGCTTGAAATCCGTTGACTTTGACTGTAGTTCGTGTCTACAATTGTTTTCTTTCGGATAATTCTTCCGACTCTATGACTTCTCACGTCAATTAAGCATCGGTTTGTCTCAAGCTTACCGTTATCCGGCTTGCGCTTACTTATGCCATCAAGCATTATACTTTATTCAACCCGTTCAATCCTCAAAATAGTTGAATATAATTATCAAAATTTCTGTTTGCGAAATTTTATGGTCTTTCAGTCATAACTCATAATCCGAGTCTTTTGACTTTAAATTCGTGTTCCCGTTTCTCGGTTTACGCATGTGTTTAAATCCTTACCCATCAACCGGGTACTTTACCGAAGTCATTATTAGTGCAAGCATTCCGGTATACATTAAGATTTCATTTTAATTTGTTTGGTTGTCTTAGCGAAATCCATCGCTTTTATTCAACCAAACCTTTATTCTTTATTTGACCATCCTTGACAGTCTTATAAACTATGAATGATGATTATCATCATCATCATTTCTTTACTACGACCAAAGTCAACGACTTTGATCGTTTTTCCCATGTGGGCAATACCTTTGTTTCTATGACCCCGTGGGTCATTTATACTTTGGTTTTACAATGCCCTTTTTGTCTACCATGGTTTTTGATCGTTTTTTTTTTCATGTGGGCAATACCTTTGTTTCTATGACCCCGCGGGTCATTTATACTTTGGTTTTACAATGCCCTTTTTGTCTACCATGGTTGTTTCGTCCAAAATGACTTGTGTCACGAATTTCCTTGGGTCATTTATTTCTATGTGCGCCATACATCGTTTTCATGGTTCCCGCGAATACCATTTATACGAGTATGCCCATAAGATTTCTTGACCCTAAGGATCCTTTAAATTTTCATTCATCTTGACCTTACTACATCGGACATAACTGCGCTCATTATAAGAAGCTCATGCTATCATGTGTTCACTACTTACTTGGCCAGAGTAAGCGATCAACACATGGTACGCGTGACCTTATTATAATTACCACATCACGTCCCATGTAAGTAACTCCTCAAATTATTTCCATATTTATGATTTCATTTGGTAAAACTTTATTTAATTGTTAGTTAACAATTATTAGTTTTAGTCGTTTATCCTTGAACATGTAAAATGTCCCTTTTTATAAACATTTATTCACATTCGTTGATGTGATCATTACTTTTCTCAATAGGATTTATATTGAGAATACTTACTTGGATGATCACTCTCGTCCAAGTTTCTATATAAACTGAATTCTGTTATTGTCTTGTTATTCACAATTTGTGAATAATACATATTCTCTACTGAATTTCTCTTGGAAACGTCATCCTGGATAGGTAACCTATCCAGGTTTTCCAAGTTTCATATTCTATATGCAACTGTCATTCACTATGTATTTGTTGCATATTACTGTTTGTACTATAAGTTTAAAATGTGCACCTGGTAATGCTTGCCCCGACGGGCATTCCTTGCCATTACTTATTTGCGATCGTTACGCAATTTAGGTCCTTGATGAGTATGCTCTTCTTGTCACATCTTGGGCCGTTCCATCATCATATCCGCAATTTGTTAAACTCTCGCTATCTTCAGATGCGAGTGTCCTTCAATTAAAACATTTACAAGAATTAGTAATATCAACTTCAATAATCGCTCGTATTATAATACAAGGCTTTTTCTACTATACACGTCAACGCGAACAATTTTATCAACTATATTTATCATTTAATTGAGGTAACGTGAATCACACGATAACCCTATGTGTTGTTCACAACATTTCAACACATACCAAACCATTAATATACATGTACTTACCGGATTTGCGATCAAGCCTCGAACCGAACACACTTTACTCTTTAACCATGAGCTCTGATTACCAACTTGTAACAACCATGTTATTATTTAGCGATTTCCGTAAATATAATTAGAAACTAAATGAGTATTTAGTTTAAACATTCATGATTAAATACGGGTTTACTAAAACTTTTCTAAACTTGAAAGCAAAACCACCTAGTGTAATTAAATTCGTCGTTTGAAATGAAAAATGGCGACAACTGAATAAAACATTCTAATATATTGTAATTTAATTCGCCGTTTAAAACGTGACGATGAAACTATTCGCGGAAGCTTTGATCTCGTGTGTTCGGTTCTTCATCGGGCTCAGTCGACATCCGGTACTGCTAGGAAACCTACATTCCATAAACATGAAATGATTTTAGTCATACGCGGTTTAAAACGTGTTCAACAGGTTCGCGAAACAAAACTCAACAAGATTGACTGGGCTCTACCGTAACTTACGGTAGCCACCGTAAGTTACGGTAGACACTGGGCAGCACTGGTCTGCCGTAAGGCACTAGAGAACTGCCGTAATAATATATTCGCTACCGTAAGTTACAGTAGCTACCGTAACTTACGGTAGTTGCTGCATATTCTTCATATTTGCTATTTTGACCCGTTCATGATTTATCAAACAAACTTGTTTACCTGAAACTCATAAAACATGAGTTGGATTAGTCCTATGTAGCTTAAAACGTATTACCCGTTAAGGGCATTTAACATTTTCAAGCTTTAAATCACGCTTCTTTTAGTTTACATACTATCCCCATTTTTTTATACGTATCCCAAGGACTCCATTTAACAAAACGTTTATCTCTAAACAACTCTTAAAGGTTGTTTGCCCAATTACCCCTCATGGGCTTTTTGGTCAATTTTAGTCCTTTATTTTGCGACAAAGGACTTTCCCTAACATTTGACCAAAATATCACTTTTAACAAAAATGATCTAAATATGCGTCCCTGGCTCGGATCAACATATTGACCCGTTTTAATACCTTGTCTCAATAGTCGCTAATTCATAGCATCTCTAATTCATAAGCCGATTTATCCTGTGTGCGTAAAACTCCACAAACACTTATCAGTCGTTAATTGTCAAATGGTATCAACATTACCATTTGACCCGTTTGGTCTAAACGACCAAACATTTTGCGGTTATATTTGACTAGATCACCATTTTACTCCTTTTTTTATTCGTTTAGGCTTACTTAGAAAGTAGCCATTCAACAACTCATTTTTATTTATGTCATCCCATGACCAAATTACCATTTCACCAATTTAACCATTAAACATGGTTTTTCGTCTTTTGATACGTTCCGACCCGTATCTTTTCGTGTCAAAATCATATTTTGAATATAACCTTGTCGTATTTGTAATCTATAATTAAATACGTATCTTACGATAAAGGTGTAAGCTTTACTTACCTCGCGTCCGCGCAAACATCCTTCGCATCCATCATTCGTTTGACCCGTTCCTTTCCAAGCTCCCACCTAGCTTGTTTAGAGTCAAACTATATCATAACATCCATAAGATGGTTAGATTGGTCATTCTATACAATGGCCATCACCCTATGGTTTTTTTTTACACACTTATCAATCAAAACATGTCATATATTCAACAACTAGTTTTATACCATAATTCTTTTCATTCACTAACCGTTTGACCCGTTAGTGAAGTTACTTATACAAACTAGTTAGTAAGTGATTTTAAACACTTTAAGCACGTCACATAAAGTGTTATTTGTTCCCAAAAATCAATACTTCATGCCTAAAGCAAGTATGTACAATCCTATGCCTTTTTCTTGGTTAATAAGAACATTACTAAAGTGCAGCGATTTTGTATTCAGCTGCTGTAATTGACCATTTTGACCCATTTAAAAGCTGAAATAGATCAACATGTTCAAAGATGGATCGTAGAACTCTAAAATAGCTTTCTAGGCATATATGGTACGTCTTCTAACGATGTTCCTATGATTTTATATGATTTTTACAAAATCAGCTCTGAAGTAAAAAATGCTTCAAATCAGCTTGCTGTCAAAACAGTTCAGCCGACTTCGGACACTGTTTTGACCCGTTTAACATCAGAATTTAACAAACATGTTCAAACATAAAACGTAGTATGTTTCAATAGCTTTCTGAGCATATAAGGCTCAACCTCACAGGTCGTTCCAGTGATTTTATATGATTTTTTAAAAACTGCAGCCCAAAAATTTTTAATCCCAATCAGCTTTGTTATATTTTCTTGTTCAAGCATTTCATCAAGCACCTTGTGTGCAACACGAAACATCAAATTTCTCCAGCCCATTTATGTGTTCTAAACCCTTAAATTCTAGCATAATTAACAAGTACTAACATCAAACTTCAAATCTAACTTCAGGGAGTTCTATTAACACAATTTAACCATTATGATTCTAGGGTTCATCATGTTTCTACAAAACCCATTAAACACCTAGATAGTGATCATGAGTTTTACTAACATGCACTCAAATCCCTTAGTTTATTAGCTAGGGTTTATTTCAAATCATGCATACATCCTATTTTCACCCAAATAACCATCATTCAAGATCAATTTTCGAACTTCTAGGGTTCATCAAGAATCTGAGATGGAACAAAATACTGAAATTCGACATACCTTATGATCCCATAAGCTTGGTGATTGTTTTTATGTGTTCATGCATACGATTTGGCTCTGATTCACCCTTCAATTTGGTGAATTTCTTGAAGTTTAGGGTTGAGTTTTGAGAGCTCTTCTGATGAAGTCGCAGACACCACATACGTATGTGTGGTTTGTTTATGTTTTTTTTTATTAAACTTCATTACATTTGCCCATGTTTAGTCCCTCAAGTTTAGAGATTCATAAATGAAACTATAACTCTTAGTTTATTATTTAATTACCCATTACTAACTAGGTTAATTTTTACCTAGTTAACTTAGTGGGTTCCGGGAGTTAAAAACCCGTTTTATTTTAAGTCCCGTTGACTCGGGCTCTTATAAACTAGATTCCTTAATTATTTGATTCGCTCGTATTTAATTATTAGGATTTCTTATTTAAATCCAATTATTTACCGGGTTATTTTTACAGCTAACGGTACTTGACCCGTCTTTTAGCATTAACAGAGTTTGATTACCAAACCCGTTTTCGGGGTGTTACATTTTCTCCATCCGATCTAGAACAGCAGCTACCGATGAATCCAAGCCAACTTGGTTCACCCCTCGAGTGGTCGAAGAGGTGGTCACAGGAATTGATTTCCTGCTGGCAGCGCTATAATCCATATCAGAATGGGCAAAACTTTCAAAAAGATCGTTACAGTCAGCAACTGTCTTCTTTCCCATGAGTTGTCCTCCAGCCGAAGTGTCAAAACGGGATTTGATTTCTAGGGTGAGACCGTTGTAGAATTTCTCTACAAGTGCCCACTCTGACAATCCGTGCTGTGAACATCTGGCGATTAAGGTTTGAAATCTTTCCCAGGCAAGATGGTAAGGTTCATCAGATTCCATCCGGAATGAATGGATCTGATCGCGAAGTCGAGATGCTTTGGCTGGTGGGTAGTACTTGGCTAAAAAGGCATCTCTAAGACCTGCCCAGGTGGTGAAAGTTCCTGCTGGCTGCGATTCAAACCAAATGGCTGCACGTCCAGCGAGGGAAAATGGAAAGACTTGAAGGTAACGGGTGTCAAGGTTAACACCTTCGATAGAATAAGTGGTGCAAAGACGTGTAATACGGTTTATGTGAGCGGGTGCATCTTCATCATCACGTCCATGGAATTGGCAAGAATTAGCGATAGCAGTCATAATGTAGGATGGAATTTGCCAAGATCTATCATTGTTGATTTGGGGAACGGTGGTGGGTGAAGCTTCACCGGTAAAACCGGATGTGGCTTGTTGGTAAACAGTGCGGTTAGCCATTAAAGCTTTGGTTACTGGACTTGGAGAACGTGAAATTTCGAAAGAATCGGTTTCTGTTGTTGTTTCAGATTCAAAATAAGGATTTTCAAAAATTTGGATTTCACTTGTGTTACTTGATTCTCCTTCCTGATTGTTGGAACGGTGAAAGAATAAAAGTTCAGGATCGTCGTGTGGTTCAAATTCAGGTGGTCCTTGTGAACGTGTATTGTGCATAAACTAATAAAAATTAAACTACAAATTGGATATACACAATTAATCACAGAATTAATTACAAGCTAAAACAAAAATTGCACTAAAAATAAAATAAACAAACAAGATGACACTAATGTTTACACTAAATTTTTTTTTTTTTTTAGATTTTTATAAAAAAAAAACAAAGTAATCAACGCGATTGCAAAAGTGTCCCCGGCAACGGCGCCAAAAACTTGATGTGTGCTAGGTGTACGAATAAAAACAACTAAAAATGTAAAGTTTTAGACATGCTTTGGCCTAATAGGTATCAGTACTCTCATCAGGATTGTCCCCAGGTAGGCAATCGAGTCGTACGAAATGCCAGCCTAGACAGGAGTTCCCAACTTAACGGTACTTAACCCTTCCAGTTACTACATGTCCGACACGAAAAATACATTTTTACAAATATTGTACAAAAAGACAAACTTTAGAAATAACTTTAAACTAGACACTCTAAGCTTTAAATTTATACTTAGACTCGATTTTAGAAATAAAACACGCAACCGGCAGTGTACCGATCAGTGTAGTAAAGTGAAAATTAAGTCCGGATATCGAACCCAAGGGAAAACAGTTTGAAATACGTTAATTAGTTTGTTTATACAAGACTTTATACACAAATGATATTTTTTTTTGATTTAAAAGGGGGTTTTACTTGAAATGTTAATTTAAAATGAATTTGTATAATATTAAAACAAACATTGATAAAATAAAACTCACGGGAAAAATAAGACAAGAAGCGTCGAATTAAAGAAAATAAACACAAACACAATATAACAAGTAATAGATAACAATTAAGCAATCAACAGCAAGGTTTTGAAAACCGGACCGGACCGGCCGGTCCGGCCGGTTCAACCGGAGGTCGGTGGTGCCAGCGGTCCGGACATCCCCTTCGAGCCGTTTGTGAAGTAACCGGCCGGCCAAACCGGCGGCCGGTGGTTGAACCGGGAAACCGGGGTTGGAAGATGACGGTTCAATATTCCGGCAGTGAGACGAGCTCTATCTCCGGTGACACGCTGTCACGCTTATACGAATAGTGTACAAACACATACCTCCATATTTGTGTCAATTGAACATCTTTGCTTTGCTAGGTTGATACCAGTGTTGGAAGCAAGGTTTTGAAACCAGGTTGATACCAACTTGGAAGATAACGGCAGTAAAAAGAAACAGAGATAGTTGCCCTATTTGTTTTTGTACTAGCTGGGCTTTTAAAATTTTAATATGGGGCCTAGTTAAAAAACCTAATACAAGCTGTTACTTATTAAAATGTTATTTGGGCTTTGAAGACCAATGTTGTTAAATTAGATGTATATATAATAACAACTTATATTTTTATGTTATTTATAACGTTGTCCGGTTCTTAAATCCGGTTCGACCGGTTCAACCGGTCCGACCAATGGACCGCTAGGAAGACCGGTTCGACGTCCGGTCCGGTCCTGAAAACATTGATCAACAGGTAACAATTTCAAAAACAACAGTTTATAACAAAGATTTAACACAAATATAACAAAGATTTAACAATAATGATAAAGGACTATCCAGGTTAGAATCCTACTTGTTAATAACATGCTTTCTACCGGGCAATTGTGTGATTTGAAACCGGGATCTTTAGATATTAAACCTTTAAAGACGACTTAGGATTCCTAATCATTCTCGAGAATACAACTATGTGACTTTTAAGGTTTATTTTTATTACCGATTTTCTAGACTACTTTACAGTTGTCTAGTGTTCTTGATAAGTGTTTGAAACTTACTTCTTAACAGTTATAAGTCTAAACAATCTAAGAAAACTATGTTTGGTTTAATAGATAAATTAGTGACAATTTAACTAAAATGATTTCTTACAAAACTCAATTTTAGCAATACACTATATTTGATCTATTAATGTTTTTATACCTTACGGCGTTAAAAATAGTTGAACATTAAAACTGGATTAATTTGATCATTGATTCTATGGTTTATTTTACAATATCACCACATGATTACCCAACCCTTTTAGGACTTTGAATATCAACAGAATTCATTTTATGAAATTACTTTCACTAGAATTGATGTGAAACTAATGATCAAAGTAAAAATCAAGTTAAAAC
Source organism: Helianthus tuberosus (assembly GCA_030545235.1). NCBI lineage: Eukaryota > Viridiplantae > Streptophyta > Magnoliopsida > Asterales > Asteraceae > Helianthus > Helianthus tuberosus. The sequence goes on from CM060351.1 coordinate 175,782,056, forward strand.
ATTTGTATACACCAAACATGCAACTTAGATTACTTACTTAACAATAACAATCACACAATACCCGGTAAAAATTACATATTAACAAGTGTTCATCATAACCCAGATAGTTTCAACGTTTAGTTACACATATTATTAAACATTACAACTAGACAAAATCTGAAAGTAATTGAAAACATTATACAAGACGAGATAAAAACTGAAAAGCGAATAATTACCGAACCCGGATCGCTTAGGACTCGAACCGAAAGCTTCCACAACTCCCGAGAAGCTCCAAGGCGCTCCAACTTCACTTCACTTGCTTGGATTCGACTGATAGCAGCCTAAGAAGTGTGTTGTCGAAGTATTTCAGGTGTGTTTTCGAAATGAGAATTGAGTGCCTTTTATAGGTGAATTTGAGAAAATTAAATAAAAATATATTTATTTTATTATTATTCTAGCCACCTCCTTTTGAAAATTAGATAGATTTTTTTTTTTGTTTTCCTTTCATTTGGCCTAACCGTGAAGTTTCTTTATTTTTATTATTTTTATTATTATTATTATTATTATTATTATTATTATTATTATTATTTTTTTGCTTTTCATCTAATCCATGACAAAGAACTTTTTGCTTTTTATATTTTATATATATATTTTTTTTCTTTTATTTAATTAATTAATTTATTTAGATTATATAATTTATATTGCCATTTTATACATAGAGATAGCGGGCTCGGATCACTCAACGAAAATAGCTGCAATTTCAATTCGGTCACTAGCATCCTTCTCTGTCCAACTGGCTGCTTATTTCTTTATTGTTCGTTTTTCGCTCATTTGCATCAGGGCCTGGCGAAACACAAAATAAAATAAAACAAACTAAAAACTAAATAAAAACAAATAAAAATCATACAATAATTATACATTTTACACGAGACAAATATGTGTATTTTACTACACATCAATGTCACAACTGTCTTTGTCACTAGGACGATTATAAATAGCTCAAAGGCTTTTATTATATATATATATATATACATATATGGCATAGAAGCCTGTCTCGAGGGACGTATAAAAATATGGCATAAAGCACAGTCATGAAGGACATAAGTAATCATATGGCGCGAAGGCCTTGTCGTGATGACATTTAGATATGGCACAAACGGCCTTGTTATAAGGACATTCATCAAATTTGGTACAAAGGCATGTCACCAGTAATGTTAACATTTAATATGTTAACTTGTCACGAATGACCAATTATAGCACACAGGCTTGTCCTGAATGACTTTAAAACATAACTCGATGGTCTATTTTTTTCAAGGACCTTAATTTATAAGCCGCAACCTTATTAGATTAGGGCTTCAAGGTTTGAACGTGGTTCTTCACCTTTGGACAGGGAGTCATAGACTACTACTGTCATCGTCTTGAAAGACGATTCTTTTGGCAGAAAAATAAGCCAATCAACATCACTAATGAATGTTTATATATAACCATCGTATCTAATGATATTAGTCATGATCGCATTGATCATATAGACTATTATGTTTGGACATAGTCCAACATTCTAGACAGGAGGTCAAAGACCACCACTGTCGTTGTCTTATCGGACAACAAGTTTAGTCCGTAGGCACTTCATTACTAACAGATGTTTATAATATGATCATCTTATAGGATGATATAAGCCATGATTCCTAGATCACTAGGCTAGATTTGAGAATTGGAAGAACCCAATATAAGGATGACTGTTGTGATTTTCTCGAGTCACATTTGTCAAGAGTGCTAACACATTTCTAAGTGTTAACAAGGATCTGAATCCCTTGAGTAGGTTTCACCATCTTGGTCGCGTAGGCTAGGTTTCACCTTTAAGATTTCCTTTTAAACTGCATACTGACAGGGAAGGAAGGATATTTTTTTTTCAGGATTTTTATCATAAATCCTAATTCATAAGTTAATAATAGAACAAATGGCCTAGTCGCGTAGACGAGTTAAATTTATAAGCCATGATTTCGGAGAATCGAGGCATTAAGGTTTGAATCAAAGTTCATTACCTTTTTCTTGACAGGGAGTTGTAGGCTACCACTGTCTTTAGTCTCAGAGGACATTAACCGTAGCCCGTAGGCACTTCCTTCTAAGGGATGTTTATTACAGAATTGCCCTTAGGGAAATTCATTAACCATGGTAAACAGAGACCATATTTGGTTAATTTATTAATCATATATTTATTTAGGATTTCTATTATAATTTATCCTAATTATAAAACATTAACAGTTTTATCAGTGGCACCCAATGGCCTGGTCACATGGACATTTATAAATTATAAGCTTATGATTTCAGAGAATCAAAGCATGATAGTATCTTGGCGCAATAGGCCTAGTCACAAGGACATTTATAAATTTTTAAGCTATGATTTCAGAGAATCAAAGCATGAAAGTATATTGGCACTATAGGCCTAGTCATAAGGACAATTATAAATTATATGCTAGGATTTCAGAGAATCAGAGCATTTGAGGTTTGAACCTAGTTCATTACCTTTATCTGACAGGGAGTCATCGCTACCACTGTCTTTTGGCTCATATGGAAATGAGTAGGGCCCGTAGGCATTATGTTACCACGTATGGTTTAAAATATGATCATCTTAATTAATGATGTAAACCCAGGATTCAGAGATCATTAAACTGGGTTAGGAGTCTTTTGAAGAATCCTATTTCAACATGATGTGTGTGATTTTTAATGAATCACGTCTGCCAGGAGTGTTAACATGTTTTAAGATGTTAACAGAGATTTGAATCTTTTAAACAGGTCTTACCATCTTGGCCCGGTCTTAAAATTGACCCGTAGGCTAGGTTTCACACTTAAGATTCTTAATTAATAATTAACGCAGAACAATTTTAAATTGAGATGTTAATATGGATCTAAATCTAATTATGGAACTACCATCTTGGCCCGGTCTTAAAATGACACGTGGCTAGGTCTTGTCCTTTTTAGACTTTGCCATTTTATAATAATGGTAGATCTTATAAAAGAAATGTTATTTTACATTTATTTAATATTCCTTATTTAGAATGAAAGTTTAAACTTAATCATTCCACTATATAAAAATAAAAGTATAAAGTTGCCCTAAGCGGGACTTAAAAGGAATAATGTGTCCTTGGAGGGACTGAAAGATAATTATGTCCTTATAAGGACTAATAAGGAAACGATCTTCAGTAAAAGGAGTCTCTTCTTCTTTTTATTTCTGAATGCTTTCTCCTTGGATGCTCGTTTCATTCTAGCCGCGGTACGAAGCTCAGCATCTCAGGGCTCCGGGTGTGGAGAACTCCTATTACAGCTTCTTCGCTTGGCGACGTATCCAACAAAAATTTGGAAGTAAAAATTTCTAGATTAGGATTGAGAATATTCCTAAGTTAAGTCTAGACTCAGAAGGTTTAGATATGTGCAATTGTGTAACTGAGATTAACACTAAGGCTAGTGTTTAATTCACTCAGTGTTGGCTCTGATACCAACCTGTCACACCCCGATTTCCACGTGTCACCGGTGGGCCCGGTGGGGAGTATCGTGACATCATGGTTGGCAACGTAATAGTCAAACAACACAATATCAATATGCACAGCGGAAGCAATTTAAAGTATGATACAACCGAATTTATTATTGTAATATCAATTGTCACAATATTCGGAAGTTTATCCACAGAAGGATCGAACATAAAATGGAAACAGTAGTTCAACAGACTTTTAGGCATCTTAAGCTTGCGAGACTTCTATTGATGCTAAGGAGACATATCCAGCCAATTTCGTATAGTACCTGCATTTAGCCTTTTTGGAAAAATACGTCAGTTTACACTGGTAAATACATTCAACTGACTCATTTTGGAAAAAGAGTTTGAAAAGTGATTCGAGTGCAAACGGCACAAAATATCTTGACACATTGATTAAAATGCACAGAGGCAAAATTAATCTTTTTAACTTGGGAGAATTATTTAATATTATAATCTTGTGAACGAATTACATGTTACTTATGCGTTCAGTAGCCCGGAACGTATCCGGGTTAAAGATTAATAGACACACCACTATAATGAGTTATACACAGACGGTGTACGCCTACACCCCGTGCTCAGGTCGTGGCCAATCTCGTAAGATGATGCCAGGGATATCCGGGACATGGTCATTAACCCCCCAAAGGCTGTAAAGTAAACAAATCTGTTTAAAACAAGCCGATCAAATTATTCAACTACCCACTAAGCGTGGAGATTTGATGCCCGATCAAGCGGTACGCTATGTACCGTAACCCAAGCCCGTATAGGGAAAATAAGTTAAAAGTATTTACCTAGGCTAGCAATGAAACTTACACTCAGCCGTATATCTTAATCAGCAAGCACAAGTACTTCTACTGGGGCTCTTAATCTGGAACGAAGGTTTTATTAACCTATTAAATTCCTAACGGGTCTTATTTAAGTCGTAACTTAGACCGGTTAGTTTTAAGGAAAGGTTTACGGTTCAAAAACGCATGATTAAGCGAAGACCGGAATAGGATGTGATTTAGACCCAACAAGTCTGGAGACTTGTATAATATGGGTAAACTAAACACATTCTGGATTTTGAGATAAAACCGATAAGGTTTGACCCGTTTCGGCTAATTTATGTAAACTTGTTACATAAACCGAACCGAACGCGTAATAAGCATAACGGGTATCCGTAAGAGCCATATATAGGTTTCCTAAGTTAATATGCTTCAAATATGTTGGGACATCAGTAGGATGTCTTTCATTATGCCCCGAACTAATTTAAACACAAACTATGCCCCGTAGGGATAGTTTGGTCATTTTAAAGTTTGTAAAAGCGTTTAGATGTTTAACTGAGTTACAGGTCTGATGTAAACAGCAAACATACTCAATTTGATGAGTTATAACAGTAGGGTAAAGTATATATGTGAAATATATCATTTATAACCAAACTATGCACCGAAGGGCATTTTGGTAATTTCACATAAGCCGAAAAGCTCAAAAATGAAGTCTGAGTTAATCAACCTTTGCTTACTGTTAAAATATTATAATTTGCCTCTTATATCAGTAGGTATCAACCCGGGTATGTCCAATATGATTTTAAAACATACTATGCGCTAAAAACGCTAAATAAGGCGATTAAAGGCCATTTCCGGTTCGATACCTATATCGGATATTTTTATATTTTCAGAAGGCTTAAAATAATTTATTTATCATAACTAATCAGTAGCAAAAGGTTTGGAGTCGTTTAGATATGTAAAACTCATTTTATGGCCCGTAAGGGCAAAACCGACATTTACCGAATTAAGCCTACGACTATGAGTTATGCTCAGCCTAAAATTAATTAAAAATATTTAAAAATCCCAAAATAATATATTACATCAGTGGGTAAAAGATTTGATACCAAAAAGTATGTTTAACTAGGCTATACGCTAATTACGCCATTTTATTAACATAAAGCATTAGTTTTGCGATAATGAGCATAACTCTTAATCTACAAGTCAAACTGATGTCAAACTTTGCATACAAGTCTATATATCAGTAATTAAGGTTTCTACACTTTTACATTTTCATAAATCACGTTTTAAGGTAATAAGGGCATAATGGTCAACATATGAGCAATTAACGGAAACGCGTAAACGAATGGGTCAATCAATGAACCAACCACAGAGGGTTATGCTAACATGTAGCCTGGTCCTAAGGAAACCCTAAGGCATTTCCAAATCATACTAAAGCGGGTCAGAACTGAAGTCAAAGCAAAAGTCAAAGCTTTGCGACTTTCGGTTCCGAATCGGTTCACAATGGAAAGTTGTCGAATCAAACAAGCTTAGACAAGTTCTTATGCTTATTATCAAGTTATATGAATGATAAAATAGGTTACATGCCTTTTACCTTATTAATTATGCGTTAAACGAAAGATTACATTTCTGTTGACTTTTTCTAATTATCTTTGACTCGACAAATGACCTAGTTAGGATGGGAATTAGTGGATGCCCTTTTAAGGGTTTAAAGCCCACATAATTACCAACTTATAACTACCTTTGATTCGACTAATCACTGGACCATTAGTGATTAATCGTTAAGTCAACCTTTAATTACGACGGTTGACTTTTAAGCTAAACTAAGACAAAACTTAAACTAAGGAAAGATTAGAAAACTTACTGAAGTCCTAAGCTTGATTAGGAAGGTCTTGTGCCTGCTTTGAAGTTCCAGAAAGGCTCCTCAATTGCACAAGTGAAGTGTGAAGAATGTGTTGCAACTTAAGAATCTATTTATAGTGAATTCAATCACCATAAGGTGTTGACAACAAAGTCTAACACTTACCACAACATCCCAACATGTGTCCTAGTGTTCTAGGGGTCGTTTTAGGGGCCAAGGGATGTGAAAAATCGATTAAAGTCGGATCCAAGTGCAAAGGCAGACAAGAATCAACAACAATCAACAATTCTGCCCAGATGTGGCAGTGGCGTAGCGCCACTGCATGCACATCATGTGCTCGCGCTACGCGAGCCCTCAGGGTTCTCCAACATATTTTTGTTAATTGCAGTTTCAGTCCCTGGCTCTTCAAACTTTGTACAGACACTTGTTTATTGCAGTATAAACCCTTATAATTGACGTATAAGCGATTTTCGATGCGTTTGAACCCCGTTAACCTCATTTCAAGGCTCTAAAATGAAGTTAAAGTATAGGGAACTCAAAACATGCTCAAAAATATGTCGGATGTTGGTTCGTTCGGTCGTACGATCGCGATGTTCGCTTAATTACGACGAAATGCGCATAAGCGAGAAAAACGATCCAAATGACGCAACGAATGGATTTTTCTTATGACGAACACTAAAATATAATATAGTCATGCTTACATAAATTTTTGGATGTCCGGATGTATTCAGAACGTAAGTTATGCGCGAAAATGCAAACTTATGCACTTTTTGACACTTTTAGTCCCTGAATGACTCAAAAGTTTATTTTAGCACACCGAACACCTCAAAGCCTATTTCTAAGCTATATAAAGGATATTTAAGGTGTGTTTAACTTATGGTCATGTTCCGGAATGTCTGTTACAGTTCAAATTGGCATACTTTCGCAGTTTGTCAAGTTTAGTCCCTGTAAGCGAATTAACTTGTTTTTGCCATAACAAAGCCTTCAAAACTTATTTCTAAGTTATGTAAAGGTTATTTAAGGTATGTTAAGCCAATGTCACTATTCCGAAGTGTTCGTTGCATTAAACTGGTTATATTTACGCATCAGTGCGCGTATAACCTTCCAGAAAGCGATTTAGAGTTTGAAATCGAACAAGAGTTGATATGTGTAAACGATACACATATTTTTACAAATCCCAAGTATGAAATACAATATTTCATTGGTTTGGCATTTGTTTGTTGGCCGTGGAGGCACAGGTGTTACAGTCTCCCCTACTTTAGGAAATTTCGTCCCGAAATTTATGTAGAGGAAACTTGTGAGAGCTTGAAAACATGAAGTTGAAAAGATCGAACAACATTGGTTAGGGTTCTGAACTTTTAGTAACTTTAATAACATCATGATTGCAATGTAAGAGGGATACTTATATACAAGTATATGAAGCGTCATTGGTGCGTCCACCGTACCTCCATTACATCGTTCTCATTTCGTTATTGTTGTCACTATCGGTTCTTACACATAATAAATCTTACTGGGTTTTTGTGCACTAAATTTCATAATTATGTACGCGTCCATAATCAGACAATTCCTTGCACAGTTCACACAGTCTATTTTATAATGTGTAGGGTAAAACCAAATGAACTTTCCTATGATGAGTGTGACTAGACCTCCGTAGAGTCCTTTTAATTAAATCAATAAATGATCTAAATAGACTATCAAGGAGTCTGTTCAGCTACATCACTAGATGTCGTTCTTTAACCAAATTGTGAATCAATCTTTTAGACTAGACCACTAAAAGGATCTCTTATCGAATCATGGAATGGTACTATATAACCCAAGGGTCTTAACTACTACGTAGGAGCCCATAAGGATTTAAGGTAGTACCTTTTGACTATCCTGCTATGAATCCCTCATATGAAGATATGAAAGATCCTGCGAGGATTTGGATAACGAATTATCCAGAGTATAAAAACACAAAAACATAGAGGAGAATACATAACACATAAACACATAATCGCATAATTGCATACTCGTTCAATCGCATAATCGCTCAATTTGACCTTTAATTTGTTATCTTTGGACACGGGTATTTAAAGCATACCAGGAACCCAATCCGTGGATTTCCTTTGGCACTTTAAATATTTTCAAGAATCTAACTATGAAGATAGGAAGATCTTAAAAGGAATTCGGTTTGTCCTAATTGAGTTGTTTTGTACATTTTAAAGTGTACAAGGAATTCAATCAGGGCTCCGATGTCAACGAAGGTGTTGATCGGGATTGGCTCAGGACATGAATAGATCAAGATGTCATCAATAATAACAATGACGATCTGATCCAAATAAGACTTGTAGACTCTATTTATTAAGTCCATGCAGATGGCTGGAGCATTTGTCAATCCAAAAGGCCTGACTGTAAACTCGTAATGGCCATACTTCGTGCAGAAAGCCGTTTTGGGAATATCTTCTTCGAGCATACGAAGTTGATGATACCCAGAACGCAAATCGATCTTGGAAAAGCATGAAGCGCTCTGCAGATGATCGGAGAGATCATCGATTTAAGGTAGGGGATATCGATTCTTGATGGTAAGCTTAACAGGCTTACGTTAATCGATATGAATTCGAGAAGATCCATCTTTCTTTTTCACAAAGAGGGCAAGAGTTTTCCCCAAGGTGAAAAGTTCGGACGGATGAATCCTTTATCAGACAACTCTTGAAGCTGTTTGATAATTCTTGCATCTCGAACGGTGCAAGACGATAAGATACTTTAGATTTAAAAGAAGTAAGTGTTTGAGGTTCTTAGGGAGATCACAAGTGATCATAAAAATGACAGAACCACACGAGTGGTTTTGTCTTTGTGTTAACATCATAAGGTTGAATCAAACATTCATACAATTGCATTAGTTAAAAATAAAACCACAAATTTTATTTATATAACAACCGCATTGTCTTTAAATGTTACAAGATAACAACCAGAGGAAAAACAAACTGCTAATTGTTCACTCGTTCATCATTGAGTGCCTCATTGATGTTAAACACTCGACCGCGTGCTGGATTCACATTGACGTTGACGTTCGCATTCGGGTTTGCGCCAGCATTTGCATTCACCATTCTTGGGCAGTTGTGGCGGAAGTGACCAATCTCTCCGCAGTTGAAACATGAACCCAGTGGAAATCTCGCAGCATTCCCTTGAACCGGAGCTTGAACCTGAGCAGCCTGATTTTGTCCCAAACGACAAACCTTGGCCAAATGCCCAAGTTTACCACACGTCGTGCATTGCCAGCAAGCTTGTTGTACTGCGTGATGACCGTTGCAGCGTGCACAATAAGGTGCGGTACCGGCATATGCTTTCTTTGCAGGTGGCTGAGCTGGTTGGTTCCGCGGGTTCTGAGCAGTCTGTGCTGTAACAGCAAAATTTTGGGCACCCTTTCGCTTCTTTGATTTCTTTGACGTCTCACCTTCCTTACTCTTCTTGTTTTGACCTTTCTTGCTATCCTCCTTGTCAGCTGACTGTTTCTTGCCCTTGTCACCCTTCCTGTGTAACTTGTTCTTCCGAATCTGCGACTCAGTCAATGTCGCTGATAACTCGATCGCCTGACAGAGTGTGGCAGGGTTACTGCCAGTAAGGATGTCTTGTACCGAGTCAGGTAGGCCGTCGATGTACCTTTCGATAGCTATGTCAAGTGGGGTAACCATTGTCGGGCAAAGCAGACTCAGCTCCTCAAACCTATCAGTATACGCCCTGTGCTCACCACTATCTTGCTTCAACTCATCAAATTCCTTCTCCAAAGCTCGCTGCTCATGACGAGGACAAAATTCCCTCATCATAAGGGCCCTAAGTTCAGCCCACGTCTGAGCTAGAGCAACTTCTGCACCATGATCCCTCATAATCCCGTTCCACCATGTGAGAGCCCTCTTCTGAAACACACTCGAAGAAAACTCAACCTTGCGATTGTCAGGACACTTCACGTGGCGGAAAGTATTCTCAATGCTCTCGAACCATTGAAGAAGCCCAGTCGCCCCTTCAGAACCACTAAACTTGAGTGGTTTAGCCTGGTTAAAATCCTTGTATTTGCATGGAACATTGTTGTTGTTGTTGGCTTGGTTCCATTGAGCAAAGATAATTGGAAATTGAGCAGCCATCTGCTGTGCAATGATTTCTGCCAGCTCGGCAGTCTCTATCTGGTTTTCGCGTCGAGGAGGCATTGTCTAAAAGAGGAAACATGAAAGGAAACGAGTGAGAGAATTTAGACGAAAAGAATGAGATGAAACAAATCTGATGAAAGCAAGGATAGTGGTCATTTGTTTGTTACTACAAAACAACAAACGACCTTGGTGATTAGTCAAAGTAAATAGGTTAAAAATAATGTATCGCGAAGACATGCTCGCCTGTAAGTGAACACTCATCCCAAGAATTCCCAGGTAAGCACAACTGGTCTCGCGTCTGATGAGATGTATACGAAGTGCTTGCCTAGACAGAAAACCCAGAATACAGGCATTCACCCTTCCAGTTTGCACGTGTTCACATTATTTAAAACCCAAAACCTTGACGAGATTTTGAAAATTCAAAGGGGTTCAAAACCATATAACAGAGGGTTCAAAACCTTACAATAGAGGGTTCAAAACCTAGAAATTAATCATCCTAGAACAGATGATTAGTTTTCAAAGCGGTTTTGAAATTTATGTTCTTGTTGTGGTCGTCGCCTAAGGATAGGTGACGGTATTGTTTTATGACTAAACGCAAGTAAACTCGCGTTAGGGTCCTAAGAAAGTTATAGACTAGGTCAAAGCATTACTAATAACCTAATTCCCTATAACCATTGGCTCTGATACCATCTTTTCTGTCACACCCCGACCACGTATAACATACAAAACGTGGCGGAAACGTCGGGGAGTGTTGTAACAGAATTAATGTTTCATAACCATGGATACCAAAAAGTGTTTCGTTTTATTAAACATTGAATAATTACATCATCTGGAAATCTAAATACACAATTTAAACATAGTCTATCATTGTTATTGAGTCACTAAGGCCTTGTCCAGTCCTATGTGAGCATGCATCCTATCAAACGATATCAACCAACAATACCTGAAACATATGTGAAAACGAGGTCAGCAAAGAAATGCTGGCGAATACATTAGTTTTGTTGAAAATAAGTTTCATGACTTCTGGTTGAGAAAATGTTTAGTCATGAACCTTGTAATTTGCTTTGTCTTTGTAAATCATTTGAAAAATAATAAGTTTAGATGATATGTATAAATAAGAGAATAATGCATGATTAAATGAATAACCATGTAAAATGAGTTTGTATAAGATAAGTTGTTTGTAAAACAGTGTTTTGTGAAAAGTATGTTACTTGTATAAAATGTTCTATGTCTCAAACTGAAATGATTCAAATAACGCTACAATATGTAATACCATACAAACACTTATATATAGGAAGTACCAGCGGCGTATCCACCATGTTTGTATCATATTACACACGCATAGTTACTTAATCAGTTAATCAAACCAAACCACCAAAGTAATGTTCATGTCCAATGTAAATCATGTTATGTATAACCAATGTCAAAAGTGATATGTATGGCTAGTGAAATGCATCAACTAAACCATAGGTGAAACGCACAAAACAAAGTATTGAAGTAAAACTTGGTTTAAATCAATACTATGTTTCGTGTAAATGCATGATCAAATGTAAATCATGTCCCAATGTTTACCTAACCGTTAAACCATTTTGTAAAATCGTTCTAGTCGTTCTTGTTTTAATTGTGAAACTACTTTATGGTCGATTCTCTAATAACATTCAAACCTTCTTGACGCGTTCCTCGTTCCAACTCGCTCTCGCTCTCGTTCTTAACAAACCCTTACCAAAGGGTAAGTTAATAATTACAGATTCAGTCGCTACCCAAAATATCCACACATAACCATGGGTATAGAGAATAACGGGATTTGTCAGATCCTATGGTACCATAACCTAATACTGGTCGGCTTGATCATTGCTAATGAATGTCATTTGGTTATGTAACTATAACCAACAAGTTTGTTCACTTTTTGAAATTTGTAATTAGTTTTTGAACCATTGAAATCGTTCTTGAAACCCTTGTTATTGTTCTTGAAACTACATTGTAATTGTTATTGAAATCATTGTAATTGTTCTTGAAACTATTGTAATTGTTCTTGAAACCATTGTAATTGTTCTTGAAACTATTGTAATTGTTCTTGAAACCATTGATAAAACATTTAGCACATATGAGTCACCCCAAAACAGTTGAAAACAGTAAAAGAGGGGAATAATGTACTCGCCTGAGAATGCTTGGAGGTCTTGAACAACAACCAAACAAAGCTAGAGGGAGCACGGAATCAGTCGGCAAATCCAATACTATATACATAAACCGGACTTAAATCGAGAGATTGGATAGGATGAGGCTTGGTAAACCAAATGAGTATTGGAACTCATATGATATGGTTTAACAAGGCCTACATACTACATGAAACCTAACCTAAGTGCTTTCGACCCATCGCGACCCATTAAGGTAACATACGTTACTTTAACGCGTCGTGCGCGTGAAACGCGTTCGGACCGTCTAACTAGTCCTATGACAAGTGTTATATGCCTAAACATGTTACATAATCAGTTATGTGACAAAAGTTTAGGTTACATATGCTTAATTACCAATTATACATGAAAAGGGTATTCTGGTAATTTACCTAAGGCATATAAACTACCTATCATACAACTACTTAAACGATGTGACCATAGGGTATAACCTCGGAAGGTTATGCCCTATACTAGGGTCACCTAATGTATTTGGTCGGATCCTAATGATCGACCAAATTGGGTCAAGTTCGAAGGTATAAGCGATTTATTAGATCGCTTACCCTACGACCCTAGACAACGTGGTAATCAGTAGGCATAGTCCCAAGGGACTATAACCATCGTGATTACAATCACGTTGCGAAGTTCAAACGAACTTCGCATTGACCATTACTGGTCAACGCTGAAAGTCAAACAAAGTTTGACTTTCGGACTCGAAAAGCAATAAAATAAGGAAAAGAACGAAAGAATACTTACCCAGGGTCCCCGAATGCTAATCCCGATCCAAGAATCTCAGGTATGAAACAATGGTTTCAACTTAGAGTTTCTAAAATCAGAATTCTTGTAAGTTATGCAATGGGGGGCATGGGGTATATATAGTTTTCGGTCCACCGTTGAGATCGTTTGATGGAAAACGTGCCATGATCCAACCCGTACACTTGTCGGAAACTCATGGTAGCTAAAAATGGTTCTTATCCGCTGACTAGACATGTGAGAATGTGTGGTGGAGGATTAATCAGCTGAAATCTGATATTAAAAACATTGAATCTGGTCTGATCATGCAGTCGCGTAGCGCGACGGGTAGGCCCTTAGGGCTCGCGCTAAGCTACTGCCTCCCAGTTCCAGAATTGTTTCAAAAGTGACAGGTTTAGTCCCTGCAACCCGTTTAAGCGATTTTCGATGCGTTTGAACCCCGTTAACCTCATTTCAAGGCTCTAAAATGAAGTTAAAGTATAGGGAACTCAAAACATGCTCAAAAATATGTCGGATGTTGGTTCGTTCGGTCGTACGATCGCGATGTTCGCTTAATTACGACGGAATGCGCATAAGCGCGAAAAACGATCCAAATGACGCAACGAATGGATTTTTCTTATGGCGAACACTAAAATATAATATAGTCATGCTTACATAAATTTTTGGATGTCCGGATGTATTCAGAACGTAAGTTATGCGCGAAAATGCAAACTTATGCACTTTTTGACACTTTTAGTCCCTGAATGACTCAAAAGTTTATTTTAGCACACCGAACACCTCAAAGCCTATTTCTAAGCTATATAAAGGATATTTAAGGTGTGTTTAACTTATGGTCATGTTCCGGAATGTCTGTTACAGTTCAAATTGGCATACTTTCGCAGTTTGTCAAGTTTAGTCCCTGTAAGCGAATTAACTTGTGTTTGCCATAACAAAGCCTTCAAAACTTATTTCTAAGTTATGTAAAGGTTATTTAAGGTATGTTAAGCCAATGTCACTATTCCGAAGTGTTCGTTGCATTAAACTGGTTATATTTACGCATCAGTGCGCGTATAACCTTCCAGAAAGCGATTTAGAGTTTGAAATCGAACAAGAGTTGATATGTGTAAACGATACACATATTTTTACAAATCCCAAGTATGAAATACAATATTTCATTGGTTTGGAATTTTTTTAGGACCGGTTTGACTCCGAAACGATTGCGAAACGAACGTGAAACGTGCGGAATCCGTACACGAACGTGACCTAAACACACATGATGTAATATAAACGTGATTCTTTGATAAAATCTGATAACGTACAGCACCTGAATCACTAACAATAAACTTTCTCTCTCTAGCTTTCTCTCTCTATCCTCTAGCTCTCCAAGATGTGAAAATGGCAAAAAGTTCTCAATGAGAAACCCTAGAGATCTATTTATAGGCCAAGGGATTAATGAGGAATCTCATTAATTACAGTTATGCCACCTTGCCTTTTTGACTAACTAATTCTAAAATAACAATGTAACTCTCGTTTTCTTCAGTTTTCCACTACGGACTAAATTGACGGAGGCGATAGACAGATAATGCACTAACAGACTCCCCCTTGGATATTGCTGTAGTCAATCTGTAGTCAAGCTCGTAGCGACTTTTCTTTCTCTTTCTCTCTTTGAATCTTCTCGAACAGAATCCCGGTGGATCTGTCTTCAGCTTCAGCTTTTCCTCTTTTCTTCATCAGGCTCCCCCTTTCGTCAAGCTTCTGTGCTTTGGGATCGACACCTTGCTTTCCGTATACAAGCTCCCCCTTGCTTTGAGCTTATCTTCAGACTCCCCCTTAGACTCAGCTTCCGGGATCGTAGTCTGGACTATCATCTGCAATTTCTCAAACATTTATAAGTAACAGCATTTTGAATTTTCAATCAATCTCTAATCCACTCCCCCTATCAACAAACTGTATAGATTTAGCAGTATTAAAGAATCCAACTCCCTCACAGTTAATCATCCAAGTTCAAGTTAATGACCTTGGAGATATCACAAACTGTTTTTGAATTTTTGATTTTTACTCAAGTATCAAATTAATGAACTTGTTTCATTTTCAGAAACACAATCAGCTTACTTAGATTTTGAAACTCAGCACTCAGACATCGATTGTCGAAAATAAAGCAGAAATCAAAATCTTTTTGTATATTCTGAAAATATAAAGCAATAACGAAATATGTACAAACATATTTACAGACAATATTTTTGTTTGAGTATGCGTCAGAGGATCATATCAGTTTTTGACAAGTCACAAGTACCGTTGAGCTTAAAATCACATTATGCATTAAACAATTCACTTAGATTGTCGATATACTGATCCACTTAAATTTTCACACAAAGTTCAACTGATTCAGGATACGAATTAGATGTCTTAAGAACTTAAACCTATTCATGTGTCCCACCTCTTGAATATACTCCCGTATCCAGAATCCCAATAATCAGTCTTACAGGTGAGTATACTACAATGATATCTGTATATAAATTAGGTATGCGAGGGCCGAGGGATCTCAGATCGATACTTCCGTATACACAGAGAGATATCAGCTTCGACTTTAAGGTATGTCCCCTTTAGAGGATTTTTTTTTTCTTACAACAGCAGCGACTATCAAATTTATTGTTTTATCAGCATGCTGAGGGTTTAATGCTGTGTTTCAAGCATTTGCAGAAAGTATTAGCCAGGGACTAGGTCAGAACTACCGTTCAGCAGAAGTCCCGGAATAATACCCCAGACATCATAGAGTATAAAGACCTAGTATATCAGATTAAGAGACCTTTCAAACGAGATTTCAGGGGTTACCTATATATCCAAGTAGTGTTCCCCACGAAATAAGCAAGTTTGAATTTAGGTTTATATCCCGAAAAAGTTTACTAAATGTATAAAAATCTACCGACACATCCACGGTGAGATCGTTTAACACATTTAAACTTTCCAATTCTTTAGCATACTGTAACTGTCTACAGATGTACTATCATTTCCTCTTTTTACGCAAAAACTCAATTTTTTAATTTTATCATGTTTTTGACTTTTTCAAAATTTTCAAATGTTTTTGTATTTTCTAACAATATTACTCCCCCTAAAATGCAAAATCATATAAAGAAAATTTGACAACCAACACTGATAGCTTTGTCTCGCCATCCATTTTCTGCTAAAAGTGTACTGATATGCAGAAAATCTAACATACCCCCATGATTTACAACCCATTGATCTTAACAGTTTGAAAACCGTTTTTCAATCTGATGAAAGTAATCATGTTTGTTCAGCCGTGAGGGTTTCGGCATATTCAATCTACACATATTTTTGTATTTTTTGAATATTTGACAAAAATTAAAAACAAACATATTTTTGGTTTTTCAAATTTTTCAATTTTTAGGGTTTTTGAAATATTGTTTATTTATTTACAGAAAACATATAAACTTCCTGTTTCAACCAACACAGGATCCAGCAGCCTCCTCTCCTCGTAGTGCCAGGCTGCTCCAACCTCCATTCTTACAATCTTCGAATTTGTTGAGCACCTGCACAAACAAACTACTCAATTACTTGAACAATTTAGCCCAGGTCTGTTGAACCTTAGGCATTTCAACACAATAATTTTCATTCAATGCTGGAAATTCTTTGTCATTTTTCACAAAAACTTTCTCAATTTTAACTTCAACTTTCTCATCTTTTACCAAATCAACATGTTTCTTAACACTCCATGTTTGACCTTTTGGTGTTCCTCGTTTATAAAAATGTGAAACTTTTTGAACATTTTGATTTTGAACAACAACTTTTGGTTTCCAAAACTCTTGAGGTTTTGTCATATCAACTGTGGTTTTCCAACTCTGTGTTGTTCTGAATCTGGGTGTGTGAGAATTCCAAGTCTGTCTTGAATCAAACCTATTTGGGTTTGATTTCCAATTTTGATTTGAAGCAAACTTGTTTGTATTGTACCTCCAAGTTTGTTTCGAATCAAATTTGGTTGACCTTTGTCTCACAGTCTCAGATTTTTGTTTCTCAGCATCAATCTTCTTTTGATCAACATCCACAGGTTTTAGATTAGGACACTTGCGTGCAAGATGTCCTTTTTGATCACATTTGAAACATGTTCTCATGGACACATCTTTGACCTGTGGTTGTTGCTTTTTCTGTTTAGCAAAGAACTCATCATTAGATTGTCTCATTTTGAGTTCTTTTTCTTTTTCTAAACTGCCTCCTTGAACAAAACTCATTTTAGCTTGAAAATTCGGCATTTCATTTTTGTTTCGATGTTGTTTCTTCTTATAACCCAACCCAGCCTTCATGTTCTTCTTTTTGAAACCAGGTTTGTTATACGAACCTCTATGACTCTTACCGACAAACTTTGAAATCTCAGACTTCTCAATCTCAACCATTTTGAAAACTTTGTCAACCTTTTCTGAAATCACATTCTGAATCGGGAATACAACATCTAAGAATAATTTCTCCGATCCAATCATGGTATAAACCAATCCTTTTGAATCATCATTCAAATTTTCCTCGGATTTTGTGTTTTTCAGATAACCATCATGAATATTTCCTTCATCTTCATCCTGTGATTCAGATTTACCTGTATCAACCGACTCTTCTTTCAACACACTTTCAACGACTTTACCTACCACCTCTGAATCATGAGAATCATCAGATTTGGAATAGGTTATGTCAATGTTGTCTGGCAATTGGTCTACCATGTTGAAAGCTTTTTCGACCTTTTCCTCATCATAAAATGCAAATTTTCCCGGTGGTGGAACTTGATGAAACTCTGAGCCAATGCCTTTCTTGTTCTGCTCAGACTCACCATCACCCGGTTTTATATTGAAAATTCTTTCAAGCACATATGATGACACGTGGTAACTTTTTAACTTGTTGTTATCCTGTTCTAAATCAGCAATCTGTCGCTTTAGCTTAGCAACATCCTCAATATAGGAATTAACAACATCTTGTTTTATAGAATACATTCGTTTAAGCTCTTTGGTTGTTTCAGACATATAATTCATTCTTGATTGAGCATATTTCATTTCGTCTTTTACTTTATCATATGACTCTTTTGTAATGTGATATGATAATTTCATTGAGTCATATTCCTTTTTCATTTCTTGACAAGCAATTTCTTTTTGTTCACATTCATTTGTCATTTTCAAAACATTTTCTTTCAAAACTTCATTTTCTTTCTCTAATTTGTTACATTTTTCTGAAAGTTTTTCATCATTTTCTTTAAAAACCTTTTCTTTTTCTAACATCTCTTTGCATTTTTCTTTGAAAATATTTTCAATTTTTTTGAACTCAAGATCTCTTGTTCTAAATTGCTCATCTTTTTCAATACAAGCTCTGCACGGTTCCATGCATTTCTTGCATTGTTCAACAATTTTCAAAATTTCAGAGTTAGAATTTACCTCAGTGATTGGCACTTCGGTGTTTTCAGCAATCTCTGTCTGCTCAGCAACATCTTGCT
Organism: Helianthus tuberosus; assembly: GCA_030545235.1. Taxonomy (NCBI): domain Eukaryota; kingdom Viridiplantae; phylum Streptophyta; class Magnoliopsida; order Asterales; family Asteraceae; genus Helianthus; species Helianthus tuberosus. Next base: position 175,800,692 of record CM060351.1, read on the forward strand.
TCTTTTCAACACTAACTTCATTACCAACATCAACAACTTTCAAATTCTCATTCTTTTCTTCTATCATCACCTTTTCTTCAATCTGCTGTTCTTCAGTAACAGCTTTCTTAACCTCTTCATTCACAACAACTTCTTTACTTTTGATTTCCTTCACAGCTTCAACTTCAACAGTTTCTGTGATAACCTCTTCAGCAACTTTCTTCAGATTATTCACCATTTCTTCAACATTCTTCTTCATTCTCTCTTCATCCCTTTTTCTCAGACACGATAACATGGCATATTTGATATCCTTTTCATATTGCTTAGCATATTTGTCATCTTTCAATACTCTTCTATAGTATTCAGCTCTTAACGGGACAGCAAGAAGAACATCATCGAAGATTATGTCTTTCTTGGGAACAACCGCTTCTCCTTCTCTGTTATAGTAGCATTCTCTCTTTTTATCCCATCTTTTACTACCAACAGCCATCTCATACTCCTCCTGCATATCATCCATTCTGTTGTAAACCACATTTCTTTCTCTGTAAGTCTTCTCACTTAAGATCTCTTCCCGAGTTTTCTCTTTGATCTCAACTTTTTCTTCATGGACTTCAGCAATGTCTTTGTCTTTGTTTTCATCTTGAATCTCAGCAACAAAAACAAACTTTCTTTCTTCTGTCATAGCTCTCCCGTGAGCTGTTTTACGAACATTTTCTAAGCGATCTTCTTCTGGACAAACTGTGCTCCAGTCAAATCCTTCATCATCGTGAATTACAAAACAAGCTCTTGATCTAGATTTATCTTCAATCAACTTTGGTTCTTCTCTGCTTCGATGGTAAATCGCCTTTCGATAATAATCATCGTTGAAAGGACGTTCACTTCCTTCACCAACTTCAGAATTTCTGCATTCTCTTTTGAAATGACCCTTTTGCTTGCATTTGAAGCAAGTCACTTTAGATTTGTCGAATCCAAGCTTTGTTGAAGCACCTCCAAGCGATTGTTTTCCAGTAATCTCCATATACCTCTGAGCTCTTCGAATACAACTAGCTAAACACCAACGGATGTCAATGAGCTCCATCTCTTCCGGATCAATCTGGTCGTAGTCTTCTTTGGTCAATTCAGAGTTTCCAATTTTGCCAGCTACTAGACCTTCATATGACTCCAAAACAAATGCAAGGAAACTCATTTGCTGCTTCGCTGCATTGATGCTCATTGCAGGAGAATTCTTCAGTTTAAGAGCAATGTTGCACAGAATTTCTTCAGAATCATCAGAATTTGTCTTTGAAGATGAATGATATCCAGAATGATGACTTGTTGACATTGTTGGTGGTTCTTTCATCTTTTCACCACTAAATGCTGTTTTTGGTGAACCAACGCCTTTATCAGGAAGCACACTGCTTTTGTAGTACAAGCCAACGTTCTGTTGATGTGAAAAATCAGTCATCTTATTTTGCTTTTGCAACTCCAAATCATGACTTTCAATCTTTTCAAACAAAGCATCAAGCGTAATATTATCATACACAGCATCATTTTTCAAGATAAAAACAAACGTTTGCCACTGATCAGCTCGTGGTAACGCTTCAATCACTTTGTCTATCAATTCCTATCTTGATTTATTTATCTCTAATCTTTCTAATTCGATTTTAAGATGACAGAATCTCTCAATCATTTGCCTCACCGACTCTCCTTTTATGTTATCAAACAGATCAAATTCTTTCTTTAATAAAGCAATTTTGTTCTTTTTAATCTGTTTACCCCCTTCAGCTTTAACACGTAAAGCTTCCCAGACAGACTTAGATGACCCGTCATGAGTTAGTAAAGAAAAAATATCGTTTCTGATTGCGGACTGGATCAATGCTATCATTCTCTGTTCAGCTCCAAATTCAGCTTTATCTTCTCTAGTAAACTTTTTGAATACAAGATCTTCGCCTTTATCGTCTTTTGGTTTTTCATACCCATACTCCAAGCAAAACCAACTTTCATGAGCATACGCCTTTGCCCAGTTGATAAAGCGTTCTTTCCACCAGGTATAATCCTCAATACTATCAAGAGTTGGTGGTTTTGAATTTGTTCCGTAGAAGTTATCATGCTTGATGTTTTCATTTAGCGCCTTCGTGATGGTTTTTGGTGTAACATTTGTAGCCTCAGACGATTCGGTTGTGAACGCGTTGTAAAACGTGTTGAAGAATTCCTCAGCCATTATGAAATCCTGACAAACAATCAAACAAATACAATCAGTACAATCAATATCAAATAAATTGTAACAGACTGATACACAGTTGTCGTGGAATAATCTCGACACGAAATTTCACTTTTCAATCGAACTGGGAAACTCAAGTGAAATCTCAAGTTGAATCAAAATCAGACTTCAAGCGAAATCTCTTGACCAACAACTTCAAGCGAAATCAATCAGTCAACAGCTTTCAAGCGAAATCAACAGTTAATCAGTTTGAAGCGAAATCAAGCATTATTCTGTTCAAGCGAAATCTCAAATGATCAGTTCTTGAAGCGAAATCAAGTGTTATTCTGTTCAAGCGAAATCTCAAATGATCAGTTCTTGAAGCGAAATCATCAGCTTTAACAGACTTTCAAGCGAAATCCGATCTATGTACTATCTTCAAGCGAAATCAAGCATTTCGCTTGAGTTTTCAAGCGAAATAGTGCTGTTTCAAGCGACACCCTGCTGAATGTTACGAGATCGGACAGAAAACTTTGAAATTCTCCTAAACGACAACGAATTTGAATCTGAAACTTGGTAGGATTGTTTATCAACTATTTTCGCACATCATACTAAAATATCTGCTGATTCGGACCATGAAATCACGTTCAATTTGTCGAAAATTCATAGAAAACGTGAAAGAAAGAGTAGATGAAGAAGAAATGATGCGATTCAGATCTGAAAACGTTGTAATATGGTACGAAACTTGTTGTTTGATCAACGCAATCGAGCTCCTGCTCTGATACCACTTGTTAGGACCGGTTTGACTCCGAAACGATTGCGAAACGAACGTGAAACGTGCGGAATCCGTACACGAACGTGACCTAAACACACATGATGTAATATAAACGTGATTATTTGATAAAATCTGATAACGTACAGCACCTGAATCACTAACAATAAACTTTCTCTCTCTAGCTTTCTCTCTCTATCCTCTAGCTCTCCAAGATGTGAAAATGGCAAAAAGTTCTGAATGAGAAACCCTAGAGATCTATTTATAGGCCAAGGGATTAATGAGGAATCTCATTAATTACAGTTATGCCACCTTGCCTTTTTGACTAACTAATTCTAAAATAACAATGTAACTCTCGTTTTCTTCAGTTTTCCACTACGGACTAAATTGACGGAGGCGATAGACAGATAATGCACTAACACATTTGTTTGTTGGCCGTGGAGCTATCCAAGAAAAATGAATTCTGCCCAGCTATGGCCGTCGCGTAGCGCGACGGCAACCCCCTTCATGCTCACGCTACGCGAGCCCATGTGGTTCAGCCAAACAACTTTTCATAAATTGCAGTTTGGTCCTTGGCTCTTCAAATTTTGAATAGACACTTGTTTATTGCAGTATGGACCCTCATTATTGAACTATAAGGGCTTCAAGACATATACCCACTTCGTTAAGTCCCCGGTTAACTTTATTGTTACCCGAAAAGGCCTAACTTTCAACGTTGACGCTTTAACCCCTCGCACACGAATTTGACCACAACTTTCTCATACGTTAACGAAACTTTACGAAATTTAAATCGTGCATTCTAGTGAGCATAATTAACATTTACAAAGCTTCGGGTTTGTCAAAAGGTCACTCAGAGGTATATCTTTAAACATGTTGACACATTTAACCCCTGTAGTTTGTAATCTCTCACTCTTAGCTTCGTATGATCTATGATTTATTCGTTTGAAGGTATGAGCATTGTGTAGGGTGAATGTACATTATATTTATTCACAGTTGACACTTAGAATACGTATTTTCACATACTTTCCATGTTTGTCAACTTTAGTCCTTCTATAATATTTCTTTCACACGTTCACACTTCATGACACGTGTCAACACATTATAGGTCGTGAATTTTCGAGGTGTTACACTTCATCAGTAACGGTTGCTAACATAGCGGGGTAATCCCTCCGTAGACACTTCTGGGCCTTCATTGCTGACATGATGCTAACCTTTACACCAATCTGACACGTTAGGTCAGATAACGATTCTCCACTAGGGAGAGGGATACACAGAATTTTCTCCTCACCGGGTATATCTGCGCGATATCTGGATAACCAATCCACACTAACTACTGCATCGAAACCATCAAGGACAGTAGAAGGTAGGTCGATGTCGAACACTTGTCCCACAAGGTCGAGTTTGCATCCCAACGAACATATGAGGTTTCAATTGACCTGCCATCAGCTGATTCCACAACAGGTTTGGTTTCAAGAAGTATAAGGGTTAAACAGAATAGAGACGGAGCGATTAGTTACCAAGAACGTGCAGACCACCATGTTGCTATATTCCTGGCGTCGCCACGCCAATCCTAAATGTCCTTCCACGAGCATCATTTCCAGTGTTGTTGTTTTCGTTACGAGAATTTCCAGTACTGCTGTCGTTCCCTTGGTTGCTGTCGTCTTGATTTAACAACGGCCATTCCATGTCATAGGTACCTTCATTTCCATACTGTAGGCTACGATTACAAGTACCTTGATGTTGCCATGACTGTTGCCTCTATTGTCGTTGCTTGAAATGGAGCCCTACGATCTTTCATCAACATGGTCCATCTTTTCATATGCTGGTCACGTCCTAAGGCGCTACTCATTGTGCTGGCAGCTACGCATTCCACACTAAAGTCATTTGTCATCGCTTATGTCCCGATTGATTCGTAAGAGTTGACTCCCATAAGTCGCTGACTAGGGTTAAGAATTCAATTGTGGCCAATTTTCTTGTGTTCGTTGCCGGTAATTAGGGTTGTTCTAATACTGAGGTCGGTAAAGTACCACGCTCATCCTCCTGTCCATCGATCTTGCAAGTTGATAGAATAATACACGGTATGTTGCTAGAGTGTTGCAGAAGTGATCGCACTTCGGGATCTAAGGCGTCAACACGTTGAGTTCCAGCAAACGAAGAAAAGTGAGAAGGTATAGACCAATCATTCGACGCTGCGTCATCCAACTTAGAGACGTTCGTACAAGCACTAACACTCTACACAGTTTGCTAGGCGTTCAGATGGGTGTTCAGGTAATACTCGATAGCATTGAGATTCGTAAGGATTCAGAGAGGAGTGAAAAGATCACGTTCGAGTAGGAGACAATCACTGCTATGACTCCTATAGATTTGTTACGTTTCTCATTGACCAAATAATGGAACATAACACCTTTTTCACTTGTTAAGGCTCACTGGGACTCGCATGCACCCACATTATTATTATGTGTGCACCCACAATAATATTGTGATTTACATGCTCATCTCAGTTCCTCCTAACTCATGTCAAATGGTTCCTCAGACCCTGATGTCAAACGGAGGTTGTCAAAATGATAAGATCATAGAAATCCAAAGACTATGACATACTATCAATGCATCATAATGTAAGCAAACAATTCATGCAATCACGCTATAGTGATGGGTGTGTGTTCGTACGCTACATCATAAGCAAGTGTGTACTAGTCATGTAATGTATGCAGCAGGTGAAAAAAAGAGATGAACCTTGCAATCTGGAGCTGAGTGTCATGGTCGAATTCACGTATTCAGAACTATTTGGTTATAGTCTGGTTTTATGAAAACAATTTAAAACCAAGTTCACTATAACCAGCGGCTCTGATACCAAACTGTCACATCCCCAAAATACCACATGCGGAAACCCCCACGAGGCGTGTGACGTACCAGGATCTAGCCACCAATCATATTGAACTCATACAAGATTTTAAATAAAGCTTTCATTTAATAAGCTAGGGTGTTACAAAATATTATTTACAACACGTTGTGTTCAGCGGAAACATAATACAAAGTTTAATCAAAACCCAAGTGTATGTAACCAACTAGTCTTGTTTCAAGTTTCCATGTATCTAGACCCATGACCACTCCAGCATCCCAGACAGCAAGTTCCACATCCACACATACCTATAACCTGTGAGCAAGCACACAAGTGTATCAGACAACGCTGGTGAGTTCACAGTTTTGTGAAAACGTTTGGTTACCAAGTGATTAATCCAGTTTAATAACAATTCCGAAAGTAATGTTGATAATAACTCGATACCGTACAAGATGGCTCCAGATTATTTTTCCCTTTCCCCAATGCCCCTATCAAAGCATTGGGCATGATTGGGTCATTAGTTCACACCCATCCTCTCAGGTACGGGGTGAGGGTGCCAAACCTAGATCGCGCTACCAACTAATACCCCGTTACCTCTCAGGTAACAAACAAGATGGGACTTAATGGTGATAAGAGTGAGTGTATTATCCAACATCCCATTTTTACCCAAATGACTTATTCCTCTCAGGAATGCCCAATGATTGTCCCACCCACCAGGACGCATGCTCAAGAGGAATGAACTCACCTTAGATTGCTCGGATTGTTAAGTTACTTTACCCGTTCCAAGTTGGTCAACCAAACCCTACCGTGGTTACCAAAGATGATCAGTTTCGTAAACACACATCTAGATCACATATTCAACAAGTCACAAGTAATGACACTGTCACGTAACACGTAGCAAACATTCAGATTTCACACGCAATCATAATACAAGCTCTTATTCCCAACAGTAGTTACCCATAACATCAGTTTCATAGTTAAATCGCGTACTTTACACAGATTGCATTCATCACGAAGTTCATTGTCTAACAGGTAGCAAGTACTCAGTTCTCATACAAGTCCACATCCCATGTGCAAGTCTCAAAATCTCATTTAACAAATGCATTGGCTACTCATACTAGTCAAGTCAAACCCTCATTTCTAGTTAACACTATTATCATGCACAATCACAAGTGTCAATATCATAAACTACATATCTCGTTCACTATTCTGACCATTGCCTACACGACGAAGAATCCTTACGGTAAAGTCCTATTCTTCGCAAAAGTGAAGACGACGAAGAATCACATCGGAGAAGGTTCATACTTCGCCGTGATGTGATTCTGACGAAGCATCCTAAAGGTTTGCCAAAGGCCAGCTGACGAAGGATCCCAATCTTCGTCAACTTAAGTTCGTCGTGGGAGAACCTTCGTCGCCATATCAACAGATACCACACTTTGTTACATTCCAAACAGATCAAACAGTATAGTTTAGCAGTTATTATACGATGTTCATACAAACCCTATTTGCCGTCATACATCTAGTCACAAACAATCACAACAGTTTCTTCGATTTACATAACTCTAAGCATACCCTGATCGTGCATAATCAGAATTATTAGTTTACCAGCATAATCCACAACATGGTCCTTCAATTCGCATAAACATTAATTAATCTATTCATGTTAATCATCAGGAATTTATATACAAACAGCCCTAGATCACCAATCAGTAATATGCACTATATTCAGTTTCGAGATATCCGTTTATCATAACACCATCATCCGATCATGCATCTCATAATAACACCACAATCTATCATCTAAGCATATAACCTCTAGTATCATCTAATGCATAACAAATCAGTAAAGAACATACTAACCGAGAGATGGATGCGGAATACAAGAACAAGTTTCGCGAATAAAGAAGGCTTCGAAGGATCGGAAACAGCCGTCAGGTTTGCATGGGAGGGGGAAGGCGTTTAGGGTTTGATGCACGTTTCACGTTTTGCAGAATAAAAGAAACCACACGTAACCATAATGGGCCGGATTCACTGACCTGGGCCCAAAAGCCCTTTTGGCGAACCTTCCTTCTCGAGGAACCTCCCTCCTCGACGAACAATCCTCTTCGACGAAGAGCATTCTTCGTCGTGACATGTTTGGGGCGAAGAATCCTTATACTTCATCGACTCCCCCCCTTAAGGTCATGCAATACTCAAACATATCAACACTGTATTCATCCATGTACAAGGCACATGATACAACATAAAATGAATCGTGAAAACAGGATTGTGAAACAAGTGTCGCTTGAGGGAAGACCTTGAAATCTCGGGTTGTCACAATACTGACACTGAGTTTTGTACAAATTCAGACAAAACCTTCAAGTACTGACAAGTGTGACTACACACTAAGTCATCATCAGAAGTAACAAATACGGACAGAAAACTTCTAACACTCAATTAAATTCGGACAATAACTTTTTCAGATCAAACCACAGATCTGAAACAATCTTGGAAAACAAGAAAACATCTCAGTCGACGAACAACTTCAAAATCTTCAAGTTTTCTACAGAATCTTCACGTCTCCAAGATGTTTGGCGGAAACAAACATCAAATCAAGAGCAATGATGATTCAGAAGGCGGTTAGACCATTCCGAATCGGTAACCATGCTCTGGTACCACTGTTCAAGATCGTCTTCCTACTGTAAGACTCTTACATTTTTTTAACAGATTTCGTATAATAATCGACTTAAATTGTGTAATTATGATCACACATACATATGGAAATAAGGGTTTATTAAAACTTTTACAAATTTATAACAATACAACGTAATGTGAATAAGTTCGTTGTGTACACGCGATGACATAATATAGTGCGGAAGCTTGATTCTTTATCGTGTTCGGTTCTCCGTAAGGCTTGATCGTCATCCGGCACTTCAAGTATACCTACATTTTTTTATAAACCATCATAAACATTAGTTTTGATAGTTATACAATACAACAAGCCAAGTTCTCTAAACCAATTTACAACAAAACAACAATTTGCAGCTTTTACATCCGTCACGTGCCGCGACGGGTTTGATCAATTCTTGTCGCGTGCCGTGACGATGGTATCGTTTTGTTGTCGCATGACCCGACGACCTTGTTTCGACAAAATGTTTGTTAACTTGTTGCTGCAGATGCCCAGCTATGTTTTTAATCAAATTATCAACTTCAAACTAGCATAACTTTTAATCTAGACCTCCGTTTCGTATGATTCTTTTTCCTACACGTTCGTAATTAAAATACGGACCCGTTTACCATTATTGTTCATATTAAAAACCGGTTTATAGGCAACTAGTCTATAATTCCCTTTTCCTATTATTCGACCCATTTTAAGTTACATTGCAAGAATGTTATTAAGATTCGTTTCTAACATTTCCTACCCATCCCGGGCTTATCTAGCAATAGCGTTTTCACTCCCATTACGGGGTTCGCGTACGCATTTACATTCACCGATTTATGCGTATCTTTCAAATCACTTAATCCACATTTAACTTTTTAATTTATTTTGACCCATTTAGTGGACTTTTAAGCATTAAGCATCCAACTCGCTATTTTCCTTTCGCATCTCGCATTTCCATACTAGTTAACTAATTATCTTCCACCAAAACTATTTTTGTGGTGGATTTAACATAAAGAACCCAAAATCCCAATTTTACCTTTCGACTAGTCATTTTACGCAAATGACCCATTCTTTAGGCATTCGACCCACGAATGTTTTTGCCTACACTTTTTATATGTGTCTAAGGGTTTCACAATCAATAAACAAGTTTCTAAACAACCTCTAACGGTCATTTACCTGGTTCGCCCGTTAAGGGCTTTTTGGTCAATTCTAGTCTCTTATTTAACAACGAAAGACTCTCACCAATTATTGACTAAAATAGCACTTTTAACTACAACATAATAATGCGCACCTGGCTCGGATCAATACATTGACCTGTTTTAATACCTTGTCTCAAAAAATTGCTAATTCATAGCATCGCTAATTCATAAGCCGCTTTATCCAGTAAGCATAAGACTCGGCAAATACTTATTAGTCGTTATGTGTCAAATGGTAATAACATTACCATATGACCTGTTTGGTCTAAACGGCCAAACATTTTACACTTATAATTCGAATGGTATTTATTTACCATTTCGTTAAATAATTCATCTCGGATTTCTCACCGCATAGTTATGTCATTGAATCCGTTTTTTACACATCTAACCCAACCTGGCTTATGCCATGTGGTGTCGTTTAAAACTTCAACTCTTATCCATCTACACATGACTAAATCACCGTTTCATTCTTTTTATTTGTTTAGGCTTACTTTCAAAGTAGCCGTTCAAAAACTCTCTCTCTCTCTCTTTTTACCTTAGCCCTATTTCATGGCTAATTTACCTTCTTACCTCTATTTACCATTAAACATGGTTTCTAACATTTATTTTAGTTCCGACCCGTATCATTTCGCGTCGAAAACCATATTTCGAATATTATCTTTATTTTATTCATAAGTTAAAGATTAAACATGTATTCTACAAAAAGGTGTAAGTTTTACATACCTTGCATCCAAAACACGCTTTTCCTTCACACTTGATTCGTTTGACCCGCTTCCTTTCCAAGCCTCCACCTAGCTTGTTAAGCGTCAAACTATCATCATAATTCGTAAGACGGTTAGATAAGTCACCACTAATTATAACTATTCCATCTTACGGATTTTACGTCAAAATTTACCATTTGATTTTATTTTGGTCAGTTTGACTTTTAAAAGTCAAACTACCTATTAGCATAAGTGATTATATTATGAAACTCGACAATTCATTTAAGTACTTTGTCAAGTATCCGTTAGGCATTATTCTCACGCCACCGTTTTAACCACTTTTCAAGTCTAAGTTCATGCTAGTATTAACACCAATTTAACTTAGCTCTTGATTATCAAAGCTAATTATTCATTTGTTAAACAAGAATTAAAGGTTTCCATCCACATGTGAAACCCGTTTCATCATAGCATTAGACATTCATCCGAACATCTAATATAATTAAGTTCTACATATTAATTAGTAGATATCATGATTCCAAACACCTACTTACATGAACAAAGTCACTAATTTCATCAAAATATACAAAACCTATTTCGAGTCATATATGAGCATTCACTCGAACTCATAAATTGTTCAAGTATTTTGCTCCAAATATCAAATATGATGATTCTAAGCACATGCGTATCATCATCTTTACTATTTAATCAAAACCCACTTAGCTCATACTTGATTTATTGACTAATCACTAGTTTATGACACAATTCTACAAGCTTGCATCTAGGGTTTGTTTCTAGGCATAGATTATAACAACCCCCAATTAAACCGACACCCTCATAAATTTTCCGACACCCTAATATATTTTAAAATATCCCAATATGTCCAAAAATACACCCCATATGTGAAAACGGGCCCCGAATACTTTAAATATTATTAAAAATTAATTAAAAATCTGATTTTGGGGTTTAGGCGGGCCGCTTAAGGTACCCCTTAACCCTTACGCGGGCCGTGACAAGGTAAAACATGGCGTAACCTTGGGCCGCCACGTGGCCCAACACCCGGCGAGCCTACTTGATGACTCGGATCACCTACGCCTTTGACCGGGTTTGACGCGGGCCGCGTAGCCCTTTGTTAAGATTTACGTAGGCCGCGGAAAAGTCGAGATGTGGTACTTTAAGTAGCAGGCATCGGGTTTCAGCAAAACTCGTTCAAAACTTTCTTCCTAAACGTAATTCTCTCACAGTAGGCATTATACTCGGGCCTAATACCCCCTAAATAGCGAAGTTCTGATCCGTTGTAAGTATTATAACCCCTGGATACGTATTAGATACGCTGCCCGATTGATCTAGGGTTCCGTAACGGCTGTCGTGGTTCTGCCCGACGTAGTCCTTGGAATGCCGTGTCGGGGAGAGTATTACTAATTTTAAAATGGGTTATTATACTAACACGTGTGCATTTGTGTAAATTATAGATTGTCACCAGGAAACCCTAAAGGATAATCTAAGACAGCAATGTGAGTTAATCCGCTTTTTGTAAATTTTTGTTAATTGTGTTTACAAAACCTCATACGATTAAATATATATTAAAAATTTATTGAGTATTTGTAAGAATAAAATTATCATGAGTATGTTGGGGTTTTGTATACAAAATTTGTTACCACCAGGTCAAGGAGTAACATTTCCACAAGTCGGGTCTGACAGTACCATGGATGTTAATTGATATAATTTGGAAACAAATGTAATTGCGAGATCGCCCTCAATACTCTACACTGGTTTTTATTTAAATTTGATTAAACTGGGATTCACTCACCAGTATTTCCCACTGACAAATGTTTTTAAAACGCGTTTCAGGTAACAAATTGTGAAAGCCAAATAGAAGCCAGCTGGACAACACTGAAGGCTTGGAAAAGTGGCAATAAAGTTACCTAAAATAAAATAGATGTTTTTATTAAATAAAATAGGATTTATTCCTATAAAAATGTGTGTACTGCAAACTTAGGTTTTATCCCATGTGTTTAATATTATGAAAATGTGGTATTCCACTCTGATCAAATATTTCCTAACTACGGTCCTGATGAAAAATTCCGCTGCCAAATTAGACAAACACGTGATACCACCGAAACTGGCTCGCGGCCGCCCGTTCCCGGGGATTAGGGATCGGGGGTTGCGACAAAAGGTGGTATCAGAGCTAAGCCACTAATTCAACCATAGAAGTGTTCTGCTGACTTCAAAATTCAAATTGTTAGGAAATAAATTACGGGAATACGTGCAAAATTGTATTTCTTGTTATGTGTTATTTGACTATTTGTTAGTTTACAGTACGAGCGACCAAGGACCATCTGACGCGTACCGTCAATTGTCTGGTTCGCCTAGAAGCGAAGGCACCTCCTCTTCTCAGCCTGCCCTCTCAGGGTACTCTGCTGATACGGAAGAAGGAATATTCGTGTTTAAGGCTAAATCCGAGGAGCCATTCCCTCAGAAAAAGAGTGGATGGTTCAGTCGAGGGGCACACGAGCGTAGAAAGCGTATGAAAAAGTTACAAGACCAGAGAGCACTAGCAGCAGCCAAAAGAGAAACCGATGCCTATGCCCAGGAAATGATTAATAGGGGTATAGCCAACATCCACATTTTAGCAACCACTGCAGCTGACCCTAACCTGGAACAAATGATAGCACCCCAACCACAACTACCAATTCCTGACCAACCGATGGAAATAGAAAACCCCGAAAATCAAGTAGAAATGCATGACTTCAATCCGGAAGAAATACCTAGGGTACCAGCACCAAACTCCTTAGACCCAAATTACGACCCCTGGTGGGATGACAATAGGGACTATGTGCAACGTTACCCGATACATGAAGACATGTCCATGCCAAACATAGGAGCCTACCCAGGTTTGGATCCTTTAGATCCCTATTACCACGATGTATTCATTAGGGAGATTTTAGATAATCCTTACCAATTCCAGGCACCTACACCCCCATATCAAGAACCCGCACCCCAGATTCCAAACCTAGTCCTAGAACCTGTACCCCCAATGAGTGCAGAAAACATATAAGAACTTAGGACATTTGGTGAGGAAGTTTTAGAGAGTAGTGAACGAATGAGACAGGTGGGAGAGCGACTCGTCTGGAAGTATGACGAGCGCAATATGGATTTCTGGATGAATCCATATCCGTGAATGTGATGGTGGAAACGGTAGTAATAATAATAATAAATAATAAAATAATATAATATGTGTGTATGTGTATGAAAAAAAACTACGGATGCCTATTACTAGTAGTGTAACTTTAAATTTTAGTTGGTACTGTAATTTTAATTTCAGTACTGGTGTGTAATAGATGCATATTATATGAATAGAGTAAATTCGCAATGATCGACGCTTTTGACCAAAATGCGTATCATGTGATTTACTATATTAAATATTATTTTGTGATATTAATACGGGGTAACTGTTTAAAATTCAGATGGCCGACGAAGGAAATCAAGAAAATCTGAATAACGATAACCAGAGTAACATTAACTTGGTTAATGAGAATCCAAGCATCAATAACAATGGAAATCAAGGGGATAATAGTGCTATCCAACACATAGTAGCACAAGGAATCATAGATGCAATGTCATTTATTATTCAAACGGTTCAAGAAGCGAATAATAAAAGTAAACATAGCAGTAAGCGACCAATTGAACCAGAACACAGCGTGAACAATGGAGCCGTACTTCATGTGCCCATTCCCAAAAGAAGAAGAACCATGCCTTATGGTTGTTCTTACAAAAAATTCTGGTCCTGCAAACCAATAGAATTATCGGGCAATGAAGGACCCATTGCAGCTCTACGCTGGATAGAAAAGACTGAGGCTGTTTTAAAAATAAGCAAGTGTGCTGAAGAAGATAAAATAATGTTTGGTTCTAATTTGTTTAAGAACACAGCCTTAGAATGGTGGAACACTACCCTCCAATCAAAAGGAAGTGATAGGATATACAACATGGAATGGGAGGAATTTAAAAATATGGTAGAAAGAAAATTATGCCCTCCTAATGAAAAGGAACAAATAGCTAATAAGTTTCTGAACCTTAGGATGACCGGGGTAGATAGTAAGGGGTATACTACTACATTCTTTGAATATGCTAGAACAGTACCAACCCTTGCATCACCTGAACCAGTGTTAATCTCCCGTTACATCTGGGGATTAATCGGGGAGATTAGACATGTAGTCAAGGCAGCTAGACCTCAAACTATAGAAGAAGCTGTAGAACTAGCCAACACCTTGACAGATGAATTAATCCGTACTAGAGAAGAAGACCAGAGGAGAAACCTAACCCAAGGCTTACCCAAGAATTCCGTTCTGGGAATTACAACCGTAGGAATATGGGTTCTACCTCTACACCATTTTGCAAGGTCTGTAAGAGAAAGCATTCGGGAAAATGCTCCACTCAGTGCAATTTCTACAAGGCACCAGGACACAAGGAAGAAGATTGCAGGAGAAAATCCAGTAATGGACTATGCTTCAACTGTGGAGAAAAGGGTCATATCAAGCCGAACTGTCCGAAATTGGCTCCAGCTGCGAACAACAAGAACATTAAAAATGCTAGAGCATTCGTTCTGACTGCAGATGAAGCCAAGATGATTCCAGATGTGATAGCCGGTACGTTTTTAGTTAATGATGTTTTTGCTAAAGTATTATTTGACTCTGGTGCAAACCAAAGTTTTATTAATACTTCGTTTTGCAAACTTCTAAATCAGTCATTAACTAAACTACCACAAGAATGTCTAGTAGAGACAGCTAAAGGAGAAACTGTTAGGATTTCTGAAATCTTGCAGGGAGCAAGAATAGAATTTTTAAACCAAAAGTTTATAGCAAACATGTATCCCATGAATCTGGCAGGATTTGATGTCGTTTTAGGGATGGATTGGTTAATAGCCAATAAAGCCAGTATTTTATGTGATCAAAAGTCAATCCAAATAAATTCACCAACAGGTGAAAAGATCACAATTAAAGGAGTTAAACCCTCTAGATCCACTAAATTCATCTCTGTGATGAAAACTGCAAGCTATATAAGAAAAAGGGTCTATAGTGTATTTGATTTCCATAATCACTAACACTAAAGGAAAAGAACTAAAAGACATTCCAGTAGTGTCTCAGTTTTCAGATGTATTTCCAGAAGAATTACCAGGATTACCACCAGACAGAGAAGTTGAATTCAGAATTCACCTGCTACCAGGAATAGCACCAATTGCCAAAGCAGCTTACCGTTTGGCACCCACAGAAATGCAGGAACTGAAGAAACAATTAGATGAATTGCTGGAAAAAGGATTCATACAGCCAAGTTCATCACCGTGGGGAGCTCCAATTTTATTTGTTAAAAAGAAGGACGGATCAATGCGTATGTGCATTGACTACCGTTAATTGAACAAGGTCACGATCAAGAATCGGTACCCATTACCAAGAATCGATGATTTGTTCGATCAACTGCAAGGAGCTCGATTTTTCTCTAAAATCGATTTAAGGTCAGGATATCATCAATTAAAGGTACAGGAAGAGGATATTCCTAAGACCGCCTTTAGAACCAGGTATGACCATTATGAATTTACTGTCATGCCATTTGGTTTAACCAATGCCCCAGCCACATTTATGGACATGATGAACCCAATATGTAAGTCATATTTGGATAAATTCATAATTGTTTTTATTGATGATATTCTCATTTATTCTAAAAGTAAGGAAGATCATGCAAAGCATTTGCACGCACTTTTAAGTCTATTAAGAAAAGAAAAGCTTTTTGCTAAATTTTCAAAGTGTGAGTTTTGGTTAGAGCAAGTACAGTTTCTTGGACACTTAGTCAATCATGAAGGAATTCATGTGGATCCAACAAAGATCGAGGCAATTACTAAATGGAAAACCCCTGAGTCACCAACCGAGGTTAGAAGTTTCTTAGGATTAGCCGGTTATTATAGAAGATTTATTCGAGACTTTTCTAGAATAGCCATTCCTTTAACTAAGTTAACTTGTAAATCTATTAAGTTTGAATGGGGACCAAAACAAGAAGAAACATTTAGAATTCTTAAGCAAAGATTAACCCATGCACCCATACTAGCGTTACCAGAAGGAACTGAAGATTTTGTAGTATATTGTGAGGCTTCTAAGTTAGGTTATGGATGTGTGTTGATGCAACGCCAAAAGGTTATAGCATATGCGTCTAGACAACTTAAGAATAATGAAGAGAATTATTCGACCCATGATCTAGAATTAGGAGCCATAATTTTTGCCCTTAAGATTTGGAGACATTACCTTTATGGTAGTAAGTTTACCATATTCACTGATCATAAGAGTTTAAGGTATGTTTTTGGGCAAAAGGAATTGCATATGAGACAAAGACGCTGGATGGAAATGCTTAGTGATTATGATTGTGATATCCAGTATCATGAAGGAAAGGCAAATGTAGTGGCAGATGCTTTAAGCCGAAAGTTTCACGAAAAGCCAAAAAGGGTACGTTCTCTTAAATTAAATCTGCAAATAGATTTAAATGATCAGATAAGAGAAGCACAAGAATCAGTAATCAAGGAGGATACTGAAAAATTAAAAGGTATGATTAAATAATTAGAACAAGGAACAGATGGAATTTGGAGATTCCATAAGAAAAGAATGTGGATACCTAAATTAGGAAACCTACGTCATCGTATATTAGAAGAAGCCCATAAGTCTAAGTATACGATGCACCCAGGAAGTGATAAAATGTACCAAGATTTAAGAAAGAATTTCTGGTGGATAGGAATGAAAAAGGACCTAGCAACCTATGTTTCTAAATGTTTAACCTGTTCACAAATTAAAGCTGAACACCAGAAACCCTCAGGTCTGTTGCAACAGTTAGAAATGCCAGTATGGAAATGGGAATTGATAACAATACATTTTGTTACCAAATTACACAAAACAAGGAAAGGTAATAATACAATCTGGGTGATTGTAGATAGGCTAACCAAGTCAGCTCATTTCCTACCAATGAAAGAAACTTTCAGTATGGAACAGTTAGCTAAATTATATGTAAATGAAATAGTTTCATTACATGGAATTCCTTTATCAATTATTTCTGATAGGGATAGCTGCTTTACCTCTCATTTTTGGTCAAGTTTCCAAAAGGCAATGGGAACCAAGTTAAATCTGAGCACAGCTTATCATCCTGAAACGGACGGACAAAGCGAAAGGACTATTCAAACAATGGAAGACATGCTTAGAGCTTGTGTAATTGATTTCGGGGGTAATGGGGACGATCACTTACCTTTAATAGAATTTTCTTATAATAATAGTTATCACACAAGTATCAATGCTGCACCATTCGAAGCACTTTATGGACGAAAGTGCCGAACCCCAGTCTGTTGGGCAGAAATTGGAGAAAAGCAACTATCTGGACCTGAGATAGTACAAGAAACAACTGACAAGATTATTCAGGTCAAGGAACGACTGAAAGCAGCATGTGATCGACAGAAGAGCTATGCTGATAACCGACGCAAACCATTGGAATTTCAAGTAGGAGATAAAGTGTTGTTGAAAGTCTTTCCTTGGAAAGGAGTAGTAAGATTCATCAAAAGAGGAAAGCTAAGTCCCAGGTATATTGGACCTTTTGAGATTATTAGAAGAATAGGACCTCAGCTTATCAGCTACAACTACCAGAGGAAATGGTAGGAATACATGATATATTTCATGTATCTAATCTCAAAAAGTGTTTAGCTGATGAATCACTGGTAGTGCCTCTAAAGGACATAGAGGTAAATGAACAACTCAAGTTTGTAGAAAGACCTCTACAGATTGAAGACAGGAAAGTCAAAAACCTCAAGCATAAGAGATTGGTTTTGGTTAAAGTGAAGTGGGACTCCAAAAGAGGACCTGAGTACACATGGGAGCTTGAATCGGAAATGCAAAGGAAATATCCACACTTGTTCCAGTAGATCTCGAGGACGAGCTCTAAAACAAGGTGGGGAGGATATAACAACCCCTAATTAAACCGACACCCTCATAAATTTTCCGACACCCTAATATATTTTAAAATATCCCAATATGTCCAAAATTACACCCCATACGTGAAAACGGGCCCTGAATACCTTAAATATTATTAAAAATTAATTAAAAAAAATCTGATTTTGGGGTTTAGGCGGGCCGCGTAAGGTACCCCTTAACCCTTACGCGGGCTGCGACAAGGTAAAACATGGCGGAACCTTGGGCCGCCACGTGGCCCAACACCCGGCGAGCCTACTTGATGACCCGGATCACCTACGCCTTTGACCGGGTTTGACGCGGGCCGCATAGCCCTTTGTTAACATTTACACGGGCCGCGTAAAAGTCGAGATGTGGCACTATAAGTAGCAGGCATCGGGTTTCAGCAAAACTCGTTCAAAACTTTCTTCCTAAACGTAATTCTCTCACAGTAGGCATTATACTCGGGCCTAATACCCCCTAAATAGCGAAGTTCTGCTCTATTGTAAGTATTATAACCCCTGGATACGTATTAGATACGCTGCCCAATTGATCTAGGGTTCCGTAACGGCTGTCGCGGTTCTGCCCGACGTAGTCGTTGGAATGCCGTCTCGGGGAGGGTATTACTAATGTTAAAATAGGTTATTATACTAACACGTGTGCATTTGTGTAAATTATAGATTGTCACCAGGAAACCCTAAAGGATAATCTAAGACAGCAATGTGAGTTGATCCGCTTTTTGTAAATTTTTGTTAATTGTTTTTAAAAAACCTCAGACGATTAAATATATATTAAACAGTTATTGACTATTTGTAAGAATACAATTATCATGAGTATGTTGGGGTTTTGTATACAAAATTTGTTACCACCTGGTTAAGGAGTAACATTTCCACAAGTCGGGTCTGACAGTACCATGGATGTTAATTGATATAACTTGGAAACAAATGTAATTGCGGGATCGCCCTCAATACTGTACAATGGTTTTTATTTAAATTTGATTAAACTGGGATTCACTCACCAGTATTTCCCACTGACAAATGTTTTTAAAACGCGTTTCAGGTAACAAATTGTGAAAGCCAAATAGAAGCCAGCTAGACAGCACTGAAGGCTTGGAAAAGTGGCAATAAAGTTACCTAAAATAAAATCGATGTTTTTATTAAATAAAATAGGATTTATTCCTATAAAAATGTGTGTACTGGAAACTTCGGGTTTTATCCCATGTGTTTAATATTATGAAAATGTGGTATTCCACTCTGATAAAATATTTCCTAACTACGGTCCTGATGAAAAAAATCCGCTGCCAAATTAGACAAACACGCGATACCACCGAAACTGGTTCGCGGCCGCCCATTCCCAGGGGTTAGGGAACGGGGGTTGCAACATAGATTCAACCCAATATCACTCATATATACAACATTCATCACCCAATTTTTGATTTTTGATGTTCATCTTAAATTCAAAACATCAGCAAATTATAAATTTCGACATACCTTGTGATCTCCTAGCTTAGGTGATCACGAATTTAGTTAAAGCCCCAATTTCTTTGCTCGATTTCCCTTGATTTTGATTAAGTTTATGAGTTTCTAGGGTTCATGAGTAAGAATCCTTTCTCCTGGCTCTGGTAAATGTCGACCAACACACCACATGTGTGTGTTTTGTTCTTTTGATATTGTTTTAATTAAACATCTTTCCAATTGCCCACTTTTAGTCCCTCAAAGTTTAAGGGGTTTATAATGGGTTAGTTACTACAAGTTCCTTCATTGTTTTACTAAACATAAATAACTAGGTTAATTATTCCTAGTTAATTTAGCGGGTCTTGGGAGTTATTAACCCGTTTTATTTTAGGTCCCGTTAACTCGGGCCTCTTATAAACTTTGTCTCTTCTTTTTTTAAGCGTTTATTACTCTTTTTATTTAATATTAGATTTATTTATTTAAATTCCTAATATTTACCGGGTTAATTTTTACCATTAATGGTATTTTACCAGTCAATTACTATTAACGTGGTTTAATTACCAAACCTGTTTTTGGGGTGTTACAAGTCTACCCCCTTTAAAGAGGTTTCGTCCCCGAAACCTTATTTTTCGTAGCTCATTAATTTAGACTAAACGAACTTAGTTTCGTTTTCAAGGAATTGATTCATTCTTTTCGATCTAACGTTTTCATTTATATTGACGCGTACGTCTTTCAGGTGTAAGGCCTCGCGGGCAGTTACTTTCAGCTTATATCCTTTATCTTTATTGACCGAGTTGTCACTTGACCACTTAGTCTCATCAGTCTGTTAACAGGTTTATCTCGCACTTGTCTTATATTAACAAGCGCTTTGTATTTGTCATGACATTTTGTTAACTTTGAATGGTTTTACCGGCTAGACTAATTAGTCGCCGTCACTTCATACCCCGTCATCTGGGTATACTATTTTGCCACCTCCGGCCTTATATGTGTTTAAGATTTTCTAAATCCCCTCATACTACTTATGTTTGTTAAAACGTTGCTCCTCACTAAAACTGAATTTTTAGTTTAACGTTTCCTTTCTCC
This sequence comes from Helianthus tuberosus, assembly GCA_030545235.1. Classification (NCBI taxonomy): domain Eukaryota; kingdom Viridiplantae; phylum Streptophyta; class Magnoliopsida; order Asterales; family Asteraceae; genus Helianthus; species Helianthus tuberosus. The sequence continues at coordinate 175,821,500 of CM060351.1, forward strand.
TTGTCTTACATCTTTTTCTCATTTCTAGGACTTCTACGTCCGAAAATTTATTCCTTTCCGTTGTCGTTTCGGTAATGTTTTTGCCCTTTTTGTGAACTATCACAATTTAAATAATTGTGAATTCTGTTCGTCAAATCTGCCCGTTTAGATGTTTTAGTAATATCCCTCACTTTTGTCAACCAAACCTTTCATGATCTCTTCATTTTAACTCATTCAGTTAACTTAGCGAAACCCCTCGCTTTTATACTAACTTTTCCTTCCGTTATTATTTTACGCGGGGAGTTTAACCACTTTCCTCGCTTCACATTATTGACCCGTAGGTTCCTTCACTTAACCTCACAGGCCTTTTCCTTAGATTCCCACCTTTTAAGGTGAGACCCCAGCAGTTCGTTTCTTTCTATTTGTGACTCAATGGTCTTTTTGGCCCCGTAGACCTTAACATTACTCATAACTCCGTAGGTTATGATGACATCGTAGATCATACTTTATTCGGGTTTTTATTCGTGTGTATATATGTTTATATATGTATATGGAGTCAACGCACCCCTTTTTATGTTTGGAATTATTTACTTTTGCTTTTTGGATTTCATTTGACCTTGACCGTAGTCTAAGGCTACATTTATCTTCTTTCAAATTATCTTTCCGACTTTATGACTTCCAACATCATTTACACGTCGATTTGTCCTACGCCTACCGTTACCCAATGCTTACCTATACTTCTTTACGACCCATTACCCGGGTTCTATATCTTAATGTTTTTAACATTCTTGGTTCGCTAGTTTGCGTTTTTCCTGTCTACATTACTAAGCGTTATTCTTAATTTAACTCGTTTGACTTGTTCGTGTGAAATTTCATCACTTGGGAATGTCAAACTTCATTCTTTATTCAACCCGTTCAACTTTAAAATGGTTGAACATAGTTATCGGAATTGCTGTTTTCAAAATCTCATTGTCCTATAGTCATGACTCATAATCCGAGTCTTTTGACTTTCAATCCGCGTTCCCGTTTCTCGGTCTACGTGTGAGTTTATATCCTTACCCATCAACCGGGTGTTTTACTAAAGTCATCATTATTGCAACCCTTCCGGTATGCATTAAGACTTCGTTTTGATTCATTTGATTGTCTTAGCGAAATCCATCGCTTTTATTCAATCATGTCTTTTATTCTTTATGTGACCATCCTTGACGGCCTTATAGACTATAAGTGGCGATTATCATCGTCGTCCTTACTTTACTACGACCAAAATTAACGACCTCGACTGCCTTTTCGTGTGGGCATTACCTTCGTTTTTTTGACCCTGCGGGTCATCTATTCTTTGGTTTTACTTGCCCCTTTTGTCAACCGTGGCTCTTTCGTCCATAATGACTTATTTTCGGGAATTTTCCTTAGTCATTCATTTATATTTTCATTTACACTAATCTTTGTCCCTTCTCTCAGGCTCATTATTCTTATGTAATACGCTTCCGTCATCCGACTTGCGTTTACATTTACTATCAAACATCCTACTTATTTGATTCATTTGGGTACCTTTTTAATTCGTCCCATTCACCCCATCCTTACCACAACGGACGTAAATATGTGCATCACAAAAAGTTCATGGTATCATATGTTCACTATTTACTTGGCCAGAGTAAGCGATCAAAACACGACACACACGACCTTTTTATAATTTTCACATCACGCCCCATCTCAGTAATGCCTCTATTTAATTCTCTTGGAACCAATATCCTGGATAGGTGTTCTATTCAAGGGTTCTTTTTTCAAGTTTTCAATCTTACATATGCAACTTTCAATCTCTACGTATTTGTTGCATATTACTATTTATGCAATAATTTAAAGCGTGCACCTGGTAATGCTTGCTCTAACAGGCTCTCCTTTCCATTAACTTATTCACGATCGTTACACGATTTGGGTCCTTGGTGAGCATGTTCTACTTGTCATACTTTGGATCGTTCCTACGTCATATCCGCAATTTGTTAGACTCCTGCTATCTTCAGATGTGAGTGTCCTTCAACTAAAACATTTACAAGAGTTAGTAATATCAACTTCGATGATCGCCCGTATCATAATACAAGGTTTTTCTATTATACGCGTCAACGCGCGTAATTTCGCTAACTATATCGATTTTTTACCGATTTGATTGGGGTAACGTGTATTACACGGATAACTCTATGTGTTGTTTACAACACTTTAACATGCTAATCCATTAACATACATGTACTTACCGGATTTGTGATCAAACCTCGAATCGAACACGCTTTACTCTTTAACCATGAGCTCTGATTACCAACTTGTAAGACCCTTATTATTTTTTAATAGATTTCGTATAATAATCGACTTAAATTGTGTAATTATGATCACACATACATATGGAAAAAAGGGTTTATTAAAACTTTTACAAATTTATAACAATACAACATAATGTGAATAAGTTCGTTGTGTACACGTGACGACAAAATATAGTGCGGAAGCTTGATTGTTTATCGTGTTCGGTTCTACGTAAGGCTTGATCGTCATCCGGCACTTCAAGTATACCTACATTTTTATAAACCATCATAAACATTAGTTTTGATAGTTATACAATACAACAAGCCAAGTTCTCTAAACCAATTTACAACAAAACAACAATTTGCAGCTTTTACACCCGTCGTGTGCCGCAACGAGTTTGATCAATTCTTGTTGCGTGCCGCGACGATGGTATCGTTTTGTTTTCACGTGACGCGACGGCCTTGTTTCGACAGAATGTTTGTTAATTTGTTGCTGCAGATGCCCAGCTATGTTTTTAATCAAATTATCAACTTCAAACTAGCATAACTTTTAATCTATACCTCCGTTTCGTATGATTCTTTTTCCTACGTGTTCGTAATTAAAATACGGACCCGTTTACCATCATTGTTCGTATTAAAAACCGGTTTATAGGAAACTAGTCTATAAATCCCTTTTCCTATTATTCAATCCATTTTAAGTTTCATTGCAAGAATGTTATTAAGAGTCGTTTCTAACATTTCCTACCCATCCGGGGCTTATCAAGCAATAGTGTTTTCACTCCCATTACGGGTTCGCGTACGCATTTACATTCACCGATTTATGCGTATCTTTCAAATCACTTAATCCACATTTAACTTTTTAATTTATTTTGACCCATTTAGTGGACTTTTAAGCATTAAGCATCCAACTCGCTATTTTCCTTTCGCATCTCGCATTTCCATGCTAGTTAACTAATTATTTTCCACCACAACTATTTTTGTGGTGGATTTAACGTAAGAAACCCAAAATCCCAATTTTACCCTTCGACTAGTCTTTTTACGTAAATGACCCATTCTTTAGGCATTCGACCCACGAATGTTTTTGCCTACACTTTTTATATGTATCTAAGGGTATCACAATCAATAAACAAGTTTCTAAACAACCTCTAACGGTCGGTTACCCGGTGCGCCCGTTAAGGGATTTTTGGTCAATTCTAGTATCTTATTTTACAACGAAACACTCTCACCAATTATTGACCAAAATAGCACTTTTAACTACAACATAATTATGCGCACCTGGCTCGGATCAATACATTGACCGTTTTAATACCTTGTCTCGAAAAATTGCTAATTCATAGCAACGCTAATTCATAAGCCGCTTTATCCTGTAAGCATAAGACTTGACAAGTACTTATTAGTCGTTATGTGTCAAATGGTAATAACATTACCATTTGTCCCGTTTGGTATAAATGGCCAAACATTTTGCACTTATAATTCGAATGGTATTTATTTACCATTTCGTTAAATAATTCATCTCGGATTTCTCACCGCATAGTTATGTCTTTGAATCCGTTTTTTTTACACATCTAACCCAACATGGCTTATGCCATGTGGTGTCATTTAAAACTTCAACTCTTATCCGTCTACACATGACTAAATCACCGTTTTACTCTTTTTATTTGTTTAGGCTTACTTTCAAAGTAGCCGTTCAAAAACTCTCTCTTTTTTTTTTACCTTAGCCCTATTTCATGGCTGATTTACCTTCTTACCTCTATTTACCATTAAACATGGTTTCTAACATTTATTTTAGTTTCGCCCCGTATCATTTCGCGTCGAAAACCATATTTCGAATATTATCTTTATTTTATTCATAACTTAAAGATTAAACATGTATTCTACAAAAAGTGTAAGTTTTACTTACCTTGCATCCGAAACACGCTTTTCCTTCACACTTGATTCGTTTGACCCGCTTCCTTTCCAAGCCTCCACCTAGCTTGTCAAGCGTCAAACTATCATCATAATTCGTAAGACGGTTAGATAAGTCACCACTAATTATGACTATTCCATCTTACGGATTTTACGTCAAAATTTACCATTTGATTTCATTTTGGTTAGTTTGACTTTTAACAGTCAAACTACCTATTAGCATAAGTGATTATATTATGAAACTCGACAATTCATTTAAGCACTTTGTCAAGTATCCGTTAGGCATTATTCTCACGCCACCGTTTTAACCACTTTTCAAGTCTAAGTTCATGCTAGTATTAACACCAATTTAACTTAGCTCTCGATTGTCAAAGCTAATTATTCATTTGTTAAACAAGAATTAAAGGTTTCCATCCACATGTGAAACCCGTTTCATCTTAGCATTAGACATTCATCCGAACATCTAATATAATTAATTTCTACATATTAATTAGTAGATATCATGATTCCAAACACCTATTTACATGAACAAAGTCACTAATTTCATCATAATATACAAAACCTATTTCGAGTCATATATAAGCATTCACTCGAACTCATAAATTGTTCAAGTATTTTGCTCCAAATATCAAATATGATGATTCTAAGCACATGCGTATCGTCATCTTTACTATTTAGTCAAAACCCACTTAGCACATACTTGATTTATTGACTAATCACTAGTTTATGGCACAATTCTACAAGTTTGCATCTAGGTTTTGTTTCTAGACATAGATTCAACCCAATATCACTCATATATACAACATTCATCACCTAGTTTTCGATTTTTGATGTTCATCATAAATTCAAAACATCACCAAATTATAAATTTCGACATACCTTGTGATCCCCTAGCTTAGGTGATCACGAATTTAGTTAAAGCCCTAATTTCTTTGCTCGATTTCCCTTGATTTTGATCAAGTTTATGAGTTTCTAGGGTTCATGAGTAAGAACCCTTTCTCCTGGCTCTGGGAAATGTCGACCAACACACCACATGTGTGTTTTTGTTCTTTTGATATTGTTTTAATTAAACATCTTTCCAATTGCCCACTTTTAGTCCCTCAAAGTTTAAGGGATTTATAAATGGGTTAGTTACTACAAGTTCCTTCATTGTTTTACCAAACATAAATAACTAGGTTAATTATTCCTAGTTAATTTAGCGGGTCTCGGGAGTTATTAACCCGTTTTATTTTAGGTCCCGTTAACTCGGGCCTCTTATAAACTTTGTCTCTTCTTCTTTTTTAAGCGTTTATTACTCTTTTTATTTAATATTAGGTTTATTTATTTAAATTCCTAATATTTACCGGGTTAATTTTTACCAATAATGGTATTTTACCCGTCATTACTATTAACGTGGTTTAATTACCAAACCCGTTTTTGGGGTGTTACACCTACAACGAGAAGCACCTCGAACACACGAACCCGGACCGATCGACACACACGCGATGTGCGGAAACCACCGCGTGTCTCGTACCACACCAAAGAACTCGTACAGAAGGTGTAGAGGATGAGAGAACCGAACAATCAGTGAATACACTGAGTATTCACATATCACAATCACACAGTGAAGCACACACAAAGTTAGGATTTGTTTCTCTCTCTAGAATACAATCTTGCATAGGAAGTTTTCTCAAAAAAGCATATTTTCATTACTTCAGATTGCATACATTCACTTAGTATATATACAGCTACAAGTTCGGACACATAAGTCCTTACAATGCAAACCCTAGTACGTATTTACACTAAGTAAGGACAATACATATTCTAAATAACCTTGTCAGTACTTAACATATAAGTATTGACATTCAAAACAACAGATTCGGACATCCTAAACATAAATATAAGTTCTGACAAGCTATGGTAAGTGCGAACAAGCAATATTGACAAATGCGGACCCCTATAACATATATCTTATCCGCATTTATATCTTTCAACAATTCACAAAACAAGTCCCTGAAGATTCATTATTTGGCAGCATCCAACTTTTATCAACCTGAGGTACATTTACAGTTTAGAACATCCCGCACCATTAAATCTCCACTTCCTCTCTATCTTGATTTAGAATTTGCATCTAAATCACATCTTCTCAATACGCACAAACCTTCCAGTAAGAAGTACTATTCTTAGAAATACCAACCTACAAAATACTATTTTTGCAGACACATGAATAATATACTGATAAGTAGATACTTACAAAATGCCAAACCAAACCTGTTAGAACAAATACATCGGGTTAGCCATTCCTTAAAAACACGTACTCCTTAATAACTCACACTATTTGTGAAATTATTAGAATGACTTTTTCCATTATTTCCATCGGTATCCAGAGCAACATAATATAATGTATGACATATCATACCTATACAAGAGATCAAATAACATTCTTAACAGCCGTAAAAGTTGAGAGAACGGAATACTTACATTTTTTTCATGACGAACCAACTTGTAAATCTTCTACCTTGATAACTTGATTGCCTATAAGTTTACTCTTTTGATTAATTTTCAATTACATTATACAACACACACTCAATATTATCAACTTGAGTTTTTGTGTTAAGTTTCATTTGTTCCATGGTTGCTAGTAAAACCGAAATAATCCATAAGAAGATTCATTATATGTAAACAATATGGTTTCAACTTAGCTATCACATTTTGGCCCATTTAGAAAACATCTAATGTTCCAAATGCATCTAATGTTCCAAATGCAGCCGTTTCATGAATTTAAATCCATTTTTACTCATCTCAAGGTAGAACATAATTTTATTTCTAAGACTTGTAATAACTGAACTAGTTATAGCGTTGAAAACAAGAAAATTCGTTGTATGTTCGTAACTCCCAATTTCATCCGGAACCCTAAAATTTTGATCCATTCAAGATTTAAATTAACACTTAAATTAGTGTTATCTAATCACATGCAGACATACTACTGAGGATCTCCATGAGAAATAAGTCAATAACACAATATTTCACTCAAGATTATCAAAACCCATTTAAATGATTGTAGGTTTATGAATGAATATTTAAATGGAGAAAATAATACCTACAACTGAAAGCATATCGATGAGGTAACAAGATTTTGAAGCTATTTATTGAAGGTTAACTCATTTTTTTCTTAGTTTCCTTGTTCTCCCCTTCCTCTTTCTCCCCTCATCGCACACATAAATTGAATGAAGAAGATGAGAGATTTGGTGCGTTGTTAAATCTGCTTCGATTTTGAATTAGAGTATATAAGACGGTGTTCAAAAGAACACCGTCTAAAGGGTGCATATATAAGCATAAGACAGGGTTATATGGAATTTTGTTAAATATGTTAATTGGATTGGCACAATGGTCATGTAGGAATTGATTTTAAGACGAGGTTATTATTTTAACACTGTCTAAAACAAATATTGAACACCGTCTAATGCTTCATATTGTAGTAGTGTTTGTGTTTGTTTGTTTATTAATCAAACGAACACGAACAAGAAATTTTGTCCATTAAGTTAAATGAACGAACATGAACAGAAGCTGCATTCATTCATTTATGTTCGTGAACGTTTGAAAACATGTTTGTTTGTATTTGATAGTTCATTAGTGTTTTTAGTTTATATATCTTATTTAAATACTTCAAAATTCTGACAAATAATACATTTAATAAGTTTCAGTGTATAACAACCTTCCTACTACACCCTAGAACCTTTACAACATCCCTAAATGTCTTAAAATACACCTCGTATACGAGAAGCGAGCCCAGAATACCCTTATACTTATAAAATTCAAGAAAAACAAAGTCTAGGAGTCGTTCGCGGGTCGCGACCCCCTTAGCCTTTGGCTTTCGTGGGTGCGAGCCCAGTTGCTTGCGAGGCACCCCTAGTGCCACATGTCCAATTACTCACCGAGGCTAGGCCATTGACTCGACAAGTGTATGGCTGCCATTTTGATCCTCGCGGGCCGTGAAGGCCCTAGCTATATCTCTCGCGGGGTGCGAGAGACCCCTCGTCAGGCCTATATAAGGGGGCTTCAGGCTCATTTGGAAGTCGTTCAAATTCTATTTTCTTTCTCACACTTTCTGTTAGTCAAAACTCTCAGGAATTTCACCCCCTATAAAGCGAAGCTCTACATCGTTGTAAGTATTATAACCCACGTTACCCTACTCGATTGATCTAGAATCTCCATAACGTATGTCAAGGCTCTGCCTGACTCAGTCGTTGGAGTTCTTTCTCGTGTTACAACCGATTGATCTAGGACTCCGGAATGCATGTCTAGGCTCTGCCAAACTCAGTCATTGGAGTTACTATCTCATGTTGTACGGTTAATGTGATTGGGTTATTTTATTAACACATGTGCATTGTTTAATTTTAATAGATAATAATCAGAAGATTCACCAAGAAGCTATAATAATATCACCTAAGTTATCAAAGTGAGCCATTCTCTTTTTGTCACCTGTTGTGATGCCATTATTTCAAATGTTTTACAAAACCTCAAATGTTTTAAATTATACTTAATAGTAATTGAGTATTTGTAAGTCTACAATTGCTGCCGGTATGTTGGGGTTTTATATACAAAATGTGGAAAGACGTTACCATTGGACGGTGAGTTAGCAAATGAGTAATATGACCCACAAGTCAGGTGTTGACAGTACTGATTGAGTAATTAGGTAGATATAAGCAAATGTAATTGCGAGATGCCCTCAATACTATAAAGTTATATAAAACTATTTTGATTAAATTGGAATGCACTCGCCAGTATTTCTTGCTGATAAAATGTTTTTAAACACGTTTCAGGTAACAAAATATGAAAGCCGATAGAAGCCAGCTGGGAGAGCACTGAAGGCTTGGAAAAGTGGCTATAAAAGTTACCTAAATAAAAAGGAGATTTCAGTTTCAATAAAATAGGGTTTGTCCCTACAAAAGTGTTGTAATGAAAACTTGGGTTGTATCCCATTTATCTATTATAAACGTTTGGTGTTTAACTCAATAACAATATTTCCTAACTACGGTCCTGATGTATTCCGCTGCCAAATTAATCAACACTGATACCACCAGCTCTACGCGCTGCTCGCGGCACCCGCTTCCCGGGGCAGGGGGTCAGGGGCTGCGACAGAAGGTGGTATCAGAGCTACAGCCACTGGTTTAAGTCAAAGAAGTGTTCTGCTGACACTTAAATTCTAAATAAATTGTGTTAGGAAATAAATTATGTGATTCTGTGTATATAATTGTTTTGTGTTATTTGACTATTTGTTAGTTTACAATATGAGTGAGCAAGGTACGTCAGACGCTTATCGTCAGTTAGCTAGTTCTTCAAAAGATGAAAGAACTTCATCCCATCCTATAACCTCAGGATACACAGCTGATAGTGAAGAAGGAATATTTATCTTTAAGGCAAAATCTGAAGAGCCATTCCCTCCTAAAAAGAGAGGATGATTTAGTAGAGCAGCACATGAGAGAAGAAAAAGAATGAAGAAATTACAACACCAGAGAGAATTAGCAAGGGCAAATAGGGAAGTGCTTTCACAAGCTCAGGGAACAGTTACTAGACCCTTGTGGGAAAAAGAAATAGATAGACAGTTGGCAGATTTCCATATGCTAGCTACAACAGCAGTAGTGTAACACCCCCAAAATACCACCTGCGGGAACTCCGCAAGGCGTGTTACTCATCAGAGTTCGAGCCACCAATCACATTGAACCAATGATAAATATTTAAATAAAACATGTCATGAATTACCAATAGAAAATATCAAACATAGAGTTACTCCCAAAGAGTTGTGTAGCGGAAGCGTATCATAAATCGTTTAACAATTGTTTCATAGTAAATGTTCAAAACCAACGTTTCACTTTTAAGTTAATCCAAGAGCCTCGATCCATGACCACTCCAGCACTCCCAGATAGCAAGTCCACGTCCCGAATTCTAGCGACCTGCAAGCATGCAGACAAGTGTGTCAGACGACGCTGGTGAGTTCAAGGTTTTGTTAATGTGTGTAGTTACCAGATGTATGTTAAGCCAATTCAACGTTGTGATATGATACTGTTTATGACTTGTTGAGATACCCTAGGGAGTGTGCCCATATGTATCCGGGAAGTGTGTCCCTTAATAACCTGGAAGTGTGTCCAGTCCCCAATGCCCCTAACCAAGCATTGGTAATGATGCCCAGATAATTAGTTCGCGCCCGTCCTTACGGCCCGGTGCGAGGTATCAAACCTAATAGCGCTATCAACTAATTACCCCATTGCCCTACAGGCAATCCGATAATGATAGATTCCATGTTCAATAACCAAAACCCAATTTAACTGTTTACCCAAGATTCCCTTCCAAATGTTTACTAGTTGTCCCAAACCACCGGGACGCATGCTTGAGAAATGCAGTGAACTCACCTTAGGTTTGCTCGGTATGCTTAACTATGTGCTCGCAAGTAATTAATCACGTCCTATAGTATTCACGTATAATCAATCAGTTAACATTCGTAATGTTTCACGTGTAACTAGCTTCACAGTAATATCACAGAGTGCGTCTAACAATTAGCAGCGTGTATCATGTAAACAATTAATCCAATTCATGCAGATCTTTTACAATCTAAAGTTGTTAACTGATAACACACTTTAACAGAGTTAACAAGTCTTAACTGGCTTAACAAATACCAACAAGGTTACACAGTTAACAAAGTCAGTATCTACTAAACTAGCGAATTAACCGTGTTACGCACTTAACCTAACTGAGTTGAATAGTTTAACAGAGTTATCATGTTTAACCAAATTAACAACAAACAGATTTAATACACTAACCAAGTTAACAACATTATATAAATATATTGAAACACAGGTGTCGAAATCCTTTATGTGGGTCGAAATCCCATATGTGGGCCGAAAACTCCCTTGGCCGAAATCACTTTGTGATTTCGTCGAGGTTTATTCAATTGGGGTGGGGTTTTCATTAATATTATCATCATCAACAACACAACAGTATCAGTCATATTATTCAAGTCAACAATATGCATAGTCATATATATAATTCTTCACATCGGACTATCATCATCAATAAAATAATCACCATGGCCGACAATCCATGTGGTGACCCTTATCCTACAATTCAATAACATATAGTCAAACAATTAACATGAGGATCTTGACTACATATCCTGACAACACACATGGATAGTTTCAGACACATGCAATCCATCTAATCATCATAAATAACCCATCGAGCCCCCATGCTTTCATGCAACCCTAGATCATTATTCAATTCCCCACCTAAACATTTAAATCAGATTCATAATCGAATAATAGATCATCATCGTTACACTAATTACATCATACAACATATAGCCGATCTTATCATGCATAACAGAAACATATCACGATGAACATCCATTAGTTAATTTAAATGTGAAAACACTAACCGAACAAAAAGGATCAAACATAAGTGATCTGGTTTCAATTGGGAGGAGGGTTGCCGTCTGGTACAAAGAAAACGAGAGAGAGGAGAAAACGTGTTTAGGGTTTCTATCAGATATCAATCTCGTGCACAGTTTAAAACAAATCTTATGTTTAAGTCGCTACTGGGCCGAAGCCCATAAGTTGATTTCGCCAACCATCCTTTTGACGAAAACACTAATGTGTTTTCGCCCAATTGTGTTTTTGTGAGAAGGAGTGTTTTCAGCAGGGTTCCACTATCATATTCTCAAATATACCATCAACTAATCAATACAATAAACACATAACATCTATACATACATCATGTACACTACAATCTACCCACCACCCGTGTATTGCGCATCAATTAATTATAAAAACACACTTAAGTTAAGTCGAATAGAAACCTTGAAACTCGGGTTGTCACATTATCCCCAACTTGAAAGAAATTTTGTCCTGAAATTTAGCATGCGGTTACTGAGGAAGCTAGTAGTGTTGCGTAGTTTTACTGGTTTTCCTGGGGTGTCACATCATCCCCCCGTTGATTTGGAATTTCGTCCCGAAATTCTGTAGTAGCTTCAGCCTCAGTAGTGTTTGTACTGTTTCCGAATAACTAGGGATACTTGAGTTTCATTTGATTTTCGCGTTCCCAAGTGAATTCTGGGCCACGACGGGAGTTCCAACGAACTCGAACAAGAGGTATTCTAGTGTTCTTGAGGACCTTAACATCCCGGTCCGGGATTTCAATTGGTTCCTCGATGAATCGCAACTGTTCATCGATAGTGAGCTCCTTCAAAGGAACTATGAGGGTCTCATCTGACAGACACTTCTTCAGATTCGACACGTGAAAAACGTTGTGAACTGCACTGAGTTTAGCTGGTAAGTTCAGTCTGTAGGCCGCTTTGCCTATCTTCTCAATGACCTCGAATGGTCCGACATACCGCGGATTAAGCTTGCCTCGTTTGCCAGAACAAACCACACCCTTCCAGGGTGAAACTTTGAGTAGCACTCGATCCCCAACCTGGAACTCGAGTGGTTTCCTGTCTTTATCAGCGTATACTTTCTGACAGTCGCGAGTTGCCGCCATGCGTTGCCGTATCTATGCAATCTTTTCTGTCGTATCAATTACGAGTTCTGGACCTGTGATTTGACTATCACCCACCTCTGCCCGACAAAGAGGTGACCGGCATTTACGTCCGTACAATGCCTCAAATGGAGCAGCTTTAATGCTGGTGTGATAACTGTTGTTGTATGAGAATTCCACAAGTGGTAGATGCTTTTCCCAACCGTTGCCAAAGTCGATTACACATGCACGAAGCATGTCTTCCAGAGTTTGAATAGTGCGCTCAGACTGCCCATCCGTCTGAGGATGATAAGCTGTGCTCATGTCTAATCGAGAGCCAAAAGATTTGTGCATCGCTCGCCACAGTTCTGATGTAAAACGTGCATCTCGATCCGAGATAATAGAGGTGGGCACACCGTGCCTCGAAACAACTTCCTTAAGATATATGTCTGCTAGTGTGGAGAACTTATCCGTTTCCTTGATAGCCAAGAAGTGAGCAGACTTTGTGAGTCGATCCACGATCACCCATATAGTATCGTTACCACGTTGTGATCTAGGCAGGCCAGTAACAAAATCCATGGAAATTTGCTCCCATTTCCATTGTGGTATCTCTGGTTGTTGGAGTGGGCCTGATAGTTGCTAGTATTCTGCCTTGACTCTCGCACAAGTCAAGCATTTGCTAACGTATGTTGCTATGTGAGCTTTCATGCTAGGCCACCAATATGTAGTTTTGATCTCGTGGTACATTTTATCCGAACCAGGTCGCGTAAGTTGCCATAGAGTGGGACCCAAATGCGTCCTGTGACATAGTAAGCACCATCTTCCTTCTGTTCTAAGCGTTGGCTTGGGCCGCGTAGGACTTCAGCCCTGACGTTTTCTGGTTTCAATGCTTCTACCTGAGCATCTCGTATCTGAGAAGGAAGACTAGACTGTATAGTGAGTTGTAAAGCTCGCACGCGCTTAGGCGCGGTGTCTTTTCGACTGAGGGCGTCAGCCACAACATTGGCTTTGCCTGGGTGGTACCTGATCGAGCATTCGTAGTCATTCAACAGTTCGACCCATCGTCGTTGTCGCATATTCAGTTCCTTCTGTTTGAAGATATGCTCGAGGCTTCTGTGACCAGTGTAGATAGCACATTTGGTCCCATACAAGTAGTGTCTCCATATCTTAAGTGCAAAAACAACCGCTCCCAGCTCTAAGTCGTGTGTAGTGTAGTTCTTTTCGTGAACCTTGAGTTGGCGTGAGGCGTAGGCTATAACTTTATCCCGTTGCATCAATACACAACCAAGACCCTGAATTGATGCATCACAGTAGACCACAAAATCGTCGGTGTCTTCAGGCAATGAGAGGATAGGTGCGCTACAAAGTCTATCCTTTATGTGTTGGAATGCTGATTCTTGTGCATTACCCCAATGATAAACAATACCTTTCTGTGTCAGTAGCGTAAGCGGCTGTGCGATCTTTGAGAAGTCTTTGATGAATCGTCTGTGATAACCCGCCAAACCCAAGAATTGGCGTATTTCTGTTGGTGTACGAGGTGCAGGCCAGTTCTTGATCGAATCTACCTTGGATGGATCAACATGAATCCCATCCTGGTTTACCACGTGGCCTAGAAAGTGGACTTCACGAAGCCAGAAGTCACATTTTGAAAACTTGGCGTACAGTTGTTCCGTTCGAAGGAGTTCCAATATAAGTCGTAAGTGATGTTCGTGCTCCTCCTGACTCTTCGAGTAAATCAGGATGTCGTCGATGAAAACAATGACGAACTTGTCAAGATAAGGTTTGCATACCCTGTTCATAAGATCCATGAAAACCGCAGGCGCGTTCGTTAGCCCAAATGGCATAACCAGAAACTCGTAGTGGCCGTAGCGTGTTCTGAATGCTGTCTTGGAGACGTCCTCATCCCGGACTCTCAGTTGATGATAACCTGACCTCAAGTCTATCTTGAAATAATATCTCGACCCTTGCAACTGGTCGAATAAGTCGTCGATGCGTGGAAGAGGATAACGATTCTTCACAGTCACCTTGTTCAGTTCACGGTAGTCAATACACATGCGGAAAGTACCGTCTTTCTTCTTCACAAATAGCACTGGGTCTCCCCAGGGCGAAGAGCTAGGTCGTATGAATCCCTTTTCCAATAGTTCTTGCAATTGTTTCGATAGCTCTTCCAGTCCAGTTGGAGCTAGGCGATAAGGTGCTCGAGCTATAGGTGCTGCTCCTAGAGCGAGCTCGATCTGAAATTCGACCTGGCGATGTGGCGGTAACCCAGGTAATTCCTCAGGAAACACTTGAGGGAAATCACGTACTACAGGAATATCCTCAATCCTTTTCTCTTTCTTCGATGTATCAGTAACGAGTGCTAATATAGCAGTGTGGCCCTTTCGCAAACAGTTCTGAGCCTTTAAGAAGGAGATGATGCCACTCACGGCACCACTCTTGTCGCCTTGAACTTCAAGAGGTTCCTTATCAGAACGGGGAATACGAATGATCTTCTCTTTGCGAAGGATCTCCGCTTATTGTTGGGATAACCAATCCATCCCAATGACGATGTCATAACTATCAAAACGTTGGGGTCGTTCCTAGCATCACCCTGAACAATCATGAACACTCAACCCCTGGCACCATTGTCATCGTTATTACCCCTGTTGTTATTCCCGTTGCCCCGATTATTGTTATTGTTGGTTCTGATTCTGGTTCTGGTTCAACTGTGGGCAGTGTCTTTTGAAGTGACCTTCAGCACCACACTGATAACATCCCTTGTTACCCTGCTGTTGCTGCTGATTCTATAGATCTTGTGGCTGTTGTTGTTGGTTCTGGTTTGCAGGATGGGTGTTTCTACCATCTTTAACTCCATGACCAAGCCTGTTGCATCATTGACAATGATTGCGGTTACACTGTCCGCTGTGGTGCAAGTTACATCGTTTGCACTTTGGGTGGTTTCCCTTGTATCCACCCTGCCCTTGACTACTAAAAGGTTGCTGACCAGGACTTTGGTTGTCATCGATCCTTCGCTGCTGTGCCTGGGACGGAACCGTAGTCGAACCCTTGCTGGAATTTCCATCCCACTTTCGTTTGTTGACTCTGGGGTAGCATAAGTGGTAGTAGTGGCAGTACCTATACGCTTAGGCAGCTTGTTCTGTTCCACTGCATGGTCTGTGAGGCGAGTAACATCCTGAATAGTAGTAAGGTTGGCAGCAGTCACGTGGCTTCGAATCTCTGGTACTAAGCCTTTGTGGAACAGCCCGATGCGTTTGATGGAAGGATCCACCATAGTTAGACATAACACTGCCAGTTCGTTGGATCGTTTCGTGTACGTTTCAATTTCTGACTCCGTCATCTTCAGGTTAAAGAACTCCACTTCCAGCTTGTGGATGTCATCACGACTACAATATTCACGTTTGATTAGTTCCTTAAAATCATTCCAGGGAGTGGCATTAGCAGCTGCCAGCCCCGGCATCTGAACTTGCGCGTTTCACTAAGTTAGCGCAGTGCCTTCGAGAGTACCAGTGGCATATTGCTTCCTACAAGCCTCGGGGCATTCACACATTTCAAAGATCGATTCGTGCTTCTCGAACCAGTGGAGGAGTCCAACAGCTCCTTCAGTGCCGCTGAAAGTAGTAGATCGGCAGTCCATGAACGTCGTGAATGTGCATACAAGTGGTTGAGCGTGTTGACCTGTCGGGTGCGTAAGAGTAATCATACTTGAGCACGAGTGTTGGTTTACAAGAGTAGGACCTAAAGATCCTAGAGTAAGTGGTGATGGCAGGTTACACTTCCTGCCTGGGCAGTTGCGAGTGCTGCAGTAACTTGTTCAGGGATCGAAGCCGCCAACTGGGCTTGAGTTAGGTTAACGCGTCCACTCATGATTCTATAATAGAAGAAAGGGGACGAATTTAGGAGTCGAGAACGAGAAATGTGTTCAGGTTTATCACGTTAGGAATGATTAACCACCATGTACATACACAAACAGGGAAGAACCCCTCTTACACTCGTTAAGCCTCATTGGGATTTGCATGCACCACGCGTTATTATTATGTGTGCACCCATGATAATAAGGCGGTTTGCATGCTTCTCTCGATGCTTCTTAACTCATGTTTGAAGTTTCTCCCACCCAAAAAATATGCACTACCAACAAGATTAGGATTTACTAGGTGCAAGAGTTATGTTACACTATCAATGTGTCATGACATCTACCATGTCATGTCGTGCATGCTATAAACATAGATACGTTTACCAGACATGTAATGCATAAACTAACGAGGAACGAACCTTGCAATCTGAAGCTGAGTGTCATGGTCATCGTTTGGATCAATTCGGTTATAGTCTGTTTTTATGAAAACATTTTAAAACCGAGTTCTCTATAACCAGTGGCTCTGATACCAACTGTAACACCCCCAAAATACCACCTGCGAGAACTCCGTGAGGCGTGTTACTCATCAGAGTTCGAGCCACCAATCACATTGAACCAATGATAAATATTTAAATAAAACATGTCATGAATTACCAATAGAAAATATCAAACATAGAGTTACTCCCAAAGAGTTGTGTAGCGGAAGCGTATCATAAATCGTTTAACAATTGTTTCATAGTAAATGTTCAAAACCAACGTTTCACTTTTAAGTTAATCCAAGAGCCTCGATCCATGACCACTCCAGCACTCCCAGATAGCAAGTCCACGTCCCGAATTCTAGCGACCTGCAAGCATGCAGACAAGTGTGTCAGACGACGCTGGTGAGTTCAAGGTTTTGTTAATGTGTGTAGTTACCAGATGTATGTTAAGCCAATTCAACGTTGTGATATGATACTGTTTATGACTTGTTGAGATACCCTAGGGAGTGTGCCCATATGTATCCGGGAAGTGTGTCCTTTAATAACCTGGAAGTGTGTCCAGTCCCCAATGCCCCTAACCAAGCATTGGTAATGATGCCCAGATAATTAGTTCGCGCCCGTCCTTACGGCCCGGTGCGAGGTATCAAACCTAATAGCGCTATCAACTAATTACCCCATTGCCCTACAGGCAATCCGATAATGATAGATTCCATGTTCAATAACCAAAACCCAATTTAACTGTTTACCCAAGATTCCCTTCCAAATGTTTACTAGTTGTCCCAAACCACCGGGACGCATGCTTGAGAAATGCAGTGAACTCACCTTAGGTTTGCTCGGTATGCTTAACTATGTGCTCGCAAGTAATTAATCACGTCCTATAGTATTCACGTATAATCAATCAGTTAACATTCGTAATGTTTCACGTGTAACTAGCTTCACAGTAATATCACAGAGTGCGTCTAACAATTAGCAGCGTGTATCATGTAAACAGTTAATCCAATTCATGCAGATCTTTTACAATCTAAAGTTGTTAACTGATAACACACTTTAACAGAGTTAACAATTCTTAACTGGCTTAACAAATACCAACAAGGTTACACAGTTAACAAAGTCAGTATCTACTAAACTAGCGAATTAACCGTGTTACGCACTTAACCTAACTGAGTTGAATAGTTTAACAGAGTTATCATGTTTAACCAAATTAACAACGAACAGATTTAATACACTAACCAAGTTAACAACATTATATAAATATATTGAAACACAGGTGTCGAAATCCTTTATGTGGGTCGAAATCCCATATGTGGGCCGAAAACTCCCTTGGCCGAAATCACTTTGTGATTTCGTCGAGGTTTATTCAATTGGGGTGGGGTTTTCATTAATATTATCATCATCAACAACACAACAGTATCAGTCATATTATTCAAGTCAACAATATGCATAGTCACATATATAATTCTTCACATCGGACTATCATCATCAATAAAATAATCACCATGGCCGACAATCCATGTGGTGACCCTTATCCTACAATTCAATAACATATAGTCAAACAATTAACATGAGGATCTTGACTACATATCCTGACAACACACATGGATAGTTTCAGACACATGCAATCCATCTAATCATCATAAATAACCCATCGAGCCCCCATGCTTTCATGCAACCCTAGATCATTATTCAATTCCCCACCTAAACATTTAAATCAGATTCATAATCGAATAATAGATCATCATCGTTACACTAATTACATCATACAACATATAGCCAATCTTATCATGCATAACAGAAACATATCACGATGAACATCCATTAGTTAATTTAAATGTGAAAACACTAACCGAACAAAAAGGATCAAACATAAGTGATCTGGTTTCAATTGGGAGGAGGGTTGCCGTCTGGTACAAAGAAAACGAGAGAGAGGAGAAAACGTGTTTAGGGTTTCTATCAGATATCAATCTCGTGCACAGTTTAAAACAAATCTTATGTTTAAGTCGCTACTGGGCCGAAGCCCATAAGTTGATTTCGCCAACCATCCTTTTGACGAAAACACTAATGTGTTTTCGCCCAATTGTGTTTTTGTGAGAAGGAGTGTTTTCAGCAGGGTTCCACTATCATATTCTCAAATATACCATCAACTAATCAATACAATAAACACATAACATCTATACATACATCATGTACACTACAATCTACCCACCACCCGTGTATTGCGCATCAATTAATTATAAAAACACACTTAAGTTAAGTCGAATAGAAACCTTGAAACTCGGGTTGTCACAAGTAGACTTTAACCTAACTCAAGTAACTGAACCAGAACTATTAACTTTATTCCCTGATCAACAAAGGATAGAGCTAAACCAGGACCAACCAATGGAATTAGATCTCAACCAGGATATTGATCCCTATGAAATTCCCAGAATTCCTCCACCAAACCCCATAGCTCAATATACTGACTTGAACCCTTTAGACCCATTCTGAACAGTGAATTGTACAATCAGAGCATAATACGCAACCCATACCCTTATGGTCATCCCATACCTTGGTACCCTAACCCAGTACCAGCACCATTACCTCCCATGAGTGATGAAAACATGCAAGAACTTCGCCAATGGGGCGATCAGTTATTAGAGGAAGGAGATAGAATTCGCCAGATAGGAGAACAACTTGTTTGGAAAAACGATGAAAATGAAATGCAATACTAGAGAAATGACACCTAGAATAATACCTAGATATATGTGTAATTTTGTATTTTAGAAAATATATATATATAATGTGAGGTTCATTCGGGAACACTAAAAAAGCGGGGAACGGTGGGGAACCGACTCAAACGAACTCCGATTGGACTCATTCCAGCGGTGTTGGAACCGTCTAGTCCAATCCTAACTAGGATCTCTTAACCCTAAACCCTAAATTAAACCCCTAAACCATAAATATATTAGGGTTTGACTTTTTGAGTTTAACTTTAGGGTTTAGCCTTAGGGTTTAGCTTTAGGGTTTAGAGTTTAGCTTTAGGGTTTAGAGTTTAGCTATAGGGTTTAGCTTTAGGTTTAGCCTTTAGGGTTTAGCTTTTAGGTTTTATAGTTTAGATTTTACGTTTTAGCTTAGGTTTTAGCCTTATTTTTTAGCTTTAGGGTTTAGAGTTTAGGATTTAGGATTTAGGGTTTTGGGTTAAGAGATCTTAGTTAGGGTTCGACGAGCCGGTTCCAACGCCACTGGAATGAGTCCAATCGGAGTTCGTTTGAGTCGGTTCCCCGCTGTTCCCCACTTTTTTAGTGTTCCCAATGAACCTTTCCCTATATATATATATATATATATAATATAAATAGACTAAAATAGGACATAGATTCATAACTAATAGTGTATATATATATATATATATATATATATATGTATAGTGGTAGTAAGAGGTCGAACCACGAAGAGTATGCTGTTTGCGAATGGACTTGATTCAATTTGAACGAGTGTCACAATTTATGAAGCTTGCTAACTTGTTTTTATGATTTTTGATTATTGAAAAGAAGTTGAATAAACTAAACAAAATTGATTGGATTGATTAACTACTAAAGATTAACAATTGCAAGAAACCTGATTAATAAAACAATATGGAATAACAAGGTTCACACCCGGTTTCAACAAAGGCAAGACCTAGTATTACTATGTGTTTTAATTTGATTTACTCGAATTAATTCATTAACGGGTTAACAATCACAAAGCTTAGGTGCCAATCGCTATCAACGTCATAGACAACGGACCACGATGCACTTCGTTACCTTGGACTAGCAAATCCTATCAAAAGACAAGGCATAAATAAGTTTATTCGTTTCACAAAGTCAAATTTAATCACTCACTCGAAAATTCATAAATTCAATACAAATGTAGGACAATTGTCTAAAGATTCAAATGTAATTCAAGTTGTCACAAATCAAACATCAATACGTAGTAAACCCTAAATCTTACAAAAGTCTACATTGGGGGTGAAACCTCCAAGAAGTTAGCCACGCTTGATCAAAAGGACTTGATCACAGGATGTTTGAAACTTGATTGGGATCATCTTGAAGTCTTGAGATCGTGAATTGATGAACGTTAGGGTTTAGGTGAAGTGATGATGATGAATGGGTTGAATAATTGGTGAAATGGTTAAGGTTTAGGTATGAATTCGATAGTGAAATCGAATGATTTTGGATGATGCAATGGATTATAGATGAAGTGGTTATGTGTTGTGGCTCCAAGATCATTTTTCAAACTCTCCAAGAAGTGTAACTCCCCTCTTAAATGGTTAAAACTCCCTCTTATTCGTTCCAACAACCCAAGTAATAAGTATTCGCGATCTGATGCTGGATAACCCGTCGCCGACGGCCAAGGGGCCCGTCACCGACGGCACTTGCAAAATGGGTTTTCTTCCGACGACTTGTGCGGCTGTCTACGGCAGTTTTTGAGCGACAACAATATCTGAGAGGCGTCGCCGACGGGTTTGGGACGCGTCAGCGACAGTATTGGCATCCATCATTTCCCGTTTTTTTCCCAATTTTTGATCCCTGTTGATCCGTTTCGCGTTCCGGTGGTCCGTTTTTCATCCCGGTGGCCCGTAAAGCTCCCGAAAAGCTCCTTAAACTCCGCTAGACCTGCAAAGCGTATATCTAATCAAAAGTAGGCTTTTCAAGATTAAAAGTTAAGTAAAAACCAAAACTTAAACATACACGAACACCGTTATTCGACCACGTATCACATCCCCACACTTGTCTTTTGCTTGCCCTCAAACTTTTTACAATTTTCGACATATTTAGCAATAAATGATTAATCATGGAAAAATAGTTATCCAAGATTAACCCGCCCTTAAAACTCGCAATTCATACATATCCCTCACAATGTTCACTCCACTCGGTTTACAAGTTGGCTAATTTTAATGATGTATTAGCACTTTTAAAGTAATCACTCAAAACCGAATAGAACACGTACCCATATAGGCTTGCAACTCAATCATTCTCCACCACCGAACACGAATACTAAGCACAAGTCAAAAGGACTTTAAAGGGTTGTAACTGGGCTAGACTAAGGATGTGGAATAGGATGTTTGAAATTGGCTAAGGTGATGAAAATTTAATTTTTATTACAACAACTAAACTAAACCAACTAAATAACAATTACCATGCATCCTTTTGTGTTTTTCTTAATGTTTTTTTTTGTTTTTCATGGTATTTTCTGATTTTTATTAGAAAACCACAACTTTACAAACAACTAAACCTAACATCAAATTTCCATCACACGGGTTAAAACAAAGAGGTTTAATGGTCAAAGGCTAAATGGGGTGATCAAACGAAAGGTTTAGGCTCAAAGTGGGCGATTAGGGGATTTATTTGGGTAAGGATGGATAAATGGTTTTAAAGGAAAAGGGTCACCTAATGCCTTAATCATTCTCGTGCTTGTATTCAGTCTATGGTCTCAAACGTATCAAAAGATGCAAGTTCTACAATACATGACTAATGGTCCACTCAAACAAAGAAACATAAATATGTAATTCTATGATGTAAAAGTGGCTCAAAACCTCACATATATAAAGGGTATGGTATGTGACATGCATGATATGCTAGTTCCTTAGGCGGATTATTCCCAAATAACCACCCACTAAATACCCGTCATGCTATTAGTTCGAACTTGACCATGACAAAAGACCAAATGGGTTGTGTCATCCCTCGTTGACTTAGTTACTTGTTCTTTTAAGATCGCTTTTGAACCAAGACATTTTGAAAAAAAAATTGAAATTTTTCTCCCATCCCCACACTTGAGGTCAACATTGTCCTCAATGTGTGGTGTTTCAAATAAACGGGTCAAAAAATCTAAAATCTTTTACTTACTCCCCCATCCCCACACTTGAGGTAAACATTGTCCTCAATGTGTAAGAACTAGAGTTTTTAAATCGCACAAGGGATGTGACACGGCTAATTTCCCAAAAATTTCACCCCGAAAACTAAAATACAATTACAATCCACTTATTACTAACAAAGAATCAAGGGTAAAAGGGAACGTATGCACCTGATTTTTCTCGCTAGATGCTCATGTGTTCTTCTTCTTTTCATGAAAGCGATCGTCCCTCGAACATAGTGTACCTACAAATCTTAACCCTCGTGTAGAAGCATGCTTCTCACAACCATTAAAATTTGTTATTTACCTAGCTCAACCACTTTTATGAAAATATTACCAAGTCATACGTTAATTTACTTTGATTTATGTGGAAAAATAATTTACAACAACAACAATCCTAACTCACTTTCGTAGGAATCACGGTTGCAATTAGCTTATGCAACAAGCCGTTTTAAACCCCCCAATAGCTTGGGAGGACGAGTAGGTCTCGTGAGGGTTATATAGGGAACACACCCACAACGTTCATTTAATTAGGAACATGAAATACTAAAGAAATAAAAATAAACTACGAGTAAATATACAACAACAAAACACATACCTCACCATCACCGCTGGTATCGCTCGTTCGGGTCGACTGGTGGGTTCGGGTGGTACGGGTATCCAGTAAGAGCCTCGAACATCTCCCGGTAGCTATCAAGGGGACCCGGCTCTCCTTCTGCTGGCGGTTGAAATTAGGGTGGAATGAAGCTAGACCCCACTGCCTCGGGCCAATGAGGTGATGGATCGGAGGGGCCTCGGGGAATGGGAAGGTTGGAATAATCGATCCACCCCGAATGTTCTGCGTATGGGAGTCCGGCTTCCCAATCCCTCCGGTGCCGTTCCTGATCGTGGAGGACTTTGGCATTATTAATAGCCAATTCATTAGACACATACAAAGCACCCCAGCGATGGTCTTCCATTGTGTTCTGTTTGACTTGGCGCCTATCCTGGTTTTCCTCCCATGCCCGTCCTCGGGCCACCTCTTGCTGTCGTTGTTGTTCCATCTGCTCCATTTGCGACCTTTGAAGAGCTTGGAACAACTGCTGCTCCTCCACAAACTTTTCCATCCTGGCTCGATGGGCCGCCTCGGCATCCCATTGAGCCTGCAACTGGGCTTGGTGTTCCTGCTCCCAGTTTTCCCTTCTCGCTTCATACTCTCGTCATTCACCCATAACCGCTGATACATTATCAAACACCTCTTGCTGACCGCAGTTAAAGTTTTGATATGATGGTACCCGTCTCCGCGTCACAAACCTTGCCACATCACCAAATATCTCTATCAGGCCGCATGTATCTTTGCTTTGGTCCCCTCGGACCAGCGGGTTCAGTCTCATCCTTTTCATCCACCATCTCTTCATCTTGGACACCTCCTTGGGTTGCGCTTGGATCATAATATGTATAGCTGTTTCCATGGTCATCCTCCACCGTATACAGATGACCCAAGACTTTGATCGTGATCTTCCAATGTCGCTTCATCGAAGCAAAGTTAAACTAGTCAATGGGTTTAGAAACCCATAATGATTCTTGTGGCAATGCATTCTGTTGCAGAATCATCGCGCTGATTAGCCGCACATATGGGATCATCTTCCTTGTGCACGATTCCCTGGTGTCCCAAGTATTCATCATCACGACCCATCGCCATGACAACATTGGCGTCTCGTATAACAAAGCGTGTAAAACCCGACAGTCAGGTGCCTTCACTTTTCCGCGGTCTCCGAACCGCACCATCACATTCTCTAACGAAATGCCTTGAAATATTCTCACCTCTTAAGACAAATCGTTCCTCGACTCTCCCATACCCCCAGAACCTGGCAGCACAGCCGCTAACATCTGATCCGGATCAGCAGTATTGGTCTTGTTATCCAAGAAGTGATCAAGCTCATAATAGTCGTATGCGTCAACCCCTTTTGAATCGAACCGAGCAATGCTGTTTATATTCTCAAATGACATGATCATCTGATTCTTTCCAATATTGCCGATCAATTGCCATGTAGGTGCTGGCCCGTCCATGTTGATAAACCGCAGAGTAGATAACCATTCGCACACTGCCACTAAATAAACCCGTGAGGTGATGTCCTCACACCAATCCAATACTATCTCCCAACCAAGCTCTTCAAACCTTTGAGTGATACCACTCGCACAGAACTCTTCCACGTTCACCGCACGCTCACAAACTACTCTCTCCGGCACAGAAGTTGACACACCCGTCACCATCTTCCATTTCCACATATTCGCTTCCAGTTTCTTGTTTTGGAACTTGGATGGAGGTTTCTTTTTGTTATCGTTCCACGCGGACGCTGACTGACTACTTTTAAACTCCTCCTAAGCCCAATCCTGTCTAATCAACTGCCCATCGCCTTCCTCCATGTTACTCAGTTGTTCCCATTTTTTCTGAATATATCCCGAGCCTGAAACGGCTCTTGAAGATGAACCTTCTCCGGAAGTCTTACTTCTCTTTCTTCCAAACATGGCTACAATTACAAAACAAGGGAATAATTAGAGCAACCTAGTCTTCAACATTCTCTACTTTGAACATAATCTATGATGCTGAATTTTAATTAACAAGTCGATGCAAAATCGCCTTTTTAAACTTCCAAAGTCGCATATTTTATCATCTACATATCAATTTTACCTGTTTATTCATAATTTCTTATGATTTCAACAATATTCAACATCATTACTATGTTCAATCATGCAAAAATCTGGTGTAATCACATCACTATGACTATTGCATACTCAAATCCCATCCAACATCAACATTCATCCTTAAACTTATGCTAGAACACCATACATTGCAATAAACAACCTAATCTTAAACAAAAAGTTTAGAATTTCGAAAGAAATCAACATACCATATGATAACCATGCTTAATTTAAAAGAATTTTCATACCTTTAATGCAAGAGCACAAGAAGAACTAAGAAAAGATGCAAAGCAAGTAACTTGATAAACACCCTTCAAAAACCCGAATCTTCACACTCAGAAATCTTACAAACAGGCAAGAATCGAAGAAAACTAAGATGGGGGTTTTGTTCCTCTCGAAAAACTATGCAAAATAGTCTCAAAAATCAGTTGTTTCGATGGAGAATTGAAAGAGTTATGGAAGGTTGAAGGTTTTAGGGTTCTAGGTGAGTTTGGAGAAGATGAAGTGAAAGGATTGAGGTTATGAGAGATGAGGCAGGGATTTGAAAGTTGTAATGAATTGAGGATGAGATGGTTTGACTACGGGTCGAGTATGTGGCTAGGAGAGAGTTTGGAGTGAGATTAGATGAAGTATTAAGGGTTTTGGTTCGACATGGGTCCCCAACCTCCGACCAGCGTCGGCTGGATTTGTGAAGCTCGTCGGCGACGGACTTTCATTGCGTTGGCGACGCATGCTGTATAGTGGAAATTCAGGCGACGCTCTAATCAGCTGTATACGCCACTCCATTGCCGACGCCCATTGTTTAAAGCCCGTCCCCGACGCCACATTCACCCGTCGGCGACGGGTTCTACTTTTTCAAATTTTTTAATTTTTCAATTTTAATATTATTTATTTTTTTATACGGAAAAATGAGGAAAATTATGAAATATTTAGAAAAGAACCTTATTCTCTAAAAAAATCCTAAAATTATAAAAAATGTTTTTGTAAATTTTTATAAGTTAAAATTTAAACCTTACGAAACCGTTTAACGGTCCTACCACCCCCCAAAAAGTCGTGTATTGTCCCTAATACACAAAAACAAATCTAGAAACATACCTTGCATCCCCATGACCTGTTCGTGATGTCCGGACTTCACACATCAAAGGGGTTAGTACGAAACGAGAAGATTATAACCAAGACACTCAAACAATTAAATAAATTATACAAGACTCTACAAACTTGTTACCGGTCCTCTTAGTTGACCTCATAGGTCGGTACGCTTACCACAAAGCTTAGCAACTCCACATTTTCATCCTTCTTCTCTTCGTTACCATCGAGGAACAGTTTAAGGCGGTGACCGTTAACCGTTTGCTTCGACCCATCCTTCGGGTCTTCAATAGTAACATCTCCAAGCTTCCCGACCCGTGTAATCACGTACGAGCCCATCCACTTACTTTTAAGCTTTCTGAGAAAGTATTTAAGCCGTCAATTGTAGAGCCACACCTTTTGACCCACTTCAAAATCCTTCGGCTTCAACTTTGCATCATGTGCTCTCTTCATATTATCCTTATACTTTGAGGCACACTCATACGCTTCTTCCCGAAGCTCTTCCAACTAGCAAAGCTTTAACTTTTGCTCCTTACCTGCATCATCGTATTTCATGTTAACTTCTTTTATAGCCCACCATGCACGATGTACAAGCTCTACTGGTAAGTGACAATTCCGCCCATAGACTAAGCGATATGGTGTAGTTCCAATAGGTGTTTTATGAGTCGTTCGATAAGCCCAAAAAGCATCATTTAACTTCGTCAACCAATCCTTTCGGTCCGGTCGAACGGTCTTTTGCAAAATTTCCTTTATTTGCCTATTGGAGACTTCCACTTGAACACTTGTTTGTGGGTGATAAGGGGTAGCTATTCGATGGTCAACACCATACCGTTTCAAGAGTTTGTCAAAGTTAAAATTCTTGAAGTGAGATCCCCCATCACTAATGATCACTCGGGGAATCCCAAATCTAGAAATTATATTTATTTCTACAAAGTTGCAAACTTAGGTATGGTCATTTGTCTTAGTTGCAATCGCTTCGACCCACTTGGATACATAGTCAACCGCCACCAAGATGTATAAGTTGCCATGCGAATTAGGAAACGGGCCCATGAAATCGATCCCCCACACATCAAAAATATCTACAATAAGGATCGGTTGCATGGGCATCTCATCCCTTTTGGAAATACCCCTTAATTTTTGACACTCAACGCAATTTTTAGCGAAATTAAATGCGTCCTTAAAAATAGTCGGCCAATAAAGACTGCTATTGAGCACTTTGTGCCTGGTTTTGTGACCAATGAAATGGCCCCCACAAGCATATGAATGCAAGTGCATCGAGACACTAGGAATCTCATCATCCGGGATGCATCTTCTGACGACTTGATTCGGACATTTCTTGAATAAGTCTGGTTCTTCCAACGTGTAATATTTGATCTGAGAAAGGAAGTGCAACCTCTTCCTTCTATCCCAATGAGCCGGTAAATCACCTGTAACCAAATAGTTAACAATATTAGCATACCAAGGTAATATTGAAACCTTTAAAGTTTGCTCATCTGGGAAATTCTCGTTAATTTCCACACGTGAAGAATCCTCTACTACCAATCGAGACAAATGGTCCGCAACCACATTCTCGCTTCTTTTCTTATTTTGAATCTCCAAGTCAAACTCTTGTAGTAAGAGAACCCATCGGATTAGTCTCGGCTTTGCATCTTTCTTGTCCATGAGATACCTAACTTCAGAATGGTCAGAATACACAATGACCTTAGTACCCCATATATAAGCACGAAATTTATCCAACGCATATACGACCGCAAGTAGCTCTTTCTCGGTAGTTGTGTAATTTAATTATGCATCTGAGAGAGTCTTACTTGCATAGTATATGGCAACCGGTTTCTTATCTACCCGTTGACCCAACACGGCCCCCACCGCATAATCACTTGCATCAGACATAATTTCGAATGGTAAAGACCAATTCGGTGATTGCAAGATTGGGGCCTCAACCAACTTTTTCTTCAAGATGTTAAAAGCGTTTTGACAATTTTTATCAAAATCAAACGGTTTGCCTTTTAACAATAAGTTACATAGGGGTTTTGTTATATCACTAAAACCTTTTATAAACCTCCTGTAAAACCTCAATGTCCCAAAAATGATCTAATGCCCTTAACACTTGTGGGATAAGGCAAAGTGGATATGACTTGCACTTTTGCTTGATCCACCTCTATCCCACGACTCGAGACGACATGTCCCAACACAATCCCTTCTTGAACCATAAAACTAAATTTTGCTCAACACATCTTTTTAAAACCTTTTCGAGTTGGTTTAGGCATTCATCAAACGACAATCCAAATATTGAGAAATCATCCATGAAGATTTCCAAAGACTCCCCCACCATATCTGAAAAGATACTCATCACACACCTTTGAAAGATGGCGGGGGCATTACAAAGTCCAAAGGGCATTTTCCTAAATGCGAAAGTACCGTATGGACAAGTAAAGGTAGTCTTTGCTTGGTCTTCCGGATGTATAGCAATTTGATTATAACCTGAATAACCATCCAAGAAACAATAAAATTTTTGTCCGGCTAATTTCTCAACAATTTGATCAATAAATGGTAAAGGGAAATGATCTTTAGAAGTAGCAGTATTTAACTTCCTATAGTCAATACAAATACGCCACCCAGTTACTGGTCGAGTGGCGAACTCTTCACCTGCGTCATTTGTGACGACTTGAATGCCCGCTTTTTTCGGAACCGTTTGTGTCGGGCTCACCCACTGACTATCAGAATTGGGGTAAATGATACCCGCATCTAGCCACTTCAGGACCTCTTTCTTAACGACTTCTCGCATGTTCGGATTTTGTCTCCGTTGTGTGTCACGAGAAGGGGTTATGTCGTCTTCTGTGATGATCTTGTGTATCACCACCGAGGGACTAATTCCCTTCAAATCCGCAATGGTCCACCCAATAGCGGCTCTATGGGTGACCAACACCTTAATCAACTTCTCTTCTTGCTCCCCGGTTAAGTCGGATGCAATGATGACTGGGAGCGTACTACCCTCACCCACATAAGCATACTTAAGATGCTTAGGTAGTGCCTTCAATTCTACGACCGAAGGTTCTTCCAATGACGGCTTTAGCTTCGTGTCACTGGTTTCTGCCAAGCTCTCTACTTGGTACGTCCATATCGGTTTTCCCTCTTTAACCGAAAGCACCTCCAAATTTCTCACCTCCTCGTCTATGCTCCGATTCATCTCCACCTGTGACCTGTCAAACATCGAACAATCCTCCATTGTGTTTTCCTCATCTACAACAGTGTTGTAGAGAGGTATACACCCGTCAACAATGTCTTCCATATAGCATTCATCGTCGACGGAGGGAGTCTTTAATCCCGAAAAAACATCTAACCTCAACCTACGGTTTCCAAATGTCATGTCAACCGTTCGCATTTTGCAATCAATTTGAGAATTCACGGTTGCTAGGAACGGTCGACCCAAAATCACTGTTGGTTGCTTGGTTGGGT
The DNA here is from genome assembly GCA_030545235.1 of Helianthus tuberosus. Lineage (NCBI taxonomy): Eukaryota > Viridiplantae > Streptophyta > Magnoliopsida > Asterales > Asteraceae > Helianthus > Helianthus tuberosus. The sequence goes on from CM060351.1 coordinate 175,851,577, forward strand.
CCTTGGTCACATAATCAAGCACTAAAAAGTCCACCGAATAGTAAAAATCTTCAATTTTTACCATCACATCCGAGACTATTCCACGGAGTAGTTTGGGTGTCAAATCGGCTAACACCACAGTGGTGTTCGACGATTGAAGTGGACCAAACTCGTATTGATCATACAAACTACCCGGTAGAATGCTCACACTCGCACCAAGATCTAGAAGTGCCCGGTTGATTTTATAATTGCTTATTTGAATTGAAATGATAGGCACATCCGGATCTTGGAGCTTAGGTGGAAGTGCACCCGAAAGAATCGAACTCACATTTTTGGTTCAATCTATTTTTTTTGGAAATTTGTGAGTTCCTTTTTGGGTACATAATTCTTTCAAGTACTTAGCATAAGACGGTACTTGCTTAATTGCATCCAAAAGAGGTAAATTAATTTTTACTTGTCTAAATACTTCCAACAACTCTTCTTGTTGGGTACCTCTTTTATTTACAATTTTCTTCACGGGTCCATTCAATGCTTCGGGATAAAGGGCGGTATTAACCTCCACACCCTTTTCCTTAGCCTTTAGGACGGGGATGGTCACAACGGGTGTGTTGTTATTGCTTTTCAAATCATTTTTGTTTTGACCCATTTATCCATCATCACCCTCTTCATCACTAACATCTTCCACCACCCCTTCAACAAACTAGGGTGATGGCGTTTTAACACCATTATCAATGACTCGACCACTACATAAAGATATTTTATTAATTGGTACCTTCGAGCTTGAACCTTGATGCTTAGGGTTCACCGTGGTGTCACTTGGAAGCTTCCCCAAGCTTCCCCTCATTTGAGCCACTTCCTCCGCAAGTTGCCAACTTGTTTTGCCAATGCCTCATGTGAGTTATCTCTCATCTCATTTGTCTTCTTCATCTCCTTAATATAACTATTGGATTCCTTTACAACATTCAACAAGGCGCCTATCTTAGCACTCAAATCATCACCACCGGATTGATTATTCGACCCACTTCCATTACCGCCTTGGTTGTTATAATTCCTTTGGTACCTACCTCGGTAATTGTTGTCCCTACCTTGGTACCCTTGATTGTAGTTACGTTGGTAACCTCCTTGATTACCACCTTGGCGATTTTGATATGATGACCCGCTTTGGTTACCCGGTTGAAAATTCGGGTTCATTTGGTTTGCGACATTCCCATATCGTAAATTGGGATGGTTTCTTAATCCGGGAAGATAAGTGTTCGAATTCATATCATTGTTCTTTCTATCCCCGAACATTGGATTTACTTCTTCGATGTAATCACCCGGTCCCGTTTGATATTGATCGGTCAGATGACCAATCTCCCCACAATCCTCACAAACTGCGAATTGCACCGCCTTCACCTCTTTCCTCTTCATGCGAGCTAACTCCCGTTCTAAAGTAGTAATCCGATCCTTAGAGTTAGAGTCGAGATCGGGAAGTGATCGGGAAACGGGATGTTTTTTAGCTCTATCAGCTGACTCCTTTGACTTTGACCGCTTGCTCATCCGCTCAAGAAATTTCTAATCGTCATCTTCATGGTTTCTCAATAACGTTCCATTGCTCATTGACTCGAGGTGGTTCCATGTCTCGTCATCCAACCCCCGCACAAAGCATTTAACCAACTCCCACTTTTCTATTTGGTGATATGGGCACTTCCGGATCAATTCTTTGTATCGAGTGAATGCTTCATGTAATGGTTCACTCGAAATTTGGTGGAAAGACCTAATTTCATCTCTAGCATCATCGGTCTTCGCCATCGAGTAATACTCATCAAGAAAAACTTGTTGCATTTCGGCCCATGTACGAATACTACCCGCCGGAAGTGTGAGGAACCACTGTTTCGCTTTATCCTTTAGCGAAAACTGAAACAACCGAAGCTTGACCTCTTCCAATGCGAAGTCATGCCCTCCAATAGTACTACATATGGCCGAAAACTCTGTCAAATGAGTATATGGTTCATCATTGGACCTCCCATTGAAGTGGGGGAGGATGTTGATGTAATGGGGCTTGCAATCAAACATTCTTCTCTCGCACACAATCGGTGTGTCATTGTCGGTGACCCTGGCCTAAAACGGTCATTGACTCCCCTTGGAGGTTGTTGATGACGATGTGGACCATCAACTTCTTGCTCCCTTGGTCTTCGGTTATCTCTTCGATTACCTCCTCTATTCCCACCTTGGTTACCTCCTTGATTACCTCCTCCTACAAAACAAGGAATCCGGTTATGGTTCACAGTTTTGTTGTTGTTGTTGTAGAACCCATCATTCCGGTCCATTGGTTGTTGTTTTGTGGGTTTCGGTTGTTTCCGTAACCGTCGTTTTGAGCATTCCTATAACCGTAATTTTCATGCCCCATAAAATTGGCATTTTTATAGCCAAATTCATCATCATCAAACCCTATAGCATTGTAGAGATTGACCCGGTTCACATAATCCCAACCGTCGTCATCTACCCGTTCATCATAATTCCCCCCGTCATCCGAGTACTCCGAGTGAATACTCACGTGTTCCGGTGATTGGTAACCGGGCACACTAAATGGCTCATCATCGGGGATGGCATTTCCCAAGTCGTCTATGTTGAAAAATGGGTCTTCATTCGCGGGATTCCCGCGATCTCGGTTGACTCTACGATCGGAATTAACATTCCGGTCATCAAGTTGCATGGGTAAGGAATTGTGTCGGTGAAGGTTTTGGTGTTGGGGTTGGGGTGTTCTTTGGTTATTATTGGGAACTTGGTTTCGAAAAGGTTGCGTGGGTGGTCTTGAGTTATATGTTGGACATTTTGGGCGGCATGGAAGGTTCCTTGAGATTGAAATTGGTTTTGGTTGAGATTTGGGTGATTTGAGTTTTGGTTTGCCATTGAATCGGTTTTAATGGATGGTGTGGATTATGAATCTTGGGTGACTTGGTTAGAAACAAGGGTTGCTTCTAACCAGATTTCTAGGTTCTTTCTTGTTACTCGCTCGATTTCCAGTTTGTTTACTAACGGTGATGTTCGCCCAGAATTCCTTGTATGCATGCACTACATGTGGCCTGCACAAATAACACAACCCGCGTAACAAGGAAAAAGACAGAGTACAAAAAGAACTAACCACTTTAAATAGTTAATCACAAAATACAAACAAGTATCCAAACACAAAGCGCACTAATTCCCCGGCAACGGCGCCAAAATTTGATAGGAGTGTCGCGCTCCGGTAAAAGATAATATTTATATACCCAAATTACCTTTAACAATAGCTAGTGGTAGTAAGGGGTCGAACCACGAAGAGTATGTGGTTTGCGAATCGACTAGATTGAATTTGAACAAGTGTCACAATTTATGAAGCTTGCTAACTTGTTTTTATGATTTTTTGATTATTGAAAAGATGTTGAATAAACTAAACAAAATTGATTGGATTGATTAACTACTAAAGATTAATAATTTCAAGAAACCTGATTAATAAAACAATATGGAATAACAAGGTCCACACCCGGTTTCAACAAATGCGAGACCTAGGATTACTATGCGTTTTAATTTGATTTACTCAAATTAATTCATTAACAGGTTAACAATCACAAAGCCTAAGTGCCAATCGCTATCAACGTCATAGACAACGGACCACGATGCACTTCGTTACCTTGGACTAGCAAATCCTATCAAAATACAAGGCATAAATACGTGTATTTGTTTCACAAAGTCAAATTTAATCACTCACTCGACAATTCGTAAATTCAATACAAACGTAGGACAATTATCTAAAGATTCAAATGCAATTCAAGTTGTCACAAATCAAACAACAATACATAGTAAACCCTAAATCTTACAAAAGTCTACACCGGGGTGAAACCTCCAAGAAGTTAGCCACGCATGATCGAAAGGACTTGATCACAGGATGTTTGAAACTTGATTGGGATCATCTTGAAGTCTTAAGATGGTGAATTGATGAAGCTTAGGGTTTAGGTGAAGTGATGATGATGAATGGGTTGAATAATTGGTGAAATGGTTCGCGTTTAGCTATGAATTCGATAGTGAAATCAAATGATTTTGGATGATGCAATGGATTAGAGATGAAAGGGTTCTGTGTTGTGGCTCGAAGATCACTTTTCAAACTCTTCAAGAAGTGTAACTCCCCTCTTAAATGGTGAAAAAATCCCTCTTATTCGTTTCAACAACCCAAGTAATAAATATTCGCGATCTGATGTTGGACAACCCATCGCCGACGACCAAGGGGCCCGTCGCCGACGACCATGGGGCCCATCGCCGACGGCACTTGCAAAATGGGTTTTCTTTCGACGGCTTGTACGACTGTCTACGGTAGTTTTTGAGTGACGGAAATATCCGAGAGGCGACGCCGACGGCTTTGGGATGCGTCGGCGACGGTATTGGCATCCATCATTTCCCGTTTTTTTTCCAATTTTTGATCCTGATTGATCCGTTTCGCGTCCCGGTGGCCAGTTTTTCTTCCCGGTGGCCCGTAAAGCTCCCGAAAAGCTCCTTAAACTCCGCTAGACCTGCAAAGCATATATCTAATCAAAACTAGGCTTTTCAAGATTAAAAGTTAAGTAAAAACCCAAACTTAAACATAAACGAACACCGTTATTCGACCACGTATCACCAATTCAGATGGACAACGAAGTAAATCAGGAAAACCAAAATAATGATAATAATGGAAACCAAGTGAATAATAGTGCCATCGAACACATAGTCGCACAAGGAATCATAGATGATATGCCATATATATTATAAAGACTGTTAATGAAGCAAAAAATAAATCTGTAACTGGAAGTAAACGACAACCCACTGAACCAAATCACAGTGTGAACGGAAATCACAGACCTCTTATCCAAGCTCCAATCCCAAAAAGAAAAAGAACCATGCTATATGGTTGTTCTTATAAAGAATTCTTGGCCTGCAAACCAATTGAATTCTCAGGCAATGAAGGAGCCATTGCATCCTTACGTTGGATAGAAAAGACAGAAGCAGTCATGAAGATTAGTAAATGTGCAGATGAAGATAAAATTATGTTTGCTTCTAATCTTTTCAAGAATGCAGCTATAGAATGGTGGAATACTATTCTCCAGTCTAGAGGAAGTGACAGAGTTTACAATATGGAATTGACTGACTTTAAGGAAATGGTCGAAAGAAAATTCTGTCCTCCTCATGAAAAAGAACGAATCGCCAATAAGTTCTTAAACCTTAGAATGACTGGAATAGACTGCACAGGTTACACTACCTTATTCTTTGAATATGCTAGAATAGTGCCAACTTTAGCCTCACCCGAGCCAATATTAATCTCCCGGTACATGTGGGGATTAATCAATGAGATTCGACATGTAGTCAAGGCAGCTAGACCCCAAACCATAGAAGAAGCAGTAGAATTAGCCAAGACCCTGACTGATGAATTGGTACGCACACAAGAAGAAAACCAGAGAAAGAACTTAGCCCAATAGCTTACCCAAGAATTCCATTACCGTGGAAAAGGTATAAATTCTTCCTCTACACCTTACTGTAAGTATTGCAAAAGGAAACACTCTGGAAGATGCTCGAAATACTACAACTTTTGCAAAATGTCTGGAAACAAGGAAGAAGATTGTAGGAAGAAACCTAGTAATAGATTATGCTTTAATTGTGGAGAAACTTGGCACATTAAACCGAACTGTCCGAAACTAGCTCTAGCAACAACCAGCAAAGCCAAACCAACTGAAGGACCCAAGAAGAATGCCAGAACATTTGTTCTGACATCGGAAGAAGCCAAGATGATTCCAGATGTGATCATCATTACGTTTTTAGTTAATGATATTTTTGCCAAAGTATTATTCAACTCCGGTGCAAACCAAAGTTTCATCAATATTTCTTTCTACCAACTTCTCGACCAACCCTTGACCAAACTCCAACAAGATTGTCTGGTGGAGACAGCAAATGGAGATTCTATTAAGATTAGTGAAGTCTTGCAGGGAGTAAGAATAGAAATTCTAAACTATCATTTCTTTGCTAACCTTTACCCAATGAATCTGGTTGGATTCGATATTGTATTAGGAATGGATTGGTTGGTAGCCAATCATGCCAGTATTTTATGTGATCAAAAGTCAGTACAAGTAAATACACCAAATGGTGAAAAGATAACAATTAAAGGAGTCAAGCCAGCACGGTCAACGAAATTCATCTTTGTGATGAAAGCTGCAAGCTATGCAAGAGAAGGAGCAATAATGTATATGATTTCCATAATCATGAACTCTAAAGAAAAAGAATTAAAAGATATTCCAGTAGTGAAGGGGTAAGGTCCCAAAAACCTCATAAAAAGGATTTGAGACCATACCACTAACCAACCTTTTTAGCCTTTTGACCTTGCACGGCCGCGCATTGGTCTTACAAAGAGGAAGAAGAAATCAACGATCTATAAACGTGCGCCCAAAGGAAAACATAAATCCTTGCGCCTTCTCCCATTTGCAAAGGATAAAAATCCTGAGATCAATACTTCCGCCCAAATATCCAGACTTGGATATCATTTTACCCAGACTTGGGATTTATTCGTCTGTGTCCACACAGTAAGGTGTCACACTAGATTACAGCAGTAATCTTCTAGAAAGAATATGATCGTGCACCACCCAGACGGTTATAACCGTCTGGATACGTGTCATTACCACATGCATCCCTGAAATCACAACGAAGGCATGCAATTGAAGAATAATCTTCACTTAATCACTTTCCACGTGGCAACTCCCTAGCCATAGATCAAACCACGATCCGTGTGCATTCACATCGGATCGAGACAACTTAACGTTGGATCAAAGAACTTAACGGAGGAAAATATAACCGCTACGGCGTTAGCATCTTCCGTCATCTTTTCAATAACAGGTTTTCCCTCCCAAACTCCCGGTTATAAATACGAGAACTGTTCAGGTATAAACTCAGATTACACTCACTTCTTAAATACTTTCTCTTTTCCATTACCAATACTTATTCTCACACCGGAGTCGGGTCAAGGAGGGAACCCTCTTCTCCCCTTGACGAGGCTAACGGTGTTCTTTTTTGCAGAATCACCGAAGAAAAAGTTCAGCTGCAACTGAATCAACCGAGAGAGAGCTAACCCTTTTATGCGGATTCAAACCCCCTAGATATTTCGGTTCCGACCATTTATCTAGTGTTTCTTCATTGGCGCCCACCGTTTTCTCAGTTTTTCTAGTTTCTACCTCGTTTCGATTCAGTTCATTCCATTTTTCTGTTTTTGCACATGGCAGAAAATTCGTCATCTCACCGGCAACCTGGTCCTCGACCAAACGTCGGAAACAATTTACCAGTAGAAGGAATTGTAGAAGAGGCCTCGGACGATAATGAGGTTCAATCCAATCGAGCAAATGATCCTGTTACTCCAGGAATGTTACCAGCAAACCCTGCTCAATCAATTTTACCACCTGGAGAAACTCCGATATCATGGTATGTCCGGTCCCAAGGGGCATTAAACGCAGTGTACACACAGTTGTGTGCTCAAACTGCTCCCGTAACCCAATCACGGAGACCGGGATCTAGAGCTCATGCCTCTCAGCGAGAAGAATCAACTTATGATGATACAGGCAGTTACCAGAGACAACACCATGGTGAACCACACCCTCGTCGAAGACAATCGGTTCATGATAGGTTGGGTTCCCAACGGGACGCTCACACTGATGAATCCGATCAAACATATCGTTTGAGTGCAAACACCAGCGTATTCAAGAGACTGCAGCCAAACTATAACAAATGCAGGCCTCGAGCGGTTTATAACCCTGAGGCAGAGCATAACTATGACTTAGTTTATCGCCCTGCAGAAGCGGCGGAAAACTCGAAGTTCATACTGGAGATAGCTCTGGCTCCATTGGAGAGGGCCAAATTACCATCTAACGTTGGGAAATTCAATGGGTTAACTGACCCTGATGATCATCTGAGAATATTCACCAGCGCAGGGTTGGTTGGCGGTTGGACTCTTCCGCTATAGTGTCATTTGTTTGTACAAACATTAACCGGCCCAGCGCGAATCTGGTTTGATAACTTACCAACGGGACAGATCGAGTCGTGGAAAGATCTGCGTAAAAAGTTTTTAACACACTTCAGCCAACAAAGGCGCTCAATGCGTGATACATATGACGTCATGAACATCTGGCGCCGCGATGACGAGAATCTGGAGGATTTTATCACCAGATACAATAAAGAAGTGTTGGAGATTGGAGGTGTTAACGAACAACTAATCCGTGCTCAGTTCAAGTACGCGGTTAGATGTGACAACATGGTCAAGGTATTATCTGGAACAGAGGGCCTTCCCAAGAGTTGGGAAAAGATAATGGCGGCGGCCAAGGTTTATGCGCAGACCGAGAAAAACCTTACTACAAACAGGCCACCACCACCACACAACAGGCCCGCAGACTTAAGCGCAACCGGTGAAAGAAGGTTCAAAAAATCATGGCGCGAGTTATCAGGAAGTCGTTCCTCTGAAGATGCCCGCACAACAATCAACAAGCTCTCTGCGCAAAGAGAGAACAAGCACGAAAATAGGGAGAGGCAGTGGACTCCCCTAACAAAGACCCCGGCGGAGGTTCTAAGTACTGAGGACTACCAATTCAAACCTCCGATTCCGATGAAGAGTAAACGTGGTCAAGACCCGGCGCAATACTGCGAATATCATAAAGACAACGGGCATACCACGAACAACTGCATATCTCTGCGCACGGAAATAGAGAAGGCCCTCAAAAATGGAGAACTTACGCATTTACTCCAGAATATGCGCAAGGAGATTAAGCAGATTACCCGGGGAGAAGAAAGTTCAAGCAAACGGGCTAAAACTTAAAGGACTCTATAAGTTTTCCGCATAAAAGACATGACTTATCAAATGCGGCGGAACTATCAGGGAGTAAGTTAAGTTCCATTTAATTATCAGAAAAACTTTGTAAAGCCTCTGAGCTCTATCCATGAATAAAATTACAAAGTTTCTATTATTTTTGTGTTTACAAAGTGCATGCAATTTCTTTTTAGTAAGTGCAAAAACATTATGGTAGTATAACACAAAGCTCCATGTGCGGTCAGTGATCACGTCACAAACGACCATAAACTCACACATGAGCTTCATACCAACTTTATTCGCCTTACTCAAAGCAAAAGTAATTGTACTCATGCAAAATATTGTAAAGTCATTTAACATAACAAATAGAAACATACTATTTTTAGCGTACAAATACGCCCTAAAGAGTTTTAGACACAGCAGTATTTAAAATCCTTGCGCAACAGCGCACCGACAAAACAAGGATCTACATCCTACATAAAAAATTGTTCAATACAATTTCATCCTACTCTAAATCTTCACCCTCATCCGGAAAGATTTCTTTGAGTTGCGCAACGTGATCATCCGATTGCAGCGCCACATTTATCAACTCCATCACTGGAAGTTGCAAATTATTAAACTCTGTGTTCATGGAAGCAAGCGCGGCGGCAGTATTAACGCCAAAGGTAGCAGACTTGCTATCATCCCAGTTAACCTTCAAAGCGCTATTCACATGTTGGGAACATTCCGCATAACCTTGCGCGTAACCATCTCGTCGCGCAGCGACCATCAAATTAGCAACAGTTTTATCCAGTTCTTCAGAGTTTAACACAGATTTAGCAACCTATGAAATCAAGCGAAGATAAGCATCAAAAAAGCGCATATATGAACAAAAAAGAAGAAAGAAACTTACACAAGCAATCCCGCGATCTTTCAACCAGGCCATATCATCCTTTAAAGGTTCAAGCTCGCGTTCCGCTGAAACCCGCGCCATTTCTGAATTCTCCAGTTTCTCTTCAACCTTAGTCAAATGGCGGGAGGTTTCAGTATTCTCAGAATGCGCAAGCTCCAGATCCTTCTTCAATTGTTCCTGGTCAGAAACCAAAGCGGTAAGTTCCTCTAATTCTTTATCTCTAACGGCAAGAGTGGCTAAAGCTTGTACCTCCCGTTGCTCACTTCGTTCCCTATGAGAGCGCTCCTCCACCATCAGTAACTTCCATATGCTGAAGAACCTTACAATCAGAATCAACAATCGCCGGAGAAACAGGGTTGACCAGATTCTTTACCGGAATAGTAAGTGGCGGTGAACAAGAAAGAAGTATGAGACCTTCAGCGGCTTCATACACCCTAAAAACATCCAGCAAGAGACGGGTATGGTAAGAACGTTTCATCTTCTTCGATAAGAATCAACAAGGAGAAAATACATGTATATAAAGAGAACTCAACCTCGGGAAAGGAGAAACCTACCCATCATTAACTGTCAGAATTACATCACATCCAAACGGCGCTACAGGAACCAGGGTCATATCCTCATTAATGAAGTCTGACAAAGCGCCATCCCACACCCAAAAAAAAAAACAACTTTACTGCTAATAGACGTCATCACACGTCAAGGCACAGTTACCAAATTTCACATCTTTCTCCCTCTTTATATCTTCTCATAGAAGATTCTTATTTTTTCGCGACCAAAAGCATTTCCCTCTCATAAGTCCAGTGCTCCACTTATTTGCATAAGTACAACACTAGACTGGGGGGACTTGAAGGGGTAAGGTCCCAAAAACCTCATAAAAAGGATTTGAGACCATACCACAAACCAACCTTTTTAGCCTTTTGACCTTGCGCGCCCGCGCATTGGTCTTACAAAGAGGAAGAAGAAATTAGCGATCTATAAACGCGCGCCCAAAGGAAAACATAAATCCTTGCGCCTTCTCCCATTTGCAAAGGATAAAAATCCTGAGATCAATACTTCCGCCCAAATATCCAGACTTGGATATCATTTTACCCAGACTTGGGATTTATTCGTCTGTGTCCACACAGTAAGGTGTCACACTAGATTACAGCAGTAATCTTCTAGAAAGAATATGATCGTGCACCACCCAGACGGTTATAACCGTCTGGACACGTGTCATTACCACAGGCATCCCTGAAATCACAACGAAGGCATGCAATTGAAGAATAATCTTCACTTAATCACTTTCCACGTGGCAACTCCCTAGCCATAGATCAAACCACGATCCGTGTGCATTCACATCGGATCGAGACAACTTAACGTTGGGTCAAAGAACTTAACGGAGGAAAATATAACCGCTACGGCGTTAGCATCTTCCGTCATCTTTTCAATAACAGGTTTTCCCTCCCAAACTCCCGGTTATAAATACGAGAACTGTTCAGGTATAAACTCAGATTACACTCACTTCTCAAATACTTTCTCTTTTCCATTACCAATACTTACTCTCACACCGGAGTCGGGTCAAGGAGGGAACCCTCTTCTCCCCTTGACGAGGCTAACGGTGTTCTTTTTTGCAGAATCACCGGAGAAAAAGTTCAGCTGCAACTGAATCAACCGAGAGAGAGCTAACCCTTTTATGCGGATTCAAACCCCCTAGATATTTCAGTTCCGACCATTTATCTAGTGTTTCTTCAAGTAGTATCTAAATTTTCAGATGTCTTTCTAGAAGAATTACCTAGATTACCGCCTGATAGAGAGGTTGAATTTAGGATTGACCTAATACAAGGAACGACACCGATTGCCAAAGCTCCATACCGATTAGCACCAACGGAAGTGCAGGAACTGAAAAAACAATTGGACGAACTTCTTGACAAAGGTTTTATACATCCTAATTCATCCCCATGGGGAGCACCAGTGTTATTTGTTAAGAAAAAGGACGGATCAATGCGTCTGTGCATCGATTACATAGAATTGAACAAGGTTACTATTAAGCACAGGTACCCACTACCAAGAATTGATGATCTGTTCGATCAACTCCAAGGAGCTCGATTCTTTTCTAAGATAGACTTACAATCAGGATATCATCAATTGAAAGTACAGGAAGAGGACATTCCTAAGGCTGCTTTCAGAACACGATACGGTCATTACGAATTTACAGTCATGACATTTGGTTTATCCAATGCCCCAGCCGCATTTATTGACATGATGAACATGATATGTAAACCATACCTGGATAAATTCATAATTGTCTTTATAGATAATATTATAATTTACTCTAAGAGTAAAGAGGAACATGCAGAACATCTGCATACACTTCTGACTTTATTGAGAAAAGATAAGCTTTATGCTAAATTCTCAAAATGTGAATTTTGGTTACAAGAAGTGCAGCTCCTTAGACATCTGGTAAATCATGAAGGAATTCATGTGGATCCCACGAAGATCGAGGTGATTACCAAATGGAAGACCCCTGAATCACCAACGGAAGTAAGACGTTTTCTTGGACTGGCAGAATATTATAGACGGTTTATCCGAGATTTCTCTAGAACCTTTACAACATCCCTAAATGTCTTAAAATACACCACGTATACGAGAAACGGGCCCAGAATACCCTTATACTTATAAAATTCAAGAAAAACGAAGTCTGGGAGTCGCTCGCGGGCTGCGACCCCCTTAGCCTTTGGCTTTCGCGGGCCGCGAGCCCCGTTGCTTGCGGGGCACCCCTATTGCCACGAGTCCAATGACTCACCGAGGCTAGGCTGTTGACTCGACAAGCCTATGGCTGCCCTTTTGATCCTTGCGCGTCACGAAGGCCCTAGCTATATCTCTCGCGGGGCGCGAGAAACCCCTCGTCAGGCCTATATAAGGGGGCTTCAGGCTCATTTGGAAGTCGTTCAAATTCTATTTTCTCTCTCACACTTTCTGTTAGTCGAAACTCTCAGGAATTTTACCCCCAATAAAGTGAAGCTCTGCCTCATTGTAAGTATTATAACCCACGTTACCCTACTCGATTGATCTAGAATCTCCGTAACGAATGTCAAGGCTCCGCCTGACTCAGTCGTTGGAGTTCTGTCTTGTGTTACAACCGATTGATCTAGGACACCATAATGCATGTCTAGGCTCTGCCAGACTCAGTCATTGGAGTTACTGTCTCGTGTTGTACGGTTAATGTGATTGGGTTATTTTACTAACACATGTGCATTGTTTAATTTTAATAGATAATAATCAGAAGATTCACCAGGAAGCTATAATAATATCATCTAAGTTATCAAAATGAGTCATTCTCTTTTTGTCACCTATTGTGATGCCATTATTTCAAATATTTTACAAAATCTCAAATGTTTTAAATTATACTTAACAATAGTTGAGTATTTGTAAGTCTACAATTGCTACCGGTATGTTGGGGTTTTGTATACAAAATGTGGAAAGACGTTACCATTGGACGGTGAGTTAGCCAATGAGTAATATGACCCACAAGTCAGGTGTTGACAGTACTGATCGAGTAATTGGGTAGATATAAGCAAATGTAATTGCGAGATGCCCTTAATACTGTAAAGTTATATAAAACTGTTTTGATTAAATTGGAATGCACTCGCCAGTATTTCCTGCTGATAAAATGTTTTTAAACGCGTTTCAGGTAACAAAATGTGAAAACCAATATAAGCCAGCTGGGAGAGCACTGAAGGCTTGGAAAAGTGGCTATAAAAGTTATCTAAATAAAAAGGAGATTTCGGTTTCAATAAAATATGGTTTGTCCCTACAAAAATTGTTGTAATGAAAACTTGGGTTTTATCCCATTTATCTATTTTAAATGTTTGGTGTTTAACTCTAATAAAAATATTTCCTAACTACGTTCCTGATGTATTCCGCTGCCAAAATAATAAACACCGATACCACCGGATCTGCACGCTGCTCACGGCACCCGCCTCTCAGGGCAGGGGGTCGGGGGCTTCGACACAGTGTATTATATATTCTATTCATGAACGCTTGTTTCTGTTCGTTTGTTTTCATTTGTGTTCACAAACTTTAGTTTGTGTTCATTTATTTTCATTAGCATTCATTGCTTAAAATAAGCAAACACACACAAACGAACACGAACAAGTTCATTTTTTTAACAAACGAACACAAACATAAAAACTCGTTCGGTAAGTGTTCATGAACAGTTCGTGAACACATATATTTCTTAACAAACGAACACTTCGTTCTGTTCGTTGCAGCTCTACTTATAAGCATCCACATCGTATCATCCGGTGGAGGTGGTTTGGAATCTAGACGAGGCAAGGAAGTGGACGACACGATGGAGATGGTGAGGAGGCCCGTCCGAAATGGCGTGAGTCCAGTGCACCGGACTAGTCCAATTGGATAATGGTGGGCCCCGTTGATTTAGCATTTGATTAAATTAAAAAGAAATTTTTTTTTGTGTTTAAAAAAACCTTTTGCTTTTTAATTAAGAAACTTTAAACCTAACTAAATTAGACATAAAATAAATAAACCAAATTAAACTATTACACAAACCTAGTTATAATATTACACAAACCAAAATTAAACATTACACAAACCTAATTAAAAATTTTACACATACCTAATTAGAACATTACTTAAACATAAAATATTAAGGCCTAACTAAACATAAAATCCTTAATACATCCCATTGAAATCATCTAGGTTGAACTCTGGAGATGACATGCTATGATCGCTATCACGACCATCCGACCTCGCGTCCTGATTACCGTGTCCATAGTAAGGAGATGGAAGGTATGATTTATCGTCCAACCTAGCTGTATTCCTCACATGGGTCAGTTTCGTACCCTCCAGCCCAGCTAGGTACGACTTATGTTGGACGGAGGTTTGTGATAGGAGGGTTTGGGGTGAAGTTTGTTTGAGTCTCCCTAAGTCGTAGTCGGTCAAATTGTAGTTGAGCCATGGTGTGGTCATACACTCACTTCAACTCCTTCTCCTTCTCTGTAAAGAGGATTTGTATCATCATCTTCTGAAAGAGGGTGTGTAGCAGGTGTTTGAAGGTCGAGGAGGGTAGACTACATTAGGTGAAGGGTTTGCAAGATAAGGATTTAAACGGAGTGATCATCTAGAAGTTGTTGTCGATGGAGGGTAGACTGCTGCCGGTGGAGGGTGGATTACTGCAAGTAAAGGATTTGCAAGACGAGGATTTAAACGACACGGTTTGACAGTCCAGCTGCACCACTTCGATTATAACCAACACTTATATCTTCGAATTAGTTTTGTATTTGGAGTGAATTGTGAAGTGAGAGGTGTAAATATGGGATGTAAAACGAAATTTTGTATTTATAATGACTGGAAAAATAACAGTTTGAAATTAGCTTTTGGAAAAGAGCCATTAGAATAGTAGTCGTTTGAAAAAAGAGTTGTTGAAAAAGTAACGGTTTGAAAAAATAGATGTTGGAACAGTAAACGTTTGAAAAAATAGTCGTTCGAACAATGAAATATTATTTCATCATGTATTTATTTTTAGTATTGTTTTTTTATAAATAATAAACAAATAAGAAAATATTAATATACTTTATGAAAAATATGTTTTACTAATATAAAAGAAATACAATTATTATTTACATAAATTAGATATGATTTAAATAAAAGAAAACATAGGTAATGAGATAGAGATTTGAAGTGGTTTAGTGTTGGACGAAAAAATATGGTTTGGGATGTTTATGGTTTAGCATGATGTGACATGCGGACGAGGCAAGTCTGGATTTTGGACTAATCCAGCGTTGTGGATTCTCGAAACCAAATTTTGTGCTTACAGCAGCATCTAGTGGTTACTATCGTCCTAGTAATCAATGTTTAAAATTCCGGGTTATACTGGCTACAGGAGTCTTAGCCGACACGAACCAGGCCGGTAATTTGAGGGAACAACGAAGGATTTGAACCGATGGTAATTTGGGTTATATCGGTTTATACCGCTAAACAGGTCCCTTAGTTTGTGCAATTTTGTTTGTTACATCCAAATTAATATTTTTTTTTTGTAATTAATCTCATGACGTTTCATTTTTTTTTCATTTCCATCCAAATGACAAACTCAGTTAAAATTTATGGTTAACCCAGGGACGATTTTGAAAATATAGTTAACTTAGGGGTGATTTTAGAAATATAGTTAACTTAGAGACGATTTTGGCCATTTACCCTTTTTTTGTTTTTTGCATTTAAATAAAAAATTATTATTATAATTATAATATATATACATATACACACACATTTATATATATATATATACATATATATATATATATATACACACTTATATCTTAATTTTCTATTTTTGCTTCATATATATATACATACATGCATTTTTTTAAATTACAGTTAAATAAAAAGTAATAAAAACAATTATATTTACAATATATATATAGGGGACATTTAAAATGAAAACCACCTCCAGTTGTAAGAACTAAGAGAATCACTTTCTAGCCTTTAGATCAAGAAGAAGATGGATTGATGAGATTGAAAGTAACTAAAATTAATATTAAATAGATTTTGTCTTATTATGTCTTTAATATTTTAATTCAAAAGGGTAGTATAGTAAAATTACTCTATTTTGTCTTTTTGTCTTTATTATTTTTTTATTACTTTTTTGTTTTATTATATTACTTTTTATTTTTTTAAAGAATTTTTTTATGAAAAACAATTTTAAATTCAAATTTTTTGTACAAGACAAAAACTTTTACGCGCCGGTTTTTGCACACCGGGTTTTTTAACGCGTCTTTTTTTAACGCTTCGTTTTTTTAAGGCGCCGTTTTTCTCAATCGGCGTTTTTTTTAACGCGCCGTTTTTTACACGTTTTTAACGCGCTGATTTTTTCACATTTTTTAACGCGCCGTTTTTTACACTTTTTTTTAGCGCCGTTTTTTACACTTTTTTAACGCGCCGTTTTTTACACGTTTTTTAACGCGCCGATTTTTTCACATTTTTTAACGCGCTGTTTTTTAAATTTTTTACGTTATACGTTTTACGGCTAACGTAAAACTTTTTACGTGTTGCGTAAACCTTTTAACGTTTTACGTAAAACTTTTTACTTTTACGTTTAACGTTTTTACGTTTTACGTTAAAAAGTTTACATTTTACGTTAAAAAGTTTACGGTTTAACTTTTTTTTTGCGCGCCGTTTTTTACACGCCGTTTTCCACCCATCTTTTTCACGCGTCCTTTTTTTAACGCGCCGTTTTTTACTCGATTTTTTTTACGTTTTACAATTTACATAAAAAAATTTTACGTTTTACATTAAAAAGTTTACGTTTTGCTTTTAAAAATTTACGTTTTACGTTTAAAACTTTACGTTTTACGTTTTACGTTTTTACGTTAAAATTTTTACGTTTTACGTTAAACTTTTTAAACTTTTTAAACTTTTAACGTTTTATGTAAAACTTATACGTTTTACGTTTTACGTTAAAATTTTTACGTTTTACGTTAAATTTTTTACGTTTTACGTTTTTACGGAAAACGGACAGAGTTTCCTCTGTTTTTGGAATAAGCCGACAACTCAAGTTCTCGTTGTCTTTTCAAAACTCAACAATTTTCAACAATATAAACACAATATATAAAATTTCTATCAAAATGCCAAACGTAACAAGTCACTAAAGTATCGGTTCGAGCTCGGTGCGTGTTAACTAAATAAAACTCAACAATTTTTACCGAATCTTCGTGTCGTTTTGTCGAACCGCGTTGACTGACTTTGACTTCCGTTTTGACCCGGAGTTGACCACAGTTGACCAGAACTCGAACTTGTTGAACCGAGTGTTGGCTGAGTCGACTCGAACAGAAGCTGAGTTGACCGAGTCCGCTGTACCAGAAATAACCAAACTGAACATGAAAATCGACCCGAACTGACCGTGCCGCGAACTTGAATTTGAACTTAAAGGAGCTCTGCTGGTCACCGGATATGCCAGTTTCCTCATCTACTGCGAGATAAAATGCTGCAATAGTCCCAAAAGTCTCCAGGAACTCCACAGCCTGATCCGCAGTCAAATAGGAAGGAAGCTCATTTGGGGCATAATCACTGTCTCTTAAAAAACCTAAACCAAACACATGGCATTGACTAAATTGGGGCATAATCACTGTCTCTTATACATAAAATCCATTAATCTAGTTAGTTTTTATTTCAAAAACATTTCAAACATCAATCGGAAATTTGATACAAAGAATTATAAGAGGGTGAGGGTGCTTACCGGACTGAAACTTGTTGTCGTCGCTGACCGAATCGGAGCTCCGACGAACCCCCACCTTTACTGTCATCATCCAAACACCACCTTTTTGTCGTCGCTGAACAAATCGGAGCTCCGACGTACCCTCACCATCAATCGTCATCATCATCATCTTCGTTAAACGGCGGTGGTCGCCGACAGAGCGACGCCGGTGTCGTCAGTCATCCTCGCCATCAATCGTCATCATCATCATCTCCGTTTAACGGCAGTGGTCGCCGACAGAGCGACGCCGCCTCTCAGAATGTCGAAGGGGTTCCTGCTCATTTTCCTCTTCGTCTTCCTCCGTAACCCATCCTCCCTCTTCCATATCGACCGCAGATTGGAGGAGAGGGAGGCCGAAGATGGCGGTGAACATTTCGGACCATTATCATCCTCGAAAACACTACAACATCATCAGAAGCAACCACCGACACCATCGCCGTGGCGACGGCGCCGTCGCTTGAAGTCGCCATCGGTCTCTCTCTCATCTCTGCCTCTCGGGTCTCTCTCTTTCATCGTTCTACCATCACTCTCGCTGTCGCCGTCGTACGCCACCACCAAATGGTGGTGGTCGGCCGTTTTACCCGAGAAATGGAAGGAAAGAACAGATGCTTGGTTTAAGTTGTGATTTGGGAGGTGGTTGTTTGTTTGAGTTGTGATATGGGGAGATTTTGCACATGATGAGAGTTTTTTGAGTTGTGATTTTGAACAGAAAATTTGGAAAGAGAGTTGAGAAATAGGAGAAAGTTGCAATCTCTGCAACTATTAAAGGCAAAGGAGAGAGGAGAGAGGAAAGATGTGAGATTAGACATTTATAGGAAATGACCAAACTACCCCTTTTCCTGATTGGTGGAGAGTGGTTCTCGCGGTTCTTACAACTGGAGGTGGTTCTCATTTTAGCGGCTCCCTATATATATATATATATATATATATATATATATAGGGTTAGGTTAACGTACAAATGCCCTTATCGTACATTACGTACGCTACAATCTCAGCCGTCAGATCATCTTCCCGCATTGAAAATCGCATGTTGTTTTTTTGTAACAAATTCGCATGTTGGTTTTTTAACATGCGATTTCATCAAAATTATCACATGCGAAATTGTTACAAAAAAACAACATGCTATTTCATCAAAAATTATCACATGCGAAATTGTTAAAAAAACAACATGCGATTTCATCAAAAATTATCACATGCGAAATTGTTACAAAAAAAACAACATGCGATTTCGGTGCGGGAAGATGATCTGACGGCTGAGATTGTAGCGTACGTAATGTACGATAAGGAATATTGTACAGTACACTTTACCTATATATATATGTATATGTATATAGGAACGGGATCAGGAGAGAACGCCCAAAAGTGTGAGAATGGTGAGAATGTATCCTAGCCCAACACGTGGCGCGGGATATGATCAGGGGGTGAGGGGTTTTATTTGTCATTTTATCTTCCGCTTTTCCAATTCCGCTTTTCACAATATTGATTTATTTTTGGCGTTTAAGATTTTTTGGCGTTAACCAAATTCAATAATTATATGGCGTTTTAATGGTTTTATTGTATTAGCATTTTGGCGTTTATGACGTTATTCAAATCATATGCCATTGGAACCCCAAGGAGCTCAGAATATCTCTCTGAATGGCTTCATCCATACTTACTAAGTATGGCTAGGATTTTTTTAGGATGACTCCCAATTGTTTATTCTTAGATTCAAAGGCGTTTTAGACAGGATGGCTCATTGTTCTATTTTTTTATATACGTTTTGGCGTTTGTGGTATCTTGGCGTTTAACAATCGGAAAATTATATTACAACCACAGGGAAACACAATAGAAGTGAAAAAAATAAATTAAAATACCTAATCGGATCTCTCTTCACAATCTTCACTGTCATGAGTCTCTCTCTTCTTTAATACTACAAGAACTGTCACCAAATATATGGCGTTTTATGTAAAACTTAACAATCCCATCGGTCTGATTTATTGTTTGTTCCTTTTGTTAAAGTTTCTTTTTGTGGATGTTGGTGACATAGATCGATGTCGTGTGAGTGGGTTTTTCGCACTCTTCAGTGTCATCGATCACTTGTCCTCATCCAAGCCTTCTTCAAGAACATAGAACACAAAATGACATTGACTGTCATCAGTATCTTTTTCTTGAAGATTTGTCCATCTTATGCAGCAAAATCTTACTGAATTACTCCCCGCACCTAACAACCCATTCATTGAAACTTCACGACGAACAATACTCAATATCCATGAAAGCATATTAGCCATCTTTGATTTTTTTAATTTTTTGGTGTTTTACAGTGAGTGGTATTTTGTAGTATTGGCGTTTGCTTTTTTTGGTTTGATCAAATGGAAGTTGCTGATAGGTATCATTTTATAGGATGTCTTTTGGCACATAGGTTTAGGCGGTGCATTATTATAATAATGTATTCGTCGTTTCAGTTACTGTTTGTAATTACTGTTTTTGATAAGCTTTATCTCTGATGTCTGTAACACGTCCCATCTTTCAAGTTTGGCGTTTTAGTTTTACTGTTTTGTAGTTATTGTTTTTAGTTACCATTTCAAGTTTTGTTTTTAATTTTTTTTTTATTTTTTGGGTTTTTTTATGTAATACTTGTCCAAAGTAATTTTATTATAGCTTGGGAGTTTTTGGGGTGTTTTATGGCATGATGGCGTTTTGACAAGCATTTGGCTGTTTGGCGTTTTTTTATAAATGGTGTTGTTATTTATATAACAATCAACTCAAAAAGAAAATTAGAAAAAAAAATATATAAACAATTGGTCTTCCAAATCTTCACTGTCAGCAGTCTCTTTTGTCTTTTGAAGCATCTTCACTAGCTGTTTTTGACTTTCGTATGATTCAAATTATTTTTATTCATCCTTAGCCTCTTTTTCTTGAATATTTATCCATCTCATGCAGCAAAATTTCATTGAGTTACACCCTTCAGCTAACAATCCATTTGGCGAAACTTTTCCCGATGAAGAATATTGAATTTCCAAGGAAAGTTAATTGAATTTTTAACCTTTTGGCGTTTTACCTAGAAAAAGATCGCCACTAAACAAAAGTACCTTAAACCTCAAAATTTGATCATGCTAAAATCAATAATGTTTTGCTGTATGAGATGGACAACATTGTTAATCATAAGTTAAAAAAGATGTCTAACAATGTTGTCCACCCTATACAGCTAAACTTTATTGATAACAAACCTCAATACTGTTTTTGTATGTTTTGGCGTTATAAATTGGATGTGTTTCTAAGACGAATGGTATATATTAAATATGGCGTTTGTTTTTTTGTGTGTTTTTTATGGAAGGTCTGAGATGTTGTATATAAAGGATGTTTTTGGCGGTTTTTTTAGACGAGATTTTATTATTATTAAGTTTGGCGTTTTATATCTAATGGCGTTTTATTCATGAGATGGCGTTTATTCATTAGATGGTGTTTTGAGTAGAGAAGTCAAAAGACTTTTTACCCTTAATGAAGCGCGCCACACTAATAAAAGTGATGTTATTTACGAAAACGCCACTGCGTCATCTAGTCCATAGATTGTTTTGATCTGACGATCTATAACCGTTCTCTCCGTTCTCACACTTTTCACCGTTTTCTCTAAATCCTAGCCCTATATGCATATATATATATATATATATATATATATATAGAAAAGTATATCGTACATTGCGGCTTAACGTACTTCACGTACGACAACGTGCATTATTTGTTCTATAACATGCATGATTTTGGATTTTTGAGTTATAACGTGCGTGATTTTAAAATGAACGTGCGTGATTACCTGTCGTATGTGATGTACGTTAAGCCGTAATGTACGTTAACCTTCCTCTATATATATAGGGTAGGGTTCTAGAGTGAACAGCCTCCCAAGAGTGAACCGTGTGAACTGATCATAGCCCTTTATTATCTTTTTTGTTGAAAAGGATAAGATGGTAATTATGCATTCAGTTGTTATTAATTATTTATTTTAATTAATTAATGGAAGTTACACTTTCCTATTTTTTTGTGATTACTCAAAATATATTTTAAATCTAAACAAGATGTATATCACAATCACCATTCAAAAAAACCCAGATTTTTTTAATCCAGCAGTTCTTCATCGATAAAAAAACTCATATTTCAATTACGTACACACATTCATGAATCCCGAAGTACACTTGTGTATTTATATTTAATACACCTATGTATAGACATATATACATTTGTGTATAATCCTTTTTTTAGGTTAGTAAACGCATACTACTTCACCATAACCATAACATGTCCCAAAAACAAATCAAAAAACATATTATAAGGTATACCAACCAACTAAATATCCAGTTTACATAAAAAATAGCCCAACAAAACAAACAAATAACCACATATCGAAAAAACAAAAACATAGTATTTACTACTATTGTTTGCATGGAACGTTTTAAAACACTAAGCCTACTCACCTCGTTGTATGCTACCGATTCAACCATTACTTCCATCGCGGAGCATGTTAGCTCCCGAGCACAAAATCTTCACAGCTTACTTCTTCACAGCAATCTTCATAGCATACTTTTTTCATAGCAACTTATCTGATATTATTCCTTCAAATTGACCACATTTTGGATGATTCACTTATTCCTTCAAATTACCAACTGTAAAACACAAATACGTTTACACAGGTCAATGAATGTCTTATATAAATAAAAAGACCAGCCCTGTATACACAGGTGTATACACAGTTTATGCCTACAATCAATTTGCATACACATGTGTACACCAAATGTACAAACACTGTATACACAGGTGTAAACCCAATTTACATAAACAACAGAAATAAGTTTTTGAAATATCACTTAAGTACTATGATACATGGGTGTATACCCAATTTACATAAACAGAGTACACATGTCATTCGGGAAACTACCTGGCAAATCTCCAGCAATAAAGCGACGACTGTGAACCCGAGGGCGTAATAACAGCAACACCTCCCACCCCATCGGCAACGCTTTCACAAACCGGACCCGCCGTGCCTTTGATATCGTATGACGGAGCCGCTGCTGCTCTGCTATCGTACGCCGGAAACCGTAGATCTGTTCAGCGTCGTCGCCGCTGACGTCACCGGAAACGCGACGACGATATCCACGGTGGTAGGAGATGGCGTAAATTACCTCGGAGTGGTGTTAACGGCGACGATTGAGCCGGTATGCCGGTAATCGACGTCGTTTTCTTCGTCCGGACAATAAGATGAAGATCGAGAAGGAGTGGTTTCCTGTTTGTATCGTCGGCCACAGATCTGTTCAGCGTCGCCGCTACTGACGTCACCGGAAACGCGACGACGATATCCACGGTGGTAGGAGACGACGTAAATTACCTCAGAGTGGTGTTAACGGTGGCGATTGAGCCGGTATACCGGTAATCAACGTCGTTTTCTTCGTTAGGACAGTAGGATGAAGAACGAGAAAGAGTGGTTTCCTGTTTGTATCGTCGGCGGCAGATCTGTTATTATTGAGAAGGATAGAAACAAAATAATGCATTTGATATGATTGGATTTTAAATAATGGAAACAATTTAGGTTTCCATTTTTCTTTTGATTGTGTAATTACACATATACCCTTATGTATTTAATTAAATAGAAAAAATTAACCAAATAATTACCATCATGCCACTCATCTAAATCTCAAGATCAAAAAAATAAAGGGCCTAGATCAGTTCACACAGTTCACAAACAAGAATGTTGTTCACTTATGAACCTAACCCTACATATATGTATATATGTGTATATATACATAGGGAGCCGCTAGAATGAGAACCACCACGAGTTATGAGAACCACGAGAACCGCGCCCCGCGGGTGGCCGTCGGCGACGAAATTTTTTTTACACCTAGATCCGTATATTTTAGTGGGGGGTTTAAATTTTCGGTTCAAACGGCGCGCCCGAGGGGGTAGTTTTTTACGCCCAAAGTTTGGTAAAAAAAAAAAGAAAAATTAAAAAAACCCAAACTTTGGGCGTAAAAAACTACCCCCTCGGGCGTGCCGTTTGAACCGAAAATTTAAACCCCCCACTAAAATATACGGATCTAGGTGTAAAAAAAATTTCGTCGCCGACGGCCACCCGCGGGGCGCGGTTCTCGTGGTTCTCATAACTCGTGGTGGTTCTCATTCTAGCGATCCCCTATATACATATATATATATATATATATACATATATAGTGGAGGGTTCAAATGAGAAGAATTTTTTTGTAAGAATAAAAAAGAACAAACTTCAACCAATAAGAATGCTTTATTTTACTTCATTTAATTTTTGTATTTAATATGAGTGTAAGGGTATATTGGTAAACTTAGATAGATCATTAATTGTTAGTGCAATAATGTCTATCGCCTCCGTTAATCCAATTCGTAGTTGAAACAGATTAATTCTAGACTTTATATTGTAATATGTAGAAAAAGGCAAGGTGGCATTTATGTAATTAATGAGAAATCTCATTAAGCCCCTTGGCCTATAAATAGAACACTTAGGTGTTATGTTTAGAACTTTTTGGCATTTGCACATTTAGAGATCTAGAGCTAGACAAAGAAAGTGATGTGGACGTGATTCAGGTGCTGTACGTTTTCAGATTATTCAATAGAATCACAGTTATAATTACGTCGTGTGTGTTCGGTCACGTTCGTGTACGGATTCCGCACGTTACACGAGTCGGTTCGCAATCGTTTCGGAGTCGAAAACCGATCCTACAAGTGGTATCAGAGCAGGAGCTCGATTGCACAGATCAATCGCACAGATTCGTACAGGATTTCATCAGATTCGGATCCAAATTTCATTCAGATTTGTCAAATTTCTTCATTCTTCATCTTCTTCACTTTATAGACTGAAAATTTCAAAATTAACATGGCTTTTACGGTTAAAATTGGCTGATTTTTGAATATTATGTGCGAAAATCATTGATCTATAAGCCTATAAAATTTCAGATCAAAACTCCAAGTTATTTATTTGAGAGATATTAAGATTTTTTTGTCCAATCTGTTAAAAATGTTCGTCATTGTTCTTGGTGATGTTCACTGATCGGATGACCACCCGATCCATTGTACATTGATTTGTTAAAACTCATAAGTGTCAAGTCTCGGATTGCGACCCGATCGGATCACCACCCGATCCATTGCAAGTCATTAATAAGGTTGACTTTGTTGACTGTCACCCGATCGGATCACCATCCGATTCAAGAGACATTGTTTGTTCAAGAGTTCCAAGTGCAAGTGTCAAGTGGCAATCCGAACGGATTGCCATCTTATCCTAATCACTCTATCTACTTTTATGTCTCAGGTAAAGTATCGGATACGCACTCAATCGAGTAGCCACCCGATCCATAGCACATTGTCAAGAATCGAACCGTCACTCGATCGAGTAGCCACTCGATCCAAGGTCAAGTATCGGATACCCACTAGATCGAGTAGCCACCCGATACAAGGCACACTGTCACTCGATCGAGTAGCCACCCGATCCAAGGCACACTGTCACTCGATCGGATCACCACCCGATCCAAGACATATTGCCAATTATCGGATCATCACTCGATCGGATCACCATCGGATCTGTTGTCACCCAATCTTTGTTACTGTTGACTTTTGTTGACCTCACTCGATCGGATACCCGTCCGATCCAGGTGTTTGATATTTTTCTTTAACTGATTGTTTGTTTATGATTCAGGTGCTGTGAATCGAGGAGATAAACGAGAAAAGTCATGGCTGAAGAATTCTACAACACGTTCTACAAAGCCTTCACATCAGAATCTATGGAAACTCAAACTGTTACACCAAAAACAATAACAAAAGCAATTAACGATAACATTAAACATGATAACTTCTATGGGACTTATTCAAAACCACCTAAACTTGACAACATAGAAAATTATACATGGTGGAAAGAGAGGTTTCTGACCTAGACAAAGGCATACGCTCACGAGAGTTGGTTCTGCTTAGAGTTTGGATATAGCCGACCGATAAACGACAAAAATGAAGAAATCCATCTCAATGATCTTTCCGATGAAGTCAAAGGAAAATTTTCATACGAACAGAAAATGATCGCATTGATTCAGCAATCTATCAGAAATGATATTTTCTCTTTGTTAACACATGATGGTTCGTCAAAATCTGTTTGGGAAGCTTTGAGGGTAAAAGCTAAAGGGGGAAAACAGATTAAAAAGAATACAATTGCTTTACTAAAAAAGGATTTTGATCTGTTTGATAGTTTAAAAGGAGAGTCGGTAAGGCAAATGATTGAGAGATTTTGCCATTTAAAAATTGAGCTCGATAGGTTTGATATTGTTAAAACACGAGAGGAAATTATTGATAAAATCATAGAAGCGTTACCACAAGCTGATCAGTGGCAAACGTTTGTGTTTATCTTGAAAAATGATGTTTTATATGATACAATTACTCTTGATATGCTGATTGAGAAGATTGAAACTCATGAGCTTGAATTGCAGAAACAGAGCAAGATGAACAATTCTTCACATCAACAGAATGTTAGTCTTTATTACAAAGGTAGCATACCTTCGGTGACAGTTGGTGAATCACCAAAGACAGCATTTAGTGTTGAAAAAGCAAAAGAACCACAGGAAAGCTCATCAAGTTATAATACAAGATATCATTCATCTTCTGTAAAAGCAAATCCTGAAGAATCAGAAGAAGTTCTTGTAGCATTGCTCTGAAGTTAAAGAATTCTCCTGCAATGAGCATCAAATCTGCTAAGCAGCAAATGAGCTTCCTTGCATCTATTCTGGAATCATATGAAGGTTTGGTAGCTGGTAAAATCAAAAATTCTGAATTAACCAAGGAAGACTACGACCAGAACGATCCGAAAGAGATGGAACTCATTGACATACGATGGTGTTTGGCAAGCTGTAATAGAAGAGCTCAGAGATACATGGAGATTACTGGCAAACACTCAATTGGTGGTCCATCAACGAAGTTGGGATTTGATAAATCCAAAGTGACCTGCTTCAAGTGCAAGCAAAAAGGTCATTTCAAAAGAGAATGCTCCAATTCTGCAGTTGATGAAAATGAAAATCCGTTCAAAGACGATTATTATCAGAAAGCTATATACCACCGCAGTAAAGAAGAGCTGCCAAGTCTGAAACAGATTGAAAATACTACGAAAGAAAAGTCAAGAGCATGTGCAGTTATTCAAGATGACGAAGGATTTGACTGGAGCAAATTTCTTCCAGAAGATGATCTTGTTGATGACCGTCTCACAGCACATGGCAGAAATGTATCAAAGAGCAAACATCGTGCTTTTGTTGCTGAGATAAAGGAGAAAAGTCGAGAAGAAATTCTGAAAGAAAAGACTGAAAGAGAAAGATTCTTTGTTGGTAGCCGAATAGAGAAAATGCATGAAGAATATGAGGAAGCAAAGTACTACGGGAGATTCGACAAGAAAAGAGATTGCTATATCAACAAAAATGGTGATCCTGTCGTTCATCGAAAAGAAGTTGTTTTTGATGATGTTCTTGCAGTAATTCCTCTGTCTGGCGAATACTACTCAAACGTAGCAAAAGATAAAACTTATCTGAAAAGGCTGGACAAGATAATTCGTGACGTGATGACCGCGAGTTTGAAAAAGAGGGATGAAGAAAGAATGAAAAAGAATGTTGAATATTTAGTTGATGATTTGAAAAAGGTTGCTGAAAAGGAGAAGGTGGAAGATGAGAAAGAAGAAGAGAAGGTGATAAAAGAAGTTGTTGAATAAAAAGATGTTACCAAAGAACAGCAGAATGAAGAAGTTATGAAGAAGAAGAAGAAGAAGAAGTGAAAATAGAGAGATTGGATGCTGATGTTGGTAGTGATGCTGGTACTGGTGAAGAAGAACAGAAGAAAGATGTTGATCAGATAGAGACAACAGAAAAAGTCGAAGTACCAATCACTGAGGTAAACTCTGATTCTGAAATCTTAAACAAAACTGTTGAACATTGCAAGATATGCATGGAAACATGCAGTGCTTGTACTGAAAAAGACGAAAAGTACAGAACAAGAGATCTAGAATTTACTAAAATTGAAAATGTTTTCAAAGGAAAATGCAAAGAAATGCTAGAAAATGAAAAAGTTTTAAAAGAAAATGATGAAAAATTGACACAAAAATGCAAAAATTTAGAAAAAGAAAATGAAATTTTGAAAGAGCAGGTTTCAAAAATGATTGAAGAGTGTTTACAAAAAGAAAATGCTTTTCAAGAAATGAAAAAGGAATACGACTCAATAAAATTGGCTTATCACATTACAAAACAATCATATGAAGACGTGAAAAGTCAAATGAAACTTGTTCAATCTAGATTGAGATACTGTTCTGAATCAACTGATACGCTTAAGCGACAGTATTCAATAAAGCAACAAGTTTTCAATTCTTACATTGAGGATATTGCTAAGCTATAGTGTCAAATAGCTGATTTAGAACAGGATAACAACAAGCTACATAGTTATCATGCATCATCATATGTGCTTGAAAGAATTTTCAACATAAAACCAGGTGATGATGATTCTGAGAAAAGCAAAAAAGGCATTGGCTCAGAGTATCATCAAGTTACTCCACCGAAAAAGTATTCATTTTTGATGATGAGAAAGTCGAAAAAGCTTTCAACATGGTCGATCAATTTCCAGATAACATTGATGTAACCTATTCCAAATCTGATGATTCTAGTGATTCAGAGGTGGTAGGTAAGGTCGTTGAAAGTGTTTTGAAAGAAGAGTCAGTTGAAACAGGTAAATCTGAATCACATGATGAAAATGAAGATAGTTTTCATGAAGGTTATCTGAAAAACTCAAAATATGAGAATGTCACACCCCGATATTTCCATGTATTACCGGTGGGCCCGGTGGGGAGTATCGTGACGTAGTTGATATCATTATAGTCAAATTATCACAGTTTAAATGCATAGCGGAAGCAAAAGATAAATATCATTACAAACCGAATGGGAGTAATATTATTTATTACATAAACGGTTGGGATTGAATTTATATTTAGCTCAGGTAAATACTTTTAACTTATTTTCCCTTATACGGGCTTGGGGTACGGTATATAAAATACCGCTTGGTCGGGCATTGAATTTTTAATCATATGAAGGTTAATTTATTGAGATGACCCGTTTAATCTGTTTTGTTTATTCTAAGCCTTTGGGGGGTTAATAACCATTTCCCAGATATCCTTGACATCATTCATTGAAATGGACACGACTTAATGCACGGGGTGTAGGCATACACCTGCCGGTGCGAATAAAAAGATATAACCGCTTGTTCGAGAATAACTCGCCGCGGGATCATATTATGTGGTGTGTCAATTAATCTTTAACCCGGTGTTCGACCCGCGCTACTGAACGTATAATAAACATGTAATTCTTTAACAAGTTTATATATAAATAATTATCCCAAGTTATAAAAGATATTTTGTGCCTTGTGCATTCAAATCAATTTTCTTAAACATTTTCAAAATGAGTCGGTTAATTGTATTTACCAGTGTAAACTGACGTATTTTCCAAAAAGGCTAAGTGCAGGTACTAAACGGAATAGGCTGGCTACTCCTAGCATCAATAAAGAGTCTTGCAAGCTTAGATGTTTACAAATCTGTTGAACAATGTTTCCTTTTAACTTTGATCCGCCTGTGGATCCTTACAACCATTTATGTAATAAATAATATTACTCCCATTCGGATTGTAATGATATTCATCTTTTGCTTCTGCTGTGCATTTAAACTGTGATAATTTGACTATGATGATATCAACTACGTCACGATACTCCCCGCCGGGCCCACCGGTAATACGTGGAAATATCGGGGTGTGACAGGTTGGTATCGGAGCCAGCATTGAGTGAATTAAACACTAGCCTTTTGTGTTTAATCTCAATGACACAGTTTGCACATTCCTTGATTTCCGAGTCTAGATAAAGAACTTAGGACTAATCCTAATTCATTATATTTTATCCTTTATTGTTTTCCTTTGTTTTCCTTGTTTGTGATTGACAGGAATAAAAGATGCCGCCACGAATGAGAGGAGGAAGAGGCAAGGGGCCATTCAACGCCCCTAACGATCACGAAGCCGGACCATCCCACCGGCGAACACCGTTAGTGACAATGAGCACGAGTCCCCAAGAGGATTAGAGGACTTATTTGGAGCCTGCGAGACGATCAGTCTCGCTAAGTTCTTCACCCTCATACCTACATTCTTTCGGGCCGCAGTCGGAGAACGAGCCCGAAGATTCGCACCACTCCTTCTTATCGTTGTGGCGGTCAACCTCGCATCGGGCCTTTCAGGACCCGACACCTTATTTCCAGAGCCGGTTCAACCCGGCAAACCTGAATGAAGAACCAATGGGTCATAACCCATTGGGCCCTGAAGACCATTTCCCTGAAGCTCAGGGAATGGATACGGATGAGGACCCGGACCCCGCCGAGCCGCCAACCGGGACACCTACTCACCCCATCGAGATTTCAGATGGGTCATCATACCATGGATCACCTTATCGTGGTCCAGACAGTTATCAGGCAAGATTTTCACAATATGACTGGGTGTTTACACCCAGTTAGAACTCACAGCAGCAGCAGCAGCAGGATCCCTCGGAGGATTCGCGCTTTGTAGTGGTTACTCCACCGCCACCACCACCAGTGAAGTAACCGCCTCCGCAGCCACCGAGGCGGAGAAGATCAACCGCATGGATGTCCGTGCGAGGGGGAGTCCGTATCAGCACCCCTCAACCTTCCAGTGGCAGTCATTATCCGCCACTATACGAAGACCCACAGATGGGTGGGTCTTCGAACCCTGTTTTTGAGGTGGAGTCTGCGCCATTCGCACCGCCACCAATGGGTTATGATAACCCGATTCCTGCATACGTCGGTTCAGCGGCGTACAACCCATTTGAGCAGCCGGCCCATACCAACTACAACTACGCTGAAGTTGATCCATACCTGGTAGCGGCAAACTACAATGCTCTCCATCCTGAAGGGCCTTATGGAGGTCCCTGGACGACTGGATACCCGACCTATGGGTATCAATACTCGCCACCTCCTCAACCTTTGCATTCGCAGCAGCCGCAGCAGATCCAGCCGCCACAGTAACAAGAGATTTTACAAAGGTTGAGCCAGGTGGAGCGGGAGGTTCGGGAGGAGCGAAGAAGCCACCGGGGATTCCTTAAAGGTTTGGCGAGCTTAATCAAGGGGAAGTGCAAAAAGGATCATTAAATCCTTTATTTGTTTATTTGTATTTCTTTAATTTTCAATCAAGTCCCTGCGTGGACATCTATTTCTATATTCAGTCCCTGCGAGGACTTATAGTTTCTGTTTAGCCCCTGCGTGGGCAAGTTATGTCTATTAAGTCCCGTTTAGGGCATCATGTACTCTTTTAAATTTTAATGGCATGTTATAATTTAAATTTCATTTTGTCATTTTATGAATAAATATAATGTGTATGAAATAAATAAATCCAAAATATCTCATTCCTTTTATAAGATCTGCCTTTAAATATTAAATAAGAATCTTAAAGGGTATAACCTAGCCTGCATGTCATTTTAAGACCTGGCCATGATGGTAAAACCTGTTTAAAAAGATTCAAATACTTGTTAACATCTGAAAACATGTTAACACTCCTAGCAGATGTGATTCGTTAAAATCACGCATGTCATCCTTATATTGGATTCTTCCAAATTCCTTCTTTATTATTTAAACATCCATTTGTGATGTAATGCCTACGGGCCATAATCATTGTAATATAAGATAAAAGACAGTTGTAGCCTATAACTCCCTGTCAAGAAAGGTAATGAACTATGATCCAAGCCTTAGTACCTCGATCCCATAAGATCTTGGCCTATAATTTGAATGTGTCCATGTGACTTGGCCTTTTGTGCCATTATTATATTTAATTATAACCAAGGATTATTATAATGAAAAATCCTGAATGAAAATACTTAACAAATTAACCAATATGGTTCTTTAATACCATGGTTAATAAATTAATAAGATGACAAATCTATTATAAACCTCTAAGAAATCATTGTCATCATTTTGTGTAGCAATCAAGCTACATGGCAGAATCAGAAGAAGTCAACAGTCATCCTCTGGAAAATCATGACAACACCAGAATCAACATAGCTGGTGCAGAACTGCAGGCATTAATAGACAATGCCGTTACTCGAGCTCTGGATAGGCGAGATAATGAATCAAGTGGTACTCGAAGCAAGACCTCATCTGTACCCCATTCCAAATCACAACTTAAGACTCACTCCGAGGCTCATAGTAAGCCACCTCCTAAACATAATGGGTCAAAGAAGGATGATGACCGACATTCATCAAATCAGCATAATGTTCTGTCTAAGAAAATCATATCGGATCAGGAGCCACGTAAAAAGACCTGCTCCTATAAATATTTTGTCTCCTGCAAACCCAGAGATTTCACTGGGGAAAAAGGAGCTATTGACTGCATCACGTGGCTAGACGAGATGGACACCGTGGTTGATATCAGTGGTTGCACTGATAGGGATGCTGTGAAGTTTGTATCTCAGTCGTTTAAAGGAGAAGCACTAGCTTGGTGGAGGTCTCTAATCCAAGCTATTGGAAAAATCCCATTGTACAATCTGTCTTGGGATCAGTTTGTGACTTTGGTCAAAGAGAATTTATGTCCTCAACATGAGGTTGAGAAGATCGAGACTGACTTCCTGACATTGACTATGAAGAATTTGGATTGCCAGGCATACCTCACAAACTTTAATACCATGTCTTGATTGGTTCCATATTTGGTGACACCGGAACCAAAACGGATTACCCGTTTCATTGGGGGTTTAGCCCCGGAGATCAAAGCAAGTGTGAAGGCATCCCGACCTACTACCTTTAGGTCTGTAGCTGAATTATTCTTGTCTCTTACCCTTGATGCGGTCAGGCAGAGATCGCTGAGAAATTCTGATATTGTGAAGAGGAAACATGAGGATGAAAACTCGCACCGTTCAGAAAAGAAGCACAAAGGGAACTCTGACCACAGGAATATTTCAGGGTTCAAGAAAGATGATCAACAGTCGGGTGAGAAGCCCAAGTGTAAAGTTTGCAAGAAACGTCATCTGGGGAGGTGCAGATACGAATCGAAGTCCCAATCACAGCCCAGGGCTTGTGGGATTTGTAAGTCAAATGAGCACAGGACGCTAGAGTGCAAGAAGATAAAGGATGCAATGTGCTATAAATGTAATGAAAAGGGGCACATCAAGTCCAACTGCCCAAAGTATGCCAAGAAACCCGAGGAAGGGAAAAAGACCAATGCTAAGGTCTTTCAGATGAATGCACGGGAAGCGGTGCAGGTTGATAACGTGATAACAGGTACCTTCCTTATTAATGATGTTTATGCAATGGTATTATTTGATTCGGGTGCAGATAAGTCATTTGTTGATGATAAGTTTTGTAAATTGTAAAATCTGCCTGTTAAAACCTTAAGCATGAAATATGAAGTAGAGTTGGCCGATGGTACCATAGAAACTGCCTCGACTGTGTTAGATGGATGTTTTATATCCATTAGGAACCACTCCTTTCCGTTATCCTTAATTCCTTTGAAATTAGCTGGTTTCGACATAGTGATAGGCATGGATTGGTTATCTCATAACCAAGCCCAGATTATTTGTGACAAGAAACAAGTGGTGATCAAGACTCCGTATGGTGAGCCACTTACCATACAGGGAGACACTCAGTATGGGTTGCCTAAGCAAGTGTCCATGCTTAAGGCGTCAAGATATTTAAAGAAAGGTTGTGTCATCTATATGGCACAAGTGACTATTGATGAACCGAAACCCAAGGTTGAAGACATCCCTGTCATCTCTGAATATCCAGAAGTATTCCCTGAAGAACTACCTGGGTTACCCCCAGATAAGCAAGTGGAGTTCAGGATCGACATTATACCTGGAGCAGCAACTATTGCAAGAGCACCTTACAGGTTAGCACCAACTGAGATGAAAGAGTTGAGAACCCAACTGGATGATTTGTTAGCCAAAGGATTTATTAGACCTAGCTCATCTCCTTGGGGAGCACCGATCCTGTTTGTAAAGAAGAAAGATGGATCAATGCGTCTATGCATCGATTATCGTGAGCTTAACAAGGCTACGATCAAGAATATATATCCATTGCTCAAGATCGATGATCTGTTCGATCAGCTTCAAGGAGCAAGCTACTTCTCTAAGATTGATTTAAGGTCAGGTTACCATCAGCTGAAGGTTAGAGATGAAGATGTGCACAAGACTACATTTAGAACTCGCTATGGTTACTACGAGTTCTTAGTGATGCCGTTCGGGCTCACTAATGCACCAGTAGCGTTTATGGATCTCATGAATCGCGTTTGCAAACCCTACCTAGACAAGTTTGTCATTGTCTTCATTGATGACATTCTTATTTATTCGAAAAGTCAGGCTGACCATGAGAAGCACCTTCGTTGTATTCTTAAACTTCTTCAGCATGAAAAACTCTATGCCAAGTTTTTGAAATGTGAATTTTGGCTTCGTGAAGTCCAATTTCTTGGAAATGTGGTTAGTGAGTGTGGTATCTAGGTGGATCCCGCTAAAATTGAAGCTATCATGAATTGGAAAGAGCCGAAGACGTCCACAGAGATTCGCAGCTTCTTGGGTCTGGCAGGATATTATAGGCGTTTTATTGAGAATTTCTCAAGGATTGCAGCACCCCTAACTTCATTAACTCGTAAGAATATCAAGTTTGACTGGGGTCCTAAGCAGCAAGAATCTTTTGACTTTCTTAAGCAGAAGTTGAGCAATGCACCTGTGTTAACATTGCCTGATGGAATAGAGGAATTTGTGGTATACTGCGATGCATCACACACTAGTATGGGATGTGTGCTCATGCATAAAGGCAAAGTTATTGCCTATGCTTCTCGACAGTTAAAGGTGCACGAAAAGAATTACACCACCCACGACTTGGAGTTCGGTGCCGTTGTATTTGCACTAAAACTGTGGAGACATTGTTTATATGGTACCAAGTGTGTGATCTATTCTGATCACAAGAGCCTTCAACATTTGTTTAATCAGAAGGAGTTAAACATGAGACGGGGTCGGTAGATGGAGACTTTGAATGACTATGATTGTGAAATCCGATACCATCCAGGCTTTGAGCAGGATTTGAAGGCAAACTATTGTTTATATGGTACATTGTTTATATGGTACCAAGTGGTTGCCGATGCTTTGAGCAGAAAGGAAAGGGTTAAGCCCATCAAAATCAATGCCAAGAGCATTGAACTGAAGAACAGCTTGAATGAAAGATTGCTAGCCGCTCAGAAGGAAGCTGTATTAGAAGCTAACTATCCTAATGAAAAGTTGGGAGTAACTACTGAGCAGTTATCTTATGGCAAGGATGGAATCTTAAGATTAAATGGACGAATATGGGTTCCAATTTATGGAGGACTTAGGGATGTGATCCTTCAAGAAGCCCACAACTCCAAGTATTCCGTTCATCCTGGCTGTGATAAGATGTACCAGGATTTGAAGGCAAACTATTGGTGGATAGGCTTGAAGAAGTCTATAGCCACTTATATGGCCAAATGTCTGACATGTGCTCAGGTTAAAGCCGAACACCAGAAGCCGTCAGGTTTGCTGTAACAGCCTGAACTCCCCACCTAGAAGTGGGAAATGGTGACTATGGATTTTATCACCAAGTTACCAAAGACAAAGCGGAGAAATGATACTATTTGGGTTATAGTGGATAGGTTGACTAAATCAGCCCACTTCTTACCTATTAAGGAAACACATAGCTCAGATAAGTTAGCTCAGCTATACGTGGACGAGATTGTATCTCTCCACGGAGTGCCAGTGTCTCTCATTTCTGATAGGGATACAAGGTATACATCGCATTTCTGGAAAAGTTTTCCACAATCCCTAGGCACTCGATTGAACTTCAGCACAGCATATCATCCTCAGAAGGATGGTCAAAGCGAGGGAACAATTTAAACGCTGGAAGATATGTTAAGGGCTTGTGTTATTGATCTAGGTGGAAGTTGGGATGATCATCTTCCATTGATCGAATTGTCATACAACAATAGCTATCATTCCAGTATTCAAGCTGCACCATTTGAAGCTTTGTATGGAAGAAAGTGCAGAACGCCCGTTTGCTAGGCAGAAGTTGGAGATGTCCAACTAACAGGACCTGATATAATCCTGGAGATGACAGATTGTACAGATACGAGATCGTCTCAAAGCTGCCAGAGATAGGCAGAAAAGCTACGCAGATAAAAGGCGTAAACCTCTAAAATTCGAGGTAGGTGACAAGGTCCTACTTAAGGTATCTCCCTGGAAAGGGGTAATGCGATTTGGCAAGAAAGGCAAGTTAAGCCCGAGATATATAGGACCATTCGAGATCATTGAATGTGTCGGAGCAGTGGCTTATAAGTTAAACCTACCTGAAGAGCTCAGTGGTATTCATAATGTGTTCCACATCTGCAATCTGAAGAAATGTCTAGCTGATGAATCACTAGTCATGCCACATACAGATGTGCATATTGATGAGAGCTTAAAGTTTGTTGATAAACCTTTGTCGATTGAGGATCGACATGTTAAAAAGCTTCGGAAGAAGCATGTACCGATTGTAAAGGTTAAATGGGATGCCCGTAGAGGTCCCAAGTACACGTGGGAGGTTGAGTCCACAATGAAAGAAAAGTACCCTCATCTATTCCAGTAAATCTCGAGGTCGAGATTTCTTTTAAGGGGGTGAGGATGTAACACCTCGTAAAATCACGACCAATACTATAAAGACACGTGTCATGGAAGGTAAACGTGTCATAAACCCGGATCAAATTGAAAGATGCATGGTAGGATTAAAAATGTCAACATGTTAATTAATACCTCCGAGTGACCAAATTATTAATCCCAAACTTTAATAAACATCTAATATAGATTCAAATCCGGTTATCCTTGGTGGTACATAATTCAAATTTACATAAGAAATGGATCCTATGTGCACTTACGATAATTCACCTTCACATGGTCTTTTCACAAGTGTCCAAGACCATATTATGCATGGCAATGCTTTCAAGGAAAACTCAGAACTGATCATGTGGACCATTCTACTGAAAAAGACATAAGATTCGAATACTAAAGAATGCATGGTCAAAACCTAAAATTTTACAAGTTTTTGTCTTCTGGTCATCGGATACGGACCGTATAGGCTTAGGTTTACGGTCTGCAAGGATTGTAGCTGCGCGATGAAACTTAAGGACGGTTACAGACCGCATCAGTTTGGGCTTACGGTCCGTAAGAGTTGGATACGGACCGCAAGGGATTTTGCTTACGGTCCGTAAGACCGTCGCTGGCAGTAAAAATGGACAGTTGCATGTTACAGCAGGTTGCACCGCCTTACTTGCATGGTATTCGAATACAGGAGCTTGTCCAACAGATTTTCATGCATAGGGACACATGGGGATCATCTGGGAACACTTATAGACCTTGTTGGCATGATCTTGTGCAATTAAGATCAATATATAAAGAGGTTGAGTTACAACCATAAACTTGTTCATTTCAAAATCAATTCAAGCTTTCCTCTGGAGCTCTCTGGACTTCAAGCAGACTTCCATCAGCTCTTAATTCGTGCTAAGGACCATTGTGAGTGTTCTTAGCCTTCCTAATTTGCGTTTTATTAGTTTAATGACCAAAAGTCAAACTTAACGTAATTAAGGTTTGACTTAGTGATTAATCACTAATGGTCCAGTCATTAGTCAAATTAGAAGTAGATATAAGTTGGTAATTATGTAGGTAACAAACCCCTAAGAGGGCATCTACTCATTATCACACTAACTTGGTAAAATGTCGGGTCAAACTTAATAATAAAAAGTCAACAGAAAGCCATTTTGAAAATAAATTCATAATTAGCAATGTAGGAGCTATGTAACCTGTTTAAACATTAAATAACTTGGTAATTAATGTAAGAACATGTTTAGGCATGTTCAACCTGACAATTTCTGAGTTAGACCCGGTTCGCAACCGAAAGTCGCAAAAGTTGACTTTTGCCTTGACTTTCAGTTCTGACCCGATTGAGATTGTTTTAGAAATGCCTTAGGCTTCCATTAGGTCCATGTTCCATAGTATAACCCTCTGAGATTATACAACTTGGATCATAATTTATCCGATTCATTTGCATGTTTCCGTTATATGCCTAAATATTGACCATTATGCCCTTTTAACCTTAAAACGAGATTTTTGAAAATGTAAAAGGACAATAACCTTTGTTACTGATTTATAAACTTGTTCTAAAAATTTGACATCAGTTTGAGGTCTAGATTAGGAGTTATGCTCAATAGCGTAATTAAGAAGCTTTTTATTAATTAAACGGCATAATTAGCATAAAGCCTATCTAAACCCAAATTTTGACACCAAACTTTTTACCCACTGATGTAATCTAATATTTTGGGATTTTTGAATATTTTTATTTATTTTTAAACTGATTATATCATAGGGTTCTAGCTTTGATTCGGTAATTGTCGGTTATACCCTTTTCTTGAATAAAATGAGTTTTACATAATATTTTGATACCAAACTTTTTGCTACTGATTCTATATGATAAATAAAATATTTTGAACTTTATAAACTGATCAAAAACTCATATTTCCTATTATCACCCGAAAATCGCTTAAAACCGACTTTTACGCGTTTTAAGCGCATAATATGGGTTAAAACTATTTTTAACATAGAAAACTTAATACCTACTGATGTTTTGAGTAAAATTTTATACTTTAACAGTAAGCAAAAGTATTGAACTCAGATTTCCAAATTTGACATTTAAAGCTTATATGAAATTACGAAAATGCCCCTTCGGTGCATAGTTTGGTTATAAATTATAAATGTCACATAAAGGCAATACCCTACTGATATGACCTGCAAAAATAACTATTTTTACTGGTTATATCAGACCTGAACCTCAGATTAATATTTAATCTCTTTTATAACCCTTAAAATGACCAAAATACCCCTACGTGGCATAATTTGAGTTTAAATTTGTTTTGGGCATAATGGAAGGTATCGTACTGATATCACAACATATTTAAGGCATATTAACTTAGGAAACCTGTTCATGACACATTTGGTTACCCGTTATGCATTTTTCGCGTTCGGTACGGTTTATGTGACTAGTTTGCATAAATTGACCGAAACGGGTCAAACTTTATCATTTTGATCTCAAAATCCAGAATGTGTTTAGTTTACCCATATTATACAAGTCTTCAAACTTGTTGGGTCTAAATCACATTCTATTCCGGTCTTCGCTTAATCATGCGTCTTGAACCGTATACCTTTCTTTAGGACTAACCGGTCTAAGTTTAAACTTAATTAAGACCCGTTAGGACTCTAATAGGTTATTAAAACCTTCGTTCCAGATTAGGAGCCCAGTAAAAGCTATCTGTGCTTGCTGATTTTGTAACACCCGTCTAAATTTTTACTTGAATTTAATAATAGTTCATACCATTTTAGATAACGGATGCCTAATTAACATAGATTTCATAAGTAAAGTTCATAAGTAGCAAAGACCTTAGTCAACTAACGACTAAGTTAAAACATCCAAAAGTTGTTTAACAATTTGTGTACAACCCATAAACATAGTCTATTAAAGGTTAAAACATTGCGGAAGCTTCAAAAGTTGTGTTCGGTTCTTCAAAAGCTTGCTTTACCGTCATCCGTAATCTTTGAATACCTAGAAACTGAAATGTTTATATTAAACATTAGTATTAGAGTACTTAAAAATAATACATAATCGAAACTACGTTTAAAACGGATTCGATTTAACTATGATATGCAAACATTTACAGAATTTTCAGAACTCTACCGTAACTTACGGTACCTACCGTAAGTTACGGTAGACACTTGAAACTTCTGGTCTACCGTAAACCAGTAGAAAACCACCGTAAGTTACGGTGTCCGTAGTCCCTGTAACTTTATGTTTTGGCTTTTCGTTTGTTTTGCCCAAACCCGTTTCTCGGATTTCTCATTCTAACCAACCAACACACTGATTTTTCATATTCTAATAGGTCTTTTATAAATGTTAACAAAGACCGAGTAACCATACTACAATGCATTACCATGCCTTATTTGGTTATTTGACCCGTTTAGCTCATCTAAGGAATCCTCCATTTTTTATGACTACCAATGAGGTCTAACCAATTTCTTGGCCTATTATTCGAACTAGCGAACATTATCGCTTAATTCCAACTCAACTTTTATTCACAAATCAATTACATATATACTAAATATCAAAATTTACTCAAATGTAACGAATCAAGTTACATACCTTCAAAGCACACCCTTTAGTCGTGCGTCTACACCGGCTTGTCCGCTCCGGCTTCCTTTCCTATAGAGTTCAATCACATTGTATTTAGAACTCCATTTCAATCATATATCGCATAATTTGTCAAATCATCACAATCATGCGTTTAAACTTTAAATTTAAATTTCGAGCCTTCTTTGAGGCATTTTTACAAACACTTAACGGGCAGAATTTTATATTATTCATATCCAAGTTCATAGCTTGCTATTTCGCTAAATTAACATCAATTAAGCTTTCATATATCATTAAACATCATCATTACAGAAATCACTTCCTATGACCCATATTACACTAGAATAATCATTCTAAACCCTAGTGTTCACTAGTTTCCCACAAAACCCATGAATCACCTTCCTTGTGTTCATGAGATTTTCAGGAATTAACCATGATTTCACATGTAGTTGTCTAGGTTTTACTTCTAGACACCATCTCATCACTAAGCTAACCAAATCACAAACATGCATCATCTAATTTCAGATTTCCCAATTTCATGAGAATTTCAAACAGAGAATTAACACCAAATTTTACATACCTTGTAACCCCCTTGTGATGAGGATCACTAATCTATGTTCGGACTTTGATTTGGACTGAGTTTGATCCTTCAATTTAGAGATTTTAGAGTGAACTAGGGTTTTTATGAACTTGGTCACCCCCCTGCTCTTGTTTGGTCGATCTCACACACGTATGTGTGTTTGAGATTTCTATTTTTCTTGTTTTATTAAACTAAATTTTAGTTTAAGCACTTTTGGTCCCTCTAATTTCCTTTAGTCCCCTTTTTGTCCTTTAACTACCCACTAGTCATTATCTAGCTAGGTTAGTGTCACCTCTAGTTAGTTTATTTTACTAATTTATTTACAAATAAAATTGCAAATTTTATGAACTTATATTTTCGGGATGTTACAGATTTGATATACGGTTGGGATTGAATTTATATTTAGCTCAGGTAAATACTTTTAACTTATTTTCCCTTATACGGGCTTGGGGTACGGTATATAAAATACCGCTTGGTCGGGCATTGAATTTTTAATCATATGAAGGTTAATTTATTGAGATGACCCGTTTAATCTGTTTTGTTTATTCTAAGCCTTTGGGGGGTTAATGACCATGTCCCGGATATCCTTGGCATCATTCATTGAAATGGCCACGACTTAATGCACAGGGTATAGGCATACACCTGCCGGTGCGATATAACCGCCCATTCGAGAATAACTCGCCGCAGGATTATATTATGTGGTGTGTCAATTAATCTTTAACCCGGTGTTCAACCCGGGCTACTGAACGTATAATAAACATGTAATTCTTTAACAAGTTTATATATAAATAATTATCCCAAGTTAAAAAAGATATTTTGTGCCTTGTGCATTCAAATCAATTTTCTTAAACATTTTCAAAATGAGTCGGTTAATTGTATTTACCAGTGTAAACTGACGTATTTTCTAAAAAGGCTAAGTCCAGGTACTAAACGGAACAGACTGGCTACTCCTAGCATCAATAAAGAGTCTTGCAAGCTTAGATGTTTACAAATCTGTTGAACAATGTTTCCTTTTAACTTTGATCCGCCTGTGGATCATTACAACCGTTTATGTAATAAATAATATTACTCCCATTCGGTTTGTAATGATATTCATCTTTTGCTTCCGCTGTGCATTTAAACTGTGATAATTTGACTATGATGATATCAACTACGTCACGATACTCTCCACCGGGTCCACCGGTAATACGTGGAAATATCGGGGTGTGACAGAGAAAAAGGTGAATGATGATTCAAAAGGATTGGTTTATACCATGATTGGATCAGATAAATTATTCTCAGATCTTGAAGTCCCGATTCAAAATGTGATTTCAGAAAAGATTGACAAAGTTTTCAAAATGGTTGAGATTGAAAAGTCTGAGATTCCAAAGTTTGCTGGAAAGAGTCACAAAACTTTTTATAACAAACCTGGTTACAAAAAGAAAAACATGAAGGCTAGGTTGGGTTATAAAAAGAAACAGAATTGGAAGAAAAATGAAATACCAAATTATCAGACAAAGATGAATTTTATTCACGGAACAAGTTCCGAAGAAGAGAAAGAACTCCAATTTAGACGACAGTCTAATGAAGAGTTCTATGCTCAGAAAAAGCAACAACAACAGGTCAAAGATGTGTCAAAGAGAACATGTTTTAAATGTGATCAAACTAGACATCTTGCTCGCAAGTGTCAAAATCTAAAACCTGTTGGTGTTGAAACGAAAAAGAAGTCTGATGTTGTGAATCAGAAATTAACCAAGTTTGATTCAAAACAAACTTGGAAGCTGAAAATGTCAAAGGCTGACTCACAACAAACATGGAAATCAGAGACACCCAGACTTAGAATAACTCAAAGTTGGAAAAC
The DNA here is from genome assembly GCA_030545235.1 of Helianthus tuberosus. Lineage (NCBI taxonomy): Eukaryota > Viridiplantae > Streptophyta > Magnoliopsida > Asterales > Asteraceae > Helianthus > Helianthus tuberosus. The sequence continues at coordinate 175,894,180 of CM060351.1, forward strand.
AATTGTTGATGCAACAAAACCAAACCAGTTTTGGAAACCAAAAGTTGTTGTTCAAAATGATTCACATTTTTATAAAAGAGGCGCTTCAAAAGGACAAGGCTAAGTGGTTAAAACACAACCTAGTTCTGAGCAGAAAACTGATTCAATCAAAAATGATGAAGTAAAAGATGAAAAGTTGTTTGTTCAAAATGATGTTAATTTTCCAAAGTTGAATGAAACATATTGTGTTGAAATGCCTAAGGTCAAACAGACCTGGGCTAACTTATTCAAGTAATTGAATAGTTTGAATGTGCAGGTGCTTCCGAAGACAACTGAATGTCATCAAGAGGAGTGTCGGAGCAACCTGACACGAGAGGAGAAGGTTGCTGGTCCATGCGATGGTTAAACAGGGAGTTTGTTTGATTCCTGTACATAAATAAACAATATTTCTAAAAGACCTAAAATTTTAAAATTTTAAAAACCAAAAATATGTTTTTATTTTGTCAAAAATTTGAAAAATAAAAAATATGTTTGTTTTTTTTATAATTTGTCAAAATTCAAAATTTAAAAAAAAATTGAGTGAATACGCCGAAACCCTCACGGCTGAACAAACATGATTAATTTCACAAGATTGAAAAACGGTTTTCAAACTGTAAAAATATCAATGTGTTGTAAATCATGGGGGTAATTACTGCTTTACATGTTATATTTTCTGAAAATCAGTGCACGAAAAGAAGAAAATGGATGGCGAGACAAAGATATTAGTATCAGGTTGTCAAATTTTCTTTAAATGTTTTGAATTTTTGTGTAATAAGAAATTGTCAGAAAATCCAAAAACATTAGAAAATTTGAAAAAGCAAAAAATATGATAAAATTCAAAATGAGTTTTTGTGTAAAAAGAGGAAATGATAGTACATCAGTAGACAATCACAGTACGCTAAAGAATTGGAAACTTAAAATGTGATAAACGATCTCACTGATGATATGCTAGTAGGTTTTTACACGCTTAGTAGATTGTTTTCGAGATATAAACCTAAATACCAATACTTACTTATCTCGTGGGGAACATCTCTCGGATATATGGGTAACCCCCGAAATCTTGTTTGCGAGATTGCCTGATTCTGAGATACTAAGTCTTTATACTGTTTGATATCTGGGGTATTATACCTGGCCTTCTGATATTGCGGAAGCAATGGCCTAGACCTCGTATAATACTTTACGATCTTTTTAAGCTCACCCTCTGCATAAAAATTGAAAAATATCGAAAGATATGAATCAATTGCAGTTGAAGAAAAGTTTCCCTAAAGGGAACACACCTAAAGTCGAGCCTTCATCTCTTTGACTGAATGGAAGTTCATACCTGAGCTCTCAAGGTCTCGCACTAACCCAGAGAACAGATATCAAATTGGTATACTCACCTGTAAGGCTGAATCTAGGGAATTTTGATACAGGGGTATATTCTGAGGTGGGACACACGAATAAGTTAAGTCCTTAAAACACTAATCTTGTATCTCGAATCGATTGAACTTTGTGTGAAAATTTAAGTGGATCAGTATACTGACAATCTAAGTGAATCGTTTAGAACTTAAAGTGTTTAAAGTTCAACGGTACTAGTGATTTGTCAAAAACTGATATGATCCTCTGACGCGAACTCAATAAAAAATATTGTCTGTAAATGTGTGTGTAAATATTTCTTTACTGCGTTACGTTTCAGAAAAAATACAAAAAGATTTTGATTTCACTTTATTTTCGACAACCGATGTATGAGAGCTAAGTTTCAAAATCTAAGTATGCTGATCGTGTTTCTGAAAATAAAACAAGTTCATTAACTTGAAACTTGAAAATTTTTAAATCAAAATTCAAAAACAGTTTGTGAAGTCTCCAAGGTCATTAATTTGGACTTGGATGATTAACTGTGAGGGATTCGGATTCGTAAATTGTTAAAAATCTGCCGTAAAAAGCTAGGTTTCGATGTCGGATTCTTAAATATTGCCAAATCTATAAAGATTGTTGATAGGGGGAGAGAATCAAGCAACCCTGGATTTATTCATATTATTATATTTTAGAGCCAGGTTCTTGATTAAAGTTTTTAAGGGCCAGGTCACGATTCCTGGACAATCGAAAAAGCTTTCACTGTCTTATATTTGAAATGTTTTAGCTTATGCTAAGAGCCAGGTAATCAATCCTGGATGTTCAAAACGTGTTTACTTATAAATGTTTGAGAATTGCAAATATTGTTCCAGATTACGATCCCGATAGCCGAGTCTAAGGGGGAGTCTGAAGACGAGCTCAACGCAAGGGGGAGCTTGTAATCGGAAAGCCAGGAGTCGATCCCAAAAGAACGGAAGCTTGACGAAAGGGGGAGCCTGAAGAAAATAGTTTACTGAAAGGGAGAGCTGAAGCTGAAGACAGATCCACGGGGATTCTGTTCGAGCAAGAGAGAGTCTATGTTGCTGAAGTTGTGATAAAGCTTTAAGAAGACTTAGAGAGAAAGAGAAAGACAAGACGCTACGAGATTGACTGCGGCAATATCCAAGGGGGAGTCTGTTAGTGCAGTAATGTCTATCGCCTCCGTCAATCCAATTCGTAATTGAAACAGATTAATTCTAGACTTTATATTGTAATATGTAGAAAAAGGAAGGGTGTCATTTATGTAATTAATGAGAAATCTCATTAAGCTCCTTGGCCTATAAATAGAACACTTAGGTGTTATGTTTAGAACTTTTTGGCATTTGCACTTTTGGAGATCTAGAGCTAGAGAGAGAAAGTCTAGAGAGAGAAAGTGTTGTGTACGTGATTCAGGTGCTGTACGTTTTCAGATTATTCAATAGAATCACAGTTATAATTACGTCGTGTGTGTTCGGTCACGTTCGTGTACGGATTCCGCACGTTACACGAGTCGGTTCGCAATCGTTTCGGAGTCGAAAACCGATCCTACATTAATTGTTAGTCTTCCTTTTTAATAGCTAACCTCATGAAACTCTTGCCCTGCCTTAGGGACCCTCAATGTGAACTCCTTCTGCTAAGGTCTTGCATGGGGGTTGCTAAGTTACTTTTCGGGCTGCGGACTTGTCAACCTCATTTGATGGTGGATGCGGCATCCCGGTTTGATGATGGCCTCCGGGAGGCTATAGAAGACATAGTCGTGGGTGGTGGCCCCTTCTTTGGGGACCTCCAATGGCGTTTGGCATCTCTGCCAATGCGTCTAGGTGGTTTGGGTCTCCTCTCAGCTCGAGATGTTGGGGTTTATGCTTTTGTGGCGTCCAGAGCTCAGTCTTGGGAACTACAGGATCATATTCTTCGAAACAGTGGGGTTGTCGGGCTCGACGGGGACTATCTGCAGGCACTCGAACGCTTAAATGCCTCTCTCCCAGACTTTGATATCGGCGGTTTCTCTAACAAGGACACCGCCCCCTCGAAGCCACAAAAAACTTTGGCGAATGCTCTGTTTAGCAAAATCGCTCAAAGCCTGGGAGAAAATTTTGATTTGTCATCTCGCCAGAAGGCGGTGTGGGAGTGCCTGAAGGGTTCCCATGCTCAGGATTTTTTTACTGTTGTCCCAATTGAGGGGCTGGGACAATGTATGTCAGCAGTAGAATACAGAGCAATCCTTAAATACCGGCTGATGATCCCTATGTACCCAGAAGATGAAACCTGCCCGATATGTCGTAAAGCTTGTATGGATAAATACGGAGAGCACGCAGTGCATTGTAAAGAGCTACCTGGGTTCAAATATCGGCATGACTGGGTGCGAGATGTTTTGTGGGACATCCTGAGAAGAGCGGGGATTTCGGCTAAGAAAGAGGCTCCTGTGAATTTCCTTACAGACCCTATGGAAGGGAGATCTACTCTGCGACCAGCAGATCTTCTCGTCTTTGGTTGGGCTAGGGGGAAACATGCTTGTGTGGACCTCACGGGGGTTTCCCCTCTGGTTGGTTTAAGGGAAAACGGGTTTGTAGCTGGACAAGCAACAACAAAGGCTGAATCGAAGAAAGTTGATAAGCACGCTAAAGCTTGTGCAGAGAACCAACATGTTTTTGTCCCTTTTGCCTTTGACACATTTGGCTCCCTAGCACCAGAAGCTATCCAATTCCTGAACAGGGTCCAACGGGTCATCCATAACAATTGCTCAGCCTCAGGGGGACGGGGTTTTGTCTTTGGTAGATTAGGGTTTGCAATTCAGAAAGGGGTGGCGGCGCAGCTTGTTGCCCGTCTACCTGTTTTGATGTAACTTGACAAGTATGAATGAAAGCTAAATTATTTAAAAAAAAAAAAAATAGCTAACTAAACTAAATTTGTAACTTATTTTAAAAAAAAAATATATATCTTTTTCCAAAAAAGACAAATTTCAATAAAGTGTAGGATAAATTATTAGGTGTGTAGGATGAATTACAAGTTGTGTAAGATAAATTTCAAAAACATGTAGGATAAATTTTGAGGTGTCTACGCAAAAATTTTAGTGTGGAGGATGATAGTCTTTATGACTAATTAATTAGTCAAAGATAATAATAATAAATGAGATGAGAGAAAAACTATTTAATGTTTTACAATTGTATCATTTGTTCTTTTTCTTCTCTATTTAATTTTCTTCTATATATATATATATAGGGGATCGCTAGAATGAGAACCACCACGAGTTATGAGAACCACGAGAACCGCGCCCCGCGGGTGGCCGTCGGCGACGAAATTTTTTTACACCTAGATCCGTATATTTTAGTGGGGGGTTTAAATTTTCGGTTCAAACGGCGCGCCCGAGGGGGTAGTTTTTTACGCCCAAAGTTTGGGTTTTTTTAATTTTTTTAATTTTTCTTTTTTTTTTACCAAACTTTGGGCGTAAAAAACTACCCCCTCGGGCGCGCCGTTTGAACCGAAAATTTAAACCCCCCACTAAAATATACGGATCTAGGTGTAAAAAAAATTTCGTCGCCGACGGCCACCCGCGGGGCGCGGTTCTCGTGGTTCTCATAACTCGTGGTGGTTCTCATTCTAGCGGCTCCCTATATATATATATATATATATATATATATAGAAATACACACCTTTATATATTTTAGTTAATTAAAATAGTGCTAGCATAAATATGTGCCACTAAAACACAAATGTTTATTAATTATATAAATATAAATGTCTGTTAAAATTAATGATATAATAAATGTTAGTAACTTTTATTATATGCATCAGTTAGTAGAAAATATAAAATATAAACTAAAATATAAAAAAAGTAAGTGTTTATGTATATATATTATAATTATAATTATAATGATTACTTTTTATTTAAAGGTAAAAAATAAAATAAAAATGTGAGTGTATAGATAGACACCCAGTTATATATAAAGAGATAAAAAAGAAAATTAAAAAAATCGTTTGTGTATATAAATGCAAGTGTATATGTATTATATATCATAATTCTAATTATTGTTTTTTATAAAAAGGTAAAAAGAAAAATTAAATAAAAAATAAGAATTAGTCTCTGTGATTTTTGAAAAGTAACAAGGTAACGCACTAATATTTTAAAGTTACATTTTGAGGTTCTATCGTTTCACTTTTTAACAACCTAGGGTACTAAGACTTAAATATGTTAGTTTTTCTATTAAGTTTAAAGGTATCTTGGACATTTCACATTCAAAGGACTATATATGTAACTTTATGGTTAATGAGGGATTGTTTTTGTCATTACTAAAAAAATAAATAGATTTTTATGATGTTGTTTATTTTAGAGTAAATTACTTTTTGAGTCCCTGTATTTTAGTGATTTTAAGCGCTTGAGTCCAAAGTTAAAATGTTTAATGCCCTAAGTCCATAACCGTTTTTTGTAACCCTTTTGATGGAGAGGGTGAAACCCGAGTGTTAATGTGTTTATATTACGGGTTTTTGTTGCGTTTTAAGTGATTATATGATTTGAATGTGATAACTATGAGAGATTGTGGTTTTGCAGGTTAATTGCTTAAATCGGTGAAGCTAAAGTGTTTGAAGGTGAGTTGAACACTCAGGGATAATAATCAAGGTACATTACGTTATTCGGGATTTGTTTCGGGTTGGAAAATAGCTTGGAAGCACAAGAAATGTGAAAGAAAATAGCTCGGTATTTGTCTCTTAGTCAATTTGTGAAAGTTGAATATGTGAAGAAATTGGAGAGCCAAAACCCGTCGTAGCTAGGGGGTATTGGCGTAGCTTACGGTCAAGTGGGTTAAACAACAGAAGCAATAGCATCATTGTGCCGTAACTTACTGCTGTGAGCCGTAGGTTACGGCTAGCCAAGTGAGATTTAATCAGGAACTTACCGCAGTAGCTTACGGCGGGATCCGGGAAAACGCGAATGGGTTGACTTTTTAGAGGTATAAAGGTTATTCTGCAAACCCTAATCGATATCATTCAACTCTGGGACAATTTTGGGGGATCAAGAACACACTTTTGGGCGATTTTTCACCTTTCATCATCATAGTTTTCACCGACATAAAGATTGCAAAGATGATTTCAACCGTTTGAAGATCGATTCACCGAGATGAGCAGCTAATTTCTTAGTGGTTTCCTTTGGGTGGAGGATTCTTGTAAGTAGACTAAGTTTATGTGTTTCAAATTGTATTTGAATTTCGTAATCTAAGCATTCGATGCTTTTTACCATTTGATTCAATTGATTGGATTGTAACGATTGGTTTTACCTTAAATCTTAATTCTAATTCATTCAGTTCCCGAGAATTCTGGCAATTGGGATATATTTGATAGGGGTTAGGGTTGTTAATTTCAATTGATTATTCATATGATAACCTTCCGTTGTTTTGCAATCGAAGTTAGTATTCTTTGTAAAATCACAATCGATTAGTTGACTTGTGCAATCATGTCTATGTGATTGTGGCAATCAACACATAATTCAAGTCTATTTTGAATCTATAATCTGGAGGAACCATTGTTTTCTCTCATTGTTACAAGCTCGTTTTTAGTAGTTCTTAGTTTAATCAAACACTCAAACAACCGATTTTATATTTCTGCAATTAGTTCTTTATACTTAATCAAAAATGCTTTCCACCATACTCCTCTGGTTCGATACCCTATTACATTATCTACATAGTTATTTAGGTTTTTGTATGACACTCACAACCGTCAACAAAATGGCGCCATTGCTTGGGAGTCGTGCGCAAAGTGTTTTGTTTTAAGTCTTTTTTCTAAAAATCGTTAAAAATCCAAAAAATAGTTTATTTCGTTTTGTTCAGACTTACGTGTGGTTTCTTACCTGTGTTTGTACAAGTGATTCATACGTGTATGCATCATACTAGAAAGTCCGGAAAGTCTTTTCCATTAGTATTTGATCCGGAAATTGAGAGAACAGTTCGGAAGATCCGAGTAATTCATCGAGAGAACAAAGTATTGCAATCTCAAACACCTATATCTAAATCAATGGAGAGCTCAGGAAATCCGGATAAACAACCTGTTTCACAAGGTTAATTCTCACTAACTCTCACCCAACCTTCACCTAACACCTCCAGACCATTTGAACCACTACCTCAATCGACCTAAACTGCTACTCAAGTCCTACCCCTACCAGCCACCACCATATGAGTACTCGTCCCACCACCACCACCACCAGCCATCAGAGCAGGGAAAGCCAGCGGTAGGAGGACTGGCCGACATATATGATATGAGTGCCTTATGCGAGCATCTAGGAGGTTATTACGGTGGATCACCGGGTCCATCCTAGAGATGAGCACTCTCTGATCTTCCTTCATTGATCAGGTCCATGTGCTTGATCCTTTGCACTTTCTTTTATTTAGACATTATTCTTTTTATCTATTGTCTTGGTGGTGTAAACTTTTGTGTTGGGAGTGTTTATTTGTTGATTTGGTTTGGTTTATTGGTCGCTCATGGGTTGGTAGTTGGTGGTACTCGGCTTGGTTTTATAAAATGCACCATACATTGGGGACAATGTATCCTAAGTGTGGGGATGTGGCAACCCGAGAGGGGACTGGTGATTGAAAGTGCTTGAATGATTGAAATTGGTTGAAAAAAGTGAGAAAGTGAAATTTTTTTCAAAATATTCACTTTTTTCAACCAATTTCAATCATTCAAGCACTTTCAATCACTAGTCCCCTCTTGGGTTACCACCTTTGAGTCCAAATTTTTAACACCATCCACCATGTTAACTCTAAAGACATTTTCATCATTCAGACATGAAGTACAACTCTTTATGCACGAAGGTATTATTTCACTTTTTTACATGTATTACACACACAAAAAAACTACAATCTCTCTTCCTTTTTCTCTCTCTCATCCCCCTCTCTCTCTCCATCAACACCCACCTCCATAACCACCACTACCACCATACTGCACCACCACCACCACCGCACTGCACCATACCCGAATCTATAACCCCCCCCCCCCCACGTGCTGCTACTACTCGACCACCACCTCCAATTTCATAACCACCACTACCAAACAACACTCATGCAACCCTAACCCTTGTCACAACCAATGGTTAACCACTTCAACCACCACTCCGTACACCAACCTAATCTTAAACTCCCACCTGCAAGTTTCAACACGTCACCATTTTTAACATTAACCACTTGAAACCTACGCGCCATCATTGACGTGAGGCGAGCGTGGGTGATTTTTAGATATATTGTAAGTACTTTCACTCGTTTATTCAAGCTTTAAATTTATAAAAACACGATATGCAACTAACACTCTCTACCACACGCTAGGTCAAGTGCACCCATCGTTGGCGTAGTATAGTGATGGTAAGATACCGAGGTCGTCCAAGGACACAAGAGCCTTTAATACCAGATTATCGTCAACGTCTAATCGACCAAACTTTGAGAAAAGGTTTTGACAAGTAAATTAAAATAAGCAAAAGAAATAAAGGAAACAAATAAACAAGATAGAATCACTTGGTTCCGACTCACCTTTTATGTATCCTTTGATGATTTTCGCACTTTAGTTTTTTAAGAGATTATCTTGGTTAAAGTTGAATGTCCCTCTTTTGGAGGCAACAATACCCTTAGCCATATTGGTCTGAGTCAGCAGGGATACAGTCCCGCAAGGCCGGAATGTTGAAAGATAATTAAGTGAGTTATTAATGCAAAATGTGGCATGTCCCTCTTTTGGAGGCAACGTTACCTCGGCCATATTGGTCTGAGTCATCAAGGATACAGTCCCGCAAGGCCGGTTTAAGGTTTTAATACTAGTTTATAAATAAGCGGTTCAAGTCATTCTTACTTCCCCCGATTTGATGCTATCTACACTAAACGAGGCAAGAGTTAACGTGCTTTATATAGATTGTAAAGACACGCATGAGTGAATCAACAAAACATGAAGAAATGATAAGATAAAACTCACTTGCAATATAAAGAAACTAGTTTTTAAAGTCACTAATATAAACCCAATTAAAAAGTTAACCAACGATTGGAAATCAAAAGTAATACATAAAAGATTCCGTTTTCATTAAGTGATTAAGAGATTAGCCAAGCATGGCCATAGTTTGACAAAGACTCTTACGATCGATCTTGGATCCCGAGACTACTACACACTCTAAACTCTAATGATTGTGGTGGAAGATGATGATGGAGTGGTGGCAGGTGTAACAGAAATAGTTTGCCAAGGGATGAGTTGAAGTGGAACCAAGCACCCCTATTTACAGCTGGAAACAGAATATTCACATGGCCCCGTGCCCGCAGGGCACGACCCCGTGTCTTCCTTCTTCTCTGTCTTCATTTAATTCGTATGGCAGATCTGTCTTCTACACGGCCCCGTGTCTCTTGTCTGCTTCTGTTTGTCTTCTTCTGATCTGGAATCTTGAAGGCGTACGACCCCATACCAACAAGGAACGACCCGTGCCAGACTTCTGATTCGTTATTTTTGTTCTTGGGTGAAGCTCGGAAGGTTGGTATAGTGTGTTGTCTTCCTATCTTTCATACTTATGTTGGATTTTGCTGTTAATTTGTTCCTTTTGTACATTTAAGCTCTTTTTATTCTAAAAATCAAAAGTATACAAAGAAACATACTTTTTCCAACATTAGTACTAAAAATGGTTGATTTTATACCGTATTTGATATAATTTATATGTTGCATTTGACGCATATCACCGTCCACCACCTCATCTTAAACACCCACCAGCAAGTTTCATAACCACACGGATGGAATCTTTTTGTAATAGTAGGTTTGTGTGTGTTAAACATTTACTAGATCTTCTCATCTCCAAATCTAAGACTCATTTCAAACTAGAATCTTTTGATCTTCAGATCTGAGCCTCTTTTCGAACTCCGGTCTTCAGATCTGAGCGATGACTATTGGTGGTTGGTACAGTGATTGTGGTGGTCGAGGGTTACAGTGGCGGCGGCTATTGGTGGTTAGGACGGTGGTGATAGTGTGCGGTTCAAGGGAGGGTGGTAGTGTACTGGTGATGGGTGGTGTGGTGGTGACATTGGATGTGTAGGGGTGGGGGATGGAGGTGGTTTAGAGAGAGAGAAAGAAAGAGATGGAGGAGTTCTGATTTTTTAGAGAAAGAGAAAGGGTGAGAGAGATATATAGAGAAAGAATAATCTAATAATAACATAGTTTTTTAAATTTTTTTTAACCATAGTAGTAATTTGGTCATTCAAATATAGTTAACAAAAAATCTAACGTTGTTAAAAATTTGGATTCAAAGGGTTACAAAAAAGCGGTTAGGGACTCAGGGCGTTAAACTTTTTGATTTTGTACTCAAGTGATTAAAACCACTAAAGCGGTGTTGGAACCGACTCATCGAACCTTAACTAGGATCTCTTAACCCTAAACCTAAACCCTAGATTTTTTGTGCTTGATTTTCTTTGTACTGGATTTTTTTGTGTTGTATTTTGAGAAAACAAAAAAATGGGAGTTTGTGTTTTAGGACCAAAACGTCATTTTATCCTATTGTTTATATGTATTAGAATTAATTGCTCGGATAATCCCTGTGGTTTACCATTTTTTCACGTTTAGTCCTCAACTTTTTAAAATAGCATGTCTGCTCCCTGTGGTTTGATCTTTTGTTACTTGGCTAGTCCCCACACTGGATGGGTGTTAAGTTATTCAGTTAAGTGTTTGTAAAATTACAGAAATGTCCTTACTATTGAAAATAAAAATTAAAACAATTAAAAGGAAATATAATTAAATGGGCCCAGATGTATAAGAAAAAACAAATTAAATAAATTTCTTAAACCCAACCCCCTCGTCTTCCCCATTTTCTTAAACCTGCAACACCATCACCATTCCCCCCACCCTCCCTTTCAACTTTCCCCTCTTCCTCTTCCGACACCATCAATAACACCAAAATTCTTAAACCCAACCCTACCCCTTCCCACGTCTTCCACCTTTTCAGAACCTACAAGACTGCCGGAAACCCCAAAACCCTTTACTTTTCCACCGGAATCAACACCGCCTAAATCAAGACCCGTTGGAATCAAGAGCGTCGTTGGGTTTCATCTCGTACCGCCGGAATCAATACCTGGTACCACTCACCGCCGCTAGGGTTTCATCTCATACCGCCGGAATCATGGTCGGAGGTCGTGGTGGTGATGTTGTCGTCGGAGGTCATGGTGGTGATATTGTCGTCGGAGGTGGGGGGTTAAAGGTGAGGAGTAGTCGGTGATGTTTTGATGATGTGGTAGGCGGTGGTTAGTGGTTTAGCTGTTTAAGGTTGGTGGTTGCAGGTTTTGCGGTGGTGTTGAGCAGGTAGTCGTGTGGCAGCAGTGAAGGTGGTCGGGTTCTTGTGATGTGCGATAGTGGAACCAACAAACAAATTTTTGCTTTTGGATTGTAACTATTTGACATATATTTCAAATTGTAGATGAAGAAGTCAACAAAGCAAGAAATGAAGTGGTGTTTGGTGGCCGGAAAAACAATTTCGCTCTAGAAGATGACTAGCACTGGCGAAAGATAGCAGGGAAGGGAGGGTGTTGTGAGAGTGGGACCCACTATAAATGATTAATTATATTTCTTTTAGTTTTTTATATATTATTTATATTAGTAAGGGTAGTTTAGTCATTTTACTTAGACTTAACTGAGAAAACTAATGTCCATCCACTTTAGGGACGATCCGAGTAACAAAAGATCAAACCACAAGGAGCAAGCAGACATGCTATTTTAAAAAGTTGGAAACTAAAGGTGAAAAAATAGAAAACCACATGACCATCCGAGCAATTAACTTTATGTATTAATTCCAAACATGTTGAGGAAGAGTGAAGTTATGTGATTTTAAGTTGTTAACACTGAACTTTGGGTTGATGTTCATTTCTTCCCCTCCATACCTACGCAAACACACATCAACAGAGACAGAGAGATGAGAGGATGCTCCGTCGTTCATGCGGCGGCACCACGTCAGTTTCCGGCGCGTGCTCCACTTCTACTTACAGAACGGAGGACGGGTAATCCAGCGATGGTGTTGGCGTAACTACGGTTCCGCCGCTAGACGACGGTGACACCTGTTCAAAGGCCTTTTCTCTCATATCTTCAGATGTTTTGGAGAAATTGGAGGTAATGGAGGCATATTTTAAATGCGATTGGTCTAATCCACCAACGACCGATGGCTTTCTTGCCTCTGACACTACATGATCGATTGATCGGAGACTACATGAAGTGCGAATTTGGGTTTCAGTGGGAGCCTATTGCGACGACGGTGCAGGGGGTAAGGACGAACGGTCTGTTTGCGGTGGGGTTTCGTGGTGGTGAGGAGCGGAAATGTTGGTGATGGTCGCCGTAATTATTAACGTTGGTGGTGCTATTGTGTGTGAGAGAATATTGTGGGGGCGGTGGAGTTGTTTTGGTGGACGTGATTTACATCTGCAAGCTTTTTTTTTTTTAAGGCAATTTAGGGGATGTTTCGCCTAGCTTTTATTTTTTGGCTTATACTTATATTTTAAACTACCTTATAGCTTATTTTATATTATTTGCCCTTACATGTTGGAATGTGAAAAGTAAGTGGCAGATAAATCGAGTAAAGAGTTTTAATAAATTATTTATGCATCTCTTCTTTTGACATTAAATGACACTAATAATTTTTGTGTTGCAAAGAAGATTTAGTTACCGAATGTACCAGATAGGAGAATATTAAAACTTTAACCCAACATATTGCACGTTTCAAAGGATTTTGATGGTTTCTTTTTAACATTTAACTTAAATTTAACTAAACAACAAATTCTAATTAATTTAATTGCCAAAGTTGCAATATTGTGAGTCTGTGACGTATCGAACGTCCGCTTCGCAGCGCAGAGATTTCTACTAGTATATATAGTATTAATTCAAAACATTGGGAGAAACAGTATACTTTAGGTATATTCACATGTATTCCTTTTAGGTTTTTGTGTTGCTTATTTTACACCGTAAAGTTCTCATTAAATCTTCACCGTCCAACCAAAATCTGTCGCTTGAGTTGCTCTGTCATGTGGTGTTAATCGCCGTCTCCTTCGCCACAATCTTCATCACCATGTTCCGGCCAATATGCAGCTTCAAAGATTACACCTTGGCAAATGTTGCTACCCTATTTTCCAAAGTCGGTGAAGTGGCACTTTTCGCCGGAAAAACGTCTGATGTCGGCAATTCTAAAACCTAGACGCCACAGACGATACAACATCCCAAAATAACTTGGTACCTGAGATGATTACCTCGGATTTGACGTATATGCCACATGCAGTTGCTGGAATACCTTGTCGCCGTCGACGGAGCCACGACAGCGGCTGATCTTCGCAAAAGTTCCAGTCTCTCCCGTCGATGTTGTTGCTGTGTGTGTAGAATTGGTGGGGGTGGTGTAAGTCGATGGTTTACCGAAGTCGATGGTGGTGATGGTGTGGCCGAAGTCGATAGTGGTGATGGTGTGACCTGAGTCGGTAGAGGTGTGACGACGGTTGGGTGGAGGTGAAGTTGTGGAGGTGGAGAGATAGGTAGGAGTATTGTTCTATTAAACAGGAGTGAAAGGGATTTGGCTCGTAAACAGTATGCGAAAGGGTTGGGTGCCTGGGTGGGATTTATTATATGACTCATTTTTAACCTTTAGTTCCAAATCTAAGATTAGAAAGATACACAAGGCAACAATCAACATGTTCACAAATCACTTATAGGCCTATTCAAATTCTTGCTCTAATCTTTTTCCACCACGGGCGGGTTTCCGACAGTTTCGACGTCCATGTTTCTTTTTTTATATGAACTTACATATGTAATCAACACCATGTTTGCACAGATGTTTTGTTGTTACGTTTTTTTTTCACAGTTTTATGCTCCGCAAAGCGAGGTCCTTATACTAGTTTATATAAAAGTATCACATATTATGTTGATGATTCTTCTTAGGCTATTAAACAAAATTCACTTTTAGTAGATCTTGGTACATTTTGAAGATACGAATATACATAAAAAAGATCAATGTATTTATTATGTTTGTGTAGTATCTTTCAAAAAAAATTGTGTTTGTGTAGTAGTGGGCCAACGTGTCCTTAAAATTACTTTGCGTCTACACACTTTAGACCTTTAGGGTGTGGGGAGTGGTTAAACACTTTGGAGTGGTAAACTAAAAGTGTTGGCAATGGTTTAAACACTTGCTGAAGTGGTAAACTTTTAATATTATTTTTTGTGCACTATTTTATTTAATAAATGTAGAATAAATACATTAAATTAAAAAACAATAAACTTTCATAAATTAAATTAAAAACATCAAAATTACACTAAATTAAAAAACAATAAAATTACATTAACTTGAAACAATTTAAACTAGTCTTCGTCGGAATCGACCAAAAGGTGGGGTAAATCTTGACTTACGAGATGATCTATGAGATCGTTTTTTAGTCTCCAATGCGTGTCTTCATCCATCAACTCGCCCAACACCGTATCGTCTAGAGCGGGCTCGACCGGAGGATCCCGAATGTGCACCGGTGCTATCGCCTTTCCTTCATCTTTCAAAATCATATTGTGTAAAATAATACACGACACTTCTAATTTTTTTTAACGGTTTTTACTCGCATCGGTCGACTCATTACACCCCATTTCGCCTTCAAAACACCAAAAGCTCGTTCGACGTCTTTTCTTGCCGCCTCATGTTGCCTCTTGAATTTCTTTTGGTCTACTTCGTGAGGGTAAGGGATCGACTTCACAAACACGGACCACGAAGGGTAGATTCCATCCACGAGCAAATAACCACGTTTGTATAAATGGTTGTTAACGTAAAATGGACATTTTGGGGCGGTTCCATTTCGTTCCGTTAAAAATAACGGAGATTGTTGTAGAACATTGATATCGTTTTGAGAACCCGGTGGACCGGCAAAAGCATGCCAAAACCATAAGTCTTGAGAAGCAACCGCTTCGAGCATAACAGTCGGGTATCGATGATCTCCTCGCATATATTGTCCTCGATACTCTGTCGGACAAAAACGCCAAACGAAATAGGTGCAATCAAGGCTACCGAACATACCTGGAAGGTGATGTTTTTCCTCATGAGCTTGGTATAAAAGTGCCATGTCGTGGCTTGTCGGCCTACGTAAGAACTCTGGACCGTATATTTTGCAAACCGTTTCACAAAAATATTCTAGGCACTCGCGGGAAGTTCTTTCGGCCATATGCAAGTACTCGTCGTTCTCGTCTGGAGTGTTACCAGATGCGAGCTGTTTAATAGCCGATGTCACCTTTTGCAACGGCGTAAAGCCCTTCTTACCTCGCGCATCGGGGGCCTCTACAAACCACGGGTCGTTCTCTTCCACATCGGCCACAATTTTTAGAAACAAACGTTTCGACATACGGAACCTATGCCGAAAGATATCTTCGTTGTACTTCGGGTCTTCGACAAAATAATCCGCCATGAGTGTCTCATGCCCCTCCTCACGTTGACGTTCAATATATCTCCTTCGGTTAGATGTGCCCGTGTCTTGAAGTTCGGCTTCTTCGATGAGATTTTGAAAAAAAAAGAATGCTACTATCGGATGAATCGTCGCTACTCATGGGTGGGAACCATAACGGGAGTTCATCCGCCATTTTATTTTGTAAATATTTGGGAAGAATTGGTGGTATTTTTTGGTTTGGTTGAGTATATATTTGAGGGTATTTGGTTATAGTTTGGTTTGATATTTATAGTATAATTTTTTAAAGAAATTTTTTTTTATTTAAACGGTAATATTACCGTTATACATGGCCCACCAACCAAAATTTTGAGCTTTCCCGACTCGGTAACCTATCACCGATTTGTTTGGTTTGCCGATTCGCCAAAACGTCGGCGCCGGTGTTTGCCGATCGGCAAACTTGATTGCCGCGTCTAACCGAGTTCCACACCGTACACCCTTAGACTGTGGGGTATGGTGAGGCGGAGGTTTGAGGCATGGCCCGACACGTGCTTTGGGTGGGTTTCGCTGGGCTGACTCACATTGAAGACGGTATGGTGGGGCGGGGGTTTGGGGCGTGGCCAGCCCAAACCTCCATATTTATATTTTTTAAATAAATTTAAATTTTTTAATAATGTTTTTTAAATAAAGGAAATTACATAAAAAAATTCCTAGTGCTTGGAATATTTTTTCTTTATCTCTTCTCTATCTCCAACATTAGTTTCAACTCTTCGCCTGATAGGTGATCGATAGACTGGGCTAGAAATTTCATATCATCTCGTCTTTGTTTCAGGGCATCCCTAGCTTCTTTGCTCTTCCGAATTTCAGCCCTTTGTTGTTGGAATACGTTAAATGTATCTAACTTGAATGCAATGTCTTCCAACTGATCGCTGTATACTCCCCTACGCAAGCCCGAACTCCCAACTGAAGGCGATGGCGTACCTGATCTTGATTTTTGAGTGCGCCTTATTGCGGCATCTCTTTGGTATTCTGGCCGGTTTGGCGAATCATCCACATAGTCCTCCACCTCTTGATCTCGTGCATCCGATTGGGCTTGGGACGAGGGTGTCCTTGACCTTTTGGAAGACGTGTTAATTTCGCTACCACTGGGGATATTCGCCCACTTGGGATGGAACTTACAAATGTCCCAACAATGCATGAATCGGAAGTCGCTTCCCACATTGGTTTTGTATGTAACCAATCCATTTGTCACAAACTCGGCTTCGGTTTCACCACTATTTGGGTTTTGCTTTGCCTTATGTAAATAACCACTAAATTTGGTGAGTTGCCCGCTTATCTCGGTCCACTTTGAGGATAAGCTATCATTTTCACGATAAAGCTCCCTTTCCATTTCTTCATGGAATGCTTTACTGATCGCGTCCCACTAATGGTTTCTATGTTGCGAATTTCCTATTTTAAAAAACATAAATATTAAAATAAGGGCTAAAAAAATATTAAAAAACATTTAATATATTACAAAGTTAGATAATAAAAAACATAAATATTAAAATAAGGGCTACAAAAATTTTAAAAATACCTAAAGTTGGATGTAGAGATTTCTGAACCCAGGCCCTCGCCAATGCAACTTCTTTTTTAAGGACCCATCTTTGTTGTTTTCGTTTGGCGCTTTCAAGTGCTTTATTGGCCTCGGGTTTTTTTCTTGTGACTTCTCTTCTTAATGGGTTTGGATGCGGAAGGACTATCGATGGGGGGTTGAGTTTCGAGGACGGTTTCGGTTTGGGAAAGGTTGATGGGTGTTTGTGAAAGGTTGATGGGCGTTTGTGGAATCGTACTAGGTATAGAATCGTCGGTGTGAGGGAAGTTAATATACAAACGATTCGAGAGAAACGATGTGTAACCAGCCATATCCGGCATAGTGGAGTGTATTAAAAAGGGAGCAATTGGACGATTGGATAGTGGGCTAGGTGTTTCTTGTAATGCCCATAGATTTTTCGGGTCAAAACCACGATTATGAGGATTCATTTTTCGCATTGTGGTTGGATGAGAATTTTTTTTAAATAAGACAGAAATGATTATAGAAGAGGTGGAGTAGTTGTCGTAAAAAAATGAATAGAAGTGAGTTTGTATAGTGAAAAATTAAATTTTTTTTTACACATAGCCGGTGGCCAACGGCTAGCCCAAACGGCTATTTTTCTTGGCCAATGACAACCCGCCATGTCACGTTCGTAGCCCCGCCCAACGCCCGGGCTGAAACCCTCACCCAAGGGGCCACGCCGAAACTTAAGCCCACCCGGGATGGTGACTTGAGCGTTTGTACCCAACTCACACCCCATACCCCGTATTCTTACTTTCCAATGAATCATAAGTCATAACTACCACGTGCTCAATGAGGATGGATAGTACTATCATATACATGAATTCAAATACTGTAGACCAAAACTTCTAAACGTAAGTATTGGAATAGAATTGCTCCAACTCCATGTGGATATCAACTAGAAATGTCAAGAGGGTTATTGTAAAATTAAAACGTTGGCCCCTCAAAACACTTAATGTCGCCTCACTGTTTTCAGCCTTCACAATTTATACTCGAACTCACTCTCCAAGTCGCCTCTCAACGCTCATCTCATCAGTTCTACTCGACCAATACAATACTCCTCTTTTGTGACTCCTTTTTATAAGGTCTGATTTTTTCAATTTCTTATTTGGTGATGGTGAATTTTGCTAATTGCTATACTGTTGTGTTTTTTTCTTTGTAAACGGTTCACCGATTTTGTGAAGTTCAATATGGTAAAAAAAAATCTCTAGTTATTTCCTCATCTACAGTTAGTGATTTTAGACCTACAGCACCCGCAATGGTGTGGTTTTTATGTTGTTTTTGAGGAGACTAGGAGGAGAGAGGGTGTGGTGATGTTCATACATATGAACGTCGGTTTTGGAGATTGTCAGAGGGAGAGAGGAGAGAGGGTTTGATTTAGGAAAAAAAGAGAATGTGATGTGAGTGTGGCAAAAGATAAGAGTGTTTCGACAAGTGCCACATGAGCATGTTTTTACCCCCCAGACCCTCCTTAATTGTGATGCCTTATAATCCTTGACTTGTTGAAGTTAGCTAATTGTTTCAACTCATAATTGCAGAATTTACTATGGAAAAGGGCGATTTGGAGCTTGGAAACACAGACGTCACCGAAAAGTGCCTCCAGAGCTTTCTTAAACGTGTGGAAAATGAAGTGAAGAATACGAAATCACCATCGATTTGCATGGTACCTAATGTACTGAGAGATCTAAGCCCAAATTCTTTTAACCCTCGGCTGGTATCTATCGGACCTCTCCATAGAGAAAACAAGAATTTGAAAGCATTTGAAGGGCGGAAAGTAAGTTATTTGTCCAAGCTATTGGGTCGTTTCAATGACTCAAAAACTCTACGTCGTGTTACTAATAATAGAAGGTTAGAGCAAATTACAAATCATGGGTTGGTAGACTCAAAAGAGGACATATTGAGATTATGTATGGATAAGGTGTACGATTCATTGGAACGAATCAAGGAATGTCACTACAAGAAATTAGAGTGTTTACCCACACATAATTTACCTACACATGTAAATGTGTGGGTATTTACCTACACATGTTTGTATATATGTGGGTAATGGTTGATAATATATTTTCATAAATGATTAACACTTACTATGTGTTGGTAATGGATTTTAGCCACACTTGGTGTTGGTGGGAAAATTTCCCCCCAAAATTGACAATCGATTAAATATTAAATTACCTACACATGTGGCAAATTTTCTTCATTTGTAGGTAAATTGTCTACACATATGTAAAAACCTAATATATGTGTAGGTAAATGATTATGTTTGCCAACACATAATTTTTTTTTAAAAAAATATGTAGATAAACTAAGTTAATATGTATTTATTTTATTTTTTTTAAATGATGTGGCAAATTAAATGCCTACACATGTTTAAATGTACAATATGTGTAGATATTAGATATATATAAAATAAGTAAATATATATTTTTTGATGACGTGGAAAAACAAATATCTACACATACTACTACAAAATTGGGCAATTGTTACCAAAATTTGCCACAAAAAAAACCATAGTAAATTTAGCCATCAATTTCCCACGACGTAAATTAAGCGTATTTGACATGGCATGGTAGCTAAGTGGTCAAAAATTCTGTGACCATTTATTTTTTATTGCAAATTCGTGAGAAAAATGATAATTTATAAAATAATGTCGCCAAATCATCTGAAAAAAAATGATGTGGCTGAATTGCCACCGTATTTGCGATCGGTGAAATTTGAGCGGGTTATTTCTAATTTTTTATCCAGCGCGCCATCATACATTATCCACGTTTCACATAACCAACCTCTCCCCATATTAGGGTTTCAATCCAATTTTACTTAAAGAAAGATATTAACCTCCCTATACACCAATCCAGGTCTAAATCAAAGAACACAACCATCGACCCCTGTCTGCTCCATATATTAGGGTTTTGTTACTTCACCATTTCATGGTATGATTCTTGATTTCCCATGACTTTTTTATCCTATGCCTTTTCAAAAATTTAATTTCAAATGACGTACACTTCAACAAGCCTAAATTTAACAGTTAATCAAATGAATTAAATCTTGCTCTTTTCAAGATTTCTTGTGTGGATTTATAATTGCTACTTAGATAAACCCTAGATATTAGAATTATTATGCGATTATTGAATTAATGGCGACTCAATCCACTTAAAGACTCCAACTTCTGAATTATTATGCGATTGTTTTTTGGAGGGTGTTTGATTTTACTAATATATTCAAGTTTATGTAGGTCATATCTTGATTTTATAGGTTTACATATATACAAGATTATGAGTAGGTTTATATATTGGAATTGGGAATCTGAGTTCTTGGTACGATCAGTTTTGATGAGTGATTGAAAGAATCTGATATGGATTTTGATTTTGTTGGATTGGTATCGATCTTCGAAACTAAGGATGAGCATTTGGTACCGGGTGCGGGTACCGAACCGTATCGGGTAAATTCAGTACCAGTACCGGTTCCTATTTTCCCCGTTTTTCGGTACCGGTACTTTATAGGTACCGGTAACGAACCGGTATATTCGGTACCGGTACCAATTTTCCCCATTTTTTGGTACTGGTACTTTCGGTACCGAACGGGTACCGTGCTAATCTATATTTGCAACCGGTGATTGTTGACAAACATGGAATCAAGGATTCTTTCATGTTTCAAATGTTTTTCTGGGTATTAATAGATGCTAAATGCATTGTGTTTTTTATAGGTTTCAGTCAAACATAGTATGGAACAAATATCTGAAACATACATTATATTTTAATCAATCATATTTCCTTTTTATATATCTATCTTACATTCAAAATTGGTTTTCAGATTAAATCTTCAACATTTTTTTAGAAAAACAGTGTTATATGTTCTTTTAATGGTATTGGTACTTTTAATGGTACCATACCGACTAAAGATACCCGTGTTTGGTTTTGACTTTAACTCAATTTCGGTTGTCTGCGCTATGCAGTACAGTACCGGTACTTTTAACGGTACGGTACCGGTACTTTTAACGGTACGGTACCATAGCCTACCAAACATAATGGGTATGGTATTAGATTTTGAATTTACTTCAATTTCGGTAACATCACTATGCAGTATGGCACAAGTTTGGGACTTTTAAAGGGTATTTTACCATACTAGAACCGACCAAAACATACGAGATAATCCTGATAGGAAATTATATGTTTGATAGGTATTTCCAAATCTGAGAAAATAACCTAGATAAACCATAGTTGTCAATAGCGAGCGTAGTGATCGCTATAGCGCGCTACATAGCGTATAAGTCTAGGCTCGCTATTAGGGTTGTAGCGATCGCTATAGAGCGCTACATAGCGTATAGGTATGGGCTCGCTATTAGGGTTGTAGCGATAATAGCGATTTTTTTAATATAAATAGCAATTAAATATTTGAATTTTAAAACTACTATATTTGCAGTGCATGTGCAGCTCAGGTGTTCGATAAAATGCTTGTACCAGATCGTTGAAGAAATTGGATTCGTTGAACAAAAAACGGCTCTATATTTTCCTTTGGTCATCAGGTAACTTCGATTACTTAATAATTTCTACTTTCATCACTTGTATCTAATCTTTTCTACACACAGCTCGTCAAAATTAGGGGCTTTTTTGGATTGCAATTTGGTGCATTTGGAGTCATGAGCACTGGGGATTTCCTCAACTTTTATTTTTCTAAACTAAAGTTTCCATGTAAGTTTTTAGGCTTTATTTTAATGTTACCACTGTTCTTTTGATGATGTCGTTTATTCAAGCTAAGCTATCTTAGATATCAACCAACAAATTTGGATTAAATATTACATCTTCTAATCATACACTAGCAGTAGCGGTAGTCTGGGGTTCACTTAGTTCCAAATAGGTCAATTAGGATGGATGTGTTTATCTCAAATTTAGGTGAAATGTCAAAATTAAATAAACAAGGACAGGTCAAACATGTTAGTTTTTTCAAAATATAATCTTATTATTACGATCTTCTAAAGGCATTCATTCAAATATTCATGTTATTATTATTATTATTATTATTATTATTATTATTATTATTATAGTAATAAACTAATATTATTGTTTTTGAATGTTTCATCAAGAAGTTACTGAGTTCTTATCATTGGGGTCTCTCGAAAGCTATCGGAACACTCTAGTTAATTAACTATATTTAAAAATAGATAAATGGATGAGAAGTTTTGTTGGTCAACCAAAAGAAGCAGCCATGCCCGAGCAGCCACATAGTCCATATAATTAGCGAATGATAATGTTGAGTTATTTATTACTTTTACAGCTAAAGATGGGATGGTGGATGGCAACATGCTGCGATGGCTGCAATGATGGATGGCAGCGGTGCTGCGAGCAGCCTCGTAGTCGATCCATAGGTCAATAGTAAGTTTTTTATTGCTTTGAGACAAACTTAAAAAAACCATTGCAAATGGTAATGTTGAATTTTTTTAATGCTTTTGTAGATTACAAGAAGATAATTGGTATGTCAAAGTTTCCATTAACCAACACAAGCAACTTGAAGGATCTCTATTCTCTCCTTTCTTCTGGAATTTTCATCCATCATGAAAAACTGGTGATTCAATCTCCTAAACCATGTATGTTTTCTGCTTTCCACACATTTACTTTTTTTTCTTCCAGCACGTCTACTTTGTCCGATCGATGCTATCATCCTTAACAATGCGAAATTAACATTAACTAAACTTAAAATAAACTAGAAAGGAGGTTTTTGCGGCTCTATCAGAGTAGAAAGTTTAATGCAGCATTGATATAAGTTTTTTTTCTTTATGTAATTATAAGTTAGGAATCGTTAGAGGACACTATAAATTTTAAGTTTACATACATGTTATTTCATTCCTCTTCTGTCTTGTATTTGTTTTCCTTTCTAAAAGAAGGCTTCAAATGGTGCCAATGCAATGCATTCACTTCTTAACATGCTAACTTTATTGACAAAGTTGGCACATCTTTTTATCTTCCTTTATATCTTGCTACAAATGTGATTTACCTATATCCTTTGAAAGATGGCTGAATACATAATATATATGTGTGTGTGGGGGGGGGGGGGGAAGAAAGCAAAGCGAGTGGGACAATTTGGCGAGTTGGATTGTGAATTAGGTTGCTGGAAAAGCAGCTGAGCTATCAGAAACAAGGGCGTGCGACCCAGTTTAACTCTAAAGCTGCGCGTGATTAATGGCTTCAAAAAGATATTGATAAGTATGAAAAGCTTCTGTCTTTAAATGAGAAGCAGGTAATCATTGTATTGTTTAAATATAGACATTCAGGCATTGGATTATGAAAGAATAGAATAGATAAGATAATGGAATATGAAATTAAAGACATATATATTTAGTCTTTTACGGTCACTAAATCATGTTTGGTTTTCTTGTACATTATAGGAAAATCTACTAAATGATAATATCAGTAAACTTGAACTTCATGATAAGCGAAAGTACACCTGCATTTTTTTCTATTAATTTATCAATTTAGAGGTGTGCAATGTTACAATATTGGTCTGAACGAAGAGCAGGATTTTTGCAATAACCAGAACTGATTATACTGGTTCCGGTTTGGTTGTACAGTTATGTCCTAATTTTGCATCTCATGGTTCGATTTATTGCACCAGACACTGAAGGTCATTACTTGTGTAGGTTATTATGGGGGACAGAAAATGCAGTTAATGCTGAAATTGTGCGTCTTAAAGCTGAAGTTGTGAAGGCAGAAAAAGCCTTAGATCATGCTACTCCTAGGGTATGTTTATATCTGATCATACAAATTTTATGCATCAGCTTTGTTCTCTTAAATCTATTTTAGCTTCTAGGAGGTGAATGTTGTTACATACATGTAGGTGTTGATAGATGATATACATGTACTGATGTACATTGATTTACCTAGACACATATCCATATATGAAGAAGAAGTACTTGTACTCACTACATATGTATGTGAACATACTTGTATCAGTGTTTTAGAACTCCTGCTTTGAACAATTGAACCCCATTAAGTATCTGCATACACATATGTTCGGACATATATACTTGTATACTCACATAAATAATATGGAGATGTATCTTCACGTGTACGTATACCTAGATACATATCCTAAGTTTTATCTCATTTACTCATATGGTGATATCAACAGGACATAAGAAGGGGAATCAATTGTATTTGGAGAATCTGCAGGGAGTACAACATTTCCGGAGTGTATGGTTCAATTATTGAGTTGCTTGAATGTGATGAAAACTTATTTACCGCTGTTGAAGTGACCGTTGGAAACAGGTTTACATAGTCTTTTGACGTACTGGTTTTCATAATTGCCTGCTTCTTTCTATTCATTTATATGTTTGTCTGTGCAGCTTATTCCATGTTGTGGTTGAAAGTGATGAAATATCAACTCAAGTAAATCGACACCTTAATGCAGAGAAAGGTGGTAGAGTTACATTTATACCCCATAACAGGGTTAAGGCTCCTTATGTCACTTATCCACCAACTTCTGATGCCATTCCTCTTCTTAAGAAACTGAAATATTCCCAATCAAGCATTTTCTCTAGGGCTGTTAGTGAGCCGAGCTGAGACGAGCTAGGGCATGCTCGGGCTCGGCTAGATTATAAACCAAGCTAGCTCGACTCGGATTTGAAGCCGAGCTGAAAATCTAAGCTCAGGCTCGGCTCGGCTAGCTTTGCTCTCGGTTGGTTGATCACAAACGGAGCTGGTCTAGCCTCGTACCCGATTGGCACAGTGCGAAGAAGGATGATGATGACATATGGGGAAGCCGTCAAGTACAAGAACATATTTGACGCGTTCAACCAAATCATGAAAAAGGAGGGTGTCAAATCATTGTTCCAGGGTGGAGGTGCTAACATCCTCAGAGCTGTGGCTGGTGCAGGTGTTCTTGCCGGTTGACAATGGTCAAGATCCAACTCTTGATTCTCTTGTTAAGTTGACAAGCCTTTTGATTATTTATGATTTTACTGCCTTATAGTTTACATTTGTTTCATGTATTAATCAAATTGGCACTTTGTTTCATGTATTAATCAATGGTGACGTTTGTGACATTATGTATGATTTTACTGCCTTTTAGTTTACATTTGTTTCAACACATATTAAGATCAATACCAACACATCTTCAACATTTACCTACACATAATATTACTTTTACCTACATATAAGATTACTTTTACCTACACATATATTCATGCCACGTCATCTGCCACGTCAGATGCCATGTCACTTGCCACGTCGGATGCCACATCACCTGCCATGTCAGATGCCACGTCACCTGCCACGTCAAATGCCTTCTAAACAAATTGTTGTACTTTTAACCACACATATAAATGACTTTTAGCCACACATATATGTGTAGGTATAGCTTGCTATATACCTACACATAACTTATGAGTGGGTAATGGCCTATATCCACAGTCACGAGTCTACACATCATTACACTTAATTTATGTGTAGGTAAAGACAGCTACCAACACTCTATATGCTTTTTCCCACGCATACTTTGTGTTGGTAAAGCACCAAATTTCTTGTAGTGTGTTATGTTTGGACGAACACCTATAATGATGTTGAAATTGTTGAAATGATGGTTATGGATGCTTGTTTCATACTTGAGTTCCTTCTTGAGTTCCCTGGTGATATCCAGGATTCAGAAAACATCTTGCATGAAAATCTTGTAAAGTCTGACTTGCTGTTGCTAGAAAACCAGATCCCTTTCTTTATTCTTAATGATATATTTGAGTGCACAATATTGAAATATGAAATATCTGACTCACTTCTTAAACTTCTCTATCCACTTCTAGATGACCACCACATCTTTGAAAATCATATAAGCACCAACCATATTTCCGCTGAAACTATTGATAATACTAATCATATTCTTAGCCTTCTACGTGAATGTTACAAGCCTGGAGATGATATACAATTTGACGATTTAGATCACTTAACAATCCCTTCG
Organism: Helianthus tuberosus; assembly: GCA_030545235.1. Lineage (NCBI taxonomy): Eukaryota > Viridiplantae > Streptophyta > Magnoliopsida > Asterales > Asteraceae > Helianthus > Helianthus tuberosus. Next base: position 175,920,454 of record CM060351.1, read on the forward strand.
ATTGTGGATCTAGACAGGGCAGGGGTCAGCTTCAAACCTAACGAAGATCCAACATGGCCGATGCAGATGAAAGTCGATTTATATAGGTTAATCCCACGTTTTTCTTGGTCTTGGACTAAGCCCACCCTTAGAATGCCTGTATTAAAAATACATGACTCCACAGAGTCCATTCTAAGGAATCTTATTGCATACGAGCAGTTGTGTGAAACCAATAATCATATTATTTCATATGCCGCTGCCATTGATATGCTAGTGAATACCCAAGAAGATGTTGCCAAGTTAATAGACTCAAAAGTGCTCACCAATATTATGGGTTCAAACGAAGAAGCTGCTAATATGATCAACAAGATATGCAAACACGTTGTATCGGATAGTTTCTATTATGGTCATGAGTGGAAAACATTGAATGAGCACTGCAACGGTTACTGGTCAACACAAATAGTCAAGTTGAGGAGGACTTATTTCAATAGTCCATGGAATTTGATTGCTCTACTTGCTGGAATCATCCTGTTTGTTCTAACTACGATTCAAACCTTCTTTACCATTAAGCCTGTTGGAAGCAACAACTAGATTTACACTGTAAGTGTTTTTTCTACTTTTAGAAAAGATATACTTAATAATTATTATCTAGGAGTTTGGTTTATGAATTGTATATCCAAATTAATATTATTAAGGCTATACATTCCATCAACTAACACGGACTACAGGATTTCCCCTTAGAATGTTTGATTTCCAAAAGAATTCAAGATCTGGTTTCGTAGAAGAGGACCATCGTTGTTTAGTCTAGGGGTGAGCAAATTAACCACCATAACCGATAACCGAACCATAACCGACATAACCGAACCACTAATAACCGATAACCAATATAACTAATGGTTATGGTTATGAAACTTTGTATAACCGCTCAATCGGTTATGGTTATGGTTATGAAGCTTTGGTAAACCGATATAACCGAAACCGAACCGAACTTGTGATGTTAACTTTATATAATGGATTTGTGTTTTACAAAACCATATAGAGGTTTTTTACTAAGATAAAAGTATGTTAGTAACAAAATGATCTTGATGTAGATGCCCATTTATTTTGATAAAGAACTAAGTGTTATGGCGATAATTGTTTTTGTTCGAGAATTACCTTATTAAAAAGAACCCTAAATTGGGAGTTTCACCAAAAAGTTTAGTCTCTGTTATCTTATAAAATAGGCTCAAGATAAGTTCAAATTGTGCACAACCCTATTTATTTCAAACCTTGCTTGGTTACTTAACCGAAATTAACCAAAACCGACCCATAACCGACTTCATAACCGATTAACCATAACCGAAGTTTGGTTATGGTTACCGAAACTCCATAACCGAACTAGCGGTTATGGTTATGGTTAATAGTAAAAACCGAACCAAACCGACCCATGCACACCCGTCTCATATGTTGTAGACACCTCACGCACACGCTATTAACGTTTTTCAGCCCAACAAATTTAGCCAAGGCCCATTTTTTCTTGCTGATGCTATTCTTTAGACATAACGTTTCGCTCCACCAATCCATCTTATTTTTCAACGAGATATTCATCTTTAGTAATCTTGCATTTGCAGTATACATTCCCTTCATATAATGTTAGACAATTATAGTTACTTGTATTCATTGTATTTCATTAATTCTTTGTGTCTATTGGTGTACCATATTTTTAGTATATATATCTTAGAGCATTCACATTCAAACCATCAAATTATACATACATTCCACTAAAAAACAACTCCTATATCAATATATTTCCACTAAAAACAAATACTTTTTCTCTCTCCTTTTCAATTAAATAATATTATCATCACATTTTTCTCTCTCCTTCACTCACAACCACTTTCAATATATATTAAAAAATTATACTGGGTGAACAGTGTCCCCCCAAATATACAGATGAACAGTAACATTTTCTCTCTCCTCCACTCACAACCACTTTTTATACCCTTTATAATATAAAAACTCCCCCTCACATATTTTGATGGATAGAATGTGAATGCTCTTATGGCTCCAAAAGGTTGGAGCACTGAATTTTCTCAATTGTCACATGGTATCTAGAGCCTGATTTTCCCCCTTCCCCTCCCTCTCTACCTTCTGATCTTTCCTGTTCTCTGCCCCACCCACTGCCCCTCTTTAACTTTTCGATGGCAACCTCCTCATCCTCTTCTGATTCTGCCATTCCCATGAACGCACTCCTTCACATCTTAACCATTAAGCTCTCTTCCACCACTTACTTGTATTGACGAACTCAAATCCTCCCTCTCCTCTCCTGCCAAGAACTGACCTCCCATGTTGGTGGTTCCTCTTCTGCCCCTGAACCAATGCTTACTCAGGGCGACTTCCAACCCACAATATGCTGCATGGTTGGCTGCTGATTAAAAGACTATCATGATACTCAATGCCTCTCTCTCCGAGGAGGCGATTCTTGAAACCCTAGGGCTCTCCACCGCCCGTGTGTTGTGGCTTGCGCTTGAATCGGCATATAGCAACACTTTTATTGAACGTGTGCAAAATGTTTGTGACAAATTTCATCACATCAGCAAAGGATCCTCTTTTGTTTCTGAAGGCTTTGGAGGAGCAACCCAGTAGGCCCATTATGCATAAAAGGGGGAGCTAGCCAATAAGGCCCATAAGGTTATGGGTACTGTAAACTGTTGATGTTGTTAGGTGGGTTGGATGGGCCTAGAATCCCCACAACGTCTACGCTAGTTACGATTGTCACTGGACCAGCGAGACAAGCTTGGCCAGGTACATTGTCACGGTGATCGGTCATTGGCTAAGGTGCATCAATAGCCGCTGCTGTAACAGCCGACAAAGAGGTGGTGGCTTCCTAGGCGTTCTAACAGTAATGTTCTCAGAGCATTATATCACAGGCGGGGTCTCCCACGACAGTAAAGTTTGGTTTAACCAATAACCAACTACATCAAACTTAGAAGAGTACCCCTCGAACTAACTTCATAACAAGGTGTTGTTTGGTGAAAGGACAGTCGGCGGCGGCAAGTAGATCCACGAGTTTCTTAAGACACTGGAAGTAGGCTTTAAGTATGGCATAGACCTAATAGTCAAGTTGGTTAACTCATGTTCCTAAAGTGGCCACACGGGAGCCTTTGTTATTTAAAAAATATTCTGAATACGAGTCCATGCCTCATGAGCAGTGGACTCGTCTGCAAGAACCCAAACTAGGAGCATGTCGGAAAGAGTACCATAGATCCATTAAAGGACCACATCATCAATCTTCTTCCCTCTAGGGTATGTATCGCAGGAGGCAGCATGCTATCAATGTGAGATGAGACACGATAAGCGATCGCATGGAGGTTAAACAACCAAACCCATGACGTCTAGGAGACTTTGTCACCATTAGATGGGCGGGCCATCTATTGAATATGTAACACTCTAACTGACGACGGAATGTATCGGATCGTGTATATTATGCATAACACATAACACATGGTACTATTAAAAGTGGCATGTATTTAATTATACCTAACACTACTAGAAATTTGGCATTTTCTAACAAGCTTTTCCGTCACAATTGCGTAGCAAATTCAGGTTTGCTACGCATTTCCAACAAAACCTTGATGTTGGAAAAAGCCCCGTTGAAAACTATTTGCTACGCATTTACTATGCAATCTTTAACGCAAAATATGGTGTCGGAAATTTTGTGACGAATTTTCAACGCAATTTCAGTTTAGAGCTTTAAAGTTTTGCAACGCACTTGTGATGCATTTTTTTTCCGTCAAAAATGCGTTGCAAATATGTCGGAATTTGTAACGCATTTTTTTGCGTTGGAAATTTTCGTAAAAAATTGACATTTTTCTAGTCGTGTAAAGTTATATATTCAAGGGTCAGGATTTAGAGAAAACGGAGGAAAGTGTGAGAACGGTTATGGATTGTCAGATCAAAACAATCCATAAACTAGATTGCCTGGTGGCGTTTTCGTAAATAACATCAATTTTATCACGTGGGACACACTTCATTAACGGTAAAAGGGTCTTTTACCGCTCAAATTCAAAACGCCAACAAAATGATAACACGCCATTCAAAAGAATAAAACGCCATTAAATACAAAACGCTAAAAATTAGTTATAAAACACGTTGGAGATTACAGGAAGAAGAAACAACACAGTAACTGAAATTCAGTTATTAACATTTATTAGAAGAAATTCCCTCCTAAATTACGCGCCAAAAACATCATTATATATACTACGTAAAACATCGCTTCCATAATCACTTCAATCTATCATTTCTGCAAAAACATTTTTAACCAAAAACGTCAATTTAACCAAAATGCCAAAAATGGCAACCATCGTTTGGTGGAGATACCCTCTCGCAATCAGGCATGCATGATTAACACATATATGCTTCTGAACAGTCATCTTATCATATCATAAGTCTAGGAGCATCATATAACAAGTTAATGGGTTTAATTTTTATAAAGTATAAAAATCCCTAACTGTGCATGAACCCTAGAATGCATAAAATCTAATTGAGCAACAATTGCCTTCTATCAACTGAAATTGATAGAGTGCAATTGTAGAGAGCGGAAAACTAAGTGGATTAGGCTTTGGAATTCCCTCAAAAGGTAAGAATTGAAATACGATTTGAGCCATATTTCGAAGATCTTCGAAATTGTAGAAAGTTCTGATGTTTAGGAAGGGGGTTTTCGATTAGACATGATAAAAATGGCAATAAGAAGTCATTTGTGGTTTCAATTTGTATAAAAGTACGTTATTGATTTTGAATTTGATTTGCACATGATGGGCCTTGAATGAAAAGATTAAAATCATGATCATTGTTGATTTAAATGAGTGTTTTTTTTTTTACCACAAATGGAGTCTAGGTTCATAGGTAACTGATGGAAACCGAAACCAAGTCATAACATCAATTGAAGGGACTTGATGTGTGAAACAGACCACGTGGAGCAAGTGTGCTCCTACGCGTGGCTTGGGAAGGAAAAAAACTCAGAATTTCATTTTTTGACACTTTAAGTCCCAGTTATTTTGGTTAAGCCAAAAAATGTAGTGTTTAGCAAAATTTCAAGATTATAATGAATATGATAACATGATTATAATGAATATGATAACGCGTTTAAAGTGTGTATGGATCCAAAAATTTATATATAACAATATGTCGCAACCCCCGATCCCTAATTTCTAGGAACGGGCGGCCGCGAGCCAGTTTCGGTGGTATCGGGTATTGTCTAATTTTGGCAGCGGAATTTACATCAGAACCGTAGTTAGAAAATATTTTATCAGAGTAAAATATCACACTTTCATCATATTGAATACATGGGGTCAAGCCCAAGTTTTCAGTACACACATTTTCATAAGAATGAATCCTATTTTTATTTAATAAAACATCTATTGATTTTAGGTAACTTTATTGTCACTTTTCCAAGCCTTCAGTGCTGTCCAGCTGGCTTCTATTTGGCTTTCACATTTTGTTACCTGAAACGCGTTTAAAATATTTTGTCAGTGGGAAATACTGGTAAGTGAATCCCAGTTTAATCAAGTTTAAATAAAAACCATTGTACAGTATTGAGGGCGGTCTCGCAATTACATTTGTTTCCAAGTCATACTAATTACCACCCACGGTACTGTCAACCCGACTTGTGGAAAGTTACTCATCGCAAGGCAGTAACTAATTTTGTATACAAAACCCCAACATACTGACGATAATTGTATCCTTACAAATACTCAATAACTGTTTAATATTTAATTAATCATGTGAGGTTTTGTAAAAACAGTTAACAAAAAGGAGATTACTCACATTGCTGTCTTAGATTATCCTTTAGGGTTTCCTGAGAATTATCTATAATTTGCACAAATGCACACGTGTTAGTATAATAACCCATTTTAACATTAGTAATAACTTCCCCGAGACGGCATTCCAACGACTACGTCGGGCAGAACCACGACAGCCGTTACGGAACCCTAGATCAATCGGGCAGAGTATCTAATACGTATCCAGGGGTTATGATACTTACAACGGGGTTGAACTTCGTTATTTAGGGGGTATTATGCCCGAGTATAGTGTACACTACGTAAAATTGAGAGAAAGAAAGAAAGTTTTGAACGAATTCGACTGAAGGCCTGAGCTCCAGCTTTATAGGGGCTGAGTTCGGGTTTCTCGCGGCCCGCGTAAAGGTAGACCAAGGCCTACGAGCCCGCGTCAAAGATGGTCAACGGTGTAGCTTGTCCGGGTCAGCAGGTAGGGTTGCCGGGTGTTGGGCCACTTGGCGGCCCAGGATCGTGCCATCTTTTACCTTGTCGCGGTCCGCGTAAGGGTTAGCCGGCCCGCCTCAAACTTAAAAACTCCATTTTTAATTAATTTTAATAATATTTAAGGTATTCGGGGCACGTTTTCACGTATGGGGGGTATTTTAGGACATATTAGGATATTTTAATTATTTTTAGGGTGTCGGAAAATTTATGAGGGTGTCGGTTTAATTTAGGGTTGTTATATCCTCCCCACCTTGTTTTAGAGCTCGTCCTCGAGATCTACTGGAACAGGTGTGGATATTTCCTTTGCATTTCCGATTCAAGCTCCCAGGTGTACTCAGGTCCTCTTTTGGAGTCCCACTTCACTTTGACCAGAACTAATCACTTGTGCTTGAGGTTTTTGACTCTTCTGTCTTCAATCTGTAGAGGCCTCTCTACAAACTTGAGTTGTTCATTTACCTCTATATCCTTTAGAGGCACTACTAGTGATTCATCAGCTAAACACTTTTTGAGATTAGATACATGAAATACATCATGTATTCCTGCCATTTCCTCTGGCAGTTGTAGTTGATAGGCTACAGGTCTTATTCTTCTAATAATCTTAAAAGGTCCAACATACATGGGACTTAGTTTTCCTCGTTTGATGAATCTTACTATTCCTTTCCAAGGAGAAACTTTCAACAATACTTTGTCTCATACTTGAAATTCCAATGGTTTTCGTCTATTGTCAGCATAGCTCTTTTGTCGATCACGTGCTGTTTTTAGTCGTTCCTTGACTTGAATGATCTTGTCGATTGTTTCTTGTACTATCACAGGTCCAGATAGTTGCTTTTCCCCAATTTCTGCCCAACAGACTGGGGTTCGGCACTTTCCTCCATAAAGTGCTTCGAATGGTGCAGCGTTGATAGTTGTGTGATAACTGTTATTATAAGAAAATTCTATTAAAGGTAAGTGGTTGTCCCAATTACCTCCGAAATCAATTACACAAGCTCTAAGCATGTCTTCCATTGTCTGAATTGTTCTTTCGCTTTGTCCGTCTATTTGAGGATGATAAGCTGTGCTTAGATTCAACTTGGTTCCCATTGCTTTTTGGAAACTTAACCAAAAATGAGAGGTAAAACGGCTATCCCTGTCAGACACAATTGATAAAGGAATTCCATGTAAGGAAACTATTTCATTTACATACAATTTGGCTAATTGTTCCATACTAAAAGTTTCCTTCATTGGTAGGAAATGAGCTGGTTTATTTAGCCTGTCTACAATCACCCAAATTGTATTATTACCTTTTCTTGTTTTGGGTAATTTGGTAACAAAATCCATTGTTACCAATTCCCATTTCCACACTGGCATTTCTAGCTGTTGCAATAAACCTGAGGGTTTCTGGTGTTCAGCTTTAACTTGTGAACAGGTTAAACATTTAGAAACATAGGCTGCTATGTCATTTTTCATTCCTATCCAGCAAAAAATATTTCTTAAATCCTGGTACATCTTATTACTTCCAGGATGCATCGTATATCTGGACTTATCGGCTTCTTCTAATATACGATGACATAGATTTCCTAATTTAGGTATCCACTTTCTCTTCTTATGGAATCTCCAAATTCCATCTGTTCCTTGTTCTAATTCCTTAATCATACCTTTTAGTTTTTCCGTATCATCTTTGATTACTGATTCTTGTGCTTTTCTAATTTGATCATTTAAATCTACTTGTAGATTTAATTTAAAAGAACCTACTCATTTTGGTTTTTCATGATATTTTTGACTTAAAGCATCTGCTACTACATTTTCCTTTCCTGCATCATACTAGATATCACAATCATATTCACTTAGCATCTCCATCCAGCGTCTTTGCTTCATATTTAGTTCTTCTTGCCCGAAAATATACCTTAAACTTTTATGGTCAGTGAATATGGTAAACTTACTACCATGAAGGTAATGTCTCCAAATCTTAAGGGCAAAAATTATAGCTCCTAATTCTAGATCATGGGTTGAATAATTCTCTTCATGATTCTTAAGTTGTCTAGACGCATATGCTATAACCTTTTGGCGTTGCATTAATACACATCCATAACCTAATTTAGAAGCGTCACAATAGACTACCATGTCTTCAGTTCCTTCTGGTAACGCTAGTATGGGTGCATGGGTTAATCTTTGCTTAAGAATTCTAAATGCTTCTTCTTGTTTTGGTCCCCATTCAAACTTAATAGATTTACAAGTTAACTTAGTTAAGGGAATGGCTATTCTAGAAAAATCTCGAATAACCCTTCTATAATAACCGGCTAATCCTAAGAAACTTCTAACCCCGGTTGGTGACTCAGGGGTTTTCCATTTGGTAATTGCCTCGATTTTTGTGGGATCCACATGAATTCCTTCATGATTGACTAAGTGTCCAAGAAATTGTACATGTTCTAACCAAAACTCGCATTTGGAAAATTTAGCATAAAGCTTTTCCTTTCTTAGTAAACTTAAAAGTGAGTGCAAAAGCTTTGCATGATCTTCCTTACTTTTAGAATAAATTAGAATATCATCTATAAAGACAATTATGAATTTATCCAAATATGGCTTACATATTCGGTTCATCATGTCCATAAATGCGGCTGGGGCATTGGTTAAACCAAATGGCATGACAGTAAATTCATAATGACCATACCTTGTTTTAAAGGCGGTCTTAGGAATATCCTCTTCCTGTACCTTTAATTGATGATATCCTGACTTTAAATCGATTTTAGAAAAAAATCGAGCTCCTTGCAATTGATCGAACAGATCATCGATTCTCGGTAATGGGTACCGATTCTTAATTGTGACTTTGTTCAATTCACGGTAGTCAATGCACATACGCATCGACCCGTCCTTCTTTTTAACAAATAAAATTGGTGCTCCCCATGGTGATGAGCTTGGCTGTATGAATCCTTTCTCCAACAATTCGTCTAATTGTTTCTTTAATTCCTGCATTTCTGCGGGTGCCAAACGGTAAGGTGCTTTAGCAATTGGTGCTGTTCCTGGTAGCAGGTGAATTCTGAATTCAACTTCTCTGTCTGGCGGTAATCCTTGTAATTCTTCTGGAAATACATCCGAAAACTGAGACACTACTGGAATGTCTTTTAGTTCTTTTCCTTTAGTGTTAGTGATTATAGAAATCAAATACACTATAGACCCTTTTCTTATATAGCTTGAAGTTTTCATCACAGAGATGAATTTCGTGGATCTAGATGGTTTATCTCCTTTAATTGTGATCGTTTCACCTCTTGGTGAATTTACTTGGATTAACTTTTGATCACATAAAATACTGGCTTTATTAGCTATTAACCAATCCATTCCTAAAACGACATCAAATCCTGCCAGATTCATGGGATAAAGGTTTGCCATAAATTTTTGGTTTTAAAACTCTATTTTTGCTTCCTGCAAAATTTCAGAAATCCTAATCGTTTCTCCATTTGCTGTCTCTACTAAACATTCTTGTGGTAGTTTAGTTAATGACTGATTTAGAAGTTTGCAAAACGAAGTATTAATAAAACTTTGGTTTGCACCAGAGTCAAATAATACTTTAGCAAAAACATCATTAACTAAAAACGTACCGGCTATCACGTCCGGAATTATTTTGGCTTCATCTGCAGTCAGAACGAATGCTCTAGCATTTTTAGTGTTTCTGTTGTTCGCAGTTGGAACCAATTTCGGACAGTTCGGCTTGATGTGACCTTTTTCTCCACAATTGAAACACATCCCATTATTAGGTTTTCTCCTGCAATCTTCTTCCTTGTGTCTTGGCATCTTGCAGAAATTGCAGTGAGTGGAGCATTTTCCCGAATGCTTCCTCTTGCAGGCTTTGAAGTATGGTGCAGAGCTAGATCATATATTCCTAAGGTTGGAATTCCTAGAACGGAATTCTTGGGTAAGCCTCTGAGCTAGGTTTCTCCTCTGGTCTTCTTCTCTAGTACGGATTAATTCATCTGTCAAGGTGTTTGCTAATTCTACAGCTTCTTCTATGGTTTACGGTCTAGCTGCCTTGACTACATGCCTAATCTCCCCGATTAATCCCCAGATATAACGGGAGATTAATACCGGTTCAGGTGATGCAAGGGTTGACACTATTCTAGCATATTCAAATAATGTAGTAGTATAACCCTTACTATCTACCCTGGTCATCCTAAGGTTCAGAAACTTATGCGCTATCTGTTCTTTTTCATTGGGTGGGCATAATTTCCTTTCTACCATGTTCTTAAATTATTCTCATTCCATGTGGTATATCCTATCACTTCCTCTTGACTGGAGGATAGTGTTCCACCATTCTAAGGCTGAGTTCTTAAATAAATTAGAAGCAAACATTATTTTGTCTTCTTCAGCGCACTTGCTTATTTTTAAGACTGCTTCAGTCTTTTCTATCCAGCGTAGAGTTGCAATGGGTCCTTCATTGCCCGAGAATTCTATTGGTTTGCAGGACCAGAATTCTTTATAAGAACAACCATAAGGCATGGTTCTTCTTCTTTTGGGAATGGGCGCTTGAAATACAGGTCCATTGTTTACGCTGTGTTCTGGTTCAGTTGGTCGCTTACTATTGTGCTTACTCTTATTATTCGCTTCCTGAACCGTTTGAATAATAAATGGCATTGCATCTATAATTCCTTGTGCCACTATGTGTTGGATGGCACTATTATCCACTTGGTTTCCATTTTTATTGTTGTATGGATTCTCATTATCCAGATTATCGTTATTCAGATTTTCCTGATTTCCTTCGTCGTCCATCTGACTTTTAAACAGTTACCACGTATTAATATCACAAAATAATATTTAATATAGTTATTTACATGACATGCACTTTGGTCAAAAGCGTCGATCATTGCGACTTTACTCTATTCATATAATATGCATCTATTACACACCAGTACTGAAATTAAAATTACAATACCAACTGAAATAAAATTACATTACTAATAGTAGGCATCCGTAGTGTTTTTTTTTTCAACACACATATTATATATTATATTATTATTATTACTACCGTCTTCACCATCACATTCATGGATATGGATTCATCCAGAAATCCATATTGCGCTCGTCATACTTCCAGACGAGTCACTCTCCCACCTGTCTCATTCGTTCACTGCTCTCTAAAATTTCCTCACCAAAAGTCTTAAGTTCTTGTACGTTGTCTGCACTCATTAGGGGTGCAGGTTCTAGAACTGGGTTCGGAATCTGGGGTGCGGGTTCTTGGTATGGGGTATAGGGGCCTGGTATGGGTAAGGATTTTCTAGAATCTCCCTAATGTATACATCATTGTCGTAATAGGGATCTAGAGGATCTAACCCTGGGTAGGCTCCTAGGTTTGGCATTGGTATATCTTCGTGTATCGGGTAACGTTGCACATAGCCCCTATTGTCGTCCCACCATGGGTCGTAATTTGGGTCTAAGGGGTTTGGTGCAGGTACTCTAGGTACTTCTTTCGGATTGAAGTCATGCATTTCTACTTGATTTTCAGGGTTTTCTATCTCCATCGGTTGGTCAGGAATTGGTAGTTGTGGTTGGGGTGCTATCATTTGTTCCAGGTTAGGGTCAACTACAGTGGTTGCTAGGATGTGGATGTTGGCTATACCCCTATTAATCATTTCCTGGGCATAGGCATCGGTTTCTCTTTTGGCTGCTGCTAGTGCTCTCTGGTCTTGTAACTTTTTCATACGCTTTCTACGCTCGTGTGCCCCTCGACTGAACCATCCTCTCTTTTTCTGAGGGAATGGCTCCTCGGACTGAGCCTTAAACACGAATATTCCTTCTTCCGTATTAGCAGAGTACCCTGAGAGGGCAGGCTGAGAAGAGGCACCTTCGCTTCTAGGCGAACCAGACAATTGACGGTACGCGTTAGATGGTCCTTGGTCGCTCATACTGTAAACTAACAAATAGTCAAAAAACACATAACAATAAAATACAATTATGCACGTATTTCCATACTTTATTTCCTAACAGACTGAATTTTGATATCAGCAGAACACTTCTGTGGCTGAATCAGTGGCTTAGCTCTGATACCACCTTCTGTCGCAACCCCCGATCCCTAATTTCCGGGAACAGGTGGCCGCGAGCCAGTTTCGGTGGTATCGGGTATTGTCTAATTTTGGCAGCGGAATTTACATCAGGACCGTAGTTAGAAAATATTTTATCAGAGTAAAATACCACACTTTCATCATATTGAATACATGGGGTCAAGCCTAAGTTTTCAGTACACACATTTTCATAGGAATGAATCCTATTTTTATTTAATAAAACATCTATTGATTTTAGGTAACTTTATTGCCACTTTTCCAAGCCTTCTGTCCAGCTGGCTTCTATTTGGCATTCACATTTTGTTACCTGAAACAATTTTAAAATATTTTGTCAGTGGGAAATACTGGTGAGTGAATCCCAGTTTAATCAAGTTTAAATAAAAACCATTGTACAGTATTGAGGGCGGTCTCGCAATTACATTAGTTTCCAAGTCATACTAATTACCACCCACGGTACTATCAACCCGACTTGTGGAAAGTTACTCCTCGCAAGACAATAACTAATTTTGTATTCAAAACCCCAACATACTGACGATAATTGTATCCTTACAAATACTCAATAACTGTTTAATATTTAATTAATCATGTGATATTTTGTAAAAACAGTTAACAAAAAGGAGATTACTCACATTGCTGTCTTAGATTATCCTTTAGGGTTTCCTGAGAATTATCTATAATTTACACAAATGCACACGTGTTAGTATAATAACCCATTTTAACATTAGTAATATCTTCCCTGAGACGGCGTTCCAATGACTACGTCAGGCAGAACCACGACAGCCGTTACGGAACCCAAGATCAATCGGGCAGAGTATCTAATACGTATCCAGGGGTTATGATACTTACAACGGAGCAGAAATTCGTTATTTAGGGCGGGTATTATGCCCGAGTATAGTGTACACTACGTAAAATTGAGAGAAAGAAAGAAAGTTTTGAACGAATTCGACTGAAGGCCCGAGCTCCAGCTTTATAGGGGCTGAGTTCGGGTTTCTCGCGGCCCGCGTAAAGGTAGACCAAGGCCTACGCGGCCCGAGTCAAAGATGGTCAACGGTGTAGCTTGTCCGGGTTAGCAGGTAGGGTTGCCGGTTGTTGGGCCACGTGGCGGCCCAGGGTCGTGCCATCTTTTACCTTGTCGCGGCCCGCATAAGGGTTAGCCCAAGGGCTACGCGGCCCGCCTCAAACTTAAAAACTCCATTTTTTAATTAATTTTAATAATATTTAAGGTATTCGGGGCCCGTTTTCACGTATGGGGGGTATTTTAGGACATATTAGGATATTTTAATTATTTTTAGGGTGTCGGAAAATTTATGAGGGTGTCGGTTTAATTTAGGGTTGTTATACAATATGAATCTCGAAATAAATATCAAGCATCAAATCTAACTTATAATAAAAAAACTACAAATAATGCTACATGACATTCTCTTCTTCAACCTCATAAATTTTATTTATATTTGTTTAATAAATTTTTTTTAATATTAATATTAATTAATAACCAATATATAGATATCACTTATTTTTATCCTTATCTTTATCTAAAATTAATAAATAAGTTCAATTTGGCAATTTAGACCCTTTGTTTTTTTTTTTTTACTTTTAACCCAAAGTTTTTCATCTTTTACAATTTAATACCAACTCTTTTTTTTAATTTCAATTTTGGTCCACCAAACTTTTCATCTTTCCCAAGTTTTTCGTTTCGTTCTAAATTTTGTAAGTTAGCGCACCGCAACGTGCGTGTGGGGTTAAACTTTTTTTTCGTATATTTTTTTCACGTTCGACTGGCCCGCCGCGTCACATCTATTTTTCTGCGTTTGACAAGTTCGTCTAACACGCGGGTCCTGGATGGACTTAGTTATTTTTTTTTATGTTTTACGTTTAGGTTTAATTTCTCAGCAACGAGCGTGCGTGATTCAAAGATTTTACGTTTGCTTTTCGCTCGGCGTTATTTTTTTCCCGTTTTTATTTCTTTTGTTTTGACGAGCTTTTCCGGTGTTGGTGGTCGCTGACAATGGTATGTTATTACTACTACTTAACACAGTCTTATTACAACCGCTGCAACGCAGAGGTTTAATACTAGTAATAAAAATAAATTCGTTCACGGATAAAGATCCGAATTACACTTAATACAAATACAAGTCGGGTCACAAAATACGGATAATTCGAGAGTGCAAAAAATATTGGTAAGTGGTAACCGTACGTGTAAACTAGATAAAGCTGGGTTTTGGGAACATCTTTATCACCCATGGAGATGTCAGATGAGTTACGAGACAAGCGGAAGTCCGGCAAGAACAAGGAGAGGAAACACAAGGTTGGTGGCGGTTTGACCGAAGTCAGAGGGGGAGTGGCCAAGAGATGTGTTATAAGCAGTGGCGAAGCTTGAGATTTCCGACGGGGGTCGAAAACGTATATATTAAAAAATTTCTATAGAATCGGGGGGTCAAAAACGGATATACCCAAAAATTTCTATACGGAAGCTACATATATAACACTACTGAGCAAAAATTTGGGGGTCGGGCGACCCCCCCGGCCCCTTCTAACCTGCGCCACTGTTTATTGGGTTGATACCATGTAAGATTATCAAAAGTGATCTCTTCAATCGATCTATTGATTAACTCAATACTTGTAATACCAGGATTACTAGATAACTGGAAACTAACTAATCTCTAATAACTAGGAGATATACATTCTAATTATAAAAGATATACACAATAATATAGCTAACAGAAACTAGTTTTGCTTAGTACTTGTATAATGTTATTACTTGAGCTTGTTAGTAGTTTGTGTAGCAAACTTTACTACTTGGTGATAGTTTGCAAATAAAGGAGAAGTGTAGGAAATCCGTAAAGCCTTAGTAAGCTTACATTGATTTGCTACACTACTAAAAAACTGACCATTTCCGACCAAGGTTTTAGTCGGAAAATGGTCGGAAAACGGCGTTTCCGACCACTTTCCGACAAAAATACGTTTGTAGGAAAAAGCCTTGTAGGAAAATTTTTCCGACCAGTTTCCGACTAAATTTCCGACAAATTTCCGACAAAGTTTCGACCACATTTTTCCGACCAATTTCCGACTACAATTTTCCTACAGTTTTCCGACAGCCGGTTTCCGACCATTTTCCGACCAAAAGTTTCCGACAAAGTTCCGACTACAATTTTCCTACAGCTTTCCGACAGCCGGTTTCCGACCATTTTCCGACCAAAAGTTTCCGACAAAGTTCCGACTACAATTTTCCTACAGCTTTCCGACCAAAAGTTTCCTACTATTTTCCGACCAATTTCCGACTGAAATACTTTTTAATAAAAAAAATATAAAAAAACTAAAAAATCCAGATTTTTCTACTAAAAATGCAGAAAAAAAACCCAATAAAAATCCTAAATACGACACGATTAAAGAACTGAAAGTTCATCCACAAAATACAAAACAGTTGTCAAATTGTAGGTTCAACAACAAAATATCCCACGGTTTTTAAATTACAAGTTCAACCGCAAAAGACAATAAACAAAACTAAACTATGGTGGAAGATTGCTAGGATTACCAAACTGCTTCATCAACTCGGTTATTTGTCGTTGCAAATCTTCTCTCATTTGTATTGCATCTCTTCAATTCGGTTTTGCAACACTTCTGTGTGGGGTTGTTGCGCCTCTTCGAATCATTTATTTAACTTTTCCACTTGGGATTGCAAGTTCCACACATAAACAACATACATAATATTAGTAAAAAAGCTATATATATAGAACTAGTAGGAAACCCATGCGATGCAACCCGTTTGACATAATACGTTAATCCAATTATATAAGGCAAATTGGATTTAAATAATCCCAACTCACTGTTATTGGCCAATAATAATCCCAACTCATTTAATCACCAATAATAATCCGAACTATTCACTTTTGTTTGTAAAATACTCCCAGTTAAAAAAACACTAACTAGGTTAAAAAATTGCTGATGTGGCATGCCACGTCACCTGCCACATCAGTTGCCACATCATCAAAAATGCCATGTAGACTGCCACATCAGCTGCCACGTCATCAAAAAATGCCACATCAAACCGCCACGTCAGCAAAATTGATGATGTGGCATGCCACGTCACCTGCCACGTCAGCAATTTTTTAACCTAGTTAGTGTTTTTTTAACTGGGAGTATTTTACAAACAAAAGTGAATAGTTCGGATTATTATTGGTGATTAAATGAGTTGGGATTATTATTGGCCAATAACAGTGAGTTGGGATTATTTAAATCCAATTTGCCATTATATAATTAACAAAACTATCTGTAGGATACTAGGATCTAAGGATATAATGTTAAACCAAAAACGCATTTTATCGATTTTCCTTTTATTGATTTCTACCAATAAATTTTATAAAAAAATACCACAATCCGAATCACAATAGAGGGTGTATGCCTGTGAGAAATTTGAAAAACTATTGCCCTTTTAACACAACGCGTTCTTTTTTTCACACATAAATATCCAACTTACCACAAACATAAAACTATAAATCTGCAAAGAAATCACTTGTGGTATCAAGGCCATGAGTGCGTCCGTTTTTCCTCTTTGTACCTAAAAAAGCAACAAAAATTAAGCAATGTTGGATACACACATCGCAAAAAGTGAACACAAACAGATCTTTATTGAAATTATGGTGTATGAACTATGAACACTCATTTACATATTTTTTTTTTAAACAAGAGCTTGCAAAATTTTTAGTTTCGATTTCTTTGTGAGTAAAAAGACTAATCATTTAAGGAAACAGTCTAGATGATTTGAACCAATTAAGCACACTACTATATTGACTATTAACTTTGTATTCCGAGTTAGCAACTCAAACCACATTCTCTACCCATACAAATCATTAGCACATAAACCAGATACATATAACCATTCAGTTATACACCCTCTAAACGAAGGTTACCATCTTGATACAAATACTCCATATATGCACCTGGTTAAGCATCTGCAATGGTGCCATGGTTCCCATTGATTAATCCAGACTCAACCATGTGGGTTGTGGTTATTGGTTAGTTTTCAAATTCTTAGCCCCTTTTGCTTCTGACCTACAGTAATGTAATAAAGGTAGGTTATATAAGAAACAAAAAATCCAAATAATAAAAGGAATGGAAGTTAACTTCAACTATTTGGCATATATGATATATATATAATTCTATATTCTATATAGGGTAGATCTTTTTATCAATTTAATGATAATAAATGTATATCATCATTTGGTTTCACTATAATATATTGTCAATGCATGCTTATCAATCTATAAAAGGACCACCAAAATAAGGCGCTTGGGAATAAAACATCACTACACACATAAACAAGCCGTCCAAACTGGTTGTGTGATAGTGTTAAACTTTGATACAAAAGTAACAACGCCGTCTTCAAGAGACTCACTCTCAGACATATCCGGGGCAGTAGCCCAAACACCTTTCGTGCTGCAGAAACCATTTTTATTCAAATATTATTTAACCTTAATTAAATGTTGGTGATCAAAACCATGTATTTTGCATTTTTGTTACATATTATAAATTTAACCACTGAATTTTGGTGTAATATGGATAAATAGTAAAACCTTAATTTTCCTTGTGGTAATTTGTCAGCACCATAGTTAGTTTCTAGTAGGTCAATAACCAAGAGCGACCTAATTAACAAAAAAGGCAATAGTATTTACAAACAAATCACTATTAACTAATCAACAACGGAACATCAAGTTAAACGTAAAAAGAATATTTATAGGACAGGAACCTCACACAGAAGCAATACACCGGAGGAAGATTGTTGAGATGCACAACAATAGTTTGCACTTTTTGAAAACATGTTAGCAAAATAAACACCTTTCCCAAACACGTATACCTTCTGGTGGAGTAATTTGTAAACCTATATTTTAATTTGGAACAAAATTTAGTCATTTAACTTTCAAAAACCCAATCTGAGACCTAAATCACCTAAATTTGAGAAATTATTTTTACATTATAGCTTTCGGTTCACATGAAACCAACAATTCATAAGACAAAAAGAAGAACATTAAAAAATCTATCCATCCTTAAACCCTAGAATTAGCCAAATAACCATTCAATTTTCTATTTCATGTAAAACAAAACAAAGAAAACTTACCAATCTGCGATTCGTTGGAAAACATAACTTCAAATTTAGCAATTCAAATGGAGACGTAATTTCTCACACAATCGGCGAGCCAAATCTGGACCGAAACACACCCAAAACTAAACTAAATCGAGACATGACTGAACCGAGCACCGTAATTCGAGACTGAATCAAGTGAATCGGAACACCCAGACTTGAATCGAAACGAAACTTGAACTGAATGTAAAACGTACAAAACCTCGAGCCAAAACATCACTACCACCACAGTTACCGGTGAGATTCGTCGGTCCGAACCAGATCGAGCCGCCGCCGCCGCTGCCGTCTAACTCCGCCACTCTCTCTCTTCGTTTCTTCATCATATCACCCCGAAATCCCACCACCGCCGCCATTGCTGGAGCTCATCGGAAAGGGGGGTGTCGTGTGGTGTTTGCAGGTTGTTGTGGAGTATGGCCTGCTGGCCGGAGAAGAAGAGGAGCCGGGCCGGCTCCTGTCACCGGAACCGAGAGAGAAAGAAGGGGAATCAAGGGGGTGTTGTTGTCGGGGTCACCGGCTCAGGTGTCGGCAGCCCATCGCCGGCCATGTGCTCGTTAGTCAGTCATCGAGAGGAAGGGGGGGCTGTGAGATCGAGTGGGAGAGGATGAACTATGTGGTTGTTTGTCTGTGTTAAGCTTAGGGTGTTTAGGGTTTTCAAAAGGAAAGAAGGTGAAGGAGGTGTGCGTGTTTGGTCTGATGAAAATGATAAAATGATAGGGTTCCTTCACTTTTATATTTAAGTTTAATTTAATTAGCAATGAAGAGGTTTGCATCAGGTCAGGTACCCACTAGCCCCACCCTTTGGTGTGGTGGCACTGGGTTCGACTCCCACTAACAGCAAGGATTATGAAATATTTAGCCGTTCAAAAAAAAAAAAAAAAGGTCAGGTACCCACTACATACACTGACGGTTGTGTAAGAATCCAAAGACCATAAATAATTCAAAACCCTTACTTTATTTCACTTCCCTTTGAGCCGCCTTAGTAGAGTAGTTGTGCAAAAAAAGTTATTCGTTTTTTTTAAACAAGCACTTGGTACATTAATTAATATTTATATATATACAAAAATTTTAGTCGGAAATTTCCGACCATTTTCCGACCAATAAAGGTTTTAGTCGGAAATTTCCGACAACTTTCCGACCAATAAAGGTTTTAGTTGGAAAATGGTCGGTAACTTCCGACCATTTTCCGACTAAAATTTTTGTTTTTTTCATTTTTCCAACCTTTAAACATCGTTTTTCCATTCCATCTTTTGTACACATTAATTATACATGAAATACTTTTACTTTACCAACTTATACGCATTGTACATGTTTATACGTGTATGTACACTATCGGGACCTATTAATTAAAACAGACTAAGTATGTGTATATATATGTATGTGTGTACGTATGTATGCGTGTGTGTACACTTGGACAAACACATAGTCATACATATATATATATATATATACATATAGAGACAAGAAATACGTTTATATATATAGATATACACCTCGGTATAATTAAATATGAAAAGAATAATTGTTTTTTAGTCGTTACATACACGTATAAACATGTACAATGCGTATAAGTTGGTAAAGTAAAAGTATTTCATGTATAATTATTGTGTACAAAAGATGGAATGGAAAAACGATGTTTAAAGGTTGAAAAAATGAAAAAAACAAAAATTTTAGTCGGAAATTTGTCGGAAATTTCCGACCATTTTCCGACCATTTTCCGACCAATAAAGGTTTTAGTCGGAAAATGGTCGGAGACCATTTTCCGACTAAAATTTTTGTTTTTTTCATTTTTCCAACCTTTAAACATCGTTTTTCCAACCTTTAAACATCGTTTTTCCATTCCATCTTTTGTACACATTAATTATACATGAAATACTTTTACTTTACCAACTTATACGCATTGTACATGTTTATACGTGTATGTACACTATCGGGACCTATTAATTAAAACAGACTAAGTATGTGTATATATATGTATGTGTGTACGTATGTATGTGTGTGTGTACACTTGGACAAACACATAGTCATACATATATATTTATATATATATATACATACACACATACATATACATATAGAGACAAGAAATACGTTTATATATATAGATATACACCTCGGTATAATTAAATATGAAAAGAATAATTATTTTTTAGTCGTTACATACACGTATAAACATGTACAATGCGTATAAGTTGGTAAAGTAAAAGTATTTCATGTATAATTATTGTGTACAAAAGATGGAATGGAAAAACGATGTTTAAAGGTTGAAAAAATGAAAAAAACAAAAATTTTAGTCGGAAATTTGTCGGAAATTTCCGACCATTTTCCGACCAATAAAGGTTTTAGTCGGAAAATGGTCGGAAATTTCCGACAACTTTCCGACCAATAAAGGTTTTAGTCGGAAAATGGTCGGAATCTTCCGACCATTTTCCGACTAAAATTTTTGTTTTTTTCATTTTTCCAACCTTTAAACATCGTTTTTCCAACCTTTAAACATCGTTTTTCCATTCCATCTTTTGTACACATTAATTATACATGAAATACTTTTACTTTACCAACTTATACGCATTGTACATGTTTATACGTGTATGTACACTATCGGGACCTATTAATTAAAACAGACTAAGTATATGTGTATATATATGTATGTGTGTACGTATGTATGCGTGTGTGTACACTTGGACAAACGCATAGTCATACATATATATTTATATATATATATATATATATATATATATACATACACACATACATATACATATAGAGACAAGAAATACATTTATATATATAGATATATTCCTCGGTATAATTAAATATGAAAAGAATAATTGTTTTTTAGTCGTTACATACACGTATAAACATGTACAATGCGTATAAGTTGGTAAAGTAAAAGTATTTCATGTATAATTATTGTGTACAAAAGATGGAATGGAAAAACGATGTTTAAAGGTTGAAAAAAATGAAAAAAACAAAAATTTTAGTCGGAAATTTGTCGGAAATTTCCGACCATTTTCCGACCAATAAAGGTTTTAGTCGGAAAATGGTCGGAAACTTCCGACCATTTTCCGACTAAAATTTTTGTTTTTTTCATTTTTTCAACCTTTAAACATCGTTTTTCCATTCCATCTTTTGTACACATTAATTATACATGAAATACTTTTACTTTACCAACTTATACGCATTGTACATGTTTATACGTGTATGTACACTATCGGGACCTATTAATTAAAACAGGCTAAGTATGTGTATATATATGTATGTGTGTACGTATGTATGCGTGTGTGTACACTTGGACAAACACATACTCATACATTTATATTTATATATATATATACATACACACATATATATACATATAGAGACAAGAAATACGTTTATATATATAGATATACACCTCGGTATAATTAAATATGAAAATAATAATTGTTTTTTAGTCGTTACATACACGTATAAACATGTACAATGCGTATAAGTTGGTAAAGTAAAAGTATTTCATGTATAATTAATGTGTACAAAAGATGGAATGGAAAAACGATGTTTAAAGGTTGAAAAAAATGAAAAAAACAAAAATTTTAGTTGGAAAATGGTCGGTAAAACCAGATTAATTTTTTAGTCGGAAATTTTCCGACCAATTTTTTTTATCTTTTTTTTTTGTCGGTAAATAGTCGGAAATTTTCCGACCATTTTCCGACCAAATTTTTTTTTTGTCGGTAAATTGTAGGAAAATAGTCGGTAAAACCAGATTAATTTTTTAGTCGGAACTTAGTCGGAAATTTTCCGACCATTTTCCGACCAATTTTTTTCTCTTTTTTTTTTGTCGGTAAATTGTAGGAAAATAGTCGGTAAAACCTGATTATTTTTTTAGTTGTTATTTTGTCGGAAAATAGTCGGAATTTTCCGACCAAATTAGTTTTGTCGGAAATTTTGGTAGGAAATCCTCTATTTTCTAGTAGTGCTATAAGCATACGATGAGCCTATGACCCAAGTTTCTGCATGTTATACGCCTCCCTTACTCAGACCATACAGTGCATGCATGAAAGGTCACAAGTGAAGTGAAGCACCGTAAGGCTTTGGTGTTACGGAACACAATATTTGATTTATAAAGGGTTTTGGATTAAAATTTACATGTTTTTTAGCACAGTAATAACTTCATGTTTGGCCCATGGCTTTATAGCCTAGTGGCATCTTAGTGGTGAGATAAGGCTTTGGGACCAATAGGTCCTGGGTTCGATTCCCACAAGGGGGGTTTTCCCGTATTTATTGGGTTTCCTCCTGAATTGGTGTGACATTATGCCTAGTGGAGATGGATATGATCGGGTGGTTCCTCTGGTGGCACGATGATACTCCAGTGGTCCGTCAGTGATCCTAATTTGCCGTTCAAAAAAAAAAAAAAAAAATAACTTCATGTTTGTGTATGTACTTAGCGTTAAACTAACGAGTTGTTTTTGCTGAGCATGTTTAGGTGAACGATCGTCTCGTGTTGCCAAGAAATCTCATCCCGGTTTGCTTATTTCGATGGATGCATAAAATGTGTTAAATCTATTTGTGTGATATTGTATTATACGTTGGTTACCTTTTGATGTTACAATATGTGTTTGAAATGTTTGTAATTTCTAGTCAAGATTTGTGTAAACATTTCGTTTAACGATAAACCAACCTTCTCATGCTAATCACTTGCACCCGCACCTTGCAGGTTCTGAATCATCTACCTCTTTGCTCATTTTCTTCTCATTGAAAATCAACAAAAGAATTCACAATAGTCTTAGTTTAAACTAGATCGACCATATATAATTTAGAATAACATATAGTTATTCACTAATTTAAACATGTTAATATGAAACACAACAAATATTACTAAATATGGTCATATATGATATCTCATATACCATACTTGATTGAATATTGTTGTTTGTATGTTCTAAATGCCCAAATACTTATATACATATAAAGCACTAAATCATATAAAATGCAAGATATTTTATAATGGCTTTCGAACTCTTAAGTCTATAGTAAATTGTTTATTTTTTCAGAGAAGAGCTTCCTGATCTTTTTTGTCTGTGCGACTTAGACCACGCGCGGACCTTTTGTTTTGGAGACTGTTTGTTTTTCAGAAAATATTTTATTTAAAAACTTCTGCGCGTCCTCTTCCCCAAACAGATGTTGACTTCCCACTTCTAAACACTTCAAACATCTTCAAACCCTAAAAACTCTCTCACTTTTCAAAAAACATGTCGCCACCACCCACTCTTCTCTATAGCCGCTACCACCCTCCCTCCTCCCACAACCGTCGCTACCACCCCTCCCTCCTCCCACCAACGTCGTCTCTCACCTCTACCCCCATCCTAGAGCGTCGCGACCACCTCCTGCTCCTCCCACTGCCGCCGCGTCTCCCCCTCTCTCGCCCCGTCGTCGTCGCGTCCCCCCTCCTCTTGCTCCTCCTAGCGCCGCCGCCTCCATCCCAAACACAACAAGTTATATCATTTTTTCATGGTTTTATGTTTAAGGAATTTTTAATTTTAATTGTCTTTGTTTAGGTTTATGAAAACTGTTTATGTTTAGAGGTTTAAGTTTATGTTAAAAACAGTTTTCTTCTTGCAGACAGGGGCGGGCCCACATGGTCCGGGTCGGGGTCCATGGACCCCAATCTTTTTTTAGAAAATAGTAGAACGGTATGTTAAATTTTTCAAGTACGCCATAAAATAAATTAGTTGGACCTATAGTATTAAAAGCAAAGATGGTGTGGTGGTAAATCCCCTTGTGTTTCAACAAATAGATCTAAAGTTCAAGTCTTACATGTCTTGTTTTTTAAGTTTATTTTTACCCATTAATATTAAACTAGTGTTTTAAAACAGCACAACCACCCATTGACCCTCTAATTTGCTTCTTTAAAATGATAAACGAATGTCGATTTTATTTAACACTTGATTACCAAATAATATTTAACACTTGATTACCAAATAAAACTTCCAACATATAATGTACTGGTTTCATGTCCACTAAATGCTTCTACATTATTTTCTAGCCCCGACCTGACTACGATGACCGACACGAAAATTTTAATGTTTGGTTGTGAAAATTTCTTACACAAAAAATGGACACCAATGAAAAAAAATCCTGGGTCCGCCACTGCTTGCAGACTGTAAATGTTTAGTCTACCTCTTTAGCTATAGATGTCTACATATGTGGTCCGTTGTATAAAATGAAAAACATTATTAAGTTACACTTATTTGGAATGCTTTCTAACTAAGCATTGTTTACTTACTAACTAAGCATTGTTTACTTACAAGTAAGATGTAAAAGTAAATGTGATCTATAATGATCGTTTTGAAAACTTTCATATGTTGTAATTTCTTAAACATATACTTTCGAAATCACCTTAATTGTTCAAGAACATTCTTGAATCATTTGGTAGCACTTATTAACAAGCTTTTTGGGTATTCTGCTCATCATGTTTCCTAATATACGAGACTTTCGATTTAGCATATTTCTTATGGGGTAGGGATGGTCATCACTTTTACAAATTTCATCACTCACAACATCCAATCAAGTTCCGTCATGTTATCAACCATTATTTCATCACTCACAACATTTTTTTTAGTAGAAATGGTCATCACTAGTGTTGGAATTCCATTACTCACAACTTTTTTTATTTTTTTTTAAATTATATATTAACAATAAAACACTAAAACTATAAATTATAAAATTCATTTAAATAAAACCTAAATTACATACTAAAAAAAAAAAAACTAAACATTGGAAGTAAAAAAACCTAACAAGACCGACTTAAACGGATGACATCTCTCACTCCTACCTTTCACAAATCTCGCATTTTTGTTGAATTACGACAGACTTAAACGGTTCTTGGAGATTGGTGTGCGGCTTTAACAAGATTTTTAAATCATTTTGTTTTTCTATTGCGTTCAAGTGTCGCATATACGTTTCCTCGCGTTGAAGTTTTGCCGACACAAGTTTTTCTCTTCTTTCTTTGGATTCGCTTATTTTCGCCAATTTAGCCACTTTGATTTTGGAGATCGACTCCGCCACCGCTTCCTTTCCTTTACTTGACGAATCACCACTTTTCTTGCGGCGCGGCCTTGTAGGTGTATCTTCTTGAACGGATTCGCCAACCGGTTGATTGGGTTCGTCAACGGGGTCATCGTTCAAATTCATTTGGGGCAAGTTATCCGATGCGGAAGTCGTGTAGTAATTCCCCGAGTCGGAGGTCTTTGATCTTTTGGGACCTCCTCTTTTTTTTGGAGCCGCCGGCCCACCCATGTCGACCAACTCAACCGGTACCCACTTCGGGTGATTTCTCGCAAACTCTCAAGCCGCAAGGTGTGGAAAACTCTTCTTTTTGTATGTTCGGCGATACTCGACGATGGCGGATTGCATGATAGTCGCCTTGCTTGCTCCACATTGTGGATTTCGGCTCTACAAAAAAAAATTATTTATTAGATCTGTTTTTAAACTGTTTTTTTATAAAATTGTAAACTGTTTCTTCTTCTTGAACGTCATCCTTGTCTTCATCGTCATCGAGACTTTGTTGTGGTTCGCGGTACGCACGTGCAAAACGATGGATGAGCTTGTCATCTTCTAGTGGGTCGACTTGTGGAAACGGTTGGGAATGAAATTGTTGAGGTTGAAACGGTGGAACGGACGGTGGGTTTTGATACGGTTGTGATTGAAAGTGTGGAAATTGTTGGGTTAGAAAGGTTGAAAATTGTTGGGTTTGAAAATGTGGGATTTGGTCGGGTTCATCTTGCGACCTAAAGCGCGCCGGCTCGCCAAGATTCGCTCGAACCTTGGGTCGTACGTGATTTTTCTTCGAACCTGAACCTCTTTTGCTAGAACCCGAACCTCTCTTGCTTGAACCATCCATCTTTGTGTTAGAAAACTGCTACTGAAAGAGCTACAAATAATCAAAACAGAAATAAAGAAACAGTTAACGAGAACCAGGCTTGTGTTTGACACAATTCCCTTAAACAGATTCGTCGTCTGTTCCCAGGGTACGCCGGTTCGAAGCAGCAACAGCGCACTGCCGGACTTGAACACTTGCCTGAAAACAAAAAGGAGTTGTGTTGCAGAAGCTGAGATTCAGAGAAGAGAAGTTGTTGAGGTGTATCTAAACTGGTTGTCTGTATTGGGTTTTATAGGCACATATTATAACTGATTCTGACCTCGTCATTGCAGAGAATTAATGGCTCATCGGTTTCGAAACTGATGCCTCATCATTGCAGAGAATTAACTTAAATAATTACTCAGCGGTTTCGAAACTGAATAATGATTCTCATTAAAACTGAAAGTCATTTCAGTTAAAACCCCATTAACAAGACCAACCGTTTTAGTTTTAAAGACTAATTAATAAAACCAATTAGTCAGTCTCGAGTGCAAAAACTGTCTCACGCGAGCCTGGGTTTTCAGATCTGCATTCGTGTCCGCAGCACGTGCGGGCATACGCGAGTTCAACTAATTCCGGTTCCATTTTTTTGCACCCCCCTGCGCGCGCGGGGGTAGGACTTGTGGTAAAACATGTCATGAGACTTCAAAGGCTTCATTAAGGTTTCACCTTATAAATAGCCTATCTTTTTGTTCCCACTCCAATGTGGGACAAAGTGGTTTTACCACTTGAGACTTTCCATTCACACCAAAACTTCCAACAATCCCCCACATGAATGGAGGTCGATCTCAGAAACAATATTATTCCAATTAGATTTCAGCAGTTGAGTTTTGCATACGATAGGTAGGTGTTACCCTTTGAACCTTCGCTCATGAAATGCACTTAGCCCACTAGCTTTGAGTAGAACTCGATGTCTTTGAACTCGTCTGCCGTTTGTGTAGACGACAATGCCTTCACACAAGACTATCCCTAAAAAAGTCAAGTCCTCATAGTTGTGTTCGTTATGGTCATGAACATGATGCCTGGTTCTGTGAGAGCCATTAGGTATTGTGCCCCAACAATACCCTTCGAAGCGACCCCACTTCTCTCTCACATAGGTGATTCACTATGTATGGTTACCTTAGTCGAATCATTAAAAGCCATAGGCTTAGCCTCACACTTGTCACTTGTCACGGCCCCAGCCCCGGTTTTACCTGGTCAGAAGCCGCGGGACAGGAACCCGTGGTATCGATGATGCGACAGCGGAAGATTTTTAACAGGATCTTTTAAAATTCAAAATGCCCAATTATTTTATTTCATAAATTGGGATAATACCCCGTAATTTATAATAGAGGAATTTAACTACGAAATTCCCTGCTTTATTAAAACATGTTAATTCATTTTTAACTGAGCCACCTCTTCAAGCTTGTAAGTGCTCCATAGCACGTTTTTCCTTCATTTACAGCAGGTCGCCTGAAACATGTTTTAAAAATATTTTGTCAGCGGGGAAATACTGGTGAATAATTCGTTTTGATAAAATGACACATAATTATCAATTACAGCATAAGAGCGACTACAATGGCTTCTATCTTATTTTTATCTGGCCCCGTGTCACATTGCGTGACGATGGTCATACCACTATTGGGTCCTGTCACCCAAGTAGTGACGATCACTGTTAGGATATATTAGCCTAACCAGTGAAAATTAGTAATGTGAACAATACCCCACTAGCCAGTGATTAAGATAACCACGACTTACTCCCTGTAATTATAACATTTGAAAATGGAGTATTGTAAAATATTTTGATAAAAAGAGAATGACTCACATTGTAAGTTTAATTGGACAGAGCTTAGCCTACTGATTAGCCTTTTTGACCTAAATTAAATAACATGCACACGAACTGGGTTAGTAACTAATACAACATTTACGATAACTCACGAGATTAAACCCTCACAACGAATGACAAAGTGTGATACTTACACATCCATTGAATTCACGACGAATGATAAAGCATAACCCTAATGTGGGCAGCACTTAAACATCCATTGGATAGTTTTAATCGATCGGACATTGAATCGTAACAGCGATCGAGTTATTACCCTGTTTTGTGGCAGCGATTCGTGATCGTGTGTGTTTTAGGACTGTTCCTACAATATCTCAGTGTACGTTTTGAGTTTTAACGTCGAACTAATGCAAAATATCAAGTCCCACACCCCTGTATATATACTTGAAAAACCGCGCACTCGCGTGGCGCGAGGACCTCTCGCGTGGCGCGAGGACCTCTCGCGTGGCGCGAGGGACACCCTACTACCATAGGGTAGTAATGCGTGTGAAGTGTTATATATATTAGGTGTATATTTTAAGCCCCTTTAACACTTATTTTTAGCCAAGTTTTAAATTTATAAAACACGATATTTTACTAACACTAGACACACATATGGGCAAGTGCACCCATCGTGAGCGTAGTATAGTGTTGGTAAGATACCGAGGTCGTCCAAGGACACAAGAGCTTTTAGTACCGGTTTATCCTCAACGTCTAATCAAAATAAAAAGTTTAGAAAAATGTTTTAAACTAAGAAAAATAAAAAAACTAACTAAAATGCTGAAAATAAAATAAAAAGAAAAAACAGATAGACAAGATGAATCACTTGGTTACGACTCGTATCTAGTGTAACCTTTGATTATTTCCGCACTTTTGCACATAATTAAGAGATTATCTTAGTTATTGTAGTAGGCCCCTCTTTTGAAGGTGACGTTACCCTCACCCCAGTTGTTTGAGTCAGCAAGGATACAATCCTAAAAGGGTGGATTGTTGGAAGATAATTAATTAAGTTATTAATGCAATATTATGGTAGGCCCCTCTTTTGGAGGTGACGTTACCCTCGGCTAAGTAGTCTGAGTCAGCAGGGATACAGTCCTAAATAGCCGGGTTATAGTATTAATAGTAGTTAACTTATGAGGGGATCAAAGAGTTTGGACCCCCGCCATCCAATACCATGAAGTATTGAAGGAGGTCCTACTAAATTTGACCCAGGTCCATTGCAGGACCTCTAAACGCTGAACAATGGCAAGACCTTTACCAAACCGTTCCCTTAACCCCCGACCAGGTAGCCAACATACCTCCATATAGACCGTGGAGATATGAATGGTGAAAATCTTTTATTTTATATAGACAGTAAAATAATTTCAAGACACCACGGACAAACGATAAGGAAAGATCACCTTCAACATAAGCAACTAGTTATTAAAGTCTCTAATACAAAACCAAATAAAAAGTGCAAAAGATTTGAAATAAAAAGTATTACACTAGACACTTTGTCTTCACCAAGTGATGTAAGAGACTTAGGCAAACATGGCCTTGATTGTCAAGAACTCTTACGATCAATCTTGGATCCCAAGACGACTCACACACTCTATGATGGACAATGGATGATGGTGGTGGATGATGGTGTTATGGTGGTGGTGGGTGGTGGGTGAAGTGTGAGAGAGGTGGTGTGCCAAGGGATGGTTTGAGCTTGAGCCAAGCACTTCTATTTATAGGCTGAACAGAAGCTCGGGCACGGCCCCGTGTCCACATCCACTCTTTCTTCATTAAATGCAGCTTTGTCTTATTAGTTGACCACGCCCCCGAGTCCGCTGAGCACGACCCCGTGTGCAGAAGAATCTTTGTACTATGAAGATTTGACTGGATTGTGCGAATCTTATAGTTGACCACGGCCCCGTGTCCGCTGAGCACGGCCCGTGGTGGGCAATAGAACTTCTACCACTTTGTCTTTTCTGCTGACACTTGGGCACGCCCCCGTGCTGGCTGAGTACGGGCCGTGTTCAGTCTCCTGATCTCTTGTTTTGCTTGGGAAGATGTTGTTGTGGGGTTGGGCATGTCACGTTTTGTTCCTTTTCTTGTATTTATGTTAGATTTTGATGTCTTTTTGCTTCTTTTGTTAATTTGAGCTCATTTAATCCTGAAAATACAAAAGGAAGACAAAAGCACACTTTTTCCAACATTAGTACTAAAAAAGGGTTAGTTTTATGCCTCATTTGATGAAATTTATATGTTACATTTTGAACACATCAAATACCCCCACACTTGAATCTTTGCTTGTCCTCAAGCAAAACTCTTTAATATGTGGCTATTTACACTCCCAAATGGAATGGGTAGAAAAGAAGGTTTTGGGCTTGTCGTAGAGTGTCGGGATTTCCAAGATTCTTTATTTAGTTTTATTTTTATTTATTTACAATCCTATTCGTCATGATTTATTAAAAACTTTTCATAAGATAAATTACTTATTAGGGCATAACATGCCTTTGTAAAATTCTATTTATATACAAGTTCACATACCTCACGGGGATCACTCAACACTCGGCCGAAAATGTATTTTTGTGGATCACTCGAGAGCGGCATGGAACTTACTCCTACCATAGGCTTGCCAAGCAATCAATCCTCCTCCTTTTTAACTTATATACCTTTGTAGATATCAAAAGGACTTTGTGGGTAAAGGGTTAGGCTTGGGTTAAAGGTAGGTGGTTGGGTTGGTGGTTAGTGGTTAGTAGAAAAAGGGCGAAAAGCGTAACAAGTGTCGGTTTTCGTAAGACTTTTTATTTTTGTAACTTTTATTTTGATGAAGCTATTTATTCAAACAAAGTTATTTTTGATGAACTTGTTTGTTTATTTTCTTTTGCTTCATCATCAACAATTTTTTTTTTTTTGAAAAGTCATATGAAGAACCGAACTTGTTACTAAAATAAAGGGTTAAAAATGAAAAAGGTTTTGGTGGGTAAAAAGGGTGTTTGGGTTATGAAATGAAAAGGTTTAGGCTCAAAGGGGCTAACTAGGGGGATTTTGGGTAGGTGGTAAAAAAAAATGGTGTAGAAATAAAAAGGGTTAGTCCTAATGCCTCCATCATTTACTTACTCGGGTTTAAGTTGGTAAGGACCGGGAATGTATCGTCATGGCAAGTTCTAGAGTCGTACGAACCAAGCGGCTATTCACACAAGAAACGAAAATGAGCATTTAGTCAAATGATATGTAAGTGTTTGCTCAATAAAGGCTCAAAACTCACTTTTGTGGGAATGGGTTTTTATGTGATCAAGTATATAATTAAATTTTAGCTAAGCTTGTCATGTCTTTTCATAATTTTCTTATGTTGGTTCTTTTTATCACGACGCTATCGGTTGTAAATTCGTAAAAATATAGCCTTTTTAAGAACTTGAATTTCCCGAGTTAAATCTAGACAAGTAAAAAAAATGAAAATTTTTGAAAAAAATTTGGAGTGATTAGCGGTTCCAATAGAGTTTTGTGTAAGGCTTGTATTTAGGACTTGCAAGATTCAAGGTTTTAGCATCCCCCCCACACTTAAATTACACATTGTCCTCAATGTGTCCCAAAAATAAGTTTTTAGGTTGATTGAATGTGTAAAAAGGTGTAAAGAGCAAAAATTTTGTGTTACTGGGCGTTGAACACGGCCCCGTGTTATCCGGGCACGGCCCCGTGTTCAAGTGCCAGTAACAAAATTAAAACAAGAGAAACAGAAGTCTGGACACGGGGGCGTGTTGGGTGAACACGGCCCGTGTCCAGTTACCTGAACTGGGTCTTTTTCTGCAGATTGTGCAGCACGGGGCCGTGTTGGGTGGACACGGCCCGTGCTGAGCTTACTGTAAACGAAGAAATTTGTCGGATGGTTCTGTTTTCCTGCATGGAGTGCTGGTTCAAGTTTCCCTTGCATCCTTTGCCATCCCAAGTGTGTTTTATTCCTAGAAATTAAAACTAACTAGAAAGCAAGAAAATTAATCTAAACTAAACTAAGGATAGTTCCGTGGAATGCCTCCATGGTGCGCCACGTTTATAAGGGTCCTTGGCTAGACCCAAAGCCTGGTCACATGTTACCCAAGTGGGATGTATTGCATCCCATGTTACACCGTCGGAGAGCGTCATCCAAGCTTGAGTCTATGACCTTCATGTAGTTGACCGGGTCTTCTTCCTCTATCTTCTTTCCACATTCAAACTTTACTTCCTCGTCCCCAAACTTTAATGTTAACGTTCCGTCATTCATATCTACCACTGCTTGGGCGGTGGCTAGAAATGGCCTCCCGAGGATGAGAGGGACTTCGGTGTTTTCTTCCATGTCTAGGATGACAAAGTCAGTTGGAAAAACGAAGTTGTCAACCTTGACCAGTAGATTTTCAGCGACACCTTGTGGAAATTTGACGGACCTGTCGGCGAGTTGTATGCTCATCTTTGTAGGACTAGTTACTCCTAGGCCGAGTCGTTTGAACATTGACGTGGGCATGAGGTTAATGCTAGCCCCAAGGTCGGCTAATGCATTACGAACGGGAGACTCCCCAATCGAGCAAGGAATTGTGAAGCTCCCGGGATCGATTTTCTTTTGTGGAAGTTTGTTGAGTACTAAAGCGGAGCATTCTTCGCCTAAGTTAACTAATTGCAATGATTCAATTTTCCTTTTGTGAGTGAGGAAATGCCTCATGAATTTTGCATATTTAGGCATTTGGGTTAGGACCTCAATAAAAGGAATATTGACATGCAATTGTTTTAGTAAACTTTCGAACTTTGCGAATTGCTCATCGGTCTTTTGATGATTTAACCTACCGGGGTACGGAATTGGAGGAGTCTTGGTGGGCTCTTGATTTGGTGAAGGAGCCTTTTCTAGTTGAGGTGTAGGTGTAGTCGTGCTTTGACGTTGACCTCCTTCAACTGGCGGTAATGGGGTATCCTCGGGACCCACGGTTCGGTTTCTCAATGTGATGAGGTGTACTTATGCCTTTGGGTTGGTTTCGGTATTACTTGGTAACGTGCCTTGTGGTCTCTCGGAGAAATTTTGAGCTAGTTGATTTAATTGTTTTTCAACGTTTTGAATGCTAGCTTGTTGATTTCTAAAATTCGATTCTAATTGTTGAAATCGATCCGAGTTTTTCTTTTCGGTGTCGGAGATGAGGCGAGATATGGTATCTTCAAGCCTTTCTCTTCCACCTTGTTGTTGAGAGAAATTTTGTGGTTGTTGAAAATTAGTTCGTTGGTTTTGTTGGTTACTACTATTGCTGGGATCTCTCCAACCAAGATTTGGGTGGTTGCGCCATCCTTGGTTGTAGGTACCCGTTGGAGGACCCGACGGCCTAGGTCTATTATCAATGTAGTTTACCGTTTCTGTTTGTTCATCTAATTCTTTCATACAACTCCAATTTTCATGTGACCCACCACACCCTTCACAAGCCATAACCGAGGCCGTTTTTGTCATTTCTAACTTTTTGATTTTTGAAGAGAGGGCCTCGATTTGAGCTTGTAAAGAAGTGCTTTCATCAACCTTATGGGCCCGGGGCAATAGATTTATTACCTCGGGGAGTGTGCCATTGAAAATTGGTTTGAGCAATTTCCTCAATTTGATTATATATTTCATTTGGGCGACGATTACCTAAAAGTCCCCCGGAGCTTGAATCAAGTGTTTGTCTTGTGTGTGGCAATAACCCATTGTAGAAAGTGGATACTTGTTGCCATACCGCTAGACCGTGATGAGGACACTTTCTTAGAAGCTCCTTGAACCTTTCCCAAGTTTCATATAAGGATTCCCCATCCTCTTGTGAGTATGTATTAATTTCAGTCATTAGTTTAGCCGTTTTAGCAGGAGGGAAATACTTATATAGAAACTTTTGGGCTAGTTCATCCTAGGTGTTTACCGAGCCAACTGGGAGGGTGTTAAGCCAAGCCTTAGCTCGGTCTTTTAGTGAAAATGGAAACATTCGAAGGCGGATGGCGTCATTTGATGCTCCATTGATCCGAAAGGTATCACATATTTCTAAGAAAGTAGTAATATGCAGATGGGGATCCTCGTCCGCAAACCCATGGAAGGTTGCGGAGTTTTGGAGCATTTGTATCAAATGCGGCCGAAGTTCGAAGTTGTTGGCTTCGACATTCGGTGCATTGATAGCGGCGCCGAGATTGCCTACGGTGGGCCGTAGGTAATCCATGAGGGTACGTTGGTCCGCCATTGGAAGTGGGTCCCCCGAAACTTTCTCTTGATTTTTAGCTTTAAGTCTTTTTCTGAGAAAGCGTTCGGGTTCTTCTAGAGGTTCTTTTATGTCTCTACTAGAACTGGAGCTCATGCACTACGTAGGAGGTTCAAATGTGGCGCCTGGGTTCCAAGTCCTGCAATAAAAACAGAAAAAAACGTTGGTCAGAATGTTCACCACGGCCCCGTGCTCAGTGAACACGGCCCGTGGTCAGAGGTACAGTGATTGTCTTCTGGATCCCTGTTACTGGGAGTTGGACACGACCCCGTGTTGCACCGACACGGCCCCGTGTTCATCTCTCTATAACTCAGAAAATAAAAACTGCCAGTGATGATGCTGGGCACGACCCGTGTCCGACCAGGCACGGCCCGTGCTGAGCTCTGCAGAGACTGAAAAACTAAAAAAAAAATGAAAAACAAGAAAAACGATTAGGCCGTTGATTCCTAACTTTCTTAAAATCCTTGTGTCCCCGGCAACGGCGCCAAAAACTTAATGCGTGTGAAGTGTTATATATATTAGGTGTATATTTTAAGCCCCTTTAACACTTATTTTTAGCCAAGTTTTAAATTTATAAAACACGATATTTTACTAACACTAGACACACATATGGGCAAGTGCACCCATCGTGAGCGTAGTATAGTGTTGGTAAGATACCGAGGTTGTCCAAGGGCACAAGAGCTTTTAGTACCGGTTTATCCTCAACGTCTAATCAAAATAAAAAGTTTAGAAAAATGTTTTAAACTAAGAAAAATAAAAAAACTAACTAAAATGCTGAAAATAAAATAAAAAGAAAAAACAGATAGACAAGATGAATCACTTGGTTCCGACTCGTATCTAGTGTAACCTTTGATTATTTCCGCACTTTTGCACATAATTAAGAGATTATCTTAGTTATTGTAGTAGGCCCTTCTTTTGAAGGTGACGTTACCCTCACCCCAGTAGTTTGAGTCAGCAAGGATACAATCCTAAAAGGGTAGATTATTGGAAGATAATTATTTAAGTTATTAATGCAATATTATGGTAGGCCCCTCTTTTGGAGGTGACGTTACCCTCGGCTAAGTAGTCTGAGTCAGCAGGGATACAGTCCTAAATAGCCGGGTTATAGTACTAATAGTAGTTAACTTATGAGGGGATCAAAGAGTTTGGACCCCCACCATCCAATACCATGAAGTATTGAAGGAGGTCCTACTAAATTTGACCCAGGTCCATTGCAGGACCTCTAAACGCTGAACAATGGCAAGACCTTTACCAAACCGTTCCCTTAACCCCCGACCAGGTAGCCAACATACCTCCATATAGACCGTGGAGATATGAATGGTGAAAATCTTTTATTTTATATAGACAGTAAAATAATTTCAAGACACCACGGACAAACGATAAGGAAAGATCACCTTCAACATAAGCAACTAGTTATTAAAGTCATTAATACAAAACCAAATAAAAAGTGCAAAAGATTAGAAATAAAAAGTATTACACTAGACACTTTGTCTTCACCAAGTGATGTAAGAGACTTAGGCAAACATGGCCTTGATTGTCAAGAACTCTTACGATCAATCTTGGATCCCGAGATGACTCACACGCTCTATGATGGACAATGGATGATGGTGGTGGATGATGGTGTTATGGTGGTGGTGGGTGGTGGGTGAAGTGTGAGAGAGGTGGTGTGCCAAGGGATGGTTTGAGCTTGAGCCAAGCACTTCTATTTATAGGCTGAACAGAAGCTCGGGCACGGCCCCGTGTCCACATCCTCTCTTTCTTCATTAAATGCAGCTTTGTCTTATTAGTTGACCACGCCCCCGTGTCCGCTGAGCACGACCCCGTGTGCAGAAGAATCTTTGTACTATGAAGATTTGCCTGGATTGTGCGAATCTTATAGTTGACCACGGCCCCGTGTCCGCTGAGCACGGCCCGTGGTGGGCAATAGAAGCTTCTACAACGTTGTCTTTTCTGCTGACACTTGGGCACGCCCCCGTGCTGGCTGAGCACGGGCCGTGTTCAGTCTCCTGATCTCTTGTTTTGCTTGGGAAGATGTTGTTGTGGGCTCGGGCATGTCACGTTTTGTTCCTTTTCTTGTATTTATGTTAGATTTTGATGTCTTTTTGCTTCTTTTGTTAATTTGAGCTCATTTAATCCTGAAAATACAAAAGGAAGACAAAAGCACACTTTTTCCAACATTAGTACTAAAAAAGGGTTAGTTTTATGCCTCATTTGATGAAATTTATATGTTACATTTTGAACACATCAGGTAGCCTCGTGTACAGGTAGCTTAGCTGAGTTGGTCTCGCATGCAAATTCGTTATACACGTAAAACTGTTTGGATATTATCAACTAGGGTTTTACCCCCCTTGAGTTTTAGGGGCCCTGATCCTGATTCCGATTGTTCTGAAAATTTTACGGTTTATGCAGAATCACTTGGGGATCTCAATTAGGGTTTCCTTTTGGACCAAATATAATAATAAATAATAGTTTTTGAGGAGAGTTGTTACATCACTTTTAGGAATGGACTAGGAAGTTTACCAAGCTTTGCAATAAACTCCCTTATATATATACGTAGGGTTATCCCCCACAGTGACCTTACTAATTCATACAATTAGGTTTTCCTATTGAACTCAGCTCTTGGGATCTCCAGTCTACTGAGTTAGGTTTCCATCATATTAACTTATATTTTCAAGGGCTTCAGCCCCATTCCCATGGACGACTTCTGTACTAACTCTCTACTTAGGCCTTTTGTTAGCGGATCCACAATATTATCCTTTGACCTCACGTAGTCAACAGTGATAATTCCTGTAGAGATTAGTTGCCGTATCGTATTATGTCTATGTCTGATATGTCTGTTCCAACCGTTATACATTGTGCTACGAGCTCTGCCAAGTGCCAATTGGCTATAACCAGTGTTGTAAGAATCGCTAGGCGCTAGTCGGGCGGTGGGGTACCGACTAGCAATTAATCGGGATTAATAGGGATTAATCGGAATTAATCGGATTGAGATTTTTATATGTAATTTTTAGTTACATATATACATACACATTTTTATATGTAGTTTTTTAAAGTAGACATGTTTTAACCCCTCATTAACCCATTTTTTTAAGTAATTGGAAGGATTGTATAAGATTTGGTCAAAATTTGGCCGGCACTAGCCAAAATTTGGCCAGAATATGACCGCCATTGACTGCCTAGCTATAAATAGGCCATTAATCGGTGAACCTCCGATTAGTGATTAATCGGCGACTAATCGTTGACTAGTCGGGTTTTTTACAACCATGGCTATAACAATGTATACAAATGGCTGATGCCGGCTTAGGCCATCTTGGTATATCCTCAACAAATTGACGTAGCCATTCTGCCTCTTCACCTGCTTTATCTAAAGCGATGAACTCTGATTCCATCGTGGATCTAACGATAACCGTTTGTTTTGACGATTTCCACGATATAGCAGCACCTCCAAGTGT
Source organism: Helianthus tuberosus (assembly GCA_030545235.1). Lineage (NCBI taxonomy): Eukaryota > Viridiplantae > Streptophyta > Magnoliopsida > Asterales > Asteraceae > Helianthus > Helianthus tuberosus. The sequence goes on from CM060351.1 coordinate 175,958,196, forward strand.
GAATACATACCCACTTGTTGCTTTGGAATCATTCGTGTCAGATATCCAATTTGCATCGCAGTGTCCTTCTATAACGGATGGATATCTGTTATAATGTAACCTGTATTCCCGAGAGTATCTTAAGTAACGAAGCAACCGAGTGATACAGTTCAAATGCATTGAACTTGGGTTGCTTGTGTATCTACTTAGCTTGCTCATAGCATATGCTATGTCTGGTCTAGTACAACTCATAAGATACATCAAGATACCAATAATTTTTGAGTATTCCAACTGGTTTATGGGTTCACCTCTATTCTTGGCTAGATGTTGACTTGTGTCAAGTGGTGTTCTAGCTTCATTAGAGTCATTTGCATTGAACTTCTCAAGAATTTTGTCAACATAGTGGGATTGACTTAAAACAAGTCTATTTTGGGCTCGCGTGATTTTGACCCCCAAAATCACATCCGCAAGACCCATGTCTTTCATGTCAAATCTTGGTTTTAGCATGTTCTTTGTAGATTTTATGCTTTTGTCATCTCTTCCAGCAATGAGCATATCATCTACATATAGACACAAAATGACATATCCATCAGATGTGTCCTTCACATACACACATTTATCACATTCATTGATTTTGAACCCAACATCAAGCATGACATGATCAAACTTTTGGTGCCATTGTTTTGGAGCTTGTTTTAATCCATACAAGGATTTTACAAGTTTACACACTTTCTTTTCTTACCCAATAGTTGTGAAGCCTTTGGGTTGCTCCATGTAGATTTCTTCCTCTAGAATTCCATTCAAGAAAGCTGTTTTCACATCCATTTGGTGAACTTCCAAATTTCTAATGGCGGGAATGGTAAGCACCAACCTGATGCATGTTATTCGCGTAACTGGTGAATATGTATCAAAGTAATCTAAACCTTCTCGTTGTTTATATCCTTTGATCACCAACCTTGCTTTATACTTATCGATGGTTCCATCTGGTTTTATCTTCTTCTTGAAGATCCATCGATATCCTAGTGGTTTACATCCTTGAGGAAGATCCACTAGTTCCCAAGTATGGTTTTGTAAGATAGAGTCTATCTCACTATTGATTGCCTCCCTCCACTGAGGTCCTTCTGAGGAATGCACCGCTTGTTGGTACGTTTGAGATTCATCTTCTACCATATAGGTAAGAAACTCAGGGCCAAAGGATTTTCAGTCCTTTGCCGTTTACTTTTCCTGATTTCAACTTCCTCATTCTTAGATTGTTCTCGAGGTTCACCGTTTTCAACTTCACCCTCGGGAACAATTTCCTCAACCGGTCTAGAAGAACTCGGTTCACTTTTATCTAAGCATGGGAACATATGTTCAAACCATGATGCATCGTTAGATTCTATTATGATGTCATTGCATATTCCAGGGTTCTTAGAATCATGCACAAGAAAGCGATATGGACCATAAGGATGAGTGTATCCTATAAATACACAATCCACTGTTTTGGGTCCTATTAGTAGGTGCTTAGGCGGTGTGACCACCACCTTAGCTAGACACCCCCACACTTTCAAGGATTTATATGGTGGTTTCTTTCCCGTCCATAATTCGTAAGGCGTTACATCCTTTTTCTTATTGGGTATCATGTTCAACAAATAAATTGCCGATAACATTGCTTCCCCGCATAGGTTTTGGTTTACACCAGAACTTATCATCATGGCAATCATCATTTCTTTCAAAGTGCGATTTTTTCGTTCCGCTATGCCTTTGATTGAGGGGAGTAAGGAGCCGTGAGTTCGTGGATGATTCCACTTTTTGCACATACGTCAATAAAAGGTGAAACATATTCACCTCCTCGGTCGCTCCTTACGATTTTGATTTTCCGATTTAGTTGATTCTCAACTTCGGCTTTGAACAAGATAAACTTGTCAATAGCCTCGTCCTTACTCTTAAGTAAGTAAACATAGCAATACCTTGTACTATCATCAATGAACGTGATGAAGTACTTGTTCCCACCACGAGTAGGAATTGCTTTTAGATCACACACATCAGTGTGGATCATCTCGAGGGGTTCGGTGATTCGTTCAACCTTTTTGAATGACGATTTTTTTTGTTTTGCTTCTACGCAAGTTTAACATTTTTTAATTGAGTCGATATCGAATGTTGGTATGCTATCAAGTTTAATTAAACGACGAATGGAATTATAATTAACATAACCTACTCTACCATGCTAAAGATTAGAAGACTCAATCAAGTAAGTAGAACTAGTAGCGGTTTCTTTCATTGCATTCACAACCATTACATTGAGTTTAAACATTCCATTTAGGGCATAGCCCTTACAGTAGAACTAGTAGTGGTTTCTTTCATTGCATTCACAACCATTACATTGAGTTTAAACATTACATTTAGGGCATAGCCCTTACCAACATACATACCATTTTTTCTCAACACGACCTTATCTGACTCAATCACCATTTTGAACCCAAACTTGTTCAATTGCCACCCCAACACAAGGTTCTTACAAATTTATGGAACATATAACACGTTTGACAAAGTGAGTTCCTTTCTAGAAGTCATATTGAGAACCACGTTCCCCTCACCTTTAATTTCGGCCGTGGCGGAGTTTCCCATAAAAACCTTTTCGCCATTAGTCACCTCCTTGAAGGTGTTGAAAAGGCTTTTGTCGGAACACACACGACGGGTAGCCCCTGTATCAACCCACCAATCCTTGTTAATTTGCCTAACCAAATTAACTGCGGTCACCAAAATCGAGAGATCTGTGACCATGGCAACAAGGTTGTCGACTTCATGAACCATATTCACTTGTCGAGCATTTTCCTTCTTGGGAAGCTTGCATTCGTTGGCCTTGTGGCCTTGCTTTTAACAATTATAACAAGTTCCTTGGAACTTCTTTTTCCCAACTCCTCCCTTAGCACCAAGGTTGGAGTCTTTCCCATGACTTTTCTTTCCACCCTTTCCACTGTTTTTTTCCCTTTGAAGATTGGCCATGTTCAACAAGATTGGCCTTCAGTGTTTCAGGACCATCAATCTGTTTCAAAGCTAACTTGTTATCTTCTTCAATATGAAGACGAACAACGAGATCTTCAATGGTCATCTCCTTTCTCTTATGCTTGAGATAGTTCTTGAAATCAACCTAACTTGGTGGCAGCTTTTCAATCATTGCAGCAACTTGGAAAGTCTCGCTGAGGACCATTCCTTCCGCATGTATATCATGAAGAATAACTTGCAATTCTTGGACTTGGCTCATGACAGTTTTAGCATCTATCATTTTAAAGTCCAAGAACTTAGCCACTACGAATTTCTTGGTGCCCACATCTTCTATTTTGTATTTGCGGTCCAAAGACTCCCATAACTCTTTGGCAGTCTTGGCTTTACAATACACATTATAAGCGTATCAACCATACCATTCAAGATATAGTTGCGGCAAAAGAAATTCGAATGATTCCAAGCATGAACCGCGCTCAGTGATTGAGCATCCACATCCCCTTCATCCACATAGGGAACGGTTTCAGTCAAGAACCGTGCTAGGTTCAGAGTGGTCAAATAAAAGAACATCTTTTGCTGCCACTGTTTGAAATTCACACCGTTGAATTTCTCAGGTTTCTCATCATTTGAGATTGCGTTAGGCAGTGGTGCAACTAGGCCGGTTGTAACAGCAACAGCGGAAGTCATGGCTGCAGAAACAGAAGTAGACATGGGCTGGGACGCCAATCTGAAAAGAAAAACATAATGCAGAAACTATTAGTAAGACGGTTCTGTTTAAGTTTGTTAGAAAACTGCTACTGAAAGAGCTGCAAATAATCAAAACAGAAATAAAGAAACAGTTAACGAGAACCGGGCTTGTGTTTGACACACTTCCCTTAAACAGATTCGTCGTCTGTTCCCAGGGTACTTCGAAGCAGCAACAGCGCACTACCGGACTTGAACACTGGCCTGAAAAGAAAAAGGAGTTGTGTTGCAGAATCTGAGATTGAGAGAAGAGAGGTTGTTGAGGTGTATCAAAACTGGTTGTCTGCATTGGGTTTTATAGGCACAGATTATAACTGATTCTGGCCTCATCATTGCAGAGAATTAATGACTCATCGATTTCGAAACTAATGCCACATCATTGCAGAAAATTAACTCACATAATTGCTCAGCGGTTTTGAAACTGAATAATGATTCTCATTAAAACTGAAAGTCATTTAAGTTAAAAACCCATTAATAAGACCAACCGTTTTAGTTTTAAAGACTAATTAATAAAAACAATTAGTCAGTCTCGAGTGCAAAAACTGTCTCATGCGAGCCTGGGTTTTCAGAGCTGCATTCGTGTCCGCAGGACGTGCGGGCATACGCGAGTTCAACTAATTCCGGTTCCATTTTTTGCACCCCCTGCGCGCGCGCGGGTAGGACTTGTGGTAAAACATGTCATAAGACTTCAAAGGCAACATTAAGGTGTCTCCTTATAAATAGCCTATCTTTTTGTTCCCACTCCAATGTGGGACAAAGTGGTTTTACCACTTGAGACTTTCCATTCACACCAAAACTTCCAACATTTTGTTGGGAAATTTATTGGATTGAGTTAGAGAATTTTTTGGATTGAGTTGGAGAATTTTTTGATTTTTTTGATTGAGTTGGAAGAATGTTTTTTAAATTTATATAAAAAACCTTTCAAACAATCAAGCCCCCAACGGTCATAAACGATCATTTTTTTTTATTTTTCAACGCGTCACAAACTTAACACGTTACAAATTTATCGTGTGAAAAAACACGGCGGCGGCGGTGTTTGGTTATGATGGGGGGTCGAAAACGGACCACCTCGGGTGGCCTTAACATTTACGATAAATCTATTTCCATGATCAAATGGAATTTAATTGGGTCATGGCATGATAGCATAGTGGTATCTTGGTGGTGTGATTAGGTACTTGGTTCAATTCTGGGGGTGGGGGGTGTTATTTTCTAATGGATATGGATATGATCAGGTGGTTACGTTCGTGACACGATAATACCCTAGTGATCCGTTAGTGATCCACATTTGCGATTGAAAAAAGGAATTTAATTGTTTGTTTTACGTTAGAAACTATAACATTAGTTTTAGATAATGTTTAGAAGTTGTCTAGTTGACAAGTTGGATAGGATAATGCTACTTGTTTAGATAAGACATGGGCAGGAGAAAAGATATGTCAAGTTGTCTAGTTGTTCTAGCTTAGAGTTAATTTCCTTCTTGTTATAAAACTAGCCTAAAAGCTGAATAATATAGAAGAGAAGTAGAGAGAATTTTCAAAGGATTTCTTATATATATTTCTTGGTACTCCAAAACTATAATATTACATGAGTTTATATAGACAGAAGAAAGAAACTATGTTGTACTGTGCGTCAATAATTCGAACGAATTATTGAAGTTACTGTGTCAATAATTCGAATGAATTATTTCCTTTACTGTGCGCTTTTACTGTGCATCTAGTTGTCATCCACTATTGCAATGATTCATAACACTCCCCCTTGGATGACACTTTGCAAACTTTGGGGTAATTAAGTACTGCCTCATTAAAAACTTTTCTAAAGAAAAACCCAGTGGGAAAAAAAACCTTAGCTAAGGGAAAAAGAGTGCAGTCTATAGCTCCTCCTCAAGTTGCAATTTGTAAGGCATCACATTCTCCGTACGTTACGCATGCCAATGTCATGAACGTGTTTCCTGAAAGTTGCTGTAGGTAGTGCTTTTGTGAAAAGATCGGTTGAATTGTTGCTGGATTGGACATATATCATCTCGACTTGATTGTCTTTAATAAAGTCTCGAGTATATTCAAAAAATCTTGGTGGTATATAAGAGTGCAACTTGTAATACTCCCCCTGATTTTATTATGTATCGTTTAAGCCTTCTGCGTAGATCTTTTAGTTCATATTTTGCCACTTCATTCCTTGATGTGTATATTCCTTTGTGTTGATCAATGTTATATGGTCTTTATATGAGATTCCTGGTGCTTTATGTAAACAAATACCAAATGATCCACAACTATATGTTGTTACATTCCCTACATTTACAAAGCTATCAAAACTTGTTTTGGTAGGTTAGTAATATAAAATTTTTATCTTTCATACCTTAGATGTTAAGTTATTACATCCGATTATATTATCTCTTCTTTGTACACGAGTAATATGATACAGATGGTAATGTATAACTAGCAAAATATATCAATATAATCCATCATTCTCTATATCTGTAACAATTTATGGATAATGATGCAAATGCTAGTTTGTATATCAAGGCATAAATTTGTATTTCATATTTGATTTGTTAATATGTTTTAATAGTTATAAAACCTCATACGGTTTTCCAAAGAAAAATATATAGTCCAACTATACCGTATGCATTTATCTTTTCTAACTTCATTAAAAAGTTCGTTATACCATATTCATCTTATAGTCCATACTATCTTTACTACTTTAAGAAGATGTATTTACAGGTTTTAAAATTATTGCTTCATGCATTTACATTCATTGAAATACATCTTTTCAATTTTACCAACTATGAATGTACATTCATACAATCCATAGTTTACCATGCTTATGCATTAATCAATAGCTATCATAACCATTGAATTTCATTAACTTTTTCATGTACTCAACAGCCTTAGGAAACTCATCGAGAGTTCCATTTCTTTTCAGCATTTATAATAATTTAAGCATATTCATATCTTATAATATTCTTGAGATCTCGCCTTACATGACTTTGATAATTTAAATTCTTCATGAATTTTTATGTATTTTGTAGTACCACATGATATATAAATATTCATAAGCTGCATGTCAATTTTCTCTTAATATATTACCAGACGAATCAGATATTGGAAAGTTATTATATCCACCACTGGAGAATGTGACTCCTCATAATCAATCAATGGTTTTGCAACATTCTTGTGCCACCAAATTTTCTTTGTATTACTCAATTTGATTTATGTAAGAAAATCTTTACCTTAAGGGGGTGTTTGGCCTAGCTTTTTTATCTAAGCTTATAGCTTTTTTAGCTTATTTTTATAAAATAAGCACTAATGGGTGTTTGGTTTAGCTTTTGAAGCTTATGCTTATTGGCTTATATAAGCTAATTTTAAGAAGCTTATGAGAACATGGTTTTTTAGCTTATTTGAATAAGCTTATTTGAAGAAGATGGTTTTTTACTCATTACACACAATGATATTATACTACTTCCCATAATACAAAATAACTTAACAAACAACTAAAGATTAATTATTAATTATCAACTTGTAGAATATAAGCTAATCCAAACACTTAAAAATAGCTTATCAAATGAAAGAAAATAAACATAAGCTATTTTAAAATATAAGCATAAGCCAAACAAATAAAAGCTAGGCCAAACACCCCCTAAGAACGGTTGGTCTGAAAGCTTTTCATTTCATGAGATAATTTTAACTTTGATTTATTCACTTTTTCCAAATTTGGCTAATTAATAACATGAATTCATTCATGAGTAGATTCAAAAATCTTGATCCTCATTGTTTCATTATTTCTAGCGCTATGTTATATATAAAAGTGTAACGGTGCTAATTTTATTTTGATTCCATTTCTTTTAGACATGATACATTGATCTTTTTCATCATTTTTTTTCAGGTGCCTGGGGTTCTTCTGGAAACATCATGTCAATATTGTCTTCTTTAAGAGAATTTTATACTAAACCTCGACTTGACCATCTTTATTAATTGCTCCAAATTTCGAGGATTTTTATTCATGGAATCAATTAGTCTATCATGCTTTAGGCATGCCATAGATTTAATACTAGTGTATGGTTGTCCTTTAGGGACACAAATTATAATAATTGGAGCATTAGCAGTTGATATATATGACTTAGCTTGTCACTTTATTTTGGTACGTAAATACGTATGGTAATAGATTTATTTTTCAAATGAGTTGTTCTTTGAACCCGTAGTTCATATTTTCAGTTTTAAGGATCAATGATAATTTATTTCAACTCATTTCTTTTTCAACTGCTTTTATCTTCCCCTAATGTTGGGAATGTCAGTCCATTTAGATGGATATTAATAAACTGAACTATAAATAACTCTTTCGTTAAATGCTATATTCCCAATCACCTTTTAAGGTCCCATATTTGTGTGTCGTGGTGGATCAATTTCAATATATATCGCACAATCAAAATCTTAGAATGGACATATTTGGTTTCTGACCAAAACCCAATTATAATGGGGAGAAAAATATTACAATATATTGGCATTATATAAATTGATACATGAACTTTTGCTCTCATGATCATACACTTAGCAAACACATCCAGTGATTGTCTCAATAAATCATGTATAAACTACATGAAGTTTTACGTGTATTGCAATGATCATTGTGTGAAATTGATTTATTATCAAAATCATTATATCAATCTGGAATAATATGCTTGCTATCACATTAGCTAAGCCTTAATCACAAAAACTTCAGGTTGTGGATTTGATAACCATTTAGACTATGTATCAATTTTTAAAACATTAAATGGTATCATGTTGGATATGTATATCCTTTGCTTATTCCAGAATACTTAGGGATTCACGCCCTACTTTCATTGATTAACTTTACTTGAGAACAAAAATTACATTTTATAATTTTCTGGAAGGATCTGTTAGTTCTTCAATACATTTCACATTATCATTTTACTCGGTGTGGTCTAACCGGTCATGCCAACTGATTATGATTCATAAACTTCTTATTTATGATCATATATGTATTACTTGTAGGTAAAAACACAAAATAGAATGTATGTATTAAACAATTTAATCATAATAATTTGATAGTCTATTATGATGTGAACAAACTTACATTTGAAATTAATCATATAATGAATCAAATTCAGACTCAGAACCATAAGTTGGTGAAGGTGGTAGAGTTAGTTGCATACTATTAGCTATTTGTTTTAGCATGTCTTCCAACCATTTATTTCTTTCTGTCAGCCGTTTTATTTGTTTAGACAAATTTCGAATCTGATCGTTTAACCTAGCTACTTCGACTCCTATTGAATCTGAAGGTAGATTCATTTGAGGTACCGTACATGGTTCTGTTATATTAATTGGTGGCAGTTGTTGTTCTACTTCGTTTAATAGTGATTGGAAAAACTGTTGCGGTAATGGTGATTGCAAAAATGATTCTGATGCTAACTGCTCTTGGAATATCATGTTTTCATCAAACAAAGTGTTAAAATTTACAATCCCAGATGCCTTTGGTGGAGATAATCCTTGGATAATCTGATTACTTAAGACACCTAATGATTTTGCTATTTTTGTAATGTAAGACCCTCCCATGAGACTTCTCAGAGGATTTGTTTGTTGATTTAAAAGATATGTAGCAAGCTCATGGGCAATATTACAAGGAACTTGCTCAAAAATACTATGTAGATGGAAAAGGTCGGTAGCACTAACCCTATGTTGATTATTCTTGCGCCCCGTGATAGTGTTGGCTAAAACACGGTGCATATATTGATAACGAGGGTCTGTGAATTTCATAGAATTATTATTGTTACACCACTCTTTCGATGAATGGCCTAGCGAATATTCTTTCATTTCCTCAGAGGAATAAGAGGTTGATGCCTCCGTAAAAATAGGTTGTTTAACTTCTTCATCTGTATATATGCCCAGATGAACTGCGAATTCTGTTAATGACATATTATGAGATTGTCCACAAAGTCGAAAATGAATAGATTCATCGGTAAGACTTTTATCATATTTGAATTAGAAAGTGGACAAGAACTCATATACAAGTTCATCGTATGACGGTTCTAGGATGTCGAAGAAACGACGCCAGGGCGTATTACGTGGTAGTAATCTCGCCAGTAAACCACTTGGATCAAACATTTCCATTTGATACCAATCAATACCGCTAATAGAAAAAACGTCAAGATTCTTGAGTTTTTGATACCTCTCACGATTGGGTAAATCAGTAAACCGAAGGAATCGATGAATGTTTGCTGCATTTGAAGATTCAGCATATGCTACTGGAAGATTTTCCGTTTGAATATTTGGTTTTGTTGAAACTAAGAAAAGTTTGGGTACGGGTTATTTTGGGTATGTGTTGAATTATTTCAGAAGTTGTAGCTTATGTGTAGATCATCTCGAGTAGTGAGTTTCTTATATAGATAAGAAAATTTAAGCTTACACCATACGTTTGGTTAAGGCTTCCATGATACGTTTTGAAACAGTTCACTGTAGCTAGTAAATGTTATATTGCATAAATAAATATTAGATGCATAAACAAAAATGTTAGGTACATAAATAAATGTTAGTAGTCCCATAATTATTATATCTCCAGAGCAATAGGTCCCGTGTACTAATTTTGATTTATCACAGAACTATATTATAAATATACATATATATAAAGGAGAAACGAGATCTAAAAGATCATCCTAAAGGTGTATGGTTTTACAACTCACTGGTGCACCCTTAGGCTTTAAACTATATATATATATATATATATATATATGTATATATTTAAATATATGAAATTCTTACATTGAGTATGGTAATAGCTCCTTTGCTTTTGTTGATTTGCTTGGTTGACAGCGCTCGTGCTAATAACGTGTTATAAAACTAGCCTAAAAACTGAATAATATAGAAGAGAAGTAGAGAGAATTTTCAGAGGATTTCTTATATATATATATATATCTTGGTACTCCAAAACTATAATATTACATGAGTTTATATAGACAGAAGAAAAAAACTATGTTGTACTGTGCGTCAATAATTAGAACGGATTATTGAAGTTACTATGTCAATAATTCGAATGAATTATTTCCTTTACTGTGCGCTTTTACTGTGCGTCTAGTTGTCATCCGCTATTTCAATGATTCATAACACTTCTCTATATATATCGTGTATATTATATATTACAAACAAGTTAATGAGAAAGATATAGTCATGTCACTTCGCCTGTTTTCCTAGTAGGGTTCTCACCCCACTAGGCTCATTTACTTCTTTCTCTTTGTATTTCACTACTAGAAAAATGGGTTTTTGCGACAGCATTTACGGTCGCAAAACAGTCGCAATTGCCCTATTGCGACAAGTTTGCGACTATTAATGCGGCTGGTAAAACACACGTCACAATTGATCTATTGAGACCTCGTTGCAACTGCAAGTATATTTTTGTGATTGAGGTTTGTGACCTTAATATCTATCACAAATACTGCGACCGTTTCTGCTTTGTGCGACTTTCTTTTGCAACTTGCGAAGCGATTGCTTGCTTTTGCAACCGTTTTTGCGGTCGCAAAACTGAATTTTTTTTATTTATTTTTTAGCATCTTCAGTCATTTTCTATTGTACCTGCTTATAGTGTCATATTTTCTAAAATTTAAGAATTTATGGATTTACAAAATTATATAAAACATCCAACTTAAAACCTCAAATACACTAGGTATCCCAACAAATACATACTCAAAAATAAAATGTTTATAAGCTAACTCGACGATTAGATGTTTTGGAACCTTACTTTTTGCATCACTTCAATGTTGTCATCCTTTCGTTCATAGTCTCTTTCTCCGCCTAATCTTTTTCTTCTTCCATCACCAACCTCGGTCGCAATAATTCCGTTCAACCTTTCCTTCTCTTCTTCTTTTTCTCACTATCTCTTATAGATGACCACGTTCAACATTTCAATCTAATAAAACCAATGCAAAGTGTTAAGATTCAAATTTATTAAAGTCCAATCAGCCCATTTTTAGCTTAACTACTCAAAATTACCACCTACACTTTAAAACCAGTATGAACAGGTCTGAAACAGCTATAACTTGAATTACAGGTCCAATTACAGGTCAAATATGTTTTTACATTGTCAGATTTCAACTTGAATTAGTGCAAAAGACTGTGGTTTTGGTTACTAATCCCTCGTCTTAAACAAGATAACAAGGAGGCCGAAAACAGCTTATGAGATAAAGGCTTAGGTTTGGTTCCAATATCAAGTCCTCAAATTGAAATAGGGAGAAAAAACATGAAAGCATGCATACCTATGCTATGTGTAGTCATGCTTTGTCTACTAGATCCACTGCTCTCACTTTTGGCCCTAGTCGACCACAGCTATCATGTCCAACTTCGTACCCATCGTGTTCCAGTGTTGTATTGACCCGTTACTATCCGCAAAAATGATCTAAACAAGCGAAAAAATTGTTCTGAGCTTGCTTCTTCACTGCCGTTTTCTGTTCACAAAAAGATAAATAAGCGAAAAAGGCACTAAAACCATATACAAGAAACCGAAAGTGTTAATGTACAAACGGAAAGTGTGTGTGCACATGAATAAATGGACGAACCTGTCTAATTGCAGCAATTGAGGCAGGCTTTTTACCCGAAGCCATTTCGACCTGAAATTTTTAACCATAATCACTTGATCATCAAGAAAATACAGCATTACCATTAATGTTGATCGGAACACTAGAGAAATGTAAGAGCTAATGAATAAAAAATAAAAAATTCAAACCTTCTTTGACTCAACACTTAGGCCAAACAAATATGTATATAGTCATCTGCTTCTTTTTACTTATTACTTGGCTCTCAAAAATCAACACCTCTGTCTCGAACAAAGAATATGATGAATATGACACTTGTTTACCTTCATATAAGGTATTAAGGTTGATCTAAAAAGTTGAATTTAAAAAAGCAAAAAATAACTTTTTTGTTATGAATAAAATCTAGGGACTTTATCATTAAGTTTTAAAATCTAGGGACTTTATCATTAACTTTTCACCAAGGATTAACAAAAACCACTATGGATTATGGGAAGATCCCTGAGTAACTTATTAGCACTGCCATTAATCCGCCACACCGAAATGCACAAAAAATTAATAAATATAATCACGCAGTGAAAAAAACGAGCAACATAAATATAATCACGTATACTGAAAAAGAAACGATAATTCATATACTGCTTGAAAACCTTACTGTAGTGTTTTATATAAAAATGAAAGCAGAAATTACTTGCGACTTTTCCTCTACCCTCCCCAGGAGTAGTAGAAGGTGCTGAGTGCTGAACCCGACGGCCATGACTCGAAGTTTGACTTAAATGCATGTGTTTAGTAACCTTGCATAAGTCGAGTTACACACGTCGCCTTGGGTCGACTTTGGCCGGTAATGAACTCCTAAAAGTGTTTACAGTAATGTTTTAAAATCATAACTAACAAATAAATTGTAATAGACGAGAAATTAATTATAAAGAAATTGTGGCACCTGGTTAACTAGGATTTCTTCACGAGCATGCTGCCCAACATCCCTTTTACCTCCACACCCTACAGTTGATATTTGACCCATTGGTTCGTTAGAGAGGTTCCTTTTTAGATACTTTCTTTACCCGTTTGAGATTACCTCGGGAGTTAATAGAAGTGGGGCAGAATGTGGATGGAAATGCACAGCACATAGAGAACGTCTAGCCCTCAATATAATAGCAGGTGAAGAAGTCTAACTCTAACCTCTACTGTTGTACCACCATAAATACAACTGAATTAGAAAAGCTACAGTCAACATAATGAATATAACTTCACAAAATATCTAGACCAAAACAACATTAAGAGACATGAGTGCAGTTAATTTTATATCAAGACCATATGGCCTGCAGCTACTGCAAGAAGTTCACCTTCAGAATGAAATGAAATGCAATGGAATCAATAGGCTGATTTGTACACAAATAATTGAAATGCAAGACAACAAAAAATGCACACATAAGAGTTTACATACAATAGTACTATGATGTGCTAGCTATAACCTTGGTGGACTGATTGCACATATAGGTGGCAAAATAAGGTCTGAAAATGGGTCAAAATGGATAACTTATTAGTGGAAATCAAAGGAGTTATGTTGGTCGGGCCTATGTCTTAACACTTTTCTTTATCCATTTTCAAAAAACTTAAATAATTAATGTGTAAAGAATTACAATGCCTAGCAGTCTCTTCGTAATCCAACACAACTATCGTAAGTTCATAACAGTAACCACCAAAAAGTTACATCTATTGAAAGTACCTGTACCATTCACATATATAACATAAATATAAAAAAAACATGAATGTAGTGAATCATAACTTCAAGCGCAAAAAAACTATACGTTAAGAAATACAAGTAAGAACCTGGCTAAACTCAGGAAGTATATCCTTGTGCCTTGTCAGCTTTTGTGTAAAAGTAGTAGGTAGTAAAAGTAGTAGGTGCTGCAGATGCAACTCATCGACTCATAGAATCATTCACATCAATCAAATTCTCAAATAACGACTGTACCTACATCTCCCTCGATTTCTATGAACGGTTGGATCCCATACTTGATATATCAACATCATTAAAGCCTAGTCCCACAAGCATAACCATTTGTAAGTTACAAGTATGTACCCAAGCAAAATCATCCTATTAAATATTGTTAGTGAGCACATATCACATCCATATAATTCATCACTTTCAACTTCTATCTATAATTTGCGATACCTTTGGAATGAATGTGCAACAAGCCATCTAAACAATCAAAACACACAATCAAATCAAATGCATAACGCAATACACAAAACTACAAATTCACTCATGTAAGATTGTTTAGTATAATTTATAAAATTTATTTTTTCAAACTTTATTTAAGGTGCACATGATCATTTAGTGGATGACTATTTTGATGAAAACTGTGTGTACACTAATGAACAATTTAGGCGTCGGTTTCGAATGAGTCGCCGATTGTTCCTACATATTGCCAATGATTTGGATAATTATGATGATTTTTTCACATTACGCTACTATGCTAGAGGGAAAAGAGGTTTTACTACGCTACAAAAATGCACTTCTACACTTTGTCAAATGGCGTATGGCATTGCTAGTGATCCATGGGAAGAATATTTAAGGATGTCTATTAGAATAAGTTGGGAGTGTTTGTATGAATTTTCCCAAGGTATCGTGGACCTATATAGCAAGGTGTATTTGCGTAGACCAAAGAAGAAGGACATCAAAAGATTTATTGGCATGCTAGGAAGTATTGATTGTACGCATTGGCCATGGCTTATTTCCCTAATGCATGGTGAGGTTAATATATGCGTGGTGATCAAGGACACTCCTCAATAATGCTTGAAGCCGTTTGCTCACAAGATTTATGGAGTTGGCATGCCTTTTATGGAGTTGCAGGTTCAAACAATGATTTAAATGTTTTAGCAAGATCTGAGATTTTCAACGACATCATTAGAGGTACGGGCCCTGATTTTTCGTTCAAGCATAATAGGGTGTCATACAAGAACGGGTATTATCTAGCCGACGGTAAGAAAAGATGTCTAATGGTTGTTTAGTGTGTTAAAGGCACGATGGTATATAATACAAAACCAGACACGTGAATCGTCGCCAAGAAAAAAATTTGCAAAGTGCCAAGAGGATGCAGTAAAAGATTTCGAACGGTTGTTTAGTGTGTAAAAGGCATTATGGCATATAATACAAAACCCGACACATGAATGGTCGCCAAAATATTGAGATACGTTATGTATGCTTTGACAATACTACATAACATGATTACTGAAGAGAAAGGTCGGGCGATATGCGAATACGATCCGAATAACATTGATGAGAAAGTTGAGCCGATTGACAAGGCTCAACAAGAATCGAATTCGTGGGTGTTACGCAATGAATATGTGCATGAGAACCTTTATGCGGATTTAATCGACCATATTTGAAATATCTTTCATGTTGATCCCATTGATGACGAGTAGTGGTGTTCGTAGGTTTAGGTAAATTTTATTTTATTCTTTTAGTATGCAATTCTAGATTAATATTTGTGTTTCTTTTTATTTGTATATTTTTTAATTTTTTATGGAATTAGCAAATTTAACGAATTAAAAATGTTATTTATAAATAAATTCCTTAAATAAAAAATAAAAAGACATGGAAGGGGAAGAAGGGGGGATCACACGAGATTCTTATGTTTGATTGGAACTCTAGAATCCTCTGGGTTTTGTGCCTCATACAGGAGAGAAAGATGAGTTAAACGTGTGTATGAGTGGATAGAGAACCCTAAAACCTGGTTCACTATGCGAAGATTATACGGTTAATGGGGGGAGAGTGAGGCATTATCAAGAATCATCGCCTGATTTTTTAGCAATTAAGAAGAAAGATTCTGAGCCGTGGAAAACTGCGCAATTTTTATTTATTTTTTGGAGTTTACACCGCTAGGCTTTGATCTTGAAGGAATCTAACGGTCGTAATTAATTCTAATAGCAGTTAACTTTTCCGCCAACAATAATATATAATTATAGCCCATGGCATTATAGCCTAGTGGGATCTTAGGGGTGGGATAAGGCTTATGACCATTAGGTCATGAGTTCGATTCCCACAAGGGGGGTTTTCCCAGATTTATTGGGTTTCCTCCTGAATTGGTGTATAGGCAATTATTGCCTAGTGGAGATGGATATGATCGGGTGGTTCCGCTGGTGGCACGATGATACTCCAGTGGTCCGTCAGTGATCCAAAATTTGCAGTTCAAATATATATATATATATATATATATATATATATATAGGTAGAGGATCCTGTACAAAGTCCATCTTTTGTAAGAAGTGTAAGAAATAATTTGGGAATGACAAGTGTCACTCATCTTAATTAATTCAAAAGGGTATATTAGTAATTGTACATTCTTGTCAATTAATTGATTTCCAATATAACTGGAAAAAAAACTGGCGATGGGAATGTTAAGGGATTGATTCGAATTTTGTATTTTTTTTGCAAGATCCATTACGATTGTTATCTACGTATCATTCTTCATCAATTATAAATACAAGAAGTCTTATGAAATCGTTATTCTAGATAAAACACAATGACTTGAATCATAGTCAATTTATCCAGTTGTTTTAAAACACCACGCCATGAATCTGATTATACAATGTCTCCATATAAAACACCATGACTTGAATCATAGATGTTTAAAACACCACACCATGAACAATGTCTCCAGATAAAACACCATGACTTGAATCATAGTCATGATGTTTTAAAATCTGGGAATGTTTTTGTATTGATAAAACACCACGCTATGAACAATGTCTCCTGATAAAACACCATGACTTGAATCATAGTCATGGTGTTTTAAAATCTGGGAATGTTTTGTATTGATAAAACACCACGCCATGAACAATGTCTCCAGATAAAACACCATGACTTGAATCATAGATGTTTAAAACACCACGCCATGAACAATGTCTCCAGATAAAACACCATGACTTGAATCATAGTCAATTTATCCAGTTGTTTTAAAACACCACGCCATGAATCTGATTATAGATCTCTTTATGATAACGTATGAAGAATATGCAACCAAAGACATCCTACAATTAAGGTGAATAATTAATTCCGATATTTAAGGAAAAAGGAGTGAATGTAGGAGTTTTTGGTTGTGTAGGTTACGGTTTCCATATTTCAAACATTTAAAAAGACACTATTGCCCTTCAATTTTACATAAGGTCCCTCTAATTAAAACACAATTTACATTTTTATACCCTATTAATCTCAACCATTAGATCAAATATCCAATGGTTTAAAACACTTCTTACCCATCTTACATTTTAGACACTTTTTACCATATCCCTACCCTATATATATATATATATATATATAATTATAATAACAACTCACTCCTAAATTTATATAGTGGTGATATTCTTTTGAGTAAAATGTCATTTTAGTCCCTAAGATTTGTGTCATTTTGCCACTTTATATCAAAGGTTCCATTTGTCTCCTATGGGTCCAAAAAGTATTTTAACATTGCCATTTTAGTCCAATTGACCTAACCCTATCCATTCACATCCGTTAATCAGGGGCAAATTCGAAAATGACAATGTTAAAAACTTTTTGAATTAACATGCGATAAATGAAGGCTGATTCTATACACACACCATTAGAATCTTATATTCACATCCCTAGTGTATACAGACCGTGTAAAGTTATACGGCCCGTATAGAATGATTTTGCATAGAAATAAATGCACTGGAATCTTTTTTTTCGTTTTACATGTATACGGGTCGTATAACATTATACGAGTCGTATACCATTATACGAGTCGTATACATGTGTATACGAGCAATATAATGTTCTTAGGCCAAATGTACTTATTTTTGTGAGGTTTGATCAGATTTCTTGGTTTTAAGATCTGTATACTGGCCGTATAATGCTATACGGCCCGTATATAATTTTTTTGTGTAAAACCGAACAACCGTTTAATAAATTTTAGTAATTCTTTAGATAACGTTTTCAGTATCCGGAGTTTGTTGGTTTGTTTGTAGCTAGGGTTCAGAATGCTTGAATATGGTGATATGAGAACACTGTACACTGCATGTAAACACAGTGGCTTTGTGATGTAAGGATCTTCGAATGTTGTATGTGCGTTAAATTTCATTAAATGATACTGTTATTCGTCCGTTAAGTACCGGATGGAGTCCTTTCATGGTCTAATCATCACAACTATGTAAGAAAGAGAGAGACATTTAAGTACGGATCCTACAGCTGCATTTGGAACAACAAGTCCAACAATTCGTTCATTATCTGTTGTTGTCTCAATGCCCACAACACGCAGTCGTTGATGGGCTTTGCGGGCCTGTTGTTGTTTAATAAATTTTAGTAATTCTTTAGATAGCATTTTCAGTAATCCGAAGTTTGTTGGTTTGTTTGTAGCTAGGGTTCAGAATGCTTGAATATGGTGATATTAGAAAAGGAAAAACACTACCATAGGTGAACCCTCTAGAAGAAATCGCATGCTGATACATAAAAATACATATAACGAGTTATCGTCTTCCGAATCAGAGGAAGGTTTGAAACATTCAGAAATTCACTGATATGATATTGAAATTTGTGAGCCTTCAAATTATTCTTGGAAACATGATAATTTTATAGCAACAAAGATGGAAGATGTTGAATCTTCTGATAAGAAAATATATTCTCAAACAATTCCTAACAATTGTCCATGTGGGTTGTCGCTAGAACCCTGCCGATGTTCGTCTGTTAACTACCGGATGGAGTACTTTCGTAGTCTAATCATATCAACTATTCACTACATGGAGCAGATAATGGTGAACTTTACATCGGTGGGAATAAGTTGATTAACAGAGGATTCACCGCGCATAAGTTGGTTTATGGGAACCGTTTCTAGCTAGGGTTTGTTGGGTCGTTTGTAGCTATGGTTCAGAATGCATAAAGTTTTATTATAAAGACCTTGGTGAAAGGTATCATTGTTTGGCTCAAGTGAAGCAATGAATTGAGGAATGTATTTTACTTATTTTATGTTTAATATATGAAGCATATTATATAAGTTTTTAGATGGTGTTTGTAAGGTTTAATTGCCTTGTGTAACTATGAATGACATCTATCATTGACATCTATATACGGAATGAGATTCTTCGAGAACTAGAAAAGGAGAAAATACGAAACGAGATTCTTTGAGAACTAGAAAAGGAGAAAATACGGAGCATGATTCTTCGAGAACTAGAAAAGGAGAAAATACGGAACGAGATTCTTCAAGAACTAAAAAAGGAAAAAATATGGAACGAGATTCTTTGAGAACTAGAAAAAGGAGAAAATATGGAACGAGATTTTTCCACTAATTAGTCAGCATTCATTACTTCTTAATGAACTCGAATTCAAGAAATGATGAGTAATGTAAGGAGAAGCGTTGGGATTCAAGGATTTAGACGCCATGATGAGCAGTTGGTCGATGACATGATAGATAAAGATCTTGCAATGAAAGCCAGTTCAAAAAATGCGGAAATGTTGCAAAATTCATTTAGTTTCTGTTTTGCACCTTCAATCTCCGTTGCTTCATTAAAATTAACAATAGCTTGTGGGCCCATCTCACTAGTTTTCGGTTTTGTTATTTTTAACAAAGCAGCCTCGGCTGTATGAAGCTTTGCATTCTCTTTGTTGTCAGAAGAACAGGATGCGATAAGTGTACCATCCATATAGACACTTGCAATGGTTCTGTTACCTGCGATATATGGAAGAGAACGACATTTAATCAAACCCAAAGTTGCATTTTGAAACACTCACCATTCCTATGACAAGTTGTAAACTGAGTATCAAGTTGCTTTTCGTCCTTCTGACACGCCTCATACAATGCTGTAATAGGTTGTGGTTCAGCTAAAATGACATCAAACATGACTAACGGTTGAAAAATGTGTAGAAAGGATGAAATGAGGCGTGTTATGTTGGAAACTGAGGTTGAAAGTTTGAAGTAAAACTTTTATATTTGCAAGTAAAACATTTAACATCTCATTAACGTGTCACTCCCTGATATTTCAACGTATTACCGGTGGGCCCGGTGGGGAGTATCGTGACATAGTTGATATCATCATAGTCAATTTATCACAGTTTAATGCACAGCGGAAGTCTAAAGTAAAATATATTACAAACCGAATGAAAGTAACATAAGTATTACAAACGGAATGTAAGAGGATCCACAGGTGGATCAAAACAAAGGAATATTGTTCAACAGATTTTAAAGTGATAAAGCTTGCAAGACTCTTTATTTATTCACTCAGGAGTAGCCAGCCTATTTCGCATAGTACCTGCATTTAACCTTTTGGAAAATACGTCAGTTTACACTGGTAAATACAATTAACCGACTCTTTTGAAAAGTGTTTATAAAATTGGTTTGAATGCACAAGGCATAAAATCTCTTGTATCTTGGGACAATTATTTTAAAAATAATCTTGTATACAGTTTTATATGTTTGTCGTCCGTCAGGGCCGGTTAGAAGAGCCGAACAAGATTAACTGACACACCATTGGTATAATGCCCACAAGGAAACTCCTTATTGTGGGATACCATTTATACATACGCAACTGTCAGGTATATGCCTACACCCCGTGCTTAAGTCGTGGCCATTTCAATGAATGAGCCGAGGATATCCAGGACAAGGTCATTAACCCCCCAAAGGCATTGCACCAAACAAAACAGATTAAAACGGGTTATGTAAACATATTAATCACAATCTGATTTCAATAACTACATACCCGACCAAGCGGTATTATTATAATATCGTATCCCAAGCCCGTATAATGGAAAATAAGTTAAAAGTATTTACCTGAGCAAAATATACAAATTTATCTCAGCCGTATACAATCAGCAAGTGCAAATATCTTTTACTGGGCTCCTAAATCTGGAACGAAGGTTTTAATAACCTATTAGATTCCTAACGGGTCTTACTTAAGTTTAAACTTAGACCGGTTAGTTTTTAAAGAAGGTTTACGGTTCAAAACGCAAGATTAAGCGAAGACCGGATTAGAATGTGGTTTAGACCCGACAAGTATGAAGACTTGTATAATATGGGTAAACTAAACACATTCTGGATTTTGAAGCAAAAATGATAAGGTTTGACCCGTTTTGGTCAATTTATGCAAACTAGTTACATAAACCGCACCGAACGCGAATAATGCATAACGGGTAACCAAAAGAGTCATATACATGTTTCACAAGTTAATATGCCTTAAATATGTTGTGATATCAGTAGGGTACCTTCCATTATGCCCAAAACGGATTTAAAATCAATTTAACCCCGTAGGGGTATTTTGGTCATTTTTAAAGATTATAAAAGAGGTTAAATGATAATCTAAGGTTCTGGTCTAAAACGATCAGTAAAAATATTTATTTTTGCAAGTCATATCAGTAAGGTATTGCATATGTGTGAAATTTATCATTTATAACCAAACTATGCACCGTAGGGGCATTTTGGTCATTTCACACAAGCTTTAAAGGTCAAATTTGGAATTCTGAATTCAAAACTTTTACTTACTGTTAAAGTATAAAAATCTACTTATAATATCAGTAGGTAATATGTCTTATGTGTCAAAAATAGTTTTAACCCATACTATGTGTTTAAAAAGCGTAAAAAGTCGGTTTTAAGCGATTTTCAGGTTATGTAAGGAAAGCTGCGATTTTTATCAGTCCATAAAGCTTAAAATATTTTATTTAACATAAGAAATCAGTAGAAAAAGATTTGGTATCAAAATGTTATCTAAAACTCATTTTATTAGTAAAAAGGGTATAACCGTTAATTACCGAACCAAGGCAAGAACACCATGTTGTGATCAGTTTAAAAATTAATAAAAATCTTCAAAAATCCCAAAATATTATATTACATCAGTGGGTAAAAGATTTGGTGTCAAAATTTGGGTTTAACTAGGTTCTATGCCAAAAATGCAGTTTAATTAATAAAAAGGCTTCAATTTACGATATTGAGCATAACTCATAATTTAGACCTCAAACTGATGTCAAATTTTTAGAATATGTTTATAAATCAGTAATAAAGGGGTTTGTCCTCTCACATTTTCAAAAATCTCATTTTGAATGTCAAAAAGGCATAATGGTCAATATTTAAGCAATTAACGGAAACAAGCAATGAATCGGATTTATAAGGAACCAAGTTGTATAACCTTAGAGGGTTATACTTACCTATAACCTGGTCCTAAAGGAATCATAAGGCATATCTAAACTAAGCTAAATCGGGTCAGAACTGAAAGTCAAAGCAAAATCTACTTTTGCGACTTTCGGTTCCGAACCGAGCCTAAACTCAGAAGTGTCGGGTTGAACATGCTTAGACATGTTCTTACATTATTTACCAAGTTATTTAAGTGTTAAAACATGTTCCATAACTTCTACATTATCAGTTATGAATTTATTTGTAAAAATAGCTTCTGTTGACTTTTTAATATTAAGTTTGACCCGACAATTGACCAAGTTAGAGTGATAATTAGTGGGTGCCCTTTTAAGGGTTTATTACCCACATAATTACCAACTCGTAGCCACTTTCAATTCGAAAAATAGTTGGACCATTAGTGAGTAATCACTAAGTCAAAGCTTAATTACGACGGCTTTGACTTTTGGTCATTAGACTAATAAATCTTGAACTAGAGAAGCTAAGAATGCTTACAAGGACTCTTAGCACGAATTTGGAGTTGAGGGAAACTTGCTTGAGCTCCAGGAAGCTCCAGAGATGAGTTGAGAATAATTTTTGTAAATGAGCAAATGAACTAGCAAACAGGAAATTCTTATATAGCCAAAAATACTTCACAAGATCACTCCACACAAGTCTACCATTGATCTCTGATGATTCCAGGTGTCCCTATGCATGAAATACTATTGGCTCAGTCCCTAGAATCGAAAACAAGGCATGCAAAGGCGGTGTAACTTGGTTTGACGTGCATCTGTCCATTTTTCCTGTATTTGGGCCTTCTACGCGGGCCGCGTAGGACTCAGAAAGAGTCTACGCGGGCCGCGACATTCCTTGATGACCGGATTCCAACTTTCAGACTTGGCAGTTTTGGTCCCTGGTCCTTATTATGTTAATATAACTTTCATTTATTGTATTTAGGACCCCCATAGTTAACTTTTAAGGACCTTGAGTCACAAACTAACTTCGTTAAGCTCCCAGTTAGTCGTACGATCACCCGAAAAGTCTTGTTATCTTCGAAACTCCGCAGAATTAATATCCATTATTCTTGTAAGCAAAATATATAATTACTAAAATGTTTTTAGGTTCTTTAAAAGGTCACTCAGATGTTACTTTCAACATGTTGACACTTTTAACCCCTATGTTTCGCATGGTCCTTATTTTTAACACAAACGACTTTCTAAGTTCGTCAAATTATTCGTTAAAGAATACGAACTCGTGTGAGGTCAATCAGAGGCACAAGAATGGCATGTTGACACTTTGGATCCCTTTGCTTACATATTTACATTGTTTGGCAAATTTAGTCCCTTCAGATCAATCTATTACACGTTTAATGTCCATGACACGTGTCTTTATTAAATTGGTCGTGATTTTACGAGGAGTTACATCCTCACCCCCTTAAAAGAAATCTCAACCTCGAGATTTATTGAAATAAATTAGGGTACTTCTGTTTCATTGTGGACTCGACCTCCCACGTGTACTCGGGACCTCTACGGGCATCCCATTTAACTTTCACAATCGGTACGTGCTTCTTTCGAAGCTTCTTAACCTGTCGATCCTCAATCGACAAAGGTTTTTCAACAAACTTTATGCTCTCATCAATATGCACATCCTTATGTGACATGGCTAGCGATTCATCTGCTAGACATTTCTTTAAGTTGCAGATGTGAAATACAATATGGATTCCACTGAGCTCTTCAGGCAGGTTTAGCTTGTAAGCTACAGTTTTGACACGCTAGATAATCTCGAATGGTCCTATGTATCTGGGGCTTAACTTACCCTTCTTGCCAAAATGCATTACACCTTTCTAGGGTGATACCTTAAGTAGAACTTTGTCACCTACCTCAAATTTTAGAGGTTTACACCTTTTATCTGCGTAGCTTTTCTGCCTATCCCTGGCAGCTTTGAGACGATCACGTATCTGCACAATCTTGTCTGCCGTCTCCAGGACTATATCGGTCCCTCCAACTTCCGCCCAGCAAACTGGTGTCCTACACTTTCTTCCATACAATGCTTCGAAAGGTGCAGCTTGAATACTTGAATGATAACTATTATTATACGAAAATTCAATCAATGGAAGATGATCATCCCAACTTCCACCTAAATCAATAACATAAGCCCTTAGCATATCCTCCAGTGTTTGAATCGTGCGCTCGCTTTGCCCATCCGTCTGAGGATGATATGCAGTGCTGAAGTTTAATCGAGTGCCTAAAGATTGCTGAAAGATGTGTATCTTGTATCCCTATCAGAGATAATAGACACTGGCACTCTATGGAGAGATACAATCTCATCCACGTACAGCTGAGCTAACTTATCTGAGCTGTGTGTTTCCTTAATAGGTAGGAAGTGGGCTGACTTGGTCAACCTGTCGACTATAACCCAAATAGTATCATTTCCTCGCTTTGTCTTTGGTAACTTAGTGATGAAATCCTTAGTTACCATTTCCCACTTCCAGGTGGGAAGTTCAGGCTGTTGTAGCAAACCTGACGGCTTCTGGTGTTCGGCTTTAACTTACGCGCACGTCAAACATTTGGCCCCATGAGTGGCTATAGATTTCTTCAAACCTATCCACCAGTAATTTGCTTTTAAATCTTGGTACATCTTATCACATCCAGGAAGTACAGAATATTTGGAGCTTTGGGCTTCTTGAACACATCCCTAAGTCCTCCATAAATTGGAACCCATATTCATCCATTCAATCTTAGGATCCCATCCTTGCCACACGATAAATGTTCAACAGTTATGCCCAACTTTTCATTCGGATAGTTAGCTTCTAATACAGCTTCCTTCTGAGCGGCTAACAATCTTTCATTCAAGATGTTCTTCAATTCAATGCTCTTGGCATTGTTCTAATGGGCTTAACCCTCTCCTTTCTGCTCAAGGCATCGGCGACCACATTCGCCTTGCCTGGATGATATCGGATTTCAGAATCATAGTCGTTCAGTATGTCCATCCATCGATGCTGTCTCATGTTCAGATCCTTCTGGTTGAACAAGTGTTAAAGGCTTTTATGATCAGAATAGATCACACACTTGGTACCATATAAATAATGCCTCCAAAGTTTTAGTGCAAACACCACGGCACCCAACTCCAAATCGTGGGTGGTGTAATTCTTCTCGTGCACCTTGAATTATCGGGAAGCATAAGCAATAACTTTGCCCTTCTACATAAGCACACATCCCATGCCAGTGTGCGATGCATCGCAGTAAACCACAAATTCTTCGATCCCTTCAGGCAATGTCAACACCGGAGCATTGCTCAACTTCTGTTTAAGAATATCAAAGGATTCTTGTTGCTTAGGACCCCAATTAAACTTGATATTCTTGTGAGTTAATGAAGTTAGGGGTGTAGCAATTCTTGAAATTTTTTCAATAAAACGCCTGTAATTTCCTGCCAGACCTAAGAAGCTACGAATCTCTGTGGGCGTCTTCGGCTCTTGCCAATTCATGATGGCTTCAATCTTAGCGGGATCCACCTGGATACCACACTCGCTGACCATATGTCCAAGAAATTGGACTTCACGAAGCCAAAACTCACATTTTGAAAACTTGGCGTAGAGCTTCTCTTGCTGAAGTAGTTTAAGAATACTTCGAAGGTGCTTTTCATGATCAGCCTGGTTCTTTGAATAAATAAGAATGTCAACAATGAATACGATGATAAACTTGTCCAAGTAGGGTTTACAAACGTGATTCATGGCCCGAAAGGCATCACCAAGAACTCGTAGTGACCATAACGAGTTCTGAATGTAGTCTTGTGCACATCTTCTTCTCTAACCTTCAGTTGATGGTAACCTGACCTTAAATCAATCTTAGAGAAGTAACTTGCTCCTTGCAATTGATCGAACAGATCGTCGATCCTGGGAATGGATATCTGTTCTTGGTTGTAACCTTGTTCAGCTCTCGATAATCAATGCATAAACGCATTGATCCATCCTTTTTCTTCACAAACAGTATCGGTGCTCCCCAAGGAGATGAGCTAGGCCTAATAAAACCTTTCACCAACAAATCATCCAGTTGAGTCCTTAACTCTTTCATCTCAGTCGGTGCCAACCGGTAAGGTGCCCTTGCAACAGGTGATGCTCCAGGAATAATGTCAATTCTGAACTCCACTTGCCTATCTGGAGGTTAACCGGGTAGCTCTTCAGGAAATACGTCCGGATATTCAGAGATAACAGGGATATCTTCAACCTTGGGCTTTGGTTCATCAATAGTTACTTGTGCCATGTAAATGACACAACCCTTCTTCAAACACCTTGACGCCTTAAGCATAGTCACCTGCTTAGGCAACCCATACTGAGTATCTCCTTGTATTGTAAGTGGCTCACCATGCGGAGTCTTGATAACCACTTGTTTCTTGTCACAAACAATCTGGGCTTGGTTACGAGATAACCAATCCATGCCTATCACTATGTCGAAACCAGCTAATTTCAAAGTGTCACACCCCAATATTTCCATGTATTACCGGTGGGCCCGGTGGGGAGTATCGTGATGTAGTTGATATCATTATAGTCAAATAATCACAGTTTAATGCACAACGGAAGTCTAAAGTAATAATAATACAAACCGATTCGAAAGTATAATAAGGTATTACACAACGGTTGTATATGGATCCACAGGCGGATCTTAAAACAGAAATATAGACACTGTTCAACAGACTTCAGACGTTTAGAACTTGCAAGATTCCTTATTAACGCCCTGAGCTCCCAGCCAATTACGTACAGTACCTGTCACTTAATCTTTTTGGAAAGTACGTCAGTTTACACTGGTAAATACAATTAACTGACTCTTTTGAAAACATTTGTAAAAAATTGATTTAAATGCACAAGGCACAAATATCCTTTTATAACTTGGGACAATTATATAAAAATAATCTTTTATACAGATTTACATGTTCGTTATACATTCAGGGCCCAATGTAGAAACCGATTCAAGATTAACAGACACACCACAAGTATAGGCCCACAAGAGAGTGAGATACCATTTTTCCTACGCAACTGTCAGGTGTATGCCTACACCCCGTGCTTAAGACGTGGCCATTTTTAATAATGATGCCAAGGATATTCGGGACATGGTCATTAACCCCCAAAGGCTTTATTTCAAACAAGACAGATTAAAACGGGTTACCTCAATAATTTAACCACTATTCGATTAAACATTCAATACCTGACCAAGCGGTATTATTATAATACCTTATCCCAAGCCCGTATAGGGAAAATAAGTTAAAAGTATTTACCTGAGCTTAAAATGCAATTTATACTCAGCCGTATATTCTAATCAGCAACCACACGTACCTCTACTAGGGCCCTCAATCTGGAACGAAGGTTTTATTAACCTATTAGATTCCTAACGGGTCTTATTTAAGTTGTAACTTAGACCAGTTAGTTTTAAGGAAAGGTTTACGGTTCAAAACACAAGATTAAGCGAAGACCAGATTTGAATGTGATTTAGACCCGATAAGTTATGGAGACTTGTATAATATGGGTAAACCAAACACGTTCTGAATTTTGAAGTGAAAATGATAAGGTTTGATCCGTTTTGGTTAATTTATGCAAACTGTTTACATAAACCGTACCGAACGCGAAAGATGCATAACGGGTAACCAAATGAGTCATAAACATGTTCCATAAGTTAATATGCTTTTAATATGTTGTGATATCAGTAGGATACCTTCCATTATGCCCAAAACGAATTTAAAGTCGATTTAAGCCCCGTAGGGGTATTTTGGTCATTTTAAAGATTATAAAAGAGGTTAAATGACAATCTGAGGTTCTTGGTCTATAATGATTAGTAAAAATATTTATTTTAGTAGTTTATATCAGTAAGATATCATATATGTGTGAAATTTATTATTCATGGCCAAACTATGCACCATAGGGGCATTTTGGTCATTTCACATAAGCCTTAAAGGTCAAATTTGGAAATCTGAGTTCAAAAACTTTTACTTACTATAAAAGTATAAAAATTTATTCATAACATCAATAGGTAACTCGCTTTAGGTGCCAAATATGGTTTTAAACCATACTATGCGCCTAAATCGCATAAAAGTCGGTATTTGACGGTATTCGGGTTAAATAAGTAAATCTGAGATTTTGAATAGCCTTTACTGTTTAAAATAATTTATTTAATATATAAAATCAGTAGAAAAAGGTTTGATATGTAAAGGATGTGTAAAACTCATTTTATTAACAAAAAGGGCAAAACCGTCAATTACCGAGTCAATATAAGAACCCTATGTTATGATCGGGTTAAAATTCAAAAAAAATCTTCAAAAATCCCTAAATATTATATTACATCAGTATGTAAAAGGTTTGATGTCAAAATTTGAGTTTAAATAGGGTTTATATCAAATATGTCGTTTAATTAATAAAAAGGCCTTCATTTACGATATTGAGCATAACTCCTAATTTAGACCTCAAACTGATGTCAAATTTTTAGGACATGTTTATAAATCAGTAATAAAGGTTTTTGTCCTCTCACATTTTCAAAAATATTGTTTTAATATCAAAAGGGCATAACGGTCAACTTTTAAGCATATAACGGAAACATGCATATGAACTCTAATTCTAAAGGACCAAGTAGTATAACTTCAGGGGGTTATACTAACATATAATATGGTCACAAAGGAACCCTAAGGCATAATTAAACTAAGCTAATTCGGGTCAGAACTGAAAGTCAAAGCAAAAGTCAACTTTTGCGACTTTCGGTTGAGAACTGATTCTAAACTTAGAATTGTCGGGTTGAACATGCCAATTAATATTTACCAATTTATTAAAGTGACAAAACTGATTTTATGGCCTCTATATTATCAGTTATGAAATTTATTTAAAAATTGACCCGTTTGACTTTTATTTTAATTACTTTGACCCGACAATTAATTAAGTAAACGTGGTAATTAGGAGGTGCCCTTATGAGGGTTTAACACTTACCTAATTACGAACACGTAGCCATGTTCGTTGCGAACAATAGCTCGACCATACACGGTCTAGCTAAAAGTCAAAGCATTTATCGCAAACGCTTGACTTTTCGTCTTTGAGAGCCAAACAAAATAACTAAGCATGAAAGGAACACTTACAAGTGGTCCGTAGGACAGAAGATAACTCAAAAGGAGGTTCCAAATGATCAGGACCCTCAGATTTGAGTAGGAGAGCAAGAACTTAAGAAATTTGTGAAATGAAATGAAGGATTTCACCTCTTATTTATAGTGTTTGGAGGGTCTTTAGATGATCAACAAGTGTTATGAGAAGTTACAAGATGATTACAGGTGTAATACCATATTTCCAAACCATCAAATGATCCATAGAATCAAACATGTGAGACAAGGAGGCAAACCAAAGCTGGTTTTTGAATATTCTGTTACTAGGCATGGTATACGGACCGTAAGGGTCCAGGTATACGGTCCGTAAGGACCAGACCTGCTCACACAAAGTTTCATCTGTTGACAAGTTTGGCCCCTGCACTTCCGAACTCCTCCGAAACGATGTTTTTAGCACCCAAGGCCTTGTATTTCCAACATTAGGCACATCCAAGAGTATAACCAAGCATCATAAACTTCTCGACACATTAAAAGAGTCAGTCAGAGGCCTATTTTGACGTATTGACGCTTTTAACCCTTTAATTTGCGAACTAGCGTGTATTAACGCGAAATGGCGTAAAAGCCTTAGAAAGTTAACAACAAGCATTCCTAAGAGTATAATGGAGTATTACGACACTTCAGTTCACACCAGTTCGCTTAAACGGTCGCTCAAAGGTGTAGTTTTAAATATTGACGCTTTTGGTCCTTTTAAGTATTATCGCTTTATTGCGTCAAAGCCCTATGTTATCCACATTGGTCATTCCCGAGAGTATTATCGAATATTATGATGCTTCGGGTTTGTTAAAAGGTCACTCAGAGGTAAGAATTAACATGTTGACACTTTCAACCCTTTTTAACGCACAAACTTGTGCGTATTGATACATATTGACATTAAAGCCCTAATTGGCCAATGTTTTGCATTCTCAAGAGCATGATTAGATATAATAATGTTTTGGGTTCACAAAAATGTCATTCAGAGGTATTATTAAACATGTTGACGCTTCTAACCCTTTACCGTGCAAATCTTTCGGTTTATTATGCAAACGGTTTCGATAATCCATCAAGTGGCTTAATATGAGAATATGAATATGCGCGAGGTTATTCAGAGACTTAGTCTAAGCATGTTAATACTTCTAGTCTTTCCATAATCAAAGTTTTTTTTTTCGCAAAATTAGTCCCTCATAGTCAACGTTTGACTTTACTAGGGTTTAGTACACGTGTCAACACATCATTGGACGTGATTTTACGAGGTGTTACATCCTTACCCCTTAAAAGAAATCTCAACCTCGAGATTTGTTCAAAAGATGGAAGTACTTTCTATCTTATAATGGACTTAATCTTCCACAGCATATTTGGGTCTCTAAGGCACCCAAGTTAACCCTTATAATAGGTACACGTCTTCTTTCGGAGTTTCTAATCTTGTCGATCCTCAATCGACGCTGATTTCTCCACAAACTATAAGTTTTTATTAATCCTCAATCATCATGTGACCATACTATAGACCTATTGTCTAGCCATATCTTTACATCGCAAGTGTGGGACACGTTGCGAGTTCCATCAAGCTCCTTAAATAAATTTTAACTTATAAGCTACTGATCTTGACGTATTCAATTTTCTCGAATGGTACAATTTATCCAGTGTTTAATTTGCCTGCTACATCACAATGTAGTACCCTCTTCTAGGGTGGTACTTTCTGTTGAATCTTGTCCCTTATTAAGAAATTAAGAGGTTTGCGACTCTTATCAATCATTGATTTTCTGCCGATTTTTGGCAACTTTCAGACGATTACGGATTCGTACGATCTTATCCGTTGTTTCCATGATAATTTCAGTTCCTGCTAATTCGGACTTACCGAACTTCTGTCTAACAACAGATGTTTAACATCCCATCTATACGAGGTCTCCAAAGGAGCAGCCTTGATACTTACATAACAGTTATTATAGAAAAGCTTATTTTTGGTGAGATGGTTATTCCAACCACTGCTTAAAACCAATCTTTAAGGAATAGCTAATCCTTACAGCTAGTCGAATAAATCGACGATCCTGGACAGCTGATGGCGATTCTTAATTGTTGCCTAAATAGGGTTGCGGTAGTCAATGCATAAGGAAAATGAACCGTCTTTCTTAATTAATAATACCGAAACTCTTAGAAATTTTAAATAGGCTTTATGAGCCTTTATCTTAAAACTCACTTAATCAGGGTTTCGATTCTTCCAATGATGGTACTATTCATCCTGGAGATTTCACAATAATGCAGTCCTATGCGGGATATAAATCTTAACTCTACTTGCCTTTCAGGAGGTAAACAGGGTAGTCTTAGGAGCAGACAATCAATGCACAAGGAGATTACAGAGATTTTCCAAATCTCAGGCTCTGGTTCATCTATCATTGCCTGTGTCAGATAAGTGACATATTTACTTTACAAATCCATGGATACCTTAATCAGTGACACCCATTTGGGCATTTCCCTTCTGGATATCTTCTTTGAATACCATTAGCTGACTATAGTACAATATGACCATTGGAATATCTCAGTGGTTCCATGCATTAAACCTCTATACTGATCAGGCATGGAAGCAATCTATGGGACATATTAAGATACACCAATCCTCATATGGTGCTTTTGTCATACAGTCTGGTATTCCCAATTGATAGAAATCAAAGAGATATCAAACTAATGTATACTGACGTATTCCATCTGAAGAGAGTACTCTAAAATTTTAAGACTGAAGATTTCTGACAGGACAGAAGAAATGATTCCTATGAATCCTGTCTGTATGTTTTACCTTACTCTTAATCTCTGGGATTCTTATTAAAAGTTTGCTATACTTACAATTTATGGAGGATTTATTGGTATCCGAATCAAAGCAAAACTTTTAGCATTTGTATTACCAATAAATGTTAAAGAATGTACCTGATGTCATTATTGATATGAACTACCTCTGGCATCCATCAGGAGGGTTTAAGCGCTTTCATTCTTAGGCTTTTCATCCTTAGCCGCACTTCCCTTGACATATTTAGGGCACGTAGTCTTGATGTGGCCCTTCTCGTTACAGCCGAAGCAGACTGCATCCTTTATGTCCTTGCAATCCAATATTTTATGCTCCCTTGATTTGCAGATTCTACAAGCCCTAGGCTGCGATTGGGATTTTGATTCGAACCTGCACTTCCCTAGATGGCGCTTCTTGCAGGTCTTGCATACAGGTTTCTTGTTGGACTCTTGCTTACCCTTTTTCTTAGAACTCTGGGAGTTATCTTCCTTCCTTTTCCTTTTTAGTTCATCCTTTGCATTCGAGGCATGAACAAGATCATTCTCGTGAGTAAGGGAGTGTAATTTTAAATGAGATTTTGAGCAAGTAGCATTGGGCTCCTTGAACTTTTTCATAACCTTTCTCACAGCTTTTCCAACAATTGCGTCAATCATAGCTTGGAGAACATCTTTGCCAATTTTGAGGTTCACAATTGTAGCATCATTAGCATGTGTCGCATTATCAATGGCGCGATTGACGGTTGTCTTATTCGAGTTTGTCATATTCGAGACTTGGTTCCTTAACACCAAATGAAACAATTACTCAGTGGCAATACAACAATCTCTATTCATCATCCTGATGACCTAACATATACTAACCATGGTATCATTAAACCATACAGGCTAATATAGTACAAACATTCCTAATGAATGTTATTTAAATTTATATATATCAATTATATTTAGCCCAGGCCATAAAAAGACCATCAATGGCGTTTAAGGTTTGGACCTAGTCCATTACCTTTTTGACAGGGGAATCAAAATGTCACATCTGTCTTGATCATATTGATGATTTTGGATAGCTTGAAAGCATGCCATAAGGATATTTGAGAAGAGTGATTCCTAATGGATATAAAGCATCCATCTAAGATTGTTGAAGCAGTCTCTAAAGTATCATCGGCCAATTCTACCTCGCGTTATATGTCTAAAGTCCTAACAGGCGGATACAACAGCTTACAACATTTATTGTCCACAATAGACTTTTCTACGCCATAATCAAACAAATTCCCGCATAAACATCATTGATAAGGAAAGGTACCTGTTATGATGTTATCATTCTATACTGCCTCCTGGGTGTTCATCTGGAAGACTCACGCGTTTGTTTTCTTGGCCTCTTCAGGCTTCTTCTGATCCTTAGGGCAGTTAGTCTTGATATGCCCCTTCTTGTTGCAACCATAGCAGGTTGCATCTTTCAACTTCTTGCAATCCAAGGTTTTATGTTCCTTAGACTTGTAGATCCCACAAGGTAGAGGCTGAGATTCAAACCTGCATTTCCCAAGGTGGTATTTCCTACAGGTTTTGCACCTGGTCTTTTCACCCGACTGCTGATTGTCCTTCTTAAACCCAGAACTCTTCTTATGATTAGAGTTCCCCTTTTCTTATTATTGGAGCGATGAGAATTCTCATCCTCCCTTTTACGCTTTCCATCATCAGAAGCATTGGCAGCCTTGCTGCTGACCACATCAAGTGTGAGAGATAGTGACAGATCTGCCGTTGACCTGAACGTAGTAGGTCTCGATGCTTTCACACTTGCCTTGATTTCTGGGGCTAGACCCCCAATAAAACGAGCTATACGCTTCGGTTCTGGTGTGATCAAGTAAGGAACCAATCGAGACATGGTATTGAAACTTGTAAGATATGCCTGACAATCTAAGTTCTTCATGACCAATGTCAAGAAATCAGTCTCGATTTTCTCAACTTCATGTTGAGAACATAAATTTTCTTTGATAAGAGCAACAAACTGATCCCAAGTCAAGTTGTACAACGAGATCTTCCCTGTAGCTTGGATTAGTGACCTCCAGCAAGCTAGAGCTTCTCCTTTAAAAGATTCTGAAACAAACTTCACAATGTCTTGCTCTGCACATCCACTAATATCAACAACGGTGTCCAGCTCATCGAGCCACGTCATGCAATCGATGGCTCCTTTTTCTCATGTGAAGTCTTTGGGCTTGCAGGAGATAAAATATTTATATGAACAGGTTTTAACACGTGGCTCTTGATTAAGCACAACCTGTCCAGAAGGAACACTCCTCTGATTCGATGAGTGATGAGAATCGTCCTTATGAGATACATGCGTTTGGAAAGGTGGTTTTGTATGAGGTACAGACTGGGTCTTGGTGCGTGTACCACTTGATTCATTATATTGTCTGTCAAGAGCTCAGGTAACGGCATTATCTATCAATGCCTGCAGTTCTGCACCAGCCATGTAGCTTGATTGCTACATAAATATTGACAATGATTTATTCAGAAGTCTATTTATGGCAATTCATTAACCATGGAAATTTTAAGCCATATTGGTTAATTTAATTTATTTAAATTATATTTTATCCTAGTTATAAACTATTAAGGATATTGAAATGGCACCAAAGGTCTTGTCACGAGGAGAGTTTTGAATTTATAAGCCATGACCTTATAGGAGAGAGGCATTAAGGTTTGAACACAGTTCGTTGCCTTTCTTGACAGAGAGTCAAAGACTACAACTGTCTTTTGTCTTTTAGGACAATAGATATAGCCCGTAGGCATTTCATCACTAAGGGATGTTTATGATATGATCATCTTATCTGATGATTTGAGCCATGATTTCTAAATCTCTAGGCTAGATAAGAAATTGGAAGAATTCAATATAAGGAGTGTGATTTTATCGAATCACATTTGTCAGGAGTGCTAACATGTTTTTAGATGTTAACATGGGTTTAAATCTTTAAAAGGTTTTACCATCTAGGCCATGTCTAAATGACATATAGGCTAGGTTATACCTCCAGGATTTTCTTTCAAAATTCAAGGGCAGATCAATACAAAAGGAATGATATTTTGATTTATTTTATATTTATACATATAAGGACAAATGAAACCTTAAATTATAAAATTCCCTTAAATGGAAAAAGTACATAGATTCCCTAACGGAATTTTTAATAAATTTGTCCACATAGGAACTAAAAGATAAATATGTCCCTATAAGGACTAATAAAGAAATGGAATGCAACAAAAAGAGTTTTTTCTTCACTTTATTTCTGGAAATTCTCTCCTTGGTTCTCTGTGTGTGGTATGAATCTGAGGGTTTTGGCGTGTAGTCAAAATCTCCTATTTTAGGAATCTATACAAAAGTGGAATCCAAGGATTCTATGGTTAATGTATAATACGGACCACGAATAAGGTCGGGACAGGTATAATCCAAGTTTGGGATTCCAAGACTTGGAGGTAAGAAATATGAGTCCTTTGGGTCCATAGGTATTATCTTTGGAGTGGGAGTTTCAGGGACAGCTGGTATGAACTCCTCCGATGTTGGCTTCTCATTTGAAGTTTAAAAAGTCTTGGGTACAAAATTTTGAAATATGGTTAATGGGTTCAAAAGGTCCTTTCTCCATACTGGTCGTATGCTGATTCGAGCTGCAGTACGAAGCTTTACATCCTTAAACTTTGGATTTGGAGAGCCTCCACCAATGGCAGCTTTGCTCGGCGACATGTTCCTGAAGTACACAAATATCGAAAACGATGTATACATATAACAAGGATGAGATCACTCCTAGTTCGTGTCTAGACTCGGAAGTCAAGGAATGTGCTACTGTGTCATTGAGATTAAACACAAAAGATTAGTGTTTAATTCACTCAATGTTGGCTCTGATACCAACCTGTCACACCCCAATATTTCCACGTATTACCGGTGGGCCCGGTGGGGAGTATCGTGACGTAGTTGATATCATTATAGTCAAATAATCACAGTTCAATGCACAGCGGAAGTCTAAAGTAATGATAATACAAACTGATTCGAAAGTATAATAAGGTATTACACAACGGTTGTATATGGATCCAGAGGCGGATCTTAAAACAGAAATATAGACACGGTTCAACCGATAATTAATTAAGTAAACGTGGTAATTAGGAGGTGCCCTTATGAGGGTTTAACACTTACCTAATTACGAACACGTAGCCATGTTCGTTGCGAACCATGGCTCGACCATACAAGGTCTAGCTAAATGTCAAAGCATTTATCGCAAACGCTTGACTTTTTGGCTTTAAGAGCCAAACAAAATAACTAAGCATGAAAGGAACACTAACAAGTGGTCCTTAGGACAGAAGATAACTCAAAAGGAGGTTCCAAATGATCAGGACCCTCAGATTTGAGTAGGAGAGCAAGAACTCAAGAAATGTGTGAAATGAAATGAAGGATTTCACCTCATATTTATAGTGTTTGGAGGGTCTTTAGATGATCAACAAGTGTTATGAGAAGTTACAAGATGATTACAGGTGTAATACCATCTTTCCAAACCATCAAATGATCCATAGAATCAAACATGTGAGACAAGGAGGCAAACCAAAGCTGGTTTTTGAATATTCTGTTACTGGGCATGGTATACGGACCATAAGGGTCCAGGTATACGGTTCGTAATGGCCAGACCAGCTCACACAAAGTTTCATCTGTTGACAAGTTTGGCCCCTACACTTCCGAACTCCTCCGAAACGATGTTTTTAGCACGCAAGGCCTTGTATTTCCAACATTAGGCACATCCAAGAGTATAACCAAGCATCATAAACTTCTCGACATGTTAAAAGAGTCAGTCAGAGGCCTAGTTTGACGTATTGACGCTTTTAACCCTTAAATTTGCAAATTAGCTCGTATTAACGCGAAATGGCGCAAAAGCCTTACAAAGTTAACAACAAGAATTCCTAAGAGTGTAATGGAGTATAATGGAGTATTACGACACTTCAGTTCACACCAGTTCGCTTAAACGGTCGCTCAAAGGTGTAGTTTAAATATTGACGCTTTTGGTCCTTTTAACGCGCAAACTTGCGCGTATTATCGCTTTATTGCGTCAAAGCCCTATGTTATCCACATTGGGAATTCCCGAGAGTATTATCGAATATTACGATGCTTCGGGTTTGTTAAAAGGTCACTCAGAGGTAAGAATTAACATGTTGACACTTTCAACCCTTTTTAACGCACAAACTTGTGCGTATTGATACATATTGACATTAAAGCCCTAATTGGCCAATGTTTTGCATTCTCAAGAGCATGATTAGATATAATAATGTTTCGGGTTCACAAAAAAGGTCATTCAGAGGTATTATTAAACATGTTGATGCTTCTAACCCTTTACCGTGCAAATCTTTCGGTTTATTATGCCAACAGTTTTGATAATCCATCAAGTGGCTTAATATGAGAATATGAATGAGTGCGAGGTTATTCAGAGACTTAGTCTAAGCATGTTAATACTTCTAGTCTTTCCATAATCAAAGTTTTTTTTTGATTTTTCGCAAAATTAGTCCCTAATAGTCAACGTTTGACTTTACTAGGGTTTAGTACACGTGTCAACACATCATTGGACGTGATTTTACAAGGTGTTACACAAAGGAAGCAATGATAACGGAAAAGAGTGGTTCTTAATGGATATAAAACATCCATCTAACATGGTTGAAGCAGTTTCTATGGTACCATCGACCAACTCTACTTCATATTTTATGCTTAGGGTTTTAACAGGCAGATTTAATAACTTACAAAATT
Organism: Helianthus tuberosus; assembly: GCA_030545235.1. Classification (NCBI taxonomy): domain Eukaryota; kingdom Viridiplantae; phylum Streptophyta; class Magnoliopsida; order Asterales; family Asteraceae; genus Helianthus; species Helianthus tuberosus. The sequence goes on from CM060351.1 coordinate 175,996,174, forward strand.
TATTATCCACAAACGACTTATCTGCACCCGAATCAAACAATACCCTTGCATAAACATCATTGATAAGAAAGGTACTTGTTATCACGTTGTCATTCTGAATCGCTTCTTGTGCATTCATTTGAAAGACCCGAACATTGGTCTTCTTACCTTCTTCAGGTTTCTTTGCATACTTTGGGTAGTTAGTTTTAATATGTCCCTTCTTGTTGCAACCATAATAGGTTGTGTCTTTCAATTTCTTGCAATCCAAAGTCTTGTGTTCTTTGGACTTGCAAATTCCACATCCAATCGCCTTTGATTATGACTGCGACTTTGATTCAAACCTGCATTTTCCAAAATGACGCTTCTGGCAGTTTTGCATTTAGGCTTCTCATCTGCTTGCTGGTTACCCTTGTTAGACCCAGAATTCTTCTTGTGGTATGAATTCCCCCTATGCTTCTTATCAGAACGATGTGAGTTCTCATCCTCACGTTTCCTTTTCCCCTCATCAGAATTTCTAAGCAATATCTGCCTGACCGCATCGAGGGTAAGAGATAATGACAAATCAGCCACTGACCTAAAGGTAGTAGGTCTTGATGCTTTCACACTTTCCTTAATCTCCAGGGCTAAACCTCCAATAAATCGAGCTATACGTTTCGGTTCCGGTGTGACCAAGTATGGAACTGATCATGACATAGTGTTGAAGCTCGTGAGATACGCTTGGTAGTACAAGTTCTTCATAACCAATGTCAGGAAGTCAGTCTCAATTTTCTCAACTTCATGTTGAGGACAGAAATTCTCTTTGATTAAAGCAACAAATTGATCCCATGTCAGATTATACAACGGGATCTTCCCAAGAGCTTGGATCAATGACCTCCACCAAGCTAGAGCTTCTCCTTTAAACGATTGTGACACAAACTTCACAATATCTTGCTCTGCACAACCACTAATATCAACCACAGTGTTCATCTCGTCGAGCCACGTCATACAATCAATGGATCCTTTCTCCCCTGTGAAATCCCTGGGCTTGCAGGAGACAAAATACTTATAAGAACAGCCCTTAACACGTGGCTCTTGATTGAGCACTACTTTCTTAGATGGAACACTCCTCTAATTCGATGAGTGATGAGAATCACTCTTGTGAGCTGTATGAGTCTTGGAGGGTGGTTTTGAATTTGGTACAGACTGAGTTCTAACGCGAGTTCCACTCGATTCATTAAATTGTCTGTTAAGAGCTCGAGTAACGACATTATCTATTAATTCCTGCAATTCCGCGCCAGCTACATTAACTCTGGAAGTGTCATGATTCTCCCTCGGGTGACTGTTGACTTCATCTGATCCAGCCATGTAGCTTGATTGCTACATAAAATATTGACAAGATTTATTCAGAAGTCTATTATGGAATTGTCTTTTATGGCAATTCATTAACCATGATAACCATAAACCATATTGGTTAATTTAATTTATTTAAATTTTTATTATATTTTATTCCAGTTATAAACTATTAAGGATAATAGGGTGGCATACAGAAGGCCTAGTCACAAGGATAATTTTCATTCTTAAGCCATGATTTTATAGAATCAAGGCATTTAGGTTTGAACATAGTTCATTACCTTTTCTTGACAGGGAGTCGTAGACTATAACAGTCTTTTGTCTTATATGACAATGAATATGGCCCGTAGGCATTACATCACTAATGGATGTTTAAATGAAAATAAAGGTTAGGAATGGGAAGAATCCAATATAAGGATGACTTATGCGATTTTATCGAATCACATTTGCCAGGAGTGTTAACATGTTTTCAGATGTTAACAAGGATTTGAATCTTAAAAAGGAACTACCATCATGGTCCTGTCTTAAAATGACACATGGACTAGGTTTTGCCTTTAAGATCTTCTTTAATATATAATGGAAGATTAATTTCTAAACGGAATGATATTTTGTTTTATTTCATATATTATATTTATATACATATAATGACAAAGTGAAATTTGAATTAAAACATTCCATTAAATTAAGAAGGATTACATAGGTGCCCTAAACGGGACTTTTACATAAATAACTTGCCCACGTAGGGGCTAAAATGAAAATACAAGTCCTCGCAGGGACTGAATACATATATAGATGCCCACGCAGGGACTTGATTGAAATAAAGAAATTACAACATAAGTAAGGAATCTTCAAAAATCCATCTTCTTCTTCCCCTTGATCAGATTCACCAAACCCTTAAGAAATCCTCGGTGGCTTCTACGCTCCTACTCAACCTCTCGTTCCACCTGGCTCAACCTCTGAAGAATCTCCTGTTGTTGCGGTGGCTGGATCATAGGCGGCTGCGGCGGCTGTTGCTGCGGAGGCTGAGGAGGTGGCGGGTATTGATACCCGTTTGCTTGGTACCCTGATTGGTACGAAGCGGCGAAAGGTCCTTCGGGATGAAGAGAATTATAGTTTGCGGCCACAAGATACGGGTCAGCATCAGGGGCATTGTAGTAGTTGTACCCCGGGAAGGCTGGCTGCTCAAAAGGGTTATACGTCGCTGCACCGGCGTAGGAAGGAATTGGGTTATCATAACCACTGGTGGTGGTGCGACCGGAGCTGAGTCGAGTTCTAAGACGGGGTTTGAAGGCCCACCCATCTGCGGGTCTTCATAGAGTGGCGGGTAGTGACTGCCACTTGAATATTGAGGGGTGCTGAAGTGGAATCCCCCTCGCACGGACATCAGTGCACCTGTTCTCCTTCGCCTTGGTGGTTTTGGAGGCGGCTGCTGCTCTGGCGGCGGTGGTGGCGGTGGCGTAACATCCTGGAATCGTGAATCCTCAGAGGGATCCTGCTGCTGTGGTGCTGGGTTAAAATGGGAGTGAACTCCCAAGGGTACGGGGTAAACCTTGCTTCATAGCTGTCTGGACCACGATAAGGTGATCCATGAAAATAGGACCCATCTGAAATCTCGATGGGATGAGTGGGTGTCCCCGATGGTGGTTAGGAAGGATCCAGATCTTCGTCCATATCCATGTCTTGATCACCGGAAAAATGATCTTCTGGTCCCAATGGCTTAAAACCCACTGGTTCTTGCACCTGATTCACCAGATTGAACCGGCTCTGGAAATACGGGGTCGGGTCTTGAAATGCGTGGTGCGACCCCGATCGCTGCAGAGGTAGGTAGGAGTGGTGTGAATCATTGGGCTCGTTCTCCGATTATGGCCCAAAGGAATGATGGTAAGAGGGTGATGAACTAAGCGAGACAGATTGCCTCGCGGGTTCCAAATACGTCCTCCAATCTTCTTGAGGACTAGTGCTCATGGTTGCTGACGGAGTTCGCCGGTGTGAAGGCCCGGCCTCATGATCGTTAGGAGCAGTAAATGGCGCCTTGCCTCGTCCTCCTCTCCTGAATCTTGGCGGCATTTTTCTCGATCCTGTCAAAAGAAACAAAGGAAACAACAAATGAAAACAATAAATGACAAAATAAAAGATTAGGATTATTCCTAAGTCCTTTGCCTAGACTCAGAAGTCAAGGAAGGTGCAAACTGTGTCATTGAGACTAAACACAAAAGGCTAGTGTTTAATTCACTCAATATTGGCTCTGATACCAACCTGTCACACCCCGATATTTCCACGTATTACCGGTGGGCCTGGTGGGGAGTACCGTGACGTAGTTGATATCATCATAGTCAATTTATTACAGTTTAATGCACAGCGGAAGTCTAAAGTAAAATATATTACAAACCGAATGAAAGTAACATAAGTATTACAAACGGAATGTAACAGGATCCATAGGCGGATCAAAACAAAGGAATATTGTTCAATAGATTTTAAAGTGATAAAGCTTGCAAGACTCTTTATTTATTCACTCAGGAGTAGCCAGCCTATTTCGCATAGTACCTGCACTTAACCTTTTGGAAAATACATCAGTTTACACTGGTAAATAAAATTAACCGACTCTTTTTAAAAGTGTTTATAAAATTGGTTTGAATGCACAAGGCATAAAATCTCTTGTAACTTGGGACAATTATTTTAAAAATAATCTTGTATACAGTTTTATATGTTTGTCGTCCGTCAGGGCCGGTTAGAAGAGCCGGACAAGATTAACTGACACACCACTGGTATAATGACCACAAGGAAACTCCTTATTGTAGGATACCATTTATACATACGCAACTGTCAGGTGTATGCCTACACCCCGTGCTTAAGTTGTGGCCATTTCAATGAATGAGCCGAGGATATCCAGGACATGGTCATTAACCCCCCAAAGGCATTGCACCAAACAAAACAGATTAAAACGGGTTATGTAAATATATTAATCACAATCCGATTTCAATAACTACATACCCGACCAAGCGTTATTATTATAATACCGTATCCCAATCTCGTATAATGGAAAATAAGTTAAAAGTATTTACCTGAGCAAAATATACAAATTTATCTCAGCCGTATACAATCAGCAAGTGCAAGTATCTTTTATTGGGCTCCTGAATCTGGAACGAAGGTTTTAATAACCTATTAGATTCCTAACGGGTCTTACTTAAGTTTAAACTTAGACCGGTTAGTTTTTAAAGAAGGTTTACGGTTCAAAACGCAAGATTAAGAGAAGACCGGATTAGAATGTGGTTTAGACCCGACAAGTATGAAGACTTGTATAATATGGGTAAACTAAACACATTCTGGATTTTGAAGCAAAAATGATAAGGTTTGACCCGTTTCGGTCAATTTATGCAAACTAGTTACATAAACCGCACCGAACGCGAATAATGCATAACGGGTAACCAAAAGAGTCATATACAAGTTTCACAAGTTAATATGCCTTAAATATGTTGTGATATCAGTAGGGTACCTTCCATTATGCTCAAAACGGATTTAAAATCAATTTAAGCCCCGTAGGGGTATTTTGGTCATTTTTTGTAACACCTCGAAAATTCACGTCCTATAATGTGTAGACACGTGTCAAATGTTTAAACGTGTGAAAGAAATATTATAGAAGGACTAAAGTTGACAAACATGGAAAGTATGTGAATATACGTATTCTAAGTGTCAACTGTGAATAAATATAATATACAGTAACCCTACATGATGCTCATACCTTCAAACAAATAAATCATGGATCATACGAAGCTAAAAGTGAGAGATTACAAACTACAGGGGCTAAATGTGTCAACATGTTTAAATTATACCTCTAAGTGACCTTTTGACAAACCCGAAGCTTTGTAACTGTTGAACATGCTCACTAGAATGCACGATATAAATTTCATAAAGTTTTGTAATCGTATGAGAAAGTTATGATCAAATTCGTGTGCGAGGGGTTAAAGCATAAACATTGAAAGTTAAGACTTTTCGGGTTAACCGGAAGTGTCCAGGGACTTGGCAAAGTGGGTATAAGTCCTAAAGCCCTTGTGGGTAAATAATAAGGTGTCAAATTGCTAGTATTTAGCTCAATTGACCTTTCGGAAGTGCCAAGAGGTGTGATGCAACAACAAGAAAACGTTTTTGTCTGATCAGAAGGTCCAGGCGGGCCGCGTAAGATGTTGATGTATCTTACGCGGGCCGCATTAACCGCCCAATATCAGAAAACGTAAACAGCAGCCTACAATCGCGCAGAACCAATCTTTAAACGATATTTTAGCATGGTGGGCGACCCCTAAACTGTTCTAGAGCACTAGGGACACATGTTGGAGGGTTGTGGTCGTTGATAGAGTTGTGTATCAACTTCCTATGGTGGATTAAACCACTATATAAGGCCAATTGTTGCAACAAGTTTTCCTCACACCTGCATCTGCATATTTGGAGCACTTCTAGAGCTAAGGAACTTCTCTAAACATCACATTTCGTGCATAGGACTCTTGTAAGTTTGCTAGTCCTTCTTTAATTAAGTTTAGCTTAGTTATTTAGCTCAAAGTCAAACCATCGTAATTACGGTTTGACTTCAAGATTAGTTAATAATGGCTCAGTCAAATCACGAATCAAAAATAGATATAAGTAGGTAATTATATGGGTAATAAACCCTTAAAAGGGTCCCCCCCCTGATTACCACTCTAACCAGGTCAAAAGTTGGGTCAAACTAGTTTATAAAAAGTCAACAGGATACTTAAAATACCAATTATGCATAATTAACATTATAGACCATATACAACCTGTTGGATCATTGTTATAACTGGATAATAAGTGTAAGAATATGTCTAAACATGTTCAACCCGAAAATTTCCTGTTTAGACCCGGTTCGGAACAGAAAGTCACATAGTTTGACTTTCACTTTGACTTCCAGTTCTGACCCGTTTAGGCATGTTTTAGAAATGCCTCAGAGCTTTAATTGGACTAGGTTACATGTTAGTACAACCCTCTGTGATTATACACCTTGGTTCATTAGTTATCCAATTAATATGCATATTTCCGTTAATTGCTCATATATTGACCGTTATGCCCTTATTAACTTAAAACGTGATTTTTTGGAAAAGTAAAAGAGTAGAAACCTTATATTCTGATATATAAACTTGTATGCAAAATTTGACATCAGTTTGACATGTAGATTAAGAGTTATGCTCGTTATCGCAAAATGAATGCTTTATGTTAATAAAATGGCGTAATTAGCGTATAGCCTACTTAAACATACTTTTTTATATCAAATATTTTACCCACTGATGTAATATATTATTTTGAGCTTTTTAAAGATTTTTAATTAATTTTAGGCTGAGCATAACTAGTAGTCGTAGGCTTAATCCGGTACTTGTCGGTTTTGCCCTTACGGGCCATAAAATGAGTTTTACATATCTAAACGACTCCAAACCTTTTGCTACTGATCACATATGATAAATAAATTATTTTAAGCCTTCTGGAAATATAAAAATATCAGATTTAAGTATCAAACCCGGAAATGGCCTTTAATCGCCTTTTAAGCGTTTTAACGCATATTATGTACTAGAAGTATTTTAAACATACAAGGGTTGATACCTACTGATATTTGAGGCAAATTATAATATTTTAATAGTAAGCAAAGGTTGTTAAACTCAGACTTCGGTTTTGAGCTTTTCGGCTTATGTAAAATTACCAAAACACCCCTACGGGGCATAGTTTGGTTATAATTGATAAATTTCACATATGTACTTTATCCTACTGTTATAACTCATTAATTTGAGTATGTTTACTGATTACATCAGACCTGTAACTCAGTTAAACACTTAAACCCTTTTACAACCTTTAAAATGACCAAACTACCCCTACGGGGCCTAGTTTGTGTTTAAACACGTTTCGGGCATAATGAAAGACATCTTACTGATGTCGCAACATATTTGAGGCATAATTAACTTAGGAAACCTGTATATAGCTCTCATGAATACCCGTCACGCTTTTTACGCGTACGGTTCGGTTTATGTAACAAGTTTACATAAATTAGCCGAAACGGGTCAAACCTTAACGGTTTTATCTCAAAATCCAGAATGTGAATAATAAACCCATATTAAACAAGTCTTCAAACTTGTCGGGTCTAAATCATATTCTATCCGGTCTTCGCTTAATCGTGCGTACGAACCGTATCTTTGAAACTAGCCGGTCTAAGCTTAAGCTTAATTAAAGACCCGTTAGGATTCTAATAGGTTATTATAAAACCTTCGTTCCAGATTAGGAGGACCAGTAAAAGCTACGTGCATTTTGCTAATTGTGAATTATACTTGCTCAGGTAAATACTTTTAACTTATTTTCCCTATACGGGCTTGGGTTACGGTATATAGCATACCGCTTGATCGATCATCAAATCTCCACAGTTGAGTGGGTAGTTGACTAATTTGATCGGCTCGTTTAAATAGTCTTGATTACTTAAAGCCTTTGGGGGCTTAATGACCATGTCCCGGATATCCTAGGCATCATCTTAGGAGATGGCCACGACCTGAGCACGGGGTGTAGGCGTACACCTGTCAGTGTATAACTCTATGATGTGGTGTGTCTATTGATCTTTAACCCGGACAAGATCCGGGCTACTGAACGCACAAGTAACATGTAATTCGTTCACAAGATTATAATATTAAAATAATTCTCCCAAGTTAAATAAAATGATTATGCCATGTGCATCCAAACCAATTTTCAATCATTTTCCAAAATGAGTCACTTGATTGTATTTACCAGTGTAAACTGACGTATTTTCCCAAAAAGATTAAATGCAGGTGCTATGCGTAATTGGTTGGGATTTCTCCTTAGCATCATTAGAAGTCTCGCAAGCTTAAGATGCCTGAAGTCTGTTGAACTATTGTCTCATATTTTATTTCGATCCGTTATGTGGATAAACAGTCGAACGTTGTGATACTTGATATTACAATAATTAAATTCGGTTGTATTATATCTTTTAAATTTGCTTCCGCTGTGCATATTAAATATTGTGTTGTTTGACTATTATGTTGCCAACCACATCACGATACTCCCCCACCGGGCCCACCTGTGACACGTGGAAATCGGGGTGTGACAGGTTGGTATAAGAGCCAACACTGAGCGAATTAAACACTAGCCTTTTGTGTTTAATCTCAGTTACACAATTGCACAATTCTAAACTTTCGAGTCTAGACATATAACATAGGACAAATTCCACCTTGTTTGTGTTGTCCTTTATTTTGCATATATTTTTGTATTGTTATCTTATATTGAATTGACAGGACAAAATGCCTCCAAGATTCTTCCGTAGGAGAGGACGAGGCAAGGGGCCGATTACCGCCCCCAATGACAACGAGGTAGGACCCTCGAATGTACGAGCTCCTTCGACAACAGAGAGTGATGATCCACGGCAAAACCGAAGAAATCTCTTTGAGCCAGCCAGACGATCGGTATCACATAGCTCTACACCTCCCGTCCAAAACCCTTATGGGCCACAACCGGGGTATGAGCCCAATAACCCTCAACCGTCCTACATACCACTTCAGCGATCTTTATCGCATAATTCGTTTGGTGACCCCACACCCATCTTCCGAGGCCAATTTAATCCGGCCAATTATTTACCAGAACCCGTGGGTTTTAACCCACTGGGGCCAGACGATCACTTCTCCGGTGATAATGCGGATGACATGGACGAGGATACGGACCCCGTCGAACCTTCAAGTGGTACTCTGAACCACCCGATAGAAATCTCCGACGGATCTTCGTTCCACGGATCACCCTACGTTGGTCCGGATAGCTTCCAGGCGATGTTCACCAGGCATGAATGGTACTATACACCTCCTCACCATTCATCGCCTCATCAGCAGCAACAGCAGCAGCAACAGGAACATGATCCCTCTGTGGATTCCAGATTCGTGGCAGTCACGCCACCGCCTCCACCGCCGCCAGTGCAGCCGGCACCTCCGCAACCGCCGAGGCGAAGGAGAATCGGTGCGCACATGTCGTCACGAGCAGGGGATTTCCATTTCAGTTCCCCACGTCAATCCAGTGGCAGTCACTATCCGCCACACCAGGAGGACCCACAAATGGGTGAACCGTCACAACCAGCTGTTCCACAGCCACCGCCGATGGGTTTTGACAACCCAATTCCAACGTATACGGGTTCCATGGCATACAACCCGTTTGAACCGCCAAATCACCACAATTATGGTTACACGGGGGCCGACCCTTACATGGTAGCGGCGAACTACAACACCCAAGGACCCTATGGAAATCCTTGGGGAGTAGGGTACCCAACACATGGGTACCAGATACCTCCTAGGCCTATTACCCGGACGCAATCGCAGCCACCACGGTTTTCTCCCCCAGAAAGGGAGGAAATCCTACAAAGGTTGGATGAGGTGGAGCGAGATTTCCACCGCGACCGTAGGGAGAGACAGACTTTCTTCCAAGGATTAGCAAGTTTGATCAAACGGAAGAACAAGAAGGATCATTGAATCCTTCCAATTGTTGATTGAGCCCCTGCGTGGGCCTGTATTTGTTGTATTTGTTTAAGCCCCTGCGTGGGTATGTATGTGTGTTTATCTTGACCCCTGCGTGGGTCTATTTTCCGTCAACCCCTGCGTGGGTATGATGTTTGCTTAAAGTCCCTGCGTGGACTAGTTTGTTTGTTTAAAGTCCCTGCGTGGACGAGCATGTTGATTGACCCCTGTGTGGGTACTTGTTTGTTGGAAAAGACCCGTTTAGGGCAGCGTGTAATATTATAATAAATTAATGGAATGCTTGTTTTATAAATTTCATGTTTTGCCATTATGTGCATATATAAATTATAAATGAAATAAATAAATTAAAATCATTCCTTTTTGAAATAATCTGCCTATGTAATTATTAATTAAGAATCTTAAAGTGTGAAACCTAGCCTTCGGGTCATCATAAGACCAGGCCAAGATGGTAAGACCTGATCAAAAGATTCAAATCTAAGTTAACATCTGAAAACATGTTAACACTCCTGGCAGACGTGATTCATTAGAAATCACACACGTCATTATTATTAATGGATTCTTTAAAAAGATTCCTAACCCATTATATGATCTCTGAATCATGGGTTTGGGTCATCAATTAAGATGATCATATTTTTACCATACGTGGTAATATAGTGCCTACGGGCCCTGCTCATTTCCATATGAGCCAAAAGACAGTGGTAGCGATGACTCCCTATCAGATAAAGGTAATGAACTAGGTTCAAACCTTCATGCTCTGATTCTCTGAAATCATAGCTTATAATTTATAAATGTCCTTGTGACCAGGCCTATTGTGCCAGTATACCTTAATGTTTTGATTCTCTGAAATCAAAGATTAAATAAAAATGTCCACGTGACTAGGCCTTTTGTGCCACAAATAAAACTATTGTTGTTTTATAATGAGGATAAATTATTATAGAAATCCTAAATAAATATGATTAATAAATTAACCAAATATGGTCTCTGTTTACCATGGTTAATGAATTTCCCTAAGGGGCAATTCCATAATAAACTCCCAACTAAACTATTGTCCTTGTTTTCTGCAACAGTTCAATTGTAATGGCTAACTCAGACGAGGGTAATAGTCATCCAGCGGAGGTTAATAATGACGCCCGAATTAATCTAACGGGTGCGGAATTAAAAGCGATCATAGACGGCGCAGTTACACAAGCTTTGGAAAGGCAGTACGAGGAGTATAGTGGGACTCGTAGTAGGACCCTATCTACACAGCCTTCAAAGCCACCGTTCAATAAGGACGACCCGAAGAAAAATGATGACCGACACTCCTCGAACCACAGTGCTCCATCTCAGCAGGTTATACTAAACAAGGGACCCCGTGATAAGGGTTGCTCGTATAAATATTTCGTTTCCTGCAAACCCTGGGATTTCACTGGGGAGAAGGGAGCCATTGACTGTATGACATGGCTGGATGAGATGGATACGGTTGTTGATATCAGCGGATGCGCTGAGCGAGATGTGGTCAAGTTTGTGTCGCAGTCTTTTAAGGGTGAAGCTTTAGCATGGTGGAGATCTCTGATTCAAGCCACCGGGAAAATCCCAATGTATAACATGTCTTGGGATAAATTTTTGCCCTTATCAGGGAAAATTTATGCCCTCAGCATGAGGTGGAAAAGATAGAGTCTGATTTTCTATCACTGGTGATGACAAACCTCGACTGTCAAGCTTACCTAACGAGCTTCAACACTATGTCTCGTTTGGTTCCATACCTGGTAACCCCGGAACCAAAACGGATAGCTCGTTTTATCGGTGGTTTAGCCCCCGAGATCAAGGCAAGCGTAAAAGCTTCTCGGCCAGCTACTTTTAGATCAGTAGCTGACATTTCCTTATCCCTCACTCTGGATGTGGTCAGGCAGAGATCGCTGAGGAATAAGGAGGCTGAGAAGAGAAAGCGTGAAGATGATGGTTCACGAAGATCGAACAAGAAACACCGTGGGAACGGTGACAACAAGAAAGGATCTGAGTCGAGGAAAGAGGGGCATAATTCTGGTGAGAAGCCCAAATGCAAGATATGCAAGAAGCAGCACTTTGGAAAGTGCAGACTTGAGTCAAACTCGCAGACTCAGTCAAAATCTTATGCTTGTGGTATTTGCAAGTCCACGGATCACAAAACCTTGGATTGCAAGAAGATGAAAGACGCAACATGCTACCGTTGCAATGAAAAGGGCCACATTAAAACCAACTGCCCTAAGTACAACAAGAAGCCTGAAGAGGCTAAGAAGACTAATGCTAGAGTCTTCAGAATGGACGCCAAAGAAGCAGTTCTAGACGACAACGTTATTACAGGTACCTTCCTTGTAAATGACATCAATGCTAGAGTACTATTTGATTCAGGCGCTGATAAGTCTTTCGTAGATCATAAATTTTGTGAATTGCTGAAATTACCTGTCAAAACCTTAAGCGTAAACTATGAGGTAGAGTTAGCAGATGGTACAATAGAAACCGTCTCAACTGTGTTAGATGGATGTGTTATATCCATTAAGAACCAATCTTTTCCTCTGTCTCTACTTCCGTTTATGTTGGCCGGTTTTGACATAGTTCTGGGTATGGACTGGTTAACTCGTAACCAGGCCCAAATTGTCTGTAACATGAAGCAAGTGGTAATAAAGACTCCGTCTGGTGAACCACTTACCATTCGGGGAGATACTCAGTATGGGCTACCTGAGCAAGTGACTATGCTCAAGGCTTCAAAATGTTTAAATAGGGGTTGTGTCATCTACATGGCACACGTGATTATTGAAGAGCCCAAACCGAAGATAGAAGACATCCCTGTCATCTCTGAATTCCCAGAAGTCTTTCCGGAAGAACTACCTGGTTTGCCACCAGATAGGCAAGTGGAATTCAGGATTGATATCATCCCCGGAGCAGCACCAGTTGCTAGAGCACCTTATAGGTTGGCGCCCACAGAGATGAAAGAATTAAGGACACAGCTAGATGAATTGCTAGCCAAGGGTTTCATTAAACCTAGTTCGTCTCCTTGGGGAGCGCCAGTCCTGTTTGTAAAGAAGAAGGATGGATCGATGCGTCTGTGCATCGACTATCGTGAGCTTAATAAGGTCACGATAAAGAATAGGTACCCTTTACCTAGAATCGACGATTTGTTCGATCAGTTACAAGGGGCAAGTTATTTTTCGAAGATTGATCTAAGGTCAGGCTACCATCAACTGAAGGTCAGAGATGAAGATGTGCATAAAACCGCATTCAGGACTCGTTATGGTCATTACGAGTTCCTAGTGATGCCTTTTGGGCTCACCAATGCACCAGCCGCGTTCATGGATCTCATGAATCGCGTTTGCAAGCCGTACTTAGATAAATTTGTCATCGTTTTCATCGATGACATCCTTATTTATTCGAAGAACCAAGCTGACCATGAGAAACACCTTCGATGTATTCTCAAACTCCTGCATCAGGAGAAACTCTACGCCAAATTTTCCAAGTGCGAATTTTGGCTTCGGGAAGTCCAATTTCTTGGACATGTTGTTAGCGAGCGTGGTATCCAGGTGGATCCCGCTAAAGTTGAAGTTGTTATGAATTGGCAAGAGCCGAAGACGCCTACGGAGATTCGTAGCTTCCTGTAATTGGCAGGATATTACACGCGTTTCATTGAAAATTTTTCAAGGATTGCTGCACCCCTAACTTCCTTAACCAAGAAGAAAGTAAAGTTCGTTTGGGGCCCTAAGCAGCAAGAAGCTTTTGATATTCTCAAGCAGAAGTTGAGCAATGCTCCTGTATTGACATTGCCTGATGGAATCGAAGAATTTGTAGTTTATTGTGATGCATCACACACTGGCATGGGGTGTGTGCTTATGCAGAAAGGCAAGGTTATTGCCTATGCATCACGACAGTTAAAGGTGCACGAAAAGAATTACACCACCCACGACTTGGAGCTGAGTGCCGTTGTGTTCGCACTAAAACTGTGGAGGCATTATCTTTATGGAATCAAATGTGTGATCTATTCTGATCACAAGAGCCTCCAGCACCTGTTTAATCAGAAAGAGTTAAACATGAGGCAACGCCGTTGGATGGAGACTTTGAATGATTATGATTGTGAAATCAAGTACCATCCCGGCAAGGCGAATGTAGTCGCCGATGCCTTAAGTAGAAAGGAGAGGGTGAAACCTATCCGAATCAATGCCAAGCGCATGGAGATAAAGAATAATTTGATTGAAAGGTTGTTAGCTGCACAGAAGGAAGCTGTGTTGGAAGCTAACTATCCTACTGAAAAGCTAGGAGTAACTGAGGAGCAGTTAACTCTTAGCAAGGACGGAATTTTACGATTAAATGGACGAATATGGGTTCCAATTTATGGAGGACTTCGAGATGTCATCCTCCAAGAAGCCCATAGTTCCAAATACTCCGTTCATCCTAGAGCTGATAAGATGTACCAGGATCTAAAGGTAAATTATTGGTGGATAGGCTTGAAAAAGTCTGTGGCCACCCATGTAGCTAAATGCTTGACATGTGCGCAAGTCAAAGCCGAGCATCAAAAACCGTCAGGTTTGCTACAACAGCCTGAACTTCCTACGTGGAAGTGGAAAATGGTGACGATGGATTTTATCACCAAGTTGCCAAAGACAAGGAAAGGAAATGACACAATATGGGTTATAGTTGATAGACTGACTAAGTCAGCACATTTCCTACCCATCAAGGAGACTTATAGCTCCGACATGTTAGCCCAGTTATACGTTGACAAGATTGTAGCCCTACATGGCATACCTGTAGCTATTATCTTTGACCGGGATACTAGGTACACGTCACATTTTTGGAAGAGTTTCCAACAATCTTTGGGCACACGTTTGAATTTTAGTACGGCTTATCATCCTCAGACTGGCGGTCAGAGTGAGCGTACTATTCAAACGTTAGAAGACATGCTACGTGCATGTGCGATCGATTTGGGTGGTAGTTGGGATAAGAACCTACCATTAATCGAATTCTCCTACAACAATAGCTACCATACCAGCATTAAGGCTGCGCCTTTTGAGGCATTATACGGTAGAAAGTGTAGATCGCCTATTTGTTGGGCGGAAGTTGGAGATGTCCAGTTATCAGGACCAGAGATCGTGTTCGAAACGACGGACAAGATTGTCCAGATTCGTGACCGTCTCAAAGCTGCCCGGGATAGGCAGAAGAGTTACGCTGATCCCAAGCGTAAGGATTTTCACTTCAAAGTAGGTGACAAAGTCCTACTTAAAGTATCACCCTGGAAAGGAGTGATGCGGTTTGGTAAGAAAGGCAAGCTAAGCCCGAGATACATAGGACCTTTCGAGGTTATCGAACGTGTCGGGTCAGTTGCCTATAAGTTAAACTTACCAGAAGAGCTCAGTGGAATTCACAATGTGTTCCACATCTGCAATCTGAAAAAGTGTTTCGCTGACGAATCACTGGTAATACCACATACAGATGTGCATATAGATGAGAGCTTAAAATTTGTTGAAAAACCTTTGTCGATTGAAGACCGACAGGTAAAGAAGCTTCGGAGGAAGCATGTACCTATTGTAAAGGTCAAATGGGATGCCCGTAGAGGTCCCGAATACACGTGGGAGGTTGAATCCACGATGAAAGAAAAGTACCCTTACTTATTTCAGTAAATCTCGGGCCGAGATTTATTTTAAGGAGATGAGGATGTAACACCTCGAAAATTCACGTCCTATAATGTGTAGACACATGTCAAATGTTTAAACGTGTGAAAGAAATATTATAGAAGGACTAAAGTTGACAAACATGGAAAGTATGTGAATATACGTATTCTAAGTGTCAACTGTGAATAAATATAATATACAGTAACCCTACATGATGCTCATACCTTCAAACGAATAAATCATGGATCATACGAAGCTAAAAGTGAGAGATTACAAACTACAGGGGCTAAATGTGTCAACATGTTTAAATTATACCTCTGAGTGACCTTTTGACAAACCCGAAGCTTGGTAACTGTTGAACATGCTCACTAGAATGCACGATATAAATTTCATAAAGTTTCGTAATCGTATGAGAAAGTTATGATCAAATTCGTGTGCGAGGGGTTAAAGCGTAAACATTGAAAGTTAAGACTTTTCGGGTTAACCGGAAGTGTCCAGGGACTTGGCAAAGTGGGTATAAGTCCTAAAGCCCTTGTGGGTAAATAATAAGGGGTCAAATTGCAAGTATTTAGCTCAATTGACCTTTCGGAAATGCCAAGAGGTGTGATGCAACAACAAGAAAACGTTTTTGTCTGATCAGAAGGTCCAGGCGGGCCGCGTAAGATGTTGATGTATCTTACGCGGGCCGCATTAACCGCCCAGTATCAGAAAACGTAAACAGCAGCCTACAATCGCGCAGAACCGATCTTTAAACGATATTTTAGCATCGTGGGCGACCCCTAAACTGTTCTAGAGCACTAGGGACACATGTTGGAGGGTTGTGGTCGTTGATAGAGTTGTATGTCAACTTCCTATGGTGGATTAAACCACTATATAAGGCCAATTGTTGCAACAAGTTTTCCTCACACCTTCATCTGCATATTTGGAGCACTTCTGGAGCTAAGGAACTTCTCTAAACATCACATTTCGTGCATAGGACTCTTGTAAGTTTGCTAGTCCTTCTTTAATTAAGTTTAGCTTAGTTATTTAGCTCAAAGTCAAACCATCGTAATTACGATTTGACTTCAAGATTAGTTAATAATGGGTCAGTCAAATCACGAATCAAAAGTAGATATAAGTAGGTAATTATATGGGTAATAAACCCTTAAAAGGGTCCCCCCTGATTACCACTCTAACCAGGTCAAAAGTCGGGTCAAACTAGTTTATAAAAAGTCAACAGGATACTTAAAATACCAATTATGCATAATTAACATTATAGACCATATACAACCTGTTGGATCATTGTTATAACTGGATAATAAGTGTAAGAACATGTCTAAACATGTTCAACCCGACAATTTCCTGTTTAGACCCGGTTCGGAACCGAAAGTCACATAGTTTGACTTTCACTTTGACTTCCAGTTCTGACCCGTTTAGGCATGTTTTAGAAATGCGTCAGAGCTTTAATTGGACTAGGTTACATGTTAGTACAACCCTCTGTGATTATACACCTTGGTTCATTAGTTATCCAATTAATATGCATATTTCCGTTAATTGCTCATATGTTGACCGTTATGCCCTTATTAACTTAAAACGTGATTTTTGGAAAAGTAAAAGAGTAGAAACCTTATATTCTGATATATAAACTTGTATGCAAAATTTGACATCAGTTTGACATGTAGATTAAGAGTTATGCTCGTTATCGCAAAATGAATGCTTTATGTTAATAAAATGGTGTAATTAGCGTATAGCCTACTTAAACATACTTTTTGATATCAAATCTTTTACCCACTGATGTAATATATTATTTTGGGATTTTTAAAGATTTTTAATTAATTTTAGGCTGAGCATAACTAGTAGTCGTAGGCTTAATCCGGTACTTGTCGGTTTTGCCCTTACGGGCCATAAAATGAGTTTTACATATCTAAACGACTCCAAACCTTTTGCTACTGATCACATATGACAAATAAATTATTTTAAGCCTTCTGGAAATATAAAAATATCAGATTTAAGTATCAAACCCGGAAATGGCCTTTAATCGCCTTTAAAGCGTTTTAACGCATATTATGTACTAGAAGTATTTTAGACATACAAGGGTTGATACCTACTGATATTTGAGGCAAATTATAATTTTTTTTTTTGGGTGAAGGGCAAATTATAATATTTTAACAGTAAGCAAAGGTTGTTAAACTCAGACTTCGGTTTTGAGCTTTTCGGCTTATGTAAAATTACCAAAACACCCCTACGGGGCATAGTTTGGTTATAATTGATAAATTTCACATATGTACTTTATCCTACTGTTATAACTCATTAATTTGAGTATAAAAGCTTATGTAAAATTACCAAAACACCCCTACGGGGCATAGTTTGGTTATAATTGATAAATTTCACATATGTACTTTATCCTACTGTTATAACTCATTAACTTGAGTATGTTTACTGATTACATCAGACCTGTAACTCAGTTAAACACTTAAACCCTTTTACAACCTTTAAAATGACCAAACTACCCCTACGGGGCCTAGTTTGTGTTTAAACACGTTTCGGGCATAATGAAAGACATCTTACAAATGTCGCAACATATTTGAGGCATAATTAACTTAGGAAACCTGTATATAGCTTTCATGAATACCCGTCACGCTTTTTACGCGTACGGTTCGGTTTATGTAACAAGTTTACATAAATTAGCCGAAACGGGTCAAACCTTAACGGTTTTATCTCAAAATCCAGAATGTGAATAATAAACCCATATTAAACAAGTCTTCAAACTTGTCGGGTCTAAATCACATTCTATCCGGTCTTCGCTTAATCGTGCGTACGAATCGTATCTTTGAAACTAGCCGGTCTAAGCTTAAGCTTAATTAAAGACCCGTTAGGATTCTAATAGGTTATTATAAAACCTTCGTTCCAGATTAGGAGGACCAGTAAAAGCTACGTGCATTTTGCTAATTGTGAATTATACTTGCTCAGGTAAATACTTTTAACTTATTTTCCCTATACGGGCTTGGGTTACGGTATATAGCATATCGCTTGATCGAGCATCAAATCTCCACAGTTTAGTGGGTAGTTGACTAATTTGATCGGCTCGTTTAAACAGTCTTGATTACTTAAAGCCTTTGGGGGGTTAATGACCATGTCCTGGATATCCTAGGCATCATCTTACGAGATGGCCACGACCTGAGCACGGGGTGTAGGCGTACACCTGTCAGTGTATAACTCTATGATGTGGTGTGTCTATTGATCTTTAACCCGGACAAGATCCGGGATACTGAACGCACAAGTAACATGTAATTCGTTCACAAGATTATAATATTAAAATAATTCTCCCAAGTTAAATAAAATGATTATACCATGTGCATCCAAACCAATTTGCAATCATTTTCCAAAATGAGTCAGTTGATTGTATTTACCAGTGTAAACTGACGTATTTTCCCAAAAAAGATTAAATGCAGGTACTATGCGTAATTGGCTGGGATTTCTCCTTATCATCATTAGAAGTCTCGCAAGCTTAATATGCCTGAAGTCTGTTGAACTATTGTCTCATATTTTATTTTGATCCGTTCTGTGGATAAACAGTCGAACGTTGTGATACTTGATATTACAATAATTAAATTCGGTTGTATTATATCTTTTAAATTTGCTTCCGCTGTGCATATTAAATATTGTGTTGTTTGACTATTATGTTGCCAACCACGTCACGATACTCCCCCACCGGGCCCACCGGTGACACGTGGAAATCGGGGTGTGACATTTTTAAAGATTATAAAAGAGGTTAAATGACAATCTGAGGTTCGGGTAACGATCAGTAAAAATATTTATTTTTTCAACTCATATCAGTAAGGTATTGCATATGTGTGAAATTTATCATTTATAACCAAACTTATGTGTTTTTAAAGATTATAAAAGAGGTTAAATGACAATCTGAAGCGGGTTCAAAAGGCAGCACTTGCGCATGCGACAGTGTCTGTAGGCCATACTTATGTGTTTAGCCGAGTAGGATTTGCAATTCAAAAGGGGGTGGCGGCGCAGCTTGTTGCCCGTCTACCAACCCATGATTTGTAATTTACTATTCTAAGTTTAATGAAAGTTATATTTTATTCCAAAAAAAAAAAAACACCAAACTATGCAACGTAGGGTCATTTTGGTCATTTCACACAAGCTTTAAAGGTCAAATTTGGAATTCTGAATTCAAAACTTTTACTTACTGTTAAAGTATAAAAATTTACTCATAATATCAGTTGGTAATATGTCTTATGTGTCAAAAATAGTTTTAACCCATACTATGTGTTTAAAAAGCGTAAAAAGTCGGTTTTAAGCGATTTTCAGGTTATGTAAGGAAAGCTGAGATTTTTATCAGTCCAGAAGGCTTAAAATATTTTATTTAACATAAGAAATCAGTAGAAAAATATTTGGTATCAAAATGTTATGTAAAACTCATTTTATTAGTAAAAAGGGTATAACCGTCAATTACCGAACCAAGGCAAGAACACCA
Source organism: Helianthus tuberosus (assembly GCA_030545235.1). Taxonomy (NCBI): domain Eukaryota; kingdom Viridiplantae; phylum Streptophyta; class Magnoliopsida; order Asterales; family Asteraceae; genus Helianthus; species Helianthus tuberosus. The sequence goes on from CM060351.1 coordinate 176,016,078, forward strand.
TGTTGTGATCAGTTTAAAAATTAATAAAAATCTTCAAAAATCACAAAATATTATATTACATCAGTGGGTAAAAGATTTGGTGTCAAAATTTGGGTTTAACTAGGTTCTATGCCTAAAATGCCGTTTAGTTAATAAAAATGCTTCAATTTACGATATTGAGCATAACTCCAAATTTAGACCTCAAACTAATGTCAAATTTTTAGGACATGTTTATAAATCAGTAATAAAGGTTTTTGTCATCTCACATTTTCAAAAATCTCATTTTAATGTCAAAAGGGCATAATGGTTAATATTTAAGCAATTAACGGAAGCATGCAATGAATCGGATTTATAAGGAACCAAGTTGTATAACCGCAGAGGGTTATACTTACCTATAACCTGGTCCTAAAGGAACCCTAAAGCATATCTAAACTAAGCTAAATCGGGTCAAAACTGAAAGTCAAAGCAAAAGTCTACTTTTACGACTTTCGGTTCCGAACCGAGCCTAAACTCAGAAGTGTCGGGTTGAACATGCTTAGACAGGTTCTTACATTATTTACCAAGTTATTTTAGTGTTAAAACATGTTCCATAACTTCTACATTATCAGTTATGAATTTATTTGTAAAACTAGATTATGTTGACTTTTTAATATTAAGTTTGACCACACAATTGACCAAGTTAGAGTGCTAATCAGTGGGTGCCCTTTTAAGGGTTTATTACCCACATAATTACCAACTCATAGCCACTTTCAATTCGAAAAATGGCTGGACCATTAGTGATTAATCACTAAGTCAAAGCTTAATTACGACGGCTTTGACTTTTGGTCATTAGACTAATAAATCTTGAACTAGAGAAGCTAAGAATGCTTACAAGGACTCTTAGCACGAATTTGGAGTTGAGGGAAACTTGCTTGAGCTCCATGAAGCTCAAGAGATGAGTTGAGAATATTTTTTTGTGAATGAGCAAATGAACTAGCAAACAAGAAGTTCTTATATAGCCAAAAATACTTCAGAAGATCACTCCACACAAGTCTACAATTGATTTCTGATGATTCCAGGTGTCCCTATGCATGAAATACTGTTGGCTCAGTCCCTGGAATCGAAAACAAGGCATGCAAAGGCGGTGTAACTTGGTTGGGCGTGCATTTGTCCATTTTTCCTGTATTTGGGCCTTCTACGCGGGCCGCGTGGGACTCAAAAAGAGTCTACGCAGGCTGCGACATTCCTTGATGACCGGATTCCAACTTTCACACTTGGCAGTTTTGGTCCCTGGTCCTTATCATGTTTATATAACTTTCATTTATTGTATTTCGAACCCCCATAGTTAACTTTTAAGGACCTTGAGTCACAAACTAACTTCGTTAAGCTCCCGGTTAGTCGTACGATCTCCCGAAAAGTCTTGTTATCTTCGAAACTCCACAGAATTAATATTCGTTATTCTTGTAAGCAAAATATATAATTACTACAATGTTTTTAGGTTCTTTAAAAGGTCACTAAGAGGTTACTTTCAACATGTTGACACTTTTAACCCCTATGTTTCGCAAGATCCTTATTTTTAACACAAACGACTTTCTAAGTTGTAGGTCCCGTTTAACCGGATCTTTCAGTGATATCAAACAACCTATTGATTGTGCGGAATCCAATCAATAGGTGATTCAAGAATCAAAACGAAAACAAACAAGAACATGGAAATAACTTTTAACTCACACACGTTTCTATTACTATCAACTAGCAAAAACGTCTGGTATGAATACACCACAATCGAATCGCCTCCACTCTAGCTCTAGAGAAATCTTGTAACCAGGAGGTTCGAAAGGTTCAAACCTAAAAACAAGTTAGAAACTTGTTTTTATACTAACTCAAGCCCACTTCCTTACATGGGCTCCCCTTGGGCCTGCTTGGCCCACATGGCCTATAGCTTGGCCCAAGTGTCCTATAAAGGTCCAAAACCTAATATAAACTAACCCGGTAAAGCCCAGTTCGTAACTATAGCTCGTTGTATTAATTTGATGCGTCAGTCTCACACTTTAGGGCCTAACAATCTCCCCCTAGACTGATGCCATCAAATTGTCTTCAAAGCATGAATTCAGCAACGTCTTCAACGAAGTCTATGGTTGTCGCTATGCTGCAGATGTTGTGGAAGTTCTTGACTTCTGAACTCTCAGCACTGGGTCTCTTTCTTCAGCTCTTGTGGTTAGCTTCATACTAGGAACACTATCAGCATTTTCTTGAAAATCTTGTCAAAAAGAATGCGAGAGGAGGATTCTCAACAGCTCTTTTCTTCTTCAATATTTTTCTTTCAAGCAGGTTCACGGTACTTCTTCAACTGCACTTTCATTGTCAGATGGCACTTCGTATCCGGTTCTTCTGACTCAGGTGTTGTGCTGCTTCAGGCTTCTTCAGCAACTAACAGCATCTCATTCTTCAACAACTCATGTTCTTGATTGAAATCAAGTTCTGCACATGCTCAGAAATTCATAAGCAAACATTTCTTATGCAACAGGGAGAGTACCATATAAACACTAGGTACATCCAAGTACATGTACTCAGATTTCACAATTTAAATTCTTTCAACTTTTGATGATCAGTCAAATCTTCAAGAACGGTTACATTTTTAATTTTAAGAAAAACAAATAAGCACTCTAGTTTTGGATTTTTGATTTTATAAAAAACAAGACACTATTTTTGTATTTTTGAATTTTTCAAATTTTTTATTTTTAATTTAAGAACTAAAAACAAATAAAAACTCAAAATATAAACAATTACCATAATATACAATAACAATTGCAATGGGATCAAAATTCGTTCTCAGGCAGACTAAGGAACACTTTTCAGTACGAGCCTAATCAAACTGGTCTATGCGATTGCCAATATGTTTGTCCACTTAAACTTTAACGCTCAACTTTCAATTTTTCACCTTCGTGATATGCTTTAGGTAATATTATACTATTATACCCGTGTGTCCCATTCCAAGGCATACCCCCGTGATCAAGGTAAGCACAGCGATTCATCGTAACAGGTGAGTATATTGATGTCATCCTTTTTGATTTACAATGTTAGACCATTGATGATAGGTCAGTACTTTCGTACAGCAGAGCGACCAATGATTTTGTCCAACGAGGGTGAGGCAAATACCATTTTGGTACGAATTTGGCTCTTTGAGCATTTGGAATATTCTCATTTTGAGATTTTGATTCCTTAAGGTTTTTGTCCTCTTGGGATCTTTTAAGATATCCTGACTGTGTCAAGGAAATAACGTAATTGCTCAGGGATCAAATCACAAGGTTTCGGGCTTGACTACACTTATCAACACTGATCTACGAATGAAAGCTTTAGACGATTGCCAGTATATTTGTCCTCCTAAACTCATCTCCCTAGACCTTTTCCATATAACTGCCTGTAACAAATTTTATCATGTTTTGATTTCTTAACAATGAACACCCAAACAAATACTAATCAAATCCTGGAGTTATATACAGCACACTCTATCATGCAAGTAGCTTCCCTACCACATATTTCACAAGTCCAATCCAGATCTCTGAAATCTTAACTGGGAATAGATTGAGAAGAGAACAGAATAGATCTTAAGCAGAGATGGTATAATATACAGATCAAATGAGTTTTTCTCAGTTTGATATAGGTTTTTCGGGTTTCTTTTGGGCACTAGAGGGCCTCTTTCGGGTGTTTAATTGATCTATAGAGCGTCAACGTACAGCTAGGTCAGCATGTATCTGGATGCAGCAGAAGCTGACGTTGCCAAGCACCTCCAGGTCTTTGCTTCCGCAAAACAGAGGAGATACACGACTTTTTCACAGAAGATTTCAGAGTTAGACCAAAATTGTGGGTATCGGGACAACAAGTCACACCCCCAAAATCCACCTACGGAATACCACCGCTTGGAGGCGTGACTGACCAGGATCCAGCCACCAATCATATTGAACAAGCAAACAGATAATTATAAAAGTTCAACCAATACAATTGGTGTTCAACAAAACATAGTTTAAGTTGCAAGAGGAAGCATAAGTCTTAAAACCAAAACATAAGTTTAATTGTTTCGAAGTTTAACATGGCACACAGCCGTCCATGTCCCACAACGACTCTCTTCCATGCAAGCTCCAGCTAAGTACCTATTGACCTGCAAAGCATGTAGTAACGAGTCAACAACAAGTTGAGTGAGTTCACGGTTGGGTGTTCGTTTTAAGTTGTTTCGAAAACAATTTCCTTTATCTGGCATCCTGCCGTGGGGGTTACCCCATAGTTTAAAAACGTGACTTGTTTATTCCCGGTTACTCTGGCAATCCAGCCGTGGGGGCTACCCCGTGTTAGTTATCTGGCATTTCGGCCGTGGGGGCTACCCCATGTATACACTAGACTCGTTACCATATCGACTGCTGACTGTAGTTATGTTTATGTGCCCTGAAACTGTCAATGTCTATCATCATTGACGTGCCCCAGATCCATTAGTTCACGCCCGTCCTCTGCGGCACGGTGTGAGGTTTGTCAGACCTAAATAGCGCTATCTAACTAATGACCCGCTCGCCATTGGCCCGGCGATTAAGTCGATATAAAAAGGAGGGACTTCGTGATAGAGTTTTGGTCTAGTACGAGTTATCTGTCCATGAGGATGAGGAATTACATTCCTGAACCAATAATGTCCTACCCAAGGAGGACGAGGAACCCATGTTCCTTAACCCCATTCCCAACCCCTGGGAATCCCATGCTTTGTAGAGGGTGTGAACTCACCTTGGTTTGCTCGGCAGATACACAGAAAGGTCAATCAAGTTGTAAGTGGTCAACTACGTCCTAACATAGATACCATTCAAGTCAGGTTCGTATCCAAGTAGTGCACGTATGTTCTACACGTATACTAGCAAGTTGCATACATGTATCATTCATGGCATACACGTTTAATCATGGCAGTTCAACAACAGTGCACAACATACTCAATTCACAGTAGCACATACGGCCCATAAGCTCGGCCCAATCACTTAGGCCCGAAACAGTGTGAAAGTCCATACAGCGTGTACATGCATATGGCCTTAAGTCGAGACTGTGCGGTCTCTAGTCGAGACTGTGCGGTCTCTAGTTGCAGCTTACAAATTCTCGAGTCGCAGCTGAAGTGGTCTCGGGTCATGCAAGTATGGTCTCGAGTCGCAACTGGACTCGCAATCACAGTCTCTAGTCATGATGTGTGTGTGTGTTGATGAAGTATGGTCTCGAGTCGAGACTATAGGTTCTCGACTCGCAACCTGTGTCAAAACCGGGGATCTCGAGTTGACATATGGTGGTCTCGAGTCGAGACCGAAGGTCTCGGCTGGACATCAGCTGATTCTGCACAGTGTACTATCCAATAGAGTTTTGATATCATGCAACAATTTGTACTATCCATTTAAACATGTTTTCTTGTCTAGCAATTTACTAAAATGGATCAAACATATCAATTTTCAAATATTCAAGGCATCTTCCTATCATATTCAACAAGTTCTTCACATATTCATATCATGTTCATGTTGATCATTCAAACTTGTTCATCATATTTTAGGGTTTTTAGCATCAATCACAAATATAACATGAACAACAATCAAAACACTTGAACATACTCATCTAATGGTTTCAAGTCATCACATAACATCTCAAAATCAACTCTACACTAATCCGATTAACATGATGCTATCTATACACATATGCAAGCCGGTTTCATGTACATCCACATTTAATGGTTTGAATCACCTTTAGACACAAGACATCATTAGCTCATTATGTGATATATCCGAAGTCAAGACATGTTAGCCGATTATCAACAACATACACATCCGATTCACAAAAACATTATCAAGCATACAACTATACTGGTTAAATCATATCATTCATACTATCATTTAACAACAAACATCATAAAGACACTAACCGGTTGATGGGTTTCAAAGGTGAGTGTGAAGCTTCCAAACGGGTGTGTGTGTGTGAGCCGATCCGAGAGCTCCTTGTGGTTACCGGTTTGAATCCGAGAATGAAGGAGAAGAAATGTGGTGTTTGGTGTCTAGGGTTTTAGTGAGAGAATGTGAGAGTGTGTGTGTAGGAGAGTGTGTGTTGTTTGCCCAAAAATGAAAAGTGTGGCTAATCACAAGGATTATATACTTGTTCCACATTGGTGCACCCTAATGGGTTTCGGATGAGGTGCACGGCCCAACCGGCCCATATGTTGCACTGTTCACTCGAGACCACATGGTCTCGAGTCGGGTTCTTGGTTCTCGGCTCACTTAAACATATACACATACTATACATACAAGCATACATATAATCATAACACATAATCGCATAGAATGTTCACTTATCATTAATCACACAAGTTGACTAGTCACACGTTTAAGCATGTTACATCGAGATACAAGAAAGGTTCTAAATTTCGAGTTGTCACATCATCCCCAAGTTGAAAGAAATTTCGTCCCGAAATTTGGTAGGCACTCACTGAGGAAGCTAGTTAAGTTGTATGGTTTTCCTAGGGTGTCACATCCACCCCCCGTTGATATGGAATTTCGTCCCGAAATTCCGTAGCTTCAGCCTCAGTAGTGGGTGTACTGTTTGCGAACAGTTGGGGATACTTTTGTTTCATCCGATCTTCGCGCTCCCAGGTGAACTCTGGGCCGTGACGTGAGTTCAACGAACTCGAACGAGAGGTATTCTAGTGCTCTTGAGGACCTTAACATCCCGATCCGTGATTTCGACTGGTTCCTCGACGAATCGTAACTGCTCGTCGATGGTGAGTTCCTTCAGAGGAACTACGTGGGTCTCATCTGACAGACACTTCTTCAGATTCGACACGTGAAAAACGTTGTGAACTGCACCGAGTTCTGCTGGTAAGTTCAGTCTGTAGGCCACCCTGCCTATTTTCTCGATGATTTCGAAAGGTCCAACGTATCGTGGGTTAAGTTTGCCTCGTTTACCAAAACGAACCACACCCTTCCAGGGTGAAACTTTGAGTAGTACCCGCTCCCCAACCTGGAGCTCTAGTGGTTTCTTGCCCTTATCGGCGTAGACTTTCTGGCGGTCACGGGCTGCCGCCATGCGTTTTCGTATTTGAGCAATCTGTTCGGTTGTGTCTAACACATGTTCTGGACCAGTGATCTGACTATCTCCCACCTCTGCCCAACAAAGAGGTGACCGGCATTTACATACGTACAATGCCTCAAACGGAGCAGCTTTAATGCTGGTGTGGTAGCTGTTATTGTACGAGAATTCCACAAGTGGCAGATGCTTTTCCCAGCGGTTGCCAAAGTCGATTACACATGCACGAAGCATGTCTTCTAAGGTTTGAATAGTGCGCTCGGACTGCCCGTCCGTCTGAGGGTGATACGCTGTGCTCATGTCTAATCGTGAGCCAAAGGATTTGTGCATTGCTTGCCACAGTTCTGAAGTGAAACGTGCATCTCGATCCGAGATAATGGAGGTGGGCACCCCGTGCCTCGAAACTGTTGGATCGTTGTATGACCCTATTGAGTCGTTCAGAAGAGTTTTACATCCAGTTTAAAGGCGGAATCAGTAAACCGGACACGAATACAGCTTGTAATCTTTAATCTGTTGCTTGCATTGATAATAACAATGTTTACAACCTGAACAGAAATCGGCAGCACTTCGTTACACCTTCAGAAGTCGCGTACCAAGTGAAATGACAACAACCCTATATATAGACAAGTAGATTTCGCTTGAATTGGCCTGAAGCGAAATCCCTGAAGCGAAATCAAGACATGATGATTTCGCTTGAACTGGTTTCAAGCAAAATCTCCAAGCTTAATCACTACAAACCCTAATTAAAACCTTGTTGTATGTACATTCACCCTATCTAGACACAAGACTTGATTATGACGTAATCAACAGACATATAGTGCACCAACAGACTCCCCCTTGAATGTTGATGAAGTCTTTGGCTTCAAGTCTTTGTCTTCATCATTCTTTAAACCTTGTAAACACTTTCCTCAATTTTTATCTTCAACTCAGACTCCCCCTTTCACAGACTCCCTCTCTTGATATGCTAGAATCTGAGATATCTGAATCAAGCTTTATCATTTAGCTTCCGTGGGAATTTCTGAAATCTGCAATCACTCATCCAACTATAAGTAAGAACATTTTAAATTCTCAATCAAATTCTCTAATCCACTCCCCCTTTCAACATACTTTCCTGATATGGGAGTGTTAAAGAATCCAACTCCCTCACAGTTAATCATCCAAGTTCAAGTTAATGACCTTGGAGATATCACAAACTGTTTTTGAATTTTTGAATTTAAAAATATCAAGTTTCAAATTAATGAACTTGTTTTATTTTCAGAAACACAATCAGCTTACTTAGATTTTGAAACTTAGCACTCAGACATCAGTTGTCGAAAATAAAGTAGAATCAAAATCTTTTTGTATTTTCTGAAAACATAAAGCAGTAAAGAAATATGTACAAACATATTTACAGATAATATTTTTGTTTTGAGTATGCGTCAGAGAATCATATCAGTTTATGACAAGTCACAAGTACCGTTAAGCTACATTTCATACTCAGACTTAAACAATTTACCTCGATTGTCGATATACTGATCCATCTTAAATTCTCATACAAAGTTCAACTTATTCAGGATACGATTTAGATGAATTAAGAACTTAGATCATTCATGTGTCCCACCTCTTGAATATACTCCCGTATCCAGAATCTCAATAATCAGTCTTACAGGTGAGAATACTACAATGATATCTGTATATAATTTAGGTATGCGAGGGCCGAGGGATCTCAGATCGATACTTCCATATACGCAGAGAGATATCAGCTTCGACTTTTCGGTGTGTCCCCTTTAGAGGATCTTTTTGCTTACAACAACAGCATATATCAATTTTATTGTTTCAGCATGCTGAGGGTTTAATGCTATGTTTCAAGCATTGCAGCAAGTATTAGCCAGGGACTAGGTCAGAACTACCGTTCAGCAGAAGTCCCGGAATAATACCCCAGACATCATAGAGTATAAAGACCTAGTATATCAGATTATGAGACCTTTCAAACGAGATTTCAGGGGTTACCTATATATCCAAGTAGTGTTCCCCACGAATTCACAAGTTTGAATTTAGGTTTATATCCCGAATAAATCTACTAAATGTGTGAAAACCTATCGACACACCATCAGTAAGATTGTTTAACTCTTTTATACTTTCCATTTCTTTAGCGTACTGTAACTGTCTACAGATGTACTATCATTTCCTCTTTTTACGCAAAAACTCAAAATTTTTAATTTTATCATGTTTTTGACTTTTTCAAATTTTCAAATGTTTTTGTATTTTCTAATGACAATTTTTCTCCCCCTAAAATGCAAAACCATTTAAAGAAAAAATTTGACAACCGACACTGATAGCTTTGTCTCGCCATCCATTTTCTGCTTCAAGCGCTCTGATTTGCAGAAAATATAATGTACCCCCATGATTTACAACCCATTGATCTTAACAGTTTGAAAACCGTTTTTCAATCTGATGAAAGTAATCATGTTTGTCCAGCCGTGAGGGTTTCGGCGTATTCAATCAACATACATTCAAACAAAAATAAAAACAAACATATTTTTGGTTTTTCAAATTTTAACAAACTAAACATATTTTTGGTTTTTAATTTTTTTTCTAATTTTTTAGGGTTTTGAAAATATTGTTTATTTATAAAAAAATCAAACTAAACTCCCTGTTCAACCAAACCAGGGTCCTGCAACCTCTTCCTGTGCCAGGTTGCTCCAACTGCCATTCTCACAGTCTTCAGCTTTGTTGAGCACCTGCACATTCAAACTTTATCAATCATTTGAACAATTTAGCCCAGGTCTGTTGGACCTTAGGCATTTCAATACAATAATGTTCATTCAATTTTGGAAACTCTTTGTCATTTAAAACTTGTTCAATTTTGACTTCAACTTTCTCATCTTTTTCCATCGTCACTTGTTTCTTAGCACTCCACATTTGACCTTTCGGAGTACCTCTTTTGTAAAAATTTGTCTCTTTTTGAACCTTTTGATTTTGAATAACATTTTTAGGTTTCCAAAACTCTTGAGGTTTTGTCATATCAACAGATGTTCTCCATCTCTGTGTTGTTCTGAATCTGGGTGTGTGAGAATTCCAGGTCTGTTTTGAATCAGACCTAGTCTGTTTTGGTTTCCAAGTTTGATTTGAAGCAAACTTGTTTGTATTGTACCTCCAAGTTTGTTTCGAATCAAATCTGGTTGACCTTGATTTCACATCCTCAGATTTCTGTTTTTCAACATCAACAGGCTTTGAATTTGGACACTTTCGTGCAACATGTCCAATTTGATCACATTTAAAACACACTTTCTTTGAAACATCCTTGGCCTGTTGTTGTTTCTTTTTCATCGCATCAAACTCATCATTAGACTGTCGTCCAAATTTAAGTTTTTCCTCTTCTTTCAAGCTTTTCCCTTGAACAAAATTCATCTTTTGTTGCAAATCTTGTTTTTCACTTTGATTCCAATTCCGTTTCTTTTTATAACCCAAACCAGCCTTCATGTTTTTCTTCTTAAAACCAGGTTTGTTATAAAAAGATTTATGACCTTTACCAGCAAACTTTGGAATCTCAGACTTCTCAATCTCAACCATTTTAAAAAACTTTATCGACCTTCTCTGAAATCATATTCTGAATTGGGAAAACAACATCTAAGAATAATTTGTCCGATCCAATCATGGTATAGACCAATCCTTTTGAATCATCATTCAAATTTTTCTCGGATTTTGTGTTTTTCAGATAACCATCATAAAGATTTCCTTCATCTTCATCCTGTGATTCAGACTTACCTTTTGTAGACTCATCTTTCAAAACACTTTCAACAACCTTACTTACCACCTCTGAATCATTAGCATCATCAGATTTGGAGTAAGTTACATCGATACTTACAGGTAACTGGTCAGCTATGTTCAAACCCTTTGCCACTTTTTCCTCATCATAAAAAGTATAATTGTTTCTCAATGGTGGTAGTACCTGATGAAATTCTGAACCAATACCCTTTTTGCAATTTTCAGTATCTTTGTCATCTGGTGTGATGTTGAAAATGCGTTCGAGAATGTACGAAGAGTTATGATAACTTTGAAGTTTTGTAACAATCTTTTCTTTTTCAGCCAAGACTTGTTTAAAATTTGCAATTTCATCAACACATTTGTTTAATTCAATTTGTTTTCCTTTAACCTGTCTTTCATACATTTCTTTAGTAACTAAAGTTTCTGACAATCTTTGATCAAAACTTTTGACTTGGCTCTTCAAAGTATCATAAGCTTCTTGTACTCTCTGACTCGACCACTTTAAAGAATCATACTGTTTTTGTAAATCTTGAAATTTAGATTCTTTTTCAACACAATCGACACATTTTGTAGAACACAGTTGTCTATAAACATCATTATCCTTTTCAAGACCTTGACATTTCTGTGTCAAATTTTCAACTTTTAGTTTCAAAATTTCTTCTTTTTCAATCATATCTTTACATTTTATTATGAAACCATTTTCAAGTTTGCTTAATTCATTATCTTTTGTTTTTATGATGTCATCTTTTTCAATACAGACTTTGCACATTTCTATGCAATTCCTGCATTTGTTTTCCTTTTCATCAACCATTTCAACATTAGATAGATCAGAAGATTTTCTAACCTCAGTCTCATTCAGCACCGGTTCTTCTGATTCAACTTTCAGATCGTTCTCCTTTTCTTCTTTCTTAGCTTCTGCATTCTTCTGTTCTTCTTCAGCTCTCTATTCCTCTCCAGCAAGCTTTGCAACAGTCTTCACTTCTTCAATAATCTTCTTCAGTTCTTCTTCTTTTCTCTTCTTCATCTCTACCACCTTCGGTAAACTTTCTTCAAAAACTTCTCTAATCTTCTTCTCCAAATCAGGCAAATATGCTTTATCAGATAACCTTCGTGTGTTGAAAGTAGCCTGCTTTGGAACCAAATTTATTACAGCTTCGAAATCCACTTTTGATGGGTCAACAACTGGATTACCCTGTGGATCCATGTAACATTCCAACTCTTCATTCCATCTTTTTGCTCTCTGGGCTTCTTTGAATGGTTCGTTTAATTTTCCAATTTCCTATCTTGCATAGTCTGCTTTCCAATATCTATCAGGATCAGCATTAGCCACAAATGCATAACCAACTGCATCTTCTTCAGGTAGAACCTCTTGACTCCAGTCATACCCTTCATCATCATATATAACTGCAAGAGCCCTTGATTTTTCTTCAGTTTGTTTCAATCTTGGTGACTCAGACTTGTTCTGATGGTAAATCGCCTTCCTGTAGTAATCTTCATTGAAAGGATTTTCAGAATCATCATTAGCATACGCATTTCTGCACTCGCGCTTAAAGTGACCTCTTTGTTTGCATTTGAAACATGTCACCTTGGATTTATCAAATCCCAATTTGGTAGATGGTCCACCAATTGACTTTCTTCCCGTGATCTCCATGAACCGCTGTGCCCGACAAACCGCACTGGCCATGCACCATCTGATATCCATTAATTCCATCTCTTCGGGGTCTAATTGATCATAATCTTCTTTTGTCAAATTGGTATTGCCAATCTTCCCTGCAACGAGGCTTTCATACGATTCAAGTACAGATGCCAAGAAAACCATCTGTTGTTTTGCCGATTCTTCGCTGAAATTCTGCCCATTCTTCAAATCCACTGCGATATTACACTGGAATAAATTCTTTGAAGCAGATTGGTTTGAAGTGTTTGAAGAAGATCCACTGTGAAAACCACTGTGTAAACTTTCATTGTTCACTGAGCTTGAACTTTCTGCAGAAAATGCTGTTCTTGGAGACCCAGCCTGAGGTACTCTGTAGTAAAGTTCTACATTCTGCTGATAAGCTGGATTGTTGACTTTAGATCTCTTTATCTCCAGCTCATGACTTTCAAGCTTTTCAATCAGCATATCCAATTTCAAATCTTCAGGCTTGATTGTATTTTTCACCATTAGAGCAAAGTATTTCCACTCTTGATCATCTGGCAATGAATCAAACAGTTTATCCACCAGCTCTTCTTCAGAAGGTAAGATTTGATGTCTGATCAGCTCCACTTTCAGATGTCCGAATCTCTCAATCATTTTACAAACAGATTCATTTTTCATACAATTGAATAAATCAAACTCTTTACGCAACAATTTCTTTTTGTTTTTAACAATTTCATTACTTCCTACACATTTTCTCTCTAACGCTTCCCACAAACTCTTTGAAGTTTTCTCTTGTTCAAGTAACGAAATAATATCCTCTCTCACTGACTGTTTAATTAATGTGATCATTTTATATTCAGCTACAAAATTTTTTGTATCTATGTTTGTGAAATCTTTTGCTTCTATTAACTCTCCTCCCTCTTTTACTGGTTTAGTGTATCCATTTGTCAGTTTTAACCAACTTTCAGGAGCGAAAGCTTTTACCCAACCCTCAAATCTGTTTTTCCACCAGTGATAATCTTCCACTTTCATTAGCTTTGGTGGCTTCTGTTGGCTCCCATACATGTTCTCAAACTTCACATTCTCCGAAATCTATTTTGAATATTCTTTCATCTCAGATCTTCTATCTGACGATTCGGAAGTGAATGCGTACATATCACTAAATGGGTTTATGAAATTATCATCCATCTTGAACGTACCTGAACAGAATCAATCAAACACTTAGAAAATTTTATGTTTTGAAAATTCAGCAATTTTAAGCGAAATTCTTGAAGTATATACAGCTTCAAGCGAAATCAGCTCAAAATAACACTGATTCCAGCGAAATTCACTATTTCGCTTCAACTGATCTTACTTTCAATTCAAGCGAAATTAGTTAGATCTATTTCGCTTCAACTTCAAGCGAAATCCAAGAACCAATTTGATTCAAGCGAAATCTACTATTTCGCTTCAACAATACAATCTTCAATTCAAGCGAAAACCTGTCAAACTCTATTTCGCTTGAACTACTCAAGCGAAACCTCTGATTTTCAAGCTAAACCTTATGATTTCAAGCGAAATCTACCTGTAACCTTCGAAACCTTTCAAGCGAAATCATGTTTTAGGTAATTTTTAACATGTTTTAGTCTGAATTTTAGTCCAAATCTTTGTAGGCTTTGTTAAAACTATGTTTTACACGTTATACACGAAAATCAGTCCATTTTGACCATTGGAACTTGTTCAGATCTGAAAAGTAAAATAAGAAGTGAGTAGAAATAAGAAAATCTGGTAAAAACAAGCTGTAGTAATATGAACTCCTCGTCCTGAGCTCTGATACCACTTGTTGGATCGTTGTATGACCCTATTGAGTCGTTCAGAAGAGTTTTACATCCAGTTTAAAGGCGGAATCAGTAAACCGGACACGAATACAGCTTGTAATCTTTAATCTGTTGCTTGCATTGATAATAACAATGTTTACAACCTGAACAGAAATCGGCAGCACTTCGTTACACCTTCAGAAGTCGCGTACCAAGTGAAATGACAACAACCCTATATATAGACAAGTAGATTTCGCTTGAATTGGCCTGAAGCGAAATCCCTGAAGCGAAATCAAGACATGATGATTTCGCTTGAACTGGTTTCAAGCGAAATCTCCAAGCTTAATCACTACAAACCCTAATTAAAACCTTGTTGTATGTACATTCACCCTATCTAGACACAAGACTTGATTATGACGTAATCAACAGACATATAGTGCACCAACAGAAACAACTTCCTTGAGGTATATTTCTGCAAGAGTGGAGAATTTATCCGTCTCTTTGATAGCCAGGAAGTGTGCAGATTTTGTAAGTCGATCCACGATCACCCAAATAGTATCGTTCCCGCGCTGGGATCTAGGTAGGCCAGTAACAAAATCCATGGAAATTTGCTCCCATTTCCATTGTGGTATCTCTGGTTGTTGGAGTAGGCCTGAGGGTTTCTGGTATTCAGACTTGACTCTCGCACAAGTCAAACACTTGCTGACGTAAGTTGCTATGTGGGCCTTCATGCTAGGCCACCAATACGTGGTTTTGATATCGTGGTACATTTTATCCGAACCAGGATGTACCGAGTAGCGAGACTTGTGTGCTTCATCCATCACGAGCTCTCGCAAGTTGCCATAGAGTGGGATCCAAATGCGTCCCGTTACGTAGTAAGCACCTTCTTCCTTCTGTTCTAAGCGTTGCCTTGATCCGCGTAGGGCTTCAGCCCTAACGTTTTCTGGTTTCAGTGCTTCTACCTGAGCAGCTCGCATTTGGGAAGGGAGACTAGAATGGATCGTGAGTTGTAAAGCTCGCACGCGCTTAGGCGCAGTGTCCTTTCGACTGAGGGCGTCAGCCACAACGTTGGCCTTGCCCGGGTGATACCTGATTGAGCACCCGTAGTCATTCAGCAGCTCGACCCATCGTCGTTATCGCATATTCAGTTCCTTCTGCTTGAAGATATGTTCGAGGCTCCTGTGGTCGGTGTAGATGGCGCACTTGGTACCGTACAGGTAATGCCGCCATAACTTAAGTGCAAAAACAACAGCTCCCAGCTCTAAGTCGTGCGTAGTGTAGTTCTTTTCATGAACTTTAAGTTGGCGTGAGGCGTAGGCTATAACTTTATCTCGTTGCATTAACACGCAACCAAGACCTTGAATTGACGCGTCGCAGTAGACCACGAAGTCGTCTGTGCCCTCCGGCAAGGAAAGGATAGGTGCGCTGCATAGTCTATCCTTTAAGTGCTGAAATGCTGATTCC
Source organism: Helianthus tuberosus (assembly GCA_030545235.1). Classification (NCBI taxonomy): domain Eukaryota; kingdom Viridiplantae; phylum Streptophyta; class Magnoliopsida; order Asterales; family Asteraceae; genus Helianthus; species Helianthus tuberosus. Next base: position 176,031,762 of record CM060351.1, read on the forward strand.
TGTGCATTTCCCCAGCGATAAACAACGCCTTTCTGCGTTAATGAGGTGAGAGGCTGTGCAATCTTAGAAAAATCCTTTATGAACCTCCTGTAGTAACCTGCCAATCCCAAGAAGTGGCGAATTTCCTTTGGTGTACGAGGTGCAGGCCAGTTCTTAATCGAGTCTACCTTGGATGGATCAACGTGGATCCCATCCTTGTTTACCACGTGGCCTGGGAAATGGACTTCTCGAAGCCAGAAGTCGCATTTCGAGAACTTTGCATAAAGCTGTTCTGTTCGAAGGAGTTCCAGGATAAGCCGTAGATGTCGCTCGTGTTCCTCCTGACTCTTAGAATAGATCAGGATGTCATCGATGAAGACTATAACGAACTTGTCCAGATAAGGCTTGCACACTCGATTCATCAAGTCCATGAAAACCGCAGGTGCGTTCGTCAGCCCAAAAGGCATGACCAAAAACTCATAGTGCCCATAGCGAGTTCTGAAAGCTGTTTTGGAGACGTCCTCTTCTCGGACTCTCAACTGGTGATAACCCGATCTCAAATCGATCTTCGAATAGTAGCTCGACCCTTGCAGCTGGTCGAACAAGTCGTCAATACGCGGTAGAGGATAACGATTCTTCATCGTCACCTTGTTGAGTTCCCGGTAGTCGATGCACATTCTGAAGGTACCGTCCTTCTTTTTCACAAATAGCACTGGAGCTCCCCAGGGTGATGAGCTAGGACGAATAAAACCCTTATCCAAGAGTTCTTGCAGTTGCGTAGAGAGTTCTTCCAACTCTGATGGGGCTAAACGATAAGGTGCACGAGCTATAGGCGCAGCTCCAGGAGCTAGTTCAATCTGAAATTCGACTTGGCGATGAGGCGGAAGACCAGGTAATTCCTCAGGAAATACCTCCGGATAGTCGCGTACAACTGGAAAGTCTTCTATCTTCTTCTCTTTTTCTGAGGTGTCAGTAACGAGAGCCAAAATGGCAGTGTGGCCCTTTCGCAAGCACTTTTGGGCCTTAAGGAGAGAAATGACGTTCTCAACAGCACTCCTCTTGTCGCCACGAATCATGAGAGGTTCACCACCGGAACCTGGAATACGGAAAACCTTCTCGTTGCAAAGAATCTCTGCTCGGTGTTGGGATAACCAATCCATCCCAATGACAATGTCGAAACTACCCAAGTCGATAGGAATAAGGTCGATAGAGAAGGTCTGGTTAGCAAGGACAAGTTTACACCCCTGGACTACGTGTGTGGCTTCTAAACTCTTACCATTTGCTAGCTCTACAGTGTGCTTGTTGTTCAAAGGTGTTGGAATACGCTTAAGCATTTGGCTAACTTCTAGTGACATGTAGCTAGTATCGGCACCCGAATCAAATAATACTGAAACATAAAAGTCGTGGAGAAGGAACTTACCCGCCACAACATTGGGGTCATTCCTTGCTTCACCTTGGCCAATCACGAACGCCCGCCCCCTGGCACCATTGTTGTTGTTGTTCCCATTGTTACCATTCCCCTGATTGTTGTTATTGTTGTTGTTGTTGTTGTTCTGGTTCCTGTTCAGTTGGGGACAATCCCTCTTGAAATGGCCTTCAGCTCCACACTGAAAGCACCCCTTGTTATCACCTTGCTGCTGCTGCTGGCGCTGGTTCTGTTGAGCTTGCTGACGATTCTGATTGGCGGGGTATAAGCTCCTGCAATCCTTTGCAGCGTGACCTGGCTTGTTGCACCGATGACTGTTGCCCCTGGCGCATGGCCCGCTGTGGTGCAGGCTGCAACGATTGCATTTGGGGTGATTCCCTTTGTACCCACCATGACTTTGTCCACCAGATGATTGCTGACTAGGGCTCTTGTAGTCATCAGTCTTTCTCTGCTGAGACTGGGACTGAACAGAAGTCGACCCCTTACTTGAAGTTCCATCCCATTTCCGTTTGTTGTCACTAGAGGTACCAGAAGTAGTTGCAGCACCTATGCGCTTTGGTAACTTGTTCTGCTCCACCGCTTGGTCAGTAAGACGGTGAGCCAACTGAACAACCTGCTGGATAGTCGCGAGGTTTGCTGAGGTCACATGGCTTTGGATCTCTGGCACCAAGCCCTTGAGAAAGAGTTCAATACGCTTAAATGGAGGGTCCACCATAGTAGGACACAGTAAGGCAAGTTCATTTGACCTCTTAGTGTACGCCTCAATTTCTGACCCCGTCATCTTGAGGTTGAAGAACTCGACCTCCAGCTTATGAATGTCATCACGAATGCAGTATTCCTCCTTGATCATTTCCTTAAAAGTTTCCCATGGGGTGGCGTTGGCAGCAACCAACCCCAGCATCTGGACCTGAGCGTTCCACCATGTGAGGGCTAAACCCTCGAGAGTACCGGTAGCATACTTTACCATGCGCGCCTCAGGGCATTCACACATTTCGAAGACTGACTCGAGCTTCTCAAACCAGAGGAGGAGTCCTACTGCTCCTTCAGTGCCGCTAAAAGTAGTTGGTCGGCAGTCCATGAAAGTCTTAAAAGTGCACACGGGTGGCTGAGCATGCTGACCTCCTGCGTGTGCAGCTGCAAGTGCCGCAGTAACTCGTTCGTTAATCAGGGCTGTCAACTGGGCTTGTGTCAGGTTAACGCGTCCAGACATGATCTTCACATCAAGAGGATCGTGAGTGAGAGAGGTTCGCGAAAGTGCGATGACAGAAGGGAGTAAGTACACACGTGTTCAAGCAACAGTAGTTATACTAACCAAGCATACCATGAGCAATGTACCATGTAACTAACAAGTAGGCAATATATACACAGATCATATCACCTAGAATGTCGAGCCTTGCATGTGAAGTTAAGCGTCGTTGTGGACCGTTGAGCACTGTACAGGTTATAGTCTGGTTTCAACAAAAGCGTTTCTCCTTTATTAAAACCAAGTTCACTATAACCAATGGCTCTGATACCAATCTGTCACACCCCCAAAATCCACCTGCGGAATACCACCGCTTGGAGGCGTGACTGACCAGGATCCAGCCACCAATCATATTGAACAAGCAAACAGATAATTATAAAAGTTCAACCAATACAATTGGTGTTCAACAAAACATAGTTTAAGTTGCAAGCGGAAGCATAAGTCTTAAAACCAAAACATAAGTTTAATTGTTTCGAAGTTTAACATGGCACACAGCCGTCCATGTCCCACAACGACTCTCTTCCATGCAAGCTCCAGCTAAGTACCTATTGACCTGCAAAGCATGTAGTAACGAGTCAACAACAAGTTGAGTGAGTTAACGGTTGGGTGTTCGTTTTAAGTTGTTTCGAAAACAGCTTCCTTTATCTGGCATCCTGCCGTGGGAGTTACCCCATAGTTTGAAAACGTGACTTGTTTATTCCTGGTTACTCTGGCAATCCAGCCGTGGGGGCTACCCCGTGTTAGTTATCTGGCATTTCGGCCGTGGGGGCTACCCCATGTATACACTAGACTCGTTACCATATCGACTGCTGATTGTAGTCATGTTTATGTGCCCTGAAACTGTCAATGTCTATCATCATTGACGTGCCCCAGATCCATTAGTTCACGCCCGTCCTCTGCGGCACGGTGTGAGGTTTGTCAGACCTAAATAGCGCTATCTAACTAATGACCCGCTCGCCATTGGCCCGGCGATTAAGTCGATATAAAAAGGAGGGACTTCGTGATAGAGTTTTGGTCTAGTACGAGTTATCTGTCCATGAGGACGAGGAATTACATTCCTGAACCAATACTGTCCTACCCAAGGAGGACGAGGAACCCATGTTCCTTAACCCCATTCCCAACCCCTGGGAATCCCATGCTTTGTAGAGGGTGTGAACTCACCTTGGTTTGCTCGGCAGATACACAGAAAGGTCAATCAAGTTGTAAGTGGTCAACTACGTCCTAACATAGATACCATTCAAGTCAGGTTCGTATCCAAGTAGTGCACGTATGTTCTACACGTATACTAGCAAGTTGCATACATGTATCATTCATGGCATACACGTTTAATCATGGAAGTTCAACAACAGTGCACAACATACTCAATTCACAGTAGCACATACGGCCCATAAGCTCGGCCCAATCACTTAGGCCCGAAACAGTGTGAAGGTCCATACAGCGTGTACATGCAAATGGCCTTAAGTCGAGACTGTGCGGTCTCTAGTCGAGACTGTGCGGTCTCTAGTTGCAGCTTACAAATTCTCGAGTCGCAGCTGAAGTGGTCTCGGGTCATGCATGTATGGTCTCGAGTCGCAACTGGACTCGCAATCACAGTCTCTAGTCATGATGTGTGTGTGTGTTGATGAAGTATGGTCTCGAGTCGAGACTATAGGTTCTCGACTTGCAACTTGTGTCGAAACCGGGGATCTCGAGTTGACATATGGTGGTCTCGAGTCGAGACCGAAGGTCTCGGCTGGACATCAGCTGATTCTGCACAGTGTACTATCCAATAGAGTTTTGATATCATGCAACAATTTGTACTATCCATTTAAACATGTTTTCTTGTCTAGCAATTTACTAAAATGGATCAAACATATCAATTTTCAAATATTCAAGGCATCTTCATATCATATTCAACAAGTTCTTCACATATTCATATCATGTTCATGTTGATCATTCAAACTTGTTCATCATATTTTAGGGTTTTTAGCATCAATCACAAATATAACATGAACAACAATCAAAACACTTGAACATACTCATCTAATGGTTTCAAGTCATCACATAACATCTCAAAATCAACTCTACACTAATCCGATTAACATGATGCTATCTATACACATATGCAAGCCGGTTTCATGAACATCCACATTTAATGGTTTGAATCACCTTTAGACACAAGACATCATTAGCTCATTATGTGATATATCCGAAGTCAAGACATGTTAGCCGATTATCAACAACATACAACTATACTAGTTAAATCATATCATTCATACTATCATTTAACAACAAACATCATAAAGACACTAACCGGTTGATGGGTTTCAAAGGTGAGTGTGAAGCTTCCAAACGGGTGTGTGTGTGTGAGCCGATCCGAGAGCTCCTTGTGGTTACCGGTTTGAATCCGAGAATGAAGGAGAAGAAATGTGGTGTTTGGTGTCTAGGGTTTTAGTGAGAGAATGTGAGAGTGTGTGTGTAGGAGAGTGTGTGTTGTTTGCCCAAAAATGACAAGTGTGGCTAATCACAAGGATTATATACTTGTTCCACATTGGTGCACCCTAATGGGTTTCGGATGAGGTGCACGGCCCAACCGGCCCATATGTTGCACTGTTCCCTCGAGACCACATGGTCTCGAGTCGGGTTCTTGGTTCTCGGCTCACTTAAACATATACACATACTATACATACAAGCATACATATAATCATAACACATAATCGCATAGAATGTTCACTTATCATTAATCACACAAGTTGACTAGTCACACGTTTAAGCATGTTACATCGAGATACAAGAAAGGTTCTAAATTTCGAGTTGTCACACAACATATAGACATTCAAATAGAAATGTGCTAATTCCAAGTGACTTTCTTTCCTGAGGTCATGTACTAATTTAGTTCTGAACAGAACAGCCAATGTTTCCAGTCTTTAAAGATAGAGCCTACCAACACATCGTGCTAAAGTCAAACTGTTTCGATACTGGTCTGACATGAGTCAGCCCTTCACCATAATGTGAAAATTCATTTACAGAAGGACAGCCAAGATATCCCCGGATGATTCAACAACATAAAGACCCGAAACCTCAGATGTTGGCTATCTATCAACACAAGATTTAAGACCATAAAATCATATGTGACAACTCGTATTCTAGATGTCCTTTGTATTTTCAATGTGACTTGTATGTACATTATGTGATCATGTGTCGTGACTTGTTTCAATAGAATATTACGAGGTTGTGTGTGGTGGTTACATAATTATGTATGTTTATTATGTATGCCAAACCCTCGAAGCCCAAATAAAACCTAAGTGGACTAGAAGCCCAAACCGCTATCACCTTTGCTCGTTATGTGGCAGTTATGCCATTTGTTATGGCAGCCCAAGTGCATGGGCTTAAGCCCATTTCGGTCAAAGAAAGCAACCCGCCCCAAAACCTTTATCATTTAGTGTACGTATTATATTACTGCTTGACACAAAACTAAAAGCAAAACCCTACCCCTTCCCTTGTATGGCGACGGCAGTAGACTTTTCCCCTTCGAGGCATCATTCCATTCGATCGAGCTTTTGGTTAGTGATGTTATATTTATATTAATTCTCAATTATTTGATCTTGCTATCTGTGAACTTGATTAACAAAAATTGTGTGCATATGTTTTATAAAATACGAACAACTTGATGTGTGTCTAATGGTTACGAATCTGATTTAAAAGGGGTTAGTAAGGAGGTTAAGGATTATGAGTTGAACGTTCGGTTTCTAATGATGATGAGGAGTGCTCGATGTAACAGATGGATATGTGATATTATGTGATTGATCCGATTTGTTTGATCTCATGTTAATTGGTAGTAACACTTGAATGATGAGTAGAAGCCTTGTGTATTAGGAGAAATTATGTGCCTAGGGTTAACTGATAAATCTAAAGTAGGAACATGACTGATGGGTTGGGATTTCTAGATGATAAAATGCAATAAATATGTCAGCCCACTCTATATAAATCAGTCCAATAATAATCCTTTGAATGCCTTATTAGTTGCCGACCATTGTTGTTGTTTTGATAATGACAATAATTGATTATTGTTTGTTTTTTTTTATATTGGTCCAATCAGATTTAGTTACACATGTGAACTCTATTATGAACAATGATGCTGGTCATATCGAATGCAATTGTTTGGAAATAATCAATGACATTTAATTGTTTGTCAGTGTCACATGAGTTTGGTCTAATCAAATGATAATCCTTTTAATGGCTCTTTAAAAGACAAAAGTTTAAAGGTCCAATAGAGTTTTGAAAACTATCAGTCTATGTTGGCCATTATTTTGATCTAACTAATTCATATTCATTTTTGAGAAAACACAATGGGTCGCACATATAATATGTAAATACACAGTCCTTTGGGCTTGGGGTACATACGGGTTATTTTTGCATGATGGGCCGCACCTTAATTGCTGGGCCATGAGCTTAAACAGAATCGCACAAACGGACCAGCTGGTTTGGGGCCGCACACCCTTGATGGTGTTGGGCCACGCAACTGAACACGTCTCATGGTTGGGCCTAGAACCAACTGGGTCACAGGCTGATTTGATTAGGATGCTGGAAGCTTGAGTCATACAACTTGGGTTGGGCCCTTAATTTATTAGGTTGTACATCTTGTGAATAACGAAATGGAATGTTATCAGTTACGTGTTTTGTGAATTATGAAATTGTAATGCGAACGTGTGAATGAACCAACTACCCACTATGTGAATATATGATGATAATGAACTGGTATGTTGCATAAATTACTATCGTGACTTGTATAATGATATGTGCAATCTGTGTATGCTACAAGTGTAGTACGTGTAGAGAATATGTGTTCTTTGTGCATATGAAACTGACTGTTTGGTAACCACACTAGGATTTGGTTGATTAACTTGGGATACGTAATTTAATCTACCGAGCAATCTAAGGTGAGTTCACTACATTCGAGCATGCGTCCCAGTGGTTGGGGACAGTCAGTGGGTATCCCGTGGAGGGATAAGTCTTTTGGGTAAAAACGGGCATATTGGTTAATATTCTCACCTATCATTCTTGTAATTCCCTTATGTTGTTACCTGGAGGGTAACGAGTATTAGTTGGTAGCGCTACTTAGGTTTGGCACCCTCACACTATTCCTAGATAGGACGGATATGAACTAATGACCCAGTCGGGCCCAGTACTGGATAGGAGTACGTGGGAAAGGGCAGTCATGTACATCAGGAGCCGTCTTGTTCGGAATTGAGATATTAACAATATTACTTGCATTGGTTATTGAACTGTTTTACATACAACTGGTAACAAACGTTTTCTAAAACTGTGAACTCGCCAGCTTTGTCTGATACACTTGTTACATGCTCGCAGGTCGTTAGGTACTTGGGAACAGGAACTTGCTGGCTGGAGGGCGTGAGTGGTCATGGTTGCATTGATGGGTTATTTATCAAACATTTATTTACTATGGTTGTTTAGAAAGTATTTACATTATGTTACGTTAACGCTTCCGCTGAACTTGATGGTTTTTGAATTACTTATGTTTGGATTTTATTACTATTAAATGATGAAACTTTATTTTAAACTTATGGATTCAATGTAATTGGTGGATCATTACTAGTGGTCACACGCCTAACAGGGACACTCCCTAAGTGGTAATTTGAGGGTGTGATAGTTTGGTATCAGAGCCACTGGTTATAGTGAACTTGGTTTTAAAACGTTTTTGTAAAACCAGACTATAACCGAACAAGTTCTGAATACAATCATGACACTCAGCTCCAGACTGCAAGGTTCGCCTCTCGTATACTCATTGTATTGCATAACTAGTGAACACTTACATATGATATTGCTTGTGATTGCACGTTTAGCACAACAGTATGAATTCAGGTATTACTTGCATGTGTTAGGTGACTGATAGGGTGGTATTTCCCTAAACATTCAAGAATTAAGTTTTGTGATGCTCTTCGTTTGTTACTCGATTTTGAGGAACCATTTGACATGAGTTAGGGGGAGCTGAGATGAGCATGCAAATCACAATATTATTGTGGGTGCACACATAATAATAATGTGGGGTGCATGCGAGTCCCAGTGAGGCTTAACAAGTGAAAAAGGGGTTCTGTTTCGTTATTTGATCGATGTGAAACACAACAGTCTATAAGATTCATAGCAATGATTGTCTCTTATTTGAACGTGGTCTTTTCACACCTCTCTGAATCCTTATGAATCTCGATGCTATCGAGTATTGCCTGAACACCAATCTGAACGTCTAGCGAACTGTGTAGAATGTTAGGTGCTTGTACGAACATCCCTGAGTTGGATGTGCAACAGCGAATGATTGGTCGATACCTTCTCACTCCCTTTTCGTTGGTTGGAACTCTGTGTATTGACGCCTTAGATCCCGTAAGTGTGATCGTTTCTACAACACCCTAGCAATGTATTGTGTATTACTCGACCAACTCGCAAGATCGAGGGACAAGAGGATGATCGTAGTATCTCACCGACTTCAGTATTAGAACGACCTTGGTTACCGACAACAAACACCAGCAAAATTGACTTCAACTGAATCCTTAACCCTAGTCAACGACTTATGGGAGCTGACTTTTACGAATCAATCGGGACATAAACGATGACAATTGATCATGATGTGAAATGTGTGACTGCTAGCACAATGAATAGCACCTTAGAACGTGGCACGGAGTGTGAAAATATGGACATTGTTGGTGAAAGATCGCAGAATTCTGTTTCGAGCAACGACATTAGAAGCAACAGTCGCGATGACAGCAAGGTAAACGCAAATCATGACTTTCGGTATGGAAATGTTGGTGGTTTCAACAGGGAATGGCCGATGTTAAGGCAAGACGCCAACAACTTAGGGAGCAAGTATTGGGAATCCTCGCAACCGTAACAACACTGGAAATGATGCTCGTGGAAGGACATTTAGGATTGGCGTAGGCGACGCCAGGCATAACAGCAACATGGTAACTTGTATGGGTAGTTGTTCGCTTCGTCTCTATTTTGCTTGACCCTGATACTTCCTGAAATCAAACCTGATGCGGAATCGGCTGATGGCAAGTCAAATGCAATCTCATATGTTCGTTGGGGTGTAAACACGACCTTGTGGGACAAGTGTTCGACGTCGACCTTCCTTCTACTACCGTTGACAATTTTGATGCAGTAGTTAGGGTGGATTGGTTATTCAGATATTGCGCAGATATACCCTGTAAGAAGGTAGTTTTGCGTATCCTTCTCCCTAGAGGAGAACCGTTGTCTGTTCTAAAGCGTCAGAGGGGTGCAAGGGTTAGCGCCATTCTAGCTATGAGTGCCCAGAAGTGTCTACGGAGGGATGACCTCGCTATGTTAGCAACCATTTTTGATGATAAGGCTAAGGAAAATAGGATCGAGGATCCACCAATTGTTTGTGACCCATCTCTATGTGCTATTCGAGGAACTTTCAGGTTTACTACCACAACTGTTAGTCGGAATCTCCGTTGATCTCACGTCAGAGGCAGCTCCGAATACTCGTACTCTTACCATCTTGCACCAGGAGGGTTGCAAGAACTGTTTAATCAACTACAGGAACTGTTGAAAAAGAGTTTTGTCGGGCCAAGCTTTTCACTTTGGGGAGCCCCAGTTATATCCGTGAAGATAAGCCTTTTTGTATATGTACTGATTATCGAGAACTTAACAAGGCGACAGTCAGGAACTGTTTGCCTCGACCATGTATTGATAACCTGTTGACCAGCTGCGAGGGACAAGCTTCTGTTTGAGGATTGACTAATGAGCGAACTACCATCAGAGGGAAGTCCAAGGGGAGAATGCTCTTAGAACGGCATATCGAACGCAATGCGGCCATTGCGACTTTGTACACCATGAACATCGAGTCAATCAACACACCAGCAGCTTGATGGATCACCTGAATCGACCGTGTTAATTGTTGATGTCTTGAATCATTTCCAGGAGAAAGGAGCATCATGGGCGGCATTTGTATCTTATTTGAGAACTCCTGAGGGAGGAGCCACACCACGCGAAGTCTTGATAAATTTAACTCCTGGATTCGAGGAGTACCCTTTTTGGGTCATATAATCAACGAAGTGGAAATGCACGTGGATCTCGCTAAGACCCGTTTTGGTTGGAACTGATCGACACCAAAGAGTCCTGCGAGGATACAGCAATTTCTTGGTCTCGCTTGATACTATCACAGATTAATCACAGGATTTTCGAAGGTCGCGCAGCTTAAATCTCTTTAGCACAACCGGGTGCGGTGTTTGTGAAAGACAGAGCAGCAGGACGTCTTTTTAGCTTTCGAATCCCAATTCTGCAATGCACTGAGCATCGTCTTTACCCGAGGGTGCGGGTGATTCAGTGGTATATCATTTTGGTTCGAATCAGAGTCCCAGTTACATGTCGACGCAACACGAGAGAGTGATAACTTACGTAATGGAGTTACAAAGAGGAACTGCACGATACACAACTGGCGGTGGAAACCGTGGTCTTCGGGTCTACTTGGAGGCATTACTTGGACGGTACCGAACGCGTTACTTAGACTGATCACAAGGATCTCCCGTGTACACTGGTTTCGAAAGAGTTAAATCATATAATGGCATCGCTAGATGGAACTTTTGGGAGGATTACGACTGTGGAACTTGAACGTGTATGAGCTTTGCAGCTCACTATCGACTCCAACCTACCTGATCAGACTCGTTCTGTTCAAACTGAAGAACTAACGGAGGAGAATTTTCAAATTGAGTCCATGCGAGGCATGGAGGAGCAACTTTGGCAAGACGGACGATATTCACTACCTCATGTAACAAATGTGAATCTCATTTCACGGCAACAGTAGGGAAATTGTGTTGAGCAAAGCACATCGGCTTCGAAATTCTAAGTCATTTGGGTTTTGATGAAAGATGTTTGGATCTGTAAATCTTGTACTAATGTTTGGGCATGAAAAACCCACCTAGCTATATAGGTGTAGGACGTTTGACTTGTGGGAAAGTCAATGCGAAGTAACAGAAACCGGCAACACCCATATGGAAGATGGGAAAGAACTGCCATGAGTTTCGTCACTAGTCTACTTGTAACTCGAAACGGAAACAATAACACATGGGTGATCGTTGATCGCCCCTTGTAGCCAACACACCTTCTTGCAGTCAAGGGAACAGATGAGTCTTCGCAGCTTGTGAATATCCCTCTGGGAGAGGCGGCTTTTTAGGCACGAGGTGCCAACTCCTGTTATTTCTGACTCTGATCTATACTTGATTTATGTCAGGCAATACACAACACCCTTGGCCCACGTCTAGACATGAGCATTGCTTATCACCATAGGATAAACGGTCAGAATAAAAGAACCATCCTGACACACAAAGGCATGATGCGAGCATGTGCGTAATTGACTTAGTAACATTGGAAGGACACCTACCTCTGGTTGAATTTACTACAACAAGTACCATTCTAGTATTCAGACAGCTCTGTTTGAGGCATTGCATGGACAGTGACACCAACCTCTTCATTGGATTATGGTGGTTAACAATGCAATCGCAGGCCCACGACTTGTACTTGAAACTCTTGGGAAGATTGTTTCGATCGGAAATCGTCTGGCGGCAACGAGTGACCGTCAGGAAAGCTGATAGGCTTAGGAAACACAGGGTGTGGTACGCTTGGGGAAGCGTGGCGAGCTTAACCTACATCACTTTGTGACATACAACACTCTGGGGGGAATAGATCACATGACTTACAAACTCGAGTTACCCGACGAATTGGGTAACGTGCATGATATCATTTATGTCTCGAATTTAAGGCAGTGTTTGTCCGATGGAACGTTTGTATTTCCCTTGTTATTTAAACGCAATGATCAGAGGAAGCTTGGGTATCATCAACTTATTTAAACGGTGGAATCAACTTCTGACATCATTGCCGAATTTCGGGACGAAATTCCCCTTCAAGTTGGGAATGATGTGGCACCCGACTGACTTCACGATTCTGTTTTTTTTTTTTTACAATTTGGTTTACGTGGTGTCTGCGTAGTTATCCGGATGATTGGTGATTGTGGGTAACGCTTGATTATTATGTGTGTGGTGTTGTATATAGTTTAATTTGAGTTTCTATCGCTTCACTCCTCTGTATTGCTTGTAAATTTCGGGACGAAATTTCTTTCAAGTTGGGGATGATGTGACAACTCGTATTCTAGACGTCCTTTGTATTTTCAATGTGACTTGTATGTACATTATGTGATCATGTGTCGTGACTTGTTTCAATAGAATATGACGAGGTTGTGTGTGGTGGTTACATAATTATGTATGTTTATTATGTATGCCAAACCCTCGAAGCCCAAATAAAACCTAAGTGGACTAGAAGCCCAAACCGCCATCACCTTTGCTCGTTATGTGGCAGTTATGCCATTTGTTATGGCAGCCCAAGTGCATGGGCTTAAGCCCATTTCGGTCAAAGAAAGCAACCCGCCCCAAAACCTTTATCATTTAGTGTACGTATTATATTACTGCTTGACACAAAACTAAAAGCAAAACCCTACCCCTTCCCTTGTATGGCGACGGCAGTAGACTTTTCCCCTTCGAGGCATCATTCCATTCGATCGAGCTTTTGGTTAGTGATGTTATATTTATATTAATTCTCAATTATTTGATCTTGCTATCTGTGAACTTGATTAACAAAAATTGTGTGCATATGTTTTATAAAATACGAACAACTTGATGTGTGTCTAGTGGTTACGAATCTGATTTAAAAGGGGTTAGTAAGGAGGTTAAGGATTATGAGTTGAACGTTCGGTTTCTAATGATGATGAGGAGTGCTCGATGTAACAGATGGATATGTGATATTATGTGATTGATCCGATTTGTTTGATCTCATGTTAATTGGTAGTAACACTTGAATGATGAGTAGAAGCCTTGTGTATTAGGAGAAATTATGTGCCTAGGGTTAACTGATAAATCTAAAGTAGGAACATGACTGATGGGTTGGGATTTCTAGATGATAAAATGCAATAAATATGTCAGCCCACTCTATATAAATCGGTCCAATAATAATCCTTTGAATGCCTTATCAGTTGCCGACCATTGTTGTTGTTTTGATAATGACAATAATTGATTATTGTTTGTTTTTTTTTATATTGGTCCAATCAGATTTAGTTACACATGTGAACTCTATTATGAACAATGATGCTGGTCATATCGAATGCAATTGTTTGGAAATAATCAATGACATTTAATTGTTTGTCAGTGTCACATGAGTTTGGTCTAATCAAATGATAATCCTTTTAATGGCTCTTTAAAAGACAAAAGTTTAAAGGTCCAATAGAGTTTTGAAAACTATCAGTCTATGTCGGCCATTATTTTGATCTAACTAATTCATATTCATTTTTGAGAAAACACAATGGGTCGCACATATAATATGTAAATACACAGTCCTTTGGGCTTAGGGTACATACGGGTTATTTTTGCATGATGGGCCGCACCTTAATTGCTGGGCCATGAGCTTAAACAGAATCTCACAAACGGACCAGCTGGTTTGGGGCCGCACACCCTTGATGGTGTTGGGCCACACAACTGAACACGTCTCATGGTTGGGCCTAGAACCAACTGGGTCACAGGCTGATTTGATTAGGATGCTGGAAGCTTGAGTCATACAACTTGGGTTGGGCCCTTAATTTATTAGGTTGTACATCTTGTGAATAACGAAATGGAATGTTATCAGTTACGTGTTTTGTGAATTATGAAATTGTAATGCGAACGTGTGAATGAACCAACTACCCACTATGTGAATATATGATGATAATGAACTGGTATGTTGCATAAATTACTATCGTGACTTGTATAATGGTATGTGCAATCTGTGTATGCTACAAGTGTAGTACGTGTAGAGAATATGTGTTCTTTGTGCATATGAAACTGACTGTTTGGTAACCACACTAGGATTTGGTTGATTAACTTGGGATACGTAATTTAATCTACCGAGCAATCTAAGGTGAGTTCACTACATTCGAGCATGCGTCCCAGTGGTTGGGGACGTTCAGTGGGTATCCCGTGGAGGGATAAGTCTTTTGGGTAAAAACGGGTATATTGGTTAATATTCTCACCTATCATTCTTGTAAGTCCCTTATGTTGTTACCTGGAGGGTAACGGGTATTAGTTGGTAGCGCTACTTAGGTTTGGCACCCTCATACTGCTCCTAGATAGGACGGATGTGAACTAATGACCCAGTCGGGCCCAGTACTGGATAGGAGTACGTGGGAAAGGGCAGTCATGTACATCAGGAGCCGTCTTGTTCGGAATTGAGATATTAACAATATTACTTGCATTGGTTATTGAACTGTTTTACATACAACTGGTAACAAACGTTTTCTAAAACTGTGAACTCGCCAGCTTTGTCTGATACACTTGTTACATGCTCGCAGGTCGTTAGGTACTTGGGAACAGGAACTTGCTGGCTGGAGGGCGTGAGTGGTCATGGTTGCATTGATGGGTTATTTATCAAACATTTATTTACTATGGTTGTTTAGAAAGTATTTACATTATGTTACGTTAACGCTTCCGCTGAACTTGATGGTTTTTGAATTACTTATGTTTGGATTTTATTACTATTAAATGATGAAACTTTATTTTAAACTTATGGATTCAATGTAATTGGTGGCTCATTACTAGTGGTCACACGCCTAACAGGGACACTCCCTAAGTGGTAATTTGAGGGTGTGACATCATACGCCGTTGGTATGTTACCCACATGGTACACAGTTCGTTATGTTTATATCACTTAGTATCTTTTATCATTTTGAGCGTCAAGCCTATCGACATATCGCAGTAGATCCTAGTCTTTTCAGCTATGGCACCTTACATGTGTTAGTCAAACCCTTTAACATGAACATTTATTTCACTTCCCATATCATGCAATCTATCTTTTTGGCTTTTTCATTTTCTAATGTTTTTGTATTTTTCTCATTTTCTCCCCCTAAAACAATACTTATATATACAACAAACTCTTTTTGTATTTTTCCTTTTCTGAGTTTTTCCTCCTAAACTCTATATCTATCTATATGTTCCTCTCCCCCCTAAATTTGTGCATAAATCTTGTATTTTTGCGCAAATTTACCATTTACTAGAGAAAGGACACATTATGTACAAAGTAATAAACTAAGAAAGAGAGAAAAATATTTTTGCTTAACCGTTCTATCATCATATTGAAGACTAATCAATTTCAAATCAAAGTACTGAATTTAAACGGTACGTTTTGCTGATCTTATCTTACTTCTCTAATCTCCTCCAAAGGAAACATGTCATCTGTAAAAAAAATTGAACATTTTGCAACAGTGAAATGTTACCCGTTTTTATCTCTGGAACAACTGCTATCAACATTCCAGAGAGTGTCAACAGCTCCTCCTTAGTTATTCCTGAAAGGTAAGGAGATTAGTAAGACATGGGTACCCAGGCCATCGTGGTCCTGGGTTTACCTGAAGCATCGAAGTAAGACACTTCCTTCAAACACAAGTCCCCTTTCGTTTCAAGGATTGGAGACGTTGCTGCCTTGGATTTGGGTTTCCAAATCTGTTTCGGTTTAACAAACGTGTTTGTTGCCTTCGGTTGAGCAACTTTAACTGATTCAGGTTTGTTAGTTTTAGAAACACGTTTTTGTTCCTGAAAAGCTTTGCGTTTGTTTTTGGCAGCGTTCCAATCCCCATCAGAAGGTTTAACCTTGGGATTCACATTCTTCATTGCCTTAGGTGAAGATACCTTCATTGGCTTAGAATGGTAGTTGTCCTTTGATGTAACCCTCTGATTTTGCATATAATAGGGTGCATAGGGATGATGTGTGCAGTTTCGAGCAATGTGACCAGCAATGCCGCAATTGAAGCATGTTTGTCTCTTCACGTAGAAAACATTCTGATCAGCTGGATTTGCTCTTGCGGGCCCTGAAGGACGAACCGGTCCTTTCTGTGCTTGTTTGTGTTGCACATTTCCTGCAAACGAGGATGAATTGGGATGTCTGTACTTGTCGTTTGCAGGGGCCTTCTGTGGTTGAGATTTCTTTTGATTCTTCTTGATTTGTTTAGACTGCAAGTCTTGTTCAGAAATCTCACCAGTCTTTCCGAAAGCTTTGTTAGCACAGTCAAATGCATATTTCTCATATTTGCCATTACTGACTGGCTTAACAAAAGCATTTTTCACATCACGGGTCTTTTGAGGACTATTCCTACCCGTTGAGGACTGTGGAGAGCCTGCTTGTCTTTGATGTTTAGGCTTCTTCTTTTCGCGTCCTTTACCTGCTCGCTTCGGCTCTTGTTGCTTGATTTGAACCTTTTCATCACAAACAGAAGGTTCAGATTGTTCAGCTTGCGTACTTGGAGCCTTTTTCACGTTTGTCTTCTCTTCATCCTTCATGTCATCAGCTTTGACAGAATCGGAGAGTTCTGGTTTGTCGGAAGAAATACCAGAAACTTCAGCTGAAACATTTGACGAATTTTCAGCACAAGACGATTCTGCACATGACACCTTTGAGCTGAATCCGCTAGAATCAACTGATTCCAATTTCTCAGAATTAGCTGCTTCAGATGATTCACATTTGGAATCAGATGGTTCAGCTGGCTCATTCGTTTCATTTGCCGATTCAATCTCTGTTACACAAGCATCAACGTTTTCGTCCAAACCATCAGGCCTGAAATTAATCACAGAGTGAAAAAACGAGCCAAAAATGTCACACACATGAGAATTTGATGCTTGTTCATCTCCAACGACACCTTCAACTTTAACTTCATCTGCAGGGGAAGACGAAGCATTAGGATCAAAAGTACCCTTTGAAACAAAATTTACCGAAGGAGTCGCTCGTTTATCAACAGGTCTGCTGTTGATTGATGACTTATCAGTTTTAGGACCGTAAGCCATCTTGTCCTCATTCATCAATTCCTCCTCAGTCATGGGTAAATAAGTATAATTGTCATTATAGGGAGGAGGAGCCTGATTAAAACCCAAACCACGCCCTTTCTTTTCCTTGTATGCGAGCTGTTGATCACACAAGTTTTTGACTAATTTGCTGGAAGAATCAAATTTCTTAATATTAAGCTCATTTATTTGATATCTATCTCTGATATCTTCCAGTTCCTTAGTCACAGTGCACAGTTTCTCCTGAACATATAAGAGTTGAGTTGATTTCACACTTACATCATCCTTGAGTTTGACGATGTCTTTTCGCTGAGCTTCAATCTTTTCTTTATAAAGTTTTTCGTTTTTTGATAAAGTAAAGTTTTTATTTTTGATATCGTTGATGTCTTGAATCAACTCAACGTTGTGTAACTGATATGCCTCATTTCTTTCTCTACACTCAGGAGTGCAAAAGACAGAAAGTATCTCTTCACGATCACGAGTAATTTCTTGAGCCAGGGGTTTGTTAAACATAAATGCTAAATTTTGTGTGGATGAGCAAACAACAGCAGATGTGTTGCCTTGAGTAGACTGCTTATCAGCATTGTCATATGATTTGATGAGTGAGATCAGCTCATCTGACTTCATTTTGTAACAGTAGCAGTCGGTTGTCAATATTATCTGATTAACATTGGTAAACCAACTACAGTTCGCCTGATCTGGAATACTTTTTACAGCATCCAGAAGCTTTCTGTTGCTCATGCGAGTAGACACCACCATCTCTGCCTTCTCCATTTCAGAAAGCAGTTCAGCAAACCGGCCTGTAAGTGATTCTATAGATTCACCATATGAGTATCTGAATCCTTGGAGTTCCTGCTCAAGCACCTCTCTCTTAGAAGACATTTTTAAGAAGTGATTCCCCAAAAAAATGTGATCTTTTAACTATTTCCTCAACGCAAGCCCAAAGCGAGAACCTATGTACTCGCTAAGTCAAAACTGCACTTCAAAACCTGTCAAAACTTTTCACACCAAACAAACTCCTTTTTTTTATAGTTGATAAAAGTATACTAATAGTTATTATTATTATAAAAGAATACTTATTATTATTATTATTATTATTATTATTAATAACTAATGATTAGGTAATTATTACTAAATGATTAATCAATTATTATTAATATTATTAAAACCTAAAAAAAAACGTGACTTTCAGTTAAAGTTCCAAATATGTTTCCCGACACACTAAACCGTCACCAAACTATTTATCTTCTTAATTTCTATCTTTCCCGACACCTCAACCTGTCTCTTTTTGTCTCTCCTTTGTTATTTCAACACCAATAACTCAATGAAAACAATAGCAATTCGGTGGTAGTATTCTGTGGTGGTTATAGGTGACCGGAGATGATGGAGTGATGGACGTCGGAAAGCTGGTAAACGGTGAAACAGTTGAGAAGATACGATTACGATGATGAAAGTGATGACCGGCGGTTGGAGAATCACGGAGATGAGATGGACGGAGGTGGTTGCCGGAGATATGATGGCCGGTGGTGAGGTGGTGAACGACGACGACCAGAGATGATGTAAGCGACACAATCTGTTATCGGGGGATGGTTATGATGGAGATTTTCGGCGACAAAGATTGGAGATGATGGATGGTTGTGAACGGAGATCAATGGAGTTGCAGGTGGTGAAAATGATGATGACGACAGCGGTGGAGTCGAAACCGTAACTCGAACCGTGCTTGCAACTCGAAAATGAATGACTCGAGACCTTGAAACCGTGAAGAGTCGAGACCGTTTGAAAAATGTGAAGTCAAAACCGTGATTGCGACTCGAGACGGTGAAGCTTGCAACTCGAGACTGTGGATGAAGTTGATGACTCGAGACTGATGACTCGAGACTGTGGTTTCGACTGGATTTGGTTGCTACTCGAGACCAATTGTAGAAATGTTGATGATATCCGATGATGATTGAAGCTGTGACTCGAGACCAATTAACTGGAGTCGAGACCTTTGAGATGAATGAGTCAAGACCGTGAGGTGATGAGTCGAGACCACTCGGAAGAAGATGACTCGAGACCGTGACTCGAAACCGTGAGCTGTTGTGAGTCGAGATAGTGGTTGCGACTCGAGAGTGATAATGTTGGATACTTGCAGCAATGATGCGATGAAGATGCTGACTCGAAACAGATTATTGAGATAATGATGAATAAGGATGAGTTGTATGTTATAAAAATATATGGAAAGTTTCAATAACTCAACAACTCTCCACCGAAAACTTTGGGAATTTTTAAAATCAAAATATTTAAAAAACAATAAAAAGATTACGTTAATCTTTTAACAGCCCTTTTCAAAATCAAAATACCAAAATAAACTGATTTTTTATAAAATATGGATGAACACAATGAAGAACGCGAAGAATGTTCTTGATGATTTTCGACAAAAAATTCAAAATCTTGAATATTTGATATCACATCGAGCCTAGAAACAAGTTCTGATGGCTCTGATACCACTTGTAGGTCCCGTTTAACCGTATCTTTCAGTGATATCAAACAACCTATTGATTGTGCGGAATCCAATCAATAGGTGATTCAAGAATCAAAACGAAAACAAACAAGAACACGGAAATAACTTTTAACTCACACACGTTTCTATTACTATCAACTAGCAAAAACGTCTGGTGTGAGTACACCACAATCGAATCGCCTCCACTCTAGCTCTAGAGAAATCTTGTAACCAGGAGGTTACAAAGGTTCAAACCTAAAAACAAGTTAGAAACTTTTTTTTATACTAACTCAAGCCCACTTCCCTACATGGGCTCCCCTTGGGCATGCTTGGCCCACATGGCCTATAGCTTGGCCCAAGTGACCTATAAAGGTCCAAAACCTAATATAAACTAACCCGGTAAAGCCCAGTTCGTAACTATAGCTCGTTGTATTAATTTGATGCGTCAATCTCACACTTTAGGGCCTAACATAAGTTCGTCAAATTATTCCTTAAAGAATACGAACGTCGTGTAAGGTTAATCAGAGGCACAAGAATGGCATGTTGACACTTTGGATCCCTTTGCTTACATATTTACATTGTTTGGAAAATTTAGTCCCTTCAGATCAATCTATTACACGTTTAAAGTCCATGACACGTGTCTTATTACATTGGTCGTGATTTTACGAGGTGTTACATAACGCAAATGCAATACTTACAAAATTTGATAGGCACTAGTTGTCAATACAGAAACTTAACAAGAGAAGCAACTAAAAAGGCGGTGAATGGTGAGGAACACATTTAATATCTCACCTCCCTTTGATCATCATAACCAATAACCTTCACCTATTCACCATCATTGCACTCCACCCCACAATCTCCCATTGTTTCTGTACCCATCTTCCTACGACATGGCGTCTAAACCCTTGAATCCCAACACTTCTCCTTACATTACTCGATGATCCCACACTCTCCCATGGTTTCTGTACCCATCTTCCTGCGACATGGCGTATACAACTTTTATAATTTTTTATTTGATCGTATACTCAACATACGAGCGTTGTTTTATTTCATGTATACGGGCCGTATAACGTTATACGACATGTATACAATTAACCAACTTTCTTTTTTTGATTAGTATATGTGGAATTGACGAAAACGTAGTAACATTGAGAATTTAGAACTATGAACTTTGTTTGAGTTAGTACATTTATACACCAACGATGTTCCGATATTGAAAACTGTCGGAGAATGCATCCTTAAACTTGATAGCAGCTTTTGCATTGGTAAATTTGATAGCAACTTCTTGCTTAAACAATGTTCTAATATCGAGTTATACGTTCCTTGTAAAACTTTTTCTGGGTCTGTTAAGAATTTGGTTGGTGATGAAGGTTCTGGAAATTGAAGGAAAAGGACTGCGTTTTTGTGTTTACCATATCCATTATCCCCTTGGTAGTTGTTACCATATCCATTATCCCCTTGGTAGTTATTACCATATCCATTATTTAATTACGTTAAGCTTGATCTTATTTCATCTTCGAGAACTAGCAAAAGGAGAGAATACGGAACGAGATTCTTCGAGAACTATATCTATCCATTATCCCCTAGATTTCATTAGGGTATAGTTATAATTCCCCTAATATTAGGCCCATCATTTACCGTAGAATGCATCCTTAAATTTGATAGCAGCAATATGGTGATATTAGAACACTATACACTGCATGTAAACATAGGGGCTTTGTGATGATATGTTACAAATTGGGAACCACATATTCGTGTGTTGCAGTTTGGAAAGATGACCGAATAGAGATCTGAATAACCGATACAGCCCATTTGTAACCGAACTAAAATCTTGTAACTGTGAATCCCTTTCTTCCAAAACCACCACCTTGTCGCGTATGGTCTCCTTGAGTCTAGATTCTTCCTTAAACGATGTTCTGATATCTAGAATGTTCGTTTGAGGAAAATGTTGTGGAAATTGAAGGAAAAGGAAGGTTGAAACTGTACAATAATAATGATTCAACACCAAACTTCATTTGTCCACACGAAAAGATGGTGGACCACAACTCCGCAGCAAAACCACTTTTATCGGACGATGCAATGCGGTTTCCTACAGCAAGGACAACTGGTTTTAGTGTCCTTTTTACTTTGAAACAAAACCCATTTATTCAAAGAGAAAGAACACTCAGACTCTTGATAATCATTGTGAGCTTGAGAACAGGAAGCTCAACAATGGTAGTAAGAAGTATGGTTATGAATTTGTTTATCTACCCATTGGTTTCAAACAAGTTATATTGCGTTTTTTAGCAAACAAGACTAGTGATAGATGACTTGCACTATCAGAAGAAAACTCACACAAACCACCAAACTAGGACATCAACACTATCACACCCCCAAAATACCACCTAGGAAAGTCCCTGTTAGGCGTGTGACGTACCAACAACGAGCCACTAATTACATTGAACCCATACAAGTTTCAAAATAAAATCTTCAATTAATAATGAAAAACACCATCAATAAGTTTAAATGAAAACCTGTTGGTGCACTTGTGTCTGTACTTTGTCATGATACCAAACGATGTCTTGTGTTAGTCTGAGTTACGTCTTAGGTTTGTTAATATGTGTGTTCGATGTAAGTTTGACCAAGTCAACCATCCTCCTGGTTTGACTTGACCAAACAGTTAACACATTGTTTGTAACATGTTTGTGTCGAAGGATGAGTCATCGAAGGATTGTTTATATCCTTCGATGAGCTCGGAGGATAAACCTTCGATGGATATTGATGGACCTCGAAGGATATCATCCTTCGAGGTATATGTGGATCCTTCAAGCTGTTTCAGATCGATAGATGATCCTTCGATTAGACTCTCTGATCCTTCGATCAGACTATCTGATCCTTCGACCAGACGTGCTGTGATGGATATATATATCCATGTAATGTGTTCACTTCATGAGAGGAGACAAGTGTGTGAGAAGTGAGTCTTATAAAGAGAGTATTTTCTGTGGTAAAGGGTTGTAACCGTGTCCACTGAAATACAAGAGAAAACTTTGATATCTCGTGTGTCTACCTTTCTCTTTAGCTCGTGTTCTCATATAAACTACCGGTTTGCATTCTAGCTTGGATTCCGCACTTGCTAGTGTGTTAAGCATAACAAGGATTAGGTTTGACCTCAACCTCCGAGGGGCCTACAAGTGGTATCAGAGCCGTGGCTCTTTTCCTTGTTAAAAACCGAGTTTATACAAGACTTTGGAGTGTTTTGGACAAAAACTCACATGGTTTAGCACCCGTTTTTAGTGTTTTTCTTGCATTTCTTGACGTAAAAATGTGTTCTAAACTAACCGGGTGTGTTAAAGGACGGGTTGGGTAACTTAAAAACTTGTTTTTAAGAAGTTTGGTCATTTCCGGCCAAATTCCGGCCTACTCCGGTGACCGGTTTTCTGGATTTTTTAAGTAATATTTTACTTGTCAAATCTTGTTTTGGCAGAAAGGTATGGTCTGAGCATACCTTCTGCCGAAAGCTTTCTACCAACCTATCACCTTTTTCACCAACCTGTCACTTTTGTCAATTGTGTCAGTACTGATCGAAGGATATCCTTCGAAGTCGAAAGATCATCTTTCGATCAAAGGAAGTTCGATAGATAATCATCCTTCGAACATCCTTCGAAGTCTGTGACTTATCCTTCTATCCAAGGAATCTTTTCGAAGGATACATCTTTCGATCTACAGTTCTGATTCGAAAGATAAGGATCTTTCGATTGGAGATTCTTTCAAAATCATTGTTCGAAATTCAACAGTGATCTTTCGAACACTGTTGATCCTTCGAACAAGTGTTGATCATTCGATCCTTGTCTGTTTAAGTTTAACAAGTTTGTGTTTTTCAGGTCTTTCGATCAAGGATCCTTCGGCTGGTTGTTATCATTCGAGATATTAACATAGTTTGTGAAAATTAAATTTTTAACAGGGGAAAACTTGTTTTTCAATTTTCAAATCAATTTTCACTTAATATATTAATTTTTATAAAATGGGAACAAACGGTCAGTGGGATCCAACCGCGTGGACTCAAACAACTTTGACTCCACAATCATCAGCTACGCAATCTGCGTCAGATTTCAACAAAACTGCATGGATGCAGGCTATTGCCCCACCTCAAGCTGCAATGATAACTGCAAATCAATGGGCATTGGTCACAAATCAAAGCAGCAGCATTCAATCTATGATGCAGAACGACAGTGAAACTGGTACAAGCACAAAACCGCCAAAGCTAAATCACATCAATGATTGGGGATGGTGGAAAGAAAGGCTGAGAACTTATGTTCAGGGGCAAGGTCAAGACCTATGGATGTGCTTCTTCACCGCATTTGACAATGATTTGGAAGTTGCAGGATCTAATCCACAAACTTACAGCACTATGTCTGAGGATGATAAGAAGAAATTTGAGTTAGAAAAGAAAGCATTCATGATTCTCACACAAGCTCTTCACAGAGACATTTACCACCAGTTTGTTTACTGCACGACTACTAAAAGCTTGTGGGATATGCTCACGTTACGATGTGAAGGAATTGCTCAATCTAGAAAGATCAAGCAAGAATTACTGAAGAAAGAGTTTGAAGGATTCACGTGTATGGAGAATGAGACTTTGGCAGAATTATCTACAAGGTTCCATCACTTGTTGAGCGAGATGTTTGCTTTTAGAGTCACTGCCACTCCACAAGAAATGGTGAAGAGATTCGCTGATAGCTTACCAGCAAAGTGGAGCAGTTATCTTGAAATTCTCAAAGAAAATGGTGTTCTAGACACAATCACCGTTTATGAGTTAATTCAAAAATTGGAGAACAAGGATGTAGAAGAAAAGCTTAAGGCAAAAAGAACACTAACTCCTAAAAATCCAGAGATGTACTATGGGATTGCAGGAGGTATCAGTGGAGAAAAACCAGCCTCTCAACATGCGAAGCTTCAAACAGCCTTCATCTCAAACACCGGACCTTCCACAACAAATCAGTTTGATCCTTCAGCATACACGATGTATTCAAGACCAGATGTGCAACCGACAGCTCAGCAGCAACAACCGCAACAGCAAGGGTTTTATGGAAGCTCTTCAAACTTTCAAACCACTTCCAATCCGAACACAGTCAGATTAGACACTTCGAACTTTTCCAAAGTCAGTGTCGAAATAGCTAAGGAGCATATGGAGATGTTGAACACCTTGGTTAGTGCTTATTGTGGATTGGTCGCAGGTCAGATTGGGAATATCAATCTAACCAATGAAGATTATCAGCAAGTGGATAGAGAAGAGTTTGAAATGATGGATATCAAATGGGCTCTTGCTAGTGCAATTCGAAGAGCAAAGGAGTTTATGGAAAGGACGGGGAGAACCAACTTGAATAGCAACAACAACACCAAGTATGGTTTTGATAAGAATGCTGTCACTTGCTTTAACTGTGGTGAACGAGGTCATTTTAAAAGGGAATGTACAAGGCCAGCTCAGCATGGGAACCATAATCCGTTCAGGAATCAAGGCAACCAACAGAATCAGAACAGGAATAACGAGCGTACGTTGATACCTGTTAACAACCCAAGTCAAGCAGGACCATCAAACGCCAACCAGGCTCTTGTGGTTCAAGTAGATGAAGGCTGTGATTGGTCTATTCAGTTGGGAAATGATGCTCCTGACAGAACAGCGTGTTTTGCTGAGGTTGTGAAGGATTTAAATCACGCCAGTGGTGGAGAATCTTCCGCCAATGGTGGTGAATCTTCAGAAGATGAAGATAGTTCGGGTTATAGTGGGAGCATGGATGGGGAATCACTTGATGCTGGTGATTTATCAAGTGATGCTTTAGATTTGGAAGTTGATGAGCTTTTGGCTGAAGCTGAAGCATTATGCAAGAGGAGATCTATTCTTTGCCAGAAATCTGCTGGAACTTCCGAGAAGCTTGCTCAGTTCTTCTCTGAAGATGGATCTTTTTCTTTTCATACAGCCTTTATGGCTCACGTAGAAGGTCAGACTTCTCAGGTATGTGATACTAATTCTGACTCTATTTTTGTTCCTATTGAATGTGCAAAGTGTTTGAAATATGCTGAAAAGGAAAGTCAGTTTGAAATCACATACAAACACAATCAAGAATTGATTGTAGATCTTTCTAAAGCAACTGAAGCTAACTTGTTTTTAACCAGAAATGAAAAGGAATTTAAAGCAACAATTGCGTCATTAAGACATGATGTTTCAGAATTACAAAAGGCTGTTTTGCGAAAACAACATGCTAACAATAATCTTATTGACACAATTGAAAAGCAAATGGTAGAGTTGGCAACGGCTCGATGTGAATGTGAGACAATTAAGCAGAAACTGGAAAGCTATTCCAATTCCCGCTATGTATTGGATCACATCATTGACGTTCAAAAGAAAAAGGGGGATAAAATATGTATTGGATTCAAATCATGTCCTCCCCCAATGAATCACAATTACTCCAAATTGCCAGATGACGAGGATATGCCCCGTTTTGAACCTACTGTGCCACTCGATCTAGATGACTTTGCAGCAGGCCTCGGGTTCACAACTGGTACATCATCCTCGGGTCAATCAGAATCTGAGAATGTGACAGAGTCATCGTGTGTTAAGGAACAGAGTCCTCCCATTGTTGAGGATGCTGATTCTTCGGATGATGAATCTGAAGAAATTGTGAAACAACAGTCTAACTCGGTTACTACAGATATTCCAATCGAGAATCACATCCTGTGTGATCCACCAGTGAAACCGAGTAAGACTGAAATGTCAAAAGCAATGGAGTCCCTTGTATCTAGCAGTGAAGGGAATAACTTGTTGTACACGCTCAAAGGAGATAGCAAAATCTACTCTAACAAAGATTTTCCAATTAAAAATGTAAATCAAGATTTAATTGAGCAAATTTTTGAAGGATGCACTGATAAGTTTTTGGGGAACAAAAGTGGCAAAGTTACCGTCACTCAATGTGATCCAATTCCGTGTGAACAAATTAGAAAACAATACAGAAACCAAAAACTACCAATTGAGCGAAAACAACAAGTCAACTCCGGAAAGGGTAAGGTACAGGGAAAGAAGGCTCAGAACAAGAATGTTCAAGCACCTAAAGTTCAGCAGCCTAAGACTGAACAACCAAAGGTTCAACAACCTAAAGTTGAACAATCTAAGGCTACCCAACCTAAGGCTGCACAACCTAAAATTTAACAATCAAAGGTTGAGCAACCTAAGGTTCAACAACAAAAGGTGCAAAACAAAAGAGCTCCTGTTAAGAAACGAGAACCGAAAATGAACTTTGTTGGATCCACGGGTTCAGACAAACTTGAAACATTTCAGGATAAATCTAACGTTGATTTTGTAAAACAAGTTAAAATTTTAAAACGGAATGATCAGAATAATTACACCCATCACACCAACGGATGTGATTTAGGTCCAAGCACGTCTAGATCACAAAGTTCATTGTCTGGTTTTCCGTCTGGTCATCAACATGTTTCTCCGAAGTTTGTAGAGCGGAGAACATGTTTTGAATGTGGGACAGTTGGGCATATTGTAAGATATTGCCCACACGTGCAAAAGCTGAAGTCAAAAACGCGTGCTCCCCAAGAAATCGATTACCGAAAACGATCAGTTTCCCCGAAACAAGACCCACGTGTCTTGAAAGAAAGGGAAAAGAAGTTAAAGCAAAAGAATCAAAAGGTAATTGAAAAGGCCTTAAAATCAGAGGTCAAAGAAGAAAAACCTGTACAAGCAAAATCTGAAACTGTAAAACCAGTAAATGCTAAAACAATAAATTCAAATACTGGTAAAGGACAAACAGCTTGGAAGCAAAAGCAGGTAATTCAATCAGGGGGAGCACCACAGGTTCTTTTTCCTAGTCATCAAGTGATTGAAATCACTTTCCTTGATGATCAAGGACGACCCAAGTCCACAAAGGCTTGGGTCCCCCTCTCCAACTAATCTCTGAGTGAGTGTGTAGGATATTCCAGGAGGAACTATTGATAGTCTTAGGATTGTTGATAGTGGAGCGTCCATGCACAAGATCGGCGACACCAGACTCCGAAACATCATTATATCTAGGAGTTGTTGCCTTTGATGGAGAGAAATGAGAAAAGAAAAGAAAAAGATAAGAAGACAAACATTCCGATGAAGGAATGATGGTTAAAGAATGTGGTTGAATGAAGTTGAAAAATTCGACATGAAGAGATATGTGCCAAAATTGGTTATTATGGTTTTTGATCGGGTCCTCAGGAAAGATTCAAATGAAAAGTACGCGACTGCAGCACGTCTGAAGCTTTTTGAAGATTCATGGATTTTTCTTCCACAAGAAGTTCAAAGTCCACAAGATGAACGTGTAAGGTACTTTTCTCTACGGTGTGATTGAAGAAAATGTGTTTGTTGAACAAACCAACCGGGTGTGCGGATGCCTTGGCGTGGATTGAACAACCGCACACTACTTCTCAAAGAGAAAGACAAAGACCTTCGCTGGTACAATGTGGAAGACCAGCCGGACCCGGAGGTTTATGATCTTGTTGCTGTGTGGAGCTATCTAGGATTAAGTGAAGTAGCTACATAAATCGAACTTGAAATCCACACCGGGTGGATATCCAGTTTGGGAGAGCACTCAGATTCCTGACAATGCACGAAGCAGTTGCAGGATACGGTTTTAAATTTTTAAGGGGGAGTAACTCCAAAATTTGAAAATCCAAAAACATCGAAAAATGTTATAATCACAAAAACAATAGAAAAACAAAAATGAGTTTCCTAGCGAGCAAAAGAGAAAATGATAGTAAATCAGTGGTCTGTCCAAACCTCTTTAAACCTTAAATGAAAAACGATAAGCAGCTCTATATAAGATGTATCGGTAGGCTCACAATCATTTTAAAGTGTGCAGGGTGATATAAACTTAAATCCGACTGAAGACCAGGTGGGAACCATTCATTGGTATATGGTCTTAGTACCGAAATTTCGTTTGAGAGATTGCCGAGGTTCTGAGATATTCGGTCTTTATGCTGCTTATCATCTGGGCATCATGGTTGTATCTTTTACCGAAAAATTATTACGGGGACGCAAGTCTAGATCTTCCATGATACCATACATACGTGTACATACTGCATACGACCTCAATAAGTGATCAACAATCACATGTCCAAACAAAATAAGTGATAAAATATCACATTTATCCGGGAGTCAAGTTCGTCTCTCTGCTGTACGAAAGTACTGACCTGTTCACGGACTTGCTCCTGTGCCCTCATGCATCGAAAATCAAGTTCCTCATCAATAAGTGATTCTATCACATAGGGCTTGTTTTCAATCAAAATAAGTGAGAATCTCACATCATATACGGTCAAACAGATGATAATCGGTATACTCACCGGTAAGATGAACCCTCGTGCATACCTTGATACGGGAATGTGTCGTGATGTGGATGAACACCGGTCGGTAAGTATAAATCATACCTTAACATATCCCCTCGCCATGATTACATCTGATAAGTTGAGCTTAAGTGGACAACAATACCGATAATCGTTATAGGATGCTTATCTTAATGTTAACTAATTGAACAACAAGAGCGTTTTGGCATGACCGTACACTGATATGATTCTCTTACCCTCGAAACTCGCAAAAAGAATGTCTGTAAATATTTATTTAATGCTTTCAGTTTCTGCAACTCCGTATATATTTATTTACTGCTTTCTGTCTTTATATTTGAAATATTCAAAATACCAAAAAGATTTTAGGTGTGTTTTAATATAAACTTTATAAAAGCCAAAAAGATTTTATTTCTGTCTTATTTTCGATAGTACGATGTTGGAGCTCGAGTCTTCGTTACCGGAAACCTGATTGAAAACCGAAACGACTGATTCTTCATAAACGGTCGAAATTTGCAAGTTATGAAAGTTAAAAACTAAAACTGAACATTTTGTTAAACTTTCAAACTGTCGGACGGTGATTGATTGAACAATGGTCACATGTGTGTCGTTTGCTTATGATATTCCAGGCAGTTGTTCTCATTACGCGTTTAGATTTCTTGCATGTGCAGATTCTAAAGGCAAGGAGAACATGGTCGATGACAAGCTTCGGAATGAAGACACGACGTGAAGGCACTCAAAAGATAAAGATGATCGAGTTGCCGCTGACCATCATCAACACCACAAGGATCTCAAGTTGTAAAGATCAAGACTTTCACGAGCATAACTCAAGGGGGAGCTTATGTTAAGGGGGAGTTTGTCAACACACTTCCTACATGAAACGGGGAGTTTGTTGGTACACTTTCTGCTTTCAAGACGTGAAGACTTAAAAGATCCTCCGACATTGAAGACTTGAAAAGACGTCAAAGACTTGAAGACACGAAGATCAAGACAAAGCTACAGCCAAGGGGGAGTTTGTTGGTGCACTTGTGTCTGTACTTTGTCTGTATTTTGTCATGATACCAAACGATGTCTTGTGTTAGTCTGAGTTACGTCTTAGGTTTGTTAATATGTGTGTTCGATGTAAGTTTGACCAAGTCAACCATCCTCCTGGTTTGACTTGACCAAACAGTTAACACATTGTTTGTAACATGTTTGTGTCGAAGGATGAGTCATCGAAGGATTGTTTATATCCTTCGATGAGCTCGGAGGATAAACCTTCGATGGATATTGATGGACCTCGAAGGATATCATCCTTTGAGGTATATGTGGATCCTTTGAGCTGTTTCAGATCGATAGATGATCCTTCGATCAGACTATCTGATCCTTCGACCAGACGTGCTGTGATGGATATATATATCCATGTAATTTGTTCACTTCATGAGAGGAGACAAGTGTGTGAGAAGTGAGTCTTATAGAGAGAGTATTTTCTGTGGTAAAGGGCTGTAACCGTGTCCACTGAAATACAAGAGAAAACTTTGATATCTCGTGTGTCTACCTTTCTCTTTAGCTTGTGTTCTCATATAAACTACCGGTTTGCATTCTAGCTTGGATTCCGCACTTGCTAGTGTGTTAAGCATAACAAGGATTAGATTTGACCTCAACCTCCGAGGGACCTACAAAACCAACATGTTCAGCGGAAGCAAATAGTAAACCAATGTTAAACTGTTTCAAAAACCAATGTATGATATCAATAGTTCAATCACATGAATCCCTCCAGTCGACCCATGACCACTCTAGCTACTCCAAACAGCAAGTTCCAAATCCAAAACATCTAAGGACCTGCGAGCATGCAACAAGTGTATCAGACAACGCTGGTGAGTTCATAGTTTTACGAAAACGTTAGTTACCAAGTGTTTATTCCAGTTCATTAACAAATGCAAGAGTAATATTGATAATATCTCGATACTGAACAACACTGGGTATGACTGGGTCATTAGTTCACACCCGTCCTCTCCGGTATGGGGTGAGGGTGCCAAACCTAAGTAGCGCTACTAACCAATAACCCGTTACCTCCCTGGTAACAAAAGATTGGACTTAAGAGTGATAGAGTGAGATTATTATCCAATATTCTCGTTTTTCCCAAAAGACTTATCCCTCCCCGGGATACCCACTGACTGTCCCAACCACCGGGACGCATGCTCAAGAGATGAACTCACCTTAGGTTGCTCGGTAGGTTTAATTTCTTGTTCGTAATTAATCAAGTGTGTCCTATTCCAATTATTAACCACAGTTAGAACTACGTTCAACTTTTAGCACCAAGCTTACGACATAACATTCATCATGCATTTTGGGAACTCATGTAGCAATCAACAACAGTTTAGCAAACAACACTTAAACGAACAACACTCTTTATTAATCAACATTTAACGAACAACATTCTTTATCATATAACACTTAGACGGACAAACGTAGGGGCTCATCTACATGAAACTTCCCAACCATGTGCAACACAGCTTGGCTCGTAACCTTGCGGAAATCCAGTAGGCCCAGCGGCCCAATTAAGGTATACACCCCGACCCCCTATATGCAAATAGTTTAAGTTTGTGGCCCAGATTTAATAGATTAAATTAAATGTGTGTTCAACAATTTGTGTGCGGCCCACCATGTTTCGGCCCAACCAGACTTTGTCAAATATGCGGCCCACTTGTGTCAATTTGATTCAGCAACAATAACTACACACAATAGTGTTTTAACCTAGTTTAACATCTTATGAATTTTATGCAATAGTTACCATGCTGCCATGCACAAACCGAAAGTTCTATTTATCTTATACATAACATCATTATCACCAACAGTAACTGTATAATGAAATCAAGGCAAATATTGATCAACATGTCATCCCTTTTATCCCTACAACCATTTGATTAGAGCTACATCAAACAATTATTATTACACCCTAACCAATATAATCTATCCTAACCATGCATAAACAGAAGTCAAACTATAATCGGCCCACAGTCACACAACATCCTTTATTAACATTAAGCACATCATCAATCCTTATGCCTATCGGCCATGCATCAGACGTAAACAGGAGCAATCACACAACATTAATCATACCATAATAACAAACATCAATCATGTAGCAACACTTCAATTATCAATATTATTAACCCTAAACTTCGATCTTCAAGAACATTAATATGCAACGACTACGTGTTTAATAACATACCAATGAACACCATGAAACAAGAATTAAATAAGCATGACTTACTAACCAGAAGGTTGATACTCGCAAGACACAAAGGATGGTCTCCAAAAGAAAAAGACTTCGACTACAAAGGGGGGGTCTACTTCCGTATGCAATCTTGGGGGAAAGTAGGGTTTTGTTTTGGTTTGTGTTTTAACTTTAATCTAATCAAGAAGCATATTACGTATTCATATAATGTGAGGGTTTTGGGCGGTTAACTCTAGTAGCCGAAGTGGGCTCAAGCCCACTCACTTGGGCTGCCACAACAATTGGAAATACTTGTTCAGGTTTGGGCTTACGAAACTATCCAAGTAGTAACTCAAGTCTAAATAATTAAGCATATAATAGGCCCAACTCTAAGTAGTTAAACATATATTAGGCCCGACTCTAAGGTTTTCGAATACGGGTGTTTGGTTTGGGCCTACGGGTGTGTGTGTGTTTGCGTTGGCCCAAATATACGAACATGTAAACTAACTGAGTTATAACAACAACGCAGCTCGTTGGAGTAACGAGAAGTTAGGATCACAGGATTAACGTTACAAACCTTGAAAGTTCGGGTTGTCACATCATCCCCAACTTGAAAGAAATTTCGTCCCAAAATTTGACAAGCAGTACAGAGAAGTGAGATGAGAAATCAAGATTGGTGCTTGTTTTCCTCAGATGCCATATCATCCCCAACTTGAAGAGGAATTTCGTCCTGAAATTCACCAGTATTACCCGATTTAGATTGGTCAACAGGAAAAAATTGAGGATATTTTAGCTTCATCTGATCTTCACGCTCCCACGTGAACTCCGGTCCACGTCGTGAGTTCCAACAAACTCTCACAATCGGAATACGACTGTTTTTATGCACCTTGACCTCTCGGTCCATGATCTCTATAGGCTCTTCGACAAACTGCAACTTGTCGTCAATCTTCAGTTCTTGAAACGGAATAATTAGTGTTTCATCAGACAAACACTTCTTCAATTGCGAAACGATCCGCTCCAAGATTTAATGGCCCAACGTAACGTGGATTAAGCTTGCCTCGCTTCCCAAAGCGTACAACACCTTTCCACGGCGAAACCTTCAACATAACACGATCACCCACTGCAAATTCTAACGGTTTCCTACGCTTGTCAGCGTAGCTTTTCTGACGATCACGCGCTGCCGCCATACGGTTTCTAATCTGAACAATCTTTTCTGAAGTTTCAAGCACAAGTTCAGGACCCGTGATCTGGCTGTCACCCACCTCAGCCCAACAGAGAGGAGAACGGCACTTTCGTCCGTACAATGCTTCAAATGGAGCTGCCTGAATACTAGTGTGGTAGCTGTTGTTATACGAAAACTCCATCAACGGTAAATGTCTCTCCCAACCCTTGCCAAAATCGATCACACATGCACGCAGCATGTCTTCAAGTGTCTGAATGGTGCGCTCACTCTGACCATCTGTCTGTGGGTGATAAGCAGTACTCATATCTAGACGTGAACCGAATGACTTATGCATCAACTACCATAAGTTGGAAATAAAACGTGGATCTCGATCTGAGATGATAGAAGTTGGCACCCCATGCCTAGAAACCACTTCCTTAAGATAAACCGCTGCAAATGAGAACTTATGTGTTTCCTTGATCGCTAGAAAATGTGCTGACTTTGTGAGACGATCAACAATCACGCAAATAGTATCGTTTCCAGCCTGAGTCCTCGGTAAACCTGTGACGAAATTTATAGCGATTTGTTCCCATTTCCACGTGGGTATCTCTGGTTGCTGAAGTAGACCCGAGGGTTTCTGATACTCCACCTTGACTTTAGCATAAGTCAAACATTTACTCACGTATGTCGCTATGTGAGCCTTCATCTTTGGCCACCAATACATTACCCTGAGGTCCTGATACATTTTATCTGAGCCCGGGTGAACAGAATACCGAGACTTCTGCGCTTCGTCCATCACAAGCTCTCTAAGATTACCATACAGAGGAACCCATACCCGCTCCAAAAAGTAATGAATGTCGTCAGATCTCTCCATAAGTCGTTTTTCCATGCCCCGCAAGTATCCAACCTTGATGTTCTCTTCCTTCAATGCCTTGATCTGAGCGGAACGAATCTGAGCAGGTAAACTAGAGTGAATAGTAAGCTGTAGAGCGCGAACACGTTTAGTCTTCGTCTCCTTTCGGCTAAGGGCATCAACTACAACGTTAGCTTTACCCGGGGTGATACTTTATGGCACACTCGTAATCGTTCAAAAGCTCTATCCAACGACGTTCTCGCATATGCAATTCCCTCTGGTCGAAGATATGCTGGAGACTCCTGTGATCGGTGTAGACTGTGCATTTGGTACCGTACAGATAATGCCTCCAAATCTTCAACACAAAAACCACAGCCCCTAACTCCAAGTCGTGAGTCGTATAGTTCTTCTCGTGTACCTTCAACTATCGAGAAGCATATGCTATCACCTTATCGCGTTGCATCAACACGCAACCGAGACCCTGAATAGAGGCATCACAATAAACCACAAAATCTTCGGTACCCTAAGGTAGAGACAAGATCGGTGCGCTATATAGTTTCTGCTTCAAGAGCTGGAAAGCATCCTCCTGCTTCATTCCCCAAGAATAAACAACGTTCTTCTGTGTCAAGGAGGTGAGAGGTTGAGCAATCTTCGAGAAATCCTGAATAAACCGACGATAGTACCCTGCAAGACCAAGAAATTGTCGCACCTCCGAAGGATTCTTCGGTGCCGCCCAATTCCTAATAGCATCGATCTTAGCAGGATCCACGTGTATCCCCTTTTCGTTAAAAATATGAGCAAGAAAGTGTACTTCTCGAATCCAGAAATTACACTTTGAGAATTTCGCGTAGAGCTGCTCCTTCCTCAGGAGTTCTAAGATAAGACGTAAGTGCCGCTCGTGGTCCTCCTTGCTCTTGGAGTAGATCAAGATGTCGTCGATGAAAACAATAACAAAGACTTCGAGATACGGTTTACACACGTGGTTCATGAGATCCATGAAGACCGCTGGTGCGTTAGTCATCCCAAACGGCATAACCAAAAACTCATAGTGGCCATACCGCGTTCGAAAAGCCGTTCTGGGAACATCCTCCTCGCGGACTCGTACCTGATGATAACCCGACCTTAAGTTGATCTTGGAATAAAAACTTGACCCTTGCAACTGGTCAAACAGATCCTCGATACGTGGTAAAGGATAACGGTTCTTGACCGTCACCTTGTTGAGTTCACGATAATCTATACACATCCGAAAGGACCCATCCTTCTTCTTCACAAACAACACTGGGGCTACCCAAGGTGAAGAGCTGGGTCGGATAAAACCTCTATCCAACAACTCTTGGAATTGATTCAAAAACTCCTGTAACTCTCCTGGCGCAAGACGATAAGGAGCACGAGCAATCAGGGCTGCTCCTAGTATGAGGTCAATCTGAAATTCCACCTGACAATGTGGAGGTAAACCAGGGAGTTCTTCAGGAAATACATCAGGAAACTCACGAACAACTGGAAGGTCCTCGATCCTTATCTCATCAGACTGTGAATCAGTAACAAGAGCTAAAATAGCTGGGTAGCCCTTACGCAAACACTTCTAAGCCTTCATTGCCGAGATAATACTAGCCATAACACCACTACGATGACCCTGAACCGATACGGATTCTCCGCTAGGGATAGGAATGCGCACGATTTTCTCCTTGCAGAGAATTTCCGCCTGGTGCTTGGACAACCAATCCATACCAATAACCACATCGAAACTTCCAAGAGTAACAGGGAGTAGCTCAATGTCGAACACTTGACCCATGAGATCGAGTTTGCACCCAATGAGAACATGTGAAGCTTCAATTGTTTTACCATCAGCTAGTTCTACTATATGTTTAGTTACTAGAGGTGTAGGACTCAACCCCAACTGACGACTAAACCCCAAAGATACATAACTCCAATCGGCACCAGAGTCAAATAAAACAGAAGCAATTAGATCGTTTACCGAAAACGTACCAGTCACTATGTTGCCGTCATTCCTAGCCTCCCTAGCTCCTATAGTAAACATTCGCCAACGCGCGCCGTTTCCCCCATTGTTCCCATTGTTGTTCCTAGTGTTATTATTGTTACCCGCATTATAATTCAGCTGAGGGCACTCCCGCTTGATGTGACCCTCGGCCCCACACTGAAAACAACCCTTACAATTACCCTAATTCTGCTGAGGCTGCTGTCTATCCTGCTGCTGTGGCTACTGCAGTTGGTTCGGAAGTGAAACCCTACAATCCTTGGCCATATGCCCCACTTTGTTGCACCTGTGACATACTCGAGTACACAGCCCCCGATGGTGATAGTCGCACTTATTGCACTTTGGTAGTTTCCCCGCGTAAGAACCCTGACCCGAGCTGTTGCCCTGACTTTGATTAACGGATGACGACTGACTGAAACTACGATTGCTGCTATTCTCTGGCCGCTTCTGTGACTGTATCGAATTGGAAGCCTTGTCCACATCATTCCACTTACGCTTGCTGTCAGTGGCGGGAGTAGCAGTTGTAGTAGCAATAGCAGTAGTGGCAGAAATACGCGATGGTAGCGAGCCACGCTCCACCTCCTGATCGGTGATCTTGTGAGCCAAACGGATAATCTGAGGTAGATTGTCGCGGTTCGCTGCAGTAACAAAGCCCTTAACCTGCGGGGCTAATCCCTTGAGATACAGCTCGATTCTTCGGTGTGGAGGTCGCGACAAATTGGGGCATAAAATTGCTAGCTCATGAGATCGCTTCGTGAATGCCTCGATCTCCGACCCCACCATCTTCAGATCATAATACTCATTCTCCAGTTTCTGAATCTCATCACGAGCGCAATACTCCTCCCTCGTCAACTCCTTAAAATCGTCCCAAGTAATGGCATTCGCCATCTCAATGCCCAGCATCTGGACTTGGGCATTCCACCAAGTCAAGGCACCATCCTCGAGCGTGCCTGAAGCATACTTCACCCGGTCCCCCACGGGACAGCTACACATAGCAAACATAGATTCGGACTTCTCAAACCAACGCAAGAGTCCCACAGCTCCCTCAGTCCCACTGAAGGTCTGTGGCATACAATCCATGAAGGTCTTAAATGTGCAGGCGGGTGGATTGTTTTGATTCGCAGGTTGACCTAAAACGAAAGAACGTATAACAACCAAGTAAGACTCGAGTGTACAACACAAGGATAGAAAGTAATTGGCACATATCGTACAAGCCTGGTAAGCCGCTAGGGCTTCAGCTACACGAGTGTTGATCAAGTTGGTCAGTTCGGCCTGAGTCATGGCAATGTGGCCACGTCCATGGCCGCGTCCGCTCATGTTTCTATACAAGAAGAGGAAAGATTTAAGATGCAAGTTCGAGTAGGAGTCAAGTATTACTATGACCTCCATAGACTACTGAGTTCTAACATAACATCAATTAAAAGAGCGGAACCCCTCTCACACTCCTTAAGCCTCACTGGGACTCACATGCACCCCACATTATTATTATGTGTGCACCCATAATAATAAGGCAATTTGCATGCTTATCTCAGTGCCTCTTAACTCGCGCTAAAATTTTCCCCGAATTCGAGCAATAAGACAGATGACACCACAACATAGATTATGAAAATTCAAGAAGAGCCACACTCTTAAAACACGTAACATCGGTTGACAACATATAACTCATACTGTAGTGCCAAGTGTGTATTCACGTGTGATGTTATTCATAAGCAAACACTAGATATGCTATGCAATAGTAAACAAGAGACGAACCTTGCAGTCTGGAGCTGAGTGTCATGGTCGATTTCGGAACTGTTCAGTTATAGTCTGGTTTTATAAAAACGTTTTAAAACCAAGTTCACTATAACCAGTGGCCCTGATACCAAACTGTCACACCCCCAAAATAACACCTAGGAAAGTCCCTGTTAGGCGTGTGACGTACCAACAACGAGCCACTAATTACATTGAACCCATACAAGTTTCAAAATAAAATCTTCAATTAATAATGAAAAACACCATCAATAAGTTTAAATGAAAACCAGCAAGTTCAGCGGAAGCAAATAGTAAACCAATGTTAAAGTGTTTCAAAAACCAATGTATGATATCAATAGTTCAATCACATGAATCCCTCCAGTCGACCCATGACCACTCCAGCTACTCCAAACAGCAAGTTCCAAATCCAAAACATCTAAGGACCTGCGAGCATGCAACAAGTGTATCAGACAACGCTGGTAAGTTCATAGTTTTACGAAAACGTTAGTTACCAAGTGTTTATTCCAGTTCATTAACAAATGCAAGAGTAATATTGATAATATCTCGATACTGAACAAGACGGCTCCTGATGTATGTTTTGCCCGTTCCCCAGTGCTCCTATCACAACACTCGGCATGACTGGGTCATTAGTTCACACTCGTCCTCTCCGGTACGGGGTGAGGGTGCCAAACCTAAGTAGCGCTACTAACCAATACCCCGTTACCTCCCCGGTAACAAAAGATGGGACTTAAGAGTGATAGAGTGAGATTATTATCCAATATTCCCGTTTTTTCCCAAAAGACTTATCCCTTCCCGGGGTACCCACTGACTGTCCCAACCACCGGGACGCATGCTCAAGAGATGAACTCACCTTAGGTTGCTCGGTAGGTTTAATTTCTTGTTCGTACTTAATCAAGTGTGTCCTATTCCAATTATTAACCACAGTTAGGACTACGTTCAACGTTTAGCACCAAGCTTACCACATAACATTCATCATGCATTTTGGGAACTCATGTAGCAATCAACAACAGTTTAGCAAACAACACTTAAACGAACAACACTCTTTATTAATCAACACTTAACGAACAACAATCTTTATCATATAACACTTAGACGGCAAACGTAGGGACTCATCTACATGAGACTTCCTAGCTGAAGCCGTTCGGGCCCAACCATGTGCAACACAGCTTGGCTCGTAACCTTGCGGAAATCCAGTAGGCCCTGCGGCCCAATTAAGGTATACACCCCGGCCCCCTATATGCAAACAGTTTAAGTTTGTGGCCCAGATTTAATAGACTAAATTAAATGTGTGTTCAACAATTTGTGTGCGGCCCACCATGTATCGGCCTAACCAGACCTTGTCAAATATGCGGCCCACTTGTGTCAATCTGATTCAGCAACAATAACTACACACAATAGTGTTTTAACCTAGTTTAACATCTTATGAATTTTATGCAATAGTTACCATGCTTCCATGCACAAACCGAAAGTTCTATTTATCTTATACATAACATCATTATCACCAACAGTAACTGTATAATGAAATCAAGGCAAATATTGATCGATATGTCATCCCTTTTTATCCCTACAACCATTTGATTAGAGCTACATCAAACAATTATTATTACACCCTAACCAATATAATCTATCCTAACCATGCATAAACAAAAGTCAAACAATAATCGGTCCACAGTCACACAACATCCTTTATTAACATTAAGCACATCATCAATCCTTATGCCTATCGGCCATGCATCGGACGTAAACAAGAGCAATCACGCAACATTACTCATACCATAATAACAAACATCAATCATGTAGCAACACTTCAATTATCAATATTATTAACCCTAATCTTCGATCTTATAGAACATTAATATGCAATGACTACGTGTTTAATAACATACCAATGAACACCATGAAACAAGAATTAAATAAGCATGACTTACTAACCAGAAGGTTGATACTCGCAAGACACAAAGGATGGTCTCCAAAAGAAAAGGACTTCGACCACAAGGGGGGGGTCTACTTCCGTATGCAATCTTAGGGGAAAGTAGGGTTTTGTTTTGGTTTGTGTTTTAACTTTAATCTAATCAAGAAGCATATTACGTATTCATATAATGTGAGGGTGTTGGGCGGTTAACTCTAGTAGCCGAAGTGGGCTCAAGCCCACTCACTTGGGCTGCCACAACAATTGGCAATACTTGTTCAGGTTTGGGCTTGCGAAACCAGCCAAGTAGTAACTCAAGTCTAAATAATTAAGCATATACTAGGCCCAACTCTAAGTAGTTAAACATATATTAGGCTCGACTCTAAGGTTTTTCAATACGGGTGTTTGGTTTGGGCCTACGGGTATGCGTGTGTGTGCGTTGGCCCAAATATACGAACATGTAAACTAACTGAGTTATAACAACAACGCAGCTCGTTGGAGTAACAAGAAGTTAGGATCACGGGATTAACGTTACAAACCTTGAAAGTTCGGGTTGTCACATCATCCCCAACTTGAAAGAAAATTTCGTCCCGAAATTTGACAAGCAGTACAAAGAAGTGAGATGAGAAATCAAGATTGCTGCTGGTTTTCCTCAGGTGCCACAAACATCAATTGATGTCCAATTGACGAACACGAATGTGTGAAATGAGATTTATTTAAAAGTAAAAAAGAAAAATGAAACCAGTTTGTCTGAGTTTTCTTACTCTTTGATGAATTTTCTTAATCTTTGATGAAATGAGATTTGTTTCAAAGTAAAAAATAAAATTGAAACCTGTTTTCCTTGATAGTAGAAGCCGTTCGATTTGATAGTTCTGAACACTATATAGTGGGCCAGATCGAATGGTCATTTATCTGAGTTTTCTTTCTCTTTAATGAAATGAGATTTGTTTCAAAGTAAAAAGAAAACTGAAACCTATTTTCATTGATAGCAGAAGCCGTTCGATTTGATGGTTCTGAACACTACATAGACTGCTAAATCGAATGGTCGTTTATCTGACTTTTCTTTCTCTTTAATGAAATGAGATTTGTTTCAAAGTAAAAGTAAAAAAAAAAAAAACTGAAACTCGTTTTCCTTGTTAGCAGAATCCGTTCAATTTGATGGTTCTGAACACTATAGACTGCCAGATCGAAACTTTAATGTGTGAATATTAACTCAAAAAAAGGAAATCCTATCTATACTGATCGCATACTATTATACGGCCCGTATAAAGCTATCGTGTATACGTTATATACGATCATGATTGTTTTAACACGGTGTATAGGGCCGTATAAGGTTATACGGTCTATATATAATAATATCATCCTTTGTCAGTTTATATTATTCTATACGGACCGTATAACCTTATACGGCCCGTATACACCATGTTAAAACAAGATTTTACCATATGTTAATATTAACACCCTAAATGAAACCTTTGCACTAAAGTGACACGACAACTCAAACTTCAGAGACGAAAATAACATTTTACTATATTCTTTTTAAAAATCCATGCTATTGGACAACTGATTGTTTGAATGAATTTTTTTAATTTAAAAACATGTTGAACTATATCTAAAAAATAAATAAATTAATAATAATCATAATTTTTATACATTTTATCCACATGTCACATGTGGCGGTTATAGCTGGCTACAGAACTGACCACCGTCAACCAACTGAGGTAGCCTAGTTGGCCACCGACACCCACCTCTTCCCAGAGGTACCGGGTTCGAGTCTTGAGAGTGGCATATGTCACCCAAGGTAAGAACTCGGCATGGGGAAGTCACCGCGGAGCTAGCT
The DNA here is from genome assembly GCA_030545235.1 of Helianthus tuberosus. NCBI lineage: Eukaryota > Viridiplantae > Streptophyta > Magnoliopsida > Asterales > Asteraceae > Helianthus > Helianthus tuberosus. Next base: position 176,073,800 of record CM060351.1, read on the forward strand.
TGGTCGGGTAGCGGCTCCCGGAGTGAGATCACTCCGGCGGTTGGGAGGACCGTGCACTATCCCCCCAGAACTGACCACCGTCTTTCCAACTATCTGGAAACGTATTTGGGTTTATTTCTGTTTCAAGGAGAAAACGATAAAGGCCCAAAATCACCCGTCAATTTCATAATTCAAACAAAATCTCGACTCATATTGGTCCAATTTTGAGCTCTACATCACTCAAATCAGGTAATTTTTCTTTCGCTTTAGCAGATTATAAACATACAGTTAGAGTTGTTTAGTGTAATTGAATGATAGTTTAGATTTTTAGTACTCAAAAGAATATGATTTTGACTTTATGATGTTTAGTTGATAGATCACTAAAGTTACTATGATATGGAACATGATTAGTTCGTTAAGCATATTATTTATATTTTGTTCTTATGCACTTTCTTACTATGGATGCAACTTAAAGCAGGTGCGGATCCAGCCCACATTTGTGGGTTACCAGGAACCCAGTGCGCTTGGAAAACACGGAAAAAAATAGTTAAAACTTTGTAAATTTTAGAAAAAATAGTGAAAATTAAAGAAAATTTACCAAAAGGAACCTATTAGAATAAAATCTTGTATCCGCCACAGACTTAAAGGAAATACCATTTACCATGGATGACCTCGATTTGGAGCTTCAAGGCGTAGAGGTGATTCAAGACACCGTCCAACGTCTTCTTTATCGGGTAAAGGACGAACACAACCGAACAAACCGATTTTTACCAACGATTTATATGGTACCTGGTACATTAAGAGATCTGAGCCCAAGTTCTTTTAACCCTCGGGTGGTCTCTATCGGACCTTTGCACAAAGAAGATGAGAATGTTCAAGCGTTTGAAGGTCGAAAAGCAGATTATCTGGTTAATCTAATGCACCGTATCAATTCCCCACAAGAGGAAATACTAAAATCATGTGCGGAGAAGGTGCACGCTTTAATGGAACAAATCAAGGAGTGTTATGTTTGGAAGAAAACCCATAGTGATGCTGAAATTGCCGAAATGATGGTTATGGATGCTTGTTTTATACTTGAATTTATTTTCTGGTTTTCGGAATTTGATAAATCGTATCCGGGACACTTCTTTCTAACCCAAAGTATAATTTATGACTTGGTATTGCTAGAAAACCAGATACCTTTCTTCATTCTTAACGAAATATTTCAGTGCACCATACTGAAATTTGATCCTGAGGCCTCTCTTATTAAACGTTGCTATCGAGTTCTAGCTTTCCTCAACATTTTTAGAGCAGATTTAAAAATCAACAATATTCCCATTAATTCCATTCCTCATATTCTTGGTCTTCTACATGAATGTTACAAGCCACAAAATAATGTTACGTCTGTCTACATTCCCTCAATAATTCATTCGGCTATGGATTTATATAAGGCGGGAGTGAACTTCGAACCTAACCGAAATCCAAAATGGATGATGGGGATGGGAGTAAGGTTACTCTTAGACTCCCGGTATTAAGTGTCCATGAATTCACGGAGTTAGTTTTAAGAAATCTCATTGCATACGAGCAGTCGGGTCAAACTCGTAATTATGTTACATCATATGCTATAGCCATGGGTATGCTTGTGAATACTCAAGAAGATGTTTCCCGGTTAGTAGAGTCGAAAGTTCTTGTCAACAGTATAGGTTCAAATGAAGAAGCTGCTAATATGATCAACAACATGTGCAAAGAGGTTGCGTGTCTAGAATTCTTTTACGAACAACAGTGGGAAACGTTGAATATGTACTACAATGGTTACTGGCCAAAAAAGATATCCTGGTTGAGAAAGACGTACTTCAGTAGTCCATGGAATATGATTGCTTTATTTGCTGGAATCATCCTATTTGCTTTATCCATTGTTCAAACTATCTTTACCATTAAGTCGGTTGGAAACAAGTAATAGTTCTGAAAGTTTTATCTTCTTTTGTTGTACACTAAGATTGTAATTTATATAATATAATATGTACAATTGAAGTGGTTAGTTTTTTATACTGTTTGGCTTACCATTGAAGTGGTAGATTTTTGAACTGTTTGGCTCATACAATTGAAGTAGTAGATTAAGAAATGTGTAGTCCAGTGAAGGAGCGTGCAGCAATAGAGTTGGACCTCACTGACCTGAATACGGCCATAAAAATGGAAACAGTAAACAGTAAGTTATTGAGTTATAAGATTAAAGATTTTTAGTTTTCGGGTCGATCTGGCCTGAAAAAGAGAAAATCAAGAAGAAACCGACCCGAATGAATAAATTTTTAAAGAGTTAAATGTCATTTTAGTCCGTGTGATTTAGGTCATTTTGCCAGTTTAGTCCAAAGTTTCATTTTTCGCCTGTGGGTCCAAAAAAGTTTCAACGTTGCCATTTTAGTTTACTGGGTTAACCTCATCCATTCTTTATGTTAACGAGAAGGGTAATTCGGTCATTTTATATGTAATTCTGTTAACTAGAAGGGCAATTCGGCCGTATAGAATGACCGAATTGCCCTTCTCGTTAACAGAAATAATGGATGAAGTTAACCCGGTGGACTAAAATAGCAATAGTGAAACCTTTTTGGACCCACAGACGAAAAATTAAACCTTTGGACTAAACTGGCAAAATGACCCAAAAACACGGGGACTAAAATGACATTTAACTCATTTTTAAAAATTAGCAGATCACGAGGAGGAGATCGATGGGTTGTTTACTAGCCCAAAGACCGATTAACCAATGTTGCAACGCTTGACGAAGCCCCCGATTAATTGAAGCAATTTATCTTTCCTTAGTGAGGTTCATCATCATGAAGCAATTCATCTTTTTGCCTAAGACTCAAATAGTGAGATTTATCATCATCTAAACCTGTTTTGGAATTTTGTTCCTTACAAGCATATAATCTCAAATCATGTTATAAACAATGGTGATTTGGTATTTATCGTCGTTTGGTTTCCAATGAATGACTTATGATTTTTTACTTTTGAATCATCATTTGATTCGGTATTTGCCTCATAGAATTCATCTTAAAAGCAGGTTTATGATACGTGCATAATAGCCACACCATCACCATGCACACTATTACCACCATATTCACCTTAACCTACCCACGTTGCCTTTTGTTTTCTAGTAGTTTATATAATTAGTTGTAGTGGGTTTAGTGGTTTCAATTTGTAAGCCTATAAAAGAAATGAGAGGTTCTTTCTATTTTCTTTGGATCAATTGGATTACGATTCGGTTCGTAACAGTTTATAAACCCAACATGGGTCCAGCGAGTCCGCCCTAGCCCAGGAAGACCAAGACTAGCGCACCCTGTATCGGGGTCTTCGGTTTTGATTTTCTCCAAAGATTTTGGATTCGGATTCAGTCTAGTTGTGACCCAATGGCCAATGTCTAATGCACACTCCTAGTGACTTGAATGATCCTGATAAAAACTAAGGTTACCTTATTTAATCGAGTGCCAAATTAAATTATACTTGGGTTATTGGGTCTATTCATACCAGATATTATTATTAAATTGAAACACGAATTTGAACTCAAAACATTTGATTATAACATGAATAAATAGATGCACCACGTGTTAACAACATTGCAGGCCCTGAAAGTGGCCGGGGAGGACCACCGGCCAGGGCTCGATATTTCGAAGGGCACGTTATATTTTAAAAAAAACTCCAATATTTATATGTAAAAATAAATAAATTAATAGGGTATACCTATACAAACACCAACATAGTCTCACTTACAAAACTATTTTTGTGTTTTAGATTAGTTATTAGCCCATTGGCATTATGTTTAAACTTTTAGTGAGCTAAATACCCAATTTCGTTAAGGCCTAATGGCACGTTTTTTCGAGCTCGAACAGGGTATATGAATTCTTAGGACCGGCCAACAAGCAAACAATCTATCAAACGGTTAATAGAATAATTCTTAACAAACACAATAATCGTTTCAAACAATTATGAATCGATGTACACTTATCTAACCAATTATATCGGCCAATTTATCACTTACTATTTTTAGTATCATGCCTTAGAACCGCAAATCAAGAGATAAAATTTATCAATGCAAAGGGGCATCCCTACATGCAAAGATTAATAAAAACACGCACGCCAACTAATATATAAAATAATGATAAGTACACGTAAACATATAAAAAAAACAATCAAATCTGAATTATACTAAAATCAACACATTTATAGTTTGCGTCAGTAGCCGCTCTCCTTTTTTTAAGGCTCACACTATCTACACACCTTGGTTGGTTATCTACACATTTAGTGTTTACCTATGTTGCGTATAGACCTATACGCAACGTATGGGGTTAGCCTTCTACGCAGCGTATAAGTCTATACGGAGCGTAGGTAAGGGGTAGGTATACGACCAGACAGTCAGACTTAGTACAATGTCAAATCAGTCTGACATACGCTGCGTATAGGTCTATACGCAGTGTATGTACATAAAATAAGACGTTGTGTATAGACCAATACGCAGCGTATGTCAGACAGATTTGACACTGATGCGATGTTGTCTAGGCACGTGAATAAAGCTATACGCAGAGTATAGAGCTATACGAGTCGTATGATTGTAAATTCAAAAGTCTATTTAGACATCCATCTCTGCCTTCGACTTCAAGCAGAATTTGAGTTGGTTCAATTCCTTTGTTCTGTATATATTCATTTCCTCTGTATCAAACACGGTATTGTTAAAATGTCATCATTTTATGACGAGAATTATTTCTTTAATCGTTATTCTAACGACGCATGGTGAGTAAATGATTCTAATGAGGAGGATGAGGCTGTGTCTGGAGTCCCTGTTGATAAAAAAAATACAGTTGACAGACTTGAACGAGACTCCGACTCCACCTGTAGATGAACCATATTACCCGGCGCATCAAGTGTATCCGGATTACGGATACAGGTATGAATCTTTGTACGTGCAACAAGGTAATCTAGATGGATACGTAGGATACGGTGCTGAGAATGCACCTGTTGATGAACCATATTACCCGACGCAGCAATAGTATCCGGGTTACGGATATGGGGGTGAAGTTTCTTACGTACAACATGTTGGTCCCCTTTGGCGCCCCTGTTAGAACGGTGCGGATTTCTTCTCTCGTTGAGACGGGTGTTTGTGAAGTATATAAATATTCAAAGAGAAAAAATATAGACAGTGAGAGCGCCCCTAAAACTCAGCTCGCCGGAGGCGTTCGATCGAATGACGCTTCGATGGAATGGCCATCCGATCGAACAGGCCAGCCGATCGAACAGGCCATCCGATCGGACAGGCCATCCGATCGAACAGGCCATCCGATTGGACAGGCCAGCCGATCGAACAAGCTGCACCACCTCCCTTTCTCCTCCCTTGCCTATAAATAGCACTTGTCACATCACTTGAACAGTGACGTGACAGCTCTCACCCGACCAGAACGCTCTTGGCCCCTTTTCTCTTGATTTCTCACGATTCCGTTAAGATCTCAACCTAAATCTTGTACTTCTATAATCTGCCCAAGTTAAGTCAACACTCCAGAAAAAGCCATCACGAAGTACATTCGTGGCTTGCCTGAATGTGTGGGCGATTTTGTCAAAGCTGCAAGACCTACTACCATCGAAGAAGCGTACCGCTTAGCCGCAGAAATCAACAACAAACGACTCATGGAAGGGGTTTTCTCCAAGAATCCTGTCAATAAAACTTATCAAGCAATCGTCATTAATTCTTCAGACGATCCTGTCGGCGATTTTTCTGACGAATCTGCCAATGATTCTTCTGACGAATCTGCCGATGATTCTTCTGACGAATCTGCCGATGATTCTTCTGACGAATCTGCCGACGATTCTTCCGACGACTCGGCCGAAGATTCTGCAAGTGAGTCCTTAGACGAATCATCCAATGAAGACACCTCATCGCAAGACACCGACAAACCCAGTCGCAAACGAAAGATTTCAAGCCCGAACTCATCAAGAGCAGTTCCGGTGTTTCCAAAAAGAGCTTACACTGGAGCTCATCCCCAGTGTTACTCATGTACCTACCATCACCAGGTCGGAGCTGACTGTCGCTATTGCAATAACTGCAACCGTTATGGTCACTTCACCCGCAACTGCCGCACCGGATCACGAACTTGAGTACAACGACCGCAGCTCCGGACATCAAGCAAGCGAAGAATACCGTTGTAATGATACAATTTTCAACGTTGATTCCCGTGTGTTAGACTATTTCTGTTATTTCTATGTTGATGTTATGCACAACACTGATTCTCGCTCTCATTCTCTCTCGTGTTTCGCACTTAGACTAAATTCACATACGCTATATACTATATACTATATCACGATATAATGTGTTTTACCCTCACTGCACTCTTAGAATAAGGTACGATAAACGTGCAAGGAACGACTAATCACGGGTGCACACGGGATTATTTTGGTCAGTGCACGGAGATCGTAGTGAATTCTAAGGTGCCATAAGCGTCTCGACAAAGTGTGACACCAAATCATGGGATGTAAGTAGTAGGGGTCAAGCAAGGTGTGCTTTATCATACTACCGAAGTTTCATGAAGAAACTACCACGTGAAGTTGAACGTTATTAGACCTATTATACTATTGTGGTTATTTTCAACACACTACACTCAACCGCAAGGCGTAACAACCGAACCCCATCACTGCGAGACTTTTCGTAAGTCTGCCAACGCAATGCAATCGCCTCATCGATGGACTTTGGTAAGTCTACCCCCACAGGGCAATTGCAGCGACGCAAGACTGGTCGTAAGTCCACATCGCAACTCAATCGCAGTTTTGTTGGAATCTATAGCATTATCGCTTAAATCTATCTCGCAATCGCTATTGTTTATTATGTGTATCTCGCAATCTCTATCGCTTATCATATGAATCTATATCGCTTATTGTGTGTATCGCTATATCGCTTGCTGTGTAACAATCTATCGCTCAATCTATCGCTCGTCGCTATCGCTTACCGTTATCTGTGTTAACCGTGTTAAGTTAGCACACATGACCTCGCTTCACGAGACGAAACTCATATGGTTAAAACATGGTGGATACGCCGCTGGTACTTCCTATATATAAGTGTTAGCCATATCAGCAGACTTTCGTGGAAAAAGGCCATGTGGGGTCTAATGTTAGTTAAATTTGTGGTGTTGATCAATCCAATCGAATCGCATTAATCACGCATATATCCATCGCTTGCAACACAACAATCGTCGCTTATCGCTCGACGGTTGTCGCTATCGCTTATCGCGTGTCGCTTATCGCTTATCGATCATCGCTCATCGCTTGGTATTCATCGCGATCAGTGTGGTGTTAGTATGCATGACATCGCTTCGCGGGACAAAACTAATATGGCCAAACATGGTGTTTCGCCATATTAGCAAACTCTCGTGGAAACATGCCATGTGGGTTTTAATATGGAATCTAATCGAAATCGCACTATTCTCTTACTGCTTATCGCTCATCACTTATCCAGACACGCCACTTCGATGTTTCATGTCATCAAGCTACTCGCTTACGCCGTCATCGCTACGTTCGCAAATGCAACTCACTGTTTAATCTATTCGATTCTAATCTCAAATCGGTCCGACCTTCTATTGATTGGACAGAGGGAACGCAATTCTATCTGTGTCCTATCGGCGCTCATGACACCGCCTCACGAAACGGAAGTAATATGGGCAAAACATGGTAGATACGCCGCTGGTACTTCCTATATATAAGTGTTTTGATCATATTAACAAACTTTCGTGGGAAAGTGCCAAGTGGGGCTCAATGTCCAATTATCTTTTGATACTGTTAAAACCAATTTTTATAAACATTTTATTAAAACCGTTGGACCAGTGAAATTTCCTCACAACGTGGAGATAACATCGAATTATCTTAACTCCATATCCAAGGGAAGTTTCATAAGTCCAGTTTTCCTTAAAGCTTTTACCACATCAAAACGAAACCCTTCTTAGAACGTTGGTTCAACATCGAGTTCAGCTTGAACCCATGTCATAGGAAAGTTTTCTTAACTCCAGTTTTCATGTCCAAATTCTTTTAAAATGTTCGAACCTAAATCTTCTTACAACGTTGGTTAACATACTCAGTTTAACCCTACGTTATGAGAAATCTTTCAAGCTCTTCTTTAAACTTCTTTTGCACCGACTTTAATAACTCTTCGAGACCCAATTCATGGAACACTACTTTTGTCGTTACGTCATTTCTTCGCTGTCGCAATCCACCTCTCTCTTACTCGAGACAATCACGCTTGTCAACTCTCACCCGATTAACTCGCTGTATCGCTACTTATATGGGACAACTTTCACAAGTCTACCTGCTGGATTAATTTCGGGACGAAATTTCCTAAAGAAGGGGAGACTGTAACAACCCGCACATTCGTGCGTTGTTACTACTCGCTACACTCGTTACGCCTAGCACCAGAGATTCAGATCATAATGTAACTATATCGCATACATCGCTATTTCGCAGTATATTCGCATATTTCGCATATTTTATCGCTATAACACATCACAACACACACGCTAACACTCACGATGACATTGAGTGAGGACCTATTCTACCCTCCTCGATAGCAGTTATGTGTCGCAAAGCAAATATTAACGCTAACGATGACTTTCGTGTGAGTACTACCCCATCGGTCGTCGTGACGATGATGACAATACGAGCGAGTAGTACCCCATCAGTCATTGTGGCCCAACACATCGCAAACTCGAAAGCACACCCGAAATCACGCGCAACTCGATTATCGCAGGATTCGAAATAAGGATACGTATATACGACCTTTTGTGATTAATTATAATAATGAGTACGAAAATGTGTAACAAAACTATCCCAATGTTTAACGATCGAAACGGAACGCTAAAACTCAGCTCGCCGGAAGCGTTCGATTGAATGACGCCTCGATGGAATGGCCATCCGATCGAACAGGCCAGCCGATCGGACAGGCCATCCGATCGGACATGCCATCCGATCGAACAGGCCATCCGATTGGACAGGCCAGCCGATCGAACAAGCTGCACCACCTCCCTTTCTCCTCCATTGCCAATAATTAGCACTTGTCACATCACTTGAACAGTGACGTGACAGCTCTCACCCGACCAGAACGCTCTTGGCCCCTTTTCTCTCGATTTCTCACGATTCCGTTAAGATCTCAACCTAAATCTTGTACTTCTATGATCTACACGCAATTCTACACCTACCTATCTCTTAAATCTCAACTTTTAACCATGAAATCTACTGATTTGAGGTGTTCCAAGATGATGTCATCAAGAGTTCATATGAACTTCAAAGTGTGACCTAATTTCACCATGAACAGCTCAGATCTGAGTGATTTTCACATATTTTTATAACAATCTCACCTAAATCTATGTTATATAGTCAAAGGGTTGTGTGATTACGGGTTAAACATGAAAAAAATCGTCAAGAACGGCCAGATCTGATGGAACGGGGTGGTTCCCGGCCGTTAGAACAAGTCAAACTTGATGGAATTTCAGCTGTTTAGCACGAAGGCACACCGTCCCGATCAAAACCGCCGAAGAACCTTCAAAATTATTCGAATATCAGTTGGACGGGTCGCCGTCCGATCGGACAGGCTGCCAGCCGATCGGGCAGGCTCCCAGCCGATATGACAGGCTGCCAGCCGATCGGGCAGCAGCCCATCCGATCGGGCAGCAGCCTATCCGATCGGGCAGCAGCCCATCCGATCGGGCCGGTATCCGACCGGATTATCGCCCACTTCTTGGTTCTCTCACTACCATTTAACGCGCTATCCAACGCTCACGCAATCGATCTGTAATCAGGGTAATCTCAAACACTTTCCCGCCAATCCAACCAAGTGGGGTTACTTGCTGAATACGCACTGTGAGTATACTTGAACCCTTTTTGCCTTTGCACTTTTGGATGTAACATACGTTGCTATCAAATCGAAACACATCAAACGCTTAAACTATTTATCACTTGCGAATGACTTACGTGCATATTTATACGTGATGCCAGTTACATATGTGCTAGGACTTATACTCGCGACGTCCCACCATGAATAGTATAGTACTATTACGCACGACGAGGTCTAGTTTGCCATCGCGTATTCGAGCATCGAGGACTTTGCTGGTAGTATCGGTTTTGTGAGTATATATGTCGTGTATCCCGTTTATGTATGTAGGAATTCGCAGCACTTTTAATCTATTATGCTATTACATATCAAACTTGTATACTCGCCAATACATTTGTATTGACTTTATTTTAACGTATGTTGCAGGTTTAGTCGCAGTCTACATCAAATCAAACTAGGAAGTCTAGAAACTCACCTAAAATCTAGGTTGTCGGATTTGTATTGTTCGAGAGGACAAGAAATCTGTGATAACTTATGTGATTGTATTGTTTGTTAGTATGGGATAACAATTGTAATCAATATTGTCGCTTTATAGTTGTTATGGATTCTCTTGAGCAATCTGGTTCGCCTAGTGTCACGCCGCAATGATTCCGCGAATGGTTGGGGTGTGACAATGAAGCATGTATAATGGTGTTTAAAACATTGATTTCGAGTATGAACATGCAAACAAGTCTATCAAGAATAACATAAATGTGGATAAAATACTTGAATTTCATTATGATCAATTGTCTCGGATTACAAAGTTGGAACGAGATAGAATATAATATAAATACAAGTTTCTGAAAATAGAAATACAAAAATAATTTCTAAACAAGGAAAGTATGGAAATGCGAATCGTTACAGTCTTCCCTACTTTAGGAAATTTCGTCCTCGAAATTTATTCACTAGGAAGACTGAACGAAGAGGTGTGGATGCTTGGTCTTCATCTCACTCTCGAGTTCCCAAGTGAATTCGGCACCACGCTTTCCTTCCCATTGAACCTTGACTATGGGAATCCTACTGTGTCGTTGTTGTTTGGTTCCTCGGTCCTTGATTTCGACTGGTCTTTCAACAAAATGGAGAGTCTCGTTGATTTGCAAATCGTCGATTGGAACCTGAAGTCTGTAGATCCCAAAATCAATCCGCATCATAGTGCTTTGATTGTTTTGATCCAAACACCTATTGATTAGGTGCTTGAATATGTAAAAGTCAAGAAAACTCAAAAGATGAAGATAAAGATCTTGGTTGGATGTTTATCAACAAGTGTTGTATTAATTCCCAACTGATATAAACATCAACAAAGAACTAGCCAAAACTTTAGCTTGGGTTTCAACATATTCATATATATAGTGCCTGACCAACTGGCATAATTAATAATTATGCCAAAACATCAAATACGCCGGGTCAGGCTTACAACTTACTAGATATTACATAATTGACCCCCAAACCTTCTAAAAGTTACAAAACATTAACAAAAAATCTAAACAAGTAACAACAATCTCAAATGACCTAACAATATCCCCCTAGATCGTTGCGTACTTGAGGAATCTAAACAAAAACACAAATAATCAAGAGCACTAAGGCTCTGATACCAAATTGTAGATCCCAAAATCAATCCAGATCACAGTGGTTTAATTGTTTTGGTCCAAACACCTATTGATTAGGTGCTTGAATATGTAAAAGTCAAGAAAACTCAAAAGATAAAGATGAAGATCTTGGTTTGATGTTTAACAACAAGTGTTGTATTAATTCCCAACTAATATAAACACTAACAAGCACCTGGAAAATTCGGATAAGCACAAGTAATAGCAAGAGAAGCACAACACAAGAGTTTTTCACCAAAGAACTAGCCAAAACCTTGGCTTGGGTTTCAACATATTCATATATATAGTGCCTGACCAACTGGTGTAATTAATAATTACGCCAAAACATTAAATACGCCGGGTCAGGCTGACAACTTACTAGATATTAAATAATTGACCCCCGAACCTTCTAAAAGCTACAAAACATAAACAAAACATTCCAGAACTAATCTAAATAAGTATCATCGATCTCAAATGACCTAATAAAGTCCTTCATCAGCTAAGCACTTCTTGAGATTCGAGACGTGAAACGTTGGATGAACGTTGCTGAGTTCTTGAGGTAAGTCGAGTCGGTATGCTACCTTGCCAATCCTCTCGAGTATCTTGAATGGACCAACAAAGGGTGGGGCAAGCTTTCCCTTTTTACCAAAACGTATACTCCTTTCCAAGGAGAGACCTTTAGGAGTACTTGATCACAAACATTGAACTCCAACAGTCTACGACCTTTATCTGCGTAGCTCTTTTGTCTGGTTATGGCCTTGAAGAGATTGTCGCGGATTTGAAGAATCTTATCCATCGTTTCTTGAATAAGTTCAGAGCCAGTGATTTGAGTGTCACCAATTTCGTGCCAACAGATAGGGGATCGACACTTCCGACCATATAGTGCTTCAAAGGAGCCATTTGGATACTAGAGTGATAGTTGTTGTTGTACGAGAACTCAATCAAAGGTAAATGTACATCCCAATTTCCACCAAAGTTGATAACGCAAGAACAAAGCATGTCCTCTAGGGTCAGGTTAGTACGTTCAGTCTGTCCATCCGTTTGAGGATGAAAAGGCGTACTGAGATTAACGTGAGTACCCAAAACGGTTTGAAATGTTTACCAAAGGCGGGAAGTGAAACGACCATCGCAATCCGAAATGATGTCTATGGGGATACCATGATGACAAATGACTTCATCCGTGTAGATACGGACTAATTTCTCAACCTTGTAATCTTCACGAATGAGGAGGAAGTGAGCGGACTTGGTCAGACGGTTAATGATCACCAAAATGCTATCATGACTAGAAGTTGTACGAGGGAGTTTGGTTTGAAGTCCATAGCAATGCTATTCGACTTCCAAACTGGAATTTCTGGTTATTCAAGTAAACCGGAAGAACGTTGATGTTCGGCCTTGACCTTAGAATAGGTGAGACATTTGGAAACATAATTTGTGATATCCTTCTTCATGCTAGGCCACCAATAGGAAGTACGTAAATCGTGGTACATTTTATCAGCACCAGGATGAATAGAATATCGTGATTTGTGTGCCTTCTTCATGATGAGTTCACGAAGTTCACCATGATTTGGCACCCAAACGCGATCAGGATAATATTGAATTCCATCGGATTTGGTCATGAGTTGGTTTTCAGCACCACACTTCATCTCGTTGTACATGTTTTCCTCGTTGACGGACGAATACTGAGCTTCACGAATGCGGGAACGAAGATCGCTTAGGATTTGAGAACAACAAATGCTGCTAACATGAGGCTTTCGACTGAGAGCGTCGGCCAAGACATTCGCTTTACCAGGTTCGTAGCGAATCTCGCAGTCATAGTCATTTCGCAATTCTACCCAACGATGTTGACGCATGTTTAGTTCCTTTTGGTTAAATATATGTTGTAGGCTCTTATGGTCGGTGAAGACCACACATTTGGTACCATACAGGTAGTGTCGCCAAATCTTTAACACAAAAACAACTGCGCCAAGTTTGAGATCGTGAGTAGTGTAGTTTTTCTCATGTTTTTTCAACTGCCTCGAAGCATACGCGATAACCTTGTCTCGTTGCATGAGAACACAACCAAGAACTCGGTTAGATGCATCGCAATATACAACGAAATCATCGTTTCAATCAGGAAGAGCGAGAACAGAAACATTGCAAAGCAAGTCCTTAAGTGTTTGAAAAGATTCCTCTTGTTCGGGACCCTAAACAAAAGGTTTCTCTTTCTGAGTCAACAAGGTGATGGGAACGACGATTTTCAAAAAGTTCGAGATGAATCGATGGTAGTAACCTGCCAATCCAAGAAAGAACGAATTTCAGACGAAGATTTCGGTGCGATCAAATTCTTCACTGCTTCAATCTTGGAGGGATCAACATGAATACCTTTTTCACTCATGACGTGTCCAAGAAATTAAACTTCTTTGATCCAAAACTCAAACTTGGAGAACTTTGCGTATAGACGTTCGCCACGTAGAAGTTCAAGGATTAAATGCAAATGATGTTCGTGTTCAGCTTGGGTTTTCGAATAGATGAGGATGCCGTCGATGAATACGATCACAAGGAGGTCTAACTATGGTTTACACACACGGTTTATTAAGTCCATGATGACCACGAGTACATTGGTCAACCCAAAAGGCATGACCACGAACTTGTAGTGACCATATCGAGTGCGAAACGCAGTTTTAGGGATGTCTTCTTCAAGAACGCGAAGTTGATGATAGCCAGAGCGAAGATCGATCGTGGAAAAGCACGTAGCGCCTTGGAGTTGGTCAAAGAGGTCATCAATGCGAGGGGGAGGGTAACGGTTTTTTACAGTGAGTTTGTTAAGCTCATGATAATCAATACACATTAGAAACGAACCATCCTTCTTCTTGACGAATAGAACAGGAGCGCCCCAAGGAGAAGTACTTAGGCGTATGAAACCTATACCAAGCAACTCTTGAAGTTGACTTGACAATTCTTGCATCTCAGAGGGTGCAAGGGGATAGGGAGCTTTAGCAACGAGAGTAGAACCAGGAATGAGGTTAATGCGGAAATCAATAGAACGAGATGGAGGAGGACCAAGCATATCTTAAGGAAAGACGTCAGGGAAATCTTGCACAATTGGAACATCACTTATGCTCTTTCCCTTGCTCTTTTCTTTCACAACATGGTCTAAAAAGGCAAAGTATTGTTTACGTAAGTACTTGTTCACTTGTGTAGATGACATAAGCTTCGGTCCCTTTGAAGGTTTGTCTCCATAAACATGCAAAATATCGCCAGAGGGAACAGGCAAACGAACGTATCTCTCGTGACAAGTGATTTCAGCATGGTTCTTACGAAGCCAATCCATGCCTACTATTATATCAAAGCTACCCAATGGTCTGGGTATGAGATCGATAGCGAAAACATGATCGTTGAGGGTGAGGAAACAATCGCTAAGAATGAAATCAATGGTGATGGACTTGCCATTGGTAACTTCGACAATGAATGACTTGGGGAGTTTAGAGCATGTACAATTTAACATTGATTCAAATTCAACAGACACAAAGCTTTTATCCGCACCAGTATCAAATAGTAATGAAGCATATAAGTCATTAACAAGAAACGTACCGTTCACGATTTCATTGTCGTTCTGAGCTTAGTTCGCATTGATGTTGAAAGCTCGACCACGGGTGCTGGCTATTGTGGCTGCTCTTGATTTAGCTGAGGACACTAAGGGCGAAGATGTGCAGTGTCTCCACACTTGTAACATGCTATCACATTGTTGGCAGGCTTCGGGTTTTGTGGAGCAGGTTGGACTTAGATGCCTTGTGGTGTAGGACCATTGCGGCATATGGTAGTTGTATGCCCAATCCGATTGCACATGGTGCAATGGTGGCATGCGATGTTTTCATGGTGATGGTAGTGGCAGGTATTATACTTGGGATGCATCCCAGTGTAAGGCTTTCTTGTAGGTTCTGGTATGGTAGGATTTGGGGTAGCAGTAAGGGTAATCGCGTTGCAACTTTGGCTTTGAAATTTTCGTTTCTTGCCTTTGTTGCCACTCGACTGGCCTTTTGTTTTGGTGTTGGCTTGGTTGGCTGACTTGGTAGAGGTGGGAGTTGTGGTTTGTTTATCTCTGATGCTGTTGTTGTTGAGACTAGCTGCAAGACAATAAACTAACTCGATGGTTTTAGGTTGAGAGGCTTCTATGGTGTCACGCATGGCAGAGGGTAAAACCTTGAAGGTATTTCCTGATAGTACGCTCAGGAGTCGAAACAAGATGGGGCAGAATGAAATTCGGCTGCTTAAAACGGGTGGTATAACCAAGGTTATTATCACCGATCTGCTTGAGTTGCCACAACTCTTCCTCAAGCTTCTGCTGCTCATGGGGAGGGCAGAACTCAGTCATCATCAATTCCTTAACTTCAGACCAAAGAATGGCATAAGCTTCCTCATTGGTACGAATATTACGCTCATTGTTGTCAAACCACTCGAGCATTGAAGTAACACGATCATTGCCAGTCAAAGGTTTAGTGTTGTAGGCTGAGAAATGCTTGAACTTGAAGGAAACAGGCTTGGGTTGGTCGACCATGGAGTCGACTGAGGAGTAAGGTGTAGTGGATGCAGTAACTTTGCTTACAATGTCAGGAATCAAGAGAGCCATTTGAGTAGCCATGAAAGCGAGCATTTTCTTTTTGGAGGCCGGTCTTTGATTTCTTGGTTGAGTTGGAAAGACGGCTGGAAGACATCTAGAGATTCAAAAAAATTAGGAGAATGGATGAGACTTGATCATAATGTTTTTGTTAAATTTGTTCATGAAGTTCGTCACATAGTATATAAATGTTTCAAGTAGTTCACATATCATAACCAGAATTCACATAGTATAACAAATAATGAGGAAAGCATTGTAAATTTAGTTTTTTCATGAGAGATTATTATGGTTTTAGATTGTGGGGAAAGTGAGATTCATGACTCCAACATTGAATTGAAATAACGTACAAATGTAAAACACATTAAAATTGAGGTAGCATAAAAGATGGTTAATCGTAAAAATTGGATTGTCACGGAATGTAACTAAGACTATCCAAGGTAAATCGAAGTCCTTTCGGGTTAGGGAAACGTGCTTTGGCCTAATAGGCAAATACCTCGTCGAGAAACGATTAATGGTATTTTCCCTTCCAGTTACTACACGTCCCTAGTCAATTGGGAAATCGAAACTTTAGTAAGATTGAAAATCGAGGAGTGGAACTAGTTATCAAGATGCAGGTTTCACCCCTAACTTGATAACATCGTACCCTAGTGTGGTTGGTACTTATCGAATGATAACGGTCCACTAGAATATGAAATGGAAATTCCATCAAGATGTGGATATCACTCCTAACTTAATGGTGAATTTCGTGCAAAATAACAAGTATAGCGGATTAAAAGTCATCGACAAATGCGGGAATCACCCCTATCTTGGTGAGTCATTTCGATTGTGGAATATGAGTGTCTTCATCAAGTCTTCAAGTGTGTATTGTGTTTGCCTTAGGAAAGGCTTGTGTTGTTTGAGACCAAAGAAAGTAGGTAAGAAGCAAGCAAGATAGAATGCAAATAGTGTTAAAACACAAACAAGAATAATGTTCCAAAACAATATACTAGGTCAAAAGCAAACCAATCAATCCTAATTCCCTATAGTTATGGCTCTGATACCAATCTGTCACACCCCAACCGATGGCGGAAACATCGGAGTGAGGCGAAAACAAGATTGCTCGTAGCATCATAACTCTAATTGTGGCACTATTTAATTAATCAAAATTTCATAAATACTAAAATGCATACATTGTTCAACAAAGCAAATACATCGAATTGTAGCAAAATCACATAACATAAATAATTATTTATTTCATTAAGGTGAGTAACTATGTCCACCCTAATTGTGTTTCTTCATGTCGTCACCTATCAACCTACAACATGTATACGGGTAGGGCGTTATTCCTATAGCGTTATAATTGTTAAGGTAGGCTTGCAAAGCTAATGAGCATATAGACACGTGTAAACATAGCATGTGAGATTAACAAGTATAACAACTTTCATGTTTAATAGTGGATAGAGTGTGATTTGTAAACATGTTTAATAGTGCTGGCTGTTTTTGTATAAATGTACATGTCGCACCCAAAGTGAATAAAATGAAAAGGGATCGAGTATACTTACAGTTTTGCGTAGAGTTCCACGAAAACCGAGAGCTGGTAGAGGGAGGTTGGTACACCGAGGTCACCCTGAAATGGGTATACGAAGGTGTGAGTATTCTGATGTGATAAAGGTTTGGATCAGATGGAAAAACATGAAACAAATCAAGTAACAGACCCTTTCATGCGAAAGGGGTCCTTTCGTGCGAAAGGCATTAGCCTTTCATGCGAATGGTCTGTTTAAACACGTATTCGTGTGTCAAATTTGTTTGTAAGTTGTTTTAACACGATAAAGTAACAGTAATTGTTATACAAAATGAAAATAGAAAGTAAAAGTAGCCAAACAGTCAAGTAAGGACAACCCAGGTGTGCCAACACAACATAGAAGGTGAGAACCAAGTGTTGGAGGCTGGATAGGGTTAACTTACTTTGTGACTAGCAAACTGTTAGGTGTTCTGACATTGAACAAAAATGAAATCGAAAGACGAAAACACGTGAGACATCCCCCTTTCGTTTGAAAGTGTCAGTTTTATCAAAAACGTTTTTTTGATCCATTCAAAACAGATCGTTTCTTGGTGAAAATTAACCTGACTGCAAAACCTACAACTATGAACTGAGCTATGAGTCTGGTGGGCACCAGATTCCACCAATGTTCGTGACAGAAATAAATGAAATGTATGAAAAATTTGTAAAAACATCAAAGTTTGTAAATCTTTTATTTGAATCTCACATGTGGTGAGGTTTCAACATCAGTTTGCCCAAGCAAACTCGTGAAAACCATCCATGAGAAATATTGAAACTAAAGGTTTTGTAAAAAGTTAGAGAAATGGAATTAAAATGCAAGAATTATAAGGGAAATGATAAGGGATGAAAAGAAATGTTACTGAATTGTTTGCTGATCGTCAAAAGGGTTTCAGAGTGTTTGGGAGTGTTTCTGAGTGACTGGGAGGGGAAATGAGTGAAGTATTGCACCTATTTATAGGTTAGGACGAGTTTGGGGCGAGATGGGAATTCGGGCGACAGGCCCTTTCACACGAAAGGGGTCCTTTCGTGCGAGAGGTCCCTTCCCTTCCTCTCAAAGTTCCGAGTTCGAATATTTTGAGTATTTTAGCTGGTTTTACGTGCAACGATCATAAATGTGTGTTGTACAAATATGAAACATGTATAATGGTGTTTAAAAAATTGATTTCGAGTATGAACATGCAAACAAGTCTATCATGAATAACATAAATGTGGACAAAATACTTGAATTTCATTATGATCAATAGTCTCGGATTACAAAGTTGAAACGAGATAGAATACAATACAAATACAAGTTTCCGAAAATAGAAATACAACAATAATTTCTAAATAAGTAAAGTATGGAAATGTGAAGCGTTACAATATACACCCAAATTTTCATGTTATGTATTTACTTTGTTTCAATGTCACACCCCAACCGATAGCGGAAGCATCGGAGTGAGACGAAAACGAGATTGCAAGAGACTTCATCACACTATTTTGTGACAAGTATTTAATAAAATATTTCATTTTATTTCTAAAATCAAATACATCATTTGGATACAAAGTACAACAACATAAGCGAAGAAATAAAATACAACATAAGTTCTAAATTAAAAATGGGTTTCTAGTTCATCTTACTAGATTCCGTTCATCATCGTCAACAATTTCCTCCAATACGTATTAAAGTACATGCCAACACATAAAGTATTGGCGAGCATACAAGTTTAACTACTAGTATAAGTATAAAAACGGTTAAACGAATCCACATGGCATAAACGAAATCTAGAATATATCATGGCAATATTAGCATGCAACTCCTACTTGTCAACCCAAAGATTCCCGCTAGCGTAATCTTATCGTAGCAACAATAAGATCGTTTTGTTTACTTAACATGACCCTAAGAATACGGGCGATGCGTTAATCCTATAGCGCTATACATGTTAAGGGAGGCTTGATCGAAGTTATTGACAAAGCATAGTGCAAATAAGTTTCTAGCATGTATGAATTCCTAGCATAACGTATTAAACATGTATATTGGATTGTTTGTTTGTGATTTAGGCATAAAGTATGTTATTGACTGATTTTCATAATGTATACGTATTGCACCCAAAGTGACGGAAATTTAAAAGGGGTCATGTACACTCACGGTTTTGCATGCTCTCCAAGTTAAACCACGAATTTAATAAGTTGTTAGTGATGGAACACCGAAGTTACCCTACACGAAGGAAACGGAGGTGTGTAAGTATTCGGATTTTGTGGAAGATTCAGATTCAGAATTTAAGTACATAAAAGTATAAGTACATGAAAGTATATCTTGTCCAAATATTTGTTTTGACACTAAGTTCGTATGTGATTTCATAGGTCTGAATTTGGCCATTAGAATCAAAACTGAGGAGTTTAGAACAAAGACAAAGTAACCTATGTTCATACAACTATTTAAACTAAGTGACCATAAGGTATAACCTCGGAAGGTTATTCCCTATACAACTATGGTCACAAAATATGCTTGGTCGGATCCTAACGATCGACCAAACGGGTCGGGTTCGAAAGTCTAAGCGGTTGTCAAGACCGCTTGACTTATGACCCTAAACAAGCACTAGACTAAAAGTGACGAGTTAAACATGTTAAAACATGTTTAACTAAGTTAGAAAACAGGTTTGATATCAAAACAAGGTGTTTTGATACCCGAAAATAGCTTCGTCCCAAAATACGCATAAATACGTATTTTGACCGAAACTTTGACTCGTCACTTCGACTAATCGACGTGGTAATCAGTAGGTATAGTTACATGGGACTATAACCATCGTGATTACGCTCACGTTGCAAAGTTCGATTGAACTTTGACTTGACCAATTCATGGTCAAAACAGAAAGTCAAACACTATTTGACTTTCATGCTTGAAAAGCATAAACAAGCATGAAAGAAGCTTACAAAGGGTCCAAGCTAGGAAGAATTGAACTAAAAATACTAAGGTATGAAGCCTTCAACAATGTGAGAGCTTCAACTTAGAGTAATTCAGATCAATGTGCAAATGAAAGTGGCAAACATGGTGGGTATTTATAGGAAGTCTTGAGTTCACAAGATGATTACAAGTGTTTTTGCAAGAATCAAAGCTTGATCTAAGACATATACTTGTGGCACATTGTTTCTAATACAATGGGAGTCCAAAAACAATCAAATGGTATGCCAAAACATGGATTAAAATCAGTGGAAAAAAGTTGTTGTGCCAGATTCATTGTTTCTATTCTGCTGGTCTGTCGCGCTCCGCGTAAGCTTGACCCTTGGCTTACGCGGCCCGCGAGGGAAACTTTCACAGAATGACAACTTTAGTCCCTACAAGCTATAAACTCAGTTTTTGATGCTTTTAATCCCCGTTAACCCCATTTCAAGGCTCTATAATGAAGTTAAAGCATAAGGAACATGAAATATGCTTGAAAACATCTCAGATGTCGGTTCGTTTGGTCATACGGTCACGTTATTCGGTTAATTACGACAAAAACTCATACGGACGCGAAAACGATCCAAATTACGCAACGAGTGGTATTTTTGCATTCCAATCACTAAATTAAAATATTTTAATGATTACAAAAATTTTTGTATGTCCGGATATGTTCAGAACGTAAAATATGCGCGTAAATGCAAACTTATGCACTTTTTAACGCTTTTAGTCCCTATTGATCAAATAAGCACATTTTCGCATAACGAACCCCTGAAAGCCTATTTCTAAGCTATGTAAAGGATATGTAGGGTGTGTTTAGCTTATGATCATGTTCCGGAATGTTCGTTACTATACGAATCGGCATAGTTTCGTAGTTTGTCGCAAATAGTCCCTGTGATCGAATAAACTTGTTTTCGACACACCAAACCCTCCAAAACTTATTTCTAAGTTATGTAAAGGTTATTTAAGGTATGTTAAGCCTATGTAACTGTCCCGGAGTGTTTGTCACATTAAACTGATTACGTTTACGCATCAGTTCGCGTATAACTTTCTAGAAAGCGATTTAAAGCTCGAAATTGAACAAGAATAGATATGTGCAAATGATACACGTATTTTTACAAATTCCAAGTATGAAACACAAGATTTCATTGGTTTTGTATTTGTATGATGATCGTAGAGGCACAGATGTCACATTTCTGTCTCGCCAACGTCTCGAAACTCCCAATCAATTAGGGGCGTGTAATGATCGAAAGGACAGATACCGTAGGCCTAACATCGATGACGTATTTTTCTAAGTAAGTCAAGACACGTTGCCTCAATTAGAGAGGGGTTCGATCCGCTTTGGTTAGTCAACGTTCCTCTACCCGGAACAATACTATGTTTTATGAGACTATCTTTTATGTTATCTCAGTTTTATATGCGGTTTTAAATTTGATTCTTTGTTAGTTTCGAGACTTTTACACAATTCGCATGTATCTCGGCAATGTAAAACATCAATAATCATAATCTCTCAGGATTGAACTAAATTTATGATGCATTACTCATTATGTCATACTACGTGGGAATCTTGATTAAACTATGAGATACATAATTGAACGTTATGCTATGTGAAACTACTGGTAAAAGCACGTGAAAGTCATGGAAAGTACTTATGTGGGTAGTAAAACACTAAACGTAACATGGCACCAAATGACGAGACGGACGTAACATGATCGAAACATGGTGGATACACCGCTGGTACTTCCAATATATAAGTGTTACCAACATGTTACCGAACTTTTGTACCATGTGCCATGCGAAATTTGGTGTTTTGCAGACCTGTGAGGTGAATGTTGAGCGTTATGCTATGTTAAATTATTTGCTTGATCTACGTGTACGTAACCGGTTGAAGTGCATGAAAATGATGGAGTGTACTGTTATGGTTGGCAAAACACGATACGTAAGATGACACCGAATGACGAGACGGACGTAACATGGGCAAAGCATAGTGGATACACCGCTGGTACTACCTATATATAAGTGTTTCCAACATGTTACCAAACTTTCGTACCACGTGTCATGCGAAATTCGGTGTTTTGAGGACTTGTGGTGAGAATGTTGAACGTATTATGCTATGTGAAACTATTGAACGTTTTCGTGATGTGTGAAACTTGAGTCTTTGTGCGATCATGTGTTAAACTTATGCTACGTTACGTATTCATGAAACTATACTACTGAGCGAGACTTTATGATCTAGACTTATACGATCCTTTTTCTTGGATCTTTAGATGTCTTCCCGTAAACTATCTGACTCTCTCAAGAGATCCAGGGCTAACTCTCAGAAGAAAATGATGTCTTTCATGGCTGATCGGATTGCTCACATCGTGCCTAAGATTGTCTCTGAGATCCAGGCATCAAACACTCCTCCCTCCTCTGTGGACTCTAAAGCGGAGAAACCAAAGCCCGTGAGCTTCAACTATAAACACTTTGTCGCCTGTAACCCTAAACCTTTCACAGGCAGTGATGGGGTGACTGCTGTGCTGGAGTGGTTCAACAGCATCGAGGTTACTTTCATCAACAGTGAGTGCCAAGAACACTTAAAGACTAGGAGTGCAACTAGCATGTTTCAAGGTAGAGCTCCCGAGTGGTGGGCAAACGAGAGAAACATTTGCTCGAATGACAAAGCTTATGCTCTACCCTGGGCTGAGGTCAGGGAATTGATGATGCTTGAATTCTGCCCTCCGCATGAACAGCAGAAACTTGAGGACAAATTCTGGCATTTGAAGCAAATTGGTGATGACAACCTGGCGTATACTACCCGTTTTAAGCAACTCGGCATCATTGTACCACACTTGGTGTCTACTCCTAAACGCATGATCACCAAGTACATTCATGGGTTGCCTCCTGCTATGTGTGACGCCATTGAAGCAACTCAACTCGGCACTATTGAAGAAGTTTATCATCTTGCAGCAAGTTTGAATAACAACCGTGTACGTGATAAACAGTTTGGAAACTCCACTCCATCGAAAACTGCCAACCAAATCACTCAGCAGCCAAGTGGCAACAGAAACAAGAAACGAAAGTCTCAAGGTTCTAGTTGCAATGCAATTGTCCCTGCTGCGAATGCAAACCCTATGGGCAATGCTGTTGTGCCTGCTGCTGTTAGTCCCCCTGCTCCGGAGAACAACAAGAAGTGGTACACGGGAGTGCATCCCAAGTGTGCGACTTGCAACTATCACCATCCTGCAACCTCCTCTTTCCGTCGGTGTACCAACTGTAATCGCTATGGTCACTCAACTCCTTTCTGCTGCCAAGCCAATCAGGTCCAGCAAGCACCGCCAGCTCTCTTAGCTCCTCCGCAGAATCCCAGACCAGTCAACAATGTTCGTGCATGCTACAAGTGTGGAGACACTACTCATCTCCGTAACCAGTATCCCCAGTTGAACCAGGAGCAACAGCCAGCCGCTCGAGGACGAACGTTCAACATCAATGCAAACCAGGCTCGTAACGACAAATACGACATCAATGGTACGTTTCTCGTCAATAATCTTTACGCTTCGATATTATTTGATACTGGTGCCGATAGAAGCTTTGTGTCGGCAGAATTTGAATCTTTGTTAAACATTGCACGCTCAAAACTACCTAAGTCGTTCTCGGTTGAGATTGCCGATGGTAAGTCTATTCTAGTTGATTCTATTCTTAGTGGTTGGTCCTTGACTCTTAATGAAAACGTCTTTACTATCGACCTCATACCCATGCAATTGGGTAGTTTCGATATCATAATCGGCATGGATTGGTTACGTAAGAACCATGCCGAGATCGCTTGTCAGGAGAAGTACGTTCGTTTACTTCTTCCGTCTGGTGAAACTTTGCACGTCTATGGGGACCGACCTTCTAGAGGACTGAAGTTGATGTCATGCACCCAAATGAATAAGTGTTTACGTAAACCGTACCTTGCCTTCTTGGCCCACGTGGTGGAACAAAAGGGCAAGTGAAAGAGCATAAGCGATGTTCCAGTAGTGTGTGATTTCCCTGATGTCTTTCCTGAAGATCTTCCTGGTCTTCCAACTCATCGATCTGTTGATTTTCGTATTGATCTCATACCCGGATCGACTCCTGTCGCCAAGGCTCCATACCGACTTGCACCCTCTGAGATGCAAGAGCTGTCTAGCCAATTACAAGAATTGGTCGACAAAGGTTTTATTCGTCTGAGTACCTCTCCCTGGGTGGTCCTGTGCTATTCTTCAAGAATAAAGATGGTTCGTTTCGTATGTGTATCGACTACCGTGAACTTAATTGTAAGGACCTGCACGAAATTTGCCCTAAAACGCTCCGTAAGTAGAAACTCGAACCCCTGAAACCCTAATTCTTATGAAAAACCAAGAAATTCAATTTTTCTGGTCTCTCGCGGGCCGCGTAAGAGTTAAGCCAATCTTACGCGGGGCGCGACAGCTAGGCTAATCTTCGAATAACGATCAATTCCACATGTCTGACACATGGCAGACCTACACCGTGACACGGCAGCCCTAGCTGTAGCTAGGGTGGCCCTCGCGGGCCACGTAGGATTTCCTATGAGTTTACGCGGGCCGCGACAACCTCAAATTTCAGCTATAAATAGGACGTGCATGGGGCTTTCATCTGTGTTTGAAAATTTCTTTTAAAAATGTCCAAATTCTGTTCAAATCGAGTGTTTAAGGGTCGAAACGCTGCTACAATTTCAGGGTAATAACTCGATCACTACTACGATACAATGTCTGATCGATTGAAACTGATCCGATGGATGTTTAAGTGTTGCCCGAATCCGAGCTATACTTTGTCATTCGTCATGAGGGTTTTGATTTTGTGAGCTTATCGTAAATGTTGTATTAAGTTACTAACCTAGTTTCGTGTGCATTGTTATTTAACTGGGTTACGAGGCTAAATCAGTAGGCAAAACGCTGTCCAGTTAAACTTGAAATGTGAGTCATTCTCTTTTTTTTCAAAAGTGCTTTACAATACCCAAATGTTTTCCAGTTATATGTTACAGGGATTAAGTCTTTGTTATCTTAAATTACTGGCAGTAAGTGGGGTATTGTGCCCAATGACTACTGTTTAAATCACTTTTAGGTGAAAGGACCAAAATAGTGATATACGTCACTTTTGGGTGAAAGGACCCAATAGTGATATGACCACAGTCATAGATCTGGTCGAGTGACAACTGAACCAGCTAATTATAAGATAGGGGCAATTGTAATCGCTCTTAATACTCTAATCTATAACAATGTGTCGTTTTATGCAAATTGAATGACTCGCCAGTATTTCCCCGCTGACAAAATATTTTTAAACATGTTTCAGTTGATTTACTGTGAACCAGGAAAAATGCCGCGTAGCACTACAGCTTGAAGAAAGTGGCTCAGTAAATAAATAAACATGTTTATGTAATCAGGGAATTTCCCAGTGAAATTCCTCTATTGTAAACTACGGGGTTTATCCCGAAACTTGAAATAAAATAATCGGGTGTTTTCAGTTTTAAAAGATCCTGTTAAAATTTCCACTGCCAAAATTAAATACCACGGGTTTTCTGTCTCGCGGCAATCGAACCGGGTAACTGGGTCGGGGGCCGTGACATTAATAAACTCACTGTTAAGAATCGTTACCCTCTCCTTCGCATCGATGATCTGTTTGACCAACTACAAGGCGCGTCCTGCTTCTCAAAGATCGACCTCCAATCTGGTTATCATCAGCTTCGTGTTCTCGAAAAAGATATCCCCAAAACTGCGTTTCACACTCGTTATGGGCACTACGAGTTCGAGGTTATGCCTTTTGGTTTGACCAACGCACCCGCTGTGTTCATGGATCTTATGAATCGTGTTTGTAAACCTTATCTGGATCGATTTGTGATAGTCTTTACTGATGATATTCTTAGTTATTCGAAAACCAAAACCGACCATGAACGACATCTACGCTTATGTTAGAACTTTTACGTGGTGAACGCTTATACGCTAAGTTTTCTAAGTGTGAGTTTTGGATCGATGAAGTACAATTTCTCGGGCACGTTGTTAGTAAACAAGGAATTCATGTTGACCCTTCTAAAATCGAAGCAGTGAAGAACTGGAGTACGCCTAAATCCGCATCTGAGATTCGTTCCTTCTTAGGATTGGCGGGTTATTACCGTCGATTCATCTCAGACTTTTCAAAGATCGTCGTTCCTCTCACTTCGTTGACTCAGAAAGAGAAACCTTTTGCTTGGGGTCCCGAGCAAGAGGAATCTTTTCAAACTCTGAAGAATCTGCTTTGTAATGCTCCCGTTCTCGCTCTCCCTGATGGGAAAGACGATTTTATGGTGTATTGTGATGCCTCAAACCGTTGCTTGGGTTGTGTGCTCATGCAGCGGGACAAGGTCATCACTTATGCCTCCCGATAGCTCAAAATACATGAGAAAAACTATACTACCCCCGATTTGGAGCTTGGCGCAGTTGTCTTTGCGTTAAAGATCTGGCGACACTACCTATATGGTACTAAGTGTGTGGTTTTCACTGACCATAAGAGCCTGCAGCACATCTTTAACCAAAAGGAGCTGAATATGTGCCAGCAACGATGGGACTGCGAAATTCGTTACCATCCTGGCAAGGCGAATGTCGTGACCGATGCTCTTAGTCGTAAGACTCATGTTAATACTATCCGTTGTTTTCACATCTCTAGCGACCTTCATACATGTATCCGTGAAGCTCAATACTCGTCAGCAAACAAAGGAAGCCTAGGAGTGGAAATTCGAGGCGCTACGATTGATCAACTTGAAACAAAGTCTGATGGACTTCAATACTACCTCAATCACTTTTAGGTGAAAGGACCTAAATAGTGATATACGTCACTTTTGGGTGAAAGGACCCAATAGTGATATGACCACTGTCATAGATCCGGTCGAGTGACAACTGAACCAGCTAATTATAGGATAGAGGTAATTGTAATCGCTCTTAATACTGTAATCTATAACAATGTGTCGTTTTATGCAAATTGAATGACTCGCCAGTATTTCCCCGCTGATAAAATCTTTTTAAACATGTTTCAGGTGATTTACTGTGAACCAGGAAAAGTGCTGCGTAGCACTATAGCTTGAAGAAAGTGGTTCAGTAAATAAATAAACATGTTTTTGTAATTAGGGAATTTCCCAGTGAAATTCCTCTATTGTAAACTACGGGGTTTATCCCGAAACTTGAAATAAAATAATTGGGTGTTTTTAAATACCACGGGTCTTCTTTCTCGCGGCAATCGAACCAGGTAACTGGGTCGGGGGCCGTGACAGAAAAAGGTAGTATCAGAGCCACTGATTTGAGCTAATTAACTATTTAGAAATACTTAATTTTTCAGATTGCCATTTTGTGATTCTGTGAGAATTTAATTTAATAAATAAAATTTTAAAATTTTGTGTGTTTCTTCATGTGTGCTAACAGCATGAATGAACTGTCAGAGGCACTCCGAAACTAGACTATCCATACCACTGATATGGATACCGGGACCCTATCTGGCAATCAAGCAGATACTGAGGAGCCAATAATGTTCAGGCCCAGCCGCAGGAGAAACCAAAGCCGAAAAAGAGGAGGAGAATCTTGGACTGGAAACGCGGATGTAGGAAGAAGCCAGCTGCCTAGAAGGTTAAAAAGACTGAGGATCCGAAAGACAAAGGGAAAGGAAAGGAGATCGGGGAAAGTTCCAGGAAAGCCCAGAAAATGCCACCCTGGGAGGATCTTGATCGAAAACTTGCAAACTGTGATCTCATCGGACGTGCCGATGAAAACCTCTTCAATTTCCCTGCCCAATCACAACTTCCAATTAACCTTAAACCTGCTATTCCGGACCCTATTGTTAACCCACAACCTAGTACAGGCCAGCTGGAAGAGTGGTGGACGAGCGACTGGCACTTTCATAATTTCATGAATAATCCAAATGTTTATTTTCCCCAGTTTGATCCAGAACCTGCACCATTTCCACCTATGAGCGCAGAAAAAGTTGCTGAATTACGCCACTACGACGAGGAACTGGTGGAGGCAGGAAACCGGATTCGGGACGTGGGGGAAAGGATCACGTGGAAGTACGACGAGAGAGAGCGTCGTTTCTAAAGAACCAGCTAACGGTGGTGTGTGTGTGTATAATACTAATATGTAGAAAAGAAAAAAATATATATATATATAATATAATAATAATAATATAATATTGTATAATTATAATTAAAATAAAACATTTGTAAATATATGGTGTGTACAGATGCATACTATATTATAAAAATATATGAAAGTCGCAAGGTCAACAATTTTGGCTATACGTGTTGTCCTGATTATGTGTGATTGTTTTATTGTGTTTGATTACTATTCATTATGTGACAATAATATATATATTGTTAAATGATTCAAATGGAAAACGTGGACAACCAACCGGTAAATGAAGTTAACCAATCCGAACAAAATAATGAAGAACATTTTCTTAATAGGCAAGATATAGAAAATATTGTTGCTTAGGGAATAGCCAATGCTATCCCGGCAATTGTTGCTGCCGTTAAAAACCCTGTTGAACCTTCGCAAGCCAACAATAGCAAACGTACTCGCGATGATAATTTTAGTAACAGTGTAAATGGAGGCGGCAACAATGACAATAATGTGGTTCAAGCCCTAGTACTTAAGAAAATGAAAGTTGCAACACCTGGTTGCACTTATAAAGAATTTCTTGCTTGTAAACCAGTTGAATTTGCAGGCAATGAAGGGGCGACTGTCACGCTGTGTTGGTTAGAAAAGACCGAGGCAGTAATCAAAATCAGTAAATGTGCAGAGGAAGACAAGGTTATGTATGCATCCCACCTTTTTAAAGAAGAAGCGTTAGAATGGTGGAACACAGTGCTACAAGCCAAGGGAAGTAACGTAGCTTACGCCATGAGCTGGGAGGAATTTAGGGAATTGATGGAAAGAAAATTTTGTCACGCCTATGAAAAGGAACAAATGACGAATAAGTTCCTGAACCACCGGATGGTGGATGTTGACTGTCGAGGGTATACTTCGAAATTCTTCGAGTATGCCAGAATTGTGCCGACTCTGGCTTCGCCAGAACCGGTACTTATTTCTCGCTATATTTGGGGGTTAATTAGCGAGATTCGTGATATCGTCAAAGCTGCGAGACCCCGCACAATTGACGATGCGGTAGAATTGGCCAACACCTTGACTGACGGACTGGTGCGCACTAGAGAAGAGAACAGGAAAAAGGAATTGGTCCAAAAGATTACCCAAGGTTTCCGTGGGAGTAATAATGCTAGTAACTTCAAGAGAAGGGGAACCGGGCAATCCTTCACTGCTCCATTCTGCAGTACCTGTAAGAGAAAACACCTTGGGAAATTTAAGGGGTACTGTAATTTCTGCAAAATCCCGGGGCACCAAGAGGAGAATTGCAGGAAGAAATCCATGATCTGCTTCAATTGCGGAGAATCTGAGCATTTTAGACCAGAATGCCCAAAACAGGTCAAGCCAGCTGATAACAAGGCCAAACCTGCTAAAGGAACTAATAAGAAGAACACAAGAACCTTCCAGCTGACAACGTAAGAAGCCGATCTGATTCCGAATGTGATAGCTGGTACGTTTCTTGTCCATGATGTTTATGCAAAAGTATTATTTGACTCTGGTGTAAACCAAAGTTTTATAAATACTTCATTCTGCCAAGCTCTTAAGCAACCTTTAACCAAACTTAGGCAGATTTGTACGGTAGAAACAGCAGATGGTAATTCTGTTAAAATAGATAAAGTTCCTCAAGAAGGAAAGATAGAACTTTCAGGCCACAAATTTTCTTCAACCCTGCTGCCTATGAATTTAGCTGGATTCGATGTGGTATTAGGAATGGATTAGCTAGTAGCCAACCATGCTCGAATCCTCTGTGATAAGAATTCCATAGAAATTCATACACCCACAGGGGTAGTAATTATGATTACAGAAGATAAGCCGCGTAAACCAATGAAGTTCATTTCAGTAATGAAAATTGCTAGTTATGAATGAAAACAAGGAATAGTGTATATGATTTCGATAATCATTAACACCAAAGGTAAGGAACTTAAGGAAATTCCTGTAGTATCAGAATACCCGGATGTATTCCCAGAAGAGCTACCAGGATTACCACCAGATAGGGAGGTAGAGTTTAGAATTCATCTAATTCCTGGAACTACACCAATAGCCAAGGCACCCTATCGATTAGCACCCACGGAAATGTTAGAACTGAAAAAGCAGTTAGATGAATTACTAGGCAAAGGATTCATACAACCTAGTTCCTCCCCTTGGGGAGCGCCTATGTTATTTGTAAAGAAAAATGACGGTTCAATGCGAATGTGTATCGATTATACGGAATTGAATAAGTTTACAATTAAGAATCGATACCCATTACCTAGGATTGATGATCTTTTTTATCAACTTCAGGGAGCTAGATATTTCTCTAAGATAGACTTGCGCTCCGGATACCATCAGCTGAAGGTACAGGAAGAAGACATACCTAAAACTGCTTTCAGGACTAGGTATGGTCACTACGAGTTTACAGTCATACCATTTGGACTAACTAATGCTCCTGCAACATTTATGGACATGATGAATAGGATCTGTAAACCGTATTTGGATAAATTCGTAATTTTCTTTATCGACGATATACTTATTTATTCCAAGAGTCAGGACAAGCACTGTGAGCACCTACATGCACTCTTAACCCTGTTAAGAAAGGAAAAACTTTATGCCAAATTCTCGAAGTGTGAATTCTGGCTACAAGAGGTGCAATTTTTAGGACACATGGTGAATCACGAAGGCATTCACGTAGATCCCTCCAAGATAGACGCAATCATAAATTGGAAGGTCCCACAATCAGCTACTGAAGTTAGAAGTTTCCTAGGGTTAGCTGGATATTATAGGCGTTTCATACGAGATTTCTCTAAGATAGTTGTTCCATTAACTAACCTAACCTGTAAAACTGTTAAGTTTGAATGGGGACCTAAGCAAGAAAAGGCCTTTAGGATTTTGAAGCAAAGATTTACAAATGCCCCAATTCTCGCCTTGCCTAACGGAACTGAAGATTTTGAAGTCTTCTGCGATGCTTCTAAGTTGGGATTAGGATGTGTGCTAATGAAACGCAAAAAGGTAATTGTGTATACATCAAGGCAATTAAAGAAGCACGAGGAAAATTATACGACTCATGACTTAGAATTAGGAGCAATAATTTTTTCCCTTAAAATTTGGAGACATTATCTGTACGGAAGTAAGTTTACTGTCTATACAGATCATAAAAGTTTAAGGTACATATTTGGGCAAAAAGAATTAAACATGAGGCAAAGGAGATGGATGGAAATTCTAAGTGATTACGACTGTGATATTCAATATCACGAAGGAAAGGCAAATGTAGTAGCAGATGCCTTGAGTCGTAAGTATCATGAAAAACAAAGACGAGTCTGTGCTCTTAGATTAAATCTCCAATTAGATTTAATGGAACAACTGAAGAACGTTCAAGAAACAGCAATCAAGGACGACGCTGAAGGAATGAAAGGAAGGATAAAAGAATTAGAGCAAGGGACTGATGGAATTTGGAGATTCCATAAGAAAATGATTTGGGTACCTAAGCAAGGAAATTTAAGAGATAAGATTTTAGAGGAAGCCCATAAATCTAGGTATACAATACACCCTGGTAATAATAAGATGTACCAAGATTTAAGAAATAACTTCTGATGGATAGGAATGAAAAAGGAGATACCTAGGTATGTTTCTAAGTGTCTAACCTGTTCACAAGTTAAGACAGAACACCAGAAACCTTCAGGGTTACTCCAACAGTTAGAAATGCCCGTATGGAAATGGGAATTAATAACAATGGACTTTGTTACTAAGTTACCCAAGACCAGAAAAGGTAACGATGCAATCTGGGTGATTGTAGATCGATTAACCAAATCAGCTCATTTTCTGCCGATGAAGGAAACCTTTAGCATGGAAAGATTAGCAAAGTTATACGTAGATGAGGTAGTATCCTTACATGGAGTCCCACTCTCCATAGTATCAGATAGGGATAGTCGTTTCACTTCGCATTTCTGGACAAGTTTCCAAGAAGCAATGGGGACCCAACTGAATTTAAGTACTGCATACCATCCCCAAACAGACGGACAAAGTGAAAGGATGATCCAAACCCTGGAAGACATGCTCAGGGCATGTGTAATAGATTTTGGTGGAAACTGGGATGACCACCTACCCTTAATCGAATTCTCCTATAACAATAGTTATCATGCAAGCATCGAGGCTGCCCCGTTCGAAGCACTGTATGGACGAAAATGCCGAACTCCAATATGTTGGGCAGAAATAGGAGAAAGTCAGTTATCAGGTCCCGAAATTGTACAAGAAACCACCGATAAGATAAATCAAATCAAGGAAAGACTGAAAACGACTCGAGACCGCCAGAAAAGTATGCAGATAATAGACGTAAGCCGTTAGAATTTCAAGTTGGAGACAAGGTACTGTTGAAAGTTTCTCCTTGGAAAGGGGTAGTTCGGTTCGGTAAAAAGAGAAAGCTAAGCCCAAGGTACATATTCCCAGTAGTCCAGCGGATAGGACTAGTTGCCTATCGCTTACAACTACCAGAAGAGCAAGCCGGGGTACATGACGTGTTTCATGTATCAAATCTCAAGAAATGTTTATCTGACGAATCCCTGGTAGTACCTCTTCAAGATATAGAGGTAAATGAAAAGTTAAAATTTGTTGAGAAACTGCTCCAAATAGAAGGTAGAAACATTAAGTTCCTCAAGCACAAAAGATTGGTGCTGATCAAAGTAAAGTGGGATTCAAAAAGAGGACCCAAGTACACATGGGAACTAGAATCAGAAATGAAGCGGAAGTATCCTTACCTGTTTCAGTAAATCTAGAGGACGAGATTTTAAATAAGGTGGGGAGGATGTAAGGACCTGCCGAAATTTGCCCTAAAACGCTCCGTAAGTAGAAACCCGAACCCCTAAAACCCTAATTCTTATGAAAAACCAAGAAATTCAATTTTTCTGATCTCTCGCGGGCCGCGTAAGAGTTAAGCCAATCTTACGCGGGGCGCGACAGCTAGGCTAATCTCCGGATAATGATCAATGCCACGTGTCTGACACGTGGCAGACCTACACCGTGACACGGCAGCCCTAGCCGTAGCTAGGGTGACCCTCACGGGCCGCGTAGGATTTCCTATGAGTTTACGCGGGCCGCGACAACCTCAAATTTCAGCTATAAATAGGACGTGCATGGGGCTTTCATCTGTGTTCGAAAACTTCTTTTAAAACGTCCAAATTCTTTTCAAATCTAGCGTTTAAAGGTCGAAACGCTGCTATGATTTCAGGGTAATAAGTCGATCACTACTACGATACAATGTCCGATCGATTGAAACCGATCCAATAGATGTTTAAGTGATGCCCGAATCTGGGCTATACTTTGTTATTCATCGTGAGGGTTTTGATTTCGTGAGCTTATCGTAAAGGTTGTATTAAGTTACTGACCTAGTTTCGTGTGCATTGTTATTTAACTAGGTTACGAGGCTAAATCAGTAGGCAAAACTCTGTCCAGTTAAACTTGCAATGTGAGTCATTCTCTTTTTATCAAAAGTGCTTTACAATACCCAAATGTTTTCCAGTTATATGTTACAGGGATTAAGTCTTTGTTATCTTAAATTACTGGCAGTAAGTGGGGTATTGTGCACAATGACTACTGTTTAAATTACTTTTAGGTGAAAGGACCTAAATAGTGATATAGTCACTTTTGGGTGAAAGGACCCAATAGTGATATGACCACAGTCATAGATCCGGTCGAGTGGCAACTGAACCAGCTAATTATAAGATAGAGGCGATTGTAATCGCTCTTAATACTGTAATCTATAACAATGTGTCGTTTTATGCAAATTGAATGACTCGCCAGTATTTCCCCGCTGATAAAATCTTTTTAAACATGTTTCAGGTGATTTACTGTGAACCAGGAAAAGTGCCACGTAGCACTACAGCTTGAAGAAAGTTGCTCAGTAAATAAATAAACATGTTTTTGTAATCAGGGAATTTCCGAGTGAAATTCCTCTATTGTAAACTACGGAGTTTATCCAAAACTTGAAATAAAATAATCAGGTGTTTTCAGTTTTAAAAGATCCTGTTAAAATTTCCGCTGCCAAAATTAAATACCACGAGTTTTCTGTCTCGCGGCAATCGAACCAGGTAACTGGGTCGGGGGCCTTGACATTAATAAACTCACTGTTAAGAATCGTTACCCTATCCTTCACATCGATGATCTGTTTGACCAACTACAAGGCGCGTCCTGTTTCTCGAAGATCGACCTCCGATCTGGTTATCATCAGCTTCGTGTTCTCGAAGAAGATATCCCCAAAACTGTGTTTCACACTCGTTATGGGCACTACGAGTTTGTGGTTATGCTTTTTGGTTTGTACGATTCATCTCAGACTTTTCAAAGATCGTCGTTCCTCTCACTTCGTTGACTCAGAAAGAGAAACCTTTTGCTTGGGGTCCCGAGCAAGAGGAATCTTTTCAAACTCTGAAGAATCTACTTTATAATGCTCCCGTTCTCGCTCTCCCTGATGGGAATGACGATTTCGTGGTGTATTGTGATGCCTCGAACCATGGCTTGGGCTGTGTGCTCATGCAGCGGGACAAGGTCATCGCTTATACCTCCCGATAGCTCAAAATACATGAGAAAAACTATACTACCCCCAATTTGGAGCTTGGCGCAGTTGTCTTTGCGTTAAAGATCTGGCGACACTACCTATATGGTACTAAGTGTGTGGTTTTCGCTGACCATAAGAGCCTGCATCACATCTTTAACCAAAAGGAGCTGAATATGTGCCAGCGACGATGGGTGGAATTGCTTAACGACTACGACTGCGAAATTCATTACCATCCTGGCAAGGCGAATGTCGTGGCCGATGCTCTTAGTCGTAAGACTCATGTTAATACTATCCGTTGGTTTCACATCTCTAGCGACCTTCATACCTGTATCCGTGAAGCTCAATACTCGTCAGCAAACAAAGGAAGCCTGGGAGTGGAAATTCGGGGTGCTACGATTGATCAACTTGAAACAAAGTCTGATGGACTTCAATACTACCTTGATCGCATCTGGGTGCCAGATCGCGATAATCTTCGTGAGCTCATTATGAATGAGTAAGGCTGGCAAATCGTGTCTTAACAGGTTTAACAGGTTTCTGACAGCGCGCACAACATAAGTTTCAAACATGATTACGACTCGTTTAACTACTTTCTACCTCATGTTTATAAAACAGTTTTATGTTTTATGTACAAAGATGAATAAATGATAGATCCTAACATTGTAATTTTAATTATTTTAAAAATTAAAAAAGTCAAAGGGTGTATTTTTCAGTCAAACAGGTCTAATCGTGTCTTAACAGGTACCCAATTGCCAGCCCTATGAATGAGGCTCACAAATCTCGATACTCTATTCATCCTGGTGCTGATAAGATGTACCATGATTTGCGTATGACTTATTGGTGGCCTGGTATGAAGAAAGACGTTGTTGCGTACGTCTCGAAATGCCTTACTTGCACGAAGGTGAAAGCTGAACATCAACGCCCTTCAGGTGTTTTTGAACAACCCGAAATCCCAGTTTGGTAATGGGATAGTATCGCTATGGATTTTATAACTAAACTACCCCGTACAACTACCGGTCATGATAGTATATGGGTAATCATTGACCGTTTGACCAAATCAGCCCACTTTCTTCCTATTCGCGAAGATTATAAAGTGGGGAAACTTGCCCGAATCTACACCGACGAAATCATATGTCGTCATGGCATAACTCTTAACATAATCTCTGACCGTGATGGTCGTTTTACCTCACGTCTTTGGCAAACTTTTCAGTCCGCTATGGGTTCTCACTTGAATCTTAGCACAGCCTTTCATCCTCAAACGGATGGACAGACTGAGCGCACTATTTAAACCCTAGAGGATATGCTCTGTTCTTGTGTCATCGACTTTGGTGGTAATTGGGACGTACATTTACCATTGATCGAGTTCTCGTACAACTGATGCGTGCGAAGTGTTATATATATTAGGTGTATATTTTAAGCCCTTTTTAACACTTATTTTAGCCAAGTTTTAAATTTATAAAACACGATATTTCACTAACACTAAACACACATATGGGCAAGTGCACCCATCGTTGAGTGTAGTATAGCGTTGGTAAGATACCGAGGTTGTCCAAGGACACAAGAGCTTTTAGTACCGGTTTATCCTCAACGTCTAACCAAAACAAAAGTTTAGAAAAATGTTTTAACCTAAGAAAAATAAAGCTAACTAAAATGCTGAAAATAAAAATAAAAGGAAAAACAGATAGACAAGATGAATCACTTGGTTCCGACTCGTATCTAGTATAACCTTTGATTATTTCCGCACTTTTGCACATAATTAAGAGATTATCTTAGTTATTGTAGTAGGCCCCTCTTTTGAAGGTGACGTTACCCTCACCCCAGTAGTTTGAGTCAGCAGGGATACAATCCTAAAGGGGCGGATTATTGGAAGATAATGAATTAAGTTATTAATGCAGTATTGTGGTAGGCCCCGCTTTTGGCGGTGACGTTACCCTCGGCTAAGTAGTCTGAGTCAGCAGGGATACAGTCCTAAGTAGCCGGGTTATAGTATTAATAGTAGTTAGCTTATGAGGGGATCAAAGAGTTTGGACCCCCGCCATCCAATACCGTGAAGTATTGAAGGAGGTCCTACTAAATTTGACCAAGGTCCATTGCAGGACCTCTAAACGCTGAACAATGGCAAGACCTTTACCAAACCGTTCCCTTAACCCCCTACCAGGTAGCCAACATACCTCCATATAGACCGTGGAGATATGAATGGTGAAAATCCTTTATTTTATATACACAGTAAAATAATGCCAAGACACCACGGACAAACGATAAGGAAAGATCACCTTCAACATAAGTAACTAGTTATTAAAGTCATTAATACAAAACCAAATAAAAAGTGCAAAAGATTAGAAATAAAAAGTATTATACTAGACACTTTGTCTTCACCAAGTGATGTAAGAGACTTAGGCAAACATGGCCTTGATTGTCAAGAACTCTTACGATCAATCTTGGATCCCGAGACGACTCACACACTCTACGATGGACAATGGATGATGGTGGTGGATGATGGTGTTGTGATGGTGGTGGGTGGTGGATGAAGTGTGAGAGAGGTGGTGTGCCAAGGGATGAGTTGAAATGAAACCAAGCACTCCTATTTATAGCCTGTACAGAAGCCTGGACACGGCCCCGTGTCCGCTGGACACGGCCCCGTGTCCACCCTTTTCTCTTTCTTCATTAATACAGTTTGTCTTTATTAGCTCCACACGCCCCCGTGTCCGCTGGGCACGGCCCCGTGTCCGTCTGACACTCTCTCTCTTCATTAATTGTAATTCGCAATTACAATTAATGCGCCTGCTGTACTTTCGCCACGCCCCCGTGTTCACTGGACACGGCCCCGTGGTGGCCAATAGAAGCTTCTACAGGTTTGTCTTTAGTGCCAGAGCTGTCCATCCTGAGCACTGCCCCGTGCTGAGCTGGGCACGCCCCGTGTCGGGCTGGGCACAGCCCCATGCTCAGCTGGGCACAGCCCCATGCTCAGCTTTCTTCTTGTTTTTGCTTTGGGAGTTGTTGTCGAGGGGTCGGGCATGCCACGTTTCTTCCTTTTCTTTGTATTTATGTTGGTTTTGGCTGTATTTTTGTTCCTTTTGTTCGTTTAAGCTCATTTGACCCTGTAAATTCAAAAGGAAGACAAAAACACACTTTTTCCAACATTAGTACTGAAAAAGGGTTAGTTTTATGCTTTATTTGATGTAATTTATATGTTGCATTTTACACACATCAAATACCCCCACACTTGAATCTTTGCTTGTCCTCAAGCAAAACTCTTTATAATGTGGCTTTACACTCCCAAATGGAATTGGTAGAAGAGAAGGTTTTTGGGCTTGTCATAGAGTGCCAGGAATCCAAGATTCTTTATTAGGCTTTATTTTTATGTTATTTACAATCCTATTTGTTATGATTTATTTTGAACTTTTCATAAGAGAAATTACTTATTTGGGCATAACATGCCTCTTTAAAATTTTATTTATATACAAGTTCACATACCTCACGGGGAATCACTCAACACTCGGCCGAAGATGTATTTTTGTGAAACACTCGAGAGCGGCATGGAACTTACTCCTACCATAGGCTTGCCAAGCAATCAATCCTCCTCCTTTTTAACTTATATACCTTTGTAAATATCAAGAGGACTTTGTGGGTTAAGGGTTAGGCTTGGGTTAAAGGTAGGTGGTTGGGTTAGTGGTTAGTAAAAGGGCGAAAGGCGTAAAAAGCATCGATTTTCGTAAGACCTTTTTTTTATTTTTTTTTTATTTTGATGAAGCCACTATTCAAACAAAGTTATTTTTGATAAACTTGTTTGTTTATTTCTCTTTTGCTTCATCATCATCATCATCATCTTTTTTTTTTTTTTTTTTTTTTTTAAAGTCATAAGAAAAACCGAGCTTGTTACTAAAACAAAGGGTTAGAAATAAAAAGGTTTTGGTGGGTGAAAGGGTTTTTGTTTTGGGTTATGAAATGAAAAGGTTTAGGCTCAAAGGGGTTAACTAGGGGGATTTTGGGTAGGTGGTAAGAAAAAAAAAGAAAAATAATGGTGTAGAAATAAAAAGGGTTAGTCCTAATGCCTCCATCATTTACTTACTCGGGTTTAAGTTGGTAAGGACCGGGAATGTATCGTCATGGCAAGTTCTAGAGTCATAAGAACCAAGCGGCTATTCACACAAGAAACGAAAGATGAGCATTTAATTTAAAGGTATATATTTGTATGCTCAATAAAGGCTCAAAACTCACTTTTGTGGGAATGGGTTTTTATGTGATCAAGTATATATAATTAAATTTTAACTAAGCTTGTCATGCCTTTTCATAATTTTCTTATGTTGGTTCTTTTTATCACGACGCTATCGGTTGTAAATTTGTAAAAATATAACCTTTTTAGAATTTTGAAATTCCCAAATTAAACCTAAACAAGTAAAAAAAATGAAAATTTTTGAAAAAATTTGGGGTGATTAGCGATTCCAATAGAGTTTTGTGTAAGGCTTGTATTTAGGACTTGCAAGATTCAAGGTGTTAGCATCCCCCCCACACTTAAATTACACATTGTCCTCAATGTGTCCCAAAAATAAGTTTTTAGGCTGATTAAATGTGTAAAAATGGGTTAAAAACAAGATTTTATGGTACTGGGTAGCTGAACACGGGGTGGTGTTGGCTGAGCACGGCCCAGTGTCCAGACTGCCAGTACCAAAAGTAAACAGAAGGCTGGGCACGGGGGCGTGTCCAGTGAGCACGACCCCGTGTCCAGGTACCTGAACTGGGCATTTTCTACAGAACCTTGGGCACGGGGCGTGTTGGGGTGAGCACGGCCCCGTGCTGAACTTGCTGTAATGAAGAAAAATCGTAGGGAGGCCCTGTTTTTGTGTATGGGGTGTTGGTTCAAGCTTCCCTTATCATCCTTCACCATCCCGAGTGTGTTTTATTCAAGCTTCCCTTATCATCCTTTCTGATTAGATAGAAAAATGGGTATTTGAAGTGGAGAAAAATCACTAATACTTAATTTTTCGAAAATGTAGTTAGGCATTATGTTAACACAAAGATCTTTATCGATTGTGACATTACTAATAAACGAATTTTGAAAGAAACATGGAACCGGTGTAATGTTAATTTCAAATGGGTCTTCTTTTATTAGTGACGTTTGATCATTAGTTAACTTAACACTTACCGTTTCGTCAATTTTAGTGTTAATGTTTAACTCTTTTAAAAACTTAGCATGAGTGGGTACTAAACAATGATTTTCGAAAGAAGGTGTCAAGAGATTAATTTCTTCAAAATTAGACTCTTCTTGGATTTTAACGTTGTCGGACTCACCTTTTTCGTTGTTTAACTCATGTGTCGGTTTTTCACTTATTTGTTCTTCCATTTTTACATTTTCAGTTATCTCTTCTTTTTTTAATTCTTCTCTTGCGCGGGACTCCTCTTCCCTTGCGCGAGCTTCTTTTATACATCGATCGATAACTCTAATGTGTTCTAATATCCTATCGGTCACTTCGGTTATAGAAAAAGAATCGGTATTTTCTAAGCTTGAATCCGGTTGTTCGATCCTTTGTTCCTCATAATACCCATATGAAGTAGATGGTTCGCACCATTGTTCTTCATTGTAAGTATATGATGGATAAGGGTCGTAATTTTGTTCTTCGTAATACTCATATGAGGTGGGTTGTTCACGCCATGGTTCCTCATAATAAGCATATGAAGGTGGTGGCTCATATCTTGGTTCCTCAAAGTATGAGTATGAAGGCTCATACCTTGGTTCATCAAAATATGAGTATGAGGGAGGAGGTTCATACCTTTGGTCTTCATAGGATGTGTATGAAGTTGATGGCTCGTACCTGGGCTCCTCATAGTAGGTGTATGAATTGGATGGTTGATATGAGCGATTATTTTGAACCGATCGTGCGTTACGACAATTAGTGCAATAATTGTTGGTGCATTCATCTGTCGTCTTCGTCTTAAGTCGAGTCTCTGATTGCGTTGCGGATCTGATCAAGTGACATCACTAATGACATCATCATGTGACATCATTAGTGATATCACATTCATGACATCACTCACTAAAGACAAAACAAAATACGATGCATGAATTGAAACAGATTGTTAATTTGATAGATTTCGCTTCAAGGTTTCGCTTGAACAGGATTTGTTTACTTCAAGCGAAACTTAGGTACTATATATAGGTGGTCATACATGTCATTTGTAACGGTTAGAGATTTTGGATACCGAAGTGCTGCCGGTTTATCCAGTGTTTGTAAACAACGTTAGATCAATACAATTAGTGTTAAAGTGATACGCAAGCTGTTTCGTCATCCGTTTCTTAGTTTCCGCCTCTGAAATGGACTAAATCTCTTCTGAAAGACTCATTCGGGTCGCAAACTGATCCTACAATTGGTATCAGAGCTCAGGAGGAAGAGATTTCGCCAAAACAGCTCGTTTTTGTCACTTTTTCTGATTTTCTACACCTTCTTTCAAAATCGAACAAACTTTTACGGTTAAAATCGACTAAAATTCTCACATATCACGCGTAATCATGTTTTAACAGTTCCTGGAAAGTTTCAGAAACTAAATCAGCCTAAAACTGGTAAAAAAGTGTGTTTTCGCTTGAAGTTCGTTCGTCATTTGCTGACTTCATGATTTCGCTTGAGAAATCTCGTTGATTTCGCTTGAAATCACGATTTGTGACTGGATTTCGCTTGAAAAAGTTAGAGTTTGAAGCGAAATTGAGCATTTCGCTTGAACACAGCAGTTTGTTTGAGATTGTGTTAGTTTTCGCTTGAAATACGTGTTGGATTCTGCTTGAATTCAACATTTGCTCGACATACGTGTTTGAATTTGACATCTCACTTGAAAACAACAACATCTTGAAACTGACACATTGTTTGAAAATGGTTTAGTAAGTCACGTGAAAGATTATTGAATTGTGTGAACCAATTGGAAAGGTATCAGGTTGTGGAAAACTTTAAACAAAGATGTAAGTTTGTCACGTGAATGCTTGGTTCAAGAATAGAGGTTTCGGGACTTATCATTTTGCATGTGTTGTTGTCAGTTCACCGTATTCATTGCCAAAACAATTAGTGTAAATCCAGTGGAGCAGCCCATGTGAATATATCGATTTTAGTGAGCATGTGAAATAGGTTCAGTTCACGTGAACACATTTGATCTATCCATATATTGTCGGTCATATAGTGACAAAAGAAACGGTCAAATAGGTTTTCATTGATATTAGTGTTGGCAGGTTAAGTTGTTGTCAGGTCTTGATATTTGAAGTGCATGTGAACGGTTCAATCAAAGTTGATTGATATCAAAATTGTCGGCTATTAAGTCTAGTTTAAAAGTTTCGAGATTTATAGAATTGGTTTGCAAGTGAATAGTCGAATTAGTGGTGTTTGTTGGACAAATATAGTGTTAAACATATTCGTTTATTCACGGCCAAATCAGAATTTTGAGTAATTGGTATTTTGTTTGAAAGGTGATATAGCTTGGACTTGATATTTCGTTTAACGGGACTGTTTTGAAAAACGGATTTTAGAATCATGGCTATTAATTTCTTTAATATGTCTCAAGAAACATTGGATAGAATAAATGTATTAAAGAAAGAATTTGATTCGTTTTCAGGTTGTCCAGGAGAAAATACAAAGAGCATCATTGAGAGGTATAGTCATCTAGTTCGCTCAATGTCTGAGAAGGGTATTCAGAAACGTCCAAATGAATGGGTTGAAAGATTGGCCAATGCCATACCTCAACAAGAGTGGGGTACATATCTTTTGGATTTAAAAGGAACTGGAGAATACTCTAGATTGACAATTTGTCAATTCATTGAGAAACTTAAAGAACAGATGGAGAAGAATGCTGAGAAAAAGAAAAGTCAAAGTGGAAAATCAATTTTAAAGAAGAGCAAGAGTAAAGGGGTCCAAGTGGGAGAGGAACAGACTGAAGAGATTTCAGTTATGAAGGATGAAAAGAAATCTGCTGATAAACAGATTCTTGTTTTGCAGGAAAATTGTGAGAGGTTGAAATCTGAAAATGACAAACTGTTAAATGATTTGAACAGTTTGACATTAGAAAACAAGTTTTTGAAAGAGAAAGAACAAGATTTTGAAAGCAAAAAGAAATCTTCAGAAGATGAAGATTTCTGGATAAAATTGGAGAACAAAAATCTGAAAGTGAATGAAACAAAATTTCAAGAACAGTTAAAAGTTTTGGAAAATGAAAAATATGTTCTTGAAAACATTAAAATTGAGAATGAAAAAACAATCAAGTCTCATCTTGAACAAATATCTCAGCTTGAAAATGAAGCTGAGAATTCGAGGAACAAAATTGATGAGCTTGAAAAGAAATTGAAAGGTTTTGTGACTTCATCTGAGTCTTTGAATTATCCCTGTCCAAAACCGATCAATTCCATTCCTATAAGTGATTGTGATGAGAAAGCTGATGATGAAAATGAGGAGTTTTATTCAGCAGACGAGTCTGATTCAGAGTCTGATGCTGAAAATGAGAAAAAGAAAACATTTTTGAAATTAAAAGAAATGTTTCAAGAAACAGTTCTACATTCTACTGAAAAAGGTGAATGCTCAATGCAAAAACCTGTAAAGAAGAATGTGGAACAAAAACAAAAAGATAAAAAGCCATCAGTTCAATCATCCAATCGCAACAAAAATCCACAAAAATTTAAAAATGAAAACTCAAAAAATGTTAGTGAAAAGTGGTGCAGGTTGGACCATAGTGCTCAAAAGCCAAATCCAGCATACAAGAGGAGAGATGGATATCACCAAGCCAAACAGTGCTATGATTTGAATGTTTGGACTGAAAATGGTGATTGGTACGATAACAGAGTGTGTTACAGATGCGGTTATCAAGGACACATTGCTGTTAACTGCCAGAGTTGGAGATTTGAGTCAAGGAGATGCTTTAATTGCAACATCATTGGTCACATTGCTAGAGATTGCTCAATGAGATCAATGAGAAGATCGAGGGTTGAATCTCAGAAGCAGGTAAAGATCCCAGTCTCTGTCAAGCCCAAAGAACAGAATGT
This sequence comes from Helianthus tuberosus, assembly GCA_030545235.1. Classification (NCBI taxonomy): domain Eukaryota; kingdom Viridiplantae; phylum Streptophyta; class Magnoliopsida; order Asterales; family Asteraceae; genus Helianthus; species Helianthus tuberosus. Next base: position 176,117,922 of record CM060351.1, read on the forward strand.
TCAAGAACGTAAAGTTCAAGAACCGAAAGTTCAAGAACCGAAAGTAAAGCTTTCTCAGGGGCAAAAAGACAGACTGAGGAAGAAGAGGAAGAAGGCCAGAGAGTATCTGGAAAGGATTTTGTCCTCGGATACAACTGGTAAAACAGATAAAAGTTCTGATAAATCGTCTTGCTCACCAAAGAACAACAAATCAAGCAAAACGCATTCATCAGATACAAATCTGAGGACGAAAGAGGAAAAGAAGAAGAAGAAAGTTGTTGGCAATGAATTTGTTTTTTCAGAAACAAATGAGCCACATGTCGGCGATGAATCTGGCTCATCAAAGTCAGACAAGCCACATTCAGGCGATGAATCTGGTGTGGTAAAACCAGAGGAGCCAGTTGTTGAGGTAAAGACTGAGAATTCTAGTTTAACAATGGATGATGAAAATTTTCCATCGTTGTTGAACAAGAATTCAAAATCACCCAAGAACGGTCAGGCTTGGGTGAATCTGTTTAAATGAAAAACCTGACTTGCCGGAACTCCCAGGTTGGTAAGTGTGGAGTAGGAATCGGCACATTTCTTGAGAAATTCACTTCGGTGATATTTCGACTTAAAAGTGGTAAATCAGGGACATTAAGTTGTACTTGATTTTCTACAGGTGATGTCTGTGGATTGATCTTACAAATGTTAAAATTTTTACAAGTGGTTGAAGAAAACAATGTGATGAATTTAACCCCTAACCTACAAGTGGTAAAATCAACAAAACTAATTTTCCGGAAAAACCATTTTGATTAAAACAAACTTAAGTGTTTTGAAATCACTATGGGAAAATAGTTTGTTGTGAGGGGGAGTTCTGATTGTTTATGCCAAGTGGATGGAGAATTGAAGCAATTCTCATCATGTTGTCATCTTTGTACAGTTTGATTTCAAATTTTTCCCAGAAAATCGAAAATTGAAACATATTTTAGATTTTAGGGGGAGTAAAAAATTTAAAAAAAATTTAAAATGTCAAAAACATTAAAAAAATAAAAAATGAGTTTTTGTTGTATAAAAGAGGAAATGATAGTACATCAGTGGACGATCACGGCATGCTAAAGAATTGGAAAGTAAAATGTGATAAGCGGTCTCACTAAAGATGTGACGGTAGGCTCAGCTAGACTAGTAGATTTGCGATAACGATACAAACTTAAATGAAAAAGCCTAGTTCTAGTGGGAAACATGGTCGAAAGCATAGTACTTAGTTTTGTCCTTCTTGACTGTGTGCCTACTCAGTAATCGCTGATTGTCGAAAGACATAAAACTGGTTAAGTTTGTGAACTTTCACAACTTTGCTAAAAAGTCGCTGTGATTGTGCATTTCATTTTGCAAAGATTTAAACTTGTCTTATTTCTTTATTTTGTTTAAGCATCGGACATCCTCTGCGTATACGTGAGTATCGACCTGGATGTTGTTGCCTAAACGTTCTGCTTTATTTTCTTTGGTGTTTTGTTTAAGCTTTGGATCACCTCTGCGTATACGGGAGTATCGACCTGGTGGTTAAAGCCTAAACAACTTCAACTTGTTTTATTTTTCTTATTTTGTTTAAACATTGGACTTTCTCTGCGTATACGGAAGTATCGACCTGATTGTTAATGTTTAAACATTCTGCTTTGTTTTCGCACAAATCACAGTTGATAAAAGTTTAAAGGCATTACTTGAGTCAGTGTATTGCATGATGAGGGGATATGCTGAGATCGTGGGGTCCATAAGAACTTAGTGCTATCTTAATATACCTTAATGTATCGGTAAGCAGATTGAAAGTTTTTAGATTGAGCTTAAGTGGACAACAATATCGTCAATCTAAGTGAATCGTTTAGAGCTTAAAATGAAATGAAGCTTAACGATGTTGATGATTTGTCTCATAAACTGATATGATCCTCTTGCACGAACTCACAAAAATGGTGTTTGTACATATTTCATTTCTGCATTTAATTTCTGTTATTGCATTTGTGTTTCATTTTTTGAAAAAAATTCAAAAAGATTTTCGACAACTGATGTTGGAGAACTGATATTCAAAATTCCAAGTGCTGAACAGGATGAACTGGTTTGGGAGCGTGCGTTTAAAAGAAGAAACTGATTTTAAGAAAGAAAACTTTGAGTTTAGTTAATCAGGGTCATTAATTTGAACTTGATGTAACTATTTCTAGTAAGTTTTTCTTATTGATTTAAGTAAAAACTTATGTGTTTGTGAGAAAATGTGTGCAGAAGATGAACTGATCAGAATTAAAGCCAGGGATTGATCTCAAGGTGATAGCTAATTCCAGACGGCGATCCCATCATGATGAGAGGGGGAGTCTGACGATGTTAGAACCAAAGAGAAGATCCTGATATATGCAAAGAAAGTGAACAGACTGATAAAGACTGAAGATTGAAGAATACTCGACATTTAAGACTCGTCAACATCTGAGGGGGAGTCTGTTGGTGCATTCATCTGTCGTCTTCGTCTTAAGTCGAGTCTCTGATTGCGTTGCGGATCTGATCAAGTGACATCACTAATGACATCATCATGTGACATCATTAGTGATATCACATTCATGACATCACTCACTAAAGACAAAACAAAATACGATGCATGAATTGAAACAGATTGTTAATTTGATAGATTTCGCTTCAAGGTTTCGCTTGAACAGGATTTGTTTACTTCAAGCGAAACTTAGGTACTATATATAGGTGGTCATACATGTCATTTGTAACGGTTAGAGATTTTGGATACCGAAGTGCTGCCGGTTTATCCAGTGTTTGTAAACAACGTTAGATCAATACAATCAGTGTTAAAGTGATACGCAAGCTGTTTCGTCATCCGTTTCTTAGTTTCCGCCTCTGAAATGGACTAAATCTCTACTGAAAGACTCATTCGGGTCGCAAACCGATCCTACAATAATTACCCCTATAATCATCCTCCTCATAGGTGTAGTTGTAACCTCCTGAGTATTGATCCATAAGAATCACTCAGAAGACCACAACTAAGTCTCGAGATCAGAAAACAAAAATAAAAGCGGAAACAGAGGCTGGACACGGCCCCGTGTTCAGTGGACACGGCCCCGTGTTCAGGATCTGTATCTGGGCGTTTTAATTAAATTTACTGATCTAGTTGAGCACGGGGCGTGTTCAGTGAGCACGGCCCGTGTTCATCCTACTGTAAATGCAAAACTAAACTAAAATGCAGAAAAATGTGGGCCCGTTTTGAAAAGGTTTTGAAAAACTGATTAGGCCGTCGATTTTAAGCTTTCCTAAAATCCTTGTGTCCCCGGCAACGGCGCCAAAAACTTGATGCGTGCGAAGTGTTATATATATTAGGTGTATATTTTAAGCCCTTTTTAACACTTATTTTAGCCAAGTTTTAAATTTATAAAACACGATATTTCACTAACACTAAACACACATATGGGCAAGTGCACCCATCGTTGAGTGTAGTATAGCGTTGGTAAGATACCGAGGTCGTCCAAGGACACAAGAGCTTTTAGTACCGGTTTATCCTCAACGTCTAACCAAAACAAAAGTTTAGAAAAATGTTTTAAACTAAGAAAAATAAAGCTAACTAAAATGCTGAAAATAAAAATAAAAGGAAAAACAGATAGACAAGATGAATCACTTGGTTCCGACTCGTATCTAGTATAACCTTTGATTATTTCCGCACTTTTGCACATAATTAAGAGATTATCTTAGTTATTGTAGTAGGCCCCTCTTTTGAAGGTGACGTTACCCTCACCCCAGTAGTTTGAGTCAGCAGGGATACAATCCTAAAGGGGCGGATTATTGGAAGATAATGAATTAAGTTATTAATGCAGTATTGTGGTAGGCCCCGCTTTTGGCGGTGACGTTACCCTCGGCTAAGTAGCCTGAGTCAGCAGGGATACAGTCCTAAGTAGCCGGGTTATAGTATTAATAGTAGTTAGCTTATGAGGGGATCAAAGAGTTTGGACCCCCGCCATCCAATACCGTGAAGTATTGAAGGAGGTCCTACTAAATTTGACCCAGGTCCATTGCAGGACCTCTAAACGTTGAACAATGGCAAGACCTTTACCAAACCGTTCCCTTAACCCCCTACCAGGTAGCCAACATACCTCCATATAGACCGTGGAGATATGAATGGTGAAAATCCTTTATTTTATATAGACAGTAAAATAATGCCAAGACACCACGGACAAACGATAAGGAAAGATCACCTTCAACATAAGTAACTAGTTATTAAAGTCATTAATACAAAACCAAATAAAAAGTGCAAAAGATTAGAAATAAAAAGTATTATACTAGACACTTTGTCTTCACCAAGTGATGTAAGAGACTTAGGCAAACATGGCCTTGATTGTCAAGAACTCTTACGATCAATCTTGGATCCCGAGACGACTCACACACTCTACGATGGACAATGGATGATGGTGGTGGATGATGGTGTTGTGATGGTGGTGGGTGGTGGATGAAGTGTGAGAGAGGTGGTGTGCCAAGGGATGAGTTGAAATGAAACCAAGCACTCCTATTTATAGCCTGTACAGAAGCCTGGACACGGCCCCGTGTCCGCTGGACACGGCCCCGTGTCCACCCTTTTCTCTTTCTTCATTAATATAGTTTGTATTTATTAGCTCCACACGCCCCCGTGTCCGCTGGGCACGGCCCCGTGTCCGTCTGACACTCTCTCTCTTCATTAATTGTAATTCGCAATTACAATTAATGCGCCTGCTGTACTTTCGCCACGCCCCCGTGTTCACTGGACACGGCCCCGTGGTGGCCAATAGAAGCTTCTACAGGTTTGTCTTTAGTGCCAGAGCTGTCCATCCTGAGCACTGCCCCGTGCTGAGCTGGGCACGCCCCGTGTCGGGCTGGGCACGCCCCGTGTCGGGCTGGGCACGCCCCGTGTCGGGCTGGGCACAGCCCCATGCTCAGCTGGGCACAGCCCCATGCTCAGCTTTCTTCTTGTTTTTGCTTTGGGAGTTGTTGTCGAGGGGTCGGGCATGCCACGTTTCTTCCTTTTCTTTGTATTTATGTTGGTTTTGGCTGTATTTTTGTTCCTTTTGTTCGTTTAAGCTCATTTGACCCTGTAAATTCAAAAGGAATACAAAAACACACTTTTTTCCAACATTAGTACTGAAAAAGGGTTAGTTTTATGCTTTATTTGATGTAATTTATATGTTGCATTTTACACACATCAACAACAACAACTATCATTCCAGTATTCCGATGGCTCCTTTCGAAGCTTTATATGGTCACAAGTGCCGATCTCCTCTCAGTTGAACTGAGATTGGTGACAAGAAACTTACTGGCCCTGAAATCATTCAAGAGATGACGGATAAGATTCTTCAGATCCATGATAACTTGATCAAGGCTAGGAGCAGACAAAAGAGCTATGCTGACAAAAGGCGTAAGCCTCTGGAATTTAATGTTGGAGACCGATTTCTTCTCAAGGTATCTCCCTGGAAGGGAGTAGTTCGCTTTGGTAAGAAGGGAAAGCTCGCTCCTCGCTATGTGACTCCCTTCACGATACTCGAAAGGATTGGCAAGGTGGCGTACCGACTCGACCTGCTACAGGAACTTAACAACGTACACCCAACGTTCCACGTATCTAATCTCAGGAAATGCTTAGCCGACGAGGAACTTCAGGTTCCCCTCGAAGACTTACAAATAAACGAAACTTTACACTTTGTGGAGAAACCGGTCGAAATCATGGACCGAGTAACCAAGCGGCTAAGGCGCAGCAAAATTTCCATAGTCAAGGTTCGATGGGAAGGAAAGCGTGGCGCCGAATTCACTTGGGAACTCGAGAGCGAGATGAAGACCAAGTATCCACAGCTCTTTGAGCAGTATTCCTCTTAGATTTCTGGGACAAAATCTCCTAAAGGAGGGGAGACTGTAACGCCCAGCGTCCCTGAACTTTTATCTTTTGGCAAGTCTAGTCCCAATACTATTTGAGACTTAACTATGTTAGACTGTGTGAAATATTTGTGAAACATGGTGATACTTTGAATCTAGACTCTTTGATGCCTTGAAACTTGACTCTTGATGCTTGATACTTAATAAACGCTATGAAACTTGATTCTTGATACTCGATACTTGATTCTTAATACTTATTGAATGAAAAGCTTTGATACCTTGTTGAGCAAGAAACTTGAAACTTGACACTTACTAGCTTGCTAATATGTAAACTTGAAACACGGAGACTTTTGTGTTAGATATACAATCCTATCATGTGATGATATTACTCAATCATACGCAACGCAACACTTAATCTAGCTCGCAATCAAACCAAAATCAGAAATCTAGCGAACAAGGTTTGGCTGTCCGGATGGACATCCGATCGGATGACCATCCGACCGGATGACCATCCTCGACCAAACAGTCATCCGATCCAGGCCATCCCACCGCCTTATCCTCTCTTGCACTATAAATACCTCTTGTCACATCACTTGATGTGACAGGCTTATCCGACCAGACGCACTCTCTCCTTCTAAGGCACTTTTCTATCGATTTCAAGCGATTCTTGTAAGTTTTCCCCGTGAATCATGTACTTTTATAATCATTACACAACTCCCCGCCGTTCCTTCCATTAAAATCATTGGTTTCCTTCACGAAATCACTCGAATTGGGCTCTTGAAGGTGACATCATCACGAGTTGCTTATGTAATCAGTGAATGACGTCAACTCCCCGGGAATGGTGCATATACACCTGTATTTTGCACATTTAAAAACGAATCTTTGCAAACCTTAACACTTTCTCAAAGGAAACTCATACTTTTCAACTTTTCTTCAAAGTTCCTAACTTTCCTACTCAAATCGGTGGAATCTGGACCCAAACAGGTTGTAGACTTGTTCCTTAGTCTGGAGTCGGATTGGAATCAGAAGTTCACCAGAGAGACGACTGATCTACGGGTCAGACATGAAGCTCAGTCAAGAACAATTACCCCGACCGGACGGGGTAATTCCCGTCCGATCAGGCAAGCTGAACTTTGGTGGGTTTCCATTGTTTTGATACGTTACCATGTCATCTCCGTTAAATTCAAACTCAGAATTTTTTACAAAAGTTTCAAAGGAACAAGTTCACAACCGTCGAATGATCGTCCGATCGGATGACCGTCCGATCGAACGACCATCCGACCAAGCGACCTATTCCCTGTAGCCTTCAACACTTAAACTATGTGAACCAGAACTTTAAACAATCAAGCTTGCACTCGAATAGTCATCCGATCGAACGGTCATCCGACCGGTTGACCCTTCGATCGAACGACTTGAACTTATACTACAATGAAAACTTCAAAAGTTTGGAACATTTTGCAAACACTACGGATCAAACGACCGTCCGATCGGATGGGTCCCACCTGGGTCGAATGGTCATCCGACCGGATGACCATCCGATCAGGAAACCAATCAGACACTTCTACTCGATTTCGCACGATTCGACATTCTTGTTAACGCTCATACTGTTATACTATAATCAGGCTAACTCCCGCGCTCCTTTCGATCCAAATAGTCGGTGTTGATACTTAGCACCCACTGTGAGTATATTCGATCCCGTTTTGTTTTAAACACTTTTGAGATGCAACATGTATTCTATAAACACAACACTTGACACTTGAAACTTATTTGGAAACTTACTCTATCCGTAGTAACATGGAAACAGGATACTTGTGAAACTTGAGACTTTTATGCTATGTGACGTTAAATCCTTGTATGTGACATGTCTTAACAATTATGGTACGATGCATATGCTATAGGTTGTAACATCCCGCCTGCTATTCTCTTGGGTATTGTTAAGATCGAACCTCCCGTTAGACTTTGGGAAAGACAATGAACGTTATAGCTCCCGCTAGACTCTTGGGATTGCTATGTTAATTGCGTTGGAAATGCGTGTTACATAGGGACTGCGTTAGCTTAGCATGGTGAAACTTGTTATATGTTTTCATGGCGGATACGAGTTTTGGAATGTTTTAAACTATTAAGCTATTACGTACTCAAACTTGTATACTCGCCAACATTTTTGTTGATAGTATTTTAATACATGTTGCAGGTTGATAGTAGCTTGAACAAGAATCAAGCTAGGATGATGCTTAGAAACTCGCCTAGTTAAATTCAAAAAATTGAACAATGTTTGATCGATATGTAATTGGTACTTTTGTGGATTGATGTTTAGACAATTTATCTCATCGGTTGGTTGGGGTGTGACAACAATTTTCCTACAAAATTTCTGGTAATGTTTCCACAAACTAAACTCGTCCAAGATTTGCGTCAACATTCCCAAAAAGTTTGTTATAAACTTTTTCTTTCTGTTTAACGACAAATTTGTCACAAAACATATATTTTTAATATATTTTAAATATTTCAATTTGGCAACAAAATTCCTACTGTTTTGAAATAAATGTTGTGACAAAGTTCCCACGCTTCTAACAATCATTTTTTGAAGTTCTTGACAAAATTCCCACTGTTTTTAAATTTACTCTGTGACAAATTTCTCACGATTTTAAAAAATAAAATAAGTTCCTTTAAACTTTCTGACAAAATTCCCATTATTTTATAAATCAAATTAATACTTATTTTAAAATAAAAACTTGAAAACCAAATTCTTTTAAATAAATTGTAGAAAATCCTAAAATATTCCAAAAAAAAACATGTTTATAATCTTAGAATTAAAAAATAAAACGCACGTTTTTGTAACAAAACTAACACGATCTTTAACATACATAAAAAATTACTTTTTTCCAAATTTATTAAACTTTGCTTCCAGGTTTTTCTGCCATCGAGCATGTTCGGTCCGTTCTCGTTCACGTTCAACCCTTCTTTATTCTCACTCTTGTTCAAATTGTTCAAAACAGACTTCTATGTTTTGTCGAGACTCGCGTTCCTTTTCTTGTTATCCTTAAATAACAACTAACTTTGACTCTTGTTGCGTGTGTAGACTTTTTAGTTACTATGATATTCATATTTGATACAACTAGCCAGCTAATAATCGACTTTCAATTTGGTTATTCTATTAATGGTTTGTTGGTAGTTGTTTCAACAAAATTTGAAAGTGGCACAAATAACATTGATTAAATTAAGTATATTATATTCGAGAGGAGTTAATCTATGATCTACTATTTAATAATAAATACAAAGATGGTCACATTTCATTGTCATTTCACCTTATCAATTTTCCCCGTCTAAATCCCTCAATTACCCTAGATAAAGAAATTATATTATAAAATAGGAAAGTGTAACTTAATCTCATTTTCATATTATTAACTTATTTTTTACTCATTTGTAAAATAGTAAATTAACCATTAATTATGAAAAATTTTACTCGCATATATAAACCGTTAACTTGTATCATAATTTTATAATAACTAACTATTAATTAAACTTGCATAACACTTATTAATAAAAATAACAAATCTTATTAATTTGAGACATAACAATAAAAATATTTTCGTTTACTTTAAATAAAAGTTATATTTTAAAGATACATAATGATAAATATATTGTTTATATACATTATTATTATATGTAATGTAATACGTAATTTATGTATATATACATAGGGAGAAGATCATGTGAGAACCACCTCTTATTGCGAGAACAGCGAGAACCAATGTGAACACAACCAAAAATGCCTAAAAATAGCTAAAAATCACACAAAAAAATTTTTTAATATTTTTTTATATAAAAATCGCTACATTTCGAAGCTAAAAATCACAAAAAAAAAATATTTGCCACTAAAAGTAGCGATTTGAGCATAAAAAATATTAAAAAAATGTTTAGATTTTTTTTGGTTTTTTGGGGGTTTAGTTTTTAGCATTTTAGCTTGGGGGGGGGGGGGGGGGGGGTTAGGTTTTTGGGGGATGGGGGGGGGTTAGGTTTTTTTTTGGGGGGGGGGGGGGGGGGGTTAGGCTTTTTTAAAGTTTTTTTAGCTATTTTAGGTTGTGTTCACATTGGTTCTCGCGGTTCTTGCAATAAATGGAGTTCTCGCATGAGCCCCTCCCTATATATATATATATATATAAGGATCCGTTAGGAACCATCATTTATTGTGAGAATAGCGAGAACTAGTGTGAACATAACTAAAAGTACATATAAAAAATTAAAAACACATAAAAATATTTATTTTTTTATTAAAATTAGCATTTAGTTGTGGGGATTAGATTTATGGTTTTTGGGGTGAAGGGGTTAGTTTTTTTTTTTCTGGTGAGGTATAGTTTTTTTTTTTTTTTGGGCGGAGGCTAAGGGGGTGGGGGTGTTTAGGTTTTGGGTTGTGGTGGGGTAGGGATGGGTGTTTAGGTTTTTAGGTGGTGGTGGGTAGGTTTATTTTGATGTGTTCACATTGGTTCTCGTGTTTCTCGCAATAAGGGTGATTCTCAAATGAACCATACTATATATATATATAGGATAAGGATCATGTGAGAAGTAGTAGGCTAAATGAGAAACTTGAGAAGCATTCTGGACCACACATTTTCCCTAAGCAAAAAAATACAAAAAAAAAAAGATGAAAAAATGCAAAAAAAAAAAAAATCGAAAAATCGCAGCTTTTTCTTTAAGAATTATTTTTTTTTTAACTTTTTTTTTATTTATACACATGTGTATATTGTTAATCTTTTAACTATACATATATGTATATTGTCAATTATACATATATGTATATACATGTTTAAAATTGAAAAATAAGTGTTATTTAGGGTTTAGCATTAGTATTTAGGGTTTAGCATTAGGGTTTAGCTTTTGGGTTGGGTTTAGCTTTAACTTTTAGGTTTAGCTTTATCTTTAGGGTTTGTATTAGGGTTTAGCATTAAGGGTTTAGCTTTAGTGTTTAGTTTTAGCTTTTGGGTTTAGCATTAGGGTTTAGCTTTTGGTTTTAACATTAGGGTTTAGCTTTAGGGCTTAGAATTAGGGTTTAGCTTTAGGGTTTAGAGTTTAGGGTTTAGCTTTAGGGTTTAGCTTTAGTGTTTATGGTTTAAGATTAACAATATACACATTTTTTTCAATTTTAAACATGTATATACATATATGTATAATTGACAATATACATATATGTATAGTTAAAAGATTAACAATATACACATGTGTATAAATCAAAAAAAAAAATTTAATTTTTTTTTTTAATTCTTAAAGAAAAAGCAGCGATTTTTCAAAAAAAAAATTGCATTTTTTTCACCTTTTGTTTTTTGCATTTTTTGCTTAGGGAAAATGTGTGGTCCAGATTGCTTCTCAAGTTTCTCAAATAGGGTGGACTTCTCTTAGGATCCCTACCCTATATATATATATATATATAGATATATATGGTGGGGTTCTAGAGTGAACACTAGTGTATTTGCGAACTGAGTGAACAAATCTTGGCCGTTGATTTACACACGTGGATGGTTAGGATTTCATCATCAAATCGTAAAATACACTAGTGTATTTCATCATCAAATCCTGACAATTTATCTACACACATGTATAGCCAGGATTAGTTCGCTCAGTTCGCAAACTACACTAGTGTTCACTCTTGAACCTAATCCTATATATATGTGTGTGTGTGTGTGTGTGTGTGTGTTCGGGTATTACATATTTTTCAGTATTCAACTCATATAATACTCAGGATATTGTTGTATTATTGTGTTACTAATTAATATAATTTGTTTTTTTTTTATAAATTCAAGTTAGTTGTGTGAATTGTTATATAATAATAAAATCACGTCAGTTATGTGAAGTTTTTACAAATTATATAATTAAATCATTTCTTTCATACAATTATGGGTAATATATGGTTATATAACCTAGTTAAATAATAAAAGTAAACTATTATATTGTATTTCGGTATACATAAATAATCTAGTTAAATAATAAAAATAAACTATATATTGCATTTCGGTATACATAACTTATTTGGAATTATGTGCTACTAATATATTAGGATACTTAAATTTTGTAATCGAAATGAGTTAGCATAAATAGGCTAAATAGTCATTGACTTTTGTTTTTCAAGGTAGCCTCTCAAGTCTTTACACTCAGCTGATCATATCTACACGAACTCCCCCTCTTTGCTACTCGATTTTAAGGTCATTTACGTGGTAAACCAAACTTAACCTTTTCACTTTTAAGGGAAAATCCGATTGCTTGTTCTAATTCCATGCATTTGTGATTTGAGTTATTTTTTGAGTTAACTGCCATTTTCGTCCCTGTGGTTTGGTCACTTTGGCCATTTCAGTCCATTTTTCAAAAATGCGCCATTTTCGTCCCCCACGTTCTGGAAAGGTGCCATTTCAGTCCAAAAATCATAACCCAGTGACCAAACCACAGGGACGAAAATGGCACCTTTGGGTTATATTTTTGGACTGAAATGGCACATTTCCAGAACGTGGGGGACGAAAATGGCGCATTTTTGAAAAATGGACTGAAATGGCCAAAGTGACCAAACCACAGGGACGAAAATGGCAGTTAACTCTTATTTTTTTTATAAAAAAATAAAAGGTTACAGCACCATATTTTCTGATTTTCAGCTCGTCATTATGTGATATAGTGTGCTGTTCTTTGATTCTTACTATGTTACTTCGTCATCATCATACTCAGTATATCCCACCAATAGCAAAGCTAAGGTAGGGTCTGAGAAGGGTAAGATATAGACAGCCTTACCTCTACTCCGTAGGAATAGAGAGGCTGCTTCTAGTGAGACCCCCCGACTCGGTTAGTGGTTATGAGGGTCATATTTAAGATTTCGAAAGCCCTGCACAACTAGTAAAAATTAACCCTTAATACAGAAAGTTATACATATAAACAAAATTCATTATTACAATGATGACTAATATAATAATAAACAGAAAAAAGATTATTGTAGCAAAAATGACTTATTTTATATAGTTAAATAAACGTAACGCTCTCCTAGCGTTATTCAAAGCAAGGTTGTTAATCAACTTTTCATAATTCACTCTCTAATATATCTTTCTTGATAGACATCAATGCCAATCCATTAATTATTTCTTGTATCATTGTGGATTATAAGTAGGACTTTAAGAATAACCTTTATAACCCAAATTAACCAGCATGTGGTAAGTAATAAAAATTATGCGCATCGCAACGAAAAACCTGTATATATTACAAAATAAAAGAGTTTATTTACAACGGTATTAGGTTAAATTATACAAAAGCTAGCCCATGTGACTAAAAACTACATGTTCAAAAGGATATCAGCACATGTTTTACGTCAAGAGTAACTATGTATATAATTATGAAAATGTGTCTCGTATTTATCTTTTCATTATAAGTAATATATATATATAAGGTGTATCGTACAATATGGCTTAACGTACAAAGTGTATGCAATATCAAATTTCGCACGCTATGTTAGAAAAATGAAAATCGCATGTTACAAAAAAATGAAAATCGCATGTTCAAAACAAAATGAAAATCGCATGCTTATAAAAAAACAAACTTCGCATGTTAGTAAAAAAACAAAATTCGCATGATGTTAAAAGAATACCAAAATCTCATGTTATAAACCAATTTTCGCATGTTGATACTGAATCTCGTACGTTTCGTACGTTAAGGCAAATTCTACAATAACCGGTCTCTCTCTTTCTCTCTCTCTATATACATATATAGGGAGCCACTAAAATAGGAACCATCTCCAGTTGTAAGAATCGCAAGAACCACATTCAACCAATCAGATTTTGCCACTGAAAAAGTTATTTTGGTCATTTAACACCAAATGTCATTTCCCCACCCTCTCTCCTCATTTATCATTGTCAGAAGTTTCTCTCTCCACTTTTTTAAACCTCCATCTCCTCTTAACCTACTTCTCTTCCTAAATTCAAAAGAAAACCCCATCCCCTTCTGGTTCTCCTTTGCCGGCGAAGACGATGATGATGGTTGATGGTGAGGGTGAAACCGCCGCCCTGTTGGTGCAGTTGTCTGTCGACTTCATCTTAGTTCGAGTCTTAGTGTAGAACTGATTGTATAGTGTGCGAAAATCGAGATAGTGGAAATTAGGAGTGATTCAGCTCGAAATGACATAGTGTCATTTCAAGCTAAATCACATTATCTTCTGATTCCGCTCCAAATGATTTTGTTCTGATTTCGCTCGAAACAAATGTTGAGATTCCGCTTGAAATGAACATGCCATGTTCAAGCGGAATCAGACTGGCTATATATAGGGTCAGTTGGGGCGAAATCAGTAGTTCAGCAGTTGTTCAGTTCTGTAATTGACGGTGAAGCCCTGCCAAAACGTCTCCAGCTTGTAAACTGTTATCAAGATTAATAAACTGAGATAAATTAGTGATTTCTAGTGTTATACAAGCTAAACAAAGACATAATCAATGAATTCTGCCTCTGATTCTGTCTGAGCACTCTTCTGATCGACTCATTAAGTCGTTTCACGATCCTACATGTGGTATCAGAGCTCAGGAGGAAGAGTTCTTACCGTGTAGCTCGTTTTCGCTGGAAAATTCCGATTTCTACACCTTCTTTTCAAAAATTTTCAAGTTTTCACGGTTAAAATCGGCCAAATTTTTCACAGATTGTGTAAAATTGTGTTTTAACAAATCCTTAAAAGTATCAGCTTAAAATTCGGCTTAAAAGTGGTAAAAATGGCCTGAAACCTGATTCCGCTTGAACGAGCAAGTTTGTGATTCCGCTTGAATTTCGAGCGAAATCAGGTAGTCTGCTTGTAAAGTTGTTATTCCGCTTGTAAATTTGAAGCGAAATCAGAGATTTCACTTGAGTTTGTGATTTCGCTTGAGAAATTACCTGATTCCGCTCGAGTGACACTTGATTTCGCTTGAGATTATCTGGTTCCGCTTGAAACATTCGTGTTGATTCCGCTTGAAACATTTTCAAGCGAAATCAGTTATTCTGTTCAAAGGTGATTCTGCTTCAAGGGTATTCCGCTTAAAAACCCTATTTCGCTTGAAAGTGTGCTTTTGTGTAAAAATTTGTCGGGATTGTTTGGGATATGGACAAGATGTTTGATGAGAATGAAAATTATTATTTTGAAAGATTTAACAATTGGAATCGAGGGTTTATAGATGATAGTTATAGAAATGTGAAAAAGGATGGTTGAGTCAAAAGGTTTAAATATTTTGTGTGTTTGAAAAATGAAACCTTGGATGATCTAGTAAACCGATATAATGTTTTACTTGGTTATCTAAAAGATCATGAGATATTCTTGACAGATGCATTACCTATTGAATGGAGTGAATGTTTGAAAAATTTAAGAAAGGATTCAAATTTTTCAAAATTACATCTAAAAGGATTTATCAGCAAACTTAAAACTCATGATTATGAAAGTGAAAAGAAAAGGAAAGAATTGATAAAAGTCTTGGAAACACATTTGGTGGATATGAGTTTAGATGTGATTGACGAAATGAACAAAAGGATTGTTGAATGTGTTAGGGCAAAATATGTTATGAAATACGATAACAAGAGGGGTTGTTATATTGATGAGAATGCGAATCCTCTTGATTTCGTTAAAATATTTTGTGCAGGATCATTCAAGACAAGAACAAAGGAAGTTCCAATGAATGAAGAATTTGTGAAGAATGAATCTTCAAGTTCTGCATCAGTGTGCTCTAAATGTGATAAACTTGAAGCTGACAATGGCAAACTCTTGAAAGATGCGGAAAGTTTGACATTGGAAGTCAAAAAGTTAAAGGATGAGAAGCAAGCTGATGTTAAACAGATTCTTATTTTGCAGGAAATTTGTGAGAAGCAAAAATCTGAAAATGTTAAACTGTTAAATGACTTGAACAGTTTGACATCAGAAAACAAGAAGTTGAAAGAAAATGGAAAAATTTTTGAAGATAAAATTAAAACTTTTGAAAATGAAAAATCAAAAATTGAAAAAGAATTTCAAAGTCAAATAAAAATTCTTGAAGATGGGAGATCTATTTTTAGCAAGAATAACATTGAAAAGCAAAAAATGATAAATTCTCATCTTCAGACGATTATTCGACTTGAAAAAGAAGATGAATGTGCTCGAAAGAAAATCAAAGAGTTAGAAGGTAAAATCAGGGAATGGGAAGAAAAGTTGAAGGTTTTTGCGAATATTTCAGTTATTCCCTGTCCTAAATCGGTTAATTCAGTTCCAATAAGTGACGATGTCACAGACTATGATAAAGTCATAGTTGAAGATTGCGATGAGAAATCTGATGATGAAAATGAAAAAATTAAAAAAAAAAGAATTTGTTTTTTAAATTAAAAGAAAAGTTTCAAGAAACTGTTCCGCAATCAACTGAAAAGAGAGAATGCTCTAAGCAAAAACCTTTGAAGAAGAAAGTGGAACAAAAACAAAAAGAGAAAAATTTGAAAAATATTCAAAAAGATAATAAAAGTTCATCAGATCGATCATCCAATCGCAATCAAAAATCACAAAAATTGAAAAATGAAAATTCAAAAATTGTTGGTAATAAGTGGTGCAGGTCAGACCACAGTGCTCAAAAGCAAAATCCAGCATACACGAGAAGAAATGATTATCACCAATCCAAACAGTGCTTTGATTTGAATGTTTGGGCTGAAAATGGTGATTGGTACGATAACAGAGTGTGTTACCGATGCGGTTATCAAGGACACATTGCTGTTAACTGCCAGAGTTGGAGTTTTGAATCGAGAAGATGCTTTAACTGCAACATCATAGGTCACATTGCCAGAGATTGCCCAAGGAGATCAAATGACAGATTGAGGGCTGATTCTCAAAAATTGGCAAAGAAATCAGTCAATGTCAAGCCCAAAGAACAGAAGGTTCAAAATCTAAAGTTCAAGAAAAGAAAGTGAAGCTTTCTCAAGGGCAAAAAGACAGACAGAGGAAAAAGAGAAAGAAGGCGAGAGAATATCTGGAGAAAATTTTGTCCTCGGATATAACTGGTAAAACAGATAAAAGTTCTGATAAATCGTCTTGCTCGCCAAAGAATGACAAATCAAGCAAAACGAATTCATCAGATACAAATCTAAGGACGAAAGAGGAAAAGAAGAAAAAGAAAGTTGGTGGTGATGAATTTGTTTCTTCCGAAACAAAGGAGCAATGTGTTGGCGATGAATCTGACTCATCAAAGTCAGACAAGCCAAGTTCAGGCATTGAATCTGGTGTGATAAAGCCAGAAGAGCCATTTGTTGAGGTAAAAGTTGAGAATTCTGGTCTAACAATGGATGATGCAAATTTTCCACCATTGTTGAACAAGAATTCAAAAACACCCAAGGATCGTCAGGCTTGGGTGAATCTTTTTAAATAGAAAAACCTGATTTTCCGGAGTTCCCAGGTTGGTAAGAGTGGAGCAGGAATCGGCATATTTCTTGAGAAATTCACTCTGGTGATATTTCGACTTCAAGTGGAAAATCAGGGACATTAAGTTGTACTTGATTTTCTACGAGTGATTGTTTTGAAAAATCGGGAAATGTTTAATTCTACAAGTGGTAGAAGAAAACAAAGTGATGAATGATCCCCACGTTTGAGAAATGACTCACAAAACTTATTTTCCGGAAAAACCATTTTGATGAAAACAAACTTAAGTGTTTTGAAATCACTATGGGAAAATGTTTTGTTGTCAGGGGGAGTTCTGATTGTTCAAAGCCAAGTGAATGGAGAATTGAAGTAATTCTCATCATGTTGTCACCTTTCTTTGTATAGTTCATTTTCAAATTTTCCCAAAAAAATCAAAATTGAAATATATTTTGATTTTAGGGGGAGTAAAAATTTAAAAAAAATTTGAAAATTCCAAAAACATTGAAAAAAAATGTAAAAATGAGTTTTGTTGCGAAAAAGAGGAAATGATAGTAGATCAGTTGGACTGTCACAGTATGCTAAAGAAATGGAGAGATAATATGTGATAAATGGTCTCACTAAAGATGTGACGGTAGGCTCAGCTAGATTAGTAGATTTGCGATAACGATACAAACCTAAATGAAAAAACCTAGTTCTGGTGGGAAACATGGTCAAAAGCATAGTACTTAGTTTTGTCCTTCTTGATTGTGTGCCTACTCAGTAATCGCTGATTGTCGAAAGACATAAAACTGGTTAAGTTTGTGAACTTTCACAACTTTGCTAAAAAGTCGCTGTGATTGTGCACTTCATTTTGCAAAGATTTAAACTTGTTTTATTTCTTTATATTGTTTAAGCATTGGACATCCTCTGCGTATACGTGAGTATCGACCTGGATGTTATTGCCTAAACGTTCTGCCTTATTTTCTTTGGTGTTTCGTTTAAGCTCACCTCTGCGTATACGGAAGTATCGACCTGGTGGTTAAAGCCTAAACAACTTCAATTTGTTATATTTTTATTATTTTGTTTAAACATTGGACTTTCTCTGTGTATACGGAAGTATCGACCTGATTGTTAATGTTTAAACATTCTGCTTTGTTTTCGCACAAATCACAGTTGATAAAAGTTTAAAGGCATTACTTGAGTCAGTGTATTGCATGATGAGGGGATATGCTGAGATCGTGGGGTCCATAAGAATTTAGTGCCAAATTAATATATCTTAAAGTATCGGTAAGCATTTCGAAAGTTTTTAGATTGAGTTTAAGTGGACAAATATATCGTCAATCTATGTGAATCGTTTAGAACTAAAAACGATTAAAAGCTTAACGGTACTTGTGATGTGTCTCAAAACTGATATGATCCTCTTTCACAAACTCACAAAAATAGTGTTTGTACATATTTCATTCCTGTATTTAAATTCTGTTTTTGCATCTATATTTCATATTTTTTTTGAAAATTCCAAAAAAAAGATTTTCGACAACTGATGTTGAAGAGCTGATTTTCGAAATTCCAAAGGCTAAGCAGGATGAACTTTGGGTTGAAAAATATGCTTGAATTGAAAATTTTATATTTTAAAAAAAAAAAAGATGGTTTGATTAATCAAAGTCATTAATTTGAACTTGACATAATCATTGTGATTGAATGGTTTCAATCAGTAAGTTTTTCTTATTGATTTGAGTAAAAACTTACGTTTTGGTGAGAATATGTGTGTAGGTAATGGAAAGGTTTCTAACCCTGTAGCTACGGAAAGCCAGGAGATTCATCAGAACCTGTAAAGAGCTTAATCAGAGAAAAAGCCAGGATGTAATTTCAAAGGGGATAACAAATTCCAGACGGCGATCCCAGCATGGTGAAAGGGGGAGTCTGACGAGAGTTAGAGCCAGAGAAAGATCCGGGTACATGATTCCAGGAAAGATTCCTGAAGAAGATCGATCAAGATTAAAGAGTCGTCATGTTGAAGACTCTCACTGAAGATTCCGTCAACATTCAAGGGGGAGTCTGTTGGTGCCGTTGTCTGTCGACTTCATCTTAGTTCGAGTCTTAGTGTAGAACTGATTGTATAGTGTGCGAAAATCGAGATAGTGGAAATTAGGAGTGATTCAGCTCGAAATGACATAGTGTCATTTCAAGCTAAATCACATTATCTTCTGATTCCGCTCCAAATGATTTTGTTCTGATTTCGCTCGAAACAAATGTTGAGATTCCGCTTGAAATGAACATGCCATGTTCAAGCGGAATCAGACTGGCTATATATAGGGTCAGTTGGGGCGAAATCAGTAGTTCAGCAGTTGTTCAGTTCTGTAATTGACGGCGAAGCCCTGCCAAAACGTCTCCAGCTTGTAAACTGTTATCAAGATTAATAAACTGAGATAAATTAGTGATTTCTAGTGTTATACAAGCTAAACAAAGACATAATCAATGAATTCCGCCTCTGATTCTGTCTGAGCACTCTTCTGATCGACTCATTAGGTCGTTTCACGATCCTACACGCCCACCACTATTTCTCTCTCTCCCACCCTCGTTCATCCCTGTTTCTCTCTCTCTCCGGCCTCCCTTCCTCTCCGTCGTCGCCGCCACCCCACAGCTACCCCTCCGCCGCCGCATCCGTCACAAAGATCTGCATATTCTTCGGTGTTTCGCCGGTGTGAATCCTTTGATGGAATACCCCTCTCTCCTCCTTGTTAGTCGTTGTCGGTAAGATTTTCTTACAGCAATCGGCATCATAAGAGTTGATGAACAAAACCCCTTTGCTGATTTCTATTAAGAGTCATTGTGTTAAACAAATCTGAGGGTTATGGGAACTAGGGTTTTGGGTTGGATCGTATGTTGTCTGTAAAAGCTAAACAAAAGCAAATTTCATGACAAAATTTTAATGCAGTACAGTTGTTTTGTTCGATATGTTGTCTGTGTAAAAACCTTGGGGGTCTCGTGTTCGATGATGCTGGTGGTGATGTTTGGCAGCGGTGGGGTTTTTTGGGTTGTGTGGGGCAGAGGTGGGTGACCGTGGGAGATTCTGGGATGCAAGGTATTTTAAATTTGTTTAATGTTACAATTCTTGAATAAATCGCATGGTATTTTGAATTTTTTCCCTTTATTTTGGAACTTGGATTGATATGTGTTTTTTTATTTTTTAGGGGTGACCTAGCAGTGAATGATGCATTTGTATCTTTTGATTTTGTGGATTTTGATCTGTTTGGATGGGGCGACGATGATGCAAAATAAAAAAAATAAAAAAAACGTAGATTTTTATGACGATGGCGCATCAAGGATGGTGGAGGGTAGGTTTTTGAACCAGCAACCCAACTTTTGCAGCCTTTTGATTATCGGATAACCTGAGCCAAACCCCGTTTTTTTTTCGAGATACACTTTGTTTTGATGTTGTTGGTTTTTTTCCCCCCTAGTCGATGATGATAACAATATATCTGAGACACTTCCAGAGTTTGTTATTTCTGGATGCGTTCGTTTTTGCGTAAAAAAGTTTTTGTAAAAAAAAAAGTTAAACCGTAAACTTTTTAATGTAAACCGTAAACTTTTTAACGTAAAACGTAAAAACGTAAAACGTAAAAACTTTTACGTAAAACGTAAAAAGTTTTACGTAAAACGTAAAATTTTTAACGTAAAAAGTTTTACGTAAAACGTAAAACGTAAATAGTTTTACGTAAAACATAAAACGTAAAAATTTTAACGTAAAACGTAATTTTTTTTTACGTAAAACGCAAATCGTAAAACGTTTAACGTAAAACTTAAAATGAAAAATTTTTAACGTAAATCGTAAAACGTAAAAAGTGTAAAAAACGGCGCGTTAAAAAATCGTGTAAAAAATGCCGCGTTAAAACGACGTGTAAAAAACGCCCGTGTAAAAAACGGCGCGTTAAAAAAAGTGTAAAAAGCGACGCTTGAAAAAACGGCGCATAAAAAACTGCGCGTTAAAAAAAATAACGCTTGAAAAAGCCCGGCGTAAAAACGGCGCGTAAAAAAAACGACGCTTGAAAAGGCCCGGCGTGCAAAAAAATTTGTCTTGTAAAAAAATTTGAATTAAAAAATTCTTTTTAAAAAATAAAAAGTAATATAATAAAACAAAAAAGTAATAAAAAATAATAAAGACAAAAAGACAAAAAAATTAATTTTACTAAACTACCCTTTTGGATTAAAATATTAAAAACATAATAAGACAAAATGTATTTAATATTCATTATAGTTACTTTTAATCTCATCCATCCATCGTGTTAATCTAATGGCTAGGAACTGGTTCTCTCGGTTCTTACAACTGGAGGTGGTTTTCATTTTAGCGGTCCCATATATATATATATATAGGGAGCCGCTAGAATGAGAACCACCACGAGTTATGAGAACCACGAGAACCGCGCCCCGCGGGTGGCCGTTGACCACGAAATTTTTTTACACCTAGATCCGTATATTTTAAGACCGGGTGTAAATTTTGGGTTCAAACGGCGCGCCCGAGGGGGTAGTTTTTTACGCCCAAAGTTTGGGTTTTTTTAATTTTTCTTTTTTTTTAACCAAACTTTGGGCGTAAAAAACTACCCCCTCGGGCGCGCCGTTTGAACCCAAAATTTACACCCGGTCTTAAAATATACGGATCTAGGTGTAAAAAAAATTTCGTGGTCAACGGCCACCCGCGGGGCGCGGTTCTCGTGGTTCTCATAACTCGTGGTGGTTCTCATTCTAGCGGCCCCCTATATATATATATATATAGGATAAAGATCATTACAGAATACTAATTATTGCGAGAACAAAAAGAACAACTCTAAATCACTAAATTTTGGGATTTAAAGTTCATATTTCTTAAATTTTATGCTTCTTACATTCATATGTGTATTATATACAAATAAAAAAATCATATATTTTTCCCTACACATAGTCTACATACATGTAGGTAATTTAGCCTACACATAACCTACATGTGTGTAGGTTTTTTAAAAACTGAAGATTTTTCATATTTTGTTTTAAATTCTATTGTGAGAAACAATAAATCTTATATTTATAACATTTTCATTTACTATTTAGGTTTTTAGGATTGAAAAAATGAGTGATTTATTTTGTTCTGCGTCTTCTCGCAATATTTAGTGTTCTGCATAGAACTTTCCCCTATATATATATATATATATATATATATATATATATATATATATATAGGGAGCCGCTAGAATGAGAACCACCACGAGTTATGAGAACCACGAGAACCGCGCCCCGCGGGTGGCCGTTGACCACGAAATTTTTTTTACACCTAGATCCGTATATTTTAAGACCGGATGTAAATTTTGGGTTCAAACGGCGCGCCCGAGGGGGTAGTTTTTTACGCCCAAAGTTTGGTTAAAAAAAGAAAAATTAAAAAAACCCAAACTTTGGGCGTAAAAAGGTACCCCCTCGGGCGCGCCGTTTGAACCCAAAATTTACACCCGGTCTTAAAATATATGGATATAGGTGTAAAAAAATTTCGTGGTCAACGGCCACCCGCGGGGCGCGGTTCTCGTGGTTCTCATAACTCGTGGTGGTTCTCATTTTAGCGGCCCCCTATATATATATATATAGGGGAAGGATCAACTAAAAAGTGGATTTTGCCTAAGTAGCCTAAGAATGATTGTGATGATTACATGTGGCACTCCTAATAACTAGGAATGAAGGGCATTTTAGTCCTTATAAATAGGAGTGAAAATGACATGTGTCACCCCTTTTGTTTTTTAAAAATACAACAAAAAAATCTAGCACAAAAAATCTAGTACAAAAAATTCTAGCACAAAAAATCTCGTACAAAAAAATCTAACACAAAAAATGTAGTACAGAAAAATATAGCACAAAAAAATATAGTACAAAAAATATAGCACGAAAAAATTCCGAAAAAAACGTAGTACTAAAAATTCTAGCACAAAAAATTGAGAAAAAAAATTTTAAAACAAAAAAATTCAGCACAAAAAAATTTAGCACAAAAATCCAGCACAAAAAAAATGTTATACAACATAGAAATACAACACATTTTAGTGGGTTTTTTTAGTATTCATATTTTATATAACAATATGGTACTCAAATTAAAGATAAAAAAAAACCTTTGATTTTATGGTGAAATTTTTATGAAAAAATAATGTCGTATAAAAAAGTTATGAACGTTTAAAAAATTTGGATGAAATATGAATGTGCCTTGCATGTGGAGAGAGAAAATCTATAAATATGATTTTCCCAAGATACCCTTGCACTTCTCTTTTCTCCTACACTTTCATCTTAACCATTAATTTGAAAAATGAATGGTTAAGATTCATTCTTATCCTACTTAGGGAAAATTAACTTTTTATTTGATCTTACCCCTATATATATGTGTGTGTGTGTATATACGTATATATATACGTATATATAGGGTAACGATACCGTAAAAAGGGCCTAAAGTGTGAGAAGTGTATTATAACACTATATATTATACTATATAACACCATATAAACACTGTATAACAATATGTAACACCATATAATACCATATAACACTATGTAACACTATATAACGTTATATAACAAATATAACACTACACATCTATCATAGACATACTATCAGACAACCTATAGTGTTATATTTGTTATATAATGATATATAGTGTTACATAGTGTTATATGGTATTATATGGTGTTACATATTGTTATACGGTGTTTATATGGTGTTATATAGTATTATATATAGTGTTATAATACACTTCTTACACTTCTCACACTTTGAGCACTTTTTACAGGATCCTCTACCCGTATATATATACGTATATATATACGTATATATACGTATACGTATATATATACAGTGGATTGTTCATTGGGGAACACTAAAAAAGTGGGGAACAACGGGGAACCGACTCAAACGAACTCCGATTGGACTCATTCCAGTGGCGTTGGAACCGGCTCGTCGAACCCTAACTATGATCTCTTAACCCTAAACCCTAAATCCTAACTCCTAAACTCTAAACCCTAAAGCTAAAAAATAAGGCTAAAACCTAAGCTAAACCGTAAAATCTAAACTATAAACCCTAAAAGCTAAACCCTAAAGGCTAAACCTAAAGCTAAACCCTAAAGCTAAACCCTAAACCCTAAAGCTAAACCCTAAACCCTAAAAGCGAAACCCTAATATATTTAGGGTTTAGGGGTTATGATTTAGGGTTTAGGGTTAAAAGATCCTAGTTAGGGTTCGACGAGCCGGTTCCAACGCCGCTGTAATGAGTCCAATCGAAGTTTGTTTGAGTCGTGTAACAACCCGCACATTCGTGCGTTATTACTACTCGTTATACTCGTTACGCCTAGCACCAGAGATTCAGATCATAATGTAGCTATATCGCATATATCTCTAAATCACAGTATTTTCGCATATTACGCATACTTGATCGCTATCACATCACATTTCACTTGCTGACAACCACGATGATGTCAAGTGAGGACCAACTCTACCCTCCTTGATAGCCGTGATGTGTCGCAATGTAAAGCAATACTCAAAAACGCACTCGCTGGCACGCGTAGCTCGATTATCGCAGGATTTGAAATACGGATATGTATATACGACCCAATGTGACTAAATATAATAAATATATGAAAAATGTGGATGAAAATGTGTAACCAAACTACCACAACGCTTAACGATCGAAACGGAACGCCAAAGCTCAGCTCGCCGGAGGCGTTTGATCGAATGACGCTTCGATCGGACAGCTTGTCCGATCGGACAGCCCATCCGATCGGACAGCCATCCGATTCAACTCACTGCACCGCCTTCTCTCCTCCCTTGCCTATAAATACCCCCACCCTCACATCATTTTCCCTGATGTGGAGCTCTCACTCGACCAGCACGCTTTGGAGCTATTTTCTCTCGATTTCTCGCGATTCTTGTAAGTTTACAACTCAAATCTTGTACTTCTATGATCTACACGCACTTCTTCATCATTTTCTCTTTTGAATCTTAATTTTTAACCGTGAAATCGATGGATTTGAGGAGTCCTAGGGTGATGTCATCATGAAGTTCTTATGAACTTCAAGTGTTGGCCTCATTCCACCTAGAACAACTCAGATCCGATGGATTTCAACAGGAATAAACAACATCTTCACATAAATCTGCACATAATCATGAATAAAAGGATTGAAATATAGTTTTCCAACTTTCTTTCAACTGTTTTACACTCAATGCACTCAAAAACGATAGAATCGGAGCTTATACCGACCTTCTACTCATTCTTAGTGTCGTGTAGGTTCAAGATCTGATTTCTAACAAAGAGACGACTAATTTCGGGTTGACCAAGAACGACCATCATGAATCAGTAAACCGGTCAGAATTGGGTGATTCTTGTCCGATCGGGTCCCTTGGTTCGAGATGGGGTTTCCCTTTCTTAGCACTTCACAACGCCGTCTCGACCAAAACCGCCAAAAAAAACCTTCAAAGATAGTTAAGTGCCAGGGACAACTAAATTGTTTGGACGGATTACCGTCCGATCGGACAGTCATCCGATCGGACAGGCTCCCATCCGAAAGGACAGGCTCCCATCCGAGCGGACAGGCTCCCACCCGAACGGATTTCACCTTGGGTCCCACACTTGACTTTAACGCACAATTCAACGCTCACGCTATCGATCTGTAATCAGGGTAATCTCACACACGCTCCCTTCAATCCAACCAATTTGTGGATTGCTTGCCGAACATCGACTGTGAGTATACTCGAACCTTTTTTATTCCATTTTGGGTGTAACATACGTTCCTATTAAATCGAATTTATCAAAATGAATTATTCAATCAAACTGCTTATCACTTGCGAATAATTGTTATGCATATTTACACGTGATGCTAGTTACATATGTGTTAGGACTTATACTCGCGAGGTCCCGCCTTAACTAGTATAGTACTATAGCACCCGACGGGGTCTAGTTAGGATGAATAGCAATCGCAATCGCAATCGCAGCTCGAGTGACTTAGCTGGTAGTATCGGTCTTATATGCATGTATGTTGAGGTATCTCGTTTATGTATTTGGTAATTCGCAGCACTTTTTATCTACTTTTCGCTACTATCAAAACTTGTATACTCTCCAATACTTTTGTATTGATGTTGTTTTAACGTATGTTGCAGGTTTAGTCGCAGTCTACATCAAATCAAGCTAGGAAGTCTAGAAACTCACCTAAAATATAGGTTGTCGGATTTGTATTGTCCGAGAGGACAAGAAATCTGTGATAACTTATATGATTGTATTGTTTGTTAGTATGGGATAGCAAATGTAATCAATATTGTCGCTTTATAGTTGTTATGGATTCTCTTGAGCAATCTGATTCGCCTAGTGCCGCGCCCCGATGATTCCGCCATCGGTTGGGGTGTGACAAGTCGGTTCCCCACTGTTCCCCACTTTTTAGTGTTCTCCAATGAACCTCACACAATATACATATATATATATATATATAGAAACGGGATCGGGAGAAAACGCTCAAAAGTGTGAGAACGGTGAGAACGCTTTCTGGCCCAACACGTGTCACGCCGCTTAGAAAAGGGCGGATGGGCTTTTTTGTCCTTTCATCTTCTGCTTTTCCTGTTCCGCTTTTTCCCAATGTTGTTTTAATTTTTGGTTTTTGAGATTTTTGGCATTAATCAAATTCAATAATTAATGGCGTTTTAATGGTTCCATTGTGTCAACATTTTGGCGTTTATGACGTTTATGGCGTTATTCACATCGTATGCCAATGGAACCCAGGGGTAGGAAATCTATTTGAATGGCGTTTTCCAAGGCGTTTAAACAAGTTGGCCTATTGATCTGTTATTTTTTATAAACATTTTGGCGTTTGTGGTATCTTGGCGGTTTACTATTGTTAAATTATATTTCAACCACAAGAAAAAAAATACAAAAGAAGGAAATAAATTAAAAATCCTAATTGGATCTCTTTTCCCAATCTTCAGTGTCATCAGTCTCTCTCTTCTTTAATAGTACAAGAACTGTCATCAAATATATGATGTTTTATGTTAAACTTAACAAACCCATGGGTTTGATTTTTTTTTCCTGCTCGTCTGTTGAACTGTGTTTTGTGTGGATGTTTCGGGACATAGATCTATGGCGTGTGAATGGGTTTTTCGCTTTTCCTTTATCTGGATCTTCATCTTTATAGTGAACCCACTCTTCAGTGTCATTGACCTATTCTCCTCATCCAAACCTTCTTCAAGAACAAAAAATACAAAATGCCATATGACTAGCATCAATATCTTTTTCCTGAAATTTTGTCCATCTCATGCAGCAAAATCTTTTCTGAGGTACTTCCCTCTTATAACAATTCATTCAGTTTATTTGTTGGCGTTTTACAGTGGGTGGTATTTAGTAGTATTTGGCTTTTTTTTTTGTTTGATCAAATGGAAGTTGTTGAGATGTATCATATAGGATGTCTTTTGGCGCCTAAATTAGGCGGTGCATTATTATAATAAAGTATTTTGTCTTTTCAGTTACTGTTTTTGTAATTAATGCTTTTGATAAGCTTTTATCTCTGAAGTCTGTAACACGTCCCATCTTTCAAGTTTGGCGTTTTTTGATTCTTCAGTATTTAATGATTTTGTATTTACTGTTTCTAGTTAGATTTTCACGTTTGCTTTTTATTTTTATTTTTTTCTTATTTTTATTTTTTATTTGGGTTTTTTATAATAATTTTTCAAAGTAATTTTATTATAGTTTGGCAGTTTTTTGGTGGCGTTTAACTGGATGATATCGTTTTAAACAAGCATTTTGGCTGTTTTGGCGTTTTTATTATATATGACGTTTTTATTATATAACAATTAACTGAAAAGGAAAATAAAAAAAAGAATACATAAACAATTGATCTTCCAAATCTTCTCTGTCTCCAGTCTCTTTCTTTTTCTTTTTTGAATCATGTTAACTGGCTAGTTAGACTTTCGTATGATTCATTTTGTTTTTTTGTTTTTCAAGTAGTTTTTTGTGTTGCTGTTTGGAAGCACATAGTCTGACATCAGCATCTTTTTCTTGAATATTTGTCCATCTCATGCAGCAAAATGTTATTGAGTTTATATCCTTCAGCCAACAATCTTGAATTTTTTCAATCAACGATGTTTGATTTTTTAACTTTTTTGGCGTTTTACCGATAAAAAGAACACCACGAAATAAGATCACCTTAAACCTCAAATTTTGATCATGCTAAAATCAATAATGTTTTGCTGTATGAGATGGACAACATTGTTAATCCTCGGTTAAGAAAGATAACTGACAATGTTGTCCACCCCATACAGCTAAACTTTATTGACAACAAACCTCAATAATGTTTTTGTATGTTTTGGTGTTATAAATTTGATGGAAGTTTAGGATAAGTCTATGAGATTTTACTAAATGAAATGGACTATATCCTCACTTTAGGATTTTGTCTATTTCATTGAGCGAAATCTTACTGACAGCCAAACTGAGTTTCAAAAAAAAACGTTTTTGGGGTTGAAGATATTTGATGTTTGGGTTTTTGGCGTTTCTAAGGCGAATGGGTTATATGAAATATGGCGTTTCGGTTTTTGTGTGTGTGTTTTAACTGAAGGTGTGAGATGTTGTATATATAGGATTTTTTGGCGGTTTTTTAAGGCGGGATTTTACTATAATTAAGTTTGGCGTTTTATATTTAATGGCGTTTTACTTAGAATAGTCTGTGATTTTTGTTTTTAGCGTTTTATCTCATGATTTGGCATTTTATGTGGAGTAGTCAAAAGACCCTTTTACCCTTAATGAAGCGTATCCACGTAATAAAATTGATGTTATTTACGAAAACACCACCGCGCCAATCTAGTCCATAGATTGTTTTGATCGGACGATCGTTAAGCGTTCTCACACTTTTGATCGTTTTCTCTAAATCCCGACCCTATATATATATATATATATATATGGGTGGGTTTCTCTACAAAGTGTATTTTGTCTACAAAGTCTAAGAGGTGTTGTGAGTCATTGGATTAGTTATATGAATTGTTGAGATTTATTGGGTGGCATTATTGTAATATTTGTTGTAATTATTCATTTATTTATTAGATAAGGTTAAATTTACCGTGTCCTAAATTCAAGAAAATCCACATGGAAATTCTTCTCGTCTTTTTAAACATCAATAACTTTATATGTAATTTGTTTTAGAAATAGTACACCTTATGAACGGATTTTTATCTTTAATATGAGTACCATATTGGCACATATATATACACACATTTCAACTAGTTGATCTGTTTTACTTGGAATGAAGTTTTTATATGACGGTGTAATTTATAGATTGGATTGTATATCGTTTAAAGTTTAGATGATCTGTTTTAAGTAATAATGTGTTTTATAGTGAGAAATTTTATGTTTTAATAGTTGTTTGGGTGAGCGTATGTCTTTTAAAGTTTGGATAACCTGTTTTAAGGAATGGTGTGTTTCTAAGATTGAATGGTGTGTTTTACCAAATCCTATAAAATATCATTGATTATCGCAAAATACGTATAACACAATATTTACCAAATCTGTAATGATAAAACACTATGCGAAGAAATAAACATTGGTACATGCAGTTAAAACACCATGCTAAAAAAATAAATATTGGTACATGCAGTTAAAACACTATGCAAAAAAATCAACTCATACCACATGTAAATAAACGCAAAACACACTGTCATATAAAACAAACTTTGTATTAGACATCTAAAGTTAAAAAGAAATTATTATTGAATTAGACATCTGAAGTAAGAAAAAAATCGGAGCAATTTTTTTAATTTTGTGGTTCAATATGTTGCTACGATAAAGATGATAAAGCTAACTGAAGATTGTCGTGGGTTTTAGTATATAATTATAGTCAGGGGTTTCATGAACATCTCTTGTAATTAAACTGAATTATCTATTCTGTTATTAACATAATTACACAATTACTAATATACATTTATTTGAAGATTATAGAATGGGTTATTGGATTTTAATAATCCTAAGTTTCACCTGTTGGCCGATAATAATCCCACCTTTAAAAATTCCCTCCAATAATACCAACTTGTAAAAGTTTGGCCGATAATAATCTCACTTTTTGCCCGAAAACATATCTTAAATTCTTATGATCGGTGAAAATGGTAAACTTACTACCGTAAAGGTAATGTCTCCAAATTTTAAGGGCAAAAATTATGGCTCCTAACTCTAGATCATGGGTTGTATAATTCTCTTCATGGTTCTTAAGTTGTCTAGAGGCATAGGCTATAACATTTTGACGTTGCATCAACACACATCCATAACCTAACTTAGAAGCGTCAAAATAGACTACAAACTTAACTGACTTATAGGTTAGTTTGGTTAAAGGAATGGCTATTCTAGAGAAATCTCGGATAAACCGTCTATAACAACCTGCCAGTCCAAGAAAACTTCTCACCTCTGTTGGTGATTCAGGGACTTTTCATTTAGTAATTGTCTCGATCTTTGTGGGATCCACATGAATTCCTTCATGATCAACTAAATGTCCAAGAAAGTGTATTTCTTGTAACCAAAATTCGCATTTTGAAAATTTAGCATAAAGCTTTTCTTTTCTCAATAATGTAAGGAGTGCATGCAGATGCGCTGCATGTTCCTCTTTTTTCTTAGAGTAAATGAGAATATCATCTATCAAGACAATTATGAATTTATCCAGATATGGTTTACATATTATGTTCATCATGTCCATAAATGCAGCTGGGGCATTGGTTAGACCAAATGGCATGACTTTAAATTCATAATGGCCATACCTTGTTCTGAAGACAGTTTTAGGAATGTCCTCTTCCTGTACTTTTAGTTGATGATATCCTGAGCGTAAATCAATCTTAGAAAAGAATCGAGCTCCTTACAGTTGATCAAACAGATCATCGATTCTCGGTAATGGATACCGATTTTTAATCGTGACTTTATTCAATTCTCGGTAATCAATGCACATACGCATTGATCCGTCCTTCTTCTTGACAAACAAGATTGGTGCTCCCCATGGTGATGAACTTGGTTGTATGAAGCCTTTCTCCAGAAGTTCGTCCAATTGCTTCTTTAGTTCCTGCATCTCTGCTGGTGCCAAACGGTAAGGTGCCTTGGCAATTGGTGCTGTTCCTAGTAGTAGATGAATTATGAATTCAACTTCTCTATCTGGCGGTAGTCCATGTAGCTCTTCAGGAAAAACCTCTGAGAATTGAGATACTACGGGAATATCTTTCAATTCTTTTTCTTTAGTGTTAATGATTATAGAAATCATATACGCTAGTGATCCTTGTCTTGCATAACTTGTTGTTTTCATCACAGAGATGAATTTCGTAGATCTGGTTGGCTTATCTCCTTTAATTGTGATCTTTTCACCTTTTGGTGAATTTACTTGTATTGACTTTTGATCACATAAAATACTAGCTTTATTGGTTACTAACCAATCCATTCCTAATACAATATCAAATCCAACTAGGTTCATTGGGTAAATGTTAGCAATAAAATCATGGTTTAGAATTTCTATTCTTGCTTCCTACAAGATTTCAGTGATTTTAATGGATTCTCCATTTTCCGTCTCTACTAGACATTCTTGTTGAAGTTTAGTTAATGGTTGATTAAGAATTTTGCAAAATGAAGTATTAATAAAACTTTGGTTTGCACCAGAGTCAAATAATACTTTAGCAAAAACATCATTAACTAAAAACGTACCAGCAACCATATCCGGAATCATCTTGGCTTCTTCTGCAGTTAGAACAAAAGCTCTAGCATTGTTAGTAGTCTTGTTGTTCATGGATGGAGCTAGTTTAGGATAGTTTGGTTTAATATGCCCCTTTTCTCCACAATTGAAGCACATTCCATTACTGGGTTTCTTCCTGCAGTCTTCTTCCTTGTGTCCAGGTATCTTGCAGAAGTTGCAGTATGTAGAACATTTTCCCGAATGTTTCTTCTTGCAAGACTTGTAGTAGGGTGCAGAAGTAGAACCTACATTCTTCCCACGGTTGAAATTACCGTAGCGAAATTCCTGGTAAGTTTCTAGACTAGGTTCTTCCTCTGGTTCTCTTCTTGTGTACGTACCAATTCATTGGTCAAGGTATTTGCTAGTTCTACAGCTTCTTCTATGGTTTGTGGCCTAGCTGCCTTAACTACATGTCTAATCTCACTGATTAATCCCCAGAGGTAACGAGAGATTAATACTGGTTCTGGTGAGTCTAGAGTTAACATTATTCTAGCATATTCGAAGAATACGGTAGTGTAACCCTTACAGTCTACTCCAGTCATTCTAAGGTTTAAGAACTTATTAGCAATTTGTTCTTTTTCATTGGGAGGACAAAATTTCCTTTCAACCATGTTCTTAAACTCATTCCATTCTATATTATAGACTCTGTCACTTCCCCTAGACTGAAGAATAGTATTCCACCATTTTAAGGCTGCATTCTTAAAAAGATTGGAAGCAAACATGATTTTGTCTTCTTCTGTGCACTTGCTTATTTTTAAGACAACCTCAGTCTTTTCTATCTAGCGTAGAGCTGCAATGGCTCCTTCATTGCCAGAGAATTCTATCGGTTTGCAAGACCAAAATTCTTTGTAAGAACAACCATAGGACATGGTTCTTCTTCTTTTTGGAATAGGAAATTGAAGTAACGGTTCATTGTTTACGTTGTGACTGGGTTCAGTATGTGATCGCTTACTTCCACTATTACTTTTATTGCTTTCCGCTTCTTTAACAGTTTGGATGATATATGGCATAGCATCTCTTATTCCTTGGGTTACTATGTGTCGAATGGCACTATTATTTATTTGTTATCATTATTCTGGTTTCCCTAATTTTCTTTGTTGTCCATCTGGATTTACAAACAATTATCAGGTATTAATATCACAAAATAAGATTTAATGCCAATAATTGCACCAACAAACACATTGGTCAAAACTGTCGATCATTGAGACATTTACTCTATTATATATATATATATATATATATATATATATATATATATATATATGCATCCATTACAACTATAACTGGAATTTAAAACATACTACTAGTTATGCATCAGTAAATATTAGTTTATTTATTTTAGTTGATTTTTTTCTAACTACTCGCGTTTATATATATATATATATTATTACTATTATTTCTAGGGGTTCATCCAGTATTGCATGTTTTGCTCGTCTACTTCCAAACGAGTTTTTCCCCTATTTGCCTGATCCTCTCTCCTTCATCAACTAACTCCTCACCAAAAGTGCGAAGTTCCTGCACGTTTTCGGTACTCATGGGTGGTGGTGGTGCAGGTATTGGTTCATGGTACGGTGATAAAGGGTCTCCATACGGGTATGGATTTTCTAGGATTTCTCTAACATATTAGCCAGCATCCCAATATGGATCTAGAGGGTCAAGGTTTGGGTATGGTGCTACATAGTTTGGTATGGGTTCTTCTTGTTGGTAGAGTTCTCGATAATCCCTATGGTCACCATTCCACGGATCATATGCTAAGGGATTGGGTGCTGGGACTCTAGGTATCTCATCAGGGTTGAAAGCTGGTATGGGAACTGGTTCTTCTTGGTTGGGTTTTATTTCCATAGGCTGAGTGGGAAACAGTGGTAGTGACTGTGGTGCAATGATTTGTTCTAAGTTTGGGTCTGCGGCAGTGGTAGCTAATATGTGAAAGTTGGCCAATCTCTTATTGATTATGTCTTGGGTTTGGGCGTTCATCTCCCTATTTGCTGCCGCTAAGGCCCTCTATTGCTTTAATTTCGTCATTCTTTTTCTATGCTCATGTGCTCCCCGACTGAACCATCCTCTCTTTTTGGTAGGGAATGGTTCTGCGGTTTGCGCTTTAAAGATGAATATCCCCTCTTTGGTGTCAGCTGAATACCCCGAAGGAGTAGGCTGGGAGGAAGTTCCTTCATCTCTAGGAGAACTAGACAATTGACGATAAGCGTCCAACGGTCCTTGATTACTCATACTGTAAACTAACAGATTGTCAAATAACACAAAATAATAATATACACGTATGCACATAGATTATTTCCTAACAGAATTGACAATTTCAATGTCAGCAGAACACTTTTGTGGCTGAAATCAGTGGCTGTAGCTCTGATACCACCTCCTGTCGCTTTCCCCGACCCCTTGCCCGGGAGGCAGGCGGCCGCGAGCTTCGCACATTCGGTGGTATCGGTGTTTATTTAATTTGGCAGCGGAATTTACATCAGGACCGTAGTTAGGAAATATTTTATCAGAGTAAAACACCTCATTTTATAAATAATAAACACATGGGTAAAACTCAAGTTTCCATTCATAATCAATTTGTATGGATAAACCCTAATTTATTGAAATAAAACTTCTTCTTTATTTATGTAACTTTTATAACCACTTTTCCAAGCCTTCAGTGCTCTCTAGCTGGCTTCTATTTGGCTTACACATTTTGTTACCTGAAACGCATTTAAAACATTTTTGTCAGTGGGAAATACTGGTGAGTGAATCCCAGTTTAATCAAAACAGGTTTTATCATTGTACAGTATTGAGGGCAATCCAGCAATTACATTTGTTTACATCTACTTTAACGCTTAGTTCCCGAGTTTCATTAAATGAGAGAAAAGAAAAGATTTAAAAGGAAATGATTTTTAGTTGTGTTCCAGAGTTTCATTAACGGAGAGAAAAGAAAAGAAAATTAGAGTTTTTTCCCCTAAAATTAATCTTTCCAATTTGGAAAGAAAAAGAGAGAAGAGAAAAGAAAATGAGAGAATTCTTTCTTTTCTCTCCTTAACTTAACTCGGGAACGCAGTCTAATTACCACCCACGGCACTGTCAATCCTGACTTGTGGAAATATTACTACTCACAGTGTACTAACAAATTTTGTATACAAAACCCCAACATACCGACGATAATTGTATAATTACAAATACTCAATCACTGTGAAATATAATTTAAAACAATTGAAATTTTGTAAAAATAGTTTACAAAAAGAAAGGATTACTCACTTTGCTAATTTAGGTAATTCCTTGTGATTTCCTGGTTATAATCTAAAAAATTAAACAATGCACACGCGTTAGTATAATAACCCAATATTTACATTAGCTATACTCTCCCCGAGACAAAACTCCAACGACTAAGTCAGGCAGAGCCTCGACATGCGTTACGGAGCACTAGATCAATCGGGCAGCATATCTAATACGTAACTGGGGGTTATAATACTTACAACGAGGCAGAGCTTTGCTAATTAAGGGGGTATAATACCCGGAGATTAATTATAATATTCAAAAATTGAGAGAGAGAGAGAGAGAGATCGATTTAATAACGATTTGCAACTGATGTCGATCTCCTCTATATATAGGGTTGTTTAGGGAGTCCTTGGCGGCCCGCGAGAGACAGACAGGGGGCTGTCGCGCCCCGCGAGCTAGGTCTAGCTACGGCTAGGCCTGGTTACTCACCAGCCTAGCTTCGTCGTGTGTCGTGCCACGTGGCACCCCAGGGTTCCGCCACCCATTAGTCGCTCGCGCCCCGCGACGGACCAAGGGGGTCTGTCGCGCCCCGCCAGAGCCCTTTAAATCTTTATTTTATTTGATTTTTGTAAAAATAAAGGTGTTTAGGAGAGTTGTTATATTGCCCTACAAGATCATTTGTAGGGTAATTTTGATAATTACTCTACGAGTAAATAATTACAAAAATGCCACAGCGTTTTTTTTTTTTTTTTTTACCTTTTCACCCTATTCGTACGTTTTGTATGGCAAGGGTATTTATATTTGATATTTTGTCTATTCATGTATATGGCTAGAAAACCAAAACATTATTAACTAGAAAACTACCATCTTTATGAACATCTTGTGTAAGACCCGTCTTATATAGGACTTCAACTTTAATAAAATCTTCCATTTATATAAATATAAATGCAATTGCATAGTCATTCCAAAAACGAGATAAAGTAAAACTTTGTTCGTACCAAATAGTATTCATAAAACAATAATTTTCTTTGATTTTTATAATCCAAAAATCTAAATGCAAAAGCGTTGATTCATGGTCAGTGTTCGGTTCGCTACGTGACTTGATCATCCGTTTTCCATTCCTAAGCAACCTGGGTCACAAAACCATCGAAACATCAATTATAGGACGTTTAAAACATGTCCAACAAACCCGTATGCAAAAACAAGAAAAATGAACCATTTTTGCCATACAAGACCTGCCGTAGCTTACGGTATGTTTATTCTGTTTGTTTCACATAGCTCGTCGTAAGCTACAGCTCATTGTCGTAGCTTACGATATACTTGTTCTATTTTAACCAGGAAGTCCCTGCCGTAGCTTACGGCTCTCTGCCGTAGCTTACGGCTCTCTGCCGTAGCTTACGGCTCTCTGCCGTAGCTTACGGCAGGCTTGGAGCTGCAAATCTGCAGCAATACTCTTTTTCACCAAAGTTTTCATAACTTTGTCAAGAAACATCCAATTGACCTCAAACTTGTTTTTATGCATTCATAAAACACGTATCTCCATGTTTACTCATAGTGCATAACCCAGATACACAATTTTTACACTTTGCGCATCCATCACCCGGTTCATGCGCATAATTATTTGACCCGTTTCAAGATTTAAGCACTACTCTTAAATCTCACTCATTCTTTCCATACCACCTATTTTCACACTAAGACTTCCATTTATCTTCCACTACAACGTTATTTGTGGTGGATTTCTATAGTAAAATCATTATATTTCAATTTTACCCTCTGGTTTGACATTTTACAAAAATGACCCGTTAGGAGACATTAAGCCAAAAAGCCTTACACCTTTTACTTTTATACCACCGAAAGGGTCTACCGAATAAACTCATTTTTAAACTACTCTTAAGAGTCGTTTGCCCGGTTCATCATTCGGGGGCGTTTTGTTCAATTTTAGTCATTTTAATCACGAATGACATTTAAAAGCTTGTTTTGACCAAGTGGGCACTTTTAACCCGTATTCCATTTAAAATTCGTTGTGTTCCTAAGAACATGATATCTCCAATTTAAATTACTTGATATCACTCACTTTAGGTAATCCAATGTCCACCCATGACTCAATTAACTCTCATCGGACCCTAAGTCCTCATTGAGAGTTTGACCCATTACACATACATGGCTTGGGTCAAAGGTTGACCCATTTTTAATACCTTGTATTTATTAGTTGCTAATTATTAGCAATGCATGCCCATACGCTTTTCTTCCCTGTGAGCACAAGACTCGACAAGCAATCGTTAATCATTATTGTCAAATGGTGATAACATCACCATTTGACCCGTTTGGCACAAATGACCATTTTACTAACCTCTTGACTTACCCTTTTTTGCATTAGAACGACCCAAACGTTATATATTGCAAGAATGTATTTATTTACCATCTCACCCATTTGACACATTACGGTTTGCACCATGTGGTCATATTTCTTAAAAGTCGTTTCTTTACTCGTTTGACCCATTATGGCATACGCCATAGGGTGTATTTTCAAAACTTATTATTTATTCATCAACACGTGACCAAATTATCATTTTTCCTTTTTACCCATTATGGCTTACACCATAGGGTATCTTTCCAAAACTCATTGTTTACTACCAAATATGGTTTCTTACCATTTTTACTCGTTCTGACCCGTATCGATTCGCATCAGAATGTCATATTTCAAAGACTCAATCCAATACTAGGTCTCCTTGTTCTTAACCAAATACCTGAGTAGATATTATATTTAAAAGATTTAAGCTTTACTTACATTACGTTTGATTATGCTTTTCCTGCGTATTTGATCCGTTTGACCGGTTCCTTCCCAAGCTTCCACCTAGCTTGTCAAGCGTCAAACTACCATTTTGTCATTCGCAAGATGGTTAGATTAGACATCATTTATCACGACTATCCAACCTTATGGACTTCATATCAAAATTACCATTTGATCCTATTAAGTCAAACTTCCTATTAACATATTCAAATGCACTAATAAGTTCAACAAACTCATTTAGACATCTTATCAAATGCCCGGTAGGCGTTATTTTTAGGCCACCATTTTAACTGAATTCCTCAACCAAGTTCTTGCAATTGTTAACATCAAGTTAACACAGTTTCAATCATTGTATGCTAATCTATCAAATATTATACAAGATCTTGGGATTGTTTCATCACTATGAAACAACCTATTGCATCATATGTATGGAATTTACACAAACATCAAACTTAGCCAAAGAGTTTAAACATTCATAAATACATGATGATTTCAAACATCTTTTAACATGAATATAACATCAATTTCATCATATCACACAAAACCCATTTCATGGCAAGTATAAACATGTACTCAAACTCATAGATTGTTCAAGTATCTTCCTATTACTATCATGCATTATGATTATAAACATAAGTATATAATCAACTTCATCATATTACCAAAACCCACTTCATAATCTACTTCTTAATCACTTACAAAAAATCTTAAATCAAATATTTCATAATTTCATTATGTCTAACGAAATTAAGCATACATATACACTCGATTCATCTTTGGATCATAATCCCAAAATCTAATTGCAAGTATTCTTTTCTTTTTTTTGTAAAGGGTTACCCTGGTGATTCTATATATTCACAACCAAATAAAAACAAGTAGTGTAGAAAACCCTACACTAGTTCAATCATGAGACATGCCCCATGAAAGTAAACCAGAATCACAAGAAAAAAAACTCAAGTTATGACTTTCACCAATCTAGGTTTTTAAACATACCTTATGATCACTAAGTCTAGATGATAACTATTTCATCATCATGCAAGCATTTCTTAAAGAAATTAGCCTTCAATTTGATGGAATTTGATCAACAAGGGTTGCTCCCCTTTTTCTTTCTCCTGGACATCGACCATGTTTAAAATTGCCCTTTTATATTTTCAACTTTTAAGAGTGTTCCATTTAGCCCCTCCATGTTTTATTATCTAATTTCAAGTCACAATCCTTTATCTTTTTAAATAAACAAGTATACTAACTAAGTTAAAAATTTATAGTTGTATACATCATGTCACTTAACAAATGAACATAATAATTCACTTTATCAAGGTCGGGGTGTTACAACCCGACTTAGATCTTGTACCGATAGCCTCGGGCCTTTTATAAACTTTATTCTAAAAAGGCATTCATTTATCTTTTATTTAGCATTAGGTTTATTTAATTAAATCCTTATGCTCACCGGGTTAGCTTTTACCACTAACAGTACTTTACCCGCTCTTTAATATTAACGTGGTTTAATTACCAAACCTGTTTTTAAGGTGTTACATCTTGTGACTACGGTGGAAAAGTATAGGGGAGACAATTGTGGGTTTGGTGGATTGATATGTATGGGTTTTTTGTTTGAAATTAATAACGTGAGCGTACTATCCTTACATTTATTTGTGCTAGAGGTATCAACTCTAACAAAAAAAAAATACTTAAAACAATGTAATCTGGACACGAACCATGAAACCCTATTATCTATGCATGTTGGCAAGTCAAAGCAGGTTAAACCCTCCATATGGGTCTTAACCAAACCGTAATAAAGTTATAAACGGATTAGACATGGCGTTAACAACATGGCTTTTTAACTTATAAATGATATATTTAAAAAAAATATTCAAATTTCAAATTTAAATAAGTTAGCCCGTTTACTTTTAGTACAACCTAAATACAACCCACTTATTAATCATAAGGGGATAGGATAACATATTGTGAGATAAGTTATTGTGGTAAAAGAGTGTGAAAACTCGCCCCAAAGATCCGAGCAGTAATTAGTAATATTAGTTCGACGCGGAACGGAATTAATGTAACAAGCGTAATCAAGCACCAGGTAATTTTAAGGGTAGGAAATAAAATAAGAGTGACACGAGGATTTACGTGGAAAACCCAAATCGGGAAAAACCACGGGTGGCGGAAGCCGAGAAACAATTCACTATAATTTGCAGTGTTTACAGAGTTTGGAGAAAAGAAAAGAAATATATATATATATATATATATATATATATATACTTGAGATTTTTGTATCTCTTATATGTATATATATTTGTGTGTGATGGTACATCTTGTGGAGAGGATTTAGAGCCTATTTATAGGCAAAAAATTGCATGTGAACAATGGCTCATATTCTTACCTGACGTTGGAAAAATTGCATGAAAATTTCTTCACCTAACATTCTTCCTCCCATGTTTGACTTAGAAACAAGCACATGTGCACCGTTCACCACACTTCAAATTAGAATTGAATTGTGCAAATGATATGTTACACTTTAGCCCTTGGAGTTTTAGTACTTTGGCATTTGGAAGACAAAATACTTCAATCTCCACCTTGACTTCAAAATGCAACAAGTAACAGACTGATTATGTAACATATACCTTATCAAACTCCAAAATTCCATAAGAACCTGCAATCACTATATAGAGAAAAATTGTTTCCGAAAAATAAAAATACTTCCTCCACCACGAGCTAAACAGGCTCAATTGCGATCAGAAATGCCCATCAAGTCCAAACATAGTTTGAACTTGGCAATTGGAAGACTCTTAGTGAACACATCAGCAGGATTATAATCTGTATCAATCTTGTCTATGACACAATCACCTTTCTCAATGATATCACGCACAAAATGATAACGAATATCAATGTGCTTTGTTCGGTCATGAAACATCTGATCTTTACTCAAGAAGATAGCACTTTGATTATCACAGAAAATTGTGGTAACCTTTATTCTATCATCGAGTTCTTTAAATAATCCCTTCAACCAGATATCTTCCTTAACTGCTTTTGTAATCGCCATATATTCTGCCTCAGTAGAAGACAGCGCAACTGTAGACTGTAACTGTGCTTTCCAACTAATAGCACAACCATGCAAAGTAAACACATACCCTGTAATCGATCTTCGTTTATCCAAATCTTTGCCATAATCTGAATCAACATATCCAAGTACCCCTGTGTTAGATTTACCATAACGTAGACACATAGAAGACGTACCACGCAAATAACGAAAGATCCACTGTACTGCTTTCCAATGTTCTTTCCCCGGGTTTGCCATATATCTACTGACCATGCTAACAGCATAAGCCAAATCAGGGCGCGTGCAAATCATAGCATACATCAAAGATCCAACAGCACTAGAGTATGGTACGCGTGCCATATAAGCCATATCAGTCTCAGTAGTAGGACTCAAAGCGGATGATAGCTTGAAATGAGCTGCAAAAGGTGTGTTGACAGGTTTTGCTTCATGCATATTGAAGCGTCTTAGGACTTTCTCAATATAACTTTTCTGAGAAAGATGCAAGACCCTAGACTTCCTGTCACGAACAATTTCCATACCTAAAATCTTTTTGGCAGCTCCTAAGTCCTTCATTTCAAAATCAGCTTTCAACTGGTCTTTTAATTTCTGAATCTCCTTCATATCTTTCGCTGCGATCAACATGCCATCCACGTATAAAAGTAAGTAGATCATTGAACCATCGTCACAATTCTTGTAATAAACGCAGCTATCACGGGTGCACCTTTTGAATTCGTGACTGGTCATAAATGAATCAAACCTTCTATACCATTGTCTAGGAGACTGCTTGAGGCCATAAAGAGATTTATTCAATTTATACACGTAGTTCTCCTTGCCTGGAACTACAAAGCCTTTGGGCTGTTGCATAAAAATCTCTTCCTCAAGCTCACCATTTAAGAAAGTTGTAGTAACATCAAGTTGCTCTAACTCATAATCATTAGAAGCAACCAACCCCAACAATACACGAATGGAAGTATGTTTGACAACTGGGGAATGAATGTCAGTATAATCAATGCCAGGAATCTGATTGTAGCCTTTAGCTACTAACCGAGCTTTGTACCTTGGTTTCTCGGTTGGGTTGATAGGTTCTTTGAGCTTGTAGACCCACTTGCATTTAACTGGCCTTTTCCCTTTCGGAATAGGAACTAAGTCCCAAGTACCATTTCTTTGCAAGGATTCCATCTCATTATGCATAGCAATCATCCAATCACTTGAGTCTTTAGACTTGATAGCCTCATCATAATTAACAGGCTCCATTCCTGACTCAATATCGGCAGCAACAGTAAGAGCATAAGCAACAACATCAGATTCAGCATACCTTTTCGGAGGAACAATTTGTCTTCTTGGCCTATCTCTCGCAATGCTTAGAGTAGTAGCTTGTGGTTGTGAAGGTGTTGAATCCTCAACAACAACATGCTCATCTGGCGAGGAAGACTCTTGATGCTCAAATGTACTCTGATCGGTAGTAGATGGAGTAGGAAGCTCCACCTCCACTTGAGATTGCTCTTTTC
The DNA here is from genome assembly GCA_030545235.1 of Helianthus tuberosus. Lineage (NCBI taxonomy): Eukaryota > Viridiplantae > Streptophyta > Magnoliopsida > Asterales > Asteraceae > Helianthus > Helianthus tuberosus. The sequence goes on from CM060351.1 coordinate 176,160,325, forward strand.
TTACTTCGGATGATGCATCAGATGTATCTGTAGCTTTTGAAGAGTCTACAACTGGTTGAATCATACTAGACTCATCAAAAGTAACATCTCTTGAGATAATAACTTTCTTCAGTTTAAAGCTCCATAACTTGTAACCTTTTACCCCCGGATTGTACCCAAGAAAAACGCATTTGATTGCTCTCGGTTCTAACTTCCCATTGTCAACACGTGCATACGCTGGACATCCAAAAGGTTTTAAAACTGTATAATCGGCAGGTTTTCCGGACCATAACTCAAACGGAGTTTTCTTCTCAATTGCTTGTGATGGTGATCGGTTGATAAGATAGCAAGCAGTTGAAGCAGCCTCCGCCCAAAATGACTTTGGCAATTTGGAATTAGAAAGCATACACCGGACCTTCTCCATAATGGTGCGATTCATCCTTTCGGCTACACCATTTTGTTGAGGTGTATGAACCACCATGCGGTGTCGAGTGATGCCTTCCTTTCGGTAATAGGCATTAAACTCTTCTAAGTAAAACTGAAGTCCATTATCCGTGCGAAGATACTTTACCACCAATCCTGACTGCTTTTCAACCTGAACTTTCCAATTTCTTAAGGTAGAAAAAACGTCTCCCTTGTGTTTCAAGAAGAAAGACCACACCTTCCTGGAGAAATCATCAATTATAGTGAGCATATAATTAGCTCCACCTTTCGAAGCAACTCGAGCCGGTCCCCATAAATCCGAGTGGACATAGTCAAGTGGTCCTTTCGTTGTATGAATACCACTTAGAAAACTCACTCGTTTTGCCTTGCCATACACACAGTCTTCACAGAACTCTAAATCAACAATCTTTTGTTCACCAAGTAATCCTCTTCGACTCAATTCGGACATGCCTTCAAAACTCATATGGCCGAGTCGAAGATGCCAAAGACGGGACTGATCTGGTTCAGAAAGAGACTTTGAAACAACAGCAGCATCACTCGAAATTGTTTGCCCGTCAAGAAAGTAGAGGTCTGAGGTTTTTCGCTTGGCCCTCAGTTTGTCGGAACCATCTTTGAATACCCTGAGAACTCCACCTTTACCGGCAAACTCGTATCCTTTCTTATCAAAGGAGCTGAGAGATAACAAGTTTCTTCTGATGTCAGGAACATATCTAACATTCCCAATGGTTCAGATAACTCCGTCAAACATATGGATTCTGACTGAGCCATGTCCAACAACTGGACATGTAGAATTATTGCCCATTAAGACATAACCCTGGTTAACCTTTTCAAATGTATAAAACCAACTTCTGTTGTGACACATATGAAAAGTACAACCAGAATCAAGTATCCATTCATCTGTGGAATCCAGTTTATCTGAATAAACTGTCAGGAGTTCTCCAATACAACCAGCCTCTGCTACATCAGCTTCACCCGAAGTGCTAGCTTGTTTACCATATGCTGCTGCTTTCTCTTTATTCTTCAACTTGAAACATTCATAAATTGTATGTCCCTTCTTATGACAGTAATTGCAAAACTTTCGTTTGCCTTTTGACTTGGATCTCGATCTGTTGGAAGATTAAGGGTTTTTACCCCTATCTGTTGTTCTTCCTCTGGCATTTAAACCTTCGGCTTTCTCATCACTGGTACCACCACCAGTAATATGCTTCATCTTTTCTTTTGAATCCAAAGCTGTATAAACTTCATCTAAGACAAGAGTGTCACGACTATATATGATAGTATCACGAAAATGGCTGTAGGATTCGGGCAATGATGACAGCAAAAATAAAGCCAAGTCTTCATCTTCATACTGAACATCCATATTCTCTAAGTTATTAACTAACTCTTTGAATGTGGAAATATGTTCAACTAAAGAACCACCTTCAATCATTTTGAGATTGAACAACCGTTGCTTTAGATGCAACTTGTTTGGTAAGCTCTTACTCATCAATAATTGCTCCAACTTTAGCCATAAAGAAGCCGCTGAAGTTTCTTTTAAAACATCTTGCAAAACATCGTTTGACAAGTGCAAACGAATCTGGGATAGAGCCTTTAGATCTTTCATCTCCTTGTCTTCATCGGTCCATGACGTGGGCATCTTTTCGAAACCCAAAAGCGCCTTATGTAAATCCATCTGAATTAGAACATCTCTCATCTTTACTTGCCATAGAGGAAACCTAGTGTTTCGATCTAACAACGGAATATCGAATTTCAATGTAGACATGATTTACCACTTGATAAAATAATTCCAATAAACTAATATTAAAACACAGATCCTCTGATACCAATTGTGGTAAAAGAGTGTGAAAACTCGCCCCAAAGATCCGAGCAATAATTAGTAATATTAGTTCGACGCGGAACGAAATTAATGTAACAAGCGTAATCAAGCACCAGGTAATTTTAAGGGTAGGAAATAAAATAAGAGTGACACGAGGATTTACGTGGAAAACCCAAATCGGGAAAAACCACGGGTGGCGGAAGCCGAGAAACAATTCACTATAATTTGCAGTGTTTACAGAGTTTGGAGAAAAGAAAAAAAAATATACTCCCTCCGTCCCATTAAGAGTGTCCTAATTTGAATTTTCAAAGTCTTTATTTATAAACTTTGACCTTAAATAATTTTGTTTGTGTTAAATAATACTTGATGAAATTTATATGATTTGAGTGTGTTTTACAAGTGTTTTTATCGGATTAATTTTCATCAAGTTTTATATAACAAAAAAAATATATATAATTAAAGTCAAAGTTTATAAATAAAGACTTTGAAAATTCAAAATAAAACACATTTAATGGGACGGAGATAGTATATACTTGAGATTTTTGTATCTCTTATATGTATATATATTTGTGTGATGGTACATCTTATGGAGAGGATTTAGAGCCTATTTATAGTCAAAAAATTGCATGTGAACAATGGCTCATATTCTTGCCTTGGAAAAATTGCATGAAAATTTCTTCACCTAACATTCTTCCTCCCATGTTTGACTTAGAAACAAGCACATGTGCACCGTTCACCACACTTCAAATTAGAATTGAATTGTGCAAATGATATGTTACACTTTAGCCCTTGGAGTTTTGGTACTTTGGCATTTGGAAGACAAAATACTTCAGTTATTCTCAAGTAAAAGCCACCACTTCTAAGGTTGCTTTTTACCCATCCAATAGGTAGCATATGCAAAGTTAAATTACAGCTAGCTCTCAATAATCTTTGACAATGTTACTTATGTTATGTCCTTACTGTCCATACATACATACTCTCTTGCCCTTTGGTCTTGGTCTAACTCATAATTGCAGTGAGGAAAGAACATTCACTATGGAAAACATTGATTTGGAGCTTGGAGACGCGGGGGCGATTCAAAAGAGCATCCAAGGTGTTTCTGATCGTTTAAAACTACATGAAAACAACTATGCTAACCAATTTTCTCCATCAATTTACATGGCACCTCGTACACTACGAGATTTGAGCACAAGTTCTTTCAGCCCTCGGGAGGTCTCTATTGGACCCCTACACAGAGAAGATGAGAATGTGCAAGCCTTTGAATGGCAGAAAGAAACTTATGTGATTAAGCTGATGAGTCGTATCGATTCCCCACAAGAGGACATACTGAATTCATGCACGCAAAAGGTGTACGATTCAATGGAACAAATCAAGGCATGCTATGGTTACACTCAAATGATGACACGTGATCATGATAATATTAAATTTGCTGAAAGGATGGTTATGGATGCTTGTTTCATGCTTGAATTCACTCTCCAGATTTCGGAATCTCAAGTTGAATCGTATCGAGGAAACATGTTGCCAGACCAAACCATAATTTATGATTTGGTGTTGCTAGAAAACCAGATACCTTTCTTTATTCTTAATGAAATATATCAATGCACTGTTTTGAAATTTAAGCAAGATGCTGGATCCCTTATTGATTTTATCCATCCACTTCTAAACCTTCTTAACATCTTTAAGGACAATATAAAAACGGCGAATATATCCATTAGTAACACTGATCACATTCTCAGCCTTTTACATCAATGTTACAAGCCTCAAGATCCAATTCAATCAACTTTCTTAACCTCAACAATGCCTTCGGCTCTAGATCTAGACAACGCAGGGGTCCACTTAAAACCTATCCGAAATCCAACATGGTTGATGGAGATGGAAGTGAAATTACCTAGGCTCCCATGTTTTTCATGGTGTTGGGGTAAGCCTACTCTTAGAATGCCAGTATTGTATGTTCATGATTTCACTGAATTTGTTTTAAGGAATCTCATTGCGTATGAGCATCGTTCAAGTCAAACTCATAATTATATTACATCGTATGCTTATGCCATGGATATGCTAGTGAATACTCAACAAGATGTTGCCAAGTTGGTAGACTCGAGAGTACTTGTCAACAATATGGGTTCAAATGAAGAAGCTACTAAGATGATCAACAACATATGTAAAGAAGTTGCACAAGTACATTTCTTTTACGGTGAAAATTTTGAAAAATTGAACAAGTACTGTCGTGGTTACTGGCCAGAAAAAATGGCTTGGTTGAAGACGACTTACTTTGGTAGTCCATGGAGTTTAATTGCTTTAGGGGTTGGAACAATCCTATTTGTTCTAACTGTGGTTCAGACCATCTATACCATTAAGTCTAATTGAAGCAACAAGTGGATATTCACTGTAAGTTTATCTTCTTTTCCTATTATTTTTTACTACACATACTTAACACATATTATTATTCATAAAATTCATGGAAATTGCAAGTGAAATTAATATGATTAAAAAACGTGTTTGATTGATTAGTGGTGACTTTTTGGTGCAAATAAAGGGGATATGAAATTTTGTAGAGCCAATATCAGTAGGGGTGTTCAGCGGCTCGAATATTTTGTGTGAAGTGTTCGGATTAGTTTATTTGCATTTGGATTTTTTTTCTCACTAACCAATAACCAAACCGATCCAAATTCCCAATTGTCTCACTGAACCATTTTTTAAACTGAATTCAATTCGGCCAGGTTCCGATCGGATATTCAAATCATTGTTCATACTCACTTCATCTATAATAAGATTTGTGCCCCTTTTATTCTCAAATTCAGTATCTATAACTTTGAAATAGCAACTAAGTAAATAAGGTTGAAATTGAAGATTTATGGTTAGAACTCGAGAGTCCATTATCAATAGCGACTGAGTGATTGACGACTAACGAGAGGGTGTGAGCTATTTAGGGTTTTGGATGGTTGTTACTTCAACGAGGCATCTCGTGTGGAGGCAGTACCGTTTTCCGGGGGAACACCGTAACCAAGTATGACCAACTCAGCGCGTGCCGGGTTAACACGACGTAGTCTCGAAAAATCTTGGCTAGGGCCGCCGTTTGGGTGGTGTGACGTTGGGTCACTCAAATTGAAAGTCACCGTTCAAAAAAAGATGTCTAATGATTAGATTATGTGCTACAATAAAACTTGGTATATGGGCTCAATAGTCAATTGGGCTGGGTCATTAACAACCCTACAAACAAAACATATTTCATTTGTTGAATCGCGATTTCATAAAACACTCGAGTTCACAATTCGGATACCGCTAAGAAACATCGAATTAACAACCCAGATCGTTTTTTTTTTTACCGATATGGTTCAGTCTTCATATTTTTTCGGGTTTTTTACACCTCTAGCCATTATATGCTTACCTAAATTTATCTTAAGCATATCATAGTTTTTCGGTTTTTTTACACCTCTAGCCGTTATATGCTTACCTTAATTTATCTTAAGCATATAGTGAGGGTATTGATTACCCAAATTTATGCACTTTCTATGCCTCCCTTATGTAACCGATCTCCTCTATACGACCCTATATATAAGATATCTTCTATTCTTAGAGAGAGATATGCCTGAATCGCTAAAATATATATATTCCTATTATATACGAGATTGTATCTATTAGCATGAAAGGTCACCGTCAGGCTATGAGTACTTCACAGTAACCTAATCGAGGACTCGGTATTTGATTTCAAAATGTTTTTAAATATCTTGGAGAACATGTTAATTATTATATGGTTGTGTACTTGCTTAGAGTTATTCTAATGAGTTGTTTTTTTGTTGTGAATATTCAGGTGAAGGATCGATTGTATCGTGTGCACAAGTAATTTTCATCCAAGGTTGTACATTTGGATGGGTACTTATAATGTGTTACCTTATTTATGTAATGTCGTGCTTGATTTAAGTTATGATGCCCGTGTTGTACAACTCTAGTTATCGCCTTTTGAAATTTATAATTTCTTTGAAGACTTTCGAAACAACAGGGAGCAATATTTCTTGTTCTTTAAATTGTGATGTGTTTAGCCTTTTGAATCTCTATCTAACTTTAACGTATTCAATTTATAAAATGAAAAATGTCAATCATCCACCTTTTCTTTGGAACATTTTCCCCAATACATGTATGATGTAAAACTGAATCATTTTGGAAACTCTCACGTGTTGTAACTCATTAACCATAGGTCCTAAATCACCATTTATTATTCAAGGACATTCTTTATTGTTACTTATTATTCTAGAACATTCTTTAATGTTACAACAAACTTTTTTTCTATTTTGCTCATCATGTTACCTAGTGGCATCTTAGGGGTGGGATAATGCTTAGCGACCATTAGGTTCTGGATTCGATTTCCACAAGAGGGTTTCCCAAATTTATTGGGTTTTCTCCTGAATTGGTGTATAGGCATTATAGCCTAGTGAAGATGGATATGATTGGGCGGCTTTGCTGGTGGCACGATGTAACTCCAGTGATCTGTCAATGATCCAAATTTGTCGTTCAAAAAAAAAAGTATACTTCTTAACATTTGCGATAAATCTGTTTGCAATTTTCAAAAGAAATTTCATTGTTTGTGGTAGCAGTAAGATTGAGTTACACCTAGGGGTGTACACGAGTCTAGCCATTATGAGCTAATCAAGATCAGTTCGTTATAAGCTCGAATTGATCCGAGCTGAAACAAGCCCGAGCTTGAGCCTTAAAATAAGTTCATTTACAAATGAGTCTGTGTTTGAGCCCAAAAAAAAAGCTTGTTGATAAATGAGCCAATCTTTATATCAAGCTTGGCTAGACTCACAATGAGCATGTTTTATATACGAATAATGTTTTTTACTAATATAATATGTGGGTGAGGTTCAGCTATAAGGTGTGTTTTGTCTATAAAATGTAAAAAATGATGGGAGCCTTTGGATTAAAATAATTTAGAGACTGTTAGGTTTCGAATATCATGCTAAGTTAAGTAAAGAAAGCAGACAACTTGGTACAATTTGTGTTGCTGAATCTGGTGTTGAAATAGATTATGGTGTTAAGTTGATGGATAGATCATGAGATTCCAAAGCATGTGCCATCAGATTCATGATTATTGCATTAAAGGTTAAGCATTTGGGTTGTACACACACGGATAATTTGGAGTGCAGCCATTCTGTTTTCGGAAAGCTGTCAACTCTCCTCACTTCGAAGTTTTTGTTTTATATGTAACTAGCTTACAACCCCGTGTATTACACGGGTTAAATGACAAAAAAAATGTAAATTATAAACTTGTATATAATCCTTATTAATGAAATGACTTATTTAGATACAATAGTAAAACAAAAGAACAATTATATTTTCGCTATTCAAAATAATTTTCTAAGTTTTCACTTCTCTTTTGAGATACTACAATCCATTTTATTATATGTCTTAAAAAGAAGTAACGCTGAAAAAAGTAATGATCATAAAATTGTAAGTACTTTTAAAAATAATTATAAGTTATGAGGTTATGGTAAATGAATTGTAATTAAATTCTACTATGTATATTACTGATATAAAAAATTCTTTGATATAAATACTATTTTTAGATATATGGATCATGAGACAAGATACGAATATCATCATTGTATAGAAAATATTACACTTAAAAAAATCATACTAAAAATAAAGTAAACGTTTAAAAAATAGGACTAAAGTTTTTTAAACTATAAATTTGAGCGTCTACAATAACTTTTTTAATTAGTAGTCGACATTTAAATATTCAAATTAAAATTTTTATAATATTATATAATGTCTTTATTTAGCATGATGATAATCTTTTTAGTTGCGTAATATGATTGAAACTAAGTTTAATATTTAAAACTCAATAATATTATTAGGAAGTTGGATCATTTCACAACTTAAGTAAATATAATGTTATATACTTAATAGAAAAAAAAAATATGCCTTTTAAAAACCATTTAGTGTTCGCTTTAAAGATAATTTGGTTCTTTATTTAGATAACCCGCTTGTAATTTTAGTCTTCTAAGTTATATACTATAAGTACTTGTACATGTGATTTGATACTTTATTAGTAATTATTGTTTATATCCAAATAATATATTTTATCTTAACAAATATATATGGTTAGGGTAAAATGAAAATTTATACAAGTTGTGAAAACTTAGAGAACTCGGCCTTACAAAAAAGTTTTTTGAATTTTTTACAGGGAGTGTGAATGAGCGGTTAGAGACTCAGGGCGTTAAACTTTTTGATTTTGGATTCAAGTGGTTAAAATCACTAAAACATAGGGACTCAAAAAGTAATTTACTATTAATTAAATTTGAAATTATACGTTTAATCTCTAGCTATATTAAATAATAGGGTAAATTACCTTTTGAGTCATTGTGTTTTAGTGGTTTTAACCACTTGAGTCCAAAAGCAAAAAGTTTAACGACCTGAGTCCTCACAAGCATTTTTTTTAACCATTTGAGTCCAAATTTCTAACACTGTTAGAATTTTTTGGTTAAGTATTATTAAATGACCAAAATACCCTTAAAATTAAAAAAAAAACTAATTTATTTTTAGTTCTCTTATCTCTCTTATAATCTTTCTCAGATCTTCATTTCTTCATCTTTCATTCTCTCTCTCACCACCTCCATCATCAACACCACCGTCAGCCATGGCTCCCTCCAATGCTTGATGGCTGGTCCATCTCCCAGTTATCAGGTTCCCCAACAAAACCCCAACACCGGAGACACCACTTTCGAAGATCTCGCCAAGGATGTTAATTCCATCAACACCGCCGCCGCTGCAACCTCCACTGCCGAAGAATCATTCAGTTTAGTTCGTAACGATCCTCTCAAGTTCGGTATGATTATTAGGCTCATGCCTGTTCTTATTGAAAAAATCAAGCGCCTCGAAGCGCAGGGCGGTGTTGCCAAGATGAGATTTGATTCGAGTGCTAATAACCCTAACAGAAAATGTAGGTTTAATCTATCTGATCACTAGCTATATGAATTGTTTTTATATCTATGTTTTCTGAATTTTAGTTTTGTGCGTAATTGACCTACATTAGTGAAAATTGGATGTTTAATTTGTTGAAATAAATTATTTGATGAAATTAGCCAATGATCTCTAGATCAAGTGGTGGAGGACTTGCATTTCTTTTGAGAGATGCAGGTTCGACTCCCACTTGGTGCAGAATGAGGCACTGGTGGGCAATGATAGGAGACCCAGGGAAACCTGGGTTGGATCCTTGAGCCAAACGGGTTTTACCGGTAACTTCACCGTCGTGCCTACGGGCGGGTGGGTTACCGGGTTTTCCCCGGAATTGGTGGTGGACTCGGGTTACTCTCGGAGTACTCCGTTTGTCCAGTGGATGCCCCGAGAGTGCTCGGGATTGAGTTTGTTGGCCGTTCAAAAAAAAATTATTTGATGAAATTAAGGTTCACTTCTAGGTTCACAACAGTTTTGCGTTCATTGGTTATCTGATTAAACAAATCTCTATGCAACTACTGAAAGCTTATATATTGGTCAGGACTGTATATCCTTACGTTTGTCTCATTGTCTGTTAGATCACATTCACAAAGTTCAGCTAGAGAGGAACTCCGTCACGTTGGTGGGGGGGTGAGACGGTGGTGGTGGGTGTTTGGAGGTGGCGGTAGTGCTATGGTGGTGGCAGTGGTGGGGATGATGGTGGGGCAGTGGTGGGGAAGGTGGCTGTGCTGTGGTGTTTACACAGAGAGAGAGAGGAGACTTGTACTGATGTGCATATAAGACTTGTACTTTGTGTGTAAATGACCAAATTACCCTCATAGTTAACAGACTTGGTGGATGGAGTTAGAAATCTGGACTCAAATGGTTAAAGAAAATGCTTATGGGGACTCAGGTCGTTAAACTTTTTGCTTTTGGACTCAAGTGGTTAAACCCTATAAAACACAGGGACTCAAAAAGTAATTTACCCTAACTATATTATTTGATACATTTATATTTGTTATAGATAATTATTAATTAAATTTGAATTTATACGTTTATCTCTAACTATATTAATTAATATTATATTATATTTTGTGTATAAATAAAAATTAATATGTAATATTATTATTAAAAGGGAGGAGGCACCAGAGAGTGACATGTGTACAAAAAGATTTTTGTTTATTAGTATAGGAAGATTATGTTAACTAGAAGGATAATTCGGCCATATAAAATGACCGAATTGCCCTTATTGTTAAAAATGGATGAAGTTAACCCAGTAGACTAAAATGGCAACAATGAAACCTTTTTGGACTCACATACAAAAATGAAACCTTTGAACAAAACTAGCAAAATGACCGAAACTACAGGGACTAAAATGGCATTTAACTCGAACTAATAATTCTGTATTAATGGGCTAAATGGCCGTTGACTTCTATATCATAACACTCAGCAGATCAGATCTACACGACCACCCTATTCCCTCTTTTGTAACTCGATTTTAAGGTCTGGTATGTAAGTGGTAACGCTAACGTAAGTTTTAAAGGCTAAATATGATTTCATTTGTTAAAATCATATCGTTGCTAATTCCAATTCCATGCATTTATGATTTTAAGTTAAGTTTTAAAGCCTGTTTTCTGATTTTTCAGCTGCTACTTATATTCTGGTCTAACTCATAATCGCAAAGGAAATGAAGAAAGGCGATTTGGAGCTTGGAGAAGTAGAAAATGAAGACGACCATACCAGCAGATTTGCATCATCGATTTACATGGCACCTGGTAAATTGTTAACTGATTTTGTGGTTTCCAATATAGTTAACAAATCTGTAGCTTATTCTCTTTAGTAGTTAGTTATTGTAAACTTAGACTATACGGTGTGGGAGGGCATGAAGAGGGGGCATTAAGCGCTATGTGGTAGGCACGTCAGCAAGGGGAATTATTAATAAGGCAAACAGCCCCTTGATCAAAGAAACCTTTTCATGAACAGTGTTGGGTATTATTAATAAGGCAAGACGTTAAATTATGCCAACTTGGTTAGATCAATATGGTCATTGATTAGAGTTTAGTTTAAAGTAATGTGATTGATGTTCTGACTAATGGTGTGGTTGTTTATTTCCATTTCAATCAGGTAATCAAATGAAAATGTACAATATAGCTAGCTCTTCATAATCTTCAACAATACTAATACTAATATTTTGCTCATTTATCGTACGTACTCTCTTACTGTCTAACTCATAATTGCAGAGAACAAGGATTTGGAGCTTGGAGAGGTAGACATAATTCAAGTCACTGTGCATAGTCTTCTTGATTGTGTACAAAAGGTAAACATCCAAAGGAACATGTTTTCGCCATCGATTTACATGGCGCCTCGTACACTACGAGATCTAAATCCAAGTCTTTTCAACCCGCGGGTGGTCTCTATTGGACCTCTACACAGAGAAGATGAGAATGTGCAAGCCTTTGAAGGGCGGAAAGAAAATTATCTGAGTAATCTAATGAGTTGTACTAATTCCCCACCAGAGGAAATATTGAACTCATGTGTGGAGAAGGTGTACGCTTCACTGGAACAAATAAAGGCATGTTATGTTTGGACCAAGACATATGGGGATGCTGAAATTACCAAAATGATTGTTATGGATGCTTGTTTTATACTTGGATTCAGTCAAGAAGTGTGGATGGTTTTTAAGAAATCATACTTGGGAGATATGTTGCTAATACAAAATGTAATTTATGACTTGGTGTTGCTTGAAAATCAGATCCCTTTTTTTGTTCTTGATGCAGTATTTCAGTGCACTGTATTGAAATTTATGCCTCAGACCTCCCTTGTTGACTATATTTTTCCTATTCTACAAAGCCTCAACATCTTTGATGGATATCTAAACACTGACAATATTCCCACAAATACCACTCCACATATTCTTAGCCTTCTGCACCAATATTACCAGCCTCCGACTTCTATTAAACCGGGTTTTTTAAACGCAAGAATCCAATCAGCTGTAGATCTAGAAAGGGCAGGTGTGCATTTCAAACCCAATCAAAATCCAACATGGGTGATGGGGATGGAAGTTAAATTATATAGGTTCCCATGTTTTTTTGGTCCTTGGGGTAAGCCTACTCTTAGAATCCCAAAATTGATAGTTGAAAATTTCACTGAGTTGGTTTTAAGGAATCTCATTGCATATGAGCAATCAAATCAAACTCATTATCATATAACATCATATGTCTTTACCATGGATATGTTAGTGAATACTCAAGAAGATGTTGCCAAGTTGGTAAACTCGGGCGTTCTTGTCAACCGTGTGGGTTCAAATGAAGAAGCTGCTGATATAATCAACAACATATGCAAAGACGCGGCAGGTGTATATTCCTTTTATGAACAAGAGTGGGAAAAATTGAATAAGTATTGCAATAATTACTGGCCAAAAAATATAGCGTGGTTGAGACGTACTTACTTCAGTAATCCATGGAATATCATTGCTCTGCTTGCTGGAATCATCTTGTTTGCTCTAACTGTGCTTCAGACCATCTTTACCATTAATCCCTAGATTTTATTGTAAGTTTTATCCTCCTTTCTTTTGTTTTTACTATTAGAGTAGATATACTTTAAAATTGTCATCTATACTAGGGTGCCTCTATTTCATAGAATTCATTGGAATCAGAATCAGAATTAATTCTAGTAAAAACGTGTTTTAGACAGTTATAAGATTACTTTGACCTCTTTGTTCAACAGAAAAAATAAACAAATTTCCCACCCCAACCTCATGCCACCATCTCATCTGGTCAACATCTCATCCGGTCACCTGATCCAATTTGGTTTGTAAAGTATACAAAATCCATCCATTTTACCCAAAATTCAATGGTTGCAAATAAAAACACTAATTTTGCTAAATTCTGAAAAGATCCGATTTCCACCTCCAGTCGTTCTCAGTTTTGCTTATTTGCTGAAGAACATAAAAGCTTCCGACATTGAAACTTTGCGAGTATCTGTGACTACCGCGACTGCAAAATGGGTTTTCACAACTTCCCGCGACGAGTCAAGTGATGAACAAAGGTAGTGCATGGATTACCTAAATGGGTTTCAACAACTTCCCGGTATGGTTCAGTCTTCATATTTTTTCGGGTTTTTTACACCTCTAGCCATTATATGCTTACCTTAATTTATCTTAAGCATACAGTGAGGGTATTGATTACCCAAATTTATGCACTTTCTATGCCTCCCTTAGGTAACCGATCTCCTACATACAACTCTATATATAATACAAACGATATCTCCTATTCTTAGAGAGAGATATGCCTAAATCGCTAGAATATACATATTCCTATTATATACGAGATTGTATCTATTATATATTTACTAGGTTAAACCCCGCGTGTACACGCGGTTTAACGAAGGAAAATACTTTGAATTTGTTCGAATTTAATTAAAATTAAATGAAATTAAACTTAATATAAATTAAAGAAACTTTAAATCAAAAGGCTTTGCTGGAATGGGTCAAACGATTGAAAATCACCCAAGAGCTTGCTACATCGTTCATATTCAGATTCGGAATAATATTGAACCTATTATTGTAGTAATCATAGTTGACACCTTAACTGTTTGGTAAAAAATATAGACAAAAGTAAAAAAAACGTGCAAGAAACTCCAACTCGTCTGATCCCATGCTAAAATATAGTCATTTCAACCCAAACCTCTTGTGACTTCTTATGACATGCAATTAACCAGATGTTATGTTCCTCACTCTTGTTGCGGCTTTGAAGTTTCTATTTCTCTTCTTCAATATCGGTTCGAATGTTAACCCTCTATACACAAGCATAAATCATTAGTCATATTTCTTAGTAGCAAACACAATGAAAGCAATAACACTATGGAAATAAATCATTCACCTTCTTAACATACTGATCCATTGTAATCATTCACCTTCTTAACATACTAATCATATTTTCCAAAAGTGTATCAGTGCATGATCAATAGAGCATGCATGCCAAATTTACAGCCTAAAGTGTAATCCGTAAAATTAGTTCACATATGTAAAAAGCGAAGCAATTAGACAATCTGTGAATGAAAGTAAAAAAAAAATCAATGGATGAAAATTAAAAAAAAATATCCATTTACGGATCAACAGATGTGGGCAATACAGTTTGGATAACACTTTCTTTGTCCGCTTTTTATATTTCTTTTAAAAGAATAATGCCTTTATTATGATATGTTTAGATAAAGTAATACGCAGGTTGTACGCTTGAAATATACACTTCGGGCGACTTTCAAGTTTCAACCCAGTTAACTCATCCAACCTATTTGACCCATTTCATTTTCTTTAAATGCTTTTTTTATTTGACTCACTCATTTGCGATAATATATTTAGCCCAAATAGACCCATTTAAAACAAAATCAATCAAGACTTTCACCTCTATGTTGGAAATAAAAGCAATACTCTCTGCAAGCATTTTTATCAAGACTGTAGAGTAAGACTACACACCTGTTGTGGCAACGGAATCATCGGATTCATAGCAGCCATAACTATAGCACGAGTATAACAGTTAGAAACAAAGAAACCAATTGTGCTCCAGCAGCATATGGAAAATCATTTCTCCTTCTCGAATTATAGTGTCCTACTGAAAAGAAAATTTGTAAAATATGAGCCTACTCAGAGGCGGATCTACACCTAGCTTGGGGGTTCCCGGGAACCCGTTCGATTCGTACTTTATAGTGTTAACTTATATAAGAAATTCTGGAGGAACCCTATAAAATTTTGTGAGGGAGCCTTATAAACAAATTTGGAGATGGTGCACTGGTAAATGTCCGTGTTTATTAAATATGAGGTCAGATGTTCGAGTCTGATTAAGTCCGTTTTTTTTTGCATTTTTTTTACTAAAAACTAATAAGTCTCTAGAAAAGCAATCAAGCATACAAATTGATGCCCCAGAATGCCTTGATTAATCTAATCATTATGCTGGCCTCATGTTGGTAGTCACTCGAGTCACTATGTTTGGGTTTGTAGAAAACACTTGTTGTTGGAAGCATCAGAAGAGACTAGGCAATGCCTTCGTAAACGAGCTCGAGCTCAAGCCCATGCTTAATATACCAAGCTTGATGAGCCTAAATGGCTGGTGGTCGATTTTTTTGGTGTGTCGAGTGAGAGAGCCCACTGTATTAAATATATAGAAAGCGCTAAAATTAAATGGTGGGCGTTTTTTAGCTGTGTGGCCGTCATACGTAACACTTTAATATTATATGTTTGAAGTGTTAGACACATATATTATATGTTTTATACAGATAACAATCTACTTTTATATTATTGCATTTCAGTTATTGTATATTCCTCTTCTTTTGCCAAAGAATAACATACTTCATTTTTCAAAAACATAAATTTCAAAAGCGGATCTAAATCTTAACAATAGAAATCAAAGTATATAGAATGCATGGTGTTATTGGATGGTGATGCTTGGTGTGTGTGTTCGGGGCCGGCTGCATATATCGTCGGCGATTGGGTGGTGTGAGTTTGTTGTGTGTAGGGGTTCGGACTGGGTGAGGGGGTTGAAGTAGGATGGTTGGATTGTGATGGAGTGGCGGTATTATGGGCCTTTATTTCGGGTCAGTTTTAATGGATGTGTGGTTAGTGTTTCTTTTCTTTGGGGATATAAGTAAATTTATCATGACGTTTTCACCCATGCGTTGGGCTTCCGGCATATCGGAAATTCATGATTCATCGCATGTATTTGAATGAAGATGTTATATGTTTTTAAATTTATCATGACAATGTTTTTTTCATTATTGTATCGTATTTTTATTATGTAATGAACTTGGCCCAACCCGAACTATCGAATCAACCCGTATTTTTTTATGTTCCAACATATGATATTGGAACACTTAAAAAAGTGAACCCCTTGGAAAATAATCCTGGATCCGCCACTGAGCCTACTTTCAAACATACATACACATAATATATATATAAACATGGTAAACAGTACAGAATTTCTCTTGGTCTGGCACTAATAAAGATCTTACACCCATATTGATTAAAATCCATGTTCATAACAGAAGTGATACCAAACATCTCATGATGATAAATAAAAGAAACAACAGCCTAAGAATATGGATTACATGAAAAAAATATATATATAAATACAAGTTTACAACAAAATGATGGAAAAATCAATCACTAATAAAGTACAAACCTCTAATGTTGATACCATTTAGAACCCAGTTAATCCATGATGCCCAAATTTCAATTCCTAGATAAGAAATGCCTATAAAACAACAATATATTGATAAAATCATAAATTCATTACAAAGAAAGTAGGAACCTCTACTGTTGATGTCATTCAAAACACCGTGAATCCATCATGCTTGTATTTGACGATGAAAATTGGAAATGGTTTACCAAAGGGTTGATGCCAGTTAATTTATATTCTCACAGTCATTGGGTTAAAACTTTAAAGATGACTAAAAATTAGAACGGGTCAAACAGGTTGATTTCAAATGCTTACAACACGTTGGATGATAAATGTATTAAAAAATATGATTAAAACTAAATTATTAACAAACTGTTAATCTAATCTTTTTGAAAGAACACATTAGTTTATAACATTCAATGACACATCAATCGACAAATTCGACCAACTTGATTAACTAAATTATTAACAAACTTTTCTCCAGCCACATGGAAAACGACGTCTGAACCTTCCATGTTATCGAGTACCGTACCGAAGACTCGGGTACTTTGATCGAGTGTTGTAACCTAGGACAATCTACTGCGGAAACCACGACTTCGACAATTCTTAACACTCAAAACATATGTCCATGAGACTATGAATCCTACTATAAAAACACAGATTCACACACGAACAAAGTTCAAACAATAAACAATAGAATCGTATACAAAACCGTAAAATACGAAAGATGAAGTGATAACAATAAGATGAATAGCTAAAGAAAGAGTGTTTACCGGTAAAGGAATCGGAAAGTGGTTCGAGCAACGCCAGTAAAAACCTGAAAACTTCTATCAAAAAAGAGTAAAATTAGTATTACATAATGCATAAATTCATTTTCAAAAGATACAAAAACTTTAAAATAAAGAAAAAACTAATACGAAAAGAATGACATGGCAAAGTCAAATTTACCTATCGGCAGCCTTAGAATTCAGTTCTTGTGTTGGATGTGTTGTATTATTGGCATTGAATTTCTGGTTATTGAAGACTTCCCCAAGATATTTAGCGCTTGCATTCGTTGCATTTCTTTTCCTGCAACCATAAAACAGTCAGAACCAAATACAAATAATAAATGAGGCAACCAAATTTTGAGTTCTATGCTGCAAGAACATATATTATAAAAAGCATGAAGTTTTTTAGTTCCAATAGGCAAAAATTTCAATTAAAAAAAAAAAGCAAAACTATTATTTCCCATACCTTCTTCTATGGTTAACTGGATCGCTCTTTTCTCTAACTCAACTGCGTGTCTACTAAGCTCCAAAGGCGATAAACGCAAGAGCACTGTAGTAAGATCATAAGAATCATCAGATCAAAATAGATTCATAAATTATTAAACGTCTTATGTTCGGTAGTAATCCATTTAAAAAAAAGGGAATCAAGAATATATACATTGAATATTATCTCTATACTCCGATCCATCACATTGATTGATAAAATTCTGTAAATTTACCAATCGGTCAGCCCTCTGTTCCTCATTATACTCTTTAAACCGAGAAACAGACACCTTCGAAGCCATTTGGTTCGGCACCACTAAAGAACCGTAACGCATACCCTAGGCTCCTCCTCATTAGCTGACCATTAAATAGCAACAACAATTAATGGATCTAGTGGGTGTGAGTCTCCCAAAACCCCAACCCCAAAATTGAGAAAGAATCAAGAACAAAACCCCTACAAACTCCCCAGAGCTAGTGGATCCAACCACAAATTGAAAACAAAACCCATGTTTGGTTGTATTTGAGATTAATCACTTACAGTAGCGGGGGACGGTCCCCTGGCCAGTAACCTGCGTATACTTGATGCCGTCATCTATCTCTGCAACCAAAGACAAACCCTATGTCTATAAGATGAATAGCTAAAGAAAGAATGTTTACCGGTAAACGAATTCTCTCTCTAAACGTCGTCTCCGGCAGAGAATATATAGGATCCAAATGTTTGTTCATGGGTCCGGCGGGTTTAGGAGCCCGTGACACATGTTTCAAAATTGGTTTCTTTTAGGGCCAAACCAAGTGTGTAGATAGTCACCCTTAAAAGGTGTTTCTTGTCCTTATATGCACACCTTGTAGTGTCGAACTGTGGTTAAAACGCGTCGTTTTGGTCCGGTTAACCAGACAAAGACTGACGGGTGTCTGACGGGTCTGTTGACCGGACCAAAACGCCGAGCTTTGGCCGCGTTTTGGTCCTATTAACCAGACAAAAGACTGACACCCGGTCTGGTTGACAGGACCAAAACGCGGCCAAAGCTCGGCGTTTTGGTCCGGTCAACAGACCCGTCAGACACCCGTCAGTCTTTGTCTGGTTAACCGGACCAAAACGTCGCGTTTTGACCACAGTTCGATACTGCAGGGTGAGCATATAAGGACAAAAAACACTTTTTTTTGGTGTGTAAATAGGCAAAATAGTGTGTAGATAAGTACACCCTTCTTTTATTATACTAGTAGATAGATTATTTACGAAGGATGATAAATAGTAATTTTATTTTTATAATAATATATAGTTTTTAATTATTCTTTTATTTAATTAAGATATTATAATAGTTTATTATTATATATACTTTTAATAAAATATTTTTAATTTTTTTCCTCTTTTAAAAAACCATATATTTCCTTTACCAATTGCTTCATATTATTTTTCCTTTTTTAAACATATATTAATTTATAGATTAATTTGATACCTCTTTGATAATTTACGTTTATAACTTTTTATATAAAAACTTAAGTACGTAGTTTTGATTAATTTTCCCTGACATTCCGTTATAAGTTTTGTTAAAAACGAAGTTGTACTCAAAATAAAGTGTATCATAAGACGATACGATAATAAACATAACCGTTTTAATGATTTGGCTTTCTATACAACATAAGTTATTTTCATATCACGTTTGTTTTATATTATCATTTGCTCGGTTTCGCCGCAACCCACGACGTAAAAAAACTAGTTAGCATGAAAGGTCACCACCATAAGGCTATGGGTACTTCATATTGTAACCTAATCGAGGACTCGGTATTTGATTTAAAAATGTTTTAAATATCTTGGAGAACATGTTAATTATTATATGGCTGTGTACTTGCTTAGAGTTATGCTAATGAGTTGTTTTTTGTTGTGAATATTCAGGTGAAGGATCGATCGTACCGTGTGCACAAGTAATTTTCATCCTAGGTTGTACGTTTGGATGTGTGCTTATAATGTGTTACCTATTTATGTAAAGTCATGAATCGTGATTGATGTAAGTTTTGATGTACGTGTTGTACACCTCTAATTATCGCCTTATTTAACTTTTAAAAACGCTAGGGAGCTATATTTCTTGGTCTTTAAATCGTAATGTGTTTAGCAGCCTTTTGAATCTCTGTCTACCTTAAACGATTCAATTTATAAAATGAAAAATGTCGATCATCCACCGTTTCTTTGGAACATTTTCCAACTAGGCAATACATGTATGATGTAAAACTAAATGCGATAATGATCATTTTGGACACTCTCACGTATTGTAAGTCATTACGCATAGGTTCTAATCACCATTTACTATTCAAGAACATTATTTAATGTTACAAAAAACTTTTTACTATTCTGCTCATCATGTTAACTAACATATGAGACTTTCAATTTAGTATACTTCTTAACATTTGTGATATATCTGTTTGCAATATCAAAAGAAATTTCATTGTTTGTGGTAGCAATAAGATTGAGTTACACTTAAGGGTGTACACAAGTCTAGCCATTATGAGCTAATCGAGATCAGTTCGTTGTAAGCTCGAATTGATCCGAGCTGAAACAAGCCCGAGCTTGAGCCTTAAAATAAGTTCATTTACAAATGAGTCCGTGCTTGAGCCCAAAAAAAAAGCTTGTTGATAAATGAGCCAATCTTTATATCAACGAGCCTGTTTTATATACTAACTAGATTAGAACCCCGTGTGTTACACGGGCTGAATAAATGTAAATTTATATACTAAATAATAAAATAATATATCTTTTAAAACTTTGTTTATTACAAGGATTAAATACATATAATTTTATATACTAAAAAATAAAAAAATATATATATATATCTTTAAAAACCTCGTGTATTGTTGTACAGGTTGAATAAATATAATTTTATACATCAAATAATGAAAAAAATACCAAATAATAAATTATTTATATATTTGCAAAACCACGTGTATTGTACGGGTTGAATAAATCTAATTTTATATATCAAATAATAAAAAAGTTATATTTTTAAAACCCTCATGTATTACACGGGTTGGATAAATGTAATTTTGTATAGTAATTTATAAAAAAAGTTATATCTTTAAAAAACCCGGTGTATTACACGGGTTGAATTTATATATCAAATAATAAAAAAAATTATATTTTTAAATACCTCATGTATTACACGGGTTGGATAAATGTAATTTTGTATAGTAAATAATAATAAAAAGTTATATTTTTAAAAAACCTCGTATATTACACGGGTTGAATAAATGCAATTTTATATAGTAAATAATAAAAAGTTATATCTTTAAAAAAGCTCGTGTAATACACGAGTTGAGTTCTGATTAACTTTATATTTTGATTTCCTGCATTTTCTCTCCTATTAAATAATAATAATTTTTCTCTCCTTAAAATTACATCTTAAGTCATATTCTTTTTTTTATAAAACATATTTAAAAAATATATAATATTTTATTTAAAATAAATATATTTAAAACATATATATATATATATATATATATATATATATATGTGGCAAGGATAAATCGAAGGGGAATGATCCACTAAAAAGTGGATTTTGCCTAAGTAGCCTAAGAAGGATTGTGATGATGACATGTGGCACTTCTAATAAGTAGGAATGAAGGGCATTTTGGTCCTTATAAATAGGAGTGAAAATGACATGTGGCACCCCTTTTGTTTTTAAAAAATATAAACAAAAAAAATCTAGTACAAAAAAATCTAGCACAAAAAATGTAGTACAAAAAAATATAGCACAAAAAAATCTAGTACAAAGAAATATAGCACGAAAAAATTTAGCAAAAAATGTAGTACAAAAAAATCTAGCACAAAAAAATTCAGCACAAAAAATTTAGCACAAAAATATAGTACAAAAATTCAGCACAAAAAATGTTATATAACATAGAAATACAACACATTTAAGTGGGTTTTTTTATTCTTCATATTTTATATAGCAATATGGTACTCAAATTAAAGATAAAAAGACGCTCGATTTTACGGTGAAATTTTTATGAAAAAATAATTTCGTATAAAAAAGTTATGAACGTTTAAAAAATGAGGGTGGAATATGCATGTGACTTGCATGTGGAGAGAGAAAGTCCATAAATAGGATTTTCCCAAGATACCCTTGCACTCCTCCTTTCTCCTACCCTTTCATCTTAACCATTGATTTGAAAAATGAATGGTTAAGATTCCTTCTTTGGCTACTTAAGCAAAATTCATTTTTTAGTGGATCCTTCCCCTAAATCGAAAACCCACTCCAGTTGACTAAACCCTGAAAACCCAAGATCTACCATTGATTAGAAGAGATGGATGGTTGTGATGTGTTTGGATATTCTCTCTCTTACTTTTTGTTATATTAATCACTAAATAGTACATGTAAGGGTAAAATAAGGATAGAGTGTTACAAATATGTTCTTAGGAGAATGCAACTACATTTCTGACCTCCTTTGATGTAACACATAATTCATATTACATATTAAAAAAAAAAGTGTCAACTTTTTCATCTGACTTCTTTGATGAATTCATTTTCCAATATGTCATCATGACAAATCTCCCTTTTCTCGTGAATCTTTTTATTATTAAAAAAACACTAAAATATGTATATCATTCTAAGTTCCATTCATGAAACGATGGCTTTTTTTAATTCATATATATTAACGAAAAAAAGTGTCAACTTGTTCATAAAGGTTACATTCTATAAAATGAGCAATAAGTATTACATTATATGTAACATTTAAAAAATAAAAAAAATAACTTTACATTTTCTGTATAATTTCAAAAAATGTAAACACCCAGTAAACAAGAAAAATGTTTTTTTTTTACCATTTAAAGGATATCCACATACATAAAAGTGTAACGCGTTTTCTTTTCTTTCTCGTCCGACAAAAAGTGTTATATTACATCACATTGTTACAAAAGTCGTCTTCCTACTAGAAGATGTTACATGTTAGTACGACGTACACTACAATTTTTACATGATCAATTTTACATCACATATGTAACACTTTTTTTGTAACACAAAAAAAATGTAACACTTTGTTTCTGTAACATGCATTTTATTTTTACAATAATCTGGAAAAAAATTGACAACACACTTTATTTTTACAATAATATAAAAAAAGTGTAACAATTCACTTTATTTTCTGTAACGGACATTATTTTTGTAACACAAAAAAATGTAACAGGTATTTTTTCTTTGATTGATTGTTACATTTCTTACACACACAAAAAAAATGTAACAACACACTTTGTTTCTGTAATAGTCACTTTATTTTTACAGCAATCTAAAAAAGTGTAACAATGCACTTTATTTTTAGTAACATGCATAATTTATGTAACACGAAAAAATGTAACATGCATTTTTTATTTGATTGTTACATTTCATAACTAAGACGCAAAAGAATTGTTACATCAAAAATAAGCTTCATTAACAATAATCCAACATAAGTAATGTAACTAGCAATGTTACAAAATGTATATAAAAAATATAACTTCATTAACAAGAATCCAACAACAATAGATTTTTTAGATTTAATCATAAAATTAGTAATAAAAAAACCACATATCCAGAAAACAAGAACTTAATAGCATTCATCTTCTTAAACAAAAAAATAAAAAAGAAGTTGCAGATCTACAAAACACAAAAAAATGAAGATCTACAAAACATAAATTGCAAATCCACTTTATTTTTATGTAACCATAACACACATTTTATGGCTTACAAAAAAACTGATTTAACAAAAAAAGTAAAAAATATTGTACCAGGATCCATATCTAATTCATCATCTTCATATCTAATTCATCGCCATTTTCATATTCATGTGCGGTTTCCTTCAAAGACACTGAATTTGGATCTTGTGAAGAGAGAGAAAGACACCATGGATCTGGACTATCAGTTTCTATGATCCGGATCCTGGGATTTTGGTGGTTCTATATAAGATTTTGAAGACTAATTCACACCTTCTTGAACAAAAAATCACACCATCAAAAGACTTCAAATCTGAAAACCCCACACAACTCCGTCTCCTTCAAGACACTGAATCTGGATCTTATGAAGAGAGAGAAAGACACCATGGATCTGGATTATCAGTTTCTATGATCTGGATCCTGTGATTTTGGTGGTTCTATATAAGATTTTGAAGACTAATCCACACCTTGAACCAAAAATCACACCATCAAAGACTTCAAATATGAAAAACCCACACAACTTCGTCTCTTTAAAGCCCTAGCCACATCGGGATCTTGGAAACACCACTGGGTCTATTAAAACACCGTTGGATCTTGACTCATACAGACTGGAGTCCGGTAACCATCGCCGTCCACATCGTCAAAGTAGTTTCGATTACCCATTGTTCCAATTCGGTATAGATCTAAAACCCAGTTGTTTAGATTTGTTTCGATTTGGTTTAAAATTGGGTGTGAATGTGCATGAAGTTGATGTGAGATCTAAAGGATTGTGAAAGAGAATGATAAAATGTAGAGATTATAAATGAGTATGAGGATGATTTTTCATATTGTAGAGATATTAAAGTGAGATCTGAACAATTTAGGATATATTATAGAAAGAGAGAAAAGTATTATGCCCTCTACCAAAAAGTATGTCAGACATTTAATGAGGAATGTGATGTTCACATGGATTCTAACAAAAAGTATGTCAGGCAAGTAAATTACATATATACCCTCAACACCCTTTTCAAGACTTGAGACGTGGCACACTGGTGTCCATCTAATGGGTTTTCAGGGTTTAGTCAACTGGAGTGGGTTTTCTCCTTATAATTAGTCTCTCTCTCTCTCTCTCTCTCTATATATATATATATATATATATATATATATATATCTTAAATAATAAGATAATGTAAAATGACTCTTTTTATTTTCAATATTTTTAATAATTATATATGTTAAATGGATATCTCATCGTTATCTCATAAATAATTAATATTTTTAATAATTATATATATTAAATGGATATCTCATCGTTATCTCATAAATAATTATTTAATTTTAATAGGCTAAAAAATAGATGGTTCCAATGAATGACATGTGTCGTATAAATGGTTTCTTTTATTATATAGTATAGATAATGTTTTTACAAATATAATATGTGGGTGAGGTTCAGCGTGAAATAGCAGCAATCATCAAACCCTTTTGCAGCTCCAGGCCCATAGCAGCGAACCCTTTAAGCAGCTCCAGGCCCATAGCTCGAACCAGCCCATAACAGCGATGATATAAGCCCAACCTCACACAAAAAAGAATAGATTGTATAAGTAAAAAACAAAAAAAATATAAAACATTTAAACTGTAAAATAACAAATATTACTTGTTATTTTAACACATTCGCCCTTTTTGATGGTTCTTTGTCCAATAACATTTTTTGATAGTTTTTTTATGTAAATTCTATTATTAAACTTCTTTTAACATAATGCCCCACATCCCCGCTACACCCATTTATGAAAAACGTCCATTGCTGACTGGGCTGTCACATAGCGCCCAGGGTTGGGCATTATTCATGTGTACCACTGCACATGGTTTTAGATGCTTTTGACACTCTGAGGAGTATAACTGAATCTATTTCACCCAGGGGCGGACCTATGTGGTTACTCGGGGGAGCGCCCGCTACCGCTAGGCGGGGAAAAATTTGACCTTTTTAGTGTAAATTTTGGAAAAATTTGACGTTTTTTCGATTTCGTTACCGCTTTTCTTATAAAACGTTACTGCTTGGCGTGGATCCTAGATCCGCCACTGATTTCACCGATTTAGACATTTATATTTGTTTACATTCCAAACATATAAACGTTTGTATTTCAACATCAGATGTTGTTACCTCTTAACAACTCTTAACAACCCCTTTTTGTTTAATTAAAAAATATATATACATCAGACACTAACGTGGTGATTTTAGAATTGTTTCAGAAAAAGAAGCATGATGGAAACTAAGAAGTCAATGACATTCAAAAGCAGAAGAAAAGTAACGTAATTTGAGTGCATTTAAATGGATACTTTTTTATGATATTTGTAACGGGTTTTGTCATTGGGTTATTCTTTGATAATTATGCAGCATAAAAGCCCAAAGATGCTTGAAACTGACATGTGGTGTATACTGTTGTTTTGCAAATGAGGTCCTTACATTACATATTGTAGTTTTGTTAATTGAGGTACTAAAGTTCTTGCCTTTTCCATGATTCCATCTGATTTCATTTCATAATTCTTTGTGCATACATTATGCCTGACATTTAGAAGGCCATAGTAAATTAACACGCTTAATGCCAAAATATATGACAATCGAGAAACCTTTATTTAGTTAATGCTAAAGGTGACAAAACGGGTTCAGGAAAAACCAAAAGCTCTGCGTTCCATCTTTCAGGTCGTAATGGGTCGGGTTGACATAATTTTTGGAATAAAATGATTTAGGAGGCTTTATGCATTGTAAGTAGACAATTTGCTTGTTTCCATTTTAGTTATTTTTCTTTAAAAAAAATAGTTGTTTGTTAGTTAGAGATAAAACATAATCAAAATCGACATATTTTGGATCTTATTATTTGCCGAATTTAAAATCAGGTCATACTCTTTTTGTATTCTTACATGTGTTTAATTTGTTATCATGAAAACTTAAACATAATTAAAGTTTATTTATTTATTTATTTTGAATAACAATTCCAGGACTAGCTAGCTAAAGATGTCCAAAAGAAAAGTGAATTCACCTGTTACATTAAACTTAATCAAGGTACAGTTTGATGGAAACTAGACTTCTTTTTAATGTGTACCATAGTTGGACTTTCATATAATATATGACACTAATTCAAACCTTTGATATATCAAATAGTCATATATATCACCTTTTTGCTCTCTTTAATCCAGAAATGCACTCTTTGACTGTGATATTTCTTTACAAAACGTGTTATTTTTAAGAAAAAACTTTTTAGTTACTTTTATATATTTCATAAAAAGTTATATTATTTCACAAATATTGGATTCAATGTATCAGGAGGTTTTACATAATAAAATACACTTTGCACAACTTTACTCGTTTGACCCATTTATCGTTTAGTTAACTGTTTTGACTTTACCGGCCCGTTTAACCTGTATGACAGTTTAATTATAAAGCATAACCAGAATCAACCTCTAGGTAAACCGGTACGATTAAATCCACGTATGAATTTGAATTAACTCGCTTAGTTCATACGAAAAATATCCAATTTTTATAACAAAAAAAACAACTTCAAATGAATAAAAGAAATAAATGCAAGTTGGTTAGGTCTCAATCAATCACTAATATTTAAAATTTAAGAAAAAAGAAAGAAAGGACTATATATATGTTTGCATTCTTTTTGTTTTTGTTTGTAACCTTTGATATTTATGCTTCATTGAGATCCTCCTGTCTTTTGTGTTTTACCTCTTTACAATACTTGAATAAAATCGTCTGGTACTTCCAGATTTTTATCCGTCGACATCCGCATCCAATATTGTTACAAGTGTGTTTTTGGAACTCTAGTCAGTTTTGTCAAATAAATATTTTTTATTATTTCATTATTTTCGGTTTTATAGTGACCAATTTATACAGAATTACAACTGAACTGGGCTGCAAATGAACCGAACGTTCAGCGAACAGTTCGTGAACTGTTCGGCGGGAAGTTCGTTTATGTTCGTTCGTTTAATAAACGAACGAACATGAACAAGAAATTCCGTTCGATTAGTTAAATGAACGAACATGAACAAAGGTCTCGTTCGTTCAATTGTGTTCGTGAACGTTCGGTAAGGTGTTCGTGAACATTCGTTCATTTGCGTTCGTTTATGTTTGTATGTTCGTGTTTTAATTAAAGATTTGTATACTTTCATATATTTTATCTATACTTTTTATACTATTAAACTTTTATTTATATCATTACCCTAACAATTAAACTAGGAAACCCTCTTGTTTATGCACCATTTCCCTTTCTTTTCTCATTATTTACATCGACGAATATGATCTACCTCCGTTCCACAATAAGGGATCAAGTTCTAGTGCTATTCTCTGGGCCATCCACCTTTATCATTCATCGCGTTCGCCAAATTTATTTGTGTTCGCTTGTGTTCGTGAACCGTTCGTGAACACGCTCATTTCCTTAATGAACGAACACGAACATAAAATCTTGTTTGGTAAGTGTTCATGAACCGTTCGTGAACACGTTTATTTCCTTAACGAACGAACACGAACAAGGCCTCGTCCGTGTTCGTTCGGTTCGTTTACAACCCTAGAACTGATTAGAAGTGGAAAGAGGTAAAAGATTTATAAATGTTAAATAAAGTGTAAATTGGTAATAATAATTAAAATATAAAATTATTATTATTATATTAATATTTTCGAAACAGACCCCAAATCGGCCTTGAAGAAAGGAACCTCACGTCAAATGGGTTTGGTTAGGCTAAAGGGGTGTGGAGGAGGGTAGTCCCTTGAAGATGATCCTCCGCGTAGGCGTCCACGTCAGCGGGTGTGGGGGATGAGTCTAAAAGGATAGGCCTAGGTTGTGGGGATGAGCCCCTTTATATATACATGAGTAAAATGCAATTTTACCCTTGTGGTTTAGGTCAATTGGCACTCTGACCCCCTCTAACGAAATAATTGCAATTTTACCCCCCAACCTTGGTGTTATGTCACACATTTACCCCCCGGTGTCAAATTCCCTGGTTATCTTTAAACGGTCAAAGGGGGTCAAAGGGAAGAAATGTAATTTTACCTTAATATTACCTTATATAATACTATTACCCATGTACTATTACTTCCAACTTCAATCTTACCCCCTAAGCTTATCAATCACACTCCCCCCACTCCTTCTTCCTCATCAACGGCGACCACACCCACCGGCGATCCTTCCTAAGCTTGTCCACCGGAGAATGAGCGAATCAGAGGACACAATGCTTCCACCTCCACCAGCAGAGCCATTAACGGCGACCACACCACCGGCGATGCCCCTGTCCACCGGCGATGCCCCTGTCCACCAGCGATCCTCCCTGTTCTCGCACTTGTCAGGTAATATCGAACAAGTATTGTGATTGTGGTTAATGAACAAGTAATGTCAGGTTACAGAACAAGTAATGTCAGGTTAAAAAACAGAGGTTATTGAACATGGATCTTTCTGTGTTTGCAGTGGACATGAGGATTCGGGTTCGGGTTTCACTAGGATCGATTGTGGTTTCCTTGGTTGTCAAAATGCGAGGCCGCCCTTTCCTGCACTTGCAGTTTCCCCCTCAGCAGGAAATGGTTGCGTAGTTGAATTGTAATATATTAGGATGTTTTGTGTAATATGTAGGTTAAGTTAAGTTAAACATGCATTTTGTGTATATATCATGATCCTTGGTTATGACAATGTAGGACTAATGATCTTTAACAATGATCCTTATTTAACTGTTGAATGTCTATTGGAATGAATGCCTATCGTGAGTTATAAGGGAAAGGACTGATAGGTGGTTATATATGCTTGATCAGCAGGTTATTGTTTGGACAGATTGTTTTTGAATGTATATTGTGAGTTAGTTATATATGCTTGAGACTGATAGGTTGGGTATGCTTGTTTTTGAATGTCTATTGTGAGTTAGTTATATATGCTTGATCAGCAGGTTATTGTTTGGACAGATTGTAATAGTCATAAGAGAAGGGACTAATAGGTGGTTATAAATGATCAGCATGTATGAAACTGATTGTTAGCATAAGGAATTAGTTGAGGGGTATAATTGTAATACTCATAACAGCCCCAAGCTAACAGCAGCAGCCATAAGAGAAGGGACTGAATACATGGAAACATAGAACAGGTATGCTTGATTGTGAGTTAGCAGGTATGCTTGATCAGCAGGTATGTGTAATACTCATAACAGCCCCAAGTTATATATGCTTGATCAGCAGGTATCTGTTTAAACTGAATACATGGAAACATAGAACAGGTTTGATTTTAATTTTGATTTTGAGTGTGCAGCCAAATGTCTGATTGCTGCAGATTTGTTGTAATGTTTATGATTTTGATTTTGTGAAGCCACGTATGTTCTGAATGTTGCAGCCAGGTATGTTCTAAATTTGATTTCTGAATGTTGCAGCCAAACATGTTCTGAATGCTGCACCAGGTATAACAAATGTTGCAGCCAAACATGTTCTAAATACAAGTGTTGATAATGCTTATAGGTTTCTGATTCAGCTATAGATGGTTATAGGTGGTTATACATGAACAGGTTTGAATACCTGGAAGTTGGTAGTTATAGGTGGTTATACATGAACATGTTTGAATACAAGTTTGAATACAAGTGTTTATAATATTTATAATACCTTATAATGCTTATAGGTTTCTGATTTTGAGTATACAAGTGTTTATTAAGTTTAGATCAGATTTCTTGTGAATTTCCATGTGTAGTTGACTTTGGGTGGTCGATTTTTTTTGGCAGGAAGGGTTTTGGAAGTTGCAGGGGTAATATTGTTTCTTAACTCAAAGTATAGGGGGTAATTATGCGAGGACAATTTAGTAATTTACCAGTGGGGGGTAATTATGCGACATAACAAGAACGTTGGCGGGTAATATTAAAGGGTAGGATAGTCATTTCACATTAAAGTTAACAGATCTGTTAACATAATTGACGTCGGGGGTAAATGTGCGACATAACACCAAGGTTGGGGGGTAAAATTGCAATTATTTCGTTAGAGGGGTCAGAGTGCCAATTGGCCTAAACCACAGGGGGTAAAATTGTAGTTTACTCTATATACATATATATATGTATGTATATGTGTGTGTGTGATAAAAAGAGAGCCCCGTCGCAGGCGGCATTGGGAGGATGATGGCGACGATGACGGGCCCAAGGGGGCGGTTTTGCTGGTCCAAGCCGGGCCTTGACGGGCAGGGGACGAGCCCCACACCCTGCAATCTTTGATAACATGACTTTCATAAAATTTAAGAGGTTATTTGATCTTTTAAAAAACAAAAACACGCAAAGTTCACAACTACTACTAAACAACAATAATATTTAATTAGAATTTCTTTTTCTTTTTTTTTTAAAGGCTAATTTCTTTAATCCTCTGTAGTATGTGGAATTTGAACCCAAGACATTTCCCTTCCCAACCCAGGTGTTTTTTAAAGGCTTGTATGTTTAAACAATTTAATACACTTTCCAATAATTCTTACTTAAATAATTAAGTGGTATCCGTATAAAAATAATAATAATTAAGCGGTTAAAAATTAAGGGGAATGTTCAAATAAAAACCACTTTTAATGCGAAAACTCGAAAACTAACTAAAAATTCTAAAAAACACACCAAGAAAAAAAATTACAATTTTTTATTAAAAATCGCTAATTTTTATATATAAAAAAACTTTTTTTCAGAAAAAAAAAAAATTTAATGCACATAGCACATGTGCACTAATTTTTTTTTTAAAGAAGTTTTTTTATATACAAAAAATAGCGAAAATTAATTAAAAAAATTGGTATGTTTTTAGGCTTTTTTAGTTAGTTTTTGAGTTTTCACGTTAACTAGTGGTTTTCATTTGAATTTTCCCCTAAAAGTTATAGGTTTATATTTGTAACTTTAATATTAAACTGAGGTGCAAGTTGTAACAAGACTCTTGGGTTCAAAATAGCTCGACAATCAACAATATACAAATGAAAGAGCTTTATGTTAATAGTAATCCACTTTTGGGCAACTTAAATTTGTCTAAAATGGAAACCTAAATTCGTTTAAAATCGGAGTTAAATGCTTGGTTGGTCCTTGTGGTTTTCAAAAATTTCAGACTTGATCCTAGTGGTTTTCTAATTACACGCTTGGTACCAAAAGTTGTCAAAAATGCACTCGGTTGGTCCCCAGCCCTAACATCAGTTAAATTTCTCAGTTAACTATGTGTGAAATGACTATATTACCCTTGAACAATTAAAAACCTAAAACTATATTACCCTCTGCATCATCTTCATCACCAACATCATACCCATTTCCCTCTGCTCTCTCTCGATCTCACACCGGTGATCGGCCGGTTTTCCGGCGTCTCCGTTCTCCGGTAGCACCACACCCACCTCCGACAAACCCCCAACAACCACCTGCCATCCCCCTTGTTTCCTTCGAGCTGGTGACTGGTGCACCTCTGGCCGGTTGCCGGTCGACTGTCTTACCAATCGAACACCCAACCCCCACACCAGTTTAGACCCTCTGCAACATACCCACCTGTTGCATCCCTCAAACGATGATGATACTGATGCGGTGGTTATGGGGTTGGGTTGTTGTGGGTGGAGATCAGAGGTTGAAGAAGAAATGGGTGTTGTGGTCAACTACTTAACTGGAATAAAAGGGGCGATGATGATGACTTTCTAATTGTCTGAGTGAATCGGTGGTTGAGATATACCAAGTCTTGGCAGGGCAATTCTCCGGCGGTATATATATTTGATGCTACCGTTAGTTTTGCAGCCATGGAGGTTTTATCCAATCTGTACCGATTGTTTTTTACAGATCTGAGCCTTATTCTATTCAACGAAATTGCTTTTATTTATTCACGGAATTGAGTCTTGGAACTGTCATTCAGTTGATTTAGGCTGAATTTTTTATTGGAACTGTCATGTGGTTTTTATTTATTTATGAGTTAAATGCTTCGTTGACATCTTTTGGCTCTGGCTGATGAAGATGATGATGATGGTGTGGGTTTGTGATGAAGATGATGATGGTGATGAAGATGATGCAGTGGATGGATGCAGATGATGAAGATGATGCAGATGATGATGGAGATGAAGATGATGATGGTGATGAAGATGATGCAGTGGGTTTTGTTAATAAGCAAGGGTATTTTGGTCATTTAACATGGACTTAACTGGGATATTTAACTGATGTTAGGGCTGGGGACCAACCGAGTGCATTTTTGACAACTTTTGGGACCAAGCGTGTAATTAGTAAACCACTAGGACCAAGTCTGAAATTTTTAAAAACCACAGGGACCAACCAAGCATCTAACTCTTTAAAATCGCTTGTAATAACATGTGACAACCGTCACTTTTCCGTACATTCCGTACACTAGATGAACAGTAATTTGTGCTTTAATGACTGTACATGATCTGGTTACCAGACAAATAAATTTCTGAATTCCATGCAAGTGAATTCATGCACATTTTGTGCTACAAAATATAGCTTTATGCATAAACGAGAGCGTTGCGTCAGAAATATTAGTAAACTCACCGGTAAGACACATCGTGTCAACAGAACTGCAGAAAGCAGTCAGACATTAGAATTGAGGCCTAGGTGTAGGTCCGACGACAAAAGTACATTAAAACCCAAGAGTACATATAAGGGTTTAATTTATAGACATTGCGAAAGCAAAAATAAGCACTAAAAAGCACCCGAAACGCACTTTAAGTGCAGAATTTATATAATTCAGCAATAATTCAGCATTTAAACATATGAATATCATGCAAAAATCATGATTTATCATCCAGAATACTTCCCTGAGTGTCGGGAATTGAAAGTGTTATAAAAGGACACTTAAAAGACACTAAAAGGTGCAATTTAGCACTTTAACGAACCGGTATATAACCGAACAACCGGACATTATCCGGAACACCAAAATAATGCTAGAAGCATTGTTTTTATTTTTTTCTAAGCTAGTTAGGGTCTCCAAACACCCTAACACACTATATATTACTTAACATACATGAAACACTAATTTTTAACCCTTGGAAGGTAACTAGATTAGTAACTTGTATTTGCAAACCAACTAAACTACCCCCCCCCCCCCTCCTAATGACGGTTCCAACATGTCCCCCACATGTGGAATTGTTTCAATATTTTAATAGATTGTGTTGCACCATTGGTGACATAATATACAATGGGTAATATGAGAAAATTGGATATAAGTTTGGCACTTGAGACATAATCCTCACAAACTTCACACACTACACACCCAATTCTTCTCTCCTTCTTCTTCTTGGCTACGGCTGACCTCACCACCACCTACAACCACCATCATCCACCCATTCTCATATGTTTCAAGCTCATACAAAGGCGTGAAAGGTCATACAAAGGAGCTAGGTGCTTTCGGAAGTTGAAGAACCTCTACCGTTTGCTTTTAACAACTCGTTTTCTTCACTCGAACTTCCCTAGCCTCGAGCTAGTAGTAAGTGACTCTAAACGCCTTCTTGATCTTGTCTAGAGTGGTTAATAAGAGATTTGTCGGTTGAAAATCATGAACATACTAAATCACCAACTAAAAGTCTATTAAAGTGATGAATATAATGGTTAATAGATGGATAATTGTGTGAAACTTGTTAAACTTGTTTTGTGATGATTATTTTGTGTGTTTAATGCTAGTAGTAGTTCGGATAGTCATCTAACCCGGCTAGGTTATGTTCTTAGAACATGAGCTAGTGTATGTTAAAGTATAAAAAGGACTAGATGATGAACACTACTACTATTAAACATGAACTTGTGTAAAAACAATTTATCTTATGAAATGGAGTTCTAAACTAGTAGATCTAAAGATCTACAAGTGGTATTTTCGAAAGACCAACTGTAAGACAAAACCATGTTTTAAAACCGGATCTTTCATGAAGTAGAGGTGTTTTTATGAACAAACAAGTGTGTGGACACTTGTGTAACAAAAGTTTTAACAAAGAAATAATTTTCGTAAAAACCGACTAGAAGTTGTGAAACTTCATATTCTTTAAAAATAAAGTTTTTAAGAAATTAAACTTATTTTTAAAGATAACAAGACTTACTAAATGTGCTAGTAAATTACTACACATTTTTGTAAATATTCAAGTTCATGAAATGGAGAAATTAGTGATTGTTGTTGATGATTATTGTTGATAATTGTTGTTGATGATTGTTGACGATTTAAAAGAAAATAAACACATGTTTTGAAAACATGGGAAACCTCCATTTTTAGGGGAAACTCTGTCAAAATTTTTATAAATTTTGACACTTAGAAAAATATAAGTTTTTAAGAAACTTATTCCCTAAAAATGTATTTAAGAGTATTACCAAGGTTTCCCAAATTTTTGGTGATAAGAAATGATGATTTCTTCAAGAATAAAAATGGATATAAGTATGTATATTTTTGAGAGAAAAATATATATATTATTTGATCACCAACTTTTGTGCTAAGTGTATATAGTATGTGTTATACTTGCTAGCGTATTAAGACTTAAAAATACACTAAATACTCATGAGAAGTATAAACACAAAATACACATACAAGATACATAATTCGGGTGCAAAGTGCAAAACATGAGATACTTATATTAATTTTTGAGAAAATAATATAAGTAAAACACTTAGTTAAAAATATAGAATATTTTTAACACAAGAATATATACAAAAGAGAGTGACTGTACTTGTGCGACGCAAGTCTAGTGACTAACGTTAAGAAAACGCGTATAGGTTACGACGTTAATTAAGCAAATCCGGTGAAGTTTACGACGCAAGAAACGCAAAGTTGTGAGTTCATGCTCCCCCTTTTCTCTAACTGTTTTTGGTTTTATAACTCTCGGGGGTGAAATACATGTTACAAATATTATAATTTTTACAAAGGGTAAAAATACAAGAAGCACTCTTGGTGAGAACGAGAACCGAGTGCAATATGATTTGAGAATACGAGAAGCACTCGTGGTGAGTGCAATATGATGAGCTTTAAGAAAAGCCTAGAAAATACTAGATCATGTGAGCTTAAACTAGATATTGAGATGCCATTAATATTTAATTAGGGACGAGGGTTAGATCTAACGGGTACGGCCGAGCCCCACTCATGGTCCTTATGTGACCTCTTGAGTGCTTCGGTGTCCCAGTCGAGGAAAATCGACACAGTCGAGGTTAATCGACACAGTCGAGGGTAATCGACACAGTCAAGGGAAATTGACGCAGTCGAGGTTAATCGACACGGTTAAAGGAGAAAATACTAATGCTCCCTATGTCCTCACATGCCTTGAGGGAGAAAATACTAATGCTCCATATGTCCTCACATGCCTTGAAGGAGAATATACTAATGCTCCTTATGTCCTCACGCGCCTTACTGTCCTAGTATAAACAATCATTTAAAACGTGGGGTACACAAGAAAACTTGAATGATACTTGAGTACGTGGGGTACTCAAGAAAACGGGAATTATACTTGAGTACGTGGGGTACTCAAGAAAGACTTGAATTATACATGACACATACTATGTTTTCATACAAAGTATAAAAATGTGAAATACAAAAACGCATGAACTCGCTCAACTTTATGTTGATGTTTTCCAAAATTACATGTATTTCAGGTGACAGGATGGATCTTGGGCGCAAGTGTCGTAACTAGAAGTAGACTACAAGTTTAGATGTCATCCACTTTTATTGAATTGAAACCTTGTCAAAGGTCGTGTTTTGAAAACTTAAATAACAAGTGTTTGTAATACTCAAATTTTCATGAATGGATGAACATCGTTTTGATCATGTAGTTGTTTATTATGATTGAATGCAATGATAACAAGCTAGTCACACATCATACGCTTCCGCAAAAGACAGGGTGTGACAGTTTGGTATCAGAGCTTCGATTGTAGTGAACTAGGATTCTTTCTCGAGTCTAGACTACAATCACTAGAGTTCTCTCACGAAAACATTTTTACAAAAAGGTTTTCATTGCATTCACAAAAGCGCCAAGATCCACAAGTCAGACACTTTTCAAAAAGTGACAAGGCAAGGACATTAGTGAGGAATACCTTTAAAATAAGGTGCCAATCAAAGCATAGTCTACACGAGTTAGACTTGCCAAAAACAAAATGACCCCCAAAAACGAGAGTTATACGTAATATAATGCATTAAATTGCTTGATTATGCTAAGGAGCATATATGTTATTGATATACATACATACAAATAAGTGTACGGAATGATTATTGACGTGAATAAATATACTTTCGACTCCGACTCCTATTACTGTACGTGACTCGCACGATGAAGCTACCGACCTCGCGTCCTTTGCAAAGCTCATGGCTGGGAGTGATTACCAAACAAGATGCTGAGCTTGCTTCCGTAGGAGATGGCTGCTCTTCCCTCTCGATCGTGAAGATGCCTAACTACGGTGATGACGACGAGGCAGAGGCGGCAACCTTGAACGAATTCTCAATCAACGGGATCCCTGCGGCTGCGAGATTGACGACATACTTGACCAGAAAAGGAAGATGAAGTATTCATCTCGAAGGTGCCCCTCCAACTACTAGGAATTCTCTCTATTCCTGTTCCATCTAATCATCGTGCCTATACGCGCGTAACGATAACGAATGTTAGCGCGTGGACCATCGCAAAGGTCCTTTCCATGACAGAGGTATAAGGACAGTATTGTCCAGTCTTTGATTGATCATCTGCTGGACGAGAGAAAATTGGGGTAACTGTGCAAGACAATTTATTATTACGGGGGCCCACGTAATAACGACT
Organism: Helianthus tuberosus; assembly: GCA_030545235.1. Classification (NCBI taxonomy): domain Eukaryota; kingdom Viridiplantae; phylum Streptophyta; class Magnoliopsida; order Asterales; family Asteraceae; genus Helianthus; species Helianthus tuberosus. The sequence goes on from CM060351.1 coordinate 176,197,287, forward strand.
TGTAGTGCACAGGAATCCTGGTGGACTCTGCGGGCCGAGCTAATGAAAACCATACAAAATTTATCTATAGGTGTCCTCACCTTCATCTGGTAGAACAACACATAGATCAGTGCTTTAGCACGTTAGAAAGTAGGAAGCCTGCCTTAGCCTACTTCGTGACTGACACTTCTACCTGCATACGAGACGTTTGAGAAAATGATATTTGAGCGAGAGAGGTGGAATGACATTCAGAAAGAATCAGTGACGATACACTCCCTATCACCTCTACACAAACAATCCCATCAAAGGGGAAATATACGCACCAGTAAAGCTAAACCAATGTAGCAGGAAATAACTAAAAGTTGAATGACCAAGGCGATGTAGCCTCGAGTTCATTTCAAACAATAAGCCAAGTTGGCAAGCCTATGTGAAGGCTCAATAACTGTTTCCTCGCTTATACACTGATTATATATACGTGTGAAATTGGGTGGCTTATGGTGCTATGTATCTCATAGACAATTGGAATGTTGTTTAACCTACTTCATACCATTTTGGCAGAAGAGAATGCCGCCCAGGCGAGAGACAAACACCAGTACGTTGCCAAGGACAGAAGCCGAGCTGCAAGAACGCATCTCGCAGGCAATTGCACGACATGGAGCCCTCCGCTCTGAGCACAGCAATGGCACTACTGGAAATAACCCTCCAACTGGCTGCACCTATAAACAGTTCCTGGACTGCAAGCTGATGTGTGTAAAATGCAACATATAAATTACATCAAATGAGGCATAAAACTAACCCTTTTTTAGTACTAATATTGGAAAAAGAGTGTTTTTGTCTTCCTTTTGTATTTTCAGGATTAAATGAGCTCAAAAACACAAAAGAAGCAAAAAGACAGCTAAATCCAACATAAATACAAGAAAAGGAACATTAGTGGACTGCCCGAACCCTCAACGGCACCTTCCAAAGCAAAATAGAGAAAACAGAAGGCTGAACACGCCCCGTGATCAGCCAGCACGGGGCCGTGCCCAAGAAGCAGCAGAAAAGACAAACCTATAGAAGCTTCTATTGCCCACCACGGGCCGTGCTCAGCGGACACGGGGGCGTGTCGAAAGTACAGCAGGCGCATTTATTGTAATTGCGAATTACAATTAATGAGGAGAGAGAGTGTCAGACGGGCACGGGGCCGTGTCCAGCGGACACGGGGCCGTGTCCAGCTCTCTGTTCAGCCTATAAATAGGAGTGCTTGGATTCATTTTATCTCATCCCTTGGCACACCACCTCTCTCACACTTCATCCACCACCCACCACCATCACAACACCATCATCCACCACCATCATCCATTGTCCATCATAGAGTGTGTGAGTTGTCTCGGGATCCAAGATTGATCGTAGGAGTTCTTGACAATCAAGGCCATGTTTGCCTAAGTCTCTTACATCACTTGGTGAAGACAAAGTGTCTAGTTTAATACTTTTTATTTCTAATCTTTTGCACTTTTTATTTGGTTTTGTATTAATGACTTTAATAACTAGTTACTTATGTTGAAGGTGATCTTTCCTTATCGTTTGTCCGTGGTGTCTTGGCATTATTTTACTGTCTATATAAAATAAAGGATTTTCACCATTCATATCTCCACGGTCTATATGGAGGTATGTTGGCTACCTGGTAGGGGGTTAAGGGAACGGTTTGGTAAAGGTCTTGCCATTGTTCAGCGTTTAGAGGTCCTGCAATGGACCTGGGTCAAATTTAGTAGGACCTCCTTCAATACTTCACAGTATTGGATGGCGGGGGTCCAAACTCTTTGATCCCCTCATAAGCTAACTACTATTAATACTATAACCCGGCTATTTAGGACTGTATCCCTGCTGACTCAGACTACTTAGCCGAGGGTAACGTCACCGCCAAAAGCGGGGCCTACCACAATACTGCATTAATAACTTAATTCATTATCTTCCAATAATCCACCCCTTTAGGATTGTATCCCTGCTGACTCAAACTACTGGGGTGAGGGTAACGTCACCTTCAAAAGAGGGACCTACTACAATAACTAAGATAATCTCTTAATTATGTGCAAAAGTTCGGAAATAATCAAAGGTTATACTAGATACGAGTCGGAACCAAGTGATTCATCTTGTCTATCTGTTTTTATTTTTATTTTTATTTTCAGCATTTTAGTTAGTTTTATTTTTCTTAGTTTAAAACATTTTCTAAACTTTTTATTTTGGTTAGACGTTGAGGATAAACCGGTACTAAAAGCTCTTGTGTCCTTGGACGACCTCGGTATCTTACCAACGCTATACTACACTCAACGATGGGTGCACTTGCCCATATGTGTGTTTAGTGTTAGTGAAATATCGTGTTTTATAAATTTAAAACTTGGCTAAAATAAGTGTTAAAAAGGGCTTAAAATATACACCTAAAATATACGACACTTCGCACGCATCAAGTTTTTGGCGCCGTTGCCGGGGACACAAGGATTTTAAGAAAGTTAGGAATCAACGGCCTAATCATCTTTTATTTTTCTTTTTATTTTTTTAGGATTTTCTTAGTTTTTCAGCCTCTGCAGAGCTCAGCACGGGCCGTGCCCAGCAATCATCACTGGCAATTTTTGTTTTCTGAGTTACAGAGAGCTGAACACGGGGCCGTGTCGGTGCAACACGGGGTCGTGTCCAACTCCCAGTAACAGGGATCCAGAAATCAATTACTGCGACTCTGAACACGGTCCGTGTTCATTGAGCACGGGGCCGTGGTGAACATTCTGACCAGCGTTCTTTTCTGTTTTTATTGCAGGACTTGGAACCCAGGCGCCACATTTGAACCTCCTACGTAGTGCATGAGCTCCAGTTCTAGTAGAGACATAAAGGAACCCCTAGAAGAACCTGAGCGCTTTCTCAGAAAAAGACTAAGAGCTAAAAATCAAGAGAAAGCTTCGGGGGACCCACTTCCAATGGCGGACCAACGTACCCTCATGGATTACCTACGGCCTACCGTAGGCAATCTTGGCGCCGCTATCAATGCCCCGAATGTCGAGGCCAACAACTTCGAACTTCGGCCGCATTTGATACAAATGCTCCAAAACTCCGCAACCTTCCACGGGCTTGCGGACGAGGATCCCCATCTACATATTACTAACTTCTTAGAAATATGTGATACCTTTCGGATCAATGGAGCATCAAATGACGCCATCCGCCTTCGAATGTTTCCTTTTTCATTAAAAGACCGAGCTAAGGCTTGGCTTAATACCCTCCCAGCTGGGTCGGTAACCACCTGGGATGAACTCGCCCAAAAGTTTTTGTATAAGTATTTCCCTCCTGCTAAAACAGCTAAATTAATGACAGAAATTAATACATACTCACAAGAGGATGGGGAATCCTTATATGAAACTTGGGAAAGGTTCAAGGAGCTTCTAAGAAAGTGTCATCACCATGGTCTAGCGATATGGCAAGAAGTATCCACTTTCTACAATGGATTGTTGCCACATACAAGACAAACACTTAATTCAAGCTCCGGGGGACTCTTAGGTAATCGTCGCCCAAATGAAATATATAACCAAATTGAGGAAATTGCTCAAACCAATTTTCAATGGCACACTCCCCGAGGCAATAAATCTATTGCCCCGGGCGCCCATAAGGTTGATGAAAGCACCTCTTTACAAGCCCAAATCGAGGCCCTCTCTTCAAAAATAAAAAGGCTAGAAATGACAAAAACGGCCTCGGTTATGGCTTGTGAAGGGTGTGGTGGGTCACATGAAAATTGGAGTTGTATGAAAGAATTAGATGAACAAACTGAAACGGTAAACTACATGGATAATAGACCTAGGTCGTCGGGTCCTCCAACGGGTACCTACAACCCAGGATGGCGTAACCACCCAAATCTTGGTTGGAGAGATCCCGGAACTAGTAGTAACCAACAAAACCAAAGAACTAATTTTCAACAACCACAAAATTTTCCTCAACAACAAGGTGGAAGAGAAAGGCTTGAAGATACTGTATCTCGCCTCATCTCTGACACTGAAAAGAAAAACTCGGATCGATTTCAGCAATTGGAATCGAATTTCAGAAATCAACAAGCTAGCATTCAAAACGTTGAAAAACAATTAAATCAACTAGCTCAAAATTTCTCCGAGAGACCACAAGGCGCATTACCCAGTAATACCGAACCAAACCCAAAGGCACAAGTCCATCTCATCACGTTAAGAAATCGAACCGTGGGTCCCGAGGATGCTCCATTGCCGCCAAATGAAAGAAGCCATTCTAGCCAGCCGGTAACTCCCCCTGCGCCAGAAAAGGTTTCTACACCAAATCAAGAGCCCACCAAGACTCCTCCAATCCCGTACCCCGGTAGGTTAAATCGTCAAAAGACCGATGAGCAATTCGCAAAGTTCGAAAGTTTACTAAAACAATTGCATGTTAATATTCCTTTTATTGAGGTCCTAACCCAAATGCCTAAGTATGCAAAATTCATGAGGGATTTCCTCACTCACAAAAAGAAAATTGAATCATTGCAATTAGTTAACCTAGGCGAAGAATGCTCAGCTCTAGTACTCAACAAACTTCCACAAAAGAAAATCGACCCCGGGAGCTTCACAATCCCTTGTTCGATTGGGAAGTCCCCCGTCCGAAATGCTTTAGCCGATCTTGGGGCTAGCATCAACCTCATGCCCACCTCAATGTTCAAGCGACTCGGCTTAGGAACAACAAGCCCTACAAAGATGAGCATACAACTCGCCGACAGGTCCGTCAAATTCCCACATGGGGTCGCCGAAAATCTGCTAGTCAAGGTCGACAAATTCGTTTTTCCAACCGACTTTGTTATCCTAGACATGGAAGAAGACACCGAGGTCCCTCTCATCCTCGGGAGGCCATTCCTAGCCACCGCCCAAGCATTGGTGGATATGAATGACGGAACTCTGACATTGAAGTTTGGGGATGAGGAAGTGAAATTTGAGTGTGGAAAGAGAGTAGAGGAAGAAGATCCGGTCAACTACATGAAGGTCATAGACTCAAGCTTGGATGACGCTCTCCGACGGTGTAACATGGGATGCAACACATCCCACTTGGGTAACATATGACCAGGCTTTGGGTCTAGCCAAGGACCCTTATAAACGTGGCGCACCATGGAGGCATTCCACGGAACTATCCTTAGTTTAATTTAGATTAGTTTTTATGTTTTCTAGTTAGTTTGATTTTCAGGAATAAAACACACTCATGGTGGTAAAGGATGAAAAGGGGAACGAGAAAAATGATCCCATGCACAAGAACGAGGCAACCCGACAATTTTCTCCATTTCAGAAGGTTCAACACGGGCCGTGCCCAACCAACACGGCCCCGTGTCGAACCACCTGCAGAAAACGCCCAGTACAGGTAACTGGACACGGGCCGTGTTCACCCAACACGCCCCCGTGTCCAGACTTCTGTTTCTCTTATTTCAATTTTGTTACTGGCACTTGAACACGGGGCCGTGCCCGGATAACACGGGGCCGTGTTCAGTGCCCAGTAACACAAATTTTTGCTTTTTAAACACTATTTTACACATCTAATCAACCTAAAAATTTATTTTTGGGACACATTGAGGACAATGTGTAATTTAAGTGTGGGGGGGATGCTAAAACCTTGAATTTTGCAAGTCCTAAATACAAGCCTTACACAAAACTCTATTGGAACCGCTAATCACCCCAAATTTTTTCAAAAATTTCATTTTTTTTCTACTTGTCTAGGTTTAACTCGGGAAATTCAAGTTCTCAAAAAGGTTATATTTTTACAAATTTACAACCAATAGCGTAGTGATAAAAAGAACCAACATAAGAAAATTATGAAAAGGCATGACAAACTTATTTAAAAATTTGATTATATATACTTGATCACATAAAAACCCATTCCCACAAAAGTGAGTTTTGAGCCTTTATTGAGCACACAATTACATATCATTTGACTAAATGCTCATTTTTCGTTTCTTGTGTGAATAGCCGCTTGGTTCTTACGACTCTAGAACTTGCCATGACAATACATTCCCGGTCCTTATCAACTTAAACCCGAGTAAGTACATGATGGAGGCATTAGGACTAACCTTTTTCATTTTTACACCATTATTTTTCTTTTTCTTTTACCACCTACCCAAAAATCCCCCTAGTTAGCCCCTTTGAGCCTAAACCTTTTCGTTTCATCACCCAAACAAAAAACCCTTTTACCCACCAAAATTTTTTTTTTCATTTTTTTTACCCTTTATTTTAGTAACAAGTTCGGTTCTTCGTAAAAAAAAAAAAAAAATTTGATAATAATGAAGCAAAAAGAAAATAAACAAACAAAGTAATCAAAAATAACTTTGTTTGAATAAAAGCTTCATCAAAAATAAAAAAATTGTAAAAATACGAAAACCGACACTTGTTACGGTTTTAGCCTTTTTTTTACTAACCACTAACCCAACCACCTACCTTTAACCCTAGCCAACCCTTAACCCACAAAGTCCTCTTGATATCTACAAAGGTATAAAAGTTAAAAAGGAGGAGGATTGATTTCTTGGCAAGCCTATGGTAGGAGTAAGTTCCGTGCCGCTCTCGAGTGATTCACTAAAAATACACTTTCGGCCGAGTGTGAGTGATTTCCCCGCGAGGTATGTGAACTTGTATATAAATAGAATTTTAAAAAGGCATGTTATGCCCAAATAAGTAATTTCTTTTATGAACAGTTCTAAATAAATCATTACGAATAGGAGTGTAAATAAATAAAAATAAAACCCAAAAAGATCTTGGAAATCCCGACACTCTATGACAAGCCCAAAACCTTCTCTTCTACCTATTCCATTTGGGAGTGTAAGCCACATATTAAAGAGTTTTGCTTGAGGACAAGCAAAAGTTCAAGTGTGGGGGTATTTGATGTGTGTAAAATGCAACATATAAATTACATCAAATGAGGCATAAAACTAACCCTTTTTTAGTACTAATATTGGAAAAAGAGTGTTTTTGTCTTCCTTTTGTATTTTCAGGATTAAATGAGCTCAAAAACACAAAAGAAGCAAAAAGACAGCTAAATCCAACATAAATACAAGAAAAGGAACATTAGTGGACTGCCCGAACCCTCAACGGCACCTTCCAAAGCAAAATAGAGAAAACAGAAGGCTGAACACGCCCCGTGCTCAGCCAGCACGGGGCCGTGCCCAAGAAGCAGCAGAAAAGACAAACCTATAGAAGCTTCTATTGCCCACCACGGGCCGTGCTCAGCGGACACGGGGGCGTGTCGAAAGTACAGCAGGCGCATTTATTGTAATTGCGAATTACAATTAATGAGGAGAGAGAGTGTCAGACGGGCACGGGGCCGTGTCCAGCGGACACGGGGCCGTGTCCAGCTCTCTGTTCAGCCTATAAATAGGAGTGCTTGGATTCATTTCATCTCATCCCTTGGCACACCACCTCTCTCACACTTCATCCACCACCCACCACCATCACAACACCATCATCCACCACCATCATCCATTGTCCATCATAGAGTGTGTGAGTTGTCTCGGGATCCAAGATTGATCGTAGGAGTTCTTGACAATCAAGGCCATGTTTGCCTAAGTCTCTTACATCACTTGGTGAAGACAAAGTGTCTAGTTTAATACTTTTTATTTCTAATCTTTTGCACTTTTTATTTGGTTTTGTATTAATGACTTTAATAACTAGTTACTTATGTTGAAGGTGATCTTTCCTTATCGTTTGTCCGTGGTGTCTTGGCATTATTTTACTGTCTATATAAAATAAAGGATTTTCACCATTCATATCTCCACGGTCTATATGGAGGTATGTTGGCTACCTGGTAGGGGGTTAAGGGAACGGTTTGGTAAAGGTCTTGCCATTGTTCAGCGTTTAGAGGTCCTGCAATGGACCTGGGTCAAATTTAGTAGGACCTCCTTCAATACTTCACAGTATTGGATGGCGGGGGTCCAAACTCTTTGATCCCCTCATAAGCTAACTACTATTAATACTATAACCCGGCTATTTAGGACTGTATCCCTGCTGACTCTGACTACTTAGCCGAGGGTAACGTCACCGCCAAAAGCGGGGCCTACCACAATACTGCATTAATAACTTAATTCATTATCTTCCAATAATCCACCCCTTTAGGATTGTATCCCTGCTGACTCAAACTACTGGGGTGAGGGTAACGTCACCTTCAAAAGAGGGGCCTACTACAATAACTAAGATAATCTCTTAATTATGTGCAAAAGTGCGGAAATAATCAAAGGTTATACTAGATACGAGTCGGAACTAAGTGATTCATCTTGTCTATCTGTTTTTATTTTTATTTTTATTTTCAGCATTTTAGTTAGTTTTATTTTTCTTAGTTTAAAACATTTTCTAAACTTTTTATTTTGGTTAGACGTTGAGGATAAACCGGTACTAAAAGCTCTTGTGTCCTTGGACGACCTCGGTATCTTACCAACGCTATACTACACTCAACGATGGGTGCACTTGCCCATATGTGTGTTTAGTGTTAGTGAAATATCGTGTTTTATAAATTTAAAACTTGGCTAAAATAAGTGTTAAAAGGGGCTTAAAATATACACCTAAAATATACGACACTTCGCACGCATCACAAGCCATTAAATTTTGATGGCACAGGAGGTGTCGTTGCATTTGTTCGTTGGGCAGAAAAGACTGACTCCATTCTAAGAATGAGTAACTGTTCGCCCCGACAGAGTGTTACTTATATCTCAGGGTTATTCGTAGATGGCGCACTCTCCTGGTGGAACCTTCAGGTTCAAACCCTTGGTGCGGATGCTGCTTATGCACTAAGCTGGGACGAGCTCAAGGAAATGATGGAAAAGAAATACTGTTCTAGGGCTGAAATCCAGAAGATTGAGGTGGAGTTCTGGAACTTGAAAATGGATGGACCGAAGATTCCTGAATACGTCCAACGATTTCACGCCTTGTCTAGGGTCGTCCCCTACTTAGTCAAACCGGAATTCAAAAGGGTTGAACGATTCATTTGGGGACTTGCACCTCAGATCAGGAGCATGGTTACTACCTCAAAGCCCTCAACCATTGCAGAGGCTATCGATATGAGTGTCACCCTTACTGAAGAAGCTCTACGTGCGGGAAAATTTTCAGAATCCGAGGATAACAAGAAAGAGACTCATGTGGAGTCATCATGCAATAAGAAGAGGAAGTCTTCGAATCTAAATATGAGCACCCAAGTCAACTATGGAAGCTCTAAAACAGGCAAAAGAAAGAAAGTGAACCCGCCGCCTGGAAGGAAAACTGATGGAGCCACTAATAAGGCTGGTGGTAAAATATACTCGGGGACTAAGCCGAGATGCGGGGAATGCACTTTTCACCATGATGGTCGATGTCTAAGGCCTACGTGCGGAAAGTGTGGAAAAGAAGGGCACAGCAAGGATGCCCGTTGGGCGAAGGACCTAGATGGAAGAAATAAGAGAATACCAGGTTGCTACAAATGTGGTGAAGCAGGGCACTTTAGGAAAGATTGCCCTAGGAAGAAACAAGCAAGGAAGGGTTTTCACGATCGAAACTCGTGAAGCACGCCAGGATCCAGATGCGGTTACGGGTACGTTCCCTATTAACCAACCTAATGCATCTACTTTTAATTAATACTGGCATCAACTTTAACCTTGCATGCTTAGAACTTAAGAAACCGCTTGGCCTAGTAAAATAGACGTCCCGTATTCCTTAGAAATGGGCATAAAGAAGGCTAGTTTAAACAGTCGAAGCAATTGAGGATTGCATTTAGGGACTCAGAAGGCCGGAACCTTCTGTTCCATTGACTCGCGAAGTCGTAATATGATAATCAGCATGGACCAGAAATCCAAGTACAGTGCTGAAGTCGTTCGATATGAGAAAATCAGACGCATCCCTCCTGCGGATTGATGAAATCCAACTTTCCTGCAATAGGTGCAAGGATGCTAGACTCCACAAGGTGGCAGATCTACGACATCCCTCATTGGTCGAAGAGGCATAGAAACGCCTCCGAGTAGACTGCAGAGCCTGAGAACATCCCCGTGATGGAAGAAGTCCCAGTAGCCTTTTCAGAAGGCTTGCCAGGAACGCCTCTCTGTAGCGACGAGAGGAGTTTGGGATAAATCGTGTGCCAGGAGCAGCGCCAGTGATGAATGACGCCATACCGACTAGCTTCACCAGCGAAGCATGAACCTCTGATATAACTGCAAGAGCTGCTAGACAGAGGAAATTAAGGACGTAGCATCCTTAGTTAAGGAGACAAAGAGAAAGTTGGTAGTCTCCACTTTACATAAACTTCAGAAAATTGAGAATCAGAAACCTTTTCCAGGGACTGATGACACAAATGAACCAATCGTAAGGTTCCAGTTACCACTCAAAGATCAACTTAAGGACAGGATGTCCTCCACTGTGAATACAAGAGGGAAATATCCCCGAAACGGCCTTTAGGACTCGCTTCGAGCATTACGGGTTCCTAGGCGTATCCTTTGGCTTAACACATGCAATGTTCATGGACCTCATGAATCGAATGTGTAAGCCATACCTGGATAAGTCATATACTTATTTGACTACATTCTTATATGGCCAACGACCAAGGAAGGTCGTGAGCAACAGCTGCAATTTACCTTGCAACTCTTAGAGAAAGCACAGTTATGTGCAATGATGACGAAAAGCGGATTTCGAGTTCGCGAAGGGAGAACTTTAAGATGCATGGTGGATAAGAACGAAATTCATGCCAACCTTGCAACCAAGAGCTAAGGAGCTAGAGTTGCAATTATGTGACGTCGCTCGACAAAGTCTCGATTGTACGTCGATGCAACGAGACCACAACATTGCGTACGCGGCACATTGATTAAGGAATCATGAGAAAAGACCTTGAGATAGATACAGTAATTGCGCGTAGCAAACTGGACGTCATTACCCGAAAGAAAACGTTGCACGATCTTTACTGATCACAAGGGTTGCAGCACACCGATGATCGTAAGAACTCGAATATGAACTGAGCTGCTGAACAATGCAGACTGTATGAACACAATACGTTCTTGTGTGATAAACTTTGATGAAAAGTCGGAACACTCACTTGCCCTTAGTGGAGTTTTCCTACAACGGTATCTATCACACCGTCGTCTTAACCGTTTCGTGTAAAGCTTTAGACGGAACATAATGAGTAAATTCCCGTCATGTTGAACGGAGACTAGAAATAAACAATCAACTGGCCCGAGATGGCCCAGGAAAAACTAGAGGCAAGATCCTTCAGATATGTGATCATATCAGGACAGCCCGCAGAATACAGAAAAATTACGCCGATGAGCGGCATAAGTCGAAAGAATTTGAGACAAGAAGTATGACCAAAATGAGAGCCTCGCCTAGAGAAGGCGTAGTGTGATTTGGAAAACGAAAAGGTTGAATCCTCGGTGTAGGGATCAGAACCATTGTTCACAAGATGAAAACTCCCAGAAAAAAAAAGATCAGTAGTGATCGCGACACATTCATGTGTCTAATCGTTAGAGGAGTCTGACTCAAGGAGCAGTCGTTGTTCCCACAAATAAGATTCACGTCAATGACAAACGACAAGAATTACTATAGAAACCTGTTAAGGTTTTGGACCAAGAGTCCGTGATACTATAGAAACCTGTTAAGGTTTTGGACCAAGAGTCCGTGATACTATAGAAACCTGTTAAGGTTTTGGACCAAGAGTCCGTGATACTATAGAAACCTGTTAAGGTTTTGGACCAAGAGTCCGTGATACTATAGAAACCTGTTGAGGTTATGGACCAAGAGTCCACAAGATACAGAAAAGACATGATTGATCTACTTGAGTGTGATAGTTCACGACATGACTCAGAGATTTCTTGGGAACATGAAGACAAATCATGAATCTAAGTGACCATATTGGTTTCACAACTCCCCTGCGACCGATGGCATCGCTTGAATTTCGGGACGAAATTCTTTTAACGGGGGGAGACTGTGACAACCGTCACTTTTCCGTACATTCCGTACACTAGATGAACAGTAATTTGTGCTTTAATGACTGTACATGGTCTGGTTACCAGACAAATAAATTTCTGAATTCCATGCAAGTGAATTCATGCACATTTTGTGCTACAAAATATAGCTTTATGCGTAAACGAGAGCGTTGCGTCAGAAATATTAGTAAACTCACCGGTAAGACACATCGTGTCAACAAAACTGCAGAAAGCAGTCAGACATTAGAATCGAGGCCTAGGTGTAGGTCCGACGACAAAAGTACATTAAAACCCAAGAGTACATATAAGGGTTTAATTTATAGACATTGCGAAAGCAAAAATAAGCACTAAAAAGCACCCGAAACGTACTTTAAGTGCAGAATTTATATAATTCAGCAATAATTCAGCATTTAAACATATGAATATCATGCAGAAATCATGATTTATCATCCAGAATACTTCCCTGAGTGTCGGGAATTGAAAGTGTTATAAAAGGACACTTAAAAGACACTAAAAGGTGCAATTTAGCACTTTAACGAACCGGTATATAACCGAACAACCGGACATTATCCGGAACACCAAAATAATGCTAGAAGCATTGTTTTTATTTTTTCTAAGCTAGTTAGGGTCTCCAAACACCCTAACACACTATATATTACTTAACATACATGAAACACTAATTTTTAACCCTTGGAAGGTAACTAGATTAGTAACTTGTATTTGCAAACCAACTAAACTACCCCCCCCCCCTAATGACGGTTCCAACATGTCCCCCACATGTGGAATTGTTTCAATATTTTAATAGATTGTGTTGCACCATTGGTGACATAATATACAATGGGTAATATGAGAAAATTGGATATAAGTTTGGCACTTGAGACATAATCCTCACAAACTTCACACACTACACACCCAATTCTTATCTCCTTCTTCTTCTTGGCTACGGCCGACCTCACCACCACCTACAACCACCATCATCCACCCATTCTCATATGTTTCAAGCTCATACAAAGGCGTGAAAGGTCATACAAAGGAGCTAGGTGCTTTCGGAAGTTGAAGAACCTCTACCGTTTGCTTTTAACCACTCGTTTACTTCACTCGAACTTCCCTAGTCTCGAGCTAGTAGTAAGTGACTCTAAACGCCTTCTTGATCTTGTCTAGAGTGGTTAATAAGAGATTTGTCGGTTGAAAATCATGAACATACTAAATCACCAACTAAAAGTCTATTAAAGTGATGAATATGATGGTTAATAGATGGATAATTGTGTGAAACTTGTTAAACTTGTTTTGTGATGATTATTTTGTGTGTTTAATGCCATTAGTAGTTCGGATCGTCATCTAACCCGGCTAGGTTATGTTCTTAGAACACGAGCTAGTGTATGTTAAAGTATAAAAAGGACTAGATGATGAACACTACTACTATTAAACGTGAACTTGTGTAAAAACAATTTATCTTATGAAATGGAGTTCTAAACTAGTAGATCTAAAGATCTACAAGTGGTATTTTCGAAAGACCAACTGTAAGACAAAACCATGTTTTAAAACCGGATCTTTCATGAAGTAGAGGTGTTTTTATGAACAAACAAGTGTGTGGACACTTGTGTAACAAAAGTTTTAACAAAGAAATAATTTTCGTAAAAACCGACTAGAAGTTGTGAAACTTCATATTCTTTAAAAATAAAGTTTTTAAGAAATTAAACTTATTTTTAAAGATAACAAGACTTACTAAATGTGCTAGTAAATTACTACACATTTTTGTAAATATTCAAGTTCATGAAATGGAGAAATTAGTGATTGTTGTTGATGATTATTGTTGATAATTGTTGTTGATGATTGTTGACGATTTAAAAGAAAATAAACACATGTTTTGAAAACATGGGAAACCTCCATTTTTAGGGGAAACTCTGTCAAAATTTTTATAAATTTTGACACTTAGAAAAATATAAGTTTTTAAGAAACTTATTCCCTAAAAATGTATTTAAGAGTATTACCAAGGTTTCCCAAATTTTTGGTGATAAGAAATGATGATTTCTTCAAGAATAAAAATGGATATAAGTATGTATATTTTTGAGAGAAAAATATATATATTATTTGATCACCAACTTTTGTGCTAAGTGTATATAGTATGTGTTATACTTGCTAGCGTATTAAGACTTAAAAATACACTAAATACTCATGAGAAGTATAAACACAAAATACACATACAAGATACATAATTCGGGTGCAAAGTGCAAAACATGAGATACTTATATTAATTTTTGAGAAAATAATATAAGTAAAACACTTAGTTAAAAATATAGAATATTTTTAACACAAGAATATATACAAAAGAGAGTGACTGTACTTGTGCGACGCAAGTCTAGTGACTAACGTTAAGAAAACGCGTATAGGTTACGACGTTAATTAAGCAAATCCGGTGAAGTTTACGACGCAAGAAACGCAAAGTTGTGAGTTCATGCTCCCCCTTTTCTCTAACTGTTTTTGGTTTTATAACTCTCGGGGGTGAAATACATGTTACAAATATTATAATTTTTACAAAGGGTAAAAATACAAGAAGCACTCTTGGTGAGAACGAGAACCGAGTGCAATATGATTTGAGAATACGAGAAGCACTCGTGGTGAGTGCAATATGATGAGCTTTAAGAAAAGCCTAGAAAATACTAGATCATGTGAGCTTAAACTAGATATTGAGATGCCATTAATATTTAATTAGGGACGAGGGTTAGATCTAACGGGTACGGCCGAGCCCCACTCATGGTCCTTATGTGACCTCTTGAGTGCTTCGGTGTCCCAGTCGAGGAAAATCGACACAGTCGAGGTTAATCGACACAGTCGAGGGTAATCGACACAGTCAAGGGAAATTGACGCAGTCGAGGTTAATCGACACGGTTAAAGGAGAAAATACTAATGCTCCCTATGTCCTCACATGCCTTGAGGGAGAAAATACTAATGCTCCATATGTCCTCACATGCCTTGAAGGAGAATATACTAATGCTCCTTATGTCCTCACGCGCCTTACTGTCCTAGTATAAACAATCATTTAAAACGTGGGGTACACAAGAAAACTTGAATGATACTTGAGTACGTGGGGTACTCAAGAAAACGGGAATTATACTTGAGTACGTGGGGTACTCAAGAAAGACTTGAATTATACATGACACATACTATGTTTTCATACAAAGTATAAAAATGTGAAATACAAAAACGCATGAACTCGCTCAACTTTATGTTGATGTTTTCCAAAATTACATGTATTTCAGGTGACAGGATGGATCTTGGGCGCAAGTGTCGTAACTAGAAGTAGACTACAAGTTTAGATGTCATCCACTTTTATTGAATTGAAACCTTGTCAAAGGTCGTGTTTTGAAAACTTAAATAACAAGTGTTTGTAATACTCAAATTTTCATGAATGGATGAACATCGTTTTGATCATGTAGTTGTTTATTATGATTGAATGCAATGATAACAAGCTAGTCACACATCATACGCTTCCGCAAAAGACAGGGTGTGACAGTTTGGTATCAGAGCTTCGATTGTAGTGAACTAGGATTCTTTCTCGAGTCTAGACTACAATCACTAGAGTTCTCTCACGAAAACATTTTTACAAAAAGGTTTTCATTGCATTCACAAAAGCGCCAAGATCCACAAGTCAGACACTTTTCAAAAAGTGACAAGGCAAGGACATTAGTGAGGAATACCTTTAAAATAAGGTGCCAATCAAAGCATAGTCTACACGAGTTAGACTTGCCAAAAACAAAATGACCCCCAAAAACGAGAGTTATACGTAATATAATGCATTAAATTGCTTGATTATGCTAAGGAGCATATATGTTATTGATATACATACATACAAATAAGTGTACGGAATGATTATTGACGTGAATAGATATACTTTCGACTCCGACTCCTATTACTGTACGTGACTCGCACGATGAAGCTACCGACCTCGCGTCCTTTGCAAAGCTCATGGCTGGGAGTGATTACCAAACAAGATGCTGAGCTTGCTTCCGTAGGAGATGGCTGCTCTTCCCTCTCGATCGTGAAGATGCCTAACTACGGTGATGACGACGAGGCAGAGGCGGCAACCTTGAACGAATTCTCAATCAACGGGATCCCTGCGGCTGCGAGATTGACGACATACTTGACCAGAAAAGGAAGATGAAGTATTCATCTCGAAGGTGCCCCTCCAACTACTAGGAATTCTCTCTATTCCTGTTCCATCTAATCATCGTGCCTATACGCGCGTAACGATAACGAATGTTAGCGCGTGGACCATCGCAAAGGTCCTTTCCATGACAGAGGTATAAGGACAGTATTGTCCAGTCTTTGATTGATCATCTGCTGGACGAGAGAAAATTGGGGTAACTGTGCAAGACAATTTATTATTACGGGGGCCCACGTAATAACGACTTGTAGTGCACAGGAATCCTGGTGGACTCTGCGGGCCGAGCTAATGAAAACCATACAAAATTTATCTATAGGTGTCCTCACCTTCATCTGGTAGAATAACACATAGATCAGTGCTTTAGCACGTTAGAAAGTAGGAAGCCTGCCTTAGCCTACTTCGTGACTGACACTTCTACCTGCATACGAGACGTTTGAGAAAATGATATTTGAGCGAGAGAGGTGGAATGACATTCAGAAAGAATCAGTGACGATACACTCCCTATCACCTCTACACAAACAATCCCATCAAAGGGGAAATATACGCACCAGTAAAGCTAAACCAATGTAGCAGGAAATAACTAAAAGTTGAATGACCAAGGCGATGTAGCCTCGAGTTCATTTCAAACAATAAGCCAAGTTGGCAAGCCTATGTGAAGGCTCAATAACTGTTTCCTCGCTTATACACTGATTATATATACGTGTGAAATTGGGTGGCTTATGGTGCTATGTATCTCATAGACAATTGGAATGTTGTTTAACCTACTTCATACCATTTTGGCAGAAGAGAATGCCGCCCAGGCGAGAGACAAACACCAGTACGTTGCCAAGGACAGAAGCCGAGCTGCAAGAATGCATCTCGCAGGCAATTGCACGACATGGAGCCCTCCGCTCTGAGCACAGCAATGGCACTACTGGAAATAACCCTCCAACTGGCTGCACCTATAAACAGTTCCTGGACTGCAAGCTGATGTGTGTAAAATGCAACATATAAATTACATCAAATGAGGCATAAAACTAACCCTTTTTTAGTACTAATATTGGAAAAAGAGTGTTTTTGTCTTCCTTTTGTATTTTCAGGATTAAATGAGCTCAAAAACACAAAAGAAGCAAAAAGACAGCTAAATCCAACATAAATACAAGAAAAGGAACATTAGTGGACTGCCCGAACCCTCAACGGCACCTTCCAAAGCAAAATAGAGAAAACAGAAGGCTGAACACGCCCCGTGATCAGCCAGCACGGGGCCGTGCCCAAGAAGCAGCAGAAAAGACAAACCTATAGAAGCTTCTATTGCCCACCACGGGCCGTGCTCAGCGGACACGGGGGCGTGTCGAAAGTACAGCAGGCGCATTTATTGTAATTGCGAATTACAATTAATGAGGAGAGAGAGTGTCAGACGGGCACGGGGCCGTGTCCAGCGGACACGGGGCCGTGTCCAGCTCTCTGTTCAGCCTATAAATAGGAGTGCTTGGATTCATTTTATCTCATCCCTTGGCACACCACCTCTCTCACACTTCATCCACCACCCACCACCATCACAACACCATCATCCACCACCATCATCCATTGTCCATCATAGAGTGTGTGAGTTGTCTCGGGATCCAAGATTGATCGTAGGAGTTCTTGACAATCAAGGCCATGTTTGCCTAAGTCTCTTACATCACTTGGTGAAGACAAAGTGTCTAGTTTAATACTTTTTATTTCTAATCTTTTGCACTTTTTATTTGGTTTTGTATTAATGACTTTAATAACTAGTTACTTATGTTGAAGGTGATCTTTCCTTATCGTTTGTCCGTGGTGTCTTGGCATTATTTTACTGTCTATATAAAATAAAGGATTTTCACCATTCATATCTCCACGGTCTATATGGAGGTATGTTGGCTACCTGGTAGGGGGTTAAGGGAACGGTTTGGTAAAGGTCTTGCCATTGTTCAGCGTTTAGAGGTCCTGCAATGGACCTGGGTCAAATTTAGTAGGACCTCCTTCAATACTTCACAGTATTGGATGGCGGGGTCCAAACTCTTTGATCCCCTCATAAGCTAACTACTATTAATACTATAACCCGGCTATTTAGGACTGTATCCCTGCTGACTCAGACTACTTAGCCGAGGGTAACGTCACCGCCAAAAGCGGGGCCTACCACAATACTGCATTAATAACTTAATTCATTATCTTCCAATAATCCACCCCTTTAGGATTGTATCCCTGCTGACTCAAACTACTGGGGTGAGGGTAACGTCACCTTCAAAAGAGGGACCTACTACAATAACTAAGATAATCTCTTAATTATGTGCAAAAGTTCGGAAATAATCAAAGGTTATACTAGATACGAGTCGGAACCAAGTGATTCATCTTGTCTATCTGTTTTTATTTTTATTTTTATTTTCAGCATTTTAGTTAGTTTTATTTTTCTTAGTTTAAAACATTTTCTAAACTTTTTATTTTGGTTAGACGTTGAGGATAAACCGGTACTAAAAGCTCTTGTGTCCTTGGACGACCTCGGTATCTTACCAACGCTATACTACACTCAACGATGGGTGCACTTGCCCATATGTGTGTTTAGTGTTAGTGAAATATCGTGTTTTATAAATTTAAAACTTGGCTAAAATAAGTGTTAAAAAGGGCTTAAAATATACACCTAAAATATACGACACTTCGCACGCATCAAGTTTTTGGCGCCGTTGCCGGGGACACAAGGATTTTAAGAAAGTTAGGAATCAACGGCCTAATCATCTTTTATTTTTCTTTTTATTTTTTTAGGATTTTCTTAGTTTTTCAGCCTCTGCAGAGCTCAGCACGGGCCGTGCCCAGCAATCATCACTGGCAATTTTTGTTTTCTGAGTTACAGAGAGCTGAACACGGGGCCGTGTCGGTGCAACACGGGGTCGTGTCCAACTCCCAGTAACAGGGATCCAGAAATCAATTACTGCGACTCTGAACACGGTCCGTGTTCATTGAGCACGGGGCCGTGGTGAACATTCTGACCAGCGTTCTTTTCTGTTTTTATTGCAGGACTTGGAACCCAGGCGCCACATTTGAACCTCCTACGTAGTGCATGAGCTCCAGCTCTAGTAGAGACATAAAGGAACCCCTAGAAGAACCCGAGCGCTTTCTCAGAAAAAGACTAAGAGCTAAAAATCAAGAGAAAGCTTCGGGGGACCCACTTCCAATGGCGGACCAACGTACCCTCATGGATTACCTACGGCCTACCGTAGGCAATCTTGGCGCCGCTATCAATGCCCCGAATGTCGAGGCCAACAACTTCGAACTTCGGCCGCATTTGATACAAATGCTCCAAAACTCCGCAACCTTCCACGGGCTTGCGGACGAGGATCCCCATCTACATATTACTAACTTCTTAGAAATATGTGATACCTTTCGGATCAATGGAGCATCAAATGACGCCATCCGCCTTCGAATGTTTCCTTTTTCATTAAAAGACCGAGCTAAGGCTTGGCTTAATACCCTCCCAGCTGGGTCGGTAACCACCTGGGATGAACTCGCCCAAAAGTTTTTGTATAAGTATTTCCCTCCTGCTAAAACAGCTAAATTAATGACAGAAATTAATACATACTCACAAGAGGATGGGGAATCCTTATATGAAACTTGGGAAAGGTTCAAGGAGCTTCTAAGAAAGTGTCATCACCATGGTCTAGCGATATGGCAAGAAGTATCCACTTTCTACAATGGATTGTTGCCACATACAAGACAAACACTTAATTCAAGCTCCGGGGGACTCTTAGGTAATCGTCGCCCAAATGAAATATATAACCAAATTGAGGAAATTGCTCAAACCAATTTTCAATGGCACACTCCCCGAGGCAATAAATCTATTGCCCCGGGCGCCCATAAGGTTGATGAAAGCACCTCTTTACAAGCCCAAATCGAGGCCCTCTCTTCAAAAATAAAAAGGCTAGAAATGACAAAAACGGCCTCGGTTATGGCTTGTGAAGGGTGTGGTGGGTCACATGAAAATTGGAGTTGTATGAAAGAATTAGATGAACAAACTGAAACGGTAAACTACATGGATAATAGACCTAGGTCGTCGGGTCCTCCAACGGGTACCTACAACCCAGGATGGCGTAACCACCCAAATCTTGGTTGGAGAGATCCCGGAACTAGTAGTAACCAACAAAACCAAAGAACTAATTTTCAACAACCACAAAATTTTCCTCAACAACAAGGTGGAAGAGAAAGGCTTGAAGATACTGTATCTCGCCTCATCTCTGACACTGAAAAGAAAAACTCGGATCGATTTCAGCAATTGGAATCGAATTTCAGAAATCAACAAGCTAGCATTCAAAACGTTGAAAAACAATTAAATCAACTAGCTCAAAATTTCTCCGAGAGACCACAAGGCGCATTACCCAGTAATACCGAACCAAACCCAAAGGCACAAGTCCATCTCATCACGTTAAGAAATCGAACCGTGGGTCCCGAGGATGCTCCATTGCCGCCAAATGAAAGAAGCCATTCTAGCCAGCCGGTAACTCCCCCTGCGCCAGAAAAGGTTTCTACACCAAATCAAGAGCCCACCAAGACTCCTCCAATCCCGTACCCCGGTAGGTTAAATCGTCAAAAGACCGATGAGCAATTCGCAAAGTTCGAAAGTTTACTAAAACAATTGCATGTTAATATTCCTTTTATTGAGGTCCTAACCCAAATGCCTAAGTATGCAAAAATTCATGAGGGATTTCCTCACTCACAAAAAGAAAATTGAATCATTGCAATTAGTTAACCTAGGCGAAGAATGCTCAGCTCTAGTACTCAACAAACTTCCACAAAAGAAAATCGACCCCGGGAGCTTCACAATCCCTTGTTCGATTGGGAAGTCCCCCGTCCGAAATGCTTTAGCCGATCTTGGGGCTAGCATCAACCTCATGCCCACCTCAATGTTCAAGCGACTCGGCTTAGGAACAACAAGCCCTACAAAGATGAGCATACAACTCGCCGACAGGTCCGTCAAATTCCCACATGGGGTCGCCGAAAATCTGCTAGTCAAGGTCGACAAATTCGTTTTTCCAACCGACTTTGTTATCCTAGACATGGAAGAAGACACCGAGGTCCCTCTCATCCTCGGGAGGCCATTCCTAGCCACCGCCCAAGCATTGGTGGATATGAATGACGGAACTCTGACATTGAAGTTTGGGGATGAGGAAGTGAAATTTGAGTGTGGAAAGAGAGTAGAGGAAGAAGATCCGGTCAACTACATGAAGGTCATAGACTCAAGCTTGGATGACGCTCTCCGACGGTGTAACATGGGATGCAACACATCCCACTTGGGTAACATATGACCAGGCTTTGGGTCTAGCCAAGGACCCTTATAAACGTGGCGCACCATGGAGGCATTCCACGGAACTATCCTTAGTTTAATTTAGATTAGTTTTTATGTTTTCTAGTTAGTTTGATTTTCAGGAATAAAACACACTCATGGTGGTAAAGGATGAAAAGGGGAACGAGAAAAATGATCCCATGCACAAGAACGAGGCAACCCGACAATTTTCTCCATTTCAGAAGGTTCAACACGGGCCGTGCCCAACCAACACGGCCCCGTGTCGAACCACCTGCAGAAAACGCCCAGTACAGGTAACTGGACACGGGCCGTGTTCACCCAACACGCCCCCGTGTCCAGACTTCTGTTTCTCTTATTTCAATTTTGTTACTGGCACTTGAACACGGGGCCGTGCTCGGATAACACGGGGCCGTGTTCAGTGCCCAGTAACACAAATTTTTGCTTTTTAAACACTATTTTACACATCTAATCAACCTAAAAATTTATTTTTGGGACACATTGAGGACAATGTGTAATTTAAGTGTGGGGGGGATGCTAAAACCTTGAATTTTGCAAGTCCTAAATACAAGCCTTACACAAAACTCTATTGGAACCGCTAATCACCCCAAATTTTTTCAAAAATTTCATTTTTTTTCTACTTGTCTAGGTTTAACTCGGGAAATTCAAGTTCTCAAAAAGGTTATATTTTTACAAATTTACAACCAATAGCGTAGTGATAAAAAGAACCAACATAAGAAAATTATGAAAAGGCATGACAAACTTATTTAAAAATTTGATTATATATACTTGATCACATAAAAACCCATTCCCACAAAAGTGAGTTTTGAGCCTTTATTGAGCACACAATTACATATCATTTGACTAAATGCTCATTTTTCGTTTCTTGTGTGAATAGCCGCTTGGTTCTTACGACTCTAGAACTTGCCATGACAATACATTCCCGGTCCTTATCAACTTAAACCCGAGTAAGTACATGATGGAGGCATTAGGACTAACCTTTTTCATTTTTACACCATTATTTTTCTTTTTCTTTTACCACCTACCCAAAAATCCCCCTAGTTAGCCCCTTTGAGCCTAAACCTTTTCGTTTCATCACCCAAACAAAAAACCCTTTTACCCACCAAATTTTTTTTTTTCATTTTTTTTACCCTTTATTTTAGTAACAAGTTCGGTTCTTCGTAAAAAAAAAAAAAAATTTGATAATAATGAAGCAAAAAGAAAATAAACAAACAAAGTAATCAAAAATAACTTTGTTTGAATAAAAGCTTCATCAAAAATAAAAAAATTGTAAAAATACGAAAACCGACACTTGTTACGGTTTTAGCCTTTTTTTTACTAACCACTAACCCAACCACCTACCTTTAACCCTAGCCAACCCTTAACCCACAAAGTCCTCTTGATATCTACAAAGGTATAAAAGTTAAAAAGGAGGAGGATTGATTTCTTGGCAAGCCTATGGTAGGAGTAAGTTCCGTGCCGCTCTCGAGTGATTCACTAAAAATACACTTTCGGCCGAGTGTGAGTGATTTCCCCGCGAGGTATGTGAACTTGTATATAAATAGAATTTTAAAAAGGCATGTTATGCCCAAATAAGTAATTTCTTTTATGAACAGTTCTAAATAAATCATTACGAATAGGAGTGTAAATAAATAAAAATAAAACCCAAAAAGATCTTGGAAATCCCGACACTCTATGACAAGCCCAAAACCTTCTCTTCTACCTATTCCATTTGGGAGTGTAAGCCACATATTAAAGAGTTTTGCTTGAGGACAAGCAAAAGTTCAAGTGTGGGGGTATTTGATGTGTGTAAAATGCAACATATAAATTACATCAAATGAGGCATAAAACTAACCCTTTTTTAGTACTAATATTGGAAAAAGAGTGTTTTTGTCTTCCTTTTGTATTTTCAGGATTAAATGAGCTCAAAAACACAAAAGAAGCAAAAAGACAGCTAAATCCAACATAAATACAAGAAAAGGAACATTAGTGGACTGCCCGAACCCTCAACGGCACCTTCCAAAGCAAAATAGAGAAAACAGAAGGCTGAACACGCCCCGTGCTCAGCCAGCACGGGGCCGTGCCCAAGAAGCAGCAGAAAAGACAAACCTATAGAAGCTTCTATTGCCCACCACGGGCCGTGCTCAGCGGACACGGGGGCGTGTCGAAAGTACAGCAGGCGCATTTATTGTAATTGCGAATTACAATTAATGAGGAGAGAGAGTGTCAGACGGGCACGGGGCCGTGTCCAGCGGACACGGGGCCGTGTCCAGCTCTCTGTTCAGCCTATAAATAGGAGTGCTTGGATTCATTTCATCTCATCCCTTGGCACACCACCTCTCTCACACTTCATCCACCACCCACCACCATCACAACACCATCATCCACCACCATCATCCATTGTCCATCATAGAGTGTGTGAGTTGTCTCGGGATCCAAGATTGATCGTAGGAGTTCTTGACAATCAAGGCCATGTTTGCCTAAGTCTCTTACATCACTTGGTGAAGACAAAGTGTCTAGTTTAATACTTTTTATTTCTAATCTTTTGCACTTTTTATTTGGTTTTGTATTAATGACTTTAATAACTAGTTACTTATGTTGAAGGTGATCTTTCCTTATCGTTTGTCCGTGGTGTCTTGGCATTATTTTACTGTCTATATAAAATAAAGGATTTTCACCATTCATATCTCCACGGTCTATATGGAGGTATGTTGGCTACCTGGTAGGGGGTTAAGGGAACGGTTTGGTAAAGGTCTTGCCATTGTTCAGCGTTTAGAGGTCCTGCAATGGACCTGGGTCAAATTTAGTAGGACCTCCTTCAATACTTCACAGTATTGGATGGCGGGGGTCCAAACTCTTTGATCCCCTCATAAGCTAACTACTATTAATACTATAACCCGGCTATTTAGGACTGTATCCCTGCTGACTCTGACTACTTAGCCGAGGGTAACGTCACCGCCAAAAGCGGGGCCTACCACAATACTGCATTAATAACTTAATTCATTATCTTCCAATAATCCACCCCTTTAGGATTGTATCCCTGCTGACTCAAACTACTGGGGTGAGGGTAACGTCACCTTCAAAAGAGGGGCCTACTACAATAACTAAGATAATCTCTTAATTATGTGCAAAAGTGCGGAAATAATCAAAGGTTATACTAGATACGAGTCGGAACTAAGTGATTCATCTTGTCTATCTGTTTTTATTTTTATTTTTATTTTCAGCATTTTAGTTAGTTTTATTTTTCTTAGTTTAAAACATTTTCTAAACTTTTTATTTTGGTTAGACGTTGAGGATAAACCGGTACTAAAAGCTCTTGTGTCCTTGGACGACCTCGGTATCTTACCAACGCTATACTACACTCAACGATGGGTGCACTTGCCCATATGTGTGTTTAGTGTTAGTGAAATATCGTGTTTTATAAATTTAAAACTTGGCTAAAATAAGTGTTAAAAGGGGCTTAAAATATACACCTAAAATATACGACACTTCGCACGCATCACAAGCCATTAAATTTTGATGGCACAGGAGGTGTCGTTGCATTTGTTCGTTGGGCAGAAAAGACTGACTCCATTCTAAGAATGAGTAACTGTTCGCCCCGACAGAGTGTTACTTATATCTCAGGGTTATTCGTAGATGGCGCACTCTCCTGGTGGAACCTTCAGGTTCAAACCCTTGGTGCGGATGCTGCTTATGCACTAAGCTGGGACGAGCTCAAGGAAATGATGGAAAAGAAATACTGTTCTAGGGCTGAAATCCAGAAGATTGAGGTGGAGTTCTGGAACTTGAAAATGGATGGACCGAAGATTCCTGAATACGTCCAACGATTTCACGCCTTGTCTAGGGTCGTCCCCTACTTAGTCAAACCGGAATTCAAAAGGGTTGAACGATTCATTTGGGGACTTGCACCTCAGATCAGGAGCATGGTTACTACCTCAAAGCCCTCAACCATTGCAGAGGCTATCGATATGAGTGTCACCCTTACTGAAGAAGCTCTACGTGCGGGAAAATTTTCAGAATCCGAGGATAACAAGAAAGAGACTCATGTGGAGTCATCATGCAATAAGAAGAGGAAGTCTTCGAATCTAAATATGAGCACCCAAGTCAACTATGGAAGCTCTAAAACAGGCAAAAGAAAGAAAGTGAACCCGCCGCCTGGAAGGAAAACTGATGGAGCCACTAATAAGGCTGGTGGTAAAATATACTCGGGGACTAAGCCGAGATGCGGGGAATGCACTTTTCACCATGATGGTCGATGTCTAAGGCCTACGTGCGGAAAGTGTGGAAAAGAAGGGCACAGCAAGGATGCCCGTTGGGCGAAGGACCTAGATGGAAGAAATAAGAGAATACCAGGTTGCTACAAATGTGGTGAAGCAGGGCACTTTAGGAAAGATTGCCCTAGGAAGAAACAAGCAAGGAAGGGTTTTCACGATCGAAACTCGTGAAGCACGCCAGGATCCAGATGCGGTTACGGGTACGTTCCCTATTAACCAACCTAATGCATCTACTTTTAATTAATACTGGCATCAACTTTAACCTTGCATGCTTAGAACTTAAGAAACCGCTTGGCCTAGTAAAATAGACGTCCCGTATTCCTTAGAAATGGGCATAAAGAAGGCTAGTTTAAACAGTCGAAGCAATTGAGGATTGCATTTAGGGACTCAGAAGGCCGGAACCTTCTGTTCCATTGACTCGCGAAGTCGTAATATGATAATCAGCATGGACCAGAAATCCAAGTACAGTGCTGAAGTCGTTCGATATGAGAAAATCAGACGCATCCCTCCTGCGGATTGATGAAATCCAACTTTCCTGCAATAGGTGCAAGGATGCTAGACTCCACAAGGTGGCAGATCTACGACATCCCTCATTGGTCGAAGAGGCATAGAAACGCCTCCGAGTAGACTGCAGAGCCTGAGAACATCCCCGTGATGGAAGAAGTCCCAGTAGCCTTTTCAGAAGGCTTGCCAGGAACGCCTCTCTGTAGCGACGAGAGGAGTTTGGGATAAATCGTGTGCCAGGAGCAGCGCCAGTGATGAATGACGCCATACCGACTAGCTTCACCAGCGAAGCATGAACCTCTGATATAACTGCAAGAGCTGCTAGACAGAGGAAATTAAGGACGTAGCATCCTTAGTTAAGGAGACAAAGAGAAAGTTGGTAGTCTCCACTTTACATAAACTTCAGAAAATTGAGAATCAGAAACCTTTTCCAGGGACTGATGACACAAATGAACCAATCGTAAGGTTCCAGTTACCACTCA
Source organism: Helianthus tuberosus (assembly GCA_030545235.1). Taxonomy (NCBI): domain Eukaryota; kingdom Viridiplantae; phylum Streptophyta; class Magnoliopsida; order Asterales; family Asteraceae; genus Helianthus; species Helianthus tuberosus. Next base: position 176,223,895 of record CM060351.1, read on the forward strand.
AAGATCAACTTAAGGACAGGATGTCCTCCACTGTGAATACAAGAGGGAAATATCCCCGAAACGGCCTTTAGGACTCGCTTCGAGCATTACGGGTTCCTAGGCGTATCCTTTGGCTTAACACATGCAATGTTCATGGACCTCATGAATCGAATGTGTAAGCCATACCTGGATAAGTCATATACTTATTTGACTACATTCTTATATGGCCAACGACCAAGGAAGGTCGTGAGCAACAGCTGCAATTTACCTTGCAACTCTTAGAGAAAGCACAGTTATGTGCAATGATGACGAAAAGCGGATTTCGAGTTCGCGAAGGGAGAACTTTAAGATGCATGGTGGATAAGAACGAAATTCATGCCAACCTTGCAACCAAGAGCTAAGGAGCTAGAGTTGCAATTATGTGACGTCGCTCGACAAAGTCTCGATTGTACGTCGATGCAACGAGACCACAACATTGCGTACGCGGCACATTGATTAAGGAATCATGAGAAAAGACCTTGAGATAGATACAGTAATTGCGCGTAGCAAACTGGACGTCATTACCCGAAAGAAAACGTTGCACGATCTTTACTGATCACAAGGGTTGCAGCACACCGATGATCGTAAGAACTCGAATATGAACTGAGCTGCTGAACAATGCAGACTGTATGAACACAATACGTTCTTGTGTGATAAACTTTGATGAAAAGTCGGAACACTCACTTGCCCTTAGTGGAGTTTTCCTACAACGGTATCTATCACACCGTCGTCTTAACCGTTTCGTGTAAAGCTTTAGACGGAACATAATGAGTAAATTCCCGTCACGTTGAACGGAGACTAGAAATAAACAATCAACTGGCCCGAGATGGCCCAGGAAAAACTAGAGGCAAGATCCTTCAGATATGTGATCATATCAGGACAGCCCGCAGAATACAGAAAAATTACGCCGATGAGCGGCATAAGTCGAAAGAATTTGAGACAAGAAGTATGACCAAAATGAGAGCCTCGCCTAGAGAAGGCGTAGTGTGATTTGGAAAACGAAAAGGTTGAATCCTCGGTGTAGGGATCAGAACCATTGTTCACAAGATGAAAACTCCCAGAAAAAAAAAGATCAGTAGTGATCGCGACACATTCATGTGTCTAATCGTTAGAGGAGTCTGACTCAAGGAGCAGTCGTTGTTCCCACAAATAAGATTCACGTCAATGACAAACGACAAGAATTACTATAGAAACCTGTTAAGGTTTTGGACCAAGAGTCCGTGATACTATAGAAACCTGTTAAGGTTTTGGACCAAGAGTCCGTGATACTATAGAAACCTGTTAAGGTTTTGGACCAAGAGTCCGTGATACTATAGAAACCTGTTAAGGTTTTGGACCAAGAGTCCGTGATACTATAGAAACCTGTTGAGGTTATGGACCAAGAGTCCACAAGATACAGAAAAGACATGATTGATCTACTTGAGTGTGATAGTTCACGACATGACTCAGAGATTTCTTGGGAACATGAAGACAAATCATGAATCTAAGTGACCATATTGGTTTCACAACTCCCCTGCGACCGATGGCATCGCTTGAATTTCGGGACGAAATTCTTTTAACGGGGGGAGACTGTGACAACCGTCACTTTTCCATACATTCCGTACACTAGATGAACAGTAATTTGTGCTTTAATGACTGTACATGGTCTGGTTACCAGACAAATAAATTTCTGAATTCCATGCAAGTGAATTCATGCACATTTTGTGCTACAAAATATAGCTTTATGCATAAACGAGAGCGTTGCGTCAGAAATATTAGTAAACTCACCGGTAAGACACATCGTGTCAACAAAACTGCAGAAAGCAGTCAGACATTAGAATCGAGGCCTAGGTGTAGGTCCGACGACAAAAGTACATTAAAACCCAAGAGTACATATAAGGGTTTAATTTATAGACATTGCGAAAGCAAAAATAAGCACTAAAAAGCACCCGAAACGTACTTTAAGTGCAGAATTTATATAATTCAGCAATAATTCAGCATTTAAACATATGAATATCATGCAGAAATCATGATTTATCATCCAGAATACTTCCCTGAGTGTCGGGAATTGAAAGTGTTATAAAAGGACACTTAAAAGACACTAAAAGGTGCAATTTAGCACTTTAACGAACCGGTATATAACCGAACAACCGGACATTATCCGGAACACCAAAATAATGCTAGAAGCATTGTTTTTATTTTTTCTAAGCTAGTTAGGGTCTCCAAACACCCTAACACACTATATATTACTTAACATACATGAAACACTAATTTTTAACCCTTGGAAGGTAACTAGATTAGTAACTTGTATTTGCAAACCAACTAAACTACCCCCCCCCCCTAATGACGGTTCCAACATGTCCCCCACATGTGGAATTGTTTCAATATTTTAATAGATTGTGTTGCACCATTGGTGACATAATATACAATGGGTAATATGAGAAAATTGGATATAAGTTTGGCACTTGAGACATAATCCTCACAAACTTCACACACTACACACCCAATTCTTATCTCCTTCTTCTTCTTGGCTACGGCCGACCTCACCACCACCTACAACCACCATCATCCACCCATTCTCATATGTTTCAAGCTCATACAAAGGCGTGAAAGGTCATACAAAGGAGCTAGGTGCTTTCGGAAGTTGAAGAACCTCTACCGTTTGCTTTTAACCACTCGTTTACTTCACTCGAACTTCCCTAGTCTCGAGCTAGTAGTAAGTGACTCTAAACGCCTTCTTGATCTTGTCTAGAGTGGTTAATAAGAGATTTGTCGGTTGAAAATCATGAACATACTAAATCACCAACTAAAAGTCTATTAAAGTGATGAATATGATGGTTAATAGATGGATAATTGTGTGAAACTTGTTAAACTTGTTTTGTGATGATTATTTTGTGTGTTTAATGCCAGTAGTAGTTCGGATCGTCATCTAACCCGGCTAGGTTATGTTCTTAGAACACGAGCTAGTGTATGTTAAAGTATAAAAAGGACTAGATGATGAACACTACTACTATTAAACGTGAACTTGTGTAAAAACAATTTATCTTATGAAATGGAGTTCTAAACTAGTAGATCTACAAGTGGTATTTTCGAAAGACCAACTGTAAGACAAAACCATGTTTTAAAACCGGATCTTTCATGAAGTAGAGGTGTTTTTATGAACAAACAAGTGTGTGGACACTTGTGTAACAAAAGTTTTAACAAAGAAATAATTTTCGTAAAAACCGACTAGAAGTTGTGAAACTTCATATTCTTTAAAAATAAAGTTTTTAAGAAATTAAACTTATTTTTAAAGATAAAAAGACTTACTAGATGTGCTAGTAAATTACTACACATTTTTGTAAATATTCAAGTTCATGAAATGGAGAAATTAGTGATTGTTGTTGATGATTATTGTTGATAATTGTTGTTGATGATTGTTGACGATTTAAAAGAAAATAAACACATGTTTTGAAAACATGGGAAACCTCCATTTTTAGGGGAAACTCTGTCAAAATTTTTATAAATTTTGACACTTAGAAAAATAAAAGTTTTTAAGAAACTTATTCCCTAAAATGTATTTAAGAGTATTACCAAGGTTTCCCAAATTTTTGGTGATAAGAAATGATGATTTCTTCAAGAATAAAAATGGATATAAGTATGTATATTTTTGAGAGAAAAATATATATATTATTTGATCACCAACTTTTGTGCTAAGTGTATATAGTATGTGTTATACGTGCTAGCGTATTAAGACTTAAAAATACACTAAATACTCATGAGAAGTATAAACACAAAATACACATACAAGATACATAATTCGGGTGAAAGTGCAAAACATGAGATACTTATATTAATTTTTGAGAAAATAATATAAGTAAAACACTTAGTTAAAAATATAGAATATTTTTAACACAAGAATATATACAAAAGAGAGTGATTGTACTTGTGCGACGCAAGTCTAGTGACTAACGTTAAGAAAACGCGTATAGGTTACGACGTAAATTTAGAAAATCCGGTGAAGTTTACGACGCAAGAAACGCAAATTTGTGAGTTCATGCTCCCCCTTTTCTCTAACTGTTTTTGGTTTTATAACTCTCGGGGGTGAAATACATGTTACAAATATTATAATTTTTACAAAGGGTAAAAATACAAGAAGCACTCTTGGTGAGAACGAGAACCGAGTGCAATATGATTTGAGAATACGAGAAGCACTCGTGGTGAGTGCAATATGATGAGCTTTAAGAAAAGCCTAGAAAATACTAGATCATGTGAGCTTAAACTAGATATTGAGATGCCATTAATATTTAATTAGGGACGAGGGTTAGATCTAACGGGTACGGCCGAGCCCCACTCATGGTCCTTATGTGACCTCTTGAGTGCTTCGGTGTCCCAGTCGAGGAAAATCGACACAGTCGAGGTTAATCGACACAGTCGAGGGTAATCGACACAGTCAAGGGAAATTGACGCAGTCGAGGTTAATCGACACGGTTAAAGGAGAAAATACTAATGCTCCCTATGTCCTCACATGCCTTGAGGGAGAAAATACTAATGCTCCATATGTCCTCACATGCCTTGAAGGAGAATATACTAATGCTCCTTATGTCCTCACGCGCCTTAGTGTCCTAGTATAAACAATCATTTAAAACGTGGGGTACACAAGAAAACTTGAATGATACTTGAGTACGTGGGGTACTCAAGAAAACGGGAATTATACTTGAGTACGTGGGGTACTCAAGAAAGACTTGAATTATACATGACACATACTATGTTTTCATACAAAGTATAAAAATGTGAAATACAAAAACGCATGAACTCGCTCAACTTTATGTTGATGTTTTCCAAAATTACATGTATTTCAGGTGACAGGATGGATCTTGGGCGCAAGTGTCGTAACAAGAAGTAGACTACAAGTTTAGATGTCATCCACTTTTATTGAATTGAAACCTTGTCAAAGGTCGTGTTTTGAAAACTTAAATAACAAGTGTTTGTAATACTCAAATTTTCATGAATGGATGAACATCGTTTTGATCATGTAGTTGTTTATTATGATTGAATGCAATGATAACAAGCTAGTCACACATCATACGCTTCCGCAAACGACAGGGTGTGACAGTTTGGTATCAGAGCTTCGATTGTAGTGAACTAGGATTCTTTCTCGAGTCTAGACTACAATCACTAGAGTTCTCTCACGAAAACATTTTTACAAAAAGGTTTTCATTGCATTCACGAAAGCGCCAAGATCCACAAGTCAGACACTTTTCAAAAAGTGACAAGGCAAGGACATTAGTGAGGAATACCTTTAAAATAAGGTGCCAATCAAAGCATAGTCTACACGAGTTAGACTTGCCAAAAACAAAATGACCCCCAAAAACGAGAGTTATACGTAATATAATGCATTAAATTGCTTGATTATGCTAAGTAGCATATATGTTATTGATATACATACATACAAATAAGTGTACGGAATGATTATTGGCGTGAATAAATATACTTTCGACTCCGACTCCTATTACTGTACGTGACTCGCACGATGAAGCTACCGACCTCGCGTCCTTTGCAAAGCTCATGGCTGGGAGTGATTACCAAACAAGATGCTGAGCTTGCTTCCGTAGGAGATGGCTGCTCTTCCCTCTCGATCGTGAAGATGCCTAACTACGGTGATGACGACGAGGCAGAGGCGGCAACCTTGAACGAATTCTCAATCAACGGGATCCCTGCGGCTGCAAGATTGACGACATACTTGACCAGAAAAGGAAGATGAAGTATTCATCTCGAAGGTGCCCCTCCAACTACTAGGAATTCTCTCTATTCCTGTTCCATCTAATCATCGTGCCTATACGCGCGTAACGATAACGAATGTTAGCGCGTGGACCATCGCAAAGGTCCTTTCCATGACAGAGGTATAAGGACAGTAGTGTCCCCTCTTTGATTGATCATCTGCTGGACGAGAGAAAATTGGGGTAACTGTGCAAGACAATTTATTATTACGGGGGCCCACGTAATAACGACTTGTAGTGCACAGGAATCCTGGTGGACTCTGCGGGCCGAGCTAATGAAAACCATACAAAATTTATCTATAGGTGTCCTCACCTTCATCTGGTAGAACAACACATAGATCAGTGCTTTAGCACGTTAGAAAGTAGGAAGCCTGCCTTAGCCTACTTCGTGACTGACACTTCTACCTGCATACGAGACGTTTGAGAAAATGATATTTGAGCGAGAGAGGTGGAATGACATTCAGAAAGAATCAGTGACGATACACTCCCTATCACCGCAAGATTAAGTGTTGACCGGAATAGAACTTGATTTAGACCCGACAAGTTTGGATACTTGTACAATATGGGTAAACTAAACACATTCTGGATTTTAAGGATTTAATGATTAGGTTAAACCCGTTTCGGCTATTATATGTAAACTAGTCACATAAACCGATCCGAACGCATAAATGCGTAACGGGTAACCAAATGAACTATATACAAGTCTTATTTGTTATTATGCTTAAAATATGTTAATACATCAGTAGAATGTTAACATATATGCCCGAAAAGTATTTAAAACCATTTTAAGTCCCGTAAGGGCATTTTGGTAATTTTAATACTTATAAAAGAGATTTTATAGGAAACTGAAGTTCTGGCCCTTTCTAATTAGTAAAAATATTTAATTTATCTCATTACATCAGTAAGATATCATACATATGTGAGGTTTACCATTTATGGCCAAACTATGCCCCGAAAGGGTATTTTGGTCATTTCACATATGCTTTTACGAACATTTTTTGAAGTCTGAGTTCACGACTTATACCTACTGTAATAATATTAAAATTTGTTTAGAAATTCAGTAGGTAAAAAGTCTTAGGTGTTAATTATGGTTTAAAACCATACTATGCACCTAAATAGCATAAAAATCGCTAATTGACGATAATTAAGGGGTTTTATAGAAATCTGAGATTTTGATTAGTTTTGAGTGTTCAAAATAATTTGTTTAATATATGAAATCAGTAGGAAAAGTTTTGGCATTCAAATCCTTTGTAAATCTCATTTTATGCATGAAAAGGGTATTATCGTCATTTACCGAATAATACAAGAACTCTATGATATGATCAGTTTATAATCTGATCCTAAATTCCAAAAATCTCTAAAATTAATATCTTAACAGTAGGTAATGAGTAGGGCTGTAAACGAACCGAACGAACACGAACAAGGCCTTGTTCGTGTTCGTTCGTTAAGGAAATAAATGTGTTCACGAACGGTTCATGAACACTTACCGAACAAGATTTTATGTTCGTGTTTGTTCATTAAGGAAATGAGCGTGTTCGCGAACGGTTCACGAACACAAACGAACACAAATAAATTTGGCTAGCGCGACGAAGGATAAAGATAGATGGCCCAGAGAATAGCACTCGAACTTGAATCCCTTATTGTGGAACGGAGGTCGGTCGTATTCGTAGATGTAAATAATGAGAAATGAAAGGGAAACGATGCATAAACAATGTGAAAGTGGGTTTTCTAGTTTAATTGTTAGGGAAATAAAATAAATAAAAGTTTTATAATATAAACAGTACAAATAAAATAAAAGAAAGTACAAAGATCTTCAATTAAAACACAAACATGCGAACATAAACGAACGCAAATCAACGAATGTTCACGAATACGTTCATGAACACCTTACCGAACGTTCACGAACAAAATCGAACGAACGAGACCTCTGTTCATGTTCGTTCATTTAACTAATCGAATGAAATTTCTTGTTCATGTTCGTTCGTTTATTAAACGAACGAACATAAACGAACTTCCCGCCGAACGGTTCATGAACGGTTCGCTGAACGTTCGGTTCGTTTACAGCCCTAGTAATGAGTTTTGGGTCAAAATCCAAGTTTAAACATGCCTTATGCAAGATATCGCAAATTAACTAATAAAAAGCTTCTAATTACGATATCGAGCATAACTCCTATTTGGGACCAATAACTGATGTCAAATTTTCGGGACACGCTTATATATCAGTAACAAAGGTTTTTGTCCTCTCACATTTCTAAAAATCTCATTTGTATGTCAAAAGGGCATTTACGGCATTTATAAGTATATTAAAAAACAAGGGCATATAATTCAAACCATAAGGAACCATGCAATACAACTCCAGAGGGTTATACTACTGAATAATATGGTCCTAATGGAAGCTTAAAACATGGGGGATTTAAGCTTTAACGGATCAGAACTGAAAGTCAAAGCAAAAGTCAAGCTTTTGCGACTTTCGGTAATAAACTGACCTTAGACTGATAATTGTCGGGTTAGACCTGGTTAAACATGTTCTAATACTAATTACCAAGTCATTAGAATGTTAAAATATAATTTAGGACCCCTGGTTTATTAGTTTTAATTAATATTCACAAATCTGCCAAGTTTGACTTTTTACCTAAACGGTTTGACCCGACAATTAACTAAGCAAACGAAGGAATTAGGAGGTGCCCTTTCAGGGGTTAATCACCTACCTAACTATGGTCTTATACCCACTTTTAATTTGGTTAGTGGCTGGACCATGAGAGTTTAATTCGAAAGTCAAAGTTAATTTACGATACTTGACTTTTCGGTTTGTAAACTATGAAACTGAACTAATGAGAGGGCTTAAGACACTTACATGAGTCCTAGCTATCTTTTCTACAGGAGTATAAGTCCCAATCAGATCAGGAGCTCCAGATTTGTGAGATAAGAAGGAATGAATGAAAAATGAGCAATGAACTAGTTGGGTTTTCATCCTATTTATAGTTTTTTATTAGGAATTGGGATCAAGACATGTGTTGGGTGAGTTAATCAGATCATTCCACCTGTTATACAGCTGTTATAACTGTCTTGGTGACCAAGGTTTCGGTTGTAATTGGCTAGAATGAGATTGGAGTGGGCTACAAGCAATCAACAAAACAGAAAAAAATCTGTTGCTGCTGCTGTTTGTTACGCGGCCCGCGTAACCAGGTGGCCCAGGCCCACGCGGCCCGCCTGGGTGTCAGGCCCAGTGAAATAAGTTTGGCAGATCAGCGGTTCTGGTCCCTGTTCTTTCGTTTTGCACGCTTCATAGCTTAACAACTGATATTCATTGTTTCGGCAGCCCGTGATCATGAAGTCGGTCCTGGGTCATGACTCGAGACAAGGTTCAGCCCAGACAAAACCAGCAGATTGACAGAAATGGTCCCTGTCACAGTTTTTTACTATTTTGGCAGTTTTAGTCCTTAATCTTGATAGATACCATTGTGACTTATTTGAGGCCCGTTAACCTCATTTCAAGGCTTCACTACGATGCCTAAACATAGGGAACATGAGATATGCTCAAAAACATGTCGGATGTCGGTTCCTTTGGTCGTACGGTCACGTTGTTCGTCTAATTACGACGAAACACGAACGGACGCGAAATACGATCCAAATCACGCGATGAGTGGAATTTTATCATGCCAAACACTAAAATAAAATATTTTAGTGCTTACATAAATTTTTGGGTGCCCGGGTATATTCAGAATGTTAGATATGCGCGAAAGTGCAAACTTGTGTACTTTTTGACACTTTTAGTCCCTACATGACTTAAAAGTTTATTTTTGCGCATCAAACACTTTTAGTCCCTTCCATGGCCCATAATGGGCATTCCTAAGCATGTACTTAAATATTACTATGCTCCTGTTCACTTAAATGGTCTCCGAAAGGCGTAGATTCAAAAGTTGACGCTTTAGGTCCCTTAAATGCGTAAACTTGCACATATCGTCATTGAATAGCATCAAAGCCATATGTAGCTCATGTTAGGCATTCTTGAGTGTATTATAATACATCACGATGCTTTGGGTTCGTTAAAAGGTCATTCAGGGGTGTAATTACACATGTTGACGCTTTAACCCCTCTAACTTACAAACTTGCTCGCAACTTCACTTATTGGCATAAAAGCCTTGCATAGCCAATATTATGCATTCCCGAGAATATGATGAAACATAATGAAGCTATCGGTTTATTTAAAGGTCACTCAGAGGTAAGAATTAACATGTTGACACTTTTAACCCTTCCACGCGTAAACTTTCACATAATTACGCAAACGGCTCCTCTCGCCCAACAAGTGGCTTGTTTGAGAATACGGACACCGTATAAGATCACTCAGAGGCCTAGTTTAAGTATGTTGACACTTTTGGTCTTTCTATAATCAAGGTTTTCAATTTGGACGAAATTAGTCCCTCATAGTCAACGTTTGACTTTATTAGGGTTCATTACACGTGTCACCACACCATTGGACACGATTTTTACGAGGTTTTACATCCTCACCCCCTTAAAAGAAATCTCGACCCCAAGATTTGCTAAAAAAATATGGAAGCACTTTCTGTCGTGTAATGGACTTAACTTCCATAGTAATTTAGGGACCTTTACGGGTATTCCAGTTGACCTATTCAATAGGTATATGCTCCTCTTCGGAGTTTCTTAACTTGTCGATCTTTGATCGATATAGGTCTTTCAATAAACCTTAGGCTTTCATCAATCCATACTTCTTTGCAAGACATTGCTAGCAATTTATCAGCTAGGCATTTCTCTAAGTTTAATGTGTGGAACACATTGTAAATTCCTCTAAGCTCCTTAGGCAAGTTTAGCTTATAAGCTATGGTGTCGACACATTCGATGATCTCGAATGATTTTATATATCCAAGGCTTAACTTTCCCTTTACACTGAAACGTATCATACTCTTTCATATTGATATTTCCAATAGAGTCTTGTTCCCCATTTGGAACTTTAAGAGATTTGCGCCTCTTGTTCGCATTGCTCTTCTGCCGATTACTGGCAGTTTTCAGACGATTTCGGATTCATAATATCCTATCCATTATCTTTAATACAAATCTCAGACCCTGAGAATTTGGCTTTCCCAATTTCCTGCCCAACAATTGGGCGTTGACTCTTTCTTCCAAACAATGTCTCCAATGGAGCAGCCTTTATGCTTATATCATGCTTTTGGTTATAAGAACTTATTCAGGGTGGGATAGTTATTCCAGCTACTACCCGAATCAGTCTTAAGGAATCCACTATCCTCATGGTTAGTCGAACAAGTCGACGATCCTGGGCATCTAATAACGATTCTTAATCGTTTCCTATTTAGGTTGCAGTAACCAATGCACAAGCATAATGCATCGTGCTTTCCTTTATCAACAATAATAGTCGGAGCTCCTAAGACAATGAGCTAGGCTGTACAAGCCTTTTCTCATAAACTCATCTGGTTAGCCCTCAGATCTTCCATTTCCATTGATGCTAACCGATATAGGGCTTCTATAATAGATACAGCTCTTAATAGGATGTAAATCCTAATTCCATCTTGCCTCTCAAGAGGTAAAACAGGGTAGTTCTATTGAGAAGATATCAAATTATCCAAATATGATAAAGGTAGCTCCATCTTTAACCTTGGTCCACTTACCGTCGCTTGTGCCATGCAAATGACACATCTGTTTTACGAGTGCACGGATGCCTTAAGTAGAGAAGCCTACTTAGGCATTTTCTATTATGGATATCTCCTTTGAATACCACTAGCTGACTTTAGTACAATATGACCATTGGTATATCTTAGTGGTTCCATGCATTAAACCTCCATACTGATCAGGCATGGAAGCAATCTATGGGACACACTAGGTTACGCCAATCCTCATATGGCGCTTTTATCATACATAGTTGGCATTCGCAGTTGATAAAATCAATGAGGAAAATAATTAAAATAACATATATTGTCGTACTCTATTCAAAGAAAGAGTACTCTTAGATTTCGCAGAAAGATTCATTGCCGATAATAGAAGAATCGGTCTCTCAGATTTCATTGGTAAGTTCTACCTGACTAAGAATCTGGAGTTCTTATGAATATCATCAAGGTTTTGCTAAGCTTATGGTCTATGAAAGACTTATTATTGTCTGTATTAAAACAGGACACTTAGTAGAGATTATCATTGGTGCATGATAAGGAATGTACTTGATGACATCATGTACTGCCTTTTGGCATTTATCAGGCGAGTTTAGGCATTTCCTTCCTTAGCTTTTTCAAGGCCTAGCTGCACCTTCTTTGGCAGCTTTATGGCATCTAATTCTGATGTGGCCTTACTCACCACAGTCGTAACAGACTGTTATTCCACATGTCCCTTCATTCGTGGGACTGATGACCAGTTCTTTTGCAGATGTCACACTGCTTTGGTCTTTGATTCATTCGGCACTGTCCCCAGTGTCTTTTATAGCAATTCTTACATACAGGCTTCTTACTGAACTTATGTTAGTTCTTATTAAGCCCGTAATTGCTCTTTTTCTAACTTTCTGGGAGTTATCCTCCTCCCTTGGTTCATCCTTCTCATTCGAGTTTGCCATACTCGAAACTTGGCACTAACCACCACGTTAAACAATTATTAGTCATCATCCTGATGATCTGACATAGATCAGCCACGACATCCTATAACCGTATAGGCTATTATTTTCCAAACATTCCTAATGAATGTTATTTGAATGTATATCCATTACATTTAGCCTAGGTCACCATAGGACCATTAATGGCACTTAAAGTTTAGAGCGAGTCCATTACTTGTTTGACAGAGGATCATAATGTCATAACTGTCTTTGTCACAAGGACGGATATGAATAGCTCGAAGGCTAGCCTTACATGACTTTCATTATATATATACATATGGCATAGAAGCCCGTCGCAAGGGACGTAGAAAAATATGGCATAAAGCCTAGTCATGAAAGACACAATGATTATATGGCACGAAGTCCTTGTCGCAAAGGACATTTAGATATGGCTCAAAGTGGCCTCGTCATAATGACGTTATAAGTTATGGCACCAAGGCTTGATACGGAGGACATTTACCAATGCTGGCACAAAAGGCCTGTGACTAGGAATGTTAACATTTGATATGTTAACTTGTCACGAATGTCAAACTATAGTACATTGACTTGTCATGGATGACTTTAAAACATATCTCATTGTTTTGTCACCAAGGACATTAGTTTATAAGCCGTAATCTTATTGGATTAGGGGCTTCCAGGTTTGAACATAGTTCTTCACCTTTGGACAATGAGTCATAAACTACAACTATCATTGTCTCTAAAGATGACTTATTGGGCGCAAAGGTAACTAATTGACATCACTAATGGATGTTCATATATCATCATTTCATTTGATGATATCAATCATGATCACGCTGATCATATAGGCTGTTAAGGTTGGGTATAACCCACCCTTTGGATAGGGGATTATGAGGATCACCACTATCTTTGTCTTATTGACAATAGAGTAAAGTGTAGCCCGTAGGCATTCCATCAGAAGGGATGTTAATATTATGATTATCATATTGATGATACTAGTCAGGATCGCAATGATTATGCAGACTATGGGATTTGAGCATGTCTCACCCCCTTGGGCAAAGAATCACGAAAGATTACATTTGCCTGGTCTTAGATGGACAATATAATATAGCCCTTAGGCAAAACATCATTAAGGATGTCAGATTTAATCATTGTACTGATGATTTTAGTCATGATCGCATTGATCATGTAGACTATTAGGCTTGAGCACAGCTCATTACCTTGGACAGGGGATCATAAAGATCACAATGTCAATATAGAGATGTCCTCATATAGCACAAGGCTTGCTTCAAAGGACAGTTAGATGGCACAAGAGGCCTTGTCACTAGGATAATTAAAACATAATCAATGATCTCTTGGATCAGTGATTTTTAAGGGTCGAACATAGTTCATCGCCTTTTGACAAGAAGTTTATAAAATAAAACTATCATTGTCATGAATACCCTTCGCCCAATGGCATACATCTTAATTGGATGTTTTGATGTATATTTCATACTGTTGTTTGATAGCCGTGATTCGTATTGATCATATAGGCTATGAAGGTGGCTTGGAAAAGTCCAAGTACTTTTGGAAGCTAGTGTGGTCTCTCAAGTCACACAGCCAGGAATGTTAACATGTTCTCAGATGTTAACAAGGATTAATTATCTTAAGAGGGTTTTACCATCATAGCCATGTTCATAGACATATAGGCTAGGTTATACCATTAAGAGGATCTTTTGAATTTTCAGCTGATCAATAAAGTTCGAGAAAAATTTCAGAACTATTGTTGGATAAAGGACGAAACGAATACCTATGTAATTTCTCAAAACCTTCCATAAATCATTAGGAATTTACGATAGTGCCTTAATCAGGACTTGTAGTAATATATTTGTCCGCAGAGGACTAAGAGGAAAAATTATAAGTCCGTATAAGGACTATAAAATATTACAATTCTATATAAAGGTTATAATGAAATATCAATGTCCTCAAATGGGCTATTTCAAAATAGCATATCCCAAAAGGGATTCTAATGCAATAACATGTCCATAAAAGGACTATATTGGTACAGCGTGCAAACAAAAGGGCCTTGTTGTACTGATGTCCTCATAGGGACTTTAAATAACTCTAGTCCATGCAGGGACTAAAAGGAAATATAAGTCCGTAAAGGGACTAATAGATATGTCCGCATTGGGACTTCTATTATATTACATGTCCAAGAAGGAATGTTAATAAACAATTGTCCTCGTAGGGACTTTAATTTGAAAGATATGTCCTCATTAGAACTTAAAAGACAAAGGACATTATGAAAGAAGGATTTTTCTAACGCCTTCCTTGCCCCGTTTCAATTGTTTCTCTTCTTTGTTTATCATATACAGTAGGGACGCTGAAGACCTCAGTGAATAAGATAAATATTCCAATCAAGATCCGTTGTAGAAGTAGAATTCAAGGATTCAAAGGTTAAAGAATGATATGGATCACGGATTGGGTTTTGAATGATATAATCCAAGTCTGGGATTCCAAAACTTGGAGGTAAGAAATAAGGGTCATCAGCATTCACTAGCATTATTTTAATACGGGAGCCTCGGGAATCACCTGTTATGGACTCCACTGGCCCAGACTTTAAAATTTGAGCCTCAGGAACCTCTGGTATGGACTCTGAAGTCTAATTGCAATTGAAAAGGGTTTGGTTTTAGGAATGAGTCCTTAAAGGTCCTTCCTTCAAACTAGTCGCGCGCTTATTCTAGCCGTATTATGAAGCTTGCCATTCCTTGGCTTCGGATGAGGAGAATCTCTATCAACGGCTTCCTTGCTTGGCGACTTATTTAAAATACATAAAATCGAAAACAATGTTTACTTAATAGGGATGAGATCATTCCTATGTTAAGTCTAGACTCATAGGGTCTAAGGAATATGCTACTGTGTCATTGAGATTAAACACAAAAGACTAGTGTTTAATTCACTCAATGTTGGCTCTGATACCAACCTGTCACACCCCGATATTTCCACATGTCACCGGTGGGCCCGGTGGGGAGTATCGTGATGTAGTTGATATCATCATGGTCAAACATACACAGAATAGCACAGCGGAAGTCTTGGAATATAAAATATTATTACAAACTCAAATGTCTGAAAATATTAAGTATTTATTATAGACGAGTCTGTAATATCAAATCCACAGGAAGATCATTACAGAATGTATAAAATGAAGCTTAGCAGACTTTATGGCATCTTTAAGGATTTGCAAGATCCTCTTTTTCGACACCGAGCAACTCCCAGCCTATTACGAGTAGTACCTGCCACTTAGTCTTTTGAAAATACGTCAGTTTTCACTGGTAAATACAATTAACTGACTCTTTTGAAAAGGGTTTATGAAAATTGATTTAAGTGCACAAGGCACAAATCATTTATACTTGGGACAATCTTTAATAAAATCTTGTATACAGATTTACATGTTTGTCTTACAATTGGGGCCGGTTGGAAGCCGGCCATGATTAACCGACTCACCACTTACAAAACCCACGAAGGAGTTATCCCCAACATGTGGGTTATTTATATTTTTTTTAGCATTTGCATCTGTCGGGTGTATGCCTACACCCCGTGCATAGGTCATGGCCATTTTTAACTTTAATGAGCCGAGGATATCCAGGACACGGTCGTTAATCCCCAATGTTTATGTTATCAAACAACACAGATTAAAACGGGTTATGCAGATTTATTAAATCACAATCCGACTAAATGATCTCATACCCGACCAAGCGGTATTTTTATGATACCGTATCCCAAGCCCGTATAGGAAAAATAAGTTAAAAGTATTTACCTGAGCTAATACTTGATTCACAGCATAATAACTCAGTCGTATCCAATCTATCTAAATGCAGGTAGCTTTTACCGGGTGGCTCTAGTCTGGAGTGATGGTAATATATAACCAATTCAGAATGCTAATGGTCTTATTTAAGTCGTAGACTTAGACCGACTAGCTTAAAGTATCTAAAGCAATACGATACGCTAGATTAAGTGTTGACCGGAATAGAACGTGATTTAGACCCGACAAGTTTGGATACTTGTATAATATGGGTAAACTAAACACATTCTGGATTTTAAGGATTTAATGATAAGGTTAAACCCGTTTCGGCTATTATATGTAAACTAGTCACATAAACCGATCCGAACGCATAAATGCGTAACGGGTAACCAAATGAACTATATACAAGTCTTATTTGTTATTATGCTTAAAATATGTTAATACATCAGTAGGATGTTAACATATATTCCTGAAAAGTATTTAAAACCATTTTAAGTCCCGTAAGGGCATTTTGGTAATTTTAATACTTATAAAAGAGATTTTATAGCAAACTGAAGTTCTGGTCCTTTCTAAATAGTAAAAATATTTAATTTATCTCATTACATCAGTAAGATATCATACATATGTGAGGTTTACTATTTATGGCCAAACTATGCCCCGAAAGAGTATTTTGGTCATTTCACATATGCTTTTACGGACATTTTTGGAAGTCTGAGTTCACGACTTATACCTACTGTAATAATATTAGAATTTGTTTAGAAATTCAGTAGGTAACAAGTCTTAGGTGTTAATTATGGTTTAAAACCATACTATGCACCTAAATAGCGTACAAATCGCTAATTGACGATAATTAAGGGGTTTTATAGAAATATGAGATTTTGATTAGTTTTGAGTGTTCAAAATAATTTATTTAATATATGAAATCAGTAGGAAAAGGTTTGGCATTCAAATCCTTTGTAAATCTCATTTTATGCATGAAAAGGGTATTATCGTCATTTACCGAATAATACAAGAACTCTATGATATGATCAGTTTATAATCTGATCCTAAATTCCAAAAATCTCTAAAATTAATATCTTAACAGTAGGTAATGAGTTTTGGGTCAAAATCCAAGTTTAAACATGCCTTATGCAAGATATCGCAAATTAACTAATAAAAAGCTTCTAATTACGATATCGAGCATAACTCCTATTTGGGACCAATAACTGATGTCAAATTATTGGGACACGCTTATATATCAGTAACAAAGGTTTTTGTCCTCTCACATTTCTAAAAATCTCATTTGTATGTCAAAAGGGCATTTGCGGCATTTATAAGCATATTAACAAACTAGGGCATATAATTCAAACCATAAGGAACCATGCAATACAACTCCAGAGGGTTATACTACTGAATAATATGGTCCTAATGGAAGCTTAAAACATGGGGGATTTAAGCTTTAACGGATCAGAACTGAAAGTCAAAGCAAAAGTCAAGCTTTTGCGACTTTCGGTAATAAACTGACCTTAGACTGATAATTGTCGGGTTAGACCTGGTTAAACATGTTCTAATACTAATTACCAAGTCATTAGAATGTTAAAATATAATTTAGGACCCCTGGTTTATTAGTTTTAATTAATATTCACAAATCTGCCAAGTTTGACTTTTTACCTAAACGGTTTGACCCGACAATTAACTAAGCAAACGAAGGAATTAGGAGGTGCCCTTTCAGGGGTTAATCACCTACCTAACTATGGTCTTATACCCACTTTTAATTTGGTTAGTGGCTGGACCATGAGAGTTTAATTCGAAAGTCAAAGTTAATTTACGATACTTGACTTTTCGGTTTGTAAACTATGAAACTGAACTAATGAGAGGGCTTAAGACACTTACATGAGTCCTAGCTATCTTTTCTACAAGAGTATAAGTCCCAATCAGATCAGGAGCTCCAGATTTGTGAGATAAGAAGGAATGAATGAAAAATGAGCAATGAACTAGTTGGGTTTTCATCCTATTTATAGTTTTTGGTTAGGAATTGGGATCAAGACATGTGTTGGGTGAGTTAATCAGATCATTCCACCTGTTATACAGCTGTTATAACTGTCTTGGTGACCAAGGTTTCGGTTGTAATTGGCTAGAATGAGATTGGAGTGGGCTACAAGCAATCAACAAAACAGAAAAAAATCTGTTGCTGCTGCTGTTTGTTATGCGGCCCGCTTAACCAGGTGGCCCAGGCCCACGCTGCCCGCCTGGGTGTCAGGTCCAGCGAAATAAGTTTGGCAGATCAGCGGTTCTGGTCCCTGTTCTTTCGTTTTGCACGCTTCATAGCTTAACATCTGATATTCATTGTTTCGGCAGCCCGTGATCATGAAGTCGGTCCTGGGTCGTGACTCGAGACAAGGTTCAGCCCAGACAAAACCAGCAGATTGACAGAAATGGTCCCTGTCACAGTTTTTTACTATTTTGGCAGTTTTAGTCCTTAATCTTGATAGATATCATTGTGACTTATTTGAGGCCCGTTAACCTCATTTCAAGGCTTCACTACGATGCCTAAACATAGGGAACATGAGATATGCTCAAAAACATGTCGGATGTCGGTTCGTTTGGTCGTACGGTCACGTTGTTCGTCTAATTACGACGAAACACGAACGGACGCGAAATACGATCCAAATCACGCAATGAGTGGAATTTTATCATGCCAAACACTAAAATAAAATATTTTAGTGCTTACATAAATTTTTGGGTGCCCGGGTATATTCAGAATGTTAGATATGCGCGAAAGTGCAAACTTGTGCACTTTTTGACACTTTTAGTCCCTACATGACTTAAAAGTTTATTTTTGCGCATCAAACACCTCTAAGCCTATATCTAAGCTGTATAAATAATAAATAGGGTATGTTTAACTCTTGGTCATATTCCGGAAGGTCCGTTACCATACGAATCGACCTACTTTTGCAGTTTGACGCAATTAGTCCTTTAATCGCACAAAGTGGCGCGAAGTGTCGTTTACTGACATCCAAGCCTTCCATGGCCCATAATGGGCATTCCCAAGCATGTACTTAAATATTACTATGCTCCTGTTCACTTAAATGGTCACCGAAAGGCGTAGATTCAAAAGTTGACGCTTTAGGTCCCTTAAATGCGTAAACTTGCACATATCGTCATTGAATAGCATCAAAGCCTTATGTAGCTCATGTTAGGCATTATTGAGTGTATTATAATACATCACGATGCTTCGGGTTCGTTAAAAGGTCATTCAGAGGTGTAATTACACATGTTGACGCTTTAACCCCTCTAACTTACAAACTTGCTCGCAACTTCACTTATTGGCATAAAAGCCTTGCATAGCCAATATTATGCATTCCCGAGAATATGATGAAACATAATGAAGCTCTCGGTTTATTAAAAGGTCACTCATAGGTAAGAATTAACATGTTGACACTTTTAACCCTTCGACGCGCAAACTTTCACATAATTACCCAAACGGCTCCTCTCGTCCAACAAGTGGCTTGTTTGAGAATACGGACCCCGTATAAGATCACTCAGAGGCCTAGTTTAAGTATGTTGACACTTTTGGTCTTTCTATAATCAAGGTTTTCAATTTGGACGAAATTAGTACCTCATAGTCAACGTTTGACTTTATTAGGGTTCGTTACACGTGTCACCACACCATTGGACACGATTTTTACGAGGTGTTACAATCTAGCATTATAACGTGTGTATAAATTTCATGACCAGATGTATGAATGAGAAGTGTGATTAGAACGATACGTTCAAACCCATCATAAGGTTTAAAATCACTTGTAATTTAATGAACACGGCTACTCATGCTTAAACTTACTCAATGTATGCTTCACGTCATCAATATTTCGTATAATTCACATGTTAAATACTTTCTTCACAAGAACCAAACCTATTTATCACATTTCCATTTCCATTTTCATTACAATGATAAGGTAATTATTATATATTACAACTGAACACTTGTAAATTCATCGTGTTATTTCAACTTTGACTTTTATAATCAGATTTTTTTTAATTATAAGAAAGTGGTTTAAAATTTAATTCAACTTGAAGAATGATGAATCGTGATGATGAGAGATGAATATTGGAGTGAATAATGATGTTCTTCAATTTTTTGTAAGTTATGTTTTCATTTTTGTCATTATTCTATTTTTAAAAGTTTTTAGACTTTTTATGGTGGATATGGTATGTATATGATATTTTGAACTATTCATATATTTTAGAATCATGGAATCGTTGGAAGCAAACATGTTAAAAATGGGCCTTTTCGAGTCATCTTTTGGAGCGGTTTTGGGTAGCAGAAACCTTATAAATAAACCGAAGGTCCTTTTTGGGTCAGTTTTTGGAGCGGTTTCGGGTTATAAATAAACCATAGTAACCAAATGGGGTTGCCTTAGACTCAAAGGTTCGTGAGTAATCGACAGACCCGATAAGGGTGGGTCGCGCCCGATTTAAGAAATAACTTTATATATTTGTTGGAACTGTCAAATTTGCCCAAATGTTGCCACCAACAAGCTATGAGTAACATAACTACGAGCTCTTCCACTTCATAGGAAATTCAATTCGCCATCAGGGGCGGACCCAAGTTATGGGGTGGGTGGGCGGCCGCACCCCTTGAAAAAAAAAAATTTAGTGGTATTTTTCGCGAAAAATCCAGACCGCACCCCTTGGAAATTTTCGTCCGCACCCCTTAGAAAAAAATGTTAGGAATTTATGTAAAAAAATTTGTGAACACGGATTGAAACCCGATCAAATTATGTAAACAATTTAGCCTACTAACCCCTTTAATAAAACTTAAATTCAATCCATCAAGCCCAATAACTTAATACTCATTTAAGCCCAAAAACAAACCAGTCCACATAATAAAAAAAAACCCAAATCGCTGCCACTTGCCAGCGACTCCCGCACTCCCTCTGCCTCACTTCAGCGCCCAGCGACAGTATAATTCCGGTCGGTGAATGCAAAATTTCGGCTGCAAACTGGTTAATTCAGGCCGCCCCTGACAGGTACATGTTTTTTACTAGGGCTTGAAATTCAAAATTTTGGTTGGCAAACATGTATGATTGTGGGTTGGCAAATAATAATTACTAGGGCTTGAAATTCAAAATTTTAAATTGAAAATTAAGGAACATGGGCTATGGTTGAACACTTGAAGATCCTTGTTTATTTTGTATGTGATAGGATTAGGAATGAACAATGAGTAGGGAAGTTATGTCGCAATTTCTCAAGAGAAAAGGAGTTGAACCACTTTTTTTCGCCGGATTATTCTAATTAAAGACCAAGGTATGTTTGAACTTTGATGTTTTTTTGTTTGTTAATGTGATAGGAAGTTAGGAACTAGGGTTTGATTGTTTGAGAATTGAAATGGACCCGACCCGATCTGATTCGACCCGCTATGAAACTTTGTTTGTTTGTTTTTACTTGTTTTACATGACCCGACCCGATACAACCCACTATGAACCGATTTTTTTATATAGCTAGGGGTCTAAAATCTTTAAAAAAAATCCGCACCCCCAGGAAAAAAATCCTGGGTCCACCACTGTTCGCCATAAGACTAAAAGCTCTGATACCAATGTATACTAATGTAATATATATCAATATGACTAAAGGGCCTTACAGAAAACAGACTTTTGATACCCTAAATGTTCTCGAATGACAAAAAAACACCATGCTTCGTAGTTGTGCTATGATTTTTATTTTGTAGCCTTGTTTCTAGTTGACAATGTGATCATCCATGAATTCAAAAACCAAAAACCAAATTCTATAGAACTGCGGCGGACTTAGAGTGTTACTAGGTGTGGCACGGGCTACCCCTCAACCCCGTCTCCGTAGTATAAAAATATCCCTTAACTCCATTTTCATAGTGTAAAAATACCCTCCAACTTCGTTTCCGTTATATAAAGGTTACCTCCGATCCTAAAAAAATTAGAATACCCCTAACTTTTTGGGCTAGTTCCGCCACTGACTGATATAATTGGTTTTGTCTTTGTATCACTATACATTAAAGTATTAAACTAAGCATGATAGAAGGACATTAAACTATGTAAAAGAGTTTATATATTTTTGTGAGGCAGACAAAATAAAGCTAAAAGGAGAACTAGCATCTAAATGAATCATGCATTGCTTTTACAACGTTATTAAAATTATTATGATTGCTTGCTTTTGAAAAATCAAAATAAACATGATAATATATTAAAGGCTAAGAGAAATACCTTTATAGACCTTTTTTTGTCACAAAGGACAATTTTTAAGATGACTTGCTATTTTGAAGTTACTACGAGTAGTAAATCATGTACCCTCGAAATAGTGGCGGATCCAGGGTTGGATTCCACTGAGTTCCTTTTGGTAGTTTTTCACTAATTTTCATTAATTTTTCCCAAATCATACAAGGTTTACACTAATTTTTTTCATTTTCTTCGAATCTAATGGGTTCCCGGGAACCCAAGGAACCATGCTAAATCCGCCCCTGCCTCGAAATTATACATAAAGAGAAATTGCATGTTGAAGTTATATATTATAAAACTACTTTTTTAAATTCATAATTTCAAAACAATTGTCTTATGTCACCGTTAGGTTCATCTTCTTAACCACGTGACAAAAAAATAATATATAAATATTATAAATTATATTATAAGTTGGAAAAATAGTAAACCGATAAGGTTTCATCTTCTTAACCACAGCTAAATGATGTATTGAGTTAAAATGAGACAACATTATATAATGTTTTAGCTAATATAAGTTTTTTAGTGAAAACTAATAATATAAAATTTAAGAATATCAAAAGAAAATCAACAATTTTATCGAAAAACATCTAGATCAAAGAATTTGTAAAACAAATTATGTCAAAAAAAATGGAAGTACTTTTATAATATCTTTATTTAAATATTTAGTTCGTTACTATTTTGACTCATAAATGACATAAAATTATTAGTTATATATAAACCAGATTTTAAACTATCCTGGTTTTAAGGAAATTTAAAAATAAAAAACAAACAAAGAGAGGTCCCCCAAACTTTTGTGGCTTTTTTTTCTAGATTTGTAACTTTGTGAGTGGAGACCACCACTACAAAAAGTTACTAGGATCCCTTTATATATTATTTTTTATATAAAAGACACTTTAATAAGGTAGATTCATATTTCCATAACTTATAGTTAAAATGATAAGATAGAAAATATTATTATATATAAACTTTAAATCAGACTTTTATTAAATAAACATGAAGATAAATTTTGGGCTAAATAATAATATGTATGTAACACATATGTAAGAATGCATGTATATACGCAGTCATGTGTCAGTGTTTTTGTATGAATGTATGTATAAGTTATCCAAAGTCCATAAATATATGGTGACAAAAGTATCATGTTCACATATGATTTACAAACCATTATACATATTAAACCAAACTGTTCATGAACAGTGATAAAATGTTTTTATAATATTATTAATACTTTTAATTATTTTATTAATTAATTGATTTTTATGATTTTTATTATATATACTTAAATTATTATTTTTAAACTCACATATTAAACCAAACTGTTCATGAACAGTGATCAAATGTTTTTATAATATTATTAATACTTTTAATTATTTTATTAATTAATTGAGTTTTATGATTTTTATTATATATACTTAAATTATTATTTTTAAACTCACATATTAAACCAAACTGTTCATGAACAGTGATCAAATGTTTTTATAATATTATTAATACTTTAAATTATTTTATTACATAATTGATTTCTATGATTTTTATTATATATACTTAAATTATTATTTTTAAACTCTACAAAAATAATTAGATTTTGGAACTAAATATAATATGACTTAAAGCGTTAAGTTTATAGGGGTAAAGTGGTGGTGAGTCGACAACGGTGAATTAAGTAAACAGTGGTGGTGACGAAGAAACTTCATGTGCTATGGAGACATAAACGGTGTAACGATATAACATTGGTACATGTACCGATATTCATTTTTAATAGTTTTTTATGGATATAAAACACGTGTTGATATATATTTCTTTCGGTTGCTATACCGTTTGTCGGTACCGTAACACACTGAATAGATACTGACCGAAAACACAATGAATTGAATCGATACTAAAGGAACCCAACCAATACCGACCAAGTTCCCACCACCTAGCGAACCGATACAGATTGAATACCTGCCGCATCGCGCAGGGAGAATCACACTAGTTATACATATTAAAGTTAAGTCTCCATGAACAGTAATAAAAGTTTTTTATAATATTGTTTATAAATTTGATAGTTTTATTAGTTAATTGATTTTTATTGGACAGATATAGATTTGATTTATTACGATACCAGTACGATATACGCACTCGGTATACAAATTAACATATGTTTTACATCGATCAAATCTGATAAAATGAACACCGGTACTAACACCGATGTTGTTCAAACGCTATCAATCGGTTGAGAGTCACGGTAGTTGTACCATTGCAGACAGAGTGGATAAAATGAAAAAAATGAAACTAGAAAGCGTAAACATAAGTACAAATACCGTGATATAGTGATATAGTGTCAGTTTATTGAAAGAGAACACAATAAAATAAATATGGATATCGAAAGCGTTAGCTGTCAATTTATAGAACACAAACGAATCGAATCTACCCGAATAGAAATGATGCAACTGAACATCAGTATCTGTATCGATATTCGTTTTTAATTGTTTCTGATCGATGTAAAGTTTTCTCTTTCAATTACAATAGCGAGTATCGGTATCGTAATGAACCAAACTGATACCAACCAAATTCTCGCCGCAAAGCGCAGGGGAATATCACTAGTTATATATATGAATACAAAGTGAGGATGAACAGTAAATTTAAATTTTAATATTTAATTTAATTTAATTTAATTTAATTATATTTATTATAGTTAATTATATATTATATTTTGATTTATATTAAAAATAAATAGTAATTTATTTTTATTATTCTAAACTATACGTGTGCCGATAAAAATATAAAAAACATATATTTTTGTATTTGAGTATTGATACGTGACTAACGAACCGATTTTAGTCGAACAACCTTGGTACCAACATCGGTAGTATCAGAACCGGTATTCTTTTTATGGTTTTTGATTGAAATTAATATATATCCTTTTGTGCATATCGCAACTTTATTTTTTTAGTTTTCTCCTTCAACTACTATAGGGATTGCCGGTACCGAAATGAACCAAACCCCTACCAACTGATTTTATATATATTAATAGAAAGTTATCATGAACAGTGATATAGGGTTTTTAAGTAGTTATTTACGTTTTATTCTAAATTTGAGCATATATATATATATATATATTTTATTTTATTTTTTTATATTTATAGTAGTCCCTTTTAATGAAATTTTATTCATTATTTAATTTGACTTTTTTAAATAAGTTGTGTTTGTTAACTTATTTTAAAAATCTAACCCCGCGACTATGTTTATTTGATATATATTTATTAAGTATTTTTTTAATTCTAATTTTAGACATATTTTTTTATAACATTTAAGATACAATATTTTATAAATTAATGTCGTTTACCTTATTTCGTTATTATAATAATATAGTATAATGCTTTATAATTCTATGAATATACCATTGCAACATGTTTATTTTATCTGTGTTTTGATAAAAGTTTTGTTCAAAATTGATCGAGTCAATTATTATTGATTCTTTTTGTTTATCACCGTGACAAACCGAATCGAAACCTGTTATATCATAAGCTATAACGAGTGTCGGTGACGAACAAAACTGATACCGTCCGAACAACATTGGTACCACGTCAACTTTAAATGAACATCAGTATATACTTTTGAAACCTTTATCGATATTTATTTTTATATTTTTTTGATCGATGTAAAACGTGTGTCTATATGTTTTTGGGCATATCATGACTTTATTGTTTGGGGTTTATCTTTCGGTCCCTATACAAAGTGTCGATTATGGTACCGGTACTTTATTGAATCGAACCACTACCAAGTACCAACTAACTTCCCGCCGCAACGTGCGGGGGAAGTTCACTAGTTATACATATTATTAGAAAGTGGCCATGAACAGTGTTTTGATTTTTTATTAATATTGTATTTTTTCTAGATTTTTATTAGTATTATATTGTTTTATTTGTTTAATTGATTTAAACATATATTTTTATATAACTTTTAAGATACGATTAAAATTTAAGATACGATTAAAGTACCAGTCATCAAACAAGAAATCATACAAATGAATATATATTGGTACCGATGTTGTTCAGTACTATATGGTAGCGATACGATATTAATTCATCGAAAGCAAAAACACTAAAAATAAATACGGATACATATGTTATTCAATTGGTTTTGATTGAATTTGATACGATAGCGACACAATATCCGTTTAAAAAATATATATCGTAATGTTGAAATACAAAGAGGTGAATAATTGTTTTTGATTTTTTTCAATATTGTTTTTCTAAGGTTTTATTATTTTCTTTGTTTATTACTTAAATTGATTTAAGTATATTTTGTTCTCTTATATAATTTTTAAGATACGATCATAGTACCCGTTATCAAACAGGAAACAATAAAACGGAATGTATACCGGTACCGATGATGTTCGGTACAATATGGCAGCGATACAGTATTAATTTATTGAAAGCAAAAAAACTATAAAAAATATTGGTTCCGATACAAATGTTGTTAAATTCAGTTTCGATTGGGCTTGGTACGATAGCCCCAAAATATCCGTTATAAAAAAAAATATCGTAATTTTGAAATAAAATAAACATAAAATGCAAGCGAACCGAACCGAACCGATATCAACTTAACAACATATATAGTGTAACACCCCGAAAACGGGTTTGGTAATTAAACCCCGTTAATACTAAAGACGGGGAAAGTACCGTTAGTGGTAAAAGTAAACTGGCAAATATTAGGAATTTATTTAATAATCCTAATATTTATTTGAAGTGAATAAAAAGCTTTTAAGAAATAAAGTGATAGAAGGCCCGAGTTAACGGGACCCGAAATAAACTTAGTCATAAATATTCTCGAACCCGCAAAGTTAACTAGGAATATTAAACCTAGTTATTAAGTGGGGAATATTGTTATAAATAAGTAGGTTGTGCCCTACTTAATTGACGAAAATACGTGCGTTGACGCGTATAGTAGAAAAAGCCTCGTATTATAATACGGGCGATAATTAAAGTTGATATTACTAACTCTTGTGAATGTTTTAATTAAAGGACACTCGCGTTGAAGACGACGAGAGTCAAACGAATTGTGGATACGATGATGGAACGATCCGAAGTATGACAAGAGGAGCATGCTCACCGAGGACTAAATCGCGTAAAGACCGCGAACAAGGTTAATGGCAAGGAACGCCCGTCGGGGCAAACATTACCAGGTGCACATTTTAAATAATCGCACAAATAGTAATATGCAACAAATAAGTAGAAATTGAAAGTTGCATATGTAGATTAAAAACTTGGAAAAACCCGAATAGAAAATGTATTCGGGATATTGTTTCCAAGAGAAACAAATAGAGGCGTTATTTACATAGGGCGTGATGTGAAAACTATAAAAAGGTCATGTGCGTCATGTGTTAATCGCTTACTCTGGCCAAGTAAGTAGTGGCATATGATACCATAAACTTCTTATGGCGGACACGTTTACATCCGATGTAGTAAGGGCGGGGTGAATGGGACTAATTAAAAAGTACCCAAATGAATCAGATAAGCAAAATATTTGATAATAATGTAAACGCACAACCGAGTGACGGAAGCGTATTACATCAGGATAATGAGCCCGAGTAAAGGGACAAAGAAGCATGTAAAATGATTTAGACAAGTATTGGGAGGGAGTGTACTTACACTCGAACCCAGAAAACGCAAGCATGTAAAATGATTTAGACAAGTATTGGGAGGGAGTGTACTTACACTCGAACCTAGAAAACGCAAGCATGTAAAATGATTTAGACAAGTATTGGGAGGGAGTGTACTTACACTCGAACCCAGAAAACGCAAACATGTAAAATGATTTAGACAAGCATTGGGAGGGAGTGTACTTACACTCGAACCCGGAAAATGCAAATATGTCCCTTAACGGGTCGTTTTTGTAAAACGTCAAACTTAAAGACAAAGTCGGAATATAAAAAAATGAAGCGAGGTCTTAATGCATACCGGGAGGGTTGCAATAATAACGACTTCGGTAAAACACCCGGTTGATGGGTAAGAATTAAACGCATGCGTAAACCAAGAGACGTGAACGCGGGTTAAACAAAATCAAAGGACTTGGATTACAAGTTATGACTATAAAATCTCGTATATAGAAATTGTGAGTAAATATGTTCAACTATTCGAAGTCGAATGGGTTGAATAAAGAATAAAGTTGATTGTTTATAAGTGATGGATTTCACATTAATAAGTCAAACAGGTTGAATACAATATAACGCCGAATGGCACAAATGAGCGCTAGCCAGATAAGGGTAGCGTTAAATGCAAGAGAATAATGAGCCCGATAATGGGATATAACCAAATAAGAATAAATTATGGACTGTCAATATCCTGGTAGGGATAATTGACAAAAGTTAAAGAGAAGATCCTAAAACTAAAACTTCGTTTTTAGTAAGAAATAATGTTTTTACAAACATAGATTCTGATAGGAATTTAAATAATAAGTATGAAAGATACAAATCTTGACACTGATAGGCGCACGACAATATATTCGAAAAGTGATATTTTTTAAGATGAAAAGGTTGATATAAATTAAACATGATGTGACATGATCACGGTCAAGAGGTACAATGTGAAGTAGAATCACATTATAACCAAGCGAGCGGTAAAAAGAAACCGGACTAATAAGTCTAGTTGGTGAAACCGGTTAAGGTCAGTAATTCAAGTTAAGAAATTTGGTTTGCTTGTAAGTGGTAAATTCGGTATAACTGAACCGAATAAATAAATTTGAAAATAAAAAGATTTGTTGCTAAAAGTGAAAGATTTCACTAAAGACCTTTAAACGGGTCAAAGTAACGGGTCCATAAAGAAATCCGATAGTATATGAAAGCATTGAATATCGCTAAGTTGATTAAACTAGTGGAAATAACGAGATTACGTTATTTCAAGTCGCATCATGTCATATAAGATACGTAGATGATTAATAACCAAAAGGATATTACCATACTTTTCTGGTAATAATACTAACAATCGGTTAAGATATGAGAAATGCTTAATTGATTATCGAGAGCAAATGCATGGAGTGGAACTCGATAAATTAAGTAAGAAAAGGTTTCGGGGACGAAACCTCTTTAAGGGGGGTAGACTTGTAACACCCCGAAAACGGGTTTGGTAATTAAACCCCGTTAATACTAAAGACGGGGAAAGTACCGTTAGTGGTAAAAGTAAACTGGCAAATATTAGGAATTTATTTAATAATCCTAATATTTATTTGAAGTGAATAAAAAGCTTTTAAGAAATAAAGTGATAGAAGGCCCGAGTTAACGGGACCCGAAATAAACTTAGTCATAAATATTCTCGAACCCGCAAAGTTAACTAGGAATATTAAACCTAGTTATTAAGTGGGGAATATTGTTATAAATAAGTAGGTTGTGGCCTACTTAATTAACTAACCAAATTAGAGGGGCCAATATTGTTAAAATTGAAACTTAACTTTAATTAATTAAATAAAACACACCAAACACCCCACAAGGAGGTGTCTGGTCGTACAAGAAGAACAGGGGGCGATCCCCACACATCAAAACCCTAAATCTTCACCAAACTTGCAAATTGAAGGCTCAATCCAAGTCAAAATCGAAAATCAAGCATAGATTAATGATCCCCATTGCAAGAGGGTTGTAAGGTATGTAAAATTTGATGTTAATTCTCTGTTTGAAATTCTCATGAAATTGGGAAATCTGAAATTTGATGATGCATGTATGATATGTAGATGAAATAGGAACATTTAAATGCTTAGGAGTAAACCCTAGACAAGTATATATTGAAATCATGCTTAGCTCAAGTAAATTCAGATTTTGTTGATGCTAAATTGATGTATGAGATGTTTTTAGGGTTTTGATCACTAAAAAAAATGTTATGATGTCAAGAACATGCTTAATTTGAAAGCTGAATTCAAACGGTTCTTGATCAGAATTTACAGCCAACTTGTATTGGCTGTAACCTGGACAAAACGTGATAAAAACATGTGTTTCTTGAGCCTAAAATGTAATTCCAGGAAATATCTTTAAAACCCCACTGGAATCGCATTTTTTCGACGAAAATCGAGCGTTTTATGAATTTTTCCGTATCAAAGGTTCAAGCTGCGTTTTCTGGCAGAAATTGCAGCCCATCACGAATGTCATAACTCAATTTAGGAATTGAGTTATGATCTCAAATTCTTACAGTAGAAAGTTTTAAGCGATTAAAAGAACCGCCAATTGGAATTTCGTCAATCGGATAAACGAGGAATTTTTAATGAATTTTTCCGTAAGCTGCAGTCAGAAGTGACGAATCTGATTGCAGCTTAGTAAATGAATTTTCACGAATTTTTTGTAAAGAGTTAGATCTTGAAATTTTAACTCAAGGGCTAACCCTCCGAGAGGTACGCCACATAAAAAAATCATAATTTTTGAAGACTTGTAAACAGGTTAAACAAGTCACCAAAAACAACCAA
This sequence comes from Helianthus tuberosus, assembly GCA_030545235.1. Classification (NCBI taxonomy): domain Eukaryota; kingdom Viridiplantae; phylum Streptophyta; class Magnoliopsida; order Asterales; family Asteraceae; genus Helianthus; species Helianthus tuberosus. The sequence goes on from CM060351.1 coordinate 176,254,654, forward strand.
TTTTCATTGATATGAAATGCCTAAATGAAATCGCGGCTTACTAGTTAGTATGTAAAAATTGATTTTTGTTAAGAGTTCGGATGAAATATGCCTAAGTGAGTTCAATGAACCAAATGTGCATATGAATATGTTGGTAAGTCAATTGACTTTTAAAAGTCAAACTAACCAATGATAAAGTCAAATAGTAGTTTCGACATAGAAAATACGTGAGGTGGAATAGTCGTGAATTGAAATGACTAATCTAACCACCTTGTGAATGATGATAGTTTGTCGCCTAACGAGCTAGGTGGAGGCTTGGGAAAGAAGCGGTCAAACGAATCAAGCACGAGAAGAAAAACATATTCGGATGCGAGGTAAGTATAGCTTACACTAGTCATATAGTTTAGAATGTCCTTTTGTTGTTTTGATTTCGAACAAGACAAATGGAAAGTTGAGATATGGTGTTTCCGGCGTGTAGTCGTACGGAACAAGATAACTAATAAGGGTAAAATTGAAATTTGGACACTTGTTGATAATAATTATTGGTTTTGAAAGATACATATTTCGTAAGCCTTATTAGGCCAAAAGCGTTAAGAGGTGAATTATAGTTAAAACGACCGTGCGGTGTAAATCGGAACGAGTCGTGTAGACGAGATGGCAATAAGCTTTATCTCGCCAATATTATCGGTCATTTAGACCAACGGGTCAAAAGGTGAAAATATCACTTTTTGACAATATCGACTAATGGTTTGATGAGTTATTTGATTTCAGAAATAAATATCGAGTGGATATTTACATCGCTATTACTTAGTAGATATTGAGGCAAGGTACTTAAATGGGTCAATGTAATGATCCGAGCCAGGTACACATAATAAGATAACTCTCATTTAAATGTAAGGCTAATGGGAGTTAAACGAAGTCTAAAATAAGTTTTTGGTTACCTTAATAGGTAAACCAAATGTTACGAACGATGGTCATTATATTTGTTATAGGTTCCTAACCATTACCAAGAGTTTAATAAGGGTTTTAGCCATGGAAATGGGTTGCATTTGATGGTTTGGTTCGAATTTAAAATGACCCTAAACATAATTTCCGCAGCTTTTTATACGGATTTCGACTAATCTTAAAAAAATCATATAAAATCAACCGTTTATCCGATTTGGGTGTTCTATACCTTTTCGGAAAGCTTATGAAGTAAATTTTTACTGTTTTCAATCATAAGAAACAAATGTGGTTGTTAAATAGGCCAAAAGAATGAATTAAACAGCTGTTCAAAACCTTGAAAGCTGTTTGAAAAATGAAAATATAGTTGCTGTGCTGATTTTATAAAAATCATATAAAATCATAGAAAATTCGTTCGAAGGTGTACCTTATATGCTTGCGAAGGTATTGAAGTTTTCTACGATCCATCTTTGAACATGTTAATCTAGTTCGGACTTTGAATGGGTCATAATGGTCAATTACAGCAGCTGTATAGAAAATCGCTGCACATTAATTATGTCGTTATTAATCCAGAAAAAGACATATGATTGCGTATACTTGATTTAGTCATGCCACCGTAAGTTACGGTGGAGCTGATATGATTACGATGGTTACATACTGAGTTACGGTGGACCCAGAAACAAAGTATATTATATTTAGTTTAAATTCCCGGATTCGTTTAGACACGTTTTAAACCTCGTATGACTAAAGTATTTCATGTTTATGGAATATAGGTACTTTTGGATGTCGGAAGACGATCAAGCTCAGCGAAGAACCGAACACGATAAAGATACACGCTTCCGCACTTTGCCACGTTGTAAATTTTAAACAACGAATTCGATCACGTTATGTAGAATAACTTATGATTTGTAAATCTTTTAGTAAACACGTATTTCCGATGCATATGTAATCGTAATTACATGATTGTTTTCGTAAAAGATTCATTAAACCTTAAATTATAAGAACGGGTGTTACATATAGGTACCATATCAATATGTGTTTTTTTTTCAATCGATGTAATGCTTTCTCTTTCAATTACTATATCGAGTGTAGGTACTGTAACGAACCAAATTGATATTGACGTAATCCCCGCCGCGAAGCGCGAGGGAATATCACTAGTTATATATATTAGAAAGAGGTGATGAACAGTGTGTCAATTTTTTAATATTGATTTTTTATGGTTTCATATTATATTACTTTATTACATGACTAGGTTAGAACCCCGTGTGTTACACAGGTTGAATAAATGTAATTTATATATTAAATAATAAAAAGTTACATCTTTATGAACCCCGTATATTGTATGGGTTAATAAAATGTAATTTTATATATCAGATAATAAAAAATAGTTATATCTTTAAAAACCATGTGTATTACACAGATTATATAAATGTAATTTTGTATACTAAATACTAAAAACGTCGTATCTTTAAAAAACTCGTGTATAATCGGGTTGAATAAATCTACAAAATAATAAAAATATTACATCCTTAAAAACCCCGTATGTTACACGTGTCGAATAGATCTAAAAAAAGTTATATCTTTAAAAACCATTTGTATTACACATATTAAATAAATGTAATTTTGTATATTAAATACTAAAAATGTCGTATCTTTAAAAACCCCATGTATAGTCGGGTTGAAAAATCTACCAAATAATAAAAAAAAATGTATCCTTAAAAACCCCGTCTATTACACGTGTTGAATAAATCTAATTTTACATAGCAAATAATAAAAAAATTATATATTTAAAAACTTCGTGTATTACACGTATTATATAAATGTAACTTTTTATAGTAAATAATAAAAAAGTTATATTTTTAAAAAACTCCGCGTTTTACACGAGTTGAATAAATATAACTTTGTATACCAATTAATAAAAAAAATTATATTTTTAATAAATTAGGATAAAATTTAATATTAATTTATTATTTATATATTTAATATAAGATAAGTAGGAAAGAGAGGTACTTGTTTTAAAATATATTAAATTAACAATTTAGATTTAAGGATAATATTTTATTAAAGCATGATAAGATTTAATATTAATTTATTATTTATTTATTTAGTTAATATAAGATAAATATAAATTTGAGGATACCCTCTATAAATGACACGTGTCCAAAACTTGGTTTCTTTTATTATAGTAGATGGATTTAATTTTAAACATATTTTTTATAACTTTTAACATACGATCAAAGTATCCGTTATCAAACAGGAAACCATAAAAATTATTGTCTATTGGTATTGGTGTTGTTCGGTTTAGTTTGGTACAATATGGTAACAATACGGTGTCAGTTTATCGAAAGCAAAAACAATAAAAATAAAACCGATACGGATACAAAAAAATTTCAATCGGTTTCGATTTGGTTTGGTAGCGGCACGAAGGACCATGAATAGTAAATAATTTTTTAAGTATTTGTTTTAGTATTTTACGTGGTTTGATAATGGCACGAAGGACCATGAATAGTAAATAAATTTTTAAGTATGTGTTTTAGTTTTGTTAATATATGATATTTTTGCTAATAACTTGCGTATGTTAAATTTTTAAAATGATCCAAAGACGCAACTATGTTTGATTTTTTTCCAATATTCCGATATAAATCGTATTGAAAATGGATGTTGCGCCACTACCATGCCGAACGGAAAACCGACTGGATAACATCGGTAGCGATATTCATTTTTATGGTTTTTGGTCAATCTTATTGAAAATGGATATCGTGTGCTACCGCACCGAACATAAAATTGACCAAACAACATTAGTATTGGTACAAATATTTACTTTTATGATTTTTAGTTTCGATAAACTGACACCATATCACCATTGTACTGCACTGTACCGAGCCGAACCAAACAACATCGGTAGCGGTACCTGTATTCTTTTTTATGGCGTTTGGTTTCGATAATACTTCATTTATACAACTCTGTCAGCGAAACAATACCGATACTGTGACCAATTGAACCTATATCATCCAAACAACATTGATACCGGTACGAAAACAAACCAAATTGATATCGTCTGAAATGACGCCGCGAAGCGCGGTGCAAATCAACTAGTTCAATATGAATTTCAAATGTTTATATAAATTTTATTGTATTTTTAAATAAAATAAGACTCATTTGCACAATGGTGCCAAGATAGTTGTCAAAAGCATATGGCGCCTCTGCTGTTTACACCGTTTAAACAATGACGTAATTTATCATTTTTCAAAACATGAAAATTCTGAAGTTGTGCGTTTTTATATGTATGAGAAAATTTAAATTATTTAAATATATATACCTTATTATATATTTTAAAGATCGTGGGTTCCGGTCATAGTCATAGAGTCATATCATACCAATTTCAGTTCCATATGCCACCTGCCGGTCATAGTCATACTAGCGGTTTAGTTTGTTCATTGATATTTTTTAGTTCCTAATAAATCCATATGGTATCATCTTATTCTAACATGGTTGATACGGGCCGTATAACCTTATACGGCCCGTATCAACCATGTTAGAATAAGATTATAGTGTGGTCGTATATATATTATACGACGTTTTTATACGGGTCGTATATACCTATACGACCCGTATAAAATGAATTTCGTTTATTTTATTGTTTTATTACTATTTGACGCGACGTATTATTTCTCGATTCATGTGCGAGTAGATGTAAGATTCTCCGATTCGATGTTATATTCCTCGATTCTCGTGCGAGTTATGTGATTAGACGTTAGATTCCTCGATATTTGTGCGAGTTATTTGATTCGACGTTAGATTCCTCGATTCGCGTGTTAATCATTTGAAACGATGTAATATTCCGTAAAATTCTCTATATAAACGACACTAATTTCATTCATTTTCATTCAACTTCTATTCGTTTCTTCTATTTTTCTCTATATTCAAATTATTTACGCTATAATGTCGGGTTGGTGTGACTTTTTTAATGTGTTTGATAACGGGGCGAATCAGGGGAGTTATGATAACAATGAAGATAACAAAGCGGTCATGTTTGATCTGAATGCTCCGTTCGATCTCATTCTTGCGTCTGATGCAGGTCAGGATACTTGGGGTTTGGATGCCTTTCAGCCTAATTATGCTGGTTATTATCCATCGCAACACCCGGTTAATTTTGAAGCCCCTCCTGTTAGTGTTGGACCGCCGACTGATAGTTCTCATTCTCCTCCATGAGTGATGGACAGCCCGAGGGTCCAAATGCTGACCAGGAACCTAGTGAGTTTCAAAACAAGCAGGTATAACATTTAATTATATGTTTATTTGTTGTACGTTAACTATTTTAGTGTTTTTACGTTTGATGTTGTTTTTATTAAAATCTTAGATAGGGTTGCTCAACGGGTCGTGTTCGCGGGTTGGTGGGTTCAACCCGACCTGGACCTGAAAATTTTACACAAACCCGAACCCGAATATCGTATCATACATAAGAACCCGAACACGACCCGAAGTTTCATGGGTTGACCCGAACACGACCCATTAAACCCGAATTTTTTTATTTTTTTTTTCTGAAACTAATATATTAAAGTTAAAATTTACTTAAAAAACACAAATATATATATAATAATATCATATTTAAGTTATAAAATCTATGTTAATTTTTCTTTTTAAGTTATAATCATGGCATAAAAATACCCCCATTTAATTTATGACGTAAAATATATTGTAAAAAAAATATAATATAGTATAAATGTGTAACGGGTCAACCCGCGAACCTGACCATGTTGACCCGAACCCGACCCGTTAACCCAAACGGGTTCGCAGGTTCAACCTGAAACTGACCCAAACCCGTTTATACTAAAACTAAACCGATGGGTTAATCATTTGATATAATCATTAATTGACACATATAAGTGTTTTCGGGTTAGAAATTCGCTAGCATGGATGAATTGGTAGAGTGGTGTAGAGACGTCGGACGCGTAAATGGCTACGCCCTCGTCACCAAACGCACCATCTACGATAAACCCCCTAGCGGTCAGCCATTAAAAATTTGGCTTACGTGTGATTGTGCCGGCGAGTACAAATCAACAGCCACGGTCAGACGCAGCGGGACCAGGAAAACCGGTTGCAAGTTCCAACTGATCGGGACATACAGAAAGAGGTTAGGTTATTGGGATCTAAGGGTTGAGGAAGCTAAACATAACCACGAACCATTTCTGTATCCAGAGGGTTATCCGTCCCTAATGAGGCTGACTCCATCGGAAGAGAGGACGGTGGAGCAAATGACGCATCAGAACATAAAACCACGAGACATTCTTGCTGCCATTAAAGAACAGAACCCCCATAATGTCTCAACAAGAAACACCATATACAATGCTCGGGCCAAATTGGGTCGAATGGAACAAGTCGGTAAGACTCCAATGCAGATACTTTTCGACCGGTTGGAGAAGGTTGGGTTTGTTTTTTACCATAGGACATCTCAAAACGGCGAACGGGTCGAGGATGTTTTCTTCATCCACCCGGAGTCGAGCATGTTGTGGCGCGCCTTCCCGCATGTGTTGCTTATAGACTCCACCTACAAGACGAATCGGTACAAAATGCCGCTAGTCCAGATTATCGGTGTTACATCCACGTTGATGTCGTTTTGCATTGCTCATGCATTCGTAAGCAACGAGAAACAGGAAAACTTCACATGGGTTCTACAGAGGTTGAAATACTCATTAGACAGTGTTATGGAACCCCGTGTAATAGTAACGGATAGAGATCGCGCCCTAATGAACGCATGTGCAACCGTGTTTCCCAGGGCTAGATATTCATTGTGTAGGTGGCACATACAGCAAAACATCTTCATACATTGCAGGCAAAGCTTTAAAACAGAGGAAAGCTGGGACAGGTTTCTTTACAAGTGGTGCCAGCTAATTAACTCAACGACCGATCTTGACTACAACTACTGGTACGAGCGAATACGATCAAAGTTGCCACGCAAAAAAACCGACGGTAAGTTTTATATTATTTTTGTTTAATAATCGTATTTATTTGACTTGTCTTAACTGCACTTGACTTTGATTACAGAGATTATGGACTATTTGGAATCAATCTTGTTACAACCATATAGAGACCGGTTTGTTTCGTTCTGGAGCGACCAACATCTGAACTTCGGTCAACGTATAACGAACAGGGCAGAGGGTCAACATGCCCTTTTGAAGCAGTACCTAGGCGACTCTAATTACACCCTGGAGAAAGTCTACCACTTATTGATAAGCTTATAAGAAACCAGGTGACAGAAATCAAAGGCAGCATTGAAACAAGCAGGAGCCGAACATTAGGTCAACATAACAAAGAAATATTTAATCTCCTACGAAAGAAGGTTTCACATGCCTGCCTAGAGTTGATAACCGCCGAAGTAAATGAAATATAAAAATTAAAGTTAGCTAACGGTACATGCGCGTGCCGTTTGTATACAAGTTGTGGGTTGCCGTGCGCGTGTCGGTTGAAACCCTATACAACGAATGGTAATACATTATTCGACCAACCACATTTTATAATCATAGCATTTCATCACGCAAAATCTTATTGACGTTTTATGTTGTTTGTTGATATGTTTCTTAGGTCAAATGATCCCGTTGGAGTTGATAGACCCTTTTTGGAGAAAGTTAAATTTGGACTCCATACTGAAACCGAGCGAGGTGGACTCTTTCGACTTAGACGGCGAACTTGCACTTCTCAAACAACATTTAAGTGCCCAGCCGAGAGAAGTCAAGAAAAACCTGTTTCAAAAGATGAAGGAGTTGGTACAACTCAATAAGATGAAGCTCAAACAACCAGTTGTGCAAAAAAACACACGGGGTCGTCCAACTTTAAAAGCTCAGCAACAAAGGAAGGATGATTCGTTTACGGAGCCTTCAAGACATAGCTTTTTTACAACGCAGGACGAGTATAGTGATTCACCCGTTGGGTTTGGCACACAAGAGCCAATCATCGAACCTACCAGGCACAGCTCGTTTGTCGAGTCACAAAGTTATTGTGCTGAAACACCTATGTTCTTCGGCGAGATTGCGAAAGGCGCTAAGAATTTGAAAACGAAAAAGAAGGTTGCAAAATCAAAGGAAGAGCAACCAGACTTACCTTTGCTGCCTGTCGGACTAGTTAATATGTTCATGCACTTCCAAAAGTTCATTCCACCTTGCTTCTATCCACACCTCAGTCACATACAAAATGTGCAGGGTGATGGTAATTGTGGGTTTCGATCTATAGCGGCCGGCTTATCGCTTAAAGAGTGGGAGTGGCCGTTCATACGGGAGCAGCTTCATGATGAGTGCAACTGGTTCCACGAATTATGGAAAAAGATAAATGGACCTGAGTATCAACATGTTCTGGAGTCATTAGTTTGGTCCAACCGTATAGACAGAGCACCTGAACGTAAGTGGCTATAAATGCCTTTCACGGGGCTTCTGATAGCAAACCGGTGGAATGTCGTTTGTCTCTTATTAGGTGACCTTGGTTGTGCTTCATTTTTTCCCATGTTCAGAACAGCCCAAGAAAGTATTCCGCATCGAACTGTCGCGCTTGTACATGTACACAGGAACCATTTTATTCACGTCAGATTAGAAGGGGAATATCCAATGCCAACCCCATCAGGATACTGGCGACAACCGACACGGAATACACCAGCAGAAAGTTGGTATCACTATTACAGGGAACGTATTGACCAATATAATAGGATTGTTGATGAATACAGGACCAGGGATTACGTGGATTTAGGTGCCCTATGAATATAAAATGTTATTTGCATGTTTTGACAATTTGTAATGATGAATATACACATTATATAAATGTTTTGGCAACTTGTTGAAATTGAACTTGAAAAAACGTTTAAACGAATCAATTTGCATGTTTTGACAATTTGTAATGATGAACATACACATTATATAAATGTTTTGGCAACTTGTTGAAATTGAACTTGAAAAAACGTTTAAACGAATCAATTTGCATGTTTTGACAATTTGTAATGATGAACATACACATTATATAAATGTTTTGGCAACTTGTTGAAATTGAACTTGAAAAAACGTTTAAACGAATCAACGTTAACACATACCGACCGTATATTCGTCACTTCCGCATATAGTAATTTAAGAAAAATGAAAAATACTCAATTGTATACGGGCCATATAAACGTATACGCCTCGTATACAGTGATCGTATATTAAGCATACAACTGAATTAAAAAATATTAAATTATTGTATACGGGTCGTATACATTTATACGGCCCGTATACTAAGGAAAAAAGATCGTATAAGCTTTATACGACCTCATTTCCACCATACGGCCTCAACATTACACCAAAAATTCTCTCGGTTTTCTCTTGGATCGTTCTTGGATAGCGTTCTTCGGCGTTTTTGGCGTTTTCTTCTCGTTCTTCCTATACGGTACGTTTTCGTATAGTAAACTTTCAAATTCCGAAACATGTTAGATTATGGTCTTGTATAGTAAAGGATCGAATAGCGTAGATAGGCATAACGATTACGATTGTATAATTGAATTTGAAAAAAAAAATTGAAACTGAAAATTGTAACTGATTATTCAAGTGTATACGGTCGTATACAACTTATACGATCGTATACACTTGAATATTCAAATGTTATACGATCGTATACACTATATACGCTCGTATAGCAGATGAATATTCAAACTGTATACGATCGTATACACTATATACGCTCGTATAATGTTTGAATATTCAACCAGAATATGATATATACGGTCGTATACTGGTTGAATGTTCAAGCTGTATACGATCGTAAACGTTGAATACGATCGTATGAACTTATATTTTATTCCCAATTTGTTATATTTTTTGCGTATCCGCGACGTATAATACGTGCGTATAGGAAACGTATATCTGAGGTGTACGTAGTGTATACGTGCGTATAATACTTCCGCGTACGGTCGTATACTTCATGTTTACGGATCGTGTACGAGATGTATAACACGTGAGTATACGAAACCTATACTTGATGTGTACAGAGCGTATATGATATGTACAATACGTTCGTATACAAGAACAGTAGTCGTATAATACGTTAACGCTAATCGTATAGTGATTGCTAAGTTGTAATTGTTATTTTTACAGACGATATGGCTGAGTCATCAGCAGCTGGTGCGGCCCGTAGAGGTCAAGGTCAGGGTCAGGGTCGGGGTCGGGGCCGTGGACGCGGACGGGGACGTGGACGTGGACAGGAGGAGGAGATTGTGCCCGATTTTACTGAGACGGGGCAGTTTATTAGAGATATCCCCCGAGGTACGGCTGCCTATAGGGTTTTGGGTAGATTACGAGAGATGGTGCTGGATGCGCCTCGGACCATTGATATTCAGTTTTTGACCGATATTGGAGCGATCGGTCGGGTCCGGGAGCTCATGCCAGCTAACTCCCCGTGGGACCGCTTATTTTATGCCGCCGCAGAGCGGGCCCACAGGGAGATTAGTTTAGAGTTTTTATCTACTTTTACATTTACGGACACTCGGGGTGGGGGTTTTCAGCATTTTTTAACGACAGACGCCGTAGCTTTTACTATTTGCGGCAAGCCTCAGAGGATGACACTTCCTCAGTTCGCCGTTGCCTTGGGTCTGTACTCACAGGAGTACTCAGTGTCACGGGCATTTTTTGATGCGCACATCAGCACGTCCAGTGACGTGTTGTGGCCTTGGTGGCGCACTATTGGGTTCGGGGAGTTCGCGAAACCGAATTAGCGATCCCCGAAGGCACGGGCGACTAATCTTTACGACCCGTTACACCGATACCTACATCGGTGTATCGCCGTGACGATCGCCGGTCGTCATGATAGCAGGGAATGAGTCACCCAAAATGACCTATTCTACTTGCACGACTTACTTACCGGCGGGAGGGCAAACTTGGCGTACAAGTTGGCCGCATATCTCGCCGAGTACGCTTTTAAGCGTACCTCTACCCACATTAGCTGTGGGGCCTTCGTCACCCGTCTGGCGAAGCATTTCTTTCGCCTCTTGTCCCCGCAGGTGGCAAGTGGTATGACCCTGACACTCCAGCTTGATAGGGTTGGGAGGGACACAGCCCAATCGATGGGTTTGGCTCGCGAGGTCGAGGGAGGGCGGCTGGTTTGGGCGTATGGTGTGGGTAAGGGACCCCGTGGAGAGGGAGGCGATGGGGAGGGAGCCGATGGCGAGGGCGAGGGAGAGGGAGGCGACAGAGAGGGAAGCGGGGTACGTGAGGGGGTCGCTCATACTGTCGATCGATAACATGTAGCTGCGGAGGAATTACAGGGTGATCGCCCGTACGTTCGACGGAGCGTGAGACGAGGATTTACAGGGTGATCGCCCGTACGTTCGACGGAGCGTGAGACAGCGAGTGATGCCTCCACCGGGGGTGGAGGAGAGAGTCGTTCAGGTGGAGGAGAGACTCGTTCAGGTCGAGTCGAGACTTCTTAGTTTCCGCCTCTGAAACGGACTAGAACTCTTCCAAACGACTCGTTTAGGTCGGAATCCGATCCTACAATTGGTATCAGAGCCAGTGAAGAAGAGTTCTTGTTGATTCAGCCGTAAAATCTGTTTCTACACCTTTCTTTTTCGAAAAACAAAACTTTTTACGGTCAAAATCGGACAAAATTCACATATGTTGTGCGTAAACATGTTTTAATCAATCCTTGAAAGTTTCAAGTTTAAAATCAGCCTAAATCTTGTATATTTGTTTGTTTTCGCTTTAAGTGTTCGACCATAAGATGACATCAGCAACTGTTTAGACTAGATTTCGCTTGAACATTGTTTGTTAATTGTCGATTTCGCTTAAAAAAATTAGAGTTTGAAGCGAAATTGAAGTTTTCGCTTGAGAATTGTGTTAGAACTCGCTTGAAGTTTGGCGGTGTTTGAAGCGAAACTGTTTCAATTTAAGTTTACCTCGTGTATTGTGAAACCGACCCACCGATTGAAAATTCATAGTGTATTGTGAAAGTATATTGATTTCGAGGTGTCAGTACATCGAGTTATGTGAACCGATTGAATATGCATCGTGTAATGTGAAACAAATTCAGGTCACGTGTTGAACTTGTATCGAGTTATGTGAAATATTAAATGAGGATGTCACGTGTTGAACTGATATCGATTTGAGATGTTAATTGAATCATCATAGTCAAGTTTTTGCATGTGATAGTTCATTCAATTCGAGGTTGTCAGTTAGTGGGAATATGTGTTAGCATGTGATATGCGTTTTGTTTTGATAAATTGTCATCAGACCCATGTGATTTCATTTAAAACATAATCATATTGCATGTGAATTCTGTGTTCGAATTTGTCGTTTTGCATAAGATTTGAATAATCATAGTGTTTGGTTTATATAATTCAGTTGTGGATAGTAAAATTTGTCTGCCATCATTTCATAAAGTACATTAATTCACGAGTTTGTGTCAGTTGGTCATGAGATTGCTTTATACAAGGTTTGCATATGATATTATCCGGATGTTTTGTTATGAATATATTAGATATTGATTGAAACTGTTGTTCATTTTGATTGTTTTTGTTTGGTCGAAAGTGGAAGTCAAATTGATATTCGAAAGGTCACAAGGTTTGAAGCACGATTTGATCAGTCGTTTTGTCAATCAAATCACGTATTAAAGTCATCGACTAGTTTGAAAGTTTCGTACGGGTTGGAGTTCAAAAGTTTCAAAGGGTCAAGGTCAATTGAATTCGATCCGGGTCATTCAGTCCGCACAGTTGGTCAACGTTCTGTCCGAACAGAAAAATCATCAGTTCGAGTACCAGTCTTATTCAATTAATTGATAAGCGTTTAAACTGATTGTTTGTTTGTTTTTTTGTAAAGGTACTTGTCGGTTTTAAAAGAGATTCAAGTTGCTAAAAAATGGATTCCGAGTTCTACAACGCGTTTGCTACTCCCTCGAATACTCCAGCTTCAATTGCTCAAAACATGAAAGCAGAAAACGAAACAGGAACAATGCAAAAACCCCCGAAGCTTATGGGAATTGAGGAGTATCATGGATGGAAGAATCGCTTTGAGAATTGGGTTCAGGCAAACCATCTGAGAGCTTGGGAAAGCATTGAAACAGCATACATCAGACCACAGACTGCTATGAATGTTGATAAAATTATCTCGGAGTTTTCAGATCAAGAGAGAGAAAGTTATAAAGGAGAGAAAATGATGATAAGTTTGTTGCAGCAAGCTATAACAGAGGATATATTTGTTTTACTTCAGCATGATGGAAATGCGTTTTCGATCTGGAAAGCTCTTGAGAAGAAGTTTGAAGGAAGTACAGAGATGCTCCAGAGTAAAGCAGCGTTACTGAAGAAGGAGTTTGAGTTGTTTACAAGCATGCCTGGTGAGACTACAAAGACTCTCATTGAGAGATACTGTCATCTTGTACGCACCATGTCCCAGTTGAAGATCACTAAAACTCCAGCAGAATGGGTGGAAAAGCTTGCAGATGCTTTACCACAAAAGGAATGGGGTACATATCTCATGATTCTGAAGAATTCTGGACAGTTTAGCAGATTGTCAATTGGTCAGTTTATTGAAAAACTGGAGGCACAAGATCTTGAACAACAGAAGATTGCAAGAATGAATAGTTCAAGCAATCAACAAGACGTCAAACTGTATTACAAAGGAAATATTCAAACTGCTGAAGCAAGTCCAAAGATCCAAACTGCATTTAGTGCTGGAAATCAATCTATTCCAAGCAATCAAGGATCAGTCAACACAAGTGGGTTCTCAACGGTGAATCCTCCGAGTGTTCAAAGTACATCTGCTGGAAATGGTCATTTGATTCAGTGCAATGTAGCTCTACATCTTCAAAACGGTCAAAATTATTCTGAAGAAGTTGTTAAGCATCATATGGGATTATTGGTCACTGCATTAGAGTCTTATGAAGGGTTGATAGCTGGAAGAATTGGTAATCCGATGCTCACAAAGGAAGATTATGACCAAATTGATGCAGAAGAGCTAGAATTGATGGATATTAAATGGGCTTTAGCTAGTGTTTTGAGGAGAGCAGAAAAATTTAGATTGGTTACAGGAAGAACTGATTTCTTGGATGCAAATCTTTCTAATCTTGGATTTGATAAATCTAAAGTTGTATGTTTTCGTTGTAGGGAGAAAGGCCATTTTAAAAGAGAGTGCAAGAATCAGGAGCCGAGAGGAGCAAAGGAGTCTGCTGGAAAAGATGATTATTATCGGAAGACCATTTATCAGCAAATCACTCATCAACCACATCAACAAAAAGAGCCTCAAACGGCACATGGAAAAATGATCGAGGATGCAAATAGGAAAGCTTATTATGGCATCATGGATCAAGAAGACGAGAAATTGGCTGAAGGATTTAGCTGGGACAAGTACATTCCAGCTGATTCAAATGTTGGAGCGTTTATTGCTCATATTATTCGAAAGCCGGAAATGCTGAAGGAATGGATGGAAGTGTTATCTGATGATGAGAAAAGTGAAGATGAAGGATCTGTTTCATCTGAAAACAGTTCGTCAGAGACAAGTGATAGTGATGAAGAGCTTGAACAGATAAATGTTGGAAAAACTCATTTATCTTCTGATGCTTTTGAATTTTATTTTGCAGAAAAATTGAAGAAACTGAAAGAGGAGAAAGCTGCAAAAGATTTGAAAAAGGTCAAAGTTGTTGAGAAGATTGTTGAAGTGGAAAAAGTGGTTGAAGTTGAAAAGATTGTGGAGATTGAAAAAATTGTTGAAGTCACAAAACCATGTCTCACATGTTTGGAATCTTGCAAACAATGTGAAGAAAAAGACGAGAGGTTTAGTGATTCAGAGAAGATGAAAGAAAATTTGGTGTTTGATTTAAAGAATGTGAAAGAATCATACGATGTTTTGAACAGAACTGTGAATAGTTTGCAGAAAACTAATTCAGAAAGAGAAGCTGCTTTGAAGATGTTGAATGCAACAATGATGTCGAAGCAAAAAGAGATAAATTTTTACATCGAAGAATGTGCTAAATGGAAGCAAGAGTTAGATGGTGAAAAAGTAGAAAATGAAAGAATTAGACGATTGCTGAAAAGTTATACAAGTTGTGATTATATAATTGATAGAATTTACCCTACTGTTGCAGGTTTCGAGGCGTTTAAAGATGAAGATAAAAACAAGAAATCAAAGAAGAAAACGGATACTGGTAAGAAACAGAACGTCTGTTATAACAAGTGTCCGCCTCCAATTTTGGAAGGGTATTCGCCTAGAAAACCGAATGAGGAACAAGTTCAAAAGGCAGTCAATCTAAAGTTAGAGTCCGAGTTAATCGATGTG
Source organism: Helianthus tuberosus (assembly GCA_030545235.1). Classification (NCBI taxonomy): domain Eukaryota; kingdom Viridiplantae; phylum Streptophyta; class Magnoliopsida; order Asterales; family Asteraceae; genus Helianthus; species Helianthus tuberosus. Next base: position 176,269,848 of record CM060351.1, read on the forward strand.
TTACCAGACAATATTGATGTCACGTTCACAGCGTCCGACACAGATCATGAGTCAGAACTGATAAAACGAGTGGTCGATCAGGTGTTGGATAAGGATGAGGAGTCAGAGTCAAAGTCCGAGTCCGAAAATTCGTGTCAGTCAGTTGGGAGTTCGAGTTCATCCGAAAAGAGTTCAAAATCGTCGGGAAAACGGGTTTATAGTAAAGAATTTTTGTTGTCAAAATCTAATTTGAATGACGAAACATTTGAAGTTGCATATACTTTGAATGATTCTGACAAATTATATTTTGATAAAGAGTTTCCAATTAGAAGTGTTCGGTTTGACATGATTAAAAAGGTTTTCAAAATGACAGAAATCAATATTTCTGAAATTAAAGATTTAAATCCTACTGGAAAACCTAAAAATTACACTTCAAGAGTTCAACAGCGTTTGAACAAGAAAAAAGGTTACAATTCTGGTTCTGATTTTCAAAAGAAACCAAACCACAATAGTAAGCTCAAAAAGAAAGGACTTGGTTTTATTCCACCTGAAAATTATAAAAATGAGAAAATTTCTAAAACAAATATAAAATATGTTGCAGGAACTAGCCATGAAGAAGAATCAAAAAGCTCATTCTGGAAGCAATCAAACACAGAATTTCTTGCAAAGAAAGTGAAGAATGAAACTTATCAAAGAAAGGAGACAAGAACCTGTTACAGATGCAATGAAGTTGGTCATATTGCATGGAACTGTCCCCAAGCAACAAAAACAAAACAGGGAGTCTCACAAAAACTGAAAGAAGTTATTGTTGACAAAACTGAACCATCAACTGAAAAGTTCAAAGTGTTTAAAAATTCTACATATGAAGTTGGTGAATGTTCAAAAAGATTTTACAAGAAAAGGGGAAATCTTGACAACCAAGCTTGGGTTGTTAAGAAATCAGAGGTAAAATCTGGCGATGAATCTGATTCCGCAAAGTCAGAGGAGCCACAGGTTGAGCTAAAAAGTGAAAACTCAGTTCCTCCAATGGATGATGAGAACTTTCCATCATTGAGGACTGAATATTTTAAATCAAAAGTTGGGAAAGTTGAGATCTCAAATCAATTCTATTCTGAACAGAAAGAATTTGATGTTGAGAAAGCGTTTAATGGAAACATTAAAAAGATGATTGGTAAAATGATTAATGGGAAGGTTAAAGGGGTAAAGGAGTTTTATGCTACAAAGAAGGCAACTTATAGCCCAACCCCTAGTGAAGTTGAGAAGCTTACACCCAAGGCTGGTCAGGCTTGGGTGGATATTTTCTTTCATTAAAAAACCTGAATTGCCGGAGATCCCAAGTTTGTAATCGTGGATCAGGAATCGGCATCATTCATGTTTTATGAGTTTATATGAAAAGTTCTTAAAATTGTTAGCATTTTACAGGTTAAGTGTGAATTGCCGGAGCTTCCAGGTTGGTAAGAGTGGAGCAGGAATCGGCATCATTCTTTATATCAGATTTTGATTGTGTTTATTTACAAGTGGTTGAAAGAGGTTTTCAACGTCAAGTGGTAAATCAAGGACATTAAATTGTACTTGATTTTCTACAAATGATTGAGGAACGATATGATGAACCCCTAACTTTACAAGTGGTAAAATCAACAAAACCTATTTTCCGGAAAAATCATTTTGGTTAAAACAAACTTAAGTGTTTTGAAATCATAATGAGAAAATAGTTTTGTGTAAGGGGGAGTTCTGATTGTTTATGCCAGGTGGATGGCGAATTGAGGTGATTTGATATCAGTTGTCACTTTATTGTACAGTTTATTTTCAAATTTCCTAATATGTGTTTGCATTTTAGGGGGAGTAAAAAAATTTCAGAAAATCCAAAAACATTTGAAAATTTGAAAAAGACAAAAACATGATAAAATTCAAAAATGAGTTTCGTTGTGAATAGAGGAAATGATAGTACATCAGTGGACGATCACAGCATGCTAAAGAAATGTAAAGTAAAAATGTGATAAACAATCTCACTGTGGATATGTCAGTAGGTTTTTGCACATTTAGTAGATTGTGACGAGATATAAACATAAAATTTACTTGCGTTTACGTGGGGAACACCTCCAGGATATATAGGTAACCCCTGAAATCTTGTTTGAAGGGTCCCATATTCTGAGATACTAGGTCTTTATACTCAGTGATATCTGGGGTATTATCCCGGGACTTCTGATTTTGCGGAAGCAATGGCCTAGTCCCCGGTGAATACTTTCTGCTTGCTTGAAATATAGCATCACCCTCAGCTAAAAAATGATGAAACATTGAAAAATGCTAATCATGGCTGTTGTAATACAAAAGATCCTCTAAAGGGGACACACCTAAAAGTCAACTAGGCTCTCTGCTGAACGGAAGTTCTGACCTGAGCTATCACGGTTGCATAATTTATTCCCCTTACAGATATCATCTGTGGTATACTCACCTGTAAGACTGAATATTGGGGTCTGGATACGGGAGTATATTCTGAGGTGGGACACATGTAGATGTTTAAGTCCTAAAACACTAATTCATATCTCGAAGCAGTTGAACTTTGTGTGAAAATTTAAGTGGACCAGTATACTGACAATCTAGGTGAATTGTTTAGAACTTAATATGAAATGAAGCTTAACGGTGTTGATGACTTGTCTCAAAAACTGATATGATCCTCTTACACGAACTCACAAAAATAGTGTCTGTAAATATTTCTTTACTGCATTTCTTTACATTCAAAAATCCAAAAAGATTTTCGGTGTGTTTTAGCATAAATTTTGAAAAATCCAAAAAGATTTTAGACAACTGATGTTGAAGAGCTGATTTTCAAAATTTCGAGTGCTGAACATGACGAACAGGTTTGGGAAAATTTGATTGAAAAGTTTTTCAGAGATAAAAATTTTGTTAAATGATCATTGTTAATGTTTGTTTGTATATTGATTGGAGTAGAGTCAGTGTTGGTGCATGATATTTGATAAATTGTCAAATATTTTATTCTTGTGAATCTTATTTTTGGGTAGAGTTTGTGCAGGATAGGATGGATTCTGAGCAGATAGAGTATCAGGTTCCGATACCTGAGAATTCTGAAATTCTGTAAAAGCAAGACTACGATCCCAGCATGTTTTGAGGGGGAGTCTGTTAGAGAGAGAGATTTGGAGATAGAATAGAGCCAGGTAGAGATCCTGAAGAAAGCTCAAAGACTGATAAAGACTGAAGATTGCAAAGACTCGACACTTAAGACTCGTCAACATCTGAGGGGGAGTCTGTTGGTGCACACATCTGTCGTCTTCGTCTTGTATCGAGTCTCGGGTTCGGTGCGGTTCTAAACATGCATGATGTCATCATCTTTGATGATGACATCACACAATTTACATCACAAGTGACATCACTCACTAAAGACAAAACAAGTTTCATAACAGAATGTGATTTTGTTAGTTTCGCTTCAAAAGTCAACGTTGTTTGTCAATTTCGCTTGAAGACAAATGTGAAGATTTCGCTTGTAGGTGAATAGGCTTATTTCAAGCGAAATCTAGAACAGTATATATAGGGTTCTTGACTTGTCATTTGTAACATTTGCCAGAACTAGATACCGAGGTGCTGCCGGTTTTCCTTTCGATTGTAAACTGTGTCAAATCAATATATAAGGAGATTAAATTGTGAAACAAGCTGTTTTACCATCCGTTTCTTAGTTTCCGCCTCTGAAACGGACTAGAACTCTTCCAAACGACTCGTTTAGGTCGGAATCCGATCCTACAAGTCGGATGTAGCTGCAGTCAGAGGGGATTTAGCTGCAGTGAGAGGGGATGTACAGTGGATGGTCGAGGCGATTGTGGCTATGCATTCTGGCACGTCCCTACCTCCACGAGCTGGCGCTGCACCACCATCACCACCGTAGCTGCTTATTGTATTTTTTTTGTTATTTTACGTTTGAAACATTGTATAAACTTATCTTTTTGTTTGTTTTAGATGTAAAACATTTTAAATATTAATCTTATGTTTAGATGTTAAGTTGTTTGTTTAATAATTGTTGTCGTAGTTTATCATAATTATATCACATATTTATCTTTTTACAAAGTGGAAGCTTATTAAACATTATAAATACGTTTAACTACAAACTCGTAACATAATCCGATATATACAATACTATTTTAAAATTTACAAAACTTATTAAACGGTTTCCAGATTGCAACAAAAAATTAACTTTTCTATACATACATATTTATCGTTTTACAAAGTGGAAACTTATTAAAAATAATAAATACGTTTAACTACAAACTCGTAAAATAATCCGATATATACAACACTATTTTAAAATTTACAAAACTTATTAAACGGTTTCCCGATTGCAACAAAAAATTAACTTTTCTATACATATTTATCGTTTTACAAAGTGGAAACTTATTAAACATAATAAATACGTTTAACTACAAACTCGTAACATAATCCGATATATACAACACTATTTTAAAATTTACAAAATTTATTAAACGGTTTCCCGATTGCAACAAAAAATAAACTTTTCTATACGGGCTATACGGGTCGTATAACATTATATGACCCGTATACAGATTTCAAAACTAAAAACCCTTATCAAACCTTCGAAACAAAATTAAGCAAATATGTATACGACCCGTATATAACTATACGTCCCGTATACATATAAAAACAAAAAAAAATTCCACCGTATTAAATTCTGCGCATAAATATTCTATACGGCCCGTATCAGTTTATACGACCCGTATAGATATAGGGATGTGAAAATAAGATTATAGGGGTGTGGAAATAGAACAGCCCTTTTGTTTTTGATCAACAACATAGGTATTCCTGTTTAATCAAAATACATCCACTTTAAATGATAAAATTGTAATCGTGTAACTTAAATGTTACTTAAACTACTCATATGTATAATGATACATCTCAAACACTGACATCAACAAAAATGATTAAAGCTGGTCTTGTGATAATCAAACAACATTAGGCCACCGGGGTGGATTAATTTTTGCCCGTGATGGATATTTTCAACGCGTGGAACTTGGCCAAATACCACCGCCACCGCCTTGCCATCACGCGTGGAACTTAAATCCCGTTATATTTTTGACGCGTTATTTTTTATTGATGTGAGGGAAATTGTTGGGTGTGGTGGTGAGTGATGACCATTTCAACTAAAAAAAGTTGTGAGTGATGACCATTTCAACTAAAAAAAGTTGTGAGTGATGGAATAATGGTTGATGACATGGTGGAGCTTGATTGGATGTTCGGAGTGATGGAATTTGTACAAGTGATGACCACCCTTACCCCCTTTAGTGTTGATATCATGGATCATCCATGAAGTCACAATCTTTAAACACATGTTTAAAAGAATTCGGTTGTTGATGCTACGATCGTGATTTGTATCAACTGTTCAATGAGTGAATGCTAAGACGAGACTCAACGATAAAACAAAAGCACCATTGACATTTGACGATACTAAATATCAATGTTTTAAATACCGGTATGAATCAGCCGGTTATACTGGATACCGGACACGAGCCCGGTACGATAAAGGCCGGCAAACCTAAATACAGTATGTTTTATGTAACGCCGGTAAATCGGGTTCTACAGGTTCAAACCATTGAACCGGTTTGCATTATTATCTTAAAATTTGATTTTTTTAATTATAATAAAATATGATATTAAGGTAACACCGACCATTTATTGTTGGTAATTAACTCAATGCCTTCCATTGCAATATTTCATCGCTATTGAAATTGTTACCCAAATCGTCGAATGTAATATTGTTTATAGGTAATAAAAATCCTCTTAAAATACATAACATTTTACAAGAAAATAGTTGTTTTAGATAAAACTATAATCAGTTATATAAATCTTAACTGAAATTGGATTATTTTTAGATGAATTTGTATTTTATGAAATTATAGTGTTCAATGTTTTTGTTAGTGCATTACGTCTATTGACTTCGTCTTGTATCATGTAACGTAATAGGATAGGTTAGTATAACCAGTGCACGAGGTTCGAGAAACGATGATTAGGATTTAAGGTTGTAGTTTCGCTCATATGGACATGCCATATAAGCGAAACCTCCATCATTATAAATAGTGCACTTGTTCATTCATTCGGTACGGATCCAGAAATTGTAACGAGGTGCTGCCGAAATTTGTCCAGGTTGTAATCATTGTTAAAAGCAATAAAAGTGACATATTATATAGTATCAAGCTGTTTTCACGTCTAGTTCTCTGATTCCGCCTTTGAACTGGACATAAAGCTCTTCTGATTGACTCAGTCATGTCAAACAACGATCCTACAAGTGGTATCAGAGCTCAGGAAGAAGAGTTTAGCTTGATATCATCCTCATTCTAACTTCTACACCTTCTTTCATCATTTCAGGAAGTTTTATCGGTCAAAACCGGATCAAAATTTCACAGATTGTTTAAAATTGGACATAGATAAACCCTTGAAAGATTCACATTCAAATTCGGATTAAAAATGGACTAAAATTGGTTCGGACTAGGTTTCGCTTATACGGACTTTGTGTAGTTTCGCTTATTTGAACACTTAGTTTCGCTCCTGTGTCACATTATTGAGAAGTTTCGCTCCAAATTGTATCCTGTAGTTTCGTTCTTGTGTCATATCAATTGGTGATTTCGCTCATAGGGCAACTCAGACACCTGATTTCGCTCAAAGGGACACCCAAAATCCTGATTTCGCTCAAGAGTCTTATTTCGCTCAAAAGTGAACTTTTTCGTGTCGGGATCATTTCGCGTCGATCGAGTGTCAGTCTGTTACAATTTATTTGATAGTGATTGTACTGATTGTGTTTGTTTGATTATTTGTCCAGTTTACATCATGGCTGAGGAATTCTACAACACGTTTTTCAACGCATTCACATCCGAATCGTCCGAGGTTGCAAATGTTACACCAAAAACCATCACTAAGGCGCTCAATGAGAATATCAAGCATGATAACTTTTACGGAACTCAATCAAAGCCACAAACTCTGGAAAGCATTGAAGATTATACCTGGTGGAAAGAACGTTTCATCAACTGGGCGAAAGCATATGCCCATGAAAGCTGGTTCTGTTTAGAATTTGGATACGAAAAGCCAAAAGATGATAAAGGCGAAGTATTACCATTCAAGAGATTTTCAAGAGAAGATAAATCTGAGTTTGCTGCCGAACAAAGAATGATTGCATTGATCCAATCAGCAATTAGGAATGATATATTTGCACTGCTTACACATGATGGGTCATCAAAATCGGTTTGGGAAGCTTTACGTGTTAAAGCTGAGGGTGGTAAACAGATAAGAAAGAATAAAATTGCCTTACTTAAAAAATAATTTGATCTGTTTGATAATATAAAAGGAGAGACAGTGAGACAAATGATAGAGAGATTCTGTCTCCTTAAAATCGAACTTGAACATTTTAAAATTGATAAAACAAGAGAGGAACTTATTGATAAAGTCATTGAAGCGTTACCACGAGCTGATCAGTGGCAAACATTTGTTTTTATCCTAAAAAATGATGCTTCATATGACAATATTGCTCTTGATGCTTTGTTTGAAAAGATTGAAAGTCATGATTTGGAGTTGCAGAAACAGAACAAGATGACGGGTTCTTCACATCAACAGAATGTTGGTTTGTATTGCAAAGGCAATGTACTTTCTGATAAAGGCGTTGGTTCACCAAAAACAACATTTAGTGGTGAAAAGATGAAAGAACCACCAACAACTTCAACAAGTCATCATTCTGGATATCATTCATCTTCAAAGTCAAATTCTGATGAAGCTGAAGAATTTCTGTGCAACATTGCTCTTAAACTAAAGAATTCTCCCGCAATAAGCATTAATGCAGCTAAGCAGCAAATGATTTTTCTTGCATCTGTTCTAGAGTCATATGAAGGTCTAGTAGCTAGCAAAATTGGAAACTCTGAATTGACCAAAGAAGACTACGACCAAATTGATCCGGAAGAGATGGAGCTCATTGACATCCGTTGGTGTTTAGCCAGTTGTATTCTCAGAGCTCAGAGGTATATGGAGATTACCGGGAAACAATCTCTTAGAGGTGCGTCAACGAAGCTTGGATTCGACAAATCCAAAGTGACCTGCTTCAGATGCAAGCAAAAGGCTCATTTCAAAAGAGAATGCAGAAATTCTGAAGTTGCTGATGGAAATGAACGTCCTTTCAACGATGATTATTATCGAAAGGCGATCTACCATCGAAGCAGAGAAGAGCCAAAGTTGATTGAAGATAAACCGAAAGAGAAATCAAGAGCTTATGCTGTTATTTACGAAGATGAAGGTTATGATTGGTCTGAAGTTTGTCCAGAAGAAGATCGTTTAGAGAATGTTCGTAAAACAGCTCATGGGAGAGCTATGACAGAAGAAAGAAAGTTTGTTTTTGTTGCTGAGATTCAAGATGAAAACAAAGATAAAGACACTGCTGAAATCCGTGTAGAAAAAAGTTGAGATCAAAGAGAAAACTTGAGAAGAAATCTTAAGTGAGAAAACTTACAGAGAAAGAAACATCGTTCTGAACAGAATGGATGATATGCAGGAAGAATATGAGATTGCTGTCAGCAGTAAGAGATGGGATAAAAAAAGAGAATGCTACTTCAACAGAGAAGGAGAACCAGTTGTTCCAAAGAAAGACATAATCTTTGATGATGTTCTTCTCATAATTCCTTCAAGAGCTGAATATTATAGGAATGTGTTGAAAGATGATAGATATGCAAAAAGCCATGAGAAAGAGATCAGATATGCCATGCTATCGTGTCTGAGAAAAAGAGATGAAGAAAGAATGAAGAAGAATGTTGAAGAAATGGTGAATAATTTGAAGAAAGTTGCTGAAGAGGTTAAAGAAGAAGTTGTTGAAGTTGAAGCTGTGAAGGAAATCAAAAACGAAGAAGTCGAGGTGAATGAAGAGGTGAAGAAAGAAGAAAAAGAAGAAAAGAATGAGAAGCTAGAAGCTGATGATGTTGGTGATGAAGTCAGTGTTAAGGAAAAGTTGAATGATGCTGATCAGAAGCAGACAAAAGTTGCTGAAAACACCGAAGGGCCAATCACTGAGGTAAATTCTGATTCTGAAAATTTGAAACTGATTGATCAGTGCAAGAAATGCATGGAACCGTGCAGAGCTTGTACTGAAAAAGATGAGCAATTCAAAACAAGAAATCTTGAATTCACAAAAATCGAAAACATTTTCAAAGAAAAATGCAAAGAAATGCTAGAAAAAGAAAAAGTTTTTAAAGAAAATGATGAAAACTTTCAGAAAAATGTAACAAATTAGAAAAGGACAATGTAGTTTTGAAAGAAAATGTTTTGAAAATGACAAATGAATGTGAACAAAAAGAAATTGCTTGTCAAGAAATGAAAAAGGAATATGACTCTATGAAATTAGCATATCATGTTACAAAAGAGTCATATGAGAAAGTGAAAGATGAAATGAAATATGCTCAATCAAGAATGAATAACCTTTCTGAAACAACTAAAGAGCTTAAACGAATGTATGCTATAAAACAAGATGTTGTTGATTCCTATATTGAGGATGTTGCTAAATTAAAGCGACAGATTGCTGATTTAGAACAGGATAACAACAAGTTAAAAAGTTACCATGTGTCGTCATATGTGCTTGAACGAATTTTCAATATAAAACCGGGTGATGGTGAGTCTGAGCAGAACAAGAAAGGCATTGGCTCAGAGTTTCATCAAGTTCCACCACCGGAAAAGTTTGCATTTTATGATGAGGAAAAGGTCGAAAAAGCTTTCAACATGCTAGACCAATTGCCAGACAACATTGACATAACCTATTCCAAATCTGATGAGTCTCATGATTCAGAGGTGGTAGGTAAAGTCGTTGAAAGTGTGTTGAAAGAAGAGTCAGTTGATACAGGTAAATCTGAATCACAGGATGAAGATGAAGGAAATCTTCAAGATGGATATCTGAAAAACATAAAATCCGAGAAAAAGTTGAATGATGATTCAAAAGGATTGGTTTATACCATGATTGGATCAGACAAATTGTTTTTAGATGTTGTATTCCCGATTCAGAATGTGATTTCAGAAAAGGTTGATAAGGTGTTCAAAATGGTTGAAATTGAGAAGTCTGAGATTTCAAAGTTTGTTGGTAAGAGTCATAGAGGTTCGTATAACAAACCTGGTTACAAGAAGAAAAATATGAAGGCTGGGTTGGGTTATAAGAAGAAACATAATAGAAACAAAAATGAAACTCCGAATTTTCAAGCTAAAATGAGTTTTGTTCAAGGAAACAGTTTAGCAGAAGAAAAAGAACTCAAATTGAGACAGTCTAATGATGAGTTCTTTACTAAAAAGGAAAAACAACAACCACAGGTCAAATATGTGTCCATGAGAACGTGTTTCAAATGTGATCAAAAAGGACATCTTGCACGCAAGTGTCCAAATCTAAAACCTGTGGATGTTGACAAAAAGAAGATTGATGCTGAGAAAGAAAAATCTGAGAATGTGAGACAAAGGTCAACCAGAGTTGATTTAAAACAAACTTGGAGGTACAATACAAACAAGTTTGTTTCGAATCAAAACTGGAAATCAAACCAGAACAGGTTTGATTTAAGACAGACCTGGAATTCTCACACACCCAGATTCAGAACAACACAGAGTTGGAAAACAACAGTTGATATGACAAAACCTCAAGAGTTTTGGAAACCAAGAGTTGTTGTTCAAAACCAAAATGTTCAAAAATATTTACATTTTTACAAACGAGTAACACCAAAAGGTCAAACATGGAGTGTTAAGAAACATGTTGAATTGGTAAAAGATGAGAAAGTTGAAGTTAAAATTGAGAAAGTTTTTGTGAAAAATGACAAAGAATTTCCAACATTGAATGAAAATTATTGTGTTGAAATGCCTAAGGTTCAACAGACCTGGGCTAAATTGTTCAAGTAATCAAGTAGTCTGAATGTGCAGGTGCTCAACAAATCTGAAGATTGAGAGAATGGAGGTTGGAGCAGCCTGGCACAACGAGGAGAGGAGGCTGCTGGATCCTGTGTTGGTTGAAACAGGGAGTTTGTTTGTTTTTCTGTAAATAAATAAACAATATTTTCAAAAAACCCTAAAAATTTGAAAATTTAAAAACCAAAAATATGTTTGTTTTTAATTTTTGTCAAAATTCAAAAATACAAAAATATGTGTAGATTGAATATGCCAAAACCCTCACGGCTGAACAAACATGATTATTTTCATCAGATTGAAAAACGGTTTTCAAATTGTAAATATCAGTGTGTTGTAAATCATGGGGGTACATTATTTTCTGCAAATCAAAGCACTTTAAGCAGACAATGGATGGCGAGACAAAGCTATTAGTATTGGTTGTCAAATTTTCTTTAAATGGTTTTGCATTTTAGGGGGAGATATATTGTTAGAAAATACAAAAACATTTGAAAATTTGAAAAAGTAAAAAACATGATAAAATTCAAAAATTGAGTTTTTGCGTAAAAAGAGGAAATGATAGTACATCAGTAGACAGTTACACTATGCTAAAGAATTGTAATGATTAAATAGTGTTAAACAGTCTCACTGATGATGTGCCGATAGGTTTTTGCACATTTAGTAGGTTTGTTCGGGATATAAACCTAAATCTTTACTTACTTATTTCGTGGGGAACACTACTTGGATATATAGGTAACCCCTGAAATCTTGTTTGAAAGATTCCTTTTTCTGATATACTAGGTCTTTATACTCAATGATGTCTGGGGTATTATTCCAGGACTTCTGCTGAACGGTAGTTCTGACCTAGTCCTCGAATAATACTTTCCGCAAATGCTTGAAACATAGCATCACCCTCAGCATAAATGATAAGACAATAAAATTGCTTAGCAATGTTGTTGTAAAAAGATCCTCTAAAGGGGACACATCCACAAGTTGAGTCATGATCTCTCTGCTGAACGATGGTTCTGACCTGAGCTCTCATGATTCTTCATAATTTATTAACCCCTTACAGATATCATTTGTGTTATAATTACCTGTAAGACTGAATATTGAGATCTGGATACGGGAGTATATTCAAGAGGTGGGACACATGTATAAGTTTAAGTCTCTAAAACACTTAATCCATATCCTGGACAGATTGAAAATTGTGTGAGAATTTAAAGTGGACCAGTATATCGACAATCTAAGTGAATTATTTAATTCTTAATGTGTAAATAAGCTCAACGGTACTTGTGATTTGTCAAAAACTGATATGATCCTCTGACGCAAACTAAAACAAAAATATTGTCTGTAAATATGTTTGTACATATTTCTTTACTGCTTTATATTTTCAGAAAATACAAAAAGATTTTGATTTCTGCTTTATTTTCGATAACCGATATCTGAAATGCTGAGTTTTAAAATTTAAGTAAGCTGATTGTGTTTCTGAAAATAAAACAAGTTCATTAATTTGAAACTTGAATTAAAATCAAAAATTTCAAAAACAGTTTGTGATATCTTCAAGGTCATTAACTTGAACTTGGATGATTAACTGTGAGGGAGTTGGATTCTTTAACGCTGCCAAATCTATAAAGTTTGTTGATAGGGGGAGTGGATTAGAGAATTTGATTGATAATACGAAAACATTGTATTTATGAATGTTTGAGTGGTTGCAGATAGTCCAGACTACGATCCCGAGAGCAGAGTTTAAGGGGGAGTCTGAAAACAAGTTTGAAGCAGAGAGAAGCTTGTAGATGGAAAGCTAGGCATCGATCCCAAAGCACGGAAGCTTGACGAAAGGGGGAGCCTGAAGCTGATAGGAGAAGAGAAAGATTGTTGGATGCTTACAATGTTACAACTTGAAAGAAAAGACAGAATGATCAAGACTGAAGATGTGTCATATTGAAGATTAGTCACTGAAGACTTCGTCAATATCCGAGGGGGAGTCTGTTAGTGCATTACGTCTATTGACTTCGTCTTGTATCATGTAACGTAATAGGATAGGTTAGTATAACCAGTGCACGAGGTTCGAGAAACGATGATTAGGATTTAAGGTTGTAGTTTCGCTCATATGGGCATGCCATATAAGCGAAACCATATCATCATATTTCGCTTATATGGCAGGTCATAAAAGCGAAACCTCCATCATTATAAATAGTGCACTTGTTCATTCATTCGGTACGGATCCAGAAATTGTAACGAGGTGCTGCCGAAATTTGTCCAGGTTGTAATCATTGTTAAAAGCAATAAAAGTGACAGATTATATAGTATTAACCTGTTTTCGCGTCTAGTTCTCTGATTCCGCCTTTGAACTGGACATAAAGTTCTTCTGATTGACTCAGTCAGGTCAAACAACGATCCTAGAGTTTTAAAAACCGGTTTTTACTCATATCGGGTTAGGCTTTGTAATGGTTGAACCGGGTTATACCGGGCGGTTCAACCGGGTTACTAGTTAACACTATAATTCCCTTAAAATATAAATTCATCTAAAAAAATAACCCAATTTCAGTTAAGATTTATATAATTGATTATAGTTTTATCTAAAACAACTATTTTCTTGTAAAATGTTATGTATTTTAAGAGGATTTTTATTACTTAAAAATAATATTACATTGGACGATGTGGGTAACAGTTTCAATAGTGATGAAATATTGCAATGGAAGGCATTGGGTTAATTACCAACAATAAAAGGTCGGTGTTACCTTAATATCGTATTTTATTACAATTAAAAAAATCAAATTTTAAGATAATGCAAACCGGTTCAATGGTTTGAACCGGCAGAACCGGATTTACCGGCGTTACATAAAACATACCGTATTTAGGTTTTGACGGCCTTTATCATACCGGGCTCGTGTCCGATATCTGGTTTAAAACATTGATAGGGTTAACTAGTAACCCGGTTGAACCGCCCGGTATAACCCGGTTCAACCATTTCAAAGCTTAACCCGATATAAGTAAAAACCGGTTTTTAAAAGATTGCTAAATATCACAAATAGATCATGCATTAAGACTGAATGTAGTGGGGCGACTCCCACCCCAAGTCGCCCCCAAGTCGCCCCCTACACCGCGCCCCTCGCCCAACTTCCATGGCAACTTCATCTCCCCCGTCTCCCAGAGATCGCCACCCCCATAACCTTTTCTTTTTCACCCACCAATCAAAAAGCTTTCCTTTTTCAAACAACCAATCATAAGTCTTGGAGGGGCATCTTGAGTTGCCATGAACACCACCCCCCCTTTTTTGAAGACGCCCCAAATCGCCCCCCAAACGCCACGTGTCGCAAGACCCCCTCTTTTGAGGTCGCCCCACTCCCTTCAGTCTAACCATCCAACCACATGATTGTATTCCAAGATTGAACTTTTTCGAAGATTTCAAGATTACTTTAGCAATTACATGAAAACATGCACAATAATCAGGAAATGTTGGACTGAAGCAAGAATAAAATAACTACTTTTGAATATCTTTATGACAAAAAAGAACTTGTTACAAACAAATAATGTTTATATAAACACAATCTTTTATAAAAAATATAATTAAAAAAAACGACTTACAATATTTCTGTGAAATTAAAGTCTCAAAGTACAAGTTTTTCAAATTGTGTACCCGAGTGTGTTCAAAAGTAGTAGCCAACCATTTTGGAAGAAACAAAACCGTTTTTCATGTTATGAAAGAAAATGCTTTGCAAATTAAGCTATGGTACTTTTCACTTTTTTAAAACAAACCCACCTCTAATTTGCATCTAACTTTTTCAATGCCTAAGGTTTGAGTTAGGGGGTGTTTGGGCTAGCGTTTAATTTTTGGCTTATACTTATATTTTAAAGTAGCTTATAGCTTATTTTCTATCATTTGATAAGCTCTTTTTAAGTGTTTGAATTAGCCTATATCTTATTTTCTATCATTCTTCAAATAAGCTAAAAAAACCATCTTCAAATAAGCTTATATAAGCTAATAAGCATAAGCTCAAAAAGCTAAACCAAACACCAAGTTAAGCTTATTTTGAAAAAAAAAAACAAAAAAAAAAAAAAACAAAAAAAGCTATAAGCTTTGTTAAAAAAGTTAGGCCAAACACCCCCTTAATCACATTTGGACTAATTGCAACATAAATATTTTCTTATATAAACTGCTTAAAAAACATTCTTAAGAAGTGTTTAATGCTATATTTCAGAATATCAAACTAAATAAAATTTACAACTCGTTTATATTAATAATGTTTTAAAAGTTATTTTGTAGCTTACAAAATATAAACTTGAGACAACCCATTGAAATTTTTCTAGAAAGATTTTGATGTTTTATTTCTAGATATATAAACTTAAAATTGTCCGAATTTTTTAATATCTTTTTTTTCTCAAAGATAAATTGACTTTGTGATTTTCCGTATTAATATGCAAAAAAAGTATTTGTGGGATTTAAATGGTTGTATTCATGTAAATCCGCAAAAATAGTGTGGTGTTAGAGTTCGTGTGTCTAATATGATTTTAGGGTTTGTGTCAACTTTTTGTGCTTGTGTCGGGTTCAATCCGCTAACTCGCGAAGACAACCCATTTAACACCCTTAGTAATATTATCACCTCACTGAAAGAGAGAAGTTAGCGATGAATGCATTCCATTATATAATAAGGAAGAAGTTGTGACAATATCTACCATCCTATATAGGGGACTTTGTACATTACCATCATTCTTAGGGAGACATCTTGTTAGATTTATAATGTAATGAGATGTCCAATTTAGAGCATGTTGTGCTGTGTTCTTTCGTTCGCCTTTGTTTGTGTCTTTATTGTTGTTTTACAATCAATGGGTAAAGTGGCTGGCGTGACATCATAAATAGTAAAATAAATGGTATTGATATGATAAGATTAAACAAAATTTGACACACAATTGCTCGTAGCTAAAGCATACAACTTTGAAGTTACGAAATACGACTTTTGTAAGGAACCAAGTTCTACCTGGCTACGACCGACTCACACACCCCCTACCTATGAATCAACAACTCTAAGACCAACTCTAACACATGTAGCATTAAGTACCCTTGCGCGGCATGGAGAGACCCTTAAAAAGGGTTGCATTGGAGATGAAGACTTGTTTAGGGGGAGTTCTTTTGCAAGGGCCGGTATTGACAGATTTTGTGAGGGTGATAGAGAGAAGAAAAGATGAAGCTAACCGATAGAAGTAGCTCACATGAATGACGGTCAAGATTTGTCCTCCCTTCTATGATGGTCTAAGAAAACTCTTTTATTCTTTAAAAAAAATTGTAGTAATTGAGGTTTCGGTTTCTAAACTTAAGTTTGCTTTTTTTTTTTCTTTTCCTTATTTTCCTATTTTCCATTTAGTATATATTTTAGTTATTCTTTATTAACATTTGATATTAAATATAAACTAAACATATAACTTCCCATAGTTTTTTTATCTAGTCTTTATTACAACCTATATTGAAAACTCAGTTGTATTTAAATTTTTTTAATGGTTAAAAGTTGTTGTATTTAATTTTTTTTAATGGTTAAAAGTTACTTTATATTCATTTTACCGTAAAAAAACGATACATTTTATGTTATAAACGAAACAAGACTTCGACAGTTTCATTATAATATGTAGAGTTAAATGCTTGGTTGGTCCCTGTGGTTTGCAAAAATTGCAGATGTGGTCCCAAATGTTTACTAATTACACGCGTGGTCCCTGTGGTTGTCAAAAGTGCACTCGGTTGGTCCCTAGCCCTAACATCAGTTAAATTTCTCAGTTAAGTCCATGTTAAATGACCAAAATACCCTTGCCTAACTATAAAAGGGTAGTGAACCCTGTCTCATTCATCAGACCTCTGCTTCTCCGGTGATCAGAGTCGGTCCGGCGATCTCCGGCAACAGGTCAAGGGAGTCCGATTTCCGGCGATCTCCGGCAACAGGTTCCTCCGGCGAACCCCCATAACCACTCACCTGCACCCGCGTCTCTCTCCTTCGATTTGGTTCGAGCGACGGCGCCGCCGTCCCAGCGGCGGAGTTGTTTTCTGCCCCGACAAAATCAACGGTAAACCCTCACCTCGTCTTGTCTCTTCTCTTCCTTTTTGATTTTTTGAGAAAGTGAGGAGGTTAATTGTGATGTTGTTATGATTGAAGATGACGATGATTCTGCTATGGCGGATGATGATGATGATGGCGGTGGAGGTGCCGGCGAACGGAGTGGAGTTGGTGTATTTTTGTTCGGCTTCGTTTTGAGATTCGGGTAAACAAGAGTCAGCTTAAGCTCAATTCCAACCTCGAGTCCTGGTTTCGGCTTCGTCGGGTCTGGTTCCTCAAATTCAGGTTAGTTTGAGACCGGTTTTTGTTTTGATTTTGCTCGATTCAAGTTACATTCATATTGTTTCGCTTCGGTTCATTTCAAATTATTCAATTCTCATTCGTTTCAGATTTGGTTCGGGTCAGCAGGTTCAGTTCGTTTCAAATTATTCAAGCCCGTCGGATCGGAGACCTACAATTCCGACTGTGGTGGGGTGTGATGGTGGTGGGTGGTTACTGGTGGGGATTGGAGGAGATGATGGTGTTTTTTATATATTTTTTTATTTCTTTTAATTGTTCTAAGGGTAATATAGTCATTTCACACATAGTTAACTGAGAAATTTAACTGATGTTAGGGCTAGGGACCAACCGAGTGCACTTTTGACAACCACAGGGACCACGCGTGTAATTAGTAAACATTTGGGACCACATCTGCAATTTTTGCAAACCACAGGGACCAACCAAGCATTTAACTCTAATATGTAATATACAATGATGTATCAAAGGACAAGGTAGTCTGATGATACTAACGTGTAAAAATGATATCCTTTTAAATACTAGGCAAATAGCCAAATAGTATAGATTTATGGGTAAAAAAGAAAAGGCTGGAGATATTTGGACACCCATCGCGCCTATTTTCACACCTTTGGTGCCCTAGACGCCTCGTATAGGTCTATACGAGGCGTCTACGCACTGAATTCAAGGGGGTCTGCGAGGGTGTCAGGCACAAAGTTTAAGGAACACTAGACGCCTCGTACAGAGCTATACGAGGCGTCTAAGATTGGGTTTTTTTTTTGGCTGAAATGAGGGGTGTTTTGGTGGGTTTTGGTATGGTTTTTGGATAGTTTTTGAAGATGTGTTTTTTATTGAAAATTTTTTTGTTTTTAAAAAAAGTTATGTTTTTTTTGTTTTTTACACTATAAAAAAGTTTTTGTTTTTTAAAAATGAACTATTTTAAAAATCGGCTCTTTAAATATATTATATCGATTAAATATTATAATGTTTTTTACATTTTACTTTTTTAAATATTATTCTTCCGATTAAAATTTTATCTCGTTCAAATATTCAAAACATATTTTGTTTCCGTATTATCTCAATTTAAGACAACAATCATTAAGTAACCGAATAATTGAAAACAAACATAAATATGACATAGATAAGATAACTTTGTACATCCATAACAAAAATATATAAGATAAGTTTGTACATCCATAATAAAAATAAAAACAACAACAGGTCTATGCATCCGAATCCGAATCCGAATCTGGCTGCTGCGGCTGCTGCTGCTGATGTGGTGCTCGAGGTGGTGGGAGCGGTATCGCGGGTAACCCATCTCTCTCGCGTCTATCCTGCAGCTCCCGAACCACCCAACCTATCAAATCGCTGAGCCTGTCAAGCTCTGCTCGTACCTCCGGATGTATCGGCGCAGGTCCTGGGGCATGACCTGGAATAGCGTGACGTGGAAACTGAGGCGCCCCGTCAGGTGGCGGTGGCTGTGGCACCGCTGCACCGTCTACATCCTCCGGAGGCTCCTCCACAGGCACTATATCAGCAGGATCTACAGGAGGATAAACGGGCTCGAAATGCTCTGGTAGTGCCTCCTCTGTCCATATGCCCCCGGTCGCGCGGTTTTTAAACCGCGGGCCAACTGGAAACCTCTTGATTACCTTCATCCCCCACAGCGACTGCATGCCCATCCGCGTCGGCATGACTGGCGGCGTCCGTAGATGTGGGTCCTCGTGCAGCACGAGGCCAAATGAACGGGCAATGACGGTCACATACGCCCCGCCATACAAAAATCCGCGCTCCTGCCGGTGATGGGCGGAGGCGTAGTACTGGGCTAGACCGTGTGCTAGCGCGCACGGCCTCCTATACAACAAACAGTAAAGGAAAAAAAGATCTGTGGTCGTACACCACTCACGGCTGTACCCGCGCGCTGAGATAGAAGTAGCGAGCAAATGGTGCAGATACCTGCAGATAGTGTTAGTGTTAGCGAAATACAGAAATAGAGATAAATAAACAATGCACATAATCACAATAATTACCGTAATAAACATACGTACCTGTATAGTGGGTCCGCAACAAACGACACCCTCCCCTTCGACTTATCGTGCTCCCAATGATCTGGCCCCGCAATCACCTGCCAAAACCCCAGAAGAATGGGTTTTTCAACCACCACTAGCCCCGCTGTGTAAACCTCAGTCTCGATCTCCCCCTACATGTATAAACCAGAACGCACCGCAAAGTCTGCTAGCGTCATCGTACGCAAAACGCCAGCGAGCCTGAAAGAAATCTCAGGCGGAGGGGGAGCACCTGGGTACGACAGCGGCACTGGGACCCCAGGAGGGTGAAATGTGAATGACGAAAGGAACTCGACCAGCAGCTCCCTGTAGGTCGGCGTGTGCGCCAAATCGAAAAGTCGATGCCACGGCGAATCGAGAGGTACAAACCGACGCACTCTATCCGTCTCAGCAAGCTGGTCCATCGCATCCCAGTCGATCGATGCATGCGATCCAATGTACATCCTCCGAAGCTTCTGGCAATGGCGGGCGGCATCGGTGCCCGCGGGAAACTCTAGATACGGACAACCCTGCAGCGTATCCAGAGGCGGCCGCCGTCTCCGTCGTGGACCCTCCTGAACCGGCTGAATCTGCTGAACCGGCGGACCCCCCTCAATCTCTATCTCAATATCATCGCCCTCCATAATCAATCTGCAAATAATAAATAATAATAATAATAATAATAATAATAATAAATAAAAATAATAATCAATAACAATAACAATAATAATAAATAATAGTAATAATAATAAATAATAATAATAATAATAATAAACAATAATAATAATAATAATAAATAAAAATAATAATAAATAACAATAATAATAAATAATAGTAATAATAAATAAATAATAATAATAATAATAATAAACAATGATAATAATAATAATAATAATAATAATAATAATAATAATAATAAATAACAATAATAATAAATAATAGTAATAATAAATAATAATAATAATAATAATAATAATAACATTAACAATAATAATAACAACATTAATAATAACAATAATAATAAAACTAATAATAATAATTAATTAAAAAAAAAAAAAAAAAACACAGAGCCTCGTATAGCCCTCGTATAGGGCTATACTCGGCGTCCTGTTCTTCCATATTCATCTTCAACCTCAAAACTCAAACCCCCAAACCCCACAAAAATCAAATTTCAGGGCAAACCTACGGTCTAAAGGCAAAAACATGGCAAAAATACTAAACTACGGGGCGAAATACATACCGGTGATGATTCAAATCTTCGAAAATCCGGTCGAAATACGTATCCGAGGCGTATAGAGGTGTATTCTCCGTATGTGTGTTTGTTTTTTGTTTGGGGGTAAAAGCAGCCTCGTCTAGACCCCCCCTGTGATATACGAGGCCTAGACGCCTCGTATAGCTCTATACGAGGCGTCTTCCTTTTTTATTAAATGACCATTTAGCCCCTGGTATGCCCCCAGTATAGGCATTATTCAGGGGCAAAATGGTAATTAACCATTCCAAAAAGATATTTCTGGAATGGTTAATTACCATTTTGCCCCTGAATAAAGCCTATACTGAGGGCTTTACAGGGGCAAAATGGTAATTTAATAAACTTTTTTTAATAATTAAAAAATAAAAAATCTCAAAAAGTTGCCGCCTCAGAAGACGACACGTATAGCTCTATACGCGGCGTCTGGGGTTTCAAAATTACCTTTAAGCCCCTGTTAATGGTCTATACTGGGGGCTTTACAGGGGCAAAATGGTAATTAACATAAAATATTTTCAAAATTCAAAATTTAAAAAAAGAATTGTTGCAGACACTGTAGACGTCTCGTATAGATCTATACGAGGCGTCCTAATTCAAAAAATTCAAATTTTGATTTTCAAATTTTCAAAATTCAAAATTTCAAAAACCCGCTCAAATAGACGTCTCGTATAGATCTATACGAGACGTCTGTGGGTTAGTAAATGACGTTTTAGCCCCTGAAATAAGCCTAGATTGGGGGCATAACAGGGGCAGAATGGTCTTTTGGGCATATCTATACGACGCGTATAGCTCTATACGCGTCGTATATTTTTAATTTTTTTTAAAAATGATATTAAACTGTTTTAATTATTGAAAAATGATACAAATTGTAAAAAAAATTATAGAAATTGTAGAAAATTATAGGAATTAATAAAAAAAAATACATTCAAATTACAAAAATCATTCTTCCGTATCACTATCGATGTAATTAAGACTGGGGTTTGATCTTGGCGGAGGATTCATTATCGATGTATACCATTCTAGACGTGGCAAGTACATATCTTCCCATTGTTTCGTATGGGGTGTTCGGTTGGTCAACCATAGCCCGTGTGCTGGTGGCATTGGATAATCCCCTTCCAGCTTAACATGTATGAAGTGGTTCTCGTTTACATGTGTAAGCGTTATGAACAATGGTTGTTGATTAGCCGGAGGACTTAGTATCGGGAAGAAAGTGGAACTCGCACCCATGGTTGTCGTTAACAGGTGCACCCCGATACCGTACGTTTGTGCAATAAGAAGTCCTGCATAGGGGAAGTCCATCCAGTGATCCCCCCCACAACCGGACACTGAATCCCAAATTAGGCCCTGACGATGCGTGTAAAAATAACCTTTATCCCATGCTTCAAATATTGGGAACCAGATCGATTTGTTCTTATCCATTTCTTGAACAAGGTGCCTTCGAATGAGCCCCCATGAACTCTGTTCCATACCTAAGCCCACAGCCACAGACCGAAACCCACAATAACCGTCCGGCATCACATCTCGTATGCACGAGACGTACGGATGGAACACTAGCGGAATGTCATCCTGAAACTGTTCGATGATTCCCACGTACTCGTCCCCAATGATTAACGGAAAACCGTGAGCATCTCGTGTCTCTTTCTTCTTAGAACTCTTTGAACGGCTTAGGCTCGCTTTGGGTTTTTGGGACCTTATAACCGACTGTTGAGAGGCCTGTGACGGAACGTACGAGCTGTGACGAGGTTTGTCGTACTTACTTTGTCGGGAACCTTCAAAGCACGTGTTTGCATCACCGAATGAGCTTCTCCTCAATTCTTCATCTATACGAGAGGCCTCGTCCAACCTTTGTTGTACCTGCTTTGTTGTTGGTCGGCCACGAGTATTTTGTTGGACAACCGGTGGTTTCTTGGTAGATTTCTTTGGAGTCAACACCGCTTTAATCTTTGAAATCAGGCTTTTTTGCTGAGCTGGGGGGTGCGACTCTAATTGTTGTCTAACAATATTTAGCTCTTCGACCACGTCCACGTCATCGTCTATCAATTTACAACTTTGGAAGTTAAGTCTCCGCCAGAAGACGTCCACGTCTTCGAGTTGAATCGGACGCTCTGCACGGTTAAAAACAACATTGTTTAAGTCACGTGATTAACGGAAATATATCACACAAGTGTTGTACGTTTAACAATTATTACCTTCAAGCATGTACTTTTGTATCCTGCAAGCACAGGGCAACCCACAGCTGTGCCACATTTGGCAACCACATGATGAATGAAAGCGCTCCAAGACATCTAGCTTCCTAATTGCCTCTCCCCTCAACAAATCAAGGGCTGTATGAGATACTTTACCAAGTAGGTGTTGAAACAACGGGTGTTTGTGGTGGGTCATTGTTTTTTCGATGCTTTCTCGAAAAGTCTTCCTTATTTCACCGAACTGTGTCTCAACTATATCACGGACACAACCAACTATACGGTCGAGCGAGCTCCTATCTTCAACGTATCTCTTTAAGTTGGCGTGTTGGCTCTCAACTCTGTTTGTGGTACGATTACCAAAGTTGCGCCTCTTATCAGTCCACGCAAAGACGAACATCTCCTTATAGTCTTTTAGCCAGTTATCGTACACGTATTTGAAGACTCCTAAAACGTAAAAATAATTTAATAAAATTTGCATATGTGAGTCGTATGTTATTATAAAAACTTACTAGAACGTTTGCACTCCACAAGTCGTTTTCGCATGTTGCGCAAGTGGTACTCGTAGATGAGTATGGATGGAGACTCAATCAATGTCCCCCAGAATGACAAAAATTTCTTCCAGTCTTCGTCTGTGAAGGCACCCTTGCAGTTCTTCATAACATTCTGTTGTATGTGCCACCTGCAAAGAAGCCTGGAGGCGTTTGGAAATACTTTAGCACACGCGCCCATAAGGGCTAGGTCTCTATCGGTTAAAATCACACGTGGCTCCATGCATTCATCCAACATTGACTTGACCCTCTGAAGCACCCACACAAAGTTATCACCCCGTTCTTTACTAACAACGGCATGCGCGATAATAAACGATTTGTTGGTAGGCGTCATACCAACAATCTGGATAAAGGGCATATTGTATATGTTTGTCTTGTACGTCGCATCGATCAGCATGACGTGGGGGAATGCACGCCACATGTCTCTCGAGTACCGATGAAGAAAGAAGATATCTGTTACGATCTCTGTTCCGGGTTCCTCCCGTGTCTCGTAAATAAAGTCGTTGTTTATCAGCTTGTTTTCTAGTGACTGCATGGGAGTCAATCCTTGTCTTTGTTCGGCTCTAATCTTCGCCACAATGTTTTGAACGTCTTTCAGAACATGAAACCTGTCGGGGTCCTGCTTCCTTATCGTTTGAAATATTTTGCGCGACTCCATGTTTTGAGCTGTCAGCTGCTCGATCAGTTTCATTTCGCTTGGAGTAAACCTTCGCACAAACGCGTGGGCCGACAGGTCCTCACAAAGTTCGTGGTTATGTTCAATTTTTCCGTCTTTAATCTCCCAGGTTTCATACGGGTGGTTTCGCACAGCCAGCAGGTAAAACGGGCAACCGGTTTTTTTGCTTCCGGCTTTTCTAAGTGTTGCTGTAGTCTGGTGCTCACCAGCACGATCACATTCAAGCCATACCCTCCGGATTATTCCACCGGTTTTCTTTGATCGACGGGTGACAATAACGAAACCATCCGCGTTTGCTATTTCTTGAATCCGATTCTTTAGTTCATCTAAAGAGTTGAAAACCTGTAATATCGACAATAATAATAAATAATTTTAATAAATAAATAATAATAATAATAATAATAATAATACTAATAATAATAATAATAATAATAATATTAATAATAATACTAATAATAATACTAATAACAATAATTAAATAATTAAATAATACAAAAATAGTAATTAATACCTGCTTTTTTAAGTACGGACTGTCCTGGATGGGAGGTGTCTCACCACCATATCTACCATATCCACCATAACCACCGTCTCCTCCGTATCCACTGTATCCACCATCTCCTCTGTAACCACCGTCTCCTCCGTATCCACCGTCTCCTCCGTATCCACCGTCTCCTCCGTATCCACCGTCTCCCCCGTATCCACCGTCTCCTCCGTATCCACCGTCTCCTCCGTATCCACCGTCTCCTCCGTATCCACCGTCTCCTCCGTATCTATAATCCGGATACCCTTGTTGCGTCAGATAACTTGGTTGACAAGCATGGTATGAGTCATCTACAGGGGGTGTTTCATCAACAGGGGGATGATTGTTCAAATCTAGAAACGGTTTGTTTTGTTCTCCTTGTATACTAGACACAACCTCCTCTTGCTCATTAGAATCGGGAACGCAAGACTCCTCCAAAATAAAGAACCGTATCATCATTAGAAAATAATAAACTAAAACAAAAACTAATTAAAACATTTAAGTACCTGTACTGTTACCGGATCGCTTTCGGGCACCCAGTTCTCGCTATAATACTGCCCGAAGACATAGTTGCCGTCCCAGTATGATGACATTTCAACACTTCGGGATGATAATAACACAAATTAAATGTCGTCCCAGAATGAAAGAAGAAGAAGAAGAAGCAGAATGAAAGAAGAACAAGCAAATGTTTTAAGTCTTTGGTTCGATGCTATGGACAAACCATACACTGTATGTTGCACTTTTTCATAAGCCATCGACGCCTCGTATAGCTCTAGACCCCTCGTATATCTTTTTGTCACCTGTAGAAGACGCCTCGTATAGGTCTATACGAGGCGTCTTATTGCCTCGTATCCATTCCTCGTACAGACCTATACTCCCCGTCTGATGTGACTGATTTGACATTGTGCTTTGTTGCAGAGATGGTCGGAAAAGTAACCCTATACGCCTCGTATAGGTCTATACGAGGCGTCCTGAAGGGTGTCAAAATAGGCATAAAGGTGTGTAAATATGTAGACCCAAAGAAAATATACAAGAATGTATTAAACTCTGAGTTGCCAGCCACACACCCAATATGTGTTTAATTTAGATTTTTGTTTATTAATTAAAAAAAGTATAGCACCCCTTTACTCAAATAAGTATTTAACTAATATAATTACCAAAGATCAATTATTTAATTCATAAGATCATAAAAAAATAATGGTGGGTGTTGTCTATTTGTTTGAATATAATTATTGACTTCTAATCATGGTAATAATGCGGTCGTGGGTGATGCTGCTTTTTTTTTTTAAATTCAATATAATATATATGTAATTAAATTATATTTCACTTTTTTATATTAAATTATTATTAATTTTGTTTCATTTATTTCTTCCATGCTTCGTCCTCTCAATATATTCCTTTTTCTAATGTGTCGGTGCCTCATAAACTCAATTTCTAGAAATTCGTGTTTTCATATTCCAACAGTCGACTCGCACCTTTGTATTATTTACGTATCCGTACATTTTAACTTAAACTATTTCTCGACATTTTCTTCATATATACGTGTCAATATTATTTCATGTGCAGAGAATTATGCTATTACATGTTTTTGAGATAATAAATTACACTGTTTCACTTTATACATATTTAAAATGCAATGTAAAAGTTTTTTTTTTTTTTTGAACAGTAAATGCAATGTAAAAGTATATTGTTCATACAATAATTTAAATCTAACAAAGGTAAAAAGGAAATACAGAATTCATTTAATATTTATAAAGTTTACAAAAAAATTTACGAGTTTAAATGAAAATAGTTAAGTATTCAAAACTAGAATCACTTTTAAACCATTATATGTTTAGGCATGGCCGGTCCTGAAGGTGGGCGGAGAGGACCACCAGTCAGGGCATGATATTTTGAATGGCACGTTATTTTTTAAAAAACTTCGATATGTATATGTAAAAATAATTAAATTAATAGGGTATACCTATACAAACATCAATATACGCACACTTACAAAACTATTTTTATGGTTTAGATTAGTTATTAGCCATTGGCATTAGGTTTACACCTTTAGTTAGTCCAATACTCAATTTCGTTAAGACTTAAGGGCACGTTTTTTCGAACTCGAACAAGGTACATGAATTCTCATGGTCGGCCCTGTGTTTAAGAGAAGGATAGAGAACTCTTATTTGGAGAAAACTCTATCTAATCATTACCAACCACTAAATTCTAAACCTTAAGAAAAAAAACATAAGGGTGTGGGGAGTGGTTAAACACTTTGGAGTGGCAAACCAAAAAACCGACCAATCAGAGCGCGCCATGTCAATCAGTGAAAAGTGTTTAAACTTTGGTGAAAAGTGTTGGCAATGGTTTAGACATTTGATAAAGTGGTAAACTTTAAAAAAAAGGAAAAATGTGTGATTGGTTGAGAGATGGAATGGACCTCACCCACACACCCCCTCTCTCTCTCCTTCCTCCCCTCACCGATTCGGCATGCCACCACCGATTTGGCAAACTTTGGTGACTAAACAATAGTCGGCGCCGGTGTTTGCCGATCGGCAAACTTGTTTGCCGATCGGCAAACTTGTTTGCCGATCGGCAAACTTGTTTGCCGCCCTTTGCCGCATGCCACACCGTACACCCTAAACCCTAAAAACACTAAATCCTAAAAACTAACACTTAAAAACTAAAACTAAATGCTACAGCTAAATCATAACCTTTAAAAATTAAACCCTAAACCTTAAAAACTAAACCTCAACAAAAAATCAACACAAATAATATTGTTAAATGTTAGAGTTTTCTCAATTTTCTTTTACGAAGAAACAGTTTTCTAATAATTCTCTCACTGCATGTTTATACGTGCTTGATTAAATTACTTTTTTGTAGACATCTTATGGTTCTTGGCTCTACTCAAACTTTTTAAAATTTTTATCAATAAAAGGCCAAAAATATAACTCATGATCTTTTGTCAACATATGAGGCTTTTAAAGACGACCTTTACTCCCTTTTGTATGTGTAAGAGCATTCACATCCAAACCATCAAATTATACATACATTCCACTAAAAAACAACTCCTATATCAATATATTTCCATTAAAAACAAATACTTTTTCTCTCTCCTTTTCAATTAAATAATATTATCATCACATTTTTCCCTCTCCTTCACTCACAACCACTTTCAATATATATTAAAAAAATTATACTGGGTGAACAGTGTCCCCCCAAATATACAGATGAACAGTAACATTTTCTCTCTCCTCCACTCACAACCACTTTTTATACCCTTTATAATATAAAAACTCCCCCTCACATATTTTGATGGATAGAATGTGAATGCTCTAACAGTGTAAGAAAAAAAACTAGAACACATTTATAATGATTATTTATTTTTACCGACATTTTTTTCGACTTTTGTGATACTTTTTACTTTTATTATTAATATTTTTTCAACGTGACACTATACACCAAACTTATTATCCGTGGTTAATTTGGGAATACCTCACATATATACAAGTATACAACTAGTAATTGTAAACCTCAATAATAAGATGTTTAGAAAGCTTGGACCAAAATCTAATTACATCGATGCCTCCATCAAATTATCAAATTCTCGTGTTATGCTAATTTATTTATATTGACTTGTTTATGACGTGCTTTTGATTGAATTCTTAGGTCGAAACTGGTAACTATGGTTTTAGAAAATAGTAAATTCAGGTGGTTGAGTCGGTCGTACTATAATAAGTCCATATATGATTCATGTTGTCGGTTTAGTGGATTGTGTGATGAATTTTCAAGATCGTTAGTTTGTATAGATTTTTAACTTAGATCATAGATGTAGCTAATATAAGTAACGATACAATCACCGAGATAGTCACAATCATACACCCATGCAAGATAAGTCAAAACAACACCATCGATCCAACGTTAAAGTTTATGACTTTGCTTGGTTCCTAAGCCAACGAAAAGCTAGGACTTTTACTTCTTCCATCACCCTCTCTACGGTCAGATCCATTCGATTAAAAACCAATTCATTTCGGGCCCTCTATACACCAAAAATAGCAAAGAAGTTAAAAGAGCATTTTGCCAACATAATTTGTATTGTTGCATTACAATTGGTAATGAGTCGTGCGTTCATTATTGTGTTTTGGCTTAGTAGTCTTTTATGGTAATCAATATAGACATGATTTGGCCCGCCCGTTTTGTCCAACATTGGTGATAACATAAAAATAAAATAAAATATGCAAAATGAATTTTACCCCCTCAAATTTCACATATGTTGTACTATATTTATTTGAGCAATGTGGGAAAGTACGAATACATAGGAACTTGTACATTGTTGTTGAAATGAGCATTTATGACTCTTGACCAAAGGTATTAAATTTTTATTTCCTAATTCTAGTGTTAAAAACAATTAAGTTATTAATTATTGTATTAGATCTTTGTTAAAAGAATTATCTATATTTCATTTAAAGTACTTTTAAAAACTTGTAGCTATTGGTTGTAATTTTTTTATATAAAGGAATTAAAAATGTTAATGATACAAAAAGATATATACAAAAATATTCGGTTGGACTTTGTAACATTTTCTTTCCACTAGGAATAGCTTTTGAACACTATACCAATATCTCATGACAATTTTTTTTTGAAAGTTGTGGATTACTCACGGATGTTGGAAGGTCTACCATACGTTATCTTAACCGAGTTCGTGTTAGAGAGTCCCCTTGCACAATAGATCCCCAATTTAAACTCAATGAGAAACCACTATCACCCAGACTTGAACTTGAGACCTGGTGAGGAAAACTCACTCCGTCCCATCATAGGTGAAACTTAAATACCCGTGACCACCACTAGAGCACAAGTGAAGGTTAAGACAATAATATTAGATGAACAATAATGTAATTTCGTAGTTGAGTTCTTAATTATGTTGTATATTAAATAAAACTAGTTGATTTTTCGACCCCGTGTTGCGGCGGGGATCCAATGTCTGCAAAATGCTTGCCGACAACAGCAAACGGATACCGAATATAAAAACATAGATAAAAATGACGTAGTACGATAGTTACTCCGTCCTAAAAATGATTTTAAATAATCTAATATATAATAGTAGGACCCACACTTCCTATACGTTGGAAATTCGATTGTTTTCAGATCAGTTATGACGTTACTAACACGTTAAAATATGGATGAGCTCGGTACCGGTAATGGCACCGAAAGTACTGTAACACCCACCCCGTAACCCGGGTGATTATGCACAGTTGATACACTTACAACGGAAACAACCTAAACTTTCATTAAAACTTGTAATAGTCTGAGTACAAAACTTTATTTATTTACAAACTTTTGGCAACTAAGAACTCCTTGATCTTCTAAAACTCCACAACTGTCAAGTAGTTCCTATAGCTTTCCTCATGACTTACCTGAGATAAGTATACTCAAAACAACATCAGATATATACTGGTGAGCTCATATTATACATTTTTTTAAAGACAGACCACAGTTTAGATTATATGCATACACAATATGGGCATGTGACCACATTATAGTCAGTTTGGGCCTTATTGAACCTTATAGGTCACATTTGACTTGTCACAAACCACCGTACAAGAGACATACTTGTCCTCCAGCTATGTCCCCCTACGACCGTCACATAGGTATGAGTGTGTGTCGCTGGACCTTATAAGCACGAAGTGCCTGTGGGTACAACACCTTATTACCCTTCCCAGAGTGACACACCTCATTAAGCATAATGGGATCCCATATACCCCTACTGACACATGCATACTGCATCATTCTCATTATTAACAGTTATGGACGAGTATACTATCACAGTTTAAAAGACAAGTATGATGACTCACCTGATTAGCAATTGCTTAACAGCCGCTAGTAAGACTGGGTTAGGGCTGTCCAAACTGCTCGACGATCGAAGATCGCTCGAAAAATGCTCGTTCGATTCTCGCTCGGTTTGTAAATGGGCCGCTCGGATCGGTTCGATTCAAATTCAATCCAAGCATGAGCAAAGCTCCGCTCGCTCGTCGATCGCTCGGTTTCGCTCGAATTATTTTTATTAATATATATATATATATATATATTTTATAGATTAAAAACCCAAAAAATTTAATAGCCCAAAAAAAATTAAAAGCCCAAAAAATATTCAGCCTAACTTAATATTTAATATGAAAATCTAACCCTAAATCCTATTCCTAAAACAATATTCAGTCATATCATTATTGTTAAGAACATTTTTTGAATTATGATTTGAGTTATGTATTGCTTTTGTTAGTAAAGTGTTGGACATGTTTTAATTAAGTTAGAATTTGTTTTTGTTGAACAAAGCCTTATAATTCAATCGAGCGAAACCGAGTCGATCGATTCAAATTCAATCCGAGCATGAGCATCACTTTTGCGCTCGGTTTTGCAAATTCGATCCGCTCGGATCGGATCGGTTGTAATTCAATCCGAGCATGAGCAGACCCTCGATCGGATCGGATCGGCTCATGAACACCCCTAGACTGGGTTATGTCTCAAGGTCCTGACACAATTACATAATCCTAGGTTAGGTAATGGTACACCTAACTAGTCATTATCATGCTTGGATATTGGTTAGTGCTGCCTTGTTTAAGCATGGTTGATCAGTCTATGCTTAACTAAGGCTAGGCTACCCAATACCCGCCCCTGACAATAACCCTAGTATCTAAAAATAATACTAACATTACCACTACTGATAATAATAATAATATTACTACTAATAATAATACTCCTATTAACTACTAAAATTGAATAATAAATAACTAAACATAAACGTAAACGAGAGCATACCTTAAAACTATCTACGGCACGTTGATGTAGAGTTTCCCTACTCCTGCTCCTACTCGCGCTCCAAAAGCGACTATTAACAACACCCAACGGGGTATCGTATACTCGGTATTCTCTATACTAGAGCGTTTCCATTAAAGAAACTGGTACCTAAACAAACTACTGAGACTCTTATTTAAAGCAAGCAAGCAAGCACCTCAAAACCCTTTCTTGGTCGATGTGGGATTCAATTGACGTGCCTACCTGCCTGCTTGACCTGCTACCTTGCTTGCTTATATATATTAATTCAGCTGCTTCACTCGTTTTTCTCGTATAACTTTTAAAATATGACGTTTTATAAAACGACGAATATGTCATTAGAACGAGCATATTTTTATCTACGTTTTAACCTAAGTTTCATTAAAAACGGAGTAAGGTCAAAAATAATATATTTAATTATTAATATTAAACGGTCTCATATATTAGCCAAGACTTGTCAAGATATTTCACTTTTCACACAATCATCTTACTTGTTTAACAATATATGAAATATAAATTACATAATTCATATGTTTATAACCAGTACATTAAGGTTCGGGGTATTACATCCTTCCCTCCTAACAAAAATTTCATCCTCGAAATTTGTCATCACTTAAAAAGATGAGGGTACTTATCTTTCATTATGTTTTCTAATTCCCATGTAAAGGTGGGTCCATGACATGCGTTCCACTTGACTTTGACTAACGGGATTTCCTTCTTGCGTAACTTTTTAACCTTCCTATCTTCGATTTCTAGTGGTTCTTCAATGAAGTTGAGTTTGTCGTCAACCTGTACGTCTTCCAGGGGTATTTGTTTGGCTTCGTCCACTAGGCACTTCCTTAAATTTGATACATGAAAAGTATTGTGACACCTGGGTCACTGCGACCATCAAACAAATACCAAACCAATGAAATATTGTATTTCCTACTTGGGATTTGTACAAATATGTGTATCATCTGCACATATCAATTTTTGTTCGATTTCAAGCATTAAATCACTTTCTAGAAGGTTATACGCGCACTGATGCGTAAATATAACCAGTTTAATGAAACGAACACTCCGGAATAGTGAAATAGGCTTAACATACCTTAAATAACCTTTACATAACTTAGAAATAAGTTTTGAAGGCTTTGGTATGGCAAAATCAAGTTAATTCGCTTACAGGGACTAAATTTGACAAACTGTGAAAGTATACCAATTTGAACTGTAACAGACATTCTGGAACATGACCATAAGTTAAACATACCATAAATATCCTTTACATAGCTTAGAAACAGGCTTTGATGGGTTCGGTGTGCTAAAATAAACTTTTGGGTCATTCAGGGACTAAAAGTGTCAAAAAGTGCACAAGTTTGCACTTTCGCGCATAACTTACGTTCTGAATATATCCGGACATCTAAAAATTTATGTAAGCACTAAAATATTTTATTTTAGTGTTTGGCATGAGAAAAATCCATTCGTCACGCAATTTGGATCGTTTTTCGCGCTTATGCGCATATCGTCGTAATTAAGCGAACATCGCGATCGTACGACCAAACGAACCGACATCTGGGATATTTTTGAGCATGTTTCATGTCCACAATGTTTAGGAATCATTTTAGGGCCTTGAAAATGGCTTAACGATCTTTAAACATGTCGGAAATGGCCTTAATACACAACGGGGACTGAATTGGAAACTGGTTGCTGATCAGAAGGACCTTAGCGTGACACCTAGCCCCCTTGGCGTCACGCGAGGCCCCTTCTGATCAGCAAAAGCCATTTTAACAGCTGTTAACAGCTGTTTAGCACTCCCAACTCAATTCCACTTGTTGTTTCCTGATGTTGGGGGGCCAATGTGATGTACATGAGGTTACCAACAAGTGTAGGGATGTGATTAAATCACGGTTTACGAGAAACGATCCTAACGGTGGTCCATTTCCTATAAATACCCATCAAGTTCACTTGCAAAACCCACTTGAAATCTGAGAATTCTCTAAGTTGGGGTGTCTTATCACTTCATACCTGAGAATACTTGGAAGTTCAATCTTGCGGGGACCCTTTGTAAGTGTTCTTTCATTCTTTTCATTCGTTTTAGCGTTAAAGTCAAACTTTGTTTGACTTTCTGCGTTGACCAGTTTATGGTCAATGCGAAGTTCATTTGAACTTCATAACGTGAGCGTGATCATGATGGTTATAGTCCCTAGTGACTATACCTACTGATTACCACGTTATCTAGGCTCAGTGACGAGTCGTAGTTTCGGCCAAAATGCGTGTTATTGCGTATTTTGTAACCAAACTGCTTTTAGGTATCAAAACCGTTTGTTTTGATACCAAACCTGTTTTCTAAACTTAGTTAAGCATGTTTTAACATACTTAGCTCGTCACTTTTAGTTTAGTGCTTATATAGGGTCGTAAGGTAAGCGATCTTAACAATCGCTTATACTTTCGTACCCGACCCGTTTGGTCGATCATTAGGATCCGACCAAACACATTAGGTGACCATAGTTGTATAGGGAATAACCTTCCGAGGTTATACCTTATGGTCACATCGTTTGAGTAGTTGTATGATAGGTAGTATATATGCCTTAGGTAAATTACCAAAATGCCCTTTTTACGCCAAAATTCATTTTAAGCATATGTAACATAACTTTTGGTATCTAAACTGATTTGGTAACAATATTAGACATGTTAAGGCATATTTTACTTGTCATAGGACTAGTTAGGCGTTCCGAACGCATTTTACGTGAACGACGCGTTAAAGTAGCATAAGCTACCTAAACAGGTCGTAATGGGTCGTAAGCACTTAGGTTAGGTTTCATTTTAGTATGTGGGCTTTGTTAAACCATATTACATGATTTCCCATACTCATTTGGTTTACGAACCCTCATTCTATCAAATCCTCCGATTTAGGTCTGGTATATTAACATAGTTACCCATATTAGGTGTCGTTTGATATCCGTGATCTCTAGCATTGTTTGGTTGTTACTCAAGGACTACTAAGCAATCTCAAGTGAGTACATAGACCCCTCTTTTACTGTTTTCCAAACTGTTTTGGGGTGAAACACATGTGCCTACTTGTTACTTTCATGCTTTCCTGCTTTCACATCATATACTTGCTATGTTCATTAGTACATTTATAGTACATGATTTCATTGTGTTTTGCTATGTATGCCCATTGTGTGCATACTTAGTACATCGTTTTACAATACATTTCATGCTATGTATGCCCATTGTGTGCATACTTAGTACATCGTTTTACATTACATTTCATGCTATGTATGCCCATTGTGTGCATACTTAGTACATCGTTTTACATTACATTTCATGCTATGTATGCTCATTGTGTGCATACTTAGTACATCGTTTTACATTACATTACATTTCATGCTATGTATGCCCATTGTGTGCATACTTAGACATTGTTTTACATTACATTTCATGCTATGTATGCCCATTGTGTGCATACTTAGTACATCGTTTTACATTACATTTCATGTTATGTATGCCCATTGTATGCATACTTAGTACATCGTTTTACATTACATTTCATGCTATGTATGCCCATTGTGTGCATACTTAGTACATCCTTTTACATTACATTTCATGCTATGTATGCCCATTGTGTGCATACTTAGTACATTGTTTTACATTACATTTCATGCTATGTACGCCCATTGTGTGCATACTTAGTACATTATTTTACATTACATTCTATGCTATGTATGCCCATTGTGTGCATACTTAGTACATTTATTATTCATCACATGCTTACATTTTGGTATGACATTTGGTTTGTTTAAATGGGACAATGTACATTCATTAACACCGATCATGCCGCTCGGTAGTAGGTAGTGGTACCATAGGACTTGACAACTCCCATTCCTGAAATCCCGGGATTGTTTGGATTGGAAGGAATGACCGAATCCGAATACATTTCTAGGTGGACCTTAGACTTTGTGCTAGGGTTTATTCTACAGTCGCAAGGCTTGGATGTATGAATTTTTACAATACCGCATAGATGTTTATATCAGTATAGCATGCATTTGTTCCACAAAACATAACTTTGATTTAAACCATGTTTTACTTCAATACCTTGTTTTTGTGCATTTTTACATATGGATGAGTTGATGAAGGGGTAAGGTCCCAAAAACCTCATAAAAAGGATTTGAGACCATACCACAAACTAACTTTTCCAGCCTTTTGACCTTGCGCGGCCGCGCACTGGTCTTACTAAAGGAAGAAAGGAATCAGTAACTTATAGTCGCGCGCCCAAAAGATAAACATAAATCTTTGCGCCTTCTCCCATTCAATAAAGGATTAAAAAGCCTTTGTACAATACTTCCGCCACAACACCCAGACTTAGATATCATTTTACCCAGGCTTGGGATTTATTTGTCTGTATCCACACAGTTAGGTATCACACTGGATTATGGCAGTAAATCTTCTAGAAAGAAATACAATCGTGCACCACCCAGACGGTTATAACCGTCTGGACACGTGTCATCACCAGAAGCAATTCTGAAATCACAACAAAGGCATGCAATCAGGGAGTAAATCTCCACTTAATCTCTTTCCACGTGGCAATCCCCTGGCCACAGATCAAACCACGATCCGTGTGCATTCACTTCGGATCGAGGTTAATTAACGTCAGATCAAAGAAATCAAACGGAAGAAAAATAACCGCTACGGCGTTAAGCATTTTCCGTTATCTTTTCAATAATAGGTTTTCCCTCCCAAAACTCCCGGTTATAAATAAGAGAACTGTTCAGGTATAAACTCAGACTACTCTCACTCCTCAAATACTTATCTTCTCCGATACCAATACTTATTCTCACGCCGGAGTCGGGTCAAGGAGAGAACCTTCTTCTCTCCTTGGCGAGGCTAACGGTGTTCTTTTTTGCAGAACTACCGGAGAAGTTAATCCATTACGACTGAATCAACCGAGAGAGAGCTAACCCTTTATGCGGATTCAAACCCCCTAACTATCTCGGTTCCGACCATTTAGTTGGTGTTTCTTCATTGGCGCCCACCGTTTTCTCAGTTTTTCTAGTTTCTACCTCGTTTTGATTCAGTTCATTCTATTTTCTGTCTTTGCACATGGCAGAAAATTCGTCATCTCACCGACAACCTGGTCCTCGACCAAATGTCGAAAACAATTTACAGCTAGATAAATCTCCAGAACATTGGTTTAGCAGATGCCAAGCTGCTATAAACACAATCGTTGTTCAAATCGTCAGATCTGATTTGTCAAACATCAGATCTAAGAAAGAAATTGATATCTCAGAATTGGATCCACCAACACCACACAAGGAGGACATCCAATTCAGCCGATATAGCAGTTATCAGAGACAAATACACATGGTTCAGGGAGGTCCATCACGAAGACCAAATAAACGAAACTATGATCAACATTGGAGAGAACAACAAGTAGTGTTCCCCGTTGTTCCTGGGGGCCCCCAGGAAGAACGACCAGTGATTATCACTGGTATTTTCGGTCATTACCGAACTGACTATATGTTCATAGATCCAGGAAGCTCGATGGACATCATATACGAGCAGTGCTTTAAGCAGCTTGATCCAGAAGACAAAGCACGTTTAGAGCCGGTTGATTTTCCCCTCACCGGATTCTGTAATGAAGCTGTATTTCCATTAGGGCAAATCGTTTTCCCGGTGACCTTATCCGATGGCGAGCACTCACGAACAGTTTCAGTTAATTTCATGGTCATGCCGGCAACATCACGACATGATGTCTTGCTCGGGCGAAGGTCACAAAGGGAATTTAGCATGATCACTTCCATTCCACACGCTGCTTGTGGATTCCCGACAGAAACTGGAGTTGCAATACTTTATTCAAGCAAAGAAGTCATGTTCGTAGATGACGAACCACCAGCAAAAGTAGCCAAACCTTCGGCATCAAATGAACCAGAGAAACGGGTTCTGAACAACGAGTACCCAGAGCAGACCATTCTGTTAGGACCAGCCATTTCACCAGCAACACGCATACAACTAAAAGAGTTATTGTCTAACAACAAAGATATATTCGCCTGGTGCCCAGCAGACATGACTGGAGTCCCACGCGACATCGCGCAACACTGTCTAAACATCAAGCCATCAGTAGAACCTGTTGCTCAGGGGAGGCGCAGTTTCAGTGAAGAAAAAGCAAAAGCAATGGACGAGCAAGTAGCAGAGTTACTTAACGCGGGCATATTGCGCGAAGTAAAGTACCATACATGGGTAGCCAACCCAGTAATGGTGCAGAAACATAACGGAGGGTGGAGAATGTGCATTGACTTCAAAGACCTGAATAAAGCATGCCCAAAAGATTGTTACGCGCTTCCAGAGATAGACAAGAAAGTCGACTCTCTAGCGTCATTCAGATGGAAATGCTTTCTTGACTGTTACAAGGGTTATCATCAGGTCCAGATGAAAGAAGAAGACGAAGACAAAACGGCGTTCCGCACAGATAAAGGCATTTTCTGTTATACCAAAATGCCGTTCGGCCTGCGCAACGCAGGCGCAACTTATCAACGCTTAATGGACACAATTTTCAAAGATGACATTGGCAAGACTGTCGAAGTATACATGGATGACCTCGTCATCATGAGTCATGAGGAAAGCACAATGCTTGATAATATCCAGCGCACATTCGATTCCTTGCGCAACGTCAGTCTAAAACTCAACCCAACTAAATGCTCCTTCGGCATGGAAGAAGGGAAATTTTTGGGATTCATCGTCACAAAAGATGGTTTTAAAGTAAATCCAGAAAAGGTGCAGGCTATTCAGCTAATGCCGTCACCCGCAACAGTTAAAGAAATGCAAAGGCTCGCTGGGCGTTTAGCGGCTTTAAACAGATTTTTGGCTAATCACGCGGCAAAGTCTTATCCATTCATCAGTACGCTACGAAATTGCGCAAAGAAAACTGACTTTCAGTGGACATCTGAAGCGGAAACCGCATTCAAACAAATGAAAGAATGTTTAATTCAGCTGCCAACATTGACAGCCCCAAAGGAAAAAGAGCCACTAATTTTATATCTATCTGCCGCGGAAGTAGCGGTCGGTGCTGTATTGATGGTAGAACGCGAGAACATCCAGACTCCAATCTATTACATCAGCAAAATGCTTATCGGCCCGGAAACTCGGTACTCAATGATAGAAAAGCTAGTCCTAGCGCTAGTACACGCATCCCGACGTCTACGCAGGTATTTTTCGGGTCACGTCATCACAGTTCTTACCAATTACCACCTAGGCCAGATCTTATCCAAGCCCGACATAGCGGGACGACTGGCCAAATGGGCAATTGAACTGGGAGGTTACAACATTTTTTACAGACCAAGACCTGCGATCAAAGGGCAAGTGTTAGCAGACTTCGCCACTGAAGTTCCTATCGATAAAATACAAGAATGTGAGGCAATCCAGAACCCAATACCTGTTTTCGATGACAGAGTTTGGACCTTACACACAGATGGTGCTTCCAATGACGATGGAGCAGGAGCAGGTCTCCGATTAATCAGCCCAGACAACCACGAGCTCACGTACGCTATACGATTAGATTTCAAAAGTACGAATAACGAAGCCGAATATGAAGCCTTCTTGGCAGGTCTTCGCTTAGCGTTAAAAATGGGGGCAAGAAATCTTGAAGCTAATGTCGATTCAAAACTGGTAGCCGAGCAAGTTAATGGCAATTACGACGCAAAAGAAGCTATGGCATTGTACCTTGAACAAGCGCGGATGTTAATCAACCAATTTCAAACATTCAAAGTTAATCACATAAACAGAAGCGAGAACAAACATGCTGACGCGCTAAGCAAGCTAGCTGCTACCAGTTTTCAGCACTTAGCAAAGGAAGTACGCATAGAAGTATTATCCAACCCTTCCATTCATCTCAAGCAAGTAAACGTTATAGAAATGGGAAATCCATCTTGGATGTCTCCGATTATCTTGTACCTCCAACACGGAAAGCTACCGGAAGGAAAGGCAGAAGCTCGGAAAATACAACACAAGGCGGTAAATTATGAAATGGCGGATGGCGTCCTCTACCGGAAATCATTCATGGGTCCATTACTACGCTGTGTCGATAAAACAGACGCCCAATACCTTGTCAGAGAAATCCACGGAGGATTATGCGGGATACACGCGGGACCGCGCATGGTCGTGGCAAAAATAATGAGTGCTGGATACTACTGGCCAGGAATGCACATGGACGCAGTCGACCTGTTAAGAAGATGCGAGGCATGTCAACGCCACGCACCAAAGACACTCCGACCTAAAAATCCACTAATACCTGTTACTTCCGCCTGGCCATTCCAGCAGTGGGGCATCGACCTCGTCGGTCCATTTCCTGACGCGCCAGGTGCGGTAAAATTCATCATCGTCGCGGTGGATTACTTCACAAAATGGGTAGAGGCTAAAGCTTTGGCCTCAACAACAGCAATGGTAATCCGTAAATTTATATGGGAGCATATCATTTGCAGATTCGGATTACCATTGCGCATTATTTCCGACAATGGTACCAACTTCGCCGCAGAAGATCTTCAAAAATGGTTCAAAGAAATGAAGATCGAGCATAACTTCGCCTCCGTTGCGCATCCTCAAGCGAATGGACAGGTAGAAAGCGTAAACAAACAGATCGTTGACGGCATAAAAGCGCGACTCGGGACAGCGCGCAGAGGATGGGTTGACGAACTTCCCAGCATCCTCTGGGCGCATCGAACAATGCCAAAGACTAGCACAGGCGAGACTCCGTTCAGTTTAGTCTATGGATCTGAGGCCGTCATCCCAGCCGAAATAGGTTTACCATCACCGCGCATGATAGCTATGGAAAAACAGAACAACGAACAAGAAAGGAGAATGGATTTGGACCT
Source organism: Helianthus tuberosus (assembly GCA_030545235.1). NCBI lineage: Eukaryota > Viridiplantae > Streptophyta > Magnoliopsida > Asterales > Asteraceae > Helianthus > Helianthus tuberosus. The sequence continues at coordinate 176,309,908 of CM060351.1, forward strand.
TCTCGAAGAAAGGCGCGAGAACGCCGCCATAACAGAAGCAAGGTACAAATCTAAGCTCGAAAAATACTACAATGCGCGCGTCCGCGTTTTTACTTTTGTCCCCGGTGATTTTGTCTTGCGCGACAATGAAGCGTCAAACGCTGAAAAGCCAGGCAAATTAGCGCCAAGATGGGAAGGACCATACGTCATTAACGAGGTCCTAGGCAAGGGAGCGTATACCTTAAAAAGGATCGATGGGACCCTAGTTCCCCGCACCTGGAACGCACAACAATTGCGCAGGTGTTACATATGATCTAAGCCCTCACAAGCATACAGGCAATGTCTTTCTTTATTATATGTTACAAAGCCTTGCGCTTTTATCAATACAAACATTATTTCTACTTATATTACTGTTTATTACAAATTGCATGTAATTTTTTGGGTTCGCGTGAAAACAATATGGTCAAACATTGTATACCTCATGAATAGTCTAAACAAAAAAAGGGGCAAACTGCTACGCCTTTTAGACAAACGTTCAAACATGAGCACAATACCATCTCTCATTCGCCTTACCTATTCAAAAAACAATTAAAACCATGCAACATATTGTAATTCAAACACGTATCACCAAGTGTAACAAAACACTTCAGAAACAAGATCATGACAATGATCTTCACAATTTTAGTTCCAGAAACTAAAACAGTCAAACAAAAAAACCTTGCTTCCACAAGATAGCAAGATGATCAAACAAACAGACTTTAAACACTGATCACACCCGTGATCTTCAAAAGATAAGTTTTTACTAACAGACTTATATATACAAGCAAAAGACAGGAAGATACAGCCCCCAAACCTAACCAACCGTAGGTTCATCTTCAACATCCACCTTCACCGGAGGTTTCTTCCGACGACGCTGGTACACCAACTGACATATACTCGGACGAAGGGTTGGGAAACGAGCCACTAAATCTTCGACCGACAACACGACGACCTCATTATCAACCTCCGGAGACTGAAGACCAACGTCAACAGACCTGACAGCAGGCATCATCTTACCAGTTCCGGTAAGCAGCGGCGATGGAGAATCGGCAAGTAACAAAAGAGCTTCAGCAGCATCACGGACTGCTAAGATGTCTGAAAGACGACGGGAGCGGACGGAACTTTTCCCCTTCATCTTCTCCAAATGAATGATAAAAGGAATCCCAATACTTATATATATATAAAAACTCAACCTCGGAAAATGGGAACCCTGCTCATCATTAGTTATCAGAATTGTGTCACTTACGGCGCTACAGGAGCCAGGGTCACATCCTCATTAATAAGGTCTGACAAGCGCCATTACGAAATTCAAGAACAAAGAGAAAAATACCCACTCTAATTGCTAGTTGACGTCATCACGTGTCAGAGCATGATTACAAAGATTTTTTCCCTTTTTCCAAAAGGATAAATCTTCTCATAGAAGCTTTCTTATTTTAAACGCGCCCAAAAACTTTTCCCTCTCATAAGTCCAGTGCTCCACTTACTTGCATAAGTACAACACTAGACTGGGGGGACTTGAAGGGGTAAGGTCCCAAAAACCTCATAAAAAGGATTTGAGACCATACCACAAACTAACTTTTCCAGCCTTTTGACCTTGCGCGGCCGCGCACTGGTCTTACTAAAGGAAGAAAGGAATCAGTAACTTATAGTCGCGCGCCCAAAAGATAAACATAAATCTTTGCGCCTTCTCCCATTCAATAAAGGATTAAAAAGCCTTTGTACAATACTTCCGCCACAACACCCAGACTTAGATATCATTTTACCCAGGCTTGGGATTTATTTGTCTGTATCCACACAGTTAGGTATCACACTGGATTATGGCAGTAAATCTTCTAGAAAGAAATACAATCGTGCACCACCCAGACGGTTATAACCGTCTGGACACGTGTCGTCACCAGAAGCAATTCTGAAATCACAACAAAGGCATGCAATCAGGGAGTAAATCTCCACTTAATCTCTTTCCACGTGGCAATCCCCTGGCCACAGATCAAACCACGATCCGTGTGCATTCACTTCGGATCGAGGTTAATTAACGTCAGATCAAAGAAATCAAACGGAAGAAAAATAACCGCTACGGCGTTAAGCATTTTCCGTTATCTTTTCAATAATAGGTTTTCCCTCCCAAAACTCCCGGTTATAAATAAGAGAACTGTTCAGGTATAAACTCAGACTACTCTCACTCCTCAAATACTTATCTTCTCCGATACCAATACTTATTCTCACGCCAGAGTCGGGTCAAGGAGAGAACCTTCTTCTCTCCTTGGCGAGGCTAACGGTGTTCTTTTTTGCAGAACTACCGGAGAAGTTAATCCATTACGACTGAATCAACCGAGAGAGAGCTAACCCTTTATGCGGATTCAAACCCCCTAACTATCTCGGTTCCGACCATTTAGTTGGTGTTTCTTCAGTTGATATATTTCACTTACCATACATAAACATTTTGACATTGATATACACAATTCATGATTTACATTAGACATAAACATTTTGATATTGATATACACAATTCATGATTTATATCAGACATAGACATTAGACATGGTTTTCACACAAACATTTTGACATATGATTTTACATAAACATTTTACTTTGGCGGTTTGGTTTGAGTAAGTGATTTAAGTAACGAGGCGTGTGTAATATGATACAAGCATGGTGGATACGCCGCTGGTACTTCTTATATATAAGTGCTTGTATGGTATTACATATCGTAGCATTATTTGAATCATTTCAATTTAAGACATATAACATTTTATACAAATAACATACTTTTCACAAGACATTGTTTTACAAAACAACTTATCTTATACAAACTCATTTTACTTGGTTATTCATTTAACCATACATTATTCTCTTATTTATAACAAGACAAAGCAAATTACAAGGTTCATGACTAAACATTTTCTTAAACATAAGTCATGAATTCTATTTTCACAAAACCTGTGTATCTCACAGGCATTTTTATGCTGACGTACCTATTTTCACATGTGTTTCAGGATATGATGCATAGGATTTATCAAGATACACTTAGGCGGACTTGGGCCTTAGCGACAATAAAAGATGCAAGACTAGTTATTTATGTTATGTTTCTTTGATTGTCAAGACATTGTAACTCTTTTAATCAATAAAACAATATTTCAATTCCCATGTGTTATGAAACAATGATTCTGTTACAACACTCCCCGACGTTTCCGCCACGTTTTGTTGTTTTACGTGGTCGGGGTGTGACAAGTATTATGTATTCCTGCCAGCTGTTCAGGAAGTTTTAGCCGATAAGCCACTGGTCCTACTTTGCTTGTTACTTCAAACGGCCCAATGTATCGGGGTTTCAACTTTCCCTTCTTTCCAAACCGAATCACTCCTTTCAGAGGTGATACCTTAAGCATTACTTTATCCCCTAGTTGGAACTCTAGGGGTTTACGCCTCTGATCTGCATAACTCTTTTGTCGATCTTGAGCACTTTTCATCCTTTCTTTTATTTGCTGGATCTTTTCTGTGGTCTCCACAATGATTTCTGGTCCTGATAGTTGACTTTCCCCTACTTCCGTCCAACATATAGGAGTTCGGAACTTTCTTCTGTATAAAGCTTCATAAGGTGCAGCTTTGATGCTGGCGTGATAGCTATTATTGTAGGCGAATTCGATGAGTGGTAGATGCGTGTCCCAACTTCCACCAAAATCAATTACACAAGCCCGAAGCATATCTTCTAATGTCTGAATAGTCCGTTCACTCTGCCCATCCGTCTGAGGATGATATGCAGTGCTTAGATTAAGCTTGGTTCCCAACTCTTGTTGGAAGCTTTGCCAGAATTTAGATGTGAAACGACTATCTCTGTCTGATATGATCGATACAGGCACCCCATGTCGCGAGACTATTTCTTTGATGTAAATTTGAGCTAGCTTGTTCATCTTATAGTCCTCACGAATTGGCACGAAGTGTGCAGACTTTGTCAGTCTGTCCACTATTACCCAAATAGTATCATAACTGTGACTTGACCTTGGGAGCTTCGTGATAAAATCCATGGTGATTTTCTCCCATTTCCATTCTGGAATCTCTGGTTGTAGCAAGTATCCAGATGGTTTTTGATGTTTTGCCTTCACCTTAAGGCATGTAAGGCACTTTTTCACATAATGGGCAATAGATCGCTTCATTCCTGGCCACCAATAATCTCTCCTTAAATCCTTATACATCTTGTCACTGCCAGGGTGAATGGAATACTTAGACTTATGAGCTTCCTCTAAGATTGTATCCTCCAGTCCTCCAAAATTAGGAACACATATCCTATTGTTGAACCTAAGGATATTATCATTTCCCATTGTCAGTAGCTTCAGTCTCCCAATCATTCTTTCTTTTACAATATGATTCTCTTTTAAGGCTTCTTGTTGTATATTCATAACTTGATCTAAGAGACTAGTTTTAACCTCTATTCTGGTTGCACGAATTCTTATTGGTTGAGGTTTCTCTTTTCTACTTAGAGCATCTGCTACTATGTTTGCCTTACCTGGATGGTATTGGATCTCATAGTCGTAATCACTTAATAACTCCATCCATCGTCTCTGACGCATATTGAGCTCCTTCTGCTCAAATATATGTTTTAAACTTTTATGGTCACTATAGATAGTGCACTTTGTACCGTAAAGATAGTGCCTCCAAATTTTCAATGCGAACACTATGGCACCAAGTTCCAAATCATGGGTTGTGTAGTTCCATTCATGAATCTTCAACTGTCTAGAGGCGTAGGCAATCACTTTGCCTCTTTGCATGAGTACACATCCCATACCATAGTGAGATGCATCACAGTAAACGACAAAATCTTTTATTCCCTCAGGAAGTGACAGTATTGGGGCGCTACATAACTTATGCTTTAACGTGTTAAAGGCTTCTTCTTGTTTAGGTCCCCAATTAAACTTAGAGGCTTTCTGGGTTAGTGTGGTTAATGGTGTTGCAATCTTTGAGAAGTCTTGAATAAACCTTCTATAGTATCCTGCTAACCCCAGAATTCTTCTGATTTCAGTGGGATTCTTCGGTACTTCCCATTTCTTGATGGCCTCGATCTTTGCAGGGTCAACTTGTATTCCACATTCATTTATCACGTGGCCTAGGAATTGCACCTCACGTATCCAAAATTCACACTTAGAAAACTTTGCATAGAATTTTTCTTTCTTGAGCAATTCAAGGACTGCTCTCAGGTGTTGTTCATGTTCTGCCTCATTCTTAGAGTAGATAAGGATATCGTCAATGAAAACGATCACAAACTTATCGAGGTAAGGTTTATAAACTCTGTTCATGAGGTCCATGAACACTGTAGGTGCGTTGGTTAATCCAAATGGCATTACCAAAAATTCATAATGACCATACCTAGTCCTGAAGGCAGTCTTAGGTATGTCTTCTAGTGCAACTTTCACTTAGTGGTATCCAGACCTCAAGTCTATTTTAGAGAAATAGCTTGCCCCTTGTAATTGATCAAACAAGTCGTCGATCCTGGGCAAAGTGTCACACCCCAAATTTCCACTTGTCACCGGTGGGCCCGGTGGGGAGTATCGTGACGTGGTTGGCAACATCATAGTCAAACAACACAATATTTAAATGCACAGCGGAAGCAAAAGATAATATATTACAATCCGAATATAAAGTAATATCCAAGTATTACAACGGAAGGTAAAGGATCCACAGGCGGATCATAAAACTTAAACATTGTTCAACAGACTTTAGACGCCTAGAACTTGCAAGATTCCTTATTAACGTCCTGAGCCGCTTCCAGCCTATTACGTACTTGTACCTGCCACTTAGACTTTTGAAAATACGTCAGTTTTCACTGGTAAATACACTCAACCGACTCATTTGAAAAGTGTTTAAGAAAATTGGTTTAGGTGCACAAGACACGTAAATGTTTCGACACTTTGATTAGAATGCACAAGGCAAAATTAATATTTTTATACTTGAGACAAATTATATTTCATGTTATCAGTTTTACATAACTTGCTCTACATGTAGGGCCCGAAACTATGTCGGTTCATGATTAACCGACACACCACTATTCCCCTATTGGGAATTCCATATTGGTATAAACATATGGCATCTGTCAGGTGTATGCCTACACCCCGTGCTTAGGTCGTGGCCATTGCAATTCATGAGTCAAGGATATCCAGGACACGGTCGCATTAATCCCCAATGTTTCAGTCAAGCAATACGAATTAAAACAGGTTATTTGGATTTCCCGACTCATTGGTCTTTGAATCCCATACCTGAACATGCGGTATTTATATTACCGTATCCCAAGCCCGTAATAGGGAAAATAAGTTAAGAGTATTTACCTGAGCTAGCTCCTGTCTTAATTAGCAGAAATTTATAACTCAGCCGTATTCACTTAAGCAAGCGTAGGTACAATTTACCGGAAAGCTCTAGTCTGGAATGATGGTATAAATAACTAATTAGAATGCTAACGGGTCTTTAATTAAGCCTAAGCTTAGACCGGTTAGTCTTACAGAAAGATACGGTTCGTACGCACGACTAAGCGAAGACCGGATAGAATGTGATTTAGACCCGACAAGTTTGAAGACTTGCTTAATATGGGTATATTATACACATTCTGGATTTTGAGATAAAACCGATAAGGTTTAACCCGTTTCGGCTAGTTTATGTAAACTAGTTACATAAACCGAACCGAACGCGTATGAAGCGTAACGGGTAACCATAAGAGTCCTAAACAGGTTTCCTAAGTTAACACGCCTTAATTAAGTTGTGATATCAGTAGGATATCACCCATGATGCCCAAAACGAGTTTAATCTCTTAATAAGCCCCATAGGGGTATTTTGGTCATTTTAAAGATTATAAAAGGATTTAATTAGGTTTCTGTGAACCAGGTCTGGTTACATCAGTAAATTGGTTTATTTAAACAGGTTATAACCTTTGATGTTAAGTCTTATGTGTCAAAACGTTTTTAAACATAAACTACGCGTATAATATGCGTATAACGCCGTTTTCAGCGACGTACGGTTTAAAATAGAATTCTGAGTTTCCAGGTCAGTTTAACAGGCTCAAAATACTATAATTATTATTTAAAATCAGTAGCAATTGGATTGGCGCCATTTGGATTTGTAAAACTCGTTTTATGGCCTACCAGGGTAAATTCGGTATTAACCGAATTAAGGCGCTAATCCAAGCTTATGATCAATCTAAAAATAATTAAAAATCTTTAAAAATCCTAAAATATTATTTATCATCAGTGGGTAAAAGATTTGGTGTCAAAACTGAGTTTAGATAGGCTTTACGCTAATGGCGTCGTTTAATTAATAAACATGTTTATAAATACGCCATTAAGCATAACTCCTAATCTAGACTTCCGATTGACGTGAAATTTTGCAGACTTGTTCAATAATCAGTATTAAAGACTTTTGCACTTTTACATTTTCTAAAATATCGTTTGATGGTCATAAGGGCATTACGGTCAATATTTAGGCGATTAACGGAAACATCGGACGATTAGGGATTCGAGTGGTATAAACGCAGAGGCTTATACACACGAGTAACTAGGTCCTACTAGAACCTTAAGGCATGTCTAAACCTATATAAATCGGGTCAGAACTGAGGTCAACGCAAAAGTCAAACTTTTGCGTCTCTCGGCTCCGAATCGGTTCTAAATAGAAAGTTGTCGAATCAAACAAGCGTATACAAGTTTTTATACTTATTTTCAGTTGGTAAGAATGATAAAATAGGCTATACGCCATTTACATCGCTAATCATGCATTAAACCAAACATAACAATTCTGTTGACTTTTTCGGAAGAGGTTTGACTCGATAAACGACCTAGTTAGGATCCGAATTAGTGAGTGCCCTTTTAGGGGTTTATCAACCATATAAATACCAACTTATAACAACCTTTGATTCGACTAAACTCTGGACCGATTATTTATTATCGAAAAGTCAAACCGTAGTTACGACGGTTTGATTTCTAGGCCATAAACTAAGTATGAATGAACTAGAGAAGATCAAGGGTACTTACACAAGTCTTATGGATGTTTTGGAAAGCTTGGATCAGGTCTTGAGCTCTTGAAAATGTCCAGAAGATGATATGTGCATGTATGTGGAAAATGTGACTTCTTATAACAACTTCAAACCTCATGGATGATCAACAACTAAGTCTAGGGATGTTACATTATCATCCACAAGTGTCCTACAAGCTATAAATCATGTAGGAACACTCACAAGTGAAGATAAGACCAACATAAGTCGGTTATGTGGCAACAGGCAGCTGTCTGTCCACTTTCAGTCGCTGGGCAGTGCTAGCGCACCGCTACGCTTCTGGTGTAGCGCCCCGCTAGGCTGGTAGCGCACCGCTACGCTTCTGGTGTAGCGCCCCGCTAGCCTGTCATCAGCCTTGAAAATTTTGCAATTTAGTCCCTGGTCCCCCGAAAGGTCGCTTTCTCATGTTTTCTTGCATTTTGGGACTTTGTTATTAACATATAGGGGCTTTAAAACTTATACCCACTTTGTGAAGCCCTCGGGTAACTTTGTGATCACCCGAAAAACCCTAAATTTCAACGTTGACACTTATAACCCTCGTACACGAATTTTATCACAACTTGCTCATACGATATCGAAACTTCATGAAATTTTTGTGGTACATTCTAGTGAGCATAATTTATCGTTACAAAGCTTCGGGTTTGTTAAAAGGTCACTCAGAGGTATAACTTAAACATGTTGGCACATTTAACCCCTGTAGTTTGTAATCTCTCACTTTCTTTCACAATTCGCTTCGTATGATCCATGATCTATTTATATAGGGTTATAAACATCATGTAGAGTTATTGCAAAGTCTAATTATTCATTGTTGACACTTTGAACCCTTATAATTACACAGTTTCACTGATTGTCAACTTTAGTCCTTCAAGAACATTCCTTCACACGTTCAAACCTATGACACGTGTCAACACCTTATAGGACGTAAATTTTCGGGGTGTTACATCCTCACCCCCTTAAAAGAAATCTCGACCTCGAGATTTGTTAGAATGCTGGAAGTACTCTTTGTCGCATAAGGGACTTAACTTTTATAGCATATCTGGAGTCTTTCCAAGCTCCCAAAGTGGCCCTTATATTAGGCGTATGTATCCTTTTGGAGCTTCTTGACTTGTCGATCCTCAATCGATACTGGATGCTCATCACATCACAATTCTGCATATCATTATGTGATAGTGCTTCTTGACTTATTGGCGGATCACATCCTCCATTCACTAGTGTGTAATGTATTGCGAGCTCCATCAAACTCCTTAAATAGGTTTTAGCTTATAAGCTACTTGATCTTGATATATTCGATTTCCTTCGAATGATTTCCATAATTTCAGAGCTTAACTAGCCTGATTATTTAACAAATTTGGTACACCCTTCCTGGGTGATATCTTTTGTTAAACCTTATTCTTAACAAGAACTTAGGAAGTTTGCTATTTTCATAACTCCTTGATTTTCCTGCCGTATACCGGCAACCTACAATCGATTATGGATTTGTGTGATCTTATTTGTTGTCTCCCAGGCAACTTTCAGATCTTGCTAATTGGACTTACCAATTCTATATCTAACAATCGATGTTTAACAATCTATCTATCCAAGGTCTACAAAAGAGTAGTCTCACTACTTACATAACAATTATTATAGAAAAACTTATCTTAATGTGAGATGGTTATTCCAATCACTATTCAATACCAAACTTAAGAAACAGCTAATCCTTACAGTTAGTCGAACAAATCGACGATCTGGGGCAGCTGATGGGGGTTCTTAATTGTTACCTAATCAGGGTTGCGGTAAATAATGCATAAGCAAAATGAACCGTCTTTCATCATTAACTATACCGAATTCTCAGGATATTTGAGTTAGGTTATATGAACCCTCTATTTTAAACTTATTTAATCAGGGTTTCGATTCTTCTAATGTTGGTACTAACCGTTTTGGAGATTTCATAATAACACAGCCTTAAACAGAATTTAAACCTTAACTCTACCCGCCTCTCAGGGGCAAACAGGGTAATATTAGGAGAAGATAATCTAGATACAAGGAGGTTACAGAGATTTTTACAAATCTCAGGCTCCAATTCATCCACCATTATTTGTGTCAATTAAGTGACACATTTATGTTATGAGTCCAAGAACTCCTTAATCGGGAAGATTTACTTGGACAATTCCATTCTGGATATCTCCTTTGAATACTACTAGTCGACTTTAGTACGATATGACCATTGGGATATCTCAGAGGTTCCATGCATTAAACCTCCATACTGATCAGGCATGAAAGCAATCTATGGGACACCCTAGGATACACCACTCCTCATATGGCACTTTTATCAAACAGAGTTTGGCATTCGCAGGCGATAGAAAACAATGAGAAAATAATAAAATAAAATACTATACATTGTCGTACTCTTTTTGAGGAAGATTACTCCAGATTCTTATGAAAGGATTATCTCCGAGGATGGGAGAGAGGGTTATTAAAGATTCCATTGGTAAATTATGCCTCATTTTTAATATCTGAAGTTCTTATGAATGTAACCAAAAGTTTGCTAAGCTTATGGTTTACTAAAGGTTTATTATCCCTTACATTAACGTAAAATACTTAGCAGATACGATTGATGCTAAAAGGTAAGGACGTACCTTATTATTAATATGCACTGTCTCTGGCCTTCAACTGGTAGTTTAGGCGTTTCCTTTCTTATCCATCCCAGACTTAGCTGCTCCTCCCTGGGCAGCCTCCGGGCAATTAGTACTGATGTGGCCCTTTTCACCACATCTGAAACAGCTTGCGTTCTTTATGTCCCTACATTCGTGGGACTGGTGACCAGTTCTTTTGCAGATGCCACATTGCTTTATCTTTTGGTTTGATCGACACTGTCCCCAGTGTCTTCTTTTGCAAGTTTTGCATGTAGGCTTCTTGTCGGAATCCTGTTGGTCATTGTTGAACTCGGATTTGTTCTTCTTAGGATTCTGGGAATTATTCTCCTCCCTTTTTCGCTTCCCATCTTCAGAGGCCTTGGCAGCCTTGTTTCTAACCACATCGAGTGTGAGAGCTAGCGACAATTCTGCCGTTGACCCGAAGGTAGTAGGTCTCGATGCTTTCACACTTGCCTTTATTTCTGGGGCTAAACCCCCAATGAAGCGAGCAATTCGCTTTGGTTCCGGTGTGACCAAATAAGGAACCAATCGAGACTTGGTATTGAAACTTGTAAGGTATGCTTGACAATCTAAGTTCTCCATGACTAAAGTCAAGAATTCAGTCTCAATCTTCTCAACCTCATGTTGAGGGCAATAGTTTTCTTTGATCAGCGTCATGAACTGTTCCCAGGTCATATTATATAACGGGACTTTCCCTGTAGCTTGGATCAAAGATTTCCACCAAGCTAATGCCTCTCCTTTGAAAGATTGTGACACAAATTTCACAATATCCCTATCAGCACAACCACTAATATCCACAACCGCATCCATTTCGTCCATCCAAGTCATGCAATCAACAGCTCCTTTTTCCCCAGTGAAGTCCCTGGGTTTGCACGAAACAAAGTACTTATAGGTGCAACCCTTATTACGGGGTTCTTGATTCCGCATGACTCGTTGGGATGGAGCACTCCTCTGGTTTGAGGAGTGGTGTGAATTACTGTTGTGGGCAGTGTGAGTCCTAGAGGGTGTTCTGGAGTGTGATGCAGAATGGGTCCTTGTATGGGTACCACTTGATCCATGGTTTTGTCTATCCATAGCTCTATTAACCGCATTGTCTATCATAGCTTGCAACTCTGCACCCGCTACGTTTACATGGGCATTATCAGGTACTATCCCTGGGTGACTGTTGACCTCGTTTGAGTCTGCCATGTTGCTTGAACTGTAACATATCGACAATAGTCTATTGGTGAGTTTATTATAGAATTGTCTTTTAGTCTCAGAGGACGTTAATTATAGCCCGTGGGCACTTCATCCATATGGGATGCTTATATAAATAAGGATTTAGAATAATCCTATAAAAATGACTTATGTGATTTTATCGTATCACACTTTGTCGAGCATGTAATTATGCTTTCTTATACTTAATAAGGATTTGAATCTCTTGAATAGGTTCTACCATCTCGGCCTTGTGTGCAGTGACGTTTAGGCTAGGTTTTACCTTTAAGATTCTTTTTAATAATTAACGCAGAACAAAATTTCTAAATCGAGATGTTAATAAGGAACTTAATCTAATTGTGGGACTACCATCTCGGCCCTGTCTTAATGTGACATATGGCTAGGTCTTGTCCTTTTAGATTTTGCCATTTTATTATAATGGTAGATCTTATAATATATGAATGATATTTTAAATATAATCGTTCCTTCAAAAATCTAAACGAGTATATGGTTGCCCTAATCGGGACTTCTACCCAAAATGACTCGCTCATACAAGAGCTAATCGTATAAATAACAAAGGAACCAAATAAGGACAAAATGAAACAAATTTGGATTTTTCCCTATGTTCTTGTCTAGACTCAAGAATGTGCAATTGTGTAACTGAGATTAAACACAAAAGACTAGTGTTTAATTCACTCAGTGTTGGCTCTGATACCAACCTCTCACACCCCAAATTTCCACTTGTCACCGGTGGGCCCGGTGGGGAGTATCGTGACGTGGTTGGCAACATCATAGTCAAACAACACAATATTTAAATGCACAGCGGAAGCAAAAGATAATATATTACAATCCGAATATAAAGTAATATCCAAGTATTACAACGGAAGGTAAAGGATCCACAGGCGGATCATAAAACTTAAACATTGTTCAACAGACTTTAGACGCCTAGAACTTGCAAGATTCCTTATTAACGTCCTGAGCCGCTTCCAGCCTATTACGTACTTGTACCTGCCACTTAGACTTTTGAAAATACGTCAGTTTTCACTGGTAAATACACTCAACCGACTCATTTGAAAAGTGTTTAAGAAAATTGGTTTAGGTGCACAAGACACGTAAATGTTTCGACACTTTGATTAGAATGCACAAGGCAAAATTAATATTTTTATACTTGAGACAAATTATATTTCATGTTATCAGTTTTACATAACTTGCTCTACATGTAGGGCCCGAAACTATGTCGGTTCATGATTAACCGACACACCACTATTCCCCTATTGGGAATTCCATATTGGTATAAACATATGGCATCTGTCAGGTGTATGCCTACACCCCGTGCTTAGGTCGTGGCCATTGCAATTCATGAGTCAAGGATATCCAGGACACGGTCGCATTAATCCCCAATGTTTCAGTCAAGCAATACGAATTAAAACAGGTTATTTGGATTTCCCGACTCATTGGTCTTTGAATCCCATACCTGAACATGCGGTATTTATATTACCGTATCCCAAGCCCGTAATAGGGAAAATAAGTTAAGAGTATTTACCTGAGCTAGCTCCTGTCTTAATTAGCAGAAATTTATAACTCAGCCGTATTCACTTAAGCAAGCGTAGGTACAATTTACCGGAAAGCTCTAGTCTGGAATGATGGTATAAATAACTAATTAGAATGCTAACGGGTCTTTAATTAAGCCTAAGCTTAGACCGGTTAGTCTTACAGAAAGATACGGTTCGTACGCACGACTAAGCGAAGACCGGATAGAATGTGATTTAGACCCGACAAGTTTGAAGACTTGCTTAATATGGGTATATTATACACATTCTGGATTTTGAGATAAAACCGATAAGGTTTAACCCGTTTCGGCTAGTTTATGTAAACTAGTTACATAAACCGAACCGAACGCGTATGAAGCGTAACGGGTAACCATAAGAGTCCTAAACAGGTTTCCTAAGTTAACACGCCTTAATTAAGTTGTGATATCAGTAGGATATCACCCATGATGCCCAAAACGAGTTTAATCTCTTAATAAGCCCCATAGGGGTATTTTGGTCATTTTAAAGATTATAAAAGGATTTAATTAGGTTTCTGTGAACCAGGTCTGGTTACATCAGTAAATTGGTTTATTTAAACAGGTTATAACCTTTGATGTTAAGTCTTATGTGTCAAAACGTTTTTAAACATAAACTACGCGTATAATATGCGTATAACGCCGTTTTCAGCGACGTACGGTTTAAAATAGAATTCTGAGTTTCCAGGTCAGTTTAACAGGCTCAAAATACTATAATTATTATTTAAAATCAGTAGCAATTGGATTGGCGCCATTTGGATTTGTAAAACTCGTTTTATGGCCTACCAGGGTAAATTCGGTATTAACCGAATTAAGGCGCTAATCCAAGCTTATGATCAATCTAAAAATAATTAAAAATCTTTAAAAATCCTAAAATATTATTTATCATCAGTGGGTAAAAGATTTGGTGTCAAAACTGAGTTTAGATAGGCTTTACGCTAATGGCGTCGTTTAATTAATAAACATGTTTATAAATACGCCATTAAGCATAACTCCTAATCTAGACTTCCGATTGACGTGAAATTTTGCAGACTTGTTCAATAATCAGTATTAAAGACTTTTGCACTTTTACATTTTCTAAAATATCGTTTGATGGTCATAAGGGCATTACGGTCAATATTTAGGCGATTAACGGAAACATCGGACGATTAGGGATTCGAGTGGTATAAACGCAGAGGCTTATACACACGAGTAACTAGGTCCTACTAGAACCTTAAGGCATGTCTAAACCTATATAAATCGGGTCAGAACTGAGGTCAACGCAAAAGTCAAACTTTTGCGTCTCTCGGCTCCGAATCGGTTCTAAATAGAAAGTTGTCGAATCAAACAAGCGTATACAAGTTTTTATACTTATTTTCAGTTGGTAAGAATGATAAAATAGGCTATACGCCATTTACATCGCTAATCATGCATTAAACCAAACATAACAATTCTGTTGACTTTTTCGGAAGAGGTTTGACTCGATAAACGACCTAGTTAGGATCCGAATTAGTGAGTGCCCTTTTAGGGGTTTATCAACCATATAAATACCAACTTATAACAACCTTTGATTCGACTAAACTCTGGACCGATTATTTATTATCGAAAAGTCAAACCGTAGTTACGACGGTTTGATTTCTAGGCCATAAACTAAGTATGAATGAACTAGAGAAGATCAAGGGTACTTACACAAGTCTTATGGATGTTTTGGAAAGCTTGGATCAGGTCTTGAGCTCTTGAAAATGTCCAGAAGATGATATGTGCATGTATGTGGAAAATGTGACTTCTTATAACAACTTCAAACCTCATGGATGATCAACAACTAAGTCTAGGGATGTTACATTATCATCCACAAGTGTCCTACAAGCTATAAATCATGTAGGAACACTCACAAGTGAAGATAAGACCAACATAAGTCGGTTATGTGGCAACAGGCAGCTGTCTGTCCACTTTCAGTCGCTGGGCAGTGCTAGCGCACCGCTACGCTTCTGGTGTAGCGCCCCGCTAGGCTGGTAGCGCACCGCTACGCTTCTGGTGTAGCGCCCCGCTAGCCTGTCATCAGCCTTGAAAATTTTGCAATTTAGTCCCTGGTCCCCCGAAAGGTCGCTTTCTCATGTTTTCTTGCATTTTGGGACTTTGTTATTAACATATAGGGGCTTTAAAACTTATACCCACTTTGTGAAGCCCTCGGGTAACTTTGTGATCACCCGAAAAACCCTAAATTTCAACGTTGACACTTATAACCCTCGTACACGAATTTTATCACAACTTGCTCATACGATATCGAAACTTCATGAAATTTTTGTGGTACATTCTAGTGAGCATAATTTATCGTTACAAAGCTTCGGGTTTGTTAAAAGGTCACTCAGAGGTATAACTTAAACATGTTGGCACATTTAACCCCTGTAGTTTGTAATCTCTCACTTTCTTTCACAATTCGCTTCGTATGATCCATGATCTATTTATATAGGGTTATAAACATCATGTAGAGTTATTGCAAAGTCTAATTATTCATTGTTGACACTTTGAACCCTTATAATTACACAGTTTCACTGATTGTCAACTTTAGTCCTTCAAGAACATTCCTTCACACGTTCAAACCTATGACACGTGTCAACACCTTATAGGACGTAAATTTTCGGGGTGTTACATCCTCACCCCCTTAAAAGAAATCTCGACCTCGAGATTTGTTAGAATGCTGGAAGTACTCTTTGTCGCATAAGGGACTTAACTTTTATAGCATATCTGGAGTCTTTCCAAGCTCCCAAAGTGGCCCTTATATTAGGCGTATGTATCCTTTTGGAGCTTCTTGACTTGTCGATCCTCAATCGATACTGGATGCTCATCACATCACAATTCTGCATATCATTATGTGATAGTGCTTCTT
Source organism: Helianthus tuberosus (assembly GCA_030545235.1). Lineage (NCBI taxonomy): Eukaryota > Viridiplantae > Streptophyta > Magnoliopsida > Asterales > Asteraceae > Helianthus > Helianthus tuberosus. Next base: position 176,326,203 of record CM060351.1, read on the forward strand.
GACTTATTGGCGGATCACATCCTCCATTCACTAGTGTGTAATGTATTGCGAGCTCCATCAAACTCCTTAAATAGGTTTTAGCTTATAAGCTACTTGATCTTGATATATTCGATTTCCTTCGAATGATTTCCATAATTTCAGAGCTTAACTAGCCTGATTATTTAACAAATTTGGTACACCCTTCCTGGGTGATATCTTTTGTTAAACCTTATTCTTAACAAGAACTTAGGAAGTTTGCTATTTTCATAACTCCTTGATTTTCCTGCCGTATACCGGCAACCTACAATCGATTATGGATTTGTGTGATCTTATTTGTTGTCTCCCAGGCAACTTTCAGATCTTGCTAATTGGACTTACCAATTCTATATCTAACAATCGATGTTTAACAATCTATCTATCCAAGGTCTACAAAAGAGTAGTCTCACTACTTACATAACAATTATTATAGAAAAACTTATCTTAATGTGAGATGGTTATTCCAATCACTATTCAATACCAAACTTAAGAAACAGCTAATCCTTACAGTTAGTCGAACAAATCGACGATCTGGGGCAGCTGATGGGGGTTCTTAATTGTTACCTAATCAGGGTTGCGGTAAATAATGCATAAGCAAAATGAACCGTCTTTCATCATTAACTATACCGAATTCTCAGGATATTTGAGTTAGGTTATATGAACCCTCTATTTTAAACTTATTTAATCAGGGTTTCGATTCTTCTAATGTTGGTACTAACCGTTTTGGAGATTTCATAATAACACAGCCTTAAACAGAATTTAAACCTTAACTCTACCCGCCTCTCAGGGGCAAACAGGGTAATATTAGGAGAAGATAATCTAGATACAAGGAGGTTACAGAGATTTTTACAAATCTCAGGCTCCAATTCATCCACCATTATTTGTGTCAATTAAGTGACACATTTATGTTATGAGTCCAAGAACTCCTTAATCGGGAAGATTTACTTGGACAATTCCATTCTGGATATCTCCTTTGAATACTACTAGTCGACTTTAGTACGATATGACCATTGGGATATCTCAGAGGTTCCATGCATTAAACCTCCATACTGATCAGGCATGAAAGCAATCTATGGGACACCCTAGGATACACCACTCCTCATATGGCACTTTTATCAAACAGAGTTTGGCATTCGCAGGCGATAGAAAACAATGAGAAAATAATAAAATAAAATACTATACATTGTCGTACTCTTTTTGAGGAAGATTACTCCAGATTCTTATGAAAGGATTATCTCCGAGGATGGGAGAGAGGGTTATTAAAGATTCCATTGGTAAATTATGCCTCATTTTTAATATCTGAAGTTCTTATGAATGTAACCAAAAGTTTGCTAAGCTTATGGTTTACTAAAGGTTTATTATCCCTTACATTAACGTAAAATACTTAGCAGATACGATTGATGCTAAAAGGTAAGGACGTACCTTATTATTAATATGCACTGTCTCTGGCCTTCAACTGGTAGTTTAGGCGTTTCCTTTCTTATCCATCCCAGACTTAGCTGCTCCTCCCTGGGCAGCCTCCGGGCAATTAGTACTGATGTGGCCCTTTTCACCACATCTGAAACAGCTTGCGTTCTTTATGTCCCTACATTCGTGGGACTGGTGACCAGTTCTTTTGCAGATGCCACATTGCTTTATCTTTTGGTTTGATCGACACTGTCCCCAGTGTCTTCTTTTGCAAGTTTTGCATGTAGGCTTCTTGTCGGAATCCTGTTGGTCATTGTTGAACTCGGATTTGTTCTTCTTAGGATTCTGGGAATTATTCTCCTCCCTTTTTCGCTTCCCATCTTCAGAGGCCTTGGCAGCCTTGTTTCTAACCACATCGAGTGTGAGAGCTAGCGACAATTCTGCCGTTGACCCGAAGGTAGTAGGTCTCGATGCTTTCACACTTGCCTTTATTTCTGGGGCTAAACCCCCAATGAAGCGAGCAATTCGCTTTGGTTCCGGTGTGACCAAATAAGGAACCAATCGAGACTTGGTATTGAAACTTGTAAGGTATGCTTGACAATCTAAGTTCTCCATGACTAAAGTCAAGAATTCAGTCTCAATCTTCTCAACCTCATGTTGAGGGCAATAGTTTTCTTTGATCAGCGTCATGAACTGTTCCCAGGTCATATTATATAACGGGACTTTCCCTGTAGCTTGGATCAAAGATTTCCACCAAGCTAATGCCTCTCCTTTGAAAGATTGTGACACAAATTTCACAATATCCCTATCAGCACAACCACTAATATCCACAACCGCATCCATTTCGTCCATCCAAGTCATGCAATCAACAGCTCCTTTTTCCCCAGTGAAGTCCCTGGGTTTGCACGAAACAAAGTACTTATAGGTGCAACCCTTATTACGGGGTTCTTGATTCCGCATGACTCGTTGGGATGGAGCACTCCTCTGGTTTGAGGAGTGGTGTGAATTACTGTTGTGGGCAGTGTGAGTCCTAGAGGGTGTTCTGGAGTGTGATGCAGAATGGGTCCTTGTATGGGTACCACTTGATCCATGGTTTTGTCTATCCATAGCTCTATTAACCGCATTGTCTATCATAGCTTGCAACTCTGCACCCGCTACGTTTACATGGGCATTATCAGGTACTATCCCTGGGTGACTGTTGACCTCGTTTGAGTCTGCCATGTTGCTTGAACTGTAACATATCGACAATAGTCTATTGGTGAGTTTATTATAGAATTGTCTTTTAGTCTCAGAGGACGTTAATTATAGCCCGTGGGCACTTCATCCATATGGGATGCTTATATAAATAAGGATTTAGAATAATCCTATAAAAATGACTTATGTGATTTTATCGTATCACACTTTGTCGAGCATGTAATTATGCTTTCTTATACTTAATAAGGATTTGAATCTCTTGAATAGGTTCTACCATCTCGGCCTTGTGTGCAGTGACGTTTAGGCTAGGTTTTACCTTTAAGATTCTTTTTAATAATTAACGCAGAACAAAATTTCTAAATCGAGATGTTAATAAGGAACTTAATCTAATTGTGGGACTACCATCTCGGCCCTGTCTTAATGTGACATATGGCTAGGTCTTGTCCTTTTAGATTTTGCCATTTTATTATAATGGTAGATCTTATAATATATGAATGATATTTTAAATATAATCGTTCCTTCAAAAATCTAAACGAGTATATGGTTGCCCTAATCGGGACTTCTACCCAAAATGACTCGCTCATACAAGAGCTAATCGTATAAATAACAAAGGAACCAAATAAGGACAAAATGAAACAAATTTGGATTTTTCCCTATGTTCTTGTCTAGACTCAAGAATGTGCAATTGTGTAACTGAGATTAAACACAAAAGACTAGTGTTTAATTCACTCAGTGTTGGCTCTGATACCAACCTCTCACACCCCAAATTTCCACTTGTCACCGGTGGGCCCGGTGGGGAGTATCGTGACGTGGTTGGCAACATCATAGTCAAACAACACAATATTTAAATGCACAGCGGAAGCAAAAGATAATATATTACAATCCGAATATAAAGTAATATCCAAGTATTACAACGGAAGGTAAAGGATCCACAGGCGGATCATAAAACTTAAACATTGTTCAACAGACTTTAGACGCCTAGAACTTGCAAGATTCCTTATTAACGTCCTGAGCCGCTTCCAGCCTATTACGTACTTGTACCTGCCACTTAGACTTTTGAAAATACGTCAGTTTTCACTGGTAAATACACTCAACCGACTCATTTGAAAAGTGTTTAAGAAAATTGGTTTAGGTGCACAAGACACGTAAATGTTTCGACACTTTGATTAGAATGCACAAGGCAAAATTAATATTTTTATACTTGAGACAAATTATATTTCATGTTATCAGTTTTACATAACTTGCTCTACATGTAGGGCCCGAAACTATGTCGGTTCATGATTAACCGACACACCACTATTCCCCTATTGGGAATTCCATATTGGTATAAACATATGGCATCTGTCAGGTGTATGCCTACACCCCGTGCTTAGGTCGTGGCCATTGCAATTCATGAGTCAAGGATATCCAGGACACGGTCGCATTAATCCCCAATGTTTCAGTCAAGCAATACGAATTAAAACAGGTTATTTGGATTTCCCGACTCATTGGTCTTTGAATCCCATACCTGAACATGCGGTATTTATATTACCGTATCCCAAGCCCGTAATAGGGAAAATAAGTTAAGAGTATTTACCTGAGCTAGCTCCTGTCTTAATTAGCAGAAATTTATAACTCAGCCGTATTCACTTAAGCAAGCGTAGGTACAATTTACCGGAAAGCTCTAGTCTGGAATGATGGTATAAATAACTAATTAGAATGCTAACGGGTCTTTAATTAAGCCTAAGCTTAGACCGGTTAGTCTTACAGAAAGATACGGTTCGTACGCACGACTAAGCGAAGACCGGATAGAATGTGATTTAGACCCGACAAGTTTGAAGACTTGCTTAATATGGGTATATTATACACATTCTGGATTTTGAGATAAAACCGATAAGGTTTAACCCGTTTCGGCTAGTTTATGTAAACTAGTTACATAAACCGAACCGAACGCGTATGAAGCGTAACGGGTAACCATAAGAGTCCTAAACAGGTTTCCTAAGTTAACACGCCTTAATTAAGTTGTGATATCAGTAGGATATCACCCATGATGCCCAAAACGAGTTTAATCTCTTAATAAGCCCCATAGGGGTATTTTGGTCATTTTAAAGATTATAAAAGGATTTAATTAGGTTTCTGTGAACCAGGTCTGGTTACATCAGTAAATTGGTTTATTTAAACAGGTTATAACCTTTGATGTTAAGTCTTATGTGTCAAAACGTTTTTAAACATAAACTACGCGTATAATATGCGTATAACGCCGTTTTCAGCGACGTACGGTTTAAAATAGAATTCTGAGTTTCCAGGTCAGTTTAACAGGCTCAAAATACTATAATTATTATTTAAAATCAGTAGCAATTGGATTGGCGCCATTTGGATTTGTAAAACTCGTTTTATGGCCTACCAGGGTAAATTCGGTATTAACCGAATTAAGGCGCTAATCCAAGCTTATGATCAATCTAAAAATAATTAAAAATCTTTAAAAATCCTAAAATATTATTTATCATCAGTGGGTAAAAGATTTGGTGTCAAAACTGAGTTTAGATAGGCTTTACGCTAATGGCGTCGTTTAATTAATAAACATGTTTATAAATACGCCATTAAGCATAACTCCTAATCTAGACTTCCGATTGACGTGAAATTTTGCAGACTTGTTCAATAATCAGTATTAAAGACTTTTGCACTTTTACATTTTCTAAAATATCGTTTGATGGTCATAAGGGCATTACGGTCAATATTTAGGCGATTAACGGAAACATCGGACGATTAGGGATTCGAGTGGTATAAACGCAGAGGCTTATACACACGAGTAACTAGGTCCTACTAGAACCTTAAGGCATGTCTAAACCTATATAAATCGGGTCAGAACTGAGGTCAACGCAAAAGTCAAACTTTTGCGTCTCTCGGCTCCGAATCGGTTCTAAATAGAAAGTTGTCGAATCAAACAAGCGTATACAAGTTTTTATACTTATTTTCAGTTGGTAAGAATGATAAAATAGGCTATACGCCATTTACATCGCTAATCATGCATTAAACCAAACATAACAATTCTGTTGACTTTTTCGGAAGAGGTTTGACTCGATAAACGACCTAGTTAGGATCCGAATTAGTGAGTGCCCTTTTAGGGGTTTATCAACCATATAAATACCAACTTATAACAACCTTTGATTCGACTAAACTCTGGACCGATTATTTATTATCGAAAAGTCAAACCGTAGTTACGACGGTTTGATTTCTAGGCCATAAACTAAGTATGAATGAACTAGAGAAGATCAAGGGTACTTACACAAGTCTTATGGATGTTTTGGAAAGCTTGGATCAGGTCTTGAGCTCTTGAAAATGTCCAGAAGATGATATGTGCATGTATGTGGAAAATGTGACTTCTTATAACAACTTCAAACCTCATGGATGATCAACAACTAAGTCTAGGGATGTTACATTATCATCCACAAGTGTCCTACAAGCTATAAATCATGTAGGAACACTCACAAGTGAAGATAAGACCAACATAAGTCGGTTATGTGGCAACAGGCAGCTGTCTGTCCACTTTCAGTCGCTGGGCAGTGCTAGCGCACCGCTACGCTTCTGGTGTAGCGCCCCGCTAGGCTGGTAGCGCACCGCTACGCTTCTGGTGTAGCGCCCCGCTAGCCTGTCATCAGCCTTGAAAATTTTGCAATTTAGTCCCTGGTCCCCCGAAAGGTCGCTTTCTCATGTTTTCTTGCATTTTGGGACTTTGTTATTAACATATAGGGGCTTTAAAACTTATACCCACTTTGTGAAGCCCTCGGGTAACTTTGTGATCACCCGAAAAACCCTAAATTTCAACGTTGACACTTATAACCCTCGTACACGAATTTTATCACAACTTGCTCATACGATATCGAAACTTCATGAAATTTTTGTGGTACATTCTAGTGAGCATAATTTATCGTTACAAAGCTTCGGGTTTGTTAAAAGGTCACTCAGAGGTATAACTTAAACATGTTGGCACATTTAACCCCTGTAGTTTGTAATCTCTCACTTTCTTTCACAATTCGCTTCGTATGATCCATGATCTATTTATGTAGGGTTATAAACATCATGTAGAGTTATTGCAAAGTCTAATTATTCATTGTTGACACTTTGAACCCTTATAATTACACAGTTTCACTGATTGTCAACTTTAGTCCTTCAAGAACATTCCTTCACACGTTCAAACCTATGACACGTGTCAACACCTTATAGGACGTAAATTTTCGGGGTGTTACACAAAGGGTATTTATTCTTTATAGTGGCTTTATTCAAGTCTCTATAATCGATGCACATGCGCATCGTCCCATCTTTCTTCTTGACAAACAAGATGGGTGCTCCCCATGGCGACGAACTAGGTTGGATAAACCCCTTGTCAAGCAACTCTTGTAGTTGCTTCTTGAGTTCTTGCATTTCTGTCGGGGCTAGTCTGTACGGCGACTTAGCAATCGGAGATATACCGGGAACTAGGTCAATGCGAAACTCAACCTGTCTATCCGATGGTAGTCCCGGGAGCTCATCGGGAAACACTTCGGGGTATTCTCATACTACTGGCACGTCCTCGACCTTCTGCTTTTCTGTAGTGTTTACGACATATGCTAAAAAGGCAACATACCCTTTCCTTAGGCATTTATGTGCTTGTGCTATCGTGATGAGGTTCTTGGTCTTATCAGTGTGGTCTACCGATACAGTTAGCTGTTTGCCGTTGGGTAATCGGAGTCGGATGATCCTTTTGTCACATATAACTTCCGCATGATATGGTGTCAACTAGTCCATTCCAATGACTATGTCGAATTCTCCAAGTTCCATAGGCATTAGGTCTATAGGGATAACATGGTTGTTTAAGCTTATTTTACAATTCTTAACTATGTCAACTATCTCTCGTTGACTTCCATCAGCCATTTCTACTGTAAAGGCATGATCTAGGTTTTGGGACGTCTGGTTCAAGTAAGGTCTAAAGGTAGTCGACACTAGACTTCTATTTGCACCGGTATCAAATAACACACGCGCATATACATCATTTACGAGATACGTAGCCGTGATAACGTCTGTATTGATCTTAGCTTCTTCCGTGGTGAGTACAAATGCCCGCCCTTTTGGCTGATTTGGTTATGTCCTATCATTTCTTTTGAGTTCGGGACATTCAGATCTCATGTGGTTAGGGTCTCCACATTTGAAACGCTTCTTCTTTTCCTTGCATTCTTGAAGAGCATGACCCGTCTTTTTACAATTTGGACAAGGAAAATGACATTCCCCCGTATGAAAGCGTTTGCAATTTTGACATTGAGGAAATGTTTTAGGCCTTTTAAAGTTGTTATTCCGGGTGTCCCCCTTTCTTTCTTCCCACTTCCTTTTTGGTGCGGGAGATTCAGCCTGCCGCAGAATCATCTCGACAGCCATGACGGCGCCAGCCTCAACAGTTTCTGCAAAAGTCTTGGGGGATTTGGATTTGATAAACACCCTCATTTCAGAGGGTACACCCCAAATAAACCTATTGATCAGTTGTTCCTCGGTCAATGCTAAATAAGAAACCAGTCGAGATATGCCGTTGAAACGAGAAACATACTCTCGATAGGTTTTATTTCCCATTTTTAACTGAAAGAATTCCACTTCCAGTTGCTCAGTCTCATTGGGAGGACAATACTTAGCAAGAAACTTATGAATAAACTCCTCCCACTTCATCTCCTTAACCTTTTCTTTTCCCCCTGTTCGGACCACAATGTTCCACCAGTGAAGGGCTTCAGCTTCAAACATATGTACGGCGAACCGTACTTTGTTGCGGTCATCACACTCACATATGTCTAATACTGACCCCATTCTGTTGAGCCATTCTTGAGCTTCTAGTGCTCCCTTTCTTCCGTCAAAGGACTGAGGTTTACAGGACATGAAGTGCTTATAAGTACATTCCTTTGATTTGGAATATTCACCTTTTCCTTCTAGTGGCATGGTTGCAATAGTGTTTTTCCTTTCGCCCATTCCTTCCCTTTGTACTGGCGTGGAGGCTGCTGAGCTTTCTTCATGTCGTTCTCTAGATTGGTTAACATTACCGGTTTGTGCATTCTTCATTACCTTAGCCACTTCCACAGCTATATTGTGGATATCCTCAGTATTTAGACGCATGCTTGTACTAGACCGGGACCTGACACTGTGAGAGGGAGTTCGAGTCCTATAAGAACCTTCCTCTCTCCTTCTGTTATTCTGATTATTTCTAGACCCTTGTTCATCTCTATGTTCAGACATTGTCTCCTTCCTATAGGAATATGAGTATAAAGAGTTACTAGTATATATGATACATCATTATAATATAACAACTATATACATCACACACATATATATATATTGCACATAAAAAGGCACAACATAGTTTACTTCTTCTGGCGTCACTCAATTTACTATGCAAGTACTTTTCCTGAGAACATGTTATTTGGCCTAGTCTGAGTGTGCTATTAATCTTTATAGAACTACTGGTTAAAGCTTAGGCATTCCTGCAATACCTAATTCGCTAAAACCTCGGGCTCTGATACCAACTGTAACACCCACCCCGTAACCCGGGTGATTATGCACAGTTGATACACTTACAGCGGAAACAACCTAAACTTTCATTAAAACTTGTAATAGTCTGAGTACAACACTTTATTTATTTACAAACTTTTGGCAACTAAGAACTCCTTGATCTTCTAAAACTCCACAACTGTCAAGTAGTTCCTATAGCTTTCCTCATGACTCACCTGAGATAAGTATACTCAAAACGACATCAGATATATACTGGTGAGCTCATACTATACAATTTTTATAAAGACAGACAATATGGGCATGTGACCACATTACAGTTTAGATTATATGCATACACAATATGGGCATGTGACCACATTATAGTCAGTTTGGGCCTCATTGAACCTTATAGGTCACATTTGACTTGTCACAAACCACCGTACAAGAGACATACTGGTCCTCCAACTGTGTCCCCCTACGGCCGTCACATAGGTATGAGTGTGTGTCGCTCGACCTTATAAGCACGAAGTGCCTGTGGGTACTACACACCTCATTAAGCATAATAGGATCCCATATACCCCTACTGACACATGCATACTGCATCATTCTCATTATTACCAGTTATGGACGAGTATACTATCACAGTTTAAAAGACAAGTATGATGACTCACCTGATTAGCAATTGCTTAACAGCCGCTAGTACGACTCGGTTATGTCTCAAGGTCTTGGCACAATTTCATAATCCTAGGTTAGGTAATGGTACACCTAACTAGTCATTATCATGGTTGGATATTGGTTAGTGTTGCCTTGTATAAGCATGGTTGATCAGTCTATGCTTAACTAAGGCTAGGCTACCCAATACCCGCCCCTAACAATAACCCTAGTATCTAAAAATAATACTAACATTACCACTACTACTAATAATAATATTACTACTAATAATAATACTCCTATTAACTACTAAAATTGAATAATAAATAACTAAACATAAACATAAACGAGAGCATACCTTAAAACTATCTACGGTACGTTGATGTAGAGTTTCCCTACTCGCGCTCCTACTCGCGCTCCAAAAGCGACTATTAACAATACCCAACGGGGTATCGTATACTCGGGATTCTCTATACTAGAGCGTTTCCATTAAAGAAACTGGTACCTAAACAAACTACTGAGACTCTTATTTAAAGCAAGCAAGCACCTCAAAACCCTGGTCGATGTGGGATTCAATTGATGTGCTGCTAGCTTGCTTGCTTATATATATTAATTCAGCTGCTTCACTCGTTTTTCTCGTATAACTTTTAAAATATGACGTTTTATAAAACGACGAATATGTCATTAGAACGAGCATATTTTTATCTACGTTTTAACCTAAGTTTCATTAAAAACGGAGTAAGGTCAAAAATAATATATTTAATTATTAATATTAAACGGTCTCATATATTAGCCAAGGCTTGTCAAGATATTTCACCTTTCACACAATCATCTTACTCGTTTAACAATATATGAAATATAAATTACATAATTCATATGTTTATAACCAGTAAATTAAGGTTCGGGGTATTACAAGTACCGATCCCAAAACTAATCGAAATTAGGTACCGGCACCGAAAATGCTCGGTACTATACGGTATGGTATTTGAAGGTAAAAATAAGTAAATACATGTATGGTGCTAGACCCGTGTCGAACCGAAAGTAACGATTCTGAAAACGCCAAAAGGTGGGTACCAAATTGGTACCAAAAATGATTCGGTATAGTAAATTTGGTACCGATACGAAACCAGTTTGATTACAGGATTTGATACCATTTGCTCATCAATAATTTAAATATCCAAGTTAAATTTACATGTTACAATTCATTCATTACAGAAAAAGACAAAAAAGAAAACAAAAGAAGTTGTGTATATAAAACCTCATTCAAACGAAATACAATTTACTTCTGTATTTCCATTTCCAATACATCTGAAGGAGTTTCCCTGAAAGCTATGCTATGCCTTTTTACCTCTCCCTGTCGGATGAGCTTGGTACCGAAAACCCCCCAAAGCGGGTACCGGTACCGAATATACCTGGTACGACACCAGTATTTGAGGGTAAAAAACCGGTACCAGAAATGACAAAAGTTGGTATCAAATCGGAACCGAAAATGTAGCCGGTTTGGTAAACTTGGTACCGGTACCATTTGCTTATCCCTATGTGGTGTTATATTCATTTAGTTATGTTTGGGTGTTACTATTCATTTAGTTATGTTTTTAATATATAGGTAATATATAGGTAATTCGAATGTTAAGTGAAAATTATAATAATATTAATTACAAAAAAATAATGTAATAAAGTTAATGAGGATAAAACTAATGAATATTATTTTTATAATCTAACACAAATTGAAATTTATGTTTTTTATAACAGCAAAAAACAATCATATTCATCACCAAATATTTACAATAGTCTACATGGTTAGTAAGCTACTAAGCCAACCACCCATTACTTACGAAGGATAAGTATCACCAAACAGCAAAACGGGAAAAACGAAAACGAGGATACTATCAATTTTTTACATTAAACCGCACCCATTTATTCCACTCCATTTGGCTCTGTTTTGCTCTCTCTTTAATCCATAGAAAAGTTGTAGCTTGCATCTCCCCGAAAATAACATCTATATTAACTCTTTTCCCGTTGAATATCCTTTCATTCCTTGTTTTCCAAATCCCCAAACATGTTGCCAAAACAATAAGTTATATGTACCACCGTTTCAATTCTTCCAAATTCGTTTTTTATGGAATTCCAAGAACTCTTTCATTGTAAATGCAAAGATTTGTTGAGTTCTACACCATGTGCTTACTTTGTGCTATAGTACCGCCGATGCGTAGCATCCCGTAAATAAATGATCCGCATCTTCATCTTGTTCACCACATAGCTTGCAAGTTGAAGTTCCTATTAACATACCTCTTTCTTTGAATCATAACATAATAACCTATCAATTGGAAAATTGAAACGATGTGCAGTTCCAACACAAATTGATCTTCAGATAATTAACAACCATGTACAGACAAAATCGGACCTCTTAGAACTATATGAGGTTGGGGGAAACTAAAATATTTTTTATTTTCTTTTAGTTGATTTTTGTAACATTTTAGTTTTAGATTTTTTTATTCGTGTTATTTTTACTGTTTCAATATTTCTATTTAAATTTCATTTAAATCGATGTGTCTCGATTGCTAAGCGCCGCAGGCCACTTCTAGTTAATAATAAAGTTTTATCATAATAAACACTTCCATAACCATAAAAAACATTTGTACACTCTTAGGGGCTGTTTGGTAGCCTCTTAATGACCATTCAGATGCTACATCTTAATGGTTTAAAACCTTTGAATGAATAAGAGGTAATCTCAAGTCTGAATGGTTAAGAGGTAACATCTGAATGGTAAATCATCACATGTCACATTCTTCTATCTTCTCATTGGTAAAATTCTTAATGGTTCCATTAAGAGGTAGCCTCTTAATGACCATTCAGAGGCTACCAAACAGCCCCTTAGTCTTAGGAAGGTAGTAAATAAGTCAAATCATCATTATGTTATCCTTAGGCTATCCATTATACTTTTCTTTGGTTCATGATCCTTGAGTTTAAAATGATTCGGGGAGCTAAGGATGGAAACCATGGGGAAGTTGTGCATAAGCGGGAGCTAAGTGTGGCACGATATTCCCTGTAACCCCACTCGGTCACGTAGGACCCTGTGGCCCTTTTGCCAGATGTATACCGCATGGCCTTCGGGTGATGGTGACACCCCCAGAAATATTTGATGAACCCATATCAACCAACCAACCATCGAGTAAGACCTCATTGCAACCTAAAAGCATCCGAATGAACCCAATTCTCAACCCTATTCCAACGTTCTTCTTTGGTTCGTCTTCTGATTTACAACCCCAATTTTTGTTACCCAATTCCATTTTCCGAGAGATTTGTGGCCGTGTACCTGAAGCGCCCGAATTACTCAACGAAGTCTCCCAACTGGCAACTACACTCCCTTCACCCTTGAGTTTTGTTAAATATATATGGGGTACGTTTAAGTGTTTTGTTAAATATATATATGGGGTATGTTTAAATTCAACTACATTAGGGTACACGGTATCGTTGTGGTGAACCCTTCGGGGATTTGTTTTCACTGATCGGTGATCGGTTGCCGGCAATGATTTGGTGAGCGGGGAAGGGGTAAATCAGTGTATACTCATCGATGAAACTTAATGAATCAGGGACACTTTGTGCATAATTTATAATTTCTAGAAATAAAAAAATATATAACTCAAACACCCTAATAGCGATTGACCATTGCAAGTGATTGACTGAAAAATAAGAAGTGGAATGAGGACTTGACATGCCATGATATAATATTTAGCCCATACAAAAAGAAAAAAAAAAATTCCAAGCATTAAAAGTAGTAGATTATTGTTACAAAAGTCATTTACTAGTATATGTCCTAAAAATAGAAATTTAAAACCAAAGCTTGGTACCATTACCTAAATCTTAGCTGTAAACACACACCTGCTCCCTCTCTCACTCTGCAACTTTCATCTTCCACCAAATTACTGCAAAATCATTCACACACACATCACACCCACTGTTTTCACACACACATTCATGGAGATTCTCTCTCTCTTCCTCCAATCAATCTTCACCCCATCATCATAATCACCCACACCTACATTCACCCTCAACCCACCATGAAATTCACCATCTTCTTCTTCCTCTTCATCTTCACATTCACAACAACCACCACCACCACCACCGTCAACAACCGCCGGACACTCCACCAGCCGTTTTTCCCACAAGACTCACCACCAGCACCATCACCACCGTCATCAACCGATGTACCCTTCACCCCCACCCCCACCACTACCGCATCTCCACCATCTGACCATCCCTTCTTCCAAGAATACCCCTCTCCACCGCCTCCACAAACCTCAACTCCGTCAGCCTCTTTCCCGGCCAACATCTCCTCACTAAATCTCCCCAGTTCTGCTAAATCCAAATCAGTGTCGTCGAAACTAATAGCAACCGCTGTCACGCTAGTAATCGCCGCCGCTATCGTTGTCGCAATCGTCGTTTATCTACGAGTTAAAAAGCATCGAAGATCTCCCACCGATACTACGTCGTTTAGCGACGAGAAAACTCACAGATCCGATAGTAGTAACAGAGTAGTTATTACTAACAATGCAGATTCTATTACTAGTGGAGGCAGTGTTAGTAATACTAATAACAATAATGGGATACCGAAGCTTAGTCGTCCGTCACAAACTAGTGCGGAATTTCTGTACCTTGGTACTATTGTTAATTCTAGAAATGGAATAGATGGAACAACAATTGGGATTATTAATAATCACCGTGTAGATGGTGATGGTAAGAAGTTGAGGAAATTGGATTCGCCCGAACTCCGCCCACTGCCGCCACTTGCGAGTGTCGGTGCGGGCGGAGTTCGGACAACGAGTAATTTGGGGAATAATAGTTTTGAAAATGTGGAAGTTGAATCTTCAAAAGATGAAGAGTTTGAAGAGTTTTATTCGCCTCGTGGGTCTATTGGTACCGGATCTGGTTCCAGAACCACTTTTGGTGGAGTTCCGGTGGAGAATTATGAGTCCGGGAGGGTAATTGGATCGGTTCCCGGTTCGGTTTCGGGTTCAGGTTCGGGTTCGTCGTCTTGTTCTTCGTCTAGTTCGGGTTCTCCGGTGAGGTCTGTGTCGTTGAGTATTTCGCCGCCGGTGAGTTTGAGTCCGATTAGATCCCGGCCGAAGTCGCCGGAGCTTGTGTCGATTCAAACCCCTCCGCCTCCACCTCCGTCTCGGGTAGCTCCTCCGCCGCCACCACCAACGCCGCCGCCTCAGAATCTCGTCATCCCATCGCCGGAAATTGGATTGTCGGATTTTTTAAGTGATCAAAATTCACCGCCACCGCCGGCGAGAACTCCTCCGCCGCCACCGGCGCAGAATCTGGTCATCCTATCGCCGGAAATTGAATTGTCGGATTTTTCAAGTGATCGAGATTCACCGCCACCGCCGGCGAGAACTCCACCGCCGCCACCTCCACCGCCGCAGAATCTGGTCATCCCACTGCCGGAAATTGGATTATCGGATTTTTCAATTGATCAAGACTCACCTCCGGCACCGGCGAGAATTCCGACGCCGCCGCCGCCACCGCCACTACCGCCGGCTAAGTACTGGGACTCTCAGAGTCCGAAAACACCCGCTTCGATTCGTCCACCGGTTTTAGTGACGCCCTCGAGACCCGTGCCTGTGATCAACGATCAAGATCAACCGGAGGTGTCACCGATGGAACCATTGCCGGAAAATCAAGAAAATCTTGAAACACCAAAACCGAAACTGAAACCGCTTCATTGGGATAAAGTTAGAGCAAGTTCTGATCGAGAAATGGTGTGGGATCAACTCAAATCCAGTTCTTTTAAGTAAGAAACCCTTTAATTCTTTCGATTTATAGTTATCGTTTAAAGGTTTGTGTAATTTAGCATTTGGGGATCTTGACTGCAGGTTGAATGAGGAGATGATAGAGACATTGTTCATTGTTAAGACGCCGAACTCGAGTAATTCAAACGAATCATCCGCCACGAGACGGGCAATTCTACCGACACCAATGAGCCAGGAAAACCGAGTTCTTGACCCGAAAAAGTCGCAAAACATTGCAATTTCGCTTAGGGCACTCAATGTGACAATTGAGGAAGTTTGTGATGCACTTTTAGAAGGTAAATTTGCTTCATTTCCACAAAAGTTTACAACTTTTTTTTTAGTTTTTTCGTTATAATTTTTGTTTGTGATCGTACAGGTAATGCGGATACACTGGGGACCGAGCTTCTCGAGAGTTTGTTGAAAATGGCTCCGACTAAAGAAGAAGAACGGAAGCTAAAAGAATACAAAGATGATACGCCTTTTAAGCTTGGTCCGGCTGAGAAGTTTCTAAAGGCGGTTCTTGATGTACCGTTTGCGTTTAAAAGAGTCGAGGCAATGCTTTACATATCCAACTTTGAGTCCGAGGTCGAGTACCTTAAACGCTCTTTTCAAACTCTTGAGGTATGTTTTCTTGCTTTAGCTTTGTTTTCAATCGTTTGCATGTTGGAGTCTTGCTAAAATTGAACCATTGTTTCTCTATATTGTTGACATTGGAATGAAGACAATTGTATAGAACACGAGTTGAAAACAGATCGGGTTGAAAATGTTTTTTTTAGTATGTGTTGACATGAGGCGGGTCGGGTTGGGTTTAAAGTACATTTTGTTCTCGTATATGGAACCAATATGGAACCATTTTTAAGTAGAAAACCACATAATGCACTTATACGTAATGTTTGTTTTTACTTAAGTGGCTACATGAACGTCTTATGTATCACATTTAAAGCAAAATGTGAATTTTAATTCATTCTCGTAGTTCTTTACTTATTGTATTGAATGATCCTTTGTTACGGTAATAATCTAAATCTTTGAATAAAAACGATCTACAGGCTGCATGCGAAGAGCTTAGAAACAGCCGAATGTTTCTAAAACTCCTAGAAGCCGTTTTGAAAACCGGAAACCGCATGAACGTAGGAACAAACCGAGGCGATGCACACGCTTTCAAACTCGACACACTCCTTAAACTTGTTGACGTTAAAGGCACCGACGGAAAGACAACTCTTTTACACTTTGTCGTCCAAGAAATCATCAAAAGCGAAGGGGCTCGCCTTTCTATTCCGGACGCCCAAAGCCCCACAGTTGCTAATGACACAAAGGCCCGCAAACTTGGTCTCCAAGTCGTCGCTGGTATCAGTTCCGAACTCTCAAATGTCAAGAAAGCCGCAGCCATGGATTCCGACGTTCTTAATAGTGACGTCACGAAACTATCCAAGGGTATTTCCGACATTTCACAGGTTGTCAGGTTAAACGAAACACATTCGGATGGTGTAAACCGCGAAAGATTCTCAGAATCCATGAACGCGTTTATGAAAACCGCGGAGGAAGAGATTATCAAGATTCAAGCTCAAGAAAGCGTCGCGTTTTCGTTAGTAAAGGAAATAACCGAATACTTTCATGGGAATTCTGCTAAAGAAGAAGCACACCCCTTAAGAATATTCATGGTAGTGAGAGATTTCTTGACGGTTCTTGATCGCGTCTGCAAGGAGGTTGTGTCAGTAAATGAACGAATAGTCGTTAGTTCGGCTCATAAGTTCCCCGTGCCAGTAAACCCGACACTTCTACCGGTTTTTACGCGACAGTTTAGTTCCTCAGATGATGAAAGTAATTCTTCATTTCGACTGTCATCATAGGTAATGGCATTCTTGTGTTGTTGTTGGTGTTGTATTTGTATCATAAAGTTAGAAGATTTTGAATGTTAATTTGATTATAGATATATATAAATATATATGATATATATACGGAGGAGATTTTGGAAGAATAAGCATATATCTCTGTAAAAAAAACAAGTTCATTTATGCTACATTTGTTCTATGGAATTAGATTCTCTGTACCCTCCATTTCCTCTGTAACATATATGATTTTTGAGTTTTAATTTTATTTAACTAAGGTTTTTTTATTTATATTTTGTAAATTTTCTTTTGAAGATGTGGTGATTATTCATGTGTTCATTTTATAAATTATGGTAATTTATTAGAGTAGACCGTTGTATGGTATACAAAATTTATTAAAAAGGTATCCCTATGATGGCATGTTATCAAATGGAATCTGTGTAGTGTTATGTTTTACATAGTTTAAAAAGTTATGTCAGATTTGTTGTGAGTAGTTCATGAATCATGCATGAGATGATACTAAAAGTTATAGATCCGAACCTACACTTGTATGGACACAGGTTGCCTTATCATATGGAATGATTTTATTGAGATATTTAGTGAGGTGGTAATCGTGTCAGGTTAGTAATAATAAGACTTTCTTCAATGCTTCCATCTCTTCCTCTCCGCCCTTATTTCCTGCCCGATGTCACCTCAGCTGCCCAACCTTTCTTCCTCTTCTATATTACAGGCGCAAGAACAGTGGGACACATCTCTCCTCAAACATGACCGATTTATTAAATCCGAACACGGTCTTCTTATCAACCAGATGTCATGCCAAGAAATACCACCCGTAGACTAGACTATTTACCTTCGCCATAGTGGGATAACCCTCATCCCATGGCCGGCCCTAAAGGTGGGCGGTGAGGACCACTGGCCAGGGTCCGATATTTCGAAGGACACGCTATTTTAAAAAAAAACTCCGATATGTATATGTAAAAATAAATAAATTAATAGGGTATACCCATACAAACACCAACATAGGCCCACTTACAAAACTATTTTTATGGTTTAAATTAGTTATTAGCCCATTGACATTAGGTTTAGACCTTTAGTGAGCCTAATACCCAATTTCGTTAAGGCCTAAGAGCACCCTTTATCGAGCTCGAACAGGGTACATTAGAGGTGCACATTTCGGTTAATTTCTTAACCGAAACCGGTTAACCGGTTTTTGCTGTTAATGGGCCAAGAAAAAAAAACCGGTTACGGTTAATAACCGACCGGTTAATAACCGGTTATTCAAGCTGAACATCATTAACCGTTAATAACCGACCGGTTATAATAAACCGGTTAACATGTAAAAAAACCGGTTAGGAACTGGTTAAAAACCGGTTATTATTAACACTCTAAAAAACCGGTTTTTATTAACCGGTTAAAAACCGGTTATTGATAAGAATAACTAAAACCGGTTAGGAACCGCCGGTTATTAAAAAACCTAAACCGGTTATTTTGGTACCGGTTAAAAACCAGTTTCGGTTACGGTTATTAACCGGTTACGGTTATTAACCGGTTTCGGTTAAAAAACCGGTTTTTTTGCCCATGTCTAGGGTACATGGCTTCTCAGGGCTGGCCCTGAGCTACGACTACTCAAAGTCTCATATCCCTCCAGTATGTCCAGTTGATGGGCAATGCTTCCCAGATTTGACTAGGCGCAGGTGATTACTTAAGAGTTTCATCACAAACTACATTATATGTTATAGATCCGGTCTGGATAAGGATTCACCAATGTTTAAAATCAAGTAGATCTACAAAAACCGTTAAACCTACTATATATATATTTTTTTTTATCTTTGTTTTGTATGTGTATTTGTATATTCTAGAACATGAACATATGATGAGCACATGTTAAGGGATTACATAAGAGTATAAGATAAAAGAACCAGGGAAAAGCGACCATATGCATATTAAGATTCGTCGACCATAAAGATTGAAAATCATAGATGGGGGACATTTTACCCTCAATGCATGTGCCTCATAAGTCATCATTCATCATTTTCTAATTATGCCCCTTTTTACAAGTCAATATAGCATAGTTGACCAATTTATTTTTTAAGTCTACTTCTTTTTTTCCTTCCTTTTTTTTAGATTTAAAAGAAGTGTAACGTTCCACTGAAAGCTTTTACTTGTATCTTAGAATAATTGTTTAATGGAGAACTATGTAAATATTAAAACCTTATTAGGAAATGCTAGTACTATATTTTGACTCAAATATGTAACAAAACATTGCATTTTTTGGTATATTTAAGTAAAAATGAAAATCATAAAAAAAAAATGTACGATGAGACATTAAATTTGATAATAATAATAATAATAATAATAATAATAATAGTAATAATACGTATTTTATAGTTGTTACTTATTAAAATAATTGGAATTCTGCTTTATACTATAAATATAGTCTAATAAAAAAAAATATACAGAAAATATTGCATATACGAATTATAGAGGTATAATTAAAAACTCTTAACGCTCAACAGAAGACAATCAAAGGTATAACCAAAGTAACCGACATGTTTACATGACTAACCCTCAGCAGATAATACACAAGCCGAGCTATCGATAGTGGTATCAATAATCAAATAGCGCATACGTTAAAACAAAGCCCTAAATTTTTGAATAAATTACAGTAATGGAGAAAACTTACATCAAATAATTCAATCACGTAACACAAAAATAGTAAACAGGTTTAAAAAAATTACACTCTTTTTTCCTTTAATGTCACTATTTTCAATGCTCGAATTTCACTAATTTTCGGTGCTCGTGTTTCACTAATAATCAGTGCTAGGATTTCTAACAACCTGAGGTTTCAAATTTTCGGGCCATTCGAGCATTGACGAATCTAGGAATTTTTTTTCACTGGGTTCACTTTTTTAGATACTCCAATTTCATATGACTGAACATAAAAAATTTCGGTTCGGTTCGACAGTTCGGATCGGGTAAGGTTCATCACATAATAAAAGTACGATACAAAAATTCCGGGTCTTTCAAAATCAAAGTTCTCAACCATTAAACTCACCGGACAATTCAAAAGTTGATTATGCATAAAAACTGTTCCAATAAATCAAAACTCACTATAATTAGTTCATATAAAGTTTGATAATTCTTAACTCAAAATCAAATCAATAAAATGCATAAAAACTCCCTATAATTAGTTCATATAAAGTTTGAAGGTGGACGGCTGTCGGCGGAGGAGGACGGCCGGAGCGAGCGGAGGTGGAGGCGCCGCTGATAACTGTTGTTCACTTGTTCCCTAAATGGGTTTTACATTAAAGAAAAAATAAAAATAGAAATTAAAAAAACGGAACAAAAAGATTACTATACAATACATTTAATGTGATTGGAATTTTGGAAAGGGAAATAACATTTGTAATCCAGTTTTATTTATTAGGTCATGCGTAGTCATAAAGCCCCTTTGTGGGCGTTATGTGACACGTGGCGCGCCACGTGTGCGGGTGGGCGTTATGGGGCGTTATGCATTTAAGCCCGTAGTCATAAAGCCCCTACCCATCAATACCTAATTATTAATTTTCGTTTTTATTAAATAATTATAAAAACATTAACGTTTTTTGATTGGTCCAAGCATTGAAACATTCCCCCATGGCGCCACGATAATTATAGCGCTCCCCAATTTTTTTTTGCCTCATACCGCCCCCCGTCCCGGTGTTCATGGCGCCATGTGGCGCTATGTTTGGCTTTGGGCACCATATGCAGCCCCATAACAGGTAACCTTAGTGTGTTTCTTGATATCAGATGGACCATTATGATTTTCAAATTTTAATAGTACAAAAATATCATGGGAATTGTACAATAGCCTAAATGTAGTAATTATAGAACTTGGAGGAATATATGATATTGCCCACGTTGTGGTGTCGCCGCCAATGTCGCCTCCACAACTAGGGGTGAGAAATTTTATACCGAATATCAATACCATACCAATAGTGTACCATACCGGTATCAACCAAACATATTGTACAGTTTCGGTATTTATTCATAATCCTTCTTTTTACTAATGAACAAATAAATCTACTCACAATCACTCCTTAAATTTCTTAAGAACTTGCTACTTAAAAGTTGGATCAGCTCCTTAAATTTCTTAAGAAATTTTTTTTCTAATAATTATAAACAAGTGTTTAGTTATATATAATGTACTCACAATAAAGTACATTATATATAACTAAACACTTGTTTATAATTATTAGAAAAAAAATACATAATTTGTAATAAATACAAGATTTTATTTTGAACTCCAAATTTTTGAAGCTAGGATACTAAATGTCAAATTCTGAAACTTCATAATCCTAGTTTAAACTTTAAAGATTACCACTCCGCGAACACATGACAGAGTTCGGTATGTGTACACTTTCACCGCTTTGTGGCCCGAAAACCGGGCCAACAACAGCGGTTGTGGGATGCTACCATTCCTTGGCCCTTGCAGAGAGCCTGCAGCAGCCGGCGCCACTTGGTTCTGCTTCTGAACCCAATTTTCAGCAGACTTTAACCCAGTGTTGAGCTTTTATATCCTCTTGATCTTTAGAATTTGGTTGTTGATATGTTGACATAGGTTTACATCCATCACAAACAATTAGTAACCTTCAATTAACTAAATTAAACGATAAATAAACCGACAATAAACGAAACACTGGTAGTCAGCTGGTACATTATTTCCTACTACAGTTCTTGGGACAGAGCCAACAAACACCAGAACCAAGTTCATTTCTCGGTTCAAATTAAGATACTATCCTCTTAATCCTGATTATTATTATTAGATGTTTTTAAGGTGGTTTGAAATTTAAACAGTTTCCTTTAACAGCAATGAATCAGCATCCATGCGTTCTAACATGGTGCGTGCTTCCTCTTCTGTGGCGGGGACCACTTTACGAATCCTAAACCCGTTATTATGGGCTTTTGCCTCAGGACGGACAGTAAATGTGAAGTAGAACGTGTTTGAAACCTGCAGCGTGATGAGTATATGCGTAAATTATTGATTTAAGTGGATGATGAAGTTATTGTTTGAGAATGAAACAAACCTCACTAGACCTCAGTTCGGGCCTTGTAACGTGTGCAACAACTTCTACGTTAATCAAAGGTTGTTCCGCATGTTCAAATTCCGTATATAGGACACATGATTTGAAACGTAAGAAATCACCAACATCCACCTGCGAAAACAAAATTCAGAACATAAACAGTTATCATTAAGTAACAAAAGGAAAACAACTACGAACCCGCTTGAGATAATCTTACTGTTAAAAGTTTTTAAAACAACTTCAATTTAAAATAGACTTGCAAAAGTAACGTTAGCAACAAGGTACTCACGGGTCTTAGAAAGTCAACATGGTCGACTTCAAGAAAATACGGCATTAATCCAGCAAACGTATAAGCAGTTGAAAACGCCAACTCAAACGCTCGATGCATCAAAAACCCTCCGAAAATACGGCCGTGAATATTCCGCTGTTGTGGCTGACAAATCAACGAGTTTTCGAGCCGGGTATCTCTAAGAAGAATGCTATCTCTATTCGCTAATGCCGGCATATCACAAAATATACGCCCTTCCGCTAATAATGAATCGAGTCGGCTTTTTTCTCCTTTCTCTTCGATCCCTTTTGTTTCCATTTTCTTTAATCTTCTTAATTTGTTTCTAGCGTCCGCTTCTTCGTAAAATAGTTTTTCTGTATCGGTTTCTGGTGAGAGTCGGTTCACGGGGGCTGCTTTCCCGGTTTTCGAATCACGCGCCACGAATATGAAGTTAGCCGTTAGAGCTACTGTTTCTATAATGTCAGAGCTACCTGCAAAATAAAAAACGCCATGTCAGCTCCTGTTAATTTTCGGTACACTTAAAGCTAGGGCTGCGAACGAACAGAATAGTTCACGAACCGTTTGGCGGGAAGTTCGTTTGTGTTCGTTCGTTTAATAAATGAACGAACATGAACAAGAAATTCCGTTTGTTTAGTTAAATGAACAAACATGAACAGTGGCCGCGTTCGTTCATGTATGTTCGTGAACGTTCGGTAATGTGTTCGTTTGTGTTGATAGTTTATTAGTGTTTTTACTTTTTAATTTTTTTTTTAATATTTCAAAATTTTGACAAATAATATTTTTAATAAGTTTCAATGTATAATATATTTTGTTCATGAACGCTTGTTTGTGTTCGTTTGTTTTCTCTTGTGTTCATGAAACATTAGTTTGTGTTTGTTTACTTTCATTACCTAAAATTAACCAATGGAACACGAACGAACACGAACACGGAACACGTTCATTTCCTTAACGAGCGAACATGAACAAAAAATCTCGTTCGGTAAGTGTTCTTGAACAGTTCATGAACACATATATTTCCTTAACAAACGAACACGAACAAGGTCTTGGTCGTGTTCGTTGGGTTCGTTTAGGTTGAACCAAAACGGTTTTATTCAAATTTTTTGAATACTGGTTTCATGTTATGCTATTTAGAGCGTTAGAGATAAAAAACCAGAACCGAAAATGGGTCAAAACTTCCAACTCTACATAAACTAACGATTCTTAACTTTAAGCACTTTGATTATCGACATATACATACCGTTTGTCAACTGTGTGACTTCAAGTTGAACTTCGATGGATGACCGTCCGACCCATATAACGGCACCAGCCATTTTCAAATCACAATCAACGCTAATCGTTTTCTTGAGGACCATTTTGTCAACAGATGCAGTAACCAACAATAGGGGCCTCGTCATACTATCATCATCAGAGCAATGCTAGATTCACACACACTCGTATAAGTTACTGATATCCAGACATCAAGAAAAATTATGTATGAAACGTATAAATGAATGCATAGATATTGATAGAATCTGAATTCAATGAAGATGATGAATGTAAATCTGTAACTATATTTGATTGAAGAAGATGATACGTACAAGATAATAACCACCCAAGTGGTCCCAGGGCCAAGCCCTTCTCATGCACAAGGCAATGAGCCTAATCACTAAGGGGGTGTTTGTTTTTTCTTCAAACATCTTCAAGGGAGCTGATGTCTGCAGGCGCGCAGACGTTACCCTTGAAGACTGTTTGTTTT
The DNA here is from genome assembly GCA_030545235.1 of Helianthus tuberosus. Taxonomy (NCBI): domain Eukaryota; kingdom Viridiplantae; phylum Streptophyta; class Magnoliopsida; order Asterales; family Asteraceae; genus Helianthus; species Helianthus tuberosus. The sequence continues at coordinate 176,350,658 of CM060351.1, forward strand.
TTTTTTTCAATCAGGTCTGAAACTGGCTTCTTTCATCTTAAAAAAAAAGCTATAGAACCCTTTCTTCAAACATCTTCACAAAACTCATATACCCCTTAAAACATATCAGAACTCAACAAATCTCCAAACCCCCACTTTAACTTCTTCCTCCACCACCGCCACCACAACTAGCACCGCCATGGCCACCGCCACCGCCACCGCGAGCGGTGGCTACGTTGGTTGATAACCATGACGGAGAGTTATTTCCGGTGAATGTTGTCGGAGAGTTAATTCCGGTGACGAGTTCGTCTAATCCTTCGAAGAAATATGTATCTCTATTATTTATTTCCTATGTTCAGTTCTTTGCATAGAAATGGGGGAACAGAGGCTCAAAGCGTCGTCGTTTTTTGTGTCTGTGCTTCTTTTTGTTCTTCTTCGGTTGGTCAATGGTGAAGGTTCTTTACTTGGAATGTATCTTATGGTGATATTTATTTACCCACTAGCTTGGTGTTAAACAACAGGTTAGAAATCTTGTTTTTTTTTTCTTGTTTAAGTTCGACTCGTTTCGAGCTTTTTTAGTTGTACAGACATTATCTTTTAAAAAAAACAAACACTCTTATATTTTCAGCTTGCAGATCTTCAGACCACATCTTCAGTTGCAGACATGAAAACAGATGAAATCAGCTTGCAGACAGTTTATGTCTGCAAAAACAAACAGCACCTAACTAATTCTCTTCTTTCCCTTCACTAATGACTAATGCCTTATTTATAGAAAAGTAATTACACTAATACCCCTTACACTATTACAATATACTAATACGTATGCGATCTCTATCAATACTCCCCCCTTCAAAACAGTCTTGTCCTCAAGACTGAAATCGGACGACTTCCGGCGGCCGAGGCTGCCCATGCACGACCCATAAATGCGATGTAGCCGAAAACTTCAATCGCGTTCCAATGAAAGGACGGTGAGACAATGAACTCTTTCCCCTGTCAAATGGAGCATTTCCCTTCTCACACAAGTCCAAATCAGAAACAATCAGGCCCACAACCAATTTCTGCTCCACACCTTGGCCCGGATATGGATAATCGAGATCCAGAATTGGGTGCAGCTTCACATCGTGGCCCACCACTGGTTCTGAGCCCAAATTCCATAAGGCCCAATTGACTCCTATCATCTCTAATTTGGTTTGGTCGGCTGCAGACTGAAATTGCGCCCTTGATTTTTCTTCAGATCTGGAACGTATAGCCTTCAAGTGTTCGTCAGATCTGGAGACGATTGCCTCCAGTTGATCTATTAGGGATGGAAGACCACTACACACATCCCTATCAAAAGCTGATTTGGGACCAGAATCCATATCAGAAGCCGGTTGAAGATGAAAATATGTAAATACCTCGCCGGAAAACCCCGATTCCGACGACCCGTCGCCGGTCTTCGTCTCTTGCGACCTCATAAACCCCAGCATCATCGTACGGAATTCCGCGTTCTCCACCCGTTCCGCTTCCAAGGTAGCAGCGATGGAATCCAGTCGAGAAGACTGATTTGCCCTATCACGCTGAAGCTTCTGAAGCAGTTGATCCTGAATGTCCAGACGAGCATTAAGAGTCACCATAATTGAAACGGAAATTGAAGTGAGAATGGAATCGGAAAATAGATCCGAAGTTGAATCAGAAATCGAACAGGAACAGATCTGGGAAATCAGCGATTGAGAATAAATCGGAAATGAAATCCGATAATGAATCTGTGAATGGATTCAGAAATCGAACGATGTGGACGCGGAAATTGAAGCAGAGGGTGAAATTGAAGCGGATCTGAAACGAATTGGAGTTAGAATTGGCAGATCTGGGAATGGATCTGACACGATATTGAAGCGGAAGTTGGAACTGAGAGCCGACTGAAACCCAAATCCGAAAATGAAGATAGATCTGATTGAAGCAGAAGGTGAGTGAAGTAGAGCAGTGGCAGGTCGGACCAATGATAGAATCTGAATTCAATGAAGATGATGAATGTAAATCTGTAACTATATTTGATTGAAGAAGATGATACGTACAAGATAATAACCACCCAAGTGGTCCCAGGGCCAAGCCCTTCTCATGCACAAGGCAATGAGCCTAATCACTAACTAATTCTCTTCTTTCCCTTCACTAATGACTAATGCCTTATTTATAGAAAAGTAATTACACTAATACCCCTTACACTATTACAATATACTAATACGTATGCGATCTCTATCAGATATGTTCATTATTAGGGTACGTTAGGTTGGCACTTCTACAACCTTTTTTTAAGGAACTTGAATTTGAATTGAAATTCGTCAAAACGATTTGAAATTTGTAATGCATTTAAGTGACAAAACAATCATGCGGCAATTGGAACCTATCACCGCCGCCACCACCGACACGCAGTGGTAGATTCGACAACTGACAACAGTCAGGGAGTCGGAGATTCCAATTCCTTTGGCCGAATTCCAAATTTAAAACAAATTCTAAATTCCTTTACGCGTAAGAATTTGAGTGAATTCATTCATCCGAACTCCACTCATTTCTCAACCAAACATGTTATCCTCGAAACTCATATTTCAATTCCAAAACATCCCGCAAACCAAAAACACCAGGAATCGAATTCCAATCCCAATTCCACTAATTCCCACGAACCCATAGCTGTTAATAGCAAATAGCGGACGATAGCGACTAGCAACCTATACGCTACGTAGCGATAGTGATAAAATAGTGGGTGTTGTTTTATATTTAGCGATACACTAGAAGGAAATTTTAGATATAATTTATATGTATATTATACTCAAATACGTTGTTTATACACATATATTAAACAAAAAACCTAAAATCCAGTATTGTATACATATACTTTATCGCTATTTATTTTAAAGACAAAAAAACCTGAAATCCCGTTATTTACTCGCTATGGAGGCACCAAAATCAGATAGCAATGAATGAGCGCTTCGCTACGCTATTCGCTATGAGCTCTATTAACAACTATGTCATCATCGTCATCATACTCAGTAAATCCCATCAATAGCAAAGCTAAGGTAGGGTCCGAGGAGGGTAAGATGTAGACAGCCTTGCCTCTACCCCGTAGGAATAGAAAGGTTGCTTCCAATGAGACCCCCGGCGTGCGAACCAAATTACCAAAAGCACCCTCAGGGACTGTTTGGTAACCTTTTGCTGAGCCATTAAGAGGCCTGATAGATTAAGAGCTAGCTCTGAATCAGTCAGCATGTTTCTAGAAACTTACACATTAAGAGGCTCTAGGAACCATAAAGAGGTGTAAAGTGAACCAAACACACCCTACCTCGGTTCTCTACCTCTAACCGAGTGTAGCTTCTTAACGGAATCATTAAAACTTTAAAGGGCTGCTTAGTAATAATAAAAAGACAACATAAAGCAAAGTTTAATTATAATAAGTTTTATAACCATGACATCAAAAACCAATAATACCTTAACAGAAATGGTACCAGCTAAAGCATCAAGATCCTCAAGCAACTTCCCAATTCTAACCTCATTCCAAGGGTCCCTATACTGTTCTCTCAATATATAATCAGTAGAAAAGTTATAAAGAATGGTAGTCCTGCTTTGAGAAGGTGTTTTAGTGAGCAATTCACTTTGTGGGGGTGCATCTTTTGGTGGGTCAAGAAGTCTTTCAAAGATTTTTGATCTAGTTTCCCATAAAGCAGCTGTTACAGGTGAATGGTACATACCTGGCCACAAACTAAGTGGTTTTCTGAAGGGTGAGTTATCATCATCTGCCCTTGGTGAACTCTCAAATGGTGAGGTGAATGTTGATTTGATTTTGATTGTGTTGAATTCCATTTTGGTTAAAGATTGGTTGGGGAGTTAGGGTTTGGAGGAATTGGGGATAAAGATTGTTGCTTTATGCAAGATTTGGGAAAAAGATTGTTGATTTGGGTAGAAATGGATATGGGTTTTGTGGGAATTGAATTGGGGATTGATTGGTGAAGAATTGTTGGGAGTGATATGGTTTGATTATGGTTTCATGGCGCTCAGAAACTCTGAACCCAATTTTGGAAAATTGGGATGTGAATTACAAGAACAAGATATCCTTTTAATTGCCGTTAAATAAAATAAAATAAAATTAATGAAATCCTTTAGTTATGATCACATTCTCCAACTACCATCTTCAATTTGGAAGATATTGTTAGGTTGGAAAAATCAGTATTTTTTCTAGAGTTAAATGTTATTTTAGTCCCTATGGTTTGGGTTGTTTTGCCAGTTTAATTTTAAGGTTTTATTTTTCATTTGTGGGTCAAAAAAAAGTTTCATCGTTGTCATTTTAGTCTACTGAGTTAACTTCATCCATTTTTTCTGCTATTGAGAAGGGCAATTCGGTCATTTTATATGTAATTCTGTTAACTAGAAGGGCAATTCGGCCATATAAAATGACCGAATTGGCCTTCTCGTTAACAAAAAAAATGGATAAAGTTAACCCAGTAGACTAAAATGACAACGATGAAACCTTTTTAGATCAACAGACGAAAAATAAAACATTTGGACTAAACTGGCAAAATGACCCAACCACATGGATTAAAATAACATTCAACTCTTTTTTCTATTGTTTGGTTTATTAAAGTTTCAAAGTTTTGTAAGAAAATAAGAAAAGAAAATATTTTCAAGTTTTTCTAAATTTGTTTACAAAAATGCATGTTCTTTGTGATAAAATTTAAAACAATGATGTGTTATAAATTGGTAAAATAAGATTGTGTAGACTCTTTTTTGGGTAAACTTGCTTTTTGTGTAAACTTATTGAATGTCACTTCATCATTATGAAGATGAAGTTGTTAAGTGGGAATGTTTTTTTATAGGGTAAATTACTTTTTGAGTCCCTGTGTTTTATGGGTCTTAACCAGTTGAGTCCAAAATCAAAAAGTTTAACGACCTGAGTCCCCATAAGCATTTTCTTTAACTATTTGAGTCCAAATTTCTAACACAGTTAGAGTTTTGTTGTTAAGTTTTGTTAAATGACTAAATTACCCCTATAATTAAAAAATAAAAAAGACTAATTTATTTAGATTTTCTCTCTGTGATACATCTGTCTTTCATCATATCTATCTCTCTCAAATACTCTGTAACTTTCACTCTCATATTTCTCTCTCTCTCTCATCATCGATCGTCCTCTTCTCTGAAATCAACTCAGATCTCATGTGTTCTTCTTTCGGTTGAGTAACAGATTCAGATATAATCACTGGTTGCTGTAAATGTTGTTCAGTCTAGGGCTGATGATACCCGTGTGTTCTTCTCCGGCTGATGATACCCTTGTGCACCGGGAACAGATCTCATGTGTTCTTTTCCGGCTGATGATACACGTGTGCACCGGGAACAGATCTCATGTGTTCTTCTCCGGCTGATGATACCCGTGTGCACCGGGAACTGAGATCCGGTGAGCCAGAGATGCATCTGGAGATGCACCGGGAACAGAGATCCGGTGAGCCAGAGATAAATCTAAAACCTGCAGAAACCCTTTTTCCACTAGTAACACCTGCTCAAATTCCCCTCGTTTGGCTTCCAGGTGATCTGTAAATGTTGTTCAGTCTAGGGCTTGGGTCGGGTTGAAAGATAAGGGGGTTTTGTTCAGTCTAGGGCATGGGTCGTGTTGAAGGATAGAGGGGTTTTGTAATGTGATAATTTCTGCTGCTACTTTTTGTGTTTGTGTAGATAGAGGAGCTTTTTACTGATAAGGGATTTCGTTTTCTGCTGTGAGTTCTGAATCTAATAGTGATGGTGTTGATGAGAAACCTGTGAAGTTTAGCAGGAGAAACAGGGGTTCTGTGGGTAGTGGTCAGAGGTGATGGCGTTGATGATGGGGGTTTATGATTGTGGCAGTTGGTGGTGGCGTTGATGGTACGGGTGGTGGTTAATATTGGTGATGGCGGCGGTTGTGGTGGCTAGTGCGGTGGTGGTGGTATATTGGTAGTGTTGTGTGGTTAAGGCGGAGAGAAAAAAACAGAGGTTTATGTATTTGTTTGTGTGTATATATATTGGTAAAATTAACTTGTAAATACATTAAGCATTATTGACTTGTACATTTGGTGTAATTGACCAAAATGCCCTTAGAGTTAACAGACATTCTGGATGGTGTTAGAAATTTGGACTCAAATGGTTAAAGAAAATGCTTGTAGGGACTCAGGTCGTTAAACTTTTTGATTTTGGACTCAACTGGTTAAAACCCATAAAACACAGGGACTCAAAAAGTAATTTACCCTTTTTTATAAGACTGGAGGGTATGGGGTCGGTGGCCCGGCGAGGCCCGGCGCCGCACCCCCACACCGCCCACCTCACCTCCGTCCCGGCTTCTCCGTCGCCCAGAAGACGCATGTGACGGGCTTGTTTCTCTCTCCTCTCTCTTTGTTCTCTCTCCTCTCTCTCTCTCTAAAATCAAATCAATTTAATATTTTGTAATTGTTTTTATAAATAGTGTGGGCCTATCCTCCACCTCCTTGGTCCATCCCCTTTAGGCCCATCCTCTCTCTCGATGACGTGGCGGGTGACTGCCCATACCCTTGGGGATGAGCCTCACCATACCTTCTAGTCTAACCGGTCTAGTCATTTTGTTGGTCTACCATAAATGGTGGATAAGGTAATAGATAAATTTAACAAATGTGTGTATATGTGATTTGAAATAAAATGTGAAAAGAACTCTATTTTTGTATAGTTTTGCATATATTTGCAATGTTAACAAAATATTAAATCCAGAACATACAAAATATGTGGTCTGTAACCAAATACATAATCTTTTGATGATCCAGAACCGGTTTGATCTGTTTTCTCAAACCCGGTTTGACCCACCACACCCATCCATTTCCATTTCAAAGTTCAAAGACCAGTGAAATACTGTCTTCTTTAACCTTACTTCAAATAATACACAATCATATTCCTCTAGAAAATTCAGTTACATACACCAAATTCAAAAAGACCTATAGGCTATAACACTTGAACCAAAATATATATATATGCTATAACATTTATTCAATCATAAAACATCATATAATACATACACCTTACTTAAAATCGCTTACGCGTTACCTTATCAATCATTTCTTCCCCTTCACCTCCCGAGCCACGATGAGTTCTATGTCACCCGCATCACCAGTATCAGTCGGCATTAAAATCTCGTCATCGGTCGTAAAATTGTACTTCTCACCAATAGCGCGTAAAAATTGGTACACTTCAAACATTGTGGGCCGTTCTTTATGAGCTGGCAGCACGCAGCTACAAGCGATCTTAAGAACCTGAAAAACTTCACTATCGTATCCTTTCGCGACTAGTGACTCGTCTATCGAATCATGAAGCTTTGATTCTGCCGATAAATCGGAAATCCATTCGACTAAATTACCCTTGAAGGTTTCAGGAGCTTTAGACACATGGGTCGGTTTTTCACCGGTTACTATCTCCAAAAGCACCACCCCAAAGCTATAAACGTCACCTTTCGGGGTGGCTACTAGTGTCCGTGCGTATTCAGGTGCCACGTAACCGATATCACCGAACTCACCGTTAACAAAAGTGCTTAAATGCGTGTCGACCGGGTTCATAAGCCTCGCAAGCCCAAAATCGGAGATTTTGGGCTCGAATTCTTGATCCAATAAGATGCATTTGGAGCTTATGTTTCTATGTAGGATTCGCGGGTTGCAGTTATGATGGAGCCACGCGAACCCTTTGGCTGCACCAACAGCGACTTTTAACCGGACCCACCATTCCATAGGTGACGCGTTATCACCAACGAGGTGTAAGTTATCATGTAGCGAACCGTTCGACATGTACTTGTATACCAGAAACCGTTCTTGTTTTGTGACACAGAACCCTAAAAGTGGTACGAGGTTACGGTGTTTCACGTTCCCGAGCGTTGCCATTTCCGATGCGAATTCTTTTTCGGAGTGTTGGGTGTCGTGTAATCTTTTTATCATGAGTGATGTTCCGTCTTCGAGTGTTGCCTTGTATAGAGAACCTGTTCTTCCTGATCCGATGATGTTTTCTTTGCTAAAACTGTTGGTTGCTTTCATTAGATCGCTTAATCGCATCTTTGAAACCGGGTTATCAAACATTGAGAGCTGTATTACGTTAAAAGTTAGTAAACTTGAAGCAACAAAATTAGAAAACGAACAGATGATCGACAATTATAGGTAGAGGTGGCAATTTTGACCCATTTACTCATGAATGGGTCGATTCGGGTTATGTATAAAAGGAAATAGGTGGAAAGTCGTGTATTATTTTAAAGCAAACCGTATCATAGATCATTTTGTTCAAAAAATAAGATTACTTTGAGGTTACAATGTGTTTGTAATCGGTAATAGTATTTGGCAGACTAAATATTTACAGGGGAAGGTTAACGTACAATAGCCCCTTAACGTGCGACGGTAGGCGAGTGAATTATGCATGTTCAGTTTTAAAATACGCACGTTATAATACAGAATTACGAACGTTATTTGCATAATTACGCATGGGTTGAGGTAAACCCTAATTACCCACGTTATTTGCATAATTGCGCACGCTATTTTTCACTCGCGTACCGTCGCACGTTAAGACCCTTTTGTATTTAAACCTTTCACATATTTATAAAACAGTAAACTTTTTGGACACAGTTTTCGGTCAACCCAATCTGACCAAACCAGCAGACCCATACGGAAAGTACATGTTTTTACCCGACACTCATTTTGCCAAATAAGTACGGCGAAAAAAACATTGGTTGTCAAATGGGTCAAACCGGTTCATAAGTTGCCAAAAGTGTATTTTAAAGCACATTTTTTTTCTTAAGTGTTGCATTTAATCATCTTACCTTGATCTTTTTAGTTCCTTTGATGCTCCGGGCCCATTTATTCTGATCGGGATCTTCTTCTTTCTTCTTTCTAACAACTTTCCGCATAAAGAACATCATCCCGACACCTACAACCAATGCCGCTAGAGTAGCACCGCCAATCGCCGCCCCGATAATCACTCCCATATGTGTTTTCTTGGTACCTCCTGCACAAGCAGGCAAAGGCCCCCCACATAATGCGACATTCCCGTAATAATTATCAGCGGAAATAGTAGCATTTCTAAACATTGGAACTTGACCAGTCAAATGATTATTAGCAACATCAAACTCCTTAATCCGATCAAGCTTGCTCAACTCATACGGAATCTGACCCGTAAACTGATTGCTATTAAGCCTAAGAACGTTGAGAAACGAACAGTTTGATATACTCCCCGGGATCTCTCCAGATAAGTTGTTTGACGAAAGATCAAGAGTCGTTACATACTGGACGTAATCTGACATGTTGTTTGGGAGAGGCCCGTCAAGTTTATTGCTTGAAAGATCCAAGCCCGTTAACGAAGTACAGTTTTTTAGCCCGACAGGAAACCGACCCTTTAACCCCATGTCAGAAAGGCGGATATTTAAAACTTTACTTTCATCCGGATGCCAACATTCGATACCCGTAAATCTACATATGAAACCTTCGGTATTGTTGTTAAAATCCCATGAAGAAAGCAGATTTTCAGGATCTTGAAGTGATTGTTTAATGGATCTTAAACAATCAATGTCACTTTGAACGGCATCGCTGTAACTACTAGATATAAGTATCCAAACACACATAGAAATTATCATTCGCGTATTGAGTGTTGTCATCGTTTGAACACGGGCCATTGTGCAAAAAGATTGCGGCTTTCGGTATAAGAAACCTTGGGTTTCAACAAAGAAACCTGGAAAGATAAAAAAAAACAATCAGAATCACATAATCCGCTTATCAGTCGTAATAAAACGTGTTGCACGCGACGATATTTGGACGCATTTGAAGTTAAAATAACGACTTTTGATGGTGTTAAAGATCTAATTAAGTACCAACATAACATAAACACTTGCAAGAATCTAATATTTCATTAAATCAATCACTCATGAACAAGTAACAAAAATCCCAAAAATTCAAAAACCTAAATTACAAACAAAATCCAAAATTTCCCAATCATCATCAACCAAAACCTAAAATTCACAACATAAAAGTCACCCTTTATCCAATACTTACATAAGCTACAACAACAATTCAAGATTATAAATTTACAATAACCCAATTGAGATATCAAAAACCCTAATCAAATAACACTCAAACCAACACTAAAATCAAGAAAATCAGTACCCCCCCCCCCCCCCCCCCTTCTGCAAAATCAGCACATACCCAGATAACAAAACATCATGATCAACTCAAATAACCAAAAACCCACATCAAATTCATCAAATCCACAACAAATTCTGCAAAAACTGAACACAAACAGCAACTAAAACGAATGAAAACGAGAAAAAGAAGAGCTTACAGTGAGAGATTCAAGATCTTCAACATGTATGGATGAGAAAAGGGTGAGTGTTTTTAATGGGTGGAAGAGAAAATTGTTGGCAATCGGGTCAAAGAAGGAAAAAAGGCCATGTTGGTATGAAGTTTCAAGCGACGACTAATAATGAATGGGTACGCTTGACTTGCAGTTGTTGTTTGTTACTATTTCTCTCAAGGAAAGTGATAGGCGTGTGAATGTGAAGTGAAGACTTTTTGGGGACGAAAAAAAGTGAGTAATTTAGACCCGGAAATGGGGTGATTTTTGAGTGATGTTGGGTGTGTTTTTTCATATAATGTTTTAAAGTTTGATCATGTTGTTTTTAAGGGTGGATTTGAAGGGTATTACACGAAAGGTTGTCGGTGTTATAATCGATTCGTGTTATATTCATGTTGTAGGCTTTTTTAAATGTTGTTTATTTCTTATCGATTAGTTACGTGTTTGCTGTTTTTTCACCTTCCAACGTTGTATTTTCTAATAAATTAATGCAAAGTAATTATTTTACCCTCTTAATTAGAATACCGAGCTCCCTTAATGTTTAAGGGGTGACGACGTATTGCCTAATGGCCGATACACATTGCTTGAGCATCCTGTTGGTTCAGTTCTGTTTGAACATAATGGAAAACATGAAAACATACCTTTGGTTGCATCAGCACAGGTTAGCAGAGAATCCATTAAGGGTTGACATGATTGTCATCTTGGTCTGGTTCCTCCTTAGGGTGCTGACTGATGATGGTGATGATGAGAAACCGACAAGGGAATCGGTTATGGAGATGGAGGTCGAAATAATGATGTTATGTGTTATTAGGGTTGTGTCTAATGTGTAACTGTCTAACCCTTTAACCTCCACATAACTCTCCTTATATAAGCACCCAGGAGGAAACCCTAATTAGTTCATAAGGGTAATATGGTCCATCAACAATTACCAACTAATTATTTAATAGGATTGTTATATATTTTGATCTATATAATGTAAATGATTATAATGGCTACAGATTAAATATTAATACGTAATATATTTAATCTTACATTCTCCCACTTAGCCGAGTAATCATTTACTATGAGTATTAGATAAGCCTGATCAGGAGTTAACACTCATTTTAGCCTTAAACAAGTACTATAGCAGAAAAATACAGCCGTTGAATCATTATGCGACTCAGGACCCCCATTAATCATACTATAGCCTTAATTTAAAACCTAATCGTTATGATCAAAATACGCATAAGCCCTTTGTTTGATTTGTAACTTTATTTGTCTTATATGCCATTATGTCGACTTGACATATTCTTAGAGACGTACAAAATCAAACTGATGAGGAAAAATTAACTAATACTTAGTCATTCATAGTACGATATGCAGTTGCGCATGGCCATAAACTAATACCCGTCTATGAGCTCTCTTAATAAGACTTATGGGTAATAGCCCTTCAGTTATAGGATCCTTAAGCATATCATGAATGTATTCGATACAAACTTAGTTTCCTCAATTCATTCATAAACGAATAATTAATTGTGTATCGAAACTTAATGCAGCACCTCTTAAACTGTTACTGTTCAAGGAGTTATGGTAACTGACTTTATCACACTAAGTCTTCAAAAACATCAATTATATGGAGTTAGTAAACTTATGAGTCTACTGATATATTTCCAACAACATTTAGTGACTATATTATGTCATTATAACTTAGGTTGTTAATATCAGTGTATTATGACTCCTCCATGAGATATGTTTTGTCTGCTGACATAAGGATATACCCGAAATTACATTTTATCATCTTTGAATATCACAAAGTTATAATAATAAACCGGTTTGAGTTCTCACTTCTTCTTTAAATTATAGTCTCTCGTTTCTTTAAAGATATTGTAATACTCCATTAGATGCTTCACATTAATCTAGACAAATCTAGTGTGTTGCAATGTGAGTAATATCTAAACGAGTATAGACTTAAACTTACATAAGGCTTCCAATTAATGAAGCGTAAATAAATAATCTCATTTATCCTATTATCCTCTAAAGGAGAGCAGTGTTTAGTTACATATGTAAGGACCCATTTAATGTTAAACTTATGGAACGGAACTAATATCCCATTGGGTCTATCTCAGTATGTTATGATATCAATCACGTAAGAGATATCTCTGAGATCTATTATATCAAAGTTTGTGTTAACAATGCTTTGACTTATGTAACATATACTTGTCAAAAGAATATCATCTATATAAACAAGTTTATCTTAGTTGCTCCCACTCATTTTGAGGTAGGTACATTAATCCACTTGGTTCTTGATGAAAATAATTACGTTAGCTCTTCATCACATTATGATGTTTGCATTAACCCATACATGGATTTTATTGGCTTACAAATAAAGTGTTCTTTAACCTTCAGTTTGAAAACTTTAGGTTGTTATCTAAAGAACATATAAATGTGTCAGCCATTTGTTATGGAAAATTGTTTATAATGTTCATCTAATGTAGCTTTAAACTATTATAAGCTACTAGAACAGTGATGATCCTTAAAGAAATCTTTTGTAAGATAGGTAAGAAAGACTCTTTGATAATTCATCTCTTTCTGAGTGTAACCTTTGACAATCAATCATGCTCCTTTGTGTCTTAACGTTTATATTAGGATTTGGTTTTCTTATGAACACTCTTACGTAATTCAATCAAATCCCAAACGTTATACGAACACATAAAATCAGTTTTACTAGAAAACTGTTTTATTCCATTAAGAATATTGATTGACACTAATGGCTTAATTTGAAGAGATAGGATCAGTAAACATTTCCAAAATCCATTTCAACTTCAGTTAGGGAGGTTATGTAATCATCAAAGTTAGTAGGCTTTTAAACCTGGATGACCTCCTGAGTTGATTATTGGGTTTATTAGAAGTTTCAGTTTTATGGATTAGCTCTTGGTTAGGTTGCTATGACACTCTAAGTTTGTAAGAGTTGGTGCAGTAAGGTGTACAAGAGGTGTAATCGGAGTTAAATTTGGAGTGAAATTTAATGACACTCTTCCCCCCGCCTCTTGTATTCCTTGCAAATCATAATAAGAACTTTGACTACTCCCACTAACCTTAGAAATCTTTAGGAACTCAGCATGCTTAGGGTCAATACTTAATGACCAACAGATTCTAATAGAGAAAACAAATTAATGACGTCAGTCGTGATTTCTCTTGTTGAGGATTATATTAGTTTATGTAAGAAATCTAAGTGTGCCCACAATTAAGCAGCAATGAAACTTTTGTAAGAGTAACATTAGATTTAAGGAGATAAGTTGTGATAGAATAGTGTCGTGATGGAGCGGTGTCTTGTACAAGAGGTGCAATCAGGTAATGTAAAATTTTCACTCCCCCACCTCTTGCAACTATTGCAAGTTGTTATTAAGACACTTAATGCTCTCACTGATCTTTGATATCTCTAGAAATGTTACAAGAGAAGTTTCAATGAGCTACGTGACGTGGGAACCTATCATATATACGTTAGACTTTATTTGATTTCTTTAATGTCCAGATATCATAAGAAACTTTAGGGACATATTTAATAGAAATCTTATTAAGTAAACATATGAATAAATTTCTTCTAAGACTGTGGGCCATATGCGACAAAAGTTAGCTACAAGTTGATAGTCTTTTAAATGATAAATGAATTATGTCTGAATATTCCATTTGGAATAAGTTCCACGAATGTCAATAAATGACTTATGATGGACCCATACTTATTCCTTAAGCCAAGTAATATTTAGGGCTATAACGTCATGATTTGAAATCACTTAGAATGAGATTAGATGAATAATCATCCTCATTAACCATGTCATAATTTCTCATGAATTTCGGTTATAATGGATGAAATTTATAAGTCTCATTTTCCTTTTGTCAAATTCTCATTTTCATGATGACAAAAGTTGTGAAAATGTAAGGTATCATCTAGTTCCATCTTAGTAATGTTTTTATCCAGATATTTAGAACAAATAAGATGAGAGTTTAAGATAAGTGTGACTTTATGTTGACTATGCAAACCTCACAACCTTCATGACATAGCCTAAGTAATGATACTGTACTCTGATTAATAATCAGAACATGTAATGTATCGAAAAGCTTTGTTAGAAGACTGCTTATTATAGTTCTTATAGCGTTAACAATTAATTTTGTCACTAACTCTCATATTAGTTATTTGTCAAGTTCTGGGAAGGAAACGTATGGAACTAGAGTCAACTAATCATGTGTTAATTGGAATATTAAAATTATCAGACTTAGATATCATTAGTAAGTGACTATCTAATTTATTTACCCAACTGTTATTTAGAATAATGGATAGTCTCGTTGCTTATGTCTAGTCTAATGACATAATTATGCAGTGAGATTTTCCCTTGAAGAACCTTAAAGTTGGAATTTGCACTTGTAATTTGTCTATGGACCTTAGAACAATCCTCTTTAAACATTTTAAGTGGTTGTAAGGTGAATAACAACTTATTTTCCAGCTTTAAACATTTATTTCTTTGTACATATGTTGCTTATCAACACACTCGTTATACTTTGGTATTTTGAGTGTTATAGTTGATTTATAATGCATCAAATTGTACAAGTGAAAATCTTAGTATGTAATGTACTGGAAAAAATGTACTTATTTCCATGCGTAAGCCCTTAACTTCATGGGTCATGGTTTTGTACATTATAATGTATTCACATATACCACTTAACTTTATAGTTTCAAATTAAGGCATGCATCTTAGGAGTTCTAGTGATTATTCCATAATTATAGATTAGTCTTAGGAAAAACTTAATCTGGAATAACTTTAGTGATAGCATTTACGTTATAGAGTTCTTGATTATCATAAGAGACAGTATGTTCGATTTATCCTAATCGTCATGCTCTACTTTTCTTCTGTAGTGCTTTATTAGAAGAGAGCAATAGGATTATCGTGTCTTAAGAGATAATCAATGATCTAATTTAAGAGCTAATTCTTATAGAAACTGTAAATAAAGCAAACATTTTAGGTTTAAAAAAAAATAGAGTGGATGAGATATATATAGAAGAAAATTATAGTGAGTAGCATTATGGGTACTAAGAATAAGGCAGACGAAATGATCATAAAAACTTAATTAAGGATCATTAATCTAAGGATCATTATGTGAAGATATTGTGATATGTCTATTACTAACATCAAAATAATAGACTTAGCTAAAAAATTCTACTTAAACGAAGACAAAACAGCTTTGGCCAGAAGTGTAATCATTTAAGCATATGTGCAAAGTAGTTGTAACAAATCAGCTTTGGCCAGAATTGAAACAATCACTTTAGTTATGCACTTGTTGAGTATGCCATCTATGAATGAATTAAATCAGCTTTGGCCAGAAATTAAGACATTCATGCTTATGATGCATATACAACATAGCTTTCGTAATACTTGAATGACAAGTAGATGTATCAAGTCAGCTTTGGCCAGAAATAATATATCAGAAGCTCATTCAAGTTAAGCTATTTTGGTTTTGTAAAATATTATTTGATCCTTATTAATTAGCTAAGTAATTACAAAACCAATTATTTAATAGCAAACCACCTGTTAGCGCGGATCGAACTTGTGCGATCAGTAATGACTTGTGCGATCGGTAATGCCCAAGTCTTATGCGATCGGTAATGCCCAAGTCTTATGCGATCAATAAGGCCCAAGTAGACTTATGCGATCCATAAGGCCCAAGTAGACTTGTGCGATCCACAAGGCCCAAGTAGACTTGTGCGATCCATAAGGCCCAAGTAAACTCGTGTGATTAATAAGGCCCAAAACTTATGGATCAGTAATGCCTTGTGCGATTAGCAAGGTCTTGTGCGATCCACAAGTCTTGTGCGATCCACTAAGGCCTTGTGCGATCAGATCTCCTTTTTTTTTTTTTTTTTTTTTTTTTTTTTTTTCGAGATCTGATCTTGTGTGAATGTTAAGGGGCTTGTGCGATCATGAACATTAATGATTTCGAAATCACTGATAAGGCTATTTATTTGTGATAACATAATTGAAATTCGAAAATTATGAGTCTTGATAGAGTTTCCTATTATAACATTGATCTAATTTTATCATAAAATTTCGAAAATCTTAATTGTTTATCTCATTAACAGATTTCGAAACAACTTATTAGATAAAATAAGATCAAATTAGGAAAAACATTACATAATTCAAAACACATTCCAAAACATAAGGGAAATTTCGAATTTCTCATAAGAACATAAGATGAACCCTAAAAAATTAAAACATGATTCTGGAACCCGAAACCTGAATTTTTCAAGGTTTTCTAAAACAGATTTCGGTCATAAACATAATCCAGTTGATTTTTAGGCCATATTTCGGTTAAAACATAAACATATAATTAATTCAGATTTCGAAAATAATGATTTCGGTCTAAGACCCAAAATCGGCTGTTCATAAGATTATTCAAAGAAAAATTCCGTTTTCCAAGTTTCAATCCCAGAATTATGGATACGAAAACAGAACTGACTAATCAACATATGCTCTGATACCACATGTTGGTTCAGTTCTGTTTGAACATAATGGAAAACATGAAAACATACCTTTGGTTGCATCAGCACAGGTTAGCAGAGAATCCATTAAGGGTTGACATGATTGTCATCTTGGTCTGGTTCCTCCTTAGGGTGCTGACTGATGATGGTGATGATGAGAAACCGACAAGGGAATCGGTTATGGAGATGGAGGTCGAAATAATGATGTTATGTGTTATTAGGGTTGTGTCTAATGTGTAACTGTCTAACCCTTTAACCTCCACATAACTCTCCTTATATAAGCACCCAGGAGGAAACCCTAATTAGTTCATAAGGGTAATATGGTCCATCAACAATTACCAACTAATTATTTAATAGGATTGTTATATATTTTGATCTATATAATGTAAATGATTATAATGGCTACAGATTAAATATTAATACGTAATATATTTAATCTTACACATCCTTGATCGAAGGAGGGCTTCAACAACTTCAATCGTTGCTCT
The DNA here is from genome assembly GCA_030545235.1 of Helianthus tuberosus. Taxonomy (NCBI): domain Eukaryota; kingdom Viridiplantae; phylum Streptophyta; class Magnoliopsida; order Asterales; family Asteraceae; genus Helianthus; species Helianthus tuberosus. The sequence goes on from CM060351.1 coordinate 176,367,959, forward strand.
TCAACTTCTATTAGAGTTGTGTTGCCACTGTTCTTGCTACTGTTTGTCCTCTCTTCACCGTCGTCGTTGTTTTTGGCCTTTTTCTATGTTGCTTCTATTATGGTTTCTCGTCTAGATACCACTTTTGTTACGCTCCTCGATCTAGTTTTGAAACTTGTTAGGCTATGTGTAATGGTTAGTGCCCTTTAAAAGGCATTTTTGGTCACATCAGCATCATAACGGACCTTTAAAAAAATTGTGGCGGTTAACACCCCTTAATGCCATTTCAATCAATAATTTTGGTTTTGTTTTCTCTCCATTGAGCATTATACTAAAATACACATCCCTCTTCATGCCCCTATAATGCCCAAGGAGACGGTGTTAAGGACGTTATCAAGCTCCTTCACTTCCTTATAATGACCCATTACGCATGACCTTAATGTTTCAAACGCATCTACGATTTGTTTGATTAGGATAAAAGAGGAAAGGATTGGGGTTGGTTAAGGATTTGATTATTCCTTTTATTGATTTAGGTGTGTTTTTTTAGTTTAGAATTTAATTTAAAGTAGATATTGGTATGTGTTCTGATTTGAGTTTGACTTGGTCCGTTACAACTTCTAATTTACGTTTCATTTTTTCAAGTGATGAAGAGCGGAAGCAAAGGGACTCAACAAATCTTTTTATGTATGCTCATGAAAATGACCAAGCATGTTAGTGATCGGTGAATATTGAGTGTCATACATGAGCTTTCTGAAAGTAAAAAAAAAAACAACAAAACTTTTAATAAGAATATAGCATATTAACTATTATGCAATTAAGTCTAATATAAATATCATAACAGAAATGCTAAAACTTAAAAGGAGGCTAGTTCAATGGATTGGTTTAAATGTTAGAAATGATTATGGTAAAACTTACAAAATTAGAGTTATGTTAAAGGTTTGAAATATTTACAGGGGTATAAAAGTGTTTTTTTTTTTTTTTTTTTTTTTTTTTTTTTTTTTTTTTTTTTTGGGACGCGGACGCTCATATGACCTTGTCAAACTGACATCTCACATCCTCGTTCACGACCTCGATGTATATCATGGTGATATTCACACCACCGTTATCACGATAATATTCATTGATGTATAACATTAATATTCATTGACATATAACATTAAAATACTAATAAAATTCCGTTACTATAATATAAACAAAGCTATATATCTAGTGTGTGAATGCTTTAATAGACTTTAGGAGATATTCGACGTATGTAACCTATCTTAGAGTGTTCACAATCTTTCTTTTGTATATTTGTGAGTGAATTACCTAAATTATAGGAAAAAAAGAAAATATTATTGTTCATCTGTAAATATACTGAAACACTGTTCACCCATATTAATTTTTTTAGTTTTTCTGAAAGTGGTTGTGAGGGGATAAATGAGAAAAGATAATGATAAATGTATAAAAATATTATTTTAATTTAAAAACTAAAAGTGGTTGTAAGGGACGAGAGAGAAAAAGTATTGATAAATATATAAAAAAATATTACTTAGTTAAAAAAAGAGAGGAAAAATATTGATTATTAGTGTAATTATAGAAATGTGAACAAAGATTTCAATGTAAATGTTCTCTAACTTAATTTATGGAGGAGGGGGCTCCCTGCGGGTAAGGGTTCTAGGGTCGCAACCTGAAGCGGGTACACCGCCACTAGCCCCTCAGGCTAGCTTGGGCGGGTATGAATCTCGGGTAGAAGTCACCGAAGAAAGGTGATGAAAGGTGTGTGTGTGATTGGTGAATAGAATAAACGGGTGGGACTCTTAGTTTTAGGATGAATAAAATAAGTTTTACTAATGATTTAGTAGTGGACTTGTAGGTAAAAATAAGATGACAATACATAATGAATTGGTTCTAGTCTTCTAGAGCAAGAGAACGAAGTATCCCCTACTCTCTTGACTAGTTTTCTTAGAGAGAGGTGGTAGTGCCCATCTATTATTCGGGAAGTGGGTAATTTTAGTTTAATTTTCATTTAGTTTGTGATTTTTACTAAAATCAAACTTTGATAACGATAAAAAAAATTAATATCAAAAGTGTAAGAAATAGTTATTCCTAACATACAAAAGAATTTGTTCACATGAAAATTGAGGTTCATAATTTGTGAAAAGTTGTTTATGTTCAAACCAATCATTCCGGTATATTCTCGTATGGAAATGAGATGTGATATTATTTTAAATGTGATATAGAATAATGTTGTAAACGAACATGAACAATGTTTATTTATAATTGAGTGAATTATGATACAGCCAATGACCTGATATTTCAAGTGATCCAGGTTAGATTTCTACTTTTATCATTTAGTTTCGATGGCACCTGGTGATGATAGGAGACTAGCCGAGTAAGCAACGATCACTAGTTCGTTCATTGAACTGAGCGAGTTTTACCTCACCGACCATCATGCCTTCGGGCGACTGTTCCCCGGCTTTGGCCCTAGGTGAGGGTTTTCTCCGGTTCGGAGGTGAATGTATCCCGATATGATAAATTTCACCAGTAGCTCATTTAAAAGGTTTCGTTGGCCGTTCAAAAATATTATCATACACAACCATTAAACAGATAAATTTTCTTGTTTATGTTTATCCATTGAGAAAATGAATTGTTTGTGTTTGATTATGTTCTTTGTTAACTGGAACAAAAATTACAACAATTACCTGTTATCATTAATGTATCTTAAAACTGGATTAAGTATCCATATTATTAAAATTAGTTTGTGCATGCTGGGAAACATGACCACGGCTGATTGTTACCGCACTATAAAACCATCTTCTTGCTTAAATAAATGTATTATTTTGAAAACATGATGGGTTTTTTTTCCACTAAAATATATTAGATAAAACATAGAGTAAACTGCAATTTTACCCCCTGGGGTTTAGGCCAATTGGCACCCTTACCCCCCCCTAACGAAATAATTGCAATTTTACCCCCCAATGTTCGCTGTTATGTCGCAAGTTTACCCCCTGGCATCAAATTTGTGGACTGATCTGTTGACTTGGCGGTGAAATGACTATTTTACCCCCCAACATTCCTGTTATGTTGCATAATTACCCCCCACAGGTAAATTACTAAAATGCCCTTTCTTATTACCCCCTATACTTTGTGTTACGAAGCAATATTACCCCCTGCAACTTCCAAAACCCTTCCCGCCACCACCCATATTCGATTATTATAAACCCCTGCTCTTAATAATCAACCCATTGATAATTTATGATGCATCATCATATTGATTTAAAAGTTGTAACATAAAGGTTTCTGTAATTAGCACTAAAACCAACATAAAATCTTTACAGAATTAGGGATCTAGGGTTTTTGCAAAAACCATCATACAACTGTGTGTTTTTTTATTACCATGATCAGCAGCAAAGGTTATACAGCCTGTGTAACCAAACACACAATTCCAGTAATTGAAACAAACTCACTAATCATAGATGCAAATATGTTCAAGAACTTACACATTAACAGTCAATCTTGATATAACCATTTAACTTTTCATATTGATTTAAAAGCTGGCTACACTGTATTGCCATATGTTCAAGAACAGACACATTAACAGCAAGATTCAATCTTGTGTGTTTGGCTACTCTGTATCATTCAATCTTGATATAACCATTTAACAACAGCAACTTTTGTTGAAATAAAACATGTAAAATTTACAGCAACTGCATATATAATCAAGAATCTATCAGCAGCAACTGTTATATTATCAAAGAATGATTTGTCATTTTAACATCAAATAAAGGAACAAACCAAAGTGTAATGCAAATGCACATGAATCTAATTGCAACAGCCAACAAACATAACTGCACATGTAACCTGTATGATCTTGTAACTGTCATCTAACCTGTATGATCAAACATAACCTACACATCAAACATAACTGCACATCTAACCTGTAATGCAAGTGTGGACTGCACATAACTGCACATAACCAAGCATATCTGTTCTATGATCAAACATAACCTGTACATTCAATTATACCTGATCAAGCATACCTGGTCAAAATCTTACTAACTAACATTATATAATTAGAGTTCAACTACGCTACATATTAAACCAAAAGATCCTAATATATTAGAGTTTAACTACACTACACAACCATTTCCTGCTGAGGGGGAAACTGGAAATGCAGGAAAGGGCGACCTCGCATCTTGACAACCAAGGAGACCACAATCAATCATAGTGGAACATGAATCCTCATGTCCACTGCAACACAGAAACATCTATGTTCAATAACCCCTGTTTTTTTAACCTCACATTACTTGTTCTGTAACCTGACATTAACCACAATCAAAATACTTGTTCGATTTTACCTGAAAAGTGCGAGAACAGGGAGGATCGGACAGGTAGATCGACGGTGGCCGGTGGTGTGGTCGTCGTTACTGGCTCTGCCGGTGACGGTGGATGCATCATTGCATTCCGTGGTTTGCTCATTCTCTGCTGGCCCAAATGTAGCCGGTGGTGTGGTGAAGAAGAAGGAGTGGCCGGTCGCCGGTGGGTGATGAAGAAGAAGGAGTGGTCGGTCGCCGGTGGGGGGGGGGGGGTGAAGAAGAAGGAGTGGAGGTGGAATCTTAGGGGGTAAGATTGAGATAGGATGTTATATTAAGGGGTAATACTAATATATAAGGTACTATTAAGGTGAAATTACATATTTACCCTTTGACCCTCACATTGTTTTGTTGACCGGTTAACAAATTTGATGCCAGGGGGTAAACTTGCGACATAACAGCGAATATTAGGGGGGTAAAATTGCAATTATTTCGTTAGGGGGGGGGGGGTAAGGGTGCCAATTGGCCTAAACCCCAGGGGGTAAAATTGCAGTTTACTCTAAAACATAATTGCCACTACCTTTCAAATAAAATTGGTTTTTTTAAAGCAAGAAAAAGACTAAATACTGAACATAAATAAATCACTTTTACATCTGTCTCTCTAAAACACCAACATGAAGAAATAAATCACTTTATTAAATTGATATAATCATATATTTAAAAAAAATACCTTGTCCTCCACCAAGTGCAGAATGTAACGATCTTTCACGTCCAAACAATTTCCCGCTTAAGTTGTTATGATCATTAGATTCTTCGAAATCAGAAGATGAATATATCGGCATATTAATCAAGTTCAAACGATAGGCAGGTTTCGAAGTTTTATATGTCTGTACTTTATTTGAATCATATTGAAAGAAAGATGTATAAGTTATATAATCAAAATAAAGGTTCTAAGCTTTGGATATAAGAAATCTTTAGGGTTGGAAGAAAGGTATGGCTTTGGGGTGACTTTATAATAGACTTACCTCCTCACAAATCACATGAACAAGCTTAATTATTGATTTTTTTTCCAATTATTTGTAATATAAAGAATTTTATTAAGACATGAAACTAAAACATCATGTATTACGTGACTTTTATCTGGTAAAAAAATAAATGGCATTTCATAAGAAATGTTTACGAATAGTTAAGTGGTTATGTATTTTTGTCACGTTATTTAATGATCGTATACGATATACGCATGATAGGTCATAGGTATGTGTGTTATATGATGATTGTATATGGGCCGTATAACAGTATACGGCCCGTATTCCTCGAAAATGGGATGTGTCTATTAACGCGGGGATGGGTACAGAAAAGGTAAAAGACGGGATTTGTTTCAAAGGGGCAAATTTACTTTAGATTCAGATTTAGGAAGCAGATGTGTTGATAACTTTCACTGTTGTTTGTTTCAATGTTGCTTATCAACTTGTGTGAGCGTTGTTTATCACCCTGTGTGAGCATTGGAAGCCCGACAAACAACATGAAGTATCTCGAAGGTATCTTATTCATATATTATGGTTACCTTTCTTGTGGTTGATTGCCTTGCATTAAAAACTAAATAAATATTACCCAACCTCAATGCTATTAAATTCAAATGAATAACATAAAGTTGCAGCTTGTTATTTTTTATGCATCAGGTAGTATGTGTAACACCCCGAAAATATAAAACCTTAAACTGGAATTAGTAAGGTTTAAATAAACGAGAATTAACTAACTAGGAATTTTAACCTAATTAGTTATAAGTCTAGAAATAACCTAAAGTAGAGTTAAAATTTACTAAAATCAATGTTGATCAAAGTGGAGGGGTTTAAGTTGTCAAAAATTGAAAGTTTAATTCTAATAAACAAATAAAACAATACACTTAACACCCCACTTTGAAGTCTGGTCGACCAGAACATCAGGGGCGACACCCACCTTCAATCAAACCTAGAATTCTACTAAAATTCACAAATTGAAGGAGCAAATCTGGTCCAAACAAAAATCTGAGCATAGAATCGTGATCCTCATCACAAGAGGATTACAAGGTATGTAAAATTTAAGGATTTCTCTCAACTTGAAACTTTCATGAATTGGGAAAAATCTGGAATTAGGGTTGCATGTGTATGTTATGATGATTGTGGAACGACTATAGTGTCTAAGGACAAACCCTAGATCAATAGAAGTTGAAATCATAAGAAATTTTGGGTAAATCCATAATCACCATGGTAGGTGATTAGTGGGTCATGTGTATTTGGATGAACACTAGAAAGTAGATTGTTAATCTAGTTTAATTTAGCAATCTGGAAGTGATTTCAGCAATTAAAAGCTAACATTCATGTAAATTGGTTGATTTATATGAAAATAGGGTTAAATGATAAACTAAAGATGTGATGTATAATCATGTAAAAATCTGCATATAAAGTGTTTGTTGAAATGCCTCTATGAAGGCTTTAAAAACTGAAATTTCGAGTTTAAACGCATAATCATGATGTTCGGTGTATTATGCGAATTATGATATGAAGAGAGTTCTAAACATGTCTTGAATTGAACTCTATAGGACAAGATACCGGAACGTCGAGTGGACAAGCCGGTGGTGACTCACTGTTGAAGGGCGTGCGCTAAGGTATGTAACTTGTTCCGTTACATTTCTTATATCGGATGATTTAAATATGTAATTGAATTTTAAATAAGAGTTGTTTTGAATTAAGCCTTGAAGTCGTTATATTGATTGATTTATTAAATTCGGTTGGTACGCGTTGGTAGTCGTCATATAGGAGGATTCCTTAGACGAGCCAAACGGGTCAATTAATCAAGTGAAACATGATATATACCCCAGAATATGATGGATTGTGTTATGTTATTGGTTAATATTTATCACATTGTTAGAATTACTAGAATTTGGATGTAATGGGTTGATAGAAAAGCAAATTACAAGATTGGTTTGAATGAGATAAACTAAACAAAACAAGACATTGATTTCCAGGACCTACCGTAAATTACGGTAATACCGTAATTTACGGTAAAGGTCAGACATGCTACGGTGTATATCTCCTGGTTTACGATGACCAGAAATCTTCAGGGCTCACCGTAAATTACGGTGATACCGTAATTTACGGTGGATTCAGATTAGTTGTTTTGTTTTTATTATTTCAAATGTGATGTACAACTTTGTGATTATATTATACAATAACGTCAAAACTAATGTTTTTAATGGTTTTGATCATAGGTAAATTGGCAAGTCTTACGGGTGGAGATCAAGTGATTAATGAAGAACCGAACACTACATTTCTAAGCTTCCGCTACGTTTTGAATCTTTAAAACTTTTGTGTATGGGATGTAAACATGTTTTGAACATCTTTTTAAATGTTCAACTTAGTTATTAGTTGACTATTTGATGTAAGTTATGAACTTAAATATGAAAGTCAGGTTTTGTAAACAATATTTTACTAGAATTGATACAAACAATTATAAACATCAAGGGTATGATTTAGGGTGTTACAGTATGTGAAGCCAATGTTTAAGCAAAGGGTTCAAATGTTATATACAACTTAATTTGAATGGCAATTGATCTAAAAAATCTAAGAAATTAGCTTAAAGACATAATGCATATTAACATAAAGAAACAATTCATATTTTAAATGCGTCATATTCAAATGTAACATATATTAACCATCATATTCATCACTTTAGTAGACTTTTAGTTTAACAAGTTTTACACAATTATCCATCTATTAACCATCATATTCATCACTTTAGTAGACTTTTAGTTGGTGATTTAGTATGTTCATGATTTTCAACCGACAAATCTCTTATTAACCACTCTAGACAAGATCAAGAAGGTGTTTTAGAACACTTACTACTAGCTCATGGCTAGGGAAGTTCAAGAGGGCAAATGAAGTGGATAAAAGCAAACGGTTGAGGTTCTTCAAGTTCCGAGTGCAACAAACTTCATGAAACACCTTCTATCACTCTTGAATGTGCTTGGAAATGGGTGGAATGGATGAATGATAATGGTGGGATGGTGGGGAGTCTTCGGCCGTGGATGAGGGGAGGAGAGGAGAAGAGATTAGTGTGTGTTTGTGTGTGAGAGATGCAAGATCATGAACCTCCATCTAACACTTATAACCATTTCAAGTCTTTTGCCCAATGTGTATGGTGTCTCCTAAGTACAAGGCCAAATCTAGGCATATCTTAGGGAAATCAAGTGAAGATTCACTTAATTAGGCCATGTGGGCCGATTATGGCATGAGGGGGGGAGGGGGTCTAGTTGTAATTTTTAACCATCTAGTTAGTTTGATGTTCAATTCCAAGCATATAGTTAGTTATGTTAGTTTCAAGATATTTTGGTGAGTGTTAGGGTGCTCGGGGACCCTAACTAGCTCAGAATAATAAAAACAATGCTTCTAGCATTATTTTGGTGTTCCGGGTAATATCCGGTTGTTCGGTTAGATACCGATTCGTTAAAGTGCTAAAATACACTTTTTAGTACCCTTTAAGTACCTTTTTGTATCCCTTTTAATTCCCAACACTTGGGGAAGTATTCTGGATAATAAAACGAAATTTCTGCATAATATTCTTATGTTTAAATGTTGATTTATTGTTGAATTATACATAATTCTGCACTTAAAGTGCGTTTCGGGTGCTTTTTAGTGCTAAATTTTGCTTTCGCAATGTCTATAAATTAAACCCTTATATGTACTCTTGGGTTTTAATGCATTCTTGTTGTCGGACCTACACCTAGGCTCCAATTTTATTGTCTGACTGCTTTCTGCAGTTCTGTTGACACGATGTGTCTTACCGGTGAGTTTACTAATATTTTTGACGCAACGCTATCATAACGAAATTCTTGTAGCATATACCATGCATGAATTCACTTGTATGGAATTCAGAAATTTATTTGTCTGGTAAACCAGATCATGCACAGTCATTTAAGCACAAATTACTGTTCATTTCGTGTACGGAATGTACGGAAAAGTGACGGTTGTCACACTTGGTGGCCTTGGAGCTTGAAGGACCTCTCTTGTTTGCTTTTATCCTCTTGATTTCTTCTCTTGAATCATCTCTAGCCTTGAGCTAGTGGTAAGAACCTTGATCTATCTATTTTACATCTATTTTAAGTGGTTAAAGTAGAAACATAATGATAATCATCAAGAACACTAAAGAACATAAGAAGTAAACATGAACATAAGCTTGTTTAATGAAGTAATCTTGATGAATATGAGTTGTTATGCTTGTTGATCATTGATTGTTTGTAGGAATGATGTTGATCATCATAAGATCTTGCTAGATCATGATTAAAAACACAATCTAGCAAGATGTGAAAGTATAAATATGGTAGGATGATGAATCATCCACACATGGATCATGAACTTGAATGACTAAGTGGTTTTCTTGAAAAATAATGATCAAAGTAAGTTAATAGTCTTATAGATCTAAGGATTCATGAATGGTTTTTTTTTTCAAAGAAACCAAGTTAAAAATATAAGTTTTGTTAAAACTTGTTCTTACATAAACAAGTCTCATTTTTAGTGGTTAAACAAGTGTAGAAACACTTGTGTAACAAGAAGAATACATAAAGAAATGTTTTTGAAAAATATGATTTGAAGTTGTAAACATCTAACTTCTTTAAAAATAAAGTTTTTAAAGAACTAATCACTCTTTAAAGGATAACTAGGCTTACTAATAACATTGGTAAGTTACTACAAATTTTTACAAATATTCAAGTTCATGAAGTAGTAGAAAATGCATGATTTTGGCAAATTGGTGAGTAAAGGTTGTTAGTTGATGATTGTGAATTGATTGTGATGATTTTTACAAAAGAAAATGATATGCTTGAAAGAATGGAAACCTCCACTTTTAGGGGAAACTATGGCAAAATTTTCTAAAAATCCAAACACTTAGAAAAATATTTTTAAACAAATATTTACAAGTGTATTTTAAACCATGATTTTCCTACATAAACTTTGCCATAATTTTTGTTACAAAAATATAAATATTGGAGGTTGGTTTTCATAAATAAAAGTGACTAAATATGTATTTAGGAAATATATATTTAGAAGTCACATGTGTGTGATTATTTGTATACTTTGTGTATTAGTTATATTATTTTAGGACTTGAAATAATATAACTCACAAAAATACCAAGAATTTCCCATCCAGAATATTACCAAAATTCCAACGAATAAATATACTCATTTACACAAAATATTGGTGAAATCGAACTATGGAATAAGACTTACAGAAATATTCCGGAAAATTTATTCACAAAGTATATTTTGGTAAATGATATTTTGGACACCAAGGAAGGAAAAATATGATTTTTTACAACCACTACAAAATATATCATGTTTTTGACAAGGAAAATATAGAATCTTTGGCAAATATGAAATATATATTTTTCTTTAAATTTTTAGAAGGTATATTATTCTTAAGAAATATATGTCTTCTTACACAAACATGAAATACAATATCAATGGGTAAAATATATATTTTCTCAACTAAATACGAAGTTTGTCATTTTTGGGAAAAATGAGTTTATATATTTCCTAAAACGGACTTGAAAATATATTAATTTTTTTGAAACTTATGAGGAATTACAAATATTTTTACCCAAAGAAAAATTATAAATAATTTTTCTAAGAAATATCCCTTAAATATATATTTTTTGTAAATATATATTGAATCTTTATTAAAGATAATATTCTGGAATAATTAATATGAAATTAAGTATAAAGAATACTTAATGAATTCAATAATAATACGTATTCTCGTACGTATAAATATACACCGGAATACGACCCCGATATAAGGCAAAAATATATAAGTGAAAGATACCCCCATCCTTGGGAAGGATATACATGTGTAAATACCCGAAGTGTATCAAGCCAAAAATATATTATTATTCCAAAACTTTAATAAATATAATTTAAGTTAAAATATTAATTATTTTAACAAATAATTATAAAACTCGGAATAATATCAAAGACACCAAAAGAATCGTAACTCAAAGACTTTAATACTAAGTCAAGGCACGGCCCGTTCGTCTAATAGACATTAGTACGTTGTAGGTAGTTGTGTGTATCCGAAGAGCCTGAGTTACGGTGATTGAAGACGCAAACCTGTGAGTTCATGACCCCCTTTTCCTTTTAACTGTTTTTGGTTTCATAACTTCGGGGGTGAAATACTTGTTACAACGGTTTACAAACATTTTGATTTGGTATGGTTAGCTAAGGAAGGGTACTGCTTGATCATGTGAGTGGTGGGTATAACACTTAAGGCCATTAATCCTCATTGTAGGAACGAGGGACATGAGTGATAGATCTATTTGGGTGTAGCGAGCTCACACCCATGCGGACCAGGGTGGCCCATGTGGTGACTATGTCTTATTCCCGGAGACAAATCTGCTAGGTTTGAGATTTCCTGCATCACTTCACACATATCAATGGCCTTGCAAACCATTGGTGATCTGTTTTCCTTGTTGCTTTCATACCAGGAGTTTACAAACATACATTCATATTTTCAATGATTATAAAGGTTTATTCATGCACACAAACACACACATGAACTCGCTCAACTTTTGTTGATGTTTTCAAACTACATGTATTTCAGGAAATTAAGAATGGATCTGGCGGGCGTTTGGATGTTTCAAGTAAAGTTGAGGATAAAAGGTGTCGTCCTATGTCTGAGGATTTGGATCGTGTGTCTTATTCTAGATAAGACACGACCTTCAAAGCCTAGTTTTAATTAGAGTCTTTTGTTGAGTCTTTGTGAACTTTAAAAACAAGTTGCATGGTTTGTACTCCAATCTGATGTCTGTGTTTTAAACAATGTTGTCGTGTACTAAACTAAGTTAATGGATGAACACCTTCGGTTTTACCATATAGTTGTGTTATGATTGAATGCAATGATATTAAGCAAGTCACACCATAATCACGCTTCCGCAAAAGTGAGGGTGTGACAGTTTGGTATCAGAGCTTCGATTGTAGCGAACTAGGATTCCTTCTCGAGTCTAGACTACAATCATTAGGGCTCCCCCGAAAATATTTTTACAATATGTTTTCATTGCATACAAGAAACGTCCAGATCCAAGAAACAAACATTTTTTTTCTTTTTCCCACGAAACACATTTCAAGGTTTATGTTTGTGGTTCAGTCTGAGAGACTGGGTGGTTTAGTCTGAGAGACTGGGTGGTTAGTCTGGGAGACAAGGTAGTTCAGTCTGAGAGACTGGGTGGCTAGTCTGGGAGACTAGGTAGTTCAATCTGAGAGACTGGGTGGCTAGTCTGGGAGACTAGGTAGTTCAGTCAGAGAGACTGGGTGGTTAGTCTGGGAGACTAGGTAGTTCAGTCTGAGAGACTGGGTGGTTAGTCTGGAAGACTGGGTAGTTTAGTCTGAGAGACTGGGAGACTAGGTAGTTTAGTCTGGGAGACTAGGTGGTTTAGTCTGGGAGACCAGGAAGGATACTTGATTACATGATTTCATCATCTTTGATTGCGTAGAGATAGTAGTTAAATATGTGCACATGTTGTGAATGTTTTGTTACAGATACTATGCCTTCACCTGATAGAAGATTGCCCGACGACCATGATCCTATGGCAGTAGTCTCCGACGACGAGGTTATACCAGAGCCGGAGATCTTCACCTCAGATTCGGAGAGTGAACCGGAGATGATGTCCGATGACGACTTGCAGCCGTTCGCGTTGCCCGACTTGGGAGATGATTTACCGACTATCGATGGCATTCCAGACAAGGATCCTTTTGTTATTCCCACTCCTGTCCATGATCATCTTATCATCGATCATCCCGATGGTGAGCATGTCATGGCACCAATCCTCACTCCCACTCCTTTAGTGGCTATTCCCCTCGAGGATTTGCCTTTTGACGACTTGATTGATATTGACGTTGATTGGTTGGTTGATGGTCCTTTTGATGATGCCCATGGTGATGAAAAGCTAGACAAGGACGTTGCTGCCATTCCACTCTTTGAGATCCCCGTTATTGAAATTTCCTCTGACACTAGTTTACACTCTGTCTCAGATTCCTTTGAGTATGTGACTTCTTCCGCCTTACAGGCAGTTGGTTTACGACGTTATGCTACTGATTCTGATGAGGAGACGGCCATGTCAGCTGCATCGATTCCTTCGCATGACATTGAGCCTGGACTTGAGCTTGATTTTATCCCTGTCGATCAGCCTGTTGATGTACCCGCTGATCCTTAGCTGATACTTGCACCTGAGCATTCTCCTGACCATGACCCTATTCCTTTTGGCATACCCGACATTGCACCCCTCATACCTGACCCAGTTCCTGCACCCATTGATCCTCCTGTTGTTGAGCCTTTTGTTCCTCCACCTGCACCTACACCCACTGATGTTGCTCCTTCTCATTCTGTGGAGTCTGATGTCCATCATGTTGATTTACCTACCGGTTTCTTGCAGGACATACTCGCACCCTGTCTAGGAGATGACACTTCTATCCAGCAGCCTGGCCATGATCATCATGTTTCAGCAGCTTTTCCTCACGTACCTCAGTCTGCACCTTTTGTTCATTTTACTTCTTCACCACTTGATGAGCCACTTAGAGGGTCCCCACCGTATTCCATGCCGACCTCAGATCCCTACCATCCCTCGCATTTTGCTGGATATACACAAGATGAGTTGCTTTATTCGCTTCAGTTCCGACTTGAGGTTATGAGTTGCAGAGTCTTGGAGCTTGAGTCGATACCACGTCCCTTACCGTGTCCTTGCCAGTCTACTTCTGTTCCCCCTCATTCATCACCGCCTCCTTTTGCATGACCACCTGCTCCTCTTACTTCTTTCCCAGAGTTTGATGCTCGATACCTCACCGTCGAGCAGCAGGTCCGTTATTTGCTTCGTCATGTGCACAAGCTCGAGGTGGAGCTTGCACATGTTCTCAGTTTGATTTTCCTCCCTCCTCCTCCTCCGCCATCGGTACAGTAGGTTTTTGGTCTTATTCAGATGCATTACCTAAGATGAGAGCACCACTATTGAGCTGAGCTTGCGAAGCCTTTTGGAGATCACTTTCGATTATAAGACCTTTGTAGATTGGTAGACTTGTTGGACTAGGGTAGTGTGACCCTGTGTTTCCCTTTGGTATGATGCACTTTGTAAGACATGTAACAATACCTTGTGGTCAATGGTTAATGAAAGCCCAATCGTAATGTTCTTGTTAAACATGTTGTTAATGTACAGGTTTGTGCTATGATTGTAATGATTACGTGTTTGTCTGTTATACTCTCATTAAACATATTCCCATTTACTTGTTTGTGCTATGATTATGTTGTTGCTTGATTGGTTGATATGATAATTTATTATGTATGTACATACGACCCCTAAACAACTATATACACTCCCTGAACAAATGAGACCTGACCAATCCGAATTCTTCTTAGAAGATGTCTCACCAGGAAATCATTCGGCTGACCAAGGCAGAATGGCAAGCGCACGTCACACAGGCTATAGCTCGGCACGAGGTTCTTCGCTACAAACACAGCGAAAGTACCTCATGGAATAACCCACCTAACGGTAATGTTTAAGTTACCTAAGACACATTACAATACGTTTGGACAATTCCAAGTGTGCTCCGCTAATGCTTTCTGTGATGAAAATTGCTTGGGTACAGGTTGTACCTACAAGCAGTTTTTGGACTGCAAGCCTTAGAACTTTAACGGCACTGGAGGTGCCATAGCTTTTGTGAAATGGGATGAAAATATGGATTGTGTTTTGCGAATGAGCGGATGTACGCCAGAGCAACAAGTCCCATATGTATCAGGATCGTTTCAAGATGAGGCCCTGTTATGGTGGAACCTTCGGGTTCGAATAATGGGCGAAGCTGCTACGAATGCTTTAACATGGGAGGTGCTGAAGGAAATGATGCGTAGGGAGTATTGTTCTCAGATGGAGATCCAGAAGCTGGAATTTGAATTCTGGAAACTAAAGATGGAAGGTCCAAAGGTGGCGGAGTACGTGCAGAGACTTCATGATTTGTCGCGAGTTGTTCCATACCTGGTGGAACCAGAGTTGAAAAGGATGGAGCCATTCATCTGGGAACTGGCGCCTCAGATCCTGCGCTTGATGACGGCATCAGCTCCGCCAATAACTATCGATGCGATTGACTTAAGTATGGCGCTCATTAAAGAAGCGGCAAGACTGGAAAGGCTTTCAACCCCTGACAAGAAGAAGGAAGCTCAGGTGAAGTCATCTGGAAAGAACAAAAGGAATCCCACTGATTTCCAAGAAGGTGATCGGGCGAACAACAACAACAAGGCCAAAAAGGGAAAAGGATACTTGGGTACTCTCCCTAAGTGCGACAACTGTCTACGACATCATATAGGGCGATGTAAGTATAGGAAAAGTGAAACTTGTGGGAGAATTGGCCATCTTAAGGAGACATGTTGGTATGGTGCTGGATATGGAAAAGAGAGCCGAGATGGTAGCGGAAATCGCAAAGGAAACAACAACAACCATCAAGACGGAAATGGCGGCAATCAAGAGTGTTTTAACTACGGTGACGTGGGGCACTTAAGGAAAGATTGCCCAAGGGAGATTAACCAAGATCATGAAGGAGTAATCAACATTGGAGCTCGTGAAGCCAGCCAGGGTCCGAACAAAGTCACTGGTACGTTCCCTGCTAACCAACACATTGCATCCGTGCTATCTGATGCTAGTACCAACTATAACTTTGTACATCTAGGGCTTAAGAATATTCTTGGGTTACTAGCAAATAAGATAGATATCCTATGCTTGATAAAACCAACTAATAGGAGGCTAGTAGAAGCCTAAGGAGAGATTAGGGACTGCGTTGTAGAGCTTGGGAAATGTGAGATTCAATAGATCTTATGTCGGTAAGTTGGGAAGCTTCGACGTCGTAGTTGGGATGGATGGATTGCCAAGTGCTCGTGCAGAGATTGCGTGCCAGGATAAGATTATCCGCACCCCGATGGCAAATGAAGAGACGATCGTGATTCGCGAAGATAAGCAGAATACGTCCCTACAGATTACCAGTTGCATGAAGGCACGGTAGTTTTACGTAAAGGGTATATTGCCTCCTTAACTCATGTCGTGGACAAGGAAGCCGAAGAACCGAAGCTCGAAGATATCCCTGTGGAAGGAAATATCCTGAAGTCTTCCCAAAGACTTGCCAGGATTATTCCCTCAGCGACAAGTTGAATTCCACATTGACTTGGTTCCAGGCGCCGTGCCTACAGCCAAGGCACCTTAGCGACTTACACCTTCGGAGATGCAAGGATTGTCAGTGTAGCTTTAGGAGTTGCTAGAGAAGGAAGTTAACAGACCAAGTTTCTCATTTTGGGAAACTCCAGTCTTACTCGTCAAGAAGAAGGACGATAGCTTTCGTATGTGCATCAACTACCAGGAGCGTAGGTCGGAACTCGTTAAAGGATATCGCTTAGGAAATCACGTCTTTTAACTCGGGAAAAACCCTATCACTTCATCGTGTAAGCTGTTTTAGTTAACCAAACGGGTAAAGTACTCGAATTTCTTTCATTGAAATTCCCACTTTTGCTTCTAGTGAGTAGATTCTTGCGTCTCTACTCCTCTTAATGGTAGTTGCATCCCGACAATTTTCTTCAGTAAAGAAAACACTCTTTTGTCTTGATAGGTAATCATTGCCTCATTTTGGCGAATACTCATTGTTTCATTCCTTGGAAATTCATATGTTACGCATGCACCATTTATTGTGCATGTGGTTTCGCTTCGAATAAGCGTTTCAACCAGGTTCAAATGTTATTTTGCTAAAACCAATTGTTGATTTATGATTCGAATGACCTACATTATTGAAATTGTTGGCTCTTTTGCTATCAAGTCGACACACTTTCTTGAAACTTCCTTCCTTTTAAGTTACATTCATGGTTTATCCTTGTAACCATGCCGAAATTCCTTTGTCGATACCTACGTTTGTTGTCAGATTTTGCCAAAATCAAGTTCAATTGCTTGAACTTGTCCATTTCGCATATTCAATTCAAGACACCATATGATGTATTGAGAGCATCATATTCAAATTCATTTTTGCGAGAGTTTCATTTGTTCCAAGTCGCAGTAGACTTGTTTGGTCTACGGCTCCATTAAATCGTTTGTTGCCTTCAAAACTTTGCGGTGATGTTTCCACTAGATTAAAGCTTGCGCTAATCTCGTCTACGCATCTCATACATGGATTTAAATTGTTTATTTATTTATTTGCTCTAAATCCGTTCTGTTTCATCATGACTAAGGTAGTCTTAACACAGTTGTGTGTCAAGACAATGGTACATAAGATTCATTTTATATTCCAGTGTACCTCCTAACGGTTCTTTCATTAGCGATCGAATGCTTTGTAGTGATTATCACTTTTTCATCTTCGATCGAAAACAGTAATTCTTTCGTGTTCCATATTCAATTGAAAATTCTGCGATACCATTTGAATCAAATCTTCAGATTGTTTCATTACACTTTCATTTGATTTCAAACAACGGTGAACTTGTTTGGTCACCGCTATTTTTGAATTATGTCAATTACGACACCTTGTGGTATCGTTACAAACTTGTAGCTTGTGCTAGTCATGGTCAACCGTTTCACACGCAACTACCCATATTCTTGGCTCAACTTATCTTTTAAACATTTGTAACACCCTTGTTATTATTTTAAGGTTTTCGTATAGTTTACGGAAATGAACATGTAATTATAATTACATGTACTTTGAATAATACGGTTAATTTAAATCTTTTACAAATGAAGGTTTATATACAACTAATGAATTTGAGTTCGTCGTTTAAAAGTTACGACGAAATATCATGCGGAAGCTTTTAACTTTATCATGTCTGGTTCCTCATCGAGCTTGATCTTCATCCGGGCACTCTTGACATTCACCTAAGGTCAAAACCACATCAAATGTTAGTTTCGATAGTGTTAGAATGGGTATAAACAAGTCCCATGGGTCAAAACAACAAAAATTAAAAAATTTCCGGAATTAGGGGGCGTCGCGCTACGCCTAGGCCCTTTTTCACAGATTGTTGCTTAAACAGTTGCTGCATATTCCCAGCATAACCTGATTTCACGGAAACGAGCATAACTCTCTCGTTTTTAATCCGTTTTACCCAATTCTTTTTCCTACGCGTCCGTAAATCAATTCTCCATCTTATGGAGTTAAAATCCAATATCCGGATTAATAAAATTTCAGACTTTTAAGTCTTCGACTTATTACCCTTTTTACCAAATTTTGACCCATTCGTGATATTATCAAACCAACATGTTTATTTGATCTTTAAACTCATGAAATTTATAATTTTAATGTCCTCTATCATATTAATCTTAAATCACGGGTTTCTTACATAATAAAAACCTGTTTACGCTCAATTGCTTATTTTGACCCGTTAGGGGTATTTGCGCATTTTTAAGACTTTGACTCATGAAGATAAACTCTCCGCTTACTTGCTTGACCAAAGTAATCATTTAATCTAATAACTCGTTTCTATCAACCTTTTAAAGTTGTTTGCTCGATATGCCTATCAAGGGCATTTCTGTCAACTAAGCTTCGTCCTTTACCATAAAGGACTTCATTGCACTTTCAGCCAATCCAATCACTTAGCCTACATTTTAAACACACATACCTGACTCGGATCAATATATTGACCCGTTTCGATACCTTGCCTTGGTAGCCGCTAAGAAATAGCGATGTACATATCCATTTGATATTCATTCCTATAATCATATAACTCAACAAACCATTAGTCGATATTGTCAAAGGGTGATAATTTCACCTTTTGACCCGTTTGGTCTTAAATGACCGTAAAACTATATAAGATGATATTTATTACCATCTTAACCATATGACTAACTCCGGTTTACACCGTATAGTCGTTTTACTTCCAAACTCTATTTATAACACATGTTTTGACTCATTTTATTTGTCTAAGCACTTCGTCACTTCCGTGACTTAACGGGTTTCTCTTGTTTGGTTAATTTCCAAAACAACTACCTAGGATAAATAAATAACATAGTGTAACAAAACCATAGGTCGCGTACCTTTATAATTCATCAACATTGTTTTCTAACCGTAATTACCCATTCCCGGGGCTTGTCAACCTTCGCGTGTCACGTCCATTCCATGGCTTATGCTTTTACAACTCAATTTTTAATGAGTGACGTTTAAGTCATTTCGACACTACAATTTCAACCATTGTTCGACCCGTTTATCTACTTAGTGATCTTCGTCACTTTAACTAAATACCAATTTCATCTATTATGCTAATTTAAAGTCTACTAGCGAAAATACGTAATCGAGCATAACGTAACGAAACCGTAGTTACGTACCTTTTAAGTATCCTTTTCAAACGCGTATTTCCACCGGCTTGTCCATTTGACGATCCGGATTCCTCGCCTAAAGAGTTCAATTCGAAATCCGTTTAGAACCCTTTTTAAATCATGTATCGCATAATTTGCTAAATCATCACAATCATGCGTTTTAACTTTAAATTTCAATTTCAAGCCTTCTTTGGGGCATTTTTACAAACACCTTAAGGGCAGAATTTTAAATAATTCATTAACAAGCTCATAACTTGTCATATAACCCGAATTTTCATCATTGAAACTATTCAACACAAATATTTGCCTTTAAAATTCTGAAATAACTTCACATATGTCAAATTACACTAGAACAACCCCAAATGTCCTAGTGTTTATCAAGTTCTACATAACCCACTAGTCACCTACAATGGTGACCATGGATTTCACTAGAATTTAGAATAATTTCAACATGTACTTGTCTAGGGTTTACTCCTAGACATTTTAATGTTCCTAATTCATCTACAATTCATACATGCATCATCAGATTTCAAGTTCTCTAAATTCATGAGAATTTCAAGTAGAGAATTTTTGTCAAATTTTACATACCTTATGATCTCCTTGCAATGGGGATCATTAATTTATGCTCGATTTTCGTTTTGGACTTGGTTTGATCCTTCAATTTGTGAGATTAGTGAATGTTAGGGTTTTGAGAGTGGGGGTCGCCCCTTCTCCTGCCTGTAATCGAACCAGACCCTCAAATGGGGTGTTTGGTTTTTATTTTGTTAAACTTAATAATATAAGTTTCAATTTCAACAACATAGGCCCCTCCACTTTTATTTAGTTTATAACTTGATATTTAGTTCTTTCATTTAATTACAAGACTTGTACTAGGTTATTTATTTCCTAGTTACTTTATCTTGTTCACAACCCGTTTTATTTTAAGTCCCGTTAAATCTCGGGCCTTTTATATACTTTGCTTTCTCAAAGTATTTCTCATCCTTTTAATAAATATTAGATTTATTTATTTAAATCCTAAAATTTACCGGGCAAGTTTTACCACTAACTGTATTTTACCCGTCCTGTAGTATTAACGTGGTTTGATTACCAAACCCGTTTTCGGGGTGTTACAACATTCTTAGTGCGACTACAAATTAAGACATTGATACGTCGGATTCGATTATATTCCATTTCGATGTCTTCCCGCAATTCAATAATGTCAACATCCTAATTTCATTCGTTTATTTGTTCGAAAGTTGACAGATCATTTTCATGTTACTATCATGTTCGAGTTGTTGATTTTGAGTTCATCTAGCGGATGTTATTGTTTCAAAAATTCGTTTGCATATTGTAAACAATTTGTTGAAATTCTATTGGTCAGAACTCCTCTTTTATTGGACCCCTGTGATGTAAGTGACACCAGATGTTGCATCTATATCACTCGTATCCCTTGATGCCAAATTCTGAGAGACATACCTTTTAACCATTGGATTCTTGATATAAAGAGATGTCCTTGGATTTGATACGTGGTCGAAAACCGGTGCTTGTAATTGTTTAATTTGATGTTTTTACACAAGTTTTTATTTCGAATAGCCTACTTTTGATTAGATACTTGTTTTTCAGGTCTAGCGGAGTTTAAGGAGCTTTTCGAGA
Organism: Helianthus tuberosus; assembly: GCA_030545235.1. Taxonomy (NCBI): domain Eukaryota; kingdom Viridiplantae; phylum Streptophyta; class Magnoliopsida; order Asterales; family Asteraceae; genus Helianthus; species Helianthus tuberosus. Next base: position 176,389,202 of record CM060351.1, read on the forward strand.
GCTTTACGGGTCACCGGAGTGAAAACCGGACCACCGGGACGCGAAACGGGTCAACCGGGAGCAAGGAACGCGAAAAACAGGAAATGAAGATTTGAAGCACCGTCGCCGACGGCCAAAGGGCCCGTCGGCGACGCCCCGTGAAATCATCCGTAGCCTAAAATGTCCGTAGACAGCGAATTAAACCGTCGGCAAGTTTTGGGTTTTACACATACCGTCGGTGACGGGCCTTTTGGCCGTCGGCGACAGCTCGTCAGAAGTGGATTCGCGAATTTGTTGTTTCCTTGGTCTTGGATCGAATCAAAAGACTAGAGGGCATTCAATTCGGGGAGTTACACATTCTTTTGAGGTTTGAATCATCTTTTGGAGCCATAACCACTTATCTACCATTACCAATTCACCAACCATCATCACTACCATCCGAATCAAGATCCTAATCAATTCCATTTGCATTCCATTAACCCTAATCCATCATTCCATTCATCCTTCAATCGACTCATCACCACCAACCATTCCAAACCCTAACAACCATCTTCACAACTTCAAAACTTCAAGATGATGATGTTCAAGTTCTCAATTTCCGGTGATAGCGTTCGTCCTTCCATGAGCGGCTAATTTCTTGGAGGTTTCACCCCGGTGTAGGTTATTGTAAGTCTAGGGTTTGAACAATGTTTTAGTTTGATTTTGTGACAACTTGAATTGTATTTGAATTGATTGACAATTGTCTTGCATTTGAACTATATTTGTGAATTGTCGAGTGAGTTATGAAATTTGACTTTGCGAAACAAGTTTGTGCAATTATGCCTTGTCATTCAAAAGGTTTTACTTGTCCGAAGTAACGAAGTGCATTGTGGTCCGCGATACGCGTTGATAGCAATTGGCACCTAAGCTTTGATGATAGAAATCCGTTAATAACATATTCAAGTAAATCAAATTTAAAACGTGTAAGAACCCTAGGATTGCAATTACCGAACCGGGTGTGAGCCTTGTTTTCTATATCTTGTTTAAACCTTTAATTACATTCTTGCAATTATTAATCATTCGTAGTTATCAACTCAATTATTTTAGTAAATTTAATTCACATCTTTTCAATCGAACAAAAATACACAAAAACAAGATAGCAAGCTTCATAATAGTGACATCTTTTAACAATTCATCCAAATCCAATCGCAAACCACATACTCTTCGTGGTTCGACCCCTTGCTACCACTAACTATTTGTTAAGGGTAATTTGGGACTATAAATCTTATCTTTGACCGGAGCACGACACTCCGATCAAATTTTGGCGCGGTTGTCGGGGAGTGCGTGCGCTTTGTGTTTGGATATTGTTTGAATTTGTGTGATTAACTGTTTAATTTGCATAATTTATTTTCTTGTACTTTGTCTTTTTCTTTGTTACGCGGGGTGTGTTACTTGTGCAGGTTACAGGTAGTGTATGCATACGTGAAACTCCGGGAGGACTTCACCGTTAGTCTACGAACCGGAAATCGAAAGAGTCGCAAGGATGAATTTAGCAAACCGGTTAGAAGCAACTCTTGCTTCTAATCAAACCAATCAAACACCACAACCCACACCATCCATTGAAATCGATTCAATGGCAAACCGAAACCTCAATCAAAACCAAAACCCGAACCAATTCCAATACCGAAGCAACTTCAATCCCGCCCAAAATGTTCAACCTATACCTCAAGAACAACCGGGTGGTAACACCAACTCTAGACCACCCACACCACCTTTCCGAAACCAAAATCCCAACAACACCCAAAGAATACCCCAGCAACAAAACCTTCACCGACAAAATTCCTTACCAATTCACCTTGATGATCGGAATGTAAATTCCGACCGTAGAGGCAATTGAGATTGTGGCAATCCCGCGAATGAAGACCCGTTCTTTAATATCGACGATTTGAGAAACGCTATCCCTGATGATGAGCCGTTTAGTGTTCCCGGTTACCAATCGCCGGAACATGTGAGTGTTCATACGGAAAATTCGGATGATGGGGGATATTATGATGATCGGGCTAATGATGACGAAGATTGGGGGTATGTGAATCAAGGTAACATCTACAATGCAAGAGGGTTTGAAGATGATGAGTTTGGCTACCAAAACGCCAACTTTGTGGGGAACGATGACTACGGGTATGGGGATAGGAGAAATGACGGTTACAAAAATAACCGCCAACCACGAAACAATAACCAAAGGAACCGGAAACATGGGTTTTACAACAACAACAACAATGCTAACCCTAACCGGATTCCTCGTTTCGTGGGAGGGGGTAATCAAAGGGGTAACCAAGGTGGAAACCGAAGAGGTGATAGGGGAGGTGATAAAAGAGATAATCGAAGGCCGGTGGATCAAGAAGTTAACGGTCCGCATCGTCGTCAACAACCTCCACGGGGAGTAAATGACCGTGTTAGACCAGTGGTTACGGATAATGACTCTCCAATAGTTTGTGACAGGAGAATGTTCGACTGTAAGCCCCATTACATCAATATACTTCCCCACTTCAATGGGAGGTCTAATGATGAACCGTACACGCATTTGGCGGAGTTTTCCTCCATTTGTAACACTATCGGAGGGCACAACTTTGCATTGGAGGAGGTCAAGCTTCGATTATTCCAGTTTTCGCTAAAAGACAAAGCGAAGCAATGGTTTCTTACACTTCCGGCGAATAGTATCCGGACATGGGGTGAGATGCAACAAGTCTTTCTTGATGAATACTATTTGATGGCAAAGTCCGATGATGCACAGGATGAAATAAGGTCGTTTCGACAACTATCAAGTGAACCGTTGCATGAAGCGTTCACTCGATACAAAGAATTGATTCGGAAATGCCCACATCACCAAATAGAAAAGTGGGAATTGGTGAAGTGTTTTGTACGTGGTTTGGATGATGCGACGTGGAATCGTCTCGAGTCAACGAGCAACGGAACCCTATTGAGCAATCATGAAGATGATGATTGGGAATTCCTCGAGCGGATGAGCAAGCGGTCTAAAGAAAAGGAATCGGCCGATAGAGCCAAGAAACATCCCGTCTCCCGATCACTTCCCGATCTTGATTCTAAGGTTCGAATTTCTACTCTAGAACGGGAAATGGCTCATATGAAAAAGAAGGAGGTGAATGCGGTTCAATTCACAATGTGTGAAGAGTGTGGGGATATCGGCCATAGAACCGAGCAATGTCCAACGGGGCCGAGTGATTACACCGAGGAGGTAAATCAAGTGTATGGGGATCGAAAGCAATACGACATGAATTCCAACACGTACCATTCGGGTTTGAGAAATCACCCTAACTTTCGGTATGGTAATGCCTCGAATCAAATGAACCCGAATTTTCAGTAGGGTAATCAAGGTGGTTCCTCGTATAACAATCGTCAAGGTGGTAACCAAGGGGGTTACCAAAGGAATTACAATCAAGGGGTAACCAAGGGGGTTACCAAAGCAATTATCAACGGGGTTACAACCAAAGTGGAAATGGGGGTGGTGCTTCAAACTCCCAAGGTGAAGACTCGATAAATTCAAAATTCGATGCCCTCATGAATGCTATGAGTACTCTTACTAATTCACATCAAGAGTTCAAAGCCAAAGTGAAGAAATAGTTGGAAGTAAGAGATAAATCTCATAAGGCGCTGGAGAAGCAAGTGGGGCAACTTGCTCAAGAGATGGCTAAAATTCGTGGAAGTGGAGGAGGACTTCCAAGTGACACCACGGTGAACCCTAAGCATCATGGGTCGAGCTCGAAAAACACACGTGAGGTACCAATAAATAAAATTTCTTTACGTAGTGCTCGAGTGATAGATAATGGTGTTGAGCCACCACCACCCAAGTTTGTTGAAGGGGTGGTGGAAGATGCGAGTGATGATGAAGGTAATAACGGTCAAACGGGTCAAAATAAAAATGATTTAAAAATTAATAATACTACACCCGTTGTGACCGTTCCCGTCCAAAAGGCTAAGGAAAAGGGTGTGGAGGTTAATACCGCCCCTTATCCCGAAGCTTTATTGGGACCATCTAAGAAAGTGGTAAATAAACGAGGCCCACAACAAGAAGAGATGTGGGAAATTTTTAAACAAGTTAAAATCAATTTACCACTCTTAGATGCAATTAAGCAAGTACCTTCATATGCTAAATACTTGAAAGATTTATGCACCCAAAAGCAGACTCACAACATTCCTAAGAAACTTGATTTAACTGAAAATGTGAGTTCAATTCTTTCGGGTGCACTTCCACCAAAACTTCAAGATCCGGGGGCGCCCATTATTTCAATACAAGTCGGTGAATTTAAAATGACACGGGCACTTTTGGATCTTGGGGCAAGTGTGAGTATCTTGCCGGGTAGTTTATAAGACCAATATGATTTTGGTCCACTTCAAGTGTCGAACACCACCGTAGTGTTAGCCGACTTGACTCCTAAACTACCCCGTGGGATAGTCACGGATGTAATAGTCAAGGTCGAGGACTTTTACTATCCGGTGGACTTTCTAGTATTAGATTATGTTTCTTTGGACCGAACTAAGAAACCAACGGTGATCCTCGGTCGACCATTTTTGGAAACATCGAATGCCCAAATTAATTGCAAATCAGGCACGGTCGACATGACTTTTGGTAACCGTCGGTTGTGGTTAAATGTCTTTTCAGGATTGACGGATCCTCTAGTTGGCGATGAATGCTAAATGGAAGACATTGTTGACGAGTGTATACCTCTATGCGACATTAGTGTCGAAGAGGAAAACACAATAGAGGAATGTTTCATGTTTGACAGGTTACAAGGAGAGATGAATCGGAGCATGGATGAGGAGGTGAAAGAGTTGGAGGTCTTAGCGGCAAGGGAAGGAAGGCCCACTTGGACACATCAAGTGGAAAGTCTTCCGGAAAGCATCGACACAAAGTTGAAGCCGTCATTGGAAGAACCTCCGGTGGTAGAGTTGAAGGCGCTACCCAAGCATCTTAAGTATGCTTATGTGGGTGAGGGTAGCACGCTCTCGGTTATCATTGCATCTAACTTGACCGGGGAGCAAGAAGAGAAGTTGATGAAAGTATTGGTCACTCATAGAGCCGCTATCGGGTGGACCATTGCGGATTTGAAGGGAATTAGTCCCTCGGTGGTGATGCACAAGATCATCACGGAAGATGGTATGAGTCCTTCTCGCGACACACAACGGAGACTAAATCCAAACATGCGAGAAGTGGTTAAGAAGGAGGTACTGAAGTGGCTAGATGCGGGTATCATATACCCTATCTCGGATAGCCAATGGGTAAGCCCGACACAAACAGTTCCTAAGAAAGCGGGCATTCAAGTCGTCACAAATGACGCAGGTGAAGAGGTCGCCACTCGGCCTGTAACCGGGTGGCGTATTTGTATTGACTATAGGAAGTTAAATGCTGCAACTTCCAAAGTTCATTTCCCTTTGCCATTTATTGACCAAATTGTTGAGAAATTGCCTGGACAAAAATTTTATTGTTTTCTGGATGGTTATTCAGGATACAATCAAATTGCTATACATCCGGAAGACCAAGCAAAGACTACTTTTACTTGTCCATACGGTACCTTCGCATTTAGGCGAATGCCCTTTGGACTTTGTAATGCCCCCGCCACCTTCCAAAGGTGTATGATGAGTATCTTTTCAGCTATGGTGGGGGGGGGGGGGTCTTTGGAAATCTTCATGGATGATTTCTCAATATTTGGGTCATCATTTGATACATGCCTCGACCAACTCGAAAAAGTTTTAAAAAGATGTGTTGAGAAAAATCTTGTTTTGAGTTAGGAAAAGATCCATTTTATGGTTCAAGAAGGGATTGTGTTGGGGCATGTCGTCTCGAGTCGTGGGATTGAGGTGGATAGAGCAAAAGTGCAAGTCATATCCACTTTGCCTTATCCCACAAGTGTTAAGGGTATTCGGTCGTTCTTAGGACACGCGGGGTTTTATAGGCGGTTTATAAAAAGCTTTAGTTAGGGGTGTGCATGGGTCAGTTTGGGTCGGTTTTGACCAAAAACCATAATCATAACCGTGATGTCGGTTATTGGATAATCATAACCATAACCGATCGGTTATGGTGGTTATGGTTATTCGATTTTGATGGTTATAGCGGGTCAGTTATGGGTGGTTAACCGTGTATTTAGCTTAGCTAAAAATAGCTTAATTTTTTTAACATGAAATAAATTGTTATTGCCTATTTGTATATATTAGTATATTACATAGTATTAAAAAAATACACATAATCTATAATATTAATACCAATTATTATCGAATATTCAAATAAAGTGATATGATACATTCTATAAATTCAAATAAACATTCCACCAAAACCACAAAATGATATGTAAAACCTATAAGTACTAAAACATCAAATATTAAAAATATGGTGAAAAGTCCTAAATCCTACAAGATTTATTACATGTCGGTTTGGTTCGGTTATGGTGGGTATGGAAAAAATAATAAACATAACCGACCCGCTACTTTCGGTTTTCAAAAAAACCATTAACCGACCCACCGGTTTTTTATTTGGTTCGGTTTTTTCGGTTCGGTTTTATCGGTTAATTCGGTTATGGTTCGGTTAATTCGGTTTTTTGCACACCCCTGGCTTTAGTAACAAAACCCCTATGTAATTTATTGTTAAAGGATAAAACGTTTGATTTTGATAAAAATTGCCAAAATGCCTTTAACGTGTTGAAGAAAAAGTTGGTTGAGGCCCTGATCTCGTAATCACCGAATTGGTCATTACCATTCGAAATTACGTGTGATGCAAGTGATTATGCGGTGGGGGTCGTGCTGGGTCAAAGGGTGGACAAGAAACCGGTTGCCATTTACTACGCAAGTAAGACTCTCTCGGATGCACAATTAAATTATACAACTACCGAGAAAGAGCTACTTGCAGTGGTATATGCGTTGGATAAATTTCGTGCTTATATATGGTGTAACACCCCGTGTTTTCATAAGCGAAAGTCAAAGTCAAGGTCAAAGTCAACGATCGAATCGCGCAACTTGACTTGTAGAAATGTCTTTACTATATTTGTATTATGTGGAGTAAGTGTCGTTAATTACAATAATCGATGAGTATTAATCGTATTTCAATCGACCTACGACTGTGAACTATAGGAAGTAACAATGCGATAAAGTTAATCAACTAATAATCAAGCTATGCTAATCGAATCGACATCGAATCGCAACTCGAACTATGCATTTTACTTATTGTTTATACGTGCGTGTGCCTTACGTGTAACATGTGCATGATTATTTATGTTATGTTATGTTGTGGTAATCAAGCGAACTCAATCGAACTCGAAATCTAACTCGAATGCTATCGAACTCGAACTCAAATCACAAACGAACCATGATAGATAGTGGGAAAACGATTACGCTAGATACGAAGTAGTTGAGACTGAAAGTAATTTGACTAGGAAACCCTATCGAATCGAACCGCGCGCAATCGTAATCGAAATATCAAGAAATCGTCGTGCAAAACACTCGAAAGGTGCAACCGATCGATCAGGCTTCCCAGCCGATCGAACAGCCAGCCGAACGGACTGTTGTCCGATCGGACAGGCTGTCCGATCGAGGTGCCAGCCGATCGGCTAGCCCTTTCCTCTTTTGTCTTCCTATATATACCCCTGTCATTGTCATTCTTTCCACTTTTGGAAACCCTTGTTCGACCAGCACGCTCAACTCGCCTTTTCTCGGATTTCTCTCGATTCCGGTAAGTTTTCGTCCTAAATCTTGTACTTTCTTGATCTATACACACTCCTACACCTTTCTATCTTTCGAATCTAAACTTTTAACCGTGAAATCATCAAGAATCAAGTGTTCTAGGATGATGTCATCATGGGTTCTTGAAGAACTCCATATTTTGGCCTCAATCCACCAAGAATGACTTGGATCTAGCCGATTTCCACATAAACAAACAAGGGTCTCTCATAGATCTAAACATATACGTGGTGAAAAGGATTGAAGGATGGATTTTCCCAACTTTCTTCAACTCTTTTCACTCGAACCAGTAGAAACAGAACCCGAGCCGGTTTACTGACCACTTCGGTGGTCATACGACTCAAGATCTGGGTTCTATCCACGAGGTTAACCGACGTCGGGTTAAATGTTAAACTTCGTTCCGAACGGACCACCGACCGGATTTGGGTGATTCCTGTCCGACCCGGGAGACCAAGTAAGAACGAGGCATCTATGGTTTTACTCGCTGTCAAAATACCTCGATAAAACGACAAACGAACAGAACAACCAAGGTGTTAGACGCAAGGCTGATCAGGTCAGGATGCTGACCGATCGGACTGCTGTCCGAATGGACAGCCAGCCGGTCGGGTAAACCAGCCGATCGACTTTCCAGCCGATCGGCTAGCACATGGTCCCACACAAACAACTTGTTTTGAAGAATGGTATTGAACGAACTGTTGATTCGATCGAACTATTGTTCGATCGGATTACTCTTCGAATCATGAGATACTATGCTTCAACACTTAATCAATTTTCAACATGTTCAATGCACTAGAAGTGCCACCCGATCGAACTGCCGTCCGATCAGGTGACACCTCGTTGTCCTATCGAACATCAATTATGCTGCTCGATCGATCAACCATCCGACCCACTGAACAATACCTTGCAATTCATTAAAGTCTTTGACTTGTTGACTTGCCAACCGATCGAACACCTGTCCGATCGTACACCTGTCCGATCGAACACTCGTCCGATCCAAAGGCTAAACCTTGAAATTCTGTGGAATGCCTAACCGATTGGGCTGCCGGCCGATCGAACAGCCGTCCGATCGACCGACCTGAAGGGCAAAGGTACTTCAATGTTTTCAAAATGCTACAACGAAAACTTCAAAGGTCAAGCCATCATACACAAACACATCCTTCCCAAAGGAAGAAACAATCCACTCGAACAGCCATCCGATCGGCTTACCAACCGACCGGACAGCCGTCCGAGCAGACTGTCAACCGAACGGTCAGCCGTCCGATCGGACTGCCGTCCGATCGACCAGTTGTCCGACTCCCTGCACTTGTTTCCTGTTTTACGTTTCTCTTATCGTTATGCTACCTAATATATTCAGGCTAACCGTATTCGCTAAGCGCTCCCTTCAATCCATAAATCACTGTGAGTATACTCGATCCCTTTTTGCTTTAAGCACTTTTGGGTGTTACATACGTTACGAATATTCGAACTACAACTATCACACTACTCAAACTACTTAAACGCTAACCGTTAATGCATGATATACGTGGCTTATGAATGCTTGTTTGTTATGTTTACACATGGAATGCTGTCTACCTGCCTTAGCAACGATAGTACTATAGTTTGGACTCAGCACCCGTTCTCACGGGGGTTGTTAAGGATCTTTTACTTGCATGGATTACGGTGGTAATCATGTATTGCGAACTGCCTCAGGCAGTCAACCCGCAGTCATTGGTATCGATGGATCTATGTCGATAACCAACGTGCTTCATTTCACTATGTGTACGTGCTGGTTATACGTAAACGAATTCAAACTCTATATGCTATTATCAAACTTGTATGCTCACCTTTACATTATATGTATTGACTTTTATTTTAACGTATGTGACAGGTGCTTAGGATGCATGTGTGGTAGGAAATGGAAGCTAGAATAAAGCTTTAGAGCCCAACAAATAGTTGTCTGTAGATAACGAATTAGGGGTCTCTAGAAGCAGATAAACAATTGCTACTTATTTAAATCTGAGTTGTCGGAACAGAATATTTGTCTTGATGCTTGTCTGTAATAATTATTTGACTGTTTGAGATATGGTATGGGACGTATTATTTAAATTGAGTAGTTATGATAATTGTTGTGGAAACTTCTGGACAATCTGTTTCGCTTAGTGCCATGCCCCGATGACTCCGCCATCGGTTGGGGTGTGACAGATTGGTATCAGAGCCATAACTATAGGGAATTAGGCAAGACTCGACCTAGTCCGGGTCGAAGTCTTAGATACCTAGACTATAGTTAAGAACCAACAGACCGACTTATGCATAACCGGTAGGGGATTATGTACGAGCTTACTTCTCGTTATTTTCGCTTGTTCTACACTCCCACTGCACTTGAATTTTCAACTATGAGTGGACAATAAGGCCGAGAATAGGTGTGAAAACCGCAAACTCTCCACTAAAGTTGCTTACTCAACTCGCATTTTAGCTGCAAGCAAGGAGAATTATGCCAAATTAGGAGTGAAATCCATATTTTGATGAATAATCTCCTCAGCTTTATCAAAGCAGGGACGAAGTTGTTAAGCCAGGGGTGAAACCCTAACCTTGATGACTTGTTCCGCATCTTTTACAAAACTCCCACCAAGGTATCGATGGACTCCAACGATCTAAGGTCACGACATGACTAACGGAACGTGCGCCAAACGCCCAAGAATCGTGGCAAGGGCATAATTCCGGGGGTCAAACGTGAACAACAAGTCCTTGTGGATAGTTGGACCGCCTTGGGTAGTCGAAGTCCACTAGCCGCGGACGATCTACCTCTCGATTTTTTTTAGCATTTCAAAGATAGTTTGCCGATTTTATGTGTGTTTTATGTGCCATTTCCCATTTATGTGCTCATTTTGACTCCCAAACGATTGCGTAATGACACGTTCAACATGCGAGATCCGTGAACGTGCGTGACCAAACACACTAGATGTACAATCTACCGTGATTCTTGTTAGGTCCCGGTTTTGACTCCGAAACGATTGCGAACCGAACGTGTGACGTGCGGAATCCGTACACGAACGAGACCGAACACACGAGACGTAATTATAACTGTGATTCTTTGATAGATCTGAAAACGTACAAGAAACGTGAATCACCTTTTACCTTTCCCTCTAGTTTCTCTCCCTAGCTTACATTACGCTCCTTTCGAACGATCGCAGACTTGAAATGATAGGTTTCTGTTTTCTGATTGCCTCTAGTGACTAAGTGCGTATGTGTTTCTTGCTTCCATGCTTTACGTGCTTAGGAATTAAATGACTATGTGCTTTATGTGCTTATGTGATTATGCGATTTCGTGTGAAGTATTTACGTAACTATACGTGATCCTGAGCTTTAGTGGTAATAGACGTGTGAGGTGAGATTCGAATACAATGTGATGAGTCCTGTGATGATGTCTGTTGCAGACCATGTCGGCTGGATCCCGTCATGCACTCTCTCGTCAGGAAAAGAGGGACAAGCGCCTTGCTTCCATCATCGCGAAAAGCGTGGCAAAGGCCGTGAGTGATGTTTATGAGAATGCCAGCAAATCATCCGAGGAATCGAGAACCGGAGCTCCTAAGATTGCCGCAAGGCCCTTCAGTTTCAAGCAATTCAAGTCGTGTGGGCCGAAAGAATTCACTGGCGAAGGAGGTCCCACTGCACTATTCCACTGGTTTGACTCTATCGAGGTTACTTTTCGACAGAGTGGTTGCCCTGATGACCTTCGAACTCTGAATGCTACCGGCGTCTTCTAGTCCCGTGCACTAGACTGGTGGACGGGCGAGAGGAACAAGCTAGGGAACGATGCAGCCTACGGTCTGTCATGGGACGAGCTCAAGGAAGTCATGCTAGAGGAATTCTGCCCTCCTCACGAACGTCAAAAGCTAGAAGATGAATTTTGGCACATACACCAAAAGGATGGTGACAATGCTGGTCTTACTGCTCGTTTTAAGCAGCTCAGCATTATCTGTCCCGACCAAGTCAAGACTTCGGAAATCACAATCAAGAAGTACATCCGAGCTTTGCCCGACTGCGTTGCTGATTTCGTGCAAGCGGCTAAGACTACAACGATCGAGGAAACTTATCTGTTGGCCGCTGAGATCAACGACAAACGGGTTAAGGCTGGGATATGGGATAAGACTTCCAAGCATCTACATCAAGCTACCGCTACCGCACCAACTGCTGAACCCACCTCATCAAGCAACAAGAGAAAGAACAAGAGAAAGAACAGCTCCACCAACAAGAACTGTGCGATTACTGCTGCACCGATTCAAGCTGTACCTGCCTAACAGCGTCAAGTAGCGGTGCCTGTGGCCAATGCACCGCCTGCGAAGCGTGCATATACTGGGCCACATCCGCTCTGCCCTACTTGCACCTACCACCACCCGACTGCTATTCAATGCCGCTTCTGTGCTCATTGCAATGTGTACGGCCACTTTACTACCAACTGCCGTATTCATCAAGCTCCTGCCAATCAAGCTCTACTCACTGCCCCACAGGGTCAACAAGCTCCTCCGGCACCCGCAGTCAAAGCCAGAGCTTGCTTCGCGTGTGGCGACCCGAACCATTTCGCCAACGTGTGCCCAAACAGGGTTGTGAAACAAGAGCCTCAGCAACAGCAGCCACAGCAGCAACAACAACAGCAGCAGCAACAACAGGCCGCACGCGCCAGAACTTTTAACCTCAACGTGCGTCAAGCCTAGGCCGACAACAACGTGGTCAATGGTACGTTCCTTGTGAATGGTATTTATGCTTCATGTTTGTTTGATACTGGAGCCGATAATTGCTTTGTGTCGTTCGAATTTGAGAGACTCCTTAGTCGTAAACGTTCCAAACTATCCTCGAAGTTCGATGTAGAAGTCGCTACCGGAAGAACCGTCGCTGTTAGTTCTGTTATACGTGATTGTACTCTCGAGCTCAACAATCACATCTTCCCAATCGACCTTATTCCAATGCAACTCGGAAGCTTTGACGTCATAGTAGGCATGGACTTTCTTCGAGAAAACCATGCTGAAGTTGTGTGCTTCGACAAGATGATTCGTTTTTCGCTCGCAAATGGTGACTTATTGTGTGTATATGGCGATACTACTTCAAAGGGGCTCAAGCTTATGTTATGTATCCAAGCCAGTAAGTATCTCCGCAAGGAATACAGGGCTTTCTTGGCAAACATTGTAGTAGCGGAGAAGGAAAAGAAAGAGAAGAAGGAAGTGAAAGACGTTCCTGTGGTTCGAGAATTTCCCAATGTTTTTCCAGAGGATCTTCCCGGATTACCTCCAAGTCGTGATATCGACTTTCGTATTAACCTCATTCTTGGAGCAAATCCTATTGCCAAAGCTCCTTACCGACTCGCACCGTCAGAAATGCGCGAACTCTCAACCCAACTCCAGGAATTACTTGAAAAAGGCTTCATTCGCCCGAGCACCTCTCCTTGGGGGGCGCCAGTCCTCTTCGTCAAAAAGAAGGATGGGTCGTTCCGGATGTGCATCAACTACCGGGAATTGAATAAGCTAACTATCAAGAACCGCTACCCTCTGCCTCGTATCGACGATTTGTTTGATCAACTACAAGGCGCTACGTGTTTTTCAAAGATCGATCTACGTTCAGGTTACCATCAGCTGCGTATTCAAGAAGAAGATATACCCAAAACCGCGTTTCGTACTCGATACGGCCATTACGAATTCGTGCCTTTTGGTCTAACCAACGCACCAGCGGTTTTCATGGATCTGATGAATCGCGTGTGTAAACCATATCTCGACCGTTTCGTCATCGTATTCATCGACGATGTCTTGATCTATTCTAAATCGAAAGCCGAACACGCGCAACATCTACGTTTGGTTCTCAAATTACTCCAGGGAAACCAACTCTATGCCAAGTTCTCCAAGTGCGAATTCTGGTTAGGGGAAGTTCAATTTCTGGGTCACATTGTTAATAGTCAGGGTATCCACGTCGATCCTGCGAAGATTGAAGCAGTCAAGAGTTGGGTTACGCCTAAGAATCCGTCTGAAGTCCGCTATTTTCTCGGACTAGAGGGCTATTATCGACGATTTATCGAAGGATTCTCGAAGATTGCTGTACCGCTTACCTCTCTTACGCATAAGGACCAACCTTTTGTCTGGGGAACCAAACAAGAGTCTGCCTTTCGAACCCTCAAACACATGCTTTGCAATGCTCCTGTTCTCACATTGCCCGACGGAAACAATGATTTCATTGTCTACTGTGATGCTTCCAACCTTGGTCTCGGATGCGTTCTTATGCAACGAGACAAGGTCATAGCTTACGCATCTCGTCAGCTCAAAATCCACGAGAAGAACTATACAACCCATGACCTCGAGCTAGGCGCGGTTGTTTTTGCATTAAAGATTTGGCGACACTACCTGTATGGTACTAAGTGTACGATCTTCACCGATCATAGGAGCCTACAGCATATCTTTAATCAGAAGGAACTTAATATGCGTCAACGCCGATGGGTAGAACTTCTCAACGATTACGACTGTGAGATTCGTTATCACCCAGGCAAGGCAAATGTTGTTGCCGACGCACTTAGCAGACAGAGCTACCTGCTTAGCACTTGTAATGTTCAAGCACAGCACAACCTCGAGACTCTCATCCGCGACGCTCAGCATGCATGTTTCAACGAACGCACTTTGAAGAAGGAAAGAATCTACCACGATGGAGCCCAGCTTGTGAGCAAATCGAATGGGATATTCCACTTTTTAGACCGAATTTGGATTCCCAAGCGAACCAATTTGCGACAGATTATCATGGACGAAGCCCATAAATCCCGCTACTCAGTTCATCCCGGTGCTGACAAAATGTACCAGGATATTCGTTACAAGTACTGGTGGCCGGGTATGAAAAGGGATATCGCCCTCTACGTCGGAAAATGCTTAACTTGTGCTAGGGTCAAGGCTGAACATCAAAGACCCTCTGGCTTGCTCGAACAACCACCAATTCCCATGTGGAAGTGGGAGAGCATAGCTATGGATTTCGTAACCAAGCTTCCACCCACGTCATCAGGTCACGACAGCATATGGGTTGTGGTCGACCGATTGACTAAATCAGCTCACTTTCTGCCTATACGAGAAGACTACAAGGTGGAACGATTAGCCCGAATCTACACCGACGAAATCATTTGTAATCATGGGATGCCTCGTGACATCATCTCTGACCGTGATGCTCGATTTACTTCATGATTGTGGGAAACGTTTCAAACGGCACTCGGTACAACGCTTAATCTAAGTACCGCTTTCCACCCTCAAACCGACGGCCAGACTGAAAGAACGATCCGTACTCTTGAAGACATGCTTCGTGCGTGTGTTCTAGACTTCGGTGGTAATTGGGATAAACACCTGCCGTTAGTCGAATTCTCGTATAACAATAGCTATCATTCTAGCATCGAGATGGCACCTTTCGAGGCATTATACGGAAGAAGATGTCGGTCGCCTATTGTGTGGCACGAGATCGGTCACTCGCAACTAACCGGTCCTGAGCTATTACAAGAAACGACAGACAAAATTTTCCAAATCAGAGACAACCTGGTGAAAGCTCGGGATCGACAGAAGGTTTACGCCGATAAAAAGCGCAAGCCCCGTGAATTTGGCGTTGGTGACTACGTACTCCTAAAGGTATCACCTTGGAAGGGTGTAGTCCGATTCGGCAAGAAAGGGAAACCCGCGCCACGATATGTTGGACCTTTTAAGATTCTGGAAAGGATCGGAAAAGTCGCCTACAGACTCGAATTACCGGAGGAACTTAGCAACGTCCACCCAACTTTCCACGTGTCAAACCTCCGAAAGTGCATCGCCGACCACGATTTACACGTCTCTCTAGACGATCTGCAAGTGAACGAAACATTACACTTCGTGGAAAAACCTGTCGAAATCATGGATCGCCAAACCAAGCAGCTCAGGCGCTCACGTATTCCTATTGTGAAGATCTGATGGGAACGCAAACGAGGCGCGAAGTTCACTTGGGAACTCGAAAGCGACATGAAGGCAAAGTACCCGCAGTTGTTCCAAGAGAAAGCCTTAATAGAGAAAGTCTTCACGTGATTCATGGCGGTTGTAGCAGCTTCCAGCTTAATTTCGGGACGAAATTCCCTAAACAAGGGGAGGCTGTAACACCCCGTGTTTTCATAAGTGAAAGTCAAAGTCAAGGTCAAAGTCAACGATCGAATCGCGCAACTTGACTTGTAGAAATGTCTTTACTTTATTTGTATTATGTGGAGTAAGTGTCGTTCATTACAATAATCAATGAGTATTAATCGTATTTCAATCGACCTACGACTGTGAACTATAGGAAGTAACAATGCGATAAAGTTAATCAACTAATAATCAAGCTATGCTAATCGAATCGACATCGAATCACAACTCGAACTATGCATTTTACTTATTGTTTATACGTGCGTGTGCCTTACGTGTTACCTGTGCATGATTATTTATGTTATGTTATGTTGTGGTAATCAAGCGAACTCAATCGAACTCGAAATCTAACTCGAATGCTATCGAACTCGAACTCAAATCACAAACGAACCATGATAGATAGTGGGAAAGCGATTACGCTAGATACGAAGTAGTTGAGACTGAAAGTAATTTGACTAGGAAACCCTATCGAATCGAACCGCGCGCAATCGTAATCGAAATATCAAGAAATCGTCGCGCAAAACACTCGAAAGGTGCAACCGATCGATCAGGCTTCCCAGCCGATCGAACAGCCAGCCGAACGGACTGTTGTCCGATCGGACAAGCTGTCCGATCGAGGTGCCAGCCGATCGGCTAGCCCTTTCCTCTTTTGTCTTCCTATAAATACCCCTGTCATTGTCATTCTTTCCACTTTTGGAAACCCTTGTTCGACCAGCACGCTTAACTCGCCTTTTCTCAGATTTCTCTCGATTCCGGTAAGTTTTCGTCCTAAATCTTGTACTTTCTTGATCTATACACACTCCTACACCTTTCTATCTTTCGAATCTAAACTTTTAACCGTGAAATCATCAAGAATCAAGTGTTCTAGGATGATGTCATCATGGGTTCTTGAAGAACTCCATATTTTGGCCTCAATCCACCAAGAATGACTTGGATCTAGCCGATTTCCACATAAACAAACAAGGGTCTCTCATAGATCTAAACATATACGTGGTGAAAAGGATTGAAGGATGGATTTTCCCAACTTTCTTCAACGCTTTTCACTCGAACCAGTAGAAACAGAACCCGAGCCGGTTTACTGACCACTTCGGTGGTTATACGACTCAAGATCTGGGTTCTATCCATGAGGTTAACCGACGTCGGGTTAAATGTTAAACTTCGTTCCGAACGGACCACCGACCGGATTTGGGTGATTCCTGTCCGACCCGGGAGACCAAGTAAGAACGAGGCATCTATGGTTTTACTCGCTGTCAAAATACCTCGATAAAACGACAAACGAACAGAACAACCAAGGTGTTAGACGCAAGGCTGATCAGGTCAGGATGCTGACCGATCGGACTGCTGTCCGAACGGACAGCCAGCCGGTCGGGTAAACCAGCCGATCGACTTGCCAGCCGATCGGCTAGCACATGGTCCCACACAAACAACTTGTTTTGAAGAATGGTATTGAACGAACTGTTGATTCGATCGAACTATTGTTCGATCGGATTACTCTTCGAATCATGAGATACTATGCTTCAACACTTAATCAATTTTCAACATGTTCAATGCACTAGAAGTGCCACCCGATCGAACTGTCGTCCGATCAGGTGACACCTCGTTGTCCTATCGAACATCAATTATGCTGCTCGATCGATCAACCATCCGACCCACTGAACAATACCTTGCAATTCATTAAAGTCTTTGACTTATTGACTTGCCAACCGATCGAACACCTGTCCGATCGTACACCTGTCCGATCGAACACTCGTCCGATCCAAAGGCTAAACCTTGAAATTCTGTGGAATGCCTAACCTATCGGGCTGCCGGCCGATCGAACAGCCGTCCGATCGACCCACCTGAAGGGCAAAGGTACTTCAATGTTTTCAAAATGCTACAACGAAAACTTCAAAGGTTAAGCCATCATACACAAACACATCCTTCCCAAAGGAAGAAACAATCCACTCGAACAGCCATCCGATCGGCTTACCAACCGACCGGACAGCCGTCCAAGCAGACTGTCAACCGAACGGTCAGCCGTCCGATCGGACTGCCGTCCGATCGACCAGCTGTCCGACTCCCCAGCACTTGTTTCCTGTTTTACGTTTCTTTAATCGTTATGCTACCTAATCTATTCAGGCTAACCGTATTCGCTAAGCGCTCCCTTCAATCCATAAATCACTGTGAGTATACTCGATCCCTTTTTGCTTTAAGCACTTTTGGGTGTTACATACGTTACGAATATTCGAACTACAACTATCACACTACTCAAACTACTTAAACGCTAACCGTTAATGCATGATATACGTGGCTTATGAATGCTTGTTTGTTATGTTTACACATGGAATGTTGTCTACCTGCCTTAGCAACGATAGTACTATAGTTTGGACTCAGCACCCGTTCTCACGGGGGTTGTTAAGGATCTTTTACTTGCATGGATTACGGTGGTAATCATGTATTGCGAACTGCCTCAGGCAGTCAACCCGCAGTCATTGGTATCGATGGATCTATGTCAATAACTAACGTGCTTCATTTCACTATGTGTACGTGCTGGTTATGCGTAAACGAATTCGAACTCTATATGCTATTATCAAACTTGTATGCTCACCTTTACATTATATGTATTGACTTTTATTTTAACGTATGTGACAGGTGCTTAGGATGCATGTGTGGTAGGAAATGGAAGCTAGAATAAAGCTTTAGAGCCCAACAAATAGTTGTCTGTAGATAACGAATTAGGGGTCTCTAGAAGCAGATAATCAATTGCTACTTATTTAAATCTGAGTTGTCGGAACAGAATATTTGTCTTGATGCTTGTCTGTAATAATTATTTGACTGTTTGAGATACGTTATGGGACGTATTATTTAAATTGAGTAGTTATGATAATTGTTGTGGAAACTTCTGGACAATCTGTTTCGCTCAGTGCCATGCCCCGATGACTCCGCCATCGGTTGGGGTGTGACATATGGGGTACTAAGGTCATTGTATATTCTGACCATTCTGCAGTTAGGTATCTCATGGACAAGAAGGATGCAAAGCCAAGATTAATCTGATGGGTTCTCTTGCTACAAGAATTTGACTTGGAAATTCGAGACAAAAAAGGGAGTGAGAATGTGGTTGCGGACCACTTGTCTCGATTGGTTGTGGAGGAGGATTCTTCCCGTGAAGAGATTAACGAGAACTTTCCAGATGAGCAAATCCTAAAAGTTTCAATATTACCATGGTATGCTAATATTGTTAATTATTTGGTCACATGTGACTTGTCGGCTCATTGGGATAGAAGGAAGAGGTTGCACTTCATTTCTCAAATCAAGTACTACACGTTGGAAGAACCGGACTTATTCAAGATATGCCCGGATCAAGTCGTTCGAAGATGCATACCCGACGAGTAGATTCCTAGCGTCTTGATGCACTTGCATTCATTTGCTTGTGGGGCCATTTCATTGGTCACAAAACCGGGAACAAAGTGCTTAATAGTGGTCTTTATTGGCCAACTATTTTCAAGGATGCTTTTAATTTCGCTAAAAACTGTGTAGAGTGTCAAAAGTTAGGGGGTATTTCCAAAAGGGATGAAATGCCCGTGCAACCGATCCTTATTGTAGATAATTTTGATGTGTGGGGGATCGATTTCATGGGCCCATTCCCTAATTCGCATGGCAACTTATATATCTTGGTGGCGGTCGATTATGTATCCAAATGGGTTGAAGCGATTGCCACCAAGACGAATGACCATACTGTTGTTTGCAATTTTGTACAAACAAACATAATTTCTAGATTTGGGATTCCCCGAGTGATCATTAGTGATGGGGGATCTCATTTTAAGAATTTTAACTTTGGCAAACTCTTGAAACGGTATGGAGTTGACCATCGGATTGCTACCCCTTACCAACCACAAACAAGCGGTCAAGTGGAAGTTTCCAATAGGCAAATAAAAGAAATTTTGCAAAAGACCGTTCGACCTGACCGAAAGGATTGGTCGATGAAGTTGAATGATACTTTATGGGCTTATAGAACGGCTCATAAAACACCTATTGGAACTACACCTTATTGCTTAGTTTATGGGCGAAATTGTCATTTACCGGTCGACGAAGTTGAATGATGATTTATGGGCTATAAAAGAAGTTAACATGAAATATGACGATGCAGGAAAGGAGCGAAAATTAAAGCTTTGTGAGTTGGAGGAGCTTCGGGAAGAAGCGCATGAGTGCGCCTCGAAATACAAGGATGATATGAAGAGGGCACATGACACGAAGTTGAAGCCGAAGGAGTTTGAAGTGGGTCAAAAGGTTTGGCTCTACAATTCAAGGCTTAAATACTTTCCCGGGAAGCTCAAGAGCAAATGGATGGGCCCGTACGTGATTACACGGGTCGGAAAACTTGGAGATGTTACCATCGAGGACCCAAAGGATGGGTCGAAGCAAACGGTTAACGGTCACCACCTTAAACCGTTTCTTGACGGTAACAATGATAAAAGGGATGAGAATGTGGAGTTGGTGAACTTCGTGGTAAGTGTACCAACTTATGAGGTCAACTGAAAGGACCGGTAATGAGTTTTGTAAAGTTATGTACAATTTATTTAATTGTGTGAGTGTTTTTGTGTTAATCGTTCTCGTTTGTACTAACCTTCTTGATTGTGTGAAGTTCGGATATCATGAACGGGTCTTGAAGACAAAAGGTATGTTTTTTTAGACTTATTTGTGTGTATTAGGGACAATACACGACTTTTAGGGGGTGGTAGGGCCGTTAACGGTTTTCGCGATTTCCAAATTTTAACTTATAAAAAATTACAAAAAGATTTTTAATAATGTTTAGGAATTTTATTTGTATATAGTCCTTTTATTAAAAAGTTCATAAATTTCTTCCTATTTTTCATAAAAAAACATAAAAATTGAAAAAATAAAAAAAGTAAGTTTTTGCATACCGTCGGCGATGGTAGTCCTGTCCGTCGCCTACGGCTCTCCAAAACGTGCGTCGCCCAAAATTCTCCGTAGACAGCACGTTAGGCCGTCGCCACTACTCCCATTTTCCATACACCGTCACCGACGGTGATTATGTCCGTCGCCGACGGTCCTTAAAATTCCAGCCGACGCAATGTGTTGTTTAAGAGCTAGTTCGAACCCAAACCCTTTTTAACTATCAAACCTTAACCCGAATCCTCTTGTAGCCACATCTAGGACCCGAAAATCTTATCATATTTCCCCAAACATCTAAAAACATCATCCAATCAGTAACATCATCAACCGTTCTCTCTCCCCCATCTTCATCTTCTTCACTTAACACCTCAAGAACCCTAATCCTTCCTCTTCTCATAACTTCTTCAAATATACACCAAATCCAGCGATTTTTTAGCCTATCTTGGGTAATTTTTTGAGAGGAACAAAACCCCTATCACGGTTTTCATCAATTCTTGCTTGTTTGCAAGATTTCTGGGCGTGATTTCTAGGGTTTTTCAAGAGTGTTCAGCAAATTTCTTGCTTTGCACTTTTTAATAGTTTTTCTTGTTCATCTACACTAAAGGTATGGAATTTCACTTAATTTATGCATGATTATCATATGAAGTGTTGATTTCTTCCGAATTTTTAAGCTTATTGTTTAAGAGTAGGTTGTTTATCATAATGTATGATGTTTTAGTATAAATTTAAGAATGATTACTTGATTTGGATGGGATTTGAACATGCTTTAGTCTTAGTGAGGTGATTACACTAGATTTTTTCATGATTGAGCATAGATGTGATGTTGAATATTGTGGAAACCACGAAACCTTAAGAAATTTTGTGAATAAACATGTTAAATTAATATGTAGATGTTAAAATGTGCGACTTTGGAAGTTTAAAAAGGCGATTTTACATCTAGTTATTGATTGAAATTCAACATTGCATATTATGTTCAAAGTTTGAGATTGTTTGAAGATTTGGGTATGCTAATTGTTCTTTTGTCTTGTGATTGTAGCTATGTTCGTGGGAAGAAAGAGATCAAAAACTTCCGGACAATGTTCATCTTCTGGAGCCTGTTCAGGCTCGGGGCATTATCAAAGACGATGGGAACAGTTAAGCAATGTGGAAGAAGGTGATGGGCAACTCTATCGACAAGATTGGGATTGGGAGGAGGCCAAGAATAGTCTGTCGGCCTCAGTATGGAAAGATGACAAGAAGAAGGCTCTTTCCTGATACAACAACAAAAGGTTAGAGGTAAAGATGTGGAAGATGAAAATGGTCACGGGTGTTTCAAAGTCTGTACCCGATAGAGTAGTATGTGAACGTGCGGTGAATGTCGAAGAATTCCGCACATTTGGCATAGCTCAAAAGTTTGAGAAGATCGGGTGGGAACGAGTACTAGATTGGTGTGAGGATATCACCATACGAGTTTATTTGGGTGCAGTTTGTGAATGGTTGTCGACTTTACGGTTTGAAAATTCGGATGGGCCGGCTCCTACGTGGCAGTTGATCGGCAACATTGGAAAGAATCAGATGATTATGTCGTTTGAGCACATGAACGCCATCGCATGATTTGATTCATTGGGGGTTGAAGCATATGATTATTATGACTATGATCAGTTTTTGGATAACAAAACAAACATTGCTGATCCGGATCAAATGCTAGCATCGGTCTTGCCAGGTTCAGGGGGTGCGGGGGAATCTAGAAACGATTTGTCCTTGGAGGGTAAAATATTACAAGGCATTTCGTTGGAGAATGTTATGGTGCGGTTCAGAGACCGCGGGACAGTGAATGCCCCCGACTGCCAGGTCTTACATTCGTTGTTGTATGGGACGCCAAGGCTATCATGGCGTCAAATCGTGATGATAAACACGTGGGATACAAGGGAGTCGTTCAAACGGAAGATGATCCCTACGTGCGATTAATTAGCGCGATGATTTTACAGCAAAATGCGTTGCCTCCGGAATCGTTGTGGGTTTCTACACCCATCAATCAGTTTAACCTCGCCTCCATGAAGCGGCATTGGAAGATAACGATTAAAGTCTTTGGTCATCTTCACACAGTTGAGGATGAACAAGGAAACAGTTACAGGTTCACGGATCAGGGTGATGATGAAGAGGGTGATGAAGATGAGGAGATGGTTGATATGGAGGATGAGACGGAGCCTCCCGGTCCACGGGGACCAAGGCAGAGATACAGGCGGAAACATCGGGAAATTTCTGCCGATGTAGCAGATTTTGTGAATCAAAGACAGGGGCCGACGTACAGGAATTTTAACAGCGGGCAACAAGCGGTTTATGATAATGTGTCGGCATGTATAGGCGAAGGAAGAGAATACGATGTGAGAAGAAGGCATGGGAAGAGATGCACGAGGCCTACACACAAGAACAGTGGGCCTTCCAAGCATCCTTTCATGAGAGGATGGAGAAACAAATGGAGGAACATCAATTGCAACAAGCGCTACAAAGGTCACAAATGGAACGCTTGTTACAATTGCAAGAGGAAGATAGGGCCCGAAGACGGGCATGGGAGGAAGATGAGGCGAGGCGTCAAAATGAACAAAGAGAATTGGAACGACGCTGATGGAGCGCTTTATGTGTTTCTAATCAAATGGCTATTAATAATGCCAAGGTCCTCCACGATCAGGAGCGACATCAAAGAGACTATGAAGCCGGCCTCCCTTATGTCGAACACTCGGGGTGGACCGATTACCCCAACCTTCCCCATCCACGAGGCCCATCCGATCCAACCCCTCACTGGCCCGAGGCAGTTGGGTCCAGCTTCATCCCTATACCCTACCAGCCACCACCTCAAGGAGAGCAAGGGCCCCTCGATAACTACAGTGAGATGTTTGAGGCCCTCACTGGTTACCCATACCAGCCAAACCCGCTAGTTAACCCCAACGATAGATATCAGCGGTGAAGGCAATGTATGTTTTGTGTTGTTGTTGTATATTTTTAGTTTTCTTTATTTCGGTTTTGTTATTATTTCTTTTTGCCTAGTTAAATGAACGTTGTGGGTGTGTTCCCTATATAACCCTCACGAGACCTACTCGTCCTCCCAAGCTATTGGGGGGTTTAAAAGGGCTTGTTGCATAAGCTAAATGCAACCGTGATTCCTACGAAAATGAGTTAGGATTGTTATTGTTGTAAATTATTTTCCACAAAAATCAAGGTAAATTAACGCATGATTTGGTAAAACTTTCATAAAAAATGGTAGAACTAAGAACCTAACAAATTTTAATGGTTGTGAGAAGCATGCTTCTACACAAGGGTTTAGATTTGTAGGTACACCATGTTCGCAGGACAACCATTTTTGTGACGAGAAGAAGAAAAGAGAAGCATCTAGCGAAAAATACCAGGTGCATGCGTTTCCTTTTACCTTGATTCTTAGTTTAGTAATAAGTGGAGTGTAATTGTATATTATTTTTCCGGGGTGGAATTTTTGGGAAGTTAGCCGTGTCACATCCCTTGTGCATTTTAAAACTCTAGTTCTTACACATTGAGGACAATATGTACCTCAAGTGTGGGGATGGGGGAGTAGTAAAAGTTTTCGATTTTGACCCGTTCATTTAAACACTACACATTGAGGACAATGTTTACCTCAAGTGTGGGGATGGGGGGAAATTTCAAAAATGTCTTGTTTCAAAAGCAATCTTAAAGCACAAGTAACTAAGTCAATGAGGGATGTCACAACCCATTTAGTATTTTGTCATGGTCAAGTTCAAACTAATAGCATGACGAGTATTTAGCGGGTGCTTATTTGGAAATAATCCGCCTAAGAAAGTAGTATTTTATGCATGTCACATACCATACCCTTTTAGATATGTGAGGTTTTGAGCCACTTTTATATCATAGATTACATACCTATATTTCTTTGTTTGAGTGGACCATTAGTCATGTATTGTAGAACTTGCAACTTTTGATACGTTTGAGACCATAGACCGAATACAAGCACGAGAATGATTAAGGCACTTGGTAAACCTTTTCCTTTTACACCATTTTTATATCCTTACCCAAAAGTTATCCCTTAGTAGCCAATGTTGAGCCGAATCCTTTCGTTTGACCACCCTATAGCCCATAACCTTAAACCTTTTTCTTTTAAACCCGTGTGATGGAAATTCGATTATAGGAGTCGTATTTGTATAGTTTTATTTGATTGTTTGCGAAAAAAAAGATGAGAAAATTGTTGAGAAAAGAACAAAAATATATGTTCTTAATTTATTGAATAAAAGGCTAAAGTTGTTGCCTCGTATTGATGTTTATAGTTTAGTTTTGTTTAGAGTAGTCATTTGTAATAAAAATCGAATTTTCATCACCTTAGCCACTTAAAAATATCCTATTTCCTACCCTTAGCCTAGCCCCGTTACAACCCTTACAAAGACCTTATGACTTGTGCTTAGTATTCGTGATCGGTGGTGGAGAATGATTGAGTTGCAAGCCTATGCGGGTACGTGTTCTAATCGGTTTTGAGTGATTAATTGTTGAAGTGCTAATACATTATAAACATTAGCCAATTTATGAACCGAGTGGAGAGAACATTGTGAGGGATATGCATGACTTGTTGGTTTCACGGGCGGGTTAATCTTGGATAACCATTTTATATGAGAATTCACTTTACCGTTAAATATGTTGAAAACTGTAAAGAGTTTGAACTTTAGCATGACAATAGACCTTAACCTTCGTTCCGGGAATGGGGAGTGTATTCGTTGTTCGACCCACGTGAAAGTGAAAAAACAGATTTGCTTGAGGGCAAGCAAAAGACAAGTGTGGGGATGTGATACGTGGTCGAAAACCGGTGCTTGTAATTGTTTAATTAGATGTTTTTACACAAGTTTTTATTTTGAATAGCCTACTTTTGATTAGATACTTGTTTTGCAGGTCTAGCAGAGTTTAAGGAGCTTTTCGGGAGCTTTACGGGTCACCGGAGTGAAAACCGGACCACCGGGACGCGAAACGGGTCAACCGGGAGCAAGGAACGCGAAAAACAGGAAATGAAGATTTGAAGCACCGTCGCCGATGGCCAAAGGGCCCGTCGACGATGCCCCGTGAAATCATCCGTAGCCTAAAATGTCCGTAGACAGCGAATTAAACCGTCGGCAAGTTTTGGGTTTTACACATACCGTCGGCGACGGGCCTTTTGGCCGTCGGCGACGGCTCGTCGGAAGTGGATTCGCGAATTTGTTGTTTCCTTGGTCTTGGATCGAATCAAAAGACTAGAGGGCATTCAATTCGGGGAGTTACACATTCTTTTGAGGTTTGAATCATCTTTTGGAGCCATAACCACTTATCTACCATTACCAATTCACCAACCATCATCACTACCATCCGAATCAAGATCCGAATCAATTCTACTTCCATTCCATTAACCCTAATCCATCATTCCATTCATCCTTCAATTGACTCATCACCACCAACCATTCCAAACCCTAACCACCATCTTCACAACTTCAAAACTTCAAGATGATGATGTTCAAGTTCTCAATTTCCGGTGATAGCGTTCGTCCTTCCACGAGCGGCTAATTTCTTGGAGGTTTCACCCTGGTGTAGGTTATTGTAAGTCTAGGGTTTGAACAACGTTTTAGTTTGATTTTGTGACAACTTGAATTGTATTTGAATTGATTGACAATTGTCTTGCATTTGAACTATTTTGTGAATTGTCGAGTGAGTTATGAAATTTGACTTTGCGAAACAAGTTTGTGCAATTATGCCTTGTCATTCAAAAGTTTTACTTGTCCGAAGTAAAGAAGTGCATTGTGGTTCGCGATAAACGTTGATAGCAATTGGCACCTAAGCTTTGATGATAGAAATCCGTTAATAACATATTCAAGTAAATCAAATTTAAAACGTGTAAGAACCCTAGGATTGCAATTACCGAACCGGGTGTGAGCCTTGTTTTCTCTATCTTGTTTAAACCTTTAATTACATTCTTGCAATTATTAATCATTCGTAGTTATCAACTCAATTATTTTAGTAAATTTAATTCACAAATTTTCAATCGAACAAAAATACACAAAAACAAGATAGCAAGCTTCATAATAGTGACATCTTTTAACAATTCATCCAAATCCAATCGCAAACCACATACTCTTCGTGGTTCGGCCCCTTGCTACCACTAACTATTTGTTAAGGGTAATTTGGGACTATAAATCTTATCTTTGACCGGAGCGCGACACTCCGATCAGGATTCACCTGATTCAATAGGTTTTGATTCGGTATTATGGTTAGTTACTGTGGTGCCATTCATATCCATACATGAATAACATAACCCTAAGGAGTTAAGGTAGTATAAATTTCGAGGAGGAAATTTTCTTAACAGGGGGAAAATGTGACAACTGTCAAAAATCCAGATATCCGTACAATTAATTAACCATGATTAGTGCTTAATGACTGTGCTGAATTGAAATTAACTGCTTTCTGATTTCTGCTTTATATATATACATGTGCATCATACATTGTTTAATGCCATACCAATATTGCATGAAAGCTACATTGCCTTAAATGATGCATTAAGTATAGTTAGCACAGTTATCTGATAAATCAGGAAAATGCTGACAGAACTCAGCACCTAGACAGATAGTGCATTGAGACACAGAATGAGCCAGAAACTAAGTATTACACTAGTGTAGTGTATAGGAAAGTAAGGATCACAAAACTGTCTTTTTAATGATAGTTTAAGTGCCGGAAAGTGCCTAAAACTCACCTAAAGTGCCGAATTCAGCAAAATTCAACAAAAATCAGCATTGTAACACACTAATATAATGCAGAAATATGGTAAAATGGTCCTGAATGCTTTCCTAAGTGTCGGGAATCAATAGTGTCACAAAAGGTAACATAAAGCACCCTAAACTGCGTAGTTTAGCACCTTAACAAACCAGTAACCAACCGAACAACCGGACACTACTCGAAACATCAAATTTACACTAGAAGCACTGTTTAACATTTCCAAGCTAGTTATGATCCCCGAACATCATAACACCTCCTAAAAATATCTAATAACTAGAACATGTAACTAAAACTGGGATTTAATCTAGATTGTAACCAACTTAGTTACACCCTAATCTACTACCCCCCCCCCCCACACACACACCTAGTTCACGACCAACATGGCCCCCACCAAATAGATTTCATTTCATTAATTAAATAGATATGTTTATACTTTACTAAACATGTTATACAAGGGACAAGAGCTTGGAATGGATTATAAATATAACTAGAAGATCATCCTCTCATTCTCACACACACTAAACACACACCAAAACTCTCCCTTTCCTCTCCTTGTTCTCGGCCGTGAGCCACCACCACCATCATCATCATCATCTCCACTTTAATACCTTCCATTCTCAAGTGATACAAAGGTGCTAGAAGCAAGACTAAGGAGCTTGGTGGCCTTGGAGCTTGAATGACCTCTCTTGTTTGCTTTTATCCTCTTGATTTCTTCTCTTGAATCATCCCTAGCCTTGAGCTAGTGGTAAGAACCTTGATCTATCTATTTTACATCTATTTTAAGTGGTTAAAGTAGAAACATAATGATAATCATCAAGAACACTAAAGAACATAAGAAGTAAACATGAACAATAGCTTGTTTAATGAAGTAATCTTGATGAATATGAGTTGTTATGCTTGTTGATCATTGATTGTTTGTAGGAATGATGTTGATCATCATAAGATCTTGCTAGATCATGATTAAAAACATAATCTAGCAAGATGTGAAAGTAGAAATATGGTAGGATGATGAATCATCCACATATGGATCATGAACTTGAATGACTAAGTGGTTTTCTTGAAAAATAATGATCAAAGTAAGTTAATAGTCTTATAGATCTAAAGATTTATGAATGGCTTTTTTTTTTCAAAGAAACCAAGTTAAAAATATAAGTTTTGTTAAAACTCGGTTCTTACATAAACAAGTCTCATTTTTAGTGGTTAAACAAGTGTAGAAACACTTGTGTAACAAGAAGAATACATAAAGAAATATTTTTGGAAAATATGATTTGAAGTTGTAAACATCTAACTTCTTTAAAAATGAAGTTTTTAAAGAACTAATCACACTTTAAAGGATAACTAGGCTTACTAATAACATTGGTAAGTTACTACAAATTTTTACAAATATTCAAGTTCATGAAGTAGTAGAAAATGCATGATTTTGTCAAATTGGTGAGTAAAGGTTGTTAGTTGATGATTGTGAATTGATTGTGATGATTTTTACAAAAGAAAATGATATGCTTGAAAGCATGGAAACCTCCATTTTTAGAGGAAACTATGGCAAAATTTTCTAAAAATCCAAACACTTAGAAAAATATTTTTAAACAAATATTTACAAGTGTATTTTAAACCATGATTTTCCTACATAAACTTTGCCATAATTTTTGTTACAAAAATATAAATATTGGAGGTTGGTTTGTTGGTTCAGTTCTGTTTAGACATAAAGGAAAACAATAAAACATACCTTTGATTGCATCAGCATAAACCAGCAGAGAATCCAGTTAAAACGCAGCAACAATATTTGACATGGTTGTCAGCTTGATCTGGTTCCTCCTTAGGGTGCTGACTGATGATGGTGGCTAAGAAAAACCGATAAGGGAATCGGTATGGAGATGGAGGTCGATTATGATGTTAGACTTATGGGGTGTGTCTAATTGTGTAACTGAGTAACCCTTTAACCTCCACATAATTCTCCTTATATAAGCACCCAGGAGGAAACCTAATTAGTTAATAAGGGTAATATGGTCCATCAACAATTACCAACTAATTATCTAATAGGTTATTATATATTTTGATCTATATTATGTAAATGATTATAATGGCTACAGATTAAATATTAATACGTAATATATTTAATCTTACATTCTCCCACTTAGCCGAGTAATCATTTACTATGAGTATTAGATAAGCCTGATCAGGAGTTAACACTCATTTTAGCCTTAAACAAGTACTATAGCAGAAAAATACAGCCGTTGAATCATTATGCGAATCAGGACCCCCATTAATCATACTATAGCCTTAATTTAAAACCTAATCGTTATGATGAAAATACGCATAAGCCCTTTGTTTGATTTGTAACTATATTTGTCTATATGTCGTTATGCTAGCTTGACATATTCTTAGAGACATACAAAATCAAACTGATGAGGAAAATTAACTAATACTTAGTCATTCATAGTACGATATGCAGTTGCGCATGGCCATCAATTAATACCCGTCTCTGAGCTCTCTTAATAAGACTTATGGGTAATAGCCCTTCAGTTATAGGATCCTTAAGCATATCATGAATGTATTCGATACAAAACTTAGTTTCCTCAATTAGTTCATAAACGAATAATTAATTGCGTATCGAAACTTAATGCAGCACCTCTTGAACTGTTACTGTTCATGGAGTTATGGTAGCTGACTTTATCACACTAAGTCTTCAAAACATTATATGGAGTCATTAAACTTATGAGTCCACTGATAAACTTCCAACAACATTTAGTGACTATATTATGTCGTTATAACTTAGGTTGTTAATATCAGTGCATTATGACTCCTCCATGAAATAGGTTTTGTCTGCTGACATAAAGATATACCCGAAATCATCTTTGAATATTTCAAAGTTAAAGTAATAAACCGGTTTTAATTCTCACTTCTTCTTCAAATTGTAGCCTCTCGTCTCTTTTAAAGATATTGTAATACTCCATTAGATGCTTCACATTAATCTAGACACATCTAGTGTGTTGCAATGTGAGTAATATCTAAACGAGTATAGACTTAAACTTACATAAGGCTTCCAATTAATGAAGCGTAAATAAATAATCTCATTTATCCTATTATCCTCTAAAGGAAAGCAGTATTGTTTGTTACATATGTAAGGACCCATTTAATGTTAAACTTATGGAACTGAACTAATATCCCATTGGGTCTATCTCAGTATGTTATGATATCAATCACGTAAGAGATATCTCTGAGATATATTATATCAAAGTTTGTGTTAACAATGCTTTGACTTATGTAACATATACTTGTCAAAAGAATATCATCTATATAGACAAGTTTATCTTAGTTGCTCCCACTCATTTTGAGGTAGGTACATTAATCCACTTGATTCTTGATGAAAATAATTACGTTAAGACTTCATCACATTATGATTTTTGCATTAACCCATACATGGATTTTATTGGCTTATAGACAAAATGTTCTTTAACCTTCAGTTTGGAACTTTAGGTTGTTATCTAATGAACATGTAAATGTGTCAGCCATTGTTAGGGAAAATTCTTTTAATGTTCATCTAATGTAGCTTTAAACTATTATAAGCTACTAGAACAGTAATGATCCTCAAAGAAATCTTTTGTTAGATATGTAATAAAGATTCTTTAATAATTCATCTCTTTCTGAGTGTAACCTCTGTCAATCAATCAAGCTTCTTCGTGTCTTAACGCTTATATTAGGATTTGGTTTAGTTATGAACACTCTTAGGTAATTCAATCAAATCCCAAACGTTATACGAACACATAAAATCAGTTTTACTAGAAAACAGTTTTATTCCATTTAGAAGATTGATTGACACTAATGGCTTAATTTGAAGAGATAGGATCAGTAAACTTTTCCAAAATCCATTTCAACTTAAGTTAGGGAGGTTATGTAATCATCAAAGTTAGTAGGCTTTTAAACCTAGATGACCTCCTGAGTTGATTATTAGGTTCATTAGAAGTTTCAATTTTATGGATTAGCTCTTGGTTAGGTTGCTATCATTTTCATTCTAAGTTTGTAAGAGTTGGTGCAGTATGGTGTACAAGAGGTGTAATCGGAGTTAAAATTCGGAGTGAAATTTAATGACATTCTTCCCCCCCGCCTCTTGTATTCCTTGCAAATCATGATAAGGACTTTGACTGCTCCCACTAACCTTAGAAATCTTTAGGAACTCAGCATGCTTAGGGTCAATATGTAACGACCAACAAATTCTAATAGAGAAACGAGTTAATGACGTTAGTCGTTGTAGTTTCTCTTGTTGAGGATTATGTTAGTTTAGGTAAGAAATCTAAGTGCGCCCACAATTAGGCAACAATGAAACTTTTGTAAGAGTAGCATTAGATCTAAGAAGATAAGTTATGATAGAACAGTGTCATAATGGAGCAGTGTCTTGTACAAGAGGTGTAAATTGAAGTAATATAAAGTTTTCACTCCCCCACCTCTTGCAACTATTGCAAGTTATTATTAAGACACTTAATGCTCCCACTGATCTTTGATATCTCTAAAATGCTACAAGAGAAGTTTCAATGAGCTACGTGACGTGGGAACCTATCACATATACGTTAGACTTTATTGGATTTCCTTAATGTCCAGATATCATAAGAAACTTAAGGGACATATTTAATAGAAATCTTATTAAGTAAACATATGAATAGATTTCTTCTAAGGCTGTGGGCCATATGCGACAAAAGTTAGATACAAGTTGATAGCCTTTTAAATGATAAATGAATTATGTCTGAATATTCCATTTGGAATAAGTTCCACGAATGTCAATGAATGACTTATGATGGACCCATACTTATTCCTTAAGCCAAGTTATATTTTAGGGCTGTAACGTCATGATTTAAAATCACTTAGAATGAGATGAGATAAAAAATCATCCTCATTAACCATGTCATGATTTCTCATGAATTTCAGTTATAATGGATGAAATTTATAAGTCTCATTTTCCTTTTGTCAAATTCTCATTTGCATGATGACAAAAGTTGTGAAAGTATAAGGTATCATCTAGTTTCATCTTAGTAATGTTTCTATCCAGATATTAAGAACAAATAATATGAGAGTTTAAGGTAAGTGTGACTTTATATTGACTATGCAAACCTCACAACCTTCATGACATAGCCTAAGTAATGATACTGTATTCTGATTAATTTTCAGAATATATAAGGTATCGAAAAACTTTGTTAGAAGACTGCTTATTATGGTTCTTATAGCCTTAACAATTTATTTTGTCACTAACTCTCATGTTAATTATTTTTTCAAGTTCTGGTAAGGAAACGTATGGAACTAGAGTCAACTAATCATGTGTTAATTGGAATATTAAAAATTATCAGACTTAAATATCATTAGTAAGTGACTATCTAATTAACTTATCCAACTGTTCTTTAGAATAATGGATAGTCTCGTTGCTTATGCCTAGTCTAATGACATAATTATGCAGTGAGATTTTCCCTTGAAGAACCTTAGAGTTGGGATTAGCACTTGTAATTTGTCTATGGACCTTAGAATAATCCTCTTTTAAACTATTAGTGGTTGTAAGGTGAATAACATCTTATTTTCCAGCTTTAAACATTTATTTCTTTGTACATATGTTGCTTATCAACACACTCATTATACTTTAGTATTTTTGAGTGTTATAGTTGATTTATAATGCATCAAATTGTACAAGTGAAAATCTTAGTATGTAATGTACTGAAAAATGTACTTATTTCCATGCGTAAGCCCTTAACCTTATGGATCATGGTATTGTACATTATTATGTATTCACATGTACCACTTAACTGTATAATTTATAACTTTAAATGAAGACATGCACCTTAGGAGTTCTTGTGATTATTCCACAATTATAGATTAGTTTTAGGAAAGACTTAATCTGGAATAACATTTTAGTGACATCACTTATTCTTGATTATCATAAGAGACATCATGTTCGATTTATCCTAATCATCATGCTCTACTTTTCTTCTGTAGTGCTTTATCAGAAGAGAGCAATAGGATTATCGTGCCTTAAGAGATAATCAAGTATTTAATTTAAGAGCTAATTCTTATAGAAACTTTAAATAAAGCAAACATTTTAGGTTTAGGAATTAGAGTGGATGAGATATATATAGAAGAAAAATTATAGTAAGTAAAATTATGGGTACTAAGAATAAGGCAGACGAAATGATCATAAAACTTAATTAAGGATCATTAATATAAGGATCATTGTGTGAAGAGGTTGTGATATGTCTATTACTAACATCAAAATAATAGACTTAGCCAAAAAATTCTACTTAAACGAAGACAAAACAGCTTTGACCAGAAGTGTAATCATTTAAGCATATGTGCAAAGTGGTTGTAACAAATCAGCTTTGGCCAGAAATTGAGACAATCACTTTAGTTATGCACTCGTTAAGTATGCCATCTATGAATGAATTAAATCAGCTTTGGCCAGAAGTTAAGACATTCATGCTTATGATGCATACTTAACATAGCTTTCGTAATACTTGAACGATAAGTAGATGTATCAAGTCAGCTTTGGCCAGAAATGATACATCAAAAGCTCATTCAAGTTAAGCTATTTTGGTTTTGTAAAACATTATTTGATCCTTATTAATTAACTAAGTAAATTACAAAACCATCTATTTAATAGCAAACCACCCGTTAGCGCGGATCGAACAGCTTAAAACCACCCGTTAGCGCGGATCGAAAAGCTCATTTATTTAATAACTAAGTAAAATTTTTTAGTTCACATTAAACAGCTTAAAATAATGAGGTTTCGAATCACAGCCTTGTTGTCTCGAGTCGAGACCTTTGTCTCGAGTTGACATGTTATGGTCTCGAGTCGAGACGTTATGTTCTCGAGTTGACATGTTATGGTCTCGAGTTGAGATCTAATGGTCTCGAGTTAACGCGTTATGGTCTCGAGTCGAGATCTAATGATCTCGAGTCGAGACCTCTGTCTGAGTTGAAACGATTTAATGGCCTGATGATTACGAGTCGAGACCTTGTTGTCTCGAGTTGAGACCTTTGTCTCGAGTCGTAATCTGATGGTCTCGAAACTTCCTGTTAACAGCTGTGAATGTGTAACATAACTGAAAATTCGAAAACTAAGGGATTGTAAGATATTATTTCCTGTTTTAAGATGATCTAATTTTATCAACATATTTCGAAAATTGTAACTGTTTATCTAATAACAGTTTCGAATAAAGTTAAATGATAAAATTAGATCAAACAAGGAAAAAACACTCATTAATCCTGAAACATTCCAAAACATAACAGAATTTTCGAATTTTCTAAGAACATGCGATGAACCCTAAACATAAAAATAAAATTCAAGAACCCGAAACCTGAAACTTTTAAGACTTCTAAACAGATTTCGGTTGTAAAAACATAAACCCATTTGATTTCGAGTGAAATACATAATTAATCTTTTACGAAAACAGTGGTCTCGAGTCGTCCTTTATGACTCGAAAATTGGCTGCTTGTTTAATAAGTTATCAAAATTCCGTTTTCCAGATTTCTATCCCAGAATTGATGGATACGAAAACAGAACTGACTAATCAACATATGCTCTGATACCACATGTTGGTTCAGTTCTGTTTAGACATAAAGGAAAACAATAAAACATACCTTTGATTGCATCAGCATAAACCAGCAGAGAATCCAGTTAAAACGCAGCAACAATATTTGACATGGTTGTCAGCTTGATCTGGTTCCTCCTTAGGGTGTTGACTGATGACGGTGGCTAAGAAAAACCGATAAGGGAATCGGTATGGAGATGGAGGTCGATTATGATGTTAGACTTATGGGGTGTGTCTAATTGTGTAACTGAGTAACCCTTTAACCTCCATATAATTCTCCTTATATAAGCACCCAGGAGGAAACCTAATTAGTTAATAAGGGTAATATGGTCCATCAACAATTACCAACTAATTATCTAATAGGTTATTATATATTTTGATATATATTATGTAAATGATTATAATGGCTACAGATTAAATATTAATACGTAATATATTTAATCTTACATGGTTTTCATAAATAAAAGTGACTAAATATGTATTTAGGAAATATATATTTAGAAGTCACATGTGTGTGATTATTTGTATACTTTGTGTATTAGTTATATTATTTTAGGACTTGAAATAATATAACTCACAAAAATACCAAGAATTTCCCATCCAGAATATTACCAAAATTCCAACGAATAAATATACTCATTTACACAAAATATTGGTGAAACCGAACTATGGAATAAGACTTACAGAAATATTCCGGAAAATTTATTCACAAAGTATATTTTGGTAAATGATATTTTGGACACCAAGGAAGTAAAAATATGATTTTTACAATCACTACAAAATATATCATGTTTTTTTACAAGGAAAATATATTATCTTTGGCAAATATGAAATATATATTTTTCTTGAAATTTTTAGAAGGTATATTATTCTTAAGAAATATATGTCTTCTTACACAAACATGAAATACAATATCTTTGGGTAAAATATATATTTTCTCAACTAAATACGAAGTATGTCATTTTTGGGAAAAATGAGTTTATATATATTTCCTAAAACGGACTTGAAAATATATTATTTTTTTTAAACTTATGAGGAATTACAAATATTTTTGCTCAAAGAAAAATTATAAATAATTTTTCTAAGAAATATCCCTTAAATATATATTTTTTGTAAATGTATATTGAATCTTTATTAAAGATAATATTCAGGAATAATTAATATGAAATTAAGTATAAAGAATACTTAATGAATTCAATAAAAATGCGTATTCTTGTACGTATAAATACACACCGGAATACGAACCCGATATAAGGAAAAAATATACAAGTGAAAGATACCCCCATCCTTGGGAAGGATATACATGTGTAAATACCCGAAGTGTATCAAGCCAAAAATATATTATTATTCCAAAAATTTAATAAATATAATTTAATTTAAATATTAATTATTTTAACAAATAATTATAAAACTCGGAATAATATCAAAGACACCGAAAGAATCGTAACTCAAAGACATTAATACTAAGTCAAGGCACGACCCGTTCGTCTAATAGACATTAGTACGTTGTAGGCAGTCATGTGTATCCGAAGAGCCTGAGTTACGGTGATTGAAGACGCAAACCTGTGAGTTCATGACCCCCTTTTCCTTTTAACTATTTTTGGTTTCATAACTTCGGGGGTTAAATACTTGTTACAATGGTTTACAAACATTTTGATTTGGTATGGTTAGCTAAGGAAGGGCACTGCTTGATCATGTGAGTGGTGGGTATAACACTTAAGGCCATTAATCCTCGTTGTAGGACCGAGGGACATGAGTGATAGATCTATTTGGGTGTAGCGAGCCCACACCCATGCGGACCAAGGTGGCCCATGTGGTGACTATGTCTTATTCCCGGAGACAAATCTGCTAGGTTTGAGTTTTCCTGCATCACTTCACACATATCAATGGCTTTGCAAACCATTGGTGATCTGTTTTCCCTGTTGCTTTCATACCAGGAGTTTACAAACATACATTCATATTTTCAATGATTATAAAGGTTTATTCATGCACACAAACACACACATGAACTCGCTCAACTTTTGTTGATGTTTTCAAACTACATGTATTTCAGGAAATTAAGAATGGATCTGGCGGGCGTTTGGATGTTTCAAGTAAAGTTGAGGATAAAAGGTGTCGTCCCATGTCCGAGGATTTGGATCTTGTGTCTTATTCTAGATAAGACAAGTTGCATGGTTTGTACTCCAATCTGATGTTTGTGTTTTAAACAATGTTGTCGTGTACTAAACTAAGTTAATGGATAAACACCTTTGGTTTTACCATATAGTTGTGTTATGATTGAATGCAATGATATTAAGCAAGTCACACCATAATCACGCTTTCGCAAAAGTCAGGGTGTGACAAATTTGGTATAATTTATTCGCATTAACACATCACAACTTTAGTGTTGGTGGTCGTTGGCAGTAGTGTGGCATTGGTGTTCGCCCCCGCAGCAAGCTGGGGTGCTTAATATTAGTTATATCTATATATCATTACCACTGTACAAACCATAATGCATACATTACAACAACCATTGCATCAATACGTTGCAAATTATATCTATATATAATATAATATAATATAATTATATCTATATATACTATATAATAAAATATATGATATATATCATTATCACTATACAAACCATAATACATACATTACAACAAATTCTATCTATATGTAGTTAGGCATGGATAAGTGGTATTGTTCCTTAAATTTCAAAACATCTAAAGATTATTATTGATTAAGATCATGTAGCTACAAAAAAATATAACTTGACCTTCGAAATATTTGTGAAAAGTGATAATTTAGCTTACAATTCGATACAGGACACTTTTATCTCTTAATCATGATTAACCTCATACTTAGATAGGTTTAGTTTCTTTTAAATATTGTCTCTGCTATTTTAATTATCCTCGTTTATATACTATAAATTATACATGTTTTACAAATTATTTTACATGCAATTTGACATTGTTAAGTATGAAAACACCATATAAAATTCTATCGTTTCAATTTTGTTTTACAAGTCCAAATTCCCACCAAAGAACAAAATGACGGAATAATGTATTGTGGTGAAAAATGTATATCTAAATCATATAGACGAGTCACTGTAGGAACTAGGTTCACGTTTTATTAAATATTAATAAATTAAATATAATAACGAGACTCTTGTTATTTGTGGGAAATTCGACTAGTACAATACCGGTTACAAAACTAAATAAACGAATATCAAATACAACTAAATTGTACCAAACTTGATTCAAAGCCAATGTCTTTGAAAACTTCAACCGCACCTACGAGATCGAAACTCCGCTGCAAGACAAGCAAAATTGTTGACGGTTTTGGTTGAGGCACGTGTTCAACATGCTTCCCTTAAAACAGATTCCGCGTCTCCTCTCAGACGGTTCTGTCTCCCAGAGTACAACAACCGGAACAGTATGTGTACTGCCGGAGATGGCACTCGCGCCCGAGATAGCACCGGGTATCATAGTGTTCTAATTTACGTGGGAAAATAAAAATAAGTTGGTGATGGTGGAAGAATTAGAGAGTACTCCTCTCTAAATTCTATAAAACTTTGTGCATAATTTTCTCTAGTATATTTCTTTCATCTCATTTTTCTCTATTTTCTTTCTTGCATCCAACAAAGAGTCATAAGGTTCATTTTATACTCAAAACTAAAACTCCATATTTAAAACATATAAACTAGCTTATATATAAACATATATATTAGCTACGTCCCCCACAGTGACTACCCTTCGGTTCATGATTAAGTTGGCCTATTGAACCTAGATCTTGGGATCTCCAGTCAACTAGGTTAGGTTTCCCTCATGTCCCTTTTTCCATGGCTTTAGTCCCATACCACAACCTGATCTCTTATCAACCCACTGGTTGTTGGATCCAAAATTATCTTTGACTTCGCTAAGTCACCAACGACAATTTAAATTGCGATCAGTTGTTCAAACGTGTTTTTGACTCGCTAGTCACTTTTTCCTTTTAGTCGATTCATAAGACTTATAACACGTGATCTCAACCTGGATCCAGTTATGTACCGTGTCTTTAGAATGACATGAAACTCAATTCATGGCTAGACACGTTTTCACCATGCCTTTGGTGTGTCATGACTGTAACCAATCGGCATTCGAGTCCAATCTACTCGACTGACTCCATATAACCATTGTGTACTCCGCTTGGTCATGCATTTGCAATATATGCAAGTCACCCCCACATTTAAGTGTAATTGGATAGCATCCAAATGGGGCGATGAAAGGTTCTCCCTTTCATTTCGAGTTTGAGAAAACTTCTCAACTACCATTTCCACATTCAAATGCAAGTTACCCCCATATTTAAGTGTGATTGGATAACATCCAAATGGGGTGATGAAATGTTCTCCCTTTCATTTCGAGTTTGAGAAAACTTCTCAACTACCATTTCTTCATACCCTAAAGGGTTTGTTTCTTAAATGGTTCATCCCCCCACATTGCTTGCATTTTAATGAAGTTATATTTATAGTTTTGTTTAGCACAAAATTTGTTCTTGTGTCATCACATACTTTGAATGTTTAAAGTTAATTTAATCTCCGTCGAGCATATAAATTAACAAGTATTAGTCTAGCATGCTTTAGACCACAATACTCTAGCATGTGAATAGAAGATTGTAACACCTCGAAAATTTCGGGTTTAATAATAAAATGACACGTGTCATGTAAGACAAAACGCGTTGAAAAACCCGGATATAATAAAGATGTTTCGGTAGGATTAAAGTGGCGTCATGTTAAATTGTTACCTCTGAACGACCTCAATTATAAATCCCAAGACCCGATATAATATTACTACACATTTCTCATGCCACAATTCAGAGAATTATTGCAAATAATAGACTTGCAAAAGCATGATAAGATCTCACGAAGAAAAAGCAACGATAGACCTTGTTTTCGGGTCTTGTAAATGCATTCAAATGAAACAAGAACAAATGGTAGGGTACCATACAGGAACATACACTTTAGGAGGGTCCTAAGTTGCAAATAAAGGCCACAAAGTCGTACAAGTGGGCTGCCTTTTCGAACAAATGAAGAAACAAGCAAACAGCCCCTGTAGAAGGCCTGCGCATCGTAGGCATGATGTCCCTACGATGCGCAGGGGTTGCCCAGTTCCGAAAAAACGGGCTGTTGCCTGTTGTGCGCGTTTCTGACCCTCTAAACCGGTTGTTAACATTATTTAAAGACCCTAAACTATCCTAGGAGCTCTAGGACAAGTGTTGGATGGTTGTGGTTAGTCCTAGCCTTTGTTGTCAACCAATTGTGGTGATCTAATGCACTATATAAGGACTTCCAAGATCACAACATTTCTTCACACTTGCAACTGATCATTGGAGCATTCCTGGAGCTAAGGAACTCTCCCTTCTGATCAAAATTCGTGCATTGGACTATTGTAAGTCTTCTAGTTCTTATTTGGTTGTGTTTAGCTTAGTTAATTAGCTAAAAGTCAAACCGTCGTAATTACGGTTTGACTTCGAGATTAGTCACTAATGACTCAGTCTTGTCTCGAATTAAAAGTAGTTTTAGAATGGTATTTATGTGGGTAATAAAACCCCAAAAGGGTTTCCCCTGATCACCATCCTAAACAGGTCAAATGTCGGGTCAAAGCTTTACTTAAAAAGTCAACATATTGCTTAATTTGCCATTTATGCATAATTAGCTATCTAGAACATTTGTAACCTGTTTGAACATTGTTATAACTTAGAAATAAGTGTAAGAACATGTCCCAACATGTTCAACCCGACTATTTCCTGTTTAGACCCGGTTCGGAACCGAAAGGCACATAGTTTGACTTTACGGTTGACTTTCAGTTCTGACCCGTTTGGGCATATTTTAGAAATGCCACAGAGCTTAAATTGGATTAGGATACATGTTAGAACAACCCTCTGTGATCATACACCTTGGTTCACTAGTTATCCAATTAATATGCAAGTTTCCGTTAAATGCTCATACTTGGACCGTTATGCCCTTATTACCTTAAATCATGATTTATGAAAATGTAAAAGTATAGAATCCTTAGTTACTGATATTTAGACTTGTATGCAAAGTTTGACATCAGTTTGACTTGTAGATTAATAGTTATGCTCATTGTCGCTAAATTAAAGCTTTATGTTAATAAAATGGCGTAATTAGCGTATAGCCTAGTTAAACATGCTTTTTGGTATCAAACGAATTACCCACTGATATAATATAATAATTTGGGAATTTTAAAGATTTTTAATTAATTTTAGGCTGAGCATAACTCATAGTCATAGGCTTAACCCGTTAATTGTCGGTTTTGCCCTTACGGGCCATAAAATGAGTTTTACTTATCAAAACGACTCCAAACCTTTTGCTACTGATCACATATGTTAAATAAATTATTTTAAGCTTTCTGGAAATATAAAAATATCAGATTTAAGTATAGAACCCGGAAATGGCCTTTAATCGCCATAATTAGCGTTTTTAACGCATAGTATGTCTTAAAATCATATTGGACATACCCGGGTTGATACCTACTGATATAAGAAGCAAATTATCATATTTTAACAGTAAGCAAAAGTTGATAAACTCAGACTTCAGTTTTGAGCTTGTCGGCTTATGTGAAATTACCAAAATACCCCTACGGGGCATAGTTTGGTTAAATATGATAAATTTCACATATATGCCTTAGCCTACTGTTATAACACATCAAAATGAATATGTTTTCTGTTTACATCAGACCTGTAACTCAGCGGAACATATAAACGCTTTTACAAACTTTAAATTGACCAAACTACCCCTACGGGGCATAGTTTGTGTTTAAGTTAGTTCGGGGCATAACGAAAGACATCCTACTGATGTTACAACATATTCGAAGCATATTAACTTAGGAAACCTGTATATGGCTCTTACGGATACCCGTTACGCATCTTACGCGTTCGGCTCGGTTTATGTAACAAGTTTACATAAATTAGCCGAAACGGGTCAAACCTTATCGGTTTAATCTCAAAATCCAGAATGTGAATAATGAACCCATATTAAACAAGTCTTCAAACTTGTCGGGTCTGAATCACATTCTATCCGGTCTTCGCTTAATAGTGCGTACGAACCGTATCTTTGAAACTAGCCGGTCTAAGCTTAAGCATAA
Organism: Helianthus tuberosus; assembly: GCA_030545235.1. Lineage (NCBI taxonomy): Eukaryota > Viridiplantae > Streptophyta > Magnoliopsida > Asterales > Asteraceae > Helianthus > Helianthus tuberosus. The sequence continues at coordinate 176,431,358 of CM060351.1, forward strand.
TTAAAGACCCGCTAGGATTCTAATAGGTTATATTTAACCTTCGTTCCAGATTAGGAGAAACAGTAAAAGCTACCTGCTATTTGATTATTGTGACCATACTTTGCATCAAGGTAAATACTTTTAACTTATTTTCCCTATACGGGCTTGGGTTACGGTACATAGCGTACCGCTTGATCGAGCATCAAATCTTCCACGCTTAGTGGTTAATTGAATAATTTGATCGGCTCGTTTTAAACAGATGTGTTTACTTTACAGCCTTTGGGGGGTTAATGACCATGTCCCGGATATCCTCGGCATTATCTTACGAGATAGCCACGACCTGAGCACGGGGTGTAGGCGTACTCCCGTGTATAACTCACATAAGTGGTGTGTCTATTGATCTTTAACCCGGAATACGTTCCGGGCTACTGAACGCATAAGTAACATGTAAATCGTTCACAAGATTATAATATTAAATAATTCTCCCAAGTTAATAAAAATGTTTATGCCATGTGCATCCAAACAAATTTTCAATCATTTTATAAAATGAGTCGGTTGAATGTATTTACCAGTGTAAACTGACGTATTTTCCCAAAAAGATTAAATGCAGGTACTAGGCGAAATAGGCTGGGATTCTCCTAAGCATCATTAGAAGTCTCGCAAACTTAGAGATGCCGAAGTCTGTTGAACCATAAACAATATTTTGTTATTCGATCCTACTGTGGATAAACACCGGATAATTTGTGACTTTGTTACAATAAATAAATTCGGTTGTATCTTATTTTAAATTTGCTTCCGCTGTGCATTATATTATTGTGTTGTTTGACTATTACGTTGCCAACCACGTCACGATACTCCCCCACCGGGCCCACCGGTGACACGTGGAAATCGGGGTGTGACAGGTTGGTATCAGAGCCAACTCTGAGTGAATTAAACACTAGTCTTTTGTGTTTAATCTCAGTTACACAATTGCACATATCTAAACTTTTGAGTCTAGACTTGTAACATAGGACAAATTCCACTATTGATTGTGTTGTCCTTTATTTAAATTTTGCATATATCTTTGTATTATTATCTCATGCTTTATCGACAGGAATATCGAAAATGCCGCCAAGATTCTTCCGAACACGGGGACGCGGTAAGGGGCCGACAGCCGCCCCCAACGACCATGAGGCAGGACCATCAAATACACGGGCTCCGACAGCTACTGAAAGCGAAGACCCTCGCCGAAACCGGCGAAACCAGGTTGAACCGGCCAGACGATCGGTTTCGCATAGCTCGACACCGCCCGCACTTAATCCATATGAACCTCACAACACACAACCTTCATATGTACCTCTACAAAGGTCTTTGTCCCATCATTCCTATGGGGACCCCACACCTATCTATAGAGGCCAGTTTAATCCGGCCGATTTCTTGCAAGAACCCGTGGGTTTTAACCCACTAGGACCTGAAGATCACTTCTCGGGGGATAATGCTGACGATATGGATGAGGATACTGACCCCATCATGCCAGCTAGCGGTACGCCGAATCATCCGATCGAAATATCAGACGGATCATCCTTTCACGGGTCACCCTACGGTGGTCCGGATAGCTTCCAGGCTCTATTTGATCAGCAACAGTGGTACTATACACCCTCACACCACTCGTCGTCACATGGGCAGCATCAACATCAGCATTCTCATCAGCAACAAGAGCCACAACCACAGCCGCATCATCAAGATTCTTCAGAGGATCATCGCTTTGTGGCAGTTACGCCACCACCTCCACCGCCACCAGTTCAGCCAGCACCTCCTCAACCGCCAAGGCGTAGGAGAACCGGTGCTCGCATATCTGTGCGACCGGGGGGCTTCACTTTCGATTCCCCGCGACAGTCTAGTGCTAGTCACTACCCACCGCACTATGAGGACCCACAAATGGGTGGGCCTTTGCAGCCGCCTCCAATGGGTTTTGAAAACCCGATACCAGCATACCCGGGTGGTATGGGCTACAACCCGTTTGAGCCACCAACACATCATAACTACGGTTATGGAGAGGCTGATCCATACTCGGTAGCAGCGAACTATGGCACGCAAGGACCTTATGGGGATCCTTGGGGGGTGAGTTACCCAACACAGGGATACTCGATACCACCTAGGCCCATCATAAGGACGCAGTCGCAACCACCACGATTTTCTCCAAATAGGGAGGAAATTTTGCATAGGTTGGAGCAGGTGGAACGGGAAGCACATGAAGAACGAAGGGAAAGGCAAACATTCCTCCAAGGATTGATGGGTCTGATCAAGGGGAAGAACAAGAAGAATCGTTAAGTTCTTCCATCGCTGATGTATAAGCCCCTGCATGGGTGTAGTTGGTTGTTAAGCCCCTGCGTGGGCATGCTTATTTGTTTTAAACCCCTAAGTGGGTGTGTGTGGTTTGAATAAGTAGTCCCTGCGTGGACATGTATTATATTTAGCCCCTTCGTGGGCATGTGTGTTATTTAACCCCTACGAGGGTAAGTATCTGTTGACCCCTACGAGGGTAAGTTTGATATTGGAAGACCCGTTTAGGGCAAATGTGTAATATTCTAAATGAATTAATGGAATGGTTAGTTTATAAATTTCATGTTGCCATTATGTGCATATATAAATAATAAATGAAATAAATAAATTAAAAATCATTTCCTTTTGAATTAATCTGCCTATGTAATTATAAATTAAGAATCTTAAAAAGGTAAAACCTAGCTTAGTGTCAAATATAAGACCGAGCCAAGGTGGTAAAACCTGTTTAAAAGATTCAAATTCCTGTTAACATCTTAAAACATGTTAACACTCCTGGCAGAAGTGATTTCATTAAAAATCACATTTTTATAAGGATTCTTTAGAAGATTCCAAAACCCAGTTTAATGATCTCTGAATCCTGGATTTACATCATCAATTAAGATGATTATACTTAACCATACGTGGTAATATAGTGCTTACGGGCCTTGCTCATTTCTACATGAGCCAAAAGACAGTGGTAGCTATGACTCCCTGTCTAATAAAAGTAATGAACTAGGTTCAAACAATAAAAGTCTCGATTCTCTGAAATCATAGCTTATAATTTAAATTGTCCATGTGACCAAGCCTTATGTGCTAATATATATCGTTATTGTTTATGTTTAGGACAAATTTTAATTGAAATCCTAAATTAATACGATTAATAAGTTAACCAAATATGGTCTCTGTTTACCATGGTTAACGAATTATCCTAAGGGGTAATTCCATAATAAAATCCCAAATAAAATATTGACCTGGTTTTCTGCAACAGTTCAATACAAATGGCTGACTCCAATGAAGGAAATAGCTATCCTGTGGAGCCGAATGTGAACGCCCAAATTACATTAACGGGTGCTGAACTAAAGGCAATCATTGACGGCGCTATCACACAAGCTTTGGATAGACAATATGACGAATACAGTGGTACTCGGAGTAGGACCCACTCTGTGTCACAGTCAAAGCCAAGGACCCATTCTGAGGCTCATAACAAGCCTCCTCCCAAAAAGGATGGACCAAAGAAAAATGATGATGATCGCCAGTCCACCAACCACCAAAGTAATCCATCTCAGCAGTTGGTACTGCATCAGGGACACCGTAACAAGGGTTGCACATATAAGTACTTTGTATCTTGTAAACCCAGGGATTTTACGGGAGAAAAAGGAGCCGTAGACTGCATGACGTGGCTGGATGAAATGGACACGGTCGTGGACATCAGCGGATGCGCTGAGGGTGATGTGGTTAAATTTGTCTCACAGTCCTTCAAGGGTGAGGCGTTAGCTTGGTGGAGATCACTGATGGAGGCCTCAGGAAAGATCCCGTTGTATAGCATGACGTGGGATCAATTCATTGCACTGATCAAAGAAAATTTCTGCCCTCAACATGAGGTGGAAAAGATAGAATATGACTTCCTATCACTGGTTATGAAGAACCTCGATTGTCAAGCTTATCTGACAAGCTTCAATACACTATCCCGGTTGGTACCTTATCTGGTAACCCCGGAGCCTAAAAGGATCGCTCGTTTTATTGGTGGATTAGAGCCCGAGATCAAGGCCAGTGTAAAAGCTTCTCGGCCAGTTACCTTCAGGTCTGTAACTGACCTTTCCTTATCCGTCACACTTGATGCGGTCCGGCAGAGATCGCAGAGGAATAAGGCGGCCGAGAAGAGGAAGCATGATGATGACGGTTCGCGTAGGTCGAACAAGAAGCACCGTGGGAGCGGTGATCACAAGAAGGGATCGGATTCGAAGAGGGATGGGCATCGTTCTGGGGAGAAGCCTACATGCAAAACTTGCAAGAAACAGCACTTTGGAAAGTGCAGATTCGAGTCAACCTCGAATAACGAGTCCAGGTCTTTCGCTTGTGGGTTGTGCAAGTCCAAGGAACACAAAACCTTGGATTGCAAGAAGATGAAAGATGCAACGTGCTACCGTTGCAATGAAAAGGGCCACATAAAGACTAACTGCCCTAAGTACAACAAGAAGCCTGAGGAGGCTAAGAAGACAAATGCCAGAGTCTTCAGGATGGATGCGAAGGAGGCTGTGCAGGATGATAACGTCATAACAGGTACTTTCCTTGTAAATGATGTTTTTGCAAGAGTACTTTTTGATTCAGGCGCAGATAAGTCCTTCGTAGATCATAAATTTTGTAAATTGTTGAATTTACCTGTCAAAACCCTAAAAGTGAACTATGAGGTAGAGTTAGCAGATGGTACCATAGAAACCGTCTCTACTGTGTTAGATGGATGTGTTATATCCATTAAGAATCATTCTTTTCCTCTGTCTCTACTTCCGTTTAAATTAGCTGGTTTTGACATAGTTCTGGGTATGGACTGGTTATCTCATAACCAGGCCCAAATCGTCTGTAACCAGAAACAGGTGGTAATAAAGACTCCGTCTGGTGAATCACTTACCATTCGGGGAGATACCCAGTACGGACTGCCTGAGCACGTGACTATGCTCAAGGCTTCCAAGTGTTTGAAGAAGGGATGTGTCATTTACATGGCACAGGTAATTATTGATGAGCCTAAACCGAAGTTAGAAGACATCCCTGTCATCTCAGAATACCCAGAAGTGTTTCCTGAAGATCTACCTGGCCTACCACCAGATAGACAAGTCGAATTCAGGATCGATATCATCCCTGGAGCAGCACCTGTTGCTAGAGCACCATACAGATTGGCACCCACCGAAATGAAGGAGTTGCAGACGCAGCTAGATGAATTGCTGGCTAAGGGTTTCATTCGACCTAGTTCATCTCCTTGGGGAGCGCCAATCCTGTTTGTCAAGAAGAAGGATGGGTCGATGCGTCTGTGCATCGACTATCGCGAGCTTAATAAAGTCACGATCAAGAACAGATATCCATTACCCAGGATCGACGATTTGTTCGATCAGCTTCAAGGGGCAAGTTACTTCTCAAAGATTCATCTGAGGTCGGGATACCATCAGTTGAAGGTCAAAGATGAAGACGTACACAAGACTGCATTTAGGACTCGTTACGGTCACTACGAGTTCCTAGTGATGCCATTTGGGCTCACCAATGCACCGGCTGCGTTCATGGATCTCATGAATCGCGTTTGCAAGCCGCACTTAGATAAATTTGTTACCGTCTTCATCGATGACATCCTTATTTATTCAAAGAACAAAGCTGACCACGAGAAACATCTTCGATGTATTCTCAAACTTCTGCATAAGGAGAAGCTCTATGCCAAATTCTCTAAGTGTGAATTTTGGCTACGAGAAGTCCAATTTCTTGGACACGTGGTCAGTGAGCGTGGTATCCAAGTGGATCCCGCTAAAGTTGAAGCTGTTATGAATTGGCAGGAGCCAAAGACGCCTACGGAGATTCGTAGCTTCCTGGGATTGGCAGGATATTATCGGCGTTTCATTGAAAATTTTTCAAGAATTGCTGCACCTCTAACCTCCTTAACTAAGAAAAAGGTTAAGTTTGTTTGGGGCCCTAAGCAGCAAGAGTCCTTCGATGTTTTGAAACAAAAGTTGAGCAACGCGCCTGTGCTTACATTACCTGAAGGCGCTGAAGAATTTGTAGTTTATTGTGATGCATCACACACTGGCATGGGGTGTGTGCTTATGCAGAAAGGCAAGGTTATTGCCTATGCATCACGACAGTTAAAGGTGCACGAAAAGAATTACACCACCCATGACTTGGAGTTGGGTGCCGTTGTGTTCGCACTAAAACTGTGGAGGCATTATCTATATGGAATCAAGTTTGTGATCTTTTCTGATCACAAGAGCCTCCAGCATCTGTTTAACCAGAAAGAATTAAACATGAGGCAACGCCGTTGGATGGAAACTTTGAACGATTATGATTGTGAAATCAAATACCATCCCGGCAAAGCGAATGTAGTCGCTGATGCCTTGAGCAGAAAGGAAAGGGTTAAACCCATTCGCATTAACGCCAAGCGTATGGAGATAAAGAACAGTTTGATAGAAAGGGTGTTAGCTGCACAGAAGGAAGCTGTGTTGGAAGCTAACTATCCTAATGAAAAGTTAGGAGTGACTGAGGAGCAGTTAACTCTTAGCAAGGACGGAATTTTACGGTTAAACGGACGAATATGGGTTCCAATTTTTGGAGGACTTCGTGATGTTATCCTCCAGGAAGCCCATAGTTCCAAATATTCCGTTCATCCTGGTGCGGATAAGATGTATCAGGATTTAAAGGCAAATTATTGGTGGATAGGCTTGAAAAAGTCTGTAGCCGCCCATGTAGCAAAATGCTTGACATGTGCGCAAGTCAAAGCCGAGCATCAGAAATCGTCAGGTTTGCTACAACAGCCTGAACTTCCTACGTGGAAGTGGGAAATGGTAACTATGGATTTTATTACCAAGTTACCCAAGACAAGGAAAGGCAATGATACAATATGGGTTATAGTTGACAGACTGACTAAGTCAGCTCATTTCTTACCCATCAAGGAGACTTATAGCTCCGACATGTTAGCCCAGTTATACGTTGATAAGATTGTAGCCCTACATGGCATACCTGTAGCTATTATCTCTGACCGGGATACTAGGTACACGTCACATTTTTGGAAGAGTTTCCAGCAATCTTTGGGCACACGTTTGAACTTTAGTACGGCTTACCATCCTCAGACTGACGGTCAGAGTGAGCGTACTATTCAAACGTTGGAAGACATGCTACGTGCATGTGCGATCGAATTGGAAGGTAGCTGGGATAAGAATCTACCATTGATCGAATTCTCCTACAACAATAGCTACCATACCAGCATAAAGGCTGCGCCTTTTGAGGCATTATACGGTAGAAAGTGTAGATCGCCAGTTTGTTGGGCGGAAGTTGGAGAAGTACAGTTATCAGGACCAGAGATCGTATTCGAAACGACGGACAAGATTGTCCAGATTCGTAACAATCTCCAAGCTGCCCGGAATAGGCAGAAGAGTTACGCGGATCCAAGTCGTAAGGATTTTCACTTCGAAGTGGGTGAAAAAGTCCTACTTAAAGTGTCACCCTGGAAGGGAGTGATGCGGTTTGGTAAGAAAGGCAAACTAAGCCCGAGATACATAGGACCTTTCAAGGTTATCGAACGTATCGGGTCAGTCGCCTATAAGTTGGACTTACCAGAAGAGCTAAGTGGAATTCACAATGTGTTCCACATCTGCAATCTAAAGAAGTGTTCCGCTGACGAAACACATGTCATGCCACATACAGATGTGCAGATAGACGCGAGCTTAAAATTTGTTGAAAAACCTGTGTCGATTGAAGATCGACAGGTAAGAAAGCTTCGGAGAAAGCATATACCTTTTGTTAAGGTCAAATGGGATGCCCGTAGAGGTCCCGATTTCACGTGGGAGGTTGAATCCACGATGAAAGGAAAGTACCCTTACCTGTTTCAGTAAATCTCGGGTCGAGATTTATTTTAAGGGGGTGAGGATGTAACACCTCGAAAATTTCGGGTTTAATAATAAAATGACACGTGTCATGTAAGACAAAACGCGTTGAAAAACCCGGATATAATAAAGATGTTTCGGTAGGATTAAAGTGGCGTCATGTTAAATTGTTACCTCTGAACGACCTCAATTATAAATCCCAAGACCCGATATAATATTACTACACATTTCTCATGCCACAATTCAGAGAATTATTGCAAATAATAGACTTGCAAAAGCATGATAAGATCTCACGAAGAAAAAGCAACGATAGACCTTGTTTTCGGGTCTTGTAAATGCATTCAAATGAAACAAGAACAAATGGTAGGGTACCATACAGGAACATACACTTTAGGAGGGTCCTAAGTTGCAAATAAAGGCCACAAAGTCGTACAAGTGGGCTGCCTTTTCGAACAAATGAAGAAACAAGCAAACAGCCCCTGTAGAAGGCCTGCGCATCGTAGGCATGATGTCCCTACGATGCGCAGGGGTTGCCCAGTTCCGAAAAAACGGGCTGTTGCCTGTTGTGCGCGTTTCTGACCCTCTAAACCGGTTGTTAACATTATTTAAAGACCCTAAACTATCCTAGGAGCTCTAGGACAAGTGTTGGATGGTTGTGGTTAGTCCTAGCCTTTGTTGTCAACCAATTGTGGTGATCTAATGCACTATATAAGGACTTCCAAGATCACAACATTTCTTCACACTTGCAACTGATCATTGGAGCATTCCTGGAGCTAAGGAACTCTCCCTTCTGATCAAAATTCGTGCATTGGACTATTGTAAGTCTTCTAGTTCTTATTTGGTTGTGTTTAGCTTAGTTAATTAGCTAAAAGTCAAACCGTCGTAATTACGGTTTGACTTCGAGATTAGTCACTAATGACTCAGTCTTGTCTCGAATTAAAAGTAGTTTTAGAATGGTATTTATGTGGGTAATAAAACCCCAAAAGGGTTTCCCCTGATCACCATCCTAAACAGGTCAAATGTCGGGTCAAAGCTTTACTTAAAAAGTCAACATATTGCTTAATTTGCCATTTATGCATAATTAGCTATCTAGAACATTTGTAACCTGTTTGAACATTGTTATAACTTAGAAATAAGTGTAAGAACATGTCCCAACATGTTCAACCCGACTATTTCCTGTTTAGACCCGGTTCGGAACCGAAAGGCACATAGTTTGACTTTACGGTTGACTTTCAGTTCTGACCCGTTTGGGCATATTTTAGAAATGCCACAGAGCTTAAATTGGATTAGGATACATGTTAGAACAACCCTCTGTGATCATACACCTTGGTTCACTAGTTATCCAATTAATATGCAAGTTTCCGTTAAATGCTCATACTTGGACCGTTATGCCCTTATTACCTTAAATCATGATTTATGAAAATGTAAAAGTATAGAATCCTTAGTTACTGATATTTAGACTTGTATGCAAAGTTTGACATCAGTTTGACTTGTAGATTAATAGTTATGCTCATTGTCGCTAAATTAAAGCTTTATGTTAATAAAATGGCGTAATTAGCGTATAGCCTAGTTAAACATGCTTTTTGGTATCAAACGAATTACCCACTGATATAATATAATAATTTGGGAATTTTAAAGATTTTTAATTAATTTTAGGCTGAGCATAACTCATAGTCATAGGCTTAACCCGTTAATTGTCGGTTTTGCCCTTACGGGCCATAAAATGAGTTTTACTTATCAAAACGACTCCAAACCTTTTGCTACTGATCACATATGTTAAATAAATTATTTTAAGCCTTCTGGAAATATAAAAATATCAGATTTAAGTATAGAACCCGGAAATGGCCTTTAATCGCCATAATTAGCATTTTTAACGCATAGTATGTCTTAAAATCATATTGGACATACCCGGGTTGATACCTACTGATATAAGAAGCAAATTATCATATTTTAACAGTAAGCAAAAGTTGATAAACTCAGACTTCAGTTTTGAGCTTGTCGGCTTATGTGAAATTACCAAAATACCCCTACGGGGCATAGTTTGGTTAAATATGATAAATTTCACATATATGCCTTAGCCTACTGTTATAACACATCAAAATGAATATGTTTGCTGTTTACCTCAGACCTGTAACTCAGCGGAACATATAAACGCTTTTACAAACTTTAAATTGACCAAACTACCCCTACGGGGCATAGTTTGTGTTTAAGTTAGTTCGGGGCATAACGAAAGACATCCTACTGATGTTACAACATATTCGAAGCATATTAACTTAGGAAACCTGTATATGGCTCTTACGGATACCCGTTACGCATCTTACGCGTTCGGCTCGGTTTATGTAACAAGTTTACATAAATTAGCCGAAACGGGTCAAACCTTATCGGTTTAATCTCAAAATCCAGAATGTGAATAATGAACCCATATTAAACAAGTCTTCAAACTTGTCGGGTCTGAATCACATTCTATCCGGTCTTCGCTTAATAGTGCGTACGAACCGTATCTTTGAAACTAGCCGGTCTAAGCTTAAGCATAATTAAAGACCCGCTAGGATTCTAATAGGTTATATTTAACCTTCGTTCCAGATTAGGAGAAACAGTAAAAGCTACCTGCTATTTGATTATTGTGACCATACTTTGCATCAAGGTAAATACTTTTAACTTATTTTCCCTATACGGGCTTGGGTTACGGTACATAGCGTACCGCTTGATCGAGCATCAAATCTTCCACGCTTAGTGGTTAATTGAATAATTTGATCGGCTCGTTTTAAACAGATGTGTTTACTTTACAGCCTTTGGGGGGTTAATGACCATGTCCCGGATATCCTCGGCATTATCTTACGAGATAGCCACGACCTGAGCACGGGGTGTAGGCGTACTCCCGTGTATAACTCACATAAGTGGTGTGTCTATTGATCTTTAACCCAGAATACGTTCCGGGCTACTGAACGCATAAGTATCATGTAAATCGTTCACAAGATTATAATATTAAATAATTCTCCCAAGTTAATAAAAATGTTTATGCCATGTGCATCCAAACAAATTTTCAATCATTTTATAAAATGAGTCGGTTGAATGTATTTACCAGTGTAAACTGACGTATTTTCCCAAAAAGATTAAATGCAGGTACTAGGCGAAATAGGCTGGGATTCTCCTAAGCATCATTAGAAGTCTCGCAAACTTAGAGATGCCGAAGTCTGTTGAACCATAAACAATATTTTGTTATTCGATCCTACTGTGGATAAACACCGGATAATTTGTGACTTTGTTACAATAAATAAATTCGGTTGTATCTTATTTTAAATTTGCTTCCGCTGTGCATTATATTATTGTGTTGTTTGACTATTACGTTGCCAACCACGTCACGATACTCCCCCACCGGGCCCACCGGTGACACGTGGAAATCGGGGTGTGACAAAGATGCATCATTCTGATTCTTCACAGCCTTAAGAGATAACGCACTATCTCTTCCGAACATTCGTTTCTTAGTTTAGACACAATAATGAAATTTTATTTCACTATTCCAAAACCATCGGTTTTTAGGAAGGCCTCAAAACCATAGTTAACTTCATCCATTAGGATCATAAGTCGTTTGCCTTTTTATCTCCAAGGCTTCACCATTGACTTCCTAAAGACTTAAACATAAGTCTTCATCTAAGTCACTTTGATGAAAAATCTTTGTATAAAATCACTTAAGTCTTGAGATATAGCCAATTAGATTGACTCTCAACAACAAAGCATTCACGTATGCCTATAGTGATATATACATTTACGTTATTGTTTCATTAATACCATGTATTGGGATACTCTCCCAAATTGAGGACCAAGCCTCCACATAGTTTAAACAACATTGATGGTGGTAGAAGCATCTACAAGTCCATCACTATTGTAAATTTCCATTAATAAATTTTCTAAATTTATTAAAATCATTTACAATAATAACATATATTTCTTTCATATGTTACATTCTTTGAAAACTTACATGTGCATTTTCATGTTGATGCTCTCAACATTAGATGCCATATCTCGTTTTCATGCATTTCATCTCAAACCATACACCACGTTTCTCACGACGCCGTTATGCATTTGATGTTTGATTTGTGACTTATTACATAAGTCATGATCACAACCCGCTCGTTGTGTTTGTGTAAATTACTTTTTACACTTTGTATCAAAATGTGTATCCTTTTGACACATTACTAGTAGTCCAAAAATAAATATTTATCTTTTATTATATTTTAATCCATTTGTTTATGTAAAATAAACCCATACGGAAGTCCACCATTTTAAATAAAATAAAAGTGAACATATATAATAACGGATACACCAATGATATCTAACCATCAAATCCCAAAGTGTTATTATCTTCAACACTTTCGACTGAAATAAACACAATTATTTCGTTTCGTGTCATGTTTTGAGGTACTCCCTCAATGGAACACATAACTTGTTGCATCTTGAAAAACTAAACTTGAATAATCACAAGTTTTCCAAATATAAAGTTGTGTACAATTAATAGTCTTTCCAAGACTATTATATGGTTCAAGATGTTATACTTTCCGTGGAAGTATCGAATCGTTTATAATTCGCAAAGACATGTTTTATTCATTCAAAACATTTCTCGTTTTGCAAGTGTTTTAATATTAAACTATATATTTATGTTTTGATTACAAATCAAGACAATAAACCTTATAATAGTTTAATAAATAAAACAATTTCAAACTCGCTCGTTTGAAAATAAAATGAATACACATCGTTTTAATAAATGGTTTATCATATTCAAACCATTTCTAACCGCTGTTAGATAATAACGATTATCAATCGTTAAACTGAGTGGTTTGTATGATAACCAATTCTAATATGCTAATTAGAATTTAAATGTTGAACAAACATTCAAAATATTCGGTTTTTATAAAGTAAACCGTTTCTAACGCGCTCGTTAGAAATAAAACGAATACAATTATTCACTTTTGGTTTATTTAAATGAACGTTTTCTAACACGCTCGTTAGAAATAAACATAAACCTTTTCTAACACGCTCGTTAGAAAATATATATAAACGATTACAAATCATCTTAAATAGTTTATCATAGTTAACCCGGTTCTAACCCGCTCGTTAGAAATTAACGATTGTAAATCGTTAAAATAGTTGGTTATAAGATAAACTAATTCTAATACGCCCAGTAGAAAATTAGACGATTATTTATTGCCATAAGCCGTTTTTGGTTTATATAAAATAAACGTTTTCTAACCCGCTTGTTAGAAATAAACAATTGAAAAAGTCGTTAAATCGTTTCTAACACGCTCGTTAGAAATAATCGATTAGAAAATTTGTTTCGAAGTTTATAAAAAAATATAAACTATTTCTAATACGCTCATTAGAAATAAAAAAAATAAAAATCGTTTAAACGTATGTGGAAAAAATCCGTTTCTAACTCGCTCATTAGAAATTTAATAGTTTAGACGAAACCGTTACAAGGTTTATTATCCAAAATAATTGTCCCCAATACGCTCGTCGGTAATTATTTGAAATAATAATATTTTCTAACATGCTCGTTAGAAAATCTAAACATATATTTTCTAGCACGCTCGTTAGAAAATCTAATCGTCTTTTAACAAGTTAGTTCTACACAATCATCGTATCTAACACGCTCATTAGATATAAAAGATGATATTAAAACTTATTATTCTATAAAATTCTAACACGCTCGTTAGATATATAAAAAGTTTTAATCTTGTTATTCTTCAGGCATCAACGTTTCTAACACGCTCGTTAGAAATATTAAAACTTGTTAAAATAATTACTTTCTAATATGCTCATTAGAAAATTAATATTTAAGACTTTTAAAACCAACATTAATATATCAATTATGGTTACTAAAAGCTTATTATTAAGAAATTAAACGTTACAAAAACATTTGTAAGGGGTTACAAAATAAAATTTTCTAATACGCTCATTAGAAAATTTAGTATTTCAAAAACCTATTGAAATACATATTATTTTGTATATGTTCGGTTTTATCTAAACACGAACAAAAACCATGAACTCCAAAACTTGAATCAAAACGTTCGTTTTTGTAACACGGTATTCGGATTAAATATTGTACTCCAATCATAAAATTAATCCGACTCGTTTGTACTAAATAAATATTTCCCAAAAAATTTATAAGATTTTAACAAAATCTCAATTAAAATTTTAACTTTCGTGAACCTAAATCCTCGTAGAGAAGGGATTTAAGATTGTAGCAACAATCTTCACGAAAGTCTGTTTTAAGATTGTAGGAACTAGGTTCACGTTTTATTAAAATATTAATAAAATAAATATAATAACGAGACTCTCGTTATTTGTGGGAAATTCGACTAGTACAATACCGGTTACAAAATTAAATAAACGAATATCAAATACAACTAAATTGTACCAAACTTGATTCAAAGCCAATGTCTTTGAAAACTTCAACCGCACCTACGAGATCGAAACTCCGCTGCAAGATAAGCAAAATTGTTGACGGTTTTGGTTGAGGCACGTGTTCAACACGCTTCCCTTAAAACAGATTCCGCGTCTCCTCTCAGACGGTTCTGTCTCCCAGGGTACAACAACCAGAACAGTATGTGTATTGCCGGAGATGGCACTCGCGCCCGAGATAGCACCGGGTATCATAGTGTTCTAATTTACGTGGGAAAATAAAAATAAGTTGGTGATGGTGGAAGTATTAGAGAGTACTCCTCTCTAAATTCTCTAAAACTTTGTGCATAATTTTCTCTAGTATATTTCTTTCATCTCATTTTTCTCTATTTTCTTTCTTGCATCCAACAAAGAGTCATAAGGTTCATTTTATACTCAAAACTAAAACTCCATATTTAATTTTTATTGTTTAATGATAATTATAACAATAAAAACCTTCATTATGAGTCTAGTAATTTATTATGAGTAAAAATGGATTAATTTACATTCATGACATATTAATGTCATATTTAATAAAATAATAAGACATAATAAAACTTAAATCATGACTCTTGAATAGAGATTAAAAGTCATAAAACCACCAATTTATGACAAAGATGAATTTATACTAGAGTCACCAAAGTTTAGAAATATTCACTTCAATCACCCAACTTCGAGCATCGATATTCTATTCATCTTAACTCCATTTTGGACATAGTTTGATTCATTATTATGATGCTCTCACAACATAGAACACAAACCCACTAATTATTATTTGTACCACACATATATAAATATAATTATTGATGTCCAAAATATTTAGTGAAAACTCATTTTCACTAAAATTTCCAACAGTGACAATATTCACTTACACTATTTAGAAAGCCATCACCAAAGCGTGTTACGCTCATAGGCTAAAGAGAGATGTCTAGTAAATCGAATGGGTGTGTATTTCCATGCTTTTTTTGCAAATTAACATCTCAAGCATGTGCCCATGCAAATTCATATATCATACATGCGTTTGTAGGGTTGTAAATGAACCGAACGAACACGAACAAAGTCTTGTTTGTGTTCATTCGTTAAGGAACAAGCTTGTTCCTGAATTGTTTACGAACGCTTACCGAACAAGATTTCTTGTTCTTGTTCGTTCATTAAGGAAATGAACATTCGTGAACTATTCACGAATACTTACCATACGCAAATGAACTCTAACAAATGTTCATGAAGATAAATGAACACAAATGAATACACTATTCATTTTAGAATAAAATCTGCATTTTCATCACAAACATTACGAAGAATACACAAAAAATAGAGAAACACTTAACATACTTATCCGAACACAATTGCCATGATTATCAGAAACATGATTAACACAAAATTAAGAGTTTGTTAAGCTTTGACACAAGAATAAATTCTAACTAGTTTCCATGTAGACTTTTTTGTTTGACATAAATAGCTTCTTGTAATCATAGATGTCGCTTCACACACTCCTATGCATTTTATAAACACAAAGATGTGTTATGTAAAAAGCATGCGGGGTCTTGAGTGGAAATGCATAGGGCTGTAAACGAACTGAAGTTCAGCGAACAATTCGTGTACCGTTCGGTGGAAAATTCCTTTATGTTCGTCGTTTAGTAAATGCATGTTAAAACTGAGTTTCTTTTTGATTGTATTTTTGTTTGAAATTAAGATGGAAATGAAAGAGTTGTGCAGCGGAATTAAGATGAAAACAAACTTTGCATACAATCAAACAGGAGTAATACTTTTAATCAAACATCTTTACACAATGAACCGAATGATTGAATTTGTTTCAACAATGATTACAATGATTGATGTAAGAATGCAAACTCCCCCTCAGCCAGAGCTCAGTAGTTTGTTCGTGCAAAGAAGACGATGTGGTGAAAGAGCTAATAGAACAGTACAAAGTACTGAACTATTTATAGGCACTTGCAAACCACTGAGCATCTTAGCTGACGTCACCATGAAAGTGACATCTAACCTCCTAACAAACTCTAACCTCTGATCTATACAAACACTGATGTAGTAACTACTGCTATTACATTCTATTACATGAAAGATACTTAAACGGCTGCTGCATCCTTCCACTGCTGTGAATCCAGCAGTGCTTGTCCGGATCAGCAGTACTTGACTCAAAGCAGAAGATTGAGTCAGCAGAGCTTTGGTCTTCCATCAGTCTTTTAACATTTGGCAGTAGATGCAAGGCAGCAGTTGTGGATCAGCACTTGGTAAGATCAGTAGATAGGAGGTCAGCAGATACAAAGCCACTTTCAAGGGGAAAGATTTGCATTAACTATCTGTAAACGTCTGCTTATTCTGGATCCACTGCTCTGATCCAGTTTTGGCTTTAATTATCTGTTCCTCTGATAGGGTTCAATCCCAACAATCTCCCCCTGGAACAGATAATGCCAAAACTCTTCATTATTTGTGGAAATCTTTATTGCCTCATCAACAGCTCCCTTATCTGACCTTTAAATTGTAATTCAAAGTCTAGGGCGTCTGTATCTTCATCATCCCTGCTAAGTGGAAGATCAAGGAGATCCTGCAAATGTTCAAGACTCAGGCCAAGAGCTTGTTCCCTTGATATTTTCTCCACTACTCCGCCAGACCTGAGCAAAGTCAATACGCAGGTCTGTTTGTCAGTTTCCCACTTTTGTATTTTTGAGCCTGGTGGGTTTCTTGGGAGATGTTTATTTGCAGAAGTATTTGGTGAGGCTGGCCTGTTCATAGCTGGCTGAGCAGCATTTGCAGATTGTTCCAATTCAAGATCTTCTTTTATCATTACTTCCGTGCCAGCTTTTACAATGGCATCTCCGGCTAAAAGATCTTGAATTGTTTCCATGCTAAACTGGTTTTTGCTCCTTCTTTTGTAGATGGCAGCACCAGCTGGAGCAGCGGTTCTTTTGACTTGCAGCTTTGGTGGTCTTTTTGAAACCGCTGCTTTGGAATAGCCAGGCTTTTGTGGAACTCTTGGATCTTTCTTTCTAAGTTCCTCTAATCTTTTATAGGTTGCCCTGACTCTATCTTCTCCCCACTTTGTCACAGAGTTCTTTGACCCATAATCAGCTATAATCAGCTCCTCTTTCATTCTCCTCAGCTCTAACATCTTCTCAGCTTCAAATTGTTGGAATTTTTCAGGAGGAGTCTGCTTGACCTTATTTTTGATCATGTCTTGAATCCTGGCTGTTTCTTTTTCAAGCTCAGGAATGGTCCAGTTCTTGTACATGTGTTTCTCCCCCTTATATTTCTTGTAGGTCATGATGTTTTCAATGTAGTCTTTTCTTAAGGACTCATCTGCCCTTTCTGAAATTTTCTGACATACATTTTTAGCAAAACGTTCCATAGCATTGACCTGTGAGAGTAAAAACTGATAGTTTTGTTGAAATTCTCTATCAGATTTCCCTTTTCTATTTTTGATTGCAATATCCTCTGCTTGTTTGGCATTGAGCTTCAAGTATTCTTCAATGTTGTTAGGCCTGGGATAATTTGCAATTGATGGCAAACTCCTTTTGGCTGGGTCATCTTCATAATAAAATGATTTGATTTCTTCTCTGACTGCAATGAGTTCCAGAGGGAATGAGACACCAGCAGGAGGTAGTGGTTTTACAATTTGAGCTGAAGAGAAAGGTATGGGTTTAGGAATAGTGACAAGTGATAAGGATTTTGAAGATGTTGGTGATGGAGGTGTGTCATCATCTTTTAAAATTAGCCTTCTCCTTTTTGGTTTAGGAGAGACTGATGATGTTTTGAAATATTTTCCTCTCCCTTTATGTCAGTGCTTTCCTCAAGGTTGATCAGTCCTTGACTGGGCAGTGCTTTAACATCAGTAGATAGGACCAGCAGTGTTGAATACTTCAGGGTTTTCATCAGCAGTTGAAAGGACAGCAGCAGTTGAATATGAGCAGCAGATAGAGACCATCAGTTGTTATGAATCACTTTCAAGGGGAGAGTAAAGTGTAAACAGCTGCTTATTGTGAATCCACTTTTGTGACCTGGTTTTGGCTTTACATTATCTGTTCCTTTGGTAGGGTTCAATCCCAACAATGCACGAACAAGAAATTTTGTTCATTAAGTTAAACGAATGAACATGAATAGAGGTTGCGTTCGTTCTTTTATGTTCGTGAACGTTCGGTAATGTATTCGTTTATGTTCGTGAGCGTTCGGTAATGAGTTCATTTGTGTTCACTCGTTAATGTTTATTTGTGTCCGTTCGATTAAAGGTTTGTATATGTTATATTTATTTATTGTTTCTAGTTATCTTATACTAGAAAAGTGACGCGTGCGCGTTGCGCTGGGAGCAACATAATGACATGCAGTCGATCAGATTCACAAACTCTAGTTATGCAATCAATGCTAATAGAATAACAAAAATGGTAACCCAAATGTATTAGTTATATAAACTTCTAAACCTCTATTCTTCCTTCACATCTCACAACTGCTTACCTGTTTCTTGTTTATAGAATTCCGATAAGAAACTGTAGGAGGTTGCAGTCTTCCTTGGGGGTAGCTGCACAAAATTATCATATGTAAACGGTTTTATCAGTTTTTTCATCGTATTACAATTGGCTTACGTAAATCTCAATGAGGGCAAACTGGGTAGATTTACCCCTGAATCATGTTTTTATCTGTTAAAGGCATATGTTGATTAGCCCTCTGAATCTATGATCCAGCCCTGTGACTGTTCAGATTTAACCCTAGACCCGAAACAACAACAAATATAAAGGATTGTTAAATACGTTCAAATCATTATGAAACAATTTAAATTTATTTTTAAAGCATGTATATATCAAGTGGTTGCAAGAACATATGTACCATGCTTTCTGTCCACACCGTTTCCTTTAAAGCTAGTCTTTAAACTAACACGTTGTAAGTTAAAACAGAAACTGGATCAACCCATTCATAAGTACTTGTATGGTAGAGCACTACCACTTCTTACCAAGGGCATCCTTAATCTTGAGATCAATTTTGGGGCCATAAGAGGCGTGGCCTTCATCAACTTCATAAACCCATCCTTTATCATCCAAGGCATCTTTCAATGTGCCCGTTGCTTTCACCCATATATCATCATCACCTACCGCCTTCTTGGGTTTAGTTGAAAGGTTGACTTTATATGTGTCGAAATCAATAATACAAAGTAATCAACACGTGGTATGCACAAAGGCCAAACTTAAAAAAGTATATATAAAAGAAAAAAAAAGAGCGATGTTACAATGACGTCTTTTGAGCCATCAACATCAATAACCAAATGAATTCAAAATAAAGATAGTGTAAATACGAACGATGATATCATAAACGTTCATTCTATATAAACATGAGAATATTAAAAGTTACCATTGTCTTCTATACCTTGAAATCGAGATAAGAGAACATACATGTTTCATACCCTTGTATGATGAAAAGCATAAGCTATTAGCTAAGTAACCATGAAACCGCCCTTAGAATATTTTTTATCTTAGGACCTGTAAACACATATATGAACAATATGAGAGTAGTTCAAGTTAAAGTCATCAAATGTTCATAATAAAGTAAAAATTGTTTAATGATATATTAACATGCATACATAAATGTTTAGTAAAATAGCAAAGTCTTGTATAAATTACTTTTGAGATTATAATCACAAGAGTGGTTAAAGACGTGCTTTAATCAAGTATTAAAAAAGATACACTATTGAATTGTATCTTAATATAGCCTTCAAGTATGAGTATGAACTCTTTCATCTAATAACAAACAGTGGCTTACATACAATTAATTTTAAGATAAATTAAAGTAGCAAGTGCAGAATACTAATCTACTATTTGTGTTTCATTCATTTCCTAAGCTCATTAAAACGGAAACATCATACAAATAAATTAAGACTAATGTGATTTAATTTTACAATCCACAGCCCTAGTAAGCAATGTGACATAATGGTTCGTGTTGTTGTCTTCGTTCAATATCATATGGTTAATTTTTTTTCCAATGAGAGAGTCTTCGGAGATGGAAGATGAAACATCGTCGGTGACCTTAGCATCGTCTACAACAACATATCACTCTTTATCTTCTTTACTGCATAAAAAATTAAAAAGAGGAAAATCCCAAGTCAAATAAAATCATGAAATCTACATAAAAGGGATTTAATTTAGGTAAACAAATTCAAGTTGGACAGATTTTTAATCACGGCTTGTAATCGAAAATCAAGAAGTGAAATTGATTCACATAGCGAAACCCTTAATCACGGCTTGTAATCGAAAATCAACAAGTGAAATTGATTCACATAGCGAAACCCTAAAAGTGACAAAACAAGGGACGGTTCTTTCCCTGAGACATAATCCCATAACAACTCGCGGCTGGCGGGAACATGAACATCCGGCGGTTTCATCTCCAAAGCCCGCCAGTGAAGCCGCGGTGATTTAGGTTGATTTGGCGGTAAGCCAAGGGTGAAAACTGAAATCGGAGAGAGGTACCATATTTTATGTGGTTGTTCTGTCACTTGGTAGAGCAATTAAATGAGCTGAGAAAGCGCGTGGTTCCGTCACCGTGTGCAGCCATGCGCTGCCGCGTGCACCACCGGAAATGGCGGTACTCACTATTCTCTCTCTAAAGCCTGCTTATATAGCATTCAAAATATAAAGCAACTTTCCTTGTACAGTACAACTATAATATGCAAGGAAAACAATAAAAGCACAATGTACAAACTTAATTGCATACAAATGTTGTAAGTTATACTTATATATAATGCCTCTCACACATCTCTCAATTCACTATTTCAATTTTAGTTCGTTACGATAGCCACAAAATCAATTTTTTTATATATATTTTTGTCTCCAATTAAGATTGAAGCTTTTAGATATGGTGTGACGGGGGATGAAGACTGCTAGCTTCATGATTGAGGGTTTCTCTTACACTCTGTTCCCGAGTCTCATTTAACGGGGGAGGGGAGAGAAAAGAGATGAAAATATGAAAAACCATGTTCCCGAGTTTCATTTAACAGGGGGAGGGGAGGGAAAAGAGGGGAAAATGGAAGAAAATTTGTCCATATATTCATCCTCCCAAATTGGAGAGATTAGGAGAGAAAATCCTACAAATTACTAAATTACCCTCCAATCTAATATTAAAATGTTTTATGTTTAAAGGGTATAATGGTAAAATTGTTATTTTCTTTTCATCCTAACTCGGGAACACATAAAATGCTTATTTTCTTCTCTTTTCCTTTACATTTCATTAAACTCGGGAACACGAAAAAAATCACATCTTTTCCCTCGTTTTCTCTCTTAATTCATTTTCCTCCCCCCCCCCCCCTGTTAAATGAGACTCGGGAACAGAGTGTTAGGGTTTATATTTTGTTTTTTATTTATTTCAATATACTTACTTTGCATATCATTCTTGTTTCCTATTCCATGATAAGGAGTAGACTTTCATTACCTTATTTGATTAAACATACTCACATGAGTGACTACTTTTTATTTGAAGTTGATTTTTGAAGGTTTAAGTTAATTATGCTTTGAAACTTGGTATCACTTGGATGTATTTGGATTTAATGATCTATTGTTGGTAGTCAATAAACCTAAACATATGCCATAGTGACTTATTTTACCTTTTGACTAAAACACCTTTTGATGGAAATTATGCTTATAGATAATACAATTAATGTAATGTAACTCCATACAATAGACTCTATGCTTATAGATAATACAATTAATGTAATGTAACTCCATACAATAGACTCTATTTTGGTGTTATTTATTCGATATAGAATAAAATCTTTATAACTTATTCAATCTGCTCGGGTTAGCAATATGAAAACTTTGAGTTGGTTTCTCAATAATTGATGATTTAGAACTGATAGTTAAGTGAGAACTTTTGAAATGGTTATCTTTGAAATAAGGAACTAGACATTAGACAATGTAACTAATAAGTTAATCAATCTTTTATCTTACTAAACGTGTTATAATATACTGCAAAAATCAGTCATAAAGTCAACTTAAGCTCGGCGGATCTTCTTATAGGCCCGGGGTGTCCTGACCCTTACTGATTTTTCGCTCGTAGTGTTAATTTTACTAAAATATATTGATTTTTTTTAATGTAAAATATAGAATTTTTAAGAGTCCAGCCCCCACTAATTTGGATTTTTGAGAGTCTGACCTCCACTGATTTTCCGTTCAAACTCCACCATTGCTAACGATGGTGGATGTTTGGTAGCAACTAGAGTCGGTAGCAACCGGATGTTCGGGGTTAACAACCAGCGGTGCCAAGAGGGATTATTTTAGCTTAGTTCTCAAAGTCTAAGGACGCTAAGTTGTCATTTCTCTCGTTAGTCTGAGGCAAGAAGTTTTTTTTTAAACGGTTAATTTCTTTAATTCACTGTCGTCTATTCGTCTATAAGACTTGAACCCAAGACTTTCCTATTTCCAAACCTAGGGGCAAGAAGTGGGAGAGAGATATAGAGAACAAATTTAAATATCAATTTATGGCTTATTACAAATTACCTTCCGTTTCAACAGCAGTTCTTTAATCTTTTAGTTATTCGTAAATTATTGATTTTAAAACCGTTTTCTTTGCTTGCTTTTGTTTTCTTAAGTTTTAGAATTTTATACCATTACTTGCCTTCGACTAACCTATTGCTTACCATCCCAAATAAGCCACTTGTCTAGTTGTCTATTTGTGTTATGGTACTAGTAGTTTATTTAATCGATATTTTATAAACTTTACTACACATTTATATATAAAAAGTTAACTTTAGAGCATAATTGGTTTGAACTCAAAATTAAGTTCGAATCACACAAAAAATTGAATAATAACTTCATTTGCTAAGGCATATAATTAAATCGATGCTTCCAGGCATTTTAAATAACTTAAGTAACATTCAAATTTAACATTTATAATGTGTCACACCCCCAAAATCCACATGCGGAGTACTACCGCTTGGAGGCGTGACTGACCAGGATCCAGCCACCAATTATACTGAGCATTGGATAATAGTAAGAATGATCACCAACCATAATGGTTAGTAAACACCATAGTTTAAAATTCAAATGTTTAGGTTCAAATAACCGTTAAGTAAGTAGCGGAAGCATAGGAAAAATAGTTTAAACAAAGTTCATAGTTCAAATTATTTAGAACCCAACACGCGGGTTTAGGCGACCACTACACTTCCCAAGCTGCAAGCTCCTGAGTCACTGGGTACCTGCAAAGCATGCAGTAGGGTATCAACAAAATGTTGGCGAGTTCACGAGTTGTCCAGTTTTAATTACCAAAAACTTGTTTCAACAGTTAATTTATCCGTTTATACATGCGATGGGGAGCTACCCCACAAGTAAGCGACTAAACTGTTTTTACAATACCGAATACTATTCATCCGTACGTTTCCGTAGAGTGCCCCGTTTGTCAATGTTCTATCATCATTGACGGTTGCCAGAGTACATTAGTTCACGCCCGATCCCATACGCGGGCACGGTGTGAGGTTGGTGAGACCTAAATAGCGCTATCAACTAATAACCCGTTCGCCTGACCCCGGCGACTAATCGGTATTAAGAAGTGAGGACTTGAGCGATAGAGTTTTGTTTAGTGTTGCTTGTTGCATCCAGTATAAACAGTAATTAACTAAAAGTCCCATTTAAGGGGAGAGAAGTAGGTTTGTTTCCCAACCACCGGGAACGCATGCTTTATTAGTTGTGAACTCACCTTGGGTTGCTCGGTAGATTATTTACTTGGTCAATCACGTTGGTCACCACGTCCTAGCATGGTCACCAATACAGGTCAAGTTGGGGTACAAGTATTCACGTATGATCCACACATACTAACACATCGCATACACAACACATGATCATCCAGCAAGTTATCAGGCCTATTCTGATACGAAGCAGTTAAACAGTGAACATCAACAACTATCATACAAATCATAAGTGTTATTGGGCCTATCAGATCACATTAACAGTTAACAGCATCACAGAAACCAAATAGAACGGTATGCACAGCCCACACGTCCTTGGCCCAATAACGGAGACAAGCAGTCCTCTTCGAGACAAGGTGGTCTCGACTCGAGAACGTGCGGTCTCGAGTCGCAACCACGAGTTTTCGAGTAATGCTGGTACGAGTCGCAATCTTGGAGGTTTCGAGTCCAATCTCGAGTCGCAACCGGGCGGTTTCGAGTTGTTATGGTTTGGTTTCGAGTCGCAACCGGGCGGTTTCGAGTTGTCATGGTTTGGTTTCGAGTCGCAACCGGGCGGTCTCGAGTGGGCTGCTTGCGAGTCGCAATCTCCGGAGTCTCAAGCCCAGTCTCGAGTCCCTGAAGCCCGTTTCGGTTCATCATGCTTTGGTCTCGAGTCGCAACCAAGGGTTCCGACTCGCAACCATGATTACGACTGAAGCTCGTCTCGGTTCATCGTGCTTTGGTCTCGAGTCGCAACCAAGGGTTCCGACTCGCAACCATGATTACGTGCACCGAAATCTTCTAGAACCTGGCGGATGTACTAACCAATAGAATTCTGTTTTCATAAGATTTTGTACTAACCAACCAGAATGTTTAAACATGTTTTATTGTCTAAATGCAATTCAAAATAGATCAAACAAGGCATATTTCAAATATTTTCATGACATTCATGTTGTTCTTAGGGTTTTCATTATAACATGATTATTCAAACAATCCTATCCTACATACTCAAATCAGCATCATCGATTTCCTGAATCTAACATATATATCAAACACATAATTTTTCATGTGTTCATAACAACATTCAAGCATATTCAACACATACTCATCATATGTTCATCCTACATAACCTTGTATGTTATCTAACAATTTCCTACCAAAACATGAACATGAACATATTTATCATTTATCACATATTTCATCCATCATTCATCATTCAACTACCTTATCACTTTGTAATCATAAATCATCATTTTTGGCCAAACAACTAAAAGGAAACTAACCGGCTTGATGAATGAGTATGAGGGATTGATGGACTAAGTTCCGAGTGGTGATCTCAAGCTAATCCGAGATGATCCGAGTCCCTTTTGTTGTCGCCGGTTCGATCCGGGAGAGGGAGAGGAGAGGAGGTGAGCTTTAGGGTTTTAGTGATTTGAAGGAATGTAGGAGGGTGTGTGAATGGTGGGAGTGTCAAATGAGAGAAGGAGGGCTTGGGCATGGGTTTTATACTCGGTTTGGGTGGTGCACCCTACAATGGTTCCGAGTGGGCTCGAAGGGGGGTATATGGCCCAATCCGGCCCAACCGTTTCTGTTTACTCGAGACCGAGTGGTCTCAAGTCGGGTTCGGTTCACACACACATATATATATATATATATATACATACATACCACACATAGCACATTAAGGTAAAACGCAACTTTTCATTTAATAACACATATATACGCATAACGAAATTACAAGGTGTTCACTCGGAAAAACCTAGAGTGTCACATTATCCCCAAGTTTTAAGAACTTTCGTCCCAAAAGTTAAGGCAGCCACTGACAAGCTAATGTAATTACGAACGTTTCAACGGGATGTCACATCATCCCCCCGTTAGTTTGGAATTTCGTCCCGAAATTCAGTTGTAGCTTCAGTGCTGGGGGTTTCATTAGGGAACAACTGGGGATACTTGCGCTTCATCTGGTCTTCCCGCTCCCAGGTAAATTCTGGGCCACGGCGTGAGTTCCAACGAACTCGCACGAGAGGTATCTGGCTACGTTTGAGGGTTTTGATCTCACGATCCGTGATCTCAACCGGTTCCTCAGTAAAGCGTAGCTGTTCGTCAATAGTGAGTTCCTTGAAAGGAATGATGAGCGTTTCATCTGACAGACACTTCTTCAGATTAGATACGTGGAAGACGTTGTGCACAGCACTCAGTTCTTCAGGCAGATTCAATCTGTAAGCGGCCGTACCGATCTTTTCGGTAACTTCAAAGGGTCCGACATATCTTGGATTAAGCTTGCCCCGTTTTCCAAAACGAACCACACCCTTCCTGGGTGAGACCTTAAGTAGAGCCCGTTCACCAACCTGGAACTCTTGCGGTTTCCTATCTTTATCAGCGTAGTGCTTTTGACGGTCACGAGCTGCCGCCATGCGTTGCCTAATCCGGGCAATCTTTTCTGTGGTGTCGACTACATGTTCCGGGCCTGTGATCTGGCTGTCACCAACCTCCGCCCAGCAGAGAGGCGATCGGCATTTACGACCGTACAATGCCTCAAAGGGTGCTGCCTGAATGCTGGTGTGGTAGCTGTTGTTGTAGGAGAATTCCACTAACGGTAGGTGCTTCTCCCAATTCTTGCCAAAATCAATCACACAGGCCCTAAGCATGTCTTCGAGGGTTTGGATGGTGCGTTCAGATTGCCCATCCGTTTGCGGATGATAAGCGGTGCTCATGTCTAAACGCGAGCCAAAAGATTTGTGCATAGCTTGCCACAATTCAGAAGTAAAACGTGCATCTCGATCAGAAATAATAGAGGTAGGCACTCCGTGCTTCGAAACCACTTCTTTTAAGTATACCTCTGCTAGGGTAGAGAACTTGTCTGTTTCTTTGGTAGCCAAAAAGTGTGCAGACTTAGTTAAGCGATCCACTATTACCCAAATAGTGCCATTTCATCGTTGAGACCTAGGCAGGCCAGTAACAAAATCCATGGAAATCTGCTCCCATTTCCATTGCGGGATCTCTGGCTGTTGGAGTAGGCCTGATGGTTTCTGATACTCAGCCTTGACTCTTGCATAAGTTAAACATTTTCTGACATAGGTTGCTATGTGGGCTTTCATGCCAGGCCACCAATAGGTCGCCCTCAAGTCGCGGTACATCTTATCTGAACCCGGATGTACCGAGTAACGGGACTTATGGGCTTCATCCATCACAAGGTCACGTAAATTTCCATAAAGCGGAACCCATATGCGTCCGGCTACGTAGTAAGCACCGTCTTCTTTTTGTTCCAATCGTTGTCTCGATCCTCGTAGGGACTCAGCCCTGATGTTCTCGGCTTTCAATGCTTCAACCTGAGCATTCCGAATTTGATTAGGGAGGTTTGAGTGGATAGTGAGCTGTAAGGCACGAACACGCTTGGGTTTGGTCTCCTTTCTGCTGAGGGCATCGGCTACCACATTAGCCTTGCCTGGGTGATATTTGATTGCACACTCGTAGTCATTTAGGAGTTCAACCCATCGGCGTTGCCGCATATTCAACTCCTTTTGTCCCATTATGTGCTGGAGACTCTTGTGATCAGTGTAAATCGTGCACTTGGTGCCGTACAAGTAGTGTCTCCAAAGCTTGAGCGCGAAGACCACAGCTCCGAATTCTAAGTCGTGCGTCGTGTAGTTCCGTTCGTGGGTCTTGAGTTGTCGCGAAGCGTAAGCAATAACTTTCTCGCGTTGCATCAACACGCAACCCAGCCCTTGAATAGAAGCATCGCAGTAAACAACAAAGTCGTCGGTACCTTCAGGTAAGGAAAGAATAGGAGCACTACAAAGATTTTTCTTTAGTTCCTTGAAGGCAGATTCCTGAGCATCGCTCCATTTGTAAGTAACACCCTTCTGAGTGAGGGTCGTAAGTGGTTGAGCGATCTTAGAGAATCCCTTGATAAATCTTCGATAGTATCCTGCCAATCCCAAGAATTGGCGAACTTCGGTCGGAGTCTTAGGTACAGGCCAATTCTTAATGGACTCAATCTTAGCAGGGTCAACATGAATCCCTTCCTGATTGACGATGTGCCCAAGGAAATGAACCTCTCTAAGCCAGAAATCACATTTCGAGAATTTGGCGTACAGTTGCTCATTGCGAAGGAGTTCGAGAATAAGACGTAGGTGTTGTTCATGCTCCTCTTGGCTCTTCGAGTAGATTAGGATGTCGTCGATAAACACAATTACGAACTTGTCGAGGTAGGGTTTGCATACTCGGTTCATGAGATCCATGAAGATCGCAGGTGCGTTGGTCATTCCGAAAGGCATAACAAGGAATTCGTAGTGACCATAGCGGGTTCTGAAAGCAGTCTTAGAGATGTCCTCATCGCGGACTCTCAGCTGGTGATAACCCGATCGCAGATCGATCTTGGAATAATAGCTCGATCCTTGCAGCTGGTCGAACAGGTCGTCGATACGTGGAAGTGGATAACGATTCTTGATGGTAACCTTGTTAAGTTCGCGGTAGTCAATGCACATTCGGTATGAGCCATCTTTCTTTTTGACGAAGAGCACTGGGGCTCCCCAGGGTGATGAACTAGGACGAATAAAACCTTTGTCCAAAAGTTCTTGTAGTTGAGTAGAAAGCTCCTTGAGCTCCGCGGGGGCTAATCGATAAGGTGCACGAGCTATAGGCGCTGCTCCGGGAGGTAGCTCGATTTGAAATTCGACCTGACGGTGAGGAGGGAGTCCAGGTAGTTCCTCCGGGAATACCTCAGGATAGTCGCGTACAACTGGAAAATCTTCAATCCTGTTTTCCATTTTCTGTGTGTCGGTAATGAGTGCTAAGATAGCGGTGTGCCCTTTTCGTAGATACTTCTGGGCCTTTAAGAACGAAATGATGCCTGTGACTTCTCCGCTCTTGTCGCCTTGAACTATAAGAGGTTTGCCAGGGGGACGGGGAATACGAATAGCTTTCTCTTGGCAGAGGATTTCAGCTCGATGTTTGGATAACCAATCCATACCAATGATGACGTCGAAGCTTCCAAGAATGATGGGGAAGAGATCGATACAGAAGGTCTGACCAGACAACTCTAATTTGCAGTTACGAATTATGTGTGAGGCCTCGAGGTTTCTACCATTAGCTATTTCAACGGTGTGCTTAGAGCTTAGCGGCGTGAGAGTGAGCTTAAGTTTCTTTCTAATACGTAGGGATACATAACTAGCATCTGCTCCGGAATCAAATAGTACAGAAACATAACGATCATTAAGTAGGAACTTACCCGCCACAACGTTGGGGTCATTCCTTGCTTCCCCAGCTCCAATCACAAAAGCTTTTCCTCTAGCACCATTTCCAGCATTGTTGTTATTGTTCCCAGCACCCTGATTGTTGTTGTTTTGATTCAGTTCAGGGCAATCCTTTCGCATGTGCCCCGTTGCTCCACACTTGAAGCATCCACGGTTGTTTCCTTGTTGCTGCTGTTGCTGTGGTTGTTGCTGATTCTGCCTAGCTGGGAACTGGCTTCGGCAGTCTTTGGCTTCATGCCCCATCTTGTTGCATCGCTGACATTGACCTTTTCCACATGGCCCACTGTGATGTCGGTTACATTTGTTACACTTAGGGTGGTTTCCCCGATAGCCACCCTGTTGCTGAGGGCCTTTGTTGTTTTCAGTCTTCCTTTGTTGATCTGGGGCCTGAGTGGGGTTGGCATCCTTTCCCTGACTTCCATCCCACTTTCGTTTGTTATCGCTAGAAGTTCCAGCAGTAGTGCCGATCCTCTTGGGCAGCTTGCCCTCTTCCACAGCCTGATTGGTGAGTTTGTGAGCAAGGCGAACCACGGGCTGTATAGTGTTGAGGTTGGCTGAGGTTACATGACTTCTGATTTCTGGGACCAAGCCTTTGATGTACAATTCAATCCTTCGATACATAGGTCGAGACATGTTTGGGCAAAGTGCAGCATAGTCGTTGGACTGCTTAGTGTAGGTCTCAATCTCCGATCCAACCATTTTGAGCGCATAGTACTCGTTCTCGAGTTTGTGGATGTCATCCCTGTGACAGTACTCCTCTTTGATCATGTCCTTGAAATCTTCCCATGCAGTAGCATTAGCAGTTTCCAGACCAAGCATCTGAATCTGTGCTTTCCACCACGAAAGTGCGTTTCCTTCAAGCGTACCAGTTGCGTACTTAACCCAGTTAGCAGGGGGACACTCGCAGACAGCGAAGACAGCTTCGGCCTTTTCAATCCAGTGCAGGAGGCCTATGGCACCCTCAGTGCCGTTGAAAGGGAGAGGCTTGCCATCCATGAAGGTTTTGAAAGTACAAACACGTGGCTGTGCGGGCGCAGGCTGACCTGTTGCGAGAAGTGAAGCGAATAGGTTTAGAGGTGGAAAGACGATGTGGGGGTAGGATCTAAACATCCTAAAGTAACGAGTTTACCTCCAGGGTGAGCTGCGAAAGCTGCAGCCACCGTGTTGAGCAAGTTAGCGAATTGAGCCTGAGTCATGTTAACGCTTCCTCTTCCGCGTCCACTCATTGTCTTCATAACCAGAAAACACAGTATGAGTGTGATGTTGTAACGTAGCGAGAATGAAGTAGAAGAGAAATGTGTATCTATCTAATCAGGCACACTAATATTTATAGCAGGGCAGTCAACTTAGGATAAACAAGCAAATAAACACAAATCCGAGCTATAAGGTTTAACAACCAAGTTCACTATAACCAATGGCTCTGATACCAATCTGTCACACCCCCAAAATCCACATGCGGAGTACTACCGCTTGGAGGCGTGACTGACCAGGATCTAGCCACCAATTATACTGAGCATTGGATAATAGTAAGAATGATCACCAACCATAATGGTTAGTAAACACCATAGTTTAAAATTCAAATGTTTAGGTTCAAATAACCGTTAAGTAAGTAGCGGAAGCATAGGAAAAATAGTTTAAACAAAGTTCATAGTTCAAATTATTTAGAACCCAACACGCAGGTTTAGGCGACCACTACACTTCCCAAGCTGCAAGCTCCTGAGTCACTGGGTACCTGCAAAGCATGCAGTAGGGTATCAACAAAATGTTGGCGAGTTCACGAGTTGTCCAGTTTTAATTACCAAAAACTTGTTTCAACAGTTAATTTATCCGTTTATACATGCGATGGGGAGCTACCCCACAAGTAAGCGACTAAACTGTTTTTACAATACCGAATACTATTCATCCGTACGTTTCCGTAGAGTGCCCCGTTTGTCAATGTTCTATCATCATTGACGGTTGCCAGAGTACATTAGTTCACGCCCGATCCCATACGCGGGCACGGTGTGAGGTTGGTGAGACCTAAATAGCGCTATCAACTAATAACCCGTTCGCCTGACCCCGGCGACTAATCGGTATTAAGAAGTGAGGACTTGAGCGATAGAGTTTTGTTTAGTGTTGCTTGTTGCATCCAGTATAAACAGTAATTAACTAAAAGTCCCATTTAAGGGGAGAGAAGTAGGTTTGTTTCCCAACCACCGGGAACGCATGCTTTATTAGTTGTGAACTCACCTTGGGTTGCTCGGTAGATTATTTACTTGGTCAATCACGTTGGTCACCACGTCCTAGCATGGTCACCAATACAGGTCAAGTTGGGGTACAAGTATTCACGTATGATCCACACATACTAACACATCGCATACACAACACATGATCATCCAGCAAGTTATCAGGCCTATTCTGATACGAAGCAGTTAAACAGTGAACATCAACAACTATCATACAAATCATAAGTGTTATTGGGCCTATCAGATCACATTAACAGTTAACAGCATCACAGAAACCAAATAGAACGGTATGCACAGCCCACACGTCCTTGGCCCAATAACGGAGACAAGCAGTCCTCTTCGAGACAAGGTGGTCTCGACTCGAGAACGTGCGGTCTCGAGTCGCAACCACGAGTTTTCGAGTAATGCTGGTACGAGTCGCAATCTTGGAGGTTTCGAGTCCAATCTCGAGTCGCAACCGGGCGGTTTCGAGTTGTCATGGTTTGGTTTCGAGTCGCAACCGGGCGGTTTCGAGTTGTCATGGTTTGGTTTCGAGTCGCAACCGGGCGGTCTCGAGTGGGCTGCTTGCGAGTCGCAATCTCCGGAGTCTCAAGCCCAGTCTCGAGTCCCTGAAGCCCGTTTCGGTTCATCATGCTTTGGTCTCGAGTCGCAACCAAGGGTTCCGACTCGCAACCATGATTACGACTGAAGCTCGTCTCGGTTCATCGTGCTTTGGTCTCGAGTCGCAACCAAGGGTTCCGACTCGCAACCATGATTACGTGCACCGAAATCTTCTAGAACCTGGCGGATGTACTAACCAATAGAATTCTGTTTTCATGAGATTTTGTACTAACCAACTAGAATGTTTAAACATGTTTTATTGTCTAAATGCAATTCAAAATAGATCAAACAAGGCATATTTCAAATATTTTCATGACATTCATGTTGTTCTTAGGGTTTTCATTATAACATGATTATTCAAACAATCCTATCCTACATACTCAAATCAGCATCATCGATTTCCTGAATCTAACATACATATCAAACACATAATTTTTCATGTGTTCATAACAACATTCAAGCATATTTGTGACACCCCAGGAAAATCAGTAAACTACACTACCTTCCTCAGTAACCACGTACTAAATTTCGGGACGAAATTTCTTTCAAGTTGGGGATAATGTGACAACTCGAGTTTCCAAGATTTTTCACCTTCGTATTTATTACACGTAAATTTAGTTGGTTGTTATACGACTCGTTTATATGTCGAACCGTATAGTGATATATTATGTCATATATGGTGTGTATTGGGGTTGTTTGTAAATTGTGGTTTGTATATATATTTGTGTTATATTTATTGTGTTATTATTATTAGAGAATAATAATATCCTGGTACCTTTCAATGAAAACACAAAGTGATTTCATCTAATATATTTTAACGAAAACAAAAGTGTTTTCATCAGACATAAGTGTTTTCATGGCTTCAGTAAAAAGAAAACAATAACTAAGTGGTGGGGTGAGCTTTGTATGAAAACAAGGGATTAGTGGAATGATAAGAATCCCTCATAATTGTCGGCCATAGTCCTCATATTTTCAGTGCATGTTTAGTGGTCATGTGCTGGTTATATGTATTTTAAAATTGGATAGAGCTCAGTGCATGCTCAACTTAAAATATGATAATTGTATAAATCCAGTGTTGAGTGATTAAGTTTTCCATCCGCAAAACTCTACTCTCTTTCATTCACGTACGGCAATAGTAGCAGCCCCCTTTCACACTCGAGTCTTTCAATCTTGTGGTCTGGACTACGGTCAGTATATTGAATTTTTATTATTAATCTGTTTATTGTTCATGATGATGGCATGGGTATTGCTGGTTAGTTTCTTAGTCTTGATATCATAACACTCTAGTATTACATGTGAATTAATAGGCTTGTCTGCTCCATGCCATGTGAATGCTTGTTTTGGTCCAATCGCTTGTAAGATAGTAACAGTTGCGTCGGCCAAGGAATTTAAGGCTAGTCGAAAAATATATATATATATATATATATATATATACGTATATATATATATATATACAAACCCACTACTAAAAATCGGTCCAATCAAACGTAGAGAATCATGAATTGGGTTCTATGTTATATTATTATATGAAGTGGTTGGTCCAATTAAAACCAAGGTTCATGAATTTTGCCATAATGGTTCAACTGTCATGTTTGCATGTGATTGTTAGTGATTATAATAAGTTGTCTTTGCATGAATATTAAATATTGAGATGATGCTTGTGTGTAATCGAGAATTTATAAGGATGGAGGCTCAACTTTTTAGATAATATGGATATTATAATGTTAGTGCAAATGCTAGGGACCCTACGGTGGTGTGTCATTAGAGAATACTATATTACCTTTCAAAAATGTAGTGTTTATTGATTTGATTAAAGAATGTTTTAGGACTTGATGGGGTATAACTGTTGCCAATTTGTCTTGGAATTGTAGGCATGTGATTTGTATTGAAAGTGTTGTCAAATAATATAAATATCACTTCATGATTTTCGGCCATGTTGTTCATTTATGTATATAAATTGTCAGGGGGCATGTGGTTGAATTAATATTCATATATTGATATAACCAAATATGTGTGATATATATATTATATTGACCATGATCATTGAAATAGTTAATAGTGAATGTTCATTGAATTAATTAAATGATTAATCGTTGTGTGTTGTATGATATTACTGTGACACTAGTTTCATGTGAAACTTTACAAACATGTACTGATTAAAATACGTGCCTACTATAGGACTTGACTGATTTATTGTGAGCACATAGTTTAGCATACCGAGCAAACCGAGGTGAGTTCACACTCTTTACCAAGGCATGGGATTCCCGGGGATTGGGAATGGGTTGAATGATGGGATTTAACAATTACTCGTACTTACACGGCTACTAGACTATCTACCATCGTCCTCAGGTTAGGCAGGACACTTACGTAAAACCTACGTAAACAAGTATTTACCACTGTCCTCAGGTTTCGAGGGACACTTACGTAAAACCTACGTAAACTCATACATGCTATTGTCTTCCGGGGTCAGGAAGGACACTTACGTAAAACCTACGTAACCCCACGCGTACCACTGTCCTCGGGTAAAGAAGGGCACTTACGTAAAACCTACGTAAACCTTGTACGTACTACTGTTCTCGGGTAAAGAAGAACACTAATGGTTACAACTAGTCTAGTGTAAATACAAACATGGGAAGCCCCCACCAATAGAACATACTATCGGCCCAGTAGAGCCACAAGTTACAAACGAACTTACTATTACACACTTACCTTCTGTGAACTCGCTCAACTTTATTGTTGACTCGTTGTTACATGCCTTGCAGATCATTAGGTATCTTTGGAGCTTGCATGGGAGTGAAGGGGAGTCGTTGTGGAATATGAACATCTATGTGCCATGTTAAAATTATGAAACATATAAACTTATGTTGGGTTTACTTATGTATGCTTCCGCTAAATGCTTAACTACTTTATGGTTGTGAACACCTTTCGTATTGATGAATGACTTTTTATTATAAATTACAATGTTCAATATGATTGGTGGCTTGATCCTGGTCATGTCACGCCTCCAAGCGGTAGTACTCCGCGTGTGGATTTTGGGGGTGTGACAATATTCAACACATACTCATCATATGTTCATCCTACATAACCTTGTATGTTATCTAACAATTTCCTACCAAAACATGAACATGAACATATTTATCATTTATCACATATTTCATCCATCATTCATCATTCAACTACCTTATCACTTTGTAATCATAAATCATCATTTTTGGCCAAACAACTAAAAGGAAACTAACCGGCTTGATGAATGAGTATGAGGGATTGATGGACTAAGTTCCGAGTGGTGATCTCAAGCTAATCCGAGATGATCCGAGTCCCTTTTGTTGTCGCCGGTTCGATCCGGGAGAGGGAGAGGAGAGGAGGTGAGCTTTAGGGTTTTAGTGATTTGAAGGAATGTAGGAGGGTGTGTGAATGGTGGGAGTGTCAAATGAGAGAAGGAGGGCTTGGGCATGGGTTTTATACTCGGTTTGGGTGGTGCACCCTACAATGGATCCGAGTGGGCTCGAAGGGGGGTATATGGCCCAATCCGGCCCAACCGTTTCTGTTTACTCGAGACCGAGTGGTCTCAAGTCGGGTTCGGTTCACACACATATATATATATATATATACATACATACCACACATAGCACATTAAGGTAAAACGCAACTTTTCATTTAATAACACATATATACGCATAACGAAATTACAAGGTGTTCACTCGGAAAAACCTAGAGTGTCACATTATCCCCAAGTTTTAAGAACTTTCGTCCCGAAAGTTAAGGCAGCCACTGACAAGCTAATGTAATTACGAACGTTTCAACGGGATGTCACATCATCCCCCCGTTAGTTTGGAATTTCGTCCCGAAATTCAGTTGTAGCTTCAGTGCTGGGGGTTTCATTAGGGAACAACTGGGGATACTTGCGTTTCATCTGGTCTTCCCGCTCCCAGGTAAATTCTGGGCCACGGCGTGAGTTCCAACGAACTCGCACGAGAGGTATCTGGCTACGTTTGAGGGTTTTGATCTCACGATCCGTGATCTCAACCGGTTCCTCAGTAAAGCGTAGCTGTTCGTCAATAGTGAGTTCCTTGAAAGGAATGATGAGCGTTTCATCTGACAGACACTTCTTCAGATTAGATACGTGGAAGACGTTGTGCACAGCACTCAGTTCTTCAGGCAGATTCAATCTGTAAGCGGCCGTACCGATCTTTTCGGTAACTTCAAAGGGTCCGACATATCTTGGATTAAGCTTGCCCCGTTTTCCAAAACGAACCACACCCTTCCAGGGTGAGACCTTAAGTAGAGCCCGTTCACCAACCTGGAACTCTTGCGGTTTCCTATCTTTATCAGCGTAGTGCTTTTGACGGTCACGAGCTGCCGCCATGCGTTGCCTAATCTGGGCAATCTTTTCTGTGGTGTCGACTACATGTTCCGGGCCTGTGATCTGGCTGTCACCAACCTCCGCCCAGCAGAGAGGCGATCGGCATTTACGACCGTACAATGCCTCAAAGGGTGCTGCCTGAATGCTGGTGTGGTAGCTGTTGTTGTAGGAGAATTCCACTAACGGTAGGTGCTTCTCCCAATTCTTGCCAAAATCAATCACACAGGCCCTAAGCATGTCTTCGAGGGTTTGGATGGTGCGTTCAGATTGCCCATCCGTTTGCGGATGATAAGCGGTGCTCATGTCTAAACGCGAGCCAAAAGATTTGTGCATAGCTTGCCACAATTCAGAAGTAAAACGTGCATCTCGATCAGAAATAATAGAGGTAGGCACTCCGTGCTTCGAAACCACTTCTTTTAAGTATACCTCTGCTAGGGTAGAGAACTTGTCTGTTTCTTTGGTAGCCAAAAAGTGTGCAGACTTAGTTAAGCGATCCACTATTACCCAAATAGTGTCATTTCCGCGTTGAGACCTAGGCAGGCCAGTAACAAAATCCATGGAAATCTGCTCCCATTTCCATTGCGGGATCTCTGGCTGTTGGAGTAGGCCTGATGGTTTCTGATACTCAGCCTTGACTCTTGCATAAGTTAAACATTTTCTGACATAGGTTGCTATGTGGGCTTTCATGCCAGGCCACCAATAGGTCGCCCTCAAGTCGCGGTACATCTTATCTGAACCCGGATGTACCGAGTAACGGGACTTATGGGCTTCATCCATCACAAGGTCACGTAAATTTCCATAAAGCGGAACCCATATGCGTCCGGCTACGTAGTAAGCACCGTCTTCTTTTTGTTCCAATCGTTGTCTCGATCCTCGTAGGGACTCAGCCCTGATGTTCTCGGCTTTCAATGCTTCAACCTGAGCATTCCGAATTTGATTAGGGAGGTTTGAGTGGATAGTGAGCTGTAAGGCACGAACACGCTTGGGTTTGGTCTCCTTTCTGCTGAGGGCATCGGCTACCACATTAGCCTTGCCTGGGTGATATTTGATTGCACACTCGTAGTCATTTAGGAGTTCAACCCATCGGCGTTGCCGCATATTCAACTCCTTTTGTCCCATTATGTGCTGGAGACTCTTGTGATCAGTGTAAATCGTGCACTTGGTGCCGTACAAGTAGTGTCTCCAAAGCTTGAGCGCGAAGACCACAGCTCCGAATTCTAAGTCGTGCGTCGTGTAGTTCCGTTCGTGGGTCTTGAGTTGTCGCGAAGCGTAAGCAATAACTTTCTCGCGTTGCATCAACACGCAACCCAGCCCTTGAATAGAAGCATCGCAGTAAACAACAAAGTCGTCGGTACCTTCAGGTAAGGAAAGAATAGGAGCACTACAAAGATTTTTCTTTAGTTCCTTGAAGGCAGATTCCTGAGCATCGCTCCATTTGTAAGTAACACCCTTCTGAGTGAGGGTCGTAAGTGGTTGAGCGATCTTAGAGAATCCCTTGATAAATCTTCGATAGTATCCTGCCAATCCCAAGAATTGGCGAACTTCGGTCGGAGTCTTAGGTACAGGCCAATTCTTAATGGACTCAATCTTAGCAGGGTCAACATGAATCCCTTCCTGATTGACGATGTGCCCAAGGAAATGAACCTCTCTAAGCCAGAAATCACATTTCGAGAATTTGGCGTACAGTTGCTCATTGCGAAGGAGTTCGAGAATAAGACGTAGGTGTTGTTCATGCTCCTCTTGGCTCTTCGAGTAGATTAGGATGTCGTCGATAAACACAATTACGAACTTGTCGAGGTAGGGTTTGCATACTCGGTTCATGAGATCCATGAAGATCGCAGGTGCGTTGGTCATTCCGAAAGGCATAACAAGGAATTCGTAGTGACCATAGCGGGTTCTGAAAGCAGTCTTAGAGATGTCCTCATCGCGGACTCTCAGCTGGTGATAACCCGATCGCAGATCGATCTTGGAATAATAGCTCGATCCTTGCAGCTGGTCGAACAGGTCGTCGATACGTGGAAGTGGATAACGATTCTTGATGGTAACCTTGTTAAGTTCGCGGTAGTCAATGCACATTCGGTATGAGCCATCTTTCTTTTTGACGAAGAGCACTGGGGCTCCCCAGGGTGATGAACTAGGACGAATAAAACCTTTGTCCAAAAGTTCTTGTAGTTGAGTAGAAAGCTCCTTGAGCTCCGCGGGGGCTAATCGATAAGGTGCACGAGCTATAGGCGCTGCTCCGGGAGCTTTAGGGTTTTAGTGATTTGAAGGAATGTAGGAGGGTGTGTGAATGGTGGGAGTGTCAAATGAGAGAAGGAGGGCTTGGGCATGGGTTTTATACTCGGTTTGGGTGGTGCACCCTACAATGGTTCCGAGTGGGCTCGAAGGGGGGTATATGGCCCAATCCGGCCCAACCGTTTCTGTTTACTCGAGACCGAGTGGTCTCAAGTCGGGTTCGGTTCACACATATATATATATATATATACATACATACCACACATAGCACATTAAGGTAAAACGCAACTTTTCATTTAATAACACATATATACGCATAACGAAATTACAAGGTGTTCACTCGGAAAAACCTAGAGTGTCACATTATCCCCAAGTTTTAAGAACTTTCGTCCCGAAAGTTAAGGCAGCCACTGACAAGCTAATGTAATTACGAACGTTTCAACGGGATGTCACATAATGGGTATGTTTGGCAAAAGTAGCTGGTGGCTGCTAGCTGGAAGCTGTAAGCTGGTAGTTGGTGGCTGGAAGCTGGTAGCTGTAGCTGGTAGTTAGTAGCTGTAGCTTTTTAGATATATTTGGTGTTTGGTAGAGTAGCTTGAGCTTTTAATAAAATGTATAAAATGACCAAAATGGACATAACTAAAAATTTAGAAAGTCGATGCATTAAAAAGTTTCCTATTTTTAGAGGTTAAAATAATCATTTTTTCCCTAAAAGCTTGTAGCTCCTTCTAAACGCTACTAGTAGTAGCGTTCAACCAAAAGCTTCAAGCTCCTAACCTAAAAGCTTAAAGCTCCTTCAACCAAACAAGACTTTTTATTGAGTAGGAGCTTTTTCTTAAAAGCTTAAAGCTAGAAGCTCCTAAAAGCTTCATGCCAAACATACCCAATAACTAGTGAGATTCCCTGCTATGCGTAGGGTATTCGGTCAGTATGCATTCCGTTCGTCTTAGCAACTGAAAGGAAAAATAAAATTAAAATCTTACTATCTCAAAAAAGATATCGACACGTGTTTTAAATTAAAATCTTACTATCCCATATATTTTCCCTAAGTTTTTCGTAATATAAGCATATGTATAGTTTAAAATTCACTATATACATATGTGTATAATTCAAGATTTGACAATATACATATATGTATATAGTGAATTTTAAACTATACATATGTGTATATTACGAAAATGGTAGGAAAATATGTGGTTCAGAATACGTCTCAAGTTTCTCAAATTGGGTGGTCTTCTCTTATGATCTCTACCCTTAGTCTATCTATCTATTAAACATATTGTGTCTGAGTTGAAAGAGATTTCGAAAGTCCAAAAAAAGTTATTGCTAATTGCTTGAAGTGAGAAACAATTTTTTTTTTTGATGAAGACGTTCCTCAATAATATCATCGTGGCTCTCAAAGTCATGCGTTGTAGAAATACCAAACCAAATAAGATGAGTAGTGAGGTCCTTAGCTAAACCTTAGAAAATTTTAATGACATAATGTCTTTGAAATCTTCCTATCCAAACGTGTCAACCCTATCGACCCATCTAGAAAAACAAAAAAAGTAACAACTTTATAACTATAATTAATAAACTCAATACGTCCACGACCCATTTATAACTTTATTAATATTCACAAACTACTCATAACCGTTTACATATATTTACAACTTGCCAACTTGATTACATTCTAATAACACTTCAACCTTTTCACCCATTAAGATGAAAACCTTTTTTATTTTTTATTTTTTTTTATGATAAAACTAGGAAACTGAATATCAGACATGTCTTATATACACTTCACACATGTGTAATGAATATTATGTACAATACTACATACACGCAGCATACATTACACATGTCAGATAACGAGTTTGTTAATTTTCTCACGAAGAAAGTGTTTTCTCATGATTCTATTCTATAATACCAATTCGTTAAAGATATCATGTTCAAGTTATATAAATATCATATCATGTTCAAGTTAGGTTATGGGTTGGCACTCCGAGACGGTATGCCAGACATTAACAAGCTTATAAGAAAGGGGATGCCAACCCACACCATCCGACCTTGTTTCGAGTGAGTTGTTAAAGTCATATTGTCATATTCAATCATCATCATCATACTTAGTAAATCCCATCAATAGCAAAACAAAGACAGGGTCTGAGAAAAGTAAAATATAAACAGTCTTACCTCTACCTCGTGAGAATAGAGAGATTGCTTTCGGTGTCTAGCTCAATAGTTTATTAAAAGGTTTTATTATTTTAAAGAGAAAAATCCAACCACCCACCTAACCTAACCCAAGCGGCGTGCATTAACTCAACTTTAACCTGGCAATAGCAAAAACACAAACCAACATTTCTGTCACAACTCACACAACCCTTACTTTCCTCTTTCATACTTTATCTTCCACACCCCCAAAATGGCTTGATCGGACTCCTCAATCCGCCGCCGTCCTCCACCCTCTCCTCCGCCGCCACCTCCTCCTCCTCCACCGTCTGTAAGTATATTACTTCACAATAGCTTTAATTTTACATAAACTTCATTGAAATATAGTTTATTACTATTATTGTCTTATGAATTAACTCAATTGTCTGTTGTTTAATCTAATTGTCACATAATTAAACTTCAATTTATTGATCTATTTGTTATTGTATAACTTATGTTTATTGTAATTAGATCGGATCACTTTAATCACAAGAGGTTTGCGCCGCAGCTATTTGCCCGTTTACCTGCCACTTGTTTGTAATCGGTTATTTTGGCATATTAATCCGAAGAATTATATTCATATTAATATAAAACACAAAATTAATTTTAGGTTTTATGCAATTTTATTTATTTAGTATTAATATCAAATATTAATAATAACTAGTTATACTCGGTGTATTACATGAGTTGAATAATGAAAATTGTTTGTAGAGCAAAATAAGACGAGTAATCCCTTGCTCGTAGTAATTAATATCGAATTCGCTTCTAAAGTGTTTAACATTTGAAGTATGAGCCAATATTTTGTAACGTAATTCAAAATATCATTATCATTACAAATGTGATATAAAAGTATATTTCATAAAAATATGTTTTTGGTAAGGTTTAATTCAAAAATATTGTTATCATTAAAAATTTTAAATTAAAGATATATTCGAAGCAATGTTTTAAAATCCGGTTTTTTAATCATACCAAATTAGGTACAAAAATGGTTTAAACGGTTGAACCGGGTTGTACCGGGCGGTTCAACCAGGTTGACTAGTTAACTGTATAATTCCATAAAATACAACATCAACTCAAAAAATAATCCAAATTGGATGAAGATGTAAGTCTGGAACAAATGATGTTGTGATGGAAGTCTGGAACAAGTCACGAATGATGGAGTGGAGTGATGAAGCAAGTTTTGAATTTTGATCGATGGAGATAAAATATTAAAAGTCGTTAGGTTAAAGTTGAGAGTAAATATGGAGATGGACCGATAAAAAGTAAAATCCTAACCCAAAAACAGACCTGAGCCGTTACCGGTATAACGGTTCAAATTGGTATATTGGATTTTACCGGCGGTACAAAGTTGATGCTGTTTCTCCTACTTACGGGGTGTTTCGGACCGGATTTACATCCGAAAACGGTAATACCGGTATAACCGGCCGGTCTTTACCGGTTTTTAAAACATTGATTTGAAGTAATGGTAAATTTTGTGGGAACATTTAGCAGATTTATTCTAACCATAATTACTGGTCAACTTAAAGATATATTTGAAGTAAGAGCGGACATTAAGATAAGAACTTTAAAATTAACAATACTATCACTCTATGATATTAACTTGATTTAAAAAATAATAAATTTCCTGTACCAATTAAAATCAGACAACAATTTTTTATTACAATAATAGTAATAGTAATAATGATGATGATAATTTTGGTTATGTGTGAAGGTTTATAGTGCATAGTTGCAATGGAAGATTCGGATTCAGGTTCGGATTCGGTTGCTATGCTGTTGGAGTCTACAACTTCCAAAATACAGCAACTACAGAAAGCATTTGCTGAGCTGGAGAGTCAGCGTGCGGTGACGCTGAACTTGAAATGGAAACAAATCGAGGAGCATTTTCACGGGCTTGAGAAGTCGTTGAAGAGGCGGTTTACGGAGCTGGAAGATCAAGAAAAGGAGTTCGAGATGAAAACGATGCAAGCGCAAAAAGTTCTGGAGAAACGACGTGCTGCGGTTGTAGCTAAAGAAGATGCTTCGTTGACGAGGCTTCAGGAGAAACGAGACGTTGCGGTGATTGCAATCTCGAATGCGCTTAAGAAGAATAAGAGCGTACGTGTGGAATGTGAGTCGAAATCTGAATCTGGAACTGTTATTAGTGAGAAACCGGTTGATGCAGTGGCTTCGGAAAGTGAAGTTATTGGTGGGAAAACGCTGGTTGAAAATGATGATGTGAAACCGCTAATGAATCCACATCTTGCAAAGTTTTGTGTGGAGATGGATGCAAGTGGACTTCACAAGTTCATATCGGATAACCGTAAGAATCTTGCTTCGATAAAAGAGGAAATGCCGATTGCGTTGAAGGCTTCACGTGATCCCGGTGGTCTGGTTTTGTATTCACTTAACGGTTTCTATATTGCGGAAGGGTCAAATTTGGATGTGAAAAAGGATTCGAATCTTTTAGGTTTGAGGCGAACATGTATAATGTTAATGGAATGTCTTAGTGTTCTGCTTGCGAACCTAGATGCGAGTGCTGTAACTAAGGTGATCACGGAAGATGTGAAGAATAGAGCAAAGGGTATTGCGCAAGAATGGAAACCGAAATTGGATGATCTTGATTTGGATGCTAGCAATGGGAACTCGTTGGAGGCTCATGCATTCTTACAACTTGTTGCTACATTCGGTATTGAATCGGATTCCATTCATGAAGATTTGTCTAAGTTGATACCGATGGTCTCTAGGCGTCACCAGGCGGCTGACCTTTGCCGCTTCCTTGGGTTGTCTGACAAGATGCCAGGTTGTTATTTTCTCC
The DNA here is from genome assembly GCA_030545235.1 of Helianthus tuberosus. Classification (NCBI taxonomy): domain Eukaryota; kingdom Viridiplantae; phylum Streptophyta; class Magnoliopsida; order Asterales; family Asteraceae; genus Helianthus; species Helianthus tuberosus. The sequence continues at coordinate 176,474,957 of CM060351.1, forward strand.
TGTTTTTAAAATTTTTTATATTTGACATCATAATATTGACTCATTTACCTTTGATGGGCTTGTCTGGATTGTGTTTGTATAAAACAGGTCAGAAGGGTATGTTTTAAAAAAAAAAGCTAATTTTTTTTAGTAACACAGCCTCAAATCACTATGTTTATAAAAGATCATTTACTGTAATATTATAGTTTTTGTATTCATGTTTAAGACTATAGCTATCTATAAATATTTAGAAAATGAAAATAAGAAAGTGTTTCGGGGCAATCTGACCTGACCCATTTCAACACGCACTAAACCCATTTTGCATCTGTATTTTATCTTGTTAATTGGTACCATAGTTATTAATAGCGCTCATAGCGAGCGCTATAGTGAACAGAGTAGCGTAGCACTCGTGTCGCCATTTGATTTTGGCGCCTCCATAGCGGGCAATTAGCGGGATTTTAGGTTTTTTTTTTGTTTTTTTTTTCTGCTTTAATGTGAATAGTGGGGTTTTATAGGTTTTAGTTAAGCATACATATAAAACGGCGTATAAAACAACTTATTTGGATATAATATACATGTAAAATATGTCTAAAATTTTCTGCTATTGTGTCTCTAAACATAAAATAGCGCCCGCTATTTCATCGCTATTGCTACGTAGCGTATAGGTAGCTTGTCGCTATCGTCCACTATTCGCTATCAATAACTATGATGGTACTCTCTCCTGCCCAAGAAAAGTTTAACTTATATCTGATAGGATTATTGGATTTTATCACCCCTAACTATTGGCTATTGGTCACTGCCACCCCCAACTATCACTTTGACGTCCGTCACCCCCAACTTAACACTTAGTGTGTTCTGTCACCATGTCGTTAACTGATCACTAACTTTTAATCCTGTTACTATACTTTTGGGGGTGTCATAGGGATCTTAGGAAGGTTTTAAGGATCTTATGACACCCCCAAAAGTATAATAACATGATCAAAAGTTAGTGATCAGTTAACGACATGGTGACAGAACACACTAAGTGTTAAGTTGGGGGTGGCGGGCGTCAAAGTGATAGTTGGGGGTGGCAACGGCCAATAGCCAATATTTAGGGGTGATAAAATCCAATATCCCTATCTGATATGGTCTAGGGAAATTGTCAAATATCTAGAATGCCCGTCAATAAAAATCTAAAGAACTTGTGGCCTTGATTAATACAATCACACCATTGATTTATTTGTATATAATGGGCAAATAAGTATTTTAGCTGGTTAATAGGAATTAAATGTGCGATTTTCGTGGGTGGGAGCGTGCTATTTTCTTATAGTGACTCTTCTGTATTATATGTCGCCGATGGGTATGATTTGTTCAGAATATATATCAGAAAAAAATCACGTTTATTGCTTCTTTGTAACCACCAACTGTTATTTAATTTCTTTATCTTGGTTTTCTCAGTTGTAATTGACGTGCTAGTAAACAACGGAAGGCATATTGATGCTGTTAACCTAGCATTTGCATTCGAACTCACCAAGCAGTTTTCTCCAGTTACTTTACTGAAATCCTACTTGGCAGAAGCAGTTAAAGTTCCTTCTACGGTCAAGGCCGGAAATTCTTCTCCAACTACTCAGGTTACCCTTGTTAAACTTTATGTGCCTTTAATCCCATAAAAATACTTAATTTTGAGCAAGCTGCAAGCATAATTCTATTTACATAATTATTTTATTCCAGAATGACGTCAGCGATAAAGAACTATCTGCCCTAAAAGCCGTCACCAAATGCATTGACGAACACAAGCTTGAAAACGAGTACCCACTAGATCCGCTTCAAAAACGGATCCTCCAGCTGGAGAAAGCCAAGGCAGAGAAAAAACAAGCAACAGAAGTTGTCAAACCTCAATCCAAGAGACCCCGAGCCAATGGTGTAGTAGCAGGATACGGGCCCCGCAACACCACCGTCACTCCCACTGCCGACAAAAAATTCTATGCCGCGAGGTATACACCACCGACTCAGTACATGTATTACCCTGGACCACCCGAGAACCATGTTCACTCGTTTATAGGAACAACTACTTACAACATGGCTCCTAACCATGGACCGTACTTTGGGAATGGGTTTCAGTACCAAGCTCCGTATCTGCACTAAGTTTCGAGTCGTGATAAGAAAGTTTGATCATGATCTTGTTTAACTTCTAGGTCTTTAACCCTTTGAGTTACTCGTATGATGAACTTGATTTGGAAAAACCGTGGAAAATCGAAGAAAAAAAACAGTATGTTAGCCTTGTTTATTTTGTAATTTGTTTGTATAAGTTGATGTTGTAATTCTTTAATATATGTGTTGTCAATGTTGTTAGCTTTGTTTGTTTTTGTCCTTTAATATTGAGCTTTGTGAATCATATGGGCTTAGGTTAAAACCTTTTAACTTAAAGCGTTAGGTCGACTAATGCTTGAGCTTGACTCGTTTGTAAATGTTTAGGCGACCTAACGCTTGAGCTTGACTCGTTTGTAAATGTTTAGGCTTTGGCTTAACTCGGTCTCAGCTCCCTTATTATTATTATTTTCTAATTACCAACTATACAAGGTTGTTTCCCAGCGCGTTGCGGCGATACATTATCGCGGGCATTTGATCACGGTGTACGATACATGCACTCGGTATATAAATCAACACCTGTTTTACATATACCGAAAACGAACACCGGTACCGACAACGATGTTGTCCGCACGGTATCAATCACTTTAGATCGTCACGGTATTGGCAATGATATCCGTTTATAATCGCAAACAGAGTTGTATAAATAAAAATATCAGAACCGGGAACTATAAAAATGAATACATGTACATATACCAATCTTGTTTGGTAGGATACGTCAGTTTATCGAAAGCAAAAGCAATAAAAATAAGTACCGGTACCGATACCGATGTTGTTTGGTCGGTTTCGATTTGGTTAACTACAGTAGCGGCATAAAACTCATTACCAAACAAAAACCATACAAACCGATGCTGTTCGGTACGATGTGGTAACGATACGATATCAATTTATCAAAAACAAAAACAATATAAATAAATATTGGTTTATCGGAAGCAAACACAATATAAATAAATACTGGTACCAATACATATATTATTCAGTCGGTTTCGTTGTTTTTTTGGTACGACAGGGGCACAATATCCGTTTCAATAAAATTTATACTTCAATGTTGAAAAAAAAAACAATCAGTTTTCGTTCGATTTAGTATGATATTGGCACATTATCCGTTATCAATAGATTTATACTACAATGTTAAAAAAAATAAACGTAAAACGCAAGTTGTCAGAAAAATAATGAAAATATATGATAAATAAAATATTATTAAGAAAATTAAAACAAGTGCTTAAAAATTAAAAATCACTGTTCATGATATGATAAATAAAATATTATTAAGAAAATTAAAACAATTGCTTAAAAATTAAAAATCACTGTTCATGGCAACTTTATTTTAATATGTATAATATAATATGTATTTTGTATAGCTATATACATAACATAATATATTTTATCGTATTCATTACCTATAACTACAAAACCAATCTGGGGAATAGTGGCAAGCTGCTGTCTGGCACAGGGCCGGCTCAACCTTTGTGGGGGCCCAAAACAATAACTAAAATAGAGGCCCTTTCGTGAAAATAAAAATAAGTTTACTTTCGACCCTATAACAATTACAATATATAGAGAGATTGCAAGCGGATTACACCAATAAAACTAAATGATACTTCCGTGCCTTTCGTTTATGTGATGCTTGGATTACCATTATTTGGTCTGTCTTTCCCTTTCTCACCGAATTTCGATATGTATGCTTACAAGAGCTTTTAATTATTGTGGCCCTTAGAGAGGGGTGGCCCAAAGCAATGGCTTGGTTTGACTTACCCTCAAGTCGGCCTTGGTCTGGCACTTCTCCATTGCCCCTGTTTAAAGTTATGATTATGCCCCTAGTTAAAAATTACAATATTGTTATCGCTTTAACTTTTTGCAAATTACGATTTTACCCTAGCCTAAAATTACAATTTTGCCTCAGTTCAAAATTACAATGCCATTATTTTAGTTTTGCTAATTACAAATTTGCCCCTGTTCAAAATTACAATTTTGCCCCTGATTCAAAATTACGTTATTGCTATCGCTTTAGCTTTTGCAAATTACGATTTTACCCCAGTTCAAAATTACACTTTTGCCTCCGGCTCAAATTTACAATAAAGCCATCGTTTTAGTTTTTTTTTTTTATTTTTTTTTATTTTTATTTTTTTTAGCAAAAGTGCAAAACTATGGAAATGTTTTGTTTTAATTGTTTGACTCGATTTAATTTTTATTCATGCCGGGAAGCTGCCTAACACTCGCTCATTGGCCCTGATAAATTAAAGTTTTGCCCCGAGTTCAAAATTACAGTTTTGCGATCGTTTTAGCTTTTTTCCTAGTAAAACTATGATAATGTTTTTTTAATTGGTCGAGACATATTCGGCCTAGCGCCCCGCAACATGGGCGAGGCATCAACTAGTAATTATATATGATAATATTTGCGATATGACCAGCGCCGTCTCCGAAAATAACATTTTTTTTTTGGCCATGTTCAAGATAAAAAACTTGGGCCCTATTCGCAAATTTTCATATAATATAAACTCATCAATCATTCAATGAAATATATAAGAGAAAAATGCCCGGATAGTCCTTGTGGTTTCACATTTTTTCACCTATAGTCCCTATCTTTCTAAAACTACTTGAATAGTCCCCAAGTTTTCACGTTTTGTTCTCGGATAGTCCCTGGGTCTAACTTCAGTTTGTTTTCTCTGTTAAAATGATGTGAAGTGACAAAAATACTCTTTCCTTAAAAGGCCAAACCACAGGGACAATCCGGGCATGTTCTTCATCTTCTTCAAAACCCTAGCCCCATTAGTTTTATCTCACAATATACACACACATAACCTGCATAATCAAGAGAGAGAGAGAGAGGGAGAGAGAGGGAGAGAGAGAGAGAGAGAGAGAACCGAGGGAGAGAGAGGCGAGATCGAGACGGGTGGTCTCCGGCCACCTGGTCGCGACGGCAGGGAGGTGGTTCGAGTGGAGGTATGGTGGGTGATTGATACGTGATGACGATGGTGGTGGCACAGCGGCGGAGCAGTGGTGTGTGGTACAGTGGTGTGTGCTAATTTATCATCCGAATGTTGTCAGCCCATGACGATCGACCCACCATCGCCGCACACCCCCTTTAATAACCCTTTTCTTTCAAACAAACAGACACAGTGGGATCCTAAAACAACAACCTCAAATGGCAAACCCTAAGGTCTTCACCACCTCCAACTACAACCACCACCTCCAACCTCCAACAACAAACACCACCATCTTCGAATGCACCCTGTCACTACCGAAACCACTACCACCACCATCTCCGCAACCTGTCACCACCGTATGCCTCTCTCTAAACTCAAAACACCACCACCGCTTATGGCAGTCACCACCATCTCCTTTAACTTTTTGCAAATTACGATTTTACCCTAGCCTAAAATTACAATTTTGTCTCAGTTCAAAATTACAATGCCATTATTTTAGTTTTGCTAATTACAAATTTGCCCCTGTTCAAAATTACAATTTTGCCCCTGATTCAAAATTACGTTATTGCTATCGCTTTAGCTTTTGCAAATTACGATTTTACCCCAGTTCAAAATTACACTTTTGCCTCCGGCTCAAATTTACAATAAAGCCATCGTTTTAGTTTTTTTTTTTTTTTTTTTTTTTTTTTTTTTAGCAAAAGTGCAAAGCTATGGAAATATTTTATTTTAATTGTTTGATTCGATTTAATTTTTATTTATGCAGGGAAGCTGCCTAACACTCGCTCATTGGCCCTGACAAATTAAAGTTTTGCCCCGAGTTCAAAATTACAGTTCTGCCATCGTTTTAGCTTTTTTCCTAGCAAAACTATGATAATGTTTTTTTAATTGGTCGAGACATATTCGGCCTAGCGCCCCACAATGTAGGCGAGGCATCAACTAGTAATTATATATGGTAATATTTGCGATATGACCAGGGCTGTCTCCGAAAATCACAAAAATTTTTTTGGCACTGTTTGAGATAAAAAACTTGGTCCCTATTCGCAAATCTTCATATAATATAAACTCATCAATCATTCAATGAAATATATAAATACTAAAACCCTATAATACTACGATAATTGTTATGAAATAGATAAAACAAAGTAACACAAATAATGTAGCAAAGATGATCAAATTATCGAACCTACTTGCTAAGCGAACAGTGTGGTTCTTCTAGCGTTTTTTGAAGCAAAGCTCTCGATCAACTCCTTGTAATCCATAGTATCTAATATTTTACTTTCAATAGAAATTGTCGCCAACCCGTTTAGCCTTTCTTGTGACATTGTAGAACGTAAATAGGTCTTCAACAGCTTCAACTTTGGGAAACTTTTTTCTGCTGATGCCACAGTTACCGGAATTGTCAACAGCACTTTATATGCATTTATAGCATTAGGATAAGTATTATTGCGTTGGAAGATATAGTCTAAAACATCAAAAGGGTTGTCAATGTGTCTCGGTAAAAATGTATTAATCAAGTTCAACTCCGTATATAATTCTGTAGCATCAATATCGCACTCTCCTTCATACTTCAATGCATCTTGAAGGCGATAACAACACTACTTAAGCTTGGCTTTATCAAGACTAGTCACTTGGGCTTGTTAATTGGGCCCTATATTTGTTTAGACTAGTCCCTTTTAAGCAGGTCTTTTATTAAACAAACATTCAGATTTTTTTTAATATATATATAAAAAAAAATTCAGGCCCTATATTGGTTTGAGCCCTGATCGCAGGCACCTCCTGCACCCCTTAATAACCTGCCCTGGATATGACTATAATAATTTATAATTATATTCGTATTTATATATAATGAATTTGTTTATACTCGTGGCCCTATTTGAACACTGTATATAAAGCTCATGTTTATCAAACGAGCCTCTAGCTTAAGCTCGAGCTTGGGCTCATTTAAACTCCGCTTGACGATGCTTTTAGCAAGTTTATATGAGAATTTGTTTATACTCGTGGGCCTATTTGAACACTGTATATAAAGCTCATGTTTATCAAACGAGCCTCTAGCTTAAGCTCGAGCTTGGGCTCATTTAAACCCCGCTTGACGACGCATTTAGCAAATTTATATGATCGACTTTTTTATATGCTAACCTTGTGTACAATATGAGTTCTTAGATTATATGTTATCGGGATTCGGGGCCTCTATTGGGGATTTATGTGATAAAAAGGTTGTCACGTAGATGTCTAGTAAGCATACTTTTTTTCACCTTGGCTTTCACACTACTAAGGTGTGTTTGTTGGGGCTTTATATGAAATGTAGTATTGGGTTGAAATGATTTTAAAAGATTGGTTTATATATCAAACATTCAAATGACAATGGGAAGCAAACATTCAAATGACAATGGGAAGCATATGGTTTGTAGTAACTTTTTAACAAACATATCACATATTTTTCATATCAAACTTTTATCATATATATATAGTTCATTTTGAAGCATGCTTGTCGGGATGAGATGCATATCAATATTACAATCCTGTATTATGAATATTTCTCTATACATCAACTAAAACAATTAATGAGGAATATATATTTTCCCGTTACACATACAAAACCAACAACCAGTCCCGTCTAGCGAAGACATGAGTAAGGAGGTGCAAGGTGTGCACCCGAGACACTTATTTGTGCAGTCTATTTTGGGACGCGTGTCACCAATTCGGATTTTTTCAATACATGGGATGACAGGATCAGGATTTGGTACCCAGACTAAAAAAACAAAAACAAAAAATGTATTAAGGCAATGAATTCTAGATGTATACAATATCATTATAAAACTTCATGATTCGAAACATCACGGAACCACGAGTCTACGTATTCAGGGTGGAACCAGAAGAGAGGGGGGGGGGGGGGGGGGGAGGATCCACTGACCCCCCATTTCGAAATTTGTTGGATTTTTATATATAAAATCTGAGATTTTTCTTGTAAGAAAGTTTCGACTCTCTAATTGTACTTGGTAGACAAAATAGCCTTATGATGACCCTGTTAAAGAAGTTTTGGTCCCGCCAGAATTTTCAAATAACGGGAATTTGTTGAATAAAAAATGCGTGTTTTCACACGAGAACGTGAGTTAGACTTTTTGGTTGTAGTCGATTGAGAAGATTTCATACTTAAACTGGTGGAAACATTGGTAACTACAACAAGAAGGCAAATGATAAAGAACAAGCAGTTGCACCCTTGCTAGATTGGGTATTCATCTTCACTCAAGCCTGAACAAGCAATGTGTAAAAGGACAAAAATGTTTTTCAATACTAACAAAATATTAACAAGCCATATAACTTTATACCCTAACATGTTGTACGTTATTTATTTTTGTATTAATCATTAACATTTTCAAAACGTAAATTTAATTGTTATTCGTTATGCACAGTTACATTTTTTTTTGTTTTTTTTTTTGAGTTTGTTTACGTTTTCAAACGAGGTTGTAATTTTGCAATACAACATACCAAACTGTATAATAACACCAGTTTGTTATAAGTAGTGAGATGTAAACAAGTCTAATGGAAAATATTTCAAAATGGAGAGGAATGATGTACAAATAATACGATAGAAAACTCTGTTGAGAAAAAAAATGATAATATCTATATTTTTCTATACGTTATATAAAAGGAGAAAACACAGTGATATAAGAAAAACTGATGTGATAGTCAGAGAGGCTTTCCAACAATGCTTTTCTTATTGCATTACTGCTGCATCATAAAACCTAATATATAAAATCAGTTTAAAATCAAATCTTTACCCTTCATTTAAAAGTCAAACCTCTTCAAAATTCAAACCATATATTCGAACCATATAAATAACATATATGAATCTGACTCCACATTCAAATTTCAATTCATTTCTCTCACTCATATCTGCGAGCATATCTCTCTCTCTCAAATGTATAGCTCTAATGATTCAGCCGGTTAATCTCTTATTACAGTTCTTTGTTCGAACATTTGTTGATTCTGTTTACACATTATCATTCCAATATCATGTGTTCGAACATTTATTGATTCTGTTTATACATTATCGTTCCAATATCATTGTTCCAACATCGTCGTTCCAATGAAGCTTCCCATCATACATCAACGTTTCAACATCGATGTTGCAATATCATTGTTGCAACATCGTGAAAAGTTGCATGTGCTACATTCTTTGATGGGAGAGTTGCATTGTTTCAACATCGTTAAATGCCAATTCAGCTTTTCTTATATCACTCAGATTTTCTTCTTTTATAGAAAGTATAGATTGTTGTACATCGTGAAAAGTTATATATGCTACCTTCTTTGATGGGAGAGTTGCATTTTAGGTTTGTGGCTTATTTTTATTAACTGTAGTTATACTAATTTAATTTGATTATGAAGAAACAAGTGTTGATAATGTTGATCGTTTTTATTAACAGTCACATTTTAGAATATGTTAATATGCATATTGATGGTATTAAATTAAATAATCATACATAGAAAGATAAAAAATTACTGAAATATGCATAAACTATTACACAATAGAGTTAATACTTGCTAGGATTTCATAGACTCTGGCCTTTCTCCATGTGATTTCATTATCTCTTTTGTTTTTCAGATCAGTTAGCATGTCGTAGATTTTCTGATCCTGTGTTAGTAGTTGTGTCAGAAACTCTTCTGCATTCTTGTGGAAATCTAATGGAGCAGAGTGGAGGACTTCTTCAAGCAATGCTATGCTGTTCCAGGTTTTGTTGTAATTAGTGTCATTGATTATGCCGACTTTTCTGTTTAGTTCTTCATCTGATCTTTTTTCTTTGAGTGACCACATCGAGAATTGTGTTTTAACATCGCTGGTGTCTGACCAGTCGTAGAAGCATCTGTTTGCCATCTTGATTTTTGTTGGATTTGTTGATTTTGATTTGTTTTTGACAGGCAGTGATTTGTAAGACAATTTGTTGATGTTTTGAATCATACCAATCATTGGTCTTTTATAGTGTTTAAAACGCGTCTATATGGTATATGAAGATGTTAATGTAATTATGATAACCTGTTTTTTTCTTTGAAGTTTTAAAATTTGTCTCTTGGGTTTCTTGATATTTAATTTTATAGTTTTCCTATAAAAGCTGAGGTTTGAAAAGGTTTTTGCATTAAAAGGCTGCTGTTTTGAAATATAAATTTATATGTTTATATGTTTATATCAATTCTACACGTTTTGCTTGATTAGATTATTATGTCACACCCCAACCGATGGTGGAATCATCGGGGCGCGGCACTAGGCGAATCAGATTGCTCAAGCGAATCCATAACAACTATATTGCGACATTATTTAATGCGTTCATTATCCCATACTAATAAATGATTACAATCACATAAGCTGTCACAAATTTCTTGTTCTCTCAAACAATTCAAATCCGACAACTTAGATTTTAGGTGTGTTTCTAGACTTCCTAGCTTGATTTGATGTAGACTGCTACTAAACCTGCAACATACGTTAAAATAATGTCAATACAAAAGTATTGGCGAGTATACAGGTTTGATTTGTAATAGTGTAATAGATAAAAGCTATGAATTTCCACATACATAAATGTAATACACGACATATATACTCACAAAACTGATACTACCAGCTAAGTCCTCGAGCTGCGATTGCGATTGCTAAACTAGACCCCGTCGGGCGCAATAGTACTATACTAGTCATGGTGGGACGTCGCGAGTATAAGTCCTAGCACATATGTAACTAGCATAACGTATAACTATGCACGTAAGTCATTCGCAAGTGATAAGTAGTTTAAGCATTTGATGTAATTCGATTTGATAGCAACGTATGTTACACCCAAAAGTGCAAAAGAAAAAAAGGTTCAAGTATACTCACAATCGGTGCTCAGCAGTCAAGCAACCACAAGTTGGTTGGATTGATGGGAATGCGTCTGAGAATAGCCTGATCACAGTTTGATAGCGTAAGCCTTGGATAGTGCGTGAAACGGAACAAGTGATAGTGGGGTCGATCAGCAGTTCGATCGGATGGTAGTCCGATCGGACAGTCGATCGTTCGGGTGACTGTCCGCTCGGATGGTCATCTGATCGGATGGCTGTTTGAGTGGATTGTTACTTCCTTTAAGAAGGATGTGTTTGTGTATGATAGCTTGACTTTTGAAGTTTTTGTTGTAGCATTTTGAAAACAGAGAAGTATCTCTACCCTTCAGGTCGGTCGATCGAACGGCCGGTCGATCGGGTGGTAACTCGATCGGGTGGCTGTTCGATCGGACGGTGATCCGATTGGCAAGACATTTTGGTTGATGATAAGCTCACAGCAGACTGGTCACTTGATCGGGCGGCAGTCCGATCGGGTGACAATCCGTTGGAACTGATGTGCAATGAAGATTTGTAAAAACGTTTAAGTGTTGAGGATCAAGTCGGTCGTTCGGATGCTCGTTCGATCGGACGACAATCCGATCGGACGGCGATCCGTTCGTCGTTCAGATCTTTGAGTGTTTGAAAATAGTTTAAGTGTTGATACCAAGTGCAATCCGATCGGTCAGCGGGTCAATGGGGTGACAGTCTGATCGGACGGTAATCCGATCGGACGGCAATTCGTCCCGCAGCCTGATCGTTCACAACTTGTTTATTTTGTTACGTTTCTGTGAATTGATCGAGACGGTACGACTACGAGTTAAACAATGGAAACTACATCGAGTCCAAGTCGTTGGATCGGATGGGAGTCACCCCGTCCGATCAGTTAACTGTTCTCGACGGTTGTTCGTGTTCAACATGATAAGCCAGTCATCTCGTTGATAGGAACCAGATCTCAAACCGATACTTCACTAGAGATAGAGTAGAAGGTCTGTACAAGCTCTGTTGCTACCGGTTTTTGAGTGAAAGTTAAGAAAGTTGAAGAAACGTTTAGAAAACTTAGATTCGGCTTAGATTCAGGTGAGATTAGTGTTCATACACCGTGGAATCTATTAGGCCAGGACTGTTCTTGATGAGATGAGGTCACACTTCATTGTTCCTAAGAACTCCATGATGACATCACTTTAGAATGGCTCAAATCCAAAGAACTCCATGATGACATCACCTTAGAACGACTCAAATCCAAAGATTTCACGGAGAAGTGCGTGTAGATCATAGAAGTACGAAATTTAGGTCGAAAACTTACAAGAATCGCGAGGAATTGAGAGGAAAAGCCCCAAAAGCGTGCTGGTCGAGTGAGAGCTGTCACATCATTATTCAAGTGATGTGACGAGTGCTATTTATAGGTGAAGTGGCATGAAGGGGAGAAGTGCAACGGATCAGATGGCTGTCCGATCGGGTGGCCACTCGATCGATCAGTCACTCGATCGGTGGTCTCCGGCTTGTTGCGTTTCGATGTTTCGTTTTGTTCGTTAAGCGTCGCGATATTTTGGTTACACATTTTCATACCCGTACTCGTATATTCATTATAGTTAGTCACATAGGGTCGTATAAATATCCATATTCAAATCCTACAATAATCGAGTTACGCGTGCTTGCGAGTGCGTTTTTGAGTATTGTTTTGGTAAAAAATTACCGAAGCAATTAAGTGATCAAATTAGTTAAGTGAGGTAGTGTGCTTGAAAGGTGTGTCGAAAATGTTCAAGTTAAGTTGTTTGCAAAAACAGTTTCAGGATACAGCTCAGGATATAAAGCTGTATCTAAGATCAAACAATGAACAAAAAAGGTAAAGGGTGACACGAGATGTACGAGGAAAGCCCTTGATCAATTTAGATCGCCGGCACAAAACCTCGGGAGCTGACAATCGCAGCTGCCTTGTTCTTCTATTACTTCAAATATCAGGATACAGTGCAGGATATGATGCGGATCAACTAGGTGTTACAACGTGATTTGATTACAAGTGTTAGTGTGTAGTGATTGCTAGTAACCAGAGAGTAAAGTGTGCGAAAGAAAGTGAGTGCCTTAACTTGATCCGATCATACTATTTATAGCTAAATGAAAACAACTAACTTTCCTAATAAACCGAGATGCCCCGAGTATTCCTAAGTAAACGTTGCAGTCCTGGTCTTTCGGGATCAACGTCTCTATTTCAACTGATTTGCCCGAGTCTTGGGGGAAGAAGTCTTCTTGAACGTTGGAGACTTGTAACTCTTAATCTGCACGTGATTAATTCAGTCAATACCAAGATATCGTACCAGGATGTTACCAATATCCTGATCCGGTATCCTGATCACAAGTAATCAATCAAAAGCAGAATATTAGTCAGGATATAAGCTCAGAAAATGACCCATAACAATTGTCCCCAAAATATACCTGTTGGAATTCCGAATTCAAACATATATATTTTTAAATTTTATCACCTGGATCGAGGTAATCAATATGACGAGACTCTTGAAATGACAATGTGCAACTTCCAAGATGCTATTTACTCTTTACCCCCTATTATTCAGCCTATAACTAGCCTAAACAGTTTGTATTTTGATCATCACTTCTCAAGCGGATCTCAGGTATTTCTCTCATCTTCTCTATTTTTCCTTTCTTTGGATTTCCTGTTTAAGTGTAAAAATATCGAAATATCCTGCTAATTTTTTTGAGAATTTCGAGATACTCGATTAACTTCTCACCTTTAACTGCATAGGTTTCATTAAAATGATTAGTGATTAACAAAGAATCAACATATACTTGCAAACTCCTGACATTCATACTTTTAGCCAATTCTAATCCTGCAATTAAAGCTTCATATTCTGCCTCATTATTAGTGGCAGGAAACTCACATCTAATAGCCTGGGGTAATATGTCCCCCTATGGCGATTTTAGTAGTATACCCAAGCCTACACCTCTTACATTAAATGCACCATCAGTATACAACGTCCAAGATTCTAAGTTTTCTCCTAGCTGCTGTACTTCCAGGTCTACTTCACTTTGAATATCACTACTGAAATCAGCCACAAAGTCAGCTAAAGCCTGAGACTTTATGGCATTTCTAGGTTCATATACTAGATCAAAGGCACTTAATTTCACTGACCATTTAGCCATCCTACCAGACATCTCAGGTTTCCTCGGCACGTTTTTAACAGGATAGTTGGTTTTAACATGAATCCTATGTGTTTCAAAATAATGTCTAAGTTTTGTTGACGCCATAACTAGGGCTAAAATATGTTTCTCTAAGTGGGAATACCTAGTTTCAGCATCTAATAAACTTTTACTAACATAATAAACAGGATACTGCTGACCTTCATGATCCTTTACAAGGACAGCACTTACTGCATTCCCTGATACTGCAAGATACAGGGATAATGGTTCGCCATCCTCAGGCTTCATCAATAAGGGTGCGGTTGAAAGATACTGCTTCAATTCCTGTAAGGCTGCTTCATGCTTTGCTCCCCATTCAAAGTTCTTGTTCTTCTTGAGGATATCATAAATTTCCTTGCACTTTTTCGAGGATCTTGAAATAAATCTGTTCAATGCTTCTACTCGGCCTGTTAACCGTTGAACATCCTTCATATTTGAAGGTGACTTGATATCCAAGATAACTTTAATCTGCTCCGGGTTTGCCTCTATCCCTCTTTTAGTCACCATATATCCTAGAAACTTTCCTGCCCCCACTCCGAAATGGCATTTAGCAGGATTTAGCTTCATGTTATACTGATCCAGGATATCAAATGCTCCCTTGATATCCTGGAGGTGATCCTCAGCCTTTTTAGACTTTACGTATACCTCCATAGTGTCCCCCAGCTTGTCTTTAAACATCATGTTCACCAATCTCTGATATGTTGCACCTGCATTTTTCAAACCAAAGGGCATGGCAGTGTAGCAATAAATACCTGTTGGTGTCATGAAGGCAGTATCCTCCTGGTCTGAAGGTTCCATTTGGATCTACTGAAATCCTGAGGATGCATCCATGAAGGTTAACATCTCATGGCCGGCAGTAGCATCCACCATTGAGTCGATATGAGGAAGAGGAAATGGGTCTTTGGGACAAGCTTTGTTTAAGTCCGTGTAATCTACACAGACTCTCCATTTCCTGTTTTTCTTTTGCACCACAACTACATTCTCCAGCCATTTAGGAAACTTCACTTCCCTAATCATCTTGCTCTTTAGTAGTCTTTCAACTTCCTCTTGGATGATCACATTTCACTCCGGAGCAAATTTCCTTCTCTTTTGTTGGACAGGCTTGAATGACCTCTCAATACCGAGCTTATGTGTTATAATATCCTTGGAAATACCTGTCATATCCTCGTGCTTCCACGCGAACGTTGACATCCTACATTTCAAAAAATTAATTAATTGATCTTCAATATCCTGAGGGATATTGGTTCCCACGAGCACCGAGATATCCAGATTATTCTGATCCAGGATCACTTTCTTTACATCCTGCTCTGAAGCCTCCATGATATCCTGGCCTCGCATCTTTAATTGCTATGCTGCACTAGGTTTTGTTGAGGATTTCATCGAAGAAGAATAACACTCCTTTGCTTCATGTTGATCACTTTCCACCTTGACAACCCCCCAAGGAGTAGGGATCTTGATGCATTGATGGTAGGTTGATGGAACAACCTTCATATCATGGATCCAAGGCCTACCCAGTATAATATTATAGCAGGATAGAGAGTCCATGACACAAAAGCGCTGCATTGAATTGACCCCTTGAACATACACGGGCAATTTTTTTTCTCCCACGGTATTCCTAGCTTCTCCGCTGAAACCAACAAGCACAGTGGACTTTGAAGTGATATCCATCGGGGATACATTCATCCTCTTCAATGTTTCCAGCTGAATTATGTTGACTGAGCTACCATTATCCACCAATATCCTGCGTACAAAATGGTTAGCAACATATAAGGTTATCACTAAAGCATCATGATGGGGGATCCTGGACAGTATCCCTGTCATCATTGTCGAAGGTGATGACTTTTTCAGTCGTGAGGGTTGACACTCTCGTCGGCTTATCCCCCTCTCTGCCTTAGCTTCCTTCGCGTGTCTCTTTGCTGCAGAATACGATGTGGCACAAATGTTGGATCCTCCTGAAATAAAATTAATTATTTTTGCATCCGCAGGAGGTGATGCTGCTCGTTCAAGATCCTTCTCAGGAACCTGGCCCTTATTCTTCTTCCTTCCCAAGAGGTCCTTCAATATAAGACCCTAGTTACTATTTAATTGTTTTACATGTAAATACCAACAATTAGATGTGTAGTTAAGACTACACATACTATAAAAATACGGGTTTATTAAAACTTTTACAAATCATAAGTTATTCAACATAACTTGATCGGATTCGTCGTTTAAAAGTTTACGACGTGGCTATGTGCGGAAGCATGTATCTTTATCGTGTTCGGTTCTTCGTTGAGCTTGATCGTCTTCCGGCTTCCAAAATGTACCTACATTTCATAAACATGAAATGCTTTAGTCATACGGGGTTTAAAACGTGTCTAAATGAGTCCGGGAAGCGAAACTGATTAAAATACATTTTGTTACAGGGTCTACTGTAAATTACGGTGGCTACCGTAATTTACGGTAGCCCCTGAATGTTGATTTTCCCACCGTAAATCAGTGGGTATGTGGCGTAAAGAGTTTAAGGCTACCGTAAGTTACGGTAGCCACCGTAACTTACGGTGGCCTCTACAGGATTTTCCAAGTTTGCCGTTTTCTAAAACGAAAACCTTCATAACTTTTAATCCGCTTGTCCGTTTGACCTACCGTTTCTTCCTATGTGATTGTAATTTGACCCTCCATCATATGGAGTTAAAATCCAACATCCGGATTAAAAAAATTGAAGACTTTTAAGTCTTCGGCTTATTACCCTTTTTACCAAATTTTGACCCGTTCGTGATTTTATCAAACAAACATGTTGTTTGATTCTTATTTCTCATCATTTCCATGTTGCTTATCATATTAGATTCAAATCACGGGTTTATATACATTCTTAAACCCGTTTTTACTTAGATGTTTAATTGACCCATTAAGGGCATTTAAGCACTTTTACGCATAATTCACACTCATTTATTTCTAGCATCTTATTTCCACATTATTTATCAATGATCTTCCACCACAACTATATTTGTGATGGGTTTAATATGGTGATCTATATAATCCGAGTTTTACCCCTCAGATTATCATTTTACGGCAAAGACTCATATTAAGTTTTTTGACCAAGGATTTACATCTTTCACTTTTATACTTATTCTAAGTATTGACTTGATTATAAAAACTCGTTTTCAAGCGACTTCTAAGGGTAGTTTGCTTAGTTTCTCTTGCAAGGGCGTTTTGGTCATTTTTAACCCTTCTTTTACGACAAAGGGCTTGCTTAAGGCATGCACGCCCAAAATCTCATTTTTAATCAAATCTTGTTTTCAAAACACTCTGTCCATAATTTAAATCCTTCGGTTTACCTTTTAAGGTAACCGAATGTCCTTTTTACTTTGTCTAACTCTCATAGAACTTCAAGTTCTAAATGATGAGTTGATCTATTATACATACATGGCTCGGATCAACTTATTAACCCGGTTTTAATACCTTGCATTATAATCGCAAGTTAAGAGCGATGCGAGTATCCATTGGATATCTATTCCTGTAAGCATATAATTCGACAAAAATCATTAGTCGATATTGTCAAAAGGTGATGTCTACACCTTTTGACCCGTTTGGCCGAATTGACCATTTATCTTTGCGAGATGATATTTATTATCATCTCATCTACATGACTTGCTCCGTTTAACACCGTACAGTCATTTTACTTATAAACCATTTATTACCACTTTCGACTCTTTATGTCATACGCGAAAAAGCGTCTTTTTTAAAACTAACGGTAATTCTCAACGTGTGACTAAATTACCGTTTTGCCCTTATTATTTTTTTTGGCTTACCAAGAAAAAATAACCATTAAAAGTTTATTTTTTTCCTATCGTCATAATATGACCGAATTAACGATTTACTTCTTTTTAACCATTATTATGGTTTCTTTCATCTTTGATTATCTTGTTTCGTACGACTACACGACGGAACATCATATTTCAATTGTTTAGTTATCTCATTCATAATTTATATGATAAGAGAATATTCCACAATTTAAGACTAGTGTAAGCTATACTTACCTCGCATCCGAATACGCTTTTCCGTCATTCTTGACCCGTTTGACCCGCTTCCTTCCCAAGCTTCCACCTTGCTTGTCAAGCGTCAAACTAACATCATAATTCATAAGATGGTTACATTAATCATTTTCACATACGACCCATCTTACGAATCCTATGTCGAAACTACTATTCGACTTCATCATTGGTTAGTTTAACTTTTCAAAAGTTAACTACCTTCGATCACATGATATGCATAATTAAGTTCAATCACTCATTTAGGCATTTAAACAAATACCTAGTGGGCATAAATTTATACTATTAATGTCACACCCCGACCACATAAAACAACAAAATGTGGCGGAAACGTCGGGGAGTGTTGTAACAGAATTAATTGTTTCACAACCATTGAAATTAAAGTTACGTTTTATTTATCAACAATAGAGTTACATTGTCTTAAACAAGAAACAAAGAGTACACAACATAATTTAACTAGTTCTTGCTTCGTTTTAAGTTACTAAGGCACAGGTCCGCCTAAGTGTGTCTCGATCATCTTATGCAACAGCTCCTGAAAACACATGTGAAAATAGGTACGTCAGCATAAAAATGCCTGTGAGATACATAGGTTTTGTGAAAATAGGATTCATGACTTGCGTTTAAAGAAACCGTTTAATAAAAAGTAGCCATGAATCTTGTTGAGTGTTTCCTTTCATAAATCATTTGAAAAGTGATAAATAAACTAAATGATATATATATGTATAAAAGAATAATGTATGGTTAAGTGAATAACCATGTAGAATGAGTTTGTATTAAGTTATTTGTAAAACGATGTTTGTGTGAAGATTGTATTGTAGATGTAAAATGTCTAAACTGAAATGGTTTAAATAACGCTACGATATATAACACCATAAAAGCACTTATATATAGGAAGTACTAGCGGCGTATCCACCATGTTTTTATCGTATTACACGCCGCCTCGTTAATTAAACCACTTACCCAAACAGCTACCAAGATGAAATATTTAACAATTGTAGAAATGTTTATGTATGGTCAAATACGGTTCACACGGTTCAACGGTTACAAACGGTTCATATAATCAAATGGTTACAACGGTTCACATAGTCAGATAGTTACAACGGTTCACATAGTCAAATAGTTACAAACGGTTCAAAATGTAATATAATGTGTTCATATGCTGGATGAGCATATGTAACAAAATGCAATGTAAAACAATGTGTCCATATGTTGAGTAAACATATGCAACTAATGTAATGTAAATCAATGTGCTAGCATGCTCAGTCAACATACATAGCAGAAATGTAAAGTAAAATAATGTACTAAGTATGCTAAGTAAACATACATAGCAAAACAATGTAATGTAAATCATGTACTATAAATGTACTAATGAACATAGCAAGTATATGATGTGAAAACATGGAAAGTGTGAAAGTAACCAGTAGGCACATGTGTTTCACCCTAAAACAGTTTGGAAAACAATAAAAGAGGGGTCTATGTACTCACTTAAGATTTCCTAGAAGTCCTTAAGTAACAACCAAACAATGCTAGAGATCACGGAAATCAAACGACACCTAATATAGGTAACTACATTAATAAACGAACCTATTCGGAGGATCGGGTAGAATGAGGGTTCGTAAACCAAATGAGTGTAGGAAATCATGCAATATGGTTTAACAAAGCCTACATACTAAAATGAAACCTATCCTAAGTGCTTACGACCCATTACGACCCGTTTAGGTAGCTTTTGCTACTTTAACGCGTCGTTCGCGTAAAACGCATTCGGAATGCCTAACTAGTCCTATGATAAGTAAAATATGCCTTAACATGTCTAATATTGTTGCCAAATCAGTTTAGATATCACAAATTATGTTACATATGCTTAAAATGAATTTTGGCATAAAAAGGGCATTTTGGTAATTTACCTAAGGCATATAAACTAACTATCATACAACTAACTAAACGTCGTGACCATAAGGTATAACCTCGGAAGGTTACTCCTTATACAAATATGGTCACCTAATATGTTTGGTCGGATCCTAAAGTGTTGGTGCACTTATGTCTGCACTTTGTCTGTATTCGGTCACAATGTAAAACGATGTCTTTGTTAGTCTGTAAGTTTGACCAAGTCAACCATCCTCCGGTTTGACTTGGCCAAACAGTCAACATTATGTGTGTAATTTGTTTGGTTCGAAGGATGGTCATCGAAGGATCACTTATATCCTTCGATGATGATGAGCTCGAAAGATGGACCTTCGAGAGATGGACCACGAAAGATCACATCCTTCGTGGTACATGTTGATCGTTCGAGCTGTTTGTGGTCGAAAGATGATCTTTCGACCAGTCTGCATGATCCTTCGACCAGACCTGCAGTGTTCGGGTATAAATACCCGTGTGTTGTGTTCACTTCGATAGTCGGACACTTAGAGAGCAGAAACACACACACACACTAGAGAGAGTTTGCAGAACTGATTTGTAAACCTTGTGCTTGTAACGGACCTTTCATACGTTTAATACAAGTGGTGTTAATCGTTGAACTTTGCGTGTCGTGTTATTGCGTGTTCTACCTCGGTTTGCTATTTCGGTTGGATTCCGCACAACCGGAGTGGTTCGTATACAAGGATTAGGCGACTAGATCCTCCCCTAGCCGGACCTACAAGTGGTATCAGAGCCTTGGCTCTTATCCTTGTTAAAACCGAGGTGTTCTTGGTGTTTATCGGGTTTTTAAAGTTCATATTTTCTGGGAACCTTGCTGTTTTTGCTGTTTGTTCTTATAAAAACCTTGTCTTTTTTCATTATCACATGTTAAAAATGGGTTTTTAGTGAAGTTGCGGCCAAAATCGGGTTTCGGAAAACCTTCGGTTCATCAGAAATCTCATATTTCTGGGCTGTGTTCTTGATAAAAATACACATTGATCTTAAAATTTTGAATTACTAAGTGTTTGTGTTGGAAGTTGTTTACTGATTAAAATATTGGAATCATTACCTGTTTTGGTGAAACCTGCATATTCAGACCTGAAGATATGGTCTGAACATACTTTCTGCAGAAAGTTTCTACCAACCCGTCAACTTTTTCACCAACTTGTCACCGATTGTCAACTGTGTCAGAACCATTCGAAAGATATCCTTCGAACTCGAAAGACCATCTTTCGATCAGTGGAGGTTCGATAGATCATCATCCTTCGAACCAAGGAATCATTTCGAAACATTCATCTTTCGGACTACTGTTCATTTTCGAAAGACTAGGATCCTTCGATTGGGGAGTCTTTCGAAGTCATCTTTCGATTTCATCTTTCGGTCTACAGTACCTTTTTCGAAAGATAAGGATCCTTCGTTTGGAGAATCTTTCGAAAAACATTGTTCGAAATTCAACAGAGATCCTTCGAACCCTGTTGATCCTTCGAACAGGTGTTGATCTTTCGACCCTTAGTCTGTTTGTACTTAACAGTTTGTGTTTTTCAAGTGTCTTTCGACAGGTATCCTTCGGCTAATCAAAAATGAATCCAAGGTGGAATACTTTGGTAAATACAGATATGTATTTTGGTACTCCGTCATCTTCCGCACCGGTATCTTCACAAGCTAATGCAATTTCTACCGGTCAATGGGCATTTGTATCAAATCAAGTTCCAAGTGTTCAAAGCATTCTTTTAAGCGAAAGCGAAACTGGAAGTTTGAATAGACCTCCAAAGTTGATGCATTTATATGAATATCCAGGATGGATTGATAGATTTCATACATACGTTCTTGGTCAAAATACAGAATTGTGGTTGCGGTTCATCACGGATTTCGATCAAACAATAGAGGTTGCCGCATCATCTGCTGCTACGTTTGGAGATCTCTCGGAAGATCAGAAGAAAGTCTATGATCTAGAAAAGAAGGCATACGCAATTCTCACTCAGGCCTTAAGTAAAGATATCTATCATCAGTTTGTCAGTTATAAGACTACAAAAAGGTTGTGGGACGCGTTGAAGACAAGGGGCGTGGGAAATGAAGCAACACGTCAATTGAGAAAAGAGTTGCTAAAGAAAGAGTTTGATGGCTTTACTTGTATGGAGAATGAGTCGTTGGGTGATTTGACAAGTCGATTTAATCACTTGTTGACTGAATTGACAAACTTTGGGGTAGCTACAACTCCTGTAGAGATTGTGAAAAGGTTTGCAGATGCGTTGCCGCCTCAGTGGAATACGTTCTTGGAAATCATGAAGTACAATGGTACTTTAGCCACAACGAGTTTCAACGACTTCGTTCAAATTCTAGAAAACAAGAATCAGGAAGAGACTCTGAAGGCAAAAAGAATTCCCGTGCCTCAAAATCCTGAAATGTATTTTGGAGCCGCTAGCACTTCTACAAAACCTTCCTCGCATGCTCCAATTCAAACAGCCTTTGTGACTAGCACAGATATGTATGGCAATACTATCCAAGTGCCGGTTCCTCCAAAGACAGACATGTATGGAAATCTGCTAGAACCAGTTCCTCAACAGCAACAACAAAGCCAACGACCTCTCAGACCAACTGATATGTTCGGAAATCCTTTACCAACAACTGATATGTATGGGAATCCACTTCCTCCTCCTCCTGTTCAATCTGCCGTACCAACAGACATGTACGGGAATCCACTTCCTCCTCAACAGCAAGCATGCTATGGAAGTACATCATCTACTGGTCAGCAATCAAAGCCAAATACAGTACGGCTCGACACCTCAAGCCTTTATAAAGTTAGTGTGGAAGTAGCAAAGGAACACATGGAGCTGCTAAACACTGTGGTGAGCGCATACTGTGGTTTAGTAGAAGGTCAGATTGGCAACATTAATCTGACTCAAGAAGACTATCAGCAGATAGACAAGGAAGAGATGGAGATGATGGATATTAAGTGGGCCTTTGCCAGTGCTGTTAGGCGAGCAAAGGATTTCATGGAGAGAACGGGCCGAACCAGCTTGGAAAGCAAGAAAGACACCAAGTATGGGTTCGATAAACAAGCGGTTAAATGCTTCAACTGTGATGAACGTGGCCATTTCAAGCGTGAATGTACAAGGCCATCTCAACATGGGAACCAGAATCCCTTCAGAGGTCAAGGCAACCAGCAGAACCAGAATAGGAACAATGTTCGTACGCTGGTACCTGTCAACAACCAAAGCCAAGCAGGACCATCAAATGCCAACCAGGCACTTGTGGTTCAAGTAGATGAAGGTTGTGACTGGTCACTACAGTTGGGAAATGATGCTCCGGATGGAACGGCGTGTTTTGCTGAGATTGTCAAGGATCTTAATCACACCAGTGGTGGAGAATCTTCCGCCAATGGTGGTGACTCCTCTGAGGATGAAGACTCTTCTGGTTATAGCAGAAGTTCGGATGAAGAATCCTCGAGCTCAGGTGATGATCATGTGGATGAGACATTAAATGCGTCAATCGATGCAAATATGGATGAGCTGTTGGAAGAAGCTGCAGCAGGAATTCAAAGAAGATCTATTTTGGTGGATCAAACTGCTTACTCTTCGTCTTCTCTCCATTCAGCTTTTATGGCGAATGTCGACAGTTCATCAAGTCAGGTATGTGTCGACGAACCCACTTCTGTTAGCTGTGATAATTGTGATAGATTGCTTGCTAGATGTGCTGATTTGGATGCAAACATGTTTGAGTTGCAAGGCAAACACGATGCTTTACAAGCTAGTTTGTTTGAATTGCAAGACAAACATGTTTCTGTGAATGATAGGTGGTGTGAATTGCAAAGCAAGCATGAGTCTTTGCAAGAGAAATATGATGTGACATTTATTCATAATCAGAAATTGACAGTTGATATTTCAAAGTGCACTGAAGCCAATATGTTTTATGAAAACCATGAAAAGAATTATAAATCAATGATTGAAACATTGAAGAAAGATAAAACAGAGCTGACTAAAATGGTTTCCAGAAAACAAACTGACATTAATTTGTATATCACTCGTCTTGAGGTGATGCAAAAAGAAATGGCTTGTGTTAAAACAGAAAGTGAGGCGATCCGACTCAAGTTAGACAGTTATTTGAGTTCTAGCTATGTGTTGGATCACATCATTGATGTTCAGAAAGAGAAAAAGGATGTCACATGCATAGGTTACAAGAAATGTCCACCACCCGTGAGAAACAACTTTGATGCTTTGCCTGATGAGGAGTATAGGACTCATTTTGAGCCATCGGTTCCTTTGGATGTTGAGGAATTTGCAGCAGGGCTCGGATACAAGAAAGAAGTATCGTCAGATTCAGATGTGTCAGCAGATACATTTGTAACTGCCGAACAGAATCAGGATCCTCCAGTGGTGGTTGAGGATGTTGATTCTTCTGATGATGAGTCTGATGATACTGATTCGGAAAAGTCTGATGCAGTAGTCAAAGAAGAGGACATACCTCTTGAGAATCATATCCTATGTGATCCTCCCACAAAACCTGCTAAGACTGTTCCAACCGAGTCCACATCTGCAAAAGAGTCGGAGAGCGTGGATTTGCTGTACACTCTTGTTGGTGATGATAAAATCTATTCAGATAAAGATTTTCCTATTAAAAATGTTAATCAATCTTTAATCAGTAAAGTCTTTGAAAATTCTACACGTAAGTTTTTGGGAAAGACAGGACCACATGTTACAGTTACACAGTGTCCTCCTATCCCAAAGGCTGAAGTTAGAAAACAGTTTGGGAACAAGAAATTACCAACAGTGCCAAAACAGCAAAACCATACCAAAACAAATGGTAAGACACCGACTCAAAGTCAAAAGAAGCCGAATCAGAAGAAGAAGAAGAATGTGAACTTTGTGAAATCGAAGGGAACGGACAAAATTGAAAAGTTTGCAAATCAATCTAACCTAAATTTTGTCCAAAAGGCAACAGTGATGAAAAGGAATGAACCAAGTAGTTCAAAACCTAGTACCTCGGGTTCACAAAGTTCATCATCGGCAAGACGACCACATGATACTTCGGGGTTTGTTGAACGAAGATCATGTTTTGAATGTGGTACAATTGGGCACATTGTCAGAAATTGCCCGTATCTTCATAAGTTAAAAGGAAAAGATGATGATCCCCGTGGCCCAACTGACCGTAGTCGATCTGTTTCTGTAAAACAAGATCCCCGACTCATAAGAGAAAGGGAAAAGAAACAGAAACGCCAACAGGTCAAGAAAATTGAAAAGGCAATTAAAACCGATGTGGTTCACAAACCATCTGTTTCAGTTAAACCAGATAATTCAAAGTTTTCAAAAACTTCAAACAATCAAACTGGTAAAACTCAACAGACCTGGAAACCGAAAACGGTTACTGAATCAGGGGGACCATCAAAATTTCCGAATCATCAAAAGGTGGAAGTTATTGTTGTTGATAAGAATGGAAGACCCAAGACCACAATGGCTTGGGTCCCCATCTCCAACTAATCATTTGAGTTCATGTGCAGGGTGTTCCAGGAGGAACTATCAGTAGTCATTGGATTGTTGATAGTGGGGCATCCAGGCACATGACAGGCGACATGAAGCTTCTCTACGACGTCAAATCTATTAGAGGAGGTTATGTTGCTTTTGCTGGAGATAAGGGCGGATATATAACGGGTGAAGGAATGATTTCCAACGGGGTTGTTAGCTTTGACAAGATCAACTTTGTGCAACAACTTGATCACAATCTTCTTAGTGTTTCTCAAATTTGTGACAAGCAGTTCTCAGTACACTTTGATGCTAATGGATGTTATGTGCTGAAACCCGGCTTCAAAATTCCAAAAGAATGGATTCTCTTGTCGGCTCCAAGGATAAATGATCTGTATGTCCTTGATATGAGCCAAGCTATCACAACGTCTGCACAAGCAACATGTTTCGTTTCAAAAGCCACAGAAAAAGACACAATCTCTTGGCACAGACGAATGGGTCACATTCACTTACGCAAAATGAATCATTTGGTGTCAAATGAATTGGTGAATGGTGTTCCTCTTAAAAATTTCCATCTTCAAGACGTCTGCGTTTCATGCCAGAAAGGAAAACAAACGAAGAAGCGACACCCCACAAAGAAAGTCAACACGGTGGCTGTTCCTCTTGAACGTTTGCACATGGATTTGTTCGGTCCTGTCAAGCACAAAAGCATTAGGAATGATCAATATTGCCTCGTGATTACTGATGATTATTCAAGATTTTCATGGGTGGCGTTCATGGCACACAAGAGTGAAACCTTCGGTATTATTAAAAACTTGATCATTCAGATTGAGAATCTTTACAACTTGAAGGTTAGGCGGATACGTAGCGACAATGGTACTGAATTCAAAAATCATGCCATGGCGGAGTTTTGCACTTCAAAAGGTATTCTTCACGAATTTAGTGCAGCTTATACTCCTCAACAAAATGGCGTCGCTGAACGTAAGAACCGCACATTGATCGAGACTGCTAGGACTATGTTGGTAGAGTCGCAGCTACCCATTCCATTCTGGACTGAAGCTGTGTCCTCTGCTTGCTATACGTTGAACCGAGTCCTTACAGTCAAAAGGCACAACAAGACCTGCTTTGAGCTTATCAACAAACGGAAACCAGACTTGTCCTATCTTGAACCGTTTGGAGCTCCTTGCACAATTATCGATCCTAATGGAAAGTTTGGGGCTAGAGCCATTGAGGGATACTTTCTTGGGTATTCCACCCCAAACTTAAGAGTCTGGAATCTAGAGACTAAAAGGGTTGAGGAATGGTCTGAAGTCAGAGTACAAAGGCACACTTTACCAGTCAGAAATCCTGGTCAGCCTTGGATGTTTGAGTACGATGACTTTTTCAATT
The DNA here is from genome assembly GCA_030545235.1 of Helianthus tuberosus. Lineage (NCBI taxonomy): Eukaryota > Viridiplantae > Streptophyta > Magnoliopsida > Asterales > Asteraceae > Helianthus > Helianthus tuberosus. The sequence continues at coordinate 176,501,789 of CM060351.1, forward strand.
CGATCAATGTTGAAGCCGTTGAAGAAAGTGCTGCGGCAAGGATGTTTTTCGAGAGCGACAATGCAACAGATTCACCGTTGGTTCGTCCCATTATAGTCAATCAAGAACCATCTTCAGTGAACAATAATGCTCTCGACAATGAGGTTTTTCAAGATGCTACCGAATTGAACGAATCTTCAGAGGATGACGAATTTCTAGATGCAGATCAAGAAGCTCCAACAGCAGTTCACGGTATTTCAGAGGGTACTCCTCCAGTGGATGTCCCTAGAACAGCTGAAACTTCTGCATCATCCTCTTCGTCAATTCCGGGACTTGAATTGATTGCTGATCTCAATCTCAACAATCTGGGTACAAATATTCCAGTTCAAGATAATCCAGAAACAAGGATTCACAATACCCATCCTCAACAAAACATCATCGGAAATGTACATAGTGGCGTTCAAACAAGAAACATGTTGCGAAACAACAACAATGCAGGCTTGTATGCAACTATCCGAGAATCTGGTCAACAGAATGATTGGTCTTTCGCGTGTTATGTCTCACAGGAAGAGCCAAGAACTTGGAAAGATGCATTGAAAGATAGCTCATGGGTTGAAGCGATGCAGGAAGAACTGCAACAATTCCAGAAGCTTGGTGTCTGGAAACTCGTAGAGAAACCTGCTGGTTACAAGAAGATTGGTACCCGTTGGGTGTTTAAATGCAAGAAGGATGACCGTGGGATCGTTATCCGGAATAAAGCAAGGCTCGTCGTTCAAGGTTTTCGTCAGATTGAAGGAATTGACTACAACGAAGTATATGCACCTGTTGCACGTCTAGAAGCCATTCGGATCTTTCTGGCCTATGCCTCATTCAAAGGTTTCAAGGTATACCAGATGGACGTGAAGAGTGCTTTCTTACATGGTGTGGTAGAAGAAGAGGTGTACGTCGAGCAGCCGCCAGGTTTTGAAGATCCTATCCATCCCGATCGGGTTTGGTTGCTCAACAAAGCTCTATATGGTCTACATCAAGCACCGCGAGCTTGGTACGCAACCTTATCTAATTATCTGCTGGAGAACGGTTTTCGCAGAGGTGTTATCGATTGTACTCTCTTCATCAAAGAACAAGATGGAGATCTTCTACTGGTACAGGTATACGTTGACGATATTATATTTGGTTCTACTAATGATGTTTTGTGTAGGGATTTCGAGCGTGTTATGCAGGATAAATTCGAGATGAGTGCTATGGGGGAAATGACTTTCTTTTTGGGTCTACAAGTACAACAAACAGAGTCTGGGATATTCATCCATCAGACTAAATATGTTGGTGACATCTTGAGCCGGTTCCAGATGTCTGATGCAATGCCCATCGGTACCCCATTGCCACAAAATCACGGAATTACTCCAGACTTGAAGGGTCAAGATGTTAGCCCCTCATTCTATCGCGCGATGATTGGATCTCTTATGTACCTCACAGCATCAAGACCAGATATAATGTACCCAACGTGCCTGCTTGCCAGATATCAAGTGAACCCGAAGGCCTCACATCTTGCAGCTGTAAAAAAGGATTTTTCGTTATTTGAAGGGTTGCCCTGACACCGGTCTGTGGTACCCTAGGGATAATAACTTTGACTTGATTGCATTCAGTGATTCTGATTTTGGCGGATGCAAAATCGACGGCAAATCCACAACGGCTGGATGTCAGTTTTTAGGAAGTCGCCTAGTCACATGGCAGTGCAAGAAGCAGACGTGCGTCGCTACATCAACATGCGAAGCTGAATACATTGCTGCCTCAAGTTGTTGCTCCCAAGTACTGTGGATACAACAGCAAATGCGTGACTACGGTTTTGAATTCCTAACTACTCCTATTTACGTTGATAATTCTGCTGCATTACAGATCACTAAAAATCCTGTGCAGCATTCAAAGACTAAGCACATCGACATTAAGTATCATTTTATACGTGATTGCTTTGAGAAAAGACTAATCGATGTTGCTTATGTCCACACCGATGACCAACGTGCCGACCTTTTTACCAAAGCTTTTGACAAATCAAGATTTGACTATCTTTTATTGGTAAACGGCATTAAGGTCAAGCAAGAGTAATCCACATCGGAAAATCATTTTTGTAAATACCTTTGTGTTTTAAATTTGTCTTAGTTTATTGGTTTTAGGGGGAGTAAATCCAAAATTTGAAAATCCAAAAACATTGAAAAATTTCAAAAACACAAAAACAATAGAAAAACAAAAATGAGTTTCCTGGCGAGCAAAAGAGAAAATGATAGTACATCAGTGGTCTGTCTTTACACTCTTTAAACCTTAAATGAAAAACGATAAACAGCTCTATATAAGATGTATCGGTAGGCTCACAATCATTTTAAAGTGTGCAGGGTGATATAAACTTAAATCGACTGAAGACTGGGTGGGAACCATTCATTGGCATATGGTCTTAGTACCGAAATTTCGTTTGAGAGATTGCCGAGGTTCTGAGATATTCGGTCTTTATGCTGCTTATCATCTGGGTATCATGGTTGTATCTTTTACCGAAAAATAATGGGGACGCAAGTCTAGATCTTCCATGATACTATACATACGTGTACATATTGCATACGACCTCAATAAGTGATTAACAATCACATGTCCAAACAAATAAGTGATAATATATCACAAATTCTTTCCGGGTGTCAAGTTCGTCTCTCTGCTGTACGAAAGTACTGACCTGTTCACGGACTTGCTCCTGTGCCCTCATGCATCGAAAATCAAGTTCCTCATCAATAAGTGATTTTATCACATAGGGCTTGTTTTCAATTCAAAATAAGTGAGAATCTCACATCATATACGGTCAAACAGATGATAATCGGTATACTCACCGGTAAGATGAACCCTCGTGCATACCTTGATACGGGAATGTGTCGTGATGTGGATGAACACCGGTCGGTAAGTATAAATCATACCTTAACGTATCCCCTCGCCATGATTACAAATGATAAGTTGAGTTTATGTGGACAACAATACCGATAATTGTTATAGGATACTTATCTTAATGTTAACTAAAAGAACAAAGAGAGTGTTTTAGCATGACCGTACACTGATATGATTCTCTTACCCTCGAAACTCGCAAAAAGAATGTCTGTATATATTTATTTACTGCTTTCAGTCTTTACATTTGAAATATTCAAAAATTCCAAAAAGATTTTAGGCGTGTTTTAATATAAACTTTATAAAAGCCAAAAAGATTTTATTTCTATTTTATTTTCGATCGTACGATGATGGAACTCGAGTCTTCGTTACCTGAAACCTGAACGAAAACCGAAAATGACTAAATCTTCATAAACGGTCGAAATTTGCAAAGTGTTGAAAGTTAAAATTTGAAATTGATAAAATACTTTAAACTTTCAAACTGTCGGACGGTGTTTGTTTAAACAATGGTCACATGTGTATCGTTTGCTTATGATATTCCAAGCAGTTGTTCTCATTACGCGTTTAGATTTCTTGCATGTGCAGATTCTAAAGGCTAGGAGAACATGGTCGATGACAAGCTTCGGAATGAAGACACGACGTGAAGGCACTCAAATGATGAAGATGATCGAGTTGCCGCTGACCATCATCAACACCACAAGGATCTCACTTCATAAAGATAAAGACTTTCACGAGCATAACTCAAAGGGGAGCTTATGTTAAGGGGGAGTTTGTCAACACACTTCCTACCTGAACCAGGGGAGTTTGTTGGTACACTTTCTGCTTTCAAGACGTGAAGACTTTGAAGATCCTCCGACATTGAAGACGTGAAGAGACGTCAAAGACTTGAAGACACGAGAACTTACAAGATCGAAGATCGAGACAAAGCAACAGCTGATTGTTGATAAGCCAGACAAAGCTACAGCCAAGGGGGAGTTTGTTGGTGCACTTATGTCTGCACTTTGTCTGTATTCGGTCACAATGTAAAACGATGTCTTTGTTAGTCTGTAAGTTTGACCAAGTCAACCATCCTCCGGTTTGACTTGGCCAAACAGTCAACATTATGTGTGTAATTTGTTTGGTTCGAAGGATGGTCATCGAAGGATCACTTATATCCTTCGATGATGATGAGCTCGAAAGATGGACCTTCGAGAGATGGACCACGAAAGATCACATCCTTCGTGGTACATGTTGATCGTTCGAGCTGTTTGTGGTCGAAAGATGATCTTTCGACCAGTCTGCATGATCCTTCGACCAGACCTGCAGTGTTCGGGTATAAATACCCGTGTGTTGTGTTCACTTCGATAGTCGGACACTTAGAGAGCAGAAACACACACACACACTAGAGAGAGTTTGCAGAACTGATTTGTAAACCTTGTGCTTGTAACGGACCTTTCATACGTTTAATACAAGTGGTGTTAATCGTTGAACTTTGCGTGTCGTGTTATTGCGTGTTCTATCTCGGTTTGCTATTTCGGTTGGATTCCGCACAACCGGAGTGGTTCGTATACAAGGATTAGGCGACTAGATCCTCCCCTAGCCGGACCTACATAAAGATCGACCAAACGGGTCGGGTTCGAAAGTATAAGCGATTGTTTAGATCGCTTACCTTACGACCCTACATAAGCACTAAAACTATAAGTGACGAGCTAAGCATGTTAAAACATGTTTAACTAAGTTAGAAAACAAGTTTGGTATCAAAACAAACGGTTTTGATACCTAAAAGTAGTTTGGTTACAAAATACGCAAGTATACGTATTTTGGCCGAAACTACGACTCGTCACTGAGCCTAGATAGCGAGGTAATCAGTAGGCATAGTCACAAGGAACTATAACCATCGTGATTACGCTCAAGATATGAAGTTCAAACGAACTTCGCGTTGATCATAAACTGGTCAAAGCAGAAAGTCAAACGCAGTTTGACTTTAACGACAAAAACGAATAAAAAGAACGAAAGAATACTTACAGAAGGTCCCCGCAAGCTCTTGATCCGATTTACTCTCAGGTATGAAGCATAAAATTCAACTTAGAGAGCCAAAATCAGATTCAAATGTGCTTTGGGAGGAAGTGAGGGTGGGTATTTATTGGAATTCAAGAACCGTTAAGATCGTTCATCGAAAACTGAGCTTTGATCTGGACCTTACATGTGTGCCCATGGTTTTCTAAAACCATGGGAGCCCCTAATAATGGACTAGGTTCATTGAATACCAGCCCATAGTTTTGCAAAACCATGGGTTAAACCATCAACACTTCAAAATGGACTAGGTTCATTGAATCTGGTCAGAAATTTCAAAAATGGTCCCTGCACTTGTAAAACTTGATTTTTTTGCACTTTTAAGCCCCGTTAACCCCATTTCAATGCTCTAAAATAAAGTTAAAGTATAGGGAACTCAAAAAATGCTCAAAAGTATCTCGGATGTCGGTTCGTTTGGTCGTACGGTTGCGTTATTCGCTTAATTACGACGGAATGCGTATAAGCGCGAAAAACGATCCAAATTGTGCGACGAATGGATTTTTCTTATGCCAAACACTAAAATAAAATATTTTAATGCTTACATAAATTTTTGGTTATCCGGATGTATTCAGAATGTATGTTATGCGCGAAAATGAAAACTTGTGCACTTTTTGACGCTTTTAGTCCCTGAATGACCCAAAAGTTTATTTTAGCACACCTAACTCCTCAAAGTCTATTTATAAGCTATGTAAAGGATATTTATGGTATGTTTAACTTATGGTCATGTTCCGGAATGTCTGTTCCAGTACGAATCGTCATACTTTCGCAGTTTGTCGAATTTAGTCCCTGTAAGCGAATAAACTTGATTTTGCCATACCAAAGCCTTCAAAAATCATTTCTAAGTTATGTAAAGGTTATTTAAGGTATGTTAAGCATATGTCACTGTTCCAGAGTGTTTGTTGCATTAAACTGGTTATATTTACGCATTAGATTGCATATAACCTTCCAGAAAGCGATTTAAATTTCGAAATCGAACAAGAATTGATATGTGCAAATATCACACATATTTATACAAATTCCAAGTATGAAACACAATATTTCATTGATTTGGTATTTTTTTGCTGGTCGCAGTGACCCAGGTGTCACAGTCTCCCCTACTTTAGGAAATTTCGTCCCGAAATTTATTCGTAGGAGTCTGTCTGTGACTTTGTGTTAAATGATCATCAAAGATATGAAAGGCATAATCCTGTTATTTTCCTCAACGGATATTCTCCAGAAGCAAAAATGAACGAACGGAGTCATTTTCCTCAACGGGTTCTTCAGCAATAGAAAAATGACGGATTTAACAAACGGATATTCATTTCCCTCAACGGATATTCTTCAGAACGAAAATGAACAAACGGAGTCATTTTCCTCAACGGGTATTCTTCAGAATTGGAATTGAAGGATTAAACAAACGGATATTCATTTCCTCAACGGATAATCTTTAGAAACGAAAATGAACAGACGTAGTCATCTTCAACGGTTGCTTCCTCAGAAACAGAAATGAGAAGGATAAACAAACGGATATTCATTTCCTCAACGGGTAATATTCAGAAACAAAAATGAACTGAAGGAGTCATTTTCAACGGTTGCTTCATCAGAAATGGAAATGAAGGATTAGACAAACGGATATTCATTTCCTCAACGGATAATCTTTAGAAACGAAAATGAACAGACGGAGTCATTTTCAACGGTTGCTTCATCAGAAATGGAAATGAAGGATTAGACAAATGGATATTCATTTCCTCAACCGATAATCTTTAGAAACGAAAATGAACAGACAGAGTCATTTTCAACGGTTGCTTCATCAGAGTTGGAAATGAATTGGGTTAACTCTAGATACATGACAGAACTTGCTGTGATTCTTGTGCTCTAAATTCCATAATTATGTATGCATCCATAATTACGTAATTCCTTGAACAGTCCGCACAGTTTGTTTTGTAATTGTTTAGGGGAAGAAAATCAAACATGTGATGAGGGTGTCTAGACTACCATAGGGTCCTTTTAATTAGATCGACAGATGATCTTTTTAATTAGGCCACCAAGGAGTCCTTTCAGTTATATCATCACATGATATTCCTAACCAGATTTTTGGATCACACAAAAACGTAAAAGGGAACACATAAGCACTTAATCACATAATTGTTTTCTTGGTTATTAATTGTTGTTATCTTGTTATTGATTGTTATTAACTTGGCATTGATTTGAACATGGGTATTCAAGGCATACCAAGAACCCAGTTGATGGACTTCAACGTCCTCAAGCATCTATCTGAAAAGATAGGGTGATCTTCCAAAAATTTGTTTTTTACAAGGAATCACCACATTCGAATTAAGGTATACACCAATTAAGGACTTACGGAAATATCCTTAGATACCCCATTAAGGAGTGGGTATTCGTCCAGAGTTGTAACTTGCGCCTTGTACTTCGTTTTCCTTGGAGGAAACGGTTACTTAGGATTTTTGTGGAAAACGTAAGAGATCATACAATGGAAGAAATTTGGGGGTAGTCTGTTCTTCAAGGAATACGGTTCCTTGATTGTCGGTATCGTAGGGGATATGTTTGTTTATTCATGCAACCACAATAAACATATTGCAATGTAAGTAAGAGATTTATTTATAAACAAGATCAACAACTGTTTCATGGACCTTGACAACAAAAGAAAATAATACATAAGACGTGATTATTTCTAAACAGCGTTGTCTTCCATCCGGTCAGATGCTCATCCCTGCGCTGGATTTGCATTAGCAAGCCTTGGGCAATTCCTACGAAAATGGCCCATCTCACCACAGTTGTAGCAAGACCCCGGTGGAAAACGAGCTTGAGTAGGATTGTTGTTAACTTGATTTGGTGTAGCTGCTGTTGGGCAAACCCTCGCCGTATGATCTATAAGTCCACAAACTTGGCATGTGCGGCACTTCACACCAGCATGATGATGTAGGCTACATTGGTTGCACAAGGGTGCAGTTCCGTTGTAGGGCTTCCGAGCAGGGGGTTGAGCTGGTTGGTTGGGGACGGCTTGACCATTGTGAGTGACCATGGCGAAGTTCTGAGAAGCCTTTCGCTTCTTTGACTTCTTAGGGGATCCAGTCTGTTCATCCATGGTCTTTGATTCCTCGATTGGTTTCTTGTCACCCTTTCGAAAAAGTTTACCTTTCCTGGTCTGAGATTCAGTCAAGGTTGCAGCTAGCTCAATGGCCTGTCTAACTGTAGTAGGGTTGCTACCAGTCACAATGTCTTGTATTGAGTCAGGGAGGCCATCAATGTACTTTTCGATTGCCTTATCCAAAGGCGTGGCCATGTTTGGGCATAACAGACTTAACTCCTCATAACGGTCCGTGTAGGCTCGATGCTCACCTCTATCTTGCTTAAGATCATCAAATTCCCTTTCTAGAGCCCTTAGCTCATGACGAGGACAGAATTCCTTCATCATAAGAGCCCTAAGCTCGGCCCAAGTCTGTGCTAAAGCAACCTCGGCACCACGGTCTCTCATCACCCCGTTCCACCATGTAAGAGCCCTCTTCAGAAACACACTGGAAGCAAACTCGACCTTGTGATTATCGGGACACTGAATGTGACGAAATGTACTCTAAGTGCTCTCGAACCATTGTAGGAGCCCAGTTGCTCCTTCAGAACCACTAAACTTGAATGGTTTAGCCGAATTGAAACTCTTGAAATTGCATGGAGCATTATTGTTGTTGTTGGCTTGGTTCAGTTGAGCAATAAGATTCGGGAAAGCAGCAGCCATTTGCTGCGCGATGATTTCTGCCAGTTCGGCATTCGCTATCTGATTGTCGCGTCGAGGAGGCATTCTAAAAGGAGGGAAACATGAAAGGAAACGAGCGAGATGATTAGATGAAAAGGATGAGGTGATACAAAATTTGACAAAAGCAAAGATGGTGGTCATTTGTTTGTTACCACAAGGTAAACAAATGACACATTGTGACTAATCAAGGTAAATGGGTTAAAAATAATGTATCGCGAAGACTTGCTCGCCTATAAGTGAACACTCACCCCAAGAGTTCCCAGGTAAGAGTGACTGGTCCGATTATGTGGATTTGTATGAACACTCTAGCCTTAGACAGAAAACCCAGGGTACAGGCATTCACTCTTCCAGTTTGCACGTGTTCACACTATTTAGGACCCAAAACTTTGACGAGATTTTGAAAACTCAAAGGGGTTCAAAATCTTATAACAGCAGGTTCAAAACCTTACAATAGAGGGTTCAAAATCTAGTAATCAATCATCCATGAACAGATGATTAATTTTCAAAGCGGATTCGGAATTGATTTTCTCATTGCGGTTATCACCTAAGGATAGGTGACGGTTTTTGTTTTAAAAATCTAAACGCAAATCTTCTTGTGTTAGGGTCCTAGGAAGGTTATAGTCTAGGTCAAAGCATTACTAATAACCTAATTCCCTATAACCATTGGCTCTGATACCAACTTTTCTGTCACACCCCGACCACGTAAAACAACAAAACGTGGCGGAAACGTCGGGGAGTGTTGTAACAGAATTAATTGTTTCACAACCATGGAAATTAAAGTTACGTTTTATTTATCAACAATAGAGTTACATTGTCTTAAAACAAGAAACAAAGAGTACACAACATAATTTAACTAGTTCTTGCTTCGTTTTAAGTCACTAAGGCACAGGTCCGCCTAAGTGTGTCTCGATCATCTTATGCAACAGCTCCTGAAAACACATGTGAAAATAGGTACGTCAGCATAAAAATGCCTGTGAGATACATAGGTTTTGTGAAAATAGGATTCATGACTTGCGTTTAAAGAAACTGTTTAATAAAAAGTAGCCATGAATCTTGTTGAGTGTTTCCTTTCATAAATCATTTGAAAAGTGATAAATAAACCAAATGATATATATATGTATAAAAGAATAATGTATGGTTAAGTGAATAACCATGTAGAATAAGTTTGTATTAAGTTATTTGTAAAACGATGTTTGTGTGAAGATTGTATTGTAGATGTAAAATGTCTAAACTGAAATGGTTTAAATAACGCTACGATATATAACACCATAAAAGCACTTATATATAGGAAGTACCAGCGGCGTATCCACCATGTTTTTATCGTATTACACGTCGCCTCGTTACTTAAACCACTTACCCAAACAGCTACCAAGATGAAATGTTTAACAATTGTAGAAATGTTTATGTATGGTCAAATACGGTTCACACGGTTCAACGGTTACAAACGGTTCATATAATCAAATGGTTACAACGGTTCACATAGTCAGATAGTTACAACGGTTCACATAGTCAAATAGTTACAAACGGTTCAAAATGTAATATAATGTGTTCATATGCTGGATGAGCATATGTAACAAAATGCAATGTAAAACAATGTGTCCATATGTTGAGTAAACATATGCAACTAATGTAATGTAAATCAATGTGCTAGCATGCTCAGTCAACATACATAGCAGAAATGTAAAGTAAAACGATGTACTAAGTATGCTAAGTAAACATACATAGCAAAACAATGTAATGTAAATCATGTACTATAAATTTACTAATGAACATAGCAAGTATATGATGTGAAAACATGGAAAGCGTGAAATAACCATTAGGCACATGTGTTTCACCCCAAAACAGTTTGGAAAACAGTAAAAGAGGGGTCTATGTACTCACTTGAGATTTCCTAGAAGTCCTTGAGTAACAACCAAACAATGCTAGAGATCACGGAAATCAAACGGCACCTAATATAGGTAACTACATTAATAAACGGACCTATTCGGAGGATCGGGTAGAATGAGGGTTCGTAAACCAAATGAGTGTAGGAACTCATGCAATATGGTTTAACAAAGCCAACATACTAAAATGAAACCTATCCTAAGTGCTTACGACCCATTACGACCCGTTTTGGTAGCTTATGCTACTTTAACGAGTCGTTCGCGTAAAACGCGTTCGGAACGCCTAACTAGTCTTATGATAAGTAAAATATGCCTTAACATGTCTAATATTATTGCCAAATCAGTTTAGATATCACAAATTTTATTACATATGCTTAAAATGAATTTTGGCGTAAAAAGGGCATTTTGGTAATTTACCTAAGGCATATAAACTACCTATCATACAACTAACTAAACGTCGAGACCATATGGTATAACCTCGGAAGGTTACTCCCTATACAACAATGGTCACCTAATATGTTTGGTCGGATCCTAAAGATCGACCAAACGGGTCGGGTTCGAAAGTATAAGCGATTGTTTAGATCGCTTACCTTACGACCCTACATAAGCACTAAAACTATAAATGACGAGCTAAGAATGTTAAAACATGCTTAAATAAGTTAGAAAACAAGTTTGGTATCAAAACAAACAGTTTTGATACCTAAAAGTAGTTTGGTTACAAAATACGCAAGTATACGTATTTTGGCCGAAACTACGACTCGTCACTGAGCCTAGATAGCGTGGTAATCAGTAGGCATAGTCACTAGGGACTATAACCATCGTGATTACTCTCACGTTATGAAGTTCAAACAAACTTCGCGTTGACCATAAACTGGTCAAAGCAGAAAGTCAAACACAGTTTGACTTTAACGACAAAAAACGAATGAAAAGAACGAAAGAATACTTACAGAAGGTCCCCGCAAGCTCTTGATCCGATTTACTCTCAGGTATGAAGCATAAAATTCAACTTAGAGAGCCAAAATCAGATTCAAGTGTGCTTTGGGAGGAAGTGAGGGTGGGTATTTATAGGAATTCAAGAACCGTTAAGATCGTTCATCGAAAACTGAGCTTTGATCTGGACCTTACATGTGTGCCCATGGTTTTTTAAAACCATGGGAGCCCCTAATAATGGACTAGGTTCATGAAATACCAACCCATGGTTTTGCAAAACCATGGGTTAAACCATCAATACTTCAAAATGGACTAGGTTCATTGAATCTGGTCAGAAATTTCAAAAATGGTCCCTGCACTTGTAAAACTTGATTTTTTTGCACTTTTAAGCCCCGTTAACCCCATTTCAAGGCCCTAAAATAAATTTAAAGTATAGGGAACTCAAAACATGCTCAAAAGTATCTCGGATGCCGGTTCGTTTGGTCGTACGGTTGCGTTATTCGCTTAATTACGACGGAATGCGCATAAGCGCGAAAAACGATCCAAATTGTGCGACGAATGGATTTTTCTTATGCCAAACACTAAAATAAAATATTTTAATGCTTACATAAATTTTTGGATGTCCGGATGTATTCAGAATGTATGTTATGTGCGAAAATGAAAACTTGTGCACTTTTTGACGCTTTTAGTCCCTGAATGACCCAAAAGATTATTTTAGCACACCTAACTCCTCAAAGCCTATTTCTAAGCTATGTAAAGGATATTTATGGTATGTTTAACTTATGGTCAAGTTCCGGAATGTATGTTCCAGTACGAATCGTCATACTTTCGCTGTTTGTCGAATTTAGTCCCTGTAAGCGAATAAACTTGATTTTGCCATACCAAAGCCTTCAAAACTCATTTCTAAGTTACGTAAAGGTTATTTAAGGTATGTTAAGCATATGTCACTGTTCCAGAATGTTTGTTGCATTAAACTGGTTATATTTACGCATTAGATTGCATATAACCTTCCAGAAAGCGATTTAAAGTTCGAAATCGAACAAGAATTGATATGTGCAAAGATCACACATATTTATACAAATTCCAAGTATGAAACACAATATTTCATTGATTTGGTATTTGTTTGCTGGTCGCAGTGACCCAGGTGTCACAATTAACAATCAAGTTCATGACTAACTATTTAGCCAAGATTAAAGGTCATTTTCAAGTTTGTTACATCTAGCATGCATAACAACACCTAGATTGATTTCATAAGGATTAATAACACTCGTTGCATGATCAAGATTTCAATGTTTTTCATCATCATACAAAACCCACTTAACACCTAAATGGGTGATTCTCAATTTCACATGCATGAACATCAATGCATTAAATTATTGATTAGGGTTCATTCCTAACCCTGAATTTATCATAATTTCATTCAAACATCAATCAATCAAGTTCAGATTTCGATTTCACAAGTTTATCAAGAATTTGAGATGAAACCAAATTGTGAATTTTGACATACCTTGTGATCCCTTCACTGAGGTGATCACTAATTTGTGCTTGAATTTCGATTTGGGTTTGATTTGCCCTTCCAAGTTCTTGATTTTGTGCTTGTTAGGGTTTTTGAGCTCAAGAGTTGTTGGCTCCTGTGGATATCTCGACCAGAACACACACTTAAAGTGTGTGTTTTGGTGTTTAACTTTTGTTTTAATAAAACAAGTTTCCCACTTGGCAATATTAGTCCCTCATGTTTTATTTTGATCAAATGAAGCTATAACTCACCATTAGTCACTTAATCACATGCTACTAACTAGGTTAATTATTCCTAGTTACTTTAACGGGTTCGGGAAGTTATAACCCGTTATGTTTTTTGTCCCGTTAATTTAGGCTTTTTATATACTTTGTTTTCTCAAAGTATTTATTTTCCTTTCTTAATTAATATTAGGTTTATTTATTTAAGTCCTAATATTTACCGGGTTAAATTTTACCACTAACGGTATTTTACTCGTTCATCACTATTAACGAGGTTTGATTACTAAACCCGTTTTCGGGGTGTTACAAGTCTACCCCCTTAAAGAGGTTTCGTCCCCAAAACCTTTTCCATGTTGTGCATTCGATTTATACCTAATGCATTTGGTCTCAATAATCCTTCGAGCGTTATTCATACCTTAACCATTTGTTAGTTTTACCAGAATAGTATGGTAATATCTTTTGGGTTACAAAACATATGCATATAACCTCATACCTTAAAGCTTTACCCTTCAATCGTGCTTTTGCTCGATGTGACTTCCGACACTTTGTTTATGTTACCTTATGATCTCCTAGTATAGGCGATTAATGCTCTTCGTTAGTAAGGCCTCATGGACTGTCACTTTCGTTTCATACTCATTTGCCTTTATTATTTTACTTGACTGAGTAGCCAATTGACCACGTGGTCATACACGCTTATCAACTATGTTTATTTCACGCTAATCTTAATATAAATAGCGTGTTGAACACTTTCTTAATTTAAATATTGACCTTAACCGGTCTCACTGACTAGACTTATTAGTCCAGTTACTTTATACCCATCTCTCGGGCTACTATGTGATTTTATTTCACATAACTTTCCTGACCGTGATCGCGTCACGTCGTGTTTTAGGTTTATTTCCCAATCATCTCATACTATATATGTTTGATAAAATGTTGTTTTTGACTAAAATTGAATTTTAGTTTAACGTTATATATATATATATTTTGTCAAACAAATTTGACAACTTGACATTTATCCTTTTTGCAGTCCTTGTTTTACGCGGGGATTCTCTATTGGTTCGCTCGCTTATCTAAGTAACCCGTAGGTTCTTTCACTTAGCCTCGTAGGCTATTTCTTTAGGCTTTCACCTCTTTAGGACGTTGACTTTATGATCCTTTTCCTTTTTATTCATGACCCGTGGGTCATTTTAGTCCCGTAGACCTTTACACTGTTTATAACCCGAAGGTTATAATGATCCCGTAGATCGTCCTTTTTATGTTCGAAAATCATTTGTTTTCGCATCAAAATTTCGTTCACTCCAACTGTGATTCGTGACTGCAATCATTTCATATTTAATTCCGACCCATTACATGGGTTCATTAATATCTTGTGCTTTCCTTTCTTCGGTTTGCGCCTATATTTGTATTCAATCTTGTCCCATTATCGGGCTCATTATCCTTTCCAATATTACGTTTTACCTAACCCGTTTAACATGTTCATGTGAGTTTCACCACTTTTGATAGTCAACTTTATCCTCTATGCCTTAGCATTCTTAGTGATCGGTTTGTATTTTCATTTACTTGATTATTGTCCCTTCCCTTGGGCTCGTTATACTAACGTAATACGCTTCCGTCTTCAGGCTTGCGTTTACGTTTATTATCAAATATTTTACCTATTTGATCCGTTTTGGGTACCTTTTTAATTCGTCCCATTCATCACGTCCTTACTACATTGGACGTAGATGTGTCCGTCATAAGAAATTCATGGTATCATGTGTTCACTACTTACTTGGCCAGAGTAAGCGATCAACACACGACATACATGACCTTTTTATAATTTCCACATCACACCCCTTGTCAGTAACGCCTCATTTCCATTTTTATAATTCCCCGATTTATCCTTGAACATATATATAATGTTCATTTTCATAAGCAGTTATATAATCACATTCATTGATGTGATCATTACTTTTCTCAATAGCATTATATTGAGAATTATTCACTTAGATAATTACCCCCGTCCAAGTTTCCATATGAACCAATCCTATTATTTCTTTGTTATTCATCATCGTGAATAACACACGTTTCTATTAAACTTCTCTTGGAAACATCATCCTGAATAGATATCCTATCCAGGTTTTATCAGATATATGCAACCGTTATCCCCTACGTGTTCGTTGCATATTACTACTTGTACGATTAAATTTAAAAGCGTGCACCTGGTAATGCTTGCCCTAACGGGTTTCTCTTGCCGTTAACCTTGTTCACGATCGTCACGTGATTTAGGTCCTCAATGAGTATGCTCTGCTTGTCATACCTTGGACCGTTCCACCGTCATATCCACAATTCGTTCAACTCTCGCTATCTTCAGATGCGAGTGTCCTTTAACTAAAACATTTGTAAAGGTTAGCAATTTCGACATTAATAAACGCCCGTATTATAATACAAGGCTTTCTACTATGCGCGTCAACACACTTAATTTTGTCAACTATATTTTTCACTTAATTGGGGTATCGTGTATTACACGATAACCCTATGTTTTGTTCACAACACTTTAATCGTATTAAACCATTAACATACGTGTACTTACCGGATTGCGATCAAGCCGCGAACCGAACACCAATCTTCATCAAGAGCATATGGTTTAAGTCCAAGCATGGTTTTCCCCACCATACTTAAATCTCTTAAACCGGGGCTCTGATACCAACTTGTAAGACCCTAGTTACTATTTAACGGTTTTACATGTAAATACCAACAATTAGATGTGTAGTTAAGACTACACATACTATAAAAATACGGGTTTATTAAAACTTTTACAAATCATAAGTTATTCAACATAACGTGATCGGATTCTTCGTTTAAAAGTTTACGACGTGGCTATGTGCGGAAGCATGTATCTTTATCGTGTTCGATTCTTCGTTGAGCTTGATCGTCTTCCGGCTTCCAAAATGTACCTACATTTCATAAACATGAAATGCTTTAGTCATACGGGGTTTAAAACGTGTCTAAATGAGTCCGGGAAGCGAAACTGATTAAAATACATTTTGTTACATGGTCTACCGTAAATTACGGTGGCTACCGTAATTTACGGTAGCCCCTGAATGTTGATTTTCCCACCGTAAATCAGTGGGTATGTGACGTAAAGAGTTTAAGGCTACCGTAAGTTACGGCAGCTACCGTAACTTACAGTGGCCTCTGCAGGATTTTCCAAGTTTGCCGTTTTCTAAAGCGAAAACCTTCATAACTTTTAATCCGCTTGTCCGTTTGACCTACCGTTTCTTCCTATGTGATTGTAATTTGATCCTCCATCATATGGAGTTAAAATCCAACATCCGGATTAACAAAATTGAAGACTTTTAAGTCTTCGGCTTATTACCCTTTTTACCAAATTTTGACCCGTTCGTGATTTTATCAAACAAACATGTTGTTTGATTCTTATTTCTCATCATTTCCATGTTGCTTATCATATTAGATTCAAATCATGGGTTTATATACATTCTTAAACCCGTTTTTACTTAGATGTTTAATTGACCCGTTAAGGGCATTTAAGCACTTTTACGCATAATTCACACTCATTTATTTCTAGCATCTTATTTCCACATTATTTATCAATGATCTTCCACCACAACTATATTTGTGATGGGTTTAATGTGGCGATCTATATAATCCGAGTTTTACCCCTCGGATTATCATTTTACCGCAAAGACTCATATAAAGTCTTTTGACCAAGGATTTACATCTTTCGCTTTTATACTTATTCTAAGTATTGACTTGATTATAAAAACTCGTTTTCAAGCGACTTCTAAGGGTAGTTTGCTTAATTTCGCTTGCAAGGGCGTTTTGGTCATTTTTAACCCCTCTTTTACGACAAAGGGCTTGCTTAAGGCATGCACGCCTAAAATCTCATTTTTAATCAAATCTTGTTTTCAAAACACTCTGTCCATAATTTAAATCCTTCGGTTTACCTATTAAGGTAATCGAATGTCCTTTTTACTTTGTCTAACTCTCATAGAACTTCAAGTTCTAAATGATGAGTTGATCTATTATACATACATGGCTCGGATCAACTTATTAACCCGGTTTTAATACCTTGCATTATAATCGCAAGTTAAGAGCGATGCGAGTATTCATTGGATATCTATTCCTGTAAGCATATAACTCGACAAAAATCATTAGTCGATATTGTCAAAAGGTGATGTCTACAACTTTTGACCCGTTTGGTCGAACTGACCGTTTATCTTTGCGAGATGATATTTATTATCATCTTATCTACATGACTCGCTCCGTTTAACACCGTACGGTCATTTTACTTATAAACCGTTTATTACCACTTTTGACTCTTTATGTCATACGCGGAAAAGCGTCTTTTTTTAAAACTAACGATTATTGTCAACGTATGACTAAATTACCGTTTTGCCCTTATTATTAGTTTTGGCTTACCAAGAAAAAGTAACCATTAAAAGTTCATTTTTTTCCTTTCGTCAAAATATGACCGAATTATCGATTTAGTTCTTTTTAACCATTATTATGGTTTCTTTCATCTTTGATTATCTTGTTCCGTACGACTACACGACGGAACATCATATTTCAATTGTTTAGTTATCTCATTCATAATTTATACGATAAGAGAATATTCCACAATTTAAGACTAGTGTAAGCTATACTTACCTTGCATCCGAATACGCTTTTCCGTCATTCTTGACCCGTTTGACCCGCTTCCTTCCCAAGCTTCCACCTTGCTTGTCAAGCGTCAAACTAACATCATAATTCATAAGATGGTTACATTAATCATTTTCACATACGACTATTCCATCTTACGAATCCTATGTCGAAACTACTATTCGACTTCATCATTGGTTAGTTTAACTTTTCAAAAGTTAACTACCTTCGATCACATGATATGCATAATTAAGTTCAATCACTCATTTAGGCATTTTAACAAACACCTAGTGGGCATAAATTTTATACTATTAACAATCAAGTTCATGACTAACTATTTAGCCAAGATTAAAGGTCATTTTCAAGTTTGTTACATCTAGCATGCATAACAACACCTAGATTCATTTCATAAGGATTAATAACACTCGTTGCATGATCAAGATTTCAATGTTTTTCATCATCATACAAAACCCACTTAACACCTAAATGGGTGATTCTCAATTTCACATGCATGAACATCAATGCATCAAATTATTGATTAGGGTTCATTCCTAACCCTGAATTTATCATAATTTCATTCAAACATCAATCAATCAAGTTCAGATTTCGATTTCACAAGTTTATCAAGAATTTGAGATGAAACCAAATTGTGAATTTTGACATACCTTGTGATCCCTTCACTGAGGTGATCACTAATTTGTGCTTGAATTTCGATTTGGGTTTGATTTGCCCTTCCAATTTCTTGATTTTGTGCTTGTTAGGGTTTTTGAGCTCAAGAGTTCTTGGCTCCTGTGGATATCTCGACCAGAACACACACTTAAAGTGTGTGTTTTGGTGTTTAACTTTTGTTTTAATAAAACAAGTTTCCCACTTGGCAATATTAGTCCCTCATGTTTTATTTTGATCAAATGAAGCTATAACTCACCATTAGTCACTTAATCACATGCTACTAACTAGGTTAATTATTCTTAGTTACTTTAACGGGTTCGGGAAGTTATAACCCGTTATGTTTTATGTCCCGTTAATTTAGGCTTTTTATATACTTTGTTTTCTCAAAGTATTTATTTTCCTTTCTTAATTAATATTAGGTTTATTTATTTAAGTCCTAATATTTACCGGGTTAAATTTTACCACTAACGATATTTTACCCGTTCATCACTATTAACGAGGTTTGATTACTAAACCCGTTTTCGGGGTGTTACATTCAAATATCCCTTACTCAAGAGATAGCTTATTTCCTTTCTCAAAGCGATACAATCTTCAGTTACATGTCCGAAATCTTCCTGGAAGGCACATCATTTGGACTTATCCTTCCAATCAGCTTTTTGTTGATTCTTCCGAGGCCACTGGCTTTGTCTCCTAAACCCTGCATAGCATACATTAGTTCAGGTCTGTTAACAGAAAAGCAATATTCAGATAATTCAGGATATTCTTCAGGATCCTCCTCTTCAACAGCATTCACTTTCTTGCTGTCATTTCTGCCATATGGCTTTGAGCGATATGGTTTATACGAGGATTCTGATTTCCTGTTGGTTGACTCATAGGTTGTGGATGAATTCATTCTCTCTTGCATCTTTTTATCATCCTCTAGCCGAATGTATCTCAAGGCCCTGTTAGGAGCCTCGTCGAGATTTCTACAGGGATTCATTACAAGATCCTGTTAAAATTGAGAATCTTTCTGCAACCCCATCTTGAATGCTTGCACGACCGTTGCAACATCAAGATGTGGGATATCCAAGGATTCTCGACTAAACTTGTTCATATAATCCCTCAAGGATTCCTGAGGTCCTTGAGTCCTGTAAAGGTCACTGGTTAATTTCTCAAAACTCCGGCTGCAAGAAAATTAACTGTTAAATAAATTAACTAAATGAGCGAAAGAAGTAATCGAGTGAGGAGGAACGTTTAACAGCCATTTCAAGGCTGATCCTGTTAAGGTAGAACCAAAACCCTTGCATAGGCATGCCTCCTTGAGCTCCGGAGGGATAGGGTTAATCTCCATCCTTTCCCTATACTGGGCAATATGCTCTTCAGGATCCGTAGTTCCGTCATAGAGTTTCATATTGGGAGTTTGAAATCTTTTTGGGATTTCAGCGTCACAAATAGGATGTGCAAACCGAGATATCCTGTGGCTGTCTTGGGACGCTTCCGGAATAGGTTGGACCACCCCTGGTACACTGGATATCATGTCCTTCAATTTCTGGAGCTCCCTGGTAAATGCTGATGTCATACCTGCGTCCTGCAAAGATCCACTATTGTTAGTAGCAAGAATATTATTATTATTTGACACGTTACCAGTCTGAGAATTCTGGCCATATCTCAAAGCATATCCTGAGCTCCTTACAGTTGACATCCTGAGCGAGGAGGGTATTTCCGGAGTATGGTTCTGGGAATTGCTAGGCACAATATTTCCCCTGTTATCCTCAGTGTATACAGCTGAACTGAAGTTCAAAGTTCTGGGTTGTAAAGGAGTGACAATCTCCTCAGCAGGCCTGCTTGAGCTGGATTTCAAGAGTTGTATTTCTCTTGTCAGCATTTGGTTAGTTTCCTGCTGCTGCCTCATCTGTTCCTGTACACTACCAAACAAATTTAGAATTTCCTCATTAGAAGCTAAAACAGGACCAGATCCCCGGGTGTTGCGAGCGGGGATAACATCCCGAGCCACATGAATTTCAGTTCCTTGGGAAGAAGTTTGAGATCTCGGAGGAGGTGGTGGAAGCACCGAAACAATCGTTGCAGAGGTTGTAGCAGACATGGTGGAAGAGCTCACATTTGATCTTGAGGCCATTGAAAATAGTTTTGAAAAGAATTTCAAAAACAGAAAACCGAGTAGCGATTTTGCAAAAGCTTTTAGTAAAAATTACCGAAGCAATTAAGTGATCAAATTAGTTAAGTGAGGTAGTGTGCTTTAAAGGTGTGTCGAAAATGTTCAAGTTAAGTTGTTTGCAAAAACAGTTTCAGGTTACAGCTCAGGATATAAAGCTGTATCTAAGATCAAACAATGAACAAAAAAGGTAAAGGGTGACACGACTTGTACGAGGAAAGCCCTTGATCAATCTATATCGCCGGCACAAAACCTCGGGAGCTGACAATCGCAGCTGCCTTGTTCTTCTATTACTTCAAATATCAGGATACAGTGAAGGATATGATGTGGATCAACTAGGTGTTACAACGTGATTTGATTACAAGTGTTAGTGTGTAGTGATTGCTAGTAACCAGAGAGTAAAGTGTGCGAAAGAAAGTGAGTGCCTTAACTTGATCCGATCATACTATTTATAGCTAAACGAAAACAACTAACTTTCCTAATAAACCGAGATGCCCCGAATATTCCCAAGTAAACGTTGCAGTCCTGGTCTTTCGGGATCAACGTCTCTATTTCAACTGATTTGCCCAAGTCTTGGGGGAAGAAGTCTTCTTGAACGTTGGAGACTTGTAACTCTTAATCTGCACGTGATTAATTCAGTCAATACCAGGATATCATACCAGGATGTTACCAATATCCTGATCCGGTATCCTGATCACAAGTAATCAATCAAAAGCAGAATATTAGTCAGGATATATGATCAGAAAATGACCCATAACAAGTATTGCGTTGCATTGCGACACATCACGGTTATCAAGGAGGGTAGAATTGGTCCTCACTCGACATCATCGTGGCTGTCAGCAAGTGCGTCGTGATGTGATAGCGATAAAGTGTGCGATAATATGCGAGAATACTGCGAAATAGTGATGTATGCGATATAGGCACATTATGATCTGAATCTCTGGTGCTAGGCGTAACGAGTATAACGAGTAGTAACAATGGACGAACGTGCGTGTTGTTACAGTCTCCCCTGCTTTAGGAAATTTCATCCCGAAATTAATCCATAAGAAGGGTTGCGAGACTTGATGTGAGTGGAAGTAACGATTAAAAGCGTCCAGGATAAGCGAGCGATCGATTGAAGATTGACGAGAGAGAGCGTTGCGTTAACTGGTGATGGCAGCGAGTAAGACGATTCATACACAAAAGATGGCAACACAAAGAAAGCGATTCAATAGTATTTTGAATTCTCGAAAAGTTGATTAATTTGAAAAGGTTTAGAGAAACTTGTTTATGAAGATCTTCCCACAGCGCGGTGTTAAACTGTTTTGATGTTCACACCAGCGCTATGAGTGGGGTTTTATTAGGTTACTAAAAGATTTTATGGTGTTTAAACTCGTTTTACGAAATCCTCTCATCACGTGGCAGTAACCTAAGTCGATTGTCACACCATCGTTACGAGAAAATCTCATTTTGTACAAAGGTTTCGATCAAATTTTAGAAAAAAATTTGTAAGAAGGGTTTTGTTTACGCAAAAGGTTTTAATAATATCAAAAATTCTAATTTTAAATCTTAAAGTCGGCCCCGCATGGCACTTTCCCACAAAAGTTCGACAATATGGCTAAAACACTAATATATAGGAAGTACCAGCGGTGTATCCACCATGTTTTAGCCATATGGCTTCTGGCTCGTGAGGCGGTGTCATGTGTGTTGACATAGTACTGATAGGGTTCGATTCCCTCGGTCCAAGCGAAAGATGGTCGGACCAAGTGTAAGAGAAGGATTTAGCAAACTAAGCGATGAAGTCGTTTTTGAACTCAGTTTAGCGATACGAGCGAGTGCGACAAGCGATAAGCGGTACGCGAAAATTTGATAGCACAAAAACAAAGATAATAAGCGAAGACAACGGCGACAGGCGAAAAGCGATAAGTGACAAGCGATAGCGACAACCGTCAAGCGATAGGCGACGATCGATGCGTTGCAAGCGGTGGGAATATACGCGATTAATGCGATTCGATTGGATTGATCAACACCACAAAATTTAACTAACATTAGACCCCACATGGCCTTTTTCCATGAAAGTCTGTTGATATGGCTAAAACACTTATATATAGGAAGTACCAGAGGCGTATCCACCATGCTTTAACCATACGAGTTTCATCTCGTGAAGCGAGGTCACATGTGCTAACTTAACACAGATAACATAGATACGATAAGCGATAGCGTTAGCGATAGGCGACGATCGATATGCGGTAAGCGGTACGCGATAAGCGATACATGGTATGATTAATCTCCACAGTTCCACAATTTAACCAACATTAAGCCCCACATGGAATCTTTCCACAAAAGTTTGCTAATATGGCTAAAACACTTATATATAGGAAGTACCGGTGGCGTATCCACCATGTTTTATCCATACTAGATCCGTTTCGTGAATCGATGTCATGTGTGCCAACATAACACAAGTAGTGATAAACGTTAGAAGCGATAAGCAATGCGAGTATCGAAGCGATGAGATTAATAAATGTGTTAAGCGTTAAAGTGTCGTGAGGGTGATGTGCGTTAGATTCCAGCGAAATTGCGATTGAGTTGCGATTAAGACTTACGACCAGTCTTGCGTCGATGCAATTGCCCTGTGGGGGTAGACTCTCCAGAGTCCATCGATGAGGCATTTGCATTGCGCTTGCAGACTTACGACAAGTCCCGCGATGATGCGATGTAATTGTTACGCCTTGCGAATGAGTGTAGTGTGTCGAAAATAACCATAATAGTGTAGGTCTAAATAACGTTCAACTCCAAGTGGCACTTTCTTCACAAGACTTCGGTAGTATGGCAAAGCACACCTTGCTTTACCCCTACTACTTTCATCCCGTGAATAGATGTTGCACTTTGTTGACATGGTCAAGACGCTTATATATAGGAAGTACCAGCGGCGTATCCACCACGCTCGACCATGCTTTTAACGTTATGGCACCATTAGAACTCACTACGATCTCCATGCACTGACCAAAATAATCCCGTGTGCACCCTTGATTAGTCGTTCCTTGCACATTTATCATACCTTATTCTAAGAGTGTAGTGAGGGTAAAACACATTATATCGTGATATAATATATAGCATGTGTGTGATTCCAGATTAAGTGTGAAGACGAGAGAGAAAGCGAGAGATAAATAGAGTCCACATTGCGTCGAGAAATAGAACAAATTCAACACATTAAAGAAACTAACGGCGAAAATCGAAGCATTACAACAACATTGGAAGCATGACAAATGTTGCTGTGGAAGACTTCTGCGGAGACTGCGATCGTTGCTGAGATTCCTCAAGTCTGCGGCTCTGTGCGGCAGTTCCGGGTAAAATGACCATACCAGTTGCAATTGTTGCAATAACGACAGTTAGCTCCTGGTGGGTGATGATACGTACACATGAGACACAGGGGATGAGTTCCGGTGTAGGCGCGCTTCACAAGAACGGGAGCAAATCGTAGCGGTGTGGGGTTTGGAATTTCATCCACGCTTGGTTCTTTTCGCTTGTGGCTGAGCTCGTTGCGATCCTGAGATGAGGTGTCGTTGTTGTTGGAGGATTCGTCTGATGATTCGCTGGAGACATCGTCGGAGGAATCTTCAGAAGAATCGTCAGATGAGCCGATGACGATTGCTTGATGAGCTTGTTTCACAGGATTCTTGGAGAAGAATCCGTCCAAGACTCGTTTGTCTTTGATCTCTGCGGCCAAGCGATATGTTTCTTCGATAGTAGCAGGTCTTGCAGCTTTGACAAAATCGCCCACACATTAAGGAAAGCCGCGAATGTACTTCGTGATGGCTTTTTCTGAAGTGTTGACTTGACTAGGGCAGATTATGCTAAGCTGTTTAAACTTTGCGGTGTAGCCAGTATTGTCATCTTCGACTTGCTTGATTTTCCAAGATTCGTCTTCTAGCTTCTGGAGTTCGTGGGGAGGGCAGTACTCTTTCTTCATGAGTTCCTTCAACTCATCCCAAGAGAGAGCATAAGCTGCAGAGATCCCACGTTTGTTACGTTCGGCAGTCCACCAGTCGAGTGCTCGCGATTGAAATACTCCGGTAGTGCAAGTAGTACGAAAACCATCGAGACACCCACTCTGACGAAGGGTAACTTCGATAGAATCGAACCACTGGAGTAGTTGAGACACACCTCCTTCACCTGTGAACTCCATCGGGTCACAGGGTTTGAAGTGTTTGTAGAGGAAAGCAGATTGCGGCATTTCCGTCTTAGAGTCTTCCGGGGTTCGAGAGTTGCTGAGAGAGAGCACTTGAGCGACAATTTGAGGAATGACCTTGGCCACTTCCTTGGCTACAAGCGAGGCAATCCTCTTCTCGGCGCTTCGTTTGGCTCTTCCCCTAGCTGTTTGTCTCGAGGTAGAGTCGTTGGAAGAAATCTAGACAGAGAGAGATTTGGAGTGAGATTCGATCATAATGATTTTTGAGTTTTGCGATGCGATTGAGCGCGATCAAAACTTGTTGCAAGTAATATAATAGATTTCACATAGGAGCCACACAGGAAACACGAGATCCTAAGTTCTCTCACAATTGATTTGTTTTGTACATATAATTAGTTGTAGTTTATACTTACACACATACATGTCGGCGTAGATTGCGCGAGGATGCGATGAAGAGGGAAAGCGAGAGCGAGAGCGAAAGAGAGTAATTTAGATATTAGTTTTTTGTTGCAAATATTCGGTTTTTCGTTTTAGATTGCGATGGCTGTGCGAGTTGTGCGGTTGCAAAAGCAAGGAGCGAAAATTGATAAATCGAGAAATCGATAAAGCGTAAAGTTTTAAATTGTAAACATATAAGCGTAAATAGATTCCATAAAGCATAAATTCGGCAAGTCGTATGCTAGAAAATAAATAGAGTGCCTCAGGTGTTTAGGCGTCGACTGCCCAAGGTAACCCAACTATACCCAACAAGTTCGTGCACGCGCGTTGTCCTTGAAGACTTATGCGTCCACTGGGATGCAGCTCATGGCATTCGTCTTCCTAGTCATCGCGTGGCTCGAGTTACTGTTATAGACGAGTCCTTGGTGAGAGCTTTTGAAAACCATTCTATAGAGAGTGGAACGGTTCATTAAGGTATGGGTTTCACCCCTGACTTAATAACTTCGCTCCTAGCTGTGGTTGTGCTCTCCGAATAAATTCGGGAGTTCCACTGGATTTTGAAATGGAGACTTTTGTTGAGATATGGATGTCACTCCTAGCTTAACAAAAGTTCTCGTGCTAGAAAAATGCGCTGAGTGAGCGATCGTACCGAGAGTTCTTGGTTTTCACGCCTAATCTCGACTGGATCACTCGGTTATGTTACGCGAATATTTTCGAAAACGTGTGTATTGTGTTGGCCTTAGGAAAGGCTAAGTAATATTCTATCCTTAGGAAAGGCTCTTTGCGTGAACTTGTAATATGCGGTGGTCACGCGAAGTTGTAGTTTTAGCGGATTCGAACGTGAGTATCAAGTAGGCCCGCACAAATCCTACTGGGTTCGCACGAGTCGGCCCGTTGGTACTTAGACTATAGTCTAGGTCGTTTCTAAGACATTGACCCGGAGTAGGTCAAGTCTTGCCTAATTCCCTATAGTTATGGCTTTGATACCAATCTGTCACACCCCAACCGATGGCGGAATCATCGGGGCGCGGCACTAGGCGAATCAGATTGCTCAAGAGAATCCATAACAACTATATTGCGACAGTATTTAATGCGTTCATTATCCCATACTAACAAACGATTACAATCACATAAGCTGTCATGAATTTCTTGTTCTCTCAAACAATTCAAATCCGACAACTTAGATTTTAGGTGTGTTTCTAGACTTCCTAGCTTGATTTGATGTAGACTGCGACTAAACCAGCAACATACGTTAAAATAATGTCAATACAAAAGTATTGGCGAGTATACAGGTTTGATATGTAATAGTGTAATAGATAAAAGCTGCGAAATTCCACATACATAAACGTAATACACGACATATATACTCACAAAACTGATACTACCAGCTAAGTCCTCGAGCTGCGATTGCGATTGCTAAACTAGACCCCGTCGGGCGCAATGGTACTATACTAGTCATGGTGGGACGTCGCGAGTATAAGTCCTAGCACATATGTAACTAGCATCACGTATAACTATGCAGGTAAGTCATTGGCAAGACATTTTGGTTGATGATAAGCTCACAACAGACTGGTCACTTGATCGGGCGGCAGTCCGATCGGGTGACAATCCGTTGGAACTGATGTGCAATGAAGATTTGTAAAAACGTTTAAGTGTTGAGGATCCAAAGTCGGTTGTTCGGATACTCGTTCGATCGGACGGCTATCCGTTCGTCGTTCAGATCTTTGAGTGTTTGAAAATAGTTTAAGTGTTGATACCAAGTACAATCCGATCGGTCAGCGGGTCGATCGGGTGGCAGTCCGATCGGACGGCAATTCTTCCCGCAGCCTGATCGTTCACAACTTGTTTATTTTGTTATATTTCTGTGAATTGATCGAGACGGTACGACTACGAGTTAAACAATGGAAACTACATCGAGTCCAAGTCGTTGGATCAGATGGGAGTCACCCCGTCCGATCAGTTAACTGTTCTCGACGGTTGTTCGTGTTCAACATGATAAGCCGGTCATCTCGTTGATAGGAACCAGTTCTCAAACCGACACTTCACTAGAGATAGAGTAGAAGGTCTGTACAAGCTCTGTTGCTACCGGTTTTTGAGTGAAAGTTAAGAAAGTTGAAGAAACGTTTAGAAAACTTAGATTCGGCTTAGATTCAGGTGAGATTAGTGTTCATACACAGTGGAATCTATTAGGTCTGGACTGTTCTTGATGAGATGAGGTCACACTTCATTGTTCCTAAGAACTCCATGATGACATCACCTTAGAACAGCTCAAATCCAAAGAACTCCATGATGACATCACCTTAGAACGACTCAAATCCAAAGATTTCACAGAGAAGTGCGTGTAGATCATAGAAGTACAAAATTTAGGTCGAAAACTTACAAGAATCGCGAGGAATCGAGAGGAAAAGCCCCAAAAGCGTGCTGGTCGAGTGAGAGCTGTCACATCATTGTTCAAGTGATGTGACAAGTGCTATTTATAGGTGAAGTGCCATGAAGGGGAGAAGTGCAACGGATCAGATGGCTGTCCGATCGGGTGGCAATCCGATCGGGTGGTAATCCGATCGGGTGGCCACTCGATCGACCAGTCACTCGATCGGTAGTCTCCGGCTTGTTGCGTTTCGATGTTTCATTTTGTTCGTTAAGCGTCGTGATAGTTTGGTTACACATTTTCATACCTGTACTCGTATATTCATTATAGTTAGTCACATTGGGTCGTATAAATATCCATATTCCAATCCTGCGATAATCGAGTTACGCATGCTTGCGAGTGCGTTTTTGAGTGTTGCGTTGCATTGCGACACATCACGGTTATCAAGGAGGGTAGAATTGGTCCTCACTCGACATCATCGTGGCTGTCAGCAAGTGCGTCGTGACGTGATAGCGATAAAGTGTGCGATTATATGCGAGAATACTGCGATATAGCGATGTATGCGATATAGGCACATTATGATCTGAATCTCTGGTGCTAGGCGTAACGAGTATAACGAGTAGTAACAACGCACGCACGAACGTGCGGGTTGTTACATATTAAATGTACAAGGTGTTTAAATCTGACTTATTGGGTTGTTAGATATTTCACTATATAAACTCATTGCCACTTCACCTGTTTTTCATCACGTTTGGCTATGAAGATATCATACTTTCACATCACTTGAGTAATATATAAGTTAAAATGGCATCATACACTTTTGCAGTGTCTGACGATTTAAAGCAGCGCTTTATCAGGCAAATTGAGGAACTGGTGTATGAGGATAGGGCTACTCTTCAAGAGCTGAAGAGTTGTTTTGATGGACTGCACGTTGGCCTGTTCATGAGAGAGCAGGTTTCTAGAAATCTGATGCGGATGCCTTCAACTTCCGTTCGTGAGCTTTTTGTTGTCAGTAATATAAAGTGCGGTGATAGAGACATGGAGTTCATGGCGATGTTGAAGGATATACATCGAGAGGTTCGGCAATCGATGGAGTTGAAGCTAAAATTTCTTAATTCTTGCTGTTATTGTTAGATTTGAAAGTTTTGTTGTTTAGTATGTTATGTAATTGTTGATGTTTTAATGTCATGAATAAATGAATAAATTTTAATCTTATTAATATTTGTTGTCGCATTTTACTTTTACTTATTTAATGTTTGAGTTTGATTTAGATTATGTTGATGTTAAATTGTGTGTGAACAGATGTTTGGTAAGTCAACAGAGGTTTAATAGGATTAAAGGTTTGTTTAAGGGTGAACAGATGAGTGCAAAGACAAAACAATGTATAAAATTTGATCATTAATAACAGTTTTTTGAAGAATTTGCTCCTCTAAATTACAGAGACTCAATATTTGGAGTTGTAAAAGGTCTGTTGTTGCTAAAGTCTGGTAAAAGAGAAGATTTTCCGATGAAGAAAGATTGAAGAAGCAAAGGCTACTATGGGTGAACAAATGTTAAAGAACAACTGAGGATATTCAAAATATGCTGCTCAACAGAGGTTTTTATAGTAACAGTGGTTAGGCTAATAGCAGATGTTTGGAGTTTGTTAGTCTATTAGATTAGATGTTGCTCACTAGGTGAACATTGTAATTGCAATCTTTGTATAAGCATGCTGCTGACATCATTCTTCTCATTCTTATGAAACAACTGTTTATCCTAACGACTGTTGATTTACCACTGGTGAATAAGTAAATAAATTTTAATCCTATTAATATTTGTTGTTGCATTTTAGTTTTACTTATTTTAGCAAGCATAAGTATTATTATATAGTTTTGAATATCATCTGAGGATTGCAGACCGATATTGATGTAGATGTGTAATTGTGTCTGAATTTGATTTAGATTATGTTGATGTTGAATTGTGTCTGAACAGATGTTTGGTGAGTCAACAGAGGTTTAATAGGATTAAAGGTTGGTTTAAGGGTGAACAGATGATTGTAAAGACAAAATAATCTAGAATATTTGATCATCAATAACAATTTTTTTGAAGAATTTGCTCATCCAAATTACAAAGAGTCAATATTTGCTGTTGTAAAAGGTCTGTTGTAGCTAAAGTCTGGGAAAATAGAGCATTTACTAATGAAGAATGTCTGGACATGCAAAGGTCTGCTATGGGCCAAGAGATGTTAACGAACAACATATGATATTCAAATTATGCAGCTTAACAGAGGTTTTCATAGTAACAGTGGTTAGGCTAATAGTAGATGTTGGGAGTTTGTTAGGCTATTACTTGTTGCTCACTAGGTGAACATTTGTAATTACAATCTTTGTATAAGCATGTTGCTGACATCTATGAAACAACTGTTTATCCTAACGACTGTTGAGTTACCACTGTTAAAAACAATTGTTTTTGAAACCTCAGCTTGGCTAAAAATTAATCCACTGCTGAAAGGTATCGTCTGTTTCCATAACTTCTGTTTATCCTAACGACTGTTGATTAACTACTGTTTCCAACCTCTGTTGTTGCCCAACAGAGGTTTCTAAACAATTTGTCATTCATTATGAGAAGTGCTTAGGTTTAAAGCATGATGATGAAAGCATTCTTCTCATTCTTATGAGAAAAAAAGTTTGTTATTCTGCTGCATATATTTCCATTTCTATTTTATCTTCTTACATTGTGATCATCTTAACTGTCTGTAACACCCCAAAAACGGGTTTGGTAATCAAACCACGTTAACATTAATGAGTTGGTAAAATACCGTTAGTGGTAAAATTTAACCCGGTGAATACTAGGACTTAAATAAATAATCTTAATATTAACTAAAAGGTGAATAAAAGCTTTTAAGGAAATAAAAAGGATAAAAGGCCCGAGTTAACGGGACCTAAAATAAACTTAGTCATAAATATTCCCGAACCCGCTAAGTTAACTAGGAATATTAAACCTAGTTAATAAGTGGGAATATTATTGAAAATAATTAGGTTGTGACCTAATTAATAACTAACCAAACACGAGGGACCAAAGCCGAGTAACTTGAAAATGGAATTATAAACTTAAAAACAAAACACAATACACACACAAGAGTGTGTGTGCGTGCGTGAGATGGATCAGGAGACAAGCTCCATGGGAGCTAACCCTAAACTCAACAAATTCTTCAAATTGGAGGATCAATTGAAGGCCAAACTCGGATTTAAATGCGTAGAAACGATCACCAAGTCAAGGGGATCGTAAGGTATGTCGAATTTCTAACATTCGTGAAGTTGTAAAACATTGATAATCATCCTAATCGCGAATTAGGCATGAATTAGAGAAGCTATGGCTAGATTAGTGATGTATACTTGCTTAGGAAAGAAACCCTAAGTGAAAATCATACATAACATGCTGTAGATTGATGAATTTGGTGAATTAACACACTTAGATAAGTGGGTTTTGATGTTATGATGAAATAGATGATATAGATATGCTTAGAATCATCATGCATGGTAAGTAATCAGGAAATACTTAAACAATTTGCAAGTTTGAGTATTTGATCATAAGTGATAGTGGTGAATTTTGATGTTAATCTTGGTAAAAATAACTAGTTATGAACTAGTTGTAAATGTGTAAAAATGTATGCACATTAGGTGTTAGTTAAAATGCCTAAATGAAAACTAAATTGTTGAAATTAGAGTGAAAATGTGTATTTGAATAATATGGCAAGTTATATGAAATATGAAACAAGAAGAGTTCTAATTATCATGATGATTTGAACTAATGTTGTAAATCATATGATCGAAAGTAGTTAACTTTAATAAGCTAAGTTAACTAATCATGAAGTCGAATAGTGGTTTCGACTTATGAAATTAATTGAGATGGAATAGTCGCGTATAATTATGACTAATCTAACCATCTTACAATTTACAATGATAGTTTGACGATTAACAAGCTAGGTGAAAGCTTGGGAACAAAGCGGGTCAAACGAAGCAAGAATGACGGAAAAGCATTGTTTGGAAGTAAGGTAAGTATGGCTTACACTAGTCTTATGTTTAGAATATTCTCTTATCGTATTAGTTACGAATAAGATAAATACATAGTTGATGTATGATGTTTCGGCGTGTAGACGTACGGAACAAGATAGTCGAGCATGACAAGAAACCATGTTGATGGTTTAAAAGGGGTTAAATCGGTAATTTGATCATTTTATGACAAATGGAAAATGAACTTTTAAATGGTTACCTTATAGGGTTAACCAAAACAAACAATAATGGCAAAACGGTAAATTGGTCACGCGTCGACCATAATTATTGGTTTTAAAAGACACTTATGAAGTAAGCCTTAATAGGCCGAAAAGTATTAAGAAAATGAATTATAAGTAAAATGACCGCACGATGTAAATCGGAGCGAGTCATATAGTCGAGATGAAAATACATGTCATCTCGCTAATATAATTGGTCATTTAGACCAAACGGGTCAAAGGGTGAAGATACCATCTTTTGATTATAGCGACTAATGTTTCTTGTTGAGTTATATGATTTCAGGAATAAATGTAGAAATGATATTTGCATCGCTATTATTTAGCGAATATTATAGCAAGGCATTAAAACAGGTCAATACATTGACCCGAGCCAGGTATGTGTAATAGATTAATTATTCATTTAGAACATAAGGTTCAATGAGCATTAGATGAAGTCTTAGATAGACAATGAGTTACTTAAATGGGTAAACCGAATGTTTTAAAAGAGGGTCGTGGCGTTTCGAAAAGCATAATGACTTTTCGAACAAGATCATAACTCAAAAGAAGAATTATGGGTCAAACATGCTCTCAAAAGACCTTTCCGTAATTGAAAGACTAAAAAGGACCAAAACACCCTTGTTAGCTAATTCGAACAAACAACCTTTAAAGGTTGTTTGGAAACGATTTTTATGATTAAGTAAATACTTAGAATAAGTATAGAAGCTGAAAAAGGTGTTATATTAGTCAAATGGCACTAATTGAGTTTTTGCCGTAAAATAATGATTCGAAAGGTAAAATTTGGTTTATATAGATCACCACATTAAACCCACCATAAATACAGTTGTGGTGGGATATTATATGATAAGAAATGCGGTGATGGAATGCTAGAAGCAATCGAAAGCGATTTTAGGCTCGAAAGTGCTTAAATACCCTTAACGGGTCAAAATAAGCATACGAGCGAAAAAGGGTTTAAATTGTGTAATAAACCTGTGATTAGAACCTAAAATGGTAGATAACATTAATTTGAAAGTGTATGTGATATAGGAATCAAACAAATATGTTTGTTTGATAAAATGCATAAACGGGTAAAATTCGATAAAAAGGTAACGAGTCGAAGGCTTAAAAGTCTCAAAATTTATTTATGTTGGATGTTGGATGTTGGATGTTGGATTTTAACTCCATATGATGGAGAATTAAATTACGGACGCGTAGGAAAAAGAATCGGGTAAAACGGATTAAAAACGAGAGAGTTATACTCGTTTCCGTGAAATCGGGTCATGCTGGGTATGTACAGCAACTGTTTAAGCAACATTCTGTGAAAACAGGGGCTAGGCGTCACGCGACGCCCCCTAGTTCCGGAAAAATGTTATTTTTTTGTTTGTTTGACCCTTGGAACTTGTTTAAACTTATTATTTAACTATCAAAACTAACTTTTAAGTTGGTTTTGATCATAGGTGAATGCCAAGAGTGCCCGGATGAAGATCAAGCTCGATGAGGAACCGAACACGATAAAATACAAGCTTCCGCGCGGTGTTTCGTCGTAACTTTTAAACGACGAACTTATTTATATTATGTTGAAAACTTTTAAGTTGTAAAAGTTTTAGATTACTCGTATTTTCTAAGGATACTTAATCGTAATTACATGTTTATTTTCGTTATTTATACGAAAACCTTTAAAATAAAAACAAGGGTGTTACCAGTTGGTAATCAGAGCTCAAGGTTGTTGACAAAATGTGTTCGGTTCGAGGCTTGATCGCAATCCGGTAAGTACATGTATATCAATGGTTTAGTATGATTAAAGTGTTGTAAACAACACATAGGGTTATCGTGTAATACACGTTACCCTAATTAAAATGATTGATATAGTTGATGAAAATATGCGCGTTGACGCGTATAGTAGAAAAAGCCTTGTATTATAATACGGGCGATTATTGAAGTTGATATTATTAACTCTTGTAAATGTTTTAGTTGAAGGACACTCGCATCTAAAGATAGCGGGAGTCTAACAAATTGCGGACTTGACGGAGGAACGGTCCAAAGTACGACAAGTAGAACATACTCACCAAGGACCTAAATCGCGTAATGGTCGCGAACAAGGCTAATGGCAAGAGGAGCCCGTTAGGGCAAACATTACCAGGTGCACATTTTAAATTTAACTACAACAAATAGTAATATGCAACAAATATGTAGAAATTGAAAGTTGCATATGTAGATTAAAAACTTGGAAAAACCCGAATAGAAAATGTATTCGGGATATTGTTTTCAAGAGAAACAAATAGAGGCATTACTTACATAGGGCGTGATGTGAAAACTATAAAAAGGTCATGCGTGTCATGTGTTAATCGCTTACTCTGGCCAAGTAAGTAGTGGCATATGATACCATGAACTTCTTATAGCGGACACGTTTACATCCGATGTAGTAAGGACGGGGTTAAAGGGAACAAATTACAAAGTACCCAAATGAATCAGATAAGCAAAATATTTGATCATAATGTAAAGGCACAGCCGAGTGACGGAAGCGTATTATATTAGGATAATGAGCCCGAGAGAAGGGACAAAGAAACATGTAAAATGATTAAGATATGCACTGGGAGAGGGTGTACTTACACTCGAACCCGGAAAATGCGAATATGTCTCTAAACGGGTCGTTTTTGTAAAACGTCAAACTCGAGGACTAAGTCGGAATATAAAAATGAAGCGAGGTCTTAATGCATACCGGGAGGGTTGCAATAATAACGACTTCGGTAAAACACCTGGTTGATGGGTAAGAATTTAACGCATGCGTAGACCGAGAGACGGGGACTCGGATGGAAAGTTAAAAGACTCGGGTTTTGAGTCATAACTAAAAGACGACAAGATAATGTAAATAAAAATTTTGAATAAATTATGTTCAACTATTTTAAAGTTGAACGGGTCGAATATAATGTCAGGCCGAACAGCATGAGTAAACGCAAGCGGGATAAAGGTAGCGTTAAAAACAAAAGAATAATGAGCCCGGTAATGGGACATAATCAAATACGAGTGTATGTAAACTGGATAATGGTGAGCATAAGATAAACCGACGCATAAATGACATGAGAAGTCATAAAGTCGGAAAATTTGTCCGAAAGAAAACAATTGTAGCCACGAAACTACAATTAAGGTTAACGGGACCTAAGCTCGAAACCAAATGATTCCTCGAACAAAAACAGGGTGCCTTGACACCAAACATGTATTTTAAGAATGACATGAGTAAGGAGTGATCTACGGGATCAACATAACCTTTAGGGTTATAAACAAATGAAAGGTCTACGAGACTAAAATGACCCACGGGTCATGATTAGAAAGAAGTTATAAGGACTTCGCCTTAAAGAGGTGAAAGTCTAATCGAAATAGCCTATGAGGCTAAGTAATAGAACCTACGGGCCAATAGCGTAAAGCGAGGGGAACTGGTTACGATTCCCTTGTGTAAAACGAGAACGGACAAAGAATAGATTATGGGTTGTCAATTTCCTTGACATGAGTAATTGATATAGTTAAAGGGAAAAACGTTATACTAGAATCTAGTTTTGGTAAGAAATAACGTTTTAACAAATATGAGTAATTTGAGATGAATTTGGAAAAATGATTAATATCAAAGAATAAAGATCTTGACACCGACGGGTGCAAGGAGAAACATTCGAGAGAAAGATTTACGGTAATGAAAAGTGGACATAAACGTAAACAAGACGTGATGTGATCACAGTAAAAAAGGGGGTGATACATAATATAACCACGTCGTAACGTGAGTTACGAGATAGGAAATCAGAAAAACACGCAAAAAGGGGCGAGTTGGCAAGAGAATACCCGGGTGACGGGGTATGAAGTGACGGCGACTAACAAGTCTAACCGCCAAAATAGATAATTAATAAAGATAACAGACACGAGCTGAAAGTAACGGCCCACGAGGCCTTACACATGAAAGACGTGCACGTCAATATAATGAGAACTTTAACCAAAAGAAACGGGGGCCTTGAAAACAAAACTAGGTTCGTTTGATTAAACCAATGAACTACGTAAATAAGGTTTCGAGGACGAAACCTCTTTAAGGGGGTAGACTTGTAACACCCCAAAAACGGGTTTGGTAATCAAACCACGTTAACATTAATGACTTCGTAAAATACCGTTAGTGGTAAAATTTAACCCGGTGAATATTAGGACTTAAATAAATAATCCTAATATTAACTAAAAGGGGAATAAAAGCTTTTAAGGAAATAAAAAGGATAAAAGGCCTGAGTTAACGGGACCTAAAATAAACTTAGTCATAAATATTCCCGAACCCGCTAAGTTAACTAGGAATATTAAACCTAGTTAATAAGTGGGAATATTATTGAAAATAATTAGGTTGTGACCTAATTAATAACTAACCAAACACGAGGGACCAAAGCCGAGTAACTTGAAAATGGAATTATAAACTTAAAAACAAAACACAACACACACACAAGAGTGTGTGTGCGTGCGTGAGATCGATCAGGAGACAAGCTCCATGGGAGCTAACCCTAAACTCAACAAATTCTTCAAATTGGAGGATCAATTGAAGGCCAAACTCGGATTTGAATGCGTAGAAACGATCACCAAGTCAAGGGGATCGTAAGGTATGTCGAATTTCTAACATTCGTGAAGTTGTAAAAATTTGATAATCATCCTAATCGCGAATTAGGCACGAATTAGAGAAGCTATGGCTAGATTAGTGATGTATACTTGCTTAGGAAAGAACCCCTAAGTGAAAATCATACATAACATGCTATAGATTGATGAATTTGGTGAATTAACACACTTAGATAAGTGGGTTTTGATGTTATGATGAAATAGATGATATAGATATGCTTAGAATCATCATGCATGGTAAGTAATCAGGAAATACTTAAACAATTTGCAAGTTTGAGTATTTGATCATAAGTGATAGTGGTGAATTTTGATGTTAATCTTGGTAAAAATAACTAGTTATGAACTAGTTGTAAATGTGTAAAAATGTATGCACATTAGGTGTTTGTTAAAATGCCTAAATGAAAACTAAAGTGTTGAAATTAGAGTGAAAATGTGTATTTGAATAATATGGCAAGTTATATGAAATATGAAACAAGAAGAGTTCTAATTATCATGTTGATTTGAACTAATGTTGTAAATCATATGATCGAAAGTAGTTAACTTTAATAAGCTAAGTTAACTAATCATGAAGTCGAATAGTGGTTTCGGCTTATGAAATTAATTGAGATGGAATAGTCGCGAATAATTATGACTAATCTAACCATCTTACAATTTACAATGATAGTTTGACGATTAACAAGTTAGGTGAAAGCTTGGGAACAAAGCGGGTCAAACGAAGCAAGAATGACGGAAAAGCATTGTTTGGAAGTAAGGTAAGTATGGCTTACACTAGTCTTATGTTTAGAATATTCTCTTATCGTATTAGTTACGAATAAGATAAATACATAGTTGAGGTATGATGTTTCGGCGTGTAGACGTACGGAACAAGATAGTCGAGCATGACAAGAAACCATGTTGATGGTTTAAAAGGGGTTAAATCGGTAATTTGATCATTTTATGACAAATGGAAAATGAACTTTTAAATGGTTACCTTATAGGGTTAACCAAAACAAACAATAATGGCAAAACGGTAAATTGGTCACGCGTCGACCATAATTATTGGTTTTAAAAGACACTTATGAAGTAAGCCTTAATAGGCCGAAAAGTATTAAGAAAATGAATTATAAGTAAAATGACCGCACGATGTAAATCAGAGCGAGTCATATAGTCGAGATGAAAATACATGTGATCTCGCTAATATAATTGGTCATTTAGACCAAACGGGTCAAAGGGTGAAGATACCACCTTTTGATTATAGCGACTAATGATTCTTGTCGAGTTATATGATTTCAGGAATAAATGTAGAAATGATATTTGCATCGCTATTATTTAGCGAATATTATAGCAAGGCATTAAAACAGCTCAATACATTGACCCGAGCCAGGTATGTGTAATAGAGTAATTATTCATTTAGAACATAAGGTTCAATGAGCATTAGATGAAGTCTTAGATGGACAATGAGTTACTTAAATGGGTAAACCGAATGTTTTAAAAGAGGGTCGTGGCGTTTCGAAAAGCATAATGACTTTTCGAACAAGATCATAACTCAAAAGAAGAATTATGGGTCAAACATGCTCTCAAAAGACCTTTCCGTAATTGAAAGACTAAAAAGGACCGAAACGCCCTTGTTAGCTAATTCGAACAAACAACCTTTAAAGGTTGTTTGGAAACGAGTTTTATGATTAAGTAAATAATTAGAATAAGTATAGAAGCTGAAAAAGGTATTATATTAGTCAAATGGCACTAATTGAGTTTTTGCCGTAAAATAATGATTCGAGAGGTAAAATTTGGTTTATATAGATCACCACATTAAACCCACCAAAAATACAGTTGTGGTGGGATATTATAGGATAAGAAATGTGGTGATGGAATGCTAGAAGCAATCGAAAGCGATTTTAGGCTCGAAAGTGCTTAAATACCCTTAACGGGTCAAAATAAGCATACACGCGAAAAAGGGTTTAAATTGTGTAATAAACCTGTGATTAGAACCTAAAATGGTAGATAACATTAATTTGAAGAAGTGTATGTGATATAGGAATCAAACAAATATGTTTGTTTGATAAAATGCATAAACGGGTAAAATTCGATAAAAAGGTAACGAGTCGAAGGCTTAAAAGTCTCAAAATTTATTTATTTTGGATGTTGGATTTTAACTCCATATGATGGAGAATTAAATTACGGACGCGTAGGAAAAAGAATCGGGTAAAACAGATTAAAAACGAGAGAGTTATGCTCGTTTCCGTGAAATCGGGTCATGCTGGGTATGTACAGCAACCGTTTATGCAACATTCTGTGAAAACAGGGGCTAGGCGTCACGCAACGGCCCTAGGCGTCACGCAACGGCCCTAGGCGTCACGCGACGCCCCCTAGTTCCGGAAAAATGTTATTTTTTTGTTTGTTTGACCCTTGGAACTTGTTTAAACTTATTATTTAACTATCAAAACTAACTTTTAAGTTGGTTTTGATCATAGGTGAATGCCAAGAGTGCCCGGATGAAGATCAAGCTCGATGAGGAACCGAACACGATAAAATACAAGCTTCCGCGCGGCGTTTCGTCGTAACTTTTAAACGACGAACTTATTTATATTATGTTGAAAACTTTTAAGTTGTAAATGTTTTAGATTACTCGTATTTTCTAAGGATACTTAATCGTAATTACTTGTTTATTTTCTTTATTTATACGAAAACCTTTAAAATAAAAACAAGGGTGTTACCAGTTGGTAATCAGAGCTCAAGGTTGTTGACAAAATGTGTTCGGTTCGATGCTTGATCGCAATCCGGTAAGTACATGTATATCAATGGTTTAGTATGATTAAAGTGTTGTAAACAACACATAGGGTTATCGTGTAATACACGTTACCCTAATTAAAATGATTGATATAGTTGATGAAAATATGCGCGTTGACGCGTATAGTAGAAAAAGCCTTGTATTATAATACGGGCGATTATTGAAGTTGATATTATTAACTCTTATAAATGTTTTAGTTGAAGGACACTCGCATCTAAAGATAGCGGGAGTCTAACAAATTGCGGACTTGACGGAGGAACGGTCCAAAGTACGACAAGTAGAACATACTCACCAAGGACCTAAATCGCGTAACGGTCGCGAACAAGGCTAATGGCAAGACGAGCCCGTTAGGGCAAACATTACCAGGTGCACATTTTAAATTTAACTACAACAAATAGTAATATGCAACAAATATGTAGAAATTGAAAGTTGCATATGTAGATTAAAAACTTGGAAAAACCCGAATAGAAAATGTATTCGGGATATTGTTTCCAAGAGAAACAAATAGAGTCATTACTTACATAGGGCGTGATGTGAAAACTATAAAAAGGTCATGCGTGTCATGTGTGAATGCCAAGAGTGCCCGGATGAAGATCAAGCTCGATGAGGAACCGAAAACGATAAAATACAAGCTTCCGCGAGGCGTTTCATCGTAACTTTTAAACGACGAACTTATTTATATTATGTTGAAAACTTTTAAGTTGTAAAAGTTTTAGATTACTCGTATTTTCTAAGGATACTTAATCGTAATTACATGTTTATTTTCGTTATTTATTCGAAAACCTTTAAAATAATAACAAGGGTGTTACACTGTCACAACAATCATAACTTTTGTTTATGCTAACGACTGGTGACTTATGCTGTTCCTAACCTCTGTTGTTGGCCAACAGAGGTTTCAAATAACTGTCATCCATTATCACAAGAGAGGTTCTGACGTGGACAGATGTTAGCTAAAGATTCAAACACTGCTGAAAGGTATCATCTGTTCTTATAACTTCTGTTTATGCTAAAGACTGTTTGATTTACACTGTTCCTACCTCTGTCGTTGGCCAACAGAGGTTTCCAAACAACTTTCATCCATTATCACAAGAGAGGTTCTGACGTGGATAAATGTTAGCCATCAGATATTTGTAACTACTGCCACGTCAGCATTCACTTTTTCACTCTATATAAACGCTGTTTCATTCCTAACTCGAGCTTCTACCACTGCCGTCTCGAATTGAAAATTCTCAAAAGCAGTTTCCAATATATTAAAAACCCTCCAACATAAACCATGTTTCATCCCCAAATCACCTTCTTCTCCGATCATGGCTCTGAACGTCGAAAACCCTCGCAACTACCTCCCCATCTTCGAGAAAACCAATAAAAATACTAGCTTTCACTCAATAATTGACCTTTTAATATCATCAAATACAAATCAATCCTTACTGCTGATGCTCCGGTTCATATGGAAACACTCCGACAATTTTGGTTTAATGCTGAAATAGAGTCTGAAGATAATAATCTGGTTGCCATCACATCTAAGGTCGGAAAAAGTCTGGTTCGAATTTCCCCATCTACAATTTCCACTACATGTGCATTGGACGACTTGAGAGGTAAGATCAACTTTGAAAAACGTGAACTTCATACAGAGTTCATTGAAAGAGGGTATGATGCACAATTAAAGGAAGTTACTATGTACAAACCAAACTTCCCCCCGCCAATGAAATTTTTGTTCCATACTGTTTTAACTTGTCTCTTAGCCAAGACCACCGCATTTAATGAGATACCTTTAAACATTCAGTATTTGGGTTATTCTATTTTAACAAAATCTGGTTACAATTTATCACAACCACTGTTTTCTGATTTGTTGACTAATGTGAAAAATGTGAAAAAATTGAAAAAACGGTGCTCGTAATAATGCTTTTTAGTTGTATCTAAGACTTCTAAGCTACTACCTACGAAAACAAGTGTCACAAACAGATTTTGAACAAGGTGTAGCTTTTCAAATAAATAGTCTTACAAGTAAAACTTTTACCAGACTTATAGATAAAGAGTCAAAAGTTTCAAAAACAGAAACAAAGGGGGATGAGCCTGTTTTAGATACGTCCACATTTGTTGCTCAAACCTCTGTTGTTGAGCCAACTGCTCCTGGTGATCATGACACCACAACCGGTGTTGTGAAACTCACACCAGCAAAACGCAAAAAGAAACCTGCCACATCCAAAAAGCCCACCAAAACCAAACAAAATAAAAAGGGTCCTCTGGAAGATGAGATCCCAGAGGTTAACTCAGTGACAACACAAATGTCATTTGAAACCACTGCTGCTACTTCCTCACAGTTGTTGGAAAGATCTCAACCCATCCAAACTCCTCATGTATTCTCACAAAAGGATCATGTTGTAAGCACAGGGATACCACAACATGAAGTAGACCTTTCATATGAAAGTATGTTTAAAAGCCCCTCTCCCAGGGAAATCTCGCTTTCTACACCACAACCCTCTACTCAACTTCCATCAACAATATTACCTCTGTTTGAAGCAATTGAAATTCATAATAAAAAAAGTCCCTCTCATCCACACATTACTGAGAGTATAACCCAACAAATGACTGTGTCTGAACCAATTCAATCTGCTATCCTACAAACAATTGAGGAGGTTATGCCTGTTGAGTTTTACGAAACTTGGTGGTAGTTCAAGTGGAGCAGCCACTACAACTGTTGAACCCATTGGTTATCAGTTGGACAATGGTTACATCATTAAGACTCCCTTGAAGGCAACCACTATTGAGGTTACAACTGTATCTCTACTTCAGTGGGAAGTCCCTAGAACCAAGAAAAAAGGGCATTTGTTTATGATGATATGGAGTCTTCTCCTATTATCAAAACAAATACAACCACTACATGTGGGAATTCAAATGATCCTATTAAAGCAGGTGATGAATTAAGTTATAAGGATTTGACGGTTAGAATTTCTACCATTGAAACAGATGTTGCTGAAATGAAAGAATTGATAAAGCAGATGATGGAGCTTTCTAAAAGTCAACCTAGCACTCAGCAAATTGCCAATGAGCTTTGGAATTCTGTTGCATCCTTCGAGCTCAAAGGAATTTGGCTGAAAGTAACCACAATTCCCATTTGGAATTTATCAGAAATATGGTTGGTGCTAGGTATAAAGACACACAAGCTGATGTTAGGAACATTAAGGAACATCTGTTCAAACTTACTGGCTCTGGCCCTACATCAATCTTTGAGAAAGATGATGATGATGATGATGCCAAAAAAGGGGAGAAAGATTCACTGAGAAAGTTGCCAGCTGATTCAAAAGCTAAACCAAAACCAAAGGTGCAACAACAGCTAGAGTCAATTGAACAAAAATCTTCTGCAAAAGCTTCAGAAGCTGGAAAGGAAAAAGGGATTGATGAGATCCTAAACAAGAAAGGTGAAGATATAGCTTTGGAAAAGCAGAAGAAGCAAGATACAAAGGAAAGCACTACTACTCCTACATAAATTGTATCTTCTGCTAAACCTAAATGCAAACCTTCTCCAGAAAAACCACCACAAAAGGAGAAAATAGCTTCAACACCATCATCACCCATTCTGCCAATAGATGCTGATATAACAAAAGTATCAGCAGATGTTAGCCAAACAGCTGCTGAGACACCAGTTATTTCAGCAGAAGTTTGTCAAACATCTGCCATGATCATTTTCACTACACCAACAACAATCCAACCACCTCTAACATCACAAAGATTTCCCATACATTCATCTTCACCACCAAAACGTTCTCCTTCACCAGAAGTCATGTCCACACGTAAGAGAAAAACTCATGTTGTGTTTGAAGATGATGAGGAGATTAAATCAGTAATCCCCGTATCATCTGCCCCCATTCAAAACAGTCCATCCTCATCATTTCCACCCAGAAAATCCACTTCATCCCTTCTAATTGCTACACATCAGTCATTTCCCTGGAAGCTCAATATCCTCTGGAGTTAGTCACTGTTAAAGGTGAAATTGAATCATTCTTCACAATAGAGGATCCATGTAAAAAATCCTTCCCAATTCTTTATGGCTATAAGAATCCCCAAAACTTAGATGAGTATCTAAAATTAAAAATAACACAGGCTGAGGTTATAGCAAGAGAGAATAGCATAGGGATGGATGACAGGGAATACCAGAGGTTCTTATCATTTCAGCTTAGCAAAGTCAGAAAACTTGAAGACTTTGCTAGGGACCTGAGTAAATCCATGTTTGAGAGGCCAATAATTCCTGAGCTTCAGATGCAACTGAGGGATGATTATGTTGGACACATTATGAAGTACAAACCATATAATGCAACTAGAGATCAATTCAAAGACGGGTCATCAGATGCTCTTAGAGAAGAAATCAATAGAATCACAAAAATGTGCAATGATCCTCTGGTAAAGCCAACTCCAC
The DNA here is from genome assembly GCA_030545235.1 of Helianthus tuberosus. Lineage (NCBI taxonomy): Eukaryota > Viridiplantae > Streptophyta > Magnoliopsida > Asterales > Asteraceae > Helianthus > Helianthus tuberosus. The sequence continues at coordinate 176,545,520 of CM060351.1, forward strand.
CTAATTGGAAGAAAGTCAAAACTGTGGATTCAGATGAGGCATTGAAGTTTAAAAGAATGAGAGCAGCGCTTGTGGTTGCTGGTTATGGTTCAGCTAGATCCATTGCCAGATGGTCTAAACCGAAGATAGTTGAGACCTACAAAAAGCTGGAAGAACTTTGAGCTGAAGATCCAAATGTTCTTCAAAACCCAGTCTATCCTACAAGTGCTGCTCTGTCTCAAAAGATCCATACTCTCAAAAACCTTTTCTCATCATCTGCTTTATCTGAATCCATTGAAAATTTAGTTAGCAAACCACAATCACCAAACTCATCTTCAATAATTCTTTTCCCAAGAAAACCAGCTGATCCAAAAATAGTAAAGTGGAAGTCATGCTCAAAAACCCAAGTATTGACTTTGATCAGATTAGATGGTAGTGTTGAAGAGATTAAAATGGATAGTGCATATGATCTGAATGCATACGATCTCCAAGATTTGTTGGACCTTCAACTTGAAAGGGATAAAGAAGAAGATATGTTCTCCATGGACTTTGAACTATAATTCAAAGGACAAATCAGGGAGATGTTGATGAGAAATAAAAATCGGTAATAAAGAAGGGTTTTGGTATCATCTGTTGTATAGGAAGATTATTGGATCAGCAGCTGTGACATTATCTCTAGTAGCATATTTAATCAGGACACAACATGTAGCAAAGGATATGTTGCTGCGTACACACTCTTGATTGAGCTTTGAAGAAAGTTGTTGAGGGAGGTAATCGTGTGTTCGTAGTTAATGTTTGTTGAAACTTAAGTTGTATTCGAATTCTATTAAGTTTGTTAGACATCTTTTATATGTACTTATGTCTATAAATAGTTATATACCTATCTATACTTTCTATTAAAGTGTGTTATGCATTGTTTTCTAAAAACCATCCGTGTTTGCACACGGTTCTTACTACTAGTACTATATAATAAAAGAAACCATTATGGGACACTTGTCATTCATAGAGGGCATCAGTAATTTCGTTTTCCTGTCTAATACACATTAATTAATATTAAAATATAGAGGATTTGATGGATAAATTTTAAATTTCAAATCAATTTACAACTAAGGCCTTTGGGTGTATACTTTAACTCATCTTAACTCTACCTAAATACCACATCAACCTTTTTTCCTCATTTTATTTTACCCCCTCTAAGGAAATGGTTTAATCCCTTTAACTTCGTCTAACCCTATTTTTAGTGGGTTTTGGTTTAAAAATAAAAGAACAATTAATTCTATCTTTAACATCCGGTTAACATGTTAACATACAACCTATTTAATGCCCACACAAGGAGAGAGTGGTTTGCAATCTCGGTTAACATGCCATGTCATCGTTAACACCCCAAATGTTAGAGTACACCCTATGGCCTAAAGAAAGATTTAAATATTTCAAATCCTAATCTATAATTATCGAATTAAACTTTGATTTGAAATTATAAAAAATAGAAGATTCTATAGATAAAATTTAAATTTTAAATTAATTCATAACTAAAAAAGGATTTATATATTATATTGAAAATTTATCTTGAAAGAAAATCAAATTCTAATCTACAATTTCCGAATTTAATTTTGATATGATATTATTAAAAAAACCTATAAAATTGGTATCCATTTAACCTATTAAATGTTTTGTAGAACCAGCCCAAGTGTTTGAAAGTATGTGAATCATAGTTATAACTTTTCATTTTTCATTATTATATGTAATTTCTGTATAATAATTATTATCATACATAATATATACTTGTAGATAGACGAACGGCGTGTCGTTTTTTCTGTATAATAATTATTTATGTTTAATTTTCGCACATACAACCCTTTGACATTTTACAAAATTTGTATCGTATATGGTTTGCATATTACTGTATATTACACTAGGTTATTGCCCCGTGTAATACACGGGATGAATCACAATTACAATGTGAAACAAAAAAAATGCGTTCATAATATGGTCTAAGTATATGTATATGTAACGTAGAGTAGTATGCAAACCAAATACGAAACAAATGTTGTAGAATTACAAAGGGTTGTATGTGCGGAAAATAAACAACTCAGAATTTTCCTCCTTTAAATTAAAGGGGAATGAATTATTACTTATTTGACATGGTAAATTTGTCTAAAAAAACATGACGTTTTCCTCTATAGATAACATGCATAGCATATGAAGAGCAAAATATTATACCTAACATGTAGAATGAAGTGAAGTTGAATTCTAAATATTGGATTTAATATATGAATATTAAATAATGATTTGTGTTATTCTTGACAAAACTTTAATTATCACAAAAATCTAATTTGATACCAAAATGAAATGTCAAACTTACGAAATTTAGAATAGCATTAAAATAAAAATGTAAATGGGTTGCTTCTAAAACGTATTTAATGGATTAAATGGTTACCATTTTTATATTTATTTCATAGAGTAAAACTAAATTTGAGGGGGCTAGCGATTTTTTATAGCTGAAATAATATTCATAATCATCAAACTATATTTTAATTGGGATTTTTTTACATGTATCCCTTTATTAAAAGTCTTTATTACATATTTATCCAACTCATAAAATTAATTATATATTTCTCCAACTTTAAGTAAATTACCCATTTACTCTTTTTCCTAGCCCCTTTTTTAAAAATTAATCTAAAACACGTTTTCCCTTCCCCTTTACAAACAGCGGTAACTTGTTTTCTAAATGTTATTAAACAGTGTAATCATTTGATTATATATGATACATGTCAGAATGAAAATCTATTTTTTTTACGAGTAAACTACCATTTTAGTCCCTGAGGTTTGATCATTTTTGCTACTTTAGTTCAAAACTCAAACATTTTGAATCTGGATCCCTGTGGTTTCAATTTTATTGTCATTTTGATCCAAAAGTGAAACCATTTCATATTTGTCTAATAAAATACTGCTATTTTGTTTTTTTCCCTCATGGGCAAAATGATCATTAAATTTTTATTATAAGACATTATTAGTTAAAATAATAAAATTAAATAACCATACCCTATAAAAGCACAAACTTATCATCTCCCACAAAACCCAAACCCTTACATCATCTTCTCCAAACCCCATTTTCCTGCAACCGTGTTGATCGACAATGGTGGTACGCACATGTGGAGCCACAACTAACAATCTCTAAACCGCAACATCCAATTCAATCCAGATCTACAACAATCACACACAATCAAACACAAAACTACAATCACAACAACAAATCTACAACAATCTAATCTAAATGCAGATCTACTTAACCTAAGTTAGGGTTTCTCCATAGTCAAATCACGAAAACACAACTGACAATTTCAGATCTATGATCGCATCATCAGAACCAAAACTACAATCAAAACAAGAAATCTACAACAATCACATACAATTTCAAATAATTATCCAGAAAACAAGTGAAATGATCGGGCTAACCAGAACTTAAACTTAGGAAGGCGACGAACAAACGTACGAAACTCTTCAGATCCACGAGTAGGCAAGGAAGGACCGTCATTGAGTTCCGGATCAACCTGAGGAGAGAGAAAAGCGAGAAACAGTTGTAGAATATAGATACCGAGGCCGTAAGTGACGATATAGAAGCCTTGAACAGAGCAGTTAAAATCCTCATAATCGTCCATTGGAGAAGATAATCGTTTGGAGAAGATGATCGTGGAACAAGCAGGGTTTGGAGAAGATTTTTGGGGAAGATGATAAATCTCTGTGCTTTTCTGAGGTCAAAGGGTTATTTAATTTTATTATTTTAATTAATAATGTGATATAATAAAGAGTTAATTACTGTTTTCGTCCCCGTGGTTTGCCAAAAATCACTATTTCAGTCCATTAGTTTAAAAATTGCGATTTCAGGCCTTGTGGTTTCACTTTCATAACCATTTCAGTCCCTGTGGTTTCACTTTCGTAACCATTTCAGTCCCTGTGGTTTCACTTTCGTAACCATTTCAATCCATTATTCTGTTAAGTACAGGAACTGAAATGGTTACGAGATGGACTGAAATGGTTACGAAAGTGAAATCACAGGGACTGAAATCGCAATTTTAAATTAATGGACTGAAATAGTGATTTCTGACAAACCACATGGACGAAAACAGTAATTAACTCAAATGACAATAAAACTGAAACCATATAGGCCTAGATTCAAAAAGTTGATTTTGAAAAAGTGTCAAAATGATCAAACCTGAACTAAAATGGCAGTTTACTTTTTTTTACACATATTAGAATTTTGTTGACTAATCTAATTAAGCCGAAACATTATCTTTTAGAGTAAACTGCCATTTTGGTCCCTGTGGTTTGGCCAGTTTTGCCACTTTAGTCCAAATCTCAAACTTATTACATCCAGGGCCCTGTGGTTTGCATTTTGTTGCCATTTTAGTCCAAAATTCAAAAACCCTAGTTTTTTGACTGTTGCAACCTCCTATTTTGTCCTGTAGTGCAGGGGCATTTTGGTCATTTTGTTTTTCATTTAACATTTTATTAATTAAAATTTTGGTCATCATCCCCAAATAAATAATCATCATCCCAAAATAAAACCCTAACTCTCTCTCTTCTCTCTCTCTTCTCCCAAATAATCATCATCAGCAACAAAATATGTAGAACATCATCATCAAGAACATCATCATCATCAAAACCCAGAAAATCCAGAAATTCCAGAAAATCCAGAAAATCAAGAACATCATCATCAAGAACATCATCATCATCAACCCAGAAAATCCAGAAAATCAAGAACATCATCATCAAGAACATCATCATCATCAACCCAGAAAATCCAGAAAATCAAGAACATCATCATCAAGAACATCATCATCATCAACCCAGAAAACACATGGTAAATCGAAGCTCAAACGCTCGAAATCGAAGCTCAAACGCTCAAAATCGAAGCTCAAACGCTGCTGGTTCTCAAATCAAAGCTCAAACGCTCGAAAACCATAACCCTAAGAACACACAAATCTCCGCCCCAAATCAACTTGAACCGAGCACAAATCCACACCTGAGTTCACCCGAGTGAGCTAACCCGGAGTCGGTTGTACTCGCCGGAGTCAGAAGACCACCGCCGTCGCCACGACGGCGCCGTCGCTGTAAGCCACCGTCATCGCCGCCCCCTTTCTTCCTCTCCTGCCTCTCTATCTCTCTCCCGTCTCTCTGTCTCTCTCCCGTTCTCTCTTTCCTCCATCGGACTATTTGCTTCCCGAGATCAGTTGCGTGTGGTGGGGGGTGTCTGGTCGGAGGAATGCCGCCGGCGATGTGGAAGGAGGGTGGTTGAGGGTCCGGTTGTGAATGTGAACGAGAGAGAAGGAGGGTTGGCTGATTCTTTCTGATGTAGGATTTTCAAGAAGATGAAGAGATAGGGCAGGGAGTTGAGTGTGTGATTAATGTTTATTGTTTAATTAAAAATGTTAATAATAATTCCAAAATGACCAAAATACCCCTCCACAACAGGACAAAAAAGGGTCAGTAAATCAGTAAAAAATCAGACATTTTGGATTTTGGACTAAAATGGCAACAAAATGCAAACCACCGGGCCCTGGATGTAATAAGTTTAAGATTTGGACTAAAGTGGCAAAACTGGCCAAACCACAGGGACCAAAATGGCAGTTTACTCTATCTTTTATATACAAGGTATTGATTATAATTATATGCAGAAAAGAAAGGTACGCGTACATATTTCATAAAAGAACTAGGGATTGTGCCCGCGCGCGTTGCGGCGCGGGTACATTAGAAGATAATTGGTTGCATGAATATTCCGACAACTTAAATAAGAGTAATGGTGTTATAGACATATAGAGGTAGTAGGTTGCCTGCGTTGTTGCTGAAGTCAAAAAGTGCTCCCTTAATTCATATGTTGATGTCATGGTCTTTCCAATCTTGTTGTTGATGACAAAATGTGTGTCACAAAAGAGATAGCATTTGTGAAGGAGCTAGTCTTTCAGCTGGAAAATTGGCAAGAGTGTATCTTGGGTTTTTCCGACGTGAAAAAAATGGTACCTTCCCCATTATCCTTTTACCTTTTTGCTGGCTTCACCGTTGTTTCATTGTATGTGTAATAGTAAAAGGATGTTTATAGGTTGTTTTATGCGTTTTGCCTTTTACATATAAAATTTGGATATATTTGCATGAGTGTAATTTATATACCTGGAGAAGCCGGTGTTCTTCTTTTGGTGGTTGCTGTTTTAGGATCTGGGGGATGGCACCAGCTGAAAGCTGAAAACCTGAAACGTTAAAGCCAAACCCATTAGTAAAAAGCATTGCGCGTATCTTTATACCCTAAATAAAATTAGCAAAAGAAAAACGAAGACCTAAGCAATGTATTAATCATCGGATTACAGCAACTTCTTAACACGTTATAACTATGATCAACTCATGGTAACTAAAAGGTTGTATGGAGAAAAAAGAATAACCGAAAATGCAAATTCAAATATAAAATTTTAATAACCATGATGACCATAACGTCAAATGTTGGGAGTTGACTTTTACACCATGTTTAGTGGTTGCCTCTTAGTTTTTTAACCTTGATGTATTCTTTCCCCAACATTCTTTTATTAAAGTAAAGAGTACCTAAACTAAGGTAGGGTGTGTCAAATGTTGGGAGTCGACTTTTACATATAAAGTCAAAAAAAGGATGATATGTATTTGTTATAGAAAGAAAAGTTTATTTTTATGACATTGACACACTCAATTTTATTGTTAAAACATAAAATTCTTTGCTGAGTCTTATGAATTCGTTAGATGGTTACTAATGTCTACTAAGTGGGAAATAATAAGATGAAATAATCATGAATTTAGACATGGCAAAAGAACCCGAACCCTATTGCAAAACATGAAACCCGAAAGTTAACATGTTAGGGACATGTATTCAGATATGGGAATGTGTATGAGATTAGTTTGAAAAGAATCTTAGGTATGAGACATGTACGGTATAAGGTAATACCCGATCTCGTTTAATTACTGGTATCATAAGCGAATATATTAATATATATTATATAACATATCGTTAAATGTATAAAAGGTAATTAGGTGGAGTTGTTAGAAACTTGAAACTATTGAAAGCAGAGGGTGTTCATGATCCGGTTATAACGGTTTTGAATCAAACTGTTACTAACGGTTTCTGATTTTTGGGGAAAAATAGAACCGTTGAAATTTGAAACGAACTATTATTAATGGATCAGTTCCAATTTGATTTCCCACTTTGGACTCACTGGGTGTTAAGACATGCTATCTAAAATAAGAAATGAAATATGTATAAAAAATTGCCAAGCCAAAGGTGGCAAAAATTTATAATAGAAGCACACAGTACACTATCTAGTCCTTTAGCTTGGGATAGGTATAAACGAAAAAGATGTGCAAGTAGAAATTAATCAAAGTATGAAATTTTCAAAATTTTATAAAAACGGAAACTAAAATGAACTACATTATTACTCCATATTTCGAGAAAATTTCAGCAATGGACAGTTTACTTTTTCTACATGATTATACATGGCTTTTAGGTTTTGTAATTAGAAAGAATCCATGTTTTACGAATCGTATATTTCCTTACTACATGTTTCCACCCGCGCACATTGCGGCGCGGGTACATCTCATATGTCGTGACCATTTTGGTGCAGTTTTCAAAAGTTGAAGATTCAATGGACGGTTTGAATGAAAATGAATCGCAGGAATGAAGTAGAGACGACATTCCAAAGCAAAAGTCCATGGCTAGAACGCCACAGAGCACGGATCTACGTATTTAATTCAGAAGGAAGTAATTTCATATCTGTTAGTTGCGGCAATGTAATAGGTAAATATGGCAAGTGCTTCTTTTTTTACAGCTCAAAACGAAAGATAGCGTTTATAGGGATGAGAATAATTGTCAATAGTGATACCATTTGCTAAAGCATAAACCTTGTATTCTTTTTATATGAGTAAGATTTCTAAAAATAAATCACAGATTCAACATATACGCGTATAAACTTTGAGGAGGAAAGGCAAACTAATAATCATTAAAACAAATTCCAGTTGAAAGTGGACATTCATACCAAGATACATAGAATAGGCAAAAAATAGTTCAATTTGTAACTCAAAGTGTTGTCCTTTTCTATGTTTCCTAGTGTCTAGAGGAGTTTAATTCCAATCAAAAGGAATGCCTGTACCTCATGCTTGTTGTGTTGTAAAATTGGCAGGGTCAAAGTTCTTTGGTGTTGAAAAAATCACCAGTATTGACTGTTTAAAGTCTTCTCACCAGTTTTATCACTTAAGCCTGCTTATTTGCCCATCATGAGTTAAGCATATCTGTCACTTTTTGTTTGACTAATCGTGAAGTGTTCCAACTTGTGTTGTTTTGGACTTCAAATACAAACTTATGGGCTATTTTGGGTCAGCAAAAATAGAAACTTAGAAGAAAGTTGCAAGTTCAGACACGACCCCGGACAAACGAAAGTGGTCATTTGTATAATCGAAACCTAGGGTAAAAAAATTATGCTACCAGGTACCGGTAACGAACCGGTATCGGTACCGAATTTACCAAACCGGATACAATTTCGGTACCAAATGGGGAGATTTTCGGTACCGGGCAGGTACGAAGCCGGTATTTACCGCTTTTTACACTAAAATACCAGCACCGTACCGGTTTTGAACCGTAACGGGTAAATTTGGTACCGGTACCGGAACCAACTTTTTGGGATTTTCGGTACCGAAGTATCGGTACCGGTTCACAACAACGTGGGCTATGTCCGTGCAAGTTCGAATCGGATTTCTTCACTGTGATCATCTTTACCTCCTCTTTGCAACCGGAGTTAATTTCTACTTCACTACAACGTTACATTTTGGAGTAATAATCCATCGATTCAACTCACTACTGCAATTATCAATTAGGTCAGTTTCTATTCATTATTTTTGCCAATTTCGTTGTTTCTTCTTATGCGCATGTGATTTGGGATTGTTGATCTTAAATTAGATACTGTATACGTGCTGGATAGTTGTTTTCTACATGCATTCAAATAAAAGTAACCATTCAACATATGAAATCCAAAGAATTAAAAACCATTGACAAAGACATTGAGTATAACCCAAAGACAATACACAAAGAAGAAACCCTAGCCTATGAATTAAAAGGAAGAAAAGCAGTAGCACTGACCTGAACGGCAAATTTGATAAAGCACTGGCACTCAAAATCGCTGCAAGTTTAACTCCTTCTATGTGATTTGAAGTTCTGGAGCTAAAATTATAGGGTTACATGTGATAGTTTTCTAACTCTTCAGTTCTGGAAGGAAGCTTTAACAGCAGAGCAGCAAGACACTCTAGGGTTACATGTGATAGTTTTCTAAATCTTCAGTTCCGGAAGGAAGGTTTAGCAGCAGAGTAGCAACACACATTAACTGAGGGAAATTCATAGGCACGTGTAAAGAAAAAGGAGATAACTCAGGGTGAAAGGGGAAAAAGGAGGGAGGCAAAGAGGACACTACAAGACAATCGCCGACTTTGTGTTTTAAGATTATATATAATATGAATTTTGTAGCGGACAATTATTTTTACAAACATAAAAAAACTAATAATTGATTTTAGCTATATAAATAAATTCGTAAGGCCATGGGGTATGGGGCTTGGGTTGGGGCGTGGGTTGGGGGAAAACGCCCAAGCCACCATCCCGGGTGGGCTTGGGTTTGGGCGTGGCCCTTGGGGCTTGGCTTTCAAGCCGGGCGTGGGGCGGGGGAGCAAGCTGACATGGTGGGTTGTGAATGGCCCTTTCAAACTAGCCGTTGGGGTCTACATTTTAAAAAAAAAAATTGTCTTTATAAATACTTACCACATTTACACAATATCAAACACATAAAACACAATATCAACCACATAAAACACAAATATTGCCATGAGTTCTTCATCATCTGACGATGATGCGGAAATATTTCTACAAACGATCGCGGCGGTGGTGAAAGCTATCGTGGAAGACGAAAACGGTGAGGAAGAGACTCAACAACCTAAACGGAGGAGAAGGTACATCGCTCGTGAACGGCACACCGCTAACGATTTGTTGGTAAGGCGCTCACACTAGTGGATTTCACGGGGTGCCAGCCATCATGCTTGAAGCGGTTGCGTCCCAAGATCTTTGGATATGGCATGCGTTCTTCGGTATGTCAGGTTCACATAATGATATTACCATCATACACCACTCGCCTCTTTTCAATGATCGGGTAAATGGTATAGGACCTAAAGGAATTTTCTTTGTAAACGGGATTGAGTACGTGTATGGGTACTACCTAGTTGATGGGATTTACCCAGAGTGGGGGGCTTTTGTAAAATCGTTCACAAAACTTGGTACGATAGATCCAAAGAGATTAGAGTTTAACAGGGTCCAGATGGCTGCACGTAAAGACGTCGAGCGTGCATTCGGTGTTTTGAAGTAAATGTGGCGAATATTGGCAATGCCTTGTCGACTATGGGACAAGGATCAAATTGGAAACGTGATGTACGCATGTATCATTCTTCACAATATGATTTTGGAGGATGAAGGTAAAGCTATCGTTACCTATTACGATGAGGAGGACCCCCAACCAGGTAACGTAACAGACGAAGATAAAGCGGCAAATGAATTTTTATTAAAGTCAAGGGATATACATCACAACCTTCGAGTTGATTTGGTGGAACATGTTTCAACGATTCCTGGGTTCGAAACCGACGAAGACGACGAAGAATGATAGGTTTTTATTTTTATAATTATTTTGTATGTTTATTTTAATAATTATGTTGTATGTTTAATAATTATTTTGATAATTATTTTGTATGTTTTTATTTTGATAATTATTTTGGTTATAAATATATATATAAAAAATATAAAAATAAAAACATGATGTGGCTTGGCCACGCCAGCCAAGCCACGCCCACCATACCACCTTCAAAAGTGGGTTGATGCCTTGACTTTTTAAAGTACACGTGTCAACCAATGTCCAACCCAAGCCCCACCATACCCATGGCCTAAGGTTTTTTTTTGAAAGGCAAGAACCAAGTCGTAAGCTTTGTTTTGAAAGGCAAGAACTAAAACATGATATTTTTGCTTTACCTCTCATCGCATTCTTAATTCTTAAATTATATATTTTCGAAGAGTAACGTGACTAATGTTTTGCTTTAAAGCTAGTTATAAAAAATAAACACCTTATCACATCCCAGTATCGGTGACACATGAATTATTGTAAATTAAAAATTTCAAAATGTTTGATATATGAGATATATTGTTTTGGAATAACAACCAGGAAAGGAATTAAGAAAATACTATAAGGCCGGAGGGTGTGGGGGCGCCATCCAGGCTACATCACTATCTATAGCGCCTTTAGGCGCTATACATCCGCACCGCGAGATTTAAGAGTGGGCGCTATACATGGTGTTCCATCATGTTAACGCCAAAAATGAAAGGTTCAGGTGGGGCCCACTAGATTTAATCCAATGAATTTTTTTTTTAATTTTGTTTAATAGGGGGCCCCATTCACACCATGGATCCTACGTGTCGTTTACGTGGCCTGATAAAGCCCCGAGGGGGCTCCAACCACACCCTCCAGCCTAAGAATTATAGAAATAAATGAATTGAAAAAATATATACTTATTGGTATTAGAAATTAATTGAAAAAATATATAACTATTAAGATTAGAAAGAGTAAATATGTAAATACTCATTGAAGTAGTTTATTAAGGGTAAAATAGTCATTCAGTAAGTGTAAAAAGAAGAAATATGTAATTATTATATATATCAAAACATAACGTATGTTTGCGCCAGTGAATTTTTGTGACTTTTTAAATTTACCACCTAGCTTTTTGTTTTTGTTCTTTTACTACTCCTACCTCTTGGAATGTATTTGAGAAGGCCTACACACAAACATAGAGAGAGACGTCATTTAGGTTTACCCAACCTTGAGTCAAAACAAACAATTATCCGCTCCACCTCACAAACCTCAATTAAGAGAGAGATTCATAAGCGATGGTGTCGTTTCAAAGCCGATGACGATGATAGATCGTGGTTGATTTCGGATTCCGACGGGGTGGTTCTAGGCGGCATGGCGGCGGCGTAGTCGACGCGATGGGGAAGCTAATTTTGACAAAGAGGGTACACCGGTGGGTTAAATAGCAGCAAAGAAAGGGTCATTAACTTGAAGTGCTGCGTCGATTATTATCCCCTCTTTTGCACTATTTGTTTATGTTCAACTGTTATTTGGATTGCTAAGCCCCTAAGGGTATGTTTGGGTAAGCTTTTTAAAACAATTTATTGACTTATTGGCTTCTTGGAAAAGTCAGGATTTTGTGACTTATTGACTTATTGGTTTTTTCCCCTCACATACACCCTCTTTGCCAAACATCATTTTAAAGCTTATGACTTTTCAAAAAGGCAATAAGTCAATAAGTTGTTTCAAAAAGCTTACCCAAACATGCCCTAAATCGGAAACAATCATGTATGAACGTTGTAATTTGGATACTTAAGTCCCTATCGAACTCGATTCTCATCTCGGGGCAGGTTTTTTTTTTTTTTTTTTTTTTTTTTTTTTTTTTTTTAATACGGCTCAGTTGCGTTCCTGCGAAGTTAGGGTTCCGGTGAGTTTTCCGGTAAGTCGTATTTTACATGCTGAAGATTCTGAACCATGTAGGTGTTGGAACAACAGCTGCTGCTCTTAAAGCTGCGGTGACAATCTTAACAAGTTTTTCGCACTTCTTTTTTCTTTCTGAATGTTTGTTTCTAAATTGTTCTTTAGTTTCCATTCCAGTTTAGGACCCAACCACAATTGTACTCTTTAGGGATCAACCCATTGGGGGAGAATGGGTTCATGCCAAAGGCGTGGGGCCACCGCCATAGGTTGATCAATTTACACTTCCCAAGTTAGTCGTAGCAGTTAAACTGATGCTAGCTGATCCCGAGGTGATGAACCTTCTATTATTTTATATTTCAACATGCCATGATTATCTGGTCCCAAATGCATTTGCATAACAAATAGACATCACAAACTCATGGGTTGGGTACCAGGTCAAAATATGTTAATATTGTTTCATTGCAAAACTTGACTAGGCCTGTCCGAGTATCAAAATATTGGTTGTTTGTAATGTTGAGGTTTGAAATCAATTGTGTGAACTGCAGTCATGTTTAGGCTTGTAATGAAACCCGGTTAATCTCTTAACATCATATTTAGTTAGAATATATATATTACATAGCGGTTATGAACTATGAGGACCGAAGTTGACAAAATGAAAGATGGTAACTACCATCATTACCGAAAAGGTGTGTCTCTCCCACACACACATTCCGAATCGGTATCAAGGCAAAGAAAAGAAAAGACGCGACTGTTGATCATATGGACAAGATTCAACACACCTCTTCAAGATTTAATCACAGCCATATATCCAAGAGACGTGTCCTTTCACGAAGAGACGCAACTTTTCACTCGTACCCGTAGAAAACTATAAATAGGTTCATGTAATTTCATTTGTATTGTTACTAACACTCTCAATTCGATATTGTATATACATTCGGTTATTATCAAGTTATTCAAGTTTGTTTGTTAATCACGCTCATTTAGAGATCAATATCCAATTCGGGCCAACAAATTGGTATCAGAGCGTCAGGCTCTAGGCGTGGGAATTGCAAGGTATCGCAGGGAATTCGCGATCAGGTTTCAATTTCGTTTTCAATTCGCAAAGTTTTCATTTCAGAATTTTATTTACGGTTCTAGTATAATTGGTTTGAACCAAAGGGTTAGGAATCTAGGGTTTGTTTTGATTCCGGGGTTAGTGCGAATTAGATTATTTCGGTTGTTTGATTATTACACGGTTAGGGTAATCGTGGGGTTTGTAAGATCTATTGAAACCAAGAAATAAAAGTTAGTAGAAGTGAAGATTGTTCGGCAGGAAGATATGTCAGGAGGAACCGGACCGAGTTCACAAGTTATAATTCAAAAGGAAGGAAATTCTCTTTCCCAGTTTCAGTGTCCAATTCTGAAACCAACAAACTATACGGTTTGGGCTATTCGTATCAAGACGATTCTTGAAGCGAATGGTTTGTGGGAAACGATTGAACCGGCAGAAAATGCAACGGTAGACACCAAGAAAGATAAGTCTGCAATTGCATATCTGTTTCAAGCAATACCAGAAGATGTTGTATTGCAAGTTGCAAGTTGTAAGACTGCAAAGGGGATTTGGGATAGTCTAAAGGTTAGACACGTAGGCGTTGATCGGGTACAAAAGGCACGTATGCACACGTTATTATCAGAATTTGAATTGTTGCAAATGAAGGATGACGACACTATTGATTCTTTTACCGCAAAGATTAATAGTATCGTTACCCGAGCAACTGAAGTAGGAACGACATTGAGTCAAGCGACTCTAGTACGCAAACTCCTAAATGGCGTACCGGATAAGTTTACTCAAATCGTTGCCTCCATGGAACAATACTCCGATCTAGAAACTATGACGCTAGAAGAAGCGGTCGGAAGATTAAAGACGTATGAAGAACGACTAAGGATAAAGAAAGGAAATCAAGGAGAAAGCCAGGATAGGCTTATGTTCACACATCATGATAACACCAGAGGAAGACAATCTGGAAACCGCGGACGTGGTAGGTTTAACCAAACGCGTGGAAATTGGCGAAACAACGGAAATAGGCAAAGTCCCAGAAACGAAGGATCTACATTTAGACCTAGAAATGGAAATTCTAGAAACTGGAGGAAGTTTGCAAGAACCGACCTAAGCAAGATCCAATGTTTTAAGTGTCAAAAGTTTGGACACTACAAAAAGGACTATTCTGAGAAAGACGAAGTACAAGAACACTCAAACCTCGTCGAGGAAGACGAAGCACCCGTATTGCTAATGGCAATACAAGAAGAAAATGTTCAAGAAAGGGCTCTGCTAAACGAGGAACTTATAAAACCAACAAGTTACACCTCAGAAAATGAAAATCTATGGTACTTAGATAACGGGGCTAGCAACCATATGACAGGAGTGCGAAGTCACTTCAAGGAATTAGATGAAACGGTGACAGGGCAAGTACGATTCGGTGACGGGTCACACGTAGAAATTAAAGGCAAAGGTTCAATACTGCTGGAATGTCTGAACCAAGAACAAAAGATTGTTTCACATGTATACTACATTCCAAGTCTAAAGACCAATATATTGAGCCTCAGACAACTTACAGAAATCGGTTGCAAAGTGGTTATGGACGGAGATTTACTTACTATCCGAGATCGAAATAGAAAGCTGCTAATGCGAGTCAAGAGAATGAAGAACAGGCTGTACAAAGTCAAACTGAAGACAGGAAAACCAATCTGCTTACTATCAAAGACCGAAGACACAGCATGGTTATGGCACGCGAGGTTAGGCCATTTACACTTTGATGCTATTAAGGAAATGACTCGTAAGAACTTGGTACATGGAGTTCCCTAAATAAGTCATGCTAGTCAAGTCTGTGACGCATGCTTATTAGGAAAGCATAGTAGGGCACCATTTCCAAATCAGGCAAAGTTCAGATCTTTAAAACCTCTGGACTTAGTCTATGGAGATTTGTGTGGTCCTATAACTCCACCAACACATGCTAGGAAGAAGTACATATTCTTACTTGTAGACGACTGTACTCGCTACATGTGGGCATATTTGCTGACTTCCAAGGATCAAGCATTCGAAACATTTAAGGAGTTCAAAGTAAAGGTTGAAAAGGAAACGCAGACCAAGTTAAAGATGCTAAGAACAGATAGAGGAGGTGAATTCACATCAGCTGAATTCAACAAGTATTGCAAATCCAACGGCATAGCAAGACAACTTACAGCACCATATTCCCCACAGCAAAATGGAGTAGTAGAAAGGCGAAACAGGACGATGTTGTCAACTACTCGCAGTATGCTAAAGGCAATGAACATGCCACAAAACTTTTGGGGTGAAGCAATACGACACGCGATATACATACTAAACAGGGTTCCAACAAAAGCCCTGGTAAACAAGACACCATATGAAGCATTGAAAGGAAGGAAGCCAAACTTAGAACACTTGAAGGTTTTTGGCTGCACTGCTTACGCTAAGGTACTACCACTTCAACAAAAGAAGTTAGATGATAGAAGTGCACCTGTGGTTTACCTTGGAATAGAAGAAGGATCAAAAGCATACAGATTATATGATCCAGCAAAGAACAAGATATGTGTCAGTAGAGATGTAAAGTTCATGGAAGGTCAACCATGGAACTGGAATAGTTATATGGAGATGGTAGATTCAAGGAATCCCGAATGGACAAACTTCGTTATTCAAGAAGATGACATACCACCAGAGTTAGAAGAAAATGAACCAAATAGTCCTGGCAGTAGCGGGTCACATCATGACAATTCAGGAGTAGATCAGACAGAAGAACAAGACTCCTATGAAACCCCGCCAGCACATTCATACAATCAGAACTCAGCAGGAAATTCAAGTAGTTTATCAAGCAGAAGTCCATCCACCTCTGAAAGTACAACAGAAAGTATTAGTGACACTCCAGTAAGACTGAAAAGTCTCGAAGACTTGTATGAAGAAACAGAAGAAATACAATTAGATCCACATGAACTATTACTCGCTGAAGAAGAACCAAGGAATTACAAGGAAGCATCTAGTGACAGAAATTGGGTTGAAGCAATGAAGGCCGAGTTAGACTCGATAAACAAGAATAACACTTGGAAACTAACGGAGTTACCAAGAGATCACAAAGCAATAGGTTTAAAATGGGTATTCAAGACTAAGAAGGATGCAAGCGGAAACGTGGTCAGACACAAGGCAAGACTAGTTGCAAAAGGATATGTTCAGCAACACGGAATAGACTTTGATGAAGTTTTTGCACCAGTAGCACGTATGGAGACAGTTCGACTAATGTTGGCTTTAGCAGCATATCAAGGTTGGGAGGTACATCATCTAGATGTGAAATCTGCATTCTTACACGGAGACCTCAAAGAGGAAGTCTATGTATCACAACCAGAAGGTTTTATAAAGCCAGAAAATGAAGGAAAGGTTTACAAACTATCAAAAGCACTGTATGGATTGAGACAAGCACCAAGAGCTTGGAATACAAAGTTAGATCAAACCCTAAAGTCACTTAACTTCAAGAAGTGTACTTTAGAGAATGCAATCTATACAAGAACAAGTGAAGCTTCTACGCTAATAGTTGGAGTCTACGTTGATGACTTGATAGTCACTGGAACATCAAAGAAGGAGATAGACATCTTCAAATCTCAGATGAAAAACAAATTCGATATGAGCGATCTAGGATTGCTAGCATACTATCTGGGAATAGAAGTAATTCAAGCAAGGGGTGAGATAGGCATCAAGCAGACATGATATATCAACAAGATACTCAAAGACGCTGATATGTTATCCTACAATGACACAAAGACACCCATGACTCCAGGAACTCAATTAACGAAGACTGAAGAAGGAGATCTAGTAGATGCAACGAATTACAGAAGCCTGATAGGTTCTCTCAGGTACTTATTGCATACAAGACCAGATCTATGTTACCCAGTCAGTCTACTTAGTAGATTCATGCAAAAACCAAAAGAACAACACCTGAAAGCAGTAAAGCAAATACTACGTTACATCAAAGGAACTAAAGAGCATGGAATCATCTACAAGAAGCAAGGAGGATGTAAGATCACAGGTTATAGTGACAGTAGTTTTGGAGTTAATACAGACAAAGGAAAAGGAACAACTGGTCTAGTATTCTACTTTGGAGAATCACCTATAACCTGGTGTACACAAAAGCAACAAACAGTGGCACTATCATCATGTGAATCAGAATTCATGGCAGCCACTACAGCAGCATGTCAAGCACTATGGCTTAAAAGATTGTTAAGTGAAATCACAGGCTGGAAGGAAGAAAAGATAACACTTAGAGTGGATAATGTTTCAGCAATAGCACTCATGAAAAATCCAGTCTTTCATGGAAGAAGCAAGCACATTGACACACGCTATCACTTCATAAGAGAATGCGTGGAAAACGAAGACATCACTGTGGAACACATAAGTGGAGAACTACAACGGGCAGATATACTAACAAAGGCACTAGCAAGGATCAAGTTTGCTACAACGAGGGAACTGCTCGGAATTCAAGATTTAAAGCAACTTATGGATGTTCGAGATTAGGGGGGTGAATGAAACCCGGTTAATCTCTTAACATCATATTTAGTTAGAATATATATATATTACATAGCGGTTATGAACTATGAGGACCGAAGTTGACAAAATGAAAGATGGTAACTACCATCATTACCGAAAAGGTGTGTCTCTCCCACACACACATTCCGAATCGGTATCAAGGCAAAGAAAAGAAAAGACGCGACTGTTGATCATATGGACAAGATTCAACACACCTCTTCAAGATTCAATCACAGCCATACATCCAAGAGACGTGTCCTTTCACGAAGAGACGTAACTTTTCACTCGTACCCGTAGAAAACTATAAATAGGTTCATGTAATTTCATTTGTATTGTTACTAACACTCTCAATTCGATATTGTATATACATTCGGTTATTATCAAGTTATTCAAGTTTGTTTGTTAATCACGCTCATTTAGAGATCAAGATCCAATTCGGGCCAACATGTAATGGTGATGGTTTGATGTTATTTAGGCTTGCAATGTTGATGTGGTTTGATGATCTGACGTGATGATCTGTTATTGTTTACACAGATGACGACAGCTATATCGATTGAAAATAAATGCCACCTTCAACATAGCATATGTCTGAGTGGGATTGCTACACCGTGAGTCTTGTGTTACCCTGACAGTTACACTATCCATTACACCACGGGCGTAGGCTACACGAAATTTGGCGTAGGATATGCCGGATTGTCTTCATACGATTTTGTTTTATAATTTAATTTGATTTAACTATTATACGTTAAGTGATTTTACTAACTTTGGAATTTCGTAATTGTTTAGCTATTAATATGTGCATGGTAATTTGTGTTTGAGTGTACGAGTATCAAAAAAATTCACAAAGTTGGGGTCTTTGGGCCTTGGGGTGGGTACCTGACAAGAAAAGAGGCAAGGAAATGATGGTGTGGTTAGGTGATTAAAACAATCACAAAGGGTGTCTAGGTTATATGATTGAGTGGGGCAAATCACTTTTTTAATAGAATTCATATTTTGTTGTTTAAATAGGCTATGTTGCTGCAGTTGTTAGCAAAATAAGATTGGGCAGGAGCTTGCATAAGAATCAGCTGTCAACGGAAATCAAGCACTTTATAAAGAATGTATGGTTGCAACTGCAACTTTTAAAAAAATCAATTTGTTTCTTGGCGTGGCATAATCAAAAGACGGCAAATGTGAGGCTCTCCGCTTGCAACCTGTTTGTAGCCATGGTGGTCGAATCGATAGATCTGAGCCTAACAAGTTGGTCAGTTAACGGGTAAAAAATGTAGGCTTTTTAGGGGTAACTGAAGTTATTTCTTGGAGTACTAGGTTGTTGGTCACAAGGTTGATGTAACAAAACAATCGGGTTTTATTATGTATCATGCAGAATGGATCCCCGCCGCATCGCGGCGGGTGATAAATCCTAGTTTATATAATATGAAAGAACAATGTCGGTGCACACGTGAAAGTACAATCTTACCCCTTTCAAACAAAGTACAATGTTACCCCTTTAAAACAACAAAATTACAGGATTATCCTAGGTCCTTTGTAGTACACTGGTAATGAACTTTCATTTTTTTCGCTACATCTCAAACAAACCCTAGGTGATCTCCTTTCAACACAGCCGCTCCACTCCCTCACTCCCACATCTCCGGCGACCGGAGTAACTCCGGCGCTTGGATTCCCGACGACACCCACCAGCCGAACACCACCCCCCTGTCAGTTGCAGAGCCGACCACCACCATCGGGTGGTGGTGAGTGACGTTTGGACCCAGAAGTGAGAGAGATCAGAGAGAGAGAGAGGAGAGCCGGCGTTGTTCGAGCGGCGACAAGGCTGAGAAGAGAGAGAGGCATATGGACGAGAGAGAAAGAAGGGCGGCGGCAGCACCGCCGTAGACGTCGGTGGTCGGCGGCGGTTCGGAATGATTTTCTGGCGACCCGCCAGAGAAGATGATGGTGGCGGCGGTTTTGTTTCTCCTGACAGCTTCACGGTAAACCCCGTTTCCTTTTTTTATTTCTTTTCACTTCCTGTCGGTTTTGTTGTCCGATGATGATGATAGTGGTATTATTTTGAAAATGAGAGGTTGAAAGGGACTGACGGTGCATTGATTTGTGTGGTTGTTTCGAGCTCGGGTCAGGTTAAGGATCAAGGTCAGCCGCGGTTCAGGAGTTTCGGGTTACCCATGGGTTTGTTCGGGTCAGATTTGGTCAAGCCTTGGATGGTCAGCTTTGGATCAAAGTCAGTGGGTTCGGGTCAAAGTCAGTGGGTTCGGGTCGGATCTAGAGATGTTTGGGTCAAGCTCTGAATTTTCGGGTTTTGGTTGACTCGGTCAAACACTCAAGTCAATACCGTAACGAGATATGAACCAAGCTTACGTTGCTTAATTTGGTTTGCCCCGTAAGCTTACGTTGCTTAATTTGGTTTGACCCGTCGCAACGCGCCCACGATGATACAAATCGCTTACTCAACATCAATCAACTGCTCTGCTACTAAAAAGGGCAATCACAAACTCACTATCCGAGAGGTAATTCTTGGTGTTGGTCACTTCAAAGTCCTTTTCAATTGAATTTTTGAGATTTTTTAGTTTGAATGTTTTGATTGTTTGTCAAATCTACAGGGGTTGATGATTTACATACGTGTGGATCACTATAGTCAAAAGATTCGGCCTATTTGCTATCAGTTTATGGACCACCTTGCAAACATCAAAGAATGAGTGATTCATACTTTGTTTTGTTAGTCAACATGTGTAGAATGATTAATGTTTCTTTTTATTTTAGGGGCTATGATGATAACTCACTCTTTGTGCACTCTTCAGTGTTGGGATGTATTTGTCTGTGCTTTTACATCACAATCGGACTATGCAGCCATGGTGGTTTATCCTCTTTATTTTGAAGATGAGATATTCCGTGTCTTGGCGGGGCAGCCGACATGCTGTGGTGTTTAAGTGCTTGCATCACAGTCGGACTATGCAGCCATGGCAGTTTATCCTCTTCATTTTGAAGACGAGGTATTCCGTATCTTGGCAGGGCATAAGCTTCACATATCTGAGCCTCATTGTTCCTTTGTTTTGTATGCTAACGGTCCTTTGTTGACATTGTCCTTTAATTTTTTCCCTACTTGAATAGTTTTGGCTTTATGCTTAGCTTGAATGCCTCTTCGTGTGATTTACTTTGCTTTGACAAAGTGATTGGGCAATATATTCATGCTATGATGCTAGGAGATGGTCGCCTAATATCACATGGCAACCAGTAAGTTTGTAATCTGTTTTGGGTTTGTTTTACTCTAGGTGAAATGCTCTAAAGGAACCACAAAACTCCACCAAATGTAAGTTATTTAATTATGTTTCAGATTCGTAGGATTGATAGATGTAAACTGATTATACCAATCTATCACTGACTTGGTTATTAGTTGCTAAATCATGCCAACATAATTTGAAATTAGTAGTCGAATAGTTGTTTTTATTCCTTTGTTTGTTATTTTTTTGGGATTTTCAAATTAACTTTAGTTTGTATTATTGTGTATTGAATCAGTTTGCAAAGCTAGGATGGGATCGCAGGTGTCACTTCAAGGTATTTTTTGGTTTATTTCTTTCAAAGGTAAATTCACACGTCACGCGTGGCGCGCCACACATCAATGTCATCATCGTCACGCGTGTGACTTGATGTCGCCGCCGCAACGCGCGGCGCAGGTAAAAAACTAGTATATATAAGTTAAGGAGGGGAAATATCTAATTATATTTTATGATTGGGTAAATATATAATAAGCCAGCTTAAGAACACAAATAAAATAATTACATGTTTTTTTTAATAAAAATAGAATATAAATCAAAATTGCTAAAACATGAGAAAACCACCAAGTATGATACTGGGATGTAGACGATGAAGTTCAGATTTGAGGTTTTGGAGTTCGGATTTGAGGTTGGCTGCGTACAGGGGCGAAGTCACCTTATGAGAATCGAGTTAAGTGACCTCATACTCTTTTAGTTTCTATATGGTACATATTTTACTAAAATGTGTAAAAGAAAACTTGTTGTCATAGTTATTTTCATGTAATAACTTGTTGCATTATTTAAAAACTAGTGGGAACACCCGCGCATTGCTGCGGGTACGCTTGAACTATACACCTTTTTCCACCCGTCAAAGTCAAGAAAAAGTGACAAACAAAAAGATGTGTCACATAACTTTTAGACTTGAGAATATCATCAAATTAAACCCAAATGTGACAAACATACAATGAACCCACTTTTAGACCCATATATGAGTATTAAAAGTTGAATGTGCATATCATCAAATCAAACCTCGACACAAAAAATAGTTAAAAAAATGCCACTAAAA
Organism: Helianthus tuberosus; assembly: GCA_030545235.1. NCBI lineage: Eukaryota > Viridiplantae > Streptophyta > Magnoliopsida > Asterales > Asteraceae > Helianthus > Helianthus tuberosus. The sequence goes on from CM060351.1 coordinate 176,567,951, forward strand.
AGGTTGTTAATAAAATGCCCGCGTGTTGCTGCGAGTGCTAGATACCAAGTTCTAGCACCAAATCCTCCTTTACAACAATCATAATCAATTAAACCAATAGTTTAGGTAGCACCATTCAGTCAACAAATACTTGGTCCAAGAATAAACACCTATTGCACATACTCCTATTGAACTTCTCTAAGGAAATAAATGCAGCTACTCATAAGTTGATCATCTATCTCTATCTTGTTAGACTTAACTATAAGCACCCACATGATGCGATCAAAAGCATTAAACTATAAAGTAATTAGATTTTTTTGCATGTTTAGGTGGTTTGAGCTTCAAAAGAGTGTATCCAGGTGGCCTGAGAATTTGTGATCAACATTAGGTAGGTCGCCATCTCAAACAGCGACCTTCCTTCTATTTTCTGCAAAAGTTGAGATGGTTCTGCAAAAGCTGTTGAAGTTGCTGAACGTCGCTGTTTCATACAACGATCTTCTTAAGATCGCTGTTTCAGACTACCATCTTCATAAAGATCGCCGTTTCATGTCACAATCTTCCATAAAGTCGCTGTTTTGAACTACCATCTTCCATAAGGTCGCTGTTTCATAGTACCATCTTCTTAAAGTCGCTGTTTCATACCTCCATCTTAATGAAGATTGCTGTTTTAATCTGCAATGTTCTAAAAAATCGTTGTTTGATACTACAATTTTGTTAAAGATTGCTGTTTGATACTACAATTTTATTAAAGATTGCTGTTTGATACTACAAATTTATTAAATATTGCTGTTTAATTTTGCAAGTTTAAAACATTACCAACCTATGCATGTGTTGCCTTATAACCGAAATATATAATACAAACTGATTGATGCACAATAATTCTTCTGTAACATAATGAGTGTGTTAAAATAATTGCATGTTGAAAATAATATAATGTTGATCTTGCAATTGTGTCTGTATGATGTTCTTTATAAAAGATGTTCGGGGCTTGATATTTATGGCGATACGAAAATCTGGTCAATGTATGATGCTCTTGGATCATTCGGGACCTCATTCATCATGATGTTTTTCTCAGTTTTAAATTTCGTATACCAAGTGGGAAGATCTTGTGAGGAGGAGAGCGATCATTCTTATCTACCATCTCCTCCCGTAAGGTTTACGAGGATAATGACTCAACTGCTGCTGTGGATGCTTCTACGGCTGCTATTGAGTCTTCTGGAAGATTCAGCCGCTGAGGTTGTTGGGCGGTTTATTCTAATCTACCACCTCCTCCCGTAAATTATTCTGCAACTTCTGGTGGGGGCATAAGCCTGTCGAACAGTCATCATCACCCCCGTTTTCTTTAGGAGATTTAGATCCTATTGTAATGTTGTTTGCCGAACATCACCAAAGTTGCAGAATTCTCAGGATCCTTAACCTTCGACCTCTCATTTCCTTTCACAAAAAAAGTTGCATCAGGAAGCTCGATATACGAAGGTCGATATACAATAGGGTGTAAATTCACTTCTGTTCTAATTGGAAGCCCGACAAACAGTCTTGCAATTAGAAATGATTTGTTAAAATAGTACGAAGTGAAGTAACATTGTATTTCTGCCTGTATGTAATGAAAATAGTACTGCATTTATGTAATTTGCGAGTTTGATAGATCCTATTGTAATGTTGTAATTGCCGCAACCCCCGATCCCTAATCCCCGGGAACGGGCAGCCGCGAGCCAGTTTTGGTGGTATCGCGTGTTTGTCTAATTTGGCAGTGGAATTTTTTCATCAGGACCGTAATTATTTGATCAGAGTAAAATACCACATTTTCATAGCATTAAACACATGGGATAAAACCCAAGTTTGCATTACACACATTTTCATAGGAATAAATCCTATTTTATTTAATAAAAACATCTATTTTATATTAGGTAACTTTATTGCCACTTTTCCAAGCCTTCAGTGCTGTCCAGCTGGCTTCTATTTGGCTTTCACAGTTTGTTACCTGAAACGCATTTTAAAAACATTTGTTAGTGGGAAATACTGGTGAGTGAATCCCAGTTTAATCAAGTTTAAATAAAATCCATTGTACAGTATTGAGGGCGATCTCGCAATTACATTTGTTTCCAAGTTATATCAATTAACATCCATGGTACTGTCAGACCCGACTTGTGGAAATGTTACTCCTTGACCAGGTGGTAACAATTTTTGTATACAAAACCCCAACATACTCATGATAATTGTATTCTTACAAATACTCAATAACTGCTTAATATATAATTAATCGTATGAGGTTTTGTAAAAACAATTCACAAAAAGGTTTACAAAAAGTGGATACACTCACATTGCTGTCTTAGATTTTCCGTAAGGGTTTCCTGGTGACAATCTATAATTTACACAAATGCACACGCGTTAGTATAATAACCCATTTTAACATTAGTAATCCCTCCGGCATTCCAACGACTACGTCGGGCAGAACCACGACAGCCGTTACGGAACCCAAGATCAATCGGGCAGCGTATCTAATACATATCCAGGGGTTATAATACTTACAACGGAGTAGAACTTCGCTATTTAGGGGGTATAATACCCGTAGATTATGCCTACAATTTATATTTGAGAGAAAGAAAACGTTTTTGAACGAATTCGAATGAAGATCCGATGGCCTGCTTATATAGTGCTTCACTTCGGTTTTCTCGCAGCCCGCGTAAAATAAGGCAAGGGCCTTACGCGGCCCGCATCAACTATAGTCAATGCGTAGCTTGTCCGGATCAGCTTATAGGTCTGCCGGGTGTTGGGCCAGGTGGCGGCCCATGGTCGTGCCAGGTTTTTAAGTTATCGCGGCCCGCGTAAAGGTTGGGGTTGGGTTTACGCGGCCCGCCTCAACCCAAAAATCATATTTTTAATTAAATTTAATAATATTTAAGGTATTCGGGGCCCGTTTTCACGTATGGGGTGTATTTTTCTTTTGGACATATTGGGATATTTTAAAATATATCAGGGTGTCGGAAATAATTCGAGGGTGTCGGTTTATTTAGGATTGTTACATCCTCCCCACCTTGTTTTAGAGCTCGACCTCGAGATCTACTGGAACAAGTGTGGATATTTCTTTTGCATTTCAGATTCAAGCTCCCATGTGTACTCGGGTCCTCTTTTGGAGTCTCACTTCACTTTGACCAGAACTAATCTCTTATGCTTGAGGTTTTGACTTTCCTGTCTTCAATCTGTAGAGGCCTCTCTACAAAGTTGAGTTGTTCATTTACCCCTATATCCTTAAGAGGTACCATCAGTGATTCATTAGCTAAGCATTTCTTGAGGCTTGATACATGAAATACATCATGTATTCCTGCCATTTCCTCTGGCAGTTGTAGCTGATAGGCTACAGGTCCTATTCTTCTAATAATCTCAAAAGATCCAACATACCTGGGACTTAGCTTTCCTCTTTTGATGAATCTTACCACTCCTTTCCAATGAGAGACCTTTAACAATACTTTATCTCTTACTTGAAATTCCAAAGGTTTTCGTCTGTTATCAGCATAACTTTTCTGTCGATCACGCGCTGCTTTCAACCGTTCCTTGACTTGAATAATCTTGTCAGTTGTTTCTTGTACTATCTCAGGTCCAGATAGTTGCTTTTCCCCAATTTCTGCCCAACAGACTGGGGTTCGGCACTTTCGTCCATAAAGTGCTTCGAATGGTGCAGCATTGATACTTGGGTGATAACTATTATTTTAAGAAAATTCTATTAAAGGTAAGTGATCGTCCCAATTACCTCCGAAATCAATTACACAAGCTCTAAGCATGTCTTCCATTGTCTGAATTGTCCTTTCACTTTGTCCGTCCGTTTGAGGATGATAAGCTGTGCTTAGATTTAACTTGGTTCCCATTGCCTTTTGGAAACTTGACCAAAAATGAGAGGTAAATCGGCTATCCCTATCAGAAACAATTGATAAAGGAATTCCATGTAATGAAACGATTTCATTTACATATAATTTAGCTAACTGTTCCATACTGAAAGTTTCTCTCATTGGTAGGAAATGGGCTGACTTGGTTAGTCTATCCACAATCACCTAGATTGTATCATTACCTTTTCTTGTTTTGGGTAATTTAGTAACGAAATCCATTGTTATTAATTCTCATTTCCATACGGGCATTTCTAACTGTTGTAGAAATCCTGAGGGTTTCTGATGTTCAGCTTTGACTTGTGAACATGTTAAACATTTAGAAACATAGGCTGCTATGTCCTTTTTCATTCCTATCCACCAGAAATTCTTTCTTAAATCCTTGTACATCTTATCATTTCCTGGGTACATTGTATACTTAGATTTATGGGCTTCTTCTAATGTATGATGACGTAGGTTTCCTAATTTAGGTATCCACATTCTCTTTTTATGGAATCTCCAAATTCCATCTGTTCCTTGTTCTAATTCTTTAATAATACCTTTTAGTTTTTCAGTATCATTCTTGATTACTGATTCTTGTGCTTTTCTAATTTGATCATTTAAATCTACTTGTAGATTTAATTTAAGAGAACGTACCCTTTTTGGCTTTTCGTGATCCTTTCGGCTTAAAGCATCTCCCACTACATTTGCTTTTCCTTCATGATATTGGATATCACAATCATAATCACTAAGCATTTCCATCCAACGTCTTTGTCTCATATTCAACTCTTTTTGCTCGAAAACATACCTTCAACTTTTATGATCAGTGAATATGGTAAACTTACTACCATAAAGATAATGTCTCCAAATTTTCAAAGCAAAAATTATTGCTCCTAATTCTAGATCATGGGTTGAGTAATTTTCTTCATGATTCTTAAGTTGTCTAGATGCATAGGCTATAACCTTTTGACGTTGCATTAATACACATCCATAACCTAATTTAGAAGCTTCACAATAAACTACTAAATCTTCAGTTCCTTCTGGTAACGCTAATATGGGTGCATGGGTTAATCTTCGTTTAAGAATTCTAAATGCTTCTTCTTGTTTTGGTCCCCATTCAAACTTAATGGATTTACAGGTTAACTTAGTTAAAGGAATGACTATTCTAGAGAAATCTCGAATAAATCTTCTGTAATAACCGGCCAATCCTAAGAAACTTCTAATCTCTGTTGGTGACTCAGGGGTCTTCCATTTAGTAATTGCCTCGATTTTTGTGGGATCCACATGAATTCCTTCATGATTGACTAAGTGTCCAAGAAATTGTACCTGGTCTAACCAAAACTCGCACTTTGAAAATTTAGCATAAAGCTTTTCCTTTCTTAGCAAACTTAGAAGTGCGTGCAAATGCTTGGTATGTTCTTCTTTACTTTTTGAATAAATGAGAATATCACCAATAAAAACAATTATGAATTTATCCAAATACGGCTTACATATTCGGTTCATCATGTCCATAAATGCGGCTGGGGCATTGGTTAAACCAAATGGCATGACAGTAAATTCATAATGGCCATACCTTGTTCTGAATGTGGTCTTAGGAATATCCTCTTCCTGTACCTTTAATTGATGATATCCTGATCTTAAATCGATTTTAGAGAAAAATCGAGCTCCTTGCAGTTGATCAAACATATCATCGATCCTTGGTAATGGGTACCGATTCTTAATCGTGACCTTGTTTAATTCACGGTAGTCAATGCACATACGCATCGATCCGTCTTTCTTTTTAACAAATAAAATTGGCGCTCCCCATGGCGATGAGCTCGGCTGTATGAATCCTTTTTTTAGCAATTCATCTAGTTGTTTCTTCAGTTCTTGCATTTCGGCGGGTGCCAAAAGGTAAGGTGCTTTGGCAATCGGGGCCGTTCCTGGTAGCAGGTGAATTCTGAATTCAACTTTTCTATCCGGCGGTAGTCCTGGTAATTCCTCTGGAAATACATCTGAAAACTGAGACACTACTGGAATGTCTTTTAGTTCTATTGCTTTAGTGTTAGTGGTTATGGAAATCAAATACACTAATGATCCTTTTCTTATATAACTTGCAGTTTTCATTACAGAGATAAATTTTGTGGATCTATAAGGTTTATCTCCTTTAATTGTGATCTTTTCACCCTTTGGTGAATTTACTTGAATTGACCTTTGATCACATAAAATACTGGCATTATTGGCCATTAACCAATCCATTCCTAAAACGACATCAAATCCTGCCAGATTCATTGGATAAAGGTTTGCAATAAACTTTTGATTTAAAATTTCTACTCTTGCTCCTTGCAAGATTTCAGAAATCCTAACCGTTTCTCCATTAGCTGTCTCTACTAGACATTCTTGTGGTAGTTTAGTTAATGACTGATTTAGAAGTTTGCAAAACGAAGTATTAATAAAACTTTGGTTTGCACCAGAGTCAAATAATACTTTAACAAAAACATCATTAACTAAAAACGTACGGGCTATGACGTCCGGAATCATCTTAGCTTCATCGGCAGTTAGAACGAATGCTCTAGCATTTTTAGTGTTCCTGTTATTCGCAACTGGAGCCAATTTTGGACAATTTGGCTTGATGTGACCTTTTTCTCCATAGTTGAAGCACAGTCCATTACTGGATTTCTTCCTGCAATTTTCTTCCTTGTGTCCTGGCATCTTGTAGAAATTGCAAAGAGTGGAGCATTTTCCCAAATGCCTCTTCTTGCAGACCTTGCAGAATGGTGTAGAGTTAGAACCCATATTCCTACGGTTGTAATTCCCAGAATGAAATTCTTGGGTAAGCCTCTATGCTAGGTTTTTCCTCTGGACTTCTTCTCTTGTACGTACTAATTCATCAGTCAAGGTGTTTGTTAATTCTACAGCTTCTTCTATAGTTTGAGGTCTAGCTGCCTTGACTACATGCCTAATCTCTCCAATTAATCCCCAGATATAACGGGAGATTAATACCGGCTCTGGTGATGCAAGGGTTGGTACTATTCTAGCATATTCAAAGAATAACTTTGTGTACCCCTTACTATCCACTCCATTCATCCTAATATTTAGGAATTTGTTTGCTATTTGTTCTTTTTCATTAGGATGGCATAATTTCCTTTCTATCATATTCTTAAATTCCTCCCATTCCATATTGTATACCCTATCACTTCTGTTTGACTGGAGGATAGTGTTCCACCATTCTAAGGCTGAATTCTTAAATAGATTGGAAACAAACATTATCTTGTCCTCTTCCGCACATTTACTTATTTTTAGAACAGCCTCAGTCTTTTCTATCCAGCGTAAAGCTGCAATATGTTCTTCATTGCCCGAGAATTCTATCGTTTTACAGGACCAGAATTCTTTGAAAGAACAACCGTAAGACACGGTTCTTCTTCTTTTGGGAATGGGCACTTGAAGTACAGGGCAATTGTTTACGCTGTGTTCTGGTTCAATTGGTCGCTTACTGCTATGTTTACTTTTATTATTCGCTTCCTGAACCGTTTGAAGAATAAATGACATTGCATCTATGATTCCTTGTGCCACTATGTGTTGGATAGCACTATTATCCACTTGGTTTCCATTATTATTGATGCTTGGAATCTCATTAACCAAGTTAATGTTACTCTGGTTATCGTTATTCAGATTTCCTTGATTTCCTTCGTCGGCCATCTGGATTTTTAAACATTTATCACATAATAATATCACAAAATAATATTTTAATATAGCCAATCACATGACACACATTTTGGGCAAAAGCGTCGATCATTGCGACTTTACTCTATTCATATATTATGCATCTATTATTATACACCAGTACTGAAATTAAAAATTACAATACTTACTGAAATAAAATTACACTAATAATAGTAGGCATCCGTACACACATATTTTATTTTATTATATTATTATTATTACTACTACCGTCTCCCCCATCACATCTACGGATATGGATTCATCCAGAAATCCATATTGCACTCGTCATACTTCCAGACGAGTCGCTCTCCCACCTATCTCATTCGTTCACTACTCTTTTGCAACACCCCAAAAATATTTAGTATTATAATAAGTGAAAATATAAACAAAGAATTTAACCTAGTTAATGAAATATGGCCAAATGGTAGTTAGTTTATGGGAAAGCCTAAATTAACACTCTTTTAAAGTGGGAGGGTTCAATGTGTAAATAGTAAACTAAAAGGTTTTCACTAATAAACAAAAATTGAAAAACACCCACATTTGGGGTACTGGGTTTCGACCAGAGCAGGGGGAAGAACAAGAATGTGATTGTTCGTCATGAACAAATCAAATGAAATATGTTAAAGATACAAGTATCCGTTATTAGCGAGTATGTTATGAAAGTTATGTTCAATCTCTATTATGAGGCAAGTAAATAAGGAACCGTTTAACGGACAGAAATGTAATGGAACGATGCAGAACCATGTTAGAGATGAATCAGTGTATTAAATTAATTGTGTTAGTGACGAAATACTAACTTATTTGCTTATGTTGAATGTAGGTAAATCCTCATCTTAGGCGACTTGGCAAGTTGGAGTGAACACACGCACATGCTATGACCTTCAAGCGCTTTCACTATTTTGTAGTAGTATTATGAGTCAAAATACTTGTTGTGTTTAACCTTGTTAGTAGCTATACTTTTCAAACTTGATGTAATGTTTTTGGTCACGTCTGTCAAACGGGTTGTAGATTTCTTTTATATAGGTGATGGTTAAAACAGGGATACACTCATCGTATGGACGGGTCATGCCCAAATTTTGTTAAAATTGCGTATCAATGTTATTAATGTTTTACCTTTAAAATTGTGAAAAGTTTGGACATTTTTAAAAGTTTATGTTTCTAGTGTCTTTTGGATGTCATTCCTATTAGACGCGAATGCGGGCCTTACAAGTTGGTATCAGAGCCGAGGTTTGAGGGATTCAAGCATATTATAAGATGCTTGAACTCAAACTGACGGCTCGTTCGAAGGTGTGTTCATTCCAAGATCGCCAATGAGGTAACAATTTAAGTTTTGTTGATAAAATGCTAGTATGTATAATGTGCTCGGGATATAAAATTTTAGTTAAGTACGTGAAGGAGTAAATATGGGGGCAACACGGGGAGCTCCAGGAACCGTATGGCTGGAAACGGACCCGAAAACGTAACAAGTCACCCAAGAAACGAACTGCAGCGAAATGACAACGGACGAACCGTCGCCGACGCCAGGTCTGTCCGTCGCCGACGCCCTTACTTGGGCCGACGGCTTAAGCTACTGCCTACGGAACTTTCAGCCGACGGATGTTTAGAGAAGCCATCGCCGACGGACTTCCCGGCCGTCGCTGACGCCGCGCGTAAACCCGTTCCGCTGTTTTGTTTAGTTTTTCCTACTTTGAGTTTCCAAATTGTTCGAAGGCCTATTAAATGTTCATGTATGGTCTATATAAGGTCTAATAAGATATATGTAACCACGATTAGTGGTTACGATAGAAAGAAAATTGTAAAAGTCGAAAGTAATGTGTCGAATGTCACGAATGAATGATGAAAGTTTAAAAGGCAAGTAAAGTTTAAAATGTAAGAATGCAAATGATGTAAATACGGACTAATGAACTATGATGTATTGAAAGCTTGTGATTTGTATTAAACGTAAACATGACAATGTGTAGATGGCCGATACAAGAAACGTTAATGAGGATGACGATGATACGACTAGAGAAGAAGCATTTAATAGCTAAGTCACAGAAGTGGCGGAAGGGGTTATGCAAGCTAATCTTCCACGATTAGCTCAAGAAGTGGAGAGTCGGGTACTGGGAGTTGTGGATGCAATGATGACTAGCAAGATAGAAGAATTGAAGGAACTGATTGAGGGTTCTAAAGTTAAAAGCAAGGAACGACGATGCACATATAAAGATTTAATGGCATGCAATCCTACAACATATGATGGTAAAATTGACCCAATCGCATGCCAAAGACGGATTTCCAACATAGAGGCCGTATTTGTACGAAGTAGGTGTGAAAAGGAAGACCAGGTGATGTTCGCTACTGGTCAACTCTCTTTCTAGGAGAAAGATTGGTGGGATGCGCATAGCAAGGAAATAAATGAGGATAAACTCCAGATGATGACTTGGCAAGAATTTAAGGAACCTTTTATGAGATATCATTGTCCTCAGTCGGCCATTGATAAGATTCAGGAGGATTTCTTATGCCTCCGACAGAAAAACGAGACGATAAACGAAATATCAAACACTTTCATGGATAAGATGAATTTCTGTGGAGATTTTGTGAAGACTGAAAGAATGAAGATCAATCGCTTTTATGGCATATTGAAGGCATAATTTAGGGAGTTCATTACTCCCTCAAAATGTGAAACCCTTGACGAGCTTATCAATTTGGCACGAGATAGAGAAATTGAGATAAAAAGACAGGAGGAACGTGGTGAAAAGAGGTCGGTAGAAAAGGGGACAAATGCAAGTCCATATAAAAAGGCGAGGTTCCAAGACCAGGGAAGGAAAGATCAGTCGAAGGGTGGTATTATTCCTTGCAAGACATGTGGAAAACTTCACACCGGGGAATGCCTTTTGGGTAAGAAGGGGTGCTATAAATGCGGTGAAGAAGGGCATACAACCTACAAGTGCCCTAGCAACCCGAAGACATGCTTCAACTGTTTCCAGAAAGGGCATGTTAAGTCGGAGTGTCCTAAACTCCAAAAAGGATCAAAGAAGGAGGGTAAGAACGAAGAAAGCTCTAAGGCGAAAGGGAGGATGTTTCAAATCACATCCGAAGAAGCCAAGTCCCATCCGAATGTGGTTTCAAGTATCTTTCTAATAAACTCCATACCGGTTTATGTTTTGTTCGATACCGGAGCCACTATGTCGTTTATTTCAAATGAAATTGCACAACATTCTTCATTTAAGATTGAATGAATGCCGATACCTTTAGAAGTAGAAATAGCCGATAGTAAGAACTATGTGTTACACGAGATTTGTAGAAATTGCAATTTCACTATAGAAGATGAAAAATTCGATATCGACCTCATACCTATGGCTTTGGGGGAATTTGAAATGATACTAGCGATGGATTGGATGGCACGACACCGTGTAGAGATTAATTGTGAAAATAAGGTAACGCTTGTCCAATCTCCAAGTGGAAGGCAATTGAGTATTCAAGGGGAGAGAAACGTGGAAACAAAATTGTGCACCCTTGTTCAAGCCGTTAAATACGTACTTAACAGAAGTAGAGCATACCTAGATTATGTAGTAGACGCTCGACAAAGCCTCCCGAAGCTTGAAGATGTTGAGGTCGTGAACGAATTTCCGGATGTATTTCCGGAGGAATTGCCGGGACTCCCTCCCGAACGAGAAATGGAGTTTCGCATCGAATTGAATCCGGGCGCGAAACCAGTAGCAAAGGCTCCCTATAGATTGGCTCCCACCGAGATGCGGGAGTTAATGACACAATTACAAGATCTTCTAGATAAGGGCTTTATACGCCCGAGTGTGTCGCCTTGGGGAGCGCCTGTCTTATTTGTTAAGAAGAAAGATGGGTCGATGCGCATGTGCATCGATTACAGAGAATTAAATAAGCTGACCGTGAAGAACCGCTACCCTTTACCTAGAATTGACGATCTTTTTGATCAATTACAAGGGGCGAGTTGGTTCTCAAAGATAGACTTACGTTCGGGATATCATCAAGTCAAGGTACGAGAAGAAGATATTGCAAAGACCGCATTTAGAACCCGATACGGACATTACGAGTTCCTGGTTATGTCCTTTGGGTTGACGAACGCCTCAGCAGCGTTTATGGATCTTATGAACCGGGTATGTCGACCCATGCTAGATAAATCGGTAATCGTGTTCATAGATGACATTCTAGTATATTCGTGAAGTAAGACTGAACATGTGAGACATTTGTGTGAAGTACTTGAAACTCTCCGAAAGGAAAAAACTTTATGCGAAATTCACAAAGTGTGCGTTCTGGCTCAGAGAGGTGCAGTTTCTCGGTCATGTGATCAACTCGGAAGGTGTCCTAGTTGATCCGTCGAAGGTTGAAGCCGTAATGAAATGGGTTTCCCCGAAAAACCCAACTGAAATAAGAAGTTTTCTAGGCCTTGCGGGGTACTGCAGAAGGTTCATACAGGATTTTTCGAAGATAGCATTACCCTTAACGAAACTTATGAGGAAGAAAGAAAAGTTTGTGCGGGGTAAAGATCAGGAGGAAGCCTTTCGAATATTAAAGGAGAAACTGTCGAGTCCCCCGGTCTTGACATTACCGGATGGGACTGAAGACCTGGCTGTCTATTCAGACGCTTCACATCAGGGTTTAGGATGCGTTTTGATGCAGAGGGGAAGGGTTATCGCATATGCTTCATGACAATTGAAACCACATGAGGTAAACTACCCAACACACGATTTGGAATTGGCAGCAGTGGTGTTCGCCTTAAAAATTTGGAGGCATTATCTAGATGGTACGAGATGTACAATTTACTCGGACCACAAAAGCCTCAAATATTTCTTCGAACAGAAAGACTTGAATATGAGGCAACGAAGATGGTTGGAACTGATTAAAGATTACGATTGCGATATCCTTTACCATCCGGGAAAGGCGAACGTGGTGGCTGACGCGTTAAGCCGAAAGGAGTCTCCACCTCCGATTCAAGTAAAATCCATGAAGATGATAGTTACTCCACGTTTACTCGAATTGATACGAGATTCCCAAGTAAAGTCGCTTGGAGCGGAAGACCCAAGGAAAGAGAGAGTAAACGGTGTAGCCGATAAATTAGAAGAAAATTCGGCCGGACTAAAAACAAGATTCGGTCGAATTTGGATACCACGATTTTGCAAAGTCAAGACCGCTCTACTCGACGAGGCTCATAAGTCACGATACTCAATCCATCCCAGGGCAACCAAGATGTACCGGGATCTGAAAACTAATTATTGGTGGCCGGGTATGAAACGCGATATTGTAAAGTATGTCTCGAAATGCTTAACATGCTCCCAAGTGAAAGCAGAACATAAAAAACCATACGGGGAGTTACAACCCTTGGAAATTCCAGTTTGGAAATGGGAGGAGTTAACTATGGATCTGGTAACCAAGCTTCCTAGAATGAAAAAGGGTCATGATGCAATATGGGTAATCGTAGACCGACTCACAAAAGGTGCCCACTTTTTACCCATTTGAGAAACTTACTCTTCTGAGAGAATGGCGGAAATTTATATGAATGAAATCGTATCTCGACACGGGGTGCCCGTGTCAATCGTTTCAGATCGGGATACTAGATTCACCTCTCGTTACTGGCAGAAGTTTCATGAAAGTATGGGCACGAAGCTACATATAAGTACAACCTATCACCTTCAGACTGATGGTCAATCAGAATGAACCATCCAGACGCTCGTTGATATGTTAAGAGCTTGTGCCTTAGATTTTGGCGGGAGTTGGGATGACCATTTATCACTAGCATAATTCTCTTATAATAATAGCTATCATAGTGGTATTCAAATGGCACCCTATGAACTATTATACGGGAGAAAATGTAGAACTCCTGTATGTTGGGGCGAAGTTGGACAGTGAGAACTTGAGCCAAGTGATTTAATAGCAGCGATGAATGAAAAGATTGAATTGATTAGGGCTCAACTGAAAGCAGCCCAGGATCGGCAAAAAGCTTATGCAGACAAGAGAAGGCATCCTATTGAATTTTAAGTCGGAGATTATGTCCTGCTGAAGGTATCTCCATGGAAGGGCATAATCCGTTTCCGCAAACGGGGTAAGTTAGGCCCTCATTATATTGGACCGTTTAAAATCTTGGCTCGAGTTGGAAGGGTTGCATATCGATTAGAATTACCGTCTACACAAGATGGGATCCACAATACCTTCCACGTATCGCAGTTGAGGAAGTGTCTTGCGGATGAAACAGCATTAGTGCCTCTCGATGACATTGAGTTGGACGAGGGGTTAAATTATGTCGAAAGACCAATAGCCATTAAAGACGTTAAGGTGAAGAATCTTCGCAGCAAAGCCATTAGACAAGTGTTGGTTCAATGGCAACACCGAAAGGGGTCGGAACTTACATGGGAAGCGGAAGATGAAATGAGGAAGCATTACCCTTTCCTCTTCGGTATGTAAACGTTTAAATTGTTATGTGTCCAGGTGTCGGGGATGAAACCTCAATTAAGGGGGGTAGACTTGTAACACCCCAAAAATATTAAGTATTATAAACAAAGAATTTAACCTAGTTAATGAAATATGGCCAAATGGTAGTTAGTTTATGGGAAAGCCTAAATTAAACACTCTTTCAAAGTGGGAGGGTTCAATGTGTAAATAGTAAACTAAAAGGTTTTCACTAATAAACAAAAATTGAAAAACACCCACATTTGGGGTACTGGTTTCGACCAGAGCAGGGGAAAGAACAAGCAAACCCTTGTTTGCAAAATTTCAGCAATACACTTGCAATCTCAAGGAAAATCTAATGCATGAGCCCCTATTTTCGAGTATCTAACCCTAATTAGTGAAGTGGTAAGTTTTATTTTCTTAAATTATGATTTGAAGGATGAGGGTTTCAACCCAATCTCGAATTCTTGTGTCTAAATGTGAGAAATCTGAGTTAGGGTTACCTTCTAGAACAAGATTCAGGTTTGATTTTAGGTTATTTGAAAGATTCTAGTAAAAACCCACTTTATGAAATTGAGATGTGAATTAGGATGATTATGTAGTGTCATGCATGTGAATCATTGATGAATAATTTTGTTGATGATGTATAAACACTAGATGAATTGATATAGAATGAGGTTTGCTTGATTATTGTTGAATAATTAAAAGAACTAGCTTAAATACATGTTTTAGTTAGTTGGGTAAATGTCCCAAAAATGCGAAACCCACCAAGTGTTTGATGGAATGCTTAAAAGAATAATATGCGTGATTTGGAAGAAGAATTAATGAAATTTAGTTGAACTAAATAAGTGAATGAACGTGTTGTTATAGGTGTGAAAAAAGAAGGTTCCAACGCTAGGAAGTCGGAAAGTTCACAAGATCGAGGTACGCTAGTGTACACCATATTTCTATTCTTATTTATGATGTTGTCATATGTATAATAATCCCAATCGCATTGTGTCATTAAGTTGAAGTTGTAAGAATTGAAATCTATGGTCGTTTGAAAGTAAAAGTAAGATCCATCATAAACGGATTACGAGAAATGAATAAGTTACGAAAGATAATGCATCATATCCGGTTCTTTTTAGTCGAATCGGGTATGGAAGGTTAAGTACGTAACGAATGAAAGTTTACTCGATCCGTCTTCTCGGATTGGAATGTAATTGTAAGAATGTAAAGAATGTGATTGTTCGTCATGAACAAATCAAATGAAATATGTTAAAGATACAAGTATCCGTTATTAGCGGGTATGTTATGAAAGTTATGTTCAATCTCTATTATGAGGCAAGTAAATAAGGAACCGTTTAACGGACAGAAATGTAATGGAACGATGCAGAACCATGTTAGAGACGAATCGGTGTATTAAATTAATTGTGTTAGTGACGAAATACTAACTTATTTGCTTATGTTGAATGTAGGTAAATCCTCATCTTAGGCGACTTGGCAAGTTGGAGTGAACACACGCACATGCTATGACCTTCAAGCGCTTCCACTATTTTGTAGTAGTATTATGGGTCAAAATACTTGTTGTGTTTAACCTTGTTAGTAGCTATGCTTTTCAAACTTGACGTAATGTTTTTAGTCGCGTCTGTCAAATAGGTTGTAGATTTCTTTTATATAGGTGATGGTTAAAACAGGGATACACTCGTCGTATGGACGGGTCATGCCCAAATTTTGTTAAAATTGCGTATCAATGTTATTAATATTTTACCTTTAAAATTGTGAAAAGTTTGGACATTTTTAAAAGTTTATGTTTCTAGTGTCTTTTGGATGTCATTCCTGTTAGACGCGAATGCGGGCCTTACATCTCTAAAATTTCCTCACCAAATGTCCTAAGTTCTTGTATGTTTTCTGCACTCATTGGGGGTGCAGGTTCTAGGACTGGGTTTGGAATCTGGGGTGCGGGTTCATGGTATGGAGGTGTAGGTGCCTGGAATCGGTAAGGATCTTCTAAAATCTCCCTAATGTGTTCATCGTGATAATAGGGATCTAAAGGATCCAAACCTGGGTAGGCTCCTATGTTTGGCATGGGCATGTCTTCATGTATCGGGTAATGTTTCACTTAATCCCTATTGTCGTCCCACCAGGGGTCGTAATTTGGGTCTAGAGGATATGGTGCTGGTACCCTAGGTATTTCTTCCGGATTGAAGTCATGCATTTCTACTTGTTTTTCAGGGTTTTCTATTTCCATTGGTTGGTCAGGAATTGGTAGTTGTGGTTGGGGTGCTATTATTTGTTCTAGATTAGGGTCAGCTGCAGTGGTTGCTAGGATGTGAATGTTGGCTATACCCTTATTGATCATGTCCTGGGCATAGGCATCTGTCTCTCTCTTGGCTGCTGCTAGTGCTCTCTGCTCTTGTAACTTTTTCATACATTTTCTACGCTCATGTGCCCCTCTACTGAACCATCCCCTCTTTTTTCTGAGGAAATGGCTCTTTTGACTGAGCCTTAAACACAAAGATTCCTTCTTTCGTATCAGCAGAGTACCCCGAGAGGGCAGGCTGAGAAGAGGAGGTGCCTTCGCTTCTAGGCGAACCAGACAATTGACGGTACGCGTCAGATGGTCCTTGGTCGCTCATACTGTAAACTAATAAATAGTCATATAACACATAACAATAAATACAGTTATGCACGTATTTCCATAATTTATTTCCTAACAATTTGAATTTTGATGTCAGCAGAACACTTCTGTGGCTGAATCAGTGGCTTAGCTATGATACCACCTTCTGTCGCAACCCACGATCCCTAATCCCCGGGAACGGGCAGCCGCGAGCCAGTTTCGGTGGTATCGCGTGTTTGTCTAATTTAGCAGCGGAAATTTTTCATCAGGTCCGTGATGTGCGTGAGTGTTATTAGTTTTTAATGTATATGTTAAGCCCTTTTTTAACACTTTTTAGCCAAGTTTTAAATTTATAAAACACGATATTTTACTAACACCAAACACACATATGGGCAAGTGCACCCATCGTGAGCGTAGTATAGTGTTGAGTAACTCTCCAATTTGAGCTTGATCGCATCATGCTCACACTTTGCCACGGCTAGCTCCTTCTTTGTTTCCTCAATGATATTAATGTAGTTATTAATACCAATTTGTTTATTAAAAACAGTTTTTGTTAATTCGGAAACGGTTTTCTTTAAAGTTTCAATTACTGATTTGAAATCTTTTTCATTACGAGCTAAGGCCATATTTGCCTCTTTGCATTTTGACAGCTCAATAACTAAACTCTGATTGTGACTATGAATCGTTTCAGATTCATGTTTCAATTCAGCACATTCATGTTTCATAACAGCACAATCACTACATATGCTAGGAGTTTCAGATTTTACCTGACTTGTAGAAGCTACGACATTATCCGTAGTGTCATTCTGGCAAGAGAAGGATCCATCTTCAGATAAGAACTTCTCCATGTCATTCGATGCAGCAACAACTTTCTTGATCAAGTCAGATTTTTGACATTTCATCTCCTTGGCATCATTCGACAAACTATCAGCTTCAGAATCCATTCCCTCCTTCACGTCTGATTCTGAACTGTAATCACTCACACCTGAGCCATCTTCATCAGTACTGCCACTATATCCTGAACTGTCATCATTTCCTGAAGATTCACCATCATGGACATTCTTGACAATTTCAGCATAAAACGCAGTTCTTGTTTGATCACCGTTTCCCAACTGTATGGCCGGACCACAATCGACAGTAGGTTTAGGAAAATAGGCACTTGGATCGAATTGAGGTTGAGATGTGGAAACTTGAGTTTGAGGTTGGGGTTTAGGGAACCAGGCACTCGGATCGAATTGAGGTTGTGAATGTTGGGTTTGTGGTGCAGCAGCTTGTGGTTTAGGGAAATAGGAAATTGGATCGAAGGCTTGTTGTGAAACTTGTGGCATAAAAGGGTTTACATTCGATACATATGCTGTCTGAAGCTTCGGTTGCTGACTTGTACTCGCACCTGTGTTAAAACCTCCAAAATACATCTCTGGATGTTGTGGAACTGGAATTCGTTTGGCTTTTCGGATTTCTTCTTCATCTTTGTTCTCTAGCTTCTGAACAAATTCATAAATGCTACTCTCATTCAAAACACCAGTGTGCTTCAGCAACTCAATGAATTGATTCCACTTAGGAGGTAAAGCCTCAGCAAAACGCATAACCATCTTTTGTTGTGATGCGTTGACCTTGTATGAGTACATATCACTAATCAAATGATAGTACCGAGTAGTCATCTCGCTAAGTGTTTCATTCTTAATGAACAAAAACCCTTCAAACTTTTTCTTTAACCAGATCATGTCGGGCCTTTCTTGTTGTTGCATTTCTTTCTCCTCTGGTTTCCAAGATGTCCCATAAATTCTTTGTAGAGGTACAATAAGCGAATTGATGATAAATATCCTTATGAAGCACTTGTGTAAGGATAGCGAAGGCCTTCTTCTCAAGATCATAAGCCTTCTTATCACCTTCGGCCATTTCCGCTAAGGTAACTGGATTGGAAACTGCTACTTCGAGAGCTTAATTGAATGGCGTAGTAAAACACGTCCACAGCTCGATATTCTGCCCTAGAACATAAGTATGAAAACGATTTTTCCATGATGGATAATCGTTCATATGATTTAGCTTTGGCGGACGATTGTTGCTTCAAGCTTCACTCTCGCTAATGAGAAGATTTTGAATACTATGACTTTAATAAGCAACACATGCCCATTGACTGGCTGTAATCGTTTGTTTGGGCATTAAAGATTTTACCCATTGTGAAGGATCTTGACTTAATTATGAGCTATCACTCCAATCCCACGGATTTGTACTCATATTTGGTTATGGTATAAAAACAAATGCTTGACAAACCAAAATAAACAAATTTGTGTCTTTTGAAAACCTTCTGTAGAATAATATAAGGGAAGCAACGAAGAACTGGTTGACGAAACACTATATAATGAAGAACCAATAAAAAAATTGAAAGAAAAATAGATTTTATAAACCACCACAAAAGGAAAAAAGACTTTGTCTTTTGTTGACTTCAACTTATGGTTCTTCATGGAATCAAGAAAGAATTGGACAATTGAATAAGACGAAAGTGGTTCTTCACCATATATAGGACAAAATAGGGGTTTTCACCAAAAAGAATAGTGACGAAAGAGGTTCTTCACCAAGGGGTTTTTCGTGAAGAACTGAAATGACGAATAGTTGGGTTTTTCGTTGACTTTAGTCACACAGTTGGTGAGATATTTTCAAACAAAATCAAATCTTATCTCTGACACAAGACCAAGTTTTTCAAGCAACCCTTACTGAAAAGACCACAAAATTCAACACACCATCATTTGTACGACAACTTTTTCAAGCAAATAATATTATAATGTTTTCAATAATGCAAACAGAAACTCAAACCCATAAAACTTATGAAGAACACTATGAAACCATGAGTTTTCCGATGAACTATATGAGTTTTCCGGTGCCGGAAAAATTGTCGAACACAAATTTTGACGTAAAAACTCAAAACAACTTGTACTTTTGATTATCTCCAATGTTTTTTAAACAAGTTTTAACCAAAAACGACACCAAACAACAACAATTTTCGAGTTTTGATTCAACTTTACGAACTAAAACCGGTTTTTTTTTGTAAGTTTTACTCAAAACACACTCAAAACCCACTCGAAAATCATACCGAAAACTCGGTTTTCAACAAGAAATCGAGCCTTACGCTCTGATACCACTTGTAGGTCCCGATACGGATTGTCGGACTATGATGATTTCTTATTTCGGGTGTCGAAACGAGTGCGGAATCCCCGTTACGACACAAACCGAGCGAGAGAGTAAACACAATAAAAGGATTCAATGTTTAACAAGATGTATATTGATTTAGACAAAGTTTCGGTACAAGATTTGATAAAATACAAAGCACACCAGAACTTTCTCTCACTACTCTCTCTCTAAGCTCATTCAAGCTCTCTCTCTGTTTCTGTGTTCTGTTCTGTTTATATAGCCTGCACATCAGTAAGACCCATGAAGAACCAGAACGACGAAGAATGTTCTTCGTCTCACATGTTTTGCTGATTCTTTGTCGAGACCAAACAACCAAACATGTTCTTCGTCAACGTCATATTAGGCTGGGTTCTTCGTTAAATGACCATTCAGGTTCTTCGCCATAACTGATAACCTGGTTCTTCGTATAAATGATAAGGTTCTTCATAGGCTTTCAGCATGCAGCAAAGACAGACAAAAACAATTAATTGGTTCATGCTTTGATAAGTCTTCACATGACATCATCATGGTGATGTGTTGGCGGGAAACGGTTCGTGGCTATTCGTGCTTCGCGTGTCGATCTATGGGGCGCACGATGGATGAATGTCGTGACGTCGGTATTGAGCCGAACCTAACCGAGTCGAACCGAACCGAGTCGCGTCCACAAAAAGTGTACCAACAGTAGTCCTCTAAAATAACTTAGCTCTTTTGTACATACTGCTTCATAAGTTGTACCTATGGAAAATTACCAAAAGGGTAAAATACCCAGTTCTCTTAATAAGGTATTATAGATAAGAATGTTTAACAAAATATTAAGAGTACCTTTAAATTATTCATCCTCAAAGAAGATGAGAAGAATAAGGATGGATTGGAAAACAGGCCACATAAATTTATACCCTACCTACAAAGTACAAACTAGTTTGGACGCCCATTTTTTAGGGGTATCGGGCTTAAGGTTGGCACGCGGGTTAAATTACAAAATGGGATAAACAGGTTCTCGTGAGTTCAAGAGGGAAACAATAATACGACTAATAAAACAGGTCTATTGAACACAACCCGTTTTAAATTTAGTGAAACATGACAACCCAAAGATCTTTGATACTTTGATGAGTTGTTAATTCCTCTAAGGTAGTTACTTTTCGTAAAAACCAACTCCTTTACACTTTGGTACTAGCACTGCGTAAAGGCAAAAACTTACCAAACCTGAGGTCCCATCCAAAACCTTTAACTTTCGGTTAGAGCGTCAACATGTTTTAACTCTACATAGACATAGAAAACATCACCATCACTCCGATCGCGTAATACAACCCGCAGCGGAATATAACCCACAGCGGAATCGTCGGGGAGTCACGTTACAAATTGTTCACATCACCATCCTGCAATATCTGGATTATACAAAGAGTTCGGACGGGTGTCGCTTCATCATTTATTAAAAATATCCGGGATGTTACATCCTCACTCCCTTAAAAGAAATCTCATCCTCGAGATTTTTTTTGAACATATAAAGGTACTTTTGTTTCATCTTCGCCTCAACCTCCCACGTGTATTCTGGGCCACGACGGGAATCCCATCTAACTTTCACGATGGGGATCTTTATTATTCAGAGCTTTATGATTTGTCGATCCTCGACCGAAAAAGGTTTCTCAATGAACCTTAGATATTTATCTATCTGAACATCATGATGTGGCATCGCTAGCGACTCATCGACTAGATATTTCTTTAGATTTGATATGTGGAATACGTCATGTATCCCACTTAGTTTCTCGGGTAGCTTAAGCTTATAGGCCATGGAACCGATTTGTTCGATTATCTCGAACGGTCCTATATATCTTGGGCATAACTTGCCCTTCTTCCTAAATCTCATTACACCTTTCTAAGGTGATACCTTTAACATAATTTTATCTCCGATTTGAAATTCAAGAGGCTACGTCCTTTCATCAGCATAGCTCTTTTTTCTGCCACGAGCTGCTTTGAGTCTATCACTAATCTGAATGATCTTATCCGTAGTTTCCAGAACTATCTCAGTGTCACACCCCAACTGATGGTAGAAACATCTGAGTGAGACGAAAATGAGATTGCAAGAGACTTCATAACAACTATTTGTGACAAGTATTTAATAAACAAGATTTAATTTCATTGCTAAGGAAAAAATTGTTTTGAAACAAATACAACAAGTTGAACAAAGAAACCAAATACAACAACAAATACTAAATTAAAGTGGGTTTCTAGTTATCCTACTAGATTCCGTTCATCGTCATCATCATCAATTTTCTGCAATACGTATTAAAGTACATTTCAACACATAAAGTATTAGCGAGCATACAAGTTTGAGTATTATCATAAGTATAAACGTTTTAAACAAATCCACATGGCATAATCGTAAACTAAGACTTAACATAACCATACTAGCATGCAACTTATAATTGTCAACCCAAAGTTTCCTGCTAGCGTAATCTTGTCGTGTCAACGACAAGACCGTTTTGTTTAACTTATATGACCTCAAGAATACGGGCGATGCGTTAATCCTCTAGTGCTATACATATTATGGGAGGCTTGTTCGAAGTTAATGACTAGTATAAAGCAAATTAGTATTCTAGCATGTGTGAGTTCTAGTATCACGTGTCAAGCATGTATATTGGATTGTTTGTTTGTAAGCATGTTTGTAAGTGTATGTGTGCATTTTTAATAAGCAATAAGTATTGCACCCAAAAAAATGTCGAAAAGTAAGTATGAAAGTATATGTACTCGAAAATATATCCTGTCTAAATACTCGTTTGGACACTAAGTTTTCATGGGTCCTAACCTGCCCATTAGAATCACAAACGAGGAGTTTAGAACGAAGATAATATAACATAACTTCATGACATCTAACCATAATCCGATTAGCATCAAGAATTCGGTTAAGTATATATATATATATATATATATATATTATAGTATAGTCCATCATGTATAATCATATAAATCATGAAGTCAAACATGGAGGTGAGACGATTCCATCCGTTAAACCTCTTTGTATGATTCACCAAAGCACAAGTTTATCAATGTAGTTGATAAACCGGTTGGTTATGAATAAAAATAAAATGCAAGATATCTAACCTACTAAGGTACTAAGTAGCCAAATAAGAACAACCTGGGCGTGTCATACCCAACATGGCAAATGTTGGAGGTGAGGCGAGGTTAACTTACTTTAATTCTTGGAAGCTACTTGGATGAACACAAAGAAAACAAGCAAGTGAGGTAGTGGAACAAGTTTAGAAAGCCCAAGCTTCCATGGTTCACACATTTAGACAAATACAAGACTCACCATATGAACAATGGTGAGCTTGGATGGTCAGACACTTGATGGTTGCTTAGAACCTTATCAAAACAGAAAGTTTAGGAGGTTCTTGGACCTCTAAAATCATGAGAATTGGCTCTATTCAAGCACCATAACCATAGGTTTGGGTAGGAGCATGATAGGTGCAAGATTCTTACAAGAAAGTTGAGTTTATGAAAAAGTTTGTAATATATATAACTTCAAAACATGAAGTTTGGACCTCAAATGGTGATGTTCCACCATAGTTTACCATGGTAAACTTGTTGTAGGTCTGTTTTTTAGAGGATCGATTACGAAACCTAATCCCTGTTTATAACAAACACAATCACGAGTGCGGAATCCCCGTGAAGATGCAAACCAAACACAGAATATCAAGAACACGAAATAACCAAAGATTCACAGTCTATTGATTAAATGGATGAGAAGAACATCAAACACATACACACAATGCTTGAAGATAAACTCACAGTAGGGTAGGCTCTCATAACTTCACACAGAAGTCCAAGTGTGGTTTATATAGGCAGCCCAGCCAAATCATGACGAAAAACATAAAGGGCCCGACGAAGAACCTTGGTCGACGAAAGACCAGGTTATTCATCACTGTTGCGACGAAACATAGTGTGATGAATAAAGAGGTTTTTCGTCACACACATGTACGACGAAAAAGGTCTTTCGTCGAGGGGCTGCAAAACAGAACAACTGCAAACTGTTTGACAGTTTGCAGCAGACTATGTAATAAACACACACAGACATAAACTACTAATCAAATGCAACATGCATCAGTTTCAACAAACATAACAAATAGACAAACTGTCGGACCAAAGTTAGATAGGAGGATATCCGACTTGGTCGACTGACGAATACAGACTCCATAAACAAAGACCGTAAAATAACAGCGCTAAGTAAGAACAAGTTACAGACACAAAAATATGCACCAACAAACTCCCCCTTGTCTGTTACTTGGTCTTCGGCCTTTAGTCTTCAATCTTCAGTGCTTCAATGACCAGGTGCTTCCGGCGTGTATCCCTCGATAAAAACAAAAACAAGCGACGCGTCTTCGTCAAACTTTTTGCGAGTTTCAAGGAAAAAGAATCATACCAGCTTACGGTCTTCGTCAACATGATTTATGATTTCTGTTTTAAAGCTTTGGATAAGTATAATACCACGATTATCGATATTGTTGTCCACATAAGCTCAAACTGATCAGATGTAATCATAATTAGGAGATACGATTTACGGTAAGGGTTATACTTACAAGTCGGTGTTCATCCACTCACTACACATTCCCGTATCAAGGTATGCACGAGAGTTCATCTTACCGGTGAGTATACCGCTTATCATCTGTTTGACCGTATAAAAAGATGTGAGATACTCACTTATTTTTTATTGAAAACAAGCCATATATGATAGAATCACTTATTGATGAGGAACTTGATTTTCATATGCATGAGGGCACAGGAGCAAGTCCGTGAATAGGTCAGTACTAATGTACAGCAAAGAGTTGAACTTGACTCCCGGATAAATGTGATATATTATCACTTATTTTGTTTGGACATGTGATTGTTGATCACTTATTGAGGGCGAATTCAATATGTACACGTATGTATAGTATCATGGAAGATCTAGACTTCGTCTCTGTTATGTTTCGGTAAAAGATACAACCATGATACCCAGATGATAAGACAACATAAAGACCGTATATCTCAGAACCTCGGCAATCAATCAAACGAAATTTCGGTACCAAGACCATATGCCAATGAATGGTTCCCACCTGACTTGAAGTCTGTTAGGTTTGTATCATCCTGCACATTTTAATCTGATTGTGAGCCTATCGATACATCATTAGTAGAGATACTTATCATTTCTCAATTTTTCTTTTTACATTTTTGAACATGTTGACCGACCACACCAGTGAATCTCATCATTTTCCTTTATCCAAGAAACTCATTTTTGATTTTCTAATTTTTTTTGAATTTTTTAAACGTAAGGACAGAAAGTAAAGACTTTTTTTTGGATTTTTGACTTTTTCAAATGTTTTTGTATTTTCTTGAAATTTCTCCCCCTAAAATGCGAAAAGGTTACGAAAATGAAAATCTTTTTGTATTTTTAGAGGTTTTTTTTAAAGAAAATATTTACAAAAACGATTAGCCAAATAAGTTTTACTCGGGTATCACCTTAATGCCATTGACCAAAAGAAGATAATCAAAACGTGATTTATCAAAAGCTTTAGTGAACAGGTCGGCACGTTGGTGATCGGTGTGGACTTTAACAACATCGATGAGTCTTTTGTTAAAACAATCACGTATGAAGTGATATTTAATTTCGATGTGTTTGGTATTGGAATGCTGCACAGGATTTCTAGTGATCTGTAAGGCAACATTGTTATCAACAAAAATAGGAGTAGATAGGAATTCAAAACCGTAGTCGCGCATTTGTTGTTGGATCCACAAAACTTGGGAGCAACAAATAGAGGCAGCAATGTATTCAGCTTCACAAGTTGATGTAGCAACACAAGTCTGCTTCTTGGACTGCCATGTGACCAGGCGATTTCCTAAAAATTGACATCCAGCCGTTGTTGATTTGTCGTCGATTTTGCAGCCACCAAAATCAGAATCGCTGAACGCGATCAAGTCGAAGCTATCATCCCTAGGGTACCAGAGACCGGTGTCCGGTGTCCGGGAAACCCTTCAAATAGCGAAAAATCCTTTTAACAGCTCCCAGATGCGAGGCCTTTGGGTTGGCTTGATATCTTGCGAGCAGGCACGTAGGATGCATGATGTTGGGTCTCGAGGTTGTGAGATACATTAAAGATCCGATCATAGCGTGATAATATGAAGTGTTAATGCTTTCACCCTTCAGATCCGGAGTAATCCCATGATTCTGCCGAAGTGGGGTACCAATGGGCGTTGCGTCAGACATCTGGAACCGGCTCAAGATGTCACCAACCTATTTAGTCTGTTGGATGAATATCCCAGAATCAGGTTTTTGAAATTGTAGGCCCAAGAAGAAATTCATTTCCCCCATTGCGCTCATCTCGAATTTTTCTTGCATCACACGATTGAATTGCCTGCACAAAGAATCATTAGTTGAACCAAATATGATATCATCAACGTATACCTGTACCAACAGAAGATCTCCATCTTGTTCTTTGATAAAGAGAGTGCAATCAATAAGACCTCGCCGAAAACCATTCTCCAGCACGTAGTTGGATAAGGTTTCATACCAAGCTCTCGGTGCTTGATGTAAACCATAAGGAGCTTTGTTGAGCAACCAAACCCGATCAGGGTGAATAGGATCTTCAAAACCCGGAGGTTTTTCGACGTGCACCTTTTTTTGAACCACACCATGTAAGAAAGCACTTTTCACGTCTATCTGGTAGACCTTGAATCCTTTAAATGAAGCATAAGCTAGAAAGATCCGAATAGCCTCAAGATGTGCAACCGGTACATAAACTTCATTGTAGTCAATTCCTTCAATCTGACGAAACCCTTGAACAACCAATCTCGCCTTGTTTCGAACGACTACTCCACGATCATCCTTTTTGCATTTGAAAACCCAACGTGTGCCAATTTTCTTATAATTTTCAGGCCTTTCAACAAGCTTCCAGACACCCAGCTTTTGAAACTGTTGCAGTTCATCCTGCATGGCTTCCACCCAAGAATTATCCTTTAGAGCTTCTTTCCAAGACTTTGGTTCTTCTTGTGAAACATAACACGCTAAGGACCAATCATTTTGTAAACCAGATTCTCTGATGGCTGAATACAAACCAGTATTCTGGTTGTTTCTCAGCTGATTACGCGTCTGCACACCACTTTGGACATCTCCAATAATATTTTGCTGCAGATGAGTATCATGAATTATCGTTTCAGGAACGTCAGGAACACGAGTATTAATACCCAAATTGTTAAGATTAAGATCAACAACCAACTCCATGCCAGGAATCGACGTAGATGTGGATGCATTTCCCTCAGCAGTGTCTACATTCTGCACATGAGGAGTTGCTTCAGAAGCACCATGAACAGGAGCAACCGGAGCTGAAGAGCCTTCATTCGTATCATGGTATTCATCATCTTCCGATGACTCATTGTAATCAGCAGCATCTTCAAATTCCTCATTTTGAACCGTGTTTTAAACCGAATTAGAAGCTTGGGGGTTAACAATAATTAGTCTCACCAATGGCGAGTCAGTCGCGTTGTCACTTTCAAGTATCATTTGAGCAGCTGCAGATGCTTCGTCAAAGGTTGGCAGATTAAAGGAGTCGAATAGCCCATCATAATCGAACATCAAAGGATCACCCGGAGCTCTAACTGAATTAGTATACCTTTTAACCTTTACTTCATTCCATAGCTCAATCTTTTTGGTTGCTAAATTCCATACACGAAAATTTGGAGTAGCATATCCAAGGAAGAAGCCCTCGATAGCTTTTGGGCCAAACTTTCCGTGCGGCTCAATCATAGTGCATGGAGCGCCAAAAGGTTCTAAGTGAGAAATATCCGGTTTCCTTTTGTGTAACAATTCGAAACATGTCTTGTCATGTCTTTTAACTGTGAGAACTCTGTTTAAAGTGTAGCAAGTAGTAGACATAGCCTCCCCCCAGAACTGAACAGGAAGCTCCGACTCTACCAACATCGTTCTTGCAGTTTCTATTATCGTTCGATTCTTCCTCTCAGCGACACCGTTTTGTTGTGGAGTGTAGCGAGAATAGTATTCATGAAGAATGCCCTTTGAAGTATAGAACTCATCCATTAGGCGGTTTTTGAACTCAGTGCCATTGTCGCTTCGGATCCTCTTTAGTTTCAATGAGTACAAATTCTCTAGCAAGGTAAGAAGATTCTTGAGGATTTCAGGAGTTTCACTCTTGTGCGCCAAGAAAGATACCCAAGAAAATCTAGAGTAGTCATCAGTAACCACCAGACAATAAGCATCCCTAAAGTTTGTCTTGTGTTTCATAGGTCCAAAGAGGTCCATATGAAGACGTTCAAGAGGCATGCTAACAGTGTTGACCTTCTTAATCGGGTGAGACTTCTTCGTTTGCTTTCCCTTCTGGCACGAAACACAGACATATTGTAGATGAAAATTCTTCACAGGCACACCATTCACGAGATTGTTTTTCACCAAATGGTTCATTTTCCTCAAGTAAACGTGCCCCATTCGTCTGTGCCAAGATATAGACTCCTTTTCTGTGGCTTTCGAGACAAAACATGTGACTTGTGCATATGTCGTAATCGCTTGGTTCATATCAAGGATATAAAGATCAATAACCCTTGGAGCCGATAAGAGAATCTATTCCTTAGGAATTTTAAATCCAGGCTTCAGCACATAACAAATGACATCATCAAAATGCACGGTGAATTTCTTATCGCAAATCTGCGAAACACTCAGAAGATTGTGATCAATTTGACGTACATAATTGATCTTATCGAAACACGCAACACCATTAGAGATCATTCCTTCTCCAGTGATATATCCGCCTTTGTCTCCAACAAATGCGACATAACCTCCTCTAATGTTTTTCACATCATAAACAAGCCATAAATCGCCTGTCATGTGCCTAGATGCTCCACTGTCAACAATCCAATGACTATTAACAGTTCCTCCTGGAACATCCTGCACATTTCATTCAACGATTAGTTGAAGTTGGGGACCCAAGCCTTAGTGGTCTTGGGTCGTCCTTGATCATCACGAAATGTGATTTCGATTTCTTGATGATTTTGAAATAACGCACCTCCCCCTGAACCTTCACCCGTTTTAGGTTTCCAAGTCTGATTTTGTTTACCAGTTTGAGTTTTATGAAAAGATTTTGAAATTTCTGGTTTTAACGGTTGTGATGAACTTGGTTCCCTTTTAACAGATTTGACTTCCGATTTTAAAGCCTTTTCTATTGTCTTGACGTTTTGACGTCGTTGTTTTGTTTCTTGTTCTTTAATAGTTCGCTTATCATGTTTTGGTGAAACAGAACGACGTTGTTGGTGACCTTTTTCAGGAGGGGCTCTCTCAACAAACTTTTCTTTGGGAGTATTTGTACAGTTTTTGATAATATGTCCAAACTCCCCACATTTAAAGGAAGTTCTCCTTTCAACAAACTTAGGAGATTCTGATTGACGAACCGATGTCGAACCTGTAGATCCAGAGGTACTTGTTCCTTCATCACACCCGTTTGTGTGTTGGGTGTAGTTGTTATGACTATTACTTTTTAAAATTTTGACTTGTTGGACAAAATCGGTATTTGATTTATTTTCAAAAGTCTCCATTTTATCAGTACCCTTTGATGCTACAAATTTGACATCACCGCTTTTTTTCTTGTAACGAGCTCCTTTTGTTTCAAACTTTGGTTGAGAAACTTTAGGCTTTTGAGCTCGTTGTTCTTGCTGTTTACCCTTAGAAGCAATAGGTTGTTGTTTTGTCGGTAATCTCTAATTTCCAAATTGTTTTCTAACTTCAGATTTTGGAATTGGATCACATTGAGTTACAACAACTCCCGGGATCGTCTTTCCCAAAACTTACTGGTAGTATCTTCAAAAACTTTATCAATCAAAGATGGATTGACGTTTTTAATTGGAAAATCTTTGTTTGAATAGATTTTAGCATCACCGACCAAAGTATACAACACATTATTACTCTTAACGGCAAACACAGATTCCTTGACAGGATCTATCACTTGTTTGGCAACAGGTTGCACAGCAGGAGTAGGAGGATCACAAAGAATATGATTCTCAATAGGAATTTCTACTCCTTTCATCTTATCAAGTGATTTATCCTGATCACTCACATCTGATTCATCATCAGACGAATCATAGTCCTCAATAATTGGAGCACTTTGATTCGTAGATGTTGAAATTTCCGTTTCTTCAGATGAGGTACTCGAGGAACTGTCCGATTTGAACCCTAATCCTGTAGTAACTTCCTCATAATCAAGAGGCACACTTGGTTCAAAATGAGGCATTTCCTCTTCATCGGGCATTCTAGTATAGTTGTGTCTCAAAAGAGGCGGACACGACTTATACCTAACGCCTTTCTTGTTCCCTTTCAGCTGTTGAGCGTCTATAATGTGATCAAGCACATATCGGGAGTTAGAATAACTCTCCAATTTGAGCTTGATTGCATCATGCTCGCATTTCGCCATGGCTAGCTCTTTCTTTGTCTCCTCAATGATATTAATGTAGTTATTAATACCAATTTGTTTGTTAAAAACAATTTTTGTCAATTCGGAAACACTTTTCTTTAAAGTTTCGATTACTAATTTGAAATCCTTTTCATTTCGAGCTAAAGCCATGTTTGCCTCTTTGCATTTTGACAGCTTAATAACCAAACTCTGATTGTGACTATGAATCTTTTCTGATTCAAGTTTCAAATCTGCACACATACTACAAAAACTAGGAATAGGCACTGACCATTGTTTTATTAAGTTCCATATGTTCCTTTGCCACTTCTATGCTGACTTTCGAAAGTTTTGAAGTATCAACTCTGACTGTGTTGGGGTTTTAGGGTTGAGGGTTGTTACTGTAACATGCTTGCTGTGGTTGGGCTTGTGGTGAGGGCGGAAGATAGGCACTTGGATCAACTTGAGGTTGAGTAGTGGAAACTTGAGGTGGAGGTTGGGGTTTAGGGAGCCAGGCACTCGGATCGAGTTGAGGTTTTGAAAGAGCATGAGCTTGAGCAATAACATGCGGTGGTGGGAGATAGGCACTTGGATCGAAAACCTGAGGAGCTGACTGGGGATAGGGAAAGGAGCTTGTATTGGATACAAACGTCGTTTGTAGTTTCGGTTGCTGACTGGAACTGGATGCAGGATTAAACCCTCCAAGGTACATTTCAGTATTTTGAGGAACTGCAATCCATTTAGCCTTCTGGATTTCTTCTTCATTCTTGTGTTCCAACTTCTGAACGAACTCATAGATACTGACAGTATCTAAAACACATGTATGCTTTAACAGTTCAATGAATGGACTCCACTTTGGGGGTAGAGCATCAACAAACCTTGCAACCATTTCCTGTTGAGTTGCAGTAACATTATAAGAATACATTTCACTAATCAAATGATAAAAACGAGTTGTTATATCATTTAATGTTTTGTTTTCCATGAATTGAAATGCTTCAAATTCCTTTTTCAACAAATCATGGCGTGTCTTTCTTGTAGCCGCATTTCCTTCTCCTCTTGCTACCAAGGCGTCCCATAAGGCTTTTGTGCTAGTACAATAACCGAATTGATAATAAATGTCTTTGTGGAGTGCTTGTGTAAGAATAGCAAACGCCTTCTTTTCCAGATCATATGCCTTTTTGTTGTTTTCTAACATATTTGCCAAGGTCGCTGCATTTGATCCTGCTTCTTCAAGAGCTGTGTTATATGGCGTAGTGAAACACGTCCATAGCTCGGTGTTTTGCCCTAGAACATATGTGTGAAATCGACCTTTCCAAGAGGGATAGTCGTTCATATGATTCAGCTTTGGCGGGCGATTGTTGCTACTTGTTTCACTCTCACTTAATAACAGATTCTGAATGCTTTGATTTTGATTCGTTACACATGCCCATTGACTTGCACTAATTGATTGTTGTGGCATAACATTTCTTAACTAAGCCGCTGCGGAGGTCTGATCTTGACCTGAGCTTGGGCTAGTGCTCCAATCCCATGGACTAGTACTCATGATTGATGAATGAATGAGAATACCTAGTCACACACTTGAAAAGAAACTGTTAAATGACTTTTGCAAAGCTTCTGTGAAAATTTTACAACTGACACTCACAAAAAACTAGATTTTTCGCGAAAAAATAAATTAGACGAAAAATGGTTTTTCGAAAAAAACACTTGCTACGAAAAACAAGTTTTTTGTCAACAACACTTTTACGAAAAAAATAGGGTGTTTCGTCGAAGTTCCTTTGACAAAATACTAGGTAATTCGTCGCTTGGGGTTTTTCGTCAACAGATGGTCACAGACACAGAGAGTTGGTGAGATTTTTCAAAAGAAAATCTTATCTTTTGTACTCTGACAAGGACACCCGTTCAACCGAACAATACACCCATCTTACCAACCCATGATGGTGTACCATTTTTCAACAATATATTTTAATCAATTATCAATTATCTTTTAATTTTTATAATAAAAAACACTTTGAAGGTTTAGAAGATATTAAGAACAACTGATGAAGATATGAAGTTTCCGGCCAAGATTTTCACCGGAGAAATTTTCCGAAACACAAATTTGCTTAAACTTTCAATGAAAACCCAGTTTTACCATGTAAACATGCAATATAACAAAGGTTTTTGATAAAACTTTTAGCAAATATAAAGATCTTGACCGATTTTAGGAACCTTTTTCCAGAAATTTATGAGTTTCAAAGATCACAGTTTCAGAAAATCACATAAACACTTGATGAAAACACAACTATGTTTGGTTTTAAACAAGGATAAGAGCCAATGCTCTGATACCACTTGTAGGTCCGTTTTTCGGAGGATTGATTACGAAACCTAATCCCTGTTTATAACAAACACAATCACGAGTGCGGAATCCCCGTGAAGATGCAAACCAAACACAAAATATCAAGAACACGAAATAACCAAAGATTCATAGCCTATTGATTAAACGGATGAGAAACTGTTTGACAGTTTGCAGCAGACTATGTAATAAACACACACAGACATAAACTACTAATCAAATGCAACATGCATCAGTTTCAACAAACATAACAAAGAGACAAACTGTCAGACCAAAGTTAGATAGGAGGATATCCGACTTGGTCGACTAACGAATACAGACTCGATAAACAAAGACCATAAAATAACAACGCTAAGTAAGAACAAGTTACAGACACAAAAATATGCACCAACACTTGTGGAAACAATCCTAGAGGTGTTCCAAACAAGTTTAAAGAAATAATTTATGAAGAAAAGAAAGAAAAGGTGAGTTTGAACTCACTTTAGAACTTGAATGTAATATGCTAAGAACTTGTAATTTCAGTAGATTAAGAGTGTTTTGTGAGTGCTTAGAGAGTTGGAAAAGTGAAAATAAGGTGATGGAGGTTTGGTTTTATAGTGGTGAAGTAGGGTTTGTGGTTAAATGAGGTTGTATGGTGATTGGGGAAGAAGAAAGGTGGGTGAAATTGGCTAATCCTTGGAGCTGAAACCATTTTCTACGGATTATGGGGCTTGGCGTCGCGCGAAGCTAATTGGGGGGGGGGGGGGAGGCTTCGCGTGACGTTGCGCTTCGTTTGAACAAGACAGTTTTGTTTTATTGCAATTTAGTCACTGAACTTTGGCCTGTTTATCATTTTATGCTATAACTTCACAATTTAACATGTTTTCGAGTGTGAATGCGTGGATGTCATTTTGAATGTATAACAAGTATTAGTTTGCAAGTAAACACGTAATTAATGATTGATTTCATGTATAACACGTAAGTAAAAAGTATGGAATTTTATTATGACCAAAGTCTCGGATTAGAAGGTGGAAAAATATGAATACGATGTGATTACAAGTTTCCAAAAAATAGAATATACTTTCTAAATAAGGAAAGTAAAAAAATGCAGAGCATTATACTCAGGTCCAAACAGCTTGCTTTCTCCAATTTCTTCCCAACAAATGGGTGTTTTATGTCACACCTCGACTCGCAGCGGATATAATACGGGGCATGATGATTGTCCATTGCTTATGACACTATTATAAGTTTAGATATTTAAAGTCATCAAATTAAATTTTTCACACATAATCATAGAAAACATTTAACATAATTCATACATTATTCAAAAGATTAATACTCATGAACAAAGGTCCAATTTATTACTAAGGCATGTCCTACGTGTCTTTGCCTTTAACTCTATCTCCTACTTGTGTACCTGCATCATGTGTAAAAAAGTTTTGGATCAGCAAAGTGTTGGTGAATAGATCTAGATTTTAAATAAAATGTTTTTCTTTATTAATTGATTTATGTTACTTAGAAATCTTTTTAAAATATATTTAACATACACTTCCATGTGTTGTAAAACATCCATAATCACCACAACAACAATCAACAAATCACCACAATCATAATATAGATACAATAGAAACAATAAGACTCAAAGACTATAGCATGCATTAGTCTCAAGCTCCGAAGAGCGAGTCTAATATAGGTGGTGATACTAGGCTACAATCCATGCCCGTGGGGAACCTAGTCAGCCAGGTGGATACACGTGAAACCTGTGACACAAAGCGAGTAAACACATAGATACTAAGATACACGTAAATGCAACGATAGATACTAGAAATAATAGAAACAATGAACGCGATACACATAGTGACACATTAACTTTGCTTGTTATTTAATCAAATATAAAATAATAGAAAACATTTGTGAAGAAACGATCCACAAGATTGCACCGCACGAAAAGGATAATCACAAGGGACTAATACCCTTATTATTACGATCACGTAGGAAAGTTCAATTTGAACTTTGACTTGACCGTATTTGTTAGAACCGAAAGTCAAAGTAAAAGTCAAACAGTTTGACTTCTGATTGATAACTAACTAAATAACTGAAATTGACTAAGAAGGAAGGACTTACTAGACTTGATGACTATTGAGAACTCTTAGAAAGTAGCTCCTAAGTCCAGAGAAGCTCCAAGAGAAAAAAAGATGTGAAGAGAATGAATGAAGGTGTGATGAAAAGTTCATCAAGATCACCTAATTATACTAAGCTTGGAGCTCCCAAATCATGACAAGTGTGTTTAAGAGTGATATGAGGAGGATTAGTGTCCTTCCAGATGTTCAGCTGAGGAGAAGAGTGACAAGGATTGCGACTAGGTGGCCTTTATATTGAATCTGCAGCTGACAGCAAAGAACATGCTGTCAATGACACCCTTACGGACCGTAACGGTCATGCCTTGCGGTCTGTAAGGACCTCTGGCGTAGAATTCTTTCAAACCCATTGTGGACCGTAAGGGACCTCTAGAAACAGAAAAAATGGAATTTTGCACATTTAACCCCTCGACTTGATTCAACCCTTATTTTTATGAATTTTGTGCATCTTCTCCAACATATCTGGATTATACAAAAAGTTCAAACGCATGTCACTTCATCATTTGTTAAAAATATATGGGATGTTATAGAGGCTCACCACTGTATCCTTCGTATCTTTCTGGATAGTCTTCTTGAACGTAATAAGAATATGATGCATTGTAACTTTCGTAAGGATTGCTCTGGTTACTTAATTGATCATTACCATATGGTGCGGTGAATGGAGGCTCACCATCGTATCCTCCGTATCCATCTAGATAGTCTTCTTGCACGTAAGAAGATTCACACCGACTCCATAATCCGGGTACCCTTGTTGTGGGATAGTATGGTTCATCAACAGGGGGAGACTCGTTCAAATCTATTGATTGGCCTGTACACCAGACACAACCTCCTCTTCATTGTTAGAATCGGGAATGCCAGGCTTCTCCTAAAAAACGGTATGACAAATAGTAAATAACCAAAACAACAAAGAATTTAACTTAATAAATGTTACTAGATCGGTTTCAGGCACCCATTAGTCGTTAGAACACTGCCCAAAGAAAAAATTGCCATCCAGAATGATGACATTTGTAATGTGTTGAATCAATAATCTCTCGTTCAACAGTTAGTGAAACAACCAACATAAAATACAAAGACGAGTATAAGTTTGTCGAGCATGAAGAATTCTCTGCATGCCACTCTTTATGCACTTTAAAATTAAAAATATACGCCGCGTACAACCCTGTACGTTGCGTATACGCTTTATTACGTGCCCAGACAACATCGTATCATAGTCAAACCGATCTACTGGTACGTTGCGTACAACCCTGTACGCTGCTTATAGGGCCATCTTATAAGCGCAACGTATGGGCACAAACTTGGCGCACATGTGATTGATTTGACGTTGTACGAGGTTGACCACTTGGTCGGGAAAGATGAACCCTATACGTCTCGTACAGGTCTGTACGCGACGTCTCAAAGGGTGAAAGGAAGCCTAGACGCCTCGTACAGGCGTCTCAATGGGTGTCTATATAGGCAAAAGGGTGTATGAATGTGTAGACCCTTTTTAATATTGCCGAAGCTTAGTGATACATCCATGACTTTGATCAAGAACATCATTGTAAATGCAAATTTTAAGTCTCTTAATTAATTTTACTCATGACCAAGTCATACTAGTTTGGGATAGTTTTCCAAAGGATTAGTCTTATTAATACGACCAAGTCATGCTTGCTTGGGATATTTTATTACCATGTTATACTCATTCAATCATATACCACCATTGCAATATTTGTTTTATTAATTAGTGAATCTTATATACAAGGTATTAAACTGTTCCGAGCCAATACATTACAATCCAATTTTTTTAAGAAGACTTTTTGAAGATAGTCAAAGAAGTTCCCCAACCAAATATTGACAATTTAGCTATGCTAGGAAGTTTCTTGTGCTTGACTTGTTTGAAATCTGAGCATTTCCTTTTACGTACTTCCAATACTTAAGTATTTTTAAGGATTACCTTTTCAAAGTCTTAGTTTTAACTTGCTTCAGATAGAAGTAAATGTTGCAGTTTTCTAGGACAAATGAAGTGTTAGTTATGAAGAGTTTATTTGAGAATTAGAACCTGTTTTGTTGGTTCTAACGATGAAGCTTCAAAATCTTAGCAAAATTATACATCTGCTTCTTATTTTCTGGTGTTTTATAAACCATGGATCATGTACACACTCATTTTTACCCGAAAAGAGTGGCATCGTTTTGCACGACCAAGTTATCATACGTGTTGGAGTCGTTCTTGACATGGAGTCATGGATTGGGAAGTCAATTCACGGCTTCGTGACTTTTGCAATCTCTGATTTTTATGCTCGTAACAACAATTATAGAACGAGGATCGTTCTCCACACAAGGGACTCCAAAGGTGACCCTTCGCAAGCTCTGTCGGCTGGTATGATCTCATTTTCATTGTTTGCTGATGTATTCTTATCATATTGCCAGATGGTACAGTGAGAATTCATTGTGTTACTTCTTTTCAATTTATACAAAAATGAAATAGAAATTAAGATATAATTGAAATCACTTTAACTCATGCTAATTATTTATGAAAAAGGAACTATATCTGATTTCATTTGGACTTTTTAAACATGTTAAACATGACAAACTTCTCCTCATGATATGATCTAGCCAAGTAAAATTCCTCCATAGTGTTAATGATACTCCATATCTTGGCTTAATTTATTGCTTTTTCTTGAATTCATGAAATTGGTTTCTTATAGCTTTTTTCCTGGGCAGTGCATGATCTTCTGAATAACATTAAGGTACAAGCAATTATAGGCCCAGATACATATCTTGAAGCTAAGTTGTTGGTCCCAATTGCTGATAAAGCTAAAGTCCCTATATTTTCTTTTGCGGGTTCCCCTTCCATGAAATATCCATTCTTGTTTCTAATTAAGGAAGACGAATTAGTTATGTCAAAAAGTATTGCTGCCGTAGTGGATTCTTTCGGTTTGAGGGATGTTATATTTTTATACGAGGACCTTGATTATGGGCGGGAAACCTTATCATATTTTCTTGAATCGTTTCAAGACAAAAGCATCCGAGTCAGTCACGGTAGTGCAATTTTTGCCTTGTCCACGGATGATCAAATCACTCAAGAGTTGCAAAAGATTAAGATTAGTCACACAATAGTAGTTGTTGTACATATGTCATATTTACTAGCATCTAGAGTTATCTTAACTGCAAAAAGATTGGGAATGGTGGGTGAAGAATATGCTTGGATTGTGACTTACAAAACCATTGACACCCTACAGCCAGCTGTCGATAATGAAGCTATCGAGTCATATCCAGGAGTGATAGGTATAAGGTCTTATATACCAGCATCAGGCAAACTGCTTAACTTAACCACAAGATGGTACAATGAATGTTGTATTAAGTACCCTAGTTTAGCATCGCGAGAGGTAAGTGTGCTTTCCATATGGGCATTCGACACAATTTGGGCACTAGCCGAGTCAGTTCAACGACTTGGGGTTCAGTTTTCATTTGTTGTCGCTCAAATGGATTTGTTGCTTCAATATGAGCTTTCAAAAACAAGATTTAGGGGTGTAAGTGGCGAGTTTCAATTTAATGACGGAAAGTTAGTCACCAATGGATTCAAGATTGTTAATGTGATACACAATGCAGAGAGAAGAGGGCCTGCAGTTACTCGAAAGCGTCAGATGTTGCAAACGACTGATGATAAAAAGCTGAAAGTTGGTGTTATAACACGAAGAAAGTTCAAGTATTTCATAGATGCAGTTTATGATGGTCAGAAAAATGTAACGACTGCCACCGGTTTCTCTGTGGATGTGTTTAACACTTGCATTAGTGCATTGCCATATGAAGTACCATATGAGTTAATTCCATTTACCGATGAAACTTATGATGATCTTATAAAGAAAGTTTATGCTCATGTATGTAATTACTTCTCTGGATAAAAAATCCATTGCTTTCATGCATAGAACTTTATGTACTTTGTGTATTTCAGGAGATTGATGCTATCTTAGGTGATTCAACGATTCTTGCCAACAGATCTCAGTTTGTTGACTTTACAGCGACTTACACTGACATGGGCATAGGAACACTTGCAAGAATTAACGATAATGACATGTGGATCTTCATGAAGCCACTTGATGCGGATCTATGGCTAATCACTGCTACTTTCGCTGTCCTCACTGGATTCATTGTTTGGGCAATTGAATCCATGGATCAAGGGTCCCAAAAAACGCCTTCTCTGCATATTGGAGCAACCTTTTGGTTCATCCTGATGACGTTATTTTTTGCTCAAAGTGCTCTCTCTCTCTCTCCCTCTCTTGTAAAATATCTGGGATCGCAAACGCATATATTAATTTACTCTAAACTTGTAATGTAGGAGACAAGCTGTCAAGTAATCTGTCAAAATTCGTGGTGTTTGTTTGGTTACTTTTCGTACTTATTCTGATATCGAGTTACACAGCAATATTGACTTCATTACTAACAGTAGAACAGTTTGAGTTAGCATCAAATGGCGTAACTGTGGGGTTTCATGGTGGCTCTTTTGTGGGAGGAAGGACCGTTAACAACTTGCACTTTGAGGATTATAGGCATAGACCATACTATTCGTATGAAGATTATGCCGAAGCGTTATCAAAAGGTGGAAAGCATGGTGGTGCTGATGCTATCATTGATGAAATCCCTTACATCAAGATGTTTCTTGGCTTGTACTCCGCTGATTATGCAATGATTTCATCTGAACCTACCACTTCTGGTTTGGGCTTTGTAAGTATCCTTTTCTTTTCCCTTTTAGATAGTTATAGTAAACGTAATGAATAACTAATGAAATTCTTAACTAAGAATAAGGAAGTAACAAAATTTTGGCAATGGATCTGATGTATTTATTTCAATTAGATCTTTCAAAAGGGATCACCTTTGGCAACAGAGATGTCAACACAAATTGCTAAAATAAGAGAAGATGGAACTCTGAGAATTTTAGAAAAGAAGTGGTTTGAGAAACAGTCATCAGCATCCCAAGATTCTCCATCAAAGCCGAAAACCTTAAACTTAAGTAGGTTTCGAGGCTTGTTTCTTATTAGTGGGATGTCTTCAGCTTTAGCCCTCATGATGTCTGTGATTTTCTTACTTCGTGAAAAACTAGAGGTCCATAGTATCATTTCCTTCATCCTGAATCCAAATTTGGTGGCTAATTTGAGGCATCTATTGTACAGAAATGCCATTAGGATATAACAAATTACTTGAAGAGTTTAAACTCACTGATCAGCTTTAATTATTTAAATATGTAATTGATCCTCTTAGAACTTTATCAAAGTATTTATGGATGTAGTTCGGGTCATTAGACAGGTTAGTTACAAGATATACACTTTCATACATCTTATAGTCTCATTTCTTCATCACAGATTATCAAATACATAGGAGACTGACTCATATGTGTTCGGATTGTGACACACACACAATTTTGACAGACAGCTAGCTCATCTTTAGCTGTATGTATAACTTTTAATAGCAATAAGCATCAGAGCCGGCCCTGAAGGAGGGCGGGGAGGACAACCGAACAGGGCCCGTGATTTCGTAAGGCACGTAATTTTTTAAAAAAAATCCGATATTATATATGTAATTTTTTTTAATAGGGTATAACCAAAAAAATATTAACATAGGCCCACTTAAAAAAAATCATATTGTTTAAACTATTTAGCCCATTAAGCATGACCATGAGCTAGACATCCTTTCTCCACAAAGAAGTCAAATACAACTTATAATTAATAAAATGCTAGCATTTATGCTTCTGTGTTGAATGTAAATTATGTAATGTATAACCCGGTAAACTAGGACACCTTAATGTTTTGCTTCAAACCTGCATTTAGTTCTTGTTCAGGATGAAAATATGTTAAACTTATGACACAGAAGCACTGAATTACTTGATTTAGGTTCGGATATTTTTACAAAGACAAAATAAAAAATGTATTTTGGGGTAAGTCTGGATAAAAGAGTTCTTGTTCGTAAAGCTGTCCCACATTGGAACAAGATGGAAACTGAGATGGGATTGTAAGTTGCAAGTTTCCTGGATTATTCTTTCTAGAATAAATATGGTAATTAATATAGACTAACAAGAAGAACATCATATTATTATTATCCTGGTTATGACGATAGTGTCATGCATGATGCAACTCACGGTGAAAACATTACAGGTCTCACTCTTGACATTTTGCAAATATTTCTTTGAGTAAACTTTTGTTTTGCTCCCTGTGCTTTGGTCATTTTAATGGTTTTGCTCCAATAGTTTAAAAATAGTCATTTTCCTCCCTGATCTTTCTAGTTTGACGCCAGTTTGCTCCCTAATCTTTCGAGTTTGTCGCCAGTTTCCTCCCTGATAGAGTTAGAGGCTGGGAGTAAAATGAAGATAAGTTAGAAAAATCAGGGAGGAAAATGACTATTTTTAAACTATTGGAGCAAAACCGTTAAAATGACCAAACCATAGGGAGCAAAATGGAAGTTTACTCTATTTCTTTATTTGTAAGACTAAGTCAAGCTAGTTTAGGATACCTTTTTTAATACCATGTTGTAATGTAACTAGTGGGTTACAGCCGCGCTTTGCGGCGGGGTGACCCGATTTTTTATTCGATATAGCAGTCGAAAGAGAAAACTTACAAAATAAAGTCGTCGTAAGTACAAAAATATGTCGACACGTGTTTTACATCGACCGGAAAACTCGATTACAAAAGTACTTAGAAAGTTAAAGGGTTGTCAGCGTCAATGCTAAAAGTTGAGAAAATACAAAAAAAAATATATTGAAATGTAAGTCAACTTAAGTTTATATCGACACGTAAATAAAAATAAAGACGTAAAAGTCGATTAAAAAGTATTTAGAAAGTTAAAAGGTTGTAAGAGTTAATGCTGAAATTTAAAGGTTAAAAGTAAAAAAAAAGCAAAAAGAAAAAAAATCACCGACTACAAAAGTATTTAGAAAGCTAAAGGGTTGTCAGTGTGAATACTGAAAGTTGAGAAAACACAAAAAAATTATGTCGAAACGTAAATCAATTTAAGTTTATATCGACACGTAAATAAAAATAAAGACGTAAAACTCGGTTAAAAAGTATTTAAAAAGTTAAGGGGTTGTAAGAGTTAATACTGAAAGTTAAAGGTTAAAAGTAAACAAAAAAATAAGAAGACAAACAGACAAAGTCAAAGATAAAAAAAAAAAAAAAATTACTGTAGAACTATTTATCCATATGTTTCAAATTAATACATACTAGAGTTGATCCCCTGCGTTGCAGGGTTGGATTTTTTAACGTGATTTAAATGCACATTTTAAGTTAGAAATTGAAAGCGAAATATCAGTCGTTACAAATTGTATACCGAAACGTATATAAAAACATAAAATTTCAAACGCATTAGTGTCCAATATCATGTTGGACAGGACCAAAAGGATATTGAAGTGAAAACATTTAAAAAATTATTAAAAAAACATTTAGTTAAATAAAAAAGCCCTTTAATTAAGTATAAAAAAATTTGTATACAATTTACATAGAGTTATCAGTTAAAATAAAAAAATATAACAAACTTAAAGTAGCCCATAACCAAATTATTATTAAAATAAATTTGTTATATAAATATTCATACAGTATTCAAATATTACACATATACATCTTTTGATTAGACACTATATGTCTATGTGAAGACAAATCAAAGAGGGGCCAAAATAAAACTTTAAAAATGTAGTGCTCAAAGTAAGGAAACGAAAACATTAATATTCCTCGTAATGATGTGAATTAATATATATGAACAACTAGTTTTTGCCCCGCACGCATTGCGGGGCAATAGGCCGAATATTTCTCTCTCATAACATGTATGTCTGTACAGAGAGTAAAATCGTAATTATATTTTGAACTGCAGGCGAAATCATAATTTTAAACTGAGAGCAAAATCATAATTTTGTGCTAGGGGGAAAACATAATTTTATTTTGAACTGTGAGAAAAAAACGTAATTTTGAGCTGAGTGCAGAATCATAATTTTGAGATAGAGGAGAAAACAACATTTTATTTTGAACTGGGGGCAAAAACGTAATTTTAAACGGAGGGCGAAACCGTAATTTAAAACTGGGAACAAAATTAAAAATGAGTTTTTGAACCGAGGGAAAAAACGTAATTTTGAGCTATGGGCAAAATTATAATTTTATTTTGAGCTGGGGGCAAAAAACGTAATTTTAAACGAAGGACGAAAGCGTAATTTTAAACTGAGAATAAAATTAAAATAAAAATGAGTTGGTCTAATAGGTAAGTGTCAGGCAAACGTAATTTTGAGCTGAGGGCAGAAGCGTAATTTTGAGCTATTGGAAAAAGCAACATTTTATTTTGAACTGGGGGCAAAAACGTAATTTTAAACGGAGGGCGAAACCGTAATTTTAAATTAGGAACAAAATTAAAAATTAGTTTTTGAACCGGGGGCAAAAGCGTAATTTTGAGCTAGGGACAAAATTATAAATTTATTTTGAGATGGGAGTAAAATCGTAATTTTAAACGAAGAACGAAAGCGTAATTTTAAACTGGGAATAAAATTAAATAGAAAATAGTTTGGTCCAATAGGGAAGTGCCAGGCAAGCTGCCTGACACTATTCGCTAAGCTTGTAAATGCATATGTAGGTAATAAGGAGTTTAAGAAAGTATCCAACGAATCTGGTCCATTTTCTTAAACAAGAATACATATATGGGTTCGTTTGGTATGACGTAATGGAATAGACGGATGAATGGAATGGACGATGTAATGGAATGGATCATTACCATTCAATGTCTTGTTTGGTTA
Source organism: Helianthus tuberosus (assembly GCA_030545235.1). Lineage (NCBI taxonomy): Eukaryota > Viridiplantae > Streptophyta > Magnoliopsida > Asterales > Asteraceae > Helianthus > Helianthus tuberosus. The sequence goes on from CM060351.1 coordinate 176,611,256, forward strand.
CCATGTGAGAATGAAATGAATCATTACTTTGTGTTGTTTGGTAGGAAAAAATAGACGAAGGAATAAAATCGGTGATGTGTGACGGTAGTCGGTGGTGGTGGGTGGTGATAGGTGGCAATTGTAGCGATGGTCGGAGGTGGTGGCGATGGGTGGCGGCGGTGGGTGGTAGCGGGGGCTGAGGTAGTAGTGGTGTCGCCGCCCGTGAGTGAGTTATTAAAACCAATAAAAATAATAATAATAATGGTAAAATAATAATAATAATAATAATAATAATAATAATAATAATAATAATATATCTTTCCATTTCTTGAAGGAATGAAAAAAAAACATCACCTTACCAAGGAATGAAAATTATTATATTTGGAAGGTTTACATTCCTTGTGGAATGCTCCATTCCATTACCACTTGACAACCAAACATGTTTCTTTTCATTCAAATAGAATAATCCATTCCATTCCGCCTTCTATTCTTTCGTACCAAACGCTACCTAAATAAATTCTTGAATCAAGTTGCATTGCTAATTCAACGATGCTAATTAATACTAGATTCTGGCAAGTTTATTATTCTTTGTGTTGCGCTTTATAATAAACCATCATTATAATCACCAGTAACCGGACCTAGAATTTTTTTTCATTAGGGTACATTTTTTTGTGTAATAGTTTTTTACAATCAAACATTACAATTTTCGGGTCGGTCATTGTAGTCGGGCCGGGTCGGGGATAGGAAATAACGTAGAAGCATTTAGTGAACATGAAATTACCACATTATTAAGAACCATTTTTAAGAATCAAGTTATCAAATTGTGATGATTAATAAGTTGCTTGAAACCAATAGCTACCTAAACAACACAACTACTTCACATAACTTCAAAATTGTGTTTAAGCTTTTTTTTAACGCCATTATATGTTGGAAGTCTTATTTGGTAATCAAATATGAAATAAAATCGTTCGGAGACATTAAATTTATCATTTTAAAATAGCAAATTAGAGGGTCAACGGTGGTTGTGCTATTTTAAAACACTAGTTTAAGTTTGAGGGAAAAAATAAACTAAAGAGTAAGTTGCGATTTTAGTCCCTGAGGTTTAACTAAAATTGCCACTTTAGTTCAAATAGTTTTTTTCTTGCCCTTTTAGTCCAAATAGTTTTGTTTTCTGCCATTTCAGTCCCTGACGTTTTGTCATTTTTTTTGCCATTTTCATCGACCACCACCACCACCACCTCCCACCACCGCTAGGAAATAACGTAGAAGCATTTAGTGAACATGAAACCACCGCATTATTAAGAACCATTTTTAAGTATCAAGTTATCAAATTGTGATGATTGATAAGTTGCTTGAAAATAATAACTACCTAAACAACACAACTACTTCACATAACTTCAAAATTTTGTTTAAGCTTTTTTTTTTTGAACGCCATTATATGTTGGAAGTCTTATTTTGTAATCAAATATGAAATAAAATCATTCGGAGACATTAAATTTATCATTTTAAAGAAGCAATTTAGAGTGTCAATTTTTTTTTTCATTGGGGTCATTTTTTTTGTTAGAATTTTTCACAACCAAACATTAAAATTTTTGGGTCGTTCATTGTAGTCGGGTCGGGGCTAGGAAATAACGTAGAAGCATTTAGTGAACATGAAACCACCACATTATTAAGAACCATTTTTAAGTATCAAGTTATCAAATTGTGATGATTGATAAGTTGCTTGAAAATAATAGCTACCTAAACAACACAACTACTTCACATAACTTCAAAATTTTGTTTAAGCTTTTTTTTTAACGCCATTATATGTTGGAAGTCTTATTTGGTAATTAAATATGAAATAAAATCATTCGGAGACATTAAATTTATCATTTTAAAGAAGCAATTTTGAGTGTCAATGGTGGTTGTGCTATTATAAAACACTAGTTTAATTTTGATGGAAAAAATAAACTAAAGAGTAAATTGCCATTTTAGTCCCCGATGTTTGACTAAAATTGCCACTTTAGTCCAAATAGTTTTTTCTTGCCATTTTAGTCCAAATAGTTTTGTTTTCTGCCATTTTAGTCTCTGACTTTTGTCATTTTTATCGACCACCACCACCTCCCACCATGTAACGCCCCAAAACTCGAATTACTAAATTTGCTAGTGTGACCCCATGTTTAATAAAATGGAGTGTAATAACTAGGTTATTATACCTAGTCAAATGTTTAGCAAAACACACAAGGGAACAAACTAGAGGGACCATAGATGAACAAGGAGAAAGTTATGTTTTAATTAACAAACCAAACACACACACAAACACACACATCTGGTGCGTGTTCGAGAAGGAGCCAGGAGCTCCTTGAGAGCTCAAAACCCTAACTCATCTAAATCACCAAATTGAAGGGTGAATCGAGTCCAAAATTCACAACCGAACATGAATTAGTGATCACCTTCACAAGGGGATCGTAAGGTATGTCTTAAATCTATGATTGGTGATCATGTGTGAAGTGGGTTATGTTCTAATCCGTGAGTTAATATGAAATTGATCATGTATAAGGGTTAGAATCATCATATAGAACATAGGTTATGTATGGTTTGTGTTAATTTGATGTTTAGGGGTGAAACCCGTTTGTTATTGTGAGGATGATGACTTGAATCACCACCTATGTCCAGTTCTTGTTGAAAGATCGATGTATTATGTGGGTATGATGAATTGTTGTTAGATGAATTGAATAAAATGTGATGATAATATGTTTGATGTTTAATTTTAAATACTACATGTTGATTAGTAGAAGGATTTGACGAACTATGTATGAATTTAGAAGATTATGCATGAATTAGTTGTACATTATGGTTAAAAGGTGGTACGCACACCAAGTGTATGATGAAATGTCTAAGTGAAGTTAAGATGTGAGTTTGTATGAAATGGCTTCATATTTATGAATGAGATGAGGTATGATGTAATTAGTAGTATACTAACTTGAAGAATGTGCTTTAGATGGAACTTATACAAGAATTCAGGTTGAATGTATGTCTTGGTCAAGACTATGCATTAAGGACTTGTACGTTGTGTTTAATATCACTAGGTGATCATATGATTGTAAGCATATTTGCATCGTGAATAATAATTGTATATAGTGTCATTGATATAGCATAAATGATGTTACGGATATATGTGGATAAGTCGGAAGTTCATATGATAAACCGTTGACTTCTGAAAGTCAACTACCCATAGGAAGCATAAATTAATTTGTTTTTGTAAAGATAGGATATTAGAAAGTCGTATGGTACATGTTACATCAATACGCGTTACATGGAATGACATGTTGAATTATATGAGTTTGAAAGTATGTGAAAATGGGTATATGTCTTATGCTTGTTATAATTGACTAATGAAAGTCAAATGTGAAATATGCAATTGATATGATCTTTAACATGTACAATTGTGTATGCTAACGAGAATGTGAATTGGTGGCATGAAAGTAGAGGAATCATATCAAGATGGACTCAAGCATGAAAGGCTAACGGGTCAAGAGGAGGCAAGGAAGTGGATACGGACACGGATGCACAAGGTAAGTGATTTCCGAATAACTTCTTAGTTTGTTAAGTAAGGTTATGTTCTAGTTAATTAGGCATGATAATTGAAGTCAAATAAGGAACGGTTGTATGAAATTGATGATTTACGTTAAGTAGGCCGAATGGGTCAAAATGTGGTTTTATTACTATACCGGAAGGGTTGTATAAGTAATTGATTACGGTACTATAACCGGGTATGGGTAGAATTGTACATAAGTACGCTAACCAAGAATCGGAGACGCGAATTAATAGTCTAAAGACTCGGTTGCGAGTCATGGTTAATGGACAAACAATTTCGCATTTGAAATTGTATTAACAAAGTTTGCTTTCGTATAAATGAATAACATGAATAGGTTTAACGCATATCAGGTATCGGGTGCATAAATCCCAAGTACGAACCCCGGATAATGTAAGAGTATTATAGTTATAACGTTTATATAAATTTTGGGTTAAAACAAATGAGTAGTTTGACGAAAACATGAACGGGTCGAATAAGTGAAAGCGGGTATATAAAGCCGAGAGCTTTAAGTGAATATTCTCCTTAAACCGGATGTTGGATTTCAAGTTCATATGATAGAATGTGAATTTACAAGCATGTAGGAAGAAACGGGAGGTTAAACGGTTCAAAAGTTATGCGCGTTTTAGTGCGTACGGACGACGAAACGGAACTGCAGAAAAATGCAAAATCTAGAGGGCGTCGCAGACGGCCTTAGGGGCGTCGCCGACGGGCTCTAGAAAGTCAGTTTTTGGCTGACGGGTTATTTGGCTGTCTACGGAAGTTTTGGGCTACGGGCAATTGCAAGGGCCGACGCCCCTAGGGCCGCCGCCGGCGACCTCCCCATGTTCAAAAACCTGAAAATTGTTATCTAAGTTGATTTGGGTATAGTAGGCTTCGGTTTGTTATCCGTGGACCACGGCGGGCCTCCCAAACACGATTTTGATCGTTCCTTTGACGTTTAGGAGCTATAAATCTAAGTCTAATACCATGTAATTAATGTATGGATATATAAGAGGTTTGTAAGATCTTGAACGTGTACGTAAGAGTGTATGTACATATGTATTCGTGTATTTAAGTATATATGAAGATACGTATGTGTATATGTACGTATGTAGAGACGTAGTAATGTATGTACGTATGTAGCTGTGTATTTATGTATATGTGAAGATACGTATGTGTATATGTACATATGTAGAGACGTAGTAATGTATGTGCGTATGTAGATGTGTATTTTGGTATATATGAAGGTACGTATGAGTGTATGCATGTATGTAGAGATATAGGAAGGTATGTACGTATGTAGATGTGTATGTATGCACGTAAGAATGTATGTATGCATGATTTAGATACGTCGAGTAATACGTTATTAATAGTGTGCCTTGAGAATGAAAAGTAATGCAGGTACATTATTGAAGCCTCACCAGGATATAGATACGCAGATGAAATGCTTAAAGTTAGAAGGATAACGAAATGGGAAGTGTACGAGATTGAATCTTGTTTATGTATTGTGTACTAATGTTATGAATGTATGTGGTGAGTGCAGGTTGTACGAATCATGGGCTGTTATCACGAGGAATAGAGATCAAAGATCGAGTCACAAGATATATTGTACGGGAATAATTGAGTATGTACTTTAGTAAACAGGATTTATACTTTATTTTTGTAAAAGATACATATTAAAACGAACTTTCAAGTAAGTCAAAACGTTTGTAATGAAAGAAATTTTATGGCACGAATTTCCGCTGCGACTTTTTGTCAAATACGTATTAGGGTCTTACACACCACCCACCCACCCCATCACAACCTTCTATCATCGCCACCACCTGCTTGCACCGTCACCACCCACACACCCACCCCCACCATTTCCACCACCGCCGACCACTTTTCCGCCACCCACGTCATCAACCAACAACGCCGCCATCATCGTAAAACCAACAACCACCGCCATAATCTTCACTGTAAACCGGCACAATACCATCCGCATACCATCGCACCTGCAAAAAAAGAAAGAAAAAAGTGGTTTGGCCAAAATTCAGCTAAGTTAAATAAATTTCTTGAATGAAGTTAGTGGGTTAGATGAAAATGGCAAAAAATGACAAAAGTCAGGGACTCAAATGGCGGAAAACAAAACTATTTGGACTAAAATGGCAAGAAAAAAAAACTATTTGTACTGAAGTAGCAGTTTTGGTCAAACCTCAGGGACTAAAATGACAATTTTCTCTATACTAAAAAACAAGAGATGTAAGACTTGTACTTGAGACCTATTTTTTGGAACACAAGGGGGATTTACCACCATACCATCTTTGCTTTTAATACTATAGGGTCCAACTAATTTATTTTATGGGGTTCTTGAAAAATTTAACATACCGATTCTACTATTTTAAAAAAAAAAAAACATTGGGATCCGTGGACCCCGACCCGCACCATGTGGGTCCGCCCATGATAATCACTACAACAAAAAGGGGCATTTGCTATGAAGTTTTGCTACGACAAAACTCGGTTGCAAATTTTGCTATGAATTAGCTACGGAAAATTTTCCAACAATTTGCTACGGATATTCCGTCACAAATGAAATCCGTAGCAAATCCATAACAAAACTGAGGAAATAAATATAAAAAAATAACGTAGCAAAATCGGTAGTAAAATTCGTAGCAAAGCCCATGTGATAAATATTTAGAAATTAACTAAAAAAATTCTAATAAAATCCATAGCAAAATTTGTAGCAAAGTTGAGAATATAAGTAACTAAAAGATAATTAAATGAAATGCCTAGCAAAATTCGTAGAAAAATCTTGAAAAAAATATCTAAAACCAAACCTATACAAACGTGTAGTAATATCCGTAGCAATATCTGTCGCAAAACTGAGAAAATAGATATAATGAAAAATACTTAATAAAATCGTACCAAAGTCATAAAATAAATATTTAAAAATTGACTAAAAGTTAAATAAAATTCGTAGCAAAATCTATATCAAAGTAGATAAAAAAATATTCAATAAATAGTTAAACAAAGTTCTTAGAAAAATCGAGATTTTTTTTAAATCTAACGTAAAAAAAGTCATTAGCGACAATCATAACAAAACCCGTAGCAAAATCTTAAAGTAATTTAAAAGTAACAAAATTAACTTAGTAAAAGACATAGCAAGATCCGTAGTAGAAATAAAGAAAACAAATATTTAAAAGATATTTTAGTAACATTGGTACACAAAATAATATCCTAATAGGTGGTGGTCTATTAGTAAATGCAAAGCCTTTTAATACTTTGTGAGGGGAAGGTTTTGGTTTCAAGTCTTACAGATAGCAAAGAATAAAAAGAAATTTGCTGTTAAAAAAATATGTCTTAGACATTAACTAATATATTCATGGAAAATTACCAAAATAGTCATCTTCGATCAGAATTTTTCTCGCGCGTTGAGCTGGCAAAATTTAACAAAATAGCGGGTTCAGCCGACACTTTTCACCAGGTTTAGCTGACGCTAATTACAAAAAAAGTGTAGGTTAAGTCCTAGCCGTTTCAGCTAGCAGACCTGATGTGGCGGCTTCTAATTGGAGAAAACGAGGTTGATTACTTTGGAGAAGGCTAAAACTCCATGTCCATGTTGAAAAAATTATGATCGAATATGACTATTTTGGTAATTCTCTTTTATTCTTGTCATCTTGATTTAATTCACGATGATATTTACTTGTTTTAGTTGTATGTAACGAAATTCTTGATGTTTACTTTTCCTGTTGTCTTCAGTTTCTCCTAATTGACATCCCTAGGCTATAATGCTAACTGTCGAGAAAACGGCGCTCAGGCACACTCAAACCAAGGGCGTAGCTTAAGAGGGGCCGGGAGGGGCGCCCGACCCCCCGAACTTTTCGCTCAGTAGTGTTATATATGTAGTTTTCGTATAGAAATTTTTGGGTATAAACGTTTTCGACCCCTCGGTTCTATAGAAATTTTTGGGTATATACGTTTTCGACCCCCCCCCCCCCCCGTCCCGTTTTCATGGTCAAGCTTCGCCAAACACTCATCGTACGTGTAAACGATCTCTCAAACACAAATGAACATGACAACATAGTAAACATGCAGAAAATATACGAAAGCTACATTTGGGTTTAATCATTATATGACCACAGGATTGATATCTTATTGATATTGATATTTTTTTGAGTCCCACCCGTGCACTATCCTGGCAACTTGAAGAAAAAAAATGGTGCTTGGTCGCCTCTTGTTTGTGCCTCCTGTTGTGGTTGGGTCCCTACCATAGCATTTGCTCTGTACAATTTGACGTTTTTCTATTGTTAATACTAAGTCATAATAATTTGGGATTTTTTTAATACCATTCTTTACTCCTCCGGTTAGGAACTCTCTGGCAATTGAGTATTTTTTCAATTAAAATAATAAATAAAGATACAATATTAATTCATGGGTTTACAAAACGAATTAAAGAAATGTAAAATAAATATTAAATAAACGTAAATTGATTCAAAACGAAGTCTTTTACAATATCATTTTGTAGAATCTAGGGGTGTGTAAAGTCGGTTAACTATGGATTCGGTTAACGATAGTCGGTTAACTGAGGGTTCGGTTGATTGAAAAGTATTATCATAACCATAATCGATGGTTGGTTAACCGTTGTTTAGTTAACCATTGGTTATGGATCAGTTTATATTAATTATCCAATGTATATAAAACTGGTAAGATATAAACTCATGAATATAAAATTTGCAAAATTATATAGATACAAATATTGGTAATGAGCCCTATGTGCTTAATAAACAAACAATAATGGACCCTCAATTGGACTAAAATATTAAAAAAATCTAGTGAATGTGAACTTATAAATAATATTACATTAAGAGAGTTTGGTATATACATATGTTTCGCTAATCGGTTCGGTTCGGTTTGGTTATTTTCTGTTTTAGATATATGATTAACCGAAACCGAATGTTTGGTTATTCAAAAAACAATAACCGAACCATGGATCGGTTATTGCTTTGATTCGGTTAATTCGGTTTTATGCTTACTCCTACTAGAATCTTTGGCTTCATGAAAGAAGGGAGTAAACTAAACCATTAGCTTTGCCTAAGGATACGACTCGAGTCCTCTTAAACAAATTTGAGCCTCTCCTAATACGAACTCGCCTGTCTCCTCCTGCCGGGGCAGTAGTTTACTACAGAAGAATCTTGGTATTTTCCTTGTGTATTTTAAATTAAGCAATGTCAAACACCACGAATTTTGCCAACTCCTAAAATACCCAAAAATGAGAAAGTTAACTTTTGACTGGTCGTCGGGTCTTTTATTTCTAGCAATGGGCAACGATAATGGAATTTAATTTGGTCATTTTTACTTGGAAACTTTCCATTAAAGGAATTGTTTCATTTTTCATAGCACTAGTTGAAGGGTCGTTTGTGAACAGTTTCAGAGAATGGTGATCCACAAGCATAGCAAGATTGTCCTTCTGCTTCTAATATTAATCTTATTAAGCCTGCAGGTATTTTGTAAAGGCTCAATCTATTTGGACACCCTCTGCGCCTATTTTCACACTTTTTGTGCCCTAGACGCCTCGTATAGGGCTATACGAGGCGTCTAAGCACTGAATTCAAGGGGGGTCTCAGAGGGTGTCAGACACAAAGTTTAAGGAACCCTATACGAAGGGTACAACCCTATACGAGGCGTCTAAGTCTTGGGTTTTTTTTTTGGCTGAAATAAGGGGTGTTTTGGTGGGTTTTGGTATGGTTTTTTGGATAGTTTTTGAAGATTTGTTTTTTGGTTGAAATTTTTTTTGGTTTTAAAAAAAAAGTTTTGTTTTATTTGTTTTTTACAATATAAAAAAGTTTTTGTTTTTTAAAAATCAACTATTTTAAAAATCGGCTCTTTAAATATATTATATCGATTAAATATTATAATGTTTTTAACATTTTACTTTTTTAAATATTATTCTTCCGATTAAAATTTTATCTCGTTCAAATATTGTTTTCGTATTATATTCAGAGGATATATTGTTTCCGTATTATATTCAAAACATATTTTGTTTCCGTATTATCTCAATTTAAGACAACAATCATTAAGTAACCGAATAACTGAAAACAAACATAAATATGACATATATAAGATAGCTTTGTACATCCATAACAAAAATATATAAGATAAGTTTGTACATCCATAATAAAAATAAAAACAACAACAGGTCTATGCATCCAAATCCGAATCCGAATCTGGATCTGCCTGCTGCGGCCGCTGATGTGGTGCTCGAGCCGGTGGAAGCGGTATCGGGGGTAATCCCTTTCTCTCTCGTCTATCCTGCTCGGCCTGTACAAGCCAACCTACCAAATCGTTGAGCCTGTCAAGCTCGGCTCGTACATCCGGATGTAGCGCAGCTTCTGGGGCATGACCTGGAATAACGTGACGTGGAAACTGAGGCGCCCCGGGAGGTGGCGGTGGCTGTGGCACCGCTGCACCGTCTACATCATCCGGAGGGTCCTCCACGGGCACTGCATCAGCAGGATCTGCAGGAGGATAAACGGGCTCGAACTGCTCTGGTAGGGGCTCCTCTGTCCATATGCCCCCCTCGCGGTTTTTAAACCGCGGGCCAACGGGGAACCTCTTGATTACCTTAATCCCCCACATCGACTGAAAACCCATCCGCGTCGGCATGACTGGCGGCGTCCGTAGATGTGGGTCCTGGTGCAGTACGAGGCCCAATGAACGGGCAATGACGGTCACGTACGCCCCGCCATACAAAAATCCGCGTTCCTGCCGGTGATGGGCGGATGCGTAGTACTGGGCTAGATCGTGTGCTAGTGCGCACGGCCTCCTATACAACAAACAATATAAGAAAAAAAGATCTGTGGTCGTACACCACTCACGGCAGTAGCCGCGCGCTGAAATAGAAGTAGCGAGCAAATGGTGCAGATACCTGCAGATAGTGTTAGCGAAATACAGAAACAGAGATTAATAAACAATGCACATAATCACAATAATTGTCGTAATAAACGTACGTACCTGTACAGTGGGTCCCTAATAAACGACACCCTCCCCTTCGACTTGTCGTGCTCCCAATGATTTCCCCCGCAATCACCTGCCAAAACCCTACAAGAGTGGGTTTGTCAACCACCACTAGCCCCGCTGTGTAAACCTCAGGCTCGATCTCCCCCTGCATGTATAAACCACAATGCACCGTAAACTCTGCTAGCGTCATCGAACGCAAAACGCCAGCGAGCCTGAAAGAAACCTCAGGCGGAGGGGGAGCATCTGGGTGCGGAAGCAGCACTGGGTCCCCAGGAGCGTGAAATGTGAATGACGAAAGGAACTCGACCAGCAGCTCCCTATAGGTCGGCGTGTGCGCCAAATCAAAAAGACGATGCCACGGCGAATCGACAGGTATAAACCGACGCACTCTAGCCGTCTCAGCAATCCCATCTATCGCATCCCAGTCGATCGCTGCATGCGATCCAATGTGCATCCTCCTAAGCTTCTGGCAATGATGGGCGGCATCGGTGCCGTCGGGAAACTCTAGATACGGGTGACCCTGCAACGTATCCAGAGGCGGCTGCCGTCTCCGTCGTGGACCCTGCTGAACCGGCTGACCCCTCGGCGTATATTTGTAAATTTTTTATAAAAATGTTATTAAACTGTTTTAATCAATTCTAATTATAAAAAAATTATATAAATTTTATAAAAATGTTATTAACCTGTTTTTATCAATTCTAATTATAGAAAAAAGATAGAAATTATAAAAATTTTATAGAAATTGTAGAAAATTATAGGAATTAATACAAAAAAAAATACTATTAATTACAAAAAATACTATTAATTACAAAAATCATTCTTCCGTATCACTGTCATTGTGTTTTTAGGGGTAGTGTATAGTCGTAGATATGTATCTATTTGTATAGGCTGTTTGTGTTGTTATATTTGTCTTGTTTACCATGCACTCTTTTACCACTCATGTTATATTGGTAGCTCCATACACACACACACACACATACACCTCATGTTCTATATATTTTTTTCTCTTTCTTTCCTGGGTGTTTTGGAGCCGAGGGTCTCACTGGAAGCAGCCTCTCTATCCCTAGGGATAGGGGTAAGGTGTGCCTACATCCCACCCTCCCCAGACCCTACCAATAGCTCTGCTATTTGTGGGATTTTACTGGGTATGATTGATTGATTGATTGATATTCTTCCGTATCACTGTCGATGTAATTAAGACTGGGGTTTGATCTTGGCGGAGGATTCATTATCGATGTATACCATTCTAGACGTGGCAAGTACATATCTTCCCATTGTTCCGTATGGGGTCTTCGGTGGGTCAACCATAGCCCGTGTGCTGGTGGCATTGGATAATCCCCTTCCAGCTTAACATGTATGAAGTGGTTCTCGTTAACATGTGTAAGCGTTATGAATAATGGTTGTTGATTAGCCGGAGGACTTAGTATCGGGAAGAAAGTGGAACTCGCACCCATGGTTGTCGTTAACAGGTGCACCCCGATACCTTACGTTTGTGAAATAAGAAGTCCTGCTAGGGGGAAGTCCATCTAGTGATCCTCCCCATAACCGGACACTGAATCCCAAATTAGGCCCTGACGATGCGTGTAAAAATAACCTTCATCCCATGCTTCAAATATTGGGAACCAGATCGATTCGTTCTGATCCATTTCTTGGACAAGGTCCCTTCGAATGAGCCCCCATGAACTCTGATACATACCTAAGCCCACAGCCACAGACCGAAACCCACAATGACCGTCCGGCATCACATCTCGTATGCACGAGACGTACAGATGGAACACTTGCGGAATGCCATACTTAAACTGTTTGATGATTCCCACGTACTCGTCCCCAATGATTAAAGGAAAACCGTGAGCATCTCGTGTCTCTTTCTTCTTAGAACTCTTTGAACGGCTTAGGCTCGCTTTGGGTTTTTAGGACCTTATAACCGACTGTTGAGAGGCATGTGATGGAACGTACGAGCTGTGACGAGGTTTATCGTACTTACTTTGTCGGGAACCTTCAAAGCACGTGTTTGCATCACCGAAGGAGCTTCTCCTCAATTCTTCATCTATACGAGAGGCCTCGTCCAACCTTTGTTGTACATGCTTTGTTGTTGGTCGGCCACGAGTATTTTGTTGGACAACCGGTGGTTTCTTGGTAGATTTCTTTGGAGTCAACGCCGCTTTAATCTTTGACATCAAGCTTTTTTGCTGAGCTGGGGGGTGCGACTCTAATTGTTGTCTAACAATATTTAGCTCTTCGACCATGTCTACGTCATCGTCTATCAATTTACAACTTTGGAAGTTAAGTTTCCGCTAGAAGACGTCTATATCTTCGAGTTGAATCGAACGCTCTGCACGGTTAAAAACAACATTGTTTAAGTAAGATGATTAATGGAAATATATCACACAAGTGTTGTACGTTTAACAATTATTACCTTCACGCATGTACTTTTCCATCCTACAAGCACAGGGTAACCCACAGCTGTGCCACATTTGGCAACCACATGATGAATGAAAGCGCTCCAAGAAATCTAGCTTCCTAATTGCCTCTCCACGCAACAAGTCAAGGGCTGTATGGGATACTTTTCCAAGTAGGTGTTGAAACATCGGGTGTTTGTGGTGGTTCATTATTTTTTCGATGCTTTCTCGAAAAGTCTTCCTTATTTCACCGAGCTGTGTCTCAACAATATCCCGGACACAACCAACTACACGGTCCAGCGAGCTCCTATCTAGGACCTATCTCTTTAAGTTGGCGTGTTGGCTCTCAACTCTGTTTGTGGTACGATTACCAAAGTTGCGCCTCTTATCAGTCCACGCAAAGAGGAACATCTCCTTATAGTCTTTTAGCCAGTTATCGTACACTTACTTGAAGACTCCTAAAAAGTAAAAATAATTTAATAAAATTTGCATAGGTGAGTCGTATGTTATTAGGAAAACTTACCAGAACGTTTGCACTCCACAAGTCGCTTTTGCATGTTGCGCAAGTGGTACTCGTAGATGGGTTTGGATGGAGACTCAATCAATGTCCCCTAGAATGACAAAAATTTCTCCCAGTCTTCGTCTGTGAAGGCACCCTTGCAGTGCTTCATAACATTCTGTTGTATGTGCCACCTGCAAAGAAGCCTGGAGGCGTCTGGAAAATACTTTAGCACACGTGCCCATAAGGGCTAGGTCTCTATCCGTTAAAATCACACGTGGCTCCATACATTCATCCAACATTGACTTGACCCTCTCAAGCACCCACACAAAGTTATCACCCCGTTCTTTACTAACAACGGCATGCGCGATAATAAACGATTTGTTGGTAGGCGTCACACCAACAATCTGGATAAATGGCATATTGTATATGTTTGTTTTGTACGTCGCATCGATCAGCATGACGTGGGGGAATGCACGCCACATGTCTCTCGAGTCCCGATGAAGAAAGAAGATCTCTGTTACGATCTCTGTTCCGGGTTCCTCCCGTGTCTCGTAAATAAAGTCGTTGTTTATCAGCTTGTTTTCTAGTGACTGCATGGGAGTCAATCCTTGTCTTTGTTCGGCTCTAATCTTCGCCACAAGGTATTGAACGTCTTTTTGAACATGAAACCTGTCGGGGTCCTGCTTCCTTATCGTTTGAAATATTTTGCGCGGCTCCATGTTTTGAGCTGTCAGCTGCTCGATCAGTTTCATTTCGCTTGGAGTAAACCTTCGCACAAACACGTGGGCTGACAGGTCCTCACAAAGTTCGTGGTTATGTTCAATTTTTCCGTCTTTTATCTCCCATGTTTCATACGGGTGGTTTCGCACAGCCAGCAGGTAAAACAGGCAACCTGTTTTTTTGCTTCCGGCTTTTCTAAGTGTTGCTGTAGTCTGGTGCTCACCACCACGATCACATTCAAGCCATACCCTCACGGTTCTTCCCCCGATTTTCTTTGATCGACGGGTGACAATAACGAAACCATCCGCGTTTGCTATTTCTTGTATCTGATTCTTTAGTTCATCTAAAGAGTTGAAAACCTGTAACATCGACAATAATAATAAATAATAATAATAATAATAATAATAATAACAAATAAATAAATAAATAAATAAATAGTAATAATAATAATAATAATAAATAATAATAATAATATTAATAATATTAATAATTAAATAATAATAAAAAATAGTAATGAATACCTGCCTTTTTAAGTACGGACTGTCCGGGATGGGAGATGTCTCACCACCATATCTACCATATCCACCATAACCACCATATCCACCATATCCTCCAATGTCCGGATTGTTTTGATGAACGTAAGGAGTGCCCGGGGAAATGAATTGCTGATGACCACCGTATCCACCGTATCCACCGTCTCCTCCGTATCCACCGTATCCACCATTTCCTCCGTATCCACTGTCTCCTCCGTAAGAATATTCACACACGTATCTATAATCCGGATACCCTTGTTGCGTCGGATAACTTGGTTGACCAGCATGGTATGAGTCATCTACGGGGGCTGTTTCATCAACAGGGGGATGCTTGTTCAAATCTAGAAACGGTCTGTTTTGTTCTCCTTGTATACTAGACACAACCTCCTCTTGCTCATTAGAATCGGGAACGCCAGACTCCTCCAAAATAAACAACCGTATCATCATTAGTAAATAATAAACTAAAACAACAACTAATTAAAGCATTTAAGCTAATAACTGTTACCGGAATGCTTTCGTGCACCTAGTTGTCGCTAGAATACTGCCCGAAGACATAGTTGCCGTCCCAGTATGACGACATTTCAACACTTCGGGATGATAAGAACACAAATGCAAACAACAGTTCTTTCGAAGAAACACAAGAAGAAGAAGCAGAATGAATGAAATGTTGAATGCTCGGGGTGGACAAAGAATGCACTGTATGTTGCACTTTATGTGAGACATAGACGCCTCGTATAGCTCTAGACTACCCGTATAGCTTTAAGTCACTTGTCAGTCATGTAGTCAAATCAGTCTCTAAGACGCCTCGTATAGGCCTATATGAGGCGTCTTAGCACCCTCGTATCAGTCCCTCGTACAGGCCTAG
Organism: Helianthus tuberosus; assembly: GCA_030545235.1. Taxonomy (NCBI): domain Eukaryota; kingdom Viridiplantae; phylum Streptophyta; class Magnoliopsida; order Asterales; family Asteraceae; genus Helianthus; species Helianthus tuberosus. The sequence continues at coordinate 176,626,806 of CM060351.1, forward strand.
ACTCCCTGTCTGATGTGACGTTGTACTTGGTGCAGAAGCTGGTCGGAAAAACAACCCTATACGCCTCGTATAGCCCTATACGAGGCGTCTAATAAGGTGTGGAAATAGGCTTAAAGGTGTGTAAATATGTAGACCCTTTGTAAAACGCTTAAAGTTGGTGTTCTAACAAGAAGAAATTTTAAGTACTTCATAGATGCAGCTCATGATAACCAGAAAAATGTTACAACTGCCACCGGATTCTCGGTAGATGTGTTCCATACTTGTATTCATTCGTTACCATATGAAGTGCAGTATGAGTTAATACCATTTGCCATTGGAAGTTATGATGATCTAATAAAGAAGGTTGGGGAGTTCTTATGAACTTCAAGGTTTGGCTTCATTCCACCAAGAACAACTTAGATCTGAAGGATTTCCACATGAATAATCAATGTTTTCGCATAGATCTATGCATATTCAGGGTTAAAAGGATGGAAAGATGGTTTTCTAACTTTCTTTCAACTCCTTTACACTCAATGCACTCAAAACCGATAGAATCGGGGCTCGTTCTGATCTTCTACTCTTTCTTAGTGATGTGTTAGTTCAAGATCTGAATTCTATCCAAGTGACAACTGATTTCGGGTTAAACATGAACAACCGTCTCGAACAGTGAACTGATCGGACTAGGGTGGTTCCTGTTCGATCGGATCACTTGGGTTAAGATGGGGTTTCTGTTGTTTAGCACGTTATCATACCGTCTCGATCAAAACTGCAAAACTTTTAAAATAATCAAGTACCAAGACGATCAGGTCTTTGGGATGGATTGCCGTCCGATCGGATTGCCATCCGTTCGAACAGCCACCCGATCGGCTTGCACTTAGTTTCATACTTAAACTTTTTATTCAAACTTTCAAGGGTTTGAACATCGAACGGATTACCGTCCGATCGGATAGCCATCCGATCGAACGACCATCCGACCATGTGACGTTTGGAACTGCGACACTTAATCATTTTTTATAATTTCCAAAGATCATCAGTAACTAACGGATTACCAACCGATCGAATTGCAATCCGATCGAGTGACAATCCTGCTGTGAACTTGTTCTCACTAAGTGTCTTGCCAATCTGATCGCTATCCGATTGAACTGACGTTCGATCGATCGACCTGAAGGGTAGATATGCTTCTCTATTTTCAAAATGCTACAACGGAAACTTCAAAGCCATCATACACAAACACATCCTTACCAAACAGATGTCAATCCAATCGAATGGCCATCCGATCGGATGACCATCCGAACAGATTGACATCCGTTCGACTGGCCATTTGGATCGGATTGCCATCCAATCAGATTACCATCCGACACTTGGTAATTTTGCATCGTTTATCGCGCCACTCATCGTTTATGCTATCGTTAACTGTTTAGGCTAATCTCTCTCAGCGCTCCCTTCAATCCAAGAGAGTGTTTACTTGTTAAACACAATCTGTGAGTATACTCGATCCCTTTTGCTTTATGCATTTTTGGGTGTTACATACGTTACTTATTCTAAATCACATCAATCACACAAAGCAAACACTATTTATACGCTGACCACTATTTCATGATACGTGTTATTCGATGAATGCTTGTATGTTATGTTAACAAAGTGATTTTTTCCTGACACCTTAGCAACGATAGTACTATAGTTTGGACTCAGCACCTGTCGTGGACAGGGGTTGTTAAGGGCTTTACTTCACGTGTCCTAGTGGGGATATGTGTTGCGCATTCTACAACTCGCACTCACGTCTGTACATATTTCTCTGTCGATAACCTACTTGCCTTCACTTTGTACATGTTTCATGCTGGTTATGCGTAAACTATTTCGAACTCTATTATGCTATATCAAACTTGTATGCTCACCTTTACACTATGTGCATTGCGTTTATTTTAACGTATGTGACAGGTGCTTAGGATGCGTGCTTGCTATTTGATGGAATCAAGCTTGGGAGAGTCTAGAAACCAACGAACAATTAATTTACTTGAAATCTGAGTTGTCGGAACATAACAATTTGTCTTTGATTTGTCTGTAATAAGTATGCTACTTGTTATGTCATGGTATGGGACGTGATGTTTAAATAATTGGTAATCGTTGTTGTTATAGAAACTTCTGGACAATCTGTTTCGCTCAGTGCCACGCCCCGATGATTCCGCCATCGGTTGGGGTGTGACAGCAGCAATGTATTCAGCTTCACAAGTTGATGTAGCGACACAAGTCTGCTTTTTGCACTGCCATGTGACTAGGCGATTTCCTAAAAACTGACATCCAGCCGTTGTGGATTTGCCGTCGATTTTGCATCCGCCAAAATCAGAATCACTGAAAGTGATCAAGTCAAAACTACCATCCCTAGGGTACCAGAGACCGGTGTCCAGGCATCCCTTCAAATAGCGAAAAATCCTTTTCACAACTGCAAGATGTGAGGCCTTCGGGTTGACTTGATATCGGGCAAGCAGACACGTAGGGTACACACTATCTGATCTTGAGGCTGTGTGGTACATAAGAGATCCGATCATTGCGCGGTAAAATATTTAACAACTTCACCCTTCAAGTCCGGATTAATTCCGTGATTTTGCTGAAGTGGGGTACCAATGGGCAGTGATTCGGATATCTGGAATCATTTCAAGATGTTACTGATATACTTAGTCTGATGGATGAATATCCCAGACTTCGTTTGTTACACTTGTAGGCCCAAAAAGAATGTCATTTCCCCCATGGCGCTCATTTCGAATTTCTCCTACATAACACGCTCAAAGTTCCTACACAAAACATCGTTAGTAGAACGAAATATAATATCATCTACGTATACCTGTACCAATAGAAGATCTCCATCATGTTCTTTGATGAAAAGAGTGCAATCAATAAGACCTCATCGAAATCCATTCTCCTGCAGATATTTAGATAAGGTTGCATACCAAGCTAGTGGTGCTTGATGTAATCCGTAGATAGCTTTGTTGAGCAACCAAACCCGATCAGGGTGAATAGGATCTTCAAAACCTGGAGGTTGTTCGACGTACACCTATTCTTCAACCACACCATGTAAGAATGCACTTTTCACGTCCATCTGGTACACCTTGAATCCTTTGAATGAAGCATAGGCTAGAAAGATTCGAATTGCTTCAAGACGTGCAACAGGTGCATAAACTTCATTGTAGTCGATCCCTTCAATGTGACTAAATCCTTGAATAACTAATCTCGCCTTGTTTTGAATGGCAATTACACGGTCATCCTTTTTGCACGTATAAACCCAACGGGTACCAATCTTCTTGTAATCATCAGGTTTTTCAATTAGTTTCTAGACACCTAGCTTTTGGAATTGTTGCAGTTCTTCCTACATAGCTTCCACCCAAGAATTATCTTTCAAAGCTTCTTTCCAAAATTTTGGTTCTTCTTGTGATACATAACACGAGAATGACCGATCATTCTGCAAACCTGATTCTCGAATAGCTGCATACAAGCCCGCATTGTTGTTGTTTCGCAACTGGTTTCTCGTTTGAATGCCACTTTGTACATTACCAATGATGTTTTGTTGAGGATGGGTATTATGAATTCTTGTTTTTGGATTATCTGGAACTGGAACATTTATACCCAGATTGTTGAAGTTGAGATCAACAACCAAATCAATACCTTGAACTGGCTAAGAGGATGATGCAGTAGCTTTAGCTGTTTTGGGGCAATCCACTAGGGGTGTAGCCTCAGAAGTACCATGTACAGCTTCTTGGTCTGCATCGAGAAATTCATCATCCTCTGAAGATTCGTTCAGTTCATTAGCATCGTGAAAATCCTCATTGTCGAGAGCATTATTGTTAACTGAAGATGCTTCTTGATTGTTGACAATAATTGGACGAACCAACGGTGAATCTGTTGCGTTGTCATTCTCGAAAAACATCTGTGCTGCAGCATCTACTACAACTTCTTCAATATTGATCGAATTGAAAAAGTCATCGTACTCAAACATCCAAGGCCGACCAGGACATTTGACTGGCAATGTGTGCCTTTGTACTCTGACTTCAGACCATTCCTCGACCCTTTTTGTCTCTAGATTCCAGACTCTTAAGTTCGGGGTGGCATAACCAAGAAAGTATCATTCAATGGCTTTTGCCCCAAAATTCCATTCGGATCGATCATTATGCTAGGAGCTCTAAACGGTTCAAGAAATTGTAAATCTGGTTTCTGTTTGTTGAGAAGCTCAAAGCAGGTCTTGTTGTGTCTTTTTACTGTAAGGACTCGGTTCATTGTGTAACATGCAGAGGCCATAGCTTCACTCCAGAATGGAATGGGCAACTGGGATTCTACCAACATAGTCCTAGTAGTTTCGATCAATGTACGGTTCTTATGCTCAGCGACACCATTCTGTTGGGGAGTGTAACTTGCACTGAATTCATGAAGAATACCTTTGGATGTGCAAAACTCCGCCATTGCATGATTTTTAAATTCAGTTCCATTGTCGCTGCGTATCCGTCTAACTTTCAAAGTATACAAATTCTCAATCATTGTGATCATGTTTTTGATAATTCCGAAAGTGTCACTCTTGTGTGCCATAAACGCCACCCAAGAAAATCTAGAATAATCATCAGTCACCACGAGGCAGTACTGATCATTCCTGATGCTTTTATGCTTGACAGGACCGAACAAATCCATGTGTAAACGTTCAAGCGGAACTGCCACGGTGTTGATCTTCTTTGTAGGGTGCGACTTCTTTCTTTGCTTTCCTTTCTGTCATGAAACACAGACGTCTTGAAGATGGAAATTTTGAAGAGGAACACCATTCACTAATTCATTCGAAACCATTCATTTTTCTTAAATGAATGTCTCCCATCCGTCTGTGCCAAGAGATTGATTCCGTTTCTGTGGCTTTGGAAACGAAATAGGTTGCTTGTGCAGACGTTGTAATTGCTTGGCTCATATCAAGGATATACAAATCATTAATCCTTGGAGCAGATAAGAGAATCCAGTCTTTTGGAATCTTGAAACCGGGTTTCAGCACGTAACATCCATTTGCATCAAAGTGTACTGACATGATTAGTTGATCTTATCAAAGCTTACAACTCCGTTGGATACCATTCCTTCCCCTGTAATATATCCGCCCTTTTCTCCAATAAATGCAACATAACCTCCGCTAATAGATTTGACGTCGTAGAGAAGCTTCATGTCGCCGGTCATGTGCTTGGATGACCCACTATCAACAATCCAATGACTGCTGAGAGTTCCTCCTAGACCACCCTGTACATGTACTCACATGATTAGTTGGAGATGTGTTGATGCAAATTTTGTGTCCGATGCTGTTCGAATAGATTAGTTTTATTTTATGATAATTATGTAATAGTTAGTGAAATGGTCAAACGAATGTGTATTGACCCGCTCGTTTGAAGTGGTCAAACGAGAGGGTTATGTGTTTGACTGTGTGTGTTTGCAAGACAAAGGGGTGTGGCTATAAATAGCAACCCTTGGTTCTTTTGCAATGGGAGAGAGAGTGAGCTCATTGAGAGAGCTCACTGAGAGTTTTAGTGTTTTGGGGAGAGATCACCACTTGGTCTCTCCTCGAATCCTTTGGTATTGTTCGGGTATCTTGTAATCGGGCCGATTTCTAATGTTATACTACCAGATTAATACAAAGAAGTTGTTTGTTAATCTCTAATCTCTCCCGTCTATGAACATAAACACACGAATCATGGTTTCGGACCCGAAACACGGTCCTACAATTGGTATCAGAGCCATGGTACCCGATTTAGTAAATCTAACCGTTTGCTAAATCACATGTGCTCTAGATCTGTGATTTTTGTTCAAGATGTAAAAATTGGGAAACATGAAGAAAACCCAGATCTGGACCGTATATGCGGATCTGAGCTGAAATGAAACACACCAGTGGGTTAGGTTTTATGTTTTACACCAAAATCATCAAGTTTTCATCATCAAACATCACTTTTGAAGTGATTTTCTTCAAATCTGCAAAAGAAACAGTGGCTGTGTTCTTGAAGGTAGGTGGCGGCTGTTAAGAAACTTTAGGGTTTCTTCAGAACTTTTGACGAAGAACCTCATCAGTTTGATATCCACGAAGAACCATTTACAAAACACAATCGACGAAGAACCAATCTGGCCGAAGAACCTACATTATTGGCGAAGAACCCCTGGCGAAGAACCTCTGCCGAATAACCTTCTTAGTCTGATGCCCTACCGAATAACCTTCTTCGTCTGATGATTGATTGCCGAAGACTTCGGCTCAGAGTTTTTCACTGATGATATGGATCTTCATCTCTATGCTCCGGCCACCACCACAGTAAACTCCGGCCACAACTATCTCTTGGGCTTGAAACCGCTGCCGCCCAAGAAACACCAACATCCCAACAAAGAAAGAGCAAGTGTTTTCAACCTACTCTGACAACCAACCAGGTGTTTTGATTCAGGTTTACGAAGATGTAAGAGCTAGAACACGTGACAATAACTTGTTAGGTAAGTTTGAGCTTTCTGGAATCCCACCGGCGTCCAGAGGAGTCCCGCAAATCACCGTCTGCTTTGACATTGACAGATGATGAAAACTGTTGGATCAATCGAGTTAAACTGCAAATTAGATGAATCGATGATGATAACTTTGAAGAATATTGATCGTATGAAGACGAATTTGGCGTTTGTATTGTGTTGTTGTTGTTCTGATGTGATATTTGATATTGGGTTCGCCGAGGAGAGAGAGACAAAAGGAGATTGGGGGTTTGACCAAACAAGTTGAGTATCTCAGAGATAAGAAAGAAAAAAGTTTGGATGGGGTGTGGTTGTTGTGTGTAGTAGAGATATGCAACTAAATAATAGAATATATATATATATATATATATTATTAAATAAGAGAAAGAAGTGATGTATGTCGGCGGAATTGTTTTCGTTTGGACCCACCTAGTGAGTGATCTCTTCAACAAAAATCCTATACTTTTCAATTTAAATTATTTGTGGGTTTGGGCTCATTGTTCAGTGATTGGGCCAGCAAAATAATTCATTTTGGGCCTCTTGAAAGTTTGGTTTTGATCAACAAAAATTTTCTACAAGTTCAAACCGGGCCAAGAGTAGAAGAATATTTTAGTGGGCCAAGAATTTTAAGTATTGGGTACGAGTTCGAGAGCGCGCCAAACCAGTTTGGGATGATGAGGCTTGATGAAAAAAATGATGATATTAAAAAAAATGTGGGGTAGTCACGGTTACCGATGCAAACGTCAAATTTGGTGACTTGACTACTATGGGCCAAAAACCAAAAATGGTATGTTTACTTCCGCACATCAATGTTTATAATTGTTATCGGTTATTCGTAAATGTTCGAAAGCATTTTGTTTATTGTCATATTCTCTCATTTGGAAACGATTGAATGAACCTGGAATGTCAATACCGGTCCTAAGGAGTTCACAAAGTCTTTGGAGGGATACAAGTTGGATCCTACGTGGTGCTAGGGGACTTTCTTTATCAACTAGAATATGCAAAGAAGAAATCATTTTGTTTATTGTCATATTCTTGCATTTGGTAACGATTGAATGAACCTGGAATGTCAATACCGGTCCTAACGAGTTTACAAAGTCTTTGGAGGGATACAAGTCGGATCCTACGGGGTGTTAGGGGACTTTCTTTTTCAACTAGATTATGCAAAGAAGAAAGTCGTTTCGTGATTTTTTCGAAAAACGGAGAACATTCAGTGAAGATTGACGACAGTTCCGCTTAGTGGAGGGAATTGGTGAACATTTGAAAGTTGAAGACAGTTCCTTTGAAGTGGAGGGAATCTGTTAAGGTTTAGAGATCTTACCAAAGAAATGGGGGAATAAAAAATTGTCGTATGTTGAATTTCTTCGGTAAATTTCTTAACGCAATCACAGGTGGTAGAGTTTGTCTTATGATAGATCAAGACTTGATGCAGTTTTTAAAGAATGGAACCCTTATCAAATGCCGGTTGGAGTATTGGAAGATCAGCGGAAGATCGGTCAATTGAGCCTTGTGAGGACATTGCACAACACCCAACACGGATACGCGTACTTTAAGGGGGAAATATTATACAAGGAGCGTTAAGATACTACTTACCTGGATCATCGGTCAAGTGGGAATTTGTTAACACAGAGAAGATAAATACTTGACTGAAGATCGATTCCTGTTGCATTTTCAGCATTCGACAGCAACAGACAAGGGGAATTTGTTGATGCAGATTTTGTGTCCGATGCTGTTCGAATAGATTAGTTTTATTTTATGGTGATTATGTAATAGTTAGTGAAACGGTTAAACGAATGTGTATTGACCCGCTCATTTGAAGTGGTCAAACGAGAGGTTTATGTGTTTGACCGCGTGTGTTTGCAAGCAAAGGGGTGTGGCTATAAATAACAACTCTTTGGTTCTTTTGCAATGGGAGAGAGAGTGAGCTCATTAAGAGAGTTCACTGAGAGTTTTAGTGTTTGGGGGAGAGATCACCACTTGGTCTCTCCCCGGATGTATACTCCTTTGGTATTGTTCGGTTATCTTGTAATCGAGCCGATTTGTAATGTTATACTACCAGATTAATACAAAGAAGTTGTTTGTTAATCTCTAATCTCTCCCGTCTATGAACATGAACACACGAATCATGGTTTTGGTCCCGAAACACGGTCCTACAAGACGGGGACCCAAGCCTTTGTGGTCTTGGGTCTTCCATTTTCATCGACAAAAGTTATTTCAACTTCTCGATGGTTAGGAAATCGTGATGCTCCCCCTGAATTAGTAACCGTTTTTGGTTTCCAAGTCTGTTGTGTTTTACCAGTTTGAATTTTTGATATCTTAACTTCGTGATTATTAGAAGTTTTAGAAATTTCTGGTTTAACTGAAACAGGTTGTTTGTGAACCACGTCGGTTTTAATTGCCTTCTCTATTACCTTGACTTGCTGGCGTTTCTTTTTCTTTTCCCTTTCTTTTACAAGATGGGGATCTTGGTTTGAAGAAACAGATCGCTTTCGGCAATTTTGTTCACGGGGATCATCAACTTTGGCTTTTATTTTATGAAGATATGGACAATTTCAAATATTTTGTCCAACTTTATCACACTTGAAACATGATCTTCGTTCTACAAACCCCAAAGTATCATGTTGATGTCTTTGTGATGAACTTTGTGATTGTGAGGTACTTGGTCCTGAATTGTTTTAACCATTTCTTTTCAACATTTTAACTTGATTAACATGATCTAAGTTAGATTTATTTGCAAATGTTTCAAGTTTATCTGTTCCCTTCGACTTCACAAAGTTCACCTTTTGATTCTTCTTTTGGTTAGGTTCCTTTCGACCTTGAGTCGTTGATTTACCTTTTGGTTTGGTATGATTTTGCTGCTTTTTCACTGTTGGCAAACTTTGATTACTATGTTGTTTTCAAACTTCAACTTTTGGAATCGAAGGGCAATGTGTTACCACAACGTGTGAACCCGACTTTCCCCAAAACCTACTTGTCGAATCTTCAAAAACTTTACTGATTAAAGATTGATTAACATTTTTAATCGGAAAATCTTTGTCAGAATAGATTTTATCATCACCAACAAGAGTGTACATCAAATTCACACTCTCATACTCTTGTGAGGAAGTGGACTCGACCAGAACAGTTTTAGCAGGTTTTGCGGGAGGATCACATAAAATATGAGTCTCGAGAGGTATGTCCTCTTATTTGATTACCGCATCAGACTGTGCTGAGTCAGTATCATCGGATTTATCATCTGAAGAATCAGCATCCTCAACAACAACTGGAGGATCCTGATTTTGTTCAGCAGTTGACACACTTGTAACTGTTGACACATCCGAATATGATGATACTTCCTTTTTGTATCCAAGTCTGGTTGCAAATTCATCAATGTCTAAAGGAACAGATGGCTCAAAGTAAGTTCTATTCTCCACATGACGCATCGCGTCATAATTGCGTCTAATAGGTGGTGGACACTTCTTATATCCAATGCACATGACATCCTTTTTTCTCTTTCTGTATGTCAATGATGTGATCCAGCACATACCTAGAATTTGAATAACTATCTAACTTAAGCTGGATCCCCTCACTGTCACACTTTACACAGGCTAACTCTTTTTGCATGTCCTTGAGACGATTGATATAACAGTTATGTCAGTTTGTTTTCTTGAAACCATTTTACTTAGCTCGGTTTTATCTTCTCTTAAATTTTCAACCACCGTTTTAAACTCTTTTTCATGGTTTTCATAAAACATGTTGGCCTCTGTGCATTTTGAAAGATCCACTATCAACTTTTGATTGTGGATATATGTCACGTCATACTTGCTTTGCAAATCATCATATTTGCTTTGCAAGTCTAACAATTTATCACCTAAATTAACACATTTATCACATTTATCAGAAGTTGGATCATCGACACATACCTAGTTTGATGAACTACCAACATTAGCCATAAAGGCTGAATGATTAGAAGAAGAAGAATAGGCAGCTTCATCCACCAAGATTGATCTTCTATGATTCCCTGCTCAGCTCCTCCCAACAATTCATCAACATCTGCATTGACTGTCACAATTGATGTTTCCAATCTACCCTGCTACTAACCCACAGTACACGCTCACCAAAGTGTTCACCAGCTCCATATGTTCTTTAGCTACTTCAACACTTACTTTCGAGAAACTTGAAGTATCGAGCCGAACTGTATTTGGATTAGATGACTGACCACCAGATGAGGTGCTTCAATAACATGCTTGTTGTGAAACTGGTAGTGGATTTCCGTACATATCTCTTGCTCCGGTAGATTGATATCTTTGCTTTGAGACTTCTGGTTGTGGATTTCCATACATGTCAGTACTTGAGACAAAAGCCGTTTGTAGCTGAGCATGTGGAGCAGGTCTTGCAACAGTGCTAGAACCTCCACAGTTACCATAATACATATCAGGATTTTGTTGCATGGGTATCCGTTTCGCCTTCCTGATTTCTTCTTGATCTTTGTTCTCCAAGAGCTGAACGAAATCATTGACGTTGGTTGTAGCCAAGGTGCCGTTATACTTTAGAATTTCCAAGAAACCATTCCACTGAACTGGCAATGAGTCGGCAAACTTGATGACAACCTCTTCTGGAGTTGCTACTACCCCATAATTATTCAATTCAGTCAACAAATGATAAAATCGACTTGTCAAATCTCCCAAATATTCTCTTTCCATACATGTGAAGCCATCAAACTCCTTCTTGAGTAGATCATGTTGCAATTTGTGTGTCGCTTCATTTCCTAGACCACTCGTCTTCAATGCATCCCATAACCACTTTGACGTCTTGAAGCTGACAAACTGATGATATATATCCTTGCTCAACGCTTGAGTTAGAATAGAAAATGCTTTCTTTTCCAAATCATATTTCTTCTTCTCGTCTGCCGTAAGATCTGCAAATGTCACGGCAGTTGAAGAGTCAACATCAAGTGCTTGATCGAAATCTGTAGTAAAACATAACCACAATTCCGTGTTTTGCCCAAGAATGCACCTATGGAATCTGTTTTCCCATCCAGGATATTCATTCATGTGCATTAGCTTCGGTGGGCGATTATTGCTTCCGGTTTCACTTTCGCTTAAAAGTATACTTTGAATACTTTGATTTTGATTTGAAACGAACGCCCATTGACTTGTCGAAACTAGACTCCCTTGAGATGGAACTGACGAAGAAGAGAGTGCGAGAGGTTCATCCCATGATGGAGATAAACCCTTGCTCGTATACTTGCTCTCCGTATTAGATGGAATACCCCACCAGTCTGAACTCATTTTAGATGTATGTTGTAGAATACCTGCTTATAAACTCAAAATAAAATAGTTAAGTATGAATTTCAAAGCTTCTGTTGACAACTACTTGTGATGTCCACGAAGAATATGGTTCTTCGTGAAAGACCAGAGTGACGAAAGATGGGTTCTTCATTAAAGACCAATTGACGAAGAATATGTTTTTTCGTAAAGGATTAATGCGACGAAAGACTGGTTTTTCGTAAAAGCCCAAAGTGACGAATAATAGGTTATTTGTCAAAAACAACTTGACGAAAGATAGGGTTCTTCGTCTGAAACAAATCCAATGAAAAACGCTTTTCGTTGACTAATGTGTACAGACAGAAAGATATTTTCAAAACCCGATCAAACCTTATCCTACCGACACAAAGATACCCAATTGTCAAACACCCATCCCTAGACAACACTGTTTTCAACATTCATCATTTGATAGGCCAAGATTGTCAAACAATAATATAATAATCAAGATCAATAATTCAATCTTCAACTCAAAAACCCAGAACAATGAAGAACACTATGAACTTTATGAGTTTGCTGGTGAAATATATGAGTTTACCGGCCACCGGAAAAAATTCCGAACAATAATTTTGCACAAAAGTTTAATAAAAACCCAATCTTATCATGTATACATGTATTCTAACAAGGTTTTTGTCAAAACTAATAACAAAACACCAAGATTTTCGAGACTTTAAACCTGTTTTTCCAGAAAATATGATATTCAAAGTTCAAACTCAAGAACAAAATCTGAAAAACACATGAAAATCTTTGAAAACACAAGATAACGACTTGGTTTTAACAAGGAAAAGAGGCAATGCTCTGATACCAATATTAGGTCCACCTGGAGGATCGAGTCAAACCTCTTCCCTATTTTCCGACAAACCCAAGAGTGCGGAATCCAAACGGGTTGTTAAACCAAGTAAAGAACACGAAAACACGATTCAACGATTAACACTCAATGTATTAATACGTGATGCGGTTACAATACAATGTTTACAAGAACTCCCTGTAAACTCTCAGTGTGTGTGTTCTCTCAGCCTTATCTCTCCTGTCTCACAGTGTGTGTTCTGTCTGTTTATATAAGCACATGATCTGCAAGTTGACAAAAGACTATTGCCCACTAAGAAGACCCTACGAAGAACCTTAAACCCGACGAAAAACATATGTTTACGAAAAACCCCTTGGGTTTTCGTCACATCCCAAAACCCACGAAGTATGTTCTTCGCAAACATGGGTTCTTCGTTAAAACCCTTTAACCAACAAATAAACGAACAATAGTTCTTCGTGGAGGCTATGTTCTTCGCCTGAATACATGTCTGCAGGTCCTTTGCCTCTAGTGGTTCTTCGTGGGAGGTAAATCAGTGAGCAACTACACCCACGAAGTAAGGTTCTTCGTGGGTTTTAATGCTTTGATTAATCCATGCATGGTCTTTCGTGGAGGGCTGCTCACATGCAGCCTTGCAAACATGTATTAACAGCAACAATTAATTGGTTCACAACTCATGAATTCACATTGACATGTAGTCCATGCTTTGATAAGTCTTCACATGACATCATCATGACATCAACATGGGGATGTCATGGTGATGTGGCAGCTAACGACGGTCCGCGGCTCTTCGTGCTTCGTGTGTCGATCTCTGGGGCGCACGGCAGAGGAATGTCGCGACGTCGGTCTTGAGCCGAACCTAACCGAGTTGAACCGAACCGAGTCGCGTACACATAAAGTGTATCAACAGCAAAAAGGCTAAGTATTCGTGAATACGGGTAGTTTTTACAGAATGTCTGAATCTCTCAAAGTCACCTGTCTAGTATTCATAAATGTATGTTTCACTTTTTCTCATATGAACCTTAACCTAGTTTGACTTGATTGTCCGAGGTCCAACAAGCTTATGGTAAATGTTGTTACACTTTTAGGTGGGTTTTAGATGCCCTTCTTTTTACTATTTTGGGCCTATGTGAATGTTACCTTTATAAACATTTATACTTCCTAAAGTGACTGTTGCTAGCTAGGATGTGTTATCGATCGAATAGAATGATGTTATATATTTAATAGAGTTTAATTGATGATTGACATTAATTTTTTTATGATTGGTGTTAGATGATTGATGGTTAGCATTTGTTGATAGTGATTATTGATGGAACTCTGTTTACGCTACGACACAACAATTAAGGATGATTGATGGAGTCTTATGCCGGTATTTAATCCTGCTTGGCTAAATGACATGGTGATGCTCACTTCACTAATTAGCATTTACTTACGTTTGAAGTTCACGTGCATGATTGATGTTAAAAGTGTAACTTGATGAGGATTGCTAAAATGTTTTGCTCAAAATGTTAAGTCTTTTTTTTAAACTTAAAATTGGACTCACTCAACGTAGCTGAGTTTTTAGCATGCTTGTTTCGTTAAACAAGTGTTGATGCTTGATTGGAGATCCATAACATGGATTGAAAGGTACCCTACTCAAAAGACTGGCATCCTATCGACCCTAGATGACATGTTTTGTTTATTGGATGTTTTGTTTAAACTTGATGTCTACTTGACATTTGATGTTTCTACTCATAACATTTATCAGTTTAAAAGCAATGTTTTAATGCTTGAATTCAATAGGGAGGCTTTCCGGTTTGGGTCCTTACAATAGCCCAAAAATTTATTAATCATCTTGGATTCTGAGATCGTTTTAAGTTGCAGTGAAGATAGCTAGCTAGTTCTAGTGGAAACAATTTTTGAACTTGCTAGAGCTTAGTGATACATCCATGACTACGATCAAGAACATCAATTTGAATGCATGTTTTCAAGTATGTCTTAGTTTCTACTCATGATTGCTAGTTTGGGATACTTCTCCAAAGGATAAGTTTTATGGATACGAGTATACGGCCAACTGACCAAGTCATACAAATTGGAATCTTTTATTGACAAGTCATACTAATTAATTTTATACTATTGTAAAACTTTCTATTAGTTAACGAACCTCACATCATTTAGTCCCGTTCTTTTGTACTTTGTGGATTGAAAAGTATAAAGTCTTAGGATTGCTTGTTTTGTCGGTAAAAACTAGAATGGTTGACATTTTCTAAGTTTACTTGTTTCCCAAAGAAGTAAATGTTGAAGTTTTCTAGGTGGAAGGAAGTGTTAGTTACAAAAGAGTTAATCTGAGCCTTAAGAATAGCTTTTGAGTTCTTACAAAGATGAAGCTTCAGAATCTTAGCAAAATAATCAGTTTGGTTTTGATGTTCGTAAGTCTTTTAAACCATGGATTATGTACACATTCACTTTTACCCCTAAACAGTAGCACCTTTTTGCACGACCAAGTTATAATACGAGTTGGAATCATTCTTGACATGGAGTCATGGATTGGGAAGTCAATTCACAGCTTCATGAACTTTGCAATCTCTGATTTTTATGCTCGTAACAACAATTATAGAACACGGATCGTTCTCCACACAAGGGACTCCAAAGGTGACCCTTTACAAGCATTGTCAGCTGGTATGATCTCTTTACAAGCATCGCAACCAAATTAAAATATCGTATAACTAAAATCAGTTATTTCTTACTTAATTATCTACTCTCATCCTAATCATTTGAGTAAATTACACCGATGGTCACTCCGGTTTGGGGCCGACTACGGGTTTCGTATCTAAATTTAAATTTTACGGATTTAACACCTGTGTGCACTATTTCTTTCAAATATGGTCCTATGTTTCTTCGTGCTTTTGAATTTTAGATTAAATGCTTTTGCCCATTTAAAAAGTAAACTTAATTTAACTATATTACTCTTTTAAAAATTACAATTTAAAAATCAAAGTATAAAGTAACTATGGATTTTATTTCTAGATTTTTATTTAATTTCAAAAGTTTGATGATGATAATGATGATGATCAGGGTCAAATTGTAATTTTTATAACACAAACATCGTCAACGCTTAAAGTGTTCTTTTCAAAAGGGCAAAATTGTCAAACAGTGCTTACAGAGACTAATTCTGTAATCACTTTAATATAGTTATTATAAAACAAGAACATTAATTATCTGATTTCTGTTTTATTTCTTGCATCTTCATTTAACATGACGAATTTTCTCCTAATTATATAACAAGAACTCTTATTATCTGCTTTCAGTTTTACTTCTTCCATCTTCATTTAACATGAGGAATTTTCTCCTAATATGCTCTTGCCCCAAGTGTTGTTCATTTTTCCATTTTCCAAGTCCAATTTCTATCTAGTTTAATATCTTCGCTTTATTGATTTTCTTGAATTCAACAAATTGATTTCAGTTCTTTAATGATCATCTTTCCTGGGCAGTGCATGATCTACTGAATAACATCAAGGTGCAAGCAATCATAGGCCCAGAAACATATCTTGAAGCTAAGTTATTGGCCCCCATTGCGGATAAAGCTAAAGTCCCTATATTTTCCTTTGCTGGTTCCCCTTCCATGCAATATCCATTCTTGTATCAAATTAAGGAAGATGAGTCAGTTATGTCAAAAAGCATTACTGCCCTGGTTGATTCCTTTGGATGGAAGGAGGTTGTATATTTATATGATGACATTGAACGTGGGCGGGAAATCTTATCATATTTTCTTGAATCCTTTCAAGACAAAAGTATCCGTGTCAGTCAAGGAAGTGAAGTTCCTGATTTGTCCACTGATGATCAAATTACTAAAGAGTTGCAAAAGATCAGGATTAGTCACACAAGGGTAATTGTTCTACATATGTCTTCTTTATTAGCATATAGAGTTATCTTAATTGCAAAAGGGTTGGGAATGTGTAGGTCCGGCTAGGGGAGGATCTAGTCGCCTAATCCTTGTATACGAACCACTCCGGTTGTGCGGAATCCAACCGGAATAGCAAACCGAGACGGAACACGTAAAAACACGACACGCAGATATCACCGTTAAACACCACTGTATTATAACGATAAAAGGGTTCGGTTACAATCCAATGTTTACAATGCTCTTTGTAAACTCTCTCTAGTGTGTGTGTGTGTGCTCTGTTCTTTCTCTCTGAAAGTCTGTGTGTTCTCTCTGTTCTGCTCACCGAAACAGAAACATAACATGCTATTTATACTAACAGACACACTACATATGACGAAACAGAAAGACAGGCGACGAAATAGATCATGGTCGACGAAACAGATGTGTTTCGTCGACTTCTGGGCTGATTCGTCGATAGTGGGCTTCGGTCCAATCAGTTGAGGCCCAAACTGTGTTTCGCCATCATCTATTAGCCCAAGGACTGTAATGTTGAGCCCAGTCCTTGTCTGTCTCCTTTGATGGCTTGAAGTCTTGTACACGACGGAGGAAAGTCGTCACAATATAAGCCGTGCTGAGTCGCGTCGAGTCGCGTCCACTAATCGAATCACGTCGCGTCGAGTCGCGTCCATAAATATGTATCAACAAACTCCCCCTTGGACGCTACTCGAGAGATTCTCTTCTCATTTCTTCTATGTCGGAGGATCTTCAAAGTCTTCACGTCTTGTAGGCAGAAAGTGTATCAACAAACTCCTTGTTTCATGTAAGAAGTGTGTTGACAAACTCCCCCTTAACATAAGCTCCCCCTTGAGTTATGCTCGTGAAAGTCTTTATCTTTATGAAGTGAGATCCTTGTGGTGTTGAAGGTCAGCGGCAACTCCATCATCTTTGTCTTTTGAGTGCCTTCACGTCGTGTCTTCATTCCGAAGCTTGTCATCGACCATGTTCTCCTAGCCTTTAGAATCTGCACATGCAAGAAATCTAAACGCGTAATGAGAACAACCGCTTGGAATATCATAACATAACCAACCGACACACGTGAGACCATTGTTCAAGCAAACGCCGTCCGACAGTTTGAAAGTTTTAAGTATTTTATCAATTTCAATTTTAACTTTCAAAACTTTGCAAATTTCGACCGTTTATGAAGATTTAGTCATTTTCGGTTTTCGTTCAGGTTTCAGGTAACGAAGACTCGAGTTCCAACATCGTACGATCGAAAATAAAATAGAAATAAAATCTTTTTGGATTTTATAAAGTTTATATTAAAACAAACTTAAAATCTTTTTGGTATTTTTGAATATTTCAAATGTAAAGACTGAAAGCAGTAAATAAATATATACAAACATTCTTTTTGTGAGTTTCGAGGGTAAGAGAATCATATCAGTTTACGGTCATGCCAAAACGCTCTTGTTGTTCATTTAGTTAACATTAAGATAAGCATCCTATAACGATTATCGGTATTGTTGTCCACATAAGCTCAACTTATCAGATGTAATCATGGCGAGAGGATACGTTAAGGTATGATTTATACTTACCGACCGGTGTTCATCCACATCACGACACATTCCCGTATCAAGGTATGCACGAGGGTTCATCTTACCGGTGAGTATACCGATTATCATCTGTTTGACCGTATATGATGTGAGATTCTCACTTATTTTGATTTGAAAACAAGCCCTATGTGATAGAATCACTTATTGATGAGGAACTTGATTTTCAGATGCATGAGGGCACAGGAGCAAGTCCGTGAACAGGTCAGTACTTTCGTACAGCAAAGAGACGAACTTGACTCCCGGAAAGAATTTGTGATAATTTATCACTTATTTGTTTGGACATGTGATTGTTGATCACTTATTGAGGTCGAATGCAGTATGTACACGTATGTATGGTATCATGGAAGATCTAGACTTGCGTCCCCGTTATTTTTCGGAAAAAGAAACAACCATGATACCCAGATGATAAGCAGCATAAAGACCGAATATCTCAGAACCTCGGCAATCTCTCAAACGAAATTTCGGTACCAAGACCATATGCCAATGAATGGTTCCCACCCAGTCTTCAGTCGATTTAAGTTTATATCACCCTGCACACTTTAAAATGATTGTGAGCCTACCGATACATCTTATATAGAGCTGCTTATCGCTTTTCATTTTGCATTTCAGTTTAAAAGAGGTTTGTAAAGACCACTGATGTACTATCATTTTCTCTTTTTTTTCGCCAGGAAACTCATTTTTGCTTTTCTATTGTTTTTGTGTTTTTGAAATTTTTCGATGTTTTTGGATTTTCACATTTTGGATTTACTCCCCCTAAAATCAATAAACTAAGACAAATTTAAAACACAAAGGTATTTACAAAAAAAATGATTTTCCGATGTTGGGTTTACTCTTGCTTGACCTTAATGCCGTTTACCAATAAAAGATAGTCAAATCTTGATTTGTCAAAAGCTTTGGTAAAAAGGTCGGCACGTTGGTCATCGGTGTGGACGTAAGCAACATCGATTAGCCTTTTCTCAAAGCAATCACGTATGAAATGATACTTAATTTCGATGTGCTTAGTCTTTGAATGCTGCACAGGATTTTTAGTGATCTGTAAGGCGGCAGAATTATCAACGTAAATAGGAGTAGTTAGGAATTCAAAACCGTAATCACGCATTTGTTGTTGGATCCATAGGACTTGGGAGCAACAACTTGAGGCAGCAATGTATTCAGCTTCGCATGTTGATGTAGCGACGCACGTTTGCTTCTTGCACTGCCATGTGACTAGGCGATTTCCCAAAAACTGACATCCAGCCGTTGTGGATTTGCCGTCGATTTTGCATCCGCCAAAATCAGAATCACCGAATGCGATCAAGTCAAAGTTATTATCCCTAGGGTACCACAGACCGGTGTCAGGGTAACCCTTCAAATAACGAAAAATCCTTTTTACAGCTGCAAGATGTGAGGCCTTCGGGTTGACTTGATATCTGGCAAGCAGGCACGTTGGGTACATTATATCTGGTCTTGATGCTGTGAGGTACATAAGGGATCCAATCATCGCGCGGTAGTATGAGGGGCTAGTATCTTGTCCCTTCAGGTCTGGAGTAATTCCGTGATTTTGCGGCAATGGGGTACCAATGGGCGTTGCATCAGACATCTGGAACCGGCTCAAGATGTCACCAACATATTTAGTCTGATGGATGAATATCCCAGACTCCGTTTGTTGTACTTGTAGGCCCAAAAAGAAAGTCATTTCCCCCATAGCACTCATCTCGAATTTATCCTGCATAACACGCTCGAAATCCCTACACAAAACATCATTAGTAGAACCAAAAATAATATCATCAACGTATACCTGTACCAGTAGAAGATCTCCATCTTGTTCTTTGATGAAAAGAGTACAATCGATAAGACCTCTTCGAAAACCATTCTCCAGCAGATAATTAGATAAGGTTGCATACCAAGCTCGCGGTGCTTGATGAAGACCATAGAGAGCTTTGTTGAGCAACCAAACCCGATCGGGATGAATAGGATCTTCAAAACCTGGAGGTTGTTCGACATACACCTCTTCTTCCACCACACCATGTAAGAATGCACTTTTCACGTCCATCTGGTATACCTTGAAACCTTTGAATGAGGCATAAGCCAGAAAGATCCGAATTGCTTCTAGACGTGCAACAGGTGCATAGACTTCGTTGTAGTCGATTCCTTCAATCTGACGAAAACCTTGAACGACTAGCCTTGCTTTGTTCCGGATAACGATTCCACGGTCATCCTTTTTGCATTTAAACACCCAACGGGTTCCAATCTTCTTATAACCAGCAGGTTTCTCTACGAGTTTCCAGACACCAAGCTTCTGGAATTGTTGCAGTTCTTCCTGCATCGCTTCAACCCATGCGCTATCTTTCAAAGCATCTTTCCAAGTTCTTGGTTCTTCCTGTGAGACATAACACGCGAAAGACCAATCATTCTGTTGACCAGATTCTCGGATAGTTGCATACAAGCCTGCATTGTTGTTGTTTCGCAACATGTTTCTTGTTTGAACGCCACTCTGTACATTTCCGATGATGTTTTGTTGAGGATGGGTATTGTGAATCCTAGTTTCTGGATTATCTGGTACAGGAACATTAATACCCAGGTTGTTGAGATTGAGGTCAACAACCAATTCAAGGCCCGGAATTGACGAAGAGGATGATGCAGTAGCTTCAGCTGTTCTAGGGACATCCACCGGAGGTGTACCTTCTGAAGTACCATGTACTGCTGCTGTTGGTCCTTGATCTGCATCGAGAAATTCGTCATCCTCTGAAGATTCGTTCAATTCGGAAGCATCTTGAAAATCCTCATTGTCGAGAGCATTGTTGTTCACTGAAGATGGTTCTTGATTGACAATAATGGGACGAACCAATGGTGAATCTGTTGCATTGTCGCTCTCGAAAAACATCCTTGCCGCAGCATTTTCTTCAACTGCTTCAACATTGATCGAATTGAAAAAGTCATCGTACTCAAACATCCAAGGCTGACCAGGATTTCTAACTGGTAAAGTGTGCCTTTGTACTCTGACTTCAGACCATTCCTCGACCCTTTTAGTCTCTAGATTCCAGACTCTTAAGTTCGGGGTGGAATACCCAAGAAAGTATCCCTCAATGGCTCTAGCCCCAAACTTTCCATTAGGATCGATAATTGTGCAAGGAGCTCCAAACGGTTCAAGATAAGACAAGTCTGGTTTCCGTTTGTTGATAAGCTCAAAGCAGGTCTTGTTGTGCCTTTTGACTGTAAGGACTCGGTTCAACGTATAGCATGCAGAGGACACAGCTTCAGTCCAGAATGGAATGGGCAGCTGCGACTCTACTAACATAGTCCTAGCAGTCTCGATCAATGTGCGGTTCTTACGTTCAGCGACGCCATTTTGTTGAGGAGTGTAAGCTGCACTAAATTCGTGAAGAATTCCTTTTGAAGTGCAAAACTCTGCCATGGCATGATTTTTGAATTCAGTACCATTGTCGCTACGTATCCGCCTAACCTTCAAGTTGTAAAGATTCTCAATCTGAATGATCAAGTTTTTGATAATACCGAAAGTTTCACTCTTATGTGCCATGAACGCCACCCAAGAAAATCTTGAATAATCATCAGTAATCACGAGGCAGTATTGATGATTCCTAATACTTTTGTGCTTGACAGGACCGAATAAATCCATGTGCAAACGTTCAAGAGGAACAGCCACCATGTTGACTTTCTTTGTAGGGTGTCGCTTCTTTGTTTGTTTTCCTTTCTGGCACGAGACACAGACGTCTTGAAGATGGAAATTTTTAAGAGGAACACCATTCACCAATTCATTTGACATCAAATGATTCATTTTGCGTAAGTGAATGTGACCCATTCGTCTGTGCCAAGAGATTGTGTCTTTTTCTGTGGCTTTGGAAACGAAACAAGTTGCTTGTGCAGACGTAGTAATAGCTTGGCTCATATCAAGGACATACAAATCATTTATCCTTGGAGCCGACAAGAGAATCCATTCTTTTGGAATTTTTAAGCCGGGTTTCAGCACATAACATCCATTTGCATCAAAGTGTACTGAGAACTGCTTATCACAAATTTGAGAAACGCTAAGAAGATTGTGATCAAGTTGTTGTACGAAGTTGATCTTGTCAAAACTAACAACCCCGTTGGAAATCATTCCTTCACCCGTAATGTATCCGCCCTTATCTCCAGCAAAAGCAACATAACCTCCTCTAATAGATTTGACGTCGTAGAGAAGCTTCATGTCGCCTGTCATGTGCCTGGATGCCCCACTATCAACAATCCAATGACTACTGATAGATCCTCCTGGAACACCCTGCACATGAACTCACACAATTAGTTGGAGATGGGGACCCAAGCCATTGTGGTCTTGGGTCTTCCATTTTCATCAATCACAATAACCTCTATTCTTTGATGATTCGAGAATTGAGATGGTCCCCCTGACTCAGTAACCGTTTTTGGTTTCCAGGTCTGTTGAGTTTTACCAGTTTGATTGTTTGAAGTTTTTGAAAACTTTGAATTATCTGGTTTAACTGAAACAGATGGTTTGTGAATCACATCGGTTTTAATTGCCTTTTCAATTTTCTTGACCTGTTGGCGTTTCTGTTTCTTTTCCCTTTCTCTTATGAGTCGGGGATCTTGTTTTACAGAAACAGATCGCTTTTGGTGATTGCGTTCACGGGGATCATCTTCTTTGGCTTTCAACTTATGAAGATACGGGCAATTGCGAATGACATGCCCAATTGTACCACATTCAAAACATGATCTTCGTTCAACAAACCCCGAAGTATCATGTGATCGTCTTGCCGATGATGAACTTTGTGATCCCGAGGTACTAGGTTTTGAACTATTTGGTTCATTCCTTTTCATCACTGTTACTTTCTGGACAAAATCTAAGTTAGATTGATTTGCGAACTTTTCAATTTTGTCCGTTCCCTTCGATTTCACAAAGTTCACATTCTTCTTCTTCTTCTGATTCGGCTTCCTTTGAACTTGAGTCGGTGTTTTACCTTTTGGTTTGGTATGGTTTTGCTGTTTTTGCACTGTTGGTAATTTCTGATTGCCAAATTGTTTTCTAACTTCAGCCTTAGGGATAGGAGGGCACTGTGTTACCGTAACACGTGATCCTGTCTTTCCCAAAAACTTACTTGTAGAATTTTCAAAGACTTTACTGATTAAAGATTGATTAACATTCTTAATAGGAAAATCTTTGTCAGAATAAATTTTATCATCACCAACAAGAGTGTACAGTAAATCCACACTCTCCGACTCTTTCTCAGACGAGGACTCAGTTGCAATAGTCTTAGCGGGTTTTGCTGGAGGATCACACAGGATGTGATTCTCAAGAGGTATGTCCTCATCCTTTATCACCGCATCAGACTTTGCTGAATCGGTATCATCAGACTCATCATCAGAAGAATCAGTATCCTCAATCACAACTGGAGGATCCTGATTCGGTTCAGCAGTTACAAAGGTATCTGCTGACACATCTGAATCTGACGATACTTCTTTCTTGTATCCGAGCCCTGCTGCAAATTCCTCAACGTCCAAAGGAACAGATGGCTCAAAGTGAGTCCTATACTCCTCATCAGGCATGGCATCATAATTGTTTCTCACGGGTGGTGGACATTTCTTATAACCTATGCATGTGACATCCTTTTTCTCTTTTTGAACATCAATGATGTGATCCAACACATAGCTAGAACTCAAATAACTGTCTAACTTAAGTCGGATCGCCTCACTTTCTGTTTTAACACAAGCCATTTCTTTTTGCATCACCTCAAGACGAGATATATACAAATTAATGTCAGTTTGTTTTCTGGAAACCATTTTTGTCAGTTCTGTTTTATCTTTCTTTAATGTTTCAATCATCCTTTTAAATTCCTTTTCATGGTTTTCATAAAACATGTTGGCTTCAGTGCACTTTGAAAGATCCACTGTTAATTTCTGATTGTGAATGAATGTCACATCATATTTCTCTTGCAAAGCCTCGTGTTTGCTTTGCAATTCACACCACCTATCATTCACAGAAACATGTTTGTCTTGCAATTCAAACAAACTCGCTTGTAAAGCATCGTGTTTGCCTTGCAACTCAGACATGTTTGCTTCCATCTCAGCACATCTAGCATGCAAACTATCACAGTTATTACAGCTAACAGAAGTGGGTTTGTCGACACATACCTGACTTGATGAACTGTCGACATTCGCCATAAAGGCTGAATGGAGAGAAGACGAAGAATAAGCAGCTTGATCCACCAGAATAGATCTTCTTTCAATTCCTGCTGCAGCTTCATCCAATAGTTCATCAATAACTGCATCGACTGACACACTTGATGTGTCATCTTCCTGATCATTCCCTGAACCCGAGGATTCTTCATCCGAACTACCACTATAACCTGAGCTGTTTTCATCCTCAGAAGATTCACCACCATTGGCGGAAGATTCTCCACCACTGGCGTGATTTAGATCCTTAACAATCTCAGCAAAACATGCTGTTCCATCCGGAGCATCATTTCCCAACTGGATTGACCAATCACAGCCTTCATCTACTTGAACCACAAGTGCCTGGTTGGCATTTGATGGTCCTGCTTGAGTCTGGTTGTTGACAGGCACCAATGTGCGAACATTGTTCCTGTTCTGGTTCTGTTGGTTGCCTTGGCCTCTAAAAGGATTCTGGTTTCCATGTTGAGATGGCCTCGTACACTCACGCTTGAAATGACCACGTTCACCACAATTGAAGCATCTAACGGCCTGTTTATCAAACCCATACTTGGTGTCTTTCTTGCCTTCCAAGCTGGTTCTCCCAGTTCTTTCCATGAAATCCTTTGCTCGCCTAACAGCACTGGCAAGGGCCCACTTGATGTCCATCATCTCCATCTCCTCTTTATCAATCTGCTGATAGTCTTCTTGTGTCAGATTAATATTACCAATCTGACCTTCCACTAATCCACAGTATGCGCTCACCACAGTGTTTAGCAGCTCCATGTGTTCCTTAGCTACTTCCACACTGACTTTAGAAAAGCTTGAGGTGTCGAGCCGTACTGTATTTGGCTTTGATTGCTGACCAGCAGATGATGTGCTTCCATAACATGCTTGCTGTTGAGGAGGAAGCGGATTCCCGTACATGTCTGTTGTTGGTAAAGGATTTCCGAACATATCAGTTGGTCTGAGAGGTCGTTGCTGTTGTGGTGCTGATTGAGGAACTGGATCAAGCAGATTTCCATACATGTCTGTTGTTGGTAAAGGATTTCCGAACATATCAGTTGGTCTGGGAGGTCGTTGGCTTTGCTGTTGCTGTTGAGGAACTGGTTCCAGTAGATTTCCATACATGTCTGTCTTTGGAGGCACCGGAACTTGGATAGTATTGCCATACATGTCTGTGCTAGTCACAAAGGCTGTTTGAATTGGAGCATGTGAAGACGGTTTTGTAGAACTGCTAGACGTTCCAAAATACATTTCAGGATTTTGAGGCACAGGAATTCTTTTTGCCTTCAGAGTTTCTTCCTGATTCTTGTTTTCCATGATTTGAACAAAGTCGTTGAAGCTCGTTGTAGCTAAAGTACCATTGTACTTCATGATTTCCAAGAAGGTGTTCCATTGAGGTGGCAACGAATCTGCAAACCTTTTCACAATCTCTGCAGGAGTTGTAACTACCCCAAAATTTGTCAATTCAGTCAACAAATGATTAAATCGACTTGTCAAATCACCTAACGACTCATTCTCCATACAAGTAAAACCATCAAACTCTTTCTTCAGCAGTTCTTTTCTTAATTGACGTGTCGCTTCATTTCCCACGCCCCTTGTCTTCAACGCATCCCACAACCTTTTTGTCGTCTTGTGACTAACAAACTGATGATAAATATCTTTACTCAACGCCTGAGTAAGAATGGCATAGGCTTTCTTTTCCAAGTCATAGACCTTCTTCTGATCTTCCGTCAGATCTGCAAATGTAGCGGCAGATGATGCAGCAACTTCTATTGTTTGATCAAAATCTGTGATGAACCGCAACCACAACTCTGTATTCTGACCAAGAACGTATGTATGAAATCTATCAATCCATCCTGGATATTCATATAAATGCATCAACTTTGGAGGTCTATTCAAACTTCCAGTTTCGCTTTCGCTTAAAAGAATGCTTTGAACACTTGGAACTTGATTTGATACAAATGCCCATTGACCGGTAGAAATTGCATTAGCTTGTGAAGATACCGGTGCGGAAGATGACGGAGTACCAAAATACATATCTGTATTTACCAGAGTATTCCACCTTGGATTCATGTTTGATATAGGATGACAAGTACCTGAAAATCACACTCAAAACAAACAGTGAAAACACAATTGTAATCCTTCTGTTAAAAACTGATAAGTGTTTCGACGAAACACAGATCCACGAAACAGACTTGACTGACGAAACAAATTTGTTTACAATTGTTTACGAAACAGTTTAGGTGTGATGATGAACTTGACGAAACAAAGGGTTTCGACGAAACTGATATGGGTCAATTGGGCTAAATGTGTCGAAGACAAGCCCACTTGTGTTTGGGCTGCCACTCGACGAAACAGAGACCCAAGATGGACTACGAAACAAAAGCCCAAATTGCTAGCCCAATCCTACAACACAGTCCACGAAACAGAGGCCCAACAACAAGTAATATTGACGAAACAGGATGTAAATGTTTCGTCGTTTGCTAATTGGCGAATCAGACTCGTTCCGTCAATGGTCTGATTCGTCGAGAAGTCAACAGAGTTGGTGAGATCTGTTTCTGACACAGTACAACCTTTTTCAAACAACTGGTATGGTGAGATTATCAACCCGGTAAGGTGTCCAATTTTAATAATCTATTTCAATTTCCAATTCACAAACACTTTTTAATTTAAAAAATTTTAAGATCAAAAAGTGGGTCTTGGTGAAGAACACTTTGAAGATGTTCAAGAACACAATGAATTTTCCGGTAAACTATGAGTTTTCCGGTGACCCGATAAATTTCCGAAAGCTGAATTTTGCAAAAATGTTTAATAAAAACCAACAAATAATATGTGAACTTTATTTTAACAAGGTTTTTTTTTTAAGCAAACATAATGCAAAACAACAAGATTACAGCCGATTTTAAGAGATTTTTCCAGAAAATTATGAACTCTAAATCCGAAAATCAGCAAGAACTCCTCGGTTTTAACAAGGATAAGAGCCAAGGCTCTGATACCACTTGTAGGTCCGGCTAGGGGAGGATCTAGTCGCCTAATCCTTGTATACGAACCACTCCGGTTGTGCGGAATCCAACCGGAATAGCAAACCGAGACGGAACACGTAAAAACACGACACGCAGATATCACCGTTAAACACCACTGTATTATAACGATAAAAGGGTTCGGTTACAATCCAATGTTTACAATGCTCTTTGTAAACTCTCTCTAGTGTGTGTGTGTGTGCTCTGTTCTTTCTCTCTGAAAGTCTGTGTGTTCTCTCTGTTATGCTCACCGAAACAGAAACATAACATGCTATTTATACTAACAGACACACTACATATGACGAAACAGAAAGACAGGCGACGAAATAGATCATGGTCGACGAAACAGATGTGTTTCGTCGACTTCTGGGCTGATTCGTCGATAGTGGGCTTCGGTCCAATCAGTTGAGGCCCAAACTGTGTTTCGCCATCATCTATTAGCCCAAGGACTGTAATGTTGAGCCCAGTCCTTGTCTGTCTCCTTTGATGGCTTGAAGTCTTGTACACGACGGAGGAAAGTCGTCACAATATAAGCCGTGCTGAGTCGCGTCGAGTCGCGTCCACTAATCGAATCACGTCGCGTCGAGTCGCGTCCATAAATATGTATCAACAGAATGGTGAATGAAAATTATGCTTGGATTGTGGCCTACAAAACCATTGATATCCTGCAACCAGTCGAAAATGAAGTTATTGAGTCGTATCAAGGAGTGATAGGTTTAAGGTCTTATATTCCAGCATCAGGCAAGCTGCTTAACTTAACTACCAGATGGTACAATGAATGCTATAAAAAGTCACCAAGTTTAGGATCAAGAGAGGTAAGCGTGCTTGCAGTATGGGCATACGACACAATTTGGGCACTAGCGAAGTCAGTTCAAAGGCTTGGGCTTCAGTTTTCATTCGTTGTCACTCAAATAGATTTGATGCTTCCATTTGAGCTTTCAAAAACAAGATTTAAGGGTGTAAGTGGTGACTTTCAACTTAATGATGGAAAGCTAGTGTCCAATGGATTCATGGTTGTAAATGTGATAGGAAATGGAGAGAGAGGAGGGTCTACAACTACTCAAACACGTCGGATGTTGCAAACTACTGGTGGTAAAAAGCTCAAAGTTGGTGTCCTAACACGAAGAAAGTTCACGTATTTCATAGATGCATTTTATGACATTCAGAAAAATGTAACAACTGCCACTGGTTTCTCTGTGGATGTGTTTCATGCTTGTATTAGTGCATTACCATATGATGTACCATATGAGTTAATTCCATTTGCAAATGGAACTTATGACGATCTTATAAAGAAGGTTTACGTTCAAGTATGTAGCTTCTCTGAATAAATTCCATTTCTTTCAATCATATAAATTCACGTGCTTTGTTTTCGTTGTGTTTTAGGAGATTGATGCTATCTTGGGTGATTCAACGATTCTTGCCAACAGATCTCAGTTTGTTGACTTTACGGCAACTTACACTGACATGGGCATAGGAACACTGGCAAGAATCAACCATAATGACATGTGGATCTTCTTGAAGCCACTCGATGTGGATCTATGGCTGATCACTGTTGCTTTTGCTATCCTCACTGGCTTCGTTGTTTGGGCAATCGAGTCCATGGATCAAAGGTCCCAAAAATCGCCTTCCCAGCAAATTGGACCAACCTTTTGGTTCATCCTGATGACACTATTTTTTGTTCAAAGTTCTCTCTCACTCTCAATCTCTCTCTGTGGTAAAGTAAAGGCACACAATTCACATATACTAATTTACTGAAAACTTGTTATGTAGGGGAGAAGCTAGCAACTAATCTTGCAAAATTTGTGGTGTTTGTTTGGTTACTTTTCGTACTTATTCTGATCACGAGTTACACTGCAATACTGACTTCACTACTAACAGTTGAACAGTTTGAGTTAGCTTCAAAGGGTGGAACTCTCGGGTTTCATGGTGGTTCTTTTGTGGCAGGAAGGACCGTTAGCAACTTGCAGTTTGGGGATTATAGACATAGACCATACTATTCATATGATGATTATGTGAATGCGCTATCAAAAGATGGAAAACATAATGGTGCTGATGCTATCATTGATGAAATCCCCTACATAAAGATGTTTCTTGGCATGCACTCCAGTGATTATGCAATGATTTCATCTGAACCTACTACTTCTGGTTTTGGCTTTGTAAGTACCCTGTAGTTTTCCCTTTTGGATAAGTTGAGAAAATGTAGCGAACAAACAACAAAACTGTTCACTTAGAATAAGTGCGTAAACAAAGTTTTAGCTCCCTAATTCTTACATAATCTACAAATAAGATTAGTTTATTTACTTAACTTAACCTCGTATGCTTCTGCTTGGGTCCGATGTGATAAATAATCATCTAGAACAATGGTTTCATAGGGTTAGTTAGGATAAGCATAGACTAAGCATTCATTTCTATATATTGTCTATTTTTCGTGCGTCAATCTGATGTATTTAATTATTTCATTAATTTAGATCTTTCAAAAGGGATCGCCTTTGGTTAGTGAGATGTCAAGACAAATTGCTACAATAAGAGAAAATGGAACCCTTAGAGTTTTAGAAAAGAAGTGGTTTGAGAAAGAGTCATCATCATCCCAAGATTCTCCACCAAAGCCGAAAACTTTAAATTTTAGCAGGTTTCGAGGTCTGTTTCTTATTTGTGGGATCTCTTCAGCTGTAGCCCTCATTATATCTTTGATTTTCTTACTTCATGCGAAACTAGAGGTCCATAGCATCATTTCCTTCATCATGCAGAAAAATTTGGTGGCTTATTTGAGGCATCTATTTTATGGAAATGCCATTAGGATATAACGAACTAGTGGAGAAACTTCCTGAACATGCTTGTTGATTTAAATATGTATCTAATCTTCTTAGAATTTGATCCAAGTATATATGTATTTAATTATCACCCGCCAGTCAATCCTATATCTGTTGGTTTCCGCCTCTCCTCATTTGAAAACAAGTTTGTTTTGTTTAGTTTTATTTAAGCATTAACTAATATGGATAGTAAATTCTGTTTATTTATTACTTCTGAGATCTAGAAAATGTTTTTTAAGAATATGAATATTCTTATTGTGAATGGTCATGAGAATTTAATTAGTCCCCACTTACCAAATTATTATTATTATTATTTTTCTTTTTTGAACGGCAAACAACAATTCACATTCATCACCAAATTTTGTACAAAGTTATATGGTTAGTAAGCAACTAAGCCAACCACCCATTTACATTATCGCCTAACATACATAAACAAACTAATAAAGAAGCAAAAATAACTAAAACCAAACTTATTTCTTTATCTTGCAACTTCAAACTGCACCCATTCTCTCCACTCCATATTCTCCTTTTTCCCCCGGCTTTTATTCACATGAATGTAGTCGCCTGCATTTCCCCAAACACTGCATCAATATTTACCCTTTTCCCCTCAAAGATATATTCGTTTCGTGCCTTCCACAGTCCCTAGCAAGTCGCCATTATAATCGTTTGTATCAGTTTCCTTTTATTCTTGTCGATCACCTCGCTTTTATGTATTTCCAGTAGTGCTTTCATGGTCGTTACATTAAATGGTTGTATTTTACACCATGTTATAACCTTCAGCCATAATAGTGTAGCAAAATAACAACCTGCGAATAAATGGTCGGCATCTTCCTCAAAGAATCCACATAGTTTACAAAACGACGAACCAGGCAGCATACCTCTTTTTTTAAGTCCCTTCATCGTTGGCAACCGATCCTGTACACCTCGCCATCCAAAGATATTCACCCTTTTTGGCACCCACTTAGCCCACTTATACGGATAATACCGTACTGCAAATCTATTCAGCATCGATCGAACCGAACTAACCGAAAACCCACCCTCGCTGTCCACAGTCCAGACCCACTTATCTGCCCGATTTTCTATAATACCAACCTGTATAATACTTACAAGTTGTTGCAGTTGGCTTTATTGACCACTTGTGTTTGGATTACTTCTCCATTCAAACCGAATTATCCGTTCTTCCACTGTTACTCTTTTTCGTTTCTCTAACGCGAAAAGATCCGGGAACATTCTCTTCAACGGCCCATCCCCGACCCACCAATCTATCCAAAACCGAACCTCTCTCCCATTACCCACTTCAGCTTTTATCATATTTTCAATGTTCATAATATATTTATCTAGTTCATTGCCCATTCTGACTATATTGTTCCACGTACCCGAAATGCCCTCCTTCACTGGTAAAGATGAGTATACATGTAAATGTATTGCATTGATAGTTCTTACCCAAAGCGAGTCCTTCTCCGTTTTGAACCGCCACCACCACTTTAGCAACAGGCTTATATTCATATCCTTGAGCGACCCAAGTCCTAGGCCCCCCTTTTCAATTGTACCGGTTACTTTCTCCCAACACACCCATGCTGTTTTTGACTTCTCATCGTTACCTCCCCAAAAAAACCTTCTTCTAAGCGACTCCAATTTATCCAAAACACCTTGAGGTGCTTTAAATAAAGAGAAGAAATATAGAGGAAGGCTGTCCAATGTTGCTTTCAAAAGTGTTAATCTTCCGCCTGCCGAAAGCATTTTTGACTTCCACAAAGAAAGTCGTGCTTTGAAACAATCGATCACACCCACTTACCAAATATGTAGGTATATATGGGGGCTAAAATTTTCTCAAGTCATACAAATAATGTTTTGAATCAGTATGTTGTGAATTTGGCTTTAACAATAACATCAAATAAAAGTCAGATATGTAAATATGTTAATGGATGCTTAGGTCAAACGTAGTGACGGCTTCGTGAATTCAGGAGAAGTCAATGTATCGAACAATTCATAGCGAATGAACTTTTACGTGTAAAGTTTCTATTTGTTCTTAGCACCTGGGTTGTTTGTGTATAAGATTGGTGTTGTAAATTCGCTACATTGGTATCAGAGAGTTTTGTGCTCTTGGGAGTAACCTGGTGAAGAAAAAGATTGAGTGAGTCTATCGTGACAAAGAAGTGTAGGTCCGGCTAGGGGAGGATCTAGTCGCCTAATCCTTGTATACAAACCAACCCGGTTGTGCGGAATCCAACCGAGATAGCAAACCGAGATAGAACACGCAAATAATCAACACACAAGACTCAACGATTAACACCACTTGTATTAAACGTATGAAAGGTCCGGTTACAGCTCAATGTTTACAAATCAGTCCTGTAAACTCTCTAAGTGTGTGTGTGTTCTTTGCTAACTGTCTGAGTGTCTCCCTGAGTGTCCTCTTGAGTGTCTTCCTGAGTGTCTTCTATAGAAGTGAACACAACACACGGGTATTTATACCCAACACAGCGTGTCTGGTCGAAGGATCAAACAGTCTGATCGAAAGATCATCTTTCGACCAGAAACAGCTCGAACGATCTGCATGTACCACGAAGGATGGGATCTTTCGTGGTCCATCTATCGAAAGCTATCTATCGAGCAGGTCATCGAAGGATATAGGCAATCCTTCGATGGCACATCCTTCGACCCAACATCTTACAAACATAATGCTGACTGTTTGGCCAAGTCAAACCAGGAGGATGGTTGACTTGGTCAAACTTACAAGACTAACAAGACATCGTTTTACATTGTGACCGAATACAGACAAAGTGCAGACATAAGTGCACCAACAAACTCCCCCTTGGCTGTAGCTTTGTCTGGCTTATCAACAATCAGCTGTTGCTTTGTCTCGATCTTCGATCTTGTAAGTTCTCGTGTCTTCAAGTCTTTGACTTCTATTCAAGTCTTCAATGTCGGAGGATCTTCAAAGTCTTCACGTCTTGAAAGCAGAAAGTGTATCAACAAACTCCCCGTTTCATGTAGGAAGTGTGTTGACAAACTCCCCCTTAACATAAGCTCCCCCTTGAGTTATGCTCGTGAAATACTTGTTCTTTATGAAGTGAGATCCTTGTGGTGTTGATGATGGTCAGCGGCAACTCGATCATCTTCGTCATTTGAGTGCCTTCACGTCGTATCCTCATTCCAAAGCTTGTCATCGACCATGTTCTCCTAGCCTTTAGAATCTGCACATGCAAGAAATCTAAACGCGTAATGAGAACAACCGCCTGGAATATCATAAGCAAACGACACACATGTGACCATTGTTTAATCAAACACCGTCCGACAGTTTGAAAGTTTAACAAATTTTATCAATTTCAAATTTAACTTTCAAAACCTGCAAATTTCGACCGTTTATGAAGATTTAGTCGTTTTGGTTTTCGTTCAGATTTCAGGTAACGAAGACTCGAGTTCCAACATCGTACGATCGAAAATAAAATAGGAATAAAATCTTTTTGACTTTTATAAAGTTTAGATTAAAACACACCTAAAATCTTTTTGGTATTTTTGAATATTTCAAATGTAAAGACTGAAAGCAGTAAATAAATATATACAAATATGCAGACATTCTTTTTGCGAGTTTCGAGGGTAAGAGAATCATATCAGTGTACGGTCATGCCAAAACGCTCTTGTTGTTCTTTTAGTTAACATTAAGATAAGCATCCTATAACAATTATCGGTATTGTTGTCCACATAAGCTCAACTTATCATTTGTAATCATGGCGAGGGGATACGTTAAGGTATGATTTATAACTTACCGACCGGTGTTCATCCACATCACGACACATTCCCGTATCAAGGTATGCACGAGGGTTCATCTTACCGGTGAGTATACCGATTATCATCTGTTTGACCGTATATGATGTGAGATTCTCACTTATTTTGATTGAAAACAAGCCCTATGTGATAGAATCACTTATTGATGAGGAACTTGATTTTCGATGCATGAGGGCACAGGAGCAAGTCCGTGAACAGGTCAGTACTTTCGTACAGCAGAGAGACGAACTTGACCCCCGGAAAGAATTTGTGATATTTTATCACTTATTTGTTTGGACATGTGATTGTTGATCACTTATTGAGGTCGAATGCAATATGTACACGTATGTATAGTATCATGGAAGATCTAGACTTGCGTCCCCGTTTATTTTTCGGTAAAAGATACAACCATGATACCCAGATGATAAGCAGCATAAAGACCGAATATCTCAGAACCTCGGCAATCTCTCAAACGAAATTTCGGTACTAAGACCATATGCCAATGAATGGTTCCCACCCAGTCTTCAGTCGATTTAAGTTTATATCACCCTGCACACTTTAAAATGATTGTGAGCCTACCGATACATCTTATATAGAGCTGCTTATCGTTTTTCATTTAAGGTTTAAAGAGGTTTGGACAGACCACTGATGTACTATCATTTTCTCTTTTGCTCGCCAGGAAACTCATTTTTGCTTTTCTATTGTTTTTGTGTTTTTGAAATTTTTCAATGTTTTTGGATTTTCAAATTTTGGATTTACTCCCCCTAAAATCAACAAACTAAGATAAATTTAAAAACACAAAGGTATTTACAAAAATGATTTTCCGATGTTGGTTTTACTCTTGCTTGACCTTAATGCCGTTTACCAATAATAGGTAATCAAATCTTGATTTGTCAAAAGCTTTGGTAAAAAGGTCGGCACGTTGGTCATCGGTGTGGACGTAAGCAACATCGATTAGCCTTTTTGTTGGTGCACTTATGTCTGCACTTTGTCTGTATTCGGTCACAATGTAAAACGATGTCTTTGTTAGTCTGTAAGTTTGACCAAGTCAACCATCCTCCGGTTTGACTTGGCCAAACAGTCAACATTATTGTTTGTAATGTGTTTGAGTCGAAGGATAATCATCGAAGGATCACTCATATCCTTCGATGATGATGAGTTCGAAAGATGGACCTTCGATGGATGGACCACGAAAGATCACATCTTTCGTGATACATCTGGATCTTTCGAACTGTTTCTGGTCGACAGATGATCGTTCGACCAGTCTGCATGATCCTTCGACCAGACCTGTTGTGTTCGGGTATAAATACCCGTGTGTTGTGTTCATTTCGACAGGTAGACATATTAGGACACATAGACAGATCAGAGAACACACACACACATTTAGAGAGAGTTTGCAGAACTGATTTGTAAACCTTGTGCTTGTAACGGACCTTTCATACGTTTAATACAAGTGGTGTTAATCGTTGAATATTGCGTGTCGTGTTATTGCGTGTTCTATCTCGGTTTGCTATTTCGGTTGGATTCCGCACAACCGGAGTGGTTCGCATACAAGGATTAGGCGACTAGATCCTCCTAGCCGGACCTACAAGTGGTATCAGAGCCTTGGCTCTTTCCTTGTTAAAAACCGAGTGTTTTTCAAGTTGTTCTTCAAGCTTAAAAGTTTAGATTTTCTGAAAAACCGTGTTTTTGCTAAGTGTGTTTATCAAAACCTTGTTATGTTCATGTTTGCATGTTTGTTTTGATTGGTTTTGGTTACATGTTAGATAAAGGTTGTGCTTGAAATATCAAAGGTTTTTCCAGAAAACTCATAGTGTTCTTGACATATTCAAGATGTTCTTCATGTTTTCACCTTTTTGATCCTTAAAATCATATAGGAAAAGTGTTTATGCATTGAGAAGTGTTAAAATATTAAATATTGCACTCCATACGTGCTTAGTGGAAACATGTTTGTGCATTGAAAAGAGTATTTTGATTAAATAATTAGAACTTTACCTGTTTTGGTGCAACCTGTCTGGTCCGACCATATTTTCCGCAGAAAGTGAGCAGTTCGAAAGATATCCTTCGAACTCGAAAGATCATCTTTCGATCAGTGGAGGTTCGATAGATCATCATCTTTCGAACCAAGGAATCATTTCGAAACTTACATCTTTCGGTCTACTGCTCTTTCTCGAAAGACTAGGATCCTTCGATTGGGGAGTCTTTCGAAGTCATCTTTCGTGTTCATCTTTCGGTCTACAGTACTTTTTCGAAAGATAAGGATCCTTCGGTTGGAGAATCTTTCGAAAAACATTGTTCGAAACTCAACAGTGATCCTTCGAACCCTGTTGATCTTTCGAACAGGTGTCGATCCTTCGATCATTAATCTGTTTGTGTTTAACAGTCTGTGTTTTTCAAGTCTTTCGAACAGGTATCCTTCGGCTGATCAAAAATGAATTCGATGTGGGGTATTCCGGTAAATGCAGAGATGTATTTTGGTACTCCAGCTCCGGACTCGGGTTCGCAAGCTAATGCTACATCTACCAGTCAATGGGCATTTGTATCAAATCAAGCTCCAAGTGTTCAAAGCATTTTGCTAAGCGAAAATGAAACAGGAAGTTTGAATAGGCCTCCAAAGTTGATGCACTTAAGTGAATATCCGGGATGGTTTGGTAGATTTCATACATACGTTCTTGGTCAAAATACAGAGTTGTGGTTGCGGTTCATCACAGATTTTGATCAAACAATAGAAGTTGCTGCATCATCTGCTGCTACATTTGCAGATCTTAACGAAGATCAAAAGAAAATCTATGATTTGGAGAAGAAAGCATATGCCATTCTTACTCAGGCATTAAACAAATATATTTATCATCAATTCGTCAGTTTCAAAACAACGAAGCAGTTGTGGGACGCATTGAAGATAAGGGGCATAGGAAATGAAGCAACACGTCAATTAAGAAAAGATCTGCTAAAGAAAGAGTTTGATGGTTTTATTTGTATGCAAAATGAATCTCTAGGAGATTTGACAAGTCGATTTACTCATTTGCTAACTGAACTGGCAAATACTGGGGTGGTAACGACTTCAGCAGAGATAGTGAAGAAGTTTGCAGATGCACTGCCACCTCAATGGAATAATTTCTTAGAAATTATGAGGTACAATGGCACTTTGGATACAACAAGCTTCAGTGATTTTGCTCAACTCCTGGAAAACAAGAATCAGGAAGAAACTCTCAAGGCAAAAAGAGTTGCAGTGCCACAAAATCCTGAGATTTATTATGGAACTTCTAGCACTTCTACAAAACCATCTTCACACGCTCCAATTCAAACAGCATTTGTGTCTAGCACGAGCTTGTATGGCATTCCTCCTCCAACAACAGATATGTTTGGAAATCTGCTTAATCCAGCTCCTCAACCAGCACCACAACAGCAACAGCAAATCAGAACAACTGATATTTTTGGAAATCCACTTCCTCCTCAACAGCCACAGCAAGCTTGTTATGGAAGTACATCATCTGCTGGTCAACAATCAAAGCCAAATACAGTACGGCTCGACACCTCAAGCTTTTCTAAAGTCAGTATTGAAGTAGCAAAAGAACATATGGAGCTGCTAAACACTGTGGTGAGCGCATACTGTGGATTAGTGGAGGGTCAGATCGGTAATATTAATCTGACACAAGAAGACTATCAGCAGATAGACAAGGAAGAGATGGAGATGATGGATATTAAGTGGGCCTTTGCCAGTGCTGTTAGGCGAGCAAAGGATTTCATGGAAAGAACAGGCCGAACCAGCTTGGAAAGCAAGAAGGACACCAAGTATGGGTTTGATAAGCAAGCTGTTAAATGCTTCAACTGTGGTGAACGTGGCCATTTCAAGCGTGAATGTACAAGGCCATCTCAACATGGGAACCAGAATCCCTTCAGAGGTCAAGGCAACCAGCAGAACCAGAACAGGAACAATGTTCGCACATTGGTGCCTGTCAACAATCAGACTCAAGCAGGACCATCAAATGCCAACCAGGCACTTGTGGTTCAAATAGATGAAGGCTGTGATTGGTCAATCCAGTTGGGAAATGATGCACCTGATGGAACAGCCTGTTTTGCTGAAGTGGTCAATGATCTTAAACACGCCAGTGGTGGAGAATCTTCCACCAATGGTAGTGAATCTTCTGAAGATGAAGACTCCTCCGGTTATAGTGGAAGTTCAGATGAAGAGTCATCCGCTTCAGGGAATGATCAGGAAGATGACACATCAGCTGCGTCAGTCGATGCAAATATTGATGAGCTTTTGGAGGAAGCTGCAGCAGGAATTCAAAGAAGATCAATTTTGGTGGATCAAGCTGCTTATTCTTCTTCTTCTCTCCATTCAGCCTTTATGGCGAATGTCGACAGTTCATCAAGTCAGGTATGTGTCGACGAACCCACTTCTGTTAGCTGTAATAACTGTGATAGTTTGCATGTTAGATGTGCTGAGTTGGAAGCAAACATGTCTGAGTTGCAAGGCAAACACGATGCTTTACAAGCTAGTTTGTTTGAATTGCAAGACAAACATGTTTCTGTGAATGATAGGTGGTGTGAATTGCAAAGCAAACACGAGGCTTTGCAAGAGAAATATGATGTGACATTTATTCATAATCAAAAATTGACAGTTGATATTTCAAAGTGCACTGAAGCCAATATGTTTTATGAAAACCATGAAAAGGATTATAAATCAATGATTGAAACATTGAAGAAAGATAAAAAGGAGCTGACTAAAATGGTTTCCAGAAAACAAACGGACATTAATTTGTATATCACTCGTCTTGAGGTAATGCAAAAAGAAATGGCTTGTGTTAAAACTGAAAGTGAGGCGATCCGACTCAAGTTAGACAGTTATTTGAGTTCTAGCTATGTGTTGGATCACATCATTGATGTTCAGAAAGAGAAAAAGGATGTCACATGCATAGGTTATAAGAAATGTCCACCACCAGTGAGAAACAATTTTGATGCTTTGCCTGATGAGGAATATAGGACTCACTTTGAGCCATCTGTTCCTT
The DNA here is from genome assembly GCA_030545235.1 of Helianthus tuberosus. Lineage (NCBI taxonomy): Eukaryota > Viridiplantae > Streptophyta > Magnoliopsida > Asterales > Asteraceae > Helianthus > Helianthus tuberosus. Next base: position 176,665,602 of record CM060351.1, read on the forward strand.
TGGACGTTGAGGAGTTTGCAGCAGGGCTCGGATACAAGAAAGAAGTATCGTCAGATTCAGATGTGTCAGCAGATACATTTGTAACTGCTGAACAGAATCAGGATCCTCCAGTGGTGGTTGAGGATGTTGATTCTTCTGATGATGAGTCTGATGATACTGATTCGGAAAAGTCTGATGCAGTAATCAAAGAAGAGGACATACCTCTTGAGAATCATATCCTATGTGATCCTCCCACAAAACCTGCTAAGACTGTTCCAACCGAGCCCACATCAGCAAAAGAATCGGAGAGTGTGGATTTGCTGTACACTCTTGTTGGTGATGATAAAATCTATTCAGACAAAGATTTTCCTATTAAAAATGTTAATCAATCTTTAATCAGTAAAGTCTTTGAAAATTCTACACGTAAGTTTTTGGGAAAGACAGGACCACATGTTACAGTTACACAGTGTCCTCCTATCCCAAAGGCTGAAGTTAGAAAACAGTTTGGGAACAAGAAATTACCAACAGTGCCAAAACAGCAAAACCATACCAAAACAAATGGTAAGACACCGGCTCAAGATCGAAAGAAGCCGAATCAGAAGAAGAAGAAGAATGTGAACTTTGTGAAATCGAAGGGAACGGACAAAATTGAAAAGTTTGCAAATCAATCTAACCTAGATTTTGTCCAAAAGGCAACAGTGATGAAAAGGAATGAACCAAGTAGTTCAAAACCTAGTACCTCGGGTTCACAAAGTTCATCATCGGCAAGACGACCACATGATACTTCGGGGTTTGTTGAACGAAGATCATGTTTTGAATGTGGTACAATTGGGCACATTGTCAGAAATTGCCCGTATCTTCATAAGTTAAAAGGAAAAGATGATGATCCCCGTGGCCCAACTGACCGCAAGCGATCTGTTTCTGTAAAACAAGATCCCCGACTCATAAGAGAAAGGGAAAAGAAACAGAAACGCCAACAGGTCAAGAAAATTGAAAAGGCAATTAAAACCGATGTGGTTCACAAACCATTTGTTTCAGTTAAACCAGATAATTCAAAGTTTTCAAAAACTTCAAACAATCAAACTGGTAAAACTCAACAGACCTGGAAACCGAAAACGGTTACTGAATCAGGGGGACCATCAAAATTTCCGAATCATCAAAAGGTGGAAGTTATTGTTGTTGATAAGAATGGAAGACCCAAGACCACAATGGCTTGGGTCCCCATCTCCAACTAATCATTTGAGTTCATGTGCAGGGTGTTCCAGGAGGAACTATCAGTAGTCATTGGATTGTTGATAGTGGGGCATCCAGGCACATGACAGGCGACATGAAGCTTCTCTACGACGTCAAATCTATTAGAGGAGGTTATGTTGCTTTTGCTGGAGATAAGGGCGGATATATAACGGGTGAAGGAATGATTTCCAACGGGGTTGTTAGCTTTGACAAGATCAACTTTGTGCAACAACTTGATCACAATCTTCTTAGTGTTTCTCAAATTTGTGACAAGCAGTTCTCAGTACACTTTGATGCTAATGGATGTTATGTGCTGAAACCCGGCTTCAAAATTCCAAAAGAATGGATTCTCTTGTCGGCTCCAAGGATAAATGATCTGTATGTCCTTGATATGAGCCAAGCTATCACAACGTCTGCACAAGCAACTTGTTTCGTTTCCAAAGCCACAGAAAAAGACACAATCTCTTGGCACAGACGAATGGGTCACATTCACTTACGCAAAATGAATTATTTGGTGTCAAATGAATTGGTGAATGGTGTTCCTCTTAAAAATTTCCATCTTCAAGACGTCTGTGTTTCGTGCCAGAAAGGAAAACAAACGAAGAAGCGACACCCTACAAAGAAAGTCAACACGGTGGCTGTTCCTCTTGAACGTTTGCACATGGATTTGTTCGGTCCTGTCAAGCACAAAAGCATTAGGAATGATCAATATTGCCTCGTGGTTACTGATGATTATTCAAGATTTTCTTGGGTGGCGTTCATGGCACACAAGAGTGAAACCTTCGGTATTATCAAAAACTTGATCATTCAGATTGAGAATCTCTATAACTTGAAGGTTAGGCGGATACGTAGCGACAATGGTACTGAATTCAAAAATCATGCCATGGCGGAGTTTTGCACTTCAAAAGGTATTCTTCACGAATTTAGTGCAGCTTATACTCCTCAACAGAATGGCGTCGCTGAACGTAAGAACCGCACATTGATCGAGACTACTAGGACTATGTTGGTAGAGTCGCAGCTGCCCATTCCATTCTGGACTGAAGCTGTGTCTTCTGCATGCTATACGTTGAACCGAGTCCTTACAGTCAAAAGGCACAACAAGACCTGCTTTGAGCTTATCAACAAACGGAAACCAGACTTGTCTTATCTTGAACCGTTTGGAGCTCCTTGCACAATTATCGACCCTAATGGAAAGTTTGGGGCAAGAGCAATTGAGGGATACTTTCTTGGGTATTCCACCCCTAACTTAAGAGTCTGGAATCTAGAGACTAAAAGGGTCGAGGAATGGTCTGAAGTCAGAGTACAAAGGCACACTTTACCAGTCAAATGTCCTGGTCAGCCTTGGATGTTTGAGTACGATGACTTTTTCAATTCGATCAATGTTGAAGCAGTTGAAGAAAATGCTGCGGCAAGGATGTTTTTCGAGAGTGACAACGCAATAGATTCACCGTTGGTTCGTCCCATTATTGTCAATCAAGAACCATCTTCAGTGAACAATAATGCTCTCGACAATGAGGATTTTCAAGACGCTTCCGAATTGAACGAATCTTCAGAGGATGACGAATTTCTTGATGCAGATCAAGGACCAACAGCAGCAGTACATGGTACTTCAGAAGGTACACCTCCAGTGGATGTCCCTAAAACAGCTGAAGCTACTAGATCATCCTCTTCGTCAATTCCGGGTATTGAATTGGTTGTTGATCTCAATCTCAACAATCTGGGTTCAAATATTCCAGTTCAAGATAATCCAGAAACAAGGATTCACAATACCCATCCTCAACAAAACATCATCGGAAATGTACAAAGTGGCGTTCAAACAAGAAACATGTTGCGGAACAACAACAATGCAGGCTTGTATGCAACTATCCGAGAATCTGGTCAACAAAATGATTGGTCTTTCGCGTGTTATGTATCACAGGAAGAGCCAAGAACTTGGAAAGATGCTTTGAAAGATAGCTCTTGGGTTGAAGCAATGCAGGAAGAACTGCAACAATTCCAGAAGCTAGGTGTCTGGAAACTCGTAGAGAAACCTGCTGGTTACAAGAAGATTGGTACCCGTTGGGTGTTTAAATGCAAAAAGGGTGACCGTGGAGTCGTTATTCGAAACAAAGCAAGATTAGTCGTTCAAGGTTTTCGTCAGATTGAAGGGATCGACTACAACGAAGTGTATGCACCTGTTGCACGTCTAGAAGCAATTCGGATCTTTCTGGCTTATGCCTCATTCAAAGGTTTCAAGGTATACCAGATGGACGTGAAAAGTGCATTCTTACATGGTGTGGTAGAAGAAGAGGTGTACGTCGAACAGCCTCCAGGTTTTGAAGATCCTATCCATCCCGATCGGGTTTGGTTGCTCAACAAAGCTCTCTATGGTCTTCATCAAGCACCGCGAGCTTGGTACGCAACCTTATCTAATTATCTGCTGGAGAATGGATTTCGCAGAGGCCTTATCGACTGTACTCTTTTCATCAAAGAACAAGATGGAGATCTTCTACTGGTACAGGTATACGTTGATGATATTATTTTTGGTTCTACTAATGATGTTTTGTGTAGGGATTTCGAGCGTGTAATGCAGGATAAATTCGAGATGAGTGCTCTGGGGGAAATGACTTTCTTTTTGGGCCTACAAGTACAACAAACTGAGTCTGGGATTTTCATCCATCAGACTAAATATGTTGGTGACATCTTGAGCCGGTTCCAGATGTCTGATGCAACGCCCATCGGTACCCCATTGCCGCAAAATCACGGAATTACTCCAGACTTGAAGGGTCAAGATGTTAGCCCCTCATACTACCGCGCGATGATTGGATCTCTTATGTACCTCACAGCATCAAGACCAGATATAATGTACCCAACGTGCCTGCTTGCCAGATATCAAGTGAACCCGAAGGCCTCACATCTTGCAGCTGTAAAAAGGATTTTTCGTTATTTGAAGGGTTACCCTGACACCGGTCTATGGTACCCTAGGGATAATAACTTTGACTTGATCGCATTCAGTGATTCTGATTTTGGCGGATGCAAAATCGACGGCAAATCCACAACGGCTGGATGTCAGTTTTTAGGAAATCGACTAGTCACATGGCAGTGTAAGAAGCAGACGTGCGTCGCTACATCAACATGCGAAGCTGAATACATTGCTGCCTCAAGTTGTTGCTCCCAAGTCCTATGGATCCAACAACAAATGCGTGATTACGGTTTTGAATTCCTAAGTACTCCTATTTACGTTGATAATTCTGCTGCATTGCAGATCACTAAAAATCCTGTGCAGCATTCAAAGACTAAGCACATCGACATTAAGTATCACTTCATACGTGATTGCTTTGAGAAAAGGCTAATTGATGTTGCTTATGTCCACACCGATGACCAACGTGCCGACCTTTTTACCAAAGCATTTGACAAATCAAGATTTGACTACTTATTACTGGTAAACGGCATTAAGGTCAAGCAAGAGTAAAACCAACATCGGAAAATCATTTTTGTAAATACCTTTGTGTTTTTAAATTTTGTCTTAGTTTATTGATTTTAGGGGGAGTAAATCCAAATTTGGAAATCCAAAAACATCGAAAAATTTCAAAAACAAAAAAAAACAATAGAAAAACAAAAATGAGTTTCCTGGCGAGCAAAAGAGAAAATGATAGTACATCAGTGGTCTGTCTAAACCTCTTTAAACCTTAAATGAAAAACGATAAGCAGCTCTATATAAGATGTATCGGTAGGCTCACAATCATTTTAAAGTGTGCAGGGTGATATAAACTTAAATCGACTGAAGACCAGGTGGGAACCATTCATTGGCATATGGTCTTAGTACCGAAATTTCGTTTGAGAGATTGCCGAGGTTCTGAGATATTCGGTCTTTATGCTGCTTATCATCTGGGTATCATGGTTGTATCTTTTACCGAAAAATAACGGGGACGCAAGTCTAGATCTTCCATGATACTATACATACGTGTACATATTGCATTCGACCTCAATAAGTGATCAACAATCACATGTCCAAACAAAATAAGTGATAAAATATCACAAATTCTTTCCGGGTGTCAAGTTCGTCTCTCTGCTGTACGAAAGTACTGACCTGTTCACGGACTTGCTCCTGTGCCCTCATACATCGAAAATCAAGTTCCTCATCAATAAGTGATTATATCACATAGGGCTTGTTTTCAAATCAAAATAAGTGAGAATCTCACATCATATACGGTCAAACAGATGATAATCGGTATACTCACCGGTAAGATGAACCCTCGTGCATACCTTGATACGGGAATGTGTCGTGATGTGGATGAACACCGGTCGGTAAGTATAAATCATACCTTAACGTATCCCCTCGCCATGATTACATCTGATGAGTTGAGCTTAAGTGGACAACAATACCGATAATTGTTATAGGATGCTTATCTTAATGTTAACTAATTGAACAACAAGAGCATTTTGGCATGACCGTACACTGATATGATTCTCTTACCCTCGAAACTCGCAAAAAGAATGTCTGTAAATATTTATTTAATGCTTTCAGTCTTTAAATTTGAAATATTCAAAAATTCCAAAAAAAAAAAATTTTATGTGTGTTTTAATATAAACTTTATAAAAGCCAAAAAGATTTTATTTCTACTTTATTTTCGATCGTACGATGTTGGAGCTCGAGTCTTCGTTACCTGAAACCTGAACGAAAACCAAAAATGACTAAATCTTCATAAACGGTCGAAATTTGCAAGTTTTGAAAGTTAAAACCTAAAATTGATAAATTTATTAAACTTTCAAACTGTCGGACGGTGTTTGGTTGAACAATGGTCACATGTGTGTCGTTTGCTTATGATATTCCAGGCGGTTGTTCTCATTACGCGTTTAGATTTCTTGCATGTGCAGATTCTAAAGGCTAGGAGAACATGGTCGATGACAAGCTTCGGAATGAAGACACGACGTGAAGGCACTCAAATGACAAAGATGATCGAGTTGCCGCTGACCATCATCAACACCACAAGGATCTCACTTCATAAAGAACAAGACTTTCACGAGCATAACTCAAGGGGGAGCTTATGTTAAGGGGGAGTTTGTCAACACACTTCCTACATGAAACGGGGAGTTTGTTGATACACTTTCTGCTTTCAAGACGTGAAGACTTTGAAGATCCTCCGACATTGAAGACTTGAATAGAAGTCAAAGACTTGAAGACACGAGAACTTACAAGAATGAAGATCGAGACAAAGCAACAGCTGATTGTTGATAAACCAGACAAAGCTACAGCCAAGGGGGAGTTTGTTGGTGCACTTATGTCTGCACTTTGTCTGTATTCGGTCACAATGTAAAACGATGTCTTTGTTAGTCTGTAAGTTTGACCAAGTCAACCATCCTCCGGTTTGACTTGGCCAAACAGTCAACATTATTGTTTGTAATGTGTTTGAGTCGAAGGATAATCATCGAAGGATCACTCATATCCTTCGATGATGATGAGTTCGAAAGATGGACCTTCGATGGATGGACCACGAAAGATCACATCTTTCGTGATACATCTGGATCTTTCGAACTGTTTCTGGTCGACAGATGATCGTTCGACCAGTCTGCATGATCCTTCGACCAGACCTGTTGTGTTCGGGTATAAATACCCGTGTGTTGTGTTCATTTCGACAGGTAGACATATTAGGACACATAGACAGATCAGAGAACACACACACACATTTAGAGAGAGTTTGCAGAACTGATTTGTAAACCTTGTGCTTGTAACGGACCTTTCATACGTTTAATACAAGTGGTGTTAATCGTTGAATATTGCGTGTCGTGTTATTGCGTGTTCTATCTCGGTTTGCTATTTCGGTTGGATTCCGCACAACCGGAGTGGTTCGCATACAAGGATTAGGCGACTAGATCCTCCTAGCCGGACCTACACTTTTCTCAAAGCAATCACGTATGAAATGATACTTAATGTCGATGTGCTTAGTCTTTGAATGCTGCACAGGATTTTTGGTGATCTGTAATGCAGCAGAATTATCAACGTAAATAGGAGTAGTTAGGAATTCAAAACCGTAGTCACGCATTTGCTGTTGTATCCACAGGACTTGGGAGCAACAACTTGAGGCAGCAATGTATTCAGCTTCGCATGTTGATGTAGCGACGCACGTCTGCTTCTTGCACTGCCATGTGACTAGGCGATTTCCCAAAAACTGACATCCAGCCGTTGTGGATTTGCCGTCGATTTTGCATCCGCCAAAATCAGAATCACTGAATGCGATCAAGTCAAAGTTATTATCCCTAGGGTACCACAGACCGGTGTCAGGGCAACCCTTCAAATAACGAAAAATCCTCTTTACAGCTGCAAGATGTGAGGCCTTCGGGTTCACTTGATATCTGGCAAGCAGGCACGTTGGGTACATTATATCTGGTCTTGATGCTGTGAGGTACATAAGAGATCCAATCATCGCGCGGTAGTATGAGGGGCTAACATCTTGACCCTTCAAGTCTGGAGTAATTCCGTGATTTTGTGGCAATGGGGTACCGATGGGCATTGCATCAGACATCTGGAACCGGCTCAAGATGTCACCAACATATTTAGTCTGATGGATGAATATCCCAGACTCTGTTTGTTGTACTTGTAGGCCCAAAAAGAAAGTCATTTCCCCCATAGCACTCATCTCGAATTTATCCTGCATTACACGCTCGAAATCTCTACAGAAAACATCATTAGTAGAACCAAAAATAATATCATCAACGTATACCTGTACCAGTAGAAGATCTCCATCTTGTTCTTTGATGAAAAGAGTGCAGTCGATAAGACCTCTGCGAAAACCGTTCTCCAGCAGATAATTAGATAAGGTTGCGTACCAAGCTCGCGGTGCTTGATGTAGACCATATAGAGCTTTGTTGAGCAACCAAACCCGATCGGGATGGATAGGATCTTCAAAACCTGGAGGCTGTTCGACGTACACCTCTTCTTCCACCACACCATGTAAGAAAGCACTCTTCACGTCCATCTGGTATACCTTGAAACCTTTGAATGAGGCATAAGCCAGAAAGATCCGAATGGCTTCTAGACGTGCAACAGGTGCATACACTTCGTTGTAGTCGATTCCTTCAATCTGACGAAAACCTTGAACGACTAGCCTTGCTTTGTTCCGGATAACGATCCCACGGTCATCCTTTTTGCATTTAAACACCCAACGGGTACCAATCTTCTTGTATCCAGCAGGTTTCTCTACGAGTTTCCAGACACCAAGCTTCTGGAATTGTTGCAGTTCTTCCTGCATCGCTTCAACCCATGAGCTATCTTTCAAAGCATCTTTCCAAGTTCTTGGCTCTTCCTGTGAGACATAACACGCGAAAGACCAATCATTCTGTTGACCAGATTCTCGGATAGTTGCATACAAGCCTGCATTGTTGTTGTTTCGCAACATGTTTCTTGTTTGAACGCCACTTTGTACATTCCCGATGATGTTTTGTTGAGGATGGGTATTATGAATCCTTGTTTCTGGATTATCTTGAACTGGAATATTTGTACCCAGATTGTTGAGATTCAGATCAACAATCAATTCAAGGCCCGGAATTGACGAAGAGGATGATGCAGAAGTTTCAGCTGTTCGAGGGACATCCACTGGAGGTGTACCTTCTGAAATACCATGAACTGCTGTTGGAGCTTTTTGATCTGCATCGAGAAATTCATCATCCTCTGAAGATTCGTTCAACTCGGTAGCATCTTGAAAATCCTCATTGTCGAGAGCATCATTGTTCACTGAAGATGGTTCTTGATTGACTATAATGGGACGAACCAACGGTGAATCTGTTGCATTGTCGCTCTCGAAAAACATCCTTGCCGCAGCACTTTCTTCAACGGCTTCAACATTGATCGAATTGAAAAAGTCATCGTACTCAAACATCCAAGGCTGACCAGGATTTCTAACTGGTAAAGTGTGCCTTTGTACTCTGACTTCAGACCATTCCTCGACCCTTTTAGTCTCTAGATTCCAGACTCTTAAGTTTGGAGTGGAATACCCAAGAAAGTATCCCTCAATGGCTCTAGCCCCAAACTTTCCATTAGGATCGATAATTGTGCAAGGAGCTCCAAACGGTTCAAGATAAGACAAGTCTGGTTTCCGTTTGTTGATAAGCTCAAAGCAGGTCTTGTTGTGCCTTTTTACTGTAAGGACTGGGTTCAACGTATAGCATGCAGAAGACACAGCTTCAGTCCAGAATGGAATGGGTAGCTGCGACTCTACCAACATAGTCCTAGCAGTCTCGATCAATGTGCGGTTCTTACGTTCAGCGACGCCATTCTGTTGAGGAGTATAAGCTGCACTAAATTCGTGAAGAATACCTTTTGAAGAGCAAAACTCCGCCATGGCATGATTTTTGAATTCAGTACCATTGTCGCTACGTATCCGCCTAACCTTCAGGTTGTAAAGATTCTCAATCTGAATGATCAAGTTTTTAATAATACCGAAGGTTTCACTCTTGTGTGCCATGAACGCCACCCACGAAAATCTTGAATAATCATCAGTAATCACGAGGCAATATTGATCATTCCTAATGCTTTTGTGCTTGACAGGACCGAACAAATCCATGTGCAAACGTTCAAGAGGAACAGCCACCGTGTTGACTTTCTTTGTAGGGTGTCGCTTCTTCGTTTGTTTTCCTTTCTGGCACGAAACACAGACGTCTTGAAGATGGAAATTTTTAAGAGGAACACCATTCACCAATTCATTTGACACCAAATGATTCATTTTGCGTAAGTGAATGTGGCCCATTCGTCTGTGCCAAGAGATTGTGTCTTTTTCTGTGGCTTTGGAAACGAAACATGTTGCTTGTGCAGACGTTGTGATAGCTTGGCTCATATCAAGGACATACAGATCATTTATCCTTGGAGCCGACAAGAGAATCCATTCTTCTGGAATTTTGAAGCCGGGTTTCAGCACATAACATCCATTAGCATCAAAGTGTACTGAGAACTGCTTGTCACAAATTTGAGAAACACTAAGAAGATTGTGATCAAGTTGTTGCACAAAGTTGATCTTGTCAAAGCTAACAACCCCGTTGGAAATCATTCCTTCACCCGTTATATATCCGCCCTTATCTCCAGCAAAAGCAACATAACCTCCTCTAATAGATTTGACGTCGTAGAGAAGCTTCATGTCGCCTGTCATGTGCCTGGATGCCCCACTATCAACAATCCAATGACTACTGACAGTTCCTCCTGGAACACCCTGCACATAAACTCAATCGATTAGTTGGAGATGGGGACCCAAGCCATTGTGGTCTTGGGTCTTCCATTTTTATCAACAACAATAACTTCCACCTTTTGATGATTCGGAAATTGTGATGGTCCCCCTGATTCAGTAACCGTTTTTGGTTTCCAAGTCTGTTTTGTTATTCCAGTGTTGTTCTTTAAAAGCTTAACTTCATGGTTGTCTGAAGTTTTTAAATTGTTTGGTTTGACAGAAACAGATGGTTTTTGAACCACATCGGTTTTAATTGCTTTTTCAATTTTCTTGACCTGTTGACGTTTCTGTTTCTTTTCCCTTTCTCTTATGAGTCGAGGATCTTGTTTTACAGAAACAGATCGCCTGCGGTCAGTTGGGCCACGGGGATCATCAACTATGCCTTTTTGTTTATGAAGATACGGGCAATTTCGAACAATATGCCCGATTGTTCCACATTCAAAACATGATCTTCGTTCAACAAACCCCGAAGTATCATGTGGTCGTCTTGCCGATGATGAACTTTGTGATCCCGAGGTACTAGGTTTTGAACAACTTGGTTCATTCCTTTTCATCACAGTTGCTTTTTGGACAAAATCTAAATTAGATTGATTTGCAAATTTTTCAATTTTGTCCGTTCCCTTCGATTTCACAAAGTTCACATTCTTCTTCTTCTGATTCGGCTTCTTTTGATTTTGAGTCGGTGCCTTACCCTTTGTTTTGGTATGGTTTTGCTGTTTTGGCACTGTTGGTAATTTCTTGTTCCCAAATTGTTTTCTAACTTCAGCCTTTGGGATAGGAGGACACTGTGTGACAGTAACATGTTGTCCTGTCTTTCCCAAAAACTTACTTGTAGAATTTTCAAAGACTTTACTGATTAAAGATTGATTAACATTTTTAATAGGAAAATCTTTGTCTGAATAGATCTTATCATCACCAACAAGAGTGTACAGCAAATCCACACTCTCCGACTCTTTTGCTGATGTGGACTCGGTTGGAACAGTCTTAGCAGGTTTTGTGGGAGGATCACATAGGATATGATTCTCAAGAGGTATGTCCTCTTCTTTGATCACTGCATCAGACTTTTCCGAATCAGTATCATCAGACTCATCATCAGAAGAATCAACATCCTCAACCACAACTGGAGGATCCTGATTCTGTTCAGCAGTTACAAATGTATCTGCTGACACATCTGAATCTGACGATACTTCTTTCTTGTATCCGAGCCCTGCTGCAAATTCCTCAACGTCCATAGGAACAGATGGCTCAAAGTGAGTCCTATACTCCTCATCAGGCAGAGCATCAAAATTGTTTCTCACTGGTGGTGGACATTTCTTGTAACCTATGCATGTGACATCCTTTTTCTCTTTCTGAACATCAATGATGTGATCCAACACATAGCTAGAACTCAAATAACTGTCTAACTTGAGTCGGATCGCCTCACTTTCAGTTTTAACACAAGCCATTTCTTTTTGCATTACCTCAAGACGAGTGATATACAAATTAATGTCCGTTTGTTTTCTGGAAACCATTTTAGTTAACTCTGTTTTATCTTTCTTCAATGTTTCAATCATTGATTTATATCCCTTTTCATGGTTTTCATAAAACATATTGGCTTCAGTGCACTTTGAAATATCAACGGTTAATTTCTGATTGTGAATGAATGTCACATCATATTTTTCTTGCAAAGCCTCGTGTTCGCTTTGCAATTCACACCACCTATCATTCACAGAAACATGTTTGTCTTGCAATTCAAACAAACTAGCTTGTAAAGCATCGTGTTTGCCTTGCAACTCAGACATGTTTGCTTCCAACTCAGCACATCTAACATGCAAGCTATCACAGTTATTACAGCTAACAGAAGTGGGTTCGTCGACACATACCTGACTTGATGAACTGTCGACATTCGCCATAAAGGCTGAATGGAGAGAAGACGAAGAATAAGCAGCTTGATCCACCAAAATAGATCTTCTTTGAATTCCTGCTGCAGCTTCTTCCAACAGCTCATCAAAATCAGCAGCATCGACTGACGCACTTGTTGTGTCATCCACCTGATCATTGCCTGAAGTTGAGGATTCTTCATCCGAGCTTCCACTATAACCGGAAGAGTCTTCATCCTCAGAAGATACATCACCATTGGTGGAAGATTCTCCACCACTGGCGTGTTTAAGATTATTAACCACTTCAGCAAAACAAGCGGTTCCATCTGGTGCATCATTTCCCAACTGGATTGACCAATCACAGCCTTCATCTACTTGAACCACAAGTGCCTGGTTGGCATTTGATGGTCCTGCTTGGGTCTGGTTGTTGACAGGCACCAGTGTGCGATCATTGTTCCTCGCTTGGTTCTGATTGGCCCTGTTTCCTTGACCTCTGAAGGGATTCTGGTTCCCATGCTGAGCTGGTCTTGTACATTCACGCTTGAAATGACCACGTTCACCACAATTGAAGCATTTAACAGCTTGCTTATCAAACCCATACTTGGTGTCCTTTTTGCTTTCCAAGCTGGTTCGGCCTGTTCTTTCCATAAAATCCTTTGCTCGCCTAACAGCACTGGCAAAGGCCCACTTAATATCCATCATCTCCATCTCCTCTTTATCTATCTGCTGATAGTCTTCTTGAGTCAGATTAATGTTGCCAATCTGACCTTCCACTAATCCACAGTATGCGCTCACCACAGTGTTTAGCAGCTCCATATGTTCTTTTGCTACTTCAACACTGACTTTAGAAAAGCTTGAGGTGTCGAGCCGTACTGTATTTGGCTTTGATTGTTGACCAGCAGATGATGTACTTCCATAACAAGCTTGCTGTTGCTGTTGAGGAGGAAGTGGATTTCCGAATATATCAGTTGTTCTGATTTGCTGTTGCTGTTGTGGTGCTGGTTGAGGAGCTGGATTAAGCAGATTTCCAAACATATCTGTTGTTGGAGGAGGAGTGCCATACAAGCTCGTGCTAGACACAAATGCTGTTTGAAGTGGAGCGTGTGAAGATGGTTTTGCAGAAGTGCTAGAAGTTCCATAATAAATCTCAGGATTTTGTGGCACTGCAACTCTTTTTGCCTTGAGAGTTTCGTCCTGATTCTTGTTTTCCAGGAGTTGAGCAAAATCACTGAAGCTTGTTGTATCCAAAGTGCCATTGTACCTCATAATTTCTAAGAAATTATTCCATTGAGGTGGCAGTGCATCTGCAAACTTCTTCACTATCTCTGCTGAAGTCGTTACCACCCCAGTATTTGCCAATACAGTTAGCAAATGAGTAAATCGACTTGTCAAATCTCCTAGAGACTCATTCTGCATACAAATAAAACCATCAAACTCTTTCTTCAGCAATTCTTTTCTCAATTGGCGAGTCGCTTCATTTCCTACGCCTCTTGTTTTCAATGCGTCCCACAACCTCTTTGTTGTCTTATAACTGACGAATTGATGATAAATATCTTTGCTCAACGCCTGAGTAAGAATGGCGTATGCCTTCTTTTCCAGATCATAGACCTTCTTCTGATCTTCCGTAAGATCTGCAAACGTGGCAGCAGATGATGCAGCAACCTCTATTGTTTGATCAAAATCTGTGATGAACCGCAACCACAACTCTGTATTTTGACCAAGAACGTATGTATGAAATCTACCAAACCATCCCGGATATTCACTTAAGTGCATCAACTTGGGAGGCCTATTCAAACTTCCTGTTTCACTTTCGCTTAGCAAAATGCTTTGAACACTTGGAGCTTGATTTGATACAAATGCCCATTGACCGGTAGATGTAGCATTAGCTTGCGAACCCGAATCCGGAGCTGGAGTACCAAAATACATCTCAGCATTTACCGGAACACCCCACATCGAATTCATTTTTGATCAAGAAAAATAATATTACACCAGCCGAAGGATCTGTTCGAAGGATCTGAGATCGAAAGACAAGAAACACAAACTGTTAAGCATAAACAGACTAATGATCGAAAGATCAGCACTTGTTCGAAGGATCAACAGGGTTCGAAAGATCTCTGTTGAATTTCGAACAATGTTTTTCGAAAGATTCTCCAAACGAAGGATCCTTATCTTTCGAAAAAGTACTGTAGACCGAAAGATACACACGAAAGATGACTTCGAAAGACTCCCCAATCGAAGGATCCTTGTCTTTCGAAAATGAACAGTAGACCGAAAGATGAATGTTTCGAAATGATTCCTTGGTTCGAAGGATGATGATCTATCGAACCTCCACTGATCGAAAGATAGTCTTTCGAGTTCGAAGGATATCTTTCGAACGGTTCTGACACAGTTGACAATCGGTGACAAGTTGGTGAAAAAGTTGACGGGTTGGTGAGAACTTTCGGCAGAAAGTATGTTCAGACCATATCTTCTGAACATGCAGGTTTCACCAATCAAGTAAAGTCCAATATTTTAATCAGTTTACTCTTCCCAACACACAAACACTTGAAGTTTAACAATTTTAAGATCAAAAGTTCAAACTTATGAAGAACACTATGATTATGTCAAGAACACAGCCCAAAAATCTGAGTTTTCCGGAAAACCCACAAACTTTCGGAACACACTATTTGCTAAAATGTTTAACAAAAACCCAAGACTAACATGAAAACATGAAAAATAACAAGGTTTTAAGTCAAACACAAGGCAAAATAGCAAGATTTTCCAGAAAAATATAAACTTTAAAAACCCGAAAAACCGCCAGTAGACACCTCGGTTTTAACAAGGAGAAGAGCCAAGGCTCTGATACCACTTGTAGGTCCGGCTAGGGGAGGATCTAGTCGCCTAATCCTTGTATACAAACCAACCCGGTTGTGCGGAATCCAACCGAGATAGCAAACCGAGATAGAACACGCAAATAATCAACACACAAGACTCAACGATTAACACCACTTGTATTAAACGTATGAAAGGTCCGGTTACAGCTCAATGTTTACAAATCAGTCCTGTAAACTCTCTAAGTGTGTGTGTGTTCTTTGCTAACTGTCTGAGTGTCTCCCTGAGTGTCCTCTTGAGTGTCTTCCTGAGTGTCTTCTATAGAAGTGAACACAACACACGGGTATTTATACCCAACACAGCGTGTCTGGTCGAAGGATCAAACAGTCTGATCGAAAGATCATCTTTCGACCAGAAACAGCTCGAACGATCTGCATGTACCACGAAGGATGGGATCTTTCGTGGTCCATCTATCGAAAGCTATCTATCGAGCAGGTCATCGAAGGATATAGGCAATCCTTCGATGGCACATCCTTCGACCCAACATCTTACAAACATAATGTTGACTGTTTGGCCAAGTCAAACCAGGAGGATGGTTGACTTGGTCAAACTTACAAGACTAACAAGACATCGTTTTACATTGTGACCGAATACAGACAAAGTGCAGACATAAGTGCACCAACAAGAAGAAATCGAGTAAGTCGATTGTGATCAAAGTAAGAAAGCAAGTTTCTCGAAGGAAGAATTTAATTTCTGGAAGAGATTTAGGTGTTTGGAAATCCTGACGGGGCAGATGATTTTTCGATGAATCCAATAATCAGCTCTAGTCTATGAGACCAATTTGATCAATTTGGGATGGCGGGCATGAAGGAGACAAGCAATGGTGATGAAGAAGTTAATTCAATCCCGTAGCAGTGAAATTGGAAACCCATTACCAACTAGTTGAAGAGGATAAAAGAAATGACATTGGGTTTTAGAAAGAAGACATCAAAAAGAAGAATAAGAAGTGCATAACCAAGTCTCATGTGTACAGTTTCTTCAGACTATGAGCTTATGGAATTGATAATTCTCATTGATACTAAATAGTAAATATAGATTACATCTGGAAAATAGGAAATGAACTACCAATTGCTCCTATTTATATGCATTCTAAGAATACAAGGATATACATAACATATGCACAATATTTACGTGCTAATACACCCCCCAGTCTTATTGGGAGGATTGCGTACGTAAAAATTGTCTTTAAACCTTGAGAAGAGTATGAGTGGAAGGCCTTTGGTAAAGATGTCGGCGTATTGGTAAATCCGCAGGAATGTGAAGAACTCGAATTGCTCCGACCTGAACCTTTTCTCAAACAAAATGGATATCAAGTTCAATTTGCTTAGTGTATTGATGTTGTAGCGGATTTTTGGAGAGATAGAGACTGGCACGTTGTCACAATAAATGATGGTGGCCTTCAGAGTTGGAACAAAAAGTTCAAGTAATAAGTTTCGCGGAAACTCGTTTCGGCTACTCCATTTGCTACGCCCCTGTATACAGCTTCTTCGGTAGCGCGCGAGATAGTGGGTTGGTGTTTTGATGACCAAGATAAAAGATTATCGTCCATAAAGAAATAGTAATCTCATCGGTGCATTTTATGTACACTTTATTATATATTAATTCTAATATAAATCATTGACTTTGGTATAAAATATATTACTCTAGTTGGGTTTTATATTTTATAGGTTATGAAAGAAAATGAGTTAAAATGGTTCAATTGGTAAAATATAAAAAGTAAATGTGACCAAAATTAAATAACAAATTTTTGATGATATATTGCAATTAATATTTTTCATAGTTATCTTGTTTCTTTGGAGTGTGGTGCAGACCAGAATCAAAGGGATGTGGACTAAAATAGTAAAATCCATAAATACTACATATAGTCACAATTGAAGTTATGAATTGAGGGCTGAGTGACAAAGTGGAAATGGACTAATCAATATAGAGTTGTGGGTCGTTATGATATCGGTTGGAGCAAAGAAAAGAAAAAGTTAATTAAATATAGTTGGGTTTAAATTAAAGAAAAAGTTAATTAAATACAGTTGGGTTAAAATTAAATCTCAAAAGGTATTGGGCTCTTGTGACTTGTAGCCCAAATTGAATGAGAAACAAGGCTGGCACTGGCAACAAGAATAAAAACAATCACGTCATGAGCAGGGCCGGCTCAACCATTTTGGTGGCCTAAGGCGAAGAAAAAGTTTGTGGCCTTTTCCCGCCCAAAAAAAAAAAATTGCGAAAAACCCACCTCCTTTACCCGGGCTTGGGACCGGCAAAATAAACTATAATGTTTATTGTTGGCGGAGTTAAAAATTTATTAGACATTATAAATCTATAAAAATTCACAGAACTCACTAACAAACAGAAAATTAGGCAACTAGGAAATTAGGGCTAATATCAAAAACTTCAATTAGGCAACTAGGAAATTAGGATTTAGGGCTAATATCACAAACTAGAAATTAGGGCTTTACCTTCAGCACTGAGCGATTCAGCGAAGGTGCAGCCACTGAGCAAAGATGCAATCTTGATTTTGTAAGAACTGTAATCGATGATGACTGATGAGCAGCGCTGATGAAAGAAGATGAGCGACAGTGAGTTCAGTTTGTAAATTAGGACTTAAGAAGATGAATCAGAATCAGTGGCGACATATAAAGAAATAAAAATTACCGTTGAAAGGAGAGGATGAGACGCAGGCGGCTGTTTGTCTTCCCAGCGATGCCATACCCGTTGAATTGTTGAAAGAAGATGATGAGACGCAGTCGCTGCCCTGCCGCCCTAATCCACTATACGACCA
This sequence comes from Helianthus tuberosus, assembly GCA_030545235.1. NCBI lineage: Eukaryota > Viridiplantae > Streptophyta > Magnoliopsida > Asterales > Asteraceae > Helianthus > Helianthus tuberosus. Next base: position 176,683,511 of record CM060351.1, read on the forward strand.
GCGGTTTTCTAGAAATTACATATAATATAATTTTTTTTTTTTTTTAAATGGAGGCCCTATAGATAATGTGGCCCAAGGCCCAAGCCTCATTTGGCTTACCCTTGGGCCGGCCCTGGTCATGAGAGAGCTTGGGTACATAAGACTGGACGGTTGTTTTGGGGGGTGTCACATAGGAAACAAAAGGCAGCCAGCCTTTGGCAAGCCTGTTGTGGCGACGTTGAAGCAAAAGGCATGGTTTTTGTCGAAAATTAAGTACGAGATTAGAATGCATATGAGTGGCTAAGGGTTCGATTTTTACCGTAGATCCGGTTTGGGTTTATCAGGCCTAGTATTTTATCGGGTCGGGTCTCTTTGGGCCGGGTTCGGTATCGGGTTAGGATAAAAAAGAACGGTCCTAGACGTTGATGTCGTCCAGAACTGTAACCTTTCGTTGAATATCGGTCATCATATAAACTTATACGGGATGAAGGTGTAGGTTCGTGATTCCGGACCGAAACCGTGATTAGTGAGTGATTATGTTCAAGACGGGAGAGATTAGAGATAAACAAACAACTTCTTTGTATTAATCCGGTTGTATAACATTACAAAGCGGTCCGATTACAAGATAACCGAACAATACCAAAGGAGTATACATCCGGGAAGAGACCAAGTGGTGATCTCTCCCCCAAACACTAAAACTCTCTGTGAACTCTCTCAATGAGCTCACCCTCTCTCTCTCTCTCTTTGCAAATGAACAAGGGGTTGGTATTTATACCCACACCCACTTGTCTAGCAAACACACATGGTCAAACACATAACCCTCTTGTTTGACCACTTCAAACGAGCGGGTCAATACACCTTTGTTTGACCGTTTCACTAACTATTACATTATCAGCATAAAATAATAACTAATCTATTCGAACAGCATATGACACAAAAACTACACCAACAAATTCCCCCTTGTCCGTTGCTGTCGAATGCCGAAAATGCAACTGCAATCGATCTTCGGTCAAGTATTTGTTGATGTTATCTTCTCTATGTTAACAAATTCCCCCTTGACCGATGATCCTGGAAAATAGTATCTTCACTTGAATCTTCATACCAAACCCTTGAAGCTTTTCGTATAGTATTTCCCCCTCAAAGTACGCGTATCCGGTTGAGTGTTGTGCAATTTCCTCGCAAGGCTAAATTGACCGATCTTCCGCTTATCTTCCAATACTCCAACCAGCATTTGATAAGGGTTCCATTCTATAAAAACTGCATCAAGTCTTGATATTGTCATAAGAACTCCATTTCATTCAAGCATACTACATTGGTAGAGTTTTCTGGTGAACTGTCTTCTATAAACCATATTTGTGGAATCGACCAAGTAATGCACTTTGATCTTCAGCATCAACACTCAGGAAGTCAACTAGACCGAGTATATCACTTGCAAGCTCAACAAGCATGCTTAGTTGAACTACATCCAGATCTCATTGTCTCGCCTTTGTGAAGTTGACCAAGTAATGCACTACGGATCTTCAGCATCAGTACTCAGGATGTCAGCTTGACCAAGTACATCGTTTGCGAACTCAACGAATTGAATTACACCCAGATCCTTGTAAAATCTCATAAAGATTCCCCCAGGTCTTCAGTGAACAGTGCTTTGAAACTACTGTAGACTTTAGATACCTGTATGTTTCTGTGCAAAACCCTTCACGCTGGCTGGAGAATTAATTAAAATCCTCAAATATGTGTATGTGCAAAACATTCCACGCAGAACCTTTGGTATCACCAGAAAAACACAAACTCCACCACCTGTGATTGCGTTTAGAAATTTACTGAAGAAATTCCAAAACATATGAAAATTTTTATCCCCCCATTTCTTTGGTAAAATCTCTAAACCTTAACAAATTCCCTCATCTGAGCGGAACTATCGTCATCAGATTCTTTCCACTGACCATAATCTTTCAAATGTTCTCGGTTTTTCTTAAAATCACGAAAGCAACTTTCTTCTTTGCATATTCTAGTTGATAATGAAAGTCCCCTAGCCTCGTAGGATCCGATTTGTATCCCCCTAAAGTTCTGCTAACACCTAATCCGAAAGCTTCCATCATAGGCATAACTCTTCGAGTTTGTGAACTCGTTAGGACCGGTCTTGGCTCTCTAGGTTCCTCCAATCGTTACCAAATGCGAGAATATGAAAATAAACAAAATTCTTTCAAGCATGTACGAACACCGATAACAAAACAAAATTTCATATGCGGAAGAAAAATATACCGTTTTTGGCCCATAATAGTCACATCACAAATTTTGACATTTGCATCGGTAACGTGACTACCCCACGTTTAACAAAAATCAAGTTTCCATCATACCTCATCATCACGCGCGCTCCCGAACCCGTACAAATTTGGCGTTGAAAAATAGATAAACTTGGCGAACACCCGACCCCCACTTTGCAAATCATGTAAGATCCTTGGACCATGTTGTGATCGTGTAATCCCGACCAACTACAATTGAACTTATAAGACCCGACCCATGTGAACTTTAATATCTAAATTCACGGATGTGAAATTTAAACTAATTGAGGTTGACTAAACAAACTTTTAATACACCTGACATCAACAAGACTAGACCTGGCAAACGGGACGGGTCAGGTCGGGTCATGGGTCAAAATGGGTTTGGGTCAAAACGGGTTCGGGTCAAAACGGGTCAATTATAAAAATGGTTGTTTTGGTTCGGGTTAAAACGAGTCTGGGTCGGAACGGGTCCGAGTCAGAACGGGTCCGGGTCGGAACGGGTTTCGGGTCGGGTCGGGTTAGTTTTTTTTTTAAGAATATAACTTTGTTGATCTTACTTGACACGTTAATTATTATTAAAAAAAACTAAAACTTTTGAACAAAAACTGAGTCACAATTTGACCAAAAAATTACTCCTTTTGACCCATTCTGTAACAACACTCACCAAAACTATTATTTCTTATTATATTTTGTCCAAAAGGAAACCCTAATTAAGACCCCCAAGTGATCCTGCATAAACCCTAAAATTTTCAGAACAATTGGAATCAGGATCAGTGCCCCTAAAACTCAGGGGGGGGGGGGTATTTCCCCGTTAGTATTATCTAAACAGTTTTATGTGTGATTTGAATTTGCATGAACAACCAGGACACGGGGCTACCCTATGATAGGGTGGCACCCCTCGCGCCACGCGACAGCCCCTAGCGCCACGCGAGGGGGCTGTTTTTCAGGTATAATTATAGGGGTGTGGGACTTAGATTTCTGCGTTCGTTCGACGTTAAAATTCGTTTTACACTTCAAGATATCGTCTGATTACTATAAAAACACACACGATCACGAAACGCTGCCGCTAAAACAGGGTAATAACTCGATCGCTGCTACGATTCAATTTCTGATCGATTGAAACTATCCAATGGATGTTTAAGTGCTGCCCACAATAGGGTTATGCTTTGTCATTCGTCGTAAATTCTATGGATGTTTAAGTATCGCACTTTGTCATTCGTTGTGAGGGTTTAAATCTCGTGAGTTATCGTAAATGCTGTATTAGTTACTGACCTAGTTTGTATGCATGTTGTTTAAATTTAGGTTAAAAGGCTAATCAGTAGGCTTAAACTCTGCCCGTTAAATCTGCAATGTGAGTCATTCTCTTTTTATCAACATTATTTTACAATACTCCATTTTCAAATGTTATAATTACAGGGAGTAAGTCGTGGTTATCTTGAATCACTGGCTAGTGGGGTATTGTGCACATTACTAAATTTCTCCTGATTAGGTTCATTGACCTACCAGGGATAATCATCACTACTTGGGGCGGGACCCAATAGTGGTATGACCATCGTCACCATTGTGACACGGCGCCAGATAAAAATAAGATAGAAGCCATTGTAATCGCTCTTATGCTGTAATTTATAAGTATGTGTCCATTTATGCAAAATGAGTGACTCGCGAGCATTTCCCTGCTGATAAAATATTTTTAAACCATGTTTCAGGCGACCTGCTATAAATCAAGGACACGTGCTACGGAGCACTAACAAGCTTGAAGAGGTGGCTCAGTTAAAATAAATAAACATGTTTTTATAAAACAGGGAATTTCCTAGTTAAATTACTCTATTGTAAATTACGGGGTTTATCTCAAATTTATGGAATAAAATAATTGGGCATTTTGAGTTTTAAAAGATCCTGTTAAAAATCTTCCGCTGTCACATCATTGATACCACGGGTTCCTGTCCCGCGGCTCCTGACCGGGTCAAACCGGGGCTGGGCCGTGACAGGAAAAGATGGTATCAGAGCTACTGAAAGAGCCACTGATTTAAGCCTATTAAATATTTAAATATACTTAATTTTCCTAATTACCATTTTGTGATTATGTGCTTTATTAACTGACTACTTGTTAGTTACAGTATGGGTAAGCAGAAAGTGTCAGATATCTATCTTAAATTAGATAGTATATCAAAAGATAAGGGATCATCATCCTCAAAACATTCAGTAATACTGAGGAAGGAATATTTGTCCGTAAGGCGCAGTATGAGGAACCACTTTCTCCTAATAAAAGAATTTTGATTATTAGAAAAAGTCAAGAGAAAATGAAAAAGTCACAGAAAACCCAGAATTTAGATAATAACCCCCATGGGAAGACAAGTTAGATGAAAAATGGACAAATCTCTATATGCTAGCCACTGTAGCAGTAAATGCAAATCTTTAAATACCCTGACTTAGTTATAGCACCCATATTACCTACAAGTCAGAAACTTTACCCAGTAAATAAATAATTTTAGGCCAATTGGATTTTAACACCTTTAACTTTGAAGAATTGGCCGATAACACCCGCAACTAACACTTTGATCTGTGACACCCCAAACTTTTAATTTTGTTTGTCATTTCACCACTCAGTTAAAAAATGGCTAACTGAGTTAGTCTTCAATCCTAGCTGGCATCATTAATCCTACATGGCACGAGTGACGTGGCTAACACATCTTATAAGAAGCAAAATCCTGAAAGCTGGCATTGTTGTTTTGTAACATTTGATGATGATTTGGTTGATACAAGTAAACACATAACAGAACAAAGTAGTAAAACCACGCCACCGGTGAAGCCTAGAATTAACGCTAATCGTTTTTGGTTACTTGAATCTGAGTTGTGATTTTGAATGCTCTTGATTCCTTCCTGTAACTGTGCGTTTTGTCCTAACATTATTCCAGGTGGTGGTGCTGATGTTGAAGATGATGACATGGCGGTTTTCCCGAAGAACGGAACGATGAAGTTGCATTCGGTACGGACGATCTCACTGCAAAGTCCAGGATTGTGCGAAAACGACGTCGTAGTGAAGTTAGCTAGCGTAGGAGTCACCGGAACCGGACCGGAAAGCTTATTGAACGAGATGTTAAAGATCTTAAGAGACGAGTGATTCAGAGGAGGAACAGAACCGTTAAGACGGTTAGAATCGAGCCGGAGATAGTTCAACCGGTCTAGGTTAGTAATATTGACAGGAATAGGACCGGATAATCTGTTGAAGGACAGATCTAGGGTTTTAAGACGGTGAAGATATGAGATTGAAACCGGAATGGTACCGGAGATACGGTTGTGGTTGAGAAATAGGGTAATGGGCGGTGGTTTTGAGGTTGATAAGTCTGGTGAGGTCTGGTATGGTGCCGGTGAGAGAGTTGTTTTGGAGGTTGAGTACTCGTAACTGGTCGAGAAGAATTAATGTGTTGGATGCGAAAACGCCGGTGAGGTCTAGGTTTTCGAGAACGAGACGGATGACTTTACCGTTGGACTGGTATTGTACGCCTTGCCATTTGCAGTGAGTGGAGGTTGTGTTGATGGAGAACGGTAGGTTGTTGTGGAGGTTGGCTTTGGATGTGAAGGCTAGAATGGATAACGCATCGGGTTGTGGTGGTGGGGGTGGTGAGAGGGTTAATGCTGACGGAAAGAGGGTGAAGAAGAGGAAGATGATGGTGGATATCATGGTTAATGGTGGTGAGGGAGATTAGAGGAAGACGCCATGGGAGGGGACCTGCAAATAATAAAATTTATAACACATGTTATAGCTTTCAGGATTTTGCTTCTTATAACATGTGTTAGCCACGTCACTCGTGCCAGGTAGGATTAATGATGCCAGCTAGGATTGAAGACTAACTCAGTTAGCCATTTTTTAACTGAGTGGTGAAATGACAAACAAAATTAAAAGTTTGGGGTGTCACAGATCAAAGTGTTAGTTGCGGGTGTTATCGGCCAATTCTTCAAAGTTAAAGGTGTTAAAATCCAATTGGCCATAATTTTACAATAAACCCTAGTATATTTTAATTTTCAGTTATCCTTTGTATTAAATTAGTTACACGGTATGTAATAATACTTGAAGGTTATCTGTGAAATTTTGTTATAAAATTTTTTAACTTAGCATTTTGTGTGTATTTTGCATATATGCTAAACAGCATGAATGAGTTATCTGAAGCCCTTCAAAATCTCAATCTCTATCCGGTGAAAGTAGAAGTTTCCAAAGACTTTACTGGTTACATACCCAATGTGGAAGAACCTATGGAATTCCATGCTCCAACTCTGGAAAAACCAAAGCCTAAGAAAAAGAGAAGATTTGTAGGCTGGAGGCGTGTGCGTAGGAGGAAACCAGCAACTAGAAAGGTCCCAAAATAGAAAATCCCATAGATAAAGGAAAAGGGATTGAGATTGAGGAAGGTTCTAGGCAAACCGAAATGGAAATTGGAGAAAGCTCGAGGCAAGTTGAGGAGTTGCCATTTCAGGAGGAATTGGATCGTGTATTGGCAAGCTGTTATATCATTAGACCTATCAATACCAACCTTTATCCTTATCCTGCTGAAACTCAACTTCCAATAAACTTAGAACCAGTCATCCCAGAACCTTTAATCCATACTCAACCTTTAGGAGAAATGGACGAATGGTGGACCAACGACTGGCAGTTTCAAAACCTCCTTAATAACCCTTAAACCTTTTTCCCTCAGTTCGACCCAGAACCTACACCAAATCCACCAATGAGTAATGAAAACTTAGCTGAACTCCGCCATTTTGGCGAAGAGCTAATGGATGCCGGGAATAGGATCTGGGAGATAGGAGGACAAATCTCCTAGAAGTACGACGAGAGGGAACATCGCTTTTGAAATACCAGCAGACTAGGAATAGTGTGATTGTGAAGTTATGATTGTATAATAATATAATAATCAAAATAAAACGTGTAAAATAAACAATAAAACTTGTGTAAAATAATCAGTTTGTACGGATGCATAATATAATATAAAAATGGAAGTCAAGAAATTGACAATTTTGGCTATACGTGTTAATATAATTTTGTGCAATTGTTTTGTTATGTTTAATTATTAATTATTTTATACTAATCACTTATATAAATTAATTACCAGATGGAAAACGCTGGTAATGAACCAGTTAATGAAGTTAATCAATCCAAGCACAATCATGAAGATCAATTTCTAAATAGGCAAGATATTGAGAATATCGTTGCTCAAGGAATAGCTAATGTTATCCCCGCAATCCTTGCTGCTGCTCAGAAACCTGTTGAATCTCAACAAATTATCCCTAGTAAACGCACACAAGGCCACAATTTTAGTAATAGTATAAACGGAGGCGGCAATCATATTAATAACGACAATGATGGGTTGCAAGCTCCACTCCCTAAGAAAATGAAAGTTGCAACGCCTGGTTGCACTTACAAAGAATTCCTTGCTTGTAAACCAGCTGAATTTGCAGGCAATGAAGGGGTAACTGTAGCACTGCGTTGGTTAGAAAAGACAGAAGCAGTAATTATGATAAGTAAATGTGCTGAAGAAGACAAGGTTATGTATGCTTCAAATCTTTTCAAAGAAGGGGCGTTAGAATGGTGGAATACAATACTTCAAGCGAAAGGAAGAAAGGTGGCCTATGCCATGAATTGGGAGGATTTTAAGAAGTTAATGGAAAGAAAATTCTGTCCCGAGTATGAAAAGAAATAAATGGCAAATAAGTTCCTGAACCATCGGATGATGGATGTAGATTGTCGAAGGTATACATCGACATTCTTCGAGTATGCGAGAGTAGTACCAACCCTGGCTTCGCCAGAACCAGTACTTATTTCCCGCTATATCTGGGGATTGATTGGCGAAATCCGTAATATCGTCAAGGCTGCAAAACCCCGCACAATTGATGATGCGGTGGATTTAGCCAACACTCTGACTGACGAACTGGTACGGACGCGAGAAGAGAATAGAAAGAAGGAAGTGGCCCAAAAGATTACCCAAGGATTCCGTATGGGTAACCGTAACAATTTCAAGAGAATAGGAACCGGGCAATCTTCCCCTGGTCCAATTTGTAATTCTTGCAAAAGGAAGCATTTTGGAAGATGCAAGGGATTTTGCAATTTTTGCAAAATTCTGGGGCATCAAGAGGAAGATTGCAGGAAGAAGAGATTCACAGTTTGTTACAACTGTGGATAAGCTGGACATCTTAGGCCAGACTGCCCGAAATTGGCCAAACCAGCTGATAACAAAGCCAAGCCTGCAGAAGGAACTACCAAGAAGAACGTAAGAGTCTTCCAACTGACTACTCAGGAAGCATAGCTAATGCCGGATGTGATAGCTGGTACGTTCCTAGTTCACAACGTTTATACAAAAGTATTATTTGACTCTGGTGCAAACCAAAGTTTTATAAATACTTCATTCTGTCAAGCACTTAAGTTACCCTTAGAACAACTTAGACAGATTCTTACAGTCGAAATGGCAGACGGAAATTCCGTTAACATAGATAAGGTTTTGCAACAAGGAAGGATAGAACTCTTAGGACATAAATTTTCTGCAAACCTGTTACCTATGAAATTAGCTGGATTCGATGTTGTGTTAGGAATGGATTGATTAGTAGCCAACCATGCTCGAATTCTTTGTGATAAGAATTCCATAGAAATTCATACAACCACAGGAGAATTAGTGGTGATTACAGGAGATAAGCCACGAAAGCCATTGAAATTCATTTCAATAATGAAATTGGCCAGTTATTCCAGAAAACAAGAAATGGTGTATATGATTTCAGTAATCATTAACACAAAAAGTAAAGAACTTAAGGACATTCCAGTAGTATCGGAATATGTGGATGTATTCCCGGAAGAACTACCTGGATTACCACCTGATAGGGAGGTAGAATTTAGAATTCATCTAATTCCTGGAACTACACCGATAGCCAAAGCACCCTATCGGTTAGCACCCACCGAAATGTTAGAATTGAAAAAGCAATTAGATGAATTACTGAGCAAAGGATTTATACAACCTAGCTCATCCCCATGGGGAGCGCAAGTGTTGTTTGTAAAGAAGAAAGATGGTTCGATGAGAATGTGTATCGATTATAGAGAATTAAATAAAGTTACAATTAAGAATCGATACCCATTACCTAGGATTGATGATCTTTTCGATAAACTCCAGGGAGCTAGATATTTTTCTAAAATAGATTTACGCTCCGGATATCATTAATTGAAAGTACAAGAAGAAGACATACCTAAAACTGCTTTCAGAACTAGGTATGGTCATTACGAGTTTACAGTCATGCCCTTTGGGTTAACAAATGCTCCTGCATCATTTATGGACATGATGAAGAGAATCTGTAAACCGTATTTGGATAAATTTGTAATTGTCTTTATCGACGATATACTTATTTATTCCAAAAGTCAGGAGGAACATTGTGAGCACCTGCATGTACTCTTAACCTTGTTAAGAAAGAAGAATCTTTATGCCAAATTCTCAAAATGTGAATTTTGGTTACAAGAAGTGCAATTCTTAGGACACATGGTGAACCACAATGGTATTCATGTAGATCCTGCTAAGACAGAAGCGATCACTACATGGAAAGTTCCGCAATCAGCGATGGAAATTAGAAGTTTTATAGGTTTAGCCGGATATTATAGACGGTTTATTAAGGATTTTTCTAGAATAGCCGTGCCATTAACTAAGCTAACCTGTAAATCAGTTAAGTTTGAATGGGGACCCAAACAAGATGAGGCTTTTAAGGTTTTAAAACAGAAATTAACCAATGCTCCAGTTCTAGCTTTACCGAAAGGAACAGAAGATTTTGAAGTATATTGTGATGCTTCAAAGTTAGGATTAGGATGTGTGCTTATGAAACGCAAGAAGGTAATTGCGTATGCATCAAGGCAATTGAAAAAGCACGAAGAAAATTATACGACTCATGACTTAGAGTTAGGAGCCATAATTTTTGCACTTAAAATTTGGAGGCATTATCTGTATGGAAGTAAGTTTACTGTCTATACGGATCATAAGAGTTTAAGATATATATTTGGGCAAAAAGAATTAAACATGAGGCAAAGGAGATGGATGGAAATCCTAAGTGATTATGACTGTGATATTCAATATCACGAAGGAAAAGCAAACGTAGTTGCTGCCGCCTGAAGTCGTAACTATCATGAGAAACAACGAAGAGTTCGTGCTCTTAGATTAAGTTTACAATTAAATTTAATGGACCAACTGAAAGGCATTCAAGAAACATCAATCAAGGATGATGTTGAAGGAATAAAAGGGCGAATTAAAGAATTAGAACAAGGTAATGATGGAATCTGGAGACTCCATAAGAAAAGGATTTGGGTACCTAAGCAGGGAGAATTAAGAAATCAAATTCTAGAGGAAGCTCATAAATCTAGGTATACCATGCATCCTGGTAACAATAAGATGTACCAAGATTTAAGAAATAACTTCTGGTGGATAGGAATGAAAAAGGACATAGCTAGATATGTTTCTAAATGTCTAACTTGTTCATAAGTTAAGGCAGAACACCAGAAAACTTTGGGTTTACTACAAAAACTAGAAATGCCTGTATGGAAATGGGAACTTATAACAATGGATTTTGTTACTAAGTTACCCAAAACCAGAAAGGGTAATGACGCGATTTGGGTAATTGTGGATCGATTAACCAAATCAGCTCATTTTCTACCTATGAAAGAAACCTTTAGCATGGAAAGGTTGGCAAAGTTGTATGTAGATGAAGTTGTATCCTTACATGGAGTTCCACTCTCCATTGTATCAGATAGGGATTGTCGTTTCACTTCCCACTCCTGGAAAAGTTTCCAAGAAGCTATGGGAACCCGACTAAATCTAAGTACTGCATATCATCCTCAAACAGACGGACAAAGTGAAAGGACAATCCAAACTCTGGAAGACATGCTTAGGGCATGTGTGATTGATTTTGGTGGAAATTGGGACAACCATTTACCCTTAATTGAATTCTCCTATAACAATAGTTATCATTCAAGCATTGAAACTGCCCCGTTCAAAGCACTGTATAGACGTAAGTGTAGAACTCCAGTGTGTTGGGCAGAGATAGGAGAAAGTTAATTATCAGGTCCTGAAATTGTGCAAGAAACTACCGACAAGATCACTCAAATCAAGGAAAGATTAAAGATGGCTCGTGATCATCAGAAGAGTTATGCAGATAATCGACGTAAGCCGTTAGAATTTCAAGTCGGAGACAAGGTATTATTAAAAGTTTCCCCTTGGAAAGGAGTTGTTCGGTTTGGTAAGAAAGGAAAGCTGAGTCCAAGATACGTAGGACCATTTTCAGTAATCCAACGTATAGGGCCAATTGCTTATCGTTTACAACTACCAGAAGAATTGGCTGGAGTACATGATGTATTTCATGTATCTAACCTCAAGAAATGTCTATCTGACGAATCTTTGGTAGTACCTCTTCAGGATATAGAGGTAAACGAAAGATTAAAATTTGTTGAGAAACCTCTTCAGATAGAAGACATAAAGGTTAAGTTTCTCAAACGCAAACAGTTAGTACTTGTCAAGGTCAAGTGGGATTCAAGGAGAGGACCAGAATACACTTGGGAATTGGAATCGGAGATGAAACGAAAGTATCCTCACTTATTACAGTAAATCTCGAGGACGAGATTTTTATTAAGGTGGGGAGAATGTAACAACACTCACCAAAACTGTTATTTCTTATTATATTTTGTCCAAAAGGAAACCCTAATTAAGACCCCCAAGTGATCCTGCATAAACCCTAAAATTTTCAGAACAATTGGAATCAGGATCAGGGCCCCTAAAACTCAGGGGGGGTATTTCCCCGTTAGTATTATCTAAACAGTTTTACGTGTGATTTGAATTTGCATGAACGACCAACTCACCCAAGCTACCAGGACACGGGGCTACCCTATGATAGGGTGGCACCCCTCGCGCCACGAGAGGGGGCTGTTTTTCAGGTATAAATATAGGGGTGTGGGACTTAGATTTCTGCGTTCGTTCGACGTTAAAATTCGTTTTACACTTCAAGATATCGTCTGATTACTATAAAAACACACACGGTTACGAAACACTGCCGCTAAAACAGGGTAATAACTCGATCGCTGCTACGATTCAATGTCCGATCGATTGAAACTATCCAATGGATGTTTATGTGCTGCCCTCATTAGGGTTATGCTTTGTCATTCGTCGTAAATTCGATGGATGTTTAAGTATCGCACTTTATCATTCGTTGTGAGGGTTTAAATCTCGTGAGTTATCATAAATGTTGTATTAGTTACTGACCTAGTTTGTGAGCATGTTGTTTAAATTTAGGTTAAAAGGCTAATCAGTAGGCTTAAACTCTGCCCGTTAAATCTGCAATGTGAGTCATTCTCTTTTTATCAACATTATTTAACAATACTCCATTTTCAAATGTTATAATTACAGGGAGTAAGTCGTGGTTATCTTGAATCACTGGCTAGTGGGGTATTGTGCACATTACTAAATTTCTCCCGATTAGGTTCATTGACCTACCAGGGATAATCATCACTACTTGGGGCGGGACCCAATAGTGGTATGACCATCGTCACCATTGTGACACGGCGCCAGATAAAAATAAGATAGAAGCCATTGTAATCGCTCTTATGCTGTAATTTATAAGTATGTGTCCATTTATGCAAAATGAGTGACTCGCGAGCATTTCCCTGCTGATAAAATATTTTTAAACCATGTTTCAGGCGACCTGCTATAAATCAAGGACACGTGCTACGGAGCACTAACAAGCTTGAAGAGGTGGCTCAGTTAAAATAAATAAACATGTTTTAATAAAACAGGGAATTTCCTAGTTAAATTACTCTATTGTAAATTACGGGGTTTATCTCCAATTTATTGAATAAAATAATTGGGCATTTTGAGTTTTAAAAGATCCTGTTAAAAATCTTCCGCTGTCACATCATTGATACCACGGGTTCCTGTCCCGCGGCTCCTGACCGGGTCAAACCCGGGCTGGGGCCGTGACACATTCCCCAACCACTTAAACTTACAGCATCACTGGTGCCAAGACTGATTGCCAAATCCCGTCCTCGCCTCAAACGCAATTTGACTAGGCCTGAACAATTAAAAGGTTACAGGGGTCATGGCTTCAGAGCCACAGTCAAGAGACAAGCATTCAAAGGGAAAACAATTATGCCACAAACATTCAATTGTGCACACTCACCCAGTTACCCACTCACAGATGTGTAGAATATAACCAAAATGAATCACATCCAGATTGTAAAATGGCAAGTAAATTATGGATTGAAAATGCAGATTGAGTGCTTGTATGTTACAGATTGGATGTTGACTGAACATGTGTTGACAAGGGATCATACAGTTTATCGAAATACAAAGAAGCAGTTAAGGAGACATTGAAACACCGTTATCATATATCAAACCAAATTCTATTTTGATGCAACTCCTTATTTGAAACATAAGACCAAACACAACAGATCCAATTTGAAACACTATGACACTCCAAAAACATCAAAATACCTCTATTTCGAAATACAAAGATACAATTTCAAAAAGAAAATCCAATGTATTTTGATGCATAATGGGATCGGACTTCGAAACAGAATTTCGAAACACACAAAAACAAAACAGAACATTGAAATATATCTATTTTGAAATACAAAGACCCCCTTTTGAAATACATCGAAATAGGTGAAATCGATGTACACTGTTCGTCTTCCCCAAACACTTCAAGTTCTAGTTTCATTTAGGCAATTCAACAAACAATTGGTGAGCAAGGATTAGATAGATGTAAAGATTCTAAAAAAAATAGATAAAAAAGTTTACCTCTAGGGTTAGAGACGGGAACAATGTAGAAGACGGTTATGGCTGAGATTATTAAGAACGAATCGATGATTTCATAAGCGAGATTAAGCAGAGAAGATTTGAGATTTTCAGCCTCCATTTTTCACGTAGAGACCCGTTCTATTTTGATGTTCAACCCTAATTCACCCGTTCCATTTTTTATCTTGACCCGTTCTAACCCGTTCCAGGTTTGTCATCTTTTTTATCTAACCCATTTTAACCCACCAAAGTTTATAATAGACACAGATCAACCCAAAAATTTATTATTATGACCCATATGGACCCAAACTAAGCTGGACGGGTTACTTTTGCCAGGCCTAAACAAGACCATGTACGTTGAATTCAAAAGTAAGTGTTGACTTTCAACTCCATTTCCCATCTAACGAGGTCTACTAATGTTTTTTTTTAATTCACACAACCATCAGAAATGCAACAATATTATATATGCACAAACCTGGAATTTCTTGAAGGCCCAAAAGCAATATGAATAAAGCAACTAGTGGGGCCCAACCCATTCAACATGCACTTTGCAAACCTAGCCACATATATCCAAGCACTAGCGTTTCCACCATGCACCTCAAGTAGGCCCGTTTGGAACATTCTGGCTGCCAAAAAAATCGCCCATCATTGAGTAATCACTACAATCCATAAACTCAGCCCAAACATTAATCAAGCCCATGCAAATATGAGCATCTCAAACCTAGCCGACAAAAAAACAACATTTACGCTCAGGGGAAAAAAAAGAAAAACGCCGCTAACATCATCTTCTTCTTTTCTTTGTGATACACAGCCGCCATCACCTGATATCATCGACCTTTCTTCGATGAACAATAGCAGCAGCCGTCATCCACCTTATACCACTCTAATCTCGTTGGAAAACATCTTCAACCGGCCGACAAGAGTCATTACACCTGCCGACATGAGGATTACAGCCACCATCATGCTCCGTAGCGATTCCAGGGTGCCGGAAACAACCATCTACCGCCACAATCACGAACAATTAAGTGGGCCGACGAACAGTGAAGACTCTCCAACTAAAACCCACGAACCATCAATGATTGTTGGACGAAGACTGGGCGACGAACCATGAGTCTTTGCTGATGTAGTCTTCATCACAAGCAGAGAGTGTTCGTTGACATCAAGTCTTCGTCGACAATGAGGGTTCGTCCAGAAGGAGTCTTCGTCAAGTGAGCATGAGTCTTCGTCAAATAAACAAAGGGTTCGTCAAACCCTTAACTATTCGTCAAATTAATAAAGGGTTCGTCAAACTCTTAACCCTTCGTCAAACATATTAACCCTTCGTCAAACATCTTAACTGTTCGTCAAACCCTTAACCCTTCATCAAACATTTAAGTCTTCGTCGGCCAGTTGAGTCTTCGTCAGGGATTCTTCGTGGTTCACTTCTGAAGAAACCCTATCTTCTCTAACAGCAGCCACCAAGCATCAAGAACACAGCAACTGTTCTTTTCCAGATTTGAGGAAAAACCCTCAAAAAATGATTAAAACTTGAAATACTTGGTGTAAAACATAAAACCCAACTCTTGTGTATGGTCTGTTTCATCTAGACCCGCATATTACGGTCTAGATCTGGGTTTTTTTTTATTATTTTCACCATTTTTACATTTTGAACAAAAATCACAAGATTCACAGATCTAGAGCACATGTGATTTAGCAAACTGTTAGATTCACTAAGTCGGGCACCATGGCTTTGATACCAATTGTAGGTTCGTGATTTCGGACCGAAACCGTGATTAGTGAGTGATTATGTTCAAGACGGGAGATATTAGAGATAAACAAACAACTTCTTTGTATTAATCCGGTTGTATAACATTACAAAGCGGCCCGATTACAAGATAACCGAACAATACCAAAGGAGTATACATCCGGGGAGAGACCAAGTGGTGATCTGTCCCCTAAACACTAAAACTCTCTGGAAACTCTCTCAATGAGCTCACCCTCTCTCTCTCTCTCTTTGCAAATGAACAAGGGGTTGGTATTTATACCCACACCCACTTGTCTAGTAAACACACATGGTCAAACACATAACCCTCTCGTTTGACCACTTCAAACGAGCGGGTCAATACACATTTGTTTGACCGTTTCACTAACAATTACATTATCAGCATAAAATAATAACTAATCTATTCGAACAGCATCGAACACAAAAACTGCACCAACAGAAGATATTTAGGGGCTAGTTGAGAGTTACCTGTTTTAATCACCCATAAATCTTGATCAATGCAGTGAAGAAGATGAACAGGAAGAACGATTACTCTGAAAAAAAATTGGGCATCAGTATGGTTGTCAAAGATGATGTGATACCATGTGAGTTTATGAAATTGAAAATTCTCATTGATACCGAATAGTAAGTATATATACAAAGATTACATACGGAAGATAGGAAACTAAGTACCCATCAATACTAAATATATGCATTCTTTTGATACAAGAATATACGTAATATACGCACAGTATTGTAGATCCTCTTGGAGGATCAAGAAACCTACTTCCTTGTTGTTAGAACACACTTACAAGTGCGGAATCCACGTAATAATGCAACCAAAGCAAAGTATAACACACACAAGTTACCAAAGATTCACTTGCTTGATTAATCTGAAGAGAAATACAAACACATACACACAATGTTTGGACAGACTCTTTGTGCTCTCTTAGCTTCAACTGTTAACATAAGCTGTCTATATATAGGCCCATGCCCAGTAACATTACGAAGAATGTTACTGGGCTCATGAAAGACTCTGGCCCACGAAGAACCAGGTTCTTCGTTGACTAAACCAACGAACAACTGTCCCCAAGAAGAAGGTCATTCGTGAAGGAGTTATCCCAACAAGAATAGGTTCTTCGTGGGTAGGTTGCATGCAGACAGTTATAACAGTTAACAGACAGAAAGATAACAAGCACAACCAAAACAACAGACTGCATAAATCGCAGCTGTTTTACATACAATATAAAGACAATGTCGTACCAAGTCAAGATAGGAGGATATCTTGACTTTGTCGTGTAACACCCTTGTTATTATTTTAAAGGTTTTCGTATATATAACGAAAATAAACATGTAATTACGATTAAGGATCCTTAAAAAATACGAGTAATTTAAAACTTTTACAACTTAAAAGTTTACAACATAATATAAATAAGTTCGCCGTTTAAAATGACAACGAAACGCCGTGCGGAAGCTTGTATCTTGATTGTGTTCGGTCCTTCAACGAGCTTGATCTTCATCCGTAAGCTTACTAAAGTTTACCTGTAATCAAAACCAATACGAATGTTAGTTTTGATACTAATATAACTAGTTTTATAAAGTCCTTTTCAACTAAGTAAACAAAACAACAAAATTTGCAGGTTTTATACCCGTCGCGCCGCGCCACGGGATTTTGATGTATGGTCGCGTGCCACGACGGTGGTGACCCCCACCTGTCGCGCGACGCGAGATTCCCAATTTGGCAGAAAGTTTCTAAATTTGTTGTTGCACTTGCCCAGCTCAAACTTAAACCAAAATCTTAACTTTAAAAATTCATAACTTTTGTTCTACTCATCTATTTCGCATGATTCTTTTTCCCACGCGTCCGCAATTTAATTTTCCATCATATGGAGTTATAACCCTACACCCGACCTTATAAAATATGGGATTTCAAGCTCTCGGCATGAAATCGAATTACTAAGACTTTTGACCCGTTTAGGGGATTTAAACTATCTAAACTAACTCTTTTCTTTTCGCACTTCGTTATTCAACACCTAAAATATATGCTTATATTCCAACACGACTACTTTTGTGGTATTTTTAGCATACCTAACTTATTAACCCAAATTTACCCTTCGGTTAGTCATTTTACTCAACCGACCCATTTTAGGCATATAATCTACAAATGTTTATGCCTATAACTTGTATTCATGTATAATGATTTCCTAATCAAAATGCAAGTTCCTAAACAACCCATATGGGTTCGTTTGCCCGATTTACCCATCAACCGCGTTTTGGTCAATTTTAGTCCCTCGTTTAATGACAAAGGACTTTCAATAAGTACTTGACCAAAATCGCTCATCTATTTACAATCTTATTTATGCGTACCTGGGTCGGGTCGACGTTTTAACCCGTTTTAATACCTTGTCTCAATAATTTTCTAATTCATAGCATCGCTAATACACAAGTCGTTTTATCCTGCGAGCATAATACTCGACAAACACTTATTAGTCATTATATGTCAAATGGTATTAGCATTACCATTTGACCCGTTTCGTCCAAATGACCGAACATTTTGCCTTTATATATAAATGGTATTTATTTACCATTTCGTTAAGTAATTCATTTCGGATTCTTCACCATTTAGTTATGTCTCTTAAATCCGTTTCTTACACGTTTGACTCAACATGGCGTATGCCGCTTGGTGTCGTTTTATATTTCGACTTTTATCCATTCATACGTGACTAAATCGCCGTTTTCTCTTTTTGATTCATTTAGGCTTACTTATAAAGTATCCATTCGAAAGCTTATTTTTATTTATTTCATCACACGACCAAATTACCACTTCGACCGTTTTTTACCATTTAACATGGTTTTCGTCTTTTGATATGTTCCGACCCGTATCTTTTCGTTTCGGAACCATATTTTGAATATAACCTTGGTTATATTTATAACTTATAAATAAATACATATCCTACAAAAAGGGTGTAAGCTTTACTTACCTTTCGTCCGATTTCGCCCTTTCTTCGCGTATTCAAGTCGTTTGACCCGCTTCTTTTCCCTAGCCGCCGCCTAGCTCGTCAAGCGTCAAACTATCATATAGTATTCACAAGGTAGTTAGGTTAGTCATTCTAGATCATAACATTTATGCCTTATGAACTTTTATACTACTTTTCTTACCGAACTCTATCATAGGTCGGTATAGCATATGAAATTGAGCAACTAATTTGACAAACTCATGTTGGCGTCCCGCCCTTTACTCGATAGCACTATTCTTAGGCCACCATTTTAACTAATAAGTAATCCGAGTTCATGCTATTTTTAATACTAAGTTATCTTAGCTCTTGATTATCAACGTCACATTATTCTTTCATTACGCAAAATCTACGGTTTTTCATCTATAAATGAAACCCGTTTCATCATGTTATTAGGCATTCCTATGGATACCGAATCAAATCAAATTCTTCTTAACAAACACCTAGTGACCATAATTTTTACACATTTACAACTAGTTTATAATTTGTTATTTAGCCAAGAATAACATCAATTAGGCAAGTTCATATCACTAAAAATAGGCTGTTTTTGGTGACCTGTTTAACCTATTTACAAGTCTTCAAAAATTATGATTTTTTTATGTGATGTACCTCTCGCAGGGTTAGGCCTTGTGTTAAAATTTTAAGATCTAACTCTTTACCAGAAATTCGTAAAAATTCATTTACTAAGCTGCAATCAGATTCGTCACTTCTGACTGCAGCTTACGAAAAAATTCATTTAAAATTACTCGTTTATCCGATTGACGAAATTACAGCTGGAGATTTTTGGAATTACCTGAAGCTACCTACAGTAAAAATTTGAGATCATAAATCAATTCTTAACTTGAGTTATGACATTCGTAATGGGCTGCAAATTCTGTCAGAAAACGCAGCCTGAACCTTCGATACCGAAAAATTCATAAAACATTCAATTTTTGTCGAAAAAATGCAATTCCAGTGGGGTTTTAAAGATATTTACTGGAATTACATTTTAGAATCAAGAAACACATGTTTTTGTCATGTTTTGTCCACATTACAGCCAATACAAGTCGGCTGTAAATTCTAATCAGAAGCTGTTTGAATTCAGGTTTCAATTAAGACATGTTTATGACATTATAACACTATTTTTAGCAATCAAAACCCTAAAAACATCAGATACACTAATTTAGCATTAAAAATCTGAATTTACTTCATGGAACTCAAATTACACTAGAATAACTATCAAAATCCTAGTGTTTAACATGTTCTACAAAACCCACTTATCACCTTCAATGGTGATTATGATTTACAAGAATTAGGCATGATTTCAACACATAATTGTCTAGGGTTCACTCCTAGACACAATATTGTTCCTATTCCATCAATATAACACTCACGCATCAATAATTTTTGAGTTCTCTATGTTCATCCAGAAATTCAAAATAAAGATTTCCTATAAAATTCACATACCTTATGACCCCCTTACATTGGAGATCACCAATCTAAGCTCGGATTTCGTATTGGGACTGAATTGAGCCTTCAATTTGTGAGATTTATGAGAATTAGGGTTTGGTGAGGGTTTCTTCGTCGCCCCCTGCGATTTGTACGAACCAGACACACACTTAGGTGTGTCTTTGGTGTGTTATTTTTTTTAATTATTTAAGTTTCACACTTTACAACTTTTGTCCCCTATCTATTATCAGATTTTTATTTTAAGTGTTTTAACCAACTAGTATGTCACTACAAGACTTCTCTTCTAACTAGGTTATTATTATTCCTAGTTAACTTATTGGGTTCCAGGAGTTATAACCCGTCTTATTTAAGTCCCGCTAAGTCGGCCTGTCATAAGCTTTGTTTTTTCTCAAAACTTTTATTCTCTTTTTATTTAATATTAGGTTTAATTATTTAAATCCTAATATTTACCGGGTTAATTTTACCACTAACGGTATTTTACCCGTTCATAAATATTAACGTGGTTTGATTACCAAACCTGTTTTCGAGGTGTTACAATTCTACCCCCCTTAAAGAGGTTTCGTCCTCGAAACCTTATTTACATAGTTCATTTGTTTAATCAAACAAACCAAGTTTCATTTTCAAGGCACCCGTTTCTTTCGGTCAAAAGTTTTCATTTATATTGACGCGTACGTCTTTCATGTGTAAGGCCTCGTGGGCCGTTACTTTCAGCTTGTATCCGTTATCTTTATTGATTATTTAGTTGGATGACTAGACTTATTAGTCACCGGTTACCTTATACCCCATCACCTGGTTGCACCATATTGCCATCTCCGGCGTTATGTGTGTTTACTTGTATCGAGGAATTTATGTCTGAGGATTTATTCCTTTCCATTATTATTTGATGCGGGGAATTATAACTAGTTCCCACGCTTAACCCAAATGACTCGTAGGTTCTTTCACTTAGCCTCGTATGCTATTTATTTAGATTTTTACCCTTTTTTTTACCTTTTTAAGGTGAGGGCCCGACAATTCGTTTTTTTTTATTTGTGACCCCAAGGTCTTTTTGCTCCCGTAGACATTAGCATTACTCATAATCCCGTAGGTTATGATGATCTCGTAGATCATACTTTATTCGAATTTTTATTCAAATGTACATATATATGGCGTCCAAGCACCCCTTTTTATGTTTAGAATTATTTACTTTTGCCTTTTTTGATTTCATTTGACCTTGACCGTAGTCTAAGGCTTCATTTGTTTTCTTTCGAATTATCTTTTCGACTTTATGACTTCTAACGTAATTTACACATCAGTTTGTCCTACGCTTACCATTATCCGGTTCTTACCTGTACTTCTTTACAACCCGTTACCCGAGTTCTTTATCTTAATGTTTTTAACATTCTTGTTTCGCTTGTTTGCGTTTTTCCTATCTACATTCCTTTACGACCCATCACATAGGTTCATTAATATTTGGCGCTTCAATTATTCGGTTTGCGCCTATTTATACTACCGATTTCTTATACTTTATTTGTCTCGTTTGACTTATTCGTGTGAGGTTTTATCACTTATGAACGTCAAACTTCGTTCTTTATTCGACTCGTTCAACTCTAAAATAGTTGAACATAGTTATCAAAAATTCTGTTTGCAAATTCTCACCGTCTTTTAGTCATGACTCATATTCCGAGTCTTTTGACTTTCTTTTTCGCGTTCCCGTCTCTCGGTTTACGCATTCACCCACAATCCTACCCGTCCATCAGGTATCTTTACCGACGTCATCGTCAAGTAACCATTATTATATGGTTTTAGACATCATCTTAATTTATTTGATTGTCTTAGCGAAATCCATCGCTTTTATTTAGTCAAGTCTTTTATTCTTTTATTCTACCCCTTTGACTTGTCTGTGTGAATTTCATCACTTATGATAGTCAAACTTTATCCCTTATGCCTTAGCATTCACATTAGTTGGTTTGTATTTTCATTTACTTTACTCTACTCTTTGTCCCTTCTTTCGGGCTCGTTATTCTAACATAATACGCTCCCTGTCATCCGACTTGCGTTTACGTTTACTATCGAACATCTTACTTGTTTGACTCATTTGGGTACCATTTAAGTTAGTCCCATTCACCCCGTCCTTACTACATCGGACGTAAATGTGTCCGCTACAAGAAGTTCATGGTATCATATGCCACTACTTACTTGGCCAGAGTAAGCGATCAACACATGATACACATGACCTTTTTGTAGTTTTCACATCACACCCCATGTAAGTAACGCCCCTATTTATTTCATATCTCGGGTTTCATTTAGTAAAACTTTATTTAATTGCAAAACAACAATCATTAGTTTTACTAGTTGTACTTTTGTACATATAAAATGTTTTTCTTTTCTATTGAACTATTATATAATCACATTCGTTAATGTGATCGCTACTTTTCTCAATAGTATTATATTGAGAGTTTTCCACTTGGATAATTACCACCCATCCAAGTTTCCATATGAACTAATCCTATTATTTCTTTGTTATTCATCATCGTGAATAACACATGTTTCTATTAAACTTCTCTTGGAAACATCATCCTAAATAGATACCCTATTCAGGTTTTATTAGATATATGCAACCGTATTTCCCTACGTGTTTGTTGCATATTACTACTTATGCGATTAAATTTAAAAGTGTGCACCTGGTAATGCTTGCCCTTACGGGTTTCTCTTGCCGTTAACTTTGTTCGCGATCGTCACGCGATTTAGGTCCGTAATGAGTATGCTCTGCTCGTCATACCTCGGACCGTTCCACCATCATATCCACAATTCGCTCAACTCTCGTCATCTTCATATGCGAGTGTCCTTCAACTAAACATTTACAAAGGTTAGTAATTCCGACATTAAAAACGGCTGTATTCTAATACAAGGCTTTTTACTGTACGTGTCAATGCACGTGATTTCGTTAACTATACCTATCGTTTTCATTGGGGTAACGTGTATTACACAATAACCCTATGTGTTGTTCACAACACTTTAATCATACTAAACCATTAACATACTTGTACTTACCGGATTTGCGATCAAGCCTCGAACCGAACACACTTACTCTTTTAACCTTGAGCTCTGATTACCAACATGTAACACCCTTGTTATTATTTTAAAGGTTTTCGTATATATAACAAAAATAAACATGTAAATACGATTAAGGATCCTGAGAAAATACGAGTAATTTAAAACTTTTACAACTTAAAAGTTTACAACATAATATAAATAAGTTCGCCATTTAAAATGACAACGAAACGCCGTGCGGAAGCTTGTATCTTGATTGTGTTCGGTCCTTCAACGAGCTTGATCTTCATCTGTAAGCTTACTAAAGTTTACCTGTAATCAAAACCAACACAAATGTTAATTTTGATACTAATATAACTAGTTTTATAAAGTCCCTTTCAACTAAGTAAACAAAACAACAAAATTTGCAGGTTTTATACCCGTCGCGCCGCGCGACGGGATTTTGATGTACGGTCGCGTGCCGCGACGGTGGTGACCCCCACCTGTCGCGCGACGCGAGATCCCCAATTCGGCAGAAAGTTTCTCAATTTGTTGCTGCACTTGCCCAGCTCAAACTTAAACCAAAATCTTAACTTTAAAAATTCATAACTTTTGTTCTACTCATCTGTTTCGCATGATTCTTTTTCCCACGCGTCCGCAATTTAATTTTCAGTCATATGGAGTTATAACCATACTCCCGAGCTTATAAAATATTGGATTTCAAGCTCTCGGCATGAAATCGAATTACTAAGACTTTTGACCCGTTTAGGGGATTTAAACTATCTAAACTAACTCTTTTCTTTTGACACTTCATTATTCCACACCTAAAATATATGCTTATATTCCACCATGAATACTTTTGTGGTATTTTTAGCATACCTAACTTATTAACCCAAATTTACCCTTCGGTTAGTCATTTTACGCAACCGACCCATTTTAGGCTTTTAATCCACGAATGTTTATGCCTATAACTTGTATTCATGTATAATGATTTCCTAATCAAAATGCAAGTTCCTAAACAACCCATATGGGTCGTTTGCCTGATTTACCCATCGACCGCGTTTTGGTCAATTTTAGTCCCTCGTTTAACGACAAAGGACTTTCAATTGGTACTTGACCAAAATCGCTCGTCTATTTACAATCGTATTTATGCGTACCTGGCTCAGGTCGACGTTTTGACCCGTTTTAATACCTTGTCTCAATAATTTTATAACACCCCGAAAATATAAAACTTTATATTAGAATTATAAAGTATTAATCAAACAAGAACCAACTAACAAGGAATTTAGAACCCAGTTAGTTACGAGTCTTGAAGTGACTTAAAATAAGATTAAACACCTAAACTATAGCAAAATAAAAGTTAGGGGACCAAACTTGTAAAAATTGAAACTTAAATGTTTAAAGTAAGAATTAACACACCAAACAAGAATACAGGGGCGATCAGGGGTTTCTATTCAAACCCTAAGTTTCACAAAATCTCACAAATTGGAAGCCTAAATAAAGTCTAAATCAAAAACTGAATACGTATTAGCGATCACCTCGACGAAGGGATCGTAAGGTATGTGAAAATTTGATATTTGATTCTACTTCAAATTTTAGATGAACTCCTGAGTTTTGAATTTGAGCCTGCATGATTGTTGTATAGATAAAATTAGAAGTGATATAATGTCTACGGATAAACCCTAGATGATTTCTTATAAAAACCTTACATTATACTTGTAGGGTTTATAATGACCATTGTAGGTGATCAATGGGTTTGTAGAAATTAGATGAACACTAGGATCATAATGCTTGTTCTAGTGAAATCTGAATTTATGAAGAAATTTCTGGAATATTGATGTTAAAATTATGTGTTGATGTGCTTAATTGAAGTTGATTGCAATGGAAATAACAAGACATGAACTTAGTATTGATTATGTAAAATCTGAACCGCTAGGTGTTTGTTAAAACGCCTAAATGAGGATTAAAGTGTTAAAGATTGGACAAAAACGCAGATTCGAATATCATAATGAATTGTGCGTTATTAATTATAAAAGAGTTCTAAATTGGTTGTGAATGGAACTCTTTAGGTAAAGAATCCGGATCGTCAAGCGGACAAGCCGGAGGTTATACGCGTTTGAAGGGTGTGCTTTAAAGGTACGCGACCTATGGTTTCGTTACATTATGTTATTTATCCATTCTAGTTTGTTGTATTAGAATTTAGTCAAAGAGTAAAACCCGTTAAGTCACGGAAGTGACGAAGTGCCTTAGACAAATAAAACGGGTCAAAACATGTATTAGATGTAGAGTTTGGTATGTCTTTGAAATGGTGGCCTCCATTCGACATCCAAACGGGTCAAAACAATGTCGAGTTGTAATTGTCGAAAACGATGCATGTTGTTAAAGCGTAAGCCGTGAAGCGGACACGCTAAACTTGTTGCAAATAAACCCTTTGTATGGGGATTTAAATTTTGAAGTTATGCTTGTCAAATTATTAAGAGAGGCATGTTAAAATCCTCAAAAACGATGCATGTTGTTAAGGCGTAAGCAACTCTCGGTAAGGGAGCGAAACGCTATTGTTTGGAAACCCCGGGAATGGGTAAAATCCTTGAAAACAAGAGATGACAACAAAAACAAGTTGTAGGACTTGTAAACAAATGGGTCGGATAAACACAGAGCCGAATCATAGGCCAATTGTTTGTAAACTGAATTTTTATGTGAATTGTGTTGATAAACGTTTCGGTAATTTTATTACGGACGCATAGGAAAAAGAATCGGCTAAAACGGACGCTCGAGTCAAAAGTTATGAAAGTTTAAAGATTTAGATATGAGAATGGGAATGCTGGGCTGATATACAGCACCAACTAACGAACCTACTTCCCAAAAAGTGGCCTCGCGCCACGCCACGACGAAATACCAATGTTGTCGCGCGAGGCGATGGCGGTGGCGGGCCGCGACGGCTTGGCCAGCCTCCGTCGCGCGACGCAACTGCCCCAGTTTGTTGGAATTCTTGTTTGTTTCTCATTGTTTAACCATGGAACTTGTTACACTTGATTTTCAAGTGTCAAAACTAATCTTTTACATGGTTTTGACCATAGGTGATGATGAACCTAATCCGGATGGCGATCAAGCGACTCTCAAGAACCGAACGCACCAAACAAAGCTTCCGCATTGATCTATTTTGTTTTAGTAATATGTAAACACTTGAAATTACGTTTGAAAGTTTATCTAGTAGGATGATGACTTGAATATTTTGATCAAGTTTGATATTAAAACCAAGAAAGTTTTTGTAAGCTCGAAATTTTTGTAGTAAATGCGTGTTATATATTATTAATTATGTTATTTTAAGATGGGTCTTACAAGTTGGTAATCAGAGCGCCAGGTTGTTAATAAAGTGTGTTCGGTTCAAGTTTGATCAAGCATCCGGTAAGAGTTAATTGTTTTAAGTAGATTTAGTAAATATAGAAATGAAACATGAATTGACATGCACGAAAATAGTGTGTTAACTCACTCAAACACGGGAAGTGCATGAAACAAGAATGGTTGAAGCAAGTTACGAACTTGATTAAACCAAAACAAGTAAATCATATGTTATAAATGAAATGTTTAACGGTTGATGTAAACATTTCAGTTTTAAAGATGACGGATAAAGGTAACGATGATGTGGTGCCGAGAGTCACCGAGCAAATGAGGGAAGTAATTGCCGAGGAGGTTGGAAAGGAAATTGAAAATAGTTTGTCCGGTTTTATCGATAAGATACAAAACACGGTACTATCGATGGTTGATTAGAGAATCAAGAAATTGGAAGATAGTGCCAATTTAGCAAAGGAAAAGTTCGGAGGACGAAAGTGTCACACCCCTGTTTTCCACGTGTCACCGGTGGGCCCGGTGGGGAGTATCGTGACGTAGTTGGTATCATCATAGACAAACAACACAATATATAAATGCACAGCGGAAGCAAAGATAGATTCATTTCAAAATTAATAAAGTGTAATATCAAATATCACAAATAGTTGTAATTTAAAAGGTATTAAAGAAAGTATCCAACGATTTTGATCTGTGTTTTGTTAAAAGATTATATATACATCTAATCTAATTTAATCTAATCTAACTTATAATAAAAGACTCTAAATAATGTCACATGGCATTCTCTCCCTCAACATTATAAATTTTATTTATAATAATTTAATAAATTTCTTTTAATATTAATTTAATAACTAATATATAGATATCATTTATTTTTATCCTTATCTTTATCTAAAATTAATAAATAACTTCAATTTTACAATTTAAACCCTTTGTTTTTTTACTTTTAACTAAAAGTTTTTCATCCTTTCCAATTTAATTCCAACTCTTTTTTTATTTTATCAGTTAATGCACTGCAACGTGCGTGTGGGGTTCAACATTTTTTTCGTATATTTTTTCCCGTTTGACTGGACCGTCGCAGCAAATCTATTTTTCTCCGTTTAACAAATTCGACCAACATGCGGGTCTTGGATTGACTGGGTTATTTTTTTCTATGTTTTACGTTTCGGTTTAATTTCTCTGCAACGAGCGTTCGTGATTCAAAGATTTTATGTCTGCTTTTCGCTCGGCATTATTTTTTTCGTTTTTATTTAATTTGTTTTTACGAGCTTTTCCGGTGTTGCTGATCGCTGACAGTAGTGTACCATTGGTACTACATGACACAGTTTTACAACAATCGCTGCAACGCATGGGCTTAATACTAGTATATTATATAGGAATACATTTTTTTTAAATTGTTGTATGATCAAGTTGCGAATTCAATTATCCTTATTAATACTAGATTTCTGGAGAGTTTATCGCGAATTCAATTCTACTATTATTATGGATTCATGGTTTAGAAGTCAATGCTTTGTAATGGGTGTTGCTAAATGCACTCTCAGTTTTTTAAATTTTACTGGTTGCACTCCCCCCGTTGAAGTTTGTAAATAAATACAATCAACCCTTGTATTTTCTAATTTTTGAAAATTTGTATTAAGAAATATCCCTATTTTTTCAAGGGGTTTATCTAGTTGTCATAGTTTGAATATTTAGGTATATACGTACAATTCTGTGGAAGAAAAAAAAACTTGCACTGAGATTAAGAGAGAGCTTGAAGAAACAATTTTTTTCAACTTTAATTTTCATCATAGTTGTTCTTGGTATGTATTCTAACTAAAAGTCTTCATCATCTTTTCAAAAATTTCATCAAAAGTTTTTGTTCTATACCAATTAAAATTGATGTACTAAATCAATGCGTAATACATTTATGATGTACGATTTTCTAATGAAAACAGTATAGTGGCCATACTGGATCATAGTTGTTCCTGGTAGTGATTCTAAATCATAGTTGTTCCTGGTAGTGATTCTAAACATCACAGATAAATGCGTCGATGAATCTGGCGAAACGAGGTTGACCCATACTACTCATGTGATCCCTAAGGCTGCTGGTGTGTTGGATATCTTAAATAACTTGAACAGAAAATCGTAGTGGCCATACTGGATCTGTAACGCCGTGTTAGGAATCATCCTCCCCATGGTCTTCCATCTGATGACAGTCCGGTCTTAAGTCAGTTTCCGGATAGATTCTTGATTATTGCAACGGGTCGAGCAGGTTGTCGATGCGAGGCAGGGGTGACGGTCTATGATAGCCAGCTTGTTTCCGCAATAGAGCACGTTTCCCCAAACGAGGAGCTAGATCTAGGGAACTCCCATCCTGTAGTTTCCTGAAGTTGATTAGACGGTTCTTTGCAACCTTCCAGGCGCCAGACGACAAGGAGTACGAGTAATCGAGGCTGCCTCTGGGCATGAGATCAATCTGAGACTCTACCTAATCGGTTGTAGAAGTAAACCTGAAAGTTCGTCGAGTAGCACACTGAGAGGAATCGCACACAATTGGTGGATCCTCGATCCTCTTCCCTTAGCCTTAACATTAGTAACGGTTACCAACATAGCGGGGTAGTCCCTCCGTAGACACTCCTGGGCTTTCATTGTTGAAATGATACTAACCTTTACACCACACTGATGCTTTAGGACAACCGACGATTCGCCACTAGGGAGAGGGATACTCAATATTTTCTCCTCACAAGTTATATCTTTCACATTCTGTGTTACGTACTAGGGCACTACTCACTGCGTGGGAAGTTACACCTTCCACTCTATTGTCATTTGTCATTGTTCATGTCCCGATTGATTCGTAAGAATTGACTCCCATAAGTCGCTAACTAGGGTTAAGGATTCGATTAAAGTCAATTCGCTGAGGTTCGTTGCCGGTGATCAGTGTTGTCCAAATACTGGGACCGGTAAAGTACTACGCTCATCCTCTTGTCCATCGATCTAGCAAGTTAATTGAGTAATACAAGGTATGTTACGAGAGTGTTGCAGAAGTGGTCGCACTTTGGGATCTAAGGCGTCAATACATTGAGTTCCAGCAAACGAAGAGAAGTGAGAAAGGTATCGACCAATCATTCGACGCTGCGACATCCATCCCAGGGATGTTCGGACTAGCACCTAACATTCTACATAGTTCGCTAGGCGTCCAGATGGGTGTTCAGGTAATACTTGATAGCACCGAGATTCGAAAGGATTCAGAGAGAAGTGAAAAGATCACGTTCAAGTAAGAAACAATCACTGCTATGACTCCTATAGGCTTGTTACGTTTCACATTGATCAAAGAACAGAGCAGAACCCTTTTTTCACTTGTTAGGCCTCATTGGGACTCACATGCACCCCACATTATTATTATGTGTGCACCCATAATAATATTGGGATTTGCATGCTCATCTCAGTTCATCCTAAGTCATGTCAAATGGTTCCTCAAACTCAAATGTCAAACAAAGAATATCACAAAACAGGGGTCACAAATCTCTAGGGTAACACCACACTATCAATCACTAAACACATGCAAGTAATACATGAATTCATATTGTTGGGCTAAACGTGCAATCACATGCAATATCATATGAAAGTGTTCACTAGTTATGCAGTATAATGAGTAAACGAGAGACGAACCTTGCAGTCTGGAGCTGAGTGTCATGGTCGTATTCAGAACTCGTTCGGTTATAGTCTGGTTTTATAAAAACGTTTTAAAACCAAGTTCTCTATAACCAGTGGCTCTGATACCAAACTGTCACACCCCCAAAAGAACCACCTAGGGAACACCCCTGCTAGGCGTGTGACGTACCAACAACGAACCACTAATCATTTTGAACTCATACAAGTTTGTAAATAAAATTCTCATTTATTAAAAAAAAGTATCAATAATATGTTTAAACAAAACCAAACATGTTCAGCGGAAGCAATAACGAAACCATAGTTTAAATATTCTCAAAACGAATGTACGAAATCAATGAACCGATCACGTGTATCCAAATCAAAGCGACCCATGACCACTCCAGCCACTCCAGACAGCAAGTTCCCAACCCAAGACATCTAACAACCTGCGAGCATGTAAACAAGTATATCAGAAAACGCTGGTGAGTTCATAGTTTTACGAAAATGTTGATTACCAAGTGTTTAGTTTAGTCCATTGAATTTAATGTTGATAATATCCCAAATACAAGACGGCTTCTAATTTACATTGCCCTTTCTCCAATGCTCCTATCAAAACATTTGTCATGACTAGGTCATTAGTTCAACACCCGTCCTCCCATGTACGGGGTGAGGTTGTGATGTCTGTCGTTAGTGACATGCAAAAAACCGAAATAAACTAGTAGCTAGAGTAAGTCGGATATCGAACCAGAGGTGGATTGTGGAAAATGTGTAATGCTCAGTTTTAATTAACTACTATAGTAAAAATAAAACTCAGTTATGGATTTGATTGGTTATGAGAAATAGCTAAATTAACGAACAAAATTAAGATTTGAATCAATAGGGGAGAAGATGGTTCCTCCAGATTTCAGGTTTTACAATTAACTTCAACTATGTGTTTAATCGTTACCTACATAGACATAGGTGTTAATTTTGATTAACTAATTGTGATAACCAACGACTAAGTACTCCGGTCAATACATAACGGGAGGTTATCGAATGATTATCAATTACAATTTACAAACCCTAACCCCATGTCAAATATATCCCAATTACTAGACCTCTCGGGAACTGAATGCTTAGAAATTAAGGTTTAAATAAATGTAACTGTTTACAACCAATAAATCAAATCAATGGTGAAAAGCATCGAATGCTTAGATCACCAGGGTAAAACGATTGTATCAAACACATAATATTCATTAACTTACAAAAACCCTCCATCCGGAGGAAACCATAAAAGACTAGCCGCTCATCGCGAAAGATTGATCGTCAAAGGCTTCTCTTCTCTCGTTCCCCTCTTGTCTGCCTGCGAAGATGTGTTCGAGAATAATGATGATGTTTTGTGATTTATCCTTTTCCCAAAGTCAGCATCATGTGCCGTCCAAGCCCAAGCCCACCTCCACGTGATGTGTTCTTTATGAGAATATGGGGGCCCATTCCCTTTTCAACTATAGCTGTCAAGATGTGATGATATTATGATAGTGTTGAGGATTGATGGATGCCACCAAAAGCCTCCACGGATCTTTTTTTTTTGAACGGAAAATTTGGATCACTGACGGACTACTGGAGTATCATCGTGCCACCAGCAGAACCACCCGATCATATCCATCTCCACTAGGCAATAATGCCTATACACCAATTCAGGAGGAAACCCAATAAATCTGGGAAAAACCCCCTATGGGAATCGAACCCATGACCTAATGGTGATAAGCCTTATCCCACCACCAAGATACCACTAGGCTATAATGCCATGGGTCCTCCACGGATCTGCATGCTTGTTGACTGCCTTCCTAAAAATTGTCCAATCAAGTCAGCCTATATCCTTAGAGAGTTCGGCCCAACAAGGAAGTCCACGTGACTTTCTTTCTTGCATGTGCCTCCTCTTTGTGTCTGTATTTTTAGATGATGTGATGAGAATTCTTAAAGCACAACTTCCCAACAATTGTTTTGTGCTCCCTTCACGTGATTGAGTGATGTTTCCCCAAAAATCATGATGTGATCATGATATAATAATCCACACACACACACACACACACACATCTCAAAGTCTATATGTGATGATGATGTCTTCTCTTTATGTTGATGTTATGTGTACATATGTATCGATGCCCCCATGATCAGATGTCGGCCGCCCAAACATAGAATTTTGAAATTACATTTAATTCCCCTGTTGTGTCACATCAAGCGATGCCTTTTTTTCTAATTTTCCGTAAGCTACGCTTATGAACCGTAGGTTACGGTTCTTAACTTCTGTTAACTTGTTGGCTGACTTCTTACAACCGTAGGCTATGGTTAAAATTCCGTAGCTTACGTCTCAACTTTAGATAAAATACCCAAAGACCCCTGGACTTTATTGCTTCGCAATTCTCACGCATTAAAGTTATCTTTTGGCCCGAATCAAATCCCGAATATCGTAATATATCTCGATCATCATCCATGCTTGTTCCATTTCATCACTAAGCTCTCTAACTTCGTAATTTTACACGTTTTATCTGAAAAATCACAAACACACGTAGTTAACATATTCGAGGCATATTATCACTTAAAATATAATAACACATGTATTATATCCACATTAACACACAAGATTCACACGCTACATCACATCCCCACACTTGACCTTGATTGTCCTCAAGCAACCATTACAAGCATTACTCACCTTATTAACAAATCACTATTAAATCCCTTAACGAATTAACAATTTAAGGTCCCAAGTCATACCCGTCCCATAGACTGACACAATCGAGATTGACAATCTGACAGATAAATGATACGCATTTAAAACAACTTAAGACTTGCCTAGCTAAAACTAACATGCTGATATTACTACACACATGCCACACGCCCCTCACAATAATCGCTCCTCTCGGTTTTATCAAGACTAGCGTGTAATGTGCTAGTATGTAATTCACTCAAAACCGAATATGCTACTTTGCAATCATAAGCTTGTATTGCAATCACACCTCCACTGTGTCAATTAACGTAACACATATTAAAAGGACTTACGGGTTTTGGGTTAAAGGTAAAGGTAAGGATGTATTTTTGGGGTTTTATATTTATATGGCGAACATAACGAATATACTAAACCATGACAACTTTATTCACATTTGTATAATACGAACATACTAACGCTTTTTGTTTTTTTTATGTTTTCTTTCTTTTCTCTTTCTTTTCTTTTTTTTTCAACAAATATCTAACACACAGTTGTTATTCATGGTTGGTGATCAAACGGGTCAACAAGGTATAACAAACGAAGGGTAAAAGGCTCAACATGGTTAACTAAGGTGGGTGGAATCAACAATCAACATATAGAACAATGAAGGGATCCTAATGCCTTTATCATTTATATGCATACGCTAAACCACAGTCTCGGCACGTATCATACCACACAAGTTCTAACACAAAGCAACATATGGCCTACACTCAACAATTGAACAATTATTGAAATTCAACTAACATTCTAGTAGGCTCAAATATCTCACCGAATAAAAGGAATATGGGTTACCGACACGTAGCATGTGTAATTCCTAAAGCATGTTACCCCTAGTTAGGCATCTCTTCTCAGTTATTTTCTAAACTTGTTAGAAATACTCTCATGAAACTTAAAGAGACAACCATGACTAGGGATCTAATTTAGTTTAATATCAGCAAGGAACCTTTAAGCAATTAAAAATGTTGGTTTTCATGTAGTTCAAGCATACTTCAGAAACAAAAATTTTCAGAATTTTTCAATTTTTCACAATTTCAACCATTCAAGCATTTAAGATCACAATCTTACCAACCCTTTTCTCGAGTTACCGCATCCCCACACTTGGGATACATTGTCCCCAATGTATGGTGCAATTTATAATCTAAACTCGAGAGATACCACCCGCAAACCATGAACGGCTAATAACTAGACGACTCAACACAAAGAAACCACTCCCGACACAAAGACTCACACCACCCAAAACACGAAAACAAATAAAACACAAGATAGAGAGACACATGGACCTGATCAGTAAATCAGCAGTGTCGGTAGTGATGCAGCTGCTGTGATTGGGCAGAGACGTAAACTTCTCTTGGATTCTCTGATATCTCATCGGGGATGTTGCCAAACATCCCCACACTTGAATTATTGCATCCGCGAGAATTGAAACGTAGTAACCTGCCAAAACACAACACACACCAAAATAAAACAAAACAATACTCTACATCCTCGGGCTACCTCCCGAGAGCGCTAAGTTTTAGGTCTTCAGCCAGACCGTACCTAGTTTCCGTTATGGTGGTCGAATCGAACACTTTCCTACCGAGTTCCCAATGTAGACTCGATAGTTAACAAGCCACATCAAGCTTTGTTTAACGATGTGCGGCATGCTCTGTAAGAATGATATGCTATTGTGGGCCCATTGCTTGATAAATTGCCCAATGTCTTGCAAACCCACCTTTCGACTCCTACACCTTGAGCGATCATCCCTAGCTTTGTTGGTTGCAGTAACTAATACGGAAGGAGGATCAAGATATAATTCAATTACCTTAGTTTGTGGTCCTGTGCGAAGCGCTAAGCATTCAACTTCATGTGTCGAAACACTTGTAACTTCTTTTTTCACTTCACTCTCAACAACAACAAACTTTTTCACGTGTGGTTCTTCATCAAATGAGGAAATCATTGTGGTATTAGTCTCCACAACCTCCTCACCATCTTGAAAACGGTTTTTGATATCATCGGGTAATGGTGAGATGGACTCTTCTACTCGTATCTTCATAGATAATACATTACACTTCATGCTCAAATAGTCAATTCGCTGTTGCTTTGAAAGGCTTGGTGCTGATAATAATTCATCGATCTTGGATAACATCGATTCCGCTTGAACAAGTTGTTCATCCTCCTTGGATTGATAAACAAACTCCAAATTTTGAGAAACATTTTCTTCTTGATAATAATGTTGCTCATTGTGGTAATCCAGATCTTCTTCATAATAATAATATGGAGAATCCTGTGAAGGTGAATCAAAGGACGAGTAATATGGCTGATTATCATCATCATAAACATCTAATTCATAAAACTCCCTCTGTGCGTCCTCACACATTTTTCGGAACACAGGACAATCGTCACGCGTGTGACATGGACTACCACAACCTCGGCATGACCAGTAACCACTTTCCATAATAAGATCCGCAATGAATCTGCACAGACAAAGCTAGAATACCCAAGGTAAAAGCAAACAGTGGAATATGTAACGAATAAAACACTATTTTTTTTTGGATTTTTTTAAATCTATTTTACTAAAAACTTAACACTAAACACTTTGCGCACGCCTCCCCGGCAACGGCGCCATTTTGATGTCTGTCGTTAGTGACATGCAAAAAACCGAAATAAACTAGTAGCTAGAGTAAGTCGGATATCGAACCAGAGGAGGATTGTGGAAAGTGTGTAATGCTCAGTTTTAATTAACTACTATAGAAAAAATAAAACTCAGTTATGGATTTGATTGGTTATGAGAAATAGCTAAATTAACGAACAAAATTAAGATTTGAATCAATAGGAGAGAAGATGGTTCCTCCAGATTTCAGGTTTTACAATTAACTTCAACTATGTGTTTAATCGTTACCTACGTAGACATAGGTGTTAATTTTGATTAACTAATTGTGATAACCAACGACTAAGTACTCCGGTCAATACATAACGGGAGGTTATCGAATGATTATCAATTACAATTTACAAACCCTAACCCGATGTCAAATATATCCCAATTACTAGAACTCTCGGGAACTGAATGCTTAGAAATTAAGGTTTAAATAAATGTAACTGTTTACAACCAATAAATCAAATCAATGGTGAAAAACATTGAATGCTTAGATCACCAGGGTAAAACGATTGTATCAAACACATAATATTCATTAACTTACAAAAACCCTCCATCCGGAGGATACCATAAAAGACTAGCCGCTCATCGCGAAAGATTGACCGTCAAAGGCTTCTCCTCTCTCGTTCCCCTCTTGTCTGCCTGCGAAGATGTGTTCGAGAATAATGATGATGTTTTGTGATTTATCTTTTTCCCAAAGTCAGCATCATGTGCCGTCCAAGCCCAAGCCCACCTCCACGTGATGTGTTCTTTATGAGAATATGGCGGCCCATTCCCTTTTCAACTATAGCTGTCAAGATGTGATGATATTATGATAGTGTTGAGGATTGATGGATGCCACCAAAAGCCTCCACGGATCTGCATGCTTGTTGACTTCCTTCCTAAAAATTGTCCAATCAAGTCAGCCTATATCCTTAGAGTTCGGCCCAACAAGGAAGTCCACGTGACTTTCTTTCTTGCATGTGCCTCCTCTTTGTGTGTGTATTTTTAGATGATGTGATGAGAATTCTTAAAGCGCAACTTCCCAACAATTGTTTTGTGCTCCCTTCACATGATTGAGTGATGTTTCCCCAAAAATCATGATGTGATCAGGCTGGACGGTATGGTCCCGTCCTCCACCCGGCGCCGCCACCGTGTCACCGTCCCTCCACGCCGCCCCCTCCGTCTTCATCACGTCGCCCCCTCCGTCCCGTCCTCTTTTCGCCGTTTGCGACGGAGCAAACAGGTGGGCCCCCCCTCTGCGACGCCCGTCCTCCCACGCCTCCCCCTCCGTCTTCATCCCGTCGCCGGCTTCATCTCCGGCACCATACCGTGTAGCCTCATGATATAATAATCCACACACACACATCTCAAAGTCTATATGTGATGATGATGTCTTCTCTTTATGTTGATGTTATGTGTACATATGTATCGATGCCCCTATGATCAGATGTCGGCCGCCCAAACATAGAATTTTGAAATTACATTTAATTCCCCTGTTGTGTCACATCAAGCGATGCCTTTTTTTCTAATTTTCCGTAAGCTACGGTTATGAACCGTAGGTTACGGTTCGTAACTTCTGTTAACTTGTTGGCTGACTTCCTACAACCGTAGGCTATGGTTAAAATTCCGTAGCTTACGTCTCAACTTTAGATAAAATACCCAAAGACCCCTGGACTTTATTGCTTCGTAATTCTCGCTCATTAAAGTTATCTTTTGGCCCGAATCAAAGACCCCTGGACTTTATCGTAATATATCTTGATCATCATCCATGCTTGTTCCATTTCATCACTAAGCTCTCTAACTTCGTAATTTTACACGCTTTATCTGAAAAATCACAAACACACATATTCGAGGCGTATTATCACTTAAAATATAGTAACACATGTATTATATCCTCATTAACGCACAAGATTCACACGCTACATCAGGTTGCCAAACCTAAGTAGCGCTACCAACTAATACCATGTTACCTCTCAGGTAACCAAACAACACGGAGGGACTTTAAAGGTGATAGGATGAGTATATTATCCAACATTACCTATTTACAACAAGACGTATTTCTCTCAATAATACCCAAACAAGTTACCCAAACCTATCCCTCCCAGGGATACCCAAAGACTGTCCCAACCACCGAGACACATGCTCAAGAGAGATGAACTCACCTGATTAGCACCGCATAATACTCCATGTACCAAACGAAGGCAAGCAAAGCCCAAAGCTTGAAATATCCAACATTCTCATGCCCTACTCCAAGTAAAAGGACACCTGAAGGTCTAATGCAAATAACCCTAGTTTAACAACTTGGTTATAAAGATAGTTATCCAACTACCTAGTCTAGATCGAAACATTATTCGATATAGACAAATTGACTTGATGAAACGATGGAGATTTAGTTAAGTTTCTCGCAGATATATTTTATGTAAATATATATGTGTATACCTATAGTCCAAAGTCTCGTGTAGAACACGTATAAGTTACATATTTTCAAACGTCACAAATTACGTCTCAACGTCTACAATATCACCAATGGTTCGTTTTGGTCATCTAACACAAGTCAATGCTAAGTATATATAGAAGTTTGCAAATAAATAATTCAATATCGCGAGTGTGTGGTATACCTTCCCTTTGGCTCGATACTTAGCTTGAAATACGTGACAATGGAGTCTGCCCGCGTTGACTGAGTCCAAACAACACCGAATTGCTAAATCATCTTCAAACCTTCGATTATCACCCACATCATCCTATCATCATTCTCATCATCATGGAGTGTGTAAACATCATCCTTACAACAGAAAACCCCCATAACACTTTCATCCTTCATATCATATAATACTCATAACGGACCCCCACCATGATCCCTTCTAAACATGCGGCCATCACCATAACCCAGCCATGACTCCTTTCAGCGCCTCACCCGAACCCATTTCCTTCTATGAACCCGTCGCATACATGGCCGCGAAACACTACCTTGGCCATCTCGGGTCACCACTACATCCAATCC
Organism: Helianthus tuberosus; assembly: GCA_030545235.1. Taxonomy (NCBI): domain Eukaryota; kingdom Viridiplantae; phylum Streptophyta; class Magnoliopsida; order Asterales; family Asteraceae; genus Helianthus; species Helianthus tuberosus. The sequence goes on from CM060351.1 coordinate 176,722,116, forward strand.
CGTCATCACCGGGGACCACCACATCCCGCCTTCACCGAGCATCATCATATGCTGCTTTCTCCTCCCCTACGCACCATCGCCACATCCAACACCATTTCCACAGCCAACCGCCACGTGATCGCTAACCACCAATACCATGAAACCTGCGTTTCCGATTGTTCTCCTTCGCAAAACAACCACTATCAACTCCCTACTGGATCCTCACACCACTCCTAATAGACAAGTAAAAAAAACGAGTAACATAACAAGAACACACGCCGTTAGGGCTGTAAACGAACCGAACGTTCATCGAACAATTCGTGAACCGTTCGGCGGGAAGTTCGTTTATGTTCGTTCGTTTAATAAACGAACGAACATGAACAAGAAATTCCGTTCGATTAGTTAAATGAACGAACATGAACAAATGTCTCGTTCGTTCAATTGTGTTTGTGAACGTTCGGTAAGGTGTTCGTGAACATTCGTTCATGTTAAAGCACTGGATCGATGACAAACCTCAAACATTGCACTTGATTCAAGACATGAAGAACAAAATATGAACAAGATAGAAAGATGTAGAATATGAATCTCTTTATTAACGAATCAGTTATCACAGATTACATACCAAAAGAGTATACATCATCTACAAGCTGGTTTAGATCACAAAGATCTAAACCCTAGCTTTCTCTCACTAACATATAGTCTCTCTCTCTAGAAAATGTGCACACCAAGAGGATGAACAAGAAGTTAGGAGAGGTGCACAAAGCTTTCTTGATCGATGGATCGATGCCTGCCCTAATCCTATACAACACATATATATAGACTAGGGACTAAACTCGGACAAAACAATCTACACAAAAACCCTGACTCTTGTCCCTAACATAAACCCCTGACAAAAGTCCTAGACATAAACTTGGACAAAATGTCCAAGGTTAAACCTTGGACTAAGTTTCAAGACTTGACCAATAAAGACCCTACAAATTGGAAGGCATGCACTTATCACCCAAAGTGCATTAACAAACTCCCCCTTGATCAGTGCATGGTCTTCATGTGGTCTTGAATTCTTCATTATCGTTGACTTTAACTTGGACTTCTGCTTTGGTTGACCAGAACTGATAAGCGACAGTTACCCGGCAGGAACTGCACTTACAGTCTCCCCCTTAACTGTTGCATCAGTTCTGTGTGGCATCGATAATCTTCAATCACCGGATACTGCACTTACAGACTCCCCCTTGACTGATGATATCATGGCTGCTTTCAACTTTGGCTGAGACTTGATCTTTCTGGCAGAGCACAGCGATCTTCAACCCTTCTAATAAAAGACTTGCTGAGGATCACTTAAGGCCGCTTTGAGAAACCCGAAGAATCCAACATCAAACACTGCAGATCCTCCCCCTCAATCTACTCCCGAATCAAGTTAACGCGAACCGACCTACAACCACATGTAAGAATATCGCTAGATACATTAATCTTCAAACCTAACTGACAGCAGAAAGAAACATTGGATTTCCAATGCCCAGCCTTGAACACTTCAAATTTCGCAAAGACATAAAGCTCAGTTCGATAAGTTAATAACAAACTGAACTTTGTAAAAGTACATCCACCATCTTGATCAGAGTCTTCAACTGAGTGTCTGAAATCATTTCATCTCGAATCTTCACGATCCAATCTCGTATCTTCACGAATCCACCAATTACCCGATGACTTTCATCTCCAATCTCCCCCTCAATGTAAGAACCCCTATTTCGAGAACCCGATCAGTCACCAACTTGGAAGAGGGACCAAGAAGACTAATCTTCTCTACTCTAACCGGCATACGATAAAGGCTTGACCTTCAACTAGTTGCCAAAAGAACAATTTGCTTCATCACGTCAACACTTGATTAAACCTTGAACAAACTTGACAAAACTCAATCATACACTAGATTTAACTTGCTTCATGTTATAAACATTTCGCCACCGGTAAGATTAACACTATTTTAATCTCAAAGATAGTAAACATGAACTTGTTTCGATGTAGCACCACGAGCTTTTGGTTTACAAAGAAAATAGGAACTTCAAAATTTTTACTCCCTCTTTTTCTTTTAAACACTACAAAATCCAAGCAAATCTTATTCTCTTCACCTCCTCACTTGATCCGGACAACATAAGTACCATAAAACTTTTCGATAATCCGAAACCGACTTCAAGTTTCCAAACTACACACAATTCTGACTCTTAGTTAGTTATCCGATACCCCAGGTAACCCGGAATAACTAGAAAAACTCGGAACATGCACAACTCGAAACTTCCGAACAACACAAACTTCTAAATTTAGCTAAAAATCCGGTACCCCAGGTAACTCGGAATTCTTAGCAAATTCGGAACCCGTAAAACCCGAAAGCTCTTGAAACCTCGGATCAAATCATTGGGTACTTAAAGTTGTATATAAGGAGGAGCATTCCTTAAAGTTGTAAAGGATAGAGCAGTCTGGTAGACTGGATGGTATTGGCTAGTAAGACTAGGAGGATTATGTGATGCCTTACTTGATGACTTATGTGATTACTTGATTTATGATTGACTATTTGTGCATATTTGTGTATATGTTACAGATACATGGATTCGGCAGACTCGGGTGGTTCAGGCACCACCGGCCCCAGGCCTATTGTATCAGATGACCTGGAGTCATCAGAGCACGAGGTTTATATGTCAGACTTCACCAGTACGGATGACGATGACTTTCAGCCATTCGCCTTACCCGACGGCGTTGATGAGCTCCCAGTTGACCTTCCAGCAGAGGACTTACCACTCGTTGTGATCCCTGCTCCAGTACCCCTTGCAGCATACCCTGTTTTACCCATCGACGACGAGGAGGACGACGTCGATATGTTTGAGGAGGAGCCTTTTGAGGGTGCTCAGGGCGAGGCCCTACCTGCTGTTGCTCCCTTACTGATCGCAGATGCTCCTGCTGCGGAGTCACCTGCACATTCCCCAGTCGCGGACTCCTTTGAGTCTGTGGCTTCTGTACCCACACATGCTCATAGTGCGCAGCACTTCTCCCATGGGTCCGATTCTGACCAGGCTTTTTCTGTTGCTTCCGTACCTGGACTTGTTTTTGACCATGACGACGAGGAGGATTCAGATCCTATGTTTCCACCAGGATTTGAGCCTGACCGTGATTTAGAGTTTGTCCCGATGGACGAGTTGATGGAGGATCCAGCAGATCCTATTGACCCTTTTGATCCGATTGATCCCGATTTTGATTTTGACATGGAGTTTGATGATCTTGAGCCTGCCATTGCTCCTGAGCAGGCAGCTGCCCTTGACCCTTTACCAGAGCATGACCCTGTGCATGCTGATGTACCTTTTGAGCCCATTGCTGATGATCACCACATAGATGTTCCTGTTGATCCCATTGGTCCTTTACCCGTTATTGCTGTACCAGTTGACCCTCCTTTCGAGCACTTGGCACCCGTTCACCCTGTTGTTGCTCCCTTATTTGATCCCGTTCCCATAGAGCCCGGACATGCACCGTTCGCGGCACATATGGATCCACCGGATGAGTCTGCACAGCATGGCTGGATACCGGCAGACGAGGACGTTCCCCCATTCCCTCCACAGATTCCTGTTGCACCACATATTGACTTTTCATTTCAGGTACCTATGTTTATACCTCCAGCAGGGCCTGGAGAGGGCTCTTCAGCACACCCTGATGGGCATGTACCGATGCCCATGCCTTTCATGCCTCAGATTCCTTTTGTTCCACCTACTACAGCTCCTTTTGGTGTGGCACCCTTTGACCCCACACGTGAGCCACTGCTGTGGTCACCGTTTTCCCCTATGCCACCCACTGATCCATACCACAGGTTCCACGTGGGACATACCATTGAGGATGTATTGATGTCATTTGTTTACCAGCATGAGTCGCATGAGCAGCGACTACAGGAGTTGGAGAGAGCCCGTCTGCAGCCATGTCAGTGCCATGGCCGGGTACCCTCTCCGTTACAGCCGTTTCGACCATTACCCCCTGACTATGCTGCTCGTCTTACTACTTTGGAGCAGCATATTGCTTCCATTATTCGCACACAGCAGGCGATGGAGGCGGACTGGTTACAGTTGCGCCGTTTGTTTTATACCCATTTTCCTCCTCCACCACCCTCTGCTTAGAGCTCATCGGTGCCACATGGGTAGGCGAAGTGAGAAGGCGGCGATTGCTTTTTGACTGCACAGCTTTTTGAGGAGACTACGTTATGACTTGACTTTTGTTATGTACTTGATGTTGTATTGATACTGATGTAGCTTTTGACAGGGGTGATGTAGCCCCTAGTGATTGATGATTGTATGTATACACTTACGATGTGGTCTCATTTATATGGCAATCGCAGTTTTCTCACCATATTTGGATTCGCTTGATTACTTGTTTACATTTTATGACATGAGATGTTATGTGATTATACTATTACTACCGTTTTATACGTACACTATATTACGAACTGATTTACGTATTATAACAACGGAGCCTTACTATGGCCTAACCAACTTAAACCATCTTTTAGAAAGATGCCGCCAAGACGTCAACAACAGCCTATGCCTACCACACAGGAAGAACTCCAGCAGATTATTGCTGCTGCCATAGCGCAGTACGCAGCTTCTCAGCCAGGAGGGAGCGGGAGTGTTAACCAAGGCAATAGCAATCCACCTCACGGTAATACCACGCCATTCGAACCTACCATGAACTAGTTGGGGATTTTAGCGGTGATGCTAATGCCAAACACATGTTTTAACATACGTGCAGGATGCACCTACAAACAGTTCTTAGACTGCAAACCAGTTAACTTCGATGGCACAGGAGGTGCAGTTGCCTTCACCCGCTGGGCTGAGAAAACCGATTCTGTCTTACGCATGAGCAAATGCGCGGAAGATCAGCAAGTCACGTATATTTCAGGGCTGTTTCTAGACGGAGCCCTATCTTGGTGGAACTTACAAGTCCAAACACTAGGCGAAGCTGCCGCCTACGCCCTGACTTGGGCCGAGTTGAAAGAACTGATGCGCAAAAAGTACTGTTCACGCGCAGAAATTCAAAGGTTGGAGACTGAATTTTGGCACTTAAAGATGGATGGTCCGAAAGTAGCAGAGTACGTTCAGAGGTTTCATGACCTATCTCAAGTGGTTCCTTACATGGTTACGCCTGAATACAAGCGAATCGAGCGCTTCATTTGGGGTTTGGCTCCCCAAATAATAAGCATGGTAACCTCCTCCAAACCAGCGACTATCACTGAAGCCATCGATTTGAGCGTGGCTCTCACCGAGGAGGCGATTCGTTTAAACAAGTTTGATGAAGTCAAGGCAAAGAAGACAGAGACTCACGTTGAGTCCTCAGGGGTTAACAAAAGAAAGTTTTCGAACTTCAAACAAAGTGTTAGCGGGGATGGCAAGAGAGGAGCACCAAGCACGCCAGCTCAGGGTGCAGCTGGCAGTGGAAGGAGAGGAAAGGGATATATGGGCACTCAGCCCAAGTGCAACGCCTGCCAGCGTCACCATTCTGGCCGATGTGGTTTGAGAGTATGTGATTCGTGTGGAAAACCTGGCCACTTGAAGGATTCTTGTTGGGCCACTGTCGGTCGAGGAGGCCAGGGAGGATATGGAAATAGGAATGATAACCGTGGTGGAAATGGGAATCGCCCACAAGGAAATTTTGGAGGAAACAGAAACCGAGGCAACAATGCAAACCAGGCTGGCAATGCCAACCAGATCAACACCCCAGCTGGAAATGGGGATGGAAACGGGCAGAGACTCGGATGTTATAACTGCGGGGAAATCGGGCATTTTAAGAAGAATTGCCCAACACTGAATCAAGCCCGCGGTAGAGTGTTTCAACTAGAAGCCAGAGAAGCACGCCAAGATCCAAATGTTGTTACCGGTACGTTCCCTATCAATCAACGCTATGCATCTGTTCTATTTGATACTGGTGCCGATTATAGCTTCGTATCATTAGAATTTAAGAATATGCTTGGGTTAGCTGCTAATAAGTTAGACATTCCCTACTCGATCGAATTAGCTAATGGGAAGTTAGTTGGAGCCGACGAAGTAATCAGAGGTTGTGTGATAGAATTGGGAGAACGCGAGTTTACTCTGGACCTACTACCAGTCCAATTGGGAAGTTTCGACGTGGTAGTAGGAATGGATTGGTTATCCGGAAACAAGGCTGAGATAGTATGTCACGAGAAAGTTGTTCGCATCCCAACCGATGATGGTGAGACGATTGTGGTTCACGGAGAGAAGCGTGACACACCGCTAAGATTTATCAGCTGCTTGAAAGCAAGGAAGTGTTTACAGAAAGGATGTGTTGCTTTTCTGGCACACATCGTAGACAAGAAGACTGCTGAGCCAACGATCGAGGACATCCCTGTCGTAAGGGAATATCCAGAAGTCTTCCCAGAAGACTTACCCGGACTGCCACCTCAGAGGCAAGTGGAATTTCACATTGACTTAGTTCCAGGCGCCGCGCCTGTGGCTAAGGCACCATACAGACTTGCGCCGTCTGAGATGCAGGAATTATCGACGCAACTTCAAGAGTTGTTAGACAAGGGTTTTATCCGACCAAGCTTCTCGCCTTGGGGAGCTCCGGTCTTGTTTGTCAAGAAGAAAGACGGAAGTTTCCGCATGTGTATTGACTACAGAGAATTGAACAAGCTGACGATCAAGAACAGGTATCCTCTGCCTAGAATCGACGATCTGTTCGATCAACTTCAAGGTTCAAGCTGTTACTCTAAGATCGATCTTCGATCTGGGTACCATCAACTAAGGATACAGGAGGAAAGTATCCCGAAAACAGCCTTCCGAACTCGTTATGGACACTACGAGTTCCTCGTTATGCCATTTGGTCTGACAAACGCGCCTGCGGTATTCATGGATCTAATGAATAGGGTTTGCAAGCCATACTTAGACAAGTTCGTGATTGTATTCATCGACGACATCCTGATTTACTCAAAGACGAAGGCTGAACACGAACAACATCTTAGAACCATACTAGAGCTGCTAAAGAAGGAACAGCTGTACGCCAAATTCTCCAAGTGCGAGTTTTGGCTACGCGAAGTCCAGTTTCTTGGACATGTGGTTAATGGGGATGGAATTCATGTTGATCCCACAAAGATCGAGGCGATCAAGGATTGGGAAACGCCAAGGACGCCAACCGAGATTCGGCAATTCTTGGGTTTGGCTGGCTACTATCGAAGGTTCATCGAGGATTTCTCGAAAATCGCTCAACCTTTGACGCTCCTCACGCAGAAGGACAAGACGTTTGATTGGGGAATCAAACAGGAGGAAGCATTTCAGGTATTGAAGGATAAGCTTTGTAACGCGCCAATCTTAGCTCTACCAGAAGGTACTGATGACTTTGTGGTATACTGCGACGCATCGCGTCAGGGTTTGGGTTGTGTGTTGATGCAACGCCAAAAGGTCATTGCTTACGCATCACGCCAACTGAAAGTGCACGAAAAGAACTATACCACACACGATTTAGAGCTTGGCGCAGTGGTTTTCGCTTTAAAGATCTGGAGACACTACCTGTACGGTACGAAGTGCACAATCTTCACAGATCACAAAAGCCTACAGCATATATTTAACCAGAAGGAGTTAAATATGAGGCAAAGACGATGGGTTGAATTGTTAAACGACTACGACTGCGAGATAAAGTATCACCCAGGGAAGGCGAATGTAGTTGCCGATGCCCTAAGTCGTAAAGAAAGAATCAAGCCCACAAGGGTTAGAGCATTGGAAATGATTATACGAACCGATCTCTCCTCGCGCATTCGCGCTGCACAAAAGGAGGCTCTCAAGGAGGGAAACCTTGAGGAAGAATATCTCCGTGGAATGGAGAAGCTTTTGGTACCAAACGAGGAAGGGACGCTATGTTTTGAGAAAAGGATTTGGGTTCCTCTGTTTGGTGGATTAAGGGAAGTTATTTTCAACGAAGCGCACAAGTCACGGTACTCTATCCACCCTGGATCGGATAAGATGTACCAAGATCTCAAGGATTACTATTGGTGGCCTAGGATGAAAGGCGACGTTGCTGTTTACGTGAGCAAATGTTTAACGTGCGCTAAGGTCAAGGCGGAATACCAGAAGCCTTCGGGACTTCTGCAACAACCTGAGATTCCCAAGTGGAAATGGGAACAAATCTCAATGGATTTTGTTACAAAACTGCCAAGAACGCCAAGAGGCCATGATATGATTTGGGTGATTGTTGACCGCCTAACAAAATCCGCACACTTTCTGCCAATCAAGGAGAAAGACAGTACTAGCAAACTTGCGGAAATTTACTTGAGAGAGATCGTAGCACGTCATGGAGTACCACTCTCGATCATCTCTGATAGAGACGGAAGATTTGTGTCAAGAATATGGCAATCTTTCCAAGAATCTTTTGGCTCACAATTGAATCTGAGCACTGCGTTCCATCCGCAAACTGACGGCCAGAGCGAGCGAACGATACAAACTTTGGAAGACATGCTGAGGGCATGTGTTATGGATTTAGGCGGTAGCTGGGCTAAACACTTACCTTTGGTCGAATTTTCATACAACAACAGCTACCACACCAGTATTGGTGTCGCGCCATTTGAGGCCCTATACGGACGCAAGTGCCGATCACCACTATGTTGGTCTGACGCAGGTGATAGGCAGCTTGCTGGTCCCGAGATCGTCCAAGAGACGACAGACAAGATCGCGCAAATTGTTAAACGCATCGAAGCCGCTCGCCACAGACAAAAGGCCTACGCGGATCCAAACCGGAAGCATGTGGACTTCCAAGTCGGAGAAATGGTGTTGTTAAAGGTTTCACCCAGGAAAGGGGTAGCACGCTTTGGAAAACGTGGAAAGTTAAATCCACGCTACATTGGTCCCTTCAGAATTCTGGAAAAAATTGGGACAGTAGCATACAAGTTGGAACTACCTGCTGAACTGAATGGTGTTCACGATACATTTCATGTATCCAATTTAAAGAAAAGTCCAACTCAAATTGACGTTGCCATTCCTATCGACGAGATTCATATTGACGACACGCTCCACTTTGTTGAAGAACCTGTTGAGGTCACGGATTGGAAAGTTAACAAGACCCGCCGGAGCAGTGTCAAACTCGTCAAGGTTCGTTGGAATGCCAGACATGGTCCTGAATTCACATGGGAACGTGAGGACCGGATGAAAGAAAAATACCCCCACCTATTTCCTCAGAACTCTGCATCTACAAGCAGAACTTAAATTTCGGGACGAAATTTAATTAACGGGGGGAGAATGTGACAACCCGCACTAAACCAGGTATCCGTACAACTTAATTAATGATTAATTACTACTTGATTACTGTGCTTGATTGAAATTAGCTGATAAACTGCTACCTGCATACTGATACATGCACTTACTTGCATCATACTTTATTTGCTGTCACTACATTATTTACATACGGCACCTTAGTGACAAACATGATGCACAAAAAGCACAGTAGCACTAAACGGATACGCGGCAAACATGCTGATATGACCAGCATCAGGCAGACACTGCCTCTAAGGCCTGTTAAGAGCCTCATATATTTTGGCTACACTGGTAGTGAGTGTAGGAATATAAGGGTTATGGTACCGCGTCTCTAGGGATAAGATACACTGATTCGGATGTGCCAAAAACGTACTTTAAGTACCAAACACAGCACTTTAATAATTAAACCAGCTTCTAGCTGACTAGTAAAGTGCCAGAACATGAGAAAATAACACTAGACACTTTCTAAAGTGTTGGAAACAAAATGTGTCACTAAAAATGTAATAACGACACTTTAAAGCGTTACAAAAGACTTTAACGGATTACTATCCAACCGGACACCCGGACTTTACCCGGAACATGAAAACATTACTACTTTTATTATTACTCTTTTTCTGAGCCAGTTAGGGTCCCTGATTACCCTAACACCCGTCATAACGCATAACATACCACTAACTAAGTTAGATACTTAGTTAACCTAATTAACTTAACTAATTACCCTAACTAACCCACTTGAAATCGGACCACATGCCTTTAACTACTAACCCTAACACCCGTCATAACGCATAACATACCACTAACTAAGTTGAAATCGCCCTTTTTACTAACTACTAACCCAAAACCACATGCCTTTAACCCATGCCTAACCCTTCCCCAAGACCTCTTGATATTTACAAAGGTTTTTAGTTAAAAAGGAGAAAGATTGATTGCTTGGCAAGCATATGGTATAAGTAAGTTCCATGCCGGTCTCGAGTGTTTCACAAAAATACTTCTTCGGCCGAGTGTTGAGTGATCTCCCGTGAGGTATGTGAACTTGTATATAAATGGAATTTTAAAGAGGCATGTTATGCCCAAATAAGTAATTTCTCTTATGAAACGTTCTAAATAAATCATAACGAATAGGATTGTAAATAGCATAAAAATAAAAGTGTGCTTTTGTCTTCCTTTTGTATTTTCAGGGTTAAATGAGCTTAAATGAACAAAAGAAGCAAAAATGCAGCCAAATCTAACATAAATACAAGAAAAGGAATAAATGTGGCATGCCCCACCCCTCGACAGCATCTTCCAAAGCAAAAACAAGATATCAGAAGGCTGAACACGCCCCGTGCCGAGCGGACACGGGGGCGTGCTCAAGTGTCTGCAGAAAAGACAAAGTTGTAGAACCTTCTATTTCCCAACATGGGGGTGTGCCCAGCTCAACACGGCCGTGGTCAATGCTAAGATTCACATAATTCAAGCAAATCTTGATAGTACAGATACTGTAGGATCGATTTGTTGACCCAAATGAGTCGTTCAGAGAAGTTTTGATCAGTTTCAGGGGCGGAAAACAAGATACTGACTTAGAAACAACTTATATTTCACTTTAAACACACTTATGATTGATATAACACTGATTACAATCACAGGATAAACCGGCAGCACTTCGGTATCCAAATCCAGAACCGTTACAACTGATTCAGCTTGAACTACTATATATAGGTAATGGGATTTCGCTTGAAGGTGACCAAGTGAGTTTCAAGCGAAATCTATACCATGTGATTTCGCTTGAAAGTGACACTAGTCATTTCAAGCTAAATCACCTCTCTCAAGCGAAATTACATCAAACACAATCTTAGATTTCCTATTTTCTCATACAACGTGCCCTGATCTAACATATCTAGTACAAGACTCGATACAAGACGAAGTTGACATATGTATGCACTAACAGACTCCCCCTCAAATGTTGACGAGTCTTTCGTGTAGAGTCTTTACATCTTCAATCTTGATCAGTCTCTGGGCAAAACACTTTCTAATCTTCTCTCGTATGTCTTCAGACTCCCCCTTACGATGTGCTGGCATTGCTTAAGTACATCAGCATCATCAGCTTCAGGATCGTAATCTGTTTCTCTCAAGTTCAAGATCGTTGCCTTGCTTAAACTATATCCTCGGACTCTTCAGGTATCGAAACCTGGCTACCTGGCTCACATCCAGCTCTTACTCAACCCTGCACAATCTCTACCTCAAAATAAATTTCACATATTTAAACATATCAACTTTAAGTATTCAAACTCCCCCTCAAAGTTAACCATAATCTTGATGAACTCACTTATAGATTTGATCAAAACATATTTGTTTTTAATCACAGACTCCCCTTCAGAAAAAATGTCATCATGTCTAGCACTTGGAATTTTGAAAATCAGCTCATCAACACCAGTTGTCGAAAATATTTTTGAATTTTTGAGTTTGAATGAAAAATAGTAAAGAAATATTTACAGACAAAATTTTTTATGAGTTTGTGCAAGAGGATCATATCAGTTTTTGACAAGTCACAAGTACCGTTGAGCTTATTTACACATTAAGAATTAAACAATTCACCTAGATTGCCGATATACTTATCCACTTAAATTTTCACACAAATTTCAACTGATTCAGGATATGAGTTAGGTGTATTAAGGACTTAAACTTATTCATGTGTCCCACCTCTAGAATATACTCCCGTATCCAGATCCCAATATTCAGTCTTACAAGTGAGTATACCACATATGATATATGTAAGGGAATAAATTATGATCGAAACCGTGAGAGCTCAGGTCAGAACTTCCGTTCAGCAGAGAGATGACGGCTCAACTTTTGGTGGGTCCCCTTTAGAGGATCTTTTGTTACAACAGCATTGATTAGCAATTTTATTGTCTCGTCATTTATGCTGAGGGCGGCACTATATTTCAAGCAAGCAGAAAGTATTCTCCGGGGACTAGGCCATTGCTTCCGCAAAATCCGAAGTCCCGGGATAATACCCCAGATATCACTGAGCATAAAGACCTAGTATATTATAAAGAGGGACCTTTCAAACGAGATTTCAGGGGTTACCTATATATCCAAGTAGTGTTCTCCACGATATAAGCAAGTTTGAATTTAAGTTTATATCCCGAAAAAGCTTACTAAATGTGTAAAAACCTATCGGCATATCATCAGTGAGACCGTTTAACGCTATTTAAACATTACATTTCTTTAGCATACTGTAACTGTCTACTGATGTACTATCATTTCCTCTTCTTTGACACCAAAACTCATTTTTGTTTTTTATCATGTTTTAGCCTTTTTCAAATTTTCTAATGTTTTTGGATTTTCTGAAAAAATTCTACTCCCCCTAAAATGCAAACACATTTCAAGAAATTTGAAAACAAACTGTACACTAAATGTGGCAACCGATATCGAATCGTTTCAAATCGCCATCCACTTTGCATAAACAATCAGAACTCCCCCTTTCACAAAACTATTTTCTCATTATGATTTCAAAACACTTAAGTTTGTTTTAACCAAAATGATTTTTCCAGAAAATAAGTTTTGTTGGAGTTACTACTTGTAAGTTAGGGGTTCATCACATTGTTTTCTTCAAGCATTTGTAGAAAATCAAGTACAACTTAATGTCCCTGATTTAACACTTGGAAGTCGAAATTACTTCAACCAATTTATCAACCACTTGAAAAATATAACAGTTTAACCTGTATTTTTACCAACTGTACCACTTGTAAAATTTTCAACCAAGAAAGATGCCGATTCCTGCTCCACGTTTACAAACCTGGGAGCTCCGACAATTCCTGCAGTATGACTTGCAAAAATTTAGCCATTTTAAAATTCATTCTCAAAAACAATTATCAAGAATCATGCCGATTCCTGATCCACGATTACCAACTTGGGATCTCTGGCAAGTCAGATTTTTAAGGGAAAAGAATTTCCACCCAAGTCTGACCAACCTTGGGTGATTTTAACTCTTGTTCAGTAGGGTTATAAGTTGCCTTCTTTGTAGCAAAAAAATCTTTAACCCCTTTGGCCTTTCCCTCGACCATTTTTCCAAAAATTTTCTTAACATTTCCATTGAATGCTTTCTCAACATCAAATTCTTCATTCATAGAATAGAATTGATTTGAGATCTCAACCTTACCAATTTTCTGCTTAAACCTTTTATCCTTCAATGATGGAAAATTATCATCATTCACTGAAGGCACTGATTTTTCTTCTTTCATTTCAACTTGTGGCTCCACTAATTTTGTGGAATCAGATTCATCGCCGACTTTATCATTAAAATTTCTTAACAACCCACATTTAGTTGTCTTTGGCTTTCTTTTTGTAAAAATTTTTCTTTGAACACTCACCAACTTCATAAGTTGAATTTTCAAAAATTTTGAATTTCTCTGTTGGTGGTTCATTTTTCTCAACAACTTTTCCTTTAAGTTTCTCTGAAACTCCCTGTTTTGTCTTTGTATTCATCGGACAATTCCATGCAATGTGACCAGCTTCATTGCATTTAAAACAGGTTCAAGTATCTTTTCTGTGAAAAACTCCAGTTCCTATTCTTTTCTTCTCAGCAAGAAACTCCTGGTTTGATTGTTTCCAGAAAGGTTTCTTCTGTTCTTCCTCAGCACTTCCTCTTGAAACAAATTTTGTGTTTGTTTTAGAAATTTTATCATTTTTATAATTTTCAGGTGGAATAAAACCTAAACATTTCTTTTTGTAATTACCATTATGGTTTGGTTTCTTTTGAAAACCAAAACCAGAATTGTAACCTTTTTTCTTGTTTAATCGTTGTTGAACTCTTGATGTGTATTTTTTAGGTTTTCCAGTAAGATTTAAATCTTTTATTTCAGAAATATATATTTCTGTCATTTTGAAAACCTTTTTGATCATGTCAAATCGAACACTCCTTATTGGAAACTCTTTGTCAGAATATAATTTGTCAGAATTATTTAAAGTGTATGCAACTTCAAATGTTTCATCATCCAAATTTGATTTTGATAACAAAAACTCTTTACTATAAACTCGTTTAACCAACGATTTTGGACTGTTGACTGATGAACTTGAACCTCCAGACTCAGACTTTAACTCAGACTCCTCATCAGTATCCAACACCTGATCGACCACCTTTTTTATTAACTCAGACTCATGATCATTGTCAGACGATGTAAAAATAACGTCAATGTTTTCTGGTAAGTCATCAGTTGCATCGGTTTTTAGCTTTATATTGACTGCTTTTTCGACTTGCTCCTCATTTGGTTTTCTGGGAGAATAACCTTCCGAGATCGGAGGCGGACACTTGTTATAACTAACACTCTGTTTCTTACCAGTATCCTTCTTCTTTTGCTTTTCCTCATCTTTAAATGCTTCAAAACCTGCAACAGTAGGATAGATTCGATGAATAAGATAATCAGAACTAGAATAACTCTGTAATAAACGTCTGATCCTCTCATTCTCAATCTTTTCATTTTCCAACTCCCGCTGCAATTTTGCACATTCTTCGATGTAATGATTAATTGCCTTCTGTTTTGTCATCATCACAGAATTCATCATAGTAAGAGCATCTTCTCTTTCAGAATTTGTCTTTTGAAGACCAGTTACTATTCCGTTCAAAACATCATAAGACTCCTTTACATAGTTGAGATTGAACAATAATTGTTCTTTCATCTTCTCAAACTCAGCTAGCTTCTCGTCTTTTGCTGCACATTCCTTGCAAGGTTCTAAACACTCTGAGCAAGGCTTTATGATTTCCACAATCTTTTCTACTTCAATTGTTTTCACTATCTCAACCACTTTTTCAGCTTCAGTTACCTTTTTTTGTTTCAACAACCTCCTCAGCAACAATTTTAACTTCTTCCTTTTGAACTATCTCATCCTTTTCATTTTCAGAATTCATTTGCTTTTGTTCTTTTGCTGCTCGTTTCTCCTTCGGCTTCTCCAAGCGATCTGCAAAATAAAAATGAAAACTTTCAGGAGAAATATGAGATTTTGCAATATTAATATGTTTTTCTTCTTCATCATCACTACTGTCATCAGTTGGTGATTGATCAAATTCTGCTGATTTGTCAGAATTATCATCCGAAGAACCAGAATCAGATGGTGTTTGATCAAATACAATTTCTCTTTCTGAACTCTCATCTGATCTTTCTGAGCTTTCATCTGATGAAACAGATTTTTCATCTTCATTCTTCACACTAACACCAATAGATTTCATCCACTCGGTAAACATATCTGGTTCTTTCACAATCTTAGCAATGAAAGCTTTAAACTCTCCTTTTTCATCCACAAACATATCCCAGCTAAAACCTTCTGGTAACCTTTCATCATCTTGATTGATTAAGAATGCCTTGCTATTGGATGAAATGTATTTGTTCCAGCTAAAATCTTCTTGATTCACCAAACATGCTCTCTTTGAATCCTCTATCACTTTTCTACCATGAGCTACTTGTGGTTCTTGTTGTTGTTGTTGACCAACTTGTTGATATATGGCTTTCCGGTAGTAATCATCTTTTCCGAATGGATTCTTTGCTTCATTTGCTTCCCTATTCTTGCATTCTCTCTTAAAATGACCTTTCTCCCTGCATCGAAAACAAGTAACTTTAGATTTATCAAAACCTAAAGTAGAAACATGTGCATCAAGAAAATCATTTCTTCCAGTAATCAATTTGAACTTTTCTGCTCTTCTTAGGACACTAGCTAGACACCATTTGATGTCCATAAGCTCCATTTCTTCAGCGTCTATCTGATCGTAATCCTCCTTAGTTAGCATAGGATTCCCAATTCTCCCTGCAACCAAACCTTCATGTTGATACATATATGTGGACGCGACTCGACTCGACGCGACTCGGTTCGGTTCGACCCGGTTAGGTTCGGCTCAAGCCCGACGTCACGACATTCCTCCGTCGTGCGTCCCAGAGTTCGACACGCGAAGCACAAAGCGCCGCGGACTTTCCCGTCGACACATCACCATGACATCACCTTGGTGATGTCATGATGATGTCATCATAAGTTGACTAAACTTGGCAAATATGAATTGTTGAATTCTGTACGTATACGTGGATGAAGCATGGGCCAATCAACCTTTAAAGCAGACTTGCATGTTGGGCCATTGTCACTTTGGGCCGAACTAACCAATCGCACAATCCAAGACCCAAGCCCAATCGCACAACATATATATACCGAAATCACTTGGTGATTTCGGCAGACAAGAGACAAGAAAACAAGAGTGTTTTCGGTGGTGAAGAAGAACCGCACAAGGAAGATACACCCGAGAGATTTAAGAGAGAGTTTGCAAAGATTGTTTTTGTAAACATTGAGCTTGTAACTGACTTTTCTTACGTATTAATATATTGGTGTTAATCGTTGAGTCTCAGTCTTGTATCTCGTGTTCTTGTCGTGTTCGTTCTCGGTTTGCCATTTCCGGTTGGATTCCGCACAACCGGGTTGGTTCGTACACAAGGATTAGGCGACTAGATCCTCCCCTAGCCGGACCTACAAGTGGTATCAGAGCCTTGGCTCTTCTCCTTGTTAAAACCGAGTAGTTTTCGGGTTTGTTTCAGATTTTTGAAGTTCATATTTTTCTGAAAAATCAATTCAAAACTTCGAAATTTCTGGTGTTTTGCTGAAAGTTCTTACAAAAACCATCTTATTTTTCATTTTCACATGTTAAACCTTGGTTTTTAGTGAAGTTTCGGGCAAAAACGGGTTTCGAAAAGTTGTCGGTTTGCCGGAAAATTCATATTTCTGGGTTGTGTTCTTCACATATTCAAGAAACCTTCAAAGTGTTCTTTGGTATTTTTCACTTTTTAATCTTTGAAATTTGAATATTAAAGTTGTTTGTGTTTTGAATTTGTTAAAGGATTATAATAGTACAAAGGACATCATCATTATCATGGTTGGTAAATTGGGAAATTGTGTTTCCAAAAGTTGGTGAGCCGAAAGTTTATCTTGTGTCAGGAGGTTACAAAGTCAATGTGTCAGATCGCACAAGATGTTTAATTCGTACAAGAATTGAGTCACACAAGTAGTTGGAATGTACAAAGAGATAGCTGGATTGTACAAGTTGATTAAAGAATCGCACAAGAACTGGGCTTCAGTTTTGGGCTTCTGATTACTTTGGATTTCTGTTTGGGCTGCAGTCTTGAGTCGCACAAGACTCCTTTCAGTCGCACAAGACATCAGATCGTACAAGAGACTTGTTACTCGTACAAGACATTGGGCTTCAAGATTTGGGCTTTATATTGAACTGGGCTGGGCTGTTTGTTTAGTCACACAAGCATTTGGGATCGCACAAGACTTGATTTGTCGCACAAGGAGTTGGGTCTTTCGATCAAGGATCCTTCGGCTGGTTGTTATCATTCGAGATATTAACATAGTTTGTGAAAATTAAATTTTTAAAAAGGGAAAACTTGTTTTTCAAATTTCAAAATCAATTTTCACTTAATATATTAATTTTTATAAAATGGGAACAAACGGTCAGTGGGATCCAACCGCGTGGACTCAAACAACTTTGACTCCACAATCATCAGCTACGCAATCTGCGTCAGATTTCAACAAAACTGCATGGATGCAGGCTATTGCCCCACCTCAAGCTGCAATGATAACTGCAAATCAATGGGCATTGGTCACAAATCAAAGCAGCAGCATTCAATCTATGATGCAGAACGACAGTGAAACTGGTACAAGCACAAAACCGCCAAAGCTAAATCACATCAATGATTGGGGATGGTGGAAAGAAAGGCTGAGAACTTATGTTCAGGGGCAAGGTCAAGATCTATGGATGTGCTTCTTCACCGCATTTGACAATGATTTGGAAGTTGCAGGATCTAATCCACAAACTTACAGCACTATGTCTGAGGATGATAAGAAGAAATTTGAGTTAGAAAAGAAAGCATTCATGATTCTCACACAAGCTCTTCACAGAAACATTTACCACCAGTTTGTTTACTGCACGACTACTAAAAGCTTGTGGGATATGCTCACGTTACGATGTGAAGGAAATGCTCAATCTAGAAAGATCAAGCAAGAATTACTGAAGAAAAAGTTTGAAGGATTCACGTGTATGGAGAATGAGACTTTGGCAGAGTTATCTACAAGGTTCCATCACTTGTTGAGCGAGATGTTTGCTTTTAGAGTCACTGCCACTCCACAAGAAATGGTGAAGAGATTCGCTGATAGCTTACCAGCAAAGTGGAGCAGTTATCTTGAAATTCTCAAAGAAAATGGTGTTTTAGACACAATCACCGTTTATGAGTTAATTCAAAAATTGGAGAACAAGGATGTAGAAGAAAAGCTTAAGGCAAAAAGAACACTAACTCCTCAAAATCCAGAGATGTACTATGGGATTGCAGGAGGTATTAGTGGAGAAAAACCAGCCTCTCAACATGCGAAGCTTCAAACAGCCTTCATCTCAAACACCGGACCTTCCACAACAAATCAGTTTGATCCTTCAGCATACACGATGATGTATTCAAGACCAGATTCTTCTTCTCTACAACAGAATGTGCAACCGACAGCTCAGCAATTCACACCACCGCCTTTCTTAGAACCAAGCAGAGCTCAGCAGCAACAACTGCAACAACAAGGGTTTTATGGAAGCTCTTCAAACTTTCAAGCCACTTGCAATCCGAACACAGTCAGATTAGACACTTCCAACTTTTCCAAAGTCAGTGTCGAAATAGCCAAGGAGCATATGGAGATGTTGAACACCTTGGTTAGTGCTTATTGTGGATTGATCGCAGGTCAGATTGGGAATATCAATCTAACCAATGAAGATTATCAGCAAGTGGATAAAGAAGAGTTTGAAATGATGGATATCAAATGGGCTCTTGCTAGTGCAATTCGAAGAGCAAAGGAGTTTATGGAAAGGACGGGGAGAACCAACTTGGAAAACAAGAACGACACCAAGTATGGGTTCGACAAGCAAGCTGTAAAGTGCTTTAACTGTGGTGAACGGGGTCATTTCAAAAGGGAATGCACAAGACCAGCTCAGCATGGAAACCAAAATCCTTTCAGAAATCAAGGCAACCAGCAGAACCAGAACAGGAACAATGTTCGTACGTTGATACCTGTCAACAACCAAAGCCAACCAGGGCCATCAAATGCCAACCAGGCACTTGTGGTTCAAGTAGATGAAGGTTGTGATTGGTCGCTTCAGTTGGGAAATGATGCTCCAGATGGAACAGCATGTTTTGCTGAAGTCGTAAAGGATTTAAAACACGCCAGTGGTGGAGAATCTTCCACCAATGGTGATGAATCTTCTGAAGATGAAGACAGTTCTGGTTATAGTGGAAGCTCAGATGAAGAATCCTCCACTTCAGGCAATGATCATGTGGATGAGACATCAAGTGCGCCAGTCGATGCAGATATTGATGAGCCTTTGGAAGAAGCTGCAGCAGGAACTGAAAGAAGATCTATTTTGGTGGATCAAGCTGCTTACTCTTCGTCTTCTCTCCATTCAGCCTTTATGGCTAATGTCGACAGTTCATCAAGTCAGGTATGTGTCGATGAACCCACTGTAGTTAGTTGTGAAAATTGTGATAGTTTAAATGTTAAATATGCTGAAAAGGAAAGTCAGTTTGAAATCACATACAAACACAATCAAGAATTGATTGTAGATCTTTCTAAAGCAACTGAAGCTAACTTGTTTTTAACCAGAAATGAAAAGGAATTTAAAGCAACAATTGCTTCATTAAGACATGATGTTTCAGAATTACAAAAGGCTGTTTTGCGAAAACAACATGCTAACAATAATCTTATTGACACAATTGAAAAGCAAATGGTAGAGTTGGCAACAGCTCGATGTGAATGTGAGACAAATAAGCAGAAACTAGAAAGCTATTCCAATTCCCGCTATGTATTGGATCACATCATTGACGTTCAAAAGAAAAAGGGGGATAAAATATGTATTGGATTCAAATCATGTCCTCCCCCAATGAATCACAATTACTCAAAATTGCCTGATGACGAGGATATGCCCCGTTTTGAACCTACTGTGCCACTCGGTCTAGATGACTTTGCAGCAGGCCTCGGGTTCACAACTGGTACATCATCCTCGGGTCAATCAGAATCTGAGAATGTGACAGATTCATCGTGTGTTAAGGAACAGAGTCCTCCCGTTGTTGAGGATGCTGATTCTTCGGATGATGAATCTGAAGAAATTGTGAAACAACAGTCTAACTCGGTTACAACAGATATTCCAATCGAGAATCACATCCTGTGTGATCCACCAGTGAAACCGAGTAAGACTGAAATGTCAAAAGCAATGGAGTCCCTTGTATCTAGCAGTGAAGAGAATAACTTGTTGTACACGCTCAAAGGAGATAGCAAAATCTACTCTAACAAAGATTTTCCAATTAAAAATGTAAATCAAGATTTAATTGAGCAAATTTTTGAAGGATGCACTGATAAGTTTTTGGGGAACAAAAGTGGCAAAGTTACCGTCACTCAATGTGATCCAATTCCGTGTGAACAAATTAGAAAACAATACGGAAACCAAAAACTACCAATTGAGCGAAAACAACAAGTCAACTCCGGAAAGGGTAAGGTACAGGGAAAGAAGGCTCAGAACAAGAATGTTCAAGCACCTAAAGTTCAGCAGCCTAAGACTGAACAACCAAAGGTTCAACAACAAAAGGTGCAAAAAAAAGAGCTCCTGTTAAGAAACGAGAACCGAAAATGAACTTTGTTGGATCCACGGGTTCAGACAAACTTGAAACATTTCAGGATAAATCTAACGTTGATTTTATAAAACAAGTTAGAATTTTAAAACGAAATGATCAGAATAATTACACCCAACACACCAACGGATGTGATTTAGGTCCAAGCACGTCTAGATCACAAAGTTCATTGTCTGGTTCTCCGTCTGGTCATCAACATGTTTCTCCGAAGTTTGTAGAGCGGAGAACATGTTTTGAATGTGGGACAGTTGGGCATATTGTAAGATATTGCCCACACGTGCAAAAGCTGAAGTCAAAAACGAGTGCTCCCCAAGAAACCGATTACCGAAAACGATCAGTTTCCCCGAAACAAGACCCACGTGTCTTGAAAGAAAGGGAAAAGAAGTTAAAGCAAAAGAATCAAAAGGTAATTGAAAAGGCCTTAAAATCAGAGGTCAAAGAAGAAAAACCTGTACAAGCAAAATCTGAAACTGTAAAACCAGTAAATGCTAAAACAATGAATTCAAATACTGGTAAAGGACAAACAACTTGGAAGCAAAAGCAGGTAATTCAATCAGGGGGAGCACCACAGGTTCTTTTTCCTAATCATCAAGTGATTGAAATCACTTTCCTTGATGATCAAGGACGACCCAAGTCCACAAAGGCTTGGGTCCCTCTCTCCAACTAATCTCTAAGTGAGTGTGTAGGATATTCCAGGAGGAACTTTCGATAGTCGTAAGATTGTTGATAGTGGAGCGTCCTTGCACAAGATAGGCGACAGAAGAAATTGTTGCCTTTGATGGAGAGGGGAGAAAAGAAGACAAAAATGTCTGATGATAGAATGTTGTTGAATGAAGTTGCAAAATTCGGCCAGATGAAAAATGTGCCAAAATTTGGTTGTTATGGTTTTTGATCGGGTCCTCAGGAAATATTCCAATGAAAAGTACGCGCCTGTAGCACGTCTGAAACTTTTCGAAGATTCATGGATTTTTCTTCCACAAGAAGTTCAAAGTCCACAAGATGAACGTGTAGGGTACTTTTCTCTACGGTGTGATTGAAGAAAATGTGTTTGTTGAACAAACCAACCAGGTGTGCGGATGCCTTGGCATGGATTGAACAACCGCACACTACTTCTCAAAGAGAAATACAATGACCTTCGCTGGTGCAATGTGGAAGACCAGCCGGACCCGGAGGTTTATGATCTTGTTGCTGTGTGGAACTATCTAGGATTAAGTGAAGTAGCTACATAAATCGACTTTGAAATCCACACCGGGTGGATATCCAGTTTGGGAGAGCGCTCAGATTCCTGGCAATGCACGAAGCAGTTGCGGGATACGGTTTTAAATTTCTAATCTCTCCTATACTTGTCGATATTATTATCATCTCGTACAGCACTCCTTGACCTGACACATTGATCTCGAATATCACCTCACACGTGATTATTTCATTATGAAACTCATCAATGTTGTCATGGTCCACACCGATGACCAACGTGCCGACCTTTTTACCAAAGCATTTGACAAATCAAGATTTGACTTTTTATTACTGGTAAACGGCATTAAGGTCAAGCTAGAGTAAAACCAACATCGGAAAATCATTTTTGTAAATACCTTTGTGTTTTTAAATTTATCTTAGTTTATTGATTTTAGGGGGAGTAAATCCAAATTTGAAAATCCAAAAACATCGAAAAATTTCAAAAACACAAAAACAATAGAAAAACAAAAATGAGTTTCCTGGCGAGCAAAAGAGAAAATGATAGTACATCAGTGGTCTGTCTAAACTTCTTTAAACTTAAACTGCAAAATGATAAGCAGCTCTATATAAGATGTATCGGTAGGCTCACAATCATTTTAAAGTGTGCAGGGTGATATAAACTTAAATCGACTGAAGACCAGGTGGGAACCACTCATTGGCATATGGTCTTATTACCGAAATTTCGTTTGAGAGATTGCCGAGGTTCTGAGATATTCGGTCTTTATGCTGCTTATCATCTGGGTATCATGGTTGTATCTTTTACCGAAAAATAACGGGGACGCAAGTCTAGATCTTCCATGATACTATACATACGTGTACATATTGCATTCGACCTCAATAAGTGATCAACAATCACATGTCCAAACAAATAAGTGATAAAATATCACATTTATCCGGGAGTCAAGCTCGTCTCTCTGCTGTACGAAAGTACTGACCTGTTCACAGACTTGCTCCTGTGCCCTCATGCATATGAAAATGAAGTTCCTCATCAATAAGTGATTATATCACATAGGGCTTGTTTTCAAATCAAAATAAGTGAGAATCTCACATCTTATACGGTCTAACAGATGATAATCGGTATACTCACCGGTAAGATGAACCCTCGTGCATACCTTGATACGGGAATGTGTCGTGATGTGGATGAACACCGGTCGGTAAGTATAAATCATACCTTAACGTATCCCCTCGCCATGATTACATCTGATAAGTTGAGCTTAAGTGGACAACAATACCGATAATTGTTATAGGATGCTTATCTTAATGTTAATTAACTGAACAACAAGAGCGTTTTGGCATGACCGTACACTGATATGATTCTCTTACCCTCGAAACTCGCAAAAAAGAATGTCTGTAAATATTTATTTAATGCTTTCAGTTTCTGCATCTTTGTATATATTTATTTACTGCTTTCAGTCTTTAAATTTGAAATATTCAAAAATACCAAAAAGATTTTAGGTGTGTTTTAATGTAAACTTTATAAAAGCCAAAAAGATTTTATTTCTATTTTATTTTCGATCGTACGATGTTGGATCTCGAGTCTTCGTTACCTGAAACCTGAACGAAAACCAAAACGACTAAATCTTCATAAACGGTCGAAATTTGCAAGTTTTGAAAGTTAAAGACTGAAATTGATAAATTTGTTAAACTTTCAAACTGTCGGACGGTAGTTGATTGAGATATGGTCATACGTGTGTCGTTTGTTTATGCTAACTATATTCCAAGCAGTTGTTCTCATTACGCGTTTAGATTTCTTGCATGTGCAGATTCTAAACGCAAGGAGAACATGGTCGATGACAAGCTTCGGAATGAAGACACGACGTGAAAGGCACTCAAAAGATAAAGATGATCGAGTTGCCGCTGACCATCATCAATACCACAAGGATCTCAAGTAATAAAGATCAAGACATTCACGAGCATAACTAAAGGGGGAGCTTATGTTAAGGGGGAGTTTGTCAACACACTTCCTACATGAAACGAGGAGTTTGTTGATACACTTTCTGCTTTCAATACGTGAAGACATTGAAGATCCTCCGACATAGAAGACAAGAAAGGCGAATCTCGCGAGTAGCGTCCAAGGGGGAGTTTGTTGATACATATATGTGGACGCGACTCGACTCGACGCGACTCGGTTCGGTTCGACCCGGTTAGGTTCGGCTCAAGCCCGACGTCACGACATTCCTCCGTCGTGCGTCCCAGAGTTCGACACGCGAAGCACAAAGCGCCGCGGACTTTCCCGTCGACACATCACCATGACATCACCTTGGTGATGTCATGATGATGTCATCATAAGTTGACTAAACTTGGCAAATATGAATTGTTGAATTCTATACGTATACGTGGATGAAGCATGGGCCAATCAACCTTTAAAGCAGACTTGCATGTTGGGCCATTGTCACTTTGGGCCGAACTAACCAATCGCACAATCCAAGACCCAAGCCCAATCGCACAACATATATATACCGAAATCACTTGGTGATTTCGGCAGACAAGAGACAAGAAAACAAGAGTGTTTTCGGTGGTGAAGAAGAACCGCACAAGGAAGACACACCCGAGAGATTTAAGAGAGAGTTTGCAAAGATTGTTTTTGTAAACATTGAGCTTGTAACTGACTTTTCTTACGTATTAATACATTGGTGTTAATCGTTGAGTCTCGGTCTTGTATCTCGTGTTCTTGTCGTGTTCGTTCTCGGTTTGCCATTTCCGGTTGGATTCCGCACAACCAGGTTGGTTCGTACACAAGGATTAGGCGACTAGATCCTCCCCTAGCCGGACCAACAAGTGGTATCAGAGCCTTGGCTCTTCTCCTTGTTAAAACCGAGTGGTAATTCCATGTGATCTTTCGCAACTTCTTCAGAAAAACTTTGACTATCAGGAAGATTCAAAGCAATGTTGCATTGTATCACATAACCATTTCCACTTTTTGTGCTTTGAGAATGAAAACTTGATGTTGTATCTTTTGGATTAACACTCAGATATGAAGAAAAAGCATTGCTTTTGTTTGAATTTTGATCAACTTTTTCAGATGAATCTCCAGCACTAAAAGCAGTTTGAATCTTCGAGCTTCTTTCTACCTCTTGAACACTACCTTTGTAGTACATTTTCACATCTTGTTGACCACTCGGATTATTCATCCTCGCAATCTTCTACTGTTCCAAATCTTGACCCTCAATCTTCTCAATAAACTGAGAAATTGTCAAATCATCATAAACTCCAGTGTTCTTCAAGATCATCAAGTAAGTACCCCACTCTTTTTGCGGTAAATCATCAGCTAACTTGTCGACCCATTCTTCACGATGATTATCTTGGACCCAGTTTTCAAATCTATCTTTCCATCCGTAATATTCTTCAATGTTCATTAGCTTCGGGGGTTTTTGTAAAGTCCCGGTTTCATTTTCCAAATTCATGTTATGAGCAATGGCAGCCGGAGTAGTTGGAGATGTTGCAAACGCGTTATAGAACTCTTCACTCATGATTTTGTAGCACGTTTTCCAAAAACAGTCAACTTCAAGCGAAATACCTGCAAACACACTTCAAGCGAAATCAAGATTTTCAACTAAAATGTCAATTCAAGCGAAATCTCTGTTTGAAGCGAAGTCAGATTTTTACTTTCAAGCGAAATCAGGTAAATGACCTTTTCAAGCGAAACCACAAGTATTTCAAGCGAAACCTGATATTTCGCTTGAAATGAGAACAATTTTTCAAGCGAAATCTGATAATACGTTCAAGCGAAATCTGGTTAATGATCCAATTTTGTCAGTTTTAGTCCGAATTTTAAGTTGATATTCTCAAGGGTTTGTTAAAACACTGTTTCGCTTATGTTGAGAAAAATTCAGGCCATTTTGACCGTTAAAAGATGTCCAATTTATAAAAGAAGGTGTAGAAATAAGAAATCGTGAGGAAATCAAGCTGTAAACTGCAGAACTCCTCCTCCTGAGCTCTGATACCACTTGTAGGATCGATTTGTTGACCCAAATGAGTTGTTCAGAGAAGTTTTGATCAGTTTCAGGTGCGGAACACAAGATACTGACTTAGAAACAGCTTGTATTTCACTTTAAACACACTTATGATTGATATAACACTGATTACAATCACAGGATAAACCGGCAGCACTTCGGTATCCAAATCCAGAACCGTTACAACTGATTCAGCTTGAACTACTATATATAGGCAATGGGATTTTGCTTGAAGGTGACCAAGTGAGTTTCAAGCGAAATCTATACCATGTGATTTCGCTTGAAAGTGACACTAGTCATTTCAAGCTAAATCACCTCTCTCAAGCGAAATTACATCAAACACAATCTTAGAAATCCTATTTTCTCGTACAACGTGCCCTGATCTAACATATCTAGTACAAGACTCGATACAAGACAAAGTCGACAGATGTATGCACTAACAAATACGCTTCTGCACACGGGGCCGTGCCCAACAGACACGGGCGCGTGTGGAGCTAATACAGACAAACTGCAATTAATGAAGAAAGAGAAAGTGGATGGACACGGGGCCATGTCCGGGCTTCTGTGCAGGCTATAAATAGGGGTGCTTGGTTCACTTCAAAGGCATTCCTTGGCAAACCACCTCACTCCCACTTCACCCACACTCCACCACCATCACAACACCCACATCCACCACCATCATCCATCATCCATCCTCCATCATCCATCATAGAGTGTGTGTAGTAGTCTCGAGATCCAAGATTGATAGTAAGAATCCTTGACAATCAAAGGCCATGTTTGCCTAAGTCTCTTACATCACTTGGTGAAGACAAGCATTTAGTGTAATACTTTTGTTTTTTAATATTTTCGCACTTTTTATTTGGTTTTGTATTAATGACTTTAATAACTAGTTTCTTATGTTGAAGGTGAAACTTCCTTATCATTTGTCTGTGGTGTCTTGGCGATATTTTACTGTCTATATAAAATAAAAGATTTACACCATTCATATCTCTACGGTCTATATAGAGATATGTTGGCTACCTAGTCGAGGGTTAAGGGAATGGTTTGGTAAGGTTCTTGCCTTGTTTAGTGTATAGATCCTGCAAGGACCTGGGTCAAGCTTACTAGGACCTCCTTCAATACCCACTGGTATTGGATGGCGGGGGTGCGAATGGCTTGATCCCCTCATATGTAGACTACTATTAATACATTAACCCGGCTACTTGGGATTGTATCCCTGCTGATTCAAACCACTTAGCCGAGGGTAACGTCACCTTCAAAACAGGGGCCTTCCGCGTTACGCATTATTAACTTAATTAATTATCTTTCAATAATCCAACCGTTTAGGATTGTATCCTTGCTGACTCAAACTACTAGGTTGAGGTAACGTTACCTTCAAAAGAGAGGCCTATTACTATAACTAAGATAATCTCTTAAAAAGTGTAAAAGTGCGGAAAACATCAAAGGTTACACTAAAGGCGAGTCGGATCCAAGTGATTCATCTTGTCTGTCTATTTTTATTTTATTTTATTTTCAGCATTTTTAGTTTTTATTTTCATGTTTAAGACTTTTTCTAAACTTTTGATTTGATTAGACGTTGAGGATAAACCGGTACTAAAAGCTCTTGTGTCCTTGGACGACCTTGGTATCTTACCAACGCTATACTACGCTCACGATGGGTGCACTTACCCATATGTGTGTTTAGTGTTAGTAAAATATCATGTTTTATAAATTTAAAACTTGACGAAAGTGTTAAAAAGGGCTAAAAATATATATAAAGTTATATAACACACCGCACACATTAGCTACCTTATCTAACTATCTGCTGGAGAATGGTTTTCGTCGGGGTCTTATCGATTGCACTCTCTTCATCAAAGGAAAAGATGGAAATCTTCTGTTGGTTCAGGTATACGTAGATGATATTATTTTTGGTTTAACTAACAATGTTTTATGTAGGGACTTCGCGCGTGTTATGCAGGAGAAATTCGAGATGAGCGCCATGGGGGAAATGAATTTCTTTTTGGGCCTACAAGTTCAACAAACGGAGTCTGGGATATTCATCCATCAAACTAAATATGTCGGTGACATCTTGAGCCGGTTCCAGATGTCCGAAATGACGCCCGTTGGTACCCCACTTCCGCAGAATCACGGGATTACTCCGGACTTGAAGGGTGAAAGTGTTAACTCTTCATTCTATCGCGCAATGATCGGATATCTTATGTATCTCACAGCCTCGAGGCTCGACATAATGTATCCTACGTGCCTGCTCGCTATCAAGCCAATCCGAAGGCCTCACATCTAGCAGTTGTGAAAACGATTTTCCGCTATTTGAAGGGTTGCCTGGACACCGGTCTCTGGTACCCAAGGGATGATAGCTTCGACTTGATCACGTTCAGTGATTCTGATTTTGGTGGCTGCAAAATCGATGGGAAATCCACAACGGCTGGATGTCAGTTTTTAGGAAATCGCCAGGTCACATGGCAGTGCAATAAGCAGACGTGTGTCGCTACATCAACATGTGAAGCTGAATACATTGCTGTCTCAGGTTGTTGCTCCCAAGTCCTTTGGATTCAACAACAAAGGCGCGACTACGGTTTTGAATTCCTATCTTCTATTTTCGTTGATAATTTTGCTACCTTACAGATCACTAGAAATCCTGTACAGCATTCAAAGACTAAACACATCGAAATCAAATATCACTTCATACGTGATTGTTTTGATAAAAGACTTATCGATGTTGTTAAGGTCCACACCGATGACCAACGTGCTGACCTTTTTTTACCAAAGCATTTGACAAATCACGATTTGACTATTTACTAATGGTAAACGACATTAAGGTCAAGTCTGAGTAAACCAATATTGGAAAATTATTTTTGTAAATATTTATTTGTGTTTTCTAATTTCTCGTACTTTTTGCATTTTAGGGGGAGTAAAAACGAAAAATAAAAAAAAATTGAAAATTTTTAAAAATACAAAAACATCGAAAAATTTCAAAAACACAAAAACAATAGAAAAACATAAATGTGTTTCCTGACGAGAAAATGATAGTACATCAGTGGTCTATTGAAACCTCTTTAAACCTAAAATGAAAAACGATAAGCAGTTCTATATAAGATGTATATTGGTAGGCTGACAATCATTTTAAAGTGTGCAGGGTGATATAAACCTAAATCGACTGAAGACTGTGTGGGAACCACTCATTGGCATATGGTCTTGGTATCGAAATTTTGTTTGATAGATTGCCGAGGTTCTGAGATATGTGGTCTTTATGCTGTTTATCATCTGGGTATCATGGAAGTTTCTTTAACCGAAAATAACGGGGACGCAAGTCTAGATCTTCCATGATACCATACATACGTGTACATATCATTCAAACATGTATATAATACATGATGCATACGACCTCAATAAGTGATAAACAATCACATGTCCCAATCAATAAGTGATAAAATATCACAGTTTATCTGGGAGTCAAGTTCGTCACTTTGTCGGTACGATGGTACTAACCTGTTCACGGACTTGCTCTTGTGCCTTGCATGCATCGAATATCAAGTTCCTCATTAATAAGTAATTTTATCACATAGGGCTTGTATTCATCCAATGCATCGAATATCAAGTTCCTCATTAATAAGTGATTTTATCACATAGGGCTTGTATTCATCCAAAAATAAGTGAGTATCTCACATCATATACGTTGAAAACGGATGATAAATGTTATACTCACCAGTAAGATGAACTCTCGTGCATACCTTGATAAGGGAATGTGTCGTGTGTGGATGAACATTGGCCTGTAAGTTTAAATCATACCTTAACGTACCCCCCAACCGCGAGTACATCTGATAAGTTGAGCCTATGTGGACAACAATACTGATAATCGTTATAGGATGCTTATCTAAATGTTAACTAATTGAACAACAAGAGTGTTTTGGCATGACCGTACACTGATATGATTCTCTTACCCTCGAAACTCGCAAAAAGAATGTCTGTAAATATTTATTTAATGCTTTCAATTTCTGCATCTCTGTATATATTTATTTACTGCTTTCCGTCTTTACATTTGAAATATTCAAAAATACCCAAAAGATTTTAGGTGTGTTTTAATATAAAATTAATATAAACCAAAAAGATTATATTTCTATCATTTTTTCGATTGTACGATGTTGGATCTCGAGTCTTTTCCACCTGAAACCTGATCGAAACCTAAAACAATTGCATCTTCATAAACGGTCAAAATTAACATGTGTTGAAAGTTAAAATCTAAAATTGATCAAATTTTTATAACTTTCAAACTGTTGTCGGTCGGTAGTTGATTGAGAGTTGGTCTCATGTATGTCATTTGACTAAATTCCAAGCGGTTGTTCTCATTATGTGTTGAGCTTTCTTTTATGTGAATATGCGGCATTCAAACTAGCTAAAGGTGAAGGGAACATGTTCTATGACAAGCTTTGGAATGAAGATACGACAAGGATGCAATCAAAGGATCAAGATGATCGAGTCGCAGCTGACCACTCATCAACACCGAAAGGATCTGAATTACTGAAGATCAAAAGATTTACGAGCATCATTCAAGGGGGAGTTTGTTGATACACTCCCTGTTTGTGAAACGTGAAGACATCTGAAGATCCGACAACATGAAGAATGAACCTCACGAGTAGCATCCAAGGGGGAGTTTGTTGATGCACTTTATTGTGGATACGGTTCGTTTCGGTTCGCCAACGTTTCAAGTGAAGGCCAGGGTCAATATATCCTCCTATCTTGACCCGGTACGATGTTAACATATGTGTTATACGTCTGCAAGTTCTGTTTGAAGGTGCCTCTTTTTGTTTAGCCATGAATCTGCATGAAGTCCATGAGATATATTTGGACTTGATTATGGAATCCATGAAGAGTTGTGGTGAACAATGATGAACAATTGATTGTTATACGTCTGCAAGTTCTGTTTGAAGGTGCCTCTCTTTGTTTAGCCATGAATCTGCATGAAGTCCATGAGATATATTTGGACTTGATTATGGCATCCATGAAGAGTTGTGGTGAACAATGATGAACAATTGATTGTTCACCACGAAGACTACTCTACGAACAATACATCCACGAAGAGTTGTGGTGAACAATGATGAAGAATTGATTGTTCACCACGAATACTACTCTACGAATAATACGAACAATGAAGCTGATGGTTCGTTGCAAAGGTCCACGAAGACTCCATTCTTCGTGGGCCAGATGAATGTTCGTGAGCCCAGTAACCATTCTTCGTAGGGTTACTGGGTGTTGGGCCTATAAATACAAACACTTGCTTCACATTTCAAAAGAGAATAGAACACAGAGGAGAACACAGTGAGAGTATTCAAAGAGTTTGTGTGTTATCTTGTTTCATCTCTGTAAACAAACTCCTTTGGTTGAATACATTTGAGCTTTAATCGTTGAATCTTGTTCTTGTGTTTGTGTTCTTTGTCTTCGTTGCATACCCACTTGGATTCCACACTTGCGGGTGTGTTCGGTAACAAGGAGAAGGTTACTAGATCCTCCTCTAAGGACCTACATATCTCTCTATATTAGTCTTTTCATAACCGGACCGCTTCCCTAATTGTAAGGACTCTCAAAATTGTCCTAAAAATACCCGTAAGTATAAACCCGGACCCCTGAAACCCTAAACCATATTAAAAATCAAGAAAAACAAAATTCTGGGTCTCAGGTGGGCCGCGTCAAACATGTGTTGACCGGATAAGTGTTCCGGATCCACGTGGTGTCCAGCTGGCTAACCTACAGATGACCAATCAAGCCTATTCGTAGACTAGGCGGCCTCGCGAGCCGCGTAAAGTTTATGTTGTGGTTTACGCGGGTCGCGTGAACCCTAAAAATCAGCTATAAATAGCTTGTTGCATGCACTGTTCCCTGGTGTCGAAACAAACTTTCAGAAACGAAAGTATATCACTCTGAAGTTGAAATTTCATATATAATTAGCGAGGCGCTGCTCCGATACCGGGTATTAACTCGATCGCTGCTACGATTCAATGTCCGATCGATTAAACTATCCAATGGATGTTTAAGTGTTGCCCACATTAGGGTTTATGCTTTGTCATTCGTCGTAAATTCGATGGATGTTTAAGTATCGCATTTTGTCATTCGTTGTGAAGGTTTTTATCTCGTGATTTATCGTAAATGTTGTATTAGTTACTAACCGAGTTCGTGTGTATGTTATTAAATTTAGGTTAAAAAGGCTAATCAGTAGGCTAAGCTCTGCTCATATAAATCTGCAATGTGAGTCATTCTCTTTTTATCAAATTTGTTTACAAAAGCATGTTTATTTTCAAAAGTTATAATTACAGGGATTAAGTCTTTGTAATCACCAAATTACAGCCGGTATGTGGGGTTTTGTATACATTACTTGATAATCTTCACCATTAGACAACGGGGTAGTCAATGGGTGATATGACCATAGTCACAGAAACGAGTCGAGTGACAAATACCGTGGGTAGTTGGTTGATATCTGGAAACATTGTAATCGCTCTTAATACTGTAAATTATAACAAACGTGTCATTTTAGTAAATAGAATGATTCACCAGTATTTCCCGCTGACAAAACCTTTTTCAAACATGTTTCAGGTGATCTGTTGTGATCCAGGAAATGTGCCGAAAAGCACTACAAGTTTAAGGAAGTGGCTCAATATAAAATAAAGGAACATGTTTTGTAAAATAAAGATTTCTCAGTGAAATCATATGATTGTAAACTATCAGGGTTTATCCCGAATTGTAAAATAAAATAATCGGGAATTTTCAGTTTTAAAAAATCCTGGTAAATCTTCCGCTGTTAAATAAATACCACGGGATTTTCTGTCCCGCGGCTCCTGAAACGGGTCAAACCACTGATTTAAGCCAATTAAGTATTTAAAAAATACTTAATTTTACTGATTGCCATTTTGTGATTATGTGTTTTATTATTTGAATATTTGTACAGTATGGGTAAGCAAAAGCTTTCAAAAATCTATCTTAAATTATATAGGTCATCACACGAGAATGCAAGTTCATCTCAAACAAATTCCTCAAAACCCTATGCAAATCCTGAAGAAGGAATATTTGTCCGAAAGGCACAATATGAGGAACCACTTTCTCCTAGTAAAAGAAGTTTGATTATAAGGAAAAGTCAGGAGAAATTAAAGAAATCACAACCAAAAGAAAAGAGAGTTAATCAGAAAACCCAAGAACTAGGCAGTAACCCACCATGGGAAGACAAATTAGATGAAAAAAAAGAAGGGCAGTGAATGTTTAGATCAGCTGGGTATCGAAGAGGAGAAGAAAGAGATTTTGGGGAAATGAAATTAGGGATTTGGGATTGTTGGATGCTGAGTGTGTATCGAAGAGAGAGAGGATGATGGCTGCTGGTATTGTTCATCGAAGATGAAAACAAAAGCTAATGTTGGATGAGGTTGGTGATGTCTTGTCCACTAAAAAAAAGTTTGTCGGCTGATACATGTGTTGCAACTAGGTTTTTGCAAAGTTAATATGTTGCATGGGCTTTAAATTTTGTGTTGGGCCGAATAGAGATTGATGGGTTTGCTGGAACTTTCTGCATGGGCTGTGATAATGGGCCAATGATTAGCACAGATAAAGATTTAATTATTGTATGGGCCCAGCTGGTAAATGAGGTTTGCTAAATCTGTTTGCAGTAGAAGTTCTATTTGGCCAAGGTATGTGCGTGATTGTTATTGCATTAATCTTCATGGCCCACCATCATTTAAAAAAAAAAAAAAAAGACGAGAGTGATGGCTGTGATTGCACAATTTGGTTTGAGTTTGATGATTTGTTTGGTTGTGATGGGCTCCACTACACTATATATGATATTAGGTTTTTTTTTTGGGGGCTACATAATTTAAGTATTTCCTTGATGTCTTGGGCCTCTAATATTGAAAGACATCAAATATAGCATGGTGGGCCAAGGATATTTGGGTTTCAAATGTTTAATCCGGTTCACTTTTGGGTCATGAGTTCAAGATTATATTTGAGCCAAGAATTTTAAGTGAGTTGTAAAGTGGGAGTCGGGTATTCGCGGAGTTGATTTGAATCGCGCTTCTAAATATCAAGGTCAAAATTCATACGGGTTTAGGGAGCGCGTGGGATGATGTAGCATGATGAAAACAAGAGATGATGAAAACTTGATTTTTGAAAAATGTGGGGTAGTCACGGTTACCGATGCGAACGTCAAACTTGGTGACTTGACTACTATGGGCCAAAAACAATACGGTATGTTCACTTCCGCACGTCAATGTTTATGATTGTTATCGGTTATTCGTAAATGTTCGAAAACATTTTGTTTATTGTCATATTCTCGCATTTGAAAACGAACGTATGAACCTGGAATGTCAATATCGGTCCTAACGAGTTCACAAAGTCTTTGGAGGGATACAAGTCGGATCCTACGGGGTACTAGGCGAAATTTCTTTATCAACTAGAATATGCAACGAAGAAATCTTTTTGTTTATTGTCATATTCCCGCATTTGGTAACGAATGAATGAACCTAGAATGTCAATACCGGTCCTAACGAGTTCACAAAGTCTTTGGAGGGATACAAGTCGGATCCTACGGGGTACTAGGGGACGTTCTTATTCAACTAGAATATGCAAAGAAGAAAGTCGTTTTCGTGATTTTTCGGAACCGAGAACAGTCAATGAAGATTGACGACAGTTCCGCTCAGTGGAGGGAATTGGTGAACATTTGACGACAGTTTCTTTGAAGTGGAGAGAATCTGTTAAGGTTTAGAGATCTTACCAAAGAAATAGGGGGAATAAAAATTTTCATATGTTGAATTTCTTCGGTAAATTTCTAAACGCAATCACAGGTGGTAGAGTTTGTGATTTTCTGGTGATACAAACGGTTCGGCGTGGAATGTTTTGCACAGACACATATTTGAGGATTTTAATTAATTCTCCAGCCAGCGTGAAGGGTTTTGCACGGAAACATACAGGTATCTAAAGTCGACAGTTGTTTCAAAGCGTTGTTTACTGAAGACCTGGGGGAATGTTTATGAAAGCTGATAGTTCAAGACTGAAGACCTGCAGGATTCGGTTTTGGGTTTGATGCTTCTTTGGGATTTTACAGGGATCTGGGGGTTACTCAATTCGTTGAGTTTGCAAACGATGTACTTGGTCAAGCTGACTTCCTGAGTACTGATGCTGAAGATCCGTAGTGCATTACGTGGTCAACTTCACAAAGGCGAGACAATGAGATCTGGATGTAGTTCAACTAAGTGTGCCGTTTGGTTGAGCTTGCAAGGGATACACTTGGTCTAGCTGACTTTCCTGAGTGTTGATGCTGAAGATTAAAGTGCATTACTTGGTCGATTCCACAAAGACGGTTTACAGAAGACAGTTCACCAGAAATCTCTATCAATGTAGTATGCTTGTATGAAACAGAGTTCTTATGACAAGATCAAGACTTGATGCAGTTCTTAAAGATTGGAACCCTTATCAAATGCCGTTTGGAGTATTGGAAGATCAGCGGAAGATCGGTCAATTGAGGAAATTGCACAACACCCAACACGGATACGCGTACTTTAAGGGGGAAATATTATACAAGGAGCATCAAGATACTACTTACCTGGATCATCAGTCAAGGGGGAATTTGTTAACACAGAGAAGATGAATACTTGACTGAAGATCGATTGCAGTTTCATTTTCAGCATTCGACAGCAACGGACAAGGGGGAATTTGTTGATGCAGATTTTGTGTCCGATGCTTGTCAAATAGATTAGTTTTATTTTACGCTGAATTTGTAATAGTTAGTGAAACGGTCTATCGAACGTGTATAGACCCGCTCGTTTGAAGTGGTCAAACGAGAGAGTTATTCGGTTGACCGTGTGTGTTTGCAAGACAAGGGGTGTGACTATAAATAGAAAACCCTTGCCATTTGCAACACTTGGAGATTTTAGGAGGTTTGAGACCTCACCGGGAGAGATCACCACTTGGTCTCTCCCCGGATGTGTACTCCTTTGGTATTCGTTCGGTTATCATGTAATCGGGCCGATTTGTAATGTTATACTACCGGATTAATACAAAGAAGTTGTTTGTTTATCTCTAATCTCTCCCGTCTTGAACCGATCTCACTCGAATCACGGTTTCGGTCCCGAAACTCGGTCCTACAATTGGTATAACCAATCGCACAATCCAAGACCCAAGCCCAATCGCACAACATATATATACCGAAATCACTTGGTGATTTCGGCAGACAAGAGACAAGAAAACAAGAGTGTTTTCGGTGGTGAAGAAGAACCGCACAAGGAAGACACACCCGAGAGATTTAAGAGAGAGTTTGCAAAGATTGTTTTTGTAAACATTGAGCTTGTAACTGACTTTTCTTACGTATTAATACATTGGTGTTAATCGTTGAGTCTCGGTCTTGTATCTCGTGTTCTTGTCGTGTTCGTTCTCGGTTTGCCATTTCCGGTTGGATTCCGCACAACCGGGTTGGTTCGTACACAAGGATTAGGCGACTAGATCCTCCCCTAGCCTGACCTACACTTCATAAGATAGTAGCACAGAACCAAGTAATTCCATGTGATCTTTCGCAACTTCTTCAGAAAAACTTTGACTATCAGGAAGATTCAAAGCAATGTTGCATTGTATCACATAACCATTTCCACTTTTTGTGCTTTGAGAATGAAAACTTGATGTTGTATCTTTTGGATTAACACTCAGATATGAAGAAAAAGCATTGCTTTTGTTTGAATTTTGATCAACTTTTTCAGATGAATCTCCAGCACTAAAAGCAGTTTGAATCTTCGGGCTTTTTTCTACCTCTTGAACACTACCTTTGTAGTACATTTTCACATCTTGTTGACCACTCGGATTATTCATCCTCGCAATCTTCTACTGTTCCAAATCTTGACCCTCAATCTTCTCAATAAACTGAGAAATTGTCAAATCATCATAAACTCCAGTGTTCTTCAAGATCATCAAGTAAGTACCCCACTCTTTTTGCGGTAAATCATCAGCTAACTTGTCGACCCATTCTTCACGATGATTATCTTGGACCCAGTTTTCAAATCTATCTTTCCATCCGTAATATTCTTCAATGTTCATTAGCTTCGGGGGTTTTTGTAAAGTCCCGGTTTCATTTTCCAAATTCATGTTATGAGCAATGGCAGCCGGAGTAGTTGGAGATGTTGCAAACGCGTTATAGAACTCTTCACTCATGATTTTGTAGCACGTTTTCCAAAAACAGTCAACTTCAAGCGAAATACCTGCAAACACACTTCAAGCGAAATCAAGATTTTCAACTAAAATGTCAATTCAAGCGAAATCTCTGTTTGAAGCGAAGTCAGATTTTTACTTTCAAGCGAAATCAGGTAAATGACCTTTTCAAGCGAACCCACAAGTATTTCAAGCGAAACCTGATATTTCGCTTGAAATGAGAACAATTTTTCAAGCGAAATCTGATAATACGTTCAAGCGAAATCTGGTTAATGATCCAATTTTGTCAGTTTTAGTCCGAATTTTAAGTTGATATTCTCAAGGGTTTGTTAAAACACTGTTTCGCTTATGTTGAGAAAAATTCAGGCCATTTTGACCGTTAAAAGATGTCCAATTTATAAAAGAAGGTGTAGAAATAAGAAATCGTGAGGAAATCAAGCTGTAAACTGCAGAACTCCTCCTCCTGAGCTCTGATACCACTTGTAGGATCGATTTGTTGACCCAAATGAGTTGTTCAGAGAAGTTTTGATCAGTTTCAGGTGCGGAACACAAGATACTGACTTAGAAACAGCTTGTATTTCACTTTAAACACACTTATGATTGATATAACACTGATTACAATCACAGGATAAACCGGCAGCACTTCGGTATCCAAATCCAGAACCGTTACAACTGATTCAGCTTGAACTACTATATATAGGCAATGGGATTTTGCTTGAAGGTGACCAAGTGAGTTTCAAGCGAAATCTATACCATGTGATTTCGCTTGAAAGTGACACTAGTCATTTCAAGCTAAATCACCTCTCTCAAGCGAAATTACATCAAACACAATCTTAGAAATCCTATTTTCTCGTACAACGTGCCCTGATCTAACATATCTAGTACAAGACTCGATACAAGACAAAGTCGACAGATGTATGCACTAACAAATACGCTTCTGCACACGGGGCCGTGCCCAACAGACACGGGCGCGTGTGGAGCTAATACAGACAAACTGCAATTAATGAAGAAAGAGAAAGTGGATGGACACGGGGCCATGTCCGGGCTTCTGTGCAGGCTATAAATAGGGGTGCTTGGTTCACTTCAAAGGCATTCCTTGGCAAACCACCTCACTCCCACTTCACCCACACTCCACCACCATCACAACACCCACATCCACCACCATCATCCATCATCCATCCTCCATCATCCATCATAGAGTGTGTGTAGTAGTCTCGAGATCCAAGATTGATAGTAAGAATCCTTGACAATCAAAGGCCATGTTTGCCTAAGTCTCTTACATCACTTGGTGAAGACAAGCATTTAGTGTAATACTTTTGTTTTTTAATATTTTCGCACTTTTTATTTGGTTTTGTATTAATGACTTTAATAACTAGTTTCTTATGTTGAAGGTGAAACTTCCTTATCATTTGTCTGTGGTGTCTTGGCGATATTTTACTGTCTATATAAAATAAAAGATTTACACCATTCATATCTCTACGGTCTATATAGAGATATGTTGGCTACCTAGTCGAGGGTTAAGGGAATGGTTTGGTAAGGTTCTTGCCTTGTTTAGTGTATAGATCCTGCAAGGACCTGGGTCAAGCTTACTAGGACCTCCTTCAATACCCACTGGTATTGGATTGGATGGCGGGGGTGCGAATGGCTTGATCCCCTCATATGTAGACTACTATTAATACATTAACCCGGCTACTTGGGATTGTATCCCTGCTGATTCAAACCACTTAGCCGAGGGTAACGTCACCTTCAAAACAGGGGCCTTCCGCGTTACGCATTATTAATTTAATTAATTATCTTTCAATAATCCAACCGTTTAGGATTGTATCCTTGCTGACTCAAACTACTAGGTTGAGGTAACGTTACCTTCAAAAGAGAGGCCTATTACTATAACTAAGATAATCTCTTAAAAAGTGTAAAAGTGCGGAAAACATCAAAGGTTACACTAAAGGCGAGTCGGATCCAAGTGATTCATCTTGTCTGTCTATTTTTATTTTATTTTATTTTCAGCATTTTTAGTTTTTATTTTCATGTTTAAGACTTTTTCTAAACTTTTGATTTGATTAGACGTTGAGGATAAACCGGTACTAAAAGCTCTTGTGTCCTTGGACGACCTTAGTATCTTACCAACGCTATACTACGCTCACGATGGGTGCACTTACCCATATGTGTGTTTAGTGTTAGTAAAATATCGTGTTTTATAAATTTAAAACTTGACGAAAGTGTTAAAAAGGGCTAAAAATATATATAAAGTTATATAACACACCACACACATTAGCTACCTTATCTAACTATCTGCTGGAGAATGGTTTTCGTCGGGGTCTTATCGATTGCACTCTCTTCATCAAAGGAAAAGATGGAAATCTTCTGTTGGTTCAGGTATACGTAGATGATATTATTTTTGGTTTAACTAACAATGTTTTATGTAGGGACTTCGGGCGTGTTATGTAGGAGAAATTCGAGATGAGCGCCATGGGGGAAATGAATTTCTTTTTGGGCCTACAAGTTCAACAAACGGAGTCTGGGATATTCATCCATCAAACTAAATATGTCGGTGACATCTTGAGCCGGTTCCAGATGTCCGAAATGACGCCCGTTGGTACCCCACTTCCGCAGAATCACGGGATTACTCCGGACTTGAAGGGTGAAAGTGTTAACTCTTCATTCTATCGCGCAATGATCGGATATCTTATGTATCTCACAGCCTCGAGGCTCGACATAATGTATCCTACGTGCCTGCTCGCTCGCTATCAAGCCAATCCGAAGGCCTCACATCTAGCAGTTGTGAAAACGATTTTCCGCTATTTGAAGGGTTACCTGGACACCGGTCTCTGGTACCCAAGGGATGATAGCTTCGACTTGATCACGTTCAGTGATTCTGATTTTGGTGGCTGCAAAATCGATGGGAAATCCACAACGGCTGGATGTCAGTTTTTAGGAAATCGCCAGGTCACATGGCAGTGCAATAAGCAGACGTGTGTCGCTACATCAACATGTGAAGCTGAATACATTGCTGTCTCAAGTTGTTGCTCCCATGTCCTTTGGATTCAACAACAAAGGCGCGACTACGGTTTTGAATTCCTATCTTCTCCTATTTTCGTTGATAATTTTGCTACCTTACAGATCACTAGAAATCCTGTACCGCATTCAAAGACTAAACACATCGAAATCAAATATCACTTCATACGTGATTGTTTTGATAAAAGACTTATCGATGTTGTTAAGGTCCACACCGATGACCAACGTGCTGACCTTTTTTTACCAAAGCATTTAACAAATCACGATTTGACTATTTACTAATGGTAAACGACATTAAGGTCAAGTCTGAGTAAACCAATATTGGAAAATTATTTTTGTAAATATTTATTTGTGTTTTCTAATTTCTCGTACTTTTTGCATTTTAGGGGGAGTAAAAACGAAAAATAAAAAAAAATTGAAAATTTTTAAAAATACAAAAACATCGAAAAATTTCAAAAACACAAAAACAATAGAAAAACAAAAATGTGTTTCCTGACGAGAAAATGATAGTACATCAGTGGTCTATTGAAACCTCTTTAAACCTAAAATGAAAAACGATAAGCAGTTCTATATAAGATGTATATTGGTAGGCTGACAATCATTTTAAAGTGTGCAGGGTGATATAAACCTAAATCGACTGAAGACTGTGTGGGAACCACTCATTGGCATATGGTCTTGGTATCGAAATTTTGTTTGATAGATTGCCGAGGTTCTGAGATATGTGGTCTTTATGCTGTTTATCATCTGGGTATCATGGAAGTTTCTTTAACCGAAAATAACGGGGACGCAAGTCTAGATCTTCCATGATACCATACATACGTGTACATATCATTCAAACATGTATATAATACATGATGCATACGACCTCAATAAGTGATAAACAATCACATGTCCCAATCAATAAGTGATAAAATATCACAGTTTATCTGGGAGTCAAGTTCGTCTCTTTGTCGGTACGATGGTACTAACCTGTTCACGGACTTGCTCTTGTGCCTTGCATGCATCGAATATCAAGTTCCTCATTAATAAGTAATTTTATCACATAGGGCTTGTATTCATCCAATGCATCGAATATCAAGTTCCTCATTAATAAGTGATTTTATCACATAGGGCTTGTATTCATCCAAAAATAAGTGAGTATCTCACATCATATACGTTGAAAACGGATGATAAATGTTATACTCACCAGTAAGATGAACTCTCGTGCATACCTTGATAAGGGAATGTGTCGTGTGTGGATGAACATTGGCCTGTAAGTTTAAATCATACCTTAACGTACCCCCCAACCGCGAGTACATCTGATAAGTTGAGCTTATGTGGACAACAATACTGATAATCGTTATAGGATGCTTATCTAAATGTTAACTAATTGAACAACAAGAGTGTTTTGGCATGACCGTACACTGATATGATTCTCTTACCCTCGAAACTCGCAAAAAGAATGTCTGTAAATATTTATTTAATGCTTTCAATTTCTGCATCTCTGTATATATTTATTTACTGCTTTCCGTCTTTACATTTGAAATATTCAAAAATACCCAAAAGATTTTAGGTGTGTTTTAATATAAAATTAATATAAACCAAAAAGATTATATTTCTATCATTTTTTCGATTGTACGATGTTGGATCTCGAGTCTTTTCCACCTGAAACCTGATCGAAACCTAAAACAATTGCATCTTCATAAACGGTCAAAATTAACATGTGTTGAAAGTTAAAATCTAAAATTGATCAAATTTTTATAACTTTCAAACTGTTGTCGGTCGGTAGTTGATTGAGAGTTGGTCTCATGTATGTCATTTGACTAAATTCCAAGCGGTTGTTCTCATTATGTGTTGAGCTTTCTTTTATGTGAATATGCGGCATTCAAACTAGCTAAAGGCGAAGGGAACATGTTCTATGACAAGCTTTGGAATGAAGATACGACATGGATGCAATCAAAGGATCAAGATGATCGAGTCGCAGCTGACCACTCATCAACACCGAAAGGATCTGAATTACTGAAGATCAAAAGATTTACGAGCATCATTCAAGGGGGAGTTTGTTGATACACTCCCTGTTTGTGAAACGTGAAGACATCTGAAGATCCGACAACATGAAGAATGAACCTCACGAGCAGCATCCAAGGGGGAGTTTGTTGATGCACTTTATTGTGGATACGGCTCGTTTCGGTTCGCCAACGTTTCAAGTGAAGGCCAGGGTCAATATATCCTCCTATCTTGACCTGGTACGATGTTAACATATGTGTTATACGTCTGCAAGTTCTGTTTGAAGGTGCCTCTCTTTGTTTAGCCATGAATCTGCATGAAGTCCATGAGATATATTTGGACTTGATTATGGAATCCATGAAGAGTTGTGGTGAACAATGATGAACAATTGATTGTTATACGTCTGCAAGTTCTGTTTGAAGGTGCCTCTCTTTGTTTAGCCATGAATCTGCATGAAGTCCATGAGATATATTTGGACTTGATTATGGCATCCATGAAGAGTTGTGGTGAACAATGATGAACAATTGATTGTTCACCACGAAGACTACTCTACGAATAATACGAACAATGAAGCTGATGGTTCGTTGCAAAGGTCCACGAAGACTCCATTCTTCGTGGGCCAGATGAATGTTCGTGAGCCCAGTAACCATTCTTCGTAGGGTTACTGGGTGTTGGGCCTATAAATACAAACACTTGCTTCACATTTCAAAAGAGAATAGAACACAGAGGAGAACACAGTGAGAGTATTCAAAGAGTTTGTGTGTTATCTTGTTTCATCTCTGTAAACAAACTCCTTTGGTTGAATACATTTGAGCTTTAATCGTTGAATCTTGTTCTTGTGTTTGTGTTCTTTGTCTTCGTTGCATACCCACTTGGATTCCACACTTGCGGGTGTGTTCGGTAACAAGGAGAAGGTTACTAGATCCTCCTCTAGGGACCTACATATCTCTCTATATTAGTCTTTTCATAACCGGACCGCTTCCCTAATTGTAAGGACTCTCAAAATTGTCCTAAAAATACCCGTAAGTATAAACCCGGACCCCTGAAACCCTAAACCATATTAAAAATCAAGAAAAACAAAATTCTGGGTCTCAGGTGGGCCGCGTCAAACATGTGTTGACCGGATAAGTGTTCCGGATCCACGTGGTGTCCAGCTGGCTAACCTACAGATGACCAATCAAGCCTATTCGTAGACTAGGAGGCCTCGCGAGCCGCGTAAAGTTTATGTTGTGGTTTACGCGGGTCGCGTGAACCCTAAAAATCAGCTATAAATAGCTTGTTGCATGCACTGTTCCCTGGTGTCGAAACAAACTTTCAGAAACGAAAGTATATCACTCTGAAGTTGAAATTTCATATATAATTAGCGAGGCGCTGCTCCGATACCGGGTATTAACTCGATCGCTGCTACGATTCAATGTCCGATCGATTAAACTATCCAATGGATGTTTAAGTGTTGCCCACATTAGGGTTTATGCTTTGTCATTCGTCGTAAATTCGATGGATGTTTAAGTATCGCATTTTGTCATTCGTTGTGAAGATTTTTATCTCGTGAGTTATCGTAAATGTTGTATTAGTTACTAACCGAGTTCGTGTGTATGTTATTAAATTTAGGTTAAAAAGGCTAATCAGTAGGCTAAGCTCTGCTCATATAAATCTGCAATGTGAGTCATTCTCTTTTTATCAAATTTGTTTACAAAAGCATGTTTATTTTCAAAAGTTATAATTACAGGGATTAAGTCTTTGTAATCACCAAATTACAGCCGGTATGTGGGGTTTTGTATACATTACTTGATAATCTTCACCATTGGACAACGGGGTAGTCAATGGGTGATATGACCATAGTCACAGAAACGAGTCGAGTGACAAATACCGTGGGTAGTTGGTTGATATCTGGAAACATTGTAATCGCTCTTAATACTGTAAATTATAACAAACGTGTCATTTTAGTAAATAGAATGATTCACCAGTATTTCCCGCTGACAAAACCTTTTTCAAACATGTTTCAGGTGATCTGTTGTGATTCAGGAAATGTGCCGAAAAGCACTACAAGTTTAAGGAAGTGGCTCAATATAAAATAAAGGAACATGTTTTGTAAAATAAAGATTTCTCAGTGAAATCATATGATTGTAAACTATCAGGGTTTATCCCGAACTGTAAAATAAAATAATCGGGAATTTTCAGTTTTAAAAAATCCTGGTAAATCTTCCGCTGTTAAATAAATACCACGGGATTTTCTGTCCCGCGGCTCCTGAAACGGGTCAAACCACTGATTTAAGCCAATTAAGTATTTAAAAAATACTTAATTTTACTGATTGCCATTTTGTGATTATGTGTTTTATTATTTGAATATTTGTACAGTATGGGTAAGCAAAAGCTTTCAAAAATCTATCTTAAATTATATAGGTCATCACACGAGAATGCAAGTTCATCTCAAACAAATTCCTCAAAACCCTATGCAAATCCTGAAGAAGGAATATTTGTCCGAAAGGCACAATATGAGGAACCACTTTCTCCTAGTAAAAGAAGTTTGATTATAAGGAAAAGTCAGGAGAAATTAAAGAAATCACAACCAAAAGAAAAGAGAGTTAATCAGAAAACCCAAGAACTAGGCAGTAACC
Organism: Helianthus tuberosus; assembly: GCA_030545235.1. NCBI lineage: Eukaryota > Viridiplantae > Streptophyta > Magnoliopsida > Asterales > Asteraceae > Helianthus > Helianthus tuberosus. Next base: position 176,767,007 of record CM060351.1, read on the forward strand.
CACCATGGGAAGACAAATTAGATGAAAAATGGGCAGATCTTTATATGCTAGCCACTGTAGCAGTAAATGCAAATCTTTAAATACACCTGATTCAAGTTTTAGCACCCTTATCACCTATAATCCAGAAACCTTATCCAGTAAATAAATAAGTTTACAGTAAATCCTAGTGTGTTTTAATTTTTAGTTGGCTTTGTATTAAATTAGTCACACGGTATGCAATAATATTTAAAGGTTATTTGTGAAATTTTGTTATAAAATTTTAACTTAGCAATTTTTGTGTAGTTTGCATATATGCTAAACAGCATGAATGACCTGTCTGAAGCCCTTCAGAATTTAAATCTCTATCCGGTGAAAATAGAGGTTTCCAGAGATTTCAATAGGTATATACCTGATATAGAAGAACCTATGGAGTTCAACGCTCCACCTCCGGAGAAACCCAAGCCTAAGAAAAGGAGATGATTTGTGGGATGGAGGCATGTGCGTAAAAGGAAACCCGCCACTAGAAAGATTCCCAAAATAGAAAATCCCTTAGATAAAGGAAAGGGGATTGAAGTCATGGAAGGTTCTAAGCAGATAGAAATGGAGATTGGAGAAGGTTCTAGGCAGACAAAGATAGAAATTGGGGAAAACTCTAAACAAATTGAGGAGTTACCATTTCAGGAGGAATTAGATCGTGCATTGGCAAGCAGTGAGGTCGTCAGGCCTGTTAATAATAATCTATACCCTTATCCTGCTGAAACTCAATTACCAATGAATTTGGAACCAGCAAGCCCAGAACCTATAATCCACACCCAACCTCTAGGAATGGACGAGTGGTGGACCAATGATTGGCAGTTCCAAAACCTTCTCAATAGTCCTTATTCCTTTCTCCCTCAGTTCGACCCAGAACCTATACCAAACGCACCAATGAGCAATGAAAATTTAGCTGAACTCCGCCACTTTGGTGAGGAGCTGGTGGATGCAGGAAATAGAATCAGGGAAGTAGGAGAACAAATTTCCTGGAAATACGACGAAAGGGAACGTCGTTACTAAAATACCAATTGACGAAGGATAGTGGGTTTGTGAAACTGTGGTTGTATAATAAAAACTAAAATATAATCTTGTAAAATAACTACAAATAAAAATTTGTAAGATTATGGTGAGTAATGATGCATAATATATATAAAATGGAATCAAGAAATCGATAGTTTTGACTATATGTGTATTGTGAAATTTGTATGATTGTTTTGTGTATAATTGTTATTTATTCGATACTAATAAAATTATATATAATAATTATCAGATGGAAAACGCTAATAATGAACCAGTTAATGAGAGTAATCAATCTGAGCAACATCCGGAAGATCAATTTATGACTAGGCAGGATATAGAAAATATTGTTGCTCAAGGAATAGCCAATGTTATTCCCGCAATCCTTGCAGCTGCCCAGAAACCTATTGAACCTCAACAAATCATTCCTAGTAAATGTACTTCTGAAGATAACTTCAGTAATAGCGTAAACGGAGGCGGTAATCATCACGATGATGATCCACTGCAAGCTCCGCTCCTTAAGAAAATGAAAGTTGCAACGCCTGGTTGCACTTACAAAGAATTTCTTGCTTGTAAACCTGCTGAATTTGCAGGCAATGAAGGAGCGACTGCGGCACTGCGTTGGTTAGAGAAAACCGAGGCAGTAATTACAATAAGTAAATGTGACAAGGACGACAAGGTCATGCACGCGTCAAATCTTTTCAAAGAAGGGGCGCTAGAATGGTGGAATACAGTACTTCAAGCAAAAGGAAGAAATAGGGCCTATGCCATGAACTGGGAAGAATTTAAGAGTCTTGTAGAAAGAAAATTATGTCCCGAATATGAAAAAGATCAAATGGTTAATAAGTTCTTAAATCATCGAATGACGGGTGTAGATTGTCGAGGATATACTTCGATATTCTTTGAATATGCTAGAGTGGTACCAACACTGGCTTCGCCAGAACCGGTACTCATTTCTCGCTATAATTGGGGACTGATTAGCGAATTCCGTAATATTGTTAAAGCTGCGAGACCTCACACTATTGACGATGCGGTAGAATTAGCTAACACCCTAACTAACGAAATGGTACGCACAAGAGATGAAAACAAGAAAAAGGAACTGGCTCAGAAAATTACCCAAGGATTTCGTACGGGTAATAACAACAGTTTCAAGAAAAGAGGAACAGGGCAATCCTCAACTCCACCGTTCTGCAAGAATTGCAGAAAGAAACATTATGGAAGATGCAATATAACCTGCAAATTTTGCAAAGCTGTAGGACATCATGAAGAAAATTGCAGAAAGAAAACCATAATCTGCTTTAACTGTGGAGAAGCGGGGCATTTTAAAACAAAATGTCCTAAATTGGTCAAACCAGCAGACAACAAAGCCAAGACGGCCGACGGAGCTACTAAAAAGAATGTCAGAGCATTCCAGTTGACCACTCAAGAAGCAGAACTCATTCCAGATGTGATAGCTGGTACGTTCTTAGTTCACAACGTATATGCAAAAGTATTATTTGACTCTGGTGCAAACCAAAGTTTTATCAATACTTCATTCTGCCAAGCTCTTAATTTACCCTTGACCAACCTTAGGCAGATTTTTACAGTCGAAACAGCAGATGGAAATTCTGTTAATATAGATAAGGTTTTGCAAAAAGAAAATATAGAACTTTCAGGTCATAAATTTCATGCAAACCTATTACCAATGAAGTAAGCTGGGTTCGATGTTGTATTAGGAATGGATTGGTTAGTAGCCAACCATGCTCGAATCCTTTGTGACCAGAACTCCATAGAAATTTGTGCACCTACTGGGAAGTAATCATTATTACAGGAGATAAACCACATAAACCTATGAAGTTCATATCAGTAATGAAAATTGCTAGTTATGAACGAAAGCAAGGAATAGTATATATGATTTCAGTAATCATTAGTAATAAGGGTAAAGAACTTAAAGAGATTCCTGTAGTCTCAGAATACCCAGATGTATTCCCAGAAGAACTCCCGGGATTACCACCAGATAGGGAAGTAGAATTTAGAATTCATCTAATTCTTGGAACTACACCGATAGCTAAGGCACCGTATCGGTTAGCACCCACAGAAATGTTAGAACTGAAAAAGCAATTAGATGAATTATTAAGTAAAGGTTTCATACAACCTAGTTCATCCCCGTGGGGAGCACCAGTATTATTTGTAAAGAAAAAGGATGGTTCGATGAGAATGTGTATTGATTATAGAGAATTGAATAAGGATACAATTAAGAATCGATACCCATTACCTAGGATTGATGATCTATTCGATCAACTTCAAGGAGCTAGATATTTTTCTAAGATAGATTTACGCTCCGGATATCATCAATTGAAGGTACAAGAAGAAGACATACCTAAAACTGCTTTCAGAACTAGGTATGGTCATTACGAGTTTACAGTCATGCCCTTCGGATTAACGAATGCACCTGCAGCATTCATGAACATGATGAATAGGATCTGTAAACCGTACTTGGATAAATTTGTAATTGTCTTCATAGACGATATACTTATTTATTCCAAAAGTTAGGACGAACATTGTCAGCACCTGTATGCACTCTTAACTTTGTTAAGAAAAGAAAAGCTTTACGCCAAATTCTCGAAGTGTGAATTTTGGCTACAAGAAGTGCAATTCCTAGGTCACATGGTGAATCACGAAGGTATTCATGTAGATCCTGCTAAGATAGAGGCAATTACCAAATGGAAGGTTCCGCAATCCGCAATGGAAATTAGAAGTTTTATAGGTTTAGCCGGATATTATAGACGGTTTATTAAGGATTTTCCAAAATAGTTGTACCATTAACTAAGCTAACCTGTAAAGCAGTTAAGTTTGAATGGGGACCTAAGCAAGAAGAAGCTTTTAGGATTTTAAAGCAAAAGTTAACAAATGCTCCAATCCTAACTTTACCAGAAGGAACTGAAGATTTTGAAGTTTACTGTGATGCTTCAAAACTAGGATTAGGATGCGTGCTAATGCAACACAAGAAGGTAATTGCGTATGCTTCAAGGCAATTGAAAAAGCACGAAGAAAACTATACAACTCGTGACTTAGAGTTAGGCGCCATAATTTTTGCTCTTAAAATTTGGAGACATTATCTGTACGGAAGTAAGTTTACTGTCTATACAGATCACAAAAGTTTAAGATATATATTTGGGCAAAAAGAGTTAAACATGAGACAAAGGAGATGGATGGAAATCCTAAGTGACTACGACTGTGATATTCAGTATCACGAAGGAAAGGCAAATGTAGTTGCAGATGCCTTAAGTCGTAAGTACCATGAGAAACAACGACGAGTTCGTGCACTTAGATTAAATCTACAGTTAGATTTAATGGAACAACTAAAGCATTTTCAAGAAACAGCAATCAAGGATGATGCTGAAGGAATGAAAGGACGAACAAAAGAATTGGAACAAGGAGTTGATGGAATTTAGAGATTCCACAAAAGAAGAATTTGGGTACCTAAGTAGGGAGAATTAAGAAATAAGATTTTAGAAGAAGCTCATAAATCTAGGTATATTATCCACCCAGGAAACAATAAAATGTACCAAGATTTAAGAAAAAACTTTTGGTGGATAGGAATGAAAAAGGATATAGCTCGATATGTTTCTATGTGCCTTACTTGTTCACAAGTTAAGGCAGAACACCAGAAACCTTCAGGTCTGCTACAACAATTAGAGATGCCTGTATGGAAATGTGAACTCATAACAATGGATTTTGTTACTAAGTTACCCAAAACCAGAAAAGGTAATGATGCGATTTGGGTAATTGTGGATCGATTAACCAAATCAGCTCACTTTCTACCAATGAAAGAAACCTTTAGCATGGAAAGGTTGGCAAAGTTGTATGTAGATGAAGTAGTATCCTTACATGGAGTTCCACTCTCCATTGTATCGGATTGGGATAGTCGTTTCACTTCCCATTTCTGGAAAAGTTTCCAGGAAGCAATGGGAACCCGACTAAATTTAAGTACGGCATATCATCCACAAACAAACGGACAAAGTGAAAGGACAATCCAAACTCTGGAAGACATGCTCCGAGCATGTGTAATAGATTTTGGTGGAAATTGGGACGATCACTTACCATTAATTGAATTCTCCTATAACAATAGTTATCATGCAAGCATTGAAACTGCCCCATTCGAAGCATTGTATGGAAGAAAATGCAGAACTCCCGTTTGTTGGGCAGAAATAGGAGAAAGTCAATTATCAGGTCCGGAGATTGTGCAATAAACTACCGACAAGATTACCCAAATCAAGGAAAGACTGAAGACGGCTCGAGATCGCCAGAAGAGTTATGCAGACAATAGATGGAAGTCGTTGGAATTCCAAGTGGGAGACAAAGTATTATTGAAAGTTTCTCCTTGGAAAGGAGTAGTTCGATTTGGTAAGAAAGGAAAGCTAAGTCCAAGATACGTAGGACCATTTTCAGTGATCCAACGTATAGGACCAGTTGCTTATCGTTTACAACTACCAGAAGAGTTAGCTGGAGTACATGATGTATTTCATGTATCTAACCTCAAGAAATGCCTATCAGACGAATCTTTGGTAGTACCTCTCCAAGATATAGAGGTAAACGAAAAGTTAAAATTTGTTGAGAAACCTCTTCAAATAGAAGACAGAAAGGTGAAGTTTCTCAAACACAAACGGTTAGTACTTGTCAAGGTCAAGTGGGATTCAAAGAGAGGACCTGAATACACTTGGGAGCTGGAATCAGAGATGAAGCGAAAGTATCCTCACTTATTCCAATAAATCTCGAGGACGAGATTTTAAATAAGGTGGGGAGGATGTAAGGACTCTCAAAATTGTCCTAAAAATACCCATAAGTATAAACCCGGACCCCTGAAACCCTAAACCATATTAAAAATCAAGAAAAACAAAATTCTAGATCTCAGGCGGGTCGCGTAAAAGACAAGACATGTCTTACGCGGGCCGCGTCAAACATGTGTTTACCGGATAAGTGTTCCGGATCCACGTGGTGTCCAGCTGGCTAACCTACCGATGACCAATCAAGCCTATTCGTAGACTAGGCGGCCTCGCGGGCCGCGTAAAGTTTATGTTGTGGTTTACGCGGGTCGCGTGAACCCTAAAAATCAGCTATAAATAGCTTGTTGCATGCACTGTTCTCTGGTGTCGAAACAAACTTTCAAAAACGAAAGTATATCACTCCGAAGTCGAAATTTCATATATAATTAGCGAGGCGCTGCTCCGATACCGGGTATTAACTCGATCGCTGCTACGATTCAATGTCCGATCGATTAAACTATCCAATGGATGTTTAAGTGCTGCCCACATTAGGGTGTATGCTTTGTCATTAGTCGTAAATTCGATGGATGTTTAAGTATCGCACTTTGTCATTCGTTGTGAAGGTTTTTATCTCGTGAGTTATCGTAAATGCTGTATTAGTTACTAACCGAGTTCGTGTGCATATTATTAAATTTAGGTTAAAAAGGCTAATCAGTAGGCTAAGCTCTGCTCATATAAATCTGCAATGTGAGTCATTCTCTTTTTATCAAATTTGTTTACTAAAGCATGTTTATTTTCAAAAGTTATAATTACAGGGATTAATTCTTTGTAATCACCAAATTACAGCCGGTATGTGGGGTTTTGTATACATTACTTGATAATCTTCACCATTGGACAACGGGGTAGCCAATGGGTGATATGACCATAGTCACAGAAACGAGTCGAGTGACAAATATCGTGGGTAGTTGGTTGATATCTGGAAACATTGTAATCGCTCTTAATACTGTAAATTATAACAAACGTGTCATTTTAGTAAATAGAATGATTCACCAGTATTTCCCGCTGACAAAACCTTTTTCAAACATGTTTCAGGTGATCTGTTGTGATCCAGGAAAAGTGCCGAAAAGCACTACAAGCTTAAGGAAGTGGCTCAATATAAAATAAAGGAACATGTTTTGTAAAATAAAGATTTCTCAGTGAAATCATATGATTGTAAACTATCAGGGTTTATCCCGAATTGTAAAATAAAATAATCGGGAAATTTCAGTTTTAAAAAGATCCTGGTAAATCTTCCGCTGTTAAATAAATACCACGGGATTTTCTGTCCCGCGGCTCCTGAAACGGGTCAAACCGGGTCGGGGGCCGTGACACTAATCAGGCCAATCCAACCGGACTGAGGAACTAGAACTGGATGACGTCATAATTAACTATAAAAAATATTTAATATCAGTAATAATAAAAGTAATATATTAATCAAAAAGTTTATATTATAATGTTGCTATGTAGGTTACTATGAACAGTAAGAGATTTCATTAGACAGAATTGTATTAGCTGTTTACATTTGATAGGTATATATATATATAACATAGCTGGAAGTAAGATATCACAAACTACCTCACACAAACAAACAGATTAACTAACATCTAACAAACTCCAGTTGGCAGTAGGCTGTATATACTCTAATATGCCCCCTTAAGCTGAATGGGAGACATTTACGTGAAGCTTGGACCTCAGAGTGTGAAATCGAGAAGAAGACAACCCTTTGGTCAAAATATCAGCAAAGCAATCTGAATAGTAGTAGGAGCATATCTCACCAACACAATACGTTCCAAAACCATATCCCGAATAAAATGTAAGTCAACCTCAAGATGTTTGGTACGCTGATGAAACACCAGGTTGACAACAAGATAAGTAGCACCAATGTTGTCACACCAAAGAATAGGTGGACATGATGAACCAATGTGTAGCTCATGTAAAAGAGATAAAATCCAACGAACCTCTGTACTAGACTGGGTAACAGTATGCTGTTTCTTGGAACTCCAACTAATAAAATTGGGTCCTAGAACCAGTGATAGACCATCAATCATCAGGACAACCGGCCAATCAGCATCAGAATAAGCATGCATATCACAACTATTAGACCGCTGAATACTCAAATCCATCAGAAATCGTCCCTCACATATATCTCAAAATGCACTTGACTACAACCCAATGACGATCAGTACGTGTCTATAAGAACTGTGACATCTTACTGACTGCATAAGCAATCTCAGGGCAAGTCAAGATCAAATATTGTAAAGCACCAACTGTACTTCGATGTAAAGTAGGATCAGTCAAGGGACTACCCGTATGACGAGAAAGCTGACATCAAGAAGAAATCAAATAAGATAAAGGTCTACACTCAGCTAGACAGTGCGGTATAATAAATCAAGCAGATAACGCTACTGAGATAGATGTAGAATATCATCAATAAAAGTAGCTTGTATGCCCATAAAATAAGATAGAACTCCCAAATCCTTGAGCACAAACTGTGAATGCAAGCGCTCAATCAATCCAATAACAAACTCTGAGGAACTCCCAGTAATGATAATGTCATCCACATATACCAAAACATAACACGTGACCGAATCTCGACTATAGACAAAAAGAGAGGTGTCAGATAGACACTAATAACTTCATAAACAAGAGCCGAAGATAGCTTGGGAAACCAAGATCTTGGTGCCTGCTTCAGGCCATAAAGAACCTTCTACAGTAAACAAACATGATGAGGTCGGTAAGAGTCAACAAAGCTCCTAGAGGCTGTGACATATAAACCGTCTCAGATAAATTACCATGAAGAAAGGCATTGTTGACATTAACCTGCCTGATAACCCATCCTCGGGAAAAAGTAATAGAGAGAACAAGACCAATAGTTGTGGGTTTAACCACCGGGCTAAATGTATCAGTATAATCAACACCCTCAGTCTGATGAAAGTCGTTGGCAACAAGCTGAGCTTTATATTGACTCACAGATCGTCAGGATTATGCTTAATCCTATAAACCCACTTACCACCAATAGTGTTGGCATCACTGGGAGCCGAAACCAAACGCCAAGTCTGGTTGGCATGTAAAGCACAAATCTCAGAACACATCGTATCCCACCAAACAGATCATTGTTGAGCCTGTCTGAATGTGGAAGGCTCGATGGTGGGAGAAGTGAAAGCATGAAAGAGAGCATGATCAGGAAACTGACGAGGCTGTCGTGTGTGATCACGAGAACAAGTGATCATCAGGTGAGTCAGAACAAGAGGATGAGGAGGAGGAGGAGGAAGGGGTGATGGAGAAGGAGAAGAAGCAAGAGAAATAGGAGTAGGAGGAGGAATAGAGAATGATGAAGTAGGAAAAGAGGAAGAAGAAACAAAGGCGGAAGAATCGGGAATGTCAAAAATCAACTCATGGAATCGAACATGATGAGAGGTATACGTATGAGAAGTATGAGGATCATAACAAAGATAGCCAAGATGATCAGGAGCATATCCAACAAATATACATGGAGTAGATTTAGGTGAGAGTTTATCCGTTGGAGTATCACCAAGAAACGGCTAACATAAACACCCAAAAGTGCGAAGAATCTCGTAATTGGGGCAAGAACTAAATAAAATCTCATAAGGAGACAAGTGATGAAGAACCGGTGATGGTAGCCAGTTGATAAGAAATGCAGGAGTGGCATATGCATCATACCAGAATTTATTTGGTAGACGAGCATGAAATAGTAAAGCTCGAGCTACCTCAGAAAGATGGCGGTTTTTCCGATCAGTAACCCCATTATGTTAGGGAGTGTAAGGACATGAGATTCTGTAAGCAATACCAGAATCTGAAAGGAATCGATCCATTAAACTACGAATGAGCTCAGGAGCACCATCACACTGAAGGTGTTTGATGGTGCAAGAGAAAAGGTTCTCCACAAGCAGTTTGAAATGTCGGAAGCAATCAACCGCTTGAGAACGATGAGTCAAAGGATACAACCACTTAAACCGACTAAAATCATCAATGATAGTAATGAAATATCGTAACCATATGTAGACATAATAGGGGAAGCTCTCAAAATATTACAATGAACAATATGTAAAGGCACAATCTAATGTCTAATCTGATACAACTGACCTAAATAGTAGTCTAGATGATTTAGAAATACTACAAGGTGTACAATGATTATTGTTGGTTTTATTTTTGAAATGTAAAAATGAACATCGAGACAAGACATCATCAGAGGGATGTCTTAGCCGAAAGTGCCAAGTCTCTCGAGATAAAGAAATAACAACGGTGAGAGAGAACAACTGATGTGGACTGGCATGCATGTGGTGGAGCAGCTGTCCAGCCAGGGTCTGAATGGATTAACCACAATATGAGAAAATAATGGAAACAGGATGATCATTAACCAATTCTGTAATGGACAAAAGGTTCTTGGCTAGCCAGGAACAACAAGTACATGCTTGAGTAAAAACTACGGCTAGATAAAAACGAAGGTGTGGTTGGGCTTGAAAATAATGCGTTATGCGACATGTGGACGACATGTAAGCATGCGTTAGAAATGAGGCGTGGGGCAAAAACAGGCGATGTGGGTGGTGCGTGGAAGAGTGGCGTTTCCAACACGTGACACACACTTTTTATTATTTTATACTTCACAAATAATATAAAATCTAATAAATTTAAATAAAAAAGATATTAGTATTAATTACATCCAATCACACGTGGCCACGTTGTCTCCCACTATGTCCTCCATGCCGGTACAATTCTTGCCACCCCTTCAACAACGCCGGCCACCACGCCGTATCAGGGATGGTGTGCCCGACATGGAATTTTTCCACTCCCACACCGTATATAGTCTTACAACATGTGTCACAATTCTATGAACTCATGATTCATTTCCCCGCTTCTTATATTTCCTAAGGTATCCTATTTCTTAATTTAAAAAAGTTAAAAAACATTTTTTTCCTAAATTTTCGTTATAAATATTTACTTACTCAACCCGTATATTACACAGATACCTAACCTAGTTATAGAATACGTCTACTCAAGATAGACGGACAACAAAATGTAGCTCGGACCGGAAAGTATCAAACAAGGAGGTAGTAACACTTTGGTCAAAGTATCCACATCCAACATCAGCATGTTTGCGACGGCTTTAGCAACCAATTGTTTCTGTTGCAAATGTCATTTATTTTAAAAATAAATAACGGATTTAGAGACCCATTTTGTTCGGTGCTTCGTGAAGTTTTTTTGTCAATAAAAGTGTGTTTTATAGTAGTGTTCGGTGAAGTGCCGTTAGGATCAAGTTAGTAGCAATTTCAAGTTCCTATTTAAATTGGATTGAAAAAAAAAAAATCTCTCAACATACTATAATTAAGAAAACAAAGCTGAAATGAACTGCTTCTAATTAGATAATGAAAAGCTTCAATTTCTTTTTATCCCCGTTATTTAGTGACGGATGTTGTTGTACAAAAAGAATTGATCAGTCACATACATTATATTCCATATTCTTACGTACGTCATTATTTTCCAGTTGTCCTTCACATTACGAAATCAAGAACAATGTAAAAGGTGTTAGATTATAATCATTAAACAATGTCATTGTTGATTTGTTGTAAACTAAATCTTAGTCTATCAACTACAAGAATTCCGATTCATAGAATTTTCAGACCACTGGATGATATTTTCTTTCTTTCTTTTTTTTTTATCATGAAAACGACATGTTACCTTAAGATTTGAATGCCCTGAGAAGAGTTGCAGGACTTTTCACCCAGTCAATCAAGGATAACTTTATATTATCCTAGTTATGACGTTAGTGATTCAAGATCACTTGGAATAGAAAATTTCAAGTCTCTTTGTTAGATCGTACTCATGTGCTGCGAAATTTCTTCAAATATTACTTTATTGGTAATTAGACTGAGTCCTGCTAGTTTAGGATAATTTTTTATATATTTATTTTTCATTTTAATTGACGAACCATTGTTGTTCCTTGCTTGACTAAGATTCTGTTCCATTTTCTAAAAGAAGACTAGGAAGACCATTTAAGAAATTCTTAAATCAAGTTGGCCGTTCAGTTACAATAATTATATTCCTGGGACATTATGTTATTTTATTCATTTATTTTTGAGTAAATTACAAGTTTTGTCCTTTATATTTGTCCCAAATTTCAGGCGATGTCCTTTACCTTTAAAATTGATGAGTTTTGTCCTTAATGTTTGCAAATCGTGCACGTTATGTCCTTTAGGGCAAACCCAGTTAATTTTTTTTGTTAAATCTGGTCACCCAGGGGTATTTTAGTCTTTTTACACTGTTTACTTAGTATTATTAAAAAATAAAACAAAATAATTTTAGTTTTATTATTATTATTATTATTATTATTATTATTATTATTATTATTATTATTATTATTATTATTATTATTATTATTATTATTATTATAAGGGGTAAGGATAGTGTAAAAAGGGTCTAAAGTGTGAGAAGTGTATTATAACACTATATATAATACTATATAACACCATATAAACACCGTATCACAATATGTAACACCATATAATACCATATAACACTATGTAACACTATATATCATTATATAACAAATATAACACTATACATCTATCATAGACATGCTATCAGACAATCTATAGTGTTATATTTGTTATATAATGATATATATTGTTACATAGTGTTATATGGTATTATATGGTGTTACATATTGTTATACGGTATTTATATGGTGTTATATAGTATTATATATAGTGTTATAATACACTTCTCACACTTTGAGCACTTTTTACAGGATCCTCTACCTATAAGTGTGTGTGTGTGTGTATATATATATATATATATACCACAACCCTTCAGGCCTTCACCGCCATATCCACCACCCTCCACCGTCACCGTCACCGTCACCACCACCCTCCACCAAACACCCTTGTCAAAACCCCCTCCAATCCTCTGCCTTCTCTCTCACACCTGCCGCCACCTCCCACCACCTCCATCAACACACCACCCCCACTGAAACCCTAACCCCAACCTGCAACAAACACCATTAAACCCACCACCCCCACTGAAACCCTAACCCCAAGAACCTACAAACCACCCAAATCAGCAACCACCACCATAAACTCACCACCGGCCACCCCATCCACAACCGCTGATAGATCAAAGAAATTTGGGTAGAATTAGAGCGATTTACCGTTGAATTGAGGACCTTCGGTATGTGATGTCGCCGGAGAAGACGGAGGAGCAGAGCAACTGTGACGTCGCGCGGAGAAGACGGAGGAACAGAGCGATGGTGATGTCACCGTCACCGTCACCGCCGTGCCTTCACCACCGCACCTAACCCACCACCACCGCCGTGCCTTCACCACCGCACCTAACCCACCTCAACCACCTGCATCTTCTGTTGTTTGAGAGAGAGAAGAGATGAAATAGGGTTTCAGATGAATCAGATTAGAGATTAGAGAGAGAGAGTTTGTTTATATAATGTTTTGTTTTTAAGTTATACAACATGGCCCTTTAATAAAAGTTATTTACAAACTAGCCCCTGGAAAGGTCAAATGACAAGAATGCCCTCATGTGCCTTGCAAATGATCAGATTTAACAAAAAAAAATTAACTGGGTTTGCCCTAAAGGACATAACGTGCACAATTTGGAAACATAAAGGACAAAACTCATCAATTTTAAAGGTAAAGGACATCGCCTGAAATTTGGGACAAACATAAAGGACAAAACTTGTAATATACTCTTTATTTTTTTTATTGGTAAATTTGGATCGTTGACAGTTTAATGGAGTATTATCGTGCCATCAGCGATCATATTCATCTTCACTTGCCAATAACGTCTAAACACCAATTTAGGAGAAAACCTAATAAATCAGGAAAAATTCCCTTGTGGGAATCGAACGCAGGACCAAATGATCCATATGTGTTATCCCACACCAAAGAAACCACTAGCTATAATTCCATAGGCATTCCTGGGACGTTATAGTTGGGACTCTTTGTTTGTTGTCCCATCAATGACTTTATAGTAGGGCCGTTTTAGTTAATATATATCTCTCTAACTTTCAGAAAAAGTATTGTATTTCTTGAAAGTTTATTGTACCTTGTACGCAACTAGGTGATATACCCGCGCTACGCAGCGGGTTATCTCGTAAAAAGGTGGTGAGTGCATTTTTAGGTTCGTTAAACTATCAGTGTGATATTTGTACTCGGTATTGTAACCAAAAGATATAAATCTAAAAGGATATTAACACATTTTTACAATTATCGAAAACTATATATAGAAACAAATACCGGTACAAGTGCCAATGTTGTTCGGCGGAGCATCGGTTCCATCACTGGCATTCACTATTGTATATGGTAAAAAAACTTTATTGCCAATAGAACTTTATATTCAATCACTTTTATACACTCATGTCAAGAAAACCATAAAAAATAATACAATACTGGTACCGATGTAGTTCGAACAGTATTGGTTAGATCCTTCACGCTAAAGAACAAAAAAAAAGTTAACTATATTTACTCGTTCAATTAAAAGTTTTATCAGATAAAAATAAGAATGTTGCAATGGTATATTCAAAATTTTATATTATGTTACTCAGGTAACAAAAAAAGGTAAACGGTGTAGCTATATATATACCTCAACGAATTTTGTATCACCATACTGAGAAAACCATAAAACCGAATATAACACTGGTATCGATGTTTGTTTGAATTAAAATTTTATGAAATCGTAGATAAAACTAAACATATTGCAATGGTACATTCAAGATTTTATTAAACGTTATATTATATTACTCAAATAACGAATAGGGTAAACGGCTTATAAAACATCGTATTATATTATATTCCTTAGATAATGAAAATGGTAAACGACATCACTTTATGTTACTGTATACAACTTGGTTTTTAATATAAATTTCATGTCTAAGCATAGATAAAAATAAAGACATCTCAATGGCATACTTAGAATTTTAAGAAATATCATATTTTTAAGTTATAAAACAAAAAACGAAATCTACTCAAAAGAAATTATAACAATAAAATATTATAATAATTATAATAAAAATAGTTATAGGAAAAAAAACAAAAAATTTTTTTTAATAGACTCTCTTGTATTAATTCTTTTCAAAAAGTAACCAAAAGAAAAAAAAAAACCTATTTAAAGTTATCTACTGTACATGTCCTTTATATGTCCGTAAGATATAAGAATTTACCTATTATATCAATTAAAATGACGATACATATCAAACAACACATTTTCATATGATGGAGCTCATGAGTCTACCTATTATACTAATTCACATGACTAGTTGACTTTTTAAGTTTTGACTTCAATAAATTGGATGTAAGATACACATCAAACAACACATTTTCATATAATGAAGATAATGAGTTACAGAAAACATATCACTCTTTCATTTATGCTGCTCGTGAACATTACATGTCAATTACATGGGTGGTCAAATCCATTACCCTTAGTCAATATGAGTTCTAGCAGTAAGCATGAGATACCCGTAGGGGTCATTCTTGATATGAGATCGTTGTTTGGGCAGATGGTGCATAGGAGCATTTGTATGGCGATATCAGATTTTTACGCTTTGAATGATAAATACAAAACGAGGTTAGTTCTACACACAAGGGATTCGAAAGAAAACCCTTTACGCGCTCTGTCAGCAGGTCAGTTTTCTTACACTCATTCCTTTTGATTATGAAGTTCTCAAATGTTCATGGAATGTTTCATTACCATCACCTAGAGATGAAAAGATGGGCCCCACAAAAGATAGAGCATTCCGTTCATAACATGTAATTTTGAGATTGAGTAAATTATTGTTTTGTACCCTGCGATTTATCGAGTTTAACTATTTCAGCCCAAAAAGAAATCTTTTAAAATATCAGACCCCGAGGTTGCATTTTATAACGGTTTTTGGCCCCTGACACTAACTTTGTTACTTTTTTGCAGTTAAGTGTAAGGGTAATTAGGTCATTATATACCTTAGGGGCTGTTTTTGATAATTACAAATTTCTTTTAATATTTAAGAGATTATTAATATAATTACTCAAGTTTTCTTTATTATTTTGTTATTTTCACGATTATTATTTAACAGAATATGTTTTATATATACAAATAAATACGTATTTTCATTCAACGTTTGTTTTTATAAACGTCGTTTTTAAAATCATTGTTTTTATAACAAATTATTTTTTAAAACGACTTTTATAAAAATAAACGGTTAATGAAAATACAAATTTATTTGTATATTTAAAACATATTTTGTTAAATTATAATTGTGAAAATAATGAAATAATAAAAAAAACTTGAGTAATTGCATTAATAATCTCTTAAATATTAAAAAGACTTTATAATTATCAAAAACAGCCCCTAAGGTATATAATGACCTAATTACCTTTACACTTAACTGCAAAAAAGTAACAAAGTTAGTGTCAGCGGACAAAACCCTTATAAAATGCAATTTCGGGGTCTGATATGTTAAAAGATTTCTTTTTAGGCTAAATTTGTTAAACTGATTAAACCACAGGGACCAAAACAGTAATTTACTCTATGAGATTCGTGGGATTAGGTTGAGTTGACACTACTAGAAAATGAATATCACCGACCACATTTTACCGAAGGACGTGAGTTGGTAATTACAAGGGGCTGTCTATTGGCACACCAGGATAACTATACCCACAACGTGACATATCGTACTTGTATTTTGTATTATATATTATGTACGTATCGTATCGTATTGTATGATGACATACTATGTAGCACGAGAATGGGTACAGGACTGGGATACGGGGACGATATGGGTATGACAAAAATATATAAAAAAAATATATATATATATATATACTAACTACTTGCTATTAAATCATAAAGAATTCTGAATCGATATTTTCCTATAGCTTGTTAACAGTTAAATTCACATAGTTTTCATATAATCACCAACAACAAAAGGAATTACTAACAAACAAAATGAATTAACATCCAGTAGTTAACAAATTAAAAAATATTTAGGGTCAAATGTGACAAAAACTATAACATTAAGGTTTAAAATTTTATTTAGTTAAAAAACTAAATATAAAGTATAATAGGATATAGGGGTAAATTCATTTGAGAGGAAAATTAAATTGAGAAGAGAAGGAACAAAGGGTACAATTGTAAAACGCTAAATAGTTTTTATCTTATCTCATTTATTATTATCTTTGATTAATTAATTAGGCATAAAGACTATCATCCTCCATACTAAAATTTTTGCCTACACACATCAAAATTTATTTTACACGTTTTGAAATTTATGCTACACATATTGAAATTTATCATACACAGCTCGTAATACATCCTACACACCTTGTAATTTATCCTACACTTTAAATTAATTTTTTTTTCTTCTTTAAAAAATACATTTTTTTTTTAAAATAAGTTACAAGTTTAATGTGGTTATCTATTAAAATGGAAGAACACCAATTAATGATCTATCTAAGTTTACTAATATACCTTTACACTAAAATATTAAATACAAAAATTAAATGAAATAAAATAAAGGATTTTTATTGGTTAAAATTTCTTCTTTTTTGTTCTTACAAAAATTTCTTCTCATTTGAACCATACACATAGTTCTCATTTGAACCATCCACATAGGATATATATTGGTAAACCCTAAAAATAAACTGCCAATCACTTTTTCTTTCCATCATCTCCTTCTCCATCTAGGTTTTTTCCTCTTGTCTCTTTCGCCGGTTCATCTCATCTCCATTTTTATTGCAGACCTACATATTCATCTTCATCCTTATTACATTTCTCTTTATCGATGTTACGATTGAATGATACATTAGAACTTCCCGAAACGTCAAACGGTCGTCCCCACTGTCCTGGAAACGTCTAGATGTCGTCCCCAATTTCCAAGAAACATTTGGGGGCGTCCCCATGGCGATTCCGTCCCAAAACCGTCCCCAGGATGGGTACTCAATGTTCCAAGCCATCCCCGTGCTTCATAGGTGACATATCATACCATATCGTGACGTGTCATGTCATATTATATATTATATGTAACCAATGAATCAATCTCAACATTGTAAATAGATAATCACAAATATAAATAACCTGAAACTACAAATTTAACTATATAATAAGTTTGTATATACATGACATAATCCAAAATATATAAACAGTCAAAATACAAAAAAGTACAAAAAAACTATCCTAAACCGTCCACACCGGATCCTGAGGATCCTAAGTGGGGCATGATGGCCCGGAACTTGGGCGATGGCATACGACTGTGGATCCTTTCCAGGGGGAGACGACAACATCGACATCGGTAAGGGGGTCTGACCACGGTCGATAGACACCTGGATCACCCACATCAGGAGGGCCTTAGTACCGGCATGGTAGGCGTCGATCCTGGCCTGTAGCCAGCCTTCCATCTACTGTAACGCAAGCGTGACAACTAGTGGCTAGTTGGTCGTACAGAACATGTTGGGGGTACTGAGGCACCCCCTAACGGTTGTGGTGGCGGTGGCAGTGATTTGAGTTGTCGGTCTCGCTGAGTGTCGGGTGGCTCGGCGTCATCGTCATGAGCATCCCTTGCCGCGACCGGATCCTCCTTAGATAACTCGTCAGGAAGGGTGTCAAGGATAAAAATGTTGCCTTCACGGTCACGAAAGCGCGGGACCACACTAGGAATGTCATGCGTCATATGCATGCCAATCAGCGTCGCCCGCGCCGCAAACCACTTGGTGAGGCAGTAATCGAGGGCGCACGACTACCCATATATCAGACAGTATATGTAAAACAAATCCCCCTTATTACACTACTCACGACTCTGCTCGCGTGGTGCAATAGATATGGCGATAAGTCTATGCAGGTAACTGTGCATGGGTCTGTAATAGCGGACCTCCTAGCCTTCAACGGGACGAAGGGACCCCGATCGATTACTCTCAAGAATTTGACGAGTGTCAGTCAAGATACCTTGTACACTACGTCAGTGTAGTGCGAGGAGTCCGTCTCCGGTAACGTATAGATGTCGGTGTTCACGGCAAACTCCCTCATAGACATCCCATGCCACTCTCACGTCAATCGAAAACTGTAGGTCCGGCTAGGGGAGGATCTAGTCGCCTAATCCTTGTGTACAAACCAACCCGGTTGTGCGGAATCCAACCGAGATAGCAAACCGAGATAGAACACGTAAGTAAACAACACACAAGACTCAACGATTAACACCACTTGTATTAATGCGTATGAAAGGTCCGTTACAAGCACAAGGTTTACAAATCAGTTCTGCAAACTCTCTCTAGTGTGTGTGTGTGTTCCTGATCTGTCTAAGTGTCTGACTCTCTAAGTGAACACAACACACGGGTATTTATACCCAAACAAGCAGGTCTGGTCAAAGGATCATGCAGACCGGTCGAAAGATCATCTTTCGACCAGGAACAGCTCGATAGATCAACATGTACCACGAAAGATGGGATCTTTCGTGGTCCATCTATCGAAAGCTATCTATCGAGCTCATCATCGAAGGATATAAGTGATCCTTCGATGACACATCCTTCGAACCAAACAAATTACAAACATAATGTTGACTGTTTGGCCAAGTCAAACCGGAGGATGGTTGACTTGGTCAAACTTACAGACTAACAAAGACATCGTTCAGTAACAAGACAAAATACAGACAAAGTACAGACACAAGTGCACCAACAAACTCCCCCTTGGCTGTAGCTTTGTCTCGATCTTCGAGATAGTTTTGTCTTGATCTTCATTCTTGTAAGTCTCTCGTGTCTTCAAGTCTTTGACGTCTCTTCACGTCTTCAATGTCGGAGGATCTTTAAAGTCTTCACGTCTTGAAAGCAGAAAGTGTATTAACAAACTCCCCGTATCACGTAGGAAGTGTGTTGACAAACTCCCCCTTAACATAAGCTCCCCCTTGAGTTATGCTCGTGAAAGTCTTTATCTTTATGAAGTGAGATCCTTGTGGTGTTGATGATGGTCAGCGGCAACTCGATCATCTTCATCATTTGAGTGCCTTCACGTCGTGTCTTCATTCCGAAGCTTGTCATCGACCATGTTCTCCTAGCCTTTAGAATCTGCACATGCAAGAAATCTAAACGCGTAATGAGAACAACCGCTTGGAATATCATAAGCAAACAACACACATGTGACCATTGTTTTAAACAAACACCGTCCGACAGTTTGAAAGTTTAACAAATTTTATCAATTTCAATTTTAACTTTCAACGCTTGCAAATTTTGACCGTTTATGAAGATTTAGTCGTTTTCGGTTTTCGTTCAGGTTTCAAGTAACGAAGACTCGAGCTCCAACATCGTACGATCGAAAATAAAATAGAAATAAAATCTTTTTGACTTTTATAAAGTTTATATTAAAACACACTTAAAATCTTTTTGGTATTTTTGAATATTTCAAATGTAAAGACTGAAAGCAGTAAATAAATATATACAGACATTCTTTTTGTGAGTTTCGAGGGTAAGAGAATCATATCAGTGTACGGTCATGCCAAAACACTCTCTTTGTTCATTTAGTTAACATTAAGATAAGCATCCTATAACAATTATCGGCATTGTTGTCCACATAAGCTCAACTTATCAGATGTAATCATGGCGAGGGGATACGTTAAGGTATGATTTATACTTACCGACCGGTGTTCATCCACATCACGACACATTCCCGTATCAAGGTATGCACGAGGGTTCATCTTACCGGTGAGTATACCGATTATCATCTGTTTGACCGTATATGATGTGAGATTCTCACTTATTTTGATTGAAAACAAGTCCTATGTGATATAATCACTTATTGATGAGGAACTTGATTTTTGATGCATGAGGGCACAGGAGCAAGTCCGTGAACAGGTCAGTACTTTCGTACAGCAGAGAGACGAACTTGACTCCCGGAAAGAATTTGTGATATTTTATCACTTATTTGTTTGGACATGTGATTGTTGATCACTTATTGAGGTCGTATGCAATATGTACACGTATGTATAGTATCATGGAAGATCTAGACTTGCGTCCCCGTTATTTTTCGGTAAAAGATACAACCATGATACCCAGATGATAAGCAACATAAAGACCGAATATCTCAGAACCTCGGCAATCTCTCAAACGAAATTTCGGTACTAAGACCATATGCCAATGAATGGTTCCCACCTGGTCTTCAGTCGGATTAAGTTTATATCACCCTGCACACTTTAAAATGATTGTGAGCCTACCGATACATCTTATATAGAGCTGCTTATCGCTTTTCAATTTAAGGTTTAAAAGAGGTTTAGACAGACCACTGATGTACTATCATTTTCTCTTTTGCTCGCCAGGAAACTCATTTTTGTTTTTCTATTGTTTTTGAGTTTTTGAAATTTTTCAATGTTTTTGGATTTTCAAATTTTGGATTTACTCCCCCTAAAATCAATAAACTAAGACAAATTTAAAACACAAAGGTATTTACAAAAATGATTTTCCGATGTGGATTACTCTTGCTTGACCTTAATGCCGTTTACCAATAATAAATAGTCAAATCTTGATTTGTCAAATGCTTTGGTAAAAAGGTCGGCACGTTGGTCATCGGTGTGGACATAAGCAACATCGATTAGCCTTTTCTCAAAGCAATCACGTATGAAGTGATACTTAATGTCGATGTGCTTAGTCTTTGAATGCTGCACAGGATTTTTAGTGATCTGTAATGCAGCAGAATTATCAACGTAAATAGGAGTAGTTAGGAATTCAAAACCGTAGTCACGCATTTGCTGTTGTATCCACAGGACTTGGGAGCAACAACTTGAGGCAGCAATGTATTCAGCTTCGCATGTTGATGTAGCGACGCACGTCTGCTTCTTGCACTGCCATGTGACTAGGCGATTTCCCAAAAACTGACATCCAGCCGTTGTGGATTTGCCGTCGATTTTGCATCCGCCAAAATCAGAATCACTGAATGCGATCAAGTCAAAGTTATTATCCCTAGGGTACCATAGACCGGTGTCAGGGTAACCCTTCAAGTAACGAAAAATCCTTTTTACAGCTGCAAGATGTGAGGCCTTCGGGTTGACTTGATATCTGGCAAGCAGGCACGTTGGGTACATTATATCTGGTCTTGATGCTGTGAGGTACATAAGAGATCCGATCATCGCGCGGTAGTATGAGGGGCTAACATCTTGACCCTTCAAGTCTGGAGTAATTCCGTGATTTTGTGGCAATGGGGTACCGATGGGCGTTGAATCAGACATCTGGAACCGGCTCAAGATGTCACCAACATATTTAGTCTGATGGATGAAAATCCCAGACTCAGTTTGTTGTACTTGTAGGCCCAAAAAGAAAGTCATTTCCCCCATAGCACTCATCTCGAATTTATCCTGCATTACACACTCGAAATCCCTACACAAAACATCATTAGTAGAACCAAAAATAATATCATCAACGTATACCTGTACCAGTAGAAGATCTCCATCTTGTTCTTTGATGAAGAGAGTACAATCGATAAGACCTCTGCGAAAACCGTTCTCCAGCAGATAATTAGATAAGGTTGCGTACCAAGCTCGCGGTGCTTGATGTAGACCATAGAGAGCTTTGTTGAGCAACCAAACCCGATCGGGATGGATAGGATCTTCAAAACCTGGAGGCTGTTCGACGTACACCTCTTCTTCCACCACACCATGTAAGAATGCACTTTTCACGTCCATCTGGTATACCTTGAAACCTTTGAATGAGGCATAAGCCAGAAAAATTCGAATTGCTTCAAGACGTGCAACAGGTGCATACACTTCGTTGTAGTCGATCCCTTCAATCTGACGAAAACCTTGAACGACTAATCTTGCTTTGTTTCGAATAACAATCCCACGGTCATCCTTCTTGCACTTAAACACCCAACGGGTACCAATCTTCTTGTAACCAGCAGGTTTCTCTACGAGTTTCCAGACACCTAGCTTCTGGAATTGTTGCAGTTCTTCCTGCATCGCTTCAACCCATGAGCTATCTTTCAAAGAATCTTTCCAAGTTCTTGGTTCTTCCTGTGAGACATAACACGCGAAAGACCAATCATTTTGTTGACCAGATTCTCGGATAGTTGCATACAAGCCTGCATTGTTGTTGTTCCGCAACATGTTTCTTGTTTGAACGCCACTTTGTACATTCCCGATGATGTTTTGTTGAGGATGGGTATTATGAATCCTTGTTTCTGGATTATCTTGAACTGGAATATTTGTACCCAGATTGTTGAGATTCAGATCAACAATCAATTCAAGGCCCGGAATTGACGAAGAGGATGATGCAGAAGTTTCAGCTGTTCTAGGGGCATCCACTGGAGGAGTACCCTCTGAGATACCGTGAACTGCTGTTGGAGCTTCTTGATCTGCATCTAGAAATTCGTCATCCTCTGAAGATTCGTTCAATTCGGTAGCATCTTGAAAATCCTCATTGTCGAGAGCATTATTGTTCACCGAAGATGGTTCTTGATTGACAATAATGGGACGAACCAACGGTGAATCTGTTGCATTATCACTCTCGAAAAACATCCTTGCCGCAGCATTTTCTTCAACTGCTTCAACATTGATCGAATTGAAAAAGTCATCGTACTCAAACATCCAAGGCTGACCAGGACATTTGACTGGTAAAGTGTGCCTCTGTACTCTGACTTCAGACCATTCCTCGACCCTTTTAGTCTCTAGATTCCAGACTCTTAAGTTTGGGGTGGAATACCCAAGAAAGTATCCCTCAATTGCTCTTGCCCCAAACTTTCCATTAGGATCGATTATTGTGCAAGGAGCTCCAAACGGTTCAAGATAAGACAAATCTGGTTTCCGTTTGTTAATAAGCTCAAAACAGGTCTTGTTGTGCCTTTTGACTGTAAGGACTCGGTTCAACGTGTAGCATGCAGAGGACACAGCTTCAGTCCAGAATGGAATGGGCAGCTGCGATTCTACCAACATTGTCCTTGCAGTCTCGATCAATGTGCGGTTCTTACGTTCAGCGACGCCATTCTGTTGAGGAGTATAAGCTGCACTAAATTCGTGAAGAATACCTTTTGAAGTGCAAAACTCCGCCATGGCATGATTTTTGAATTCAGTACCATTGTCGCTGCGTATCCGCCTAACCTTCAAGTTATAGAGATTCTCAATCTGAATGATCAAGTTTTTGATAATACCGAAGGTTTCACTCTTATGTACCATGAACGCCACCCAAGAAAATCTTGAATAATCATCAGTTATCACGAGGCAATATTGATCATTCCTAATGCTTTTGTGCTTGACAGGACCGAACAAATCCATGTGCAAACGTTCAAGAGGAACAGCCACCGTGTTGACTTTCTTTGTAGGGTGTCGCTTCTTCGTTTGTTTTCCTTTCTGGCACGAAACACAGACGTCTTGAAGATGGAAATTTTTAAGAGGAACACCATTCACCAATTCATTTGACACCAAATGATTCATTTTGCGTAAGTGAATGTGCCCCATTCGTCTGTGCCAAGAGATTGTGTCTTTTTCTGTGGCTTTGGAAACGAAACATGTTGCTTGTGCAGACGTTGTGATAGCTTGGCTCATATCAAGGACATACAGATCATTTATCCTTGGAGCCGACAAGAGAATCCATTCTTTTGGAATTTTGAAGCCGGGTTTCAGCACATAACATCCATTAGCATCAAAGTGTACTGAGAACTCTTTGTCACAAATTTGAGAAACACTAAGAAGATTGTGATCAAGTTGTTGCACAAAGTTGATCTTGTCAAAGCTAACAACCCCGTTGGAAATCATTCCTTCACCAGTTATATATCCGCCCTTATCTCCAGCAAAAGCAACATAACCTCCTCTAATAGATTTGACGTCGTAGAGAAGCTTCATGTCGCCTGTCATGTGCCTGGATGCCCCACTATCAACAATCCAATGACTACTGACAGTTCCTCCTGGAACACCCTGCACATAAACTCAATCAATTAGTTGGAGATGGGGACCCAAGCCATTGTGGTCTTGGGTCTTCCATTTTTATCAACAACAATAACTTCACCTTTTGATGATTCGGAAATTGTGATGGTCCCCCTGATTCAGTAACCGTTTTTGGTTTCCAAGTCTGTTTTGTTATACCAGTTTGATTGTTTGAAGTTTTTGAAAACTTTGAATTATCTGGTTTAACTGAAACAGATGGTTTGTGAACCACATCGGTTTTAATTGCTTTTTCAATTTTCTTGACCTGTTGGCGTTTCTGTTTCTTTTCCCTTTCTCTCATGAGTCGGGGATCTTGTTTTACAGAAACAGATCGCTTGCGGTCAATGTGGTCACGGGGAACATCAACTATGCCTTTTTGTTTATGAAGATACGGGCAATTGCGTATGATATGCCCAATTGTACCACATTCAAAACATGATCTTCGTTCAACAAACCCCGAAGTATCATGTGATCGTCTTGCCGATGATGAACTTTGTGATCCCGAGGTACTAGGTTTTGAACTACTTGGTTCATTCCTTTTCATCACAGTTGCTTTCTGGACAAAATCTAAATTAGATTGATTTTCAAACTTTGCAATTTTGTCCGTTCCCTTAGATTTCACAAAGTTCACATTCTTCTTCTTCTTCTGATTTGGCTTCTTTTGATCTTGAGCCGGTGTCTTACCTTTGGGTTTGGTATGATTTTGCTGTTTTTCCACTGTTGGTAATTTTTTATTCCCAAATTGTTTTCTAACTTCAGCCTTTGGGATAGGAGGACACTGTGTGACTGTAACATGTGGTCCTGTCTTTCCCAAAAACTTACTTGTAGAATTTTCAAAGACTTTACTGATTAAAGATTGATTAACATTTTTAATAGGAAAATCTTTGTCTGAATAGATTTTATCATCACCAACAAGAGTGTACAGCAAATCCACACTCTCCGACTCTTTTGCAGATGTGGACTCGGTTGGAACAGTCTTAGCAGGTTTTGTGGGAGGATCACATAGGATATGATTCTCAAGAGGTATGTCCTCTTCTTTGATTACTGCATCAGACTTTTCCGAATCAGTATCATCAGACTCATCATCAGAAGAATCAGCATCCTCAACCACAACTGGAGGATCCTGATTCTGTTCAGCAGTTACAAATGTATCTGCTGACACATCTGAATCTGACGATACTTCTTTCTTGTATCCGAGCCCTGCTGCAAATTCCTCAATGTCCAAAGGAACAGATGGCTCAAAGTGAGTCCTATACTCCTCATCAGGCAAAGCATCAAAATTGTTTCTCACGGGTGGTGGACATTTCTTATAGCCTATGCATGTGACATCCCGTTTCTCCTTTTGAACATCAATGATGTGATCCAACACATAGCTAGAACTCAAATAACTGTCTAACTTGAGTCGGATCGCCTCACTTTCTGTTTTAACACAAGCCATTTCTTTTTGCATAACCTCCAGACGAGTTATATACAGGTTAATGTCAGTTTGTTTTCTGGAAACCATTTTTGTCAACTCTGTTTTATCTTTCTTTAGCGTTTCAATCATTGACTTAAATTCCTTTTCATGGTTTTCATAAAACATATTGGCTTCAGTGCACTTGGAAAGATCAACGGTCAATTTCTGATTGTGAATAAATGTCGCATCATATTTCTCTTGCAAAGCCTCGTGTTTGCTTTGCAAATCACACCACCTATCATTCACAGAAACATGTTTGTCTTGCAATTCAAACAAACTAGCTTGTAAAGCATCGTGTTTGCCTTGCAACTCAGACATGTTTGCTTCCAACTCAGCACATCTCACATGCAAACTATCACAGTTATTACAGCTAACAGAAGTGGGTTCGTCGACACATACCTGACTTGATGAACTGTCGACATTCGCCATAAAGGCTGAATGGAGAGAAGACGAAGAATAAGCAGCTTGATCCACCAAAATAGATCTTCTTTGAATTCCTGCTGCAACTTCCTCCAAAAGTTCATCAATGTCTGCATTAACTGATGCAGTTGATGTGTCATCTTCCTGATCATTGCCTGAAGCAGAGGACTCTTCATCTGCACTTCCACTGTAACCTGAGCTGTTTTCATCTTCAGAAGACTCATCACCATTGGTGGAAGATTCTCCACCACTGGTGTGTTTAAGATCCTTGACAATTTCAGCAAAACACGTTGTTCCATCTGGAGCATCGTTTCCCAACTGAATAGACCAATCACAACCTTCATCTACTTGAACCACAAGTGCCTGGTTGGCATTTGATGGTCCTGCTTGAGTCTGGTTGTTAACAGGCATCAATGTGCGAACATTGTTCCTATTCTGGTTCTGCTGGTTGCCTTGACCTCTGAAGGGATTCTGGTTTCCATGCTGAGATGGTCTTGTACATTCACGCTTGAAATGACCACGTTCCCCACAGTTGAAGCATTTAACAGCTTGCTTATCAAACCCATACTTGGTGTCTTTCTTGCTTTCCAAGCTGGTTCGGCCTGTTCTTTCCATGAAATCCTTTGCTCGCCTAACAGCACTGGCAAAGGCCCATTTAATGTCCATCATCTCCATCTCCTCTTTATCAATCTGCTGATAGTCTTCTTGTGTCAGATTAATATTACCAATCTGACCTTCCACTAATCCACAGTATGCGCTCACCACAGTGTTTAGCAGCTCCATGTGTTCCTTTGCTACTTCCACACTTACTTTAGAAAAGCTTGAGGTGTCGAGCCGTACTGTATTTGGCTTTGATTGTTGACTAGCAGATGATGTGCTTTCATAACAGGCTTGCTGTTGTGGAGGAAGTGGGTTCCCATACATGTCTGTTGGAACAGAAGATTGAGGAGGAAGTGGATTCCCATACATATCTGTTGTTCCGGGAGATCGAATTGGTAATGGATTCCCGAACATATCAGTTGGTCTGAGCGGTCGTTGGCTTTGCTGTTGCTGTTGAGGAACTGGTTCTAGCAGATTTCCATACATGTCTGTCTTTGGAGGAACCGGCACTTGGATAGTATTGCCATACATGTCAGTGCTAGTCACAAATGCTGTTTGAATTGGAGCATGCGAAGAAGGTTTTGTAGAAGTGCTAGAGGTTCCAAAATACATTTCAGGATTTTGAGGCACGGGAATTCTTTTTGCCTTCAGAGTTTCTTCTTGATTCTTGTTTTCTAGAATTTGAACAAATTCGTTGAAGCTCGTTGTAGCTAAAGTACCATTGTACTTCATGATTTCCAAGAACGTATTCCACTGAGGTGGCAACGCATCTGCAAACCTTTTCACAATCTCTGCAGGAGTTGTAACTACCCCAAAATTTGTCAATTCAGTCAACAAGTGATTAAATCGACTTGTCAAATCACCCCACGACTCATTCTCCATACAAGTAAAACCATCAAACTCTTTCCTTAGCAGTTCTTTTCTCAATTGGCGTGTCGCTTCATTTCCAACGCCCCTTGTTTTCAACGCGTCCCACAACCTTTTTGTAGTCTTATAACTGACGAACTGATGATAGATATCTTTACTTAAGGCCTGAGTGAGAATGGCGTATGCCTTCTTTTCTAGATCATAGACTTTCTTCTGATCTTCCGTGAGATCTGCAAACGTAGCAGCAGATGATGCGGCAACCTCTATTGTTTGATCGAAATCTGTGATGAACCGCAACCACAATTCTGTATTTTGACCAAGAACGTATGTATGAAATCTATCAATCCATCCTGGATATTCATATAAATGCATCAACTTTGGAGGTCTATTCAAACTTCCAGTTTCGCTTTCGCTTAAAAGAATGCTTTGAACACTTGGAACTTGATTTGATACAAATGCCCATTGACCGGTAGAAATTGCATTAGCTTGTGAAGATACCGGTGCGGAGGATGACGGAGTACCAAAATACATATCTGTATTTACCAAAGTATTCCACCTTGGATTCATTTTTAATCAGCCGAAGGATACCTGTCGAAAGACTTGAAAAACACAAACTGTTAACCACAACCAGACTAATGATCGAAAGATCAACACCTGTTCGAAGGATCAACAGGGTTCGAAGGATCTCTGTTGAATTTCGAACAATGTTTTTCGAAAGATTCTCCAACCGAAGGATCCTTATCTTTCGAAAAAGTACTGTACACCGAAAGATGATTTCGAAAGATGACTTCGAAAGACTCCCCAATCGAAGGATCCTAGTCTTTCGAAAAAGAACAGTAGACCGAAAGATGAATGTTTCGAAATGATTCCTTGGTTCGAAGGATGATGATCTATCGAACCTCCACTGATCGAAAGATGGTCTTTCGAGTTCGAAGGATATCTTTCGAACGGTTCTGACACAGTTGACAAACGGTGACAAGTTGGTGAAAAAGTTGACGGGTTGGTGAGAACTTTCGGCAGAAAGTATGTTCAGACCATATCTTTCAGGTTTGAACATGCAGGTTTTTCACCAACCGGGTAATGATCCCAATATTTTAATCAGTTTACACTTTCCAATGCACAAACACTTTGAAGTTTAAAATTCTTAAGATCAAAAGGTGTAATATTATGAAGAACACTATGAAGATAACAAGAACACTTATAAATTTTCGGTGAAATACAAACTTCCAAACACAAGATTTTGCTAAAATGTTTAACAAAAACCAACAACTAACATGTCAACATGAAGAATAACAAGGTTTTAAGTCAAACACAAGGCAAAATAACAAGATTTTCCAGAAAAGTATAAACTTAAAACACCCGGAAAACACCCGAAAACACTCGGTTTTAACAAGGAGAAGAGCCAAGGCTCTGATACCACTTGTAGGTCCGGCTAGGGGAGGATCTAGTCGCCTAATCCTTGTGTACAAACCAACCCGGTTGTGCGGAATCCAACCGAGATAGCAAACCGAGATAGAACACGTAAGTAAACAACACACAAGACTCAACGATTAACACCACTTGTATTAATGCGTATGAAAGGTCCGTTACAAGCACAAGGTTTACAAATCAGTTCTGCAAACTCTCTCTAGTGTGTGTGTGTGTTCCTGATCTGTCTAAGTGTCTGACTCTCTAAGTGAACACAACACACGGGTATTTATACCCAAACAAGCAGGTCTGGTCGAAGGATCATGCAGACCGGTCGAAAGATCATCTTTCGACCAGGAACAGCTCGATAGATCAACATGTACCACGAAAGATGGGATCTTTCGTGGTCCATCTATCGAAAGCTATCTATCGAGCTCATCATCGAAGGATATAAGTGATCCTTCGATGACACATCCTTCGAACCAAACAAATTACAAACATAATGTTGACTGTTTGGCCAAGTCAAACCGGAGGATGGTTGACTTGGTCAAACTTACAGACTAACAAAGACATCGTTCAGTAACAAGACAAAATACAGACAAAGTACAGACACAAGTGCACCAACAAAAACTAACCTCGATCCACGGGTTTTCGGGGTCGTCATCCTTATCTCGGTGATTGGCTAGTCTCGCAACAAACTTGAACGAGGATAAAAATTTGCATAGCATCACCCGGTATGATGGCAAGAATGCCAGGTCGAACAACCTGTCACATGGTGTAGCTAGTATATTTCATAAACAAAACATATAAAATAGGTTGATAAATAGTATACATGTCCCCTGGAGTATCGTGTGCGATAAATCCTCGGGATCTCACCCTCTCCTATACCTCCTCCAGGGCAGCCCTATCGACAACCGCATGGCCGTCGATCTCCATCCGTCGAAACTTTTCACATCTGTGAAAAGACTCGCTCCCCTTCTCAAACACCAAATACGGGAGCTCGAGCAATGGGTTAATATCTAGGACACCGCTGTCACACCCCGACCTGCAGTGAATGGTATGGGGCATGATTGATTGTCCAAAGCTTATAACCACTATTATAAGTTTTTAATATTTAAAGCATCATTTTAAAATTTATCACACATATTTCATAGAATTCCAAATAATTCATAGAGGGAACCAAATTCATAAATCATAAACAAAATCCAGTTTATTAACTAAGGCAAGTGCTAAGTCTAAGTGTTTTCGTCTTGAATTCGTCTCACACTTAGGTACCTATATCACGCGTAAAAGAAAAGGTTTTTGGGTCAACATAATGTTGGTGAATAGATCTAATTTTTAAATAAAAATGTTGTTGTATTATTATTTAAAAAAAATATATATTAACATGCAAACTCAAGTGTGATGTAACATCATATAATACTATGTAACACTATATAACACTATATAACAATATATAACACTATACATCTATTATATATATGCTATCAGAAAAATATAACACTATAACACTATATAACTCTAAATAACACTATATAACACCATATATTACCATATAACACCATATAACATTATACATCAATCGTATAACACTATATAACACCAAAAAACACTATATAACACCATATAACACTATGTAACACTATATAACACTATATAAAAATATATAAAACTATACAGTTCTAAATGGTGGTTGCAGTGTTATATATAATGTTGTAGTGTTATATAGAGTTATAAAAGGGTTATATGGTTTATAGAGATTTGTAGTTTTATATAAAAACTTTCATTCTGCACTCATCACAATATAACACTCTATAAATTTTCATTCTGCGATCTTCAGAATTAATAATTGATGAACGAGATAACATAAATTCGTAGATTAATTCTTAATTCATATTCCTATAATTATGGGTGGCGGTTATGGAAGGTTATCAATTAATTAAATCAATAAGAAAATTACTTGTTTACCCTTTTGAATTAATTTAGATTGAGGACACATGTCATCTCCACAATATTTCTCACACTTCTTACACTTTTGAATTAATGTACAGGATCTTCAATCTTTGTAACTAATTAAATAATGTGACAAATTTATAACAATAATACAATAAAAATTGCTAAGTCCATAATTTAATTTTAATATATGATGATAACAGTTTATATTATTATGTCCTTTGTAAATACCAATTCTACTAAATCAATAAAATTTCATCTTAACAAATTCATATATATCAAAAATCATGTTTTTCTTACATTTTGATATTTTACCATTTATTTATTAAAAATATCATTTTTTTATGTTTAATATTTTATTTGTTCTTTACTACAAAATAAATCCATAGATCATGAATCTATTAAAAAATTCCCAAGTCTTGTATGTTTTTTATAGAAAATCATAAAACAATAATATTCATGATATTTTATTGAGATTGTTTTAAAATTTATGTAATTTTCTTTATTATATATTGTGATTAAAATTTCATAACAATTCCAATTGAAGTCCAAAAATTCCCAAAAATTCTACAAACTATTGTAACACGATGAGAACAATACCTTACTATCAATTTTATCAAAACATAAGCCTAAAATCAAAAGCCCTAAATTTTACAAACGAAGAACTTTAGAAATCGAGAAAAAAAATTCGTACAGATTATGCCCTCTATTACATAAATGGATAGAGGGATTTTGTAGAGCTCAAAAAATTAAGGAGAATGAGCTTTGGCATTACCTGATTTGGTGCAAGATTGAGGGAGATATCGTTGCTTGAAGTTTCAAGCCCTAGATTTTTGTTTGCTTAAATTTGCAATTTTGGATGATAATTTGTAGGTTTTGAGTGATGGTAATGGTATGGAAAATGAAAGTGAACGAATTTCTTAAAACCTTTTCATGTTTTTTGTAAACTTTAAGCTAGCAATGGAGCATGAATTTCGATCTTAATAAGCTATTAATGGTGTGTGAATGATTAAATTAATGGCTAGTCTGTATTCCCCATACCAAATCGATTTTTTTGAAGTAAATAATCAACTAAAACGTCACGTATTGAAGTCGAGCTGGAGGGAAAACCTGATCGGTCGCGTTCGGCTTGATTCAGCGCTCAGGAAGAAAGGTTTTAGGTGGCCTTTTGTTGAGTTTAAATGCATAAGGGTTCTGATTTATAACGTAAATGGTGTTGTGGCCCAGTGGTAAGGTTCATGTGTTAGGTTAGTTCGAACCACTGGAGGTCGCGGGTTAAAATCTCGGCTCCAGCATGTTCCTTTTTTGACCAAAATAGTCCCTGATGTTCATATTTTCCCATTTTGACAAAATATACCCCTAATACTTATAACATAATAAATGTTTAACCCGGTTAGTGTTTAACTCATAATAAATAACGAAGTTAACTAAATTTTTATCTCGTACTTAGTATTTAAACTCCATAAATTATATATATATATATATATATATATATATATATAGTGTGAGGTTCATTGGGGAACACTAAAAAAGTGGGGAACAGTGGGGAACCGACTCAAACGAACTCCGATTGGACTCATTCCAGTGGCGTTGGAACCGGCTCGTCGAACCCTAACTAGGATCTCTTAACCCTAAACCCTAAATCATAACCCTAAACCCTAAATATATTAGGGTTTGGATTTTAGGGTTTAGTTTTAGGGTTTAGCCTTAGGGTTTAGCTTTAGGGTTTAGCTTTAGGGTTTAGCTTTAGGGTTTAGAGTTTAGCTTTAGGGTTTAGGGTTTAGCTATAGGGTTTAGCATTAGGTTTAGCCTTAAGGGTTTAGCTTTTAGGGTTTATAGTTTAGATTTTACGGTTTAGCTTAGGTTTTAGCCTTATTTTTTAGCTTTAGGGTTTAGAGTTTAGGAGTTAGGATTTAGGGTTTAGGGTTAAGAGATCTTAGTTAGGGTTCGACGAGCCGGTTCCAACGCCGCTGGAATGAGTCAAATCGGAGTTCGTTTGAGCCGGTTCCCCGCTGTTCCCCACTTTTTTAGTGTTCCCCAATGAACCTTCCCCTATATATATATATATATATATATATATATATAATTTAGTTCCAATATAATTAAATAAAACAACAAATAAACGAAAATCTCATCTTTGTTAATTTCCAAGGGATCCGGCTTACACTACGTGTCGGGTATTATCAGATATGTTTTTAGTGGATGCCACAGTCTCTCATACTTACGTCGAGCCATTTCCCTAAAAAAGATGAAGGTGTTAGTCTCGCATTTGATCTTCACATTCCTAAGTAAACTCTCGTCCACGTTTAGACTCCCAACGAACCTTGACAATCGGAATCCAACATCACTTCAATTAGGGCTATAAACGAACCGAACGAACACGAACAAGGCCATGTTCGTGTTCGTTCATTAAGGAAATTAACATGTTCGTGAACTGTTCACGAATGCATACCGAACATAAATTTATGTTTGTGTTCGTTCGTTAAGGAAATTCAATCGTTCACGAACAGTTCGTGAACACGGGTCTCGAACACAAACGAACACAAGCAAATAAAAACGAACATAAACAAACATTTAAGTTGAAAATAATAAATAAAAATATTGTTATCCTTAAACGTTGGAAATAAGTAGTTAAATATAACCATCAAATGATAAACAACACACAATGTCTTAGAATAAATACTACAACCACCAAACGATAAACCAAGTTTAACTAACTTAGACATAATTATCCCAAAAAAATGTCTTAGAATGTCCAAATTATAGCTAACTTAGAAAAATAGAGTTTCAAGTTTTCAATATGTTTAGATAAACTGTTTATTATTTATTAATTTTTAATATAATCAAATGAACGTAAACGAACGAACATGAACTAACGTAACCGGACATATTACCGAACATTCACGAACGCAGTCGAACGAACGAGACCTGTGTCCGTGTTCGTTCGCTTAGCTAACCGAACGGATTTTTTTGTTTGTGTTCGTTCGTTAAGCTAATCGAACGAACATAAACGAACTTTCGGTCGAACGGTTCACGAACTATTCGCTGAACGTTCGGTTCGTTTACAGCCCTAACTTCAATTATTTCTCGCCACGATCCATGACCTCGACGGGTCTTTCAACAAAATGCATTGACTCATCGATCTGTATATCTTCAAGTGGAACATGGAGGATTTCATCAGCAAGGCACTTCTTCAGATTAGACACATGTAAGACAGCGTGGATTCTACTGAGTTCGTCCGGTAACTCGAGTTTGCAAGCTACCTTTCCAATTCTCTCAAGAATCTTGAAAGGGCCAACGTAGCAAGATACTAGTTTGCCTTTCTTCCCAAATCTAACCCTTCCTTTCCATGGAGATACCTTTAGAAGTACTTGGTCACCAATATTGAATTCGAGTGGGTTGGGTGTTTGTCAGCATAACTTTTCTGACGAATTTTAGCTCCCAAAAGATTGTTGCGGATCTGACGAATTTTATCAGTTGTTTCTTGAATCAACTCAGGCCCTGTAATACGAGCTTCACTGACTTCATGCCAACAAACATGAGGTTGACACTTCCGCCCATATAAAGCTTCGAACGGAGCCATATTGATAAAAGAGTGGTAACTATTGTTATAAGAGAATTAATTTAATGGTAAATGAACATCCCAGTTCCCTTTAAAATCAATAACGCACGAATGCAACATATCCTCAAGTGTCTGTATAGTACATTCAGACTGATCATCGGTCTGTGAATGAAATGCAGTACTAAGATCAAGTTGAGTGCCCAATGCTGATTGAACGACTTGCCATGTGCGCGAAGTGAAACGTCCATCACGGTCAGAAATAATGCTCAATGGCACATCGTGTTGAATTATAATCTCGTTGATATAGATTCCAGCTAGCTTCTAATTCTAGTAATCTTCACGGATTGGAATCAAGTGAGCAGATTTGGTAAGGCGATGGACAATGACCCAAATCATATCATGTGCACTAGAAGTTTGAGGTAACCTGATTATGAAATCCATAGTTATGTTTTCCCACTTCCAAACTGGAATTTCGGGTTGCACAAGCAAACTCGAGGGTTGTTGATGTACGGCTTTCACTTTGAAACATGTAAGGCATTTAGAAACGAACACAACTAATACTTTCCTCATTCCAGGCCACTAATAAGTAGCTCGGAGATCCTGATACATCTTATCAGTACTATGATAAATCGAATAACGAGATTCATGGGCTTCATTCTTTAAGAAAGTACAAAGTTCATCACGATCAGGTATCCACATTCAGTTTAAGTAGTGGAGAATCCCATTTGATTGGATTCCAACTTTGTTTTTGCTCCACAAGACAACTCATCGTGTAAGTCATTCTCTGTAACAGAGGTATGTTGGGCTACACCAATACGATTCTAGATATCAGCGAGAATCTGAGTACACATGAAATGAACATAATACACATATTCTTCATCACGACTAAGGGCATCAGCCACACATTTTACTTAACAGGATGGTAGAGGATCTCGTAGGCATAATCATTCAATAGTTCAACCCAACGTCGCTGACGCATGTTCAATTCTTTCTGATCAATTATATGTTGAAGACTTTTATGGTCAGTGTAGATTTCACACTTAGTCCCATGAAGATAGCATCTCCTGATCTTTAGAGCGAATACTATGGCAACAAGCTCAAGAACATGAGTGGTGTAATTCTTTTCATGAATCTTTAGTCGTCTCGAGGCATAAACTATCACTATACCTTGTTGCATCAAGACACAACTGAGTCCTTGACCCAATGCAGCACAGTAGAGAACAAAATCGTCATAACCTTTGGAAGATTAAGAATTGGCGCATCCCATAATTTCTGCTTCAGGTTTGAAAAGTCTCTTCTTGCTTAGTCCCCCAATCAAATGGTTTGCCTTTGTGAGTCAAAGATGTGAGTGGTAAAGCAATCCTTGAAAAGTTGGCGATAAAACGCTGATAGTAACCAGCTAAACCAAGGAAAGATCGAATTTCCGTAGGTGTACGCGGAGTATGCCAATTTTTTTCGGCTTCAATCTTTGCAGAAATAACATGAATACCCTTGTCATTTATGTTGGTGCACTTATGTCTGCACTTTGTCTGTATTCGGTCACAATGTAAAACGATGTCTTGTTAGTCTTGTAAGTTTGACCAAGTCAACCATCCTCCTGGTTTGACTTGGCCAAACAGTCAACATTATGTTTGTAATGTGTTTGGTTCGAAGGATGGTCATCGAAGGATCACTTATATCCTTCGATGATAATGAGCTCGAAAGATGGACCTTCGAGAGATGGACCACGAAAGATCACATCCTTCGTGGTACATGTTGATCGTTCGAGCTGTTCCTGGTCGAAAGATGATCTTTCGACCGGTATGCATGATCCTTCGACCAGACCTGCTGGTTTGGGTATAAATACCCGTGTGTTGTGTTCACTTCGACGGTTGGACACTTAGAGAGCAGAAACACACACACACACTGAGAGAGAGTTTACAGGACTGATTTGTAAACATTGAGCTGTAACTGAACCTTTCATACGTTTAATACAAGTGGTGTTAATCGTTGAACTTTGCGTGTTGTGTTATTGCGTGTTCTATCTCGGTTTGCTATTTCGGTTGGATTCCGCACAACCGGAGTGGTTCGTATACAAGGATTAGGCGACTAGATCCTCCCCTAGCCGGACCTACAAGTGGTATCAGAGCCTTGGCTCTTATCCTTGTTAAAACCGAGGTGTTCTTGCTGTTTTTCGGGTTTTTGAAAAGTTAATATTTTCTGGAAAAACTTGTTAAAAGTGGGTTTTTTAGTGAAATTTTGGCCAAAATCGGGTTTCGAACATCTTCGGTTCATCAGGAAACTCACATATTTGGGCTGTGTTCAAGTGATATTCAAGTTGGTTCTTGTTGAAATACACTCTTTGATCTTAAAATTTTTAAATTACCAAGTGTTTGTGTGTTGGAAAGGGTATTGTGATTATAATATTCGAACCTGCATGGTCTGACCATATCTTCCGCAGAAAGTTTCTACCAACCCATCACCTTTTTCACCAACCTGTCACTCATTTGTCAACTGTGTCAGAGTAAGATCGAAGGATATCCTTCGAACTCGAAAGACCATCTTTCGATCAGTGGAGGTTCGAAAGATCTATCATCCTTCGAACCAAGGAATCTTTTCGAAACATTCATCTTTCGGTCTACTGTTCATTTTCGAAAGACAAGGATCCTTCGATTGGGGAGTCTTCCGAAGTCATCTTTCGAAATCATCCTTCGGTGTACAGTACTTTTTCGAAAGATAAGGATCCTTCGTTTGGAGAATCTTTCGAAAAACATTGTTCGAAATTCAACAGAGATCCTTCGAACCCTGTTGATCCTTCGAACAGGTGTGGATCTTTCGATCATCAGTCTGTTTGTACTTAACAGTTTGTGTTTTTCAAGTGTCTTTCGACAGGTATCCTTCGGCTAATCAAAAATGAATCCAAGGTGGAATACTTTGGTAAATACAGATATGTATTTTGGTACTCCGTCATCTTCCGCACCGGTATCTTCACAAGCTAATGCAATTTCTACCGGTCAATGGGCATTTGTATCAAATCAAGTTCCAAGTGTTCAAAGCATTCTTTTAAGCGAAAGCGAAACTGGAAGTTTGAATAGACCTCCAAAGTTGATGCATTTATATGAATATCCAGGATGGATTGATAGATTTCATACATACGTTCTTGGTCAAAATACAGAATTGTGGTTGCGGTTCATCACAGATTTCGATCAAACAATAGAGGTTGCCGCATCATCTGCTGCTACGTTTGGAGATCTCTCGGAAGATCAGAAGAAAGTCTATGATCTAGAAAAGAAGGCATACGCAATTCTCACTCAGGCCTTAAGTAAAGATATCTATCATCAGTTTGTCAGTTATAAGACTACAAAAAGGTTGTGGGACGCGTTGAAGACAAGGGGCGTGGGAAATGAAGCAACACGTCAATTGAGAAAAGAGTTGCTAAAGAAAGAGTTTGATGGCTTTACTTGTATGGAGAATGAGTCGTTGGGTGATTTGACAAGTCGATTTAATCACTTGTTGACTGAATTGACAAACTTTGGGGTAGCTACAACTCCTGTAGAGATTGTGAAAAGGTTTGCAGATGCGTTGCCGCCTCAGTGGAATACGTTCTTGGAAATCATGAAGTACAATGGTACTTTAGCCACAACGAGTTTCAACGAATTCGTTCAAATTCTAGAAAACAAGAATCAGGAAGAAACTCTGAAGGCAAAAAGAATTCCCGTGCCTCAAAATCCTGAAATGTATTTTGGAGCCGCTAGCACTTCTACAAAACCTTCTTCGCATGCTCCAATTCAAACAGCCTTTGTGACTAGCACAGATATGTATGGTAATACTATCCAAGTGCCGGTTCCTCCGAAGACAGACATGTATGGAAATCTGCTAGAACCAGTTCCTCAACAGCAACAACAAAGCCAACGACCTCTCAGACCAACTGATATGTTCGGAAATCCTTTACCAACAACTGATATGTATGGGAATCCACTTCCTCCTCCTCCTGTTCAATCCACCGTACCAACAGACATGTACGGGAATCCACTTCCTCCTCAACAGCAAGCATGCTATGGAAGTACATCATCTGCTGGTCAGCAATCAAAGCCAAATACAGTACGGCTCGACACCTCAAGCTTTTCTAAAGTTAGTGTGGAAGTAGCAAAAGAACACATGGAGCTGCTAAACACTGTGGTGAGCGCATACTGTGGTTTAGTAGAAGGTCAGATTGGCAACATTAATCTGACTCAAGAAGACTATCAGCAGATAGACAAGGAAGAGATGGAGATGATGGATATTAAGTGGGCCTTTGCCAGTGCTGTTAGGCGAGCAAAGGATTTCATGGAGAGAACTGGCCGAACCAGCTTGGAAAGCAAGAAAGACACCAAGTATGGGTTCGATAAACAAGCTGTTAAATGCTTCAACTGTGGGGAACGTGGTCATTTCAAGCGTGAATGTACAAGACCATCTCAGCATGGAAACCAGAATCCCTTCAGAGGTCAAGGCAACCAGCAGAACCAGAATAGGAACAATGTTCGTACGCTGGTACCTGTCAACAACCAAAGCCAAGCAGGACCATCAAATGCCAACCAGGCACTTGTGGTTCAAGTAGATGAAGGTTGTGACTGGTCACTACAGTTGGGAAATGATGCTCCGGATGGAACGGCGTGTTTTGCTGAGATTGTCAAGGATCTTAATCACACTAGTGGTGGAGAATCTTCCACCAATGGTGATGTATCTTCTGAGGATGAAGACTCTTCCGGGTACAGTGGAAGTTCAGATGAAGAGTCCTCTGCTTCAGGCAATGATCAGGAAGATGACACATCAACTGCATCAGTTAATGCAGACATTGATGAACTTTTGGAGGAAGCTGTAGCAGGAATTCAAAGAAGATCTATCTTGGTGGATCAAGCTGCTTATTCTTCGTCTTCTCTCCATTCAGCCTTTATGGCGAATGTCGACAGTTCATCAAGTCAGGTATGTGTCGACGAACCCACTTCTGTTAGCTGTAATAACTGTGATAGCTTGTATGTTAGATGTGCTGAGTTGGAAGCAAACATGTCTGAGTTGCAAGGCAAACACGATGCTTTACAAGCTAGTTTGTTTGAATTGCAAGACAAACATGTTTCTGTGAATGATAGGTGGTGTGAATTGCAAAGCAAGCATGAGTCTTTGCAAGAGAAATATGATGTGACATTTATTCATAATCAGAAATTGACAGTTGATATTTCAAAGTGCACTGAAGCCAATATGTTTTATGAAAACCATGAAAAGAATTATAAATCAATGATTGAAACATTGAAGAAAGATAAAACAGAGCTGACTAAAATGGTTTCCAGAAAACAAACTGACATTAATTTGTATATCACTCGTCTTGAGGTGATGCAAAAAGAAATGGCTTGTGTTAAAACAGAAAGTGAGGCGATCCGACTCAAGTTAGACAGTTATTTGAGTTCTAGCTATGTGTTGGATCACATCATTGATGTTCAGAAAGAGAAAAAGGATGTCACATGCATAGGTTACAAGAAATGTCCACCACCCGTGAGAAACAATTTTGATGCCTTGCCTGATGAGGAGTACAGAACTCACTTTGAACCATCTGTTCCTCTAGATGTTAATGAATTTGCAGCAGGACTCGGATACAAGAAAGATGTATCGTCAGATTCAGATGTGTCAGCAGATACTTTTGTAACTGCTGAACAGAATCAGGATCCTCCAGTTGTTGTTGAGGATGCTGATTCTTCTGATGATGAATCTGATGATACTGATTCGGAAAAGTCTGATGCAGTAATCAAAGAAGAGGACATACCTCTTGAGAATCATATCCTATGTGATCCTCCCACAAAACCTGCTAAGACTGTTCCAACCGAGTCCACATCAGCAAAAGAGTCGGAGAGTGTGGATTTGCTGTACACTCTTGTTGGTGATGATAAAATCTATTCAGACAAAGATTTTCCTATTAAAAATGTTAATCAATCTTTAATCAGTAAAGTCTTTGAAAGTTCTACAAGTAAGTTTTTGGGAAAGACAGGACCACATGTTACAGTCACACAGTGTCCTCCTATCCCAAAGGCTGAAGTCAGAAAACAATTTGGAAACAAGAAATTACCAACAGTGCCAAAACAGCAAAACCATACCAAAACAAATAATAAGGCACCGACTCAAAATCAAAGGAAGCCGAATCAGAAGAAGAAGAAGAATGTAAACTTTGTGAAATCGAAGGGAACGGACAAAATTGAAAAGTTTGCAAATCAATCTAACCTAGATTTTGTCCAAAAGGCAACAGTGATGAAAAGGAATGAACCAAGTAGTTCAAAACCTAGTACCTCGGGTTCACAAAGTTCATCATCGGCAAGACGACCACATGATACTTCGGGGTTTGTTGAACGAAGATCATGTTTTGAATGTGGTACAATTGGGCATATCATTCGAAATTGCCCGTATCTTCATAAGTTGAAAGCCAAAGAAGATGATCCCCGTGGCCCAACTGACCGTAGGCGATCTGTTTCTGTAAAACAAGATCCCCGACTCATAAGAGAAAGGGAAAAGAAACAGAAACGCCAACAGGTCAAGAAAATTGAAAAGGCAATTAAAACCGATGTGGTTCACAAACCATCTGTTTCAGTTAAACCAGATAATTCAAAGTTTTCAAAAACTTCAAACAATCAAACTGGTAAAACTCAACAGACCTGGAAACCGAAAACGGTTACTGAATCAGGGGGGCCATCAAAATTTCCGAATCATCAAAAGGTGGAAGTTATTGTTGTTGATAAAAATGGAAGACCCAAGACCACAATGGCTTGGGTCCCCATCTCCAACTAATCGATTGAGTTCATGTGCAGGGTGTTCCAGGAGGAACTATCAGTAGTCATTGGATTGTTGATAGTGGGGCATCCAGGCACATGACAGGCGACATGAAGCTTCTCTACGACGTCAAATCTATTAGAGGAGGTTATGTTGCTTTTGCTGGAGATAAGGGCGGATACATTACGGGTGAAGGAATGATTTCCAACGGGGTTGTTAGCTTTGACAAGATCAACTTTGTGCAACAACTTGATCACAATCTTCTTAGTGTTTCTCAAATTTGTGACAAGCAGTTCTCAGTACACTTTGATGCTAATGGATGTTATGTGCTGAAACCCGGCTTCAAAATTCCAAAAGAATGGATTCTCTTGTCGGCTCCAAGGATAAATGATCTGTATGTCCTTGATATGAGCCAAGCTATCACAACGTCTGCACAAGCAACATGTTTCGTTTCCAAAGCCACAGAAAAAGACACAATCTCTTGGCACAGACGAATGGGCCACATTCACTTACGCAAAATGAATCATTTGGTATCAAATGAATTGGTGAATGGTGTTCCTCTTAAAAATTTCCATCTTCAAGACGTCTGTGTTTCGTGCCAGAAAGGAAAACAAACGAAGAAGCGACACCCTACAAAGAAAGTCAACACGGTGGCTGTTCCTCTTGAGCGTTTGCACATGGATTTGTTCGGTCCTGTCAAACACAAAAGCATTAGGAATGATCAATATTGCCTCGTGATTACTGATGATTATTCAAGATTTTCTTGGGTGGCGTTCATGGCACACAAGAGTGAAACCTTCGGTATTATTAAAAACTTGATCATTCAGATTGAGAATCTTTACAACTTGAAGGTTAGGCGGATACGTAGCGACAATGGTACTGAATTCAAAAATCATGCCATGGCGGAGTTTTGCATTTCAAAAGGTATTCTTCACGAATTTAGTGCAGCTTATACTCCTCAACAGAATGGCGTCGCTGAACGTAAAAACCGCACATTGATCGAGTCTGCTAGGACTATGTTGGTAGAGTCGCAGCTGCCCATTCCATTCTGGACTGAAGCTGTATCCTCTGCATGCTATACTTTGAACCGAGTCCTTACAGTCAAAAGACACAACAAGACCTGCTTTGAGCTTATCAACAAACGGAAACCAGACTTGTCTTATCTCGAACCGTTTGGAGCTCCTTGCACAATTATCGATCCTAATGGAAAGTTTGGGGCTAGAGCCATTGAGGGATACTTTCTTGGGTATTCCACCCCAAACTTAAGAGTCTGGAATCTAGAGACTAAAAGGGTCGAGGAATGGTCTGAAGTCAGAGTACAAAGGCACACTTTACCAGTCAGAAATCCTGGTCAGCCTTGGATGTTTGAGTACGATGACTTTTTCAATTCGATCAATGTTGAAGCCGTTGAAGAAAGTGCTGCGGCAAGGATGTTTTTCGAGAGCGACAATGCAACAGATTCACCGTTGGTTCGTCCCATTATAGTCAATCAAGAACCATCTTCAGTGAACAATAATGCTCTCGACAATGAGGTTTTTCAAGATGCTACCGAATTGAACGAATCTTCAGAGGATGACGAATTTCTAGATGCAGATCAAGAAGCTTCAACAGCTGTACACGGTATTTCAGAGGGTACTCCTCCAGTGGATGTCCCTAGAACAGCTGAAACTTCTGCATCATCCTCTTCGTCAATTCCGGGACTTGAATTGATTGTTGATCTGAATCTCAACAATCTGG
This sequence comes from Helianthus tuberosus, assembly GCA_030545235.1. Classification (NCBI taxonomy): domain Eukaryota; kingdom Viridiplantae; phylum Streptophyta; class Magnoliopsida; order Asterales; family Asteraceae; genus Helianthus; species Helianthus tuberosus. The sequence goes on from CM060351.1 coordinate 176,810,479, forward strand.
GTACAAATATTCCAGTTCAAGATAATCCAGAAACAAGGATTCATAATACCCATCCTCAACAAAACATCATCGGGAATGTGCAAAGTGGCGTTCAAACAAGAAACATGTTGCGAAACAACAACAATGCAGGCTTGTATGCAACTATCCGAGAATCTGGTCAACAGAATGATTGGTCTTTCGCGTGTTATGTCTCACAGGAAGAGCCAAGAACTTGGAAAGATGCTTTGAAGGATAGCTCATGGGTTGAAGCGATGCAGGAAGAACTGCAACAATTCCAGAAGCTTGGAGTCTGGAAACTCGTAGAGAAACCTGCTGGATACAAGAAGATTGGTACCCGTTGGGTGTTTAAATGCAAAAAGGATGACCGTGGGATCGTTATCCGGAACAAAGCAAGGCTAGTCGTTCAAGGTTTTCGTCAGATTGAAGGGATCGACTACAACGAAGTGTATGCACCTGTTGCACGTCCAGAAGCCATTCGGATCTTTCTGGCTTATGCCTCATTCAAAGGTTTCAAGGTATACCAGATGGACGTGAAGAGTGCTTTCTTACATGGTGTGGTAGAAGAAGAGGTGTACGTCGAGCAGCCTCCAGGTTTTGAAGATCCTATCCATCCCGATCGGGTTTGGTTGCTCAACAAAGCTCTATATGGTCTACATCAAGCACCGCGAGCTTGGTACGCAACCTTATCTAATTATCTGCTGGAGAATGGATTTCGCAGAGGTCTTATCGACTGTACTCTTTTCATCAAAGAACAAGATGGAGATCTTCTACTGGTACAGGTATACGTTGATGATATTATATTTGGTTCTACTAACGATGTTTTGTGTAGGGATTTCGAGCGTGTAATGCAGGATAAATTCGAGATGAGTGCTATGGGGGAAATGACTTTCTTTTTGGGCCTACAAGTACAACAAACAGAGTCTGGGATATTCATCCATCAGACTAAATATGTTGGTGACATCTTGAGCCGGTTCCAGATGTCTGATGCAATGCCCATCGGTACCCCATTGCCACAAAATCACGGAATTACTCCAGACTTGAAGGGTCAAGACGTTAGCCCCTCATTCTATCGCGCGATGATTGGATCTCTTATGTACCTCACAGCATCAAGACCAGATATAATGTACCCAACGTGCCTGCTTGCCAGATATCAAGTGAACCCGAAGGCCTCACATCTTGCAGCTGTAAAAAGGATTTTTCGTTATTTGAAGGGTTGCCCTGACACCGGTCTGTGGTACCCTAGGGATAATAACTTTGACTTGATCGCATTCAGTGATTCTAATTTTGGCGGATGCAAAATCGACGGCAAATCCACAACGGCTGGATGTCAGTTTTTAGGAAGTCGCCTAGTCACATGGCAGTGCAAGAAGCAGACGTGCGTCGCTACATCAACATGCGAAGCTGAATACATTGCTGCCTCAAGTTGTTGCTCCCAAGTACTGTGGATACAACAGCAAATGCGTGACTACGGTTTTGAATTCCTAACTACTCCTATTTACGTTGATAATTCTGCTGCATTACAGATCACTAAAAATCCTGTGCAGCATTCAAAGACTAAGCACATCGACATTAAGTATCATTTTATACGTGATTGCTTTGAGAAAAGGCTAATCGATGTTGCTTATGTCCACACCGATGACCAACGTGCCGACCTTTTTACCAAAGCTTTTGACAAATCAAGATTTGACTATCTTTTATTGGTAAACGGCATTAAGGTCAAGCAAGAGTAAAACCAACATCGGAAAATCATTTTTGTAAATATCTTTGTGTTTTAAATTTGTCTTAGTTTATTGATTTTAGGGGGAGTAAATCCAAAATTTGAAAATCCAAAAACATTGAAAAATTTCAAAAACACAAAAACAATAGAAAAACAAAAATGAGTTTCCTGGCGAGCAAAAGAGAAAATGATAGTACATCAGTGGTCTGTCTTTACACTCTTTAAACCTTAAATGAAAAACGATAAACAGCTCTATATAAGATGTATCGGTAGGCTCACAATCATTTTAAAGTGTGCAGGGTGATATAAACTTAAATCGACTGAAGACTGGGTGGGAACCATTCATTGGCATATGGTCTTAGTACCGAAATTTCGTTTGAGAGATTGCCGAGGTTCTGAGATATTCGGTCTTTATGCTGCTTATCATCTGGGTATCATGGTTGTATCTTTTACCGAAAAATAACGGGGACGCAAGTCTAGATCTTCCATGATACTATACATACGTGTACATACTGCATACGACCTCAATAAGTGATCAACAATCACATGTCCAAACAAATAAGTGATAATTATCACAAATTCTTTCCGGGAGTCAAGTTCGTCTCTCTGCTGTACGAAAGTACTGACCTGTTCACGGACTTGCTCCTGTGCCCTCATGCATCGAAAACCAAGTTCCTCATCAATAAGTGATTATATCACATAGGGCTTGTTTTCAAATTCAAAATAAGTGAGAATCTCACATCATATACGGTCAAACAGATGATAATCGGTATACTCACCGGTAAGATGAACCCTCGTGCATACTTTGATACGGGAATGTGTCGTGATGTGGATGAACACCGGTCGGTAAGTATAAATCATACCTTAACGTATCCCCTCGCCATGATTACATCTGATAAGTTGAGCTTATGTGGACAACAATACCGATAATTGTTATAGGATGCTTATCTTAATGTTAACTAATTGAACAAAGAGAGCGTTTTGGCATGACCGTACACTGATATGATTCTCTTACCCTCGAAACTCGCTAAAAGAATGTCTGTAAATATTTATTTAATTCTTTCAGTTTCTGCATCTTTGTATATATTTATTTACTGCTTTCAGTCCTTACATTTCTAATATTAAAACACACCTAAAATCTGTTTTAATATAAACTTTATAAAAGCCAAAAAGATTTTATTTCTATCTTATTTTCGATCGTACGATGTTGGAGCTCGAGTCTTCGTTACCTGAAACCTGAACGAAAACCGAAAATGACTAAATCTTCATAAACGGTCGAAACTTGCAAGTGTTGAAAGTTAAAATTGAAATTGATAAAATTTGTTAAACTTTCAAACTGTCGGACGGTGTTTGTTTTAAAACAATGGTCACATGTGTGTTGTTTGCTTATGATATTCCAAGCGGTTGTTCTCATTACGCGTTTAGATTTCTTGCATGTGCAGATTCTAAAGGCAAGGAGAACATGGTCGATGACAAGCTTCGGAATGAAGACACGACGTGAAGGCACTCAAATGATGAAGATGATCGAGTTGCCGCTGACCATCATCAACACCACAAGGATCTCACTTCATAAAGATAAAGACTTTCACGAGCATAACTCAAGGGGGAGCTTATGTTAAGGGGGAGTTTGTCAACACACTTCCTACCTGAACCAGGGGAGTTTGTTGGTACACTTTCTGCTTTCAAGACGTGAAGACTTTGAAGATCCTCCGACATTGAAGACTTGAATAGAAGTCAAAGACTTGAAGACACGAGAACTTACAAGATCGAAGATCGAGACAAAGCAACAGCCAGACAAAGCTACAGCCAAGGGGGAGTTTGTTGGTGCACTTATGTCTGCACTTTGTCTGTATTCGGTCACAATGTGAAACGATGTCTTTGTTAGTCTGTAAGTTTGACCAAGTCAACCATCCTCCGGTTTGACTTGGCCAAACAGTCAACATTATGGTTGTAATTTGTTTGGTTCGAAGGATGGTCATCGAAGGATCACTTATATCCTTCGATGATGATGAGCTCGAAAGATGGTCCTTCGATGGATGGACCACGAAAGATCATATCCTTCGTGGTACATGCTGATCATTCGAGCTGTTTCTGGTCGAAAGATGATCTTTCGACCAGACTGTTTGATCCTTCGACCAGACATGCTGTTATGGGTATAAATAACCGTGTGTTGTGTTCATTTCGATAGTTGGACATAGTTAGACACTCAGACAGATAGCAAACACACACACACACTAGAGAGAGTTTATAGAGCTGATCTGTAAACATTGAGCTGTAACTGGACCTTTCATACGTTTAATACAAGTGGTGTTAATCGTTGAAATTTGCGTGTCGTGTTATTGTGTGTTCTATCTCGGTTTGCTATTTCGGTTGGATTCCGCACAACCGGAGTGGTTCGTATACAAGGATTAGGCGACTAGATCCTCCCCTAGCCGGACCTCCAAAATTTGAAAATCCAAAAACATTGAAAAATTTCAAAAACACAAAAACAATAGAAAAACAAAAATGAGTTTCCTGGCGAGCAAAAGAGAAAATGATAGTACATCAGTGGTCTGTCTTTACACTCTTTAAACCTTAAATGAAAAACGATAAACAGCTCTATATAAGATGTATCGGTAGGCTCACAATCATTTTAAAGTGTGCAGGGTGATATAAACTTAAATCGACTGAAGACTGGGTGGGAACCATTCATTGGCATATGGTCTTAGTACCGAAATTTCGTTTGAGAGATTGCCGAGGTTCTGAGATATTCGGACTTTATGCTGCTTATCATCTGGGTATCATGGTTGTATCTTTTACCGAAAAATAACGGGGACGCAAGTCTAGATCTTCCATGATACTATACATACGTGTACATACTGCATACGACCTCAATAAGTGATCAACAATCACATGTCCCTCAAAATAAGTGATAATATATCACAAATTCTTTCCGGGAGTCAAGTTCGTCTCTCTGCTGTACGAAAGTACTGACCTGTTCACGGACTTGCTCCTGTGCCCTCATGCATATGAAAATCAAGTTCCTCATCAATAAGTGATTATATCACATAGGGCTTGTTTTCAATTCAAAATAAGTGAGAATCTCACATCATATACGGTCAAACAGATGATAATCGGTATACTCACCGGTAAGATGAACCCTCGTGCATACCTTGATACGGGAATGTGTCGTGATGTGGATGAACACCGGTCGGTAAGTATAAATCATACCTTAACGTATCCCCTCGCCATGATTACATCTGATAAGTTGAGCTTAAGTGGACAACAATACCGATAATTGTTATAGGATGCTTATCTTAATGTTAACTAATTGAACAAAGAGAGCGTTTTGGCATGACCGTACACTGATATGATTCTCTTACCCTCGAAACTCGCAAAAAGAATGTCTGTATATATTTATTTACTGCTTTCAGTCTTTACATTTGAAATATTCAAAAATACCAAAAAGATTTTAAGTGTGTTTTAATATAAACTTTCAAAAAGCCAAAAAGATTTTATTTCTATCTTATTTTCGATCGTACGATGTTGGAACTCGAGTCTTCGTTACCTGAAACCTGAACGAAAACCGAAAATGACTAAATCTTCATAAACGGTCGAAATTTGCAAGTGTTGAAAGTTAAAATTGAAATTGATAAAAATCTTTAAACTTTCATACTGTCGGACGGTGTTTGTTTAAACAATGGTCACATGTGTGTTGTTTGCTTATGATATTCCAGGCGGTTGTTCTCATTACGCGTTTAGATTTCTTGCATGTGCAGATTCTAAAGGCTAGGAGAACATGGTCGATGACAAGCTTCGGAATGAAGACACGACGTGAAGGCACTCAAATGACAAAGATGATCGAGTTGCCGCTGACCATCATCAACACCACAAGGATCTCACTTCATAAAGAACAAGACTTTAACGAGCATAACTCAAGGGGGAGCTTATGTTAAGGGGGAGTTTGTCAACACACTTCCTACCTGAACCAGGGGAGTTTGTTGGTACACTTTCTGCTTTCAAGACGTGAAGACTTTGAAGATCCTCCGACATTGAAGACGTGAAGAGACGTCAAAGACTTGAAGACACGAGAACTTACAAGATCGAAGATCGAGACAAAGCAACAGCTGATTGTTGATAAGCCAGACAAAGCTACAGCCAAGGGGGAGTTTGTTGGTGCACTTATGTCTGCACTTTGTCTGTATTCGGTCACAATGTAAAACGATGTCTTGTTAGTCTTGTAAGTTTGACCAAGTCAACCATCCTCCTGGTTTGACTTGGCCAAACAGTCAACATTATGTTTGTAATGTGTTTGGTTCGAAGGATGGTCATCGAAGGATCACTTATATCCTTCGATGATAATGAGCTCGAAAGATGGACCTTCGAGAGATGGACCACGAAAGATCACATCCTTCGTGGTACATGTTGATCGTTCGAGCTGTTCCTGGTCGAAAGATGATCTTTCGACCGGTATGCATGATCCTTCGACCAGACCTGCTGGTTTGGGTATAAATACCCGTGTGTTGTGTTCACTTCGACGGTTGGACACTTAGAGAGCAGAAACACACACACACACTGAGAGAGAGTTTACAGGACTGATTTGTAAACATTGAGCTGTAACTGAACCTTTCATACGTTTAATACAAGTGGTGTTAATCGTTGAACTTTGCGTGTTGTGTTATTGCGTGTTCTATCTCGGTTTGCTATTTCGGTTGGATTCCGCACAACCGGAGTGGTTCGTATACAAGGATTAGGCGACTAGATCCTCCCCTAGCCGGACCTACAATTTACAACATGGCCAAGAAATTGCACTTCATTCAACTATTACTCACACTTAGAGAACTTTGCGTATAGTCTTTCAATTCGCAACAGTTACAGTATGAGGCAAAGATTTCGTTCATGATCGGTCTTGTTTTGGAATAAAACAAGATATCATCGATAAAGAAATTGTTTGGATCTAAGATTTTAAACATAATAAGATGCATTGAATATATTCAAAGTAATTTATTTTTTGTGTAATTCTAAATGGAGTTGTTTCAATTCTAGTTTCACTAGAGAATACTAAGTGATCCTTAGTTGCAAAACACACCAAGATTTACAAACACACAACAAACTATTCTACAATCTCTTGATCTTTATTTTCTTCTTCTTGGTATAGTTGCAGGTGCTCGCGTCTTTCCCAACAGTACTAAATGCTCTGACTGTTGTACCCTGGGAAACAAAACAAGTTCTTTTCAGAAACTTGAAATTTGCTTTAATGTTCTCGTGATCAACATGAATCTTCAACAAAACACTTTATTTTTCATATCAATCTTGTATTTGTTTATTTCAGTTATAAAAGCATTTGTAATTTATTGTTTTCTTTTCCATTCTATATTGTAGTTCTTTATTAAAAAAAAAAAATTATCTTATAATACGAACAGTTCCTGCAAAGTTATCGGGAATGGTCATAGGAAGAGAGGATAATTACAATTTACCCCTTCAATTCAAGGCCAAACACCATATATTGTCGTAGCTTTTGTGACCATCATATTCATGATTAAAATTTGAATGTCAAATAACCATTTTTAAATTACACATCCTAACAAAATACTAGATATGTTTTAGTTTCTGATCAGCATGCTCATTTGCAAGTTGCAGCTTCTGAACTTCTTGAAATTATTAAAGTGCAAGCAATCATCGGACCAGAAACACCACTCGCAGCAAAGTTCTTAAGCATATTAGGAGACAAAACCAAGGTTCCTATTCTTTCAATAACTGCAAGCCCATCATTCAACTCAGTTGCACATCGTTACTTACTTCAAATGACACAAGAGGAGACCATCCAGTGGAAGGGTGTGGCAGCCATTGCTGAATCATTTAAATGGAAAGGTGTAATCCTTGTTCACGAGGACAGTGAATTTGGGAGAGAAAGTGTTGCATATGTAATTGAGTCTTTTCAAGAAAAAAACATTCATATATCATATAAGAGTGCGGTTTCTTTATCAGCAACGGATGATCATATAGTTGACGAGCTTCATAAGCTGTCAGATTTGCAAGAAACAATATTTATCATTCATGTCCCTCATTCTTTAGCATATCGTCTTTTGGTATATGCAAAAAGGATGGGATTGATGACCCAAGGATATGCATGGATAGTAACAGATAAGACTATGAACTTCTTTGATCCTGTGGAGTTAGACGTAGAAGTTCTTGAAGCATTTCAAGGAGTTTTAGGTTTGAGATACTTTATCCCATCATCAAATCAATTTCATAAGATGGAGAAGAGAATCTCTCTTTAGTAACCCAAATATCTTTAACGCATTGGCATACGATGCAATATTTGCAGTAGCAACGGCGGTTGAAAGGGTGGCAATTAGACATTCTAAAGATAGAAAAAAATCTGATATAGGGATGTCAATGAATTTCAGAAATATCAGAGTATCGGAGAGCCGAATGCTTGTTTTCAAAGAATTACTAAGCGTTAGATTCAATGGGTTGAGTGGTGAATTTCATTTTGTAAACAGGAAATCCATGGCTATGCCATTGGAAATAGTGAATGTGATCGGAAAAGGTGAGAGAATTGTTGGGTTTTGGACGGAAGACGATGGCATAACCATGTATCTGAAGTCTAAGCCAAACCAACATCCATATTCTGTTAGACGTACAAGAATACATATATGTTCTGCATTATATGTATACTAAATAGATAAGCTAGATATAATTATTTTTAATTATTTTGTTATTTTATTATGACTCTTATATATCATGGGGCGGTTACCCTATGAATGTACGTATATATATCTGTATCGCCACATTTGTAAAAGTATCAATTCATTTCATGAACATTATCGGTTAGAACATTCTGCAGATTTACTCTTCATTATTCACAGATTTCCAACAAAGTGGTATCAGAGCCACAACATTCGATCCAAGAAATCTATTCACGTAAACTGTTTTAATTTATCGTCGTTCAAGATCATGAATCAAGCACAAGGAATACAAACGCAAATTCCCAAACTGAATGGACAGAATTATTATCATTGGCACATTCAAATGAAAGTGTTGCTTGAATCACAGGAATTATGGACGGTTGTCGATGAAGGGTATCAAGAACTGGGACCAAATCCATCGGAAGAAAGAACCGCTGCATACCGGGAATCAATTAAAAAGGATAAAAGGGCCCTGCATATCATATTTCAGTCAGTAATTGACACAGTATTTGAAAGGATTTCACAAGCAAAGTCGGCGAAAGAGGCATGGATCATTCTTCACAAATCATACAGGGGAGAAACACGCGTAAAAACTGTAAGACTTCAATCCCTCCGATGTGAATTTGATTCGTTAAACATGAAAGATGGAGAATCTGTTGAGGAATACTTCAACAGAACGATTCATTTAGTAAATCAATTGCGGATGAATGAAGAAAAATTAGATGAACAGAGGGTTGTAGAGAAAATCTTACGTAGTTTAACTAGGAATTATGAATCAGTTGTCATAACTATCGAAGAAACAAAAAATCTCGCAGAAGTATCCACCGAAGAATTAATGGGGATACTTCAATCACATGAATTAAGGTTGAAAAGATACGATGACAATCCTGTTGAACATGCCTTTCAAATAGCGAGTGTAAACCAAGATAGATCTAGACAATCATTTAAGAATGATTCCACAGGAAAGGGACGAAACAAATATAAGGGCAAGAATTTTAATATGAATTCAATTAGATGTTTCAATTGCCATAAACTTGGACATACAGCCAAGTTTTGTAAACAAAAGGATGAAAGCGAAAGAACAGATAATGCATTAATTCATACAGAAGATGATGTCGATGAACAAGATGACACTATGTTCATGATTTTTAACATGGAGGAGACAGTCAAAGGTGACTGTTGGTATCTTGATAGTGGCTGCAGTAACCACATGAGTGGTAACCGAGAACTGTTTTCTCATCTCGATGAATCTTTAAAAAAGGAGGTGAGAACAGGGGATGATAAACGGTTGGAAGTATTAGGCAGCGGAAGTATCTCTATTATGATTAGAGGAAGAGAAAAGAAGATACCAGATGTATTTTATGTAAAGGGGTTGAAACACAACCTGTTAAGCGTAGGGCAACTCATAGGGAAAGGATATGAAGTTGCGTTTAAGGGAGATAGATGCATTATCAAAGATTCAAATGGTGAACTTCTTGGTATTGTTAAGATGACCAACAATATGATGTTCCCATTACATCCTGAAAGCGATCTGACATATGTCATGAATATGACTACCAGTGATCCTTCACGTCTATGGCACAGACGCTATGGACATGTGAACATGGATACTTTAATTGACATGAAAAACAAGGATTTAGTAATTGGACTACCAAAGATAAGGAAGGATGACAGTACATGCGAAGGTTGCATATCTGGAAAACATGCCAGAAAACCATTTCAAAAAAAATTGGCATGGCAAGCTACCGAACCATTACAATTAGTTCATTCTGATATATGCGGTCCAATGAGAACAGAATCCATCGGTGGATGTAGATATTTTATTACATTTATCGATGATTACACTAGGAAAACATGGGTGTATTTTCTCAAGTTTAAATCCGAGGCACTATATCACTTCAAAAATTTTAGAATTTTGAATGAAAAGCAATCAAATCATGTAATCAAAACATTAAGAACGGATCGCGGAGGAGAATACTGTAGCAAAACATTTCAAGAATATCTGAGACTTAATGGGATTCGACATCAGCTTACTAACAGCTATACACCTCAACAAAATGGAGTAGCTGAACGAAAGAATAGGACTTTGATGGAATTAAGTAGAAGCATGATGAACATTAAGCAATTACCTAACTGTTACTGGGCAGAAGCGGTAGCATGCACTACTTACATCTTAAATCGAACAATTACGAAGACTAGACCGAACATCACCCCTTACGAAGCCTGGAATGGACAGAAACCAAATGTAGAACATTTAAGAGTATTTGGTTGTCTAGCTTATACTCATATACCCAAACAACACAGGGACAAGTTATCCAACAAAACGATAAAAACTATATTTGTTGGATATAGTGAAGCTAGCAAGGGTTATAAGCTATATAATCCCCGAACCAACAAGATCATCATTAGTCGTGATGTAATCTTTGATGAAAATAAGAGATGGGTCTTCGAAGGTGAAAATTCAAATGCACCGCTTATCTTTACTGATGTAGATGAGATACAAATTCAACATGATGAAGAAAATAATCGAGAACAGGAAATTGATAACCACACAGCAGATAATGTAAACGAAGATCCACAGGAAACTTCAAATAATGATCAACAAGTTTGCAATAGCTCAGGGACGTATGAAGCACATCAACAAAGTGCTGATCAAGATCAACAAAACAATGGTGACACTTCATCTACAGATTCAGAAAATGAAGTCATTAAAACCAAAAGCATTAGGAATGTTTATCGCAATACAAGAAAACTGACGAATGCGGAGGTATTGCAGAAATACAATCAAAATCAAGTGGTGAATTTTGTTCTCTATACTAGTACAGATCCGTCAAGTTATGAAGAAGCAAGTAAAGATGGAAAATGGATAGCAGCAATGGACAGGGAAATGGAGTCCATTAAAAAAAATCACACTTGGGTATTAGTAGATCCACCAAAACATCAGAAGCCAATAGGGGTAAAGTGGATTTACAAAACAAAATATGATGAAAAGGGAAATGTAGACAAATACAAAGCCAGACTAGTCGTAAAAGGATACAGGCAGAAATATGGAATAGATTATCAGGAGGTGTTTGCACCCGTAATAAGATTCGAGACAGTTCGAATAGTACTAGCCCTAGCTGCTCATTATGGTTGGCATCTTCATCAAATGGATGTTAAGACAGCTTTCCTAAATGGAAAACCGAATGAACAAGTCTACATAGAACAACCTCAAGGTTACGTTAAACAAGGAGAAGAACAAAAGGTATGCCATCTTCAACGAGCTCTCTATGGCTTAAAACAAGCACCAAGAGCATGGTACAGTCGTATAGACTCATACTTCTTACAACATAATTTTAAGAAAAGTGCATATGAGCATACTTTATATATAAAAGACACTAACAATGGGAAGTTAGTGATATGCTTATATGTCGACGATTTAATTATTGCAAGTAATTCCATGCACTTAATTAAAGAATTCAAAGAGTCAATGAACAAGGAGTTTGAAATGACTGATATGGGAAGATTACATTATTTCCTGGGTATGGAAGTACTTTATGAAGACGGAAATGTCATACTGTCCCAAAGGAAGTACATGAAAAACCTATTAGATAAATATAAAATGACACAATGCAATACGGTATCTACACCTATGGAGTATGGGTTAAAATTATCAAAAGATGACCCAGAAGAGTTTGTAGACGAAGGTGTGTATCGAAGCTTGGTAGGAAGTCTGATGTATCTCACAAACACAAGACCAGACATCATGTTTGCAGTCAGTAAAATTAGCAGGTTTATGGAAAACCCGAGAAAGAATCACTGGGAGGCAGCTAAACGAATACTTAGATATATTAAAGGAACTCAAAATCAAGGAATTACTTATTCCAAAGGAGGAAAGAAAGTTCTGATAGGTTTTAGTGATAGTGATTATGCAGGAGATATGGATGATAGCAAGAGTACATCCGGATATATATTTCATTTAGGTTCAGGTCCAATCTCATGGCAATCAAAGAAACAAAAGGTAGTGGCTTTATCATCTACAGAAGCAGAATACATGGCCTTATCATTAGCTGGCTGTCAGGCATTATGGATAAAGGGAATCTTAGATGATTTACAAGAAACTAATGTTTCCTCAATCCCTTTATACTGTGATAATAAATCCACGATATGTTTAGCAAAGGATCCTGTTTATCATGGAAAGAGCAAACATATAAGAGTTAAGTATCACTTCATCAGAGATCTAGTCAAGAAAGAAGAACTGAATGTCATTTTTTGTGCAACAAAGGATCAGATAGCTGATATTATGACGAAAGCATTACAACCAAAGGACTTCATTAGACTTAAGGAGCTTCTTCGCATGTCACCTGAAGTAATCTAGCTTACGGGAGGGTGTTAGACGTACAAGAATACATATATGTTCTGCATTATATGTATACTAAATAGATAAGCTAGATATAATTATTTTTAATTATTTTGTTATTTTATTATGACTCTTATATATCATGGGGCGGTTACCCTATGAATGTACGTATATATATCTGTATCGCCACATTTGTAAAAGTATCAATTCATTTCATGAACATTATCGGTTAGAACATTCTGCAGATTTACTCTTCATTATTCACAGATTTCCAACATATTCTATAAATGGTCTTGAACGCGTAATCTGGCCTGGAGAATCTATGATTCCTCCAAGACGTCTGATTTTGCAAACGAGTAAAGAGCTACGAATTGGTGTTCCTATGCATACTGGATTTGATGAATTATTGAGCGTCGAACACAATCCTCACACGAATGCGACCATTGCCAAAGGTTTTTGTGTAGATGTGTTCAATGCTGCACTAGACGCACTACCATATAAAGTACCATACGTATTTGTTCCATTCTCTATGGCTAGAAGGCCGAATTCAGAATCTTACAATCAACTTATATACCAAGTCTATCTTCAGGTATGATTCATATACATAGAGGTGTTTGGCTCTGTGATGTGGAAATGATTATAAAATTATTACGACTTGAGGACACAATATGAAATAAAATGTAAGTACCTACCATCCATTTTAACTGGATTTAGGTACTCTCATCTTACAGATCGTCTCTTCTTTTTTTCAGTCGATGTTTTATTTTTATAATTTTATATACTAAATCTTTTAGTTATTAAGTTTCTCAAATGCTTAAACAGTTGCTGATTATCTAATTTATAAAATAAATATTGCATAATCACGTCATATGCAAACACTCCATTGCAAAAAGTGAATGAGCATATTCCATATACTTTGAGAAAGGAAATAACTTATTTCTTTGTGATATAGAATTATGATGCAGTTGTTGGGGATACCACGATTACTGCCAATAGGTCCTTATATGTTGACTTTACTATTCGTTACACCGATTAGGCGTTGGAACGGTAGCAAGAGATAATCATAATCAGAGAAAGCTGTGGTGGTTTTTGGAGCCCCTCGATACACATATGTGGGTTGCAACTACTTGCTCTTTTTTCATAATTGGAGCAACAATATGGGTAATTGAATATCCTATAAACACAACATTCCAAGGTCCATGGCAAGAAGTAGTTGGAAATGTCCTCTGGTTCTCTTTCTCTACACTCACCTATAGTCATAGTAATCTCTCTCTCTCCCTCCCTTAATTCTTTCTGTAAAAGCATCACCAACTTCATGATTCATTCTTCTGTATTCTTTTTTTTTGGATTTTCTTTCTAATTGTGTATAAGTTTAGTTACGATTTTTAAAATTTAGGGTCGGTATCTGATTGCTACATTTGTTATTCCGGTCTATAGAGGGTCAGTACCTTACTTTTTAAAACTAAAGGGAACATGAACACAGAAGCAGAATAATTTGGCCACCACAAGTAATAATGCTCCAATACAATGGAAAAAGAAAGAAATAAATGAGTTTCTACTAGAAACTCATTTCTTTCTAGTGTTTTGGTGACCAAATTTTGCATGCTGTTAGTTATTTAGAGGCTAAATGGTCTACTTTGAATAGCTAGCTTTTATTCCTCAACTCATCATAACTGTAATAAATTTTATTTTATTTTTTTTTCGCCCCGCTTGCGATATGCGTATATAATGTATATATGTGTGGACGCTCAGGGGGCAAAAGTGAAAGGGTACTAATTTTAATGTTATTTTACTAATTTCGTGAAAATAACATTAAAAGAGGGGGATGGTTAATTATGCATCATGTGGTGGCGTTGATAGTCGAAAAACAAGCGAGTACATGCATTAATCGGCCTTTGTCTTAATTGCTAAGTTGTCCAAGGCTTGATGCAAAACTACTATTAAGCCGGGGGTGTCATTAGAAGCAGCCTCTTTATTCCTATGGGGTAGATATGGGGTAGAGGTAAGTATGTCTACAAGTAATGCCCTCCCCACTAATCAGAAATTAATAGGTCATTTTAAATGCAAACTCGAAACCAATTATCATCTCTTCCTATCGCAATTATAAATATAAATACACATCAAAACACCCCTAAAGGTCGTCCTGCCCAAAATCAATGTTTTTCTTTTATTTTTGCAAGAAGGCAATAACTTTGAAACAGAAAGTCTGGTGACCTTTAACGTTAAGGGCATGTTTGGGTAAGCTTTTTGAAACAACTTATTGACTTATTGACTTTTTGAAAAGTCATAAGCTCTAAAATGATGTTTGGCAAAGAGGGTGTATGTGAGGGGAAAAAGCCAATAAGTCAATAAGTCATAAAATCCTGACTTTTCTAACAAGCCAATAAGTCAATAAGTTGTTTCTAAAAGCTTACCCAAACATGCCCTAAGTGTCTGGTTTTCACTTTTCAGGAGCGAAGTTGTTGAGTAATTTGTCAAAGCTTTTGGTTACTGTGTGGTTATTCATAGTCCTTATACTGGTTACATCCTATAGTGCTGCTTTGAGTTCCATGTTAACGGTTCAGCAAATTCAGTTAACACGAAGGGGAATTAACATAGGATATCAGGCTGGCTCCTTTATTGAAGGAGTTATCGTTAACAACTCGAATTTTAAGGACCCATCTCTTCGATCCTACTATTCTTTAGCTGAATATGCAAGGGCGTTAGAAGGAGGAAACAAGAACGGTGGTGTTGTTGCTATTATGGACGAGATCCCATATCTCAAGCTATTACTTGCAAAGTATGGCAGTGCCTACCATTTGGTCTCATATGAACCCAGTACTAATGGGTTTGGTTTTGTAAGTCCGTTTCTTCGCTAAGATATTGATGATACTTTCAATTTTATAAGGAGGCTTTTGGGTTTACATTTGGTAATTCATTATTCAGAATCTGTCACACTCAAACAACTAATCCATTTGATAAATAACAAATCCAGACACTCGTATAACAAACATTACTCACGTATACATTTACCGTTGGCGGCAATAGTTCTTCCACCACATTGGTGGAAAATGGGCGGCTGCTCTTTTTTTTTAATGTTAGTATAATATAATATAATTATAATTGCCTTTTTGAAAATTACGATTTCGCCCTCAGTTCACAATTACGCTTTTGCTTTCAGTTCAAAATAAATTTATGTTTTTGTCCCCAGCTAAAAAATACGATTTTGCCCTTAGTTCAAAACTATGATTTTTCCCCGAGTTCAAAACAAAATTTTGCTTTTGCACCCCGGCTAAATTACGAATTTGCCCTTAGTTTAAAACTATGAGTTTCCCCTCTTTTAAAAACTTATGATTTTGCCCTCAGTTAAAATTAAAATCTGGAGCCTTGTCATCGTTTTAATTTTTTTTTTCAAAACCATAGTAGTTTTTATTTTACTTGGTTTACTCAATCTAACTTTTTTGTCAAGCAGGTGTCTGACACTCGCTTATTGTTTATGACAATTTACTATTTTGCCCCCAGCTCAGGCTTGCCATCCTTTTTTTTAGCAAAGCTATGGCAGTGTTTTGGTTTAATTGGTTGAGTCGATATAATTTTTTTTAGATTGTGTTAAGAGTAGTATGCATAAATAACTAAAATATATGTATACATGTTATTAAACTAAGAAATATTCGGCTTAGTGCCCGCAACGCGGGCGGGACATCCAACTAGTTTTAATACAACTCTAAGTTAGGAAATTTAATAATTTTTAAACGCAACTTTCGTTGGCCTACGTGTGTACGTATCGTATGATCATACGTAGGTGTCTTTATCATATTGTATATTCTTTGCTTTAAAAGTTTGCTATTCAAAAGGCAACATGGTATAATGATATATCTTTAATTTAGGTATTTCCAAAAGGATCACCATTGGTGTCCGATATATCAAGGGAAATTTTAAGGCTAAGACAGGAGGGGGAGCTATTGAAATTGGAAAAGAAATGGTTCCAGAAAGATTCATCTTTTATACCCCAAGATTCTCAAGTAGTGAACCCAACAATTCTAACCCTTCACAATTTCCGCGGTTTATATTTGATTGGTGGGATTATCTTGGCTTTGGTACCTCTTGTATTCTTACTTCGCTATGTGTACACGTCTTCTTTTCTTAAATAATACATTTGATCGTCCCTGATTAGCAATGCAATTGTTGAATTTGATTTGAAGTTTAGGTTCGCAGTGGCATATGTATTAGACTTATTATAAAGAGTTAATTACATAGTTAGTCCCTGTGGTTTGCACAAAATAACAACATTAGGTACTAATAGTTTAAAATCACATTCTAGGGTATTAACTTTTCATTTTGTAACGTTTGAGGGTATTAACTTTTCATTTTGTAACGTTTGAGGGTATTAATTTTTCATTTTGTAACGTTTGAGGGTACTAATAAAATGTGATTTTAAGCCTTTAAACAGTGCTAATACCCTCAAACGTTACAAAATGAAAAGTTAATACCCTAGAATGTGATTCTAAACTATTAGTACCTAAGGTTGTTATTTTTTGCAAACCACAGGGACTAACTATGTAATTAACTCTATTATAAACTAATATATTGTTATTGTTATTGTTATTGTTATTGTTATTGTTATTATTATTACTAGTGGGAGACCCGCGCGTTGCGGCGGTGTGAACAATTAGTGTTATATTACCATAGTGACCGTCTCAAATCATTTTATAGTATAGTACACGTACCTGCACGTTACGGTAGGGGGTTGAACCGTGAAAATAATTAAGATTGAAATCCGTCTTCCGGATACACTACTTTTATGAGTGTATACCAAGATTGATGTCTCAAAGATGATTTCTTGGTGGTCAATGAGCCATTTTTATGAGTTAATTAAATTGCCTCACTCAAGACATATGTATAGATTTTGATATGAGGTTGGTGTCATTGTCGGCCTCTTGTCATATGCATGGTGGATTGCAAAATAACATAACTTACCTATCCAGGCTTAAAGATTTCTAATTGATGTTTAATGTCCAACCATAAGAGTCTAAATTACTAACTACAATTCTTGGTCTACTTTAAATTGTATCTTTATATGCATTGAATAACATATTTATTTATAGAAGTACAGCTAAATGAAAACTATATAAATAACCGTAGAATATGAACATGAGTATTAGTTAAAAGATATAAAAAGGAAATGGTATTGGATACCTAAGAAGGTTGAAAACCAGACGAATGTCAAGCATCAAAATCGGTTTCGAAATTCGGCATTGTTCTTGTAGCCAATGCAAATGGTGCTCTCATGCTCCCAATTCTGGTCATCCTCAATGCTTCACCGACATCTGCAGCCCTTTGTAATTCACGTACTCGTTTTCTCTTTTTGTACCACCATGCTCACAAAATCAACTATGCTAATAACACCAACAATGCAGTTCCACCTGTTGCTGCGCCAATAATACCCCAAATCCTCTCCTCCATGTACTTTCTACTATGTGTATGTCCACGCGGTGTATGTTCAGGTGGTGCGGAGGTACAGAAACAGGAGGCACAGCTGATTCAGCTACAATGGAGAAATGCCCCTGTTCGGTAGTTGAACATACATTGCCAATTAACAAACTTGTGAAGTTCACCTGACCGTGTAGCAACTGGTAACGGGCTTACCCTTCCAAAATTAATTGTAATCGCTTCCTCTGAAGCCCAAAAATCAAGTTCTGGTAGATTAGAAGCCGACAAATCTGAGCCATTTATAAGCATGTAGACCTAATATGGGAGCTAGATAAATGTAAGCAGGTAAAGAGTAATAAGTTGTGGACCAATTCCCTAAGTTTTGATACACCAGAACCAGCCTCTCCACATATGGTTGCTCTCTTAAACCAACCGGAATTACAAATTTCTTAAAGGATTCAACGCCTCGACGATACAGGCTACCACTTCTGAGCCTCATTGCTGATATCTCGATTCTGGTCAAATACGATGGAACAACTCCATCAAACGGAATACCGGTATGCGGATGAACAAACGCGCGATACACATAGTCTTGTAAGGTTGCATCTAGAGCCCTTGCAGGCTTTGGTAGAGGATTAGATACTTGTGAGTCAACTATAGATTCAGGTAAACTCGAAGAATCATTGAAGTAGGGGCAAATTTGGGAGCAGTGGATGAAAATTAGGGCAATAAGCCATGACGGTTCAGCTGACGTCTTACAAATTGTAAGGAATCAACAAAAAGAATTTTCATTTCTCTTTTTATCTTTTAAAAATAGTTATAAAAATAATTTTATTTTTTATAAAAATTAAACGGGCTAAACGGGTCACCCATGAACCTGTCAAGTGGACCCAAAACAATACGTTAAGCGACTTAGCTGGTTAATTCATTAAAGACACAGTTTGGATTTCTCCCGTTCCATTTGACCAGTTAGAGTAAGACTTTACATTACATTTCTATAATTGTGATAAGAAAATCTGTTACACACAAGACATACCATAGCCGGACGTTAGCTGTTCTCGGATATCAATTGCTGAAAAAGAACCGGGCCTGCACAAAATGTTTTAGTCGTCATACCATTAGCAACCTTTTTTTTTTTTTTGAAAGGCAAGGCTTATCTCATTCAACCAAAAAGAAACAGAGCATAAAAGTCCCAACAAGAAATTAGGACAAAAGGGGAAACTAAAAGGAAAAGACCTGGAAGGAAATTATAGCAAAAAATACAAATACCATAAAGCCCCAGCCCAACCATAACTGAACCCATCCTTATCATGGAACTGGTAATTAAGGAGTGATATATTTGATCTGTTAAATACTACGAAGATAACGGAATTACCTTGAAATTTCAATCACGGAACTGGTAATTTCTCTTCTTCTTCGCTGCTTGAAGTGGTGGCAAATGAAAAAGCAGAGGTCTAGCAAGAGAGAAAGGACAATCGATTTATAACCACGCCGGTGAGGTAGATGGCGATTCACATTCAACACATTCAACAGTAGGGAGGCCATGGGTTTGGGTAGGGTTAATGGTGCAATGAAAAGAGGATGAATGGTAATTATTTGCATCCAATACGAATTCGTATAGGTGATTTATGGCTGCAACTCATTAACTAAAACATTCAATCTGAGCTCTTGAAGATGAGTGTATCAAATACCTTAATCAAATTCGAAATCGCAGTATTAAGAAGGAGGAAATAGGCGCCGAGGTGCTCCTGTGGTTGCAGCCTGCAGGTGATGGTTCGACGGTGTAAGAGGGCGGAACCAGCATCCAAAAGCTCTGGTGTAAGAGGGTCGTTGTCATCGCCCGTCTACCTCCTGCGCTATTCTTTCTCCTTCTTCTAATCAAGCGTGAAAGTTTCATCGGACACTAATTCAATCAGTAATCATTTGACCACAAAATCAAGCCCTATAAAGACATATATCAATCATCAGAAACTAAAAACAATGAACGATCCCATAACCTCTTCATGTAAAATCTCATCCGAATAAAATCATATTCGCGTACCCCCAGAGCACGATCCCATAACCTCTTCATGTAAAATCTCATCGGAATAAAATCATATTCGCGTACCCCCTGAGCAAATGAAATTACACTTAGTTAGCAACACTAATCTGATCGGTTGCCAATAAATTACATGTTCATACAAGAAATTCATACAGACTGTACAGAAACAAAAGTAAAATCAGAGAACACTTGGATCAAATATGATCAATATGTACATAATCAAACCCTAACTATCGATCATCGGAAACTAAACAAAAAACTAATCCATAGGCTCTATGATAAATCTCTTCCAAATTCAATCAATAATCTATGTATGTACATCAATCATCAAAAACTAACAACAATCTATAAATTTTATGGAAAATCTATATTCGCATGACGCTTGCGCAAACGAAATTACACTGAATTAGAAAATCGAATCCGATCGCCTATCAATAATTTACACATTCAAACAAGCAATTCATCGAAATTGTACAGAAACAAAAGTAATAACGGAGAGCACTTGGATGCATTTGACCGATTGGTGCAGAATCATACCATAACTCATCAGAAACTACACAGAAGTGTAATCCATAGGCTTTGTGTATGTAAATCTCTACACACATAGTAGAATGTTTCGACCACAAAATCAAGGCCTAACAAAGACGATATAGATCATCAGAAGCTAACAACAACAATCACATCTGAATTCATATTCGCATATAACGCGTGCAAGAACAAAACTATACTTAATCATCAAAACAATATTTGACCTTCTACTCCAGCAGTTTCTCCCCACACACAACATCCATTCTTCTAGCCTACAATCAAAATAAGAGTCAGTTTTATGATATTATGTTCAATTTTTTCTCAAGTCAGTATTTTTTTACATAAAAAACAACTTTTATGCATGATCCAAGTTATCCAACAATGTAATGAAACTTTTATGCTATTCACAAAGAACCAACCATAACAATCAAACACCAGTAACAACAACTCAACGATTAAAAAAAAAACCATTTACCTGATGGCTGATATTATCGGAATCAACTTCATAAGCTTAGATTCTGTATATAAAAAGCCTTACATATAAAAGCAAAATTGGGGGTGAAATTAGGGTTTGCTCTTGCTGCTTCAAATGACCAACCCCAATATGGAACACCCAAATTGATCACATAAATCCATATAACTAAAATAATTCAAAAAATATATAGATTAAAAAATATAAACAAACAAAATGCCAAACCCCTTAGTGCTTGATTTCAATGACGAGTTCTTAATACGGTGGATTGGTAGAAACGGATGGGCAATTGAAGCGGAAACGATTGAATTGCATAGATTGTTGATCGCATTTATAATAGGGCTGTATTATTCCAAGAAACTGAAGGAAAAATCGAAGAATCATTGAAGTAGGGGGCAAATTTGGGAGCAGTGGATGAAAATTAGGGCAATAAGCCATGACGGTTCAGCTGACGTCTTACAAATTGTAAGGGAAATTACAATTTTAGACATGGGAAATGCTTTATATAGGTCTATAGATTATGCATTAATTATTAGAATAATAAACTTAATTAGACTTATATTTGTGCGTATTATAAGTGTAATTAGACACATGCATGATTAGGCTTAATTCTTAACTGTTATGTCATCGTCCCCTTACCGTTTTAAATGGTTATTTGAAACTGTTAGTTGGCGCCAAAACCAACTATCTCATATGTCACACCCTCAAATTTCCACGTACGGAGTACTACCGCGAGCCGTGTGACTGAACACGATCAGGCGACCAATCATATAGTGTAGGACCGTTTTCTGGACCGAAACCGTGATTATCATGATTATGTTCATAGACGGGAAGATTAGAGACGGATGAAATACTTACTTGTATTGATTTTGTAACATAACATAACAAGCCGACCCGATTAACAAGCTAACCGAACCATACAAAATGAGTACACATCCGGGGAGAGACCAAGTGGTGATCTCTCCCTGTGAGGACTCAAACCTCTAAAACTTCCAAAAATTGCAAATGGCAAGGGGTTGCTATTTATAGCCACACCCCTTGTCTTGCAAACACACACGGTCAAACAAATAACCATCTCGTTTGCCCACTTCAAACGAGCGGGTCAATACACGTTCGTTTGACCATTTCACTAACTATTACATATTCAGCATAAAATAAATCTAATCTATTCGACAAGCATCGGACACAAAATCTACATCAACAAATTCCCCCTTGTCCGTTGTTGTCGAATGCCGAAAATGCAACTGCAATCGATCTTCAGTCAAGTATTCATCTTCTCTGTGTTAACAAATTCCCCCTTTACCGATGATCCAGGTAAGTAGTATCTTGACGCTTCTTGTATAATAGTTCCCCCTCAAAGTATGCGTATCCGTGTTGGGTGTTGTGCAATTTCCTCAAAAGGCTCAATTGACCGATCTTCCGCTGATCTTCCAATACTGCAACCGGCATTTGATAATGGTTCATTTCTTTAAAAACTACATCAAGTCTTGATCTTCAAGCATACTACATTGGTAGAGGTTTCTGGTGAACTGTCTTCTTTAAACCGTCTTTGTGGAATCGACCAAGTAATGCACTTTAATCTTCAGCATCAACACTCAGGAAAGTCAGCTAGACCAAGTGTATCCCTTGCAAGCTCAACCATCATGCTTAGTTGAACTACATCCAGATCTCATTGTCTCGCCTTTGTGAAGTTGACCACGTAATGCATTACAGATCTTCAGCATCAGTACTCAGGAAGTCAGCTAGACCAAGTACATCGTTTGCAAACTCAACGAATTGAGTTACCCCCAGATCCCTGTAAAATCCCAAAGAAACATCAAACCCAAAACCGAATCCTGCAGGTCTTCAGTCTTGAACTATTAGCTTTCAATAAGATTCCCCAGGTCTTCCGTGAACAGTGCTTTTGTAACTACTGTAGACTTAAGATGCCTGTATGTTTCTGTGCAAAACTCTTCACGCTGGCTGGAGAATTAATTAAAATCCTCAAATATGTGTCTGTGCAAAACATTCCACGCCGAACCTTTAGTCTCACCAGAAAGTCACAAACTCTACCACCTGTGATTGCGTTTAGAAATTTACCGAAGAAATTCATCATATGTTTTATTCCCCCATTTCTTTGGTAAGATCTCTAAACCTTAACAGATTCCTTCCACTTCAAAGGAACTGTCGTCAACTTTCAAATGTTCACCAATTTCCTTCACTTAGCGGAACTGTCGTCAATCGTCACTGAATGTTCTCGGTTTTTCGAAAAATCACGAAAACGACTTTCTTCTTTCCATATTCTAGTTGAATAAGAACGTCCCCTAGTACCCCGTAGGATCCGACTTGAATCCCTCCAAAGACTTTGTGAATTCGTTAGGACCGGTATTGACATTCTAGGTTCATTCATTCGTTACCAAATGCGAGAATATGACAATAAACAAAAAACTTTCTTCTTTGCACATTCTAGTTGATAAAGAAATTTCGCCTAGTACCCCGTAGGATCCGACTTGTATCCGTCCAAAGACTTTGTGAACTTGTTAGGACCGGTATTGACATTCCAGGTTCATACGTTCGTTTTCAAATGCGAGAATATGACAATAAACAAAATGCTTTTGAACATTTACGAATAACCGATAACAATCATAAACATTGACGTGCGGAAGTGAACATACCGTTTTTGTTTTTGGCCCATAGTAGTCAAGTCACCAAGTTCGACGTTCGCATCGGTAACCGTGACTACCCCACAATTTTCAAAATATCATCATCTTTTGTTTTCATCATGCCGCATCATCCTGCGCGCTCCCGAACCCGTACGAATTTCGACATTGAAGCTCGATTCAAATATCCTTTGCGAAAACCCGACCCCACTTTGCAACTCACAAATAGAAGCGGGTCATCCATGTTTCATCCTAGAAACTTAGATATGTGGGCCCCCAAAAAAAATCCAACTAAACATCATTATGATGTTTTATAAATAAGTGGATCCATAAAAATAAAATCCATAAAATTCGTCAATTATGCAGGCCCAAAATAAATATTTCATCATTCTCTAAACATTGGTCTTGACACACACAACCAAAGGCCCATTCAAACATCAAAAACCCTTCAACTTGTCACCAGCCGACAATCATCTTCCAGACTCTCTCTCTCTCTTCGATACAAACAGAGCCCCAAAAAAAATTGTGCAGACACCTACCTCTTTCTCTCTCCTGCGATACACACCTCAAATATCCAAAACCCCACTAATTTCTTTCAAACCGCCTTCATCTTCTTCGATACCCAGCAACAAACATCCAAATCCCTTTTTTTTAATCTTTGCGACTCCAACAACAGCCACTAACATCATCATCTACAAAGTCTCTGTCCCTCTTTCTTCGATTTCACTTACAAACCCCCAAATTAAAATAACATCGTAGAAGAAATCGAGGGGTTCAGATTCTTCAAGTGAGGAATATGATGATGATAGGATGAAGAAGAGAAGACATTCATAGGTTGACACATCACTGATGTATGCCATAAACCTGATTACATCGGTTGCGATACCAAGTTCGTCGATGTTTTGAGTGTTCGTCGGAGTGTGGATTTCGTCGATGTCAGGTGTGACGAAAATGGGTGATTTCGTCCAGGATATGTTTGACGAAGATGGATGATTTCGTCCAGGATATGTTTGACGAAGATGGGTGATTTCGTCCAGGATATGTTTAACGAAGATGGGTGATTTCGTTGACAAGTGGTACAGACAATTGAGATATTTTCCAAAGTAAATCAAATCTTATCCTTCTGACACAGAAGCTTCCTTTTTCAAACTCACCTTACCTATTGGTCCTCTATTTCAACCTTTCATCATTTGAAAGCCAACAATGTCAAACAAATATATTATATTCAAACAATAATAATTCAGTAGAACCCAGATCTTCAAACATTCAAACTAGAAACCCAGAACATGAAGAACAATTAGAACATTATGAAGATTCTGACCAAACTTATCAACAGATAAAATTTTTGAGACCCAAATTTTTGCTAAAACTTTCAATAAAAACCCACAATAACAGACAAGCATGTAATATAACAAGGTTTCCACTAAAACAAGAAGCAAAACATCATGATTTTCAAGGTTTTGTAAAAAGTTTTTCAGAAAAATGATTTTCAACAAGAACATAAACTGAAAGTCACTTTCAAAATCTATCAAAACACAAGAAATCAACTTGGTTTAAACAAGGAATCGAGCCAATGCTCTGATACCAATTGTAGGTCCACCCGGAGGATCGAGTTAAACCTCTATTCCTCTTTTCCGACGAACCCGAGAGTGCGGAATCCAAATGGGTAAGTTAAACCAAGTTACAAACACGTAAGACACAATATTCAACGATTAACACTCAATGTATTAATGCTATGAAACGGTCACAATGCGATGTTTACAAATGGTCTCTGTAAACTCTCAGTGTGTGTGTGTTTTACAGTGTGTTCGCTCTGAAATCTATTCAGACTTCTCTCTGGTTGTTTATGTTCTGTGTTTGATGTATATATAATAACATCAGCGACGAAATCAAGTTCTGGACGAAATCTCAGCGACGAACATTCATGGATTCGACGAAATCAGGTGATTTCGTCACATCAGGTCTTCGTCAGAAGGAGTCTTCGTGACAAGGGGGTGTTCGTCGTCCAGGGAGTGTTCGTCATATGTTGGACTTGGGCCATGGGCTTCATCATGTTGGGCCAAACACAAACAGACAATACTCAAACACATAAACATAATCTAAGATACAAACTGCACACACGTAGTTGCATTTACATCAAACGTTACGAAGTAACTAGCATACCGAGTCAAGACAGGAGGATGTCTTGACTACGGCCTTCACTTCGTAGCCGAGTCGAACCGAGCCGAGCCGTATCCACATAATATGTATCAACAAACTCCCCCTTGGATGCTGCTCGCGAGGTTCTTAATCTCGTTCTCCATCTCTTTATTGTTCTTTCATTCTCGGAAAGGATCTTCAAAGACTTCACGTGTCACACATAGAAAGAGTATTAACAAACTCCTGCTTTCATCTAGGAAGTGTATCAATAAACTCCCCCTTTGATTATGCTTGTGAATCTTTTGATTTTCAATTCTTGAGATCCTTGTGGTGTTGATGATTGATTAGCGGAAACTCGATCATCTTTATCTTTTGAGTGCCTTCACGTCGTGTCTTCATTCCGAAGCTTTTCATCTAACACGTTCTCTTCGCCTTTAGCATCTGCACATGCAAGAAATCTAAACGCGTAATGAGAACAACTGCTTGGAATATAATTAACATAAACAAATAACACACATGTGACCATTGTTCAATCAAATACCGTATGACAATTTGTTTGAAAAGTTAACAGATTTTTCAATTTTGATAATTAACTTTCAAAACTTGCAAACACTGACCGTTTATGAAGATTCAGTCGTTTTGGTTTTCATCAGATTTCATGCAACGAAGACTTGAGTTCCAACATCGGTTAATCAAAACTAAAGCAGAAATAAAATATTTTTGACTTTTATAAAGTTTATATTAAAACACACCTAAAATCTTTTTGGAATTTTGAATATTTCAAACTTAAAGACTGAAAGCAGTAAATAAATATTTACAGAGTTGCGGAAACTAAGAAAAGTAAATATATACAAACATTCTTTTTGCGAGTTTCGAGGGTAAGAGAATCATATCAGTGTACGGTCATGCCAAAATGCTTTTGTTGTTCTTTTTGTTAATCATTTAGATAAGCATCCTATAACGATTATCGGTATTGTTATCCACATAAGCTCAACTTATCAGATGTAATCATGGCGAGGGGATACGTTAAGGTATAATTTATACATACCGACCGGTGTTCATCCACATCACGACACATTCCCGTATCAAGGTATGCATGAGAGTTCATCTTACTGGTGAGTATACCATTTATCATCTGTTTGACTGTATATGAAAATGTGAGATACTCACTTATTTTGATGAAAACAAGCCCTATGTGATAGAACCACTTATTGATGAGGAACTTGATTTTCAGATGCAGAAGGGCACAAGAGCAAGTCCGTGAACAGGTCAGTACAAACGTACAGCAAAGAGACGAACTTGACTCCCGGATAAATGTGATATATTATCACTTATTTTGTGGACATGTGATTGTTGATCACTTATTGAGGTCGTATGCCATATGTAAACGTTTGTATGATATCATGGAAGATCTAGACTTCGTCTCCGTTTGTTTTTCGGTAAAAGAACCAACCATGATACCCAGATGATAAACAGCATAAAGACCACATATCTCAGAACCTCGGCAATCTCTCAAACGAAATTTCGGTACTAAGACTATATGCCAATGAGTGGTTCCCACCTGGTCTTCAGTCGATTTAAGTTTATATCACCCTGCACACTTTAAGATGATTGTGAGCATACTGATACATCTTATATAGAGCTGTTTAACATTTTTCATTTTGCATTTCAGTTTAAAAAGGTTTGGACAGACCACTGATGTACTATCATTTTCTCTTTTGCTCACAGGAAACTCATTTTTGTTTTTCTATTGTTTTTTAGTTTTGAAATTTTTCGATGTTTTTGAATTTTTCAAATTTTGGATTTACTCCCCTATAGGACCGGTTTTGACTCCGTTTCGATTGCGAACCGACCGTGCGACGTGCGGAATCCGTGCACGAACGAGACCGAAACACACGAGACGTAATTATAACTGTGATTCTATTAACAGATCTGAAATCGTATAGCACCTGAATCACGTACACGAGCTTTCTCTCTCTAGAGTTTCTCTCTCTAGGATCCAATCTGTCTAAAATAGCAAATGTGTAAAAGTGTCAAAAGTTCTAAATGAGAACCCTAATGGTTCTATTTATAGGCCAAGGGATATAATGAGAGATCTCATTATTTACATAAATGCCACCTTGCCTTTTCCTATTTATAACAATATAAAACCTAGATTTAAACAGTTTTAGTTACAATCTTGAGATGACGGAGGCGATAGACATACTACACTAACATCCCCCCTAAAATCAACAAACTTACAATAATTTAAAAACACAAAGATATTTACAAAAACGATTTTCCGATGCGGATTACTCTTGCTTGACCTTAATGCCGTTTACCAATAATAAAAAGTCAAATCTTGATTTATCAAATGCTTTGGTAAAAAGGTCGGCACGTTGGTCATCGGTATGGACCTTAACAACATCGATAAGCCTCTTATCAAAGCAATCACGTATGAAGTGATACTTAATTTCGATGTGTTTGGTCTTTAAATGCTGCACAGGATTTCTAGTGATAGATAAGGCAGTAGAATTATCGACTAAAATAGGAGTAATTAGGAATTCAAAATCGTAATCACGCATTTGCTGTTGTATCCACAAGACTTGGGAGCAACAACTTGAGGCAGCAATGTATTCAGCTTCACAAGTTGATGTAGCGACACAATTCTACTTCTTGCACTGCCAAGTGACGAGGCGATTTCCTAAAAACTGACATCCAGCCGTTGTGGATTTGCCGTCGATTTTGCATCCGCCAAAATCAGAATCACTGAAAGCGACTAAATCAAAGTTATCATCCTTAGGGTACCATAGACCGGTGTCTGGGCAACCCTTCAAATAACGAAAAATCCTTTTTACAGCTGCAAGATGTGAGGCCCTCAGGTTCACTTGATATCTGGCAAGCTGTGAGGTACATAAGGGATCCAATCATCGTGCGGTAGTATGAAGAGCTAACGAGTTCACCCTTCAAGTCTGGATTGATTCCGTGATTTTGCTGCAGTAAGGTACCAATGGGCAATGTGTCGGACATCTGGAATCGGTTCAGAATGTCTTGAACATACTTAGTCTGATGGATGAAAATCCCAGACTTCGTTTGTTGCACTTGCAAGCCCAAAAAGAAAGTTATCTCCCCCATAGCGCTCATCTCGAATTTATCCTGCATTACACGCTTGAAGTCCCTACACATAACATTGTTAGTAGAAACAAATATAATATCATCCACATATACCTGCACCAGTAGAAGATCTCCATCTTGTTCTTTTATGAAGAGAGTGCAATCGATAAGACCTCTGCGAAATCCATTCTCAAGTAGATAATTAGATAAGGTTGCATACCAGGCTCGTGGTACTTGATGTAGACCATAGAGAGCTTTGTTCAGCAACCAAACCCGATCGGGATGGATAGGATCTTCAAAACCTGGAGGCTATTCGACATACACCTCTTCTTCGACTAGACCATGTAAGAATGCACTTTTGACGTCCATCTGGTAAACCTTGAATCCTTTGAATGACGCATAAGCCAGAAAGATACGAATTGCTTCCAGACGTGCAACAGGTGCATACACTTCGTTGTAGTCTATACCATCAATTTGACGAAAACCTTGAACGACCAATATCGCTTTGTTTCGAATAACGATTCCACGGTCTTCCTTTTTGCACTTATATACCCAACGGGTACCAATCTTCTTGTAATCAGTAGGTTTTTCTACGAGCTTCCAGACACCAAGTTTCTAGAATTGTTGCAGTTCTTCCAGCATTGCTTCAACACATGAATTTTCTTTCAAAGCTTCTTTCCAAGTTCTTGGCTCTTCCTGTGAGACATAACACGCGAAAGACCAATCATTCTGTTGACCAGATTCTCGAATCGCCGCATACAAGCCTGCATTGTTGTTGTTTCGCAACATGTTTCTTGTTTGAATGCCACTCTGTACATTACCAATGATGTTTTGTTGAGGATGGGTATTGTGAATCCTTATTTCTGGATTATCTGGAACTGGAATGTTTGTACCCAGATTGTTGAGATTGAGATCAACAACTAATTCAATACCCGGAACTGACGAAGAGGATGATGCAGTAGCTTCAGCTGTTATAGGGGCATCCACTGGAGGTGTAGCCTCTGAAGTACCATGTACTGCTAATGTAGGAGCTTCTTGATCTGCATCTAGAAATTCTTCATCCTCTGAAGATTCATTCAGTTCGGTTGCATCATGAAAATCCTCATTGTCGAGAGCATTATTATTCACTGAAGATGGTTCTTGATTGACAATAATTGGACGAACCAACGGTGAATCTGTTGCGTTGTCACTCTCGAAAAACATCCTTGCCGCATCATTTTCTTCAACTGCTTCAACATTGATCGAATTGAAAAAGTCATCGTACTCAAACATCCATGGCTGACCTGGAATTTTGACTGGCAAAGTGTGTCTTTGTACTCTGGCCTCAGACCATTCCTCAACCCTTTTAGTCTCTGGATTCCAGACTCTTAAGTTCGGGGTGGCATAACCAAGAAAGTGACCTTCAATAGCTTTTGCCCCAAACTTTCCATTAGGATCGATCATTGTGCAAGGAGCTCCAAACGGTTCAAGATATGACAAATCTAGTTTCCGTTTGTGTAGAAGCTCAAAGCAGGTCGTGTTGTGTCTTTTGACTGTAAGGACTCGATTCAAAGTGTAACAAGCAGAGGAAACAGCTTCAGTCCAGAAGGGAATCGTCAATTGTGACTCTACTAACATCGTCCTAGCAGTCTCGATCAATGTACGATTTTTACGTTCAGCGACGCCGTTCTGTTGAGGAGTGTAAGCCGCACTAAATTCGTGAAGAATACCTTTTGATGTGCAAAACTCCGCCATGGCATGATTTTTAAATTTTGTACCATTGTCGCTGCGTATCCGTCTAACCTTCAACTTATACAAATTCTCAATCTGAATCATCAAGTTTTTGATAATACCGAAAGTTGCACTCTTGTGAGCCATAAACGCCACCGAAGAAAATCTTGAATAATCATCAGTTAACACGAGGCAGTATTGATCATTCCTGATGCTTTTGTGCTTGACAGGACCGAACAAATCCATGTGCAAACGTTCAAGAGGAACTGCCACCGTGTTGATTTTCTTCGTCGGATGTCGTTTCTTCGTTTGCTTTCCTTTTTGACATGAAACACAGATGTCTTGAAGATGGAAATTTTTTAGAAGAACACCATTCACTAATTCATTCGACACCAAATGATTCATTTTTCGTAAGTGAATGTGACCCATACGTCTGTGCCAAGAGATTGAGTCTTTTTCTGTGGCTTTGGTAATAAAACAAGTTGCTTGTGCAGTCGTTGTTATTGCTTGGCTCATATCAAGGACCTACAAATCGTTTATCCTTGGAGCTGATAAGAGAATCCATTCTTTTGGAATCTTGAAGCCGGGTTTCAGCACATAACATCCATTTGCATCAAAGTGTACTGAAAACTACAAAGTTGATCTTATCAAAACTTACAACCCCGTTAGATACCATTCCTTCTCCAGTAATATATCCGCCTTTATCTCCAGAAAAAGCAACATAACCTCCTCTAATAGATTTAACGTCGTAGAGAAGCTTCATGTCGCCGGTCATGTGCCTGGATGCCCCACTATCAACAATCCAATGACTGCTGAAAGTTCCTCCTGGAACACCCTGCACATGTACTCACATGATTAGTTGGAGATGGGGACCCAAGCCTTTGTGGTCTTGGGTCTTCCATTTTTATCAACGTAAGTTACTTGAACCTCTCGATGTTGTGGAAATTGTGATGTTCCCTCTGATTCACTAACCGTTTCCAGGTCTGTTTTTGTAGGATCGTTCTATGACCCAAATGAGTCTATCAGAAGAGTTCTTGGTCTAATCAGAGGCGGAATTCATTGATTAAACTTTGAAAACAGCTCAATTCATACTTAATTGTCTTGTATTATTGATAAAACACGTTTACAGATCAGTAGACACGTCGGCAGCACTTCGGTACCGGAATCACGAACCTTACAAATGATTTCGCATCTAGGGTATTTATAGGGAATGTAATTTCGCATGGAATTACCATTTGCTATTTCGTACGAAATAGTAGATTGCTATTTCGTGCAAAATAGCACAAAGTCATTTCATGCGAAATTAACTTTCAACACACAAACCCTATTTTTTCGTACTACGTGCCCTGATCTAACATTTCTTATACAAGACTCGATACAAGACGAAGTCGACAGACGTATGCACCAACAGACTCCCCCTCGGATGTTGACGAGTCTTCAGTGTCGAGTCTTTAGAGTCTTCAGCCTTGAACAGTCTTTGGGCTCTTCCAAAATATCTGACAGAGTAAGCATCCTTCATTCTTTTTTCTTTATGACTCCAGAATCTCCTCCTGGATCTTATCTCACTCTAAATCATCATCAGACTCCCCCTTAAAGAATTCTTGGGATCGTAGTCTTGCTTTCACATGTTCACAGGCTCAGAATCGAAACCTGGCTCAACTTCTGCTCAAAATTCGAAACCTGACAAACCTGCACATACTCTACCTCAAAGTAAATTTCACAAATTTAAAATTTGACAAATTAAACTTTCTGCTTACCACATGTAGATTCAATAGAACAAAATGATTTAACATTTTTAAATTCTGATGACCACTTGAAAAATATCATTTTTTTTCACTTTTCAAACACACTCTCCCAAACCTGTTCATCATATTTAGCACTCGGAATTTTGAAAATCAGCTTTTCAACATCAGTTGTCTAAAATCTTTTTAAATTTTTCAAAAATTTATGCTAGAACACTCCGAAAATCTTTTTGGATTTTAAAAATTAAAGAAATGCAGTAAAGAAATATTTACAAACAATATTTTTGTGAGTTTGCGTAAGAGGATCATATCAGTTTTGACAAGCCATAAGTACCGTTGAGCTTAGTTACACATTAAGATTAAACAGTTCACTTAGATTGTCGATATACTGATCCACTTAAATTTTCACACAAATTTTAAGAAATCCAGGATAAGAATTAGGTGTATTAAGAACTTAAACTCATTCATGTGTCCCACCTCTTGAATATACTCTCGTATCCAGATCCCAATATTCAGTCTTAAAGGTGAGTATACTACAGATGATATCTGTAAGGGGTTAAATTGCAAGGGCCATGAGAGCTCAGGCTATTGCTTTCGCAAAATCAGAGAGATGATGACTTCGACTTTTGGTGTGTCCCCTTTAGAGGATTTTTTCTTCAACAGCACATGATTAGCATTTTGCAATGTTTCATCATTTTTTGTACTGAGGGTGGTGCTATATTTCAAGCAATGCGAAAAGTATTATACGGGGACTAGGCCATTACTTTCGCAAAATCAAAAGTCCCGGGATAATACCCCAGATATCACTAAGCATAAAGACCTAGTATTTCAGAAACTGGAATCTTTCAAACGAGATTTCAGGGGTTACCTATATATCCAAGTATTGTTCCCCACGAAACAAGCAAGTTTGAATTTAAGTTTATATCCCGAAAAAGTTTACTAAATGTGTAAAAACCTATCGGCATATCATCAGTGAGACCGTTTAATGCTATTTAAACATTACATTTCTTTAGCATACCGTAATTTTCTACTGATGAACTATCATTTCCTATTTTCTCAACAAAACTCATTTTTGATTTTATCATGTTTCTGACTTTTTCAAATTTTCTAATGTTTTTGGATTTTCTGAAAATTCTTACTCCCCCTAAAATTCAAAATCATTTAAAAGAAATTGAAAAAAAATAAACTGTATAAATAAAGTGACAACTGATATCAAATTGCATCAATTCGCCATCCACTTGGCATAAACAATCAGAACTCCCCCTTACAACAAACTATTTTCCCATTGTGATTTCAAAACACTTAAGTTTGTTTTAATCAAAAATGGTTTTTCCGGAAAATAAGTTTTGTTGGGGTTTCATCACCTTGTTCTTTCATTATCAACCTTTTGAAAACTATAACATTTTTAAGTTCAAACAAAAAATACAACTTGTAGAAAATCAAGTACAACTTAATGTCCCTGATTTACCACTTGTAAGTGAAAACCTTCTTCAACCACATGTAGGTTCACTTATCAACCAAAACCACTTGTAAGTTTACCAATCAAACATAATTCAAGAAAGATGCCGATTCCTACTCCCCAATTACCAAATTGTGAGTTCCGGCAAGTCAGGATTTTAAGTAGAAAATGCAGTCACCCAAGTCTGACCAGCATTGGGTGATTTTGATTCAACTCTATCCCAACCTCCTTTTGATCTGTAAAATTCTTTGGCACTTTTTACCTTCCCATCTACCATCTTTCCAAAAATATGTTTGACTTTCCCATTGAAAGCCTTTTCAGCATCAAATTCTCCTTTACCAGAGAAGAATTGACCAGAAATCTCAAACCTACCTTTTGATTTCAAATTTTCTGCCCTCAATGGTGGAAAATTCTCATCGTTCAACTCAGGAACGGAATTCTCATTCTTTTTCTCAACAGATGACTCCTCTGATTTTATGGAATCAGATTCATTGTCAGAACTACTCTCAGATTTAACAACCCATCTTTGCTTGTTCAAATCGACTTTTCTTTTGTAAAAACGTTTTGAAACATCACCAGTTTCTAAAGTCGAATTTTCAAACACTTTAGATTTCTCAGTTGGTTGTTTATTTTCATCAACATGTTTTTCTTTCAATTTTGAGTTAAAAAGAAACTTCCTGTTTTGTGTTGTTGAACTGTTGGCAATTCCAAGCAATATGTCCAACTTTTTGGCATTTAAAACACGTTCTTCTCTCAACTCTTTGCTCAGTTCTCATCATCATACTCTTTTTCTTCTTAGCAAGAAACTCTTGATTTGACTGTCTCCAGAATGGTTTCTTCTGCTCTTCTTCAGAACTTCCTCCTGCAACAAATTTTGTTTTTGGTTTATAATTTTTCTCATTTTTATAATTTTCTGAAGAATTAAAACCAAGACCTTTCTTTTTGAAATTACCGTTATGGTTTGTTTCTTTCGATAACCTGAACCAGAACGGTAACCCTTTTTCTTGTTCAATCTTTGTTGAACTCTTGAAGTGTACTTTTAGGTTTTTCAGCAAGATTTAAATCTTTTATTTTAGAAATATTAATTTCTGTTAATTTGAAAACCTGTTTGATCATTTCAGTTTTGACACTTCTTATTGGAAATTCCTCATCAAAATATAATTTGTCTGAATCATTCAAAGTATAAGCCACTTTGATTGGTCCATCATTCAAATTAGATTTTGATAACAGGAATTATTTATTGTAAACCCGTTTAACCGGTGAACTCGGACTCTTTTCTGACAAACTCGAACTTTCAAACTTAGACTCCGACTTTGACTCTTCATCCATATCCAACACCTGATCGATCACTTTCTTTAACAACTCAGACTCATGATCAGTGTCAGACGCTGTGAATGTAACATCAATATTGTCTGGTAACTCATCAATGATTTCAGACTTTAACTTTATGTTGAGTGCATTTTTTAATTGTTCCACATTTGGCTTTCTGGGAGAATAACTTTCAAAGATCGGGGGTGGACACTTGTTATACTTAACACTTTGTTTCTTACCAGCGTCCGTTTCTTCTTTCTTTTGTTCTTGAAAAGCTTCAAGACCTGCAACAGTAGGATAAACTCGATCAATCAAATAATCACAAGTTGTATAACTCAACAACAAACGTTTGATTCTTTCACTTTCTATCTTTTCGAGTTCCAAATCCTGCTTCAATTTTGCACAGTCTTCAATATACTCATTGATGATCTTCTGTTTTGACATTAATGTTGAACTCATTTTTGTCTTAGCAATCTCAACTTCTGAATTTGTCTTTTTCAGACCATTTACTGTTCTGTTTAGCACATCATATGATTCTTTTACATACTTCACATCAAACAAAAAATTCTCTTTCATCTCTTCCAGTTCATGAATCTTTTTATCTTTTTCTTCATAATCTTTGCAAATTTCTGAACATTTCTGACAAGGTTTAAAGATCTCAACAGTCTTTTCAACTTCGACGATTTTCTCTACTTCGATAATTTTCTCAATATCTTTTCCACTTCAACAATCTTTTCAACTACCTTTTCTTCATCAACTTCTATTTTTATCTCACACTTTTCATTTTCAACTTTCTTTGTTGAAATTTCTGCAACTTCAGCTTTCTCGGCTTCTAGTTTTTCTTTTTCTTCAGCAATTCTTTTTGCTTCCAACTCTCTTTTCAATCTAGCAGCCTTCTTCTCATTCAGCATCTCTACCTTATCTGCAAAGAACAAATAAAAACTATCAGTATCCAGACCTTTTCTAGCTTTATTAATATACTCTTCTTCATCATCTGTATCTGCATCACTTCCTAATTCTGGAAAAATCGGTATTCTTTTTTACTGAGATTTGACTAATTCTGCTTCCAAGATTTGAGCAATAAGACCTGAACCAAGTGGGATGTATTTGTCCCAACTAAAACCCTCTGCAACATTTTCATCATCTTGATTAACAAGATATGCTTTCTTCTTCTCAACTTCAATAACACGAGATGATGATGGTTGTTGTTGATCTAATTGATGAAATATTGATTTTTGATAATAATTGTTGTTTCCAGATGAATTGTTAGGTCCCGGATTGATCCATATCGATTGCGAACCGACTCGTGCGACGTGCGGAATCCGTGCACGAGCAAGACCGAACACACGTACAGTAAAATAAACTGTGATTCTTTGATAGATTTGATAACGTACAAGAACCTTGAATCACCTTTTGCCTTTCTCTCTCTACTTTCTCTCTCTAAGCACCAAGCTCCAAATTCTCTAAAATGGCAAAAGTTCCTAAATGAAACCCTAAGGCTCCTATTTATAGGCCAAGGCTTATAAGAGCTTTCCTCTTATTTACAATATTGCCACCTTGCCTTTTTCTAGATATTTCTAACTATTACAATATAAGCACTAGAAATAAACTATTTCTGCTACGGTCTTGAGATGACGGAGGCGATAGACATAAATGCACTAACAGACTCCCCCTTGGATATTGCCGCAGTCAATCTCAAACATTTAGTGAGACTCGTAGCTTCTGGTCTTTCTCTCTCTCTAAGTCTTCTTGAAGGTTTTACAACTTTAGAAACCTAGACTCCCTCTTGCTCAAACAGAATCCCGGTGGATCTGTCTTCAGCTCCAGCTCCCCCTTTCGGTAAACTCTTCAGGCTCCCCCTTTCATCAAGCTTCCGTGCTTTGGGATCGACACCTGGCTTTCCGGTTACAAGCTCCTCCAGAGTAGTTCTTGTGTCCTTAAATGCACGCTTCCCTTTGCGTTGAGCTTGTCTTCAGACTCCCCCTTAGACTCGGCTATCGGGATCGTAGTCTGGTATCTGCAATTCTCAAACATTTATAAGTAACAATGTTTTCAGTTGTCCAGGTATCGTAACCTGGCTCTATTAAACTTTCTAAATCAAGATCCTGGGACTAAGATATAATAATATGAATATATCCAGGAATACTTGGTATTCTCCCCCTATCAACAATCTTCAAAGATTTGGCAGTTTCAACGAACCGGATCGGAAACTAGCTCTTTTACAGATTTTTACAGTATAAGCATCCAAATCCCTCACAGTTAATCATCCAAGTCCAAACTAATGACCTTGGAGATATCACAAACTGTTTTTGATTTTATGATTAAAACATCAAGTTTCAACTTAATGAACTTGTTTTATTTTCAGAAACACAATCAGCATACTCAGATTTTGAAACTCAGCTTCAGACATCGGTTGTCAAAAATAAAAACAGAAATCAAAATCTTTTTGAATTTTCTGAAATATAAAGCAGTAAAGAAATATGTACAAACATATTTACACACAATATTTTTGATTGAGTATGCGTCAGAGGATCATATCAGTTTAGGACAAATCACAAATACCGTTGAGCTTAGTTACACATTAAGAATTAAACAATTCACTTAGATTGTCGATGTACTGATCCACTTAAATTTTCATACAGATTTCAACTGATTCAGGATACGAATTATGTATTTTAAGAACTTAAACTCATTCATGTGTCCCACATGTTGAATATACTCCCGTATCCAGATCCCAATATTCAGTCTTACAGGCAATTATAACACAAATGATATCTGTAAGGGGTTAATAAATTATGAAGAATCATGAGAGCTCAGGTCAGAACTACCGTTCAGCAGAGAGATCATGAATCAACTTGTGGGTGTGTCCCCTTTAGAGGATCTTTTTTACAACAGCATTGCTAAGCAATTTTATTGACTTATTATTGATGCTGAGGGTGATGCTGTGTTTCAAGCATTGCGGAAAGTATTATTCGGGGACTAGGTCAGAACTTCCATTCAGCAGAAGTCCCGGAATAATACCCCAGATATCATTGAGTATAAAAACCTAGTATATCAGAATACAATACCTTTCAAACGAGATTTCAGGGGTTACCTATATATCCAAGTAGTGCTCCCCACAAAATAAGTAAGTTTGAATTTAGGTTTATATCCCGAAAAAGTTTACTAAATGTATAAAAATCTACCGACACATCCACGGTGAGATCGTTTAACACATTTAAACTTTTCAATTCTTTAGCGTACTGTAACTGTCTACTGATGTACTATCATTTCCTCTTTTTACGCAAAAACTCAATTTTTGAATTTTATCATGTTTTTGGCTTTTTCAAATTTTCTAATGTTTTTGGATTTTTCTGACAATATTACTCCCCCTAAAATTCAAAATCATTTAAAGAAAATTTGACAAACCGATGTAGATAGCTTTGTCTCGCAATCCATTTTCTGCTTCGCATGCTCTGATTTGCAAAAAATATAATGTACCCCCATGATTTACAACCCATTGATTTTCAACAGTTTGAAAACCGTTTTTCAATCTTGTGAAAGTAATCATGTTTGTTCAGCCGTGAGGGTTTCGGCGTATTCAATCAACATATTTTTGAATTTTAGAATTTTTGACAAAAATTAAAAACAAACATAATTTTGGTTTTTTAAGTTTTTCAATTTTTAGGGTTTTTGAAATATTGTTTATTTATGTACAGAAAATGTTAAACTCCCTGTTCAACCAAACCAGGGTTCAGCAGCCTCTTCCTGTGCCAGGCTGCTCCAACTACCATTTTCACAATTTTCAGCTTCGTTGAGCACCTGCACATTCAAACTTTATCAATCATTTGAACAATTTAGCCCAGGTCTGTTGGACCTTAGGCATTTCAACACAATAATGTTCATTTAATTTCGGAAACTCTTTGTCATTTAAAACTTTTTCAGCGTTGACTTCAACTTTCTCATCTTTTTCCGACGTCACTTGTTTTTTAGCACTCCACATTTGACCTTTCGGAGTACCTCTTTTGTAAAAATGTGATTCTTTTTGAACATTTTGTTTTTGAATAACAACTTTTGGTTTCCAAAACTCTTGTCGTTTTGTCATATCAATAGTTGTTTTCCAACTTTGAGTTGTTCTGACTCTGGGTGTGTGAGAAATCTGTGTTTGTCTTGAATCAGACCTAGTATGTTTTGGTTTCCAAGTTTGATTCGAAGCAAACTTGTTTGTGTTGTACCTCTAAGTTTGTTTTGAATCAAATCTGGTTGACCTTGGTTTCACATTCTCAGATTTCTGTTTTTCAACATCAACAGGCTTTGGATTTGGACATTTTCGAGCAACATGTCCAATTTGATCACATTTAAAACACACTTTCTTTGAAACATCCTTGGCCTGTTGTTGTTTCTTTTTCATATTCTCAAACTCGACTGCTGTCCAAATTTGAGTTTTTCCTCTTCTTTCAAACTTTTTCCTTGAACAAAATTCAATTTTTGTTGCAAATCCTGTTTTTCATTTTGTTTCCAATTCTGTTTCTTTTTATAACCCAAACCAGCCTTCATGTTTTTCTTCTTACAACCAGGTTTGTTATAAAAAGATTTATGACCTTTACCAGCAAACTTTGAAATTTCCGACTTCTCAATCTCAACCATTTTGAAAACTTTATCGACCTTCTCTGAAATCACATTCTGAATCGGGAATACAACATCTAAGAATAGTTTGTCCGATCCAATCATGGTATAGACCAATCCCTTTGAATCATCATCCAAA
This sequence comes from Helianthus tuberosus, assembly GCA_030545235.1. Classification (NCBI taxonomy): domain Eukaryota; kingdom Viridiplantae; phylum Streptophyta; class Magnoliopsida; order Asterales; family Asteraceae; genus Helianthus; species Helianthus tuberosus. The sequence continues at coordinate 176,850,493 of CM060351.1, forward strand.
TTTTTCTCGGATTTTGTGTTTTTCAGATAACCATCATGAAAATTTCCTTCATCTTCCTCCTGTGATTCAGACTTACCTTTTGCAGACTCATCTTTCAAAACGCTTTCAACAACCTTACTTACCACCTCTGAATCATTAGTATCATCAGATTTGGAGTAAGTCACATCGATATTTTTCAGGTAACTGGTCAGCTATGTTCAAACCCTTTGCCACCTTTTCCTCATCATAAAAAGTATAATTGTTTCTCAATGGTGGTGGTACCTGATGAAACTCTGAACCAATACCCTTTTTGCAATTGTCAGTATCTTTGTCATCTGGTGTGATGTTGAAAATGCGTTCGAGAATGTACGAAGAGTTATGATAACTTTGAAGTTTTGTAACAACCTTTTCTTTTTCAGCCAAGACTTGTTTAAGATTAGCAATTTCATCAACACATTTGTTTAATTCAATTTGCTTTTCTTTAAACTTTCTTTCATAAATTTCTTTAGTGACTAAAGTTTCTGACAATCTTTGATCAAAACTTTTGACTTGGCTCTTCAAAGTATCATAAGCTTCTTGTACTCTCTGACTCGACCACTTTAAAGAATCATACTGTTTTTGTAAATCTTGAAATTTAGATTCTTTTTCAACACAATCGACACATTTTGCTGAACACAGTTGTCTATAAACATCATTATCCTTTTCAAGACCTTGACATTTCTGTGTTAGCTTTTCGACTTTTAATTTCAAAATTTCTTCTTTTTCAATCATATCTTTACATTTTGTTGTGAAACCATTTTTAAGTTTAACTATGTCATTGTCTTTTGTTTTTATGATGTCATCTTTTTCAGTACAGGCTTTGCACATTTCTATGCAATTCCTGCACTTGTTTTCTTTTTCATCAACCAATTCAACATTCGATAGATCAGAAGATTTTCTAACCTCAGTCTCATTCAGCACCGGTTCTTCTGACTCAACTTTCTGATCTTCCTTCTTTTCTTCTTTCTGAGCTTCTTCATTCTTCTGTGTTTCTTCAGCTCTCTGTTCCTCTCCAGCAAGCTTTGCGACAGTTTTCACTTCCTCAATCATCTTCTTCAATTCTTCTTCTTTTCTCTTTTTCATTTCTACCACCTTCGGTAGACTTGCTTCACAAACCTCTCTAATTTTCTTTTCCAAATCAGGCAAATATGCTTTATCAGATAATCTTCGTGTGTTGAAAGTAGCTTGCCTTGGAATCAAACTTGTTACAGCTTTGAAATCCACTTTTGATGGGTCAACAGCTGGATTACCCCGTGGATCCATGTAACATTCCAAATCATCATTCCATCGTTTGGCTTTCTGAGCTTCTTTGAATGGTTCGTTTAATTTTCCAATTTCCCATCTTGCATAGTCTGCTTTCCACCATCTATCAGGATCAGCATCAACCACAAATGCATACCCAACAACATCTTCTTCAGGGCAAACTTGACTCCAGTCGTAACCTTCATCGTCATGTATAACTGCAAGAGCCCTTGATTTTTCTTCAGGTTGTTTCAATCTTGGTGGCTCAGACTTGTTCTGATGGTAAATCGCTTTCTTGTAAGAATCTTCATTGAACGGGTTTGCAGAATCATCATTAGCATACACATTTCTGCACTCGCGCTTAAAGTGACCTCTTTGTTTGCATTTGAAGCATGTCACCTTAGATTTATCAAATCCCATTTTGGTAGATGGTCCACCAATTGACTTTCTCCCCGTGATCTCCATGAACCGCTGTGCTCGACGAACCGCACTGGCCATGCACCATCTTATATCCATTAGTTCCATCTCCTCGGGGTCTAATTGGTCATAATCTTCTTTCGTCAAGTTGGTATTTCCAATCTTCCCTGCAACGAGGCTTTCATACGATTCAAGTACAGATGCCAAGAAAACCATCTGTTGTTTTGCCGATTCTTCGCTGAAATTCTGCCCATTTTTCAAATCCACTACGATAATACACTGGAATAAATTCTTTGAAGCAGATTGATCAGAAGTTGTTGAAGAAGATCCACTGTGAAAACCACTGTGAAGACTTTCATTGTTTACTGATCTTGAGCTTTCTGGGGAAAATGTTGTTTTTGGAGATCCAGCCTGTGGTAGATTTCCTCGATAGTACAGCTCCGCATTCTGCTGATGAGCTGGATTGTTGACTTTAGATCTCTTTATCTCCAACTCATGGCTTTCAAGTCTTTCAATCAGCAAATCCACTGTTAACACTTCAGGCTTGATTGTGTTTTTCAACATTAAGGCAAAGTATTGCCATTCTTGATCATTTGGCAATGAATCAAACAATTTATCCACCAGCTCCTCTTCAGAATATGTGATTTCATGTCTGGCCAGCTCCATCTTCAGATGCCCAAATCTCTCGATCATTTTACAGACAGATTCATTGTTCATACAACCAAATAAATCGAATTATTTACGTAACAGTTTCTTTTTGTTTTTCACAATTTCAGATGTACCTACACATTTTCTTTCTAAAGCCTCCCATAAACTCTTCGACGTTTTCTCTTGCTCAAGTAGCGAAATGATATATTCTCTTACTGACTGTGTGATCAATGTTATCATTTTATATTCAGCCACAACATTTTTCACATCTATTTCTGTAAACTCTTTTTCATCTAATAATTCTCCTTCTTTTACTGGTTTTATATATCCATATTTCAATTTTAACCAGCTTTCAGGAGCGAAAGCTTTTACCCAACCCTCAAACCGATTTTTCCACCAGTTATAATCTTCAATCTTCATTAGTTTCGGCGGTTTCTGTTGGCTTCCATACATATTATCATATTTCAAATTCTCTGAAATCTCTCTCAAATACTCTCTTATTTCAGATCTTCTTTCGGATGATTCTAAAGTAAAGGCATTGTAGAACGTGTTGTAAAATTCTTCACCGCTGCTCGACATCTTCAAATTCTATCTTGAATTTGCATCTTATATATCTTGAATCACCTTTCTCTCTCTAGTTTCTCTCTCTAGACTTCAAACTCTAAGATCACCAAATGAGCTCCAATCTAGCAAAAGTTCCTAAATGAAACCCTAAGGCTTCTATTTATAGGCCAAGGCTTATAAGGAGAGTTCCCCTTATTTACAATAATGCCACCTTGCCTTTTCTATCTAATATTACAATATAAAGCTAGACTTAATCAGTTTCAGCTACGATCTTGAGATGACGGAGGCGATAGACATACTGCACTAACATGAATTTTTTCTTTCAGTTGCTTCTTTATTTTTGCATTCTCTTTTAAAATGTCCCTTTTCTTTGCAACGAAAACAAGTAACCTTTGACTAATCAAACCCTATTGGAGATGCACCCATTTCTCGAAAATCATCTCTACCGGTAATTTGTTGAAATTTTTCTGCTCTTCTAACCGCACTAGCCAAACACCATTTGATATCCATCAATTCAAGTTCTTCAGCATCAGTCTGATCATAATCCTCTTTTGTAAGCATTGGATTTCCAATTCTGCCAGCAATCAAACTTTCATATAATTCTAGCATAGCACCGAGTGATGCCATATGTTGCTTAGCTATTTCCGGAGAGAGGTGTTGATCATTTTGAATGCTCAAGGTGACATTACATTTCAAATTCATTGAATTCTATCGTTGAGGACTTGATGTTGTATAATTTGGATTAAAACTTGAATACGAAGATGAATGTCCACCACTTTGAGTCACAGTACTTCCCTTCGTTCCAGAAGAACTATCAACACTAAAACCAATCTGAATCTTTGGACTCGGAGTAGTTTCAAATTTATTTCCTCTGTAATACAGACTGACATCTTGTTGTGCATTTGGATTAGACATGATAGCAGTTTTCTGAATGTCCAATTCATGCTCTTCAATCTTCTGAATGAATTTTGCCAAATTCATATTTTCAGACTTTCTCATGTGTTTTAATATCAACAAATAGGTTCCCCATTTCTGTTGTGGTAATGCATCGGCTAACTTATCAACCCATTCATCGTCGTCTTTCTTTATTTCCAATCTTCCCATTACTAAAACAAGATGACAATATCTATCGATTGTTGTTTTTGTTGATTCTCCTTCGAAAGCTACAAACATATCAAATGATTTCTTTAATAAAGCCTTTTTGTTTTTGATCATATCTGCACTTCCTTTAAACTTTTGAATCAATGTCGTCCAAATAGATCTAGCAGTACCCTCATGTTGAAGCAAAACAAAGATATCTTCTTTAACTGCTTGTTGTAAAATGTTGATCATCATTTTTTCACTCGTGTATTTCAATTTTTCATCATCTGAATAGTCACTGAAAGTTTTTTCAATCCCACGTTCATTTTTCGGTTTTTCGTAATCTTTCTCTAATAAACACCATGCGTCAAACTTATAAGCTTGCACCTAGTTTTCAAACCGATTTTGCCATCCTCTAAAATCTTCAATGTACATAAGCTTCGGCGGTTTTTGATAAGTTCCCGTCTCATTTTCACTGTAAAGAGTTTCAGCAGCCGTGACTGGAGCAACCGGTGTAGCAAATGCATTGTAAAATTCCTCTTCCATGTTTTGGTAAACTTTTTCACAAAATTAAACGTTCAAATGAAATTACCTCTTCACACGAAATCACTTTTGAAGCGAAAAGACAATCCGAAGCGAAATAACCAATTTCAAACGAAAACACTTGGTACGAAATACCCACTTCAAACGAAATAGCAACAACTCAAATGAAATATCCCTTTGGTGCGAAATACTGTTCAAACGAAATACAGCTTTCAAACGAAATTACTAATTTCATGCGAAATTAGTCAAGCGAAATAACACCTTGGTGCGAAATAACCTAATTTCGTGCGAAATCAAGCTAATTTTCAAGCGAAATAGCAATTTCAAACGAAATCAATTGCCTATTTCATGCGAAATACCGCTGACGTCATCATGACCGATCTATTTTTCAAGCGAAATAACCAATTTTACCAGTTTTAGATCGAATTAAGGTCCAATTCTTTCAAGGATTCGTTAAAACACTGTTTCGCTTGTAAGGTGTGAAATTCAAGTCATTTTGACCGTTAAAACTTGTTAATTTTGAAAAAGAAGGTGTAGAAATCAGAAATAAAGGTTGTTTTGGTAAGAACTCGTCCTCCTGAGCTCTGATGCCACATGTAGGATCGTTCTGTGACCCAAACGAGTCTATCAAAAGAGTTCTCAGTCTAATCAGAGGCGGAATTCATTGATTAGACTTTGTAACAGCTTGATTCACTTCTAATTGTCTTGTATTTTTTTATAAAACACGTTTACAGATCAGTAGACACGTCGGCAGGACTTCGGTACCGGAATCACGAACCTTACAAATGATTTCGCATCTAGGGTATTTATAGGGAATGTAATTTCGCATGGAATTACCATTTGCTATTTCGTGCGAAATTGCACAAAGTCATTTCATGCGAAATTAACTTTCAACACACAAACCCTATTTTCTCGTACTACGTGCCATGATCTAACATTTCTAACACAAGACTCGATACAAGACGAAGTCGATAAACGTATGCACCAACAGTTTTGTTTTACCAGTTTTATTCTTTAAAATCTTAACTTCATGATTGTCTGAAGTTTTTGAATTGTCTGGTTTGACAGAAACAAATGTTTTGTTAACCACGTCGGTTTTAATCGCTTTTTCAATTTTCTTGACCTGTTGGTGTTTCTGTTTCTTTTCCCTTTCTTTTACAAGACGGGGATCTGGTTTTGATGAAACAGATCGCTTGCGGTCAATTTGGTCACGGAGATCATCAACTTTGGCTTTTTGTTTATGAAGATATGGACATTTTCGAATGATATGTCCAAATGTGCCACATGAAAAACATGATCTTCGTTCTAAAAACCCCGATGTATCATGTGATTGTCTTGTCGATGATGAACTTTGTGATCCCGAGGTACTTGGTTTTGAAATGTTTTGTTCATTTCTTTTCAAAATTTTTGCTTGATTAACAAAATCTAGGTTAGATTTGTTTTCAAATGTGTCAATTTTATATGTTCCCTTTGATTTCACAAAGTTTACCTTCTTGTCCTTTTTCAGGGTCTGTTTCTTTTGACCTTGAGTCGGTGATTTACCTTTTGGTTTGGTGCGATTTTGCTGAACTTTCTCAGTTGGTAATCTTTGATTGCCATTTTGTTTGCGAATTTTAGCTCTTGGAATCGGAGGACACTGTGTTACCACAACGTGTGATCCTGTCTTTCCCAAGAACTTACTTGTTGAATCTTCAAAAAATTTACTAATTAAAGATTGATTAACATTCTTAATAGGAAAATCTTTGTCAGAATAGATTTTATCATCACCAACAAGAGTGTACAGCAAATTCACACTTTCTGACTCTTTTGCAGACGTGGACTCGACCAGAACAGTCTTAGCAGGTTTTGCGGGAGGATCACATAGAATATGATTCTCAAGAGGTATGTCCTCTTCTTTGATTACCGCATCAGACTGTACTGAGTCAGTATCATTAAATTCATCATCTGAAGAATCAGCATCCTCAACAATAACTGGAGGATCCTGATTCTGTTCAGAAGAAGACACACTTGTATCTGCTGACACATCCGAATCTGATGGTACTTCATTTTTGTATCCAAGTCCAGTTGCAAATTCCTCAATGTCTAAAGGAACAGATTCCTCATAATGAATTCTATTCTCCTCAATAGGCATTGCATCATAATTTTGTCTAACAGGTGGTGGACATTTCTTGTATCCAATGCACGTGGCATCCTTTTTCTCTTTTTGTGTGCCAATGATGTGATCCAGCACGTATCTAGAGTTTGAATAACTGTCTAGCTTAAGCCGGATCGCCTCACTTTCACACTTAGTACAGGCTAACTCTTTTTGCATGATCTCAAGATGATTGATATAACAGTTTATGTCTGTTTGTTTTCTTGAAACCATTTTTGTCAGTTCGGTTTTATCTTTTCTTAAATTTGCAACCACCGTTTTAAACTCCTTTTCATGGTTTTCATCGAACATGTTAGCCTCTTTGCATTTCAAAAGATCCACTATCAAATTTTGATTGTGGATATTTATCACTTCATAATTTTTTTGCAAAGCCTCATGTTTGCTTTGCAAATCACACCACTTAGCATCGAAAGAAACATGTTTGTTTTGCAAGTCAGACAATTCAGCATTTAAAGCATCATGTTTGCTTTGCAACTCAGACATATTAGCATCTAAATCAGCACATTTATCACTTAAGCTAGCACAATTATCACAATTAACGACAGTTGGTTCATCGACACATACCTGGCTTGATGAACTTCCGCTATTAGCCATAAAGGCTGAATTTAGAGAAGAAGAAGAATAATAAGCAGCTTGATCCACCAGAATAGATCTTCTATCATTCCTTGCTGCAGCTTCTCCTAACAATTCATCGATATCTGCATCGATTCTCCCACTAGATACATCATCAGAATAATCTTCACCTAAGGTTGAGATTTCCTCATCAGAACTCCTTGAATAACCAGAACTCTCTTCATCTGAAGATTCACCACCACTGGCTGAAGATTCTCCACCACTGACGTACTTCAAATCTTTAGCAGTTTCAGTAAAACAAGCTGTTCCTCCCTGATCACCAATGCCTAATTGCATTGACCAGTCGCAACCTTCATCTATTTGCACCACAAGAGCCTGATTGGTGTTCGATGGTCCTGCTTGATTGTTTGTAGGGACCAAGGTGCGATCGTCATTCCTGGTTTGATTCTGATTCTGTTGGTTGCCTTGACCTCTGAAAGGATTCTGGTTCCCATGCTGAGCTGGCTTTGTGCATTCACGCTTGAAATGACCACGTTCGCCATAGTTAAAGCACTTGACGGATTGCTTGTCGAACACATACTTGGTATCTTTCTTGCTTTCCAAGCTGGTTCTACCCGTACGTTCCATGAAGTCCTTTGCTCGCCTAACAGCACTAGAGAAAGCCCATTTGATGTCCATCATATCCATCTCTTCTTTATCGATCTACTGATAATCTTCTTGAGTTAGATTGATGTTTCCGATCTGCCCTGCAATCAACCCACAATACGAGCTCACCAATATGTTTAGTATCTCCATATGATCTTTAGCTACTTCAACGCTAACTTTGGAGAAGTTTGACGTGTCAAGCCGTACTGTATTTGACTTTGATGGCTGACCAGCAGATGATGTGCTTCCATAACAAGCTTGTTGTTGAACATGAAGTGGATTCCCGTACAAATTAGTTGCTACGGTAGATGGCCGATAGATTTGTTGTTGTGGAGCTGGTTGTAGTGGATTTCCATACAAGTCTGTGGTTGGAGCTGGCTTTACAGGAACTTGTATCAGATTTCCATATAAATCTTTGCTTGTGACAAATTCCGTTTGAAGTGGAGCGTGTGAAGCAGGTCTTGCAGAAGTGCTAGAAGCTCCATAATACATATCAGGATTTTGTCACACTGGAACCCTTTTCGCCTTTAGGGTTTCTTCCTGATCTTTGTTCTCCAAGAGCTGACCGAAGTCATTGATGTTTCTTGTAGCCAATGTGCCATTGTATTTTAGAATTTCCAAGAAACCATTCCATTGAGGTGGTAGTGCATCGGCAAACTTTGTGACAACCTCTGTTGGAGTTGTTTCTACCCCATAATTACTCAATTCAGTCAGCAAGTGATGAAATTGACTTGTTATATCTCCCAAAGATTCATTTTCCATACAAGTGATGTAACAACCATCCAATTCCCATATGAATTTAATATAATAACATGATTCTTTTATAAAACAAGTGTGTTAATACATCACAAGATCCAAATCAAAGTTTAAGTCGGTTACAAACTAGTCCATTACCAACTAAGTTGTAGATTTCAAAACATGATTAGTAAAACCGGTTTACATCACAAACATTGTATAAACATAGTTAAATTAACGCGGAAGCTTGCAAAATTTGTGTTCGGTTCTTCAAAAACTTGCTTGACCGCCATCCGGAAAGGCCCCTCTGTCACCTAAGGTCAAAACCACTTAAGATGTTAGTTTTGACATTTATGTGGAGTGTATAAACACGTTCCAACATCAAATCATGAAAAATAAAATAAAATTTCAGTTTTTGTCCAGTCGTGTGTCGCGAAGGACCTTCGCGTGGCGCGACATCCCTCGCGTGTCGCGCCAGACCCTAGTGGTCCTGTCGCGTGGCGCGGGGGGAACGGTTTTCCAGCAGATGCAGGTTTTTGACCTGAATTTCCTGCCAGCTCCGGAAATTCAGTTTTTCAACTTCAATTGACCATAACTTTTGACTCGTAAGTCCGTTTTAGGTGATTCTTTTTCCTATACGTCTGTAAATTCATTACCGACGTACCTATAATGATTTCCGTACCAAAAATTAGGTTTACGGAACGAACGGCTAAAGATCACTATGCAATTATTCGACCGATTCTAGTTACCCCTATTTTGCTACTTCTTTAATAGAAAACATAAGGCGCTTTTTACCCAAACTTCCGGGGCTTATTATCACCGGCACTTCATTACCAAACTTATGGTTTCATGCTCTTGTGATTGTTACCGCCTATGCTAACTATTAAAGCAACTCAACACTACTTATTACACCAATATTCGACCCGTTTGGCTCATCTACGGAATCCTCCATTATGATGACTACCAAACGATTTCTAACCAATTCTTATCCTAATATTTCAAGTAACAAACACTGTCACTTCAATCAATACAACCTTTATTCTACAACGCAACTACATATATTCAAGATATCAAATAACTCAATGTAACGAGTCGAGTTACATACCTTCAACGTACGCCCTTCAAACGCAAGTCGCCACCGGCTTGTCCACTCGACGCTCTGGTGTCCTTACCTATAGAGTTCAATCATAACATGTTTAGAACTCTTTTTTAAATCATATGTCGCATAATTTGCCGAAACATTGTAATTATGCGTTTTAACTTTAAATTTCAGTTTTAAGCCTTCTTTGAGGCATTTATACAAACACTTTAGGGGCATAATTTTACATGATTTATTAACAAGTTCATAACTTGTCTTATAGCCCAAATTTTCATCAATCCAACTATCTAACACAATTATTATGCTCTATGATTTTGAAATAACCTCACATATGTCAAATTACACTAGAACAATCCCAAATTTCCTAGTGTTTATCAAGTTCTACATAACCCACTAATCACCTACAAGGGTGTCCATGGATTTTACTAGAATTAAGCAAGATTTCAACATGTATTTGTCTAGGGTTTACTCCTAGGCATTTTAATGTTCCTATTTCATCTACATATCATTCATGCATCCTCAGATTTCGAATTCCCCAAATTCATGAGAATTTCAAGTAGAGAATTTTTATCAAATTTTACATACCTTATGATCTCCTTGCAATGGGGATCACTAATCCAGCCTCTAATTTCGTTTCGGGACTGATCTTGACCTTCAATTTGTAAGATTTAAGAGAGTCTAGGGTTTGAAGAGGAGCTCCAAGTCGCCCCCTGTGTTTCAATCGACCAGACACACCTTTTGTGTGTGTTTGATGTGTGTTTTGATTATTAAACTAAATCTAGTTTCAATTCTAACACTTTCAGCCCCTCAACTTTCGTTTTTATTTTGTTTTAACTCTTTAACTACTCATAATCATCATCTAACTAGGTTAATGTCATTCCTAGTTAGTTTATTTTTCTTATTTATTCACAACATAATTGTATTATAAGAATTTGTATTTTCGGGGTGTTACAAGTCCACCCCCCCCCCCTTAAAAAGGGTTTCGTCCCCGAAACCAGAGTACGTACCAAATAGTGTAGGGTAGAGATGTCGCATCTCCTCTTCGGACTCCCATGTAGTGTCCGAACCTTTCCTATGCACCCACTTGATCTTGACTTGATCGATTTGTTTATTTCGCAAGTTCTTAACCTTTCAATCTAAAATCTCTAATGGCCTTACCGCATAATTCAGGCTATCATCCACCTCGATATCGTCGTAATGGACATAAGTTGTTTCCTCCGCTAGACATTTTCGTAGCTGTGATACATGAAACGTGCCATGTATTCCACTCAACTCTTCCGGTAGCTCGAGGCGATAGTGTGGCAACTCGAGTTTTCAAGTTCTTTCCTCGACACGCTACTTGATTTACAACTGTGTTTGCTTATTATGGTTGTCTTATAAATTGTGCATGTGTACTAAAAGTTTGAAATATTGTTTTTGTATTTATGTGATTAATATGTTAATGTGGTTAGTCTTATAAACTTAGGCATTATTTAAAAACTTAGAAAAACCCTACTTGATGAAACATAGTTTCACCACAACTCCTGCTTGACGAAACACAGGAGTTTCACCACCGGGGGATTTCGTCAAATCCACCACGACGAAACATGGGGATTTCGTCGCCCCTTTGAAGTTTCGCGGACATGGGCTTCAGCCCAGACAAGGCCCAGTTGTCTGTTTATATTTTTATACGTGCACAAGGATACGAAACCTTTTCTTTTAGAAAACCCTAACCCATTCGACGGCAGTTCCTTTCTTTGCAACCTCTCCTCTCTTGCTAAACATATTCCTGGTGATTCAACCGTTCGATCTTGTGGTTAGTGCACCATCTTTATTATTGGATTGTTCACTATAGAATTGTTTGATGATTGTTGTAGTGTTTTTGTGAGTATAGAATCCTGATAGAAATCGGATTGCCATAATGAGTTGATTAGGGTTGTTTGTCTCATGAATCTTACATATGTTGCTATACGATCATCGATTACAATTATGTTATGATTATATAGGGTATATGGAAACTTGGTAAACCAATTATTCGTTGGGTGCAAGTTAATGTGTGATGATTTACTGCTTGATTCGATGATCCTGTTTATCGAAGTTATATTGTGTTGTTATGGCTTATGATTGATGGCCGAATATTGTGTTGTTGATGATTGAAATTACTGTGTTATTGTTTTGAATAGGAGGTTGTAGACTGTTAATTGATGATTTAGGTTGTTAACAATGATGAATTTGATGTAATGGCGATCATATGTGTTAGATTTGGTTTGATGCAATGATTGGTTCATGATGGTTCTGATGACGGCAGTTAGGGTTTTCTGGGTGCATAGTTTAAACTGTTAAACAGGCGACGAAACCACTCCCTCGACGTAACTCATATATCTCGACGAAACACTTATAGGGTTTCGCCGAGAGGTTTCAAAGGGGATTCACGACGAAACAGGGGGGTTTCGCCGTACAAGGGGGTTTCGCCGTAAGGGTCTTGGCATGAAACAGTAGGTTAGTATGTCATGACTACTGTGCGAATGTTAGTGATTGTCTATGTGAATAAGACTGTTATGATTGTAGTCAAATGATATAAGTTGGTTCTTACAACCAATACACTCAACTGCTACATATTGTGACGTAACATACATATGAACAATGGACTGATATGAACTAGAACAACTGTTAAGTGCTATGTGATAGTATTGCATGAGTATACATCCATGATCATGACCTATATGCAAACAATGTGGATGCCAACTGATTATGTATGTATGATTGTAATAGGCTTGACTGATTAATTGTGAGCACATAGTTTAGCATACCGAGCAAACCAAGGTGAGTTCACACTTTCTACAAGGCATGGGATTCCCGGTGGTTTGGGAATGGGTTAATAAACTAAAACGAAACCTACATATCCTCCTTGGGTAGGATATGTACGGCCATCCTCCTTGGGTAGGATGCCACTATAAATCCTGCGTATTCTCCTGGGGTAGAACTACGTACGTTCGTCCTCCTTGGGTAGGACAACAACCTTAAACTTACTAGACAAAACTCTATCATGAAGTCCCTCATTCTTATATCAACTTAATCGCCGAGGCCGATGGCGAGCAGGTCATTAGTTAATAGCGCTATTAGGTTTGACAAACCTCACACCATGTCGTTCGAACGGGCGTGTACTAATGGACTTTGGCAAACTGTCAATGATGATAGACACTGATGTAGGGCACAACTTATTTTCTTTAGTAGTCGATATGGTATGGTCTAGTGGTTCACATGGGGAAGCCCCCCACTGGTTATGGTTATGATTTGGGAAAACAAAATGTTACTGGTTAACTCGTGGTTTACGAAACAATTTATGATTTCAGAACAAACTGATAAAACTAAACAACCAACTGTGAACTCGCTCAACTTTGTTGTTGACTCGTTGTTACATGCCTTGCAGGTCGTTAGGTATTCATGGAGCTTACACGGGAGGCGCGGTCGTTGTGGGAACATGGACTGTTGAGTTCCATGTTAAACATTTACACTTTATAAACTTATTACTTATGTTTGGGTTTTACGTTATGCTTCCGCTGAACACTTTAATTACGCTTTTGTTATGAACACCTTTCATATTATGTGGTTGAACTTTATTTATTACTTACAATGTTCAATATGATTGGTGGCTTGATCCTGGTCAGTCACGCCTCCAAGCGGTGATACTCCGCATGTGGATTTTGGGGGTGTGACAGATAGGCTACCTTACCAATTCGTTCAATGATCTTAAAGGGCCCAATAAACCTCAGGCTTAGTTTGCCTCTTTTTTCTGAATCTGATAACGCCCTTCCATGGGGAAACCTTTAACATAACCATGTCGCCTATCTGAAATTCAATCGGTCTTCGTCTTTTATCAGCATAAGACTTTTGCCTATCTTGGGCTGCTTTCAAATGGGCTCATACCACTTCAATTTTCTCATTAGTGGCTTGGACAATATCTTTATAGGCCAGTTCGCGTGGTCCCACTTCACCCCAACACACCGGGGTTCTGCATTTCCTACCATATAGCATTTCGTATGGTGCCATGACGATGCTCGAATGGTAACTATTATTATACGAAAATTCGGCCAAGGGTAGATAAACATCCCAACTTCCGCCGAAGTCAATAATACATGCCCGTAACATATCCTCTAGTGTCTGTATCGTTCTTTCACTCTGCCCATCCGTTTGAGGATGGTAGGCGGTGCTAATGAAAAGTTTCGTTCCCATTTGTTCTTGAAAATCTCTCCAAAAGTTTGAAGTAAACCGGGTATCTCTATCTAACACAATGGATACCGGTACTCCGTGACGTGCCACTATTTCGTTTGTATATACCTCGGACATATTTTCCGAAGTATATGTCTCGCGTATAGGAATAAAATGAGCACTCTTTGTTAATCTATCCACAATCACCCATATAGCATCGAATCCCCGAATCGTATTAGGTAGTTTGGTCAATAGGTCCATAGTGATATGTTCCCATTTCCAAACCGAGATCTCCAAAGGTTGCAGTTTTCCATATGGTTTCTGGTGTTCCGCTTTGACTTGTAAACAAGTCAAGCACTTCTCCACGTATTTTACTACATCCCCCTTCATTCCGGGCCACCAATAGTTTTGTTTCAAATCGTTGTACATCTTGGTCGCACCCGGATGAATAGAATATCGGGATTTATGAGTTTCATCGAGTAGAAGCGTCTTAACCCCACAAGAATTTGGAAACCATACTCTTCCAGATCGAGTCTTCAACCCGTCCTTTCCATCCGACAAATCTTTTAACTGTCTGATTATTCTTTCATTCTTCCAGTTCTCCTCTTTCACTGGTTCTACTTGCGCTTCTCGGATATGTTCAAGTATGCCCGAGGTCACATCAAGCTGCATCGACCTTATTCGTATTGGGACATAATCCGCTTTTCTGCTCAGGGCATCCGCCACCACATTTGCCTTTCCGGGGTGGTAATGTATTTCACAGTCAAAATCTTTCACCGTTTCTAACCATCGCCTTTGTCGCATATTTAGCTCCTTCTGACCGAAGAAATATTTTAAGCTCTTGTGATCGGTGAATATGGTGCACTTTACCCCATATAAATAGTGCCTCCATATTTTTAATGCAAACACCACCGCAGCCAGCTCGAGGTCGTGCATGGGATATTTCTTTTCATGTATTTTCAGTTGCCTCGAGGCATAAGCTATAATTTTTCCCCGTTGCATCAAAACGCATCTGAGCCCCGATGGTGAGGCATCCGAATAAACCACCAAGTCTTCGACCCCGTCCGGCAACGTTAATACCGGAGCTTGAGGTAACTTCTCTTTTAGCGTTTGGAACGCTCTTTCTTGTTCAACGCCCCAAATGAATTTCTCCTCCTTTCGGGTTAACTTAGTTAGCGGTCACGCAATCTTGGAGAAATCTTGAATGAATCTCCTATAATATCCCGCAAGCCCTAAGAAGCTTCTAATTTCCGAAGGATTCTTCGGAGGGCTCCATTTTGATACGGCCTGTATCTTTGAAGGATCTACCAATATTCCATCGGCGCTTATGATATGGCCGAGGAATTGCACCTATCGCCACAGAAGGCGCACTTTGAGAATTTCGCACACAACTTTTCTTGTCTGAGTGTCTCTAACACCTCTTGTAAGTGGCGTGCATGTTCCGTTTCACTTTTCGAGTACACCAGAATATCGTCGATAAACACAATTACCGATTTATCCAACATCGGCTTGCAAACCCGGTTCATGAGGTCCATTAAAGCCGCGGGTGCATTTGTCAGTACGAATGACATCACGAGGAACTCGTAATGTTTATTGCGTGCGGAAAGCCGTCTTCGGTACATATTCTACTTTGACCTTTAATTGGTGATATCCTGATCTAAGGTCGATTTTTGAAAACCAATTCGCACCTTGTAATTGGTCGAACAGATCGTCTATCCTCGGAAGCGGGTATTGATTCTTTACCGCGAGTTTGTTCAACTCCCGGTAATCGATACACATTCGCATGCTTCCGCCCTTCTTTTTCACAAATAATACCGGTGCACCCCAAGGAGATATGCTCGGCCTTATAAATCCCTTGTCAAGAAAGTCTTTAATTTGTGACATTAATTCTTGTAACTCCGATGGCGCGAGTCGGTACGGTGCTTTAGCTACGAGTTTTGCGCCAGGAACCAATTCGATTCCGAACTCTATCTCTCATTCAGGCGGAATCCCCGGTAGATCTTCTGGAAATACATCTTCGAAGTCACGTACCACTGGTACGTCTCCTATCTTCAGTGACTCTTTCTCTGGCTCATTCGCGTATATCACAAACGCCTTACATCCATGCTTTATGAGCTTGTGAGCTTTCAACATCGAGCATATTATAGGGTTACCTCCTTTTTCGCCATAGATGGTGACGTGTTTTCCGCTCGGAGATGTTAGCTTTATCTCCTTATGAAAACACACGACCTTCGCATGGTGCTGAGATAGCCAATCCAGCCCAACAACTACTTGAACCTCCCTCATCGACATCGGAATTAGATCTATCAAGTATTCCTCATCATCGATGCTTAAGTTGCAGCCTCGACAAACATCACAAACTATAAAACTATTGTTGTCCCTTATTTCAACTTCTAAGGGCACATATAATTTCATCAATACAAATGAAGGATGTCGAATAAGTCCATGTGAAATGAAGGATTTATTTGTACCCGTATCAAATAATACACGTACACGAATCGAGTTTATTGCGAATATACCTGAGACCACATCGGGTTCTATCTTCGCTTCAGCCGCTGTAAGTTGGAAGGACCTGGCCTTCGCCTTTGGAGCTTCTGTTGGAAATTCTTTAGTGTCTTTCTTTCCAACTAAGTCTGGGCATTTGGATTTTTTGTGGCCGGGCTGATAACATTTATAGCAAACGGAAACCTTTCCCGGACATAACGATGCGGTGTGCCCCGTCTTCCCACATATAGGACACGGCTTGTCCTTGAAGCGGCACTCACCCTTATGCCCCTTTCCACACACCTTGCAATTTGGTGACCCGCCTTTCACATCCGCCTTCTTTCCCGATTCAACAGTTCGAGCTTTCTTTGTAGGGCTCGGATTCACATCCTGTGCTCTTCACTCGCCCCTCTCAATTTGTTTCTTCAACTCGATTTCCCGCTCCCGGGCGGTGTTGATAATTCCCGTGAGGGTTTCATACTTTGAGGGAGTTATGAACTCCCGGTATTCAGCACTTAGCATGTTTTAATAGTAGTATATATTCTTCTCTTCAGTGGTGACTAACTCGTCACAAAATCTCATCTTATCCATAAAGATGCCCGTGATCTTATCGATTGTTTCGCCCTTTTGTCTTAACTGGATGAATTCTTCCTTGATTCTGTTGATAACTGCCTTGGGACTATGATGTTTAAGGAATGGCACCTTAAACTCATCCCATGTCATAACCCTCGCCGCTTCGGCTCCTATCTCCTTCTTTTTGTTATCCCACCAACCCTTGGCTTGACCCCTCAACTGACCCGTTCCATAAGCAACAAAATCACTTACGTCACAGTGGGTCCTTTCAAACACCCCTTCAACGTCACTCAGCCATCTTTGGTAAATTATCGGGTCAACCTCCCCATTGTAGATTGGCCGTTTACACGCCATAAACTCTTTGTACGAACATCCTTTACGTTCTCCCGATTTCTCTTTCATAAGGTTGACACTATCTTCCAACCTTTTGACTCGTTTTTCAACTAATGATAACAGCATGTTTTGAATTTTGTCTATGAACCCGGATAGACTACCCTCAATTGCCCTTCCCACTTCTTCGGCAATTATTTTTTCATTTGTTCGGTGCTTGTCGGCACCGGATCATCATCGTTTCCTTCCGTCATCTTGAAACTGAAATGTTTACATCAATCATTAAACATTTCATTTATAACAAAGCTTTATTTGCTTCGGTTTAGCCAAGTTCGTAACTTGCTTGAACCGTTCGCATTTGGTGCGTTTTCCGGGTTTGAGTGTGTTAACACGTTCTTCCCATGCACATTAATTCACATCTCATTTCTTACAAGAGATAAAATCTACTAAAATAATTAATTAATTCTTACCGGACGATCGATCAAGCTTGAACCGAACACTTTGTTGACAACCTTGATCTCTGATTACCAACTTGTAACAACCGTCTAATTCCCATATGAATTTAATATAATAACATGATTCTTTTATAAAACAAGTGTGTTAATACATCACAAGATCCAAGTCAAAGTTTAAGGCGGTTACAAACTAGTCCATTACCAACTAAGTTATAGATTTCAAAACATGATTAGTAAAACCGGTTTACATCACAAACATTTTCTAAACATAGTAAAATTAACGTGGAAGCTTGCAAAATTTGTGTTCGGTTCTTCAAAAACTTGCTTCACCGCCATCCGGAAAGGCCCCTCTGTCACCTAAGGTCAAAACCACTTAAGATGTTAGTTTTGACATTTATATGGAGTGTAGAAACAAGTTCCAACATCAAATCACGAAAAATAAAATAAAATTTCAGTTTCTGCCCTGTCGCGTGTCGCGAAGGACCTTCGCGTGGCGCGACGTCCCTCGCGTGTCGTGCCAGACCCTAGTGGTCCTGTCGCGTGGCGCGGGGGGAACAGTTTTCCAGCAGATGCAGGTTTTTGACCTGCATTTCCTGCCAGCTCCGGAAATTCAGTTTTCCGACTTCAATTGACCATAACTTTTAACTCGTAAGTCCGTTTTAGGTGATTCTTTTTCCTATACGTCTGTAAATTCATTACCGACGTACCTATACCAAAAATTTGGTTTACGGAACGAACAACTAAAGATCACTATGCAATTATTCGACCCATTCTAGTTACCCTTATTTTGCTACTTCTTTAATAGTAAACATAAGGCGCTTTTTACCCAAACTTCCGGGGCTTATTATCACCGGCACTTCATTACCAAACTTATGGCTTCATGATCTAGTGATTGTTATCGCCTATGCTAACTATTAAAGCAACTCGACACTACTTATGACACCAATATTCGACCCGTTTGGCTCATCTACGGAATCCTCCATTATGATGACTACCAAACGATTTCTAACCAATTCTTATCCTAATATTTCAAGTAACGAACACTGTCACTTCAATCAATACAACCTTTATTCTACAACGCAACTACATATATTCAAGCTATCAAATTACTCAATGTAACGAGTCGAGTTACATACCTTCAAAGTACGCCCTTCAAACGCAAGTCGCCACCGGCTTGTCCACTCGACGCTACGGTGTCCTTCCCTATAGAGTTCAATCATAACATGTTTAGAACTCTTTTTTAAATCATATGTCGCATAATTTGCCGAAACATTGTAATTATGCGTTTTAACTTTAAATTTCAGTTTTAAGCCTTCTTTGAGGCATTTATACAAACACTTTAGGGGCATAATTTTACATGATTTATTAACAAGTTCATAACTTGTCTTATAGCCCAAATTTTCATCAATCCAACTATCTAACACAATTATTATGCTCTATGATTCTGAAATAACCTCACATATGTCAAATTACACTATAACAACCGCAAATTTCCTAGTGTTTATCAAGTTCTACATAACCCACTAATCACCTACAAGGGTGTCCATGGATTTTACTAGAATTAAGCAAGATTTCAACATGTATTTGTCTAGGGTTTACTCCTAGGCATTTCAATGTTCCTAATTCATCTACATATCATTCATGCATCCTCAGATTTCGAATTCCCCAAATTCATGAGAATTTCAAGTAGATAATTTTTAATAAATTTTACATACCTTATGATCTCCTTGCAATGGGGATCACTAATCCAGGCTCTAATTTCGTTTTGGGACTGATCATGACCTTCAATTTGTGAGATTTAAGAGGGTCTAGGGTTTGAAGAGGAGCTCCAAGTCGCCCCCTGTGTTTCAATCGACCAGACACACCTTTTGTGTGTGTTTGATGTGTGTTTTGATTATTAAACTAAATCTAGTTTCAATTCTAACACTTTCAGCCCCTCAACTTTCGTTTTTATTTTGTTTTAACTCTTTAACTACTCATAATCATCATCTAACTAGGTTAATGTCATTCCTAGTTAGTTTATTTTTCTTATTTATTCACAACATAATTGTATTATAAGAATTTGTATTTTCGGGGTGTTACAAGTGAAGCCATCAAACTCCTTCTTGAGTAAATCATATCGCAATTGACGTGACTTTTCATTTCCAAGACCCCTTGTCTTCAATGCCTCCCATAATCGCTTTGACGTCTTGAAACTGATAAACTGATGATATATATCCTTGCTCAACGCCTGAGTCAGAATAGCATATGCTTTCTTTTCCAAATCATATGCCTTTTTCTCGTCTTCCGTAAGATCTGCAAATGTAGCAGCCGTTGAAACGGCAAACTCAATAGCTTGATCAAAATCTATCAAAACACAAGAAATCAACTTGGTTTAAACAAGGAATCGAGCCAATGCTCTGATACCAATTGTAGGTCCACCCGGAGGATCGAGTTAAACCTCTATTCCTGTTTTCCGACGAACCCGAGAGTGCGGAATCCAAACGGGTAAGTTAAACCACGTTACGAACACGTAAGACACAAGATTCAACGATTAACACTCAATGTATTAATGCTGTGAAACGGTTACAATGCGGTGTTTACAAATGGTCTCTGTAAACTCACAGTGTGTGTGTGTGTTTTATAGGGTGTTCGCTCTGAAATCTATTCAGACTTCTCTTTGGTTGTTTCTGTTCTGTGTTTGATGTATATATAATAACATCAGTGACGAAAACATAAACTGAAAGTCACTTTCAAAATCTATCAAAACACAAGAAATCAACTTGGTTTAAACAAGGAATCGAGCCAATGCTCTTTTACCAATTGTAGGACCGTTTTCGGGACCGAAACCGTGATTATCATGATTATGTTCATAGACGGGAAGATTAGAGGCGGATGAAATACTTACTTGTATTGATTTTGTAACATAACATAACAAGCTAGCCCGATTAACAAGCTAACCGAACCATACCAAATGAGTACACATCCGGGGAGAGACCAAGTGGTGATCTCTCCCTGTGAGGACTCAAACCTCTAAAAGTTCCAAAAATTGCAAATGGAAAGGGGTTGCTATTTATAGCCACACCCCCTTGTCTTGCAAACACACACGGTCAAACAAATAACCCTCCCGTTTGACCACTTCAAACGAGCGGGTCAATACACGTTTGTTTGACCATTTCACTAACTATTACATATTCAGCATAAAATAAATCTAATCTATTCGACAAGCATCGGACACAAAATCTGCATCAACATATAGAACAGTTATAATAGTTAAATAGTTTTATCAAACAAATATGAGTAGCGACTAATAAAGTTTAAGTCCCTAGTTTTAAGTTCTGAAACAAATTTTAATGTAACAACGGAAACATAGGTGAAACCGTTCGCATAAGTTCATGGTTCATATTTATTAAAAGAACCTGACACGAGTTTGCATGCCCACTTACACTCCCAAGTTACAAGCTCCAACGATCACTGAGTACCTGCAAAGCATGCAGTAGGGTGTCAACATAAAGTTGGCGAGTTCACGAGTTGTCCAGTTTTAGTTCCAAAAACGTAAGTTGTTTAGCTAAAGTATTTATAATTACGTTATGGGGAGCTACCCCATCTGTAAGCTCACTAAACTATAGATACCGAAACTGGTGACGTTGAGTTGTTGTGCCCCAAGTAAATGTCTATCATCATTGACCAAGTTGCAAGGCTTACTAGTTCACGCCTGATCCCCCCGGTCAAAGTGTGAGGTTTGCCAAACCTAATAGCGCTATCAACTAATATCTCGTTCGCCCTCGGCGATTAATCGGTATTGTAAGTGGGGACTTTCCATGATAGAGTTTCTTTTAGTTTCCTAGTCATGATTTATAAATAGTATCCAAACGTATTCCTCCCGGGAATAATAATTTAAAGTGTTCAGTCGTATTCCCCCCATGAATAGTAGTTTAAATGTATCCTTTCAAGGATAGTAGTTCGTCCATTTCCCCCCGGGACGCATGGTTTTAGTGTGTGTGAACTCACCTTGGTTTGCTCGGCAGATAGTTTACTTGTTAAAACAACTTTGATCAATCACTCCCTAATATTATTGTTACCATAACTAGTTAGGTTCGCATTCAAGAAATCACGTATACATGTATTCAGCACATAGCACAGTAGTAGTATGCGTTTCATATCACTAAGCAAATCACGAGAATACAACTTAGTTCTCTGAACTGTAGCAGACTGATATTAAGCACATGTAATCTAAGTGTGTGACCCAACGGTGTGCATGGCCCAAACCATTAAGTGTGCGGCCCAAATTGCATGTATGTTGCAAGTGGGGCCTAAGAAGACATCAGTCGAGACCAGGAGGTCTCGACTCGAAATCAAGAGGTCTCAAGTCGCAACCAGAAGATCTCGAGTCGTTAAGTCATTAGTCGAAACCAACGTTTCGAGTCAGGCCTTGAGTCGGTTTCGACTCGCAACCAAGCTGGTCTCGAGTCCTTGGATGTGTGATGTCTTGTTTCGAGTTGTGACTAGAATGATCTAGAGTCGCAATCGGACTCGAAGTCTAAGCCGGAACCTCATGAACCAATCAAAATACACTAACACTTATTTTATTCCATACAAGTCCTAAATCAGATCAAATGCACAATATTTCAAATATTTTTAGAACATTCAAACAGTTTTTCAGGTTTCATCATGAAAACAAATCTAACACTATATCTTTTAACACAGCTTCATCCATTTCACTAAACAGGAACATATATAACCATTTTCTCATATGAGTCGTCATGACACTATCCCCCTAAACAGATCTAACCTATATCTCATAACACAACATCATCTTCACTGTTTCATCCATCAAAAACAATCAAGATCCTCAATATCGTTCATCTCAAAACAGGATTGGTCAAAAAGGTTCTTTTATGTCAATCAAACAAGCATATCATCTTCACACAACATCAAGGAACAAACAAGTTATGTCATCCGTATCATTTACTGCTTAAATCATTCATCAAGGTAGCACCTTTATCACATATTATTATCGTATAAAGATTGTAAACTAACCGGGTTAGTGTGCGACACAAGAGTGGGTAAGGCAAATGATGAAACACAGCTCCTATTGCACGGTTGCTAGCTATCTTCCAATGGGCAAAGCTGCCGTTGAATTAAGGGTAAAATTGCCGCCGGATTCCAAGGAAAAAGTAGAGATTAAGTGTGTTTTTGGGGTTTTCTTAGAGAGAGAAAGTGGATAGGGAGAGAGAGACAAGGAATGAGAGAATAATGGAATGTTTTGGGTTTGATGTTTGCTAAATGATTGATGCCAACATCCTTAATGCCGACTGCAATAAGGGTTTAATACCATTTCCAAAACCATGCACCCCTCGGGTTTCGAGTGGTTAAATTAGATGGGCTAGGCTATGTAAATATGGTCCATTTCTCCAGGAAAGAAGGGGGTTTGGAACCAAGGAATTCCCGAATTGAAACCAAGAGGTTTCGAGTCGGAACCGAAGGATTTCGACTCACAAACATACATAAACATTTGCAAATATTAAATATATTACACATTCTCACATAACTACCATATAATAAATCAGTAAATTTTCAAATAATCCTTGTTTACTAAATCCCACAGTTACAAAGAAACGTGCAGGAAAACCCGAAATGTCACATTATCCCCAAGTTTCAAGAAATTTCGTCCCAAAATTTAGAGTGCAGCCACTAACAAGCTAGTGTGTTACAATGTTTCCACGGGGTGTCACGTCATCCCCCTGATAGTTCGGAATTTCATCCCGAAATTCAACTGTAGCCGCAGTGCTGGAAGTATTGTTTGCAAATAACCGAGGATACCTGCGCATAATCTGGTCTTCCCGTTCCCAGGTAAACTCTGGGCCACGGCGCGAGTTCCAACGAACTCGGACTATTGGTATTCTGCTATGCTTGAGGGTTTTGATCTCTCGATCCATGATCTCAACCGGTTCCTCAACGAAGCGTAGTTGATCGTCGATTGTGAGTTCCTTAAAAGGGATGATGAGTGTTTCATCCGACAGACACTTCTTCAGATTAGACACGTGAAAAACGTTGTGTACCACACTCAGCTCTTCAGGCAAGTTTAGTCTGTAAGCTACCTTACTGATTCTCTCGGTAATTTCAAAAGGTCCAATGTATCGCGGATTAAGCTTACCCCTTTTTTCCAAAGCGCACCACACATTTCCAAGTTTAGACATTTAGTAGGACCCGGTCCCCAACCTGGAATTCTAGAAGTTTCCTACGCTTATCAGCGCAGCTTTTCTGATGGTCACGAGCTGCCGCCATACGTTGTCTGATTTGGGCAATCTTATCCGTAGTGTCAAGTATAAGCTCTGGGCTGGTAATTTGGCTTTTGCCAACTTCCGCCCAATACAAAGGTGATCGGCATTTACGACCGTATAATGACTCAAATGGTGCTACCCGAATGCTAGTGTGGTAGTTGTCGTTATAAGAGAATTCTACCAGAGGTAAGTGTCGTTCCCACCCGTTTCCAAAGTCAATAACACATGATCTCAGCATGTCTTCAAGCATTTGGATGGTATGTTCGGTCTGACCATCGGTCTATGGGTGATAAGCGATGCTCATATCTAACTGTGAGCCAAAGGATTTGTGCATAGCTTGCCACAATTCGGAGGTAAATCGTGGATCACGATCAGAGATAATGGATGTTGGCACTCCATGCCTAGCAACTACTTCCTTCAAGTAGACGGCTGCAAGTTTCGAAAATTTATCGGTTTCTTTGATCGCGAGGAAGTAAGCAGACTAGGTTAAGCGGTCTATGATCACCCAAATGATATCGTTTCCACTTTTTAACCTTGGTCCACCGGTTACAAAATCCATGGAAATATGTTCCCATTTCCAAGTTGGCAACTCTGGTTGCTGCAGTAAGCCCGACGGCTTTTGGTATTCGATCTTGACCCTAGCACAAGTCAGGCATTTGCTAACGTACTTAGCAATAGTTTATTTCATGTTAGGCCACCAGTACAAAGTCATGAGGTTGTAATACATCTTGTCAGAACCAGGATGTACCGAGTAGCGAGACTTGTGTGCCTCGCCCATCTCAAGCTCTCGGAAATTTCTGTAAGATGGAACCCATATACGATCCATGAAGTAGTGAATATCGTCGTCTTTAAGTTCAAGTTGCTTTTCCATGCCTCGCATGGATTCAGCTGGAGGGTTCTCCGCCTTCAATGGTTTGACTTGAGCGTTTAGGATCAGGTTAGGAAGGTTCGAGCGAATAGTAAGCTGTAAGGCACGAACTCCCTTAGGTTTGGTTTCTTTCCTACTAAGGGCATTAGGTACAACATTAGCCTTGCATGGATGATACTTAATCGCGCACTCGCAGTCGTTTAGGAGTTCGACCCATTGGCGTTGCCGCATGTTCAACTCTTTCCAGTCCAGTATATGTTGGAGACTCTTGTGAGCGGTGTAAATTGTGCACTTGGTACCATACAAGTAATGACTCCAAATCTTGAGTGCGAACACTACCGCTCCCAGTTCCAAATCGGGTGTCGTGTAGTTTTGTTTGTGGATCTTGAGTTGTCGAGAAGCGTAGGCCATAACTTTCTCACGATGCATCAACACGCAACCGAGTTCTTGAATCAATGCATCATAGTAAACTACAAAATCTTCAGTACCTTCAGGCAACGAAAGGATAGGGGCACTACAGAGTTTCTCCTTCAGCTTCTGAAACGCAGACTCCTGAGCATCATTCCACTTATAAGCAATACCCTTCTGGGTAAGAGTCGTGAGGGGTTGAGAAATCTTCGAAAATCCCTTGATGAATCTATGATAGTATCCTGCCAATCCCAAGAATTGGCGGATTTCGGTCGGAGTCGTCGGCGTAGGCCAGTTTTTGATGGAGTCAATCTTAGCTGGATCGACGTGAATCCCAACCTTATTGACCACATGTCCAAGGAAATGGACCTCTCGAAGCCAGAAGTCACATTCGAAAACTTAGCGTAAAGTTGTTCACTGTGTATGAGTTCCAGAATAAGACGCAGGTGTTGCTCGTGCTCCTCTCAATTCCTCGAGTAGATCATAATGTCATCGATGAATACAATCACGAATTTGTCAAGATACGGTTGCACACTCGGTTCATGAGATCCATGAAAACCGTAGGTGCGTTTGTCATTCTGAAAGGCATAACAAGAAATTCATAGTGACCATAACGGGTTCGGAAGGCTGTTTTAGAGATGTCCTCGTCGCGGACTCTCGGCTAATGATAACCCCCGATCGTAGATCGATTTTGGAGTAGAAACTTGAGCCCTGCAGCTGGTCTAATAGATCGTCAATGTGCAGGAGTGGGTATCGGTTCTTGATAGTTACTTTGTTCAGCTCGCGATAGTCGATACACATACGGAATGTGCCATCTTTCTTCTTGAAAAAGAGTACTAGGGCTCCCCAGGGTGATGAGCTAGGACGAACAAAACCTTTATCTAACAGCTCCTGCAATTGCATAGATAATTCCTCCAGTTCAGCTGGGGCTAATCGATAAGGTGCGCGAGCTATGGGCGCCGCCCAAGGAGTTAGCTCGATCTGAAATTCAACTTGACGGTGAGGAGATAGACTGGGTAATTCCTCAGGGAACACCACGGGAAAATCGCATACAATGGGAAAATCTTCAATCTTCCTTTCTTTCTCCTGGGTGTAAGTAACAAGTGCTAGAATAGCGGTATGTCCCTTTCGTAGACACTTCTAGGCCTTTATGTATGAGATGATGCCTGCAACTACACTTTTGTCACCTTGAACGATAAGGGGTTCACCAAAAGAACGAGGAATACGAACGGCTTTCTCCCGACAGAGTATTTCGGCTTGATGTTTGGATAACCAATCCATTC
This sequence comes from Helianthus tuberosus, assembly GCA_030545235.1. NCBI lineage: Eukaryota > Viridiplantae > Streptophyta > Magnoliopsida > Asterales > Asteraceae > Helianthus > Helianthus tuberosus. The sequence goes on from CM060351.1 coordinate 176,877,061, forward strand.
CAATGACGACAACGAAGCTTCCAAGGACAATGGGGAAGAGATCGACGAGGAAGGTTTGACCAGATAGTACGAGTTTACAATTGTTGATAACGTGTGAGGCCTCGATGTTTCTACCATTAGCCAGTTCGACGACGTGCTTAGTTTTTAAAGGTGTAGGCGTAGGCTTAAGCATCTTACTAATATGTAGGGGCACATAGCTAGCATCGGCTGTAGAATCAGATAATACAGAAACATAACGATCATCAAGTAGAAACTTACCCGCTACAACGTTGGCATCATTCCTTGCTTCGCCAGCGCCTATTACAAAGGCTCTTTCCCTTGCCCCGTTCCCTCCATTGTTGTTGTTGTTGTTGTTTCCAGCCCCTTGGTTGCTGTTATTTTGATTCAATTGGGGGCAATTCCTCTTCATGTGTCCTTCAGCTCCACACTGAAAGCAACCCTTAAGGTTACCATGATACTGCTACTGCTGAGGTTGATTTTGTTTTGCTGGATGAGGGCTTCTACAATCCCTAGCCTCATGCCCCATTTTGTTGCATCGCTGACTCTGGTTCCTTGCACATGGCCCACTGTGATGTCGGTTACATTTGTTGCACTTGGGGTGGTTCCCTCGATAATTACCCTGTTGCTGAGGGCCCTTATTGTTTTCAGTCTTTCTTTGCTGAGCTGGTGCTTGAGTGGGGTTAGAATCCTTTCCCTGATTGCCATCCCACTTACGCTTGTTATCAACAGAGATTTCAGTAGTAGCACTGATTCATTTAGGCAACTTGCCCTGCTCCACAGCTTAGTTAGTGAGAAGGTGAGCTAGGCGAATAACTTGCTGGATCGTGGTGAGGTCAGCTGAAGTCACCAAACTTTGAATTTCAGGGACCAGACCCTTGATGTACAGCTCGATTGTGACAACCCTCACCAAACCAGGTATCCGTACGAATTAATTAATATTTAATTAATGCTAATTACTGTGCTTACTTACAATTGTGGTTGAATTGCTTCTTGATTTCTGATACAAACATATTCATGCATCATACTATATTATTGTCACTCTATTATTTACACACAAACCTTAGTGACAACCTTGATGCACAAAAGAACAGTGAGCACACTATACGGGATACCCAGTAAACATGCTGACATTGCCAGCACTAGACAGTTACTGTCTCTGAGGCCATTATGAGCCGGGAATAGATTACTACACTAGTAGGGAGTGTAGGGAGGTGAGGATTATAAAACTGCGTCACTAGGTGATATTTATAGTGACCGGATGTGCCTAAAACATACTTTAACTACAAAATTCTGCACTTTATTACCAAAATTCAGCATTTAAGTTAACCAGTAAAGTGCCAAAACATGGGAAAATAATACTAGACGCTTTCCAAAGTGTCAGGAACTCATTGTGTCACTAAAAATAATATTAACGACACTTTAAATGCTTATTTAGCACTTTAACGGATTAATATCCAACCGAACAACCGGACTTTACCCGGGACCTAAAAATATTGTCAATGACACTGTTTTTCCTTTTCTGAGCCAGTTAGGATCCCCGAATACCCTAACACCCGTTATAACACATAACACACTAGTAACTAATTAATCACCTAACTAAGCAAAACTAGTTACCTAACTAAATGGTTAAGATCTAACCATATAACCCCCCCCCCCCAACGATCGTTTCCCCCAAGGGGACATATTCCATCAACTTTTGATTATTTTATTAGTCCACGTCTAATATCACAAAGACATTTTATACATTGGATATTAGTGGATGATGATTATAAGAATACATAGAGGTTAACACCTTCATTCACTTCACAAAACACTACAACAGTTTTCACTCTTTCCTTCCCTCTCTTTGTGTTCGGCCGCAAGCTCACTCACACCCACCCTCACTTTCAAATTTTGATATTGCTAAATCACATACATACAAGTGTGCTAGAGTTCATACGAGGAGACCCGGTGCTTACGGAATCACAAGGACCTCTCTACATCGCTATTAACCACCTTGTTTTCGCTTTGATTCTTCCCTAGCCTTGAGCTAGTTGTAAGTGATTCTAAACACTCTCTTGTTCATGTTTAAAGTGGTTAATAAGAGATTTAACGGATAAGAATCATGAACACTAAAGATCAAATCTAAAAGTCTTGTAAGAATGATGAACAAGATGGTTAAAGAGTAAATAATGGTGTAAAACTTGTGAATCTTGTTTAGTAATGATTATTTTATGTTGTTTAATGCTAGTAGTGGAACGGATCGTCATCTAACCACGCTAGATCATGTTCATGGAACATGAACTAGCAATATGTTAAGCTTGAAAGATACAAGATGACGAACCCTTCCATACATAACCATGAAGTTGTGTAAAAATAGTTTTTCTTGTAAAAATGGAGTTCTAAACTAGTAGATCTAAAGATCTACAAGTGGTATTTTCGAAGAACCAAGTGTAAGATGCATATCATGTTTAAAACCCGGATCTTTCTAAAAGCATTTTTCTGAACAAACAAGTGTGTAAACACTTGTGTGATAAAAGGATTTAACAAAGAAATATTTTCGTAATTTTTTACTATAAGTTGTAAAGTTACATATTCTTTAAAAATAAAGTTTTCAAGAAACTGATTTTATTTTTAAAAGATAGAAAGATCTACTAAAAATGTTGGAAAGTTACTACATACTTTTACATAACTTACAAGTTCATGTGCTTGCGATTTATGCTTATTTTGACTAGTTAGACGATTGAACATTGAATATTGATGATTGGAAAATTGTTGATTGAATTTTGAAAAGAAAATGATACGCTAGTAAGCGTGGCACCTCCAGTTACAGAGGAAACTCTGGCGAAATTTTTCCAGAAAATAACACTTAGAATATTTTTTAGTAACAAGAGTTTATATATATGTTTTTGACTTGTTTTCCAAACAAACTTCACCATGATTTTATTATAAAATAATCAAGTATTCGGAGGTAGATTTTCTTAAATAAAACTTGTTAAATATATATTGAGAATATATATTTCATAATAAAACACTTGTGTGATTTTATGATTTTTTTGAGAACTATATATTATTTTTAGAGTAAAAATAATATAACTGGAATACATTATGAAAGCACGACTCCAAAATAATACCAACGCTATCACAAATAAATGTCTAAGTTACACCGGTATTATTATTACCACCCGAACTTTAAATGTAACTTACGTATTTTTGGAAAAACACTCTTAAATGTGTATTTTGATAAAAGTATTATTTTGGAAAATTGTATGGAATAAAATATAATATTTTTGGGAAAAATATGTATATTTTGGAGATAGAATATTTTAGACAAATGAATAAAAATATACTTTATTAAGTGAGACTTAATAATATATTTTTGGAATTACAAAAACGCACATGTATTAATACCCCCATCCTTGGGAAGAAATACAACTATTAAATAATTAAGAAGTGTAAATACGAAATAGTTGCCTAACTATTTCCCAAAAACGTTAAACCTTAAGCCAAGGCACGGTCGATCGTCTAATAGAGGTTAGTACGTGTAGGTCGTCACGCAGCAGGTTGATTTGGGATTTACTATTTCGAGACGCACTTCTGTGAGTTCATGTCCCCCTTTTCTCTTAAATGTTTTCAGTTTTTAAACTTCGGGGGTGAAATACACGTTACTATGATTACGAATACCTTTTACGTGGTATGGTTAGCGTAAGGAGGGTTACTACTTAGATCATGTGAGTGGGTAGGCGGGAACTGGAGGCCATTAATCCTCATTGTAGGACCGAGGGACTTTAGCGGTAGATCTATCTGGGTGTAGCGAGCCCAGCCTCAGGCCCAACAGTACGGACCTCGGGGAGACTTGGTACCCGACGCAAAAATCTGCTAGGTTTGAGTCTTCCTACTACACTTCACACATATTGTAAGACCCTAACACGCTTTAACTGAAACGACGCAGCGGAAATACGTACCATAAAATTTCTTTCATTACAAATGTCTTGACTTACTTTAAAGTTCGTTTTAATATGAATCTTTTACAAAAATAAGGTATAAGTCATGTTTACTAAAGTACATACTCAATTATCCCCGTGCAATCTACTTTGTGACCCGATCTTCGATCTCTATTCCTCGTGATAACCGCCTGTGATTCGTACAACCTGCACTCACCACATACATTCATAACATTAGTATACAATACATAAACAAGATTCAATCTCGTACACTTCCCATTTCGTTATCTTTCTAACTTTAAGCATTTCATCTGCGTATCCATGTCCTGGTGAGGCTTCAATAATGTACCTGCATTACCTTTCATTCTCAAGGCACCCTATTAATAACGTATTACTCAACGTATCTAAATCACGCGTACATACATTCTTACATGCATACATACACATCTGCATACGTACATGCCTTCCTATATCTCTACAAACATGCATACACTCATACGTACCTTCATATATACCAAGCACACATCTACAAACGCACACACATTACTACGTCTCTACATACGTACATATACACATACGTATCTTCACATATACATAAGTGCATATCTACATACATACGTACATACATTACTACGTCTCTACTTACTTACATACACTCATACGTGCCTTTATATATACTTAGATACACGTCTACATATGTACATACACTCATACGTACACGCCCAAGATCTTACATACCTCTTTTATATCCATACATTAATTACATGGTACTTAGACTTAGATTTATAGCCCATAAACGTCAAAGGAATGATCAGAATCATGTTTGGGAAGCCCGTCGTGGTCCACGGACAACAAACCGAAGCCTACTATATCCAAATAACCTTAGATAGCAAATTTCATGTATTTGAACATGGGGAGGCCGTCGGCGACGGCCCTTGCAAATGCCCGTAGCCCAAAACTTCCGTAGACAGTCAAATACCCGTCAGCCAAAAACTAACTTTCCAGAGCCCGTCAGCGACGCCCTCATACCCGTCGGCGACGCCCTCTAGATTTTGCATTTTTCTGCAGTTCCGTTTCGTCGTCCGTACGCACTAAAACGCGCATAACTTTTGAACCGTTTACCCATTTAACCTCCCGTTTCTTCCTACATGCTTGTAAATTCACATTCTATCATATGAACTTGAAATCCAACATCCAGTTTAAGGAAAATATTCACTTAAAGCTCTCAGCTTTATATACCGTCGTAATTACTTATGCAACCATTCCGTATTACAATAAATCATTATTTTGGCCCGTATGGTCTACTTAACGAAAATCCTCACTTATATATAATCAAACCTTATTAGACTTCAATTATCATGCATAAATAACTAGTACACAACTTTACTTAAATAGACTAAGAAGTGATTCCAGAAATCACTTACCTCATGCATCCGTGTTCATATCTGTTTCCTCGCCACTTCTTGACCCGTTAGCCTTTCATGCTTGAGTCCCCCTCGACATGATTGCTATACTTTCATGTCACCAAATTACATTCACATTAGCATACAGAATTGTACATATTAACGATCATATCAATCGCATGTTTCACATTCGACTTTCTTTAGTCACAACTAACAAGCATATGGTATATAATCAAATTCATATCCTTTCAAACTCATGAAATTCATCATGTAATCACAATATCGCATATTAACATAACATGTACCATACAACTTCCTATAATCCTACCTTTACGACAACAAACCAAATCATGCTTCTTATGCGTAGTTGACCTTCAAAAGTCAACAGTTCATCATACAAACTTTTGGCTTATCCTCATGTATCTGTATCATCATTTATGCTATATTAATGACACTATATACATTTCTTACTCACAATGCAAATATGCTTACAACCACATGATCACCTAGTGATATTAACACTACTCTAACATCAACATTACATAGTTCATCATAAATCTTCACTAAACTTCATATTCCTACAATTTCTAAGTGGGTTTTATCCCAACTCATCGATACAATCAAAATTGCACCTAACACAACTTCTATATGATGATTCTAACACATACCCAAACTCAATTTCATACAATTTCACGGTTTAGAACACAACCCACTTCCTACAAGTTCATCAATCTAAGTTTCGAGACATACCTCATGATCCCCTCGCGTAGGTTTTCATTAATTCATGTTCGTTTATGAATTTACGCCTTGATTCACCCTTCAGTTTGATGATCTTTCTTGGTTAGGGTTTGGAGCTCTTGAGAGCTCCTGAAGCTTCACGAACACACCCTTCGTGTGTGTTTGTGTGTGTGTGTTGATCTTTTAATTAGTAAATCAACTTTCATCTTATCCACTTTAACCCCTCAAGTTTGCCTCTATAACATATTTGGCACTACTTTTCTCTTTTAATAGTTTTTACCATGCTCTTAACTAGGTTAAATAGCCTAGTTATTTATTTCATAATATAACACATAAGAACATATTGTGAATATATAACATTTGGATTTTGGGGCGTTACAAGTCTACCCCCCTTAAATAAGGTTTCATCCCCGAAACCTTTCTCTCTTCTATTTACACATATACATATATGTTTGACTTCATAGTCACATCATAATTATAAGTAATTATCTTATCTCAATTCATATTTATTGATACAACTAACTTCTTAGCAAGTGTACACTTTCTGTGGCATACTTTCACCTAACATTCTTATTTCCCCAACCCGTTAGTAACAGGTCAATATACATATTCATCCAAACTTATAATAATGCTTACTTTCATATGATTCATTCATAACAGATCTAATACCTTTGTCTCATCCTTTAAGATTACATTCTACACATATATTACATGACATTTAATTATTGTTTTGTTATTGTAACGAAGTACTATTTCATGATCATACATATTACATGACAAAAATCTGCTAGATTTGAGTCTTCCTACTGCACTTCACACATATTGTAAGACCCTAACACGCTTTAACTGAAAAGACGCAGCGGAAATACGTACCATAAAATTTCTTTCATTACAAATGTCTTGACTTACTTGAAAGTTCGTTTTAATATGAATCTTTTACAAAAATAGGTATAAGTCATGTTTACTAAAGTACATACTCAATTATCCCCGTACAATATACTTTGTGACCCGATCTTCGATCTCTATTCCTCGTGATAACCGCCTGTGATTCGTACAACCTGCACTCACCACATACATTCATAACATTAGTATACAATACATAAACAAGATTCAATCTCATACACTTCCCATTTCGTTATCTTTCTAACTTTAAGCATTTCATCTGCGTATCCATGTCCTGGTGAGGCTTCAATAATGTACATGCATTACCTTTCATTCTCAAGGCACCCTATTAATAACGTATTACTCAACGTATCTAAATCACGCGTACATACATTCTTACATGCATACATACACATCTGCAAACGTACATGCCTTCCTATATCTCTACAAACATGCATACACTCATACGTACCTTCATATATACCAAACACACATCTACATACGCACATACATTACTACGTCTCTACATACGTACATATAAACATACGTATCTTCACATATACATAAGTGCATATCTACATACGTACATACATTACTACGTCTCTACTTACTTGCATACACTCATACGTGCCTTTATATATACTTAGATACACGTCTACATATGTACATACACTCATTCGTACACGTCCAAGATCTTACATACCTCTTATATATCCATACATTAATTACATGGTACTTAGACTTAGATTTATAGCCCATAAACGTCAAAGGAATGATCAAAATCATGTTTGGGAGGCCCGTCGTGGTCCACGGACAACAAACTAAAGCCTACTATACCCAAATCAACTTAGATAGCAAATTTCATGTATTTGAACATGGGGAGGCCGTCGGCGACGGCCCTTGCAAATGCCCGTAGCCCAAAACTTCCGTAGACAGTCAAATAACCCGTCAGCCAAAAACTGACTTTCCAGAGCCCGTCGGCGACGCCCCCATACCCGTCGGCGACGCCCCCATACCCGTCGGCGACGCCCTCTAGATTTTGCATTTTTCTGCAATTCCGTTTCGTCGTCCGTACGCACTAAAACGCGCATAACTTTTGAACCGTTTACCCGTTTAACCTCCCGTTTCTTCCTACATGCTTGTAAATTCACATTCTATCATATGAACTTGAAATCCAACATCCGGTTTAAGGAAAATATTCACTTAAAGCTCTCGGCTTTATATACCCGCTTTCACTTATTCGACCCATTCATCTTTTCATCAAACATCTCATTCCTTTTAGCCCAAAACTTACATGAACTTTATAACCATAATACTTTTAGGTTATCCGGAGTTTCGTACTTGTGGTTTACGCACCCAATACCCGGTATGCGTTAAACTCATTCATTATTACGTAATTGAACATTAGATAGTACAATTTCCATCTATGAAATTGTTAATTCATTTACTCGTAATTTCCTACCGAACCTCTTGCCCATTAACCCGCATCACCGTTACTCGGTTAGCATGCTTACGTACAATTTTTTCCATTACCCGGTTATCATACCGTCGTCATTACTTATGCAACCATTCCGTATTACAATAAATCATTATTTTGACCCGTATGGTCTACTTAACGAAAATCCTCACTTATATATAATCAAACCTTATTAGACTTCAATTATCATGCATAAATAACTAGTACACAACTTTACTTAAATAAACTAAGAAGTGATTCCGGAAATCACTTACCTCAAGCATCCGTGTTCATATCTGTTTCCTGGCCACTTCTTGACTCGTTAGCCTTTCATGCTTGAGTCCCTCTCGACATGATTCCTATACTTTCATGTCACCAAATTACATTCACATTAGCATACACAATTGTACATGTTAACGATCATATCAATCGCATGTTTCACATTTGACTTTCTTTAGTCACAACTAACAAGCATATGGCATATAATCAAATTCATATCCTTTCAAACTCATGAAATTCATCATGTAATCAAAATATCGCATATTAACATAACATGTACCATACAACTTCCAATAATCCTACCTTTACGACAACAAACCAAATCATGCTTCTTATGCGTAGTTGACCTTCAAAAGTCAACAGTTCATCATACAAACTTTCGGCTTATCCTCATGTATCCGTATCATCATTTATGCTATATCAATGACACTATATACATTTCTTACTCACAATGCAAATATGCTTACAACCACATGATCACCTAGTGATATTAAACACAACGTACAAGTCCTTAATGCATAGTCTTGACCAAGACATACATTCAACCCGAATTCTTGTATAAGTTCCATCTAAAGCACCTTCTTCATGTTATTATACTACTAATTACATCATTACCTAATCTCAATCATATATATATCAAGCTATTTCATACAATCTCACATCTTAACTTCACTTAGACATTTCATCATACACTTGGTGTGCGTACACCATTTAGTGCATATTGTACAACTAATTAAAGCACATTCTTCCTAGTTCATCCATGCATTAACATAATCTTTCACAAATCATTATCATAACCAAGCATCATATGTTTTATATCAAATTATCTATCTAACTACTTTCTATAACACAACTCTAACATCAACATTACATAGTTCATCATAAATCTTCACTAAACTTCATCTTCCTACAATTTCTAAGTGGGCTTTATCCCAGCTCATCGATACAATCAAAATTGCGCCTAACACGACTTCTATATGATGATTCTAACACATACCCACACTCAATTTCATACAATTTCACGGTTTAGAACATAACCCACTTCCTACAAATTCATCAATCTAACTTTCGAGACATACCTCATTGTCACACCCCGACCACGTGGAACATACAAAACGTGGCGGAAATATCGGGGAGTGTTGTAACAGAATTAATTGTTTCAAATCCATGGCAATTGAAGTTTCGTTTTATTGATTAAAGGTGTTACAATGTCTTAACAAACAAAGAAATACAACATAATTAATTAGTCTTGCATCTTTTATTGTCACTAAAGCCCAAGTCTGCCTATGTGTATCTTGATCATCTTATGCAACAGCTCCTGAAAAACACATGTGAAAATAGGTACGTCAGCATAAAAATGCCTGTGAGATACATAGGTTTTGTGAAAATAGGTTTCATGACTTGTGTTTGAGAAAATGTTTAGTCATGAACCTTGTTATTTGCTTTGCTTTGTAAATCATTTGAAAATCGATAAGATCAGATGATAAGTATAAATAAATGTAAGGTTAAATGAATAACCAAGTAAAATATGTTTGCATAGGATAAGATGTTTATAAATCAATGTCTTGTGAAAAGTATGTTATTTGTATAAAATGTTCTATGTCTCAAACTGAAATGATTCAAATAACGCTATGATATGTAATACCATACAAACACTTATATATAGGAAGTACCAGCGGCGTATCCACCATGCTTGTATCATATTACACACGCATCGTTACTTAATCACTTAATCAAACCAAACCAACCAATGTAAGAAGTCTATGTTTAAATCAATTGTCAAATGTATTAGGTAATGTGTCAAAGTGTTCATGTCAAGATGTAAATCATATCAAAAGGTCTATGTCAAATATCCATGTCAAATGTCTATGTCAAATATCCATGTCAAATGTCTATGTCAAGATGTCATGTATGGCAAGTGAAATGTCTCAACTAAACCATATGCACAAAAACAAAGTATTGAAGTAAATCTTGGTTTAAATCAAAGTTATGTTTTGTGGGAAATGCATGATCAAATGTCAATCATGTTAAAATGTCTATGCCGAAATGTCTAAAATCATGTACTATAATGTACTAACGAACATAGCAGTATATGATGTTAAAACAGGAAAGCATGAAAGTAACAAGTAGGCACATGTGTTCCACCCCAAAACAGTTTGGAAAACAGTAAAAGAGGGGTCTATGTACTCACTTGAGATTGCTCATAAGTCCTAGGATAACCACCAAGCAATGCTAGAGATCGCGGAATATCAAACGGCACCTAATATAGGTAACTACATTAATAAACCGGACCTAAATCGGAAGACTGGGTAGCATGAGGGTTTGTAAACCAAATGAGTGTAGGAACTCATGTGATATGGTTAATCAAAGCCTACATACTAAATGAAACTTAACCTAAGTGTCTACGACCCATTACGACCCGTTTAGGTAGCTTATGCTACTTTAACGCGTCGTTCGCGTGAAACGCGTTCGGACCGCCTAACTAGCCCTATGACAAGTGTTATATGCCTAAACATATTACATAATCAGTTATGTGACAAAGGTTTAGGTTACATATGCTTAATTACCAATTATACATGAAAAGGGTATTCTGGTAATTTACCTAAGGCATATAAACTACCTATCATACAACTACTTAAACGATGTGACCATAGGGTATAACCTCGGAAGGTTATTCCCTACCTACTATGGTCACCTAATGTGTTTGGTCGGATCCTAATGATCGACCAAACTGGGTCGGGTTCGAGGTATAAGCGATTCATTAGATCGCTTACCCTACGACCCTAGACAACGTGGTAATCAGTGGGCATAGTCCCAAGGGACTATGACCAACGTGATTACACTCACGTTGCGAAGTTCAAAAGAACTTCGCATTGACCATTACTGGTCAACGCTGAAAGTCAAACAAAGTTTGACTTTCGGACTCGAAAAGCAATAAAATAAGGAAAAGAACGAAAGAATACTTACGAAGGGTCCAAGAATGGAAGGTTTGAACCCGAACACTCTCAGGTATGAAGTGTTAAACACGACAACTTAGAGAGCAAGTTCAGATTCAAAGGTGTGGGTTTTTGGGTGTGATGTTGGTGGGTATTTATAGGAAATGGTCCACCGTTGGGATCGTTTCTTGGATAACGTGCCAAGATCCAAGGCGTACACTTGTCGGAACCTTATGGTGGCTGAAATTTGGTTCTTATCCGCTGACTAGACGATTGAGAATGTGTGGTTGAGAAACGAACAGCTGGATCTGTTGTGAAATACACTTAATCTGGTCAGATCATGCACTAGCGTAGCGCTACAGGTAGGCCCTTAGGGCTCGCGCTACGCTACTGCCTCCCTGATTCAGAAATGTTTCAAAATTGGCAGAAATGGTCCCTGCACGTGTTTAAGGCCTTTTTCGATGCGTTTGAACCCCGTTAACCTCATTTCAAGGCTCTAAAATGAATTTAAAGTATAGGGAACTCAAAACATGCTCAAAAATATCTCGGATGTTGGTTCGTTTGGTCGTACGAACGCGATGTTCGCTTAATTACGACGGAATGCGCACAAGCGCGAAAAACGATCCAAATGACGCAACGAATGGATTTTTCTTAAGGCGAACACTAAAATATAATGTAGTCATGCTTACATAAATATTTGGATGTCCAGATGTATTCAGAACGTAAGTTATGCGCGAAAATGCAAACTTGTGCACTTTTTGACACTTTTAGTCCCTGAATGACCCAAAAAGTTTATTTTAGCACACCGAACACCTCAAAGCCTATTTCTAAGCTATGTAAAGGATATTTATGGTATGTTTAACTTATGGTCATGTTCCGGGATGTCTGTTACAGTTCAAATTGGCATACTTTCGCAGTTTGTCAACTTTAGTCCCTGTAAGCGATTAAACTTTGATTTCACCACACCAAACCTTCCAAAACTTATATCTAAGTTATGTAAAGGTTATTTTAGGTATGTTAAGCCCATTTCACTATTCCGGAGTGTTCGTTGCATTAAACTGGTTATATTTACGCATCAGTGCGTATATAACCTTCCAGAAAGCGATTTAGAGCTTGAAATCGAACAAGAGTTGATATGTGAAATCGATACACATATTTTTACAAATCCCAAGTATGAAATACAATATTTCATTGGTTTGGCATTTGTTTGATGGTCGCAGTGACACGGGTGTCACAGTCTCCCCTACTTTAGGAAATTTCGTCCCGAAATTAATTCGTAGGAGTCTATTTGTTACTTTGTGTTAAATAACCATCAAAGATGAAAAAGACGTAATCCTGTAATTTCTCTTTAACGAACATTTTTCAGAAATGAAAAATGAACGGAGTTATTTTCAACAGGCATTATTCAGAAACAAAAATGAGCAGAATAGTCATTTTACATCTTCAGAAACAAAAATGAACGGAATAGTCATTTTACATCTTCAGAAACAAAAATGAACGGAATGGTCATTTTACATCCTCAGAAACAAAAATGAACAGAATAGTCATTTTACATCATCAGAAACAAAAATGAACAGAATAGTCATTTTACATCTTCAGAAACAAAAATGAACAGAATAGTCATTTTACATCTTCAGAAACAAAAATGAACGGAATAGTCATTTTACATCTTCAGAAACAAAAATGAACGGAATAGTCATTTTACATCTTCAGAAACAAAAATGAACGGAATAGTCATTTTACATCTTCAGAAACAAAAATGAACAGAATAGTCATTTTACATCTTCAGAAACAAAAATGAACGGAATAGTCATTTTACATCTTCAGAAACAAAAATGAACGGAATAGTCATTTTACATCCTCAGAAACAAAAATGAACAGAATAGTCATTTTACATCCTCAGAAACAAAAATGAACAGAATAGTCATTTTATATCCTTAGAAACAAAAATGAACAGAATAGTCATTTTACATCCTCAGAAACAAAAATGAACAGAATAGTCATTTTACATCCTTAGAAACAAAAATGAACGGAATAGTCATTTTACATCTTCAGAAACAAAAATGAACAGAATAGTCATTTTACATCTTCAGAAACAAAAATGAACGGAATAGTCATTTTACATCTTCAGAAACAAAAATGAACGGAATAGTCATTTTACATCTTCAGAAACAAAAATGAACAGAATAGTCATTTTACATCTTCAGAAACAAAAATGAACAGAATAGTCATTTTACATCTTCAGAAACAAAAATGAACGGAATAGTCATTTTACATCTTCAGAAACAAAAATGAACGGAATAGTCATTTTACATCTTCAGAAACAAAAATGAACGGAATAGTCATTTTACATCTTCAGAAACAAAAATGAACGGAATAGTCTCTAGACACATGACAAAATTCACTGTGGTTTCTGTGCACTGAATTTCATAATTATGTATGCATCCATAATTACGCAATTCCTTGCTTAGTCCGCACAATTTGTCTGAAATGTGAAGGGGAGGAAAAATCAAACCTGATGATGAGTGTGACTAAACTACCATAGGGTCCTTTTAATTAGATCGACAAAGGATCCTTTTAAATTAGGCCACCAAGGAGTCTTTTCAGCTATATCATCACATGATATTCCTAACCAGATTTTTGGATCAATCTGTTTACCTAGACCTCTCAGGGTCTAATTATGGAATGGTATAATATAATCCAAGGGTCTTTACTATTACGTACAAGCCCGTTGAGGATTTAATATAGCACCCAAAGATATGGAAGATTCTACGAGGATTTGGATGACAAGAATTGGGATCACACAAAAACGTAAAAGGAAACACATAATCACATAATTGTTTAACTTGGTTATTAATTTGTTATCTTTGGACGCGGATACTCAAAGTGCACCAGGAATCCAATTCGTGGATTTCATTTGGCACTTAAATCATTAGAATCTAACTATAAAGATAGGAAGATCTAAATAAGAATTCGGCTTTGTCCTTATTGAATGGTAATGTACGTATTAAGGCATACGAATAATTCAATTAAGGGCTCCGATTTGAGTGGTATTCATCCACAAGGATCTGATTATGAGGATAGAAAGATCCTTTATGGATTTTGAAATTTGTATAACGAGAGGTGCTTCGACACCTTGCACTAGGCGTGCTTAAGTCGATACACAAAGTAGAAAGTTCATGAGGTTGAGGTGCTAGATATGCCAAGGCGACATATGAAGCAGAACTTGAAGGTTAAGTAGCAACAGGGTTTGCAACTGCTTTGCTTTGAACAGCAAAGCGACACATGTTAACCAAATGTCTCCATCGTCCACCGTGGGTACATTTGTAACATGGTATTTGATTTGAATAATGACGATTTAACTGACTTCTCCAAGGAGCGGTTCCCTTGCACGGCTTCATTCCTGAGCTGACTCATGGTGATAGCTAAATCAACGGTCTTCTGGAGTACTACGCCTATTTGTTGGGCAGTTGTAGCACCTGGTCCGGACACTCGAGTCTTGTTGCGATGAAGAGACACCATGAAGAACATAGGAGATATGGGAGGGAACAAGGGAAATGAAAACAGAATAACAATGCATAAAATTGCGATCATTTGTTTGTTACTTAAGGCAAACAAATGAGACGGTGACTAATCAAAGTAAATAGGTCAAAAATAATGTATCGTGAAGACATGCTCGCCTATAAGTGAACACTCATCCCAAGAATTCCCAGGTAAGCACAACTGGTCTCGCGTCTGATGAGATGTATACGAAGTGCTTGCCTAGACAGAAAACCCAGAATACAGGCATTCACCCTTCCAGTTTGCACGTGTTCACACTATTTAGGACCCAAAACTTTGACGAGATTTTGAAAACTCAAAGGGGTTCAAAATCTTATAACAGAGGGTTCAAAACCTTACAATAGAGGGTTCAAAACCTTGTAATAAATCATCCTTGAACAGATGATTAGTTTTCAAAGCGGTTTTGAAATTTATGTTCTTGTTGTGGTAGTCGCCTAAGGATAGGTGACGGTATTGTTTTATGACTAAACGCAAGTAAACTCGCGTTAGGGTCCTAAGAATGTTATAGACTAGGTCAAAGCATTACTAATAACCTAATTCCCTATAACCATTGGCTCTGATACCATCTTTTCTGTCACACCCCGACCACGTGGAACATACAAAACGTGGCGGAAATGTCGGGGAGTGTTGTAACAGAATTAATTGTTTCAAATCCATGGCAATTGAAGTTTCGTTTTATTGATTAAAGGTGTTACAATGTCTTAACAAACAAAGAAATACAACATAATTAACTAGTCTTGCATCTTTTATTGTCACTAAAGCCCAAGTCTGCCTATGTGTATCTTGATCATCTTATGCAACAGCTCCTGAAAAACACATGTGAAAATAGGTACGTCAGCATAAAAATGCCTGTGAGATACATAGGTTTTGTGAAAATAGGTTTCATGACTTGTGTTTGAGAAAATGTTTAGTCATGAACCTTGTTATTTGCTTTGCTTTGTAAATCATTTGAAAATCGATAAGATCAGATGATAAGTATAAATAAATGTAAGGTTAAATGAATAACCAAGTAAAATATGTTTGCATAAGATAAGATGTTTATAAATCAATGTCTTGTGAAAAGTATGTTATTTGTATAAAATGTTCTATGTCTCAAACTGAAATGATTCAAATAACGCTATGATATGTAATACCATACAAACACTTATATATAGGAAGTACCAGCGGCGTATCCACCATGCTTGTATCATATTACACACGCATCGTTACTTAATCACTTAATCAAACCAAACCAACCAATGTAAGAAGTCTATGTTTAAATCAATTATCAAATGTATTAGGTAATGTGTCAAAGTGTTCATGTCAAGATGTAAATCATATCAAAAGGTCTATGTCAAATATCCATGTCAAATGTCTATGTCAAATATCCATGTCAAATGTCTATGTCAAGATGTCATGTATGGCAAGTGAAATGTCTCAACTAAACCATATGCACAAAAACAAAGTATTGAAGTAAATCTTGGTTTAAATCAAAGTTATGTTTTGTGGGAAATGCATGATCAAATGTCAATCATGTTAAAATGTCTATGCCGAAATGTCTAAAATCATGTACTATAATGTACTAACGAACATAGCAGTATATGATGTTAAAACAGGAAAGCATGAAAGTAACAAGTAGGCACATGTGTTCCACCCCTAAACAGTTTGGAAAACAGTAAAAGAGGGGTCTATGTACTCACTTGAGATTGCTCATAAGTCCTAGGATAACCACCAACCAATGCTAGAGATCGCGGAATATCAAACGGCACCTAATATAGGTAACTACATTAATAAACCGGACCTAAATCGGAAGACTGGGTAGCATGAGGGTTTGTAAACCAAATGAGTGTAGGAACTCATGTGATATGGTTAATCAAAGCCTACATACTAAATGAAACTTAACCTAAGTGTCTACGACCCATTACGACCCGTTTAGGTAGCTTATGCTACTTTAACGCGTCGTTCGCGTGAAACGCGTTCGGACCGCCTAACTAGCCCTATGACAAGTGTTATATGCCTAAACATATTACATAATCAGTTATGTGACAAAGGTTTAGGTTACATATGCTTAATTACCAATTATACATGAAAAGGGTATTCTGGTAATTTACCTAAGGCATATAAACTACCTATCATACAACTACTTAAACGATGTGACCATAGGGTATAACCTCGGAAGGTTATTCCCTACCTACTATGGTCACCTAATGTGTTTGGTCGGATCCTAATGATCGACCAAACTGGGTCGGGTTCGAGGTATAAGCGATTCATTAGATCGCTTACCCTACGACCCTAGACAACGTGGTAATCAGTGGGCATAGTCCCAAGGGACTATGACCAACGTGATTACACTCACGTTGCGAAGTTCAAAAGAACTTCGCATTGACCATTACTGGTCAACGCTGAAAGTCAAACAAAGTTTGACTTTCGGACTCGAAAAGCAATAAAATAAGGAAAAGAACGAAAGAATACTTACGAAGGGTCCAAGAATGGAAGGTTTGAACCCGAACACTCTCAGGTATGAAGTGTTAAACACGACAACTTAGAGAGCAAGTTCAGATTCAAAGGTGTGGGTTTTTGGGTGTGATGTTGGTGGGTATTTATAGGAAATGGTCCACCGTTGGGATCGTTTCTTGGATAACGTGCCAAGATCCAAGGCGTACACTTGTCGGAACCTTATGGTGGCTGAAATTTGGTTCTTATCCGCTGACTAGACGATTGAGAATGTGTGGTTGAGAAACGAACAGCTGGATCTGTTGTGAAATACACTTAATCTGGTCAGATCATGCACTAGCGTAGCGCTACAGGTAGGCCCTTAGGGCTCGCGCTACGCTACTGCCTCCCTGATTCAGAAATGTTTCAAAATTGGCAGAAATGGTCCCTGCACGTGTTTAAGGCCTTTTTCGATGCGTTTGAACCCCGTTAACCTCATTTCAAGGCTCTAAAATGAATTTAAAGTATAGGGAACTCAAAACATGCTCAAAAATATCTCGGATGTTGGTTCGTTTGGTCGTACGAACGCGATGTTCGCTTAATTACGACGGAATGCGCACAAGCGCGAAAAACGATCCAAATGACGCAACGAATGGATTTTTCTTAAGGCGAACACTAAAATATAATGTAGTCATGCTTACATAAATATTTGGATGTCCAGATGTATTCAGAACATAAGTTATGCGCGAAAATGCAAACTTGTGCACTTTTTGACACTTTTAGTCCCTGAATGACCCAAAAAGTTTATTTTAGCACACCGAACACCTCAAAGCCTATTTCTAAGCTATGTAAAGGATATTTATGGTATGTTTAACTTATGGTCATGTTCTGGGATGTCTGTTACAGTTCAAATTGGCATACTTTCGCAGTTTGTCAACTTTAGTCCCTGTAAGCGATTAAACTTTGATTTCACCACACCAAACCTTCCAAAACTTATATCTAAGTTATGTAAAGGTTATTTTAGGTATGTTAAGCCCATTTCACTATTCCGGAGTGTTCGTTGCATTAAACTGGTTATATTTACGCATCAGTGCGTATATAACCTTCCAGAAAGCGATTTAGAGCTTGAAATCGAACAAGAGTTGATATGTGAAATCGATACACATATTTTTACAAATCCCAAGTATGAAATACAATATTTCATTGGTTTGGCATTTGTTTGATGGTCGCAGTGACACGGGTGTCACACTCATGATCCCCTCGCGTAGGTGATCATTAATTCATGTTCGTTTATGAATTTACGCCTTGATTCACCCTTCAGTTTGATGATCTTTCTTGGTTAGGGTTTGGAGCTCTTGAGAGCTCCTGAAGCTTCACGAACACACCCTTCGTGTGTGTTTGTGTGTGTGTGTTGATCTTTTAATTATTAAATCAACTTTCATCTTATCCACTTTAACTCCTCGAGTTTGCCTCTATAACATATTTGGGACTACTTTTCTCTTTTAATAGTTTTTACCATGCTCTTAACTAGGTTAAATAGCCTAGTTATTTATTTCATAATATAACACATAAGAACATATTGTGAATATATAACATTTGGATTTTGGGGCGTTACACATATCAATGGCCTTGCAAACCATTGGTGATCTCTTTATTTCCTTATTTGCTACATACCAGGAATTTTATACTTACAAAGGTTTTACATACTCACTATACATGAACTCGCTCAACAATTTTTGTTGATTTTTCCAACTTACACGTATTTCAGGGAATTAGGGATCTGGCGAGGTATGTTATGTTTTCAAGCTGCGTAAGAAGTGCGATGTCATCCAAGTTTGGGAGTTGTGGCTTTTACCTGGACGAGTCACAAGTCTTGAGCTGTGTTTGTTTCATGTCTGTGGTTGTGTTTTTTTTAACAATGTTTTTAGTTTGTTATGTTGGATTTTTGTTGCATGTGTCCACATTTGAAAACAATGTTGTGGTATTTTGTTTTTAAAAACATGAAGTAAAGGATGATCATCGTGGTTTTAAATTCATATAGCTTTGATGTGATTAAGGTATGGTATTAAGAAGTCACACCATAATAAACCCACACTTCCGCAAAGCCAGGGTGTGACAGCTTGATATCAGAGCCTTGATCATAGCGAACTAGGATTCCTTCTCGAGTCTAGACTATGATCACTAGGGCTCTCACGAAAACATTTTTACATTGCATACACTACGTCCAGATCCAGAGTGCAAAATATTTTTAAAGGTTATGGCTCAGTCTGAGAGGCTGAGGGAGTAGTCTAGTGGGACTAGAGGGTTTAGTCTGGGAGGCTGGGAGGTTAGCCTAGTGGGACTAGAGGGTTCAGTCTGGGAGGCTGGGAGGATAATCTAGTGGGACTAGGAGGTTCAGTCTGAGTGGCTGGGAGGTTAATCTAGTGGGACTAGGAGGTTCAGTCTGAGAGGCTGGGAGGTTAGAACTAGTGGGACTAGGAGAATTACTTGATTGCTTATTGGTGACTAACATGTATATTTGATTATATGATTGACTATTTGTGCATGTGTGTGTTTGTGTTACAGACGTCATGCCTTCATCCGGTACTGGGGAGTCAGAGACTACAGATCCCATGGCCATAGTATCAGACGACATAGTTTCATCGAAGCACGAGGTGTACACTTCTGATACTACCAGCACAGACGATGACGACTTTCAGCCCTTTGCGCTGTCTGACCTCGTAGCCGAGTTTGCTGAAGGCCATCCCGCTGGGGATTTACCACTTGCGGTGATCCCTGCTCCTATACCCCTTGCTGCTTATCCGGTTGTTGATATACCACTTGTTGATGTTTCTGACGATGATGTCGATTTATTTGAGGGCGAGGCCCCTATTGTTGCTGATGATATCCTACTTCTTGTTGACGCCCCTGCAGGAGAGGCCCCTGTTCATTCACCTGTCCCGGACTCATTTGAGTCTATGGCGTCCGCATCTTTGCATACACAGGGAGTGCAGCACCACTCACACGACGCCGACCCTGATATGGTATTGAGGATGATCCTGTTTTTCCACCTGGTTTTGATCCAGACCATGACATTGAGTTCATACACTTAGACCAGCCCCTGGAGGATCCTGTAGCCCCTGTCGATCCCTTGTTTGCTGATCCAGCTGATTTTGAGATGGAGTTTGTTGATCCGGAGCCGGCTGTGGCCCCTGAGTGAGGCGTTGCTCTTGACCCCGCATTGGAGCATGACCCTGTTCATGCCGATGCACCTGTTGTTGCTCCTTTGGTTGATGATATACTTGTTGATGATCATCCTGTTGTTGTTCCACAGTTGGTGGATGATCAAGCTGTTGATGTTCATATTGATGCTCCATTGTTGTTAGAGGATCCTGTTGTCGCCCCACTTCCTGATCCAGTGCCGGTGATGTTCGACCGTGCACCTTTCGCGACCCATATTGATCCACGATACGCGCACACCCGCAATGGGTGGATAGACGATGATGATGATTTCCCACCTTTCGTGGTACCTGTTACACCACCTGTGGCACCCGTTTCAGCCCCTGTTTCAGCTCCAATCGACGTACCTTTGCTTCCCACACATATCACAGATACTCACCACACAGATCTTCCGATCACTTATCTCCAGGACATTCCTCCACCCTGTCCAGGGGAGGGTTCGTCACGTCATCCGTTTGGTCATACACCTTTTGTGTCAGGAGGAGATCAGTTTGTGCCTCAGATTGCTCATCCCACTGTTGTTTCCACTGTTGCACCATTTACTGTACCATCCTTCGCTCCATCTAGTGAGCCGTTCCTCTGGACTACGCCCCCCATTATGCCACCGACGGATCCGTATCACCCATACCACGTGGGGTATTCAACGGAGGATGTTCTCACATCTTTTATGATACAGCAGGAGGCACTGACCCTTCGCGTACAGGAGCTAGAGAGAGCTCAGCGACTCCTGTGCCAGTTCCAGACCCCACCTGCCGTATTACACCCTCCTCGACCACTTTCACCTGATTCTGCCGCTCGTTTTTGGACTCCCGAGCAGCAGATAGCATACTTATTGCGCTCTCATCGCGCTATGGAGGAGGACTGGCTTCATATGTGACGTTTACTCTTTTCTCGTTTTCCCCCTCCTCCACCGCCATCAGCTTAGGCCTTTTTGTACGACACGGGTACACTTTTGGTGAGACGACCGCGATTGTGCAGACTACACAACTTTTGGAGACCACATTTTGATGATTGTGACTTTTGATGATTTGTATATTTGTTGCTGTTGTCACTGATTAGATAGTTTGGACTAGGGCGATGTGGCCCTTAGTCACTGATGATGTACGATACAATTATGTACTTGTAAACCTTACATTGTGGTCTTGATTTATGACAGCGCAATCGCAGTATTCTCATTATATGTTGGGTTTATTATTGATTGTTTATGTTCTATAACATGAGATGTTATGTGGTTGATTTATTTATAACATGAGATGTTATGTGTTGATATTGTTGAATACATACGTACACTTTACTTACTATGACCTGACCAACATGAACCATCTTTTAGAAGATGCCACCAAGACGCCAAACGCGTATGCCTGCCAACGAGGTAGAACTTCAAGGAATCATTGCTGCCGCCATTGCGCAGTATGCAGCCTCACAAGGAGGAACCAGCGGAAGCAATTCGAACAATAACGACAATAACAATCCACCACATGGTAATGTTAAGTCGTTTGGGACGTATTACAATACATTTGGATATTTATAGCACGTCCGCTAATACCATTTGTATATTCTAACGTATGTGCAGGGTGCACTTACAAGCAGTTCCTGGACTTCAAGCCTGTGAACTTTGACGGCACCGGAGGTGCTGTTGTTTTTGTAAGATGGGCCGAAAAGACGGAGTCTGTTCTTCGAATGAGCAAGTGCGCTCCAGACCAACAAGTGACTTGCATTTCTGGGCTATTTTTGGACGGAGCCCTGTCCTGGTGGAACTTACAAGGCAAACTCTTGGTGGAGCCGCTGCTTACGCGTTGTCATGGGCTGAGTTAAAAGAGTTGATGCGAAGGAAGTATTGTTCTCGTGCTGAGATACAAAGGTTGGAGACTGAGTTCTGGCATTTAATGATGGACGGTCCCAAGATCGCAGAGTACGTCCAAAGATTTCATGATTTATCCCACGTTGTGCCGTATATGGTCACACCAGAGTTCAAACGGATCGAGAGATTTATCTGGGGTTTAGCTCCACAGATCATGAGTATGGTCACTACTTCCAAGCCTGCAACAATCACCGAGGCTATCGATCTGAGCGTATCTCTTACTGAGGAAGCCATTCGCCTGAACAAGTTTTCGAATATTGAGCCAAAGAAGAAAGAGACTCACGTAGAGTCGTCTGGTGAGAATAAGAGGAAATTCTCGAACTTCAAGCAGGGAACTAGCAATGTTGGCAAGAAATCCAGCACACCGATCCAAGCTGCAACCGGTGTTGGGAAGAAAGGAAAAGGATATATGGGTACGCATCCCAGTGTAACACCTGCCAGCGTCATCATTCTGGCTAGTGTGGGCCAAAAGTATGTGAAGCTTGTGGAAAAGTTGGCCACCTGAAGGATAACTGCTGGGCTAGTGCAGGCCGGGGAGGCCAAGGAGGTTTTGGTAATCGGAACAATAATCGAGGTGGCAATGGAAATCGTGTACAAGGGAATAATGGAGGTAATGGAAATCGAGGGAACAATGCAAATCAAGCTGGGGATGCGAATCAAAATTAAAACAACAATCAAGCGGGGAACGGATGAGGTAATGGTAAAAAATTGGGTTGTTTTAACTGCGGTGACATTGGGCATTTTAAGAGGGACTGCCCAGGATTGAATCAAGCCCGCGGAAGAGTGTTTAACATTGAGGCGAGGGAAGCGTGCCAAGATCCCAACGTTGTTACTGGTATGTTCCCTATAAACCAACGCTTTGCATCCGTTTTGTTTGATACTGGTGCGGATTATAGTTTCGTGTCATTAGAATTTAAGAAAATACTTGGGTTGACACCTAGTAAGTTAAACGTTCCGTACTCCATCGAATTAGCAAATGGGAAACTAGTTGAGACCAGTGAAGTTGTCCGAGGATGTGTGATTGAACTAGGAGGGCACGAGTTTACGCTAGACTTACTACCTGTCGAGTTGGGAAGCTTTGATGTGGTAGTGGGAATGGATTGGCTATCGAGTAACAAGGCCGAGATTGTTTGCCATGAAAAGACCATCCGCATCCCACTGACGGATGAAGAAACAATCATAGTGCACGGAGAGAAGCATGATACGCCGCTGAGAATTATTAGCTTCCTGAAAGCTAGAAAGTGTTTACGGAAGGGATGTGTTGCATTCTTAGCACACATCGTGGATAAGAAAGCTGCTCAGCCAAAGATTGAAGACATTCCAGTCATCAAGGAATATCCGGAGGTCTTTCTAGAAGACTTGCCAGGATTACCGCCTCAAAGGTAAGTTGAGTTCCACATTGACTTGGTTCCAGGTGCCGCGCCTGTAGCCAAGGCACCCTATAGACTTGCGCCGTCAGAGATGCAGGAGTTGTCGACACAACTTCAGGAGCTATTGGATAAAGGATTCATCAGACCAAGCTTCTCACCTTGGGGAGCTCCAGTACTGTTCGTTAAGAAGAAAGACGGTAGTTTCCGTATGTGCATTCACTACCGGGAGTTGAACAAGTTGACGATCAAGAATAGATATCCTCTGCCAAGGATTGATGACTTATTCGACCAACTGCAAGGTTCAAGCTACTACTCGAAGATCGATTTGCGATCTAGTTACCATCAGCTGAGAATACAAGAGGAAAGTATTCCTAGAACCGCTTTCAGAACTCGCTATGGACACTACGAGTTTCTGGTGATGTCGTTTGGGTTGACAAACGCGCCAGCTGTTTTTATGGATTTGATGAATAGAGTTTGTAAGCCATACTTGGATAAGTTTGTGATCGTATTTATTGACGATATCTTGATTTATTCAAAGACGGAGAATGAACACGAACAGCATCTAAGAGCTATTTTGGGGTTGCTGAAAAAGGAAAAGTTGTATGCCAAATTCTCTAAGTGCGAGTTTTGGCTACGCGAAGTCCAGTTTCTTGGACACGTGGTTAATGGAAATGGAATCCATGTTGATCCCACAAAGATCGAGGCGATAAAGAGCTGGGAGACTCCAAAGACGCCGACCGAGATTCGCCAGTTCTTAGGTTTGGCTGGCTACTATCGAAGATTTATTGAGGATTTTTCAAAGATCGCTCAACCATTGACCTTCCTCACACAGAAGGATAAGAAGTTTGATTGGGGAATCAAACAGGAAGAAGCATTTCAGTTACTGAAAGACAAGCTTTGCAATGCGCCGATCTTAGCGCTACCCGAAGGAACTGATGATTTCGTGGTATACTGTGACGCCTCGCGTCAAGGATTGGGTTGCGTGTTGATGCAACGCTAGAAAGTTATAGCTTACGCTTCACGCCAATTGAAAGTTCATGAAAAGAACTATACCACGCATGATTTGGAACTAGGCGCAGTGGTATTTGCGCTGAAAATCTGGAGACATTATTTGTATGGTACAAAGTGTACAATCTTTACGGATCATAAGAGTCTGCAGCACATATTCGACCAGAAAGAATTGAATATGAGACAAAGACGTTGGGTCGAATTATTGAACGATTATGATTGCGAGATCAAATACCACCCAGGGAAAGCGAATGTGGTCGCTGATGCCCTGAGTCGAAAAGAAAGGATCAAGCCCATAAGGGTTAGGGCTTTGGAGATGATCGTACAGACAGACCTCTCTCTTCGCATTCGGGCCGCTCAGAAAGAGGCTCTGAGAGAAAGGAACATTGAAGAGGAATATCTCCGTGGGATGGAGAAGCAATTAGTGCCAAACGAGGAAGGAACGCTATGCTTCATGAAAAGGATTTGGGTTCCTCTGTTTGGTGGTTTGAGAAAGATTATTTTTGATGAAGCTCACAAGTCTCGGTACTCAATTCATCCCGGTGCGGATAAGATGTACCAAGATATTAAGGATTATTATTGGTGGCCTAGGATGAAAGGCGATGTTGTTGTTTATGTTAGCAAGTGTTTAACGTGCGACAAGGTAAAAAGCTGAATACCAGAAGCCTTCAGGACTCCTGCAGCAACCTGAAATTCCCAAGTGGAAATGGGAACAAATCTCAATGGATTTCATAACAAAGCTGCCAAAAACACCCAGAGGCCATGATATGATTTGGGTGATAGTTGACCGCCTAACAAAGTCCGCACATTTCTTACCAATCAAAGAAAAGGACAACACGAGTAAACTTGCGGAAATATACATGCGAGAGATCGTTGCACGTCATGGAGTGCCCCTCTTGATTATCTCGGATAGAGATGGGAGATTTGTATCAAGGATTTGGCAATCCTTCCAAGAAGCTTTTGGCTCGCAGTTGAACCTGAGCACTGCATTTCATCCACAAACTGATGGCCAAAGTGAACGAACTATTCAGACTTTGGAGGATATGCTGAGAGCATGTGTCATGGATTTGGGTGGTAGCTGGGATAATCATTTACCATTGGTCGAGTTTTCGTACAACAACAGCTACCACACCAGTATTGGAGCCGCGCCATTTGAAGCTCTTTACGGACGCAAGTGTCGATCACCACTATGCTAGGCTGATGCAGGTGATAGGCAGCTTGTTGGTCCCGAAATAGTCCAAGAGACAACAGATAAGATTGCGCAGATTCGAAAACGCATCGAGGCGGCTCGTGACAGACAGAAAGCCTATGCAGATCCAAAGCGGAAACCTTTGGATTTTCAAGTTGGGGATATGGTTTTATTGAAGGTTTCACCCTGGAAGGGTGTGGCACGCTTCGGAAAGCGTGGGAAGTTGAATCCGCGTTACATTGGCCCTTTCAGAATCCTGCAAAGGATTGGGCTTGTAGCCTACAAGTTGGACCTACCTGCTGAACTCAATGGTGTTCACGATACATTCCATGTATCAAATTTGAGAAAGAGTCCAACACAAGAGACAGTGATCATTCCTGCTGACGAAGTTCATATCGACGACATGCTCCACTTCACTGAAGAACCTATTGAGGTCACGGATTGGAAAATTAACAAAACGCGCAGGAGCAGTGTCAAACTCGTCAAAGTTCGTTGGAATGCAAGGCATGGATCTGAATTCACGTGGGAACGTGAGGATCGTATGAAAGAGAAATACCCCCATCTATTTCCCAAGACCCCTGTAACTAGAAGCAGAGCCAAAAATTTCGGGACGAAATTTATTTAACGGGGGGAGAATGTGACAACCCTCACCAAACCAGGTATCCGTACGAATTAATTAATATTTAATTATTGCTAATTACTGTGCTTACTTACAATTGTGGTTGAACTGCTTCTTGATTTCTGATACAAACATATTCATGCATCATACTATATTACTGTCACTCTATTATTTACACACAAACCTTAGTGACAACCTTGATGCACAAAAGCACAGTGAGCACACTATACGGGATACCCAGTAAACATGCTGACATTGCCAGCACTAGACAGTTACTGTCTCTGAGGCCATTATGAGCCGGGAATAGATTACTACACTAGTAGGGAGTGTAGGGAGGTGTGGATTATAAAACTGCGTCACTAGGTGATATTTATAGTGACCGGATGTGCCTATAACATACTTTAACTACAAAATTCTGCACTTTATTACCAAAATTCAGCATTTAAGTTAACTAGTAAAGTGCAAAAACATGGGAAAATAATACTAGACGCTTTCCAAAGTGTCAGGAACTCATTGTGTCACTAAAAATAATATTAACGACACTTTAAATGCTTATTTAGCACTTTAACGGATTAATATCCAACCGAACAACCGGACTTTACCCGGGACCTAAAAATATTGTCAATGACACTGTTTTTCTTTTTCTGAGCCAGTTAGGGTCCCCGAATACCCTAACACCCGTTATAACACATAACACACTAGTAACTAATTAATCACCTAACTAAGCAAAACTAGTTACCTAACTAAATGGTTAAGATCTAACCATATAAACCCCCCCCCCCCCAACGATCGTTTCCCCCAAGGGGACATATTCCATCAACTTTTGATTATTTATTAGTCCATTTCTAATATCACAAAGACATTTTATACGTTGGATATTAGTGGATGATGATTATAAGAATACATAGAGGTTAACACCTTCATTCACTTCACAAAACACTACAACATTTTTCGCTCTCTCCTTCCCTCTCTTTGTGTTCGGCCGCAAGCTCACACACACCCACCCTCACTTTCAAATTTTGATATTGCTAAATCACATACATACAAGTGTTCTAGAGTTCATACGAGGAGACCTGGTGCTTACGGAATCACAAGGACCTCTCTACATCGCTATTAACAACCTTGTTTTCGCTTTGATTCTTCCCTAGCCTTGAGCTAGTTGTAAGTGATTATAAACACTCTCTTGTTCATGTTTAAAGTGGTTAATAAGAGATTTAACGGATAAGAATCATGAACACTAAAGATCAAATCTAAAAGTCTTGTAAGAATGATGAACAAGATGGTTAAAGAGTAAATAATGGTGTAAAACTTGTGAATCTTGTTTAGAAATGATTATTTTATGTTGTTTAATGCTAGTAGTGGAACGGATCGTCATCTAACCACGCTAGATCATGTTCATGGAACATGAACTAGCAATACGTTAAGCTTGAAAGATAAAAGATGACGAACCCTTCCATACATAACCGTGAACTTGTGTAAAAATAGTTTTTCTTGTAAAATGGAGTTCTAAACTAGTAGATCTAAAGATCTACAAGTGGTATTTTCGAAGAACCAAGTGTAAGATGCATATCATGTTTAAAAGCCGGATCTTTCTAAAAGCATTTTTGTGAACAAACAAACACTTGTGTGATAAAAGGATTTAACAAAGAAATATTTTCGTAATTTTTGACTATAAGTTGTAAAGTTACATATTCTTGAAAAATAAAGTTTTCAAGAAACTGATTTTATTTTTAAAAGATAGAATGATCTGTTTAAAATTTGAAAAAAAAAATGATCTACTAAAAATGTTGGAAAGTTACTACATACTTTTACATAACTTACAAGTTCATGTGTTTGTGATTTATGCTTATTTTGACTAGTTAGACGATTGAACATTGAATATTGATGATTGGAAAATTGTTGATTGAATTTTGAAAAGAAAATGATACGCTAGTAAGCGTGGCCACCTCCAGTTACAGAGAAAACTCTGGCGAAAATTTTCCACAAAATAATACTTAGAATATTTTTGAGTAACAAGTGTTTATAAATATGTTTTTGACTTGTTTTCCAAACAAACTTCGCCATGATTTTATTATAAAATAACCAAGTATTCGGAGGTGGATTTTCTTAAATAAAACTTGTTAAATATATATTGAGAATATATATTTCATAATAAAACACTTGTGTGATTTTATGATTATTTTGAGAACTATATATTATTTTTAGAGTAAAAATAATATAACTGGAATACATTATGAAAGCATGACTCCAAAATAATACCAACGCTATCACAAATAAATGTCTAAGTTACACCGGTATTATTATTACCACCCGAACTTTAAATGTAACTTACGTATTTTTGGAAAAATACTCTTAAATGTGTATTTTAATAAAAGTATTATTTTGGAAAATTGTATGGAATAAAATATAATGTATTTGGGAAAAATATGTATATTTTGGAGATAGAATATTTTAGGCAAATGAATAAAAATATATTTTATTAAGTGAGACTTAATAATATATTTTTGGAATTACAAATACGAAATAGTTGCCTAACTATTTCCCAAAAACGTTAAACCTTAAGCCAAGGCACGGCCGTCCGTCTAATAGAGGTTAGTACGTGTAGGTCGTCACGCAGCAGGTTGATTTGGGATTTACTATTTCGAGACGCACTTCTGTGAGTTCATGTCCCCCCTTTCTCTTAACTGTTTTCAATTTTTATACTTCGGGGGTGAAATACATGTTACTATGATTACGAATACTTTTTACATGGTATGGTTAGCGTAAGGAGGGTTACTACTTAGATCATGTGAGTGGGTAGGCGGGAACTGGAGGCCATTAATCCTCATTGTAGGACCGAGGGTCTTTAGCGGTAGATCTATCTGGGTGTAGCGAGCCCATCCTCAGGCCCAACAGTACGGACCTCGGGGTGACTTGGTACCCGACGCAAAAATCTGCTAGGTTTGAGTCTTCCTACTGCACTTCACACATATCAATGGCCTTGCAAACCATTGGCGATCTCTTTATTTCCTTATTTGCTACATACCAGGAATTTTATACTTACAAAGGTTTTACATACTCACTATACATGAACTCGCTCAACAATTTTTGTTCATTTTTCCAACTTACATGTATTTCAGGGAATTAGGGATCTGGCGAGGTATGTTATGTTTTCAAG
Organism: Helianthus tuberosus; assembly: GCA_030545235.1. NCBI lineage: Eukaryota > Viridiplantae > Streptophyta > Magnoliopsida > Asterales > Asteraceae > Helianthus > Helianthus tuberosus. The sequence goes on from CM060351.1 coordinate 176,907,074, forward strand.
CTGCGTAAGAAGTGCGATGTCATCCAAGTTTGGGAGTTGTGGCTTTTGCCTGGACGAGTCACAAGTCTTGAGCTGTGTTTGTTTCATATCTGTGGTTGTGTTTTTTGAACAATGTTTTTAGTTTGTTATGTTGCATTTTCGTTGCATGTGTCGACATTTGAAAACAATGTTGTGGTATTTTGTTTTTAAAAACATGAAGTAAAGGATGATCAACTTGGTTTTAAATTCATATAGCTTTGATGTGATTAAGCTATGGTATTAAGAAGTCACACCATAATAAACCCACGCTTCCGCAAAGCCAGGGTGTGACATCGATTCTTCAATAAGCAGGCTGGGACATGTTGGGACAAACAGCAGCATAGTCATTGGATCGCTTAGTGTACGTCTCGATTTCTGATCCAACCATCTTAAGCTCGTAGTACTCATTCTCGAGCTTATGAATGTCATCCATGTGACAATATTCTTCCTTGATCATATTTTTGAAGTCATTCCAAGAAGTAGCATTGGCAGTTTCCAATCCAAGTATTTAAATTTGTGCTTTCCACCAAGAAAGTGTGTTTCGTTCTAGGGTGCCAGTAGCAAACTTCACCCAGTTAGTAGCAGGACATTCGCACACAGCAAACACAGATTCGACCTTCCCGATCCTGTGTACAAGGCCTATGGCTCCTTCAGTGCCATTGAAAGGGAGAGGTTTGCGATCCATGAAAGTTTTGAATGTGCACACACGTGGTTAACGATGTACAGGTTGTCCTGTCGTGCAACACGAAGCGAACAGATTTGAGAACGACAAGACGATACGTGAGAAGGATCTAAACATCCTAAAACGACTAGTTTACCTCCGGGATGGGCTGCAAAAGCCGCATCCACGGTGTTGATCAGGTTCGTAAACTGATCCTGGGTAATGTTAACGTTTCCTCTTCTGCGTCCGCTCATTGTCTTCATATCCAGAAAACATAGTATTAGAATGATGTCGGAGTGTCGTAAAAATGAGTACGAGAAGGATTGACCATTGCACACAAATATATATATATATATATATATATATACATATATATATATATGTATGTATGTATATATGTATATATATATATATATGTATGTATGTATATATATATATATATGTATGTATGTATATATGTATACGTATATCTTGGCACACCAGTACATATAGACTCACATATGCACTAAGCAAGTAACAAGTAAACACATGCCCGAGCTACGAAGTCTAAAGTGTTGAGCCTTGCACTTGGAGTGTAGTGTCGTTGCGAGCTGCTTGTTACAAAAACGGGTTATAGTCTGGGTTTTCTCAAAAAGACTTTCCTTTATAAAACCGAGTTCACTATAACCAATGGCTCTGATACCAATCTGTCACACCATCAAATTTCCTCGTACGAAGTACTACCACGAGGTGTGTGACTGACCAGGATCAGGCCACCAATCATATAGAACATTCATAATAGTTAAATAGTTTTATCAAAAAAATTTGAGTAGCGACTAATAAAGTTTAAGTCCCTAGTTTTAATTCTGAAACAAAGTTTAAAGTAACAGTAGAAGCATAGGTGAAATGGTTCGCATAAGGTCACGGTTCATATTTATTAAAAGAACCTGACACGGGTTTGCATGCGCACTTACACTCCCAAGCTACAAGCTCCAACGATCACTGAGTACCTACAAAGCATATAGTAGGGTGTCAACATAAAGTAGGCGAGTTCACGAGTTTTCAAGTTTTAGTTCCAAAAAAGTAAGTTGTTTAGATAAAGTATTTATAATCACGTTATGGGGAGCTACCCCATCTGTAAGCTCACTAAACTGTAGATACTGAAACTGGTGACGTTGAGTTGTTATGTCCCAAGTCAATGTCTATCATCGTTGACCCAGTTGCAGGCCTACTAGTTCACGCCCAATCCCCCCGATCACGGTGTGAGGTTTGTCAAACCTAATAGCGCTATCAACTAATATCCCGTTCGCCCTCGGCGATTAATCGGTATTGTAAATGGGACATTCCATGATAGAGTTTCGTTTAGTTTGCTAGTCACGATTTATAAATAGTATCCAAACGTATTCCCCCCGGGAATAATAATTTAAAGTGTTCAGTCATATCCCCCCCCCCCCCCCCGAGAATAGTAGTTTAAATGTATCCTTTCCAAGGAAAGTAGTTCGTCCGTGTCCCCCCGGGACGCATGCTTTTAGTGTGTGTGAACTCAACTTGGTTTGCTCGGCAGATAGTTTACTTGTTAAAACAACTTTGATCAATCACGCCCTAATATTTTTAGAACATTCAAAGAGTTCATAAGGTTTCATCAGGAAAACAGATCTAACACTATATCTTTTAACACAGCTTCATCCATTTCACAAAACAGGAACATATATGACCATTTTGTCATATGAGTCATCATGACACTATCCCCCTAAACAGATCTAACCTATATCTCATAACACAACATCATCGTCACTGTTTCATCTGATACCACTTATAGGATCGATATACGACCTGAATGAGTCGGTCTGAGTCAAATCTAAGTCACTAGAGAGGCAGAAACAATCTAGTAATTGAGAATCGGTGTTAGAATGTGAGTAGAAGCATAGAAATACACTTTAAACTGGTTTTCCATTGATTTTCAACGTTAATACACCGGAGAGAAACTGACAGCACTTCGTTACAACTTCTCCAATTCGTACCAAATGAAAAACCTACCACCCCTATATATAGGGTGTCCATTTAGCACGAAACAACATGTTCCATTCCGCACGAAATGGCGAAGTCCATTTCGTGCAAAATGACATACCAAAATCCATTTCGTATGAAATGGTTACAAACACAAATAAACTTAAACTTTACACTTTACACCACTATTACAAAATACTTGACACGACCTAAACTGTTGACGTAGGCAACAGACATCGTGTACCAACAAAAAACAATCAAGATCCTCAATATCGTTCATCTCAAAACAGGATTGGTCAAACAAGTTCTTTTATGTCAATCAAACAAGCATATCATCTTCACACAACATCAAGGCACAAACAAGTTATGTTATCCGTATCGTTTAATGCTTAAATCATTCATCAAGGTAGCACCTTTATCACATATTATTATCGTATAAAGATTGTAAACTAACCGGGTTAGTGTGCAACACAAGAGTGGGTAAGGAGAATGATGAAACACAACTCCTAATGCACGGTTTCTAGCTATCTTCCAGTGGGCAAAGCTGCCGTTGAATGAAGGGTAAAATTGCCGTCGAATTCCAAGGAAGAAGGAGAGATTGAATGTGTTTTTAGGGTTTTCTTAGAGAGAGAAAGTGGATAAGGAGAGAGAGAAGGAATGAGAGAATAATGGAATGTTTTGGGATTGATGTGTGCTGAAATGATTGCTGCCAACATCCTTAATGTCGGCTGAAATGAGGGTTTTATACCCTTTCCAAAACCATGCACCCCTAGGGTTTCGAGTGGGCTTAAATTAGTTAGGCCAGGCTATGTAAATATGGTCCATTTTTTCAGGAAAGAAGGGTGTTTGGAACCAAGGAATTCCCGAATCAAAACCAAGAGGTTTCGAGTCGAAACCGAAGGATTTCGACTCACAAACTTACATACACATTTGCACATATTAATTATATTAAACATTCTCACATAACTTTCATATAATAAATCAGTAAATTTTCAAATAATCCTTGTTTACTAAATCCCACAGTTACAAAGAAACGTTCAGGAAAACCCAAAGTGTCACATCATAAACGTCAACATGCACCTATGTATATATATGTAACAACCAGGAAACATCAACGGGTACCAAGATATTTCTAAATATCCATCATTTATTTTGATTTGAGTGTGTTCTTCATTTATCTTTGAGTGTGTTTGTATATTACGTTTGATTGTGAGTCTTAGTGTGACTTATCTACCACAACCAATTGGTATGAGAGCCAGTTCGAGATATAGAAATCAAGTAGAAGAATAAACAATTTATCCAAAATGTTTCCATGCCTTAGGGAGAGAAATGCAAATGATCATCGAGAAGGGCAAGATTGAACCAAAAGAATTGTTACCACTATAGTTGTCACACCCTCAATTTCCATATGCGGAGTACTATCACAAGGCGTGTTATTGACCAGGATCAAGCCACCAATCATATTGAACAAACATACAAGTAAAATAGTTTAACAAAACCAATACGATCAGTGACTCATGAGCTTGCAGTGGGGAGTGTAGTGGTTGCATGAACCCTTTATTTGAACTGTTTAACTTATGCTTCCGCTGTTAATTTTAAACGTTGTTTTAAAACTTAAGACTTTGGACTTGGACTTTATGAGTCCCTAATCGTATTGGTTTTGTTAAACTATTTTACTTGTATGTTTGTTCAATATGATTGATGCCTTGATAGTGGTCAGTCACACGCCTCGTGATAGTACTCTACATGTGGAAATTGAGGGTGTGGCAAATTGGTATCAGAACCATTGGTTATAGTGAACTCGGTTTTAATAAGAAAAGTCTTTTTGAGAAAAACCAGACTATAACCAACTTTGTACTCAGCAACTCACAATGACACTACACTCCAAGTGCAAGGCTCAACACTTGTTGATACATATTATGTGGATACGGCTCGGCTCAGTTCGACTCGGCTATGAGGTGAAGGCCGTAGTCAAGACACCCTCCTGTCTTGACTCGGTATGCGATTTACTTTGTAAATGTTTGTGTAAATGCAACTGCGTGTGTGCAGTTTGCATTTAGTATAGCTAATGTGTTTGTCTGTTTGTGTTTGTAACCCATCTGTGACAAAGCCTAACATGACAAGGCCAAACACTGATGGCGAAATCCCCTGATGGCGAAATCCCCTGATGGCGAAATCCCCTGATGGTGAAATCCCCTTATGGTGAAATCCCCTTTATGGTGAAATCCCCTTGTGACGAAAACCCTTGGATTTCGTTAAGACCTGGGATTTCGTCGATGAGTTTTCGCCCAGAACAGGATTTCGTCAGTCATGTTAGTATATATACACAGACAACAAACAAAGCACAATAGAGAAAAGTCTGAATAGATTTCTGAGCGAACACATTGTAAACACACACACACTAAGAGTTTATGAGAGCATCTTGTAAACATTGCTTTGTAACCATTTTCTAGATTAATACATTGGAGTGTTAATCGGTGAATCTTGTGTTTTACGTGTTCGTAACTTGGTTTAACTTACCCGTTTGGATTCCGCACTCACGGGTTTGTCAGAAAACAGGAATAGAGGTTGACTCGATCCTCCGGGTGGACCTACAATTGGTATCAGAGCATTGGCCTGATTCCTTGTTAAAACAAAGTAGATTTTCATGTGTTTCCCGATTTGTTCTTGATTTTTGAAACAGAAAGTTCATATTTTCAGAAAAATCAGGTTAAAATCTTTGAAAATCTTGTGTTTTTGTTGATTGTTCTTATAAAAATCTTGTTATTTTTCATCTATACATGTTAAGAAAGGATTTTTATTGAACATTTGCGCAAAAATTGTATTCGGAAAATTTTCCGGTGGCTGGAAAACTCATCAGTTTCATCAGGATATTCATATATGTATATGTTTGATCTTTGTTTGATGAAATATTGAGGTGTTATTGATTATAAAAATATTGTTTGAAAATAGTGTACACAAATCATGATGGATATTTGAAAAGCAGGTTCCTCGATAAGGTGTGGCTTGACTTATTTGACAAAAGAAATTTGTGTGTCAGTGGATAAGATTTTGTTTTGCTTTGAAAATATCTTTATTGTCTTTACATTTGTGGACGAAATCACTTGTGCACCTTGTGCTGGACGAAATCACTTGTGCAACTTATGCTGGACGAAATCACATGATCAGCAACGAAAACCCTTTCATTTTCGTCAAACAGATCAGCAACGAAATCCCTTATTTTCGTCAAAGGTAGTTCAGCGGCGAAATCACCATTTCAGCGATGAAATCACCATTTCAGCGACGAAATCACCATTTCAGCGACGAAATCACCCTTTCAGCGACGAAATCACCATTTCAGCGACGAAATCAAAATATCAACGACAAAATCAAACATATCTTGGACGAAAACCCCCTGATTACGTCATAAACATATCAGCGACGAAATCAAAACATATGTTGGACAAAAACCACATGATTTCGTCAAACATTTCAGCAACGAAAACCCCTATTTTCATCACAAATCTTTTCATTTTATTAACAGAAGCTTTTTAAAACATTCTTAACTATTTGATTTGATTGTTTTGAGCCGGTATTCCTCATTATACATTCAAAATGAATTCGGCTTGGTGGGGTACTCCGTCAACTGCAGAGAGCAAGTATATAAACACGCGTTTATCTCCCTCATGGGCCGAGTCTCCCACACCGTCAAATAAAACGTATACGAGAAAGGACTTAGCAACCGACTTATATGGAAATCCAATACAATCAGTTCCCCAACCGGAAAGAACAACAGACTTGTATGGAAATCCATTACCACCAGTTGCTTCACAGCGCCATCGTTCTACTGTAGCACCATCATCTCTTGATCCAAGGAACTGTAGTCAAACAAAAACGGCGTTTTATGCTAAAATTGTCAAAGATGCCAGCAATGGTGAATCATCACGAAACAATGACAGTTCTGAACATGAGAGTATTTCAGTTGAAGACGTTTCAACTTCAGTTGAAAATGTTACAACTTCAAGTTCAAGTTCAAGTGAGGATGGATCTGAATGTGAATCATCAAGGGAGGTTGTTGATTCTGATGCAGATAGGTCAACATCTGAGAGTGATTCCAGTCAGGTATGTGTCGATGAATCAAAATCTGATAGTTGTGATAGATGTGATATGTGTGTTGGATTAAATGTTAAAATGTGTGATTTGCAAAGTAAATATGACGATTTGCAAAGCAAATATAATATGACAAATATCCACAATCAACATTTGATCGTGGATCTTTCAAAATGCACAGAGGCCAACATGTTTCGTGAAAATTATGAAAAGGAATTTAAAAAGATAATTGAAACATTAAAAAAGGATAAGACCGAGCTAACGAAAATGGTTTCAAGAAAATAAACTGAAATAAACCTTTACATCAATAGGCTTGAGTTAATGCAAAAAGAAATGGCTTGTGTTAAATCTGAAAGTGAGGCGATCCGACTCAAGTTAGACAGCTATTTAAGCTCTAGCTATGTGCTGGATCACATCATCGATGTTCAGAAAAAGAAAACTGATGTCACATGCATAGGTTATAAGAAGTGTCCACCACCTGTTAAACACGATTATTCTTCGATGCTTGATGAGGAAAATAAACCTCATTTTGAGCCCTCAGTTTCATTGAGCCTTGAGGAATTCACATTTGGGCTAGGTTACAAAAAGGAAGTATCCTCATATTCAGATAAATCAGCAGATGCGAAAGTGTCAACAGTTGAACGAAATCAGGATCCTCCAGTCATTGTTGAGGATGCTGATTCGTCAGATGATGAATCTGAGGATACTAACTCTGAACAGTCAGAAACGGTAACAAAAGAGGAAAACATACCTCTTGAAAATTACATTCTTTGTGATCTACCTACAAAACCGTTTGTGACTGCTACAACCAAGTCTGTTGAATCCTCATCTAGAAGTTGTGAAAGCGTGAACTTGCTTTACATATTGATTGGATCTGATAAAATATATTCAGACAAGGATTTCCCTATCAAAAATGTCAATCAATCTTTGATTGATAAAGTTTTCGAAGACTCTACCAGTAAGTTTTTGGGAAAGTCGAGCCCAGGAGTTGTAGTAACTCAGTGTGCTCCTATCCCAAAATCTGAAGTTAGAAAGAAATATGGGAATCAAAAATTTCAACCACAACACAATCAACGAAAGCAAGGTCACGTTCACCAAGGAAATGGAAAAGGCAAACAAAGCCAAAACAAGAAGACGATTCAGAAGGTGAACTTTGTGAAATCCAGAGGGACTGATAAAATTGAAACTTTCGAAAACAAATCCAACACGGATTTTGTTAAACAAAGTAAAATTTTGGAAAGAAACAGTCAAAACAACTACACACAAACGGTTGTGATGTAGGACCAAGTACTTCAAGATCACGAAGTTCATCGTCAAGTTCTTACAGTTATGATACTCCGAGGTTTGTTGAGCGGAGATCATGCTTTGAATGCGGTGAGTATGGCCACATTGTCAGAAATTATCCATATCTCACGAAAGGAAAGGCAAAGGTTGATGCCCCCCATGGTAACAGTTACGAAAAAAGATTTGTTTCACCAAGACAGGACCCTCGTCTTGTTAAACAACGGGAAATGAAACAGAAAAAGAAACAACGGAAAAATGTTGAAAAGGTTTTAAAACCGGAGGTTGTCTAAACAAAATCTGTTAAATCAAATGTTAAACATGAAAAACAAAAACAGATTTGGAAACCAAAATCGGAAACTGTTTCAGGGGGAGCTACATCAATTCCGAATCATCAGGAAATGGATGTTACAATTCTCGATGATGACGGACGACCCAAGTCTGTGAAGGCTTGGGTCCCCCTCTTCAACTAATCTCTGAATGAGTGTGAAGGATGTTCCAGGAGGAACTATTGATAGTCTTAGGATTGTTGATAGTGGAGCGTCCATGCACAAGATCGGCGACATAAGGCTCCGAAATATTGTTGCATCTAGGAGAATATTGTTGCCTTTGATGGAGAGATGAGAAAAGAAGACAAAAATGTCTGATGAAAGAATGTGGTTGAATGAAGTTGAAAAATTCGACAAGATGAAATATGTGCCAAGATTTGATTGTTATGGTTTTTGATTGGGTCAACATGATAGATTCAAATGAAAAGTACGCGCCTGTAGCACGTCTGAATCTTTTTGAAGATTCATGGATTTTTCTTTCACAAGAAGTTCAAAGTTCACAAGATGAACGTGTAGGGTACTTTTCTCCACAGTGTGATTGAAGAAAATATGTTTGTTGAACAAACCAACCGGGTGTGCAGATGCCTTGGCGTGGATTGAACAACCGCACACTTCCTCTCAAAGAGAAAGACAAAGACCTTCGGTGGTGCAATGTGGAAGACCAGCCGGACCCAGAGGTCTATGATCTTGTTGATGTGAAGAGATTTCTCAGTAGCTACAAAATCGACTTTGAAATCCACACCTGGTGGATATCCAGTTTAGGAGAGCGCTCAGATTCCTTGCAATGAACAAAGCAGTTGCAGGATATGGTTTTAAATTTCTAATATCTCCTATACTTGTCGATATTTAAGGTGCTTTTTGAATAATTATTATCTCGTACAGCACTCTTTGACCTGACACGTTGAACTCGAATATCACCTCACGCGTGATTGTTTCATTATGAAACTCGTCAATGTTGTCATGATCCATACCGATGACCAACGTGCCGACCTTTTTACCAAAGCATTTGATAAATCAAGATTTGACCTTTTATTATTTGTAAACGGCATTAAGGTCAAGCTAGAGTAATCCGCATCGGAAAATCGTTTTTGTAAATATCTTTGTGTTTTTAAAATTATTGTAAGTTTGTTGATTTTAGGGGGAGTAAATCCAAATTTGAAAATTCAAAAACATCGAAACATTTCAAAACTCAAAAACAATAGAAAAACAAAAATGAGTTTCCTGGAGAGCAAAAGAGAAAATGATAGTACATCAGTGGTCCGTTGAAACCTTTTTAAACTGAAATGCAAAATGAAAAACAATAAGCAGCTCTATATAAGATGTATCGGTTGGCTCACAATCATCTTAAAGTGTGCAGGGTGATATAAACCTAAATCGACTGAAGACCAGGTGGGAACCACTCATTGGCATATGGTCTTAGTACCGAAATTTCGTTTGAGAGAATGCCGAGGTTCTGAGATATGTGGTCTTTATGCTGTTTATCATCTGGGTATCATGGTTGTTTCTTTTACCGAAACAAAACGGAGACGAAGTCTAGATCTTCCATGATATCGTACAAACGTGTACATACTGCATACGACCTCAATAAGTGATCAACAATCACATGTCCACAAAACAAGTGATAATATATCACATTTATCCGGGAGTAAAGTTCGTCTCTTTGCTGTACGAAAGTACTGACCTGTTCACGGACTTGCTCCTGTGCCCTTCATGCATATGAAAATCAAGTTCCTCATCAATAAGTGATTCTATCACATAGGGCTTGTTTTCAATCAAAATAAGTGAGTTTCTCACATGTTCATATACGTCAAAACAGATGATAAATGGTATACTCACCAGTAAGATGAACCCTCGTGCATACCTTGATACGGGAATGTGTCGTGATGTGGATGAACACCGGTCGGTAAGTATAAATCATACCTTAACGTATCCCCTCGCCATGATTACATATGATAAGCTGAGCTTATGTGGATAACAATATCGATAATCGGTATAGGATGTTTATCTAATTGTTAACAAAAATAACAACAAGAGCGTTTTGGCATGACCGTACACTGATATGATTCTCTTACCCTCGAAACTCGCAAAAAGAATGTTTGTATATATTTACTTTTCTTAGTTTCTGCAACTCTGTATATATTTATTTACTGCTTTCAGTCTTCAAGTTTGAAATATTCAAAATGCCAAAAAGATTTTAGGTGTGTTTTAATTTAAACTTTATAAAAGTCAAAAAGATTTTATTTCTACTTTAGTTTTGATTAACCGATGTTGGAACTCAAGTCTTCGTTACCGGAAATCAGAGTTTGCAAGTTTTGAAAGTTAATAATCAAAATTCAAAAATCTGTTAACTTTTCAAACTAAATTGTCAGATGGTAGTTGATAAGAATTGGTCTCATATGTGTCATTTGTTTATGTTAACTATATTCCAAGCAGTTGTTCTCATTACGCGTTTAGCTTTCTTGCATGTGCAGATGCTAAAGGCAAGGATAACATGTTCGATGATAAGCTTCAGAATGAAGACACGACATGAAGGCACTAAAATGATAAAGATGATCGAGTTGCCGCTGATCAATCATCAACACCACAAGGATCTAAAGTATCGAAGATCAAAATATTCACGAGTGTTGGTGCACTTGTGTCTGTACTTTGTCTGTATTTCGTCATGATACAAAACGATGTCTTTAATGTAAGGTTGATGAAAGTTTGACCAAGTCAACCATCCTCCTGGTTTGACTTGACCAAACAGTTAGAAAAATGTTGTAAGCTGGTTGTGTCGAAGGATGTGTCATCGAAGGATTGTTTTATATCCTTCGATGAGCTCGAAAGATGAACATTCGATAGATGAGTTCGAAACATAAACCTTCGATGGATGAACTCGAAGGATATCTCGAAGGATATCATCCTTCGAGGTATTTGTGAATCTTTCGATGGCTTTCTGGTCGACAGATGATCTTTCGATCAATCTGTCTGATCCTTCGACCAGACCTGCTGTGTCGGGTATATATACCCATGTAGTGTGTTGTGTGAATAAGTGAGGACAAGGAGACAGATAGAGAGTAGAGAGAACACACACGAGAGAACTTTGAGAGTTTGCAGAATACATCTGTGAACATTGGGCTTGTAACCGAACCTTTCATACGCATTAATATAAGTGGTGTTAATCGTTGAATGTTGTGTGTTGTGTTTGTGCTTGTTCTCGTATAAAATCTCGGTTGCATGCTAGCTTGGATTCCGCACTCGCTAGTGTGTTTGATATAACAAGGATAAGGTTTTATCTCATCCTCGAGAGGGACCTACAAGTGGTATCAGAGCTTTGGCTCTTCTCCTTGTTAAAACCGAGGTGTTCTTGCTGTTTTTCGGGTTTAAATCTTGTTGTTTTGCTGGAAGTTCTTATAAAATTCACCTTTTTCTTTCATGTTCACATTTTAGAAGTTGATTTTTAGTGAAGTTTCAAGCAAAACCGGGTTTCGGAAGTTTGTAGTTTTATCGGAAAACCCATTGTGTTCATAATATCTTCAAGTGTTCTTCAAAGTTTACATCTTTTGATCTTGTTTAGGTTTTTTCGAAAGTTATTGGTGTATTGGAAAGGGTGAACTGATTAAAATAATCAAACAAAATCTGTTTTTGCAGAAAATGATGGTCTGAACCATACTTTCTGCCGAAAGATTTACCAACCCGTCACCTTTTTCACCAACCTGTCACCTGTTTGTCTGCTGTGTCAGTACTCATCGAAAGATATCCTTCGAAGTCGAAAGATCATCTTTCAATCAAGGAGGTTCGACAGATACCCATCCTTCAAACATCTTTCGAAGTCAGTGAGTTATCTTTCGAGCCAAGGAATCTTTTCGAAGGATATATTGTTCGAGCTACTGTTACATTTCGAAAGATAAGGATCCTTCGTCTTGGTGAATCTTTCGAAGTCATTGTTCGAAATTCAACAGTGATCTTTCGAACACTGTTGATCCTTCGAACAAGTGTCTATCTTTCGAACAGGTGTTGATCTTTCGATCCTTGTCTGTTTAAGTTTAACAGGTTGTGCTTTTCAGGTCTTTCGATTCTTGATCCTTCGGCTGGTTGTTATCCTTCAAGATTTTAACATAGTTTGTGAAAATTAATTTTTTAAAAAGGAGAAAACTTATTTTTCAAATTTTAAATCAATTTTCACTTAATATATTAATTTCCATAAAATGGGAACAAACGGTCAGTGGGATCCAACCGCGTGGACTCAAATAACTTCGACTCCACAATCATCAGCTATGCAATCTACGCAATCTACGTCAGATTTCGACAAAACTGCATGGATGCGAGCTATTGCCCCACCTCAAGCTGCAATGATAACTGCAAATCAATGGGCTTTGGTCACAAATCAAAGCAACAGCATTCAATCTATGATGCAGAACGACAGTGAAACTGGTACAAGCACAAAACCGCCAAAGTTAAATCACATCAATGATTGGGGATGGTGGAAAGAAAGGCTGAGAACTTATGTTCAGGGACAAGGTCAAGATCTATGGATGTGCTTCTTCACAGCTTTTGAAAATGAGTTGGAAGTTGCAGGATCTAATCCACAAACTTACAGCACTTTGTCTGAAGAAGATAAGAAGAAGTTTGAGTTAGAAAAGAAAGCATTCATGATTCTCACACAAGCTCTTCACAAAGACATTTACCACCAGTTTGTTTACTGCACGACTACTAAAAGCTTGTGGGATATGCTCACGTTACGTTGTGAAGGAAATGCTCAATCTAGAAAGATCAAGCAAGAATTACTGAAGAAAGAGTTTGAAGGATTCACGTGTTTGGAGAATGAGACTTTGGCAGAGTTATCTACAAGGTTCCATCACTTGTTGAGCGAGATGTTTGCTTTTAAAGTCACTGCCACTCCACAAGAATTGGTGAAGAGATTCGCTGATAGCTTATCAGCAAAGTGGAGCAGTTATCTTGAAATTCTCAAAGAAAATGGTGTTCTAGACACAATCACCGTTTATGAATTAATTCAAAGATTGGAGAATAAGGATGTAGAAGAAAAGCTTAAAGCAAAAAGAACACAAACTCCTCAAAATCCAGAAATGTACTTTGGGATTGCAGGAGGTATCAGTGGAGAAAAACCAGCTTCTCAACACGCGAAGCTTCAAACAGCTTTCATCTCAAGCACCGGACCTTCCACAACAGATCAGTTTGATCCTTCAGCATACACGATGATGTGTTCAAGACCAGATGTGCAACCTAAAGCTCAGCAGCAACAACCGCAACAGCAAGGGTTTTATGGAAGCTCTTCAAACTTTCAAGCCACTTCCAATCCTAACACAGTCAGATTAGACACTTCCAACTTTTCCAAAGTCAGTGTCGAAGTAGCCAAGGAGCATATGGAGATGTTGAATACCTTGGTTAGTGCTTATAGTGGATTGATCGCAGGTCAGATTGGGAATATCAATCTAACCAATGAAGATTATCAGCAAGTGGATAAAGAAGAGTTTGAAATGATGGATATCAAATGGGCTCTTGCTAGTGCAATTCGAAGAGCAAAGGAGTTTATGGAAAGGACGGGGAGAACCAACATGGAAAACAAGAAAGACACCAAGTATGGGTTCGACAAGCAAGCTGTCAAGTGCTTTAACTGTGGCGAACAGGGTCATTTCAAAAGGGAATGCACAAGACCAGCTCAGCATGGAAATCAAAATCCGTTCAGAAATCAAGGCAACCAGCAGAACCAGAACGGGAACAATGTTCGTACGTTGATACCTGTCAACAACCAAGGCCAAGCAGGGTCATCAAATGCCAACCGGGGGCTGGTGGTTCAAATAGATGAGGGTTGTGATTGGTCGCTTCAGCTTGGAGAAGGAGGAAATGGTGGAACAGCATGTTTTGCTGAAGTCGTAAAGGATTTAAAGCACGCCAGTGGTGGAGAATCTTCCACCAATGGTGTTGCATCTTCTGAAGATGAAGACAGTTCTGGTTATAGTGGAAGCTCAGATGAAGAATCCTCCACTTCAGGAAATGATCATGTGGATGAGACATCAAGTGCGTCAGTCGATGCAGATATTGATGAGCTTTCGGAAGAAGCTGCAGCAGGAACTGAAAGAAGATCTAATTTGATGGATCAAGCTGCTTACTCTTCGTCTTCTCTCCATTCAGCCTTTATGGCTAATGTCGACAGTTCATCAGGTCAGGTATGTGTCGATGAACCCACTGTAGTTAGCTGTGAAAAGTGTGATAGTTTAAATGTTAAATATGCAGAAAAGGAAAGTCAGCTTGAAATCACACACAAACACAATCAACAATTGATTGTAGATCTTGCTAAAGCAACTGAAGCTAACGTGTTTTTAACCAGAAATGAAAAGGAATTTAAAACAACAATTGCGTCATTAAGACATGATGTTTCAGAATTACAAAAAGCTGTTTTGCGAAAACAACATGCTAACAATGATCTTATAGACACAATTGAAAAGCAGATGGTAGAGTTGGCAACCGCTCGATGTGAATGTGAAACAATCAAGCAGAAATTGGAAAGTTATTCCAATTCCCGCTATGTATTGGATTACATTATTGATGTTCAAAAGAAAAAGGGGGATAAGAAGTGTATGGGATTCAAATCATGTCCTCCCCCAATGAATCACAATTACTCCAAATTGCCTGATGACGAGGATATGCCCCGTTTTGAACCTACTGTGCCACTCGGTCTAGATGACTTTGCAGCAGGCCTCGGGTTCACAACTGGTACATCATCCTCGGGTCAATCAGAATCTGAGAAAAGTGTGACAGATTCATCGTGTGTTAAGGAACAGAGTCCTCCTGTTGTTGAGGATACTGATTCTTCGGATGATGAATCTGATGAAATTGTGAACCAACAGTCTAACTCGGTTACAACAGATATTCCAATCGAGAATCACATCCTGTGTGATCCACCAGTGAAACCGAGTAAGACTGAAATGTCAAAAGAAATGGAGTCGTTTGTATCAAGTTTTGAAGGGAGTAACTTGTTGTACACGCTCAAAGGAGATAGCAAAATCTACTCTAACAAAGATTTTCCAATTAAAAATGTAAATCAAGATTTAATTGAGCAAATTTTTGAAGGATGCACTGATAAGTTTTTGGGGAACAAAAGTGGCAAAGTTACCGTCACTCAATGTGATCCAATTCCGTGTGAACAAATTAGAAAACAATACGGAAACCAAAAACTACAAGTTGAGCGAAAACAACAAGTCAATTCGGGAAAAGGTAAGGTACAGGGAAAGAAGGCTCAGAACAAGAATTTTCAAGCACCTAAGGTTCAACAACAATGGGTGCAAAACAAAAGAGCTCCTGTTAAGAAAAGAGAACCGAAAGTGAACTTTGTTGGATCCGCGGGTTCAGATAAACTTGAAACATTTCAGGATAAATCTAACATTGATTTTGTAAAACAAGTTAGAATTTTAAAACGAAATGATCAGAATAACTACACCCAACACACCAACGGAGGTGATTTAGGTCCAAGCACGTCTAGATCACAAAGCTCATTGTCTGGTTCTCCGTCTGATCATCAACATGTTTCTCCGAGGTTTGTAGAGCGGAGAATGTGTTTTGAGTGTGGCACAATTGGGCATATTGTAAGATACTGCCCATACCTGCAAAAGTTGAAGGAAAAAACAAGTGCTCCCCAAGAAACCAATTACCAAAAACGATCATTTTCCCCGAAACAAGACCCACGTGTCTTGAAAGAAAGGGAAAAGAAGTTAAAACAAAAGAATCAAAAGGTAATTGAAAAGGCCTTAAAATCAGAGGTCAAAGAAGAAAAACCTGTTCAAGCAAAACCTAAAACTGTAAAACCAGTAAATGCTAAAACAATTAATACAAATACTGGTAAAGGACAAACAGCTTGGAAACAAAAACAGGTAATTCAGTCAGGGGGAGCACCACAGGTTCTTTTTCCTAATCATCAAGTGATTGAAATCACTTTTCTTGATGATCAAGGACGACCCAAGTCCACAAAGGCTTGGGTCCCTCTCTCCAACTAATTTTTGAGTGAGTATGTAGGATATTCCAGGAGGAACTTTCGATAGTCGTAAGATTGTTGATAGTGGAGCATCCTTGCACAAAATAGGCAACAGAAGAAATTGCTGCCTTTGATGGAGAGAAAAAGTAAAGGGAAACAGAAATGTCTGTTGAAAGAGATTGAAAAGCTTCGACAAAATGAAAATCATTTCAAAATGTGAATGTTCAAGGCTTTGATCGGGTCCCCGGGATAGATTCAAATCAAAATGTACGCACCTGCAGCACGTCTGAAGTTCAACAATCTACAAGATGAACGTGCAGTGTACATTTCTTCATGGTGTGATTGAAGAAAATGTGTTTGTTGAACAAACCAACCGGGTGTGCGGATGCCTTGGCATGGGTTGAACTACCGCACACTACTTCACAAGAGAAAGACAAAAACCTTCGCTGGTGCAATGTGGAAGACCAGCCGGACCCAAAGGTTTCTGATCTTGTTGCTGTGAAGAAATTTTCTAAGTAGCTACAAAATCGACTTTGAAATCCACACCGGGTGGATATCCAGTTTGGGAGAGCACTCAGATTCCTTGCAATGCACGAAGCAATTACAGGATATGGTTTTAAATTTCTAATCTCTCTTTTACTTGTCGATATTTAAGCTGCTTTATGAATTATTATTATCTCGTACAGCACTCTTTGGCCAGACAATGTTGTCATGGTCCGCACCGCTTACCGACATGCCAACTCATTTTTTCCAAAATTCGATAAATCATTTCTGATTCAAAATTAATTTTGGTAAACGGCATTGATTTAACCAACATCGGAAAATCATTTTTGTAAATACCTTTGTGTTTTAAATTTTATCTTAGTTTATTGATTTTAGGGGGAGTAAATCCAAATTTGAAAATCCAAAAACATCGAAAAATTTCAAAAACACAAAAACAATAGGAAAACAAAAATGAGTTTCCTGGCGAGCAAAAGAGAAAATGATAGTACATCAGTGGTCTGTCTAAACCTCTTTAAACCTTAAATAAAAAACGATAAGCAGCTCTATATAAGATGTATCGGTAGGCTCACAATCATTTTAAAGTGTGCAGGGTGATATAAATCTTAAATCGACTGAGGACTGGGTGGGAACCATTCATTGGCATATGGTCTTAGTACCGAAATTTCGTTTGAGAGATTGCCGAGGTTCTGAGATATTCGGTCTTTATGCTGCTTATCATCTGGGTATCATGGTTGTATCTTTTACCGAAAATTAACGGGGACGCAAGTCTAGATCTTCCATGATACCATACATACGTGTACATACTGCATTCGACCTCAATAAGTGATCAACAATCACATGTCCAAAACAAATAAGTGATAATATATCACAAATTCTTTCCGGGAGTCAAGTTCGTCTCTCTGCTGTACGAAAGTACTGACCTGTTCACGGACTTGCTCCTGTGCCCTCATGCATCTGAAACTCAAGTTCCTCATAAATAAGTGATTCTATCACATAGGGCTTGTTTTCAAATCAAAATAAGTGAGAATCTCACATCATATACGGTCAAACAGATGATAATCGGTATACTCACCGGTAAGATGAACCCTCGTGCATACCTTGATACGGGAATGTGTCGTGATGTGGATGAACACCGGTCGGTAAGTATAAATCATACCTTAACGTATCCCCTCGCCATGATTACATCTGATAAGTTGAGCTTATGTGGACAACAATACCGATAATTGTTATAGGATGCTTATCTTAATGTTAACTAATTGAAAAACAAGAGCGTTTTGGCATGACCGTACACTGATATGATTCTCTTACCCTCGAAACTCGCAAAAATAATGTCTGTAAATATTTATTTAATGTTTCCTGTTTATGCATCTTTGTATATATTTATTTATTGCTTTCCGTCTTTACATTTAAAAAAATGAAAATTTCAAAAAGGTTTTAGGTGTGTTTTAATTTAAACTTTATAAAATCCAAAAAGATTTTTCTTCTAGTTTATTTTTGATTGACCGATGTTGGAACTCGAGTCTATCCTACCCAGAATCCTGATCGTAAGCTGGAAAACAATTGCAACTTCATAAACAGTCGAAGTTAACGAGTTTTGAAAGTTATAGGATTAAAATGAATATTTTTCTAAACTTTCAAACTGCTGTCGGTTGGTGTTTGATTGAGATTTGATCTCATATGTGTCGTTAGTTTAAATGTTAACTATATTCCAAGCGGTTGTTCTCATTATGCGTTTAGCTTTCTTGCATGTGCAGATGCTAAAGGCGAGGAGAACATGTTCGATGAAAAGCTTTGGAATGAAGACACGAAGTGGAGGCACTCAAAGGATAAAATGATCGAGTTGCCGCTGTCCCTTCATCAACACCACAAGGATCTGAAGAATTGACAAGTCAAAAGATTCACGAGCATGACTCAATGGAGAGTTCAATCTAAGGGGGAGTTTATTGACACACTACCTAAGTTAAATGGGGAGTTTGTTGATATACTTTCTACTTACGACGCGTGAAGACTTTGAAGATCCTCCGACATGAAAGTCACAGAAGACGAACCATCAAGGGGGAGTTTATTGATACACTTCCTAGATAAAAGCGGGAGTTTGTTAATACACTTTCTATGTGTGACGCGTGAAGACTTTGAAGACCCTTTCCAAGAATGAATGAACCATCAAGAGATGGAGAATGAGATTACGAACCTCGCGAGCAACATCCAAGGGGGAGTTTGTTGATACATATTATGTGGATACGGCTCGGCTCGGTTCGACTAGGCTACGAGGTGAAGGTCGTAGTCAAGACACCCTCCTGTCTTGACTCGGTATGCGATTTACTTTGTAAATGTTTGTGTAAATGCAACTGCGTGTGTGCAGTTTGCATTTAGTATAGCTTATGTGTTTGTCTGTTTGTGTTTGTAACCCATCTGTGACAAAGCCCAACATGACAAGGCCCAACACTGATGGCGAAATCCCCTGATGGCGAAATCCCCTGATGGCGAAATCCCCTGATGGTGAAATCCCCTTATGGTGAAATCCCCTTTATGGTGAAATCCCCTTGTGACGAAAACCCTTGGATTTCGTCGATGAGTTTTCGCCCAGAACAGGATTTCGTCAGTCATGTTAGTATATATACACAGACAACAAACAGAGCATAATAGAGAGAAGTCTGAATAGATTTCTGAGTGAACACACTGTAAACACACACACACTGAGAGTTTATGAGAGCATCTTGTAAATATTGCTTTGTAACTATTTTCTAGATTAATACATTGGAGTGTTAATCGGTGAATCTTGTGTTTTACGTGTTCGTAACTTGGTTTAACTTACCCGTTTGGATTCCGCACTCACGGGTTTGTCGGAAAACAGGAATAGAGGTTGACTCGATCCTCCGGGTGGACCTACAACACTTTTGACTTTGTAGCTCGGGCATGTGTTTACTTGTTGCTTATTTGGTGCATATGTGATGATATATGTACTAGTGTGTTTAGTTAGCTATACATATATATGTATATGTATATATATGTACTTGTGTGCAATGGTCAATCCTCCTTCTACTTATTTCTTATGACACTACGAAGTCATTCTAATACTGTGTTTTCTGGATATGAAAACAATGAGCGGACGCGGAAGAGGCAACGTTAACATGACTCAGGATCAGCTGACGAACCTGATAAACACCGTGGTTGCGGCTTTGGCAGCCCATCCCGGAGGTAAACATGTCATTCTAGAATGTTTAGATCCTACTCTCATATCATCTTATCATTCTTAAATTTGATCGCTTCGTTTTATGCGGCAGGTCAACCTGCACCCGCTCAACCACGTGTTTGCACATTCAAAACGTTTATGGACTGCAAACCTCTCACTTTCAATGGCACTGAAGGAGCCATAGGCCTTCTACACTGGATCGAGAAGGTCGAATCTGTATTCGTTGTATGTATAATTTTTTAACTAATATTAAAATTATTTAACGTTCTTGGATTCAAGTCTCACAGACGACAGGATTAAAAGAAATTTGCAGTTCAAAAAAATTATTAGAATTTTGTAGTTATTAACAAAATATAATACAACAAAAACGCTTAACAAGATCAGAGGACCACAAAAAAGAAAAGAATGATAGCTCTCTTGCATCTTTTGTCACTTGTCAAAACTCTATGCTACTTGATAAACCCGGCCAGGTAGAGGAAGGTGCTAACCAGAGTCAAATAATAAATTTAGCCCGACTCGTTTGACAATTTATATTTTCTAAGTTAAAAATATAATTCCTTTACTAATGGGGTGGTGGTCCGTTAGCAAAGGCAAAATCTTTAAACACCTTGAAAGAGGATGGTCTTGGGTTCAAGTCTCACAGCCATTAGGGAATAAAAGAAATTTGTGCTTCAAAAAAAATATAATTCCTTTTATGCAAATTCATTTAAAACACAACTCATTTCTGAAAAGGTCTAACCAGTAATGCAAAATCATTGTAAATACAAAATTTCAAATGTCTTTGTCTGTACTCATGTGCTGCGATAGTTCTTCAAATATTAGTTTATTGGTAAGATTAAGTCAAGCTAATTTAGGATAATATTTTAATACCAAGTTGTGATTTTTCCTTACAGTTGATGAACATTATTATTTCTTGCCCGAATGAGATTCTCATCCATTTTCTTAAACAAGACTAAATATATAGAGTGAAATTCCATAATCAAGTTGCTAATTCATTTATACTAATCAATACATATTTCTGAGAAGTTTATTTTGCCTTGTACAGTTGTACGTGATCTACTAATTTCCTATTATCATGGTTTCACGTTGTAGAAGTCAATGCTTTGCAAATAAGCGGTCCATACGTTGTTAACGTCCGGGTTGTTACTTCAATAATAGGACTAGTTGACTTTTTAAAGTAAACTTTGACTATAATAAAATGGAAGTACGCTGCAGATCAAAAAACAAATTAACAGAAAATGGAGCTCAAGAGTTGCAGAAAACATATAATTCTTACATTTATGATGCTCATGAACATGTCGTATCAATTACATGGGTTGTCGAATCCATCACATGTAGTCAATATGAGTTCTAGCAGTAAGCATGAGATACCGATAGGGGTCATTGTTGATTTGACTTCATTGTTTGGACAGATGGTTCATCGCAGCATTTGCATGGCAATTTCAGATTTTTACTCTTTGAATGATGAGTACAAAACGAGGTTAGTTCTACACACAAGGGATTCGAAAGGAAACCCTTTACGCGCTCTATCAGATGGTAAGATTTCTTACACTTCTTACTTTTATTAATTATGCAATTGTTATATAAATGTTCCTGGACAGTCAGCTAGAGATGACATAACGGGTTCAGTAACCAGTTATAACCTACGTTTTGCTTGCTACAATCCTATGTAATTGTTCATCTGCTTGCCTAGTCACCTCTAGCACAGAATGCTTGTTAATAAATGCAATTCATAAATTGTTCCTAAAATATTATTTATACCACCTTCAAGAAAAGGTGACAACTCTAATAGGGGCCACAACAAGTAGTTTTGTACCTATGTAAAGACTTTTTCCCACAATTATAAAATTCTTCGAATAACTAGTATGTCAAATTTGATTACAAAATTTATGCTATTACAATACTAATTTAATACTTGGAAGAAAATGTTCTTGACAATTTTATATACTTCAAAAATACACTTTGGAGTTATTTCTTGAAACGATCCAGAAAAGGGTTAGAGCATATGTTTAGAGAAAACCCAAATTAGGAACATTATTGTCATATATCAAAGTTGTTATCTAACTATTACAAATGATTCAACATTTATAGACTATTTTAGTAAGAGGCATTACGTTATGTTTCATTCGGAATATCAGTTTCATTCGGTCAAAAGAAATGAAACCGTAAGTCAATAGCTAATTAAGTATTAGTTAGAAGTTTTATTTTTAGGAGTTAAAAGCATGCTTCTTCAGATTGCTTCCGTCGAGATTTATATTTGAAATGAAATTATGTGTTTGATGAAGGGTTGCCGCGTTTGAAGGTGCCGGTTATACGTAACCCATCAAACATAAGTTCCGTTCAATCCTTTTTGCAATACTAAAGATGTACGGACCTTATTTATTAATAGTCTTATGGCAAAATACAATTAAACCCAAATAGCTAAACATTGTTTTTAACATAAAAACTAAGAATTAAACACTTGCAGCCCATTAACAATACAGGATCATGAATTAAGGTTCAATAATTATCCTTTATTTATGTGCCTTTTCCCTAAGTGATCATAAATTTATCTGTCAAACATTAGACACATTATTACAACTACACACTATCTTTTGTGGTAGATTTTTCATTGACAATCACTAATTGTTATTATTTGAATATCACACCACAATTTTTGAAGCAAACCGAACTAATAGCACCTGAACTCTAGACATGTCTTTATATCTGAGCATGCTCATTTGCACATTACAGCTTTTGATCTTCTAAAAAATCTTAAAGTGCAAGCAATCATCGGACTAGAAACACTGCTCCAAGCAAAGTTCTTTAGCATTTTGGGAGAAAAAACCAAAGTACCATTTCTTTCGTTAACCACAAGCCCGCCACTGAACGCAGCTGCTCATCATTACTTACTACAAATGACACCAGATGAGACCATCCAGTGGAAGGGTCTAGCAGCCATTGCTGAATCATTTCAATGGACCAATTTCATCCTTGTTCATGAGGACAGTGAATTTGGGAGGGAAAGTGTACCACATATAATTGATTCATTTCAAGATAAAAAAATTCATATATCTTATAAAATTTCGATTTCTTCATTAGCAACCGATGATCAAATCGTTGACGAGCTACATAAGCTCTCAGATATGCAAGAAAGGGTGTTCATGATTCACGTCTCTCACTTTTTAGCATTTCGTATTTTGGTATATGCAAAAAGAGTGGGACTGATGAGCCAAGGATATGCTTGGATAGTAACAGATAAGACTATGAACTTCTTCGATCCTATAGAGTTAGATGAAGAAGTTCTTGAATCATTTCAAGGAGTTTTAGGTCTGAAATACCTTATCCCGTCATCAATTCAACTTCGTAACTTTTCCAGAAGATGGAGAAAAGAATCTCTCCTTAGCAGCCCAAATATCTTCAACATATTGGCTTATGATACAACTTTTGCGGTAGCAACCGCTGTTGAAAGAACGGAAATTAGACCTTCTAAAGATGGAAAGAAAGTTGGTGCAATGATGGCAATGGATTTCACAAATATCCGAGAATCGAAAAGTGGAAAAATACTATTAAAAGAGTTGCTAAACGTTATATTCAAGGGATTGAGTGGTGAGTTTCATCTTGTAAACAGCAAATTCATTGCTAAGCCATTGGAAATAGTTAATGTGATTGGAAAAGGTGAGAGAAGAGTTGGGATTTGGACTGAAGACGATGGTATAAATGGTCTTGAAGGAATAATTTGGCCTGGAGGATCTCTGATTCCTCCAAGACGTTTGATATTGCAAACAAGCAAAAAGCTACGAATTGGTGTTCCTATGTTGGTTGGGTTTGAAGATTTCTTGACAGTAGAACAAAATCCTCTAACCAATGAAACTATTGCCAAAGGATTCTGCGTAGACGTGTTCAATGCTGCAATTGAAGCATTATCGTATGAAGTACCATACGTATTTGTTCCATTTTCTGTCACGAATAAGAAACCAAATTCAGAAACTTACAATCAACTTATATATGAGGTCTACCTTCAGGTATGATTGGCTTAAGTGTGTTTATATTTGTGTTAGGAAAATGACTATCATCTAATTGTTGTGACTTGGGGACACAATAATCAATTTTAATGTGGTTGGTAGACAAATATATTTATGATTTTCTCCAGTTACTTTTCTGTCAAATAGGTTTGAAATAATCAATTTTAAAACGTTACAAGCATATTATTACATATACTTTGAGAGAGAGAATAATTAACTTGTTCTTTGTGATCCAGAACTTTGATGCCGTTGTAGGGGATACCACGATTACTGCCAATAGATCCTTATATGTTGACTTTACAACTCCTTACACTGACTTAGGTGTTGGGACGGTAACAAGAGATGATCAGAATTTGAGAAAAATTTGGTGGTTTTTGGAGCCCCTGGATGCACGTATGTGGATTGCAGCTACTTGCTCTTTTTTCATAATCGGAGCAACAATATGGGTTATTGAATATCCTATAAACCCAACGTTCCAAGGTCCCTGGCAAGATGTAGTTGGTCCTGTCCTCTGGTTCTCTTTCTCTACACTTACCTTTAGCCATAGTAATCTCTCTCTTCTATATCTCTATACACACACACACACACACACATATATATAGGACAAAGATCCGTTAGGAACCACCTCTTATAGCGAGAACCGCGAGAACCAATGTGAACACAACCAAAAATGCCTAAAAATAGCTAAAAATCACACAAATTTTTTTTTTAATATTTTTTTATAAAAAATCGCTAATTTTCTAAGCCAAAAAAAATTTTTTTTTTTTTGCTACTAAAAGTAGCGATTTTAACATAAAAAATATTAAAAAAAAAATTAGATTTTTTTTTTTATTTTTTTTTATTTTTTTTAGGTTTTTTGGGGGTTTAGTTTTTAGCATTTTAGCTTGAGGGGGGGGGGGGTGGGGGTTAGGTTTTTTTAGCTATTTTAGGTTGTGTTCACATTGGTACTCGCGGTTCTTGCAATAAGGGTGGTTCTCGCATGAACTTTACCCTATATATATATATATATATATATATATATATATATATATATATGGAATTAATGGATCTTATAAGAAGTTGAATAACCCATATAACCCATTTTTAATCATACAAGTTAATTTTTTATTAAGGGGTGTTTGGATATGGGTTTTAAAAGAATTATTGGGACATGGATGATGAATACATAATGAGTTGTTAAAATGGTGTTATTTACCAATGGACATTTGGTTTAGCAGTACCCAAAAGTTAGATCGAGACAAAGCAACAGCTGATTGTTGATAAACCAGACAAAGCTACAGCCAAGGGGGAGTTTGTTGGTGCACTTATGTCTGCACTTTGTCTGTATTCGGTCACAATGTAAAACGATGTCTTTGTTAGTCTGTAAGTTTGACCAAGTCAACCATCCTCCGGTTTGACTTGGCCAAACAGTCAACATTATTGTTTGTAATGTGTTTGAGTCGAAGGATAATCATCGAAGGATCACTCATATCCTTCGATGATGATGAGTTCGAAAGATGGACCTTCG
Source organism: Helianthus tuberosus (assembly GCA_030545235.1). NCBI lineage: Eukaryota > Viridiplantae > Streptophyta > Magnoliopsida > Asterales > Asteraceae > Helianthus > Helianthus tuberosus. The sequence goes on from CM060351.1 coordinate 176,932,615, forward strand.
ATGGATGGACCACGAAAGATCACATCTTTCGTGATACATCTGGATCTTTCGAACTGTTTCTGGTCGACAGATGATCGTTCGACCAGTCTGCATGATCCTTCGACCAGACCTGTTGTGTTCGGGTATAAATACCCGTGTGTTGTGTTCATTTCGACAGCCAGACATATTAGGACACATAGACAGATCAGAGAACACACACACACATTTAGAGAGAGTTTGCAGAACTGATTTGTAAACCTTGTGCTTGTAACGGACCTTTCATACGTTTAATACAAGTGGTGTTAATCGTTGAATATTGCGTGTCGTGTTATTGCGTGTTCTATCTCGGTTTGCTATTTCGGTTGGATTCCGCACAACCGGAGTGGTTCGCATACAAGGATTAGGCGACTAGATCCTCCTAGCCGGACCTACAAGTGGTATCAGAGCCTTGGCTCTTTCCTTGTTAAAAACCGAGTGTTTTTCAAGTTGTTCTTCAAGCTTAAAAGTTTAGATTTTCTGAAAAACCGTGTTTTTGCTAAGTGTGTTTATCAAAACCTTGTTATGTTCATGTTTGCATGTTTGTTTTGATTGGTTTTGGTTACATGTTAGCTAAAGGTTGTGCTTGAAATATCAAAGGTTTTTCCAGAAAACTCATAGTGTTCTTGACATATTCAAGATGTTCTTCATGTTTTCACCTTTTTGATCCTTAAAATCATATAGGAAAAGTGTTTATGCATTGAGAAGTGTTAAAATATTAAATATTGCACTCCATACGTGCTTAGTGGAAACATGTTTGTGCATTGAAAAGAGTATTTTGATTAAATAATTAGAACTTTACCTGTTTTGGTGCAACCTGTCTGGTCCGACCATATTTTCCGCAGAAAGTGAGCAGTTCGAAAGATATCCTTCGAACTCGAAAGATCATCTTTCGATCAGTGGAGGTTCGATAGATCATCATCTTTCGAACCAAGGAATCATTTCGAAACTTACATCTTTCGGTCTACTGCTCTTTCTCGAAAGACTAGGATCCTTCGATTGGGGAGTCTTTCGAAGTCATCTTTCGTGTTCATCTTTCGGTCTACAGTACTTTTTCGAAAGATAAGGATCCTTCGGTTGGAGAATCTTTCGAAAAACATTGTTCGAAACTCAACAGTGATCCTTCGAACCCTGTTGATCTTTCGAACAGGTGTCGATCCTTCGATCATTAATCTGTTTGTGTTTAACAGTCTGTGTTTTTCAAGTCTTTCGAACAGGTATCCTTCGGCTGATCAAAAATGAATTCGATGTGGGGTATTCCGGTAAATGCAGAGATGTATTTTGGTACTCCAGCTCCGGACTCGGGTTCGCAAGCTAATGCTACATCTACCAGTCAATGGGCATTTGTATCAAATCAAGCTCCAAGTGTTCAAAGCATTTTGCTAAGCGAAAATGAAACAGGAAGTTTGAATAGGCCTCCAAAGTTGATGCACTTAAGTGAATATCCGGGATGGTTTGGTAGATTTCATACATACGTTCTTGGTCAAAATACAGAGTTGTGGTTGCGGTTCATCACAGATTTTGATCAAACAATAGAAGTTGCTGCATCATCTGCTGCTACATTTGCAGATCTTAACGAAGATCAAAAGAAAATCTATGATTTGGAGAAGAAAGCATATGCCATTCTTACTCAGGCATTAAACAAAGATATTTATCATCAATTCGTCAGTTTCAAAACAACGAAGCAGTTGTGGGACGCATTGAAGATAAGGGGCATAGGAAATGAAGCAACACGTCAATTAAGAAAAGATCTGCTAAAGAAAGAGTTTGATGGTTTTATTTGTATGCAAAATGAATCTCTAGGAGATTTGACAAGTCGATTTACTCATTTGCTAACTGAACTGGCAAATACTGGGGTGGTAACGACTTCAGCAGAGATAGTGAAGAAGTTTGCAGATGCACTGCCACCTCAATGGAATAATTTCTTAGAAATTATGAGGTACAATGGCACTTTGGATACAACAAGCTTCAGTGATTTTGCTCAACTCCTGGAAAACAAGAATCAGGAAGAAACTCTCAAGGCAAAAAGAGTTGCAGTGCCACAAAATCCTGAGATTTATTATGGAACTTCTAGCACTTCTACAAAACCATCTTCACACGCTCCAATTCAAACAGCATTTGTGTCTAGCACGAGCTTGTATGGCATTCCTCCTCCAACAACAGATATGTTTGGAAATCTGCTTAATCCAGCTCCTCAACCAGCACCACAACAGCAACAGCAAATCAGAACAACTGATATTTTTGGAAATCCACTTCCTCCTCAACAGCCACAGCAAGCTTGTTATGGAAGTACATCATCTGCTGGTCAACAATCAAAGCCAAATACAGTACGGCTCGACACCTCAAGCTTTTCTAAAGTCAGTATTGAAGTAGCAAAAGAACATATGGAGCTGCTAAACACTGTGGTGAGCGCATACTGTGGATTAGTGGAGGGTCAGATCGGTAATATTAATCTGACACAAGAAGACTATCAGCAGATAGACAAGGAAGAGATGGAGATGATGGATATTAAGTGGGCCTTTGCCAGTGCTGTTAGGCGAGCAAAGGATTTCATGGAAAGAACAGGCCGAACCAGCTTGGAAAGCAAGAAGGACACCAAGTATGGGTTTGATAAGCAAGCTGTTAAATGCTTCAACTGTGGTGAACGTGGCCATTTCAAGCGTGAATGTACAAGGCCATCTCAACATGGGAACCAGAATCCCTTCAGAGGTCAAGGCAACCAGCAGAACCAGAACAGGAACAATGTTCGCACATTGGTGCCTGTCAACAATCAGACTCAAGCAGGACCATCAAATGCCAACCAGGCACTTGTGGTTCAAATAGATGAAGGCTGTGATTGGTCAATCCAGTTGGGAAATGATGCACCTGATGGAACAGCCTGTTTTGCTAAAGTGGTCAATGATCTTAAACACGCCAGTGGTGGAGAATCTTCCACCAATGGTAGTGAATCTTCTGAAGATGAAGACTCCTCCGGTTATAGTGGAAGTTCAGATGAAGAGTCATCCGCTTCAGGGAATGATCAGGAAGATGACACATCAGCTGCGTCAGTCGATGCAAATATTGATGAGCTTTTGGAGGAAGCTGCAGCAGGAATTCAAAGAATATCAATTTTGGTGGATCAAGCTGCTTATTCTTCTTCTTCTCTCCATTCAGCCTTTATGGCGAATGTCGACAGTTCATCAAGTCAGGTATGTGTCGACGAACCCACTTCTGTTAGCTGTAATAACTGCGATAGTTTGCATGTTAGATGTGCTGAGTTGGAAGCAAACATGTCTGAGTTGCAAGGCAAACACGATGCTTTACAAGCTAGTTCGTTTGAATTGCAAGACAAACATGTTTCTGTGAATGATAGGTGGTGTGAATTGCAAAGCAAACACGAGGCTTTGCAAGAGAAATATGATGTGACATTTATTCATAATCAAAAATTGACAGTTGATATTTCAAAGTGCACTGAAGCCAATATGTTTTATGAAAACCATGAAAAGGATTATAAATCAATGATTGAAACATTGAAGAAAGATAAAAAGGAGCTGACTAAAATGGTTTCCAGAAAACAAACGGACATTAATTTGTATATCACTCGTCTTGAGGTAATGCAAAAAGAAATGGCTTGTGTTAAAACTGAAAGTGAGGCGATCCGACTCAAGTTAGACAGTTATTTGAGTTCTAGCTATGTGTTGGATCACATCATTGATGTTCAGAAAGAGAAAAAGGATGTCACATGCATAGGTTATAAGAAATGTCCACCACCAGTGAGAAACAATTTTGATGCTTTGCCTGATGAGGAATATAGGACTCACTTTGAGCCATCTGTTCCTTTGGACGTTGAGGAATTTGCAGCAGGGCTCGGATACAAGAAAGAAGTATTGTCAGATTCAGATGTGTCAGCAGATACATTTGTAACTGCTGAACAGAATCAGGATCCTCCAGTTGTGGTTGAGGATGTTGATTCTTCTGATGATGAGTCTGATGATACTGATTCGGAAAAGTCTGATGCAGTAATCAAAGAAGAGGACATACCTCTTGAGAATCATATTCTATGTGATCCTCCCACAAAACCTGCTAAGACTGTTCCAACCGAGTCCACATCAGCAAAAGAGTCGGAGAGTGTGGATTTGCTGTACACTCTTGTTGGTGATGATAAAATCTATTCAGACAAAGATTTTCCTATTAAAAATGTTAATCAATCTTTAATCAGTAAAGTCTTTGAAAATTCTACGAGTAAGTTTTTGGGAAAGACAGGACCACATGTTACAGTCACACAGTGTCCTCCTATCCCAAAGGCTGAAGTTAGAAAACAATTTGGGAACAAGAAATTACCATCAGTGAAAACCCAGCAAAATCATACCAATTTGAAAGGTAAGACACCGACTCAGAGTCAAAGGAAGCCGAATCAGAAGAAGAAGAATGTGAACTTTGTGAAGTCGAAGGGAACGGACAAAATTGAAAAGTTTGCAAATCAATCTAACTTAGATTTTGTCCAAAAGGCAACAGTGATGAAAAGGAATGAACCAAGTAGTTCAAAACCTAGTACCTCGGGTTCACAAAGTTCATCATCGGTAAGACGACCACATGATACTTCGGGGTTTGTTGAACGAAGATCATGTTTTGAATGTGGAACAATCGGGCATATTGTTCGAAATTGCCCGTATCTTCATAAACAAAAAGGCATAGTTGATGATCCCCGTGGCCCAACTGACCGCAAGCGATCTGTTTCTGTAAAACAAGATCCTCGACTCATAAGAGAAAGGGAAAAGAAACAGAAACGCCAATAGGTCAAGAAAATTGAAAAAGCAATTAAAACCGATGTGGCTCAAAAACAATCTGTTTCTGTCAAACCAAACAATTTAAAAACTTCAGACAATCATGAAGTTAAGTTTTTAAAGAATAACACTGGTATAACAAAACAGACTTGGAAACCAAAAACGGTTACTGAATCAGGGGGACCATCACAATTTCCGAATCATCAAAAGGTGGAAGTTATTGTTGTTGATAAAAATGGAAGACCCAAGACCACAATGGCTTGGGTCCCCATCTCCAACTAATCGATTGAGTTTATGTGCAGGGTGTTCCAGGAGGAACTATCAGTAGTCATTGGATTGTTGATAGTGGGGCATCCAGGCACATGACAGGCGACATGAAGCTTCTCTACGACGTCAAATCTATTAGAGGAGGTTATGTTGCTTTTGCTGGAGATAAGGGCGGATATATAACGGGTGAAGGAATGATTTCCAACGGGGTTGTTAGCTTTGACAAGATCAACTTTGTGCAACAACTTGATCACAATCTTCTTAGTGTTTCTCAAATTTGTGACAAGCAGTTCTCAGTACACTTTGATGCTAATGGATGTTATGTGCTGAAACCCGGCTTCAAAATTCCAAAAGAATGGATTCTCTTGTCGGCTCCAAGGATAAATGATCTGTATGTCCTTGATATGAGCCAAGCTATCACAACGTCTGCACAAGCAACTTGTTTCGTTTCCAAAGCCACAGAAAAAGACACAATCTCTTGGCACAGACGAATGGGTCACATTCACTTACGCAAAATGAATTATTTGGTGTCAAATGAATTGGTGAATGGTGTTCCTCTTAAAAAATTCCATCTTCAAGACGTCTGTGTTTCGTGCCAGAAAGGAAAACAAACGAAGAAGCGGCACCCTACAAAGAAAGTCAACACGGTGGCTGTTCCTCTTGAACGTTTGCACATGGATTTGTTCGGTCCTGTCAAACACAAAAGCATTAGGAATGATCAATATTGCCTCGTGATTACTGATGATTATTCAAGATTTTCTTGGGTGGCGTTCATGGCACACAAGAGTGAAACCTTCGGTATTATCAAAAACTTGATCATTCAGATTGAGAATCTTTACAACTTGAAGGTTAGGCGGATACGTAGCGACAATGGTACTGAATTCAAAAATCATGCCATGGCGGAGTTTTGCACTTCAAAAGGTATTCTTCACGAATTTAGTGCAGCTTACACTCCTCAACAGAATGGCGTCGCTGAACGTAAGAACCGCACATTGATCGAGACTGCTAGGACTATGTTGGTAGAGTCGCAGCTGCCCATTCCATTCTGGACTGAAGCTGTGTCTTCTGCATGCTATACGTTGAACCGAGTCCTTACAGTCAAAAGGCACAACAAGACCTGCTTTGAGCTTATCAACAAACGGAAACCAGACTTGTCTTATCTTGAACCGTTTGGAGCTCCTTGCACAATTATCGACCCTAATGGAAAGTTTGGGGCAAGAGCAATTGAGGGATACTTTCTTGGGTATTCCACCCCTAACTTAAGAGTCTGGAATCTAGAGACTAAAAGGGTCGAGAAATGGTCTGAAGTCAGAGTACAAAGGCACACTTTACCAGTCAAATGTCCTGGTCAGCCTTGGATGTTTGAGTACGATGACTTTTTCAATTCGATCAATGTTGAAGCAGTTGAAGAAAATGCTGCGGCAAGGATGTTTTTCGAGAGTGACAACGCAACAGATTCACCGTTGGTTCGTCCCATTATTGTCAATCAAGAACCATCTTCAGTGAACAATAATGCTCTCGACAATGAGGATTTTCAAGACGCTTCCGAATTGAACGAATCTTCAGAGGATGACGAATTTCTTGATGCAGATCAAGGACCAACAGCAGCAGTACATGGTACTTCAGAAGGTACACCTCCAGTGGATGTCCCTAAAACAGCTGAAGCTACTGGATCATCCTCTTCGTCAATTCCGGGTATTGAATTGGTTGTTGATCTCAATCTCAACAATCTGGGTTCAAATATTCCAGTTCAAGATAATCCAGAAACAAGGATTCACAATACCCATCCTCAACAAAACATCATCGGAAATGTACAAAGTGGCGTTCAAACAAGAAACATGTTGCGGAACAACAACAATGCAGGCTTGTATGCAACTATCCGAGAATCTGGTCAACAGAATGATTGGTCTTTCGCGTGTTATGTCTCACAGGAAGAACCAAGAACTTGGAAAGATGCTTTGAAAGATAGCTCATGGGTTGAAGCAATGCAGGAAGAACTGCAACAATTCCAGAAGCTTGGTGTCTGGAAACTCGTAGAGAAACCTGCTGGATACAAGAAGATTGGTACCCGTTGGGTGTTTAAATGCAAAAAGGATGACCGTGGAATCGTTATTCGAAACAAAGCAAGGCTAGTCGTTCAAGGTTTTCGTCAGATTGAAGGGATCGACTACAACGAAGTGTATGCACCTGTTGCACGTCTAGAAGCAATTCGGATTTTTCTGGCTTATGCCTCATTCAAAGGGTTCAAGGTATACCAGATGGACGTGAAAAGTGCATTCTTACATGGTGTGGTAGAAGAAGAGGTGTACGTCGAGCAGCCTCCAGGTTTTGAAGATCCTATCCATCCCGATCGGGTTTGGTTGCTCAACAAAGCTCTATATGGTCTACATCAAGCACCGCGAGCTTGGTACGCAACCTTATCTAATTATCTGCTGGAGAACGGTTTTCGCAGAGGCCTTATCGACTGCACTCTTTTCATCAAAGAACAAGATGGAGATCTTCTACTGGTACAGGTATACGTTGATGATATTATATTTGGTTCTACTAACGATGTTTTGTGTAGGGATTTCGAGCGTGTAATGCAGGATAAATTCGAGATGAGTGCTATGGGGGAAATGACTTTCTTTTTGGGCCTACAAGTACAACAAACAGAGTCTGGGATATTCATCCATCAGACTAAATATGTTGGTGAAATCTTGAGCCGGTTCCAGATGTCTGATGCAACGCCCATCGGTACCCCATTGCCACAAAATCACGGAATTACTCCAGACTTGAAGGGTCAAGATGTTAGCCCCTCATACTACCGCGCGATGATTGGATCTCTTATGTACCTCACAGCATCAAGACCAGATATAATGTACCCAACGTGCCTGCTTGCCAGATATCAAGTGAACCCGAAGGCCTCACATCTTGCAGCTGTAAAAAGGATTTTTCGTTATTTGAAGGGTTACCCTGACACCGGTCTATGGTACCCTAGGGATAATAACTTTGACTTGATCGCATTCAGTGATTCTGATTTTGGCGGATGCAAAATCGACGGCAAATCCACAACGGCTGGATGTCAGTTTTTAGGAAATCGACTAGTCACATGGCAGTGTAAGAAGCAGACGTGCGTCGCTACATCAACATGCGAAGCTGAATACATTGCTGCCTCAAGTTGTTGCTCCCAAGTCCTATGGATCCAACAACAAATGCGTGATTACGGTTTTGAATTCCTAAGTACTCCTATTTATGTTGATAATTCTGCTGCATTGCAGATCACTAAAAATCCTGTGCAGCATTCAAAGACTAAGCACATCGACATTAAGTATCACTTCATACGTGATTGCTTTGAGAAAAGGCTAATTGATGTTGCTTATGTCCACACCGATGACCAACGTGCCGACCTTTTTACCAAAGCATTTGACAAATCAAGATTTGACTACTTATTACTGGTAAACGGCATTAAGGTCAAGCAAGAGTAAAACCAACATCGGAAAATCATTTTTGTAAATACCTTTGTGTTTTTAAATTTTGTCTTAGTTTATTGATTTTAGGGGGAGTAAATCCAAATTTGAAAATCCAAAAACATCGAAAAATTACAAAAACACAAAAACAATAGAAAAACAAAAATGAGTTTCCTGGCGAGCAAAAGAGAAAATGATAGTACATCAGTGGTCTGTCTAAACCTCTTTAAACCTTAAATGAAAAACGATAAGCAGCTCTATATAAGATGTATCGGTAGGCTCACAATCATTTTAAAGTGTGCAGGGTGATATAAACTTAAATCGACTGAAGACCAGGTGGGAACCATTCATTGGCATATGGTCTTAGTACCGAAATTTCGTTTGAGAGATTGCCGAGGTTCTGAGATATTCGGTCTTTATGCTGCTTATCATCTGGGTATCATGGTTGTATCTTTTACCGAAAAATAACGGGGACGCAAGTCTAGATCTTCCATGATACTATACATACGTGTACATATTGCATTCGACCTCAATAAGTGATCAACAATCACATGTCCAAACAAAATAAGTGATAAAATATCACAAATTCTTTCCGGGTGTCAAGTTCGTCTCTCTGCTGTACGAAAGTACTGACCTGTTCACGGACTTGCTCCTGTGCCCTCATACATCGAAAATCAAGTTCCTCATCAATAAGTGATTATATCACATAGGGCTTGTTTTCAAATCAAAATAAGTGAGAATCTCACATCATATACGGTCAAACAGATGATAATCGGTATACTCACCGGTAAGATGAACCCTCGTGCATACCTTGATACGGGAATGTGTCGTGATGTGGATGAACACCGGTCGGTAAGTATAAATCATACCTTAACGTATCCCCTCGCCATGATTACATCTGATAAGTTGAGCTTAAGTGGACAACAATACCGATAATTGTTATAGGATGCTTATCTTAATGTTAACTAATTGAACAACAAGAGCGTTTTGGCATGACCGTACACTGATATGATTCTCTTACCCTCGAAACTCGCAAAAAGAATGTCTGTAAATATTTATTTAATGCTTTCAGTCTTTAAATTTGAAATATTCAAAAATTCCAAAAAAGATTTTATGTGTGTTTTAATATAAACTTTATAAAAGCCAAAAAGATTTTATTTCTACTTTATTTTCGATCGTACGATGTTGGAGCTCGAGTCTTCGTTACCTGAAACCTGAACGAAAACCAAAAATGACTAAATCTTCATAAACGGTCGAAATTTGCAAGTTTTGAAAGTTAAAACCTAAAATTGATAAATTTATTAAACTTTCAAACTGTCGGACGGTGTTTGGTTGAACAATGGTCACATGTGTGTCGTTTGCTTATGATATTCCAGGCGGTTGTTCTCATTACGCGTTTAGATTTCTTGCATGTGCAGATTCTAAAGGCTAGGAGAACATGGTCGATGACAAGCTTCGGAATGAAGACACGACGTGAAGGCACTCAAATGACAAAGATGATCGAGTTGCTGCTGACCATCATCAACACCACAAGGATCTCACTTCATAAAGAACAAGACTTTCACGAGCATAACTCAAGGGGGAGCTTATGTTAAGGGGGAGTTTGTCAACACACTTCCTACATGAAACGGGGAGTTTGTTGATACACTTTCTGCTTTCAAGACGTGAAGACTTTGAAGATCCTCCGACATTGAAGACTTGAATAGAAGTCAAAGACTTGAAGACACGAGAACTTACAAGAATGAAGATCGAGACAAAGCAACAGCTGATTGTTGATAAACCAGACAAAGCTACAGCCAAGGGGGAGTTTGTTGGTGCACTTATGTCTGCACTTTGTCTGTATTCGGTCACAATGTAAAACGATGTCTTTGTTAGTCTGTAAGTTTGACCAAGTCAACCATCCTCCGGTTTGACTTGGCCAAACAGTCAACATTATTGTTTGTAATGTGTTTGAGTCGAAGGATAATCATCGAAGGATCACTCATATCCTTCGATGATGATGAGTTCGAAAGATGGACCTTCGATGGATGGACCACGAAAGATCACATCTTTCGTGATACATCTGGATCTTTCGAACTGTTTCTGGTCGACAGATGATCGTTCGACCAGTCTGCATGATCCTTCGACCAGACCTGTTGTGTTCGGGTATAAATACCCGTGTGTTGTGTTCATTTCGACAGCCAGACATATTAGGACACATAGACAGATCAGAGAACACACACACACATTTAGAGAGAGTTTGCAGAACTGATTTGTAAACCTTGTGCTTGTAACGGACCTTTCATACGTTTAATAGAAGTGGTGTTAATCGTTGAATATTGCGTGTCGTGTTATTGCGTGTTCTATCTCGGTTTGCTATTTCGGTTGGATTCCGCACAACCGGAGTGGTTCGCATACAAGGATTAGGCGACTAGATCCTCCTAGCCGGACCTACACTAACTATTACAAATGATTCAACATTTATAGACTATTTTAGTAAGAGGCATTACGTTATGTTTCATTCGGAATATCAGTTTCATTCGGTCAAAAGAAATGAAACCGTAAGTCAATAGCTAATTAAGTATTAGTTAGAAGTTTTATTTTTAGGAGTTAAAAGCATGCTTCTTCAGATTGCTTCCGTCGAGATTTATATTTGAAATGAAATTATGTGTTTGATGAAGGGTTGCCGCGTTTGAAGGTGCCGGTTATACGTAACCCATCAAACATAAGTTCCGTTCAATCCTTTTTGCAATACTAAAGATGTACGGACCTTATTTATTAATAGTCTTATGGCAAAATACAATTAAACCCAAATAGCTAAACATTGTTTTTAACATAAAAACTAAGAATTAAACACTTGCAGCCCATTAACAATACAGGATCATGAATTAAGGTTCAATAATTATCCTTTATTTATGTGCCTTTTCCCTAAGTGATCATAAATTTATCTGTCAAACATTAGACACATTATTACAACTACACACTATCTTTTGTGGTAGATTTTTCATTGACAATCACTAATTGTTATTATTTGAATATCACACCACAATTTTTGAAGCAAACCGAACTAATAGCACCTGAACTCTAGACATGTCTTTATATCTGAGCATGCTCATTTGCACATTACAGCTTTTGATCTTCTAAAAAATCTTAAAGTGCAAGCAATCATCGGACTAGAAACACTGCTCCAAGCAAAGTTCTTTAGCATTTTGGGAGAAAAAACCAAAGTACCATTTCTTTCGTTAACCACAAGCCCGCCACTGAACGCAGCTGCTCATCATTACTTACTACAAATGACACCAGATGAGACCATCCAGTGGAAGGGTCTAGCAGCCATTGCTGAATCATTTCAATGGACCAATTTCATCCTTGTTCATGAGGACAGTGAATTTGGGAGGGAAAGTGTACCATATATAATTGATTCATTTCAAGATAAAAAAATTCATATATCTTATAAAATTTCGATTTCTTCATTAGCAACCGATGATCAAATCGTTGACGAGCTACATAAGCTCTCAGATATGCAAGAAAGGGTGTTCATGATTCACGTCTCTCACTTTTTAGCATTTCGTATTTTGGTATATGCAAAAAGAGTGGGACTGATGAGCCAAGGATATGCTTGGATAGTAACAGATAAGACTATGAACTTCTTCGATCCTATAGAGTTAGATGAAGAAGTTCTTGAATCATTTCAAGGAGTTTTAGGTCTGAAATACCTTATCCCGTCATCAATTCAACTTCGTAACTTTTCCAGAAGATGGAGAAAAGAATCTCTCCTTAGCAGCCCAAATATCTTCAACATATTGGCTTATGATACAACTTTTGCGGTAGCAACCGCTGTTGAAAGAGCGGAAATTAGACCTTCTAAAGATGGAAAGAAAGTTGGTGCAATGATGGCAATGGATTTCACAAATATCCGAGAATCGAAAAGTGGAAAAATACTATTAAAAGAGTTGCTAAACGTTATATTCAAGGGATTGAGTGGTGAGTTTCATCTTGTAAACAGCAAATTCATTGCTAAGCCATTGGAAATAGTTAATGTGATTGGAAAAGGTGAGAGAAGAGTTGGGATTTGGACTGAAGACGATGGTATAAATGGTCTTGAAGGAATAATTTGGCCTGGAGGATCTCTGATTCCTCCAAGACGTTTGATATTGCAAACAAGCAAAAAGCTACGAATTGGTGTTCCTATGTTGGTTGGGTTTGAAGATTTCTTGACTGTAGAACAAAATCCTCTAACCAATGAAACTATTGCCAAAGGATTCTGCGTAGACGTGTTCAATGCTGCAATTGAAGCATTATCGTATGAAGTACCATACGTATTTGTTCCATTTTCTGTCGCGAATAAGAAACCAAATTCAGAAACTTACAATCAACTTATATATGAGGTCTACCTTCAGGTATGATTGGCTTAAGTGTGTTTATATTTGTGTTAGGAAAATGACTATCATCTAATTGTTGTGACTTGGGGACACAATAATCAATTTTAATGTGGTTGGTAGACAAATATATTTATGATTTTCTCCAGTTACTTTTCTGTCAAATAGGTTTGAAATAATCAATTTTAAAACGTTACAAGCATATTATTACATATACTTTGAGAGAGAGAATAATTAACTTGTTCTTTGTGATCCAGAACTTTGATGCCGTTGTAGGGGATACCACGATTACTGCCAATAGATCCTTATATGTTGACTTTACAACTCCTTACACTGACTTAGGTGTTGGGACGGTAACAAGAGATGATCAGAATTTGAGAAAAATTTGGTGGTTTTTGGAGCCCCTGGATGCACGTATGTGGATTGCAGCTACTTGCTCTTTTTTCATAATCGGAGCAACAATTTGGGTTATTGAATATCCTATAAACCCAACGTTCCAAGGTCCCTGGCAAGATGTAGTTGGTCCTGTCCTCTGGTTCTCTTTCTCTACACTTACCTTTAGCCATAGTAATCTCTCTCTTCTATATCTCTATACACACACACACACACACACATATATATAGGACAAAGATCCGTTAGGAACCACCTCTTATAGCGAGAACCGCGAGAACCAATGTGAACACAACCAAAAATGCCTAAAAATAGCTAAAAATCACACAAATTTTTTTTTTAATATTTTTTATAAAAAATCGCTAATTTTCGAAGCCAAAAAAAAATTTTTTTTTTTTGCTACTAAAAGTAGCGATTTTAACATAAAAAATATTAAAAAAACTGGTTTAATTCCATGTGAAGAAACATAAGTGGTTTAATTAAACCATGTGAAGAAACATAAGTGGTTTAATTCCATATTAAAGTTAGTTTTTTTTGCTACTAAAAGTAGCGATTTTAACATAAGTGGTTTCCAATGGCTATTTTTGAAAAGTTGACCAATCTTTGGCTAATATCATGATTTTCCCATATAATTATTATATAATTTTTTTAACGGCAAAGTTTCTTTTTATTTATATCGTCTGTGGAACTTGAACCCAAAAACTTCTCCTCCCAATCTATTTAAACGTTTTGTCTTTGTCAATGGACCACCACCACATTGGTTAACATATTTTTTTGAACGGCAAATTTGGATCATTGACGGACTACTGGAGTATCATCGTGTCACCAACGGAACCACTCGATGAATCATATTCATCCACTAGGCATAATGCCTATATACTAATTCAGGAGGAAACCCAATAAATATGGGAAAACTCCCCCATACGGGAATCGAACCTAGTACCTATTGGTCTCAAAACTTTATCTCACCCCTAAAATATCACTAGGCTATAAAGCCATAGAGATTATTACTTAATTATTAACCAATGCCTAATTAATCTTTCTAAAGACATCCATAATATTTTTTTAAGTCATCATTTTAATTTCATTCACTATGGACGTATTAATCTAAATCTTGGTTGGTTACTTTTAAAAGCCCAACGTTCTCAGTTGATTCGGGACATTGTTTGTTTGCAAATTAGTAAAAACTAGGGTTAAGACCCGCCCGCGTTGCGGCGCGGGTATATCATAAACATTGAATGGATTAGTCCAAACGTTATATGATGCATTAACCATATGAAAACACACATTTCAACTTATCCAGTTGAACTCAATGTAACATGTATAAGCATTGTGATTGGATCTAACGTAAAGTAAATCAAATTCATATCGAACAATCATAACGTATTATATGTGACTCAACTCAAACATAGAAAACGTAAAGGGTATGAAGGAAAATATGCACATGTAATCGAAAGGGATTAATTAGAGCTTTCGAAAAAATGGGAGAAAAAGAAACCATAATTTGACTCAACTCGGTTCAAAACATACATAACATAAACACGAAAACAAATTATATTTGACCGGAATCATTATCTAAAAAAGTTTACGTCGAAATGTATAACTTGAATTTATACCAAAACGTACATAAAAATATACACGTAAAAATGGTTTCTTTAAACGAAAACGTAACATATTTGACCTGACTCATCTATAAAAAAAAAGTTTACGTCAGAATGTAGAACAAATCATATTTATACATACACGTACATAAAATAGGCACGTAAAAAATAGTTTTTAAGTAAATGAACTATAGGGGTAAACCGAAACAAAATATTAGTAAAAATTTTAATAGGTTAAAAACGTTCGTAAAACCGTGCCAAGTAGCACCAATGCCACAACGGCATCGACTCTCAACATCGTAAAAATAAAATAGATAAAATGGTAAAAATTACACTAAAGGAAAAGCAGACTTAAAAACGTTGAACCACGCACACCCGTTACAGTGTGTTAATGCGAAGAAATTAACCAGAAACGTAAAATGTAGAAAATGATAACTTAGTCGATCTAGGACCCGCCCGTTGCGGTGAACTTTTCAAAAGAGAAAAAATGGACACGTTGCGACGGGTTTGTCAAATTTGAAAAAATAGAGCAAAAAACGTTGAACCTCACATGCACGCTACGAGATGTTAACTCGCAAAATTTAGAACGAAACGTAAAACGAAAAATTGCGAAAGATAAAAAGTATGGGGGACGAAAGTTGTAAATAATAAAGTGTTGTAAATAATAAAGTGTTGTGTTAGATTATAAAGTGTTGTGTTAAATTATAAAAGATGGAAAACTTTGGGTTAAAAGTAAAAAAAATAAAAGGGGTCAAAATACAAAATATGAAAAAGTTTGGGTTAAAAATTAAAAATCAAAGTTTTTTTTTTTGAAAAATCCCCAAAGCTTGGGGTACAACACACAATGCAACCAAAAGTTGCTAATTTATAATATGGTAATAGGAATTGATTTTGAAGTATTAAAGGCGGAGAGGAACAAAAGATGAAATCTTATTTCGTCAAAGAAAAAAAAAAGACATTTGGTTGATTAAATACAAACATAAAAAAGTATAATAAAAGAATAAAAATAAACTATAGATTAATAAGGAAAAGATCAAATAGGAAGTTTATTTTGGCTAGGAAGTCTAGGAAGCAATAGGATTAGGACATGTGGCAACATTTAAAATAAAGAAAAAGGGTATTTTAGTCAATCCAACCCTTTTCTTCTTCCTTTTCAAAACCCAGTAACTTCAAAACCCACCATTTTCAAAACCCACCATCTTCAACAATTTCTTCACTTTCTATCTCAATAATCACTACATTATATTGCGATTTTCATCACCAATCAATGATTCAAACACCCGATCAACGTGTTCTTCAGCTTTTTTGAAGAAAACCCAGTTTAATTTCATACAAAATCTCGTTTTTTCCGGTGATTTTGAAGATAATCACTCGATCCGTTCGATTCGAGCGCTGATAAGTGTTTCAATCATTCAAAAATCGTCAATTGTTGAAGAAATCACTTCGATCCATGTAAGAAATTCTTTAATTTCATTTTTACGATATGGGTTTTTGATTTAGTCATTGCGTTTTACGATCTTGGCGGGGGTCCGGGGGAAGCGCCCCTGGTAGCTGGGTCCCAGGGGCGGCAGCCCCTGGCTGGGGTTGAGCATCAGAAAAATTAATTTTCTGTAAATTGCCTCTGGAAACTGCATTGGTCCAGACAGTTCACAGCACAGACAATTCACTTTTTTGGTGTTTTCTAGCCATTGCGTTTTAGAAAAACACATTCTTGAAGTGTTTTTTGTGCATTGCGTTTTAGGTAAAACACTTTTTTAGGTGTTTTCAGTCCATTGCGTTTTACAGAGAACACTTTCTTTTGTCTTTTAGGCAATTGCGTTTTAGAATGAGTCATTTTTAAGTGTTTTCTGGCCATTGCGTTTTACAAATAAGACATTTCTTTGTGTTTTTTGTGCATTGCGTTTTAGGTAAAACACTTTTTTATGTGTTTTCAGTCCATTACGTTTTAGAAAACAGACATTTTAAGTGTTTTCTGGCCATTGCGTTTTACAAATAAGACATTTCTTTGTGTTTTTTGTGCATTGCGTTTTAGGTAAAACACATTTTTATGTGTTTTTAGTGCATTGCGTTTTAGAAAGTACATTTTCTTTTGAGTTTTTAGGCTATTGCGTTTTAGAAATAAGACATTTCTTTGTTTTTCTGGCCATTGCGTTTTACAAATAAGTCATTTATTTGTGTTTTTTGTGCATTGCGTTTTAGAAAAACGTCATTTTTTAGGTTTTTTTTTCATTGCGTTTTACGTAACTGGGGGTTTTTCTATTGCGTTTTACGCAACTGAGTTTTAATTTTTTTTAAATATAGCAATAGTATACTCGTTTTAAAGATAAAAAACGCTCGTTTTTTTGTGCAATTTTTATAAAAAAATAATGTGGTATGAAAGAGTTATTAACGTTTAAAAAATGGGGGGGGGGGGGGGGAATTGGAGGAGAGAGAAACTATTGGCTTGGATTGACTAGAATGCCCCTAAACAAACTCACGTGCCTCTTTTCTTCTTTTCAATTTCCCTGATTTAATCTTAGCACTTGATTAACTAAATAGATGGTCAAGATCACTTCCTAGCCAAATTAACTTCCTATTGTATCTCCACCCTAGATTAATATAATAGTCTAAAAAAGAATACTGATGTATTGGTTAAAATATAAAAGGTAACATAAATTAAATTAAATGTGCCGTTTAACTAAACGGTTTTCAAGAAATACTATTTTGATAAATAGTTTATCCATAAACATAAGCTTGGAAAAAAAAATTCTACGTTTATGCTAATATTACAGCTTACGAGGAAAAATAATTTTAATGAGGAAAAAGAACCAGTCAAATGTCTCAAGATCAAATCTTATTGGGCCTCGTAGTCAAACTACAATTAATTATGATAGATGAGGGTGTTGAGATAAAATAGATTAGGGTGTGGAGAGAAAACCCCAGCTAAATATTTATATACTTAGTTGGTAGCATTTTTAGGATAAAACTACCGAACAACGGACCGAATTTGACACATCTAATGTATGCAGACGATGTAATATTCATGGGAGAATAGGGTGAAAATAACATAAAAATATAATAAGGAGAGAAATGCCCGGATAGTCCCTGTGGTTTCACCTTTTTTCAGCTATAGTCCCTATCTTTCTAAAACTACTTGAATAGTCCCTGTGGTTTACCGTTTTGTTCTCGGATAGTCCCTGGCTCTAACTTCAGTTACTTTTCTCAGTTAAGTGGGTGTTGAAATGACCAAACTACCCTTTCCTTAAAAGGCCAAACCACAGGGACTATCTGGGCATCTTTCTTCATTTTTATTTATAAAACCCCACCACCACACTTCATCTTCAACCTCCACCCACCATCACCCTCCTCCACCATCACCGCCACAGACTGACCGGCGAGCAGGGATTCCGGCCGGCGTGAGTCGACTGACCCGGATCTGTTGCTTCACTGTGGAGGTGATGATATTTCGATTGTTTAGAGCTAAACAAAAAGCTCAATTCAAACATGAAAACCAAATCTTGAAAACCTTAATGGATACACTTTTCCATTGAATCTTCAATCCTCATCTCCTGCTTTGCAAGTTACAACACTGTAGATAGTTTTTCCTGAATTTATCAACAACATTTACATAAATTAGATGAAACTGAGAAAACTAATAAATGGGTATTGTTCTTTATACTTTATTTACAAGCTTGCTCTGCAAATTATTGATTTATAGGCATATGACCAGTACAGGTTTTGCTATTTCCATTTAACTTCTTGGTCAATGTAACCGTCATTGACCACTTTTAATTTTAGCTATAACAATATCCGTTTTTGAGAATTGTGATTTTTGACTTTTGAGCAGTATACTCACTACTATAAATGTGATTTTTGACTTTTGAGCAGTATACTTCCGTTTTTGAGAATTGTTTTCGACACCAGTGAACTGCTCGATGCCCAGGCAATTTATAGCAAAAATATGGGGTTTACGCGGCCCGCGTAAGCCCCCTCATGATCTTATGCGGCTCGCGAGGGCATCCTAATCGTAGACTAGGGCTAGCGTGTCATACCTAGGTCTGCCACGTGGCCTGTTCGCTGCTCCGGAGACTTTATGATCTGTCACGGCCCGCGTAAGCCTACGCTTACTCTTACGCGGCCCGCGTGAAACCATAAAAATTGTTTTTCTTGATTTTTGTTATGGATTAGGGTTTCAGGGGTCCGGGTTTTCACTTACGGGTCGTTTTGGGACATTTTTGAAGGTCCTTACAATTGGCCCCGCGCCTTATCAATACAAATATTACCCTTATTATGTTCTATTGTTTATTACAAAATGCATCTAATTCCTTTTTGTATGCGCGGAAACACTATGGTAAAACATTACAAGTCTCATGAACGGTCTATGAATACAAGCCCCGCGCATAATCCAGACCTATGTTCACACATGAGCTTCATACCATCTTTTTTCGCGTTACCTAAACAAAGTAATTATACACATGCAAGATATTGTAATTCAAACACACCTTATATTTAATCACTTGCGCGCCATGCGCAATAACAAAAAACCACATGCACAATAGTGCATCAAAAAAGTTACTTGTGCAACAAAGCACATTAATAAAATATTCAAAACACAGGAGTGTATCGAAACAGTAGTTACAAAATAAACGAACTAAACACCCAGAAACATGGCTAAAACCTCTACAGAGGTATATAGTGCTTCACCGTACCATTCCAACGGGTGGGGATCGACAATCCATTTGTTGTCATCAACAGATACCATCAGAATCTCAGCCGGAGGAGCCAAACAACGATCACGTCGACGCCGTTGGTACACTATCGAACAACGACCCTTCCAATCGGCCAGAAAAGCTTAAGTTAGGACATTTGCCGACAGTGTGGTAATCCCTCCGTTGTTGTCATCTACACCATGAGTGGAGGAATAATTTCTTCTTGTAGACAAGCGAGGAACAGTACCAAGAATACCTCTGTTTCCGGCAACCCTTTCCATTGACAATCCTGCAAGGAGAAGCAAAGCTTCAGTAGCATCGAAGGTCTTCATAATTTCCGAAATCCTCCGGGATCGGAACCTTTGCCTGGTCCTCATTTTTTACCAAATCTGGTAAAATTTCAATACACTCTATATAAATATATAACAAGGAGGAATTGACGTCAGCATCGAGAAGAGGGCTGAAAGAAATTGCAATGATTAGCGTCAAATCGCCCGTTTCAGAAACGGCGCTGCTGCAGTAATCATCACATCCTATTAAATGCTTTCTGACAGCATCTGCACACATTCCCAAAGCTACAGTTTCAATAAGAAGGTGAAAGGTCAACACACATATACATCTTTCATTTATGGGTCACGTCTCAAATAAAAAAACGACTCATTCCAAATGAACAATTCACATAATATATAATAAATAAAATAATATAAATATCTTCTCCAAGAAGTTTTCCATTTTTCTAGCCCAAAAAAGCACCCATCTCTCATAGTCCAGTGCTCCACTTATTTGCATAAGAGCAACACTAGACTAGAGGGACTTGAAGGAGTAAGGTCCCAAAAACCTTGCACAGGTTCTTGAGACCATACCACAACCCCATCAATAAGCTCTTTTAAAATGAACCTTGCGTGGCCGCGCACTGGTTCTAAAAGAGAACTTAAAAAAGAAGTACAGTTTTAAACATCTGCGCGCCGAAGGAAACTAACAAATCCTTGCGCCAACCTCCATAACAGATAGGATAAAATCCTAGCAAAACCTCCGCGTAAATATCATCTAGACTTGGGTGATATTAGTAACTTCTCTGCTACAACAAAATTAGCATGAAGAAGAGCCACATAGGATGACAGTTGTATCCTTCTAGAAGTCCTCATCATGCACAACCATTCGGTTATAACCCAATGGCCACGTGGCATCATCCCAGGCACTCCTCAAAATCACGATGATGGCACCGAATTAAAAGAAGATCCACACTTGCCCACTTTCCACGTGGCATCACCCCAGCCGTTGATCACGACCATGATCCGTGTGCATACACTCGTTAGTGATTAACGGAGGACAAAATAACCGCTTACGGAAAAGCACTTTCCGTCAAGTTTTTATCAACGAACTTTCCCGCCCAAACTTCAGCTATAAATAGAGGATAATTCAGGTACAATTTCTCAAGTTACTCTCACTTCACTTTACAACTACTTCTTCTTCTTTATCAAACCATGTACTTATTCTCACGCCGGAGGGTGGTCATGGTGAGAACCCCCATTCTCCCCGTGGCGAGTCTAACGTCTGTTTGTTTTGCAGTTGTTGTTCGAGGAAGAAGATCATTCACCCCTGAATCAAACGAGAAGATATAACCCTTTTATGCAGATTCAAACCCCCCGGTTCAATTGATTCCGGTCAATTAAACCAATGTTTTCTAGATTAATACATTGGAGTGTTAATCGGTGAATCTTGTGTTTTACGTGTTCGTAACTTGGTTTAACTTACCCGTTTGGATTCCGCACTCACGGGTTTGTCGGAAAACAGGAATAGAGGTTGACTCGATCCTCCGGGTGGACCTACAACACTTTTGACTTTGTAGCTCGGGCATGTGTTTACTTGTTGCTTATTTGGTGCATATGTGATGATATATGTACTAGTGTGTTTAGTTAGCTATACATATATATGTATATGTATATATATGTACTTGTGTGCAATGGTCAATCCTCCTTCTACTTATTTCTTATGACACTACGAAGTCATTCTAATACTGTGTTTTCTGGATATGAATACAATGAGCGGACGCGGAAGAGGCAACGTTAACATGACTCAGGATCAGCTGACAAACCTGATAAACATCGTGGTTGCGGCTTTGGCAGCCCATCCCGGAGGTAAACATGTCATTCTAGAATGTTTAGATCCTACTCTCATATCATCTTATCATTCTTAAATTTGATCGCTTCGTTTTATGCGGCAGGTCAACCTGCACCCGCTCAACCACGTGTTTGCACATTCAAAACGTTTATGGACTGCAAACCTCTCACTTTCAATGGCACTGAAGGAGCCATAGGCCTTCTACACTGGATCGAGAAGGTCGAATCTGTATTCGTTGTATGTATAATTTTTTAACTAATATTAAAATTATTTAACGTTCTTGGATTCAAGTCTCACAGACGACACGATTAAAAGAAATTTGCAGTTCAAAAAAATTATTAGAATTTTGTAGTTATTAACAAAATATAATACAACAAAAACGCTTAACAAGATCAGAGGACCACAAAAAAGAAAAGAATGATAGCTCTCTTGCATCTTTTGTCACTTGTCAAAACTCTATGCTACTTGATAAACCCGGCCAGGTAGAGGAAGGTGCTAACCAGAGTCAAATAATAAATTTAGCCCGACTCGTTTGACAATTTATATTTTCTAAGTTAAAAATATAATTCCTTTACTAATGGGGTGGTGGTCCGTTAGCAAAGGCAAAGTCTTTAAACACCTTGAAAGAGGATGGTCTTGGGTTCAAGTCTCACAGCCATTAGGGAATAAAAGAAATTTGTGCTTCAAAAAAAATATAATTCCTTTTATGCAAATTCATTTAAAACACAACTCATTTCTGAAAAGGTCTAACCAGTAATGCAAAATCATTGTAAATACAAAATTTCAAATGTCTTTGTCTGTACTCATGTGCTGCGATAGTTCTTCAAATATTAGTTTATTGGTAAGATTAAGTCAAGCTAATTTAGGATAATATTTTAATACCAAGTTGTGATTTTTCCTTACAGTTGATGAACATTATTATTTCTTGCCCGAATGAGATTCTCATCCATTTTCTTAAACAAGACTAAATATATAGAGTGAAATTCCATAATCAAGTTGCTAATTCATTTATACTAATCAATACATATTTCTGAGAAGTTTATTTTGCCTTGTACAGTTGTACGTGATCTACTAATTTCCTATTATCATGGTTTCACGTTGTAGAAGTCAATGCTTTGCAAATAAGCGGTCCATACGTTGTTAACGTCCGGGTTGTTACTTCAATAATAGGACTAGTTGACTTTTTAAAGTAAACTTTGACTATAATAAAATGGAAGTACGCTGCAGATCAAAAAACAAATTAACAGAAAATGGAGCTCAAGAGTTGCAGAAAACATATAATTCTTACATTTATGATGCTCATGAACATGTCGTATCAATTACATGGGTTGTCGAATCCATCACATGTAGTCAATATGAGTTCTAGCAGTAAGCATGAGATACCGATAGGGGTCATTGTTGATTTGACTTCATTGTTTGGACAGATGGTTCATCGCAGCATTTGCATGGCAATTTCAGATTTTTACTCTTTGAATGATGAGTACAAAACGAGGTTAGTTCTACACACAAGGGATTCGAAAGGAAACCCTTTACGCGCTCTATCAGATGGTAAGATTTCTTACACTTCTTACTTTTATTAATTATGCAATTGTTATATAAATGTTCCTGGACAGTCAGCTAGAGATGACATAACGGGTTCAGTAACCAGTTATAACCTACGTTTTGCTTGCTACAATCCTATGTAATTGTTCATCTGCTTGCCTAGTCACCTCTAGCACAGAATGCTTGTTAATAAATGCAATTCATAAATTGTTCCTAAAATATTATTTATACCACCTTCAAGAAAAGGTGACAACTCTAATAGGGGCCACAACAAGTAGTTTTGTACCTATGTAAAGACTTTTTCCCACAATTATAAAATTCTTCGAATAACTAGTATGTCAAATTTGATTACAAAATTTATGCTATTACAATACTAATTTAATACTTGGAAGAAAATGTTCTTGACAATTTTATATACTTCAAAAATACACTTTGGAGTTATTTCTTGAAACGATCCAGAAAAGGGTTAGAGCATATGTTTAGAGAAAACCCAAATTAGGAACATTATTGTCATATATCAAAGTTGTTATCTAACTATTACAAATGATTCAACATTTATAGACTATTTTAGTAAGAGGCATTACGTTATGTTTCATTCGGAATATCAGTTTCATTCGGTCAAAAGAAATGAAACCGTAAGTCAATAGCTAATTAAGTATTAGTTAGAAGTTTTATTTTTAGGAGTTAAAAGCATGCTTCTTCAGATTGCTTCCGTCGAGATTTATATTTGAAATGAAATTATGTGTTTGATGAAGGGTTGCCGCGTTTGAAGGTGCCGGTTATACGTAACCCATCAAACATAAGTTCCGTTCAATCCTTTTTGCAATACTAAAGATGTACGGACCTTATTTATTAATAGTCTTATGGCAAAATACAATTAAACCCAAATAGCTAAACATTGTTTTTAACATAAAAACTAAGAATTAAACACTTGCAGCCCATTAACAATACAGGATCATGAATTAAGGTTCAATAATTATCCTTTATTTATGTGCCTTTTCCCTAAGTGATCATAAATTTATCTGTCAAACATTAGACACATTATTACAACTACACACTATCTTTTGTGGTAGATTTTTCATTGACAATCACTAATTGTTATTATTTGAATATCACACCACAATTTTTGAAGCAAACCGAACTAATAGCACCTGAACTCTAGACATGTCTTTATATCTGAGCATGCTCATTTGCACATTACAGCTTTTGATCTTCTAAAAAATCTTAAAGTGCAAGCAATCATCGGACTAGAAACACTGCTCCAAGCAAAGTTCTTTAGCATTTTGGGAGAAAAAACCAAAGTACCATTTCTTTCGTTAACCACAAGCCCGCCACTGAACGCAGCTGCTCATCATTACTTACTACAAATGACACCAGATGAGACCATCCAGTGGAAGGGTCTAGCAGCCATTGCTGAATCATTTCAATGGACCAATTTCATCCTTGTTCATGAGGACAGTGAATTTGGGAGGGAAAGTGTACCACATATAATTGATTCATTTCAAGATAAAAAAATTCATATATCTTATAAAATTTCGATTTCTTCATTAGCAACCGATGATCAAATCGTTGACGAGCTACATAAGCTCTCAGATATGCAAGAAAGGGTGTTCATGATTCACGTCTCTCACTTTTTAGCATTTCGTATTTTGGTATATGCAAAAAGAGTGGGACTGATGAGCCAAGGATATGCTTGGATAGTAACAGATAAGACTATGAACTTCTTCGATCCTATAGAGTTAGATGAAGAAGTTCTTGAATCATTTCAAGGAGTTTTAGGTCTGAAATACCTTATCCCGTCATCAATTCAACTTCGTAACTTTTCCAGAAGATGGAGAAAAGAATCTCTCCTTAGCAGCCCAAATATCTTCAACATATTGGCTTATGATACAACTTTTGCGGTAGCAACCGCTGTTGAAAGAACGGAAATTAGACCTTCTAAAGATGGAAAGAAAGTTGGTGCAATGATGGCAATGGATTTCACAAATATCCGAGAATCGAAAAGTGGAAAAATACTATTAAAAGAGTTGCTAAACGTTATATTCAAGGGATTGAGTGGTGAGTTTCATCTTGTAAACAGCAAATTCATTGCTAAGCCATTGGAAATAGTTAATGTGATTGGAAAAGGTGAGAGAAGAGTTGGGATTTGGACTGAAGACGATGGTATAAATGGTCTTGAAGGAATAATTTGGCCTGGAGGATCTCTGATTCCTCCAAGACGTTTGATATTGCAAACAAGCAAAAAGCTACGAATTGGTGTTCCTATGTTGGTTGGGTTTGAAGATTTCTTGACAGTAGAACAAAATCCTCTAACCAATGAAACTATTGCCAAAGGATTCTGCGTAGACGTGTTCAATGCTGCAATTGAAGCATTATCGTATGAAGTACCATACGTATTTGTTCCATTTTCTGTCACGAATAAGAAACCAAATTCAGAAACTTACAATCAACTTATATATGAGGTCTACCTTCAGGTATGATTGGCTTAAGTGTGTTTATATTTGTGTTAGGAAAATGACTATCATCTAATTGTTGTGACTTGGGGACACAATAATCAATTTTAATGTGGTTGGTAGACAAATATATTTATGATTTTCTCCAGTTACTTTTCTGTCAAATAGGTTTGAAATAATCAATTTTAAAACGTTACAAGCATATTATTACATATACTTTGAGAGAGAGAATAATTAACTTGTTCTTTGTGATCCAGAACTTTGATGCCGTTGTAGGGGATACCACGATTACTGCCAATAGATCCTTATATGTTGACTTTACAACTCCTTACACTGACTTAGGTGTTGGGACGGTAACAAGAGATGATCAGAATTTGAGAAAAATTTGGTGGTTTTTGGAGCCCCTGGATGCACGTATGTGGATTGCAGCTACTTGCTCTTTTTTCATAATCGGAGCAACAATATGGGTTATTGAATATCCTATAAACCCAACGTTCCAAGGTCCCTGGCAAGATGTAGTTGGTCCTGTCCTCTGGTTCTCTTTCTCTACACTTACCTTTAGCCATAGTAATCTCTCTCTTCTATATCTCTATACACACACACACACACACACATATATATAGGACAAAGATCCGTTAGGAACCACCTCTTATAGCGAGAACCGCGAGAACCAATGTGAACACAACCAAAAATGCCTAAAAATAGCTAAAAATCACACAAATTTTTTTTTTAATATTTTTTTATAAAAAATCGCTAATTTTCTAAGCCAAAAAAAATTTTTTTTTTTTTTGCTACTAAAAGTAGCGATTTTAACATAAAAAATATTAAAAAAAAAATTAGATTTTTTTTTTTATTTTTTTTTATTTTTTTTAGGTTTTTTGGGGGTTTAGTTTTTAGCATTTTAGCTTGAGGGGGGGGGGGGTGGGGGTTAGGTTTTTTTAGCTATTTTAGGTTGTGTTCACATTGGTACTCGCGGTTCTTGCAATAAGGGTGGTTCTCGCATGAACTTTACCCTATATATATATATATATATATATATATATATATATATATGGAATTAATGGATCTTATAAGAAGTTGAATAACCCATATAACCCATTTTTAATCATACAAGTTAATTTTTTATTAAGGGGTGTTTGGATATGGGTTTTAAAAGAATTATTGGGACATGGATGATGAATACATAATGAGTTGTTAAAATGGTGTTATTTACCAATGGACATTTGGTTTAGCAGTACCCAAAAGTTAGATAAGACTTTGCCTGGTGAGCTTTTAAGTGTGGTGGTTGTTAAGAAAATGTGTAATTTAGGAGTAGAGTTAGAGAGTGTGTGAGTTGTCATTTAAAAGAAAAAAAATGATGGTGCTATTTGATACGATTATATGGTTATCATGCATGATCATGAGTTTCTAGTGTTCACTAAATTACTTTTGCATGTGCTTACTTGATTATCTATGGGCTAATAATAGCCTACCTTGAAAAAATAGTATTTTGTTCCAAATGGGAATTGGACCCTCACCAATGACACCATTTGAACACCTTGGTAGCATTAGCATTAGCATTAGGCAGATACATACTTCTATTTAATTCCCAATGGTGATCAAGGGAAATTATGTGGTAGCAAGGTACGTACCATTCATGCAAGAGAATGAGGGTTCAAATTCTGCAAGGTACAGGTATAGAAGTATATAGGCATAGATTATTTTGGTGTTAAAAAGAATTAACCCTCAATAATGAAATGCTAATAGACAACTTTAAATGCACATCCAAACATCACTAAATATTATTAATGTTTCAAGTCCCAACTTTAAATATACACTCAGACCTAATTATTAATGTTTCAAGTCCCAATTCTTACTCTAAATGCACATCCAAACATCACTAAATATTGTTGGCCCTACCTATTAAAAGCAATGTTTCTGCATCTTGCAAGAAGGCCATAATCTTGAAACAGACAGTAGAGTAATCCTGGTGCCTCAGCGTACCCTTTAACATTCATCATCTGATTTTCAGAAGCGAAGTTTATGAGTAATTTGTCAAGGCTCTTGGTTATTGTGTGGCTATTCATTGTGCTCATAATGGTTACGTGCTACAACGCTGCTTTGAGTTCTATGTTAACTATTCAGCAAATTCAGTTAACGCGAAGGGGGATTGACATAGGATACCATGCTGGTTCTTTTATTGAAGGAGTCATTGTTAACAACTCAAATTTTAAGGAGCCTTCTCTTCTACCCTACAACTCATTAGCTGAATACGCAAGTGCGTTAGCAGGAGGAAGTAAGAAAGGTGGCGTTGTTGCTATTATGGACGAATTCCCATATATCAAGTTGTTCCTAGCAAAGTACGGCAGTGCCTACCGTTTGGTCTCTTATGAACCTAGTACAAATGGGTTTGGCTTTGTAAGTCCATTTATTTGCTAACATATTGATGATATATTCTTAATATCAGGAGGTTTTTGGCTTTGCATTTTGAATTGATTATAAACAATCATTTGCATTTACATACTCATAGCTTCAAAAATGATTACTAGATGTTAAACAAATTACTTGTTATCCTTTTCTAACCTTAAATTTGAGATACTATTATTTTCACAAGAATGCTTGTTTTGATCATGTATGCTAATTTCTTAAATGATCAGAAATTTTTGGAAATATTGATCCGTTATTGCTCAAACAACCAATTATATAGCTATTTTAACTCATCCAAACACCATCTCCTACCCTCCCACAACAAATTTTTAACATCATGTAGGCGTCTGCATATAATCATTTATTTTTGCTCCTCTAGCCAGTCCATTTAATGATACATCATTTATTCAGGTTTTTCCAAAAGGATCACCATTAGTGCATGATATTTCAAGGGAAATATCAAAACTAAGAGAGGAAGGGGAACTACTAAAGCTGGAAAAGAAATGGTTCAAGAAAGATTCATCTTTTTTACCTGAAGATTCTCAAGCACCAGCGAACCTAACAATTTTAACACTTTACAATTTCCGCGGTTTATTTTATATTGGTGGGGTTATGTTAGCTTTCATACCTCTCGCATACTTAATTCACTTTGTGTACACATATGCGTTTCTCATCTACCACGTTTTGGTCGCCGCACCTCCATTAGAATTGCAAATGTTGAATTTCCTTTGAGGTTAAAGTCTGTAGCGGCATATGTTGTAATTAAAGGATACTAGAATGGAAGGAGAATGGACAAAACATATTCATATCAACATCCACCTTTTATTTTTGTTTCGGTTTGTTAAAACGCGGTTACATTTTTACACGTCTGAAATAAATCCAAGGTATTTATTTTGCCTTCTTGTCGCTAAAATCTATCAACCACAGCATTGCAAGTATATTTTGTTAGGATTTTTTGGCTATATGAAAAATGTGTCCATCCCACATCAGTGCAAGGATGAAAGCTTGGGAGGACTCCAAGCTTATAAAAGGAGTCCAAGGCTTTGGTTTCAAAGTGCCCCAACCAAAAATACACTTGAAGTGTTTGGTTCCTTCTTTCTTTTCTAGTTCTCTTGTCTTAGAGTGTAGGAAGGTTTTGGTTAAACGCTTCGGAGAAGTGTGGTTGTAATTGGGCGGGGGGAGGCTTGAGAGATTAGTCTGTGTGATTGTAAAAATTTGTCGCATAGTGGATCTTTCTCTCTGGAGGCCCGTGGTTTTTCTCCGGTTTTGGAGTTTTCACGTATATTCTTGTGTTCAGTTATATTTCTCTATTGTTAGCTTTGGAAAGGTTGTTGGGAATCTTTGAGACCGCTTGTTTTTCCCAACAAGTGGTATCAGAGCTCCAGGTTTTGGGGGAGGTCTCGGTTTAGAAGGTTCGTAGTATGGTCTGTGGTTGCAGCTTAGTCTGATCTTCCACATCAGAAACGAATTTTCTTGGAGGGTGTCGTGGTATTTTTGAAGGTTCGTAGTATGCTCTGTGGTTGCAGCTTAGTCTGATCTTCCACATCAGAAACGAGGATTCGGTTGAATGTTTGTATACGGTAGAATTATACGCGAGCCGGATATACGCATTTTGCCCTGGGAAGGTTATGGCTAGGAAAGACTTGGTACTTAAGTGTGTCCATTGTACCCACCTCTCTTTCCTGGGAATCCTTTGTTGGGTGTACTGCTTATAGGCTTGGTGTTCTAGTATACAATATTGTTTTTGAAGATACGGAAACGATGTCGAAATACAGTCCCATGAGGTTCGACGTAGAGAAATATGATGGAAGAATCAACTTTGGTTTGTGGCAAGTTCAAGTCAAGGATGTGTTGATTCAATCTGGGTTACACAAGGCGTTGAGGGGGAAACCGACCCCTGTTCCAGGCAAGGATTCAAGCGGAACCAGTAAAGACGATGATGAAGAATGGGAAGATTTGGATTTGAGAGCGGCAAGTGCGATTCGTTTGTGTCTAGCAAAGAATGTTCTTGCAAATGTGCATGGGATATCAACTGCAAAGGATTTGTGGGAGAAGCTTGAGCAGTTGTATCAAGGCAAAGGCATCTCAAATCGGTTGTATCTCAAGGAACAGTTTCATACCCTTCGTATGGATGGAGATACAAAAATTTCAGATCATCTAAGTGTTCTTAATAATATCGTGTCAGAACTGGAGGCTATTGGAGTGAAGGTTGAAGATGAGGATAAAGCACTAAGGCTCATATTATCTTTGACATCTTCCTATGAGCATATGAAGCCCATTCTGATGTATGGGAAAGAAACCCTGAAGTATGCGGATGTTACTGAGAAGCTATTGTCTGAAAAGAAAAGACTGGGTAGTAGCGGTCATACTTCGTCAGAAGGAACAGTTTTAATATGCGGGAACGGGAAGAAGAAGCACTCACAGAAGATTCATGTATGCTGGAAGTGTGGACAGTCTGGGCATGTCAAGAGAAATTGTCCAGGTGGAGCAGATTCGGCAAGCAGCTCCAAGTCAGCTAACAATGTGTCCGTCGTTACTGACGGTAATGATTTCTTTTGAAGTTATGTCATCCCTATGGTATGCCCGCGCTACCATGAAAGGGGATGCAATTTTGTTAGCGGGTTCACGGATTTACACATGGGCATTGGGTTGGCATAGATGCAAGATGTGTGGTGAAAAATTGATGTTGATGGCTGATGAACTTCCGGGTATGCCAAGCGGGGAAGTTGCACCATAAATTTTCAGCATGTGCCGAGAAGAAATTCTTAGAATGGTCTATTCTAAGTGGAGATACTCTTTTATGGTGGAGTATGATCGTCGGTTGAAGAC
The DNA here is from genome assembly GCA_030545235.1 of Helianthus tuberosus. Taxonomy (NCBI): domain Eukaryota; kingdom Viridiplantae; phylum Streptophyta; class Magnoliopsida; order Asterales; family Asteraceae; genus Helianthus; species Helianthus tuberosus. The sequence goes on from CM060351.1 coordinate 176,963,494, forward strand.
GGTGTTCCTTTGATGTGGTTGTTTTTTTCATATATCCAAGGTGGAGATTTGTTAGGATTTTTTGGCTATATGAAAAATGTGCCCATCCCACATCGGTGCAAGGATGAAAGCTTGGGAGGACTCCAAGCTTATAAAAGGAGTCCAAGGCTTTGGTTTCAAAGTGCCCCAACCAAAAATACACTTGAAGTGTTTGGTTCCTTCTTTCTTTTCTAGTTCTCTTGTCTTAGAGTGTAGGAAGGTTTTGGTTAAACGCTTCGGAGAAGTGTGGTTGTAATTGGGCGGGGGGAGGCTTGAGAGATTAGTCTGTGTGATTGTAAAAATTTGTCGCATAGTGGATCTTTCTCTCTGGAGGCCCGTGGTTTTTCTCCGGTTTTGGAGTTTCCACGTATATTCTTGTGTTCAGTTATATTTCTCTATTGTTAGCTTTGGGAGGGTTGTTGGGAATCTTTGAGACCGCTTGTTTTTCCCAACATATTTAACACTACTAAACAAATGAGTATCACTGAACATATTGCGAGTATATTTAGAGTTGATTGTCGGACTTAGTAAAAGGAGGTGAAGGATTGAAGATGAGTGTATGGAGATGAGTGTAACATAGGGAGGGATGGAGGTGATAGATGAAGGGATTGTGATGGGTGAAAGGCATAACACATAACCCAAATATTATTAGATTAACCAAATCTAATTATCGCCTAATATAATATAGTTAAGTTTATAGTTGATTGTCGGATTTAGTATACACCGAAATACAAATTTGAACTGGTCACACATAGTGAAAATAAAATAAAACTGGTTACAGTTAAAAAAATGTTCAAGTTTCTTTTGAGACCATTGTGAACACTGTAGAGGCATATTATAAAAGGGGAAAGTTGATTACGTGGTGATTTTATATCCTAAAATCATGCTACAAAACATTATACGAATCAATGCATGCAGATTTAATTTGAATCAAAACCTGGTTTTAGATAAAAACATAAATGTTCAAAACACCTGTGTAACGATTCTAGAGTGCTAAATATTTTTATATGTAGAACTATGAATATAAGTAGCAACAGGATTGAAGAGACCTATGATTATAAACATAACTGTATGCAAGTCAGAAAGCCAATTTGACCAACTCAAAAGAGATCTGCTTGAATATGGTTTGCAAGTTTACAACAAAACAAAACAAACCTTGCAAAATATTGGGCTGTTGTTTATAAAGGCAACATACATTTTAGCTACCGTGCAAAAGAAACACCGTTCATGATCTGCTTTTGTTTATCATTTATTAATCTTTTTCGCCACCTCCTTAGCAATTGTGATACTTCGTTTATGACCAGTGGATATCACCTCAGCTGCAACATTGAGAATTCCATTAGCATCAATGTTAAAGCAAACCTTGAACTTTTGTTCACCTATAGGGGCTGGTGGAACTTCGCGAAGAGTAAACGTGCCAAGAAATATGTTCTCTTTGACATACTTGCCCTCACCCTGATATATAGCAAATCTTACAGCTACTTGGTTGTCACAACATGTTGCATAAACATGCTCCTTGATGGTGGGTATTGGTGTATTCCTAGGGATCACAACACCCATTTTCCCTACGTAACCAACATGGATGCCAAGAGAAAGAGGGGTCACATCTAATAGCACAAAATCCTTCACCCTTTTGTTTCCATAACCACTTAAGTTTGCCGCCAACACTGCAGCACCGTAAGCGACAGCTTCATCCGCATTAATGCTCTTGCATAGTGGTTTCCCATCAAAAAACTCGATCAGCATTTGTTGCAACTTGGGAATCCTTGTCGACCCACCAACAATCACCACGTCATCAACATCGCTCTTTTGCATATCTCCGTCTCTCAAACAATTTTCCACATGTTTAATGCACATGTTAAAGAAACCAGCATTAATCTCATCGAATTTTGCTCTGCTTAATTTCGTTGAGAAATCAATTCCCTCGTACAAGCAATCAATTTCAATCGGCATTTGTACTGTCGATGACAAATCCCTCTTGGCTTTTTCACAAGCGATTTTCAACCTCATCTTTGCTCTTGCATTCTCACTCACATCTTTCTTTTCTTTCTTTTTAAAGATTTCAACACAATGATCAACCATCAACTTGTCAAAAGTTTCGCCGCCCAGGTGAGTATCCCCACCCACTGCTTTAACAGTAATGGTACCCTCCTTGGCGATCTTGAGAAGAGATACATCAAAGGTTCCTCCACCCAAATCAAATATCAACACATTTTTCTCTTCAGGACAATTTATATCCGCACTCTTGTCTAGACCGTAGGCGATTGCTGCTGATGTTGGCTCATTGATCAAACGCATGACATTAAGGCCCGCTAACACACCAGCATCCATAGTTGCCTGGCGTTGCTTATCATTAAAATATGCAGGAACAGTTATGACTGCATCAGTAACTGTTGTTCCTAAGTATGCTTCAGCAGCTTCCTTCAAATTTCTTAGAATCATTGAAGAAATTTCTTCTGGTGAAAACTTCTTCTGTTCTGATGACTCATGTTCAAATAGAATAACAGGCTTCCCTTCACACCCTTCAATCACCTTGAAAGGCCTTGTATCAATGTCTTTCTGCACTATACCGTCACAGAATCTAGCTCCCATTAAACGTTTAACATCTGCATGTTATTAAAAAAATGCTTCAGAAAACAAAATGTCGTCAAATATTATATTGGGTACAAAATTAAGGGAATGCCAAAGGTTTCTTATAATGCTCCTAGAATATTGATGTTCATCAAAAATAAGAGGATACTAAATAAAGGGATTTTCTTTTTTTTCTTTTTTTTTTGAACAATCAAGCAAACTTTAATATCTTCACACTAAATAAAGGGAAATAGTTAATGCTAGAATACGAAGGTTTATGGATTATATGGTTGGATATTAAATAAAGAGAATTACAAGGTTTTTATATATTGCTCCTAGAATATGAAAGTTCATATGCATTGCTCCTAAATGATGAAAGTTCACTAAAGACACTAAATGAATGAAATATGAAAGTTGTTGATTAAAGAAACTTACCAAAAACAGTGTTCTTAGGGTTCCTGGTGATTTGATTTTTTGCAGCTTCACCTACTAGCATTTGAATGCCATCCCAAGCAACACATGAAGGAGTAATTTTGTTACCTTGTTGATTAGGAATGATCTCAACACGATTGTGCTTATCAAACCAGGCTGCCACACAAGAGTATGTTGTTCCAAGATCAATTCCAATGGCAATTCCTTCAACTTTCTTACTCATCTTCAAACAAGTAAAAGGCGCACAAAGCATATGATGGATGTGTCGATTCTAGCAGAGAAATGATCAAAGTGTATATGTATATGAAAGTGAATAGTGAAATGAAGATCTCGTCAACTATCAAATCTATTGACTATTGGACGTCCTGATACACTAAAAAAGCTACTCAAAACTGTTATTACGGGAAATGCAATAAAACGTCTGTTTACACGATAATAAGATAAAGAGTTTTTTTTTCTAGAAAAAAAATATCCTATTTTGTGTTGTTAAAATCTAATTGTGAGTTTATTTTATTATATTATAGTTATAAACTTACTTTAATTTTTTGTTAATTTTCATGTAATGTATACCTTTACATTTCAGGCTGTTCAAAATATTTAAAACACATACAGACCACCGAAGATTAACGGCGTTAAAAATCTGTTTACGACCACCGACGAATAGTAAAGATTATTAATAGATGGGACTGTTAGTGGTTATTTTTTAAATTGGGATTGTTTACGACCACCGACGAATAGTAAAGATTATTAATATCTAATGTTCCTAAATAAAAATAAAAAGTTGTGATGCATTAGTGGGCAATGATAGGAAACCCAAGGAAACTTGGGTTCGATCTTTAAGACAAACGGATTTTATTGGTAATTTCATTGTCGTGCCTACGGGCGGGTGGGTTATCGGATTTTCCCAGAATTAGTGGTGGACTCGAGTTACTCTCGCAGTACTCCGTTTGATCTAGTAAGTATCCCGAAAATGCTCAGAATTAATTTTGTCGAACGTAAAAAATAATAATAATAAGCTTCCTAGCTAGCTAGCTAGAACAATAGGTAATGATTATACAGAGCTGATGAGACATTTGGGCTGCGAGTCATCAGTTCATCTTGGATTCTTATTGTTGAGATCTAACTTGAAATAGTTTTTTCTTCAACGCCATCTAACTTGAAATAGTAATTTTCTAACTTTATCTAGTTACTCAAAAAATATATACAGGACTCTCTTTTAAGATTTTAGCAGTTTCAATGAAAAGTACTTGTAATTTAATTAAAAGTAATAAACTATTAAGATAAAAAGAAAAACAATAAGGGGAGTAGGGGTGGTCACTAGTGATAGAATTCTATCACTCTCAATATCCATTCAACTCATGCCATGTCATCACCCACTATTCTATCACTAGTGATAGAATTGTAGTGACGGTGGTCATCACTAGTGATAGAATTCATCACTCACAAATTTTTTTAATTTTTTATTTTAAATTAGAAATTAACAATAAAATTATAAATTTCATTAAAATTAAAACATACTACTTCAATTTAACATACTAGAAATATTTTAGACTACAATTTAAAAAAAAAAAAAAAAACCTACTCCTCGTCCGACTCATGAATTACAACCGACTTAAACGGTTCGTCGAGATGGGCAATTAAAATTTATATAAAGATGAGGGACCTGAATTGCAATTAAAGGAAAGCTTTATTGTGTATTTTTGTCTTTGATGAAGTTAATTTATTCAAATATCAGTTAAAACAATAAATCAAGAAACCAAAATAGGTGAAAAACATTAAGGATTTGAGGGGCTAATTTTGCACTTTTCATCAAAGGTGCTATAAATTCAATTGCAAAACGACAAAACAATCTTTGTGATATAAAGTTTTCAACGCATGATATAAAGCACGCGTAACAATTCAACGCGTTAATTTAACGGGCGGCGGCGGTGTGCGTTATTCTTCCACGCGTGACCGGACGTCCATCACGGACCGCCCCGCCTCACCTAAACATAGAGGTAAGAAACTGTTACAATTTTCAAAGAATTTTCATGTTTGGTTCACATTAGAAATTTCTAGTGGGTTTATCAATGGGTTGTAATGTTGTGATAATTTACAAACCACGAAAATATTGATTTAATAGTACAAACATTGTGTTACAAATAAGCCGACTCGAGAACCATTAGGTATTTTTTATTCGGTGTATAGAGTCTTGATCAATTTGAAAAAGATCACTACTTTTGCACCCGCTTACGCTACCTGTTGGCTAGGTTGACTTAAAGGGATCTTTACATTAAGCAATGCTTATACAAACCGGGTTCTCATTCAGGTCGAGGTTTTTGTTTACAAACACAAGTACCAAACTAACAGCTGATACCATGATATTTTAGTTTTCAAAAAGAGTTAAATGCCATTTTAGTCCCTGTGGTTTGGGCCATTTTGGCAGTTTAGTCCAAAGGTTTCATTTTTAACCTGTGGATCCAAAAAGGTTTTACAGTTGCCATTTTAGTCCACTGGGTTAACTTCATCCATTTTTTATGTTAACTAGAAGGCCAATTTGGTCATTTTGTATGTAATTCTGTTAACTAAAAGGGCAATTCAGCCATATAAAATGACCGAATTGGCCTTCTCGTTAACAGAAAAACGGATGAAGTTAACCCAGTGGACTAAAATGGCAACTGTGAAACCTTTTTGGACCCACAGGTTAAAAATGAAACCTTTGGACTAAACTGGCAAAATGGCCCAAACCACAGGGACTAAAATGGCATTTAACTCTTTCAAAAAAATGCTCTGTATTCTAGTTAGTTTGCAGTTAGCTTGATTGCAAATATAATAAAGTATCAATGTTTTTTTAAACTTAAAATTTGTCACAATGTCTAGTGAGAATTGAAAAGTCATTAACATTTTTTCAGAAAACATCGCTTAAGGGATGGCAATGGGTCGGGTTTGGTTCGCGTATTGGTAATCCCATACCCGGTTGTAAAATCGTGTCTCATACCCGGCCCAATACCCGTCGGGTATTTGTCGGGTAATTACTCGTCAGGTATCGGATATACCCGCGGTATCGGGTATACCCATTAGTTTGTTAAAAGATGTACGTTGGGATTTCCAAATACATTTCTTTACTATTATAATTATTATATAATTTTATTCATACAACAACTATTATAAACCAAAAAAATGTACATTACATACATATAAGTTATATCATAAATCAATAATAATTTTAGAGTAAACTTCCGTTTTGCTCCCTGTGGTTTGACCACTTTAACGGTTTTGCCCCAAACCTTTAAAAATAGCCATTTTACTCCCTAATGTTACTAGTTTTGCTCTAATTTGCTCCACAGGTCTAACTCCATCCAAAGTCTCTGTTAATTTAAAGGGTATTTTGGTAATATTATATATATACTAGGATTTTTATATCTTTTTATTAAAAAACCTATTAAATCCCTCTCTCTCATCTCACCCTCATCTCCTCTCCACTCATCTCTGTTGACTTCGTCGGAACCCTAACGCCGCCGCCGTCACCTGACGGCTACAACACACCACCACTCCACCGCCCTACGTTAACCTAAAATGCCGCCCCAAAACCCCCAAATCGTTGCCAAAACCTCTGTCCCGAAACCCACAAATCACAGCCCCAAACCTTCGTCCCGAAACTCCCCCAATCGGCCGCCGATTTGCCTTATAATCTCTCTCTAAAACTCGCAGTCTCTCCCCCTCAAATCATCTCTCTTTCTCGGCTCCCTGACTCTACATTTCCGGCCAAACCTGTATCTCGTTTTTCTAGCAACATAAACAGATACGGAGAGAGAGAATCTAGTGAAAGAGGGAGAATTAGAAAGCAAAACAGATACTAAACTCATTGAATACAGAAATTCCGTGACGAGTTATCCAAAATCCCCGTTTCGCATAAAATTTCGATGGCCGGCTTCTGGTGTGTATTTATTTGCCAGCGACGTGTGTTTGTTTGTTGCGGCCATCGATTTAAATATTTGGGTTACGGTATGTCGCAGGGTAGATTTTGTGAAGAAGAAAGTATAGTTGCAGGTTTGTTTTGTGATTTGTGATTTGTGAAGAAGACATTGCAAGCACCGTTTATTATACATCTTTAATGTTATCTTTATACGGCTAGTAAAGTCTAGCAGGGTTGATCTGTTTACTGGAGTTATAGTTCAGGCTTGATGTTTATACTGTTTACTATCTTGTGGTCTGTTTCATTTATTTGTTTCATCTTAATGGCAGTTAGAAGTGGGCGGTGGTAGTCGGAATTCTCGCCGGAGAAAACGAAGTAGGATTGGGGTGATAACGATTAGCAGAGGGAGAGGGTGTGGGTTTTGTTATATATAATATAATATAATATAATCTTTATTTGTGGTTTTACTAAAAGACTAAAATGCCCCTCATGTGAGGGGCATGTGACCAGGATTTAACAGTTTAATTGGATGGCGTTAGGGGCAGGGAGTGAAATAGAGATAAGTTTGATAGATCAGGGAGTAAAATTGCTATTTTTAAAGGTTTGGGGCAAAACCGTTAAAGTGACCAAACCACATGGAGCAAAACGGAAGTTTACTCATAATTTTATAATACTTATACACTTATATGTATATACTTGACAACATTTAAAATATAAATAGTATTATCAAAAACATATATTAAAATAATTTTTTTCTTTCACATTATGAACATGCTAAAATAAATCACTATTAGACAAATGTCAATGAAAAATAAAAATATGATATAAAAATTCGGATATATGATAGGGTATATAGTTCGGGTAAACGGGTATGTGGTTTCAGATAATCGGGTCGGGTATCACCTAATCCCATACCCGCAAAAATATTTAAAACTAATATCATACCCGGCCCAATATCTATCAGGTATCGAGTATACCCGTCCCATTTGTGTCGGGTTTCTGGTATACCCATCGGACTCGGGTATTTTTGTCATCCCTACATTGCTTAAAATGATGACTTAAGTACTACTAAAACTGATAATGTATTTTTTTTCATAGACAATAAATGATGACTTAAGTACTATTAAAAGTGATAAGACCATGGGGTGCGGGTATCGCCCCCTCCCCCCCCCCCCCCCCCCCCCGTGCGCGCGCGCGCGCGTGTCTCCGGCTCGTCCCACATCGCCCCCTCCCCCCGTCGCGTCGCCAACGTCGGATTTCAGCCGTTTAGGATGAGCTGATCATGTGGGCCACCTTAGAGAGAGATTTAATTGTTTTTGTTTTAATGTGGGCCACCATTTTCAGATTTGGGACTATCCTCAACACCATTGGGTAGTCCCCAAGAGGATGGTCCTCTATCCCATGTGACGTGGCGTCTACGTGACGGATAGTTCCCAAAAAGACTACCCAAACCATACCCCCATGGTCTAATGTATCTTTTTTTCATAGACATAGTATGAATCTACTTGGATGTTTGAAGCTAAAGCCTACGGGTGGGTGGTATGATGTGCGGGGAGTGGGTGTCACTGATTGGTGACCACACCATCATGATTGAGTTAGGGTGTTTGAGTAGGAGAGAGGGTGAGAAATCGGGGTATGGTCACCGATGTGGAGAAGAGTGATGGAGGAGAGAGAGAGAGGAGAGAAGAACCAATCAAAAAATATATAACTCAAACACTCTAGAGTGATTAACTATACCCCCTGATTGAGTGCAAAATAGGGAGTGAAATGGGGAGTTGACATGGCATAATATTATTGGGTAGAAAATCACTCAATCACCCTAAAATAATTAACCATACCCCCACCCTAAAGCCTCGAGTATCAATTGATCATTCCGTGCATCACAAACTCAACTTAAAAAACCAAAATTCATATGTCAACATCAAACATAGGTACTGGCTTGATTGGTAAAGTATTGCTTTTGACAACCCAATCTATAACACTAACTCTATTAGTATAATTATTACCTAGCAACAATATAATTAGGGGAAATCACGATATTAGCCAAAGATTTGTCAACTTTTCAAAAATAGCCGTTGGAAATGTCTCAACGAGCCGTTAAATCCTTTCAGTTCAACCAATCGATGATTGCCATGTGTCCATTTAAGATCTTTCAACATGGCTTAAGGCTTTTCAACACGGCTTGAGATCTTTCAAGATGGCTTAAGCCCTTTCAACACGGCTTGAGATCTTTCAACATGGCCTAAGCCTTTTCAACACGGCTTGAGATCTTTTAGTGTAGCGGCTTGACATGGCTTAAGATCTTTCAACACGTCTTGAAAACTTTCAACACGGCTTGAGATCCTTCAACATAGTTTAAATATAAACGAATAATTAAAAAATATCTCAATTAAATGTGAGAAGTTGAAAATCTCAATTAAAAAAATCTGAAAATTTTAACTTGAAAATAAAAAATATATAACTTGAAAATAAAAAATTACAAGGTTAGAACCCCGTGTAATACACAAGTTAAATAAATGTATTTTTTATACTAAATAATAAAAAAAAATATAACTTTAAAAACCTCGTGTATTGTACGAGTTTAATAAATGTAATTTTGATATATTAAGTAATAAAAAAGTTAGAGTAAACTTCCGTTTTGCTCCCTGTGGTTTGGTCATTTTAACGGTTTTGCCGCAAACCTTTAAAATAGCCATTTTACTCCCTGATGTTTTGGTTTTGTTGCCAGTTTGCTCCCTGCGGGGAGCAAAATGAAAAAACAAACAATTTGGATGGAGTTAGAGGCGGGGAGCAAACTGACAAAAAAACCAAAACATCAGGGAGTAAAATGGCTATTTTTAAAGGTTTGGAGCAAAACCGTTAAAGTGACCAAACCACAGAGAGCAAAACGAAAGTTGACTAAATGTAATCGTATATACCACATATTTAAAAAAGTTATACCTTTAAAACTATGTGTATTACACGGGTTAAATAAATGTAATTTTGTATACTAAATAATAAAAATGTAATATTTTCAAAAAACTCGTGTATTGTAAAAAAGTAATATCTTTAAAAAACTCGTGTATTGTACCCGTATAATACACATATTTAACTCGTACAATACACGAGATTTTTAAAGTTATATTTTTATTATTTAGTATAAAAATTACATTTACTTAACACGTGTAATACACTTGGTTCTATTCTAACATAGTAATTTTTTATTTTCAAGTTAAATATTTTTTATTTTCAAGTTAAAACTTTCAGATTTTTTTAATTGAGATTTTCAAGTTCACATTTAATTGAGATTTTTTAATTATTTGTTTATATTTTTAATTATTCGTTTATGTTTAAACTATGTTGAAGGATCTCAGGCCGTGTTGAAAGTTCTCAAGCCGTGTGAAAAGATCTTAAGCCATGCCAAGTCGCTACACTTAAAGATCTCAAGCCGTGTTGAAAAGGCTTAAGCCATGTTGAAAAGGCTTAAGCCATGTTGAAAGACTCAAGTCGTGTTGAAAAGGCTTAAGCCGTGTTGAAAAGTCTTAAGCCGTGTTGAAAGACTCAAGCCATGTTGAAAAGACTGAAGCCATGTTGAAAGATCTCAAGCCGTGTTGAAAGATCTCAAGCCGTGTTGAAAAGGCTTAAGCCATGTTGAAAGATCTCAAATGGACACGTGGCAATCATCGGTTGGTTAAACTGAAAGAATTTTTTAAGCCGTTTCAGCCTTCTTGAAACGGCTCGTTGAGAGGTTTCCAATGGCTATTTTTGAAAAGTTGACCAATCTTTGGCTAATATCATGATTTTCCCATATAAACGGCTCGTTAAGTGGTTTCCAATGGCTATTTTTGAAAAGTTGACCAATCTTTGGCTAATATCATGATTTTCCCATATAATTATTATATAATTTTTTTAACGGCAAAGTTTCTTTTTATTTATATCGTCTGTGGAACTTGAACCCAAAAACTTCTCCTCCCAATCTATTTAAACGTTTTGTCTTTGTCAATGGACCACCACCACATTGGTTAACATATTTTTTTGAACGGCAAATTTGGATCATTGACGGACTACTGGAGTATCATCGTGTCACCAACGGAACCACTCGATGAATCATATTCATCCACTAGGCATAATGCCTATATACTAATTCAGGAGGAAACCCAATAAATATGGGAAAACTCCCCCATACGGGAATCGAACCTAGTACCTATTGGTCTCAAAACTTTATCTCACCCCTAAAATATCACTAGGCTATAAAGCCATAGAGATTATTACTTAATTATTAACCAATGCCTAATTAATCTTTCTAAAGACATCCATAATATTTTTTTAAGTCATCATTTTAATTTCATTCACTATGGACGTATTAATCTAAATCTTGGTTGGTTACTTTTAAAAGCCCAACGTTCTCAGTTGATTCGGGACATTGTTTGTTTGCAAATTAGTAAAAACTAGGGTTAAGACCCGCCCGCGTTGCGGCGCGGGTATATCATAAACATTGAATGGATTAGTCCAAACGTTATATGATGCATTAACCATATGAAAACACACATTTCAACTTATCCAGTTGAACTCAATGTAACATGTATAAGCATTGTGATTGGATCTAACGTAAAGTAAATCAAATTCATATCGAACAATCATAACGTATTATATGTGACTCAACTCAAACATAGAAAACGTAAAGGGTATGAAGGAAAATATGCACATGTAATCGAAAGGGATTAATTAGAGCTTTCGAAAAAATGGGAGAAAAAGAAACCATAATTTGACTCAACTCGGTTCAAAACATACATAACATAAACACGAAAACAAATTATATTTGACCGGAATCATTATCTAAAAAAGTTTACGTCGAAATGTATAACTTGAATTTATACCAAAACGTACATAAAAATATACACGTAAAAATGGTTTCTTTAAACGAAAACGTAACATATTTGACCTGACTCATCTATAAAAAAAAAGTTTACGTCAGAATGTAGAACAAATCATATTTATACATACACGTACATAAAATAGGCACGTAAAAAATAGTTTTTAAGTAAATGAACTATAGGGGTAAACCGAAACAAAATATTAGTAAAAATTTTAATAGGTTAAAAACGTTCGTAAAACCGTGCCAAGTAGCACCAATGCCACAACGGCATCGACTCTCAACATCGTAAAAATAAAATAGATAAAATGGTAAAAATTACACTAAAGGAAAAGCAGACTTAAAAACGTTGAACCACGCACACCCGTTACAGTGTGTTAATGCGAAGAAATTAACCAGAAACGTAAAATGTAGAAAATGATAACTTAGTCGATCTAGGACCCGCCCGTTGCGGTGAACTTTCAAAAGAGAAAAAATGGACACGTTGCGACGGGTTTGTCAAATTTGAAAAAATAGAGCAAAAAACGTTGAACCTCACATGCACGCTACGAGATGTTAACTCGCAAAATTTAGAACGAAACGTAAAACGAAAAATTGCGAAAGATAAAAAGTATGGGGGACGAAAGTTGTAAATAATAAAGTGTTGTAAATAATAAAGTGTTGTGTTAGATTATAAAGTGTTGTGTTCAATTATAAAAGATGGAAAACTTTGGGTTAAAAGTAAAAAAAATAAAAGGGGTCAAAATACAAAATATGAAAAAGTTTGGGTTAAAAATTAAAAATCAAAGTTTTTTTTTTTGAAAAATCCCCAAAGCTTGGGGTACAACACACAATGCAACCAAAAGTTGCTAATTTATAATATGGTAATAGGAATTGATTTTGAAGTATTAAAGGCGGAGAGGAACAAAAGATGAAATCTTATTTCGTCAAAGAAAAAAAAAAGACATTTGGTTGATTAAATACAAACATAAAAAAGTATAATAAAAGAATAAAAATAAACTATAGATTAATAAGGAAAAGATCAAATAGGAAGTTTATTTTGGCTAGGAAGTCTAGGAAGCAATAGGATTAGGACATGTGGCAACATTTAAAATAAAGAAAAAGGGTATTTTAGTCAATCCAACCCTTTTCTTCTTCCTTTTCAAAACCCAGTAACTTCAAAACCCACCATTTTCAAAACCCACCATCTTCAACAATTTCTTCACTTTCTATCTCAATAATCACTACATTATATTGCGATTTTCATCACCAATCAATGATTCAAACACCCGATCAACGTGTTCTTCAGCTTTTTTGAAGAAAACCCAGTTTAATTTCATACAAAATCTCGTTTTTTCCGGTGATTTTGAAGATAATCACTCGATCCGTTCGATTCGAGCGCTGATAAGTGTTTCAATCATTCAAAAATCGTCAATTGTTGAAGAAATCACTTCGATCCATGTAAGAAATTCTTTAATTTCATTTTTACGATATGGGTTTTTGATTTAGTCATTGCGTTTTACGATCTTGGCGGGGGTCCGGGGGAAGCGCCCCTGGTAGCTGGGTCCCAGGGGCGGCAGCCCCTGGCTGGGGTTGAGCATCAGAAAAATTAATTTTCTGTAAATTGCCTCTGGAAACTGCATTGGTCCAGACAGTTCACAGCACAGACAATTCACTTTTTTGGTGTTTTCTGGCCATTGCGTTTTAGAAAAACACATTCTTGAAGTGTTTTTTGTGCATTGCGTTTTAGGTAAAACACTTTTTTAGGTGTTTTCAGTCCATTGCGTTTTACAGAGAACACTTTCTTTTGTCTTTTAGGCAATTGCGTTTTAGAATGAGTCATTTTTAAGTGTTTTCTGGCCATTGCGTTTTACAAATAAGACATTTCTTTGTGTTTTTTGTGCATTGCGTTTTAGGTAAAACACTTTTTTATGTGTTTTCAGTCCATTACGTTTTAGAAAACAGACATTTTAAGTGTTTTCTGGCCATTGCGTTTTACAAATAAGACATTTCTTTGTGTTTTTGGTGCATTGCGTTTTAGGTAAAACACATTTTTATGTGTTTTTAGTGCATTGCGTTTTAGAAAGTACATTTTCTTTTGAGTTTTTAGGCTATTGCGTTTTAGAAATAAGACATTTCTTTGTTTTTCTGGCCATTGCGTTTTACAAATAAGTCATTTATTTGTGTTTTTTGTGCATTGCGTTTTAGAAAAACGTCATTTTTTAGGTTTTTTTTCATTGCGTTTTACGTAACTGGGGGTTTTTCTATTGCGTTTTACGCAACTGAGTTTTAATTTTTTTTAAATATAGCAATAGTATACTCGTTTTAAAGATAAAAAACGCTCGTTTTTTTGTGCAATTTTTATAAAAAAATAATGTGGTATGAAAGAGTTATTAACGTTTAAAAAATGGGGGGGGGGGAATTGGAGGAGAGAGAAACTATTGGCTTGGATTGACTAGAATGCCCCTAAACAAACTCACGTGCCTCTTTTCTTCTTTTCAATTTCCCTGATTTAATCTTAGCACTTGATTAACTAAATAGATGGTCAAGATCACTTCCTAGCCAAATTAACTTCCTATTCTATCTCCACCCTAGATTAATATAATAGTCTAAAAAAGAATACTGATGTATTGGTTAAAATATAAAAGGTAACATAAATTAAATTAAATGTGCCGTTTAACTAAACGGTTTTCAAGAAATACTATTTTGATAAATAGTTTATCCATAAACATAAGCTTGGAAAAAAAAAATTCTACGTTTATGCTAATATTACAGCTTACGAGGAAAAATAATTTTAATGAGGAAAAAGAACCAGTCAAATGTCTCAAGATCAAATCTTATTGGGCCTCGTAGTCAAACTACAATTAATTATGATAGATGAGGGTGTTGAGATAAAATAGATTAGGGTGTGGAGAGAAAACCCCAGCTAAATATTTATATACTTAGTTGGTAGCATTTTTAGGATAAAACTACCGAACAACGGACCGAATTTGACACATCTAATGTATGCAGACGATGTAATATTCATGGGAGAATAGGGTGAAAATAACATAAAAATATAATAAGGAGAGAAATGCCCGGATAGTCCCTGTGGTTTCACCTTTTTTCAGCTATAGTCCCTATCTTTCTAAAACTACTTGAATAGTCCCTGTGGTTTACCGTTTTGTTCTCGGATAGTCCCTGGCTCTAACTTCAGTTACTTTTCTCAGTTAAGTGGGTGTTGAAATGACCAAACTACCCTTTCCTTAAAAGGCCAAACCACAGGGACTATCCGGGCATCTTTCTTCATTTTTATTTATAAAACCCCACCACCACACTTCATCTTCAACCTCCACCCACCATCACCCTCCTCCACCATCACCGCCACAGACTGACCGGCGAGCAGGGATTCCGGCCGGCGTGAGTCGACTGACCCGGATCTGTTGCTTCACTGTGGAGGTGATGATATTTCGATTGTTTAGAGCTAAACAAAAAGCTCAATTCAAACATGAAAACCAAATCTTGAAAACCTTAATGGATACACTTTTCCATTGAATCTTCAATCCTCATCTCCTGCTTTGCAAGTTACAACACTGTAGATAGTTTTTCCTGAATTTATCAACAACATTT
Organism: Helianthus tuberosus; assembly: GCA_030545235.1. Taxonomy (NCBI): domain Eukaryota; kingdom Viridiplantae; phylum Streptophyta; class Magnoliopsida; order Asterales; family Asteraceae; genus Helianthus; species Helianthus tuberosus. The sequence goes on from CM060351.1 coordinate 176,978,850, forward strand.
ACATAAATTAGATGAAACTGAGAAAACTAATAAATGGGTATTGTTCTTTATACTTTATTTACAAGCTTGCTCTGCAAATTATTGATTTATAGGCATATGACCAGTACAGGTTTTGCTATTTCCATTTAACTTCTTGGTCAATGTAACCGTCATTGACCACTTTTAATTTTAGCTATAACAATATCCGTTTTTGAGAATTGTGATTTTTGACTTTTGAGCAGTATACTCACTACTATAAATGTGATTTTTGACTTTTGAGCAGTATACTTCCGTTTTTGAGAATTGTTTTCGACACCAGTGAACTGCTCGATGCCCAGGCAATTTATAGCAAAAATATGGGGTTTACGCGGCCCGCGTAAGCCCCCTCATGATCTTATGCGGCTCGCGAGGGCATCCTAATCGTAGACTAGGGCTAGCGTGTCATACCTAGGTCTGCCACGTGGCCTGTTCGCTGCTCCGGAGACTTTATGATCTGTCACGGCCCACGTAAGCCTACGCTTACTCTTACGCGGCCCGCGTGAAACCATAAAAATTGTTTTTCTTGATTTTTGTTATGGATTAGGGTTTCAGGGGTCCGGGTTTTCACTTACGGGTCGTTTTGGGACATTTTTGAAGGTCCTTACAATTGGCCCCGCGCCTTATCAATACAAATATTACCCTTATTATGTTCTATTGTTTATTACAAAATGCATCTAATTCCTTTTTGTATGCGCGGAAACACTATGGTAAAACATTACAAGTCTCATGAACGGTCTATGAATACAAGCCCCGCGCATAATCCAGACCTATGTTCACACATGAGCTTCATACCATCTTTTTTCGCGTTACCTAAACAAAGTAATTATACACATGCAAGATATTGTAATTCAAACACACCTTATATTTAATCACTTGCGCGCCATGCGCAATAACAAAAAACCACATGCACAATAGTGCATCAAAAAAGTTACTTGTGCAACAAAGCACATTAATAAAATATTCAAAACACAGGAGTGTATCGAAACAGTAGTTACAAAATAAACGAACTAAACACCCAGAAACATGGCTAAAACCTCTACAGAGGTATATAGTGCTTCACCGTACCATTCCAACGGGTGGGGATCGACAATCCATTTGTTGTCATCAACAGATACCATCAGAATCTCAGCCGGAGGAGCCAAACAACGATCACGTCGACGCCGTTGGTACACTATCGAACAACGACCCTTCCAATCGGCCAGAAAAGCTTAAGTTAGGACATTTGCCGACAGTGTGGTAATCCCTCCGTTGTTGTCATCTACACCATGAGTGGAGGAATAATTTCTTCTTGTAGACAAGCGAGGAACAGTACCAAGAATACCTCTGTTTCCGGCAACCCTTTCCATTGACAATCCTGCAAGGAGAAGCAAAGCTTCAGTAGCATCGAAGGTCTTCATAATTTCCGAAATCCTCCGGGATCGGAACCTTTGCCTGGTCCTCATTTTTTACCAAATCTGGTAAAATTTCAATACACTCTATATAAATATATAACAAGGAGGAATTGACGTCAGCATCGAGAAGAGGGCTGAAAGAAATTGCAATGATTAGCGTCAAATCGCCCGTTTCAGAAACAGCGCTGCTGCAGTAATCATCACATCCTATTAAATGCTTTCTGACAGCATCTGCACACATTCCCAAAGCTACAGTTTCAATAAGAAGGTGAAAGGTCAACACACATATACATCTTTCATTTATGGGTCACGTCTCAAATAAAAAAACGACTCATTCCAAATGAACAATTCACATAATATATAATAAATAAAATAATATAAATATCTTCTCCAAGAAGTTTTCCATTTTTCTAGCCCAAAAAAGCACCCATCTCTCATAGTCCAGTGCTCCACTTATTTGCATAAGAGCAACACTAGACTAGAGGGACTTGAAGGAGTAAGGTCCCAAAAACCTTGCACAGGTTCTTGAGACCATACCACAACCCCATCAATAAGCTCTTTTAAAATGAACCTTGCGTGGCCGCGCACTGGTTCTAAAAGAGAACTTAAAAAAGAAGTACAGTTTTAAACATCTGCGCGCCGAAGGAAACTAACAAATCCTTGCGCCAACCTCCATAACAGATAGGATAAAATCCTAGCAAAACCTCCGCGTAAATATCATCTAGACTTGGGTGATATTAGTAACTTCTCTGCTACAACAAAATTAGCATGAAGAAGAGCCACATAGGATGACAGCTGTATCCTTCTAGAAGTCCTCATCATGCACAACCATTCGGTTATAACCCAATGGCCACGTGGCATCATCCCAGGCACTCCTCAAAATCACGATGATGGCACCGAATTAAAAGAAGATCCACACTTGCCCACTTTCCACGTGGCATCACCCCAGCCGTTGATCACGACCATGATCCGTGTGCATACACTCGTTAGTGATTAACGGAGGACAAAATAACCGCTTACGGAAAAGCACTTTCCGTCAAGTTTTTATCAACGAACTTTCCCGCCCAAACTTCAGCTATAAATAGAGGATAATTCAGGTACAATTTCTCAAGTTACTCTCACTTCACTTTACAACTACTTCTTCTTCTTTATCAAACCATGTACTTATTCTCACGCCGGAGGGTGGTCATGGTGAGAACCCCCATTCTCCCCGTGGCGAGTCTAACGTCTGTTTGTTTTGCAGTTGTTGTTCGAGGAAGAAGATCATTCACCCCTGAATCAAACGAGAAGATATAACCCTTTTATGCAGATTCAAACCCCCCGGTTCAATTGATTCCGGTCAATTAAACCAGTGTTTCTTCACATGGAGTTTAGTTTCAAAAGTTAGTTTTGCATACACTTAGTTACTTCAAGAACACAAGATCATGCTTTAAAAATCATTTTTCAAGTTCACATAATGGTCTTTCAAGTTCATCTTCAAGATTAAACCATGGATCTTTCAAGACTCATGCTTAAACTTGTTAGATCTAAGCTTCTAACAAGCTTTAACATGATAGATCAAAACATAAACACAAGATTCAACAACAACAACTTCATCACATACACCAAATAACACTAAAATCACTTGTTTTCCTTAAGATTATGTTAGATCTTTACATCTTCATCTTTTAAAGTTTGGTTTCTTAGATGGTGTGACTTGTACATAACATGAACATTAACCAAAATAGTGTTTAGAAGGCTTACTACTAGCTCTATTGACTAGGGAAGTGGCACAAGAAGGAAGATGATGAAGAATGAAGAAGATGAGAGGTTAATAGCTCCTCCAAGTGGTCCTTCACCTTCTATTGCTTCACACCTTCATGGATCATCTTCTTACACCTTAAGATCACTTTGGAATGGCTTGATTAATGAAGAAAATGGGTGATATATGGTGGTGTGTGGTTGGCCGAGAGCAAGGGAGGAGGGACGAAGAAAGAAGATGAAAATTTGAAAGTGAAATGATAAGAGTTCAACTTCACTAACTAGTTCCTTTTAACCTCCATCACATCTTTAACCATAAGGTTTTGTTCTCAATATCTAGCTAACAAAGGGACTATTATATTCAAAAGGTGGGGTGGGCCCTTGGGGCCGGTTATACATGGTGGGGGGTAAAATGTAAATTGTTGGAAGATGAAGGTTATAAATGTAAACTAAAAGGTTTAAGTAAGTTTAAGTGTGTTTAGGTGTTTTTATGATTTTTAAGGTGTTTTATCACCAATACTAGCTTTATATCATAAAAACAATTCTTCTAGTCTAGTTTTGATATTTTGGATAGTATCCGATTATTCATTCGGTTAACGGTTCGTTAAAGTGCTAAATTGCGCAGTTTTACTAGGTATGAAGCAACTTTTGTGACAGTTTTAATTTCTGACACTTTACAAGTTATTCTGGACACTAAAACATCAATTCTGCATGATATTTTGGTGTTTAATTGCTGTTTTTGCTGTTTTTCTGCTGAATTCTGCAGAATTCAGCATTTATAGTGAGTTTCGGGTGTCTTTTAGTGCTTGTTTTAGCTTCCGGAAAGTGTATATGTTAACCCTTGTATCCACACTTGGGTTTTAATGTGTTTTTGATGTTGGACCTACTCCTAGGCCCTAAATCTTTTGTCTGACTGCTTTCGGCGGAAGTGCTGACACAGCATGTCTTACCGGTGAGTTTACTAGTCTTTCTGACGCAACGCTTAATGTAATGCACAATGCAATATTTGAAGTATAAAACATGCATGATTTCATATGTAAATCAAGTAAGCACATAATGTTGACGTTTAAGCACATAATTACAGATAATAAATAATTAATAAAATAGTACGAAAATTACCGGTTTTGTGCCAGTTGTCACAGTCTCCCCTCGTTAAAAGAATTTCGTGCTGAATTCAAGCTGATTTATCTCTCGCAGGGGCTTTCTCGAATAGGTGGGGGTACTTGGCTTTAAACTGGTCTTCGTGTTCCCATGTGTACTTAGGCCCGTGTCTAGAGTTCCAACACACTTTAACCAAATTTAATGCGACTCCTCCTTGTTTTCTGGATCTTCCAATCCATTACCTCAACAGACTCTTCTGTAAATCGGAGTTTGTCGTCGATGTGTACCTCATCCGCAGGGATGATAACTATTTCCTGGGTTGGACTCTTTTTGAGGTTTGACACATGGAACGTATCATGTACGCCATTTAGTTCCTCCGATAACTCCAGTTTGTACGTTATGGTACCAATCTTTTCCATGATCTCGAAGGCTAGAGGTTTTCATCTACGATCGGTGTAGCTCTTTTGTCGATCACGAGCCGCCTTGATGCGTTCTCGGATCTGCATGATTTTGTCGGTCGTTACTTGAACAAGTTCAGGACCAATTAACTGTTTATCTCCAGCGTCTGTCCAACACAACGGTGAGCTGCACTTGCGGCTATATAGAGCTTCGAACGGTGCGGCTTTTATGCTCGTATGGTAACTGTTATTATAGGAGAACTCGGCTAAGGGTAGATGAGTATCCAGCTGCCGCCTAAATTGTAACACCTCGTAAAATCATGCCCAATAAAATAAAGACACGTGTCATGCAAGGTAAACGTGTCAGGAACCCGGATCGAGTTAAAGGATGTACGGTGGGATTTAAAAAGGGTCGACATGTTAAGATATACCTCTGAGCGACCTAAATTATAAATCCCAAACCTTAAAATAATAAACATCTGATTTAATTATATTTCAAATCCGGTTACCCTTGGTAATAATTAATTAAAACCTATATGATAGTGATTCTATGAAGGTTCACGACAAAAAATCTCAAATATTGAGTCTTTTGAATTCATGTGCTTAGCAACACATGCAAAGACATGCAAAGTCTGTCTCTATGGTCCCCTCATGCTAACAATGACTGAAGATTCGAGTTTTAAAGGAATGCATGGTCCAGCCTAAAAGTTTGCAAAGTTTTTGTCTTCTGATGAAGGCTTACGGACCGCAAAGGTGAACCCTTACGGTCCGTAAGATGGCGGAGCTGGGCATCAGAAATTGAAAAGAGGGTACGGACCGCAAAGCCAAGGGCTTACGGTCCGCAGGATTGTAACTGGGCATCTTTGATCAAGGTCGGTTACGGACCGCAAGACCAAGAGATTACGGTCCGTAAGACCGTCGCTGGTAGCAGATTTTGGACAGCTGCCTGTTCAGCCTGTTACACCGCCTCATTAGCATGGTATTCGAATACAGGAGTGTAGCCAACATATTTTCATGCATAGGGACACATGGGGATCATCAGGGAACACTTGTAGACTATGTTGGCATGATCTTGGACACTTAGGATCACTATATAAGGAGCTTGAAGTTGCAACATTTGGCTTGCTCATTCCATTTTCACTCAAGACTCATTTCTGGAGCTCCTCTGATCAGCAACAAGATTTCTTAGGCTCCCTAATCATACTTAGGACTCTTGTAAGTGTCCTTAACCCTTCCTAATTCAGTTTAGCTTAGTTAATTAGCTTAAAGTCAAACCGTCGTAATTAAGGTTTGACTTCGAGATTAATCAACAATTGTTCAGTCAAATCTCGAATTAAAAGTACCTATAAGTTGGTAATAATGTGGGTAATAAACCCTTAAAGGGGTACTCTCTGATTCCCACTCTAACTAGGTCAATTGTCGGGTCAAAGTTAATCTCAGAAAGTCAACAGAAAGCTTATTTTCAAATTAATGCATAATTAGCAATGTAGAAGCTATGCAACCTGTTTTATCATTAATATAACTTGGTAATTAATGTAAGAACATGTCTAAACATGTTCAACTCGACAATTTTCAGTTTAGGCTCGGTTCGGAACCGAAAGTCGCATAATTTGACTTCTGCTTTGACTTTCAGTTCTGACCCGTTTGAGCATAGTTTAGAAATGCCTTAGAGCCTCATTAGGACCAGGTTTCATATAAGTATAACCCTCTGTGATTATACAACTTGGTTCTTTAGTTATCCGATTTATATGCATGTTTCCGTTAAATGCCTAAATGTTGACTATTATGCCCATATGACCTTAAAACATGATTTTTGAAGAGGTAAAAGAATAGAAACCTTAGTTACTGATTTTAGACTTGTCCCTAAAATTTAACATCAGTTTGAGGTCTAGATTAAGAGTTATGCTCATTAGCGTAAATAGAAAGCTTTTTATTAATTAAAAGGCATAATTAGCATATAGCCTATCTAAACTCAATTTTTAATACCAAACTTTTTACCTACTGATATAAGATAATATTTAGGGATTTTTGAAGATTTTTATTTATTTTTAGGCTGAGCATAACTTAGAGTTCTAAGCTTGATTCGGTAATTGCCGGTTTTGCCCTTTTGGGCTATAAAATGAGTTTTACAAATCCTTTTGACCCCAAACCTTTTTCTACTGATCTAATATGAAAAATAAAATATTTTGAGTCTTCTGGAATAATAAAGATATCAGCTTTTCTTATAAAACCCGAAAATCGCTTAAAATCGTCTTCTTACGCGTTTTAAGCACATAGTATGTATTAAAACCATTTTAGATATATAAGACCTAATACCTACTGATGTTTTTAGTAAATTTTTATACTTTAGCAATAAGCAAAATTTTTAAACTCAGATTTCTACATTTGACATTTAAACCTTAAGTGAAATTACCAAAATGCCCCTTCGGTGCATAGTATGGTTAGAAATGATAAATTTCACATATAGGTTAGACCCTACTGATATAACTTAGTAAATTAAGTATTTTTACTATTTACATCAGACCCGAAACTCAGAATTATATTTAAACTCTTTTATAACCTTTTAAATGACCAAAATGCCCTTACGGGGCATAATTTAAGTTTCAATTCATTTGGGGCATAATAGAAGAGATCTTACTAATGTCACAACATATTTAAGGCATATTAACTTAGGAAACCTGTATATGACTCATTTGGTTACCCGTTACGCACTTTTCGCATTCGGATCGGCTTATGTAACTAGTTTGCATAATTTAGCCAAAACGGGTCAAACCATATCGTTTTCATCTCAAAATCCAGAATGAGTTTAAGTTACCCATATTAAACAAGCATACAAGCTTGTCGGGTCAAAACCACATTCTAAACCGGTCTTCGCTTTACCATGAGTTTGAACTGTGTATTCCTTTTGAAAACTAACTGGTCTAAGCATAGGCTTAATTAAGACCCGTTAGGAATCTAATAGGTTATTAAAAACCTTCGTTCCAGATTTAGGAGCTCAGTAAAAGCTATCTGTACTTGCTTGGTGGTATACGGCTGGGATAAATTGAATTTAAATTTGCTCAGGTAAATACTTTTAACTTATTTTCCCTATACGGGCTTGGGGTACGGTACTATAAAAGTACCGCTTGGTCGGGTGTGTAGTCATTTAAATCGGATTGTGATTAATGTATTTACATGACCTGTTTGATATGTATTATTTGGTGTATGGCCTTTGGGGGTTAAATGACCATGTCCCGGATATCCTTGGCATCATTCAAAGAAATGGCCATGACCTAAGCACGGGGTGTAGGCGTACACCTGACAGATGCATTATGTAAAGACTGGTAATCCACTTAGAGGAAATAATCCTTGTGGGCATTATACATGTGGCGTGTCAATTAATCTAGACCGGCCCTACAAACCGGCCCTAACGGACGACAAATAAGTAAAACTGTATACAATATTATATATAAATAATTATCCCAAGTTATAAAAATTTTTGTGCCAAGTGCATTCAAATTAATTTTCAAACTCTTTTCAAAATGAGTCAGTTAAGTTGTATTTACCAGTGTAAACTGATGTATTTTCCAAAAAGGCTAAGTGCAGGTATTATACGTAATAGGCTGGCTACTCCAGGCATCATTAATCAATTCTCGCAAGCTCTAGATGTTAAAGTCTGTTGAACAATGTTATCTTTCTGTTTTAAGATCCGCATGTGGATCCATCTTACATTCCGTTGTAATAATTGATATTACTTTTAAATCGATTTGTAATACATTTATCTTTTGCTTCCGCTGTGCATTTAAATTGTGTTGTTTGACTATGATGATATCAACTACGTCACGATACTCCCCACCGGGCCCACCGGTAATACGTGGAAATATCGGGGTGTGACAGGTTGGTATCAGAGCCAACATTGAGTGAATTAAACACTAGCCTTTTGTGTTTAATCTCAATGACACAGTAGCACATTCCTTGACCTTCTAAGCCTAGACTTAACATAGGAATACTCTCATCTCTATTCGGAGAATTATTGCTTTCAATTTTATATATTTTAATATGTCGCCTAGAAAAGAAGCCATAATGGAAATTCTCCCCATTTGAAGCCTAGGGAAGGCCGAGCTTCGTACTGCAACTAGGATTAACGTGCAACCAAGGAGAAAGCATTCAGAAATAAAATGAAGAAGAAACTCCATTTGCTGAAGATCGTTTCCTTAGTAGTCCTTATAAGGACATATCTATCTTTCAGTCCCTTCGAGGACAACATTATTCCTTTCAAGTCCCGTTCAGGGCAATTCTGTACCTCCTTTAAAATCATTGGAATGCTTTATCAAAATTTCATTTTTATCAATATATATAAATATAATATATGTAATAAATGAAAAGTATCATTCCTTTTAAAAGATCTACCATTATAATAAAATGGAAAAAATCTAAAAAGGATAAGACCTAGCCCATGTGTCATTTTAAGAACAGGGCCAAGATGACAGTTCCTCAATTAGATTCAGATCCTTATTAACATCTCAATTTAGCATTATTCTGCGTTAAATATTAAAAAGAATCTTAAAGGTAAAACCTAGCCACATGTCATTTCAGACAAGGCCAAGATGGTAAAACCTAGTCAAAAGATTCAAATCCTTGTTAACATTTGTAAACATGTTAACATTCTTGGCAAAAATGTGATTCGACAAAATCACCTTTAATTTGTATTATTCCAATTTTCACTTATTTATATAATTATCCCTTAAGGATAAAATGCCTACGGGCAATAATTAACGTCCTCTGAGACTAAAGACAGTGGTAGCCTACAACTCCCTGTCAAGAAAAGGTAATGAACTTTGATTCAAACCTTAATGCCTCGATTCCATAAAATCTGGACTTATAAACTAAACTTGTCCACGTGACTAGGCCTTTTTGTGCTACTACAAATTTATAATTTAGGATTATAATGAAAATCCTGAATAAAATAAATATCTTTCCTTTTCTGCCAGTATACATATTAAAAAGAATCTTAAAGGTACAACCTAGCCTATATGTCATTTCAGACGAGGCCAATATGGTAGAACCTATTCAAAATATTCAAAACCTTATTAACATTTGTAAACATGTTAACACTCCTGACAACAGTGATGCGATAAAATCACACTTGTCATCTTTATATTAGGAATTTCCAAACCCCTTATTTAGCGTAAATGATCAAGAGGAATCATGGCTAATAAACGTCGAACATGATGAACACATCAAAACATCCAAGGGATCAATGATTATGTTTTAAAATTTCCCTAGTGACAAGGCATCTGTGCCATCAAAAAGTCCTTTGGAATAAGCCCTTGTGCTATATAAAATGTCGGTACGACATTGACAGTCGTGACTTATGTCCCCTGTCGAATAAATATGAAGGATTATATTCCGTATAAACGCCAAAGATGGTTTATTTAAAAACCTAGGCAAAACACAATCAAATAAATTTAATACTATCTATTGGCCTATATGGTTTATTTGCACCATGGCTATTTAATCATCAAATTCGACAATTCACTATATAGTTAAACAAATTATTACTACTTGGTCTATAGCCTTCAAAGCTTCACCATGGCTGACTCATCTGAAGATCACAATCATCCAGTCGATTAGAATAATAATGCAAGACTGAACTTAACGGACACTGAGTTACAGGCTATGTTAGATACAGCCGTAAACAAAGCCGTGGACCGAGTATTAAAGGATCATAAGCGAAATTGTGATAATACCCCAAAATAGGGTTACAAAAAGGGTAAGGCTGGTTCAAACCAGTCCAAGCCAAAGGAGGCAAAACCCAAATGTAAAACCTGCGGGAAGCAGCACTTCGGAAAATGTTTCCGTGAACAGAACAGGGGACGTGGCATCCGTAAGGAGATGGATCACAGAACCCATGAATGCAAGGACTTGAAGGACGCCACATGCTACGGTTGTGGCGAGAAGAGGCACATAAAGACACGCTGCCCAAAGAAGGAGACTAAAGGGAAATGCACTTTAGAGTCACAAGCTAAGTCTTGTGGAATCTGTAATAAGGAAGGGCACAAAACTTTGGAGTGCCAAGACATAAAGGACGCAACCTGCTATGGTTGTAATGAAATAGGGCACATCAAAACTAATTGCCCAAATAAAACCAAGAAGCCTGGAGAGGCTAAGAAGACCAAAGCTGGAGTCTTTCAAATGAATACTCAAGAGGCCGTTCAAGATAACAATGTCACGACAGTTATTTTCCTGATCAATGACGTTTATGCTAGAGTATTTTTTGATTCGGGTGCAGATAAGTCTTTCGTAGACAATAGATTTTGTAAATTATTAAATCTGCCTGTTAAAACTCTAAGCGTTAAGTATGAAGTAGAATTGGCCGATGGTACCTCAAAGACTGCTTCAGCAATATTAGATGGATGTTTTATACCCATCAGGAATCATTCTTCTCCGTTGTCCTTGTCCCATTAAAATTAGAGGGACTCGATATAGTGATAGGAATGGATTGGTCGTCTTGTAACCAAGCACATATTGTGTGCGATAAGAAGCAAGTAGTTATCAAGACTCCTTATGGGGAGCCTTTGACAATTCAAGAAGACACGTGATGCGGATTGCCTAAGCACATGCTGAATTTGGTATTTAATACCAAAGCTTTGAGTATGGAAAACTCAGAAGAGACAAACAACAGTAGCAATGCTAGAGATGCGACAAATGTTAATAATGCATCAAATGTGAACCTCAATGTTAATGGAGTTAATCTCCAAAACTGTAATTAATGCAGCTATTAGAAAGGCTATGAGAAAAGTCATGAAAGGGTTCAAGAAGCCAGATGCTGCTCGCTCTAAAACACATGTCGTTGCTCATGAGAAGAGCTTTATTCATACTTCAAATGCGAAGAATAACCCAAACAAAATCATATGTGGCAAGGAGCCCATTCCTTTTAGGATATACTTAAAGGTACTACGTCTCTTGGAAATCAAGAGACTTCAATAGTAAAAAGGGCCATCGATTGCAGGAGATTGTTGAATGAAGTAGAAACCGTTAGGTGTATCAGCGGTTATGCTGAAAAGGGACACGGTGAGGTATACATCTCAGTCATTCGATGGCAATACCCTTGATTAGTGAGGACATTAATGAAGTCCACAAGAAGGATTCTCTTATACATTATGGGATGGTCCAAGTTTTAAGGACCTTATTAGAAATACCTATTATCCACATCACAAAATGGAAAAAGATGGAATAAGAATTTTCTGACTCTCGCCATAAAAGTTCTAGGTTATAGACAGTATGTTACAAATTTTAATTCATTGGCTGAGATAGTACCCTATTCCATTTACCCAAGATCTAAGCTTAATGCAAATAATTATTGGTGGTTAGCAACAACAATAAGATGGCACATTAAGGATTCAAAGCCTGCTTATTATAAATCCATAATGGATCTACCTCAACTACTCGCGTTATATAGATTAAGAAATAACCAGTCAAAGCTAAGACTGCCCTAAAATTTGTCAAAGATTTCGCAGCTAAGTTTAAAAGGATTAAGAATGGAGGCGTTTAACCCTCCTGATGAAGGATTAGAGGCAGCTCACATTAATGACACCAGATAAATCCCTTATTGTAATTTTATTGCTAGGAGTTACATTTGGTTTCAGGTGCTGGCAAGTCTCTCATAAGACCATAAGTTTAGCAACCCTTTAGAAACTCTCCCGTAAGAACCCCAGATATTAAGTGTAAGGTAAAACTTACAGGCAAAAGCATAAGAACCATTTCTTCTGTTCCTATCAGAAGCCTTCAGGCGTAGAATTTTTAGAAGTATCCTCTCCCTAGAGGAAGTGCATCAGCATACATAGTTGATATCTCTTTAATCTCTATCGATTGTGAATACCAGACAGTATGATAAAAGCGCCATAGGAGGATTGGTGTATCTTAATATGTTCCATAGATTGCTTCCATGCCTGATCAGTATGGAGGTTTAATGCATGGGACCACAAAGATATCCCGATGGTCATATGGTACTAAAGTCAACTAATGGTATTCAAAGAAGATATCCAGAATGGAATTGTCCAAGTAAATGTTCCCGATTAAGGAATTCGTGGACTTGAAACATAAATGTGTCACTTATTTGACACAAGCAATGATGGATGAACTGGAGCCTGAGATATAGAAAATCTCTGTAACCTCCTTGTATCTTGATTATCTTCTCCTAAGATTACCCTGTTTACCTCTTGAGAGGCAAGTAAAGTTAAGATTTACATCCCATTTAGGGTTGTATTATTATGAAATCCCCAAGACGGATAGTACCATCATTGGAAAAATCGAAACCCTGATTAAGTAAGTTTTAAAATAAAGGATTCATAAAGCCTAATTCATTATTTTGGGAAGTTCGGTATTGTTAATTAAGAAAAACGGTTCATTTTGCTTATGCAATGATTACCGTAACCCTATTTAGGCAACAATTAAGAATCGCCATCAGCTGCCCAGGATCGTCGATTTGATCGACTAACTGTAAGGATTAGCTATTCCTTAAGATTGGATTTAAGCTATAGTTGGAATAACCATCTCACCATAAATATGCATTTTTATAATAGATGTTATATAAGTATCAAGGTTGCTCCTTTGGAGACCTTGTATAGATGAAATATCAAAACGTCCGTTTAATGGACGGGACTTTGGGAAGTCCAATTACCAGGATCTGAAAGTTGCCTTGGAAACAACGAATAAGATCATTCTACTTGGTACTCATCAAAAAGTTGCCAGTAATCGGCAGAAAATTAAGGATTGATGAGAGTCGCAACCCTCTTAAGTCCTTAGTAAGGAATAGGGGTCAATTGAAGGTATCGCCCTAAGAAGGGAGTGCAAAATCTTAATTGATCGGGGTAAGTTAAGCCCTGGATATATAGGAACATTCGGGGAAATCGAATACAACAAGGGTCTATAGTTTATAAGCTAAAACCTATATAAGGAGCTTAGTGGAGCTCGCAATGTGACCCACACTAGTGATTTAAAGAAATGTTTCACCGATAAGTCGAGATGCATTATCAAATAACGATATGCAGATTTATGATGTGATAAGAAACCTGTATCGATTAAGGATTGACAGGTTAAGGAAACACACAGCTCAGATAAGTTAGCTCAGCTGTACGTGGATGAGATTGTATCTCTCCATGGAGTGCCAGTGTCTATCATCTCTGATAGGGATACGAGATATACATCGCATTTCTGGAAAAGCTTTCAGCAATCCCTAGGCACTCGATTAAATTTCAGCACTGCATATCATCCTCAGATGGATGGTCAAAATGAACGTACTATACAGACACTCGAAGATATGCTACGAGCTTGTGTTATTGACTTAGGAGGAAGTTGGGATGATCATCTTCCTTTGATTGAATTTTCATACAACAATGGCTATCATTCCAGTATTCAAGCTGCACCTTTTGAAGCTTTGTATGGAAGAAAGTGCAGAACGCCCGTTTGTTGGGCAGAAGTTGGAAATGTCCAACTAACAGGACCTGATATAGTCCTGGAGACGACATATAAGATTGTACAGATACGAGATCGTCTCAAAGCTGCTAGGGATAGGCAGAAAAGCTACGCGGATAAAAGGCGTAAACCTCTAAAGTTCGAGGTTGGTGACAAAGTGTTACTGAAAGTATCGCCCTGGAAAGGGGTAATGCGATTTGGCAAGAAAGGCAAGTTAAGCCCAAGATACATAGGACCATTCGAGATCATCGAATGTGTCGGAACAGTGGCTTATAAGTTAAACTTGCCTGAAGAGCTTAGTGGTATTCATAATGTATTCCACATCTGCAATCTGAAGAAATATCTAGCTGATGAATCGCTAGTCATACCACATACAGATGTGCACATAGATGAGAGCTTGAAATTTGTGGAAAAACCTTTGTCGATTGAGGATCGACGGGTTAAGAAGCTTTGAAGGAAGCATGTACCTATCGTAAAGGTTAAATGGGATGCCCGCAGAGGTCCCGAATATACGTGGGAGGTAGAGTCTACCATGAAAGAAAAATACCCTCATTTGTTTCAGTAAATCTCGAGGTCGAGATTTCTTTTAAGGGGGTGAGGATGTAACACCTCGTAAAATCATGCCCAATAAAATAAAGACACGTGTCATGCAAGGTAAACGTGTCAGGAACCCGGATCGAGTTAAAGGATGTACGGTGGGATTTAAAAAGGGTCGACATGTTAAGATATACCTCTAAGTGACCTAAATTATAAATCCCAAGCCTTAAAATAATAAACATCTGATTTAATTATATTTCAAATCCAGTTACCCTTGGTAATAATTAACTAAAACCTATATGATAGTGATTCTATGAAGGTTCACGACAAAAAATCTCAAATATTGAGTCTTTTGAATTCATGTGCTTAGCAACACATGCAAAGACATGCAAAGTCTGTCTCTATGGTCCCCTCCTGCTAACAATGACTGAAGATTCGAGTTTTAAAGGAATGCATGGTCCAGCCTAAAAGTTTTCAAAGTTTTTGTCTTCTGATGAAGGCTTACGGACCGCAAAGGTGAACCCTTATGGTCCGTAAGATGGCGGAGCTGGGCATCAGAAATTGAAAAGAGGGTACGGACCGCAAAGCCAAGGGCTTACGGTCTGCAAGATTGTAACTGGGCATCTTTGATCAAGGTCGGTTACGGACCGCAAGACCAAGAGATTATGGTCCGTAAGAGTTGCTTGGTAATTAATTTAAGAACATGTCTAAACATGTTTAACTCGACAATTTTCAGTTTAGGCTCGGTTCGGAACCGAAAGTCGCATAATTTGACTTCTGCTTTGACTTTCAGTTCTGACCCGTTTGAGCATAGTTTAGAAATGCCTTAGAGCCTCATTAGGACCAGGTTTCATATAAGTATAACCCTCTGTGATTATACAACTTGGTTCTTTAGTTATCCGATTTATATGCATGTTTCCGTTAAATGCCAAAATGTTGACTATTATGCCCATATGACCTTAAAACATGATTTTTGAAGAGGTAAAAGAATAGAAACCTTAGTTACTGATTTTAGACTTGTCCTTAAAATTTAACATCAGTTTGAGGTCTAGATTAAGAGTTATGCTCATTAGCGTAAATAGAAAGCTTTTTATTAATTAAAAGGCATAATTAGCATATAGCCTATCTAAACTCAAATTTTAATACCAAACTTTTTACCTACTGATATAAGATAATATTTTGGGATTTTTGGAGATTTTTATTTATTTTTAGGCTGAGCATAACTTAGAGTTCTAAGCTTGATTCGGTAATTGCTGGTTTTGCCCTTTTGGGCTATAAAATGAGTTTTACAAATCCTTTTGACCCCAAACATTTTTCTACTAATCTAATACGAAAAATAAAATATTTTGAGTCTTCTGGAATAATAAAGATATCAGTTTTTCTTATAAAACCCGAAAATCGCTTAAAATCGCCTTCTTTCGCGTTTTAAGCACATAGTATGTATTAAAACCATTTTAGATATAACACTTGATACCTACTGATTTTTTAAGTAAATTTTTATACTTTAGTAATAAGCAAAAGTTTTAAACTCAGATTTCCAGATTTGACCTTTAAACCTTAAGTGAAATTACCAAAATGCCCCTTCGGTGCATAGTATGGTTAGAAATGATAAATTTCACATATAGGTTATACCCTACTGATATAACTTAGTAAATTAAGTATTTTTACTATTTACATCAGACCCGAAACTCAGAATTTTATTTAAACTCTTTTATAACCTTTTAAATGACCAAAATGCCCTTACGGGGCATAATTTGAGTTTCAATTCATTTGGGGCATAATAGAAGATATCTTACTGATGTCACAACATATTTAAGGTATATTAACTTAGGAAACCTGTATATGACTCATTTGGTTACCCGTTACGCACTTTTCGCATTCGGATCAGCTTTTGTAACTAGTTTGCTTAATTTAGCCAAAACAGGTCAAACCATATCGTTTTCATCTCAAAATCCAGAATGAGTTTAAGTTACCCATATTAAAAAAGCATACAAGCTTGTCGGGTCAAAACCACATTCTAAACCGGTCTTCGCTTTACCATGAGTTTGAACCGTGTATTCCTTTTGAAAACTAACTGGTCTAAGCATAGGCTTAATTAAGACCCGTTAGGAATCTAATAGGTTATTAAAAACCCTTGTTCCAGATTTAGGAGCCCAGTAAAAGCTATCTGTACTTGCTTGGTGGTATACGGCTGGGATAAATTGAATTTAAATTTGCTCAGGTAAATACTCTTAACTTATTTTCCCTATACGTGCTTGGGGTACGGTACTATAAAAGTACCGCTTGGTCGGGTGTGTAGTCATTTAAATCGGATTGTGATTAATGTATTTACATGACCCGTTTGATATGTATTATTTGGTGTATGGCATTTGGGGGTTAAATGACCATGTCCCGGATATCCTTGGCATCATTCAAAGAAATGGCCACGACCTAAGCACGGGGTGTAGGCGTACACCTGGCAGATGCATTATGTAAAAACTGGTAATCCACTTAGAGGAAATAATCCTTGTGGGCATTATACCTGTGGCGTGTCAATTAATCTAGACCGGCCCTACAAACCGGCCCTGACGGATGACAAATAAGTAAAACTGTATACAATATTATATATAAATAATTATCCCAAGTTATAAAAAGTTTTGTGCCAAGTGCATTCAAATTAATTTTCAAACTCTTTTCAAAATGAGTCAGTTAAGTTGTATTTACCAGTGTAAACTGACGTATTTTCCAAAAAGGCTAAGTGCAGGTATTATACGTAATAGGCTGGCTATTCCAGGCATCATTAATCAAGTCTCGCAAGCTCTAAATATTAAAGTCTGTTGAACAATGTTATCTTTCTGTTTTAAGATCCGCCTGTGGATCCATCTTACATTCCGTTGTAATAATTGATATTATTTTTGAATCGGTTTGTAATACATTTATCTTTTGCTTCCGCTGTGCATTTAAATTGTGTTGTTTGACTATGATGATATCAACTACGTCACGATACTCCCCACCGGGCCCACCGGTAATACGTGGAAATATCGTGGTGTGATATAAATCCATCACACACGCGTGAAGCATGTCTTCAAGAGTTTGTATGGTCCGTTCGCTCTGGCCATCTATTTGCGGATGGAAGGCCGTGCTTGGATCCAATTGATATCCAAAGGCCTCTTGGAAGGATTGCCTGATCCTTGATTCGAAACGTCCATCTCTGTCTGAAATAATCGAAATAGGCACTCCATGGCGTGCCACAATTTCCTTAAGATACAACTCAGCAAGCTTTCCAGTGCTATCTTTTTGTTGAATTGGTAGGAAGTGTGCAGACTTGGTTAATCGATCGACTATTACCCATATCATGTCATGCCCTCTGGGGGTCCTGGGCAACTTCGTTATAAAGTCCATCGAAATTTGCTCCCACTTCTATACGGGAATTTCAGGTTGTTGTAGTAGACCTGATAGTTTCTGATATTCGGCCTTGACCTTAGCAAAGGTTAGGCACTTCCCAACATAAGCAGCAACGTCGGTTTTGAGTTTTTTCCACCAATAATACTCTTTCAAGTCCTGATACATTTTGTCCGATCCTGGATGGATCGAGTATCTCGACTTGTGAGCTTCATCGAAGATAACCTCTCGATTACCGCCATAGAGCGGAACCCAAATGGGTCCCATAAAGTGTAAGGTTCCCACTTTGTTTGACACCAATTGATTCTCCATACCTTAGAGATATTCAGCTTTAAGGTTTTCCTCTTTGAGTGCTTCTTGTTGTGCATCATGAATGCGTGATGTGAGATTCGTACGAATAGTCATTTCCAATGCTCGAACCCTTAAGGTTTTAACCCTTTCCTTTCGACTCAAGGCATCTGCTATCACATTCGCCTTTCTAGGATGGTACTTGATCTCACAATCATAATCGTTCAGTAACTTAACCCATCGTCGCTGACGCATATTTAATTCCTTCTGATCAAATATGTGTTGCAAACTCTTGTGATCTGTGTAGATCGTATAACGAGTACCATACAAAAATTGTCGCCAAATCTTCAAAGCGAATACCACCGCGCCTAGCTCCAGATAGTGGGTGGTATAATTCTTCTCATGAACCTTCAATTGTCGTGATGCATAAGCGATGAACTTTTGGCGTTGCATAAGCACGCAACCCAAACCTTGACGCGAAGCGTCACAGTATACCACGAAGTCTTCAGTGCCTTTGGGCAGTGATAGTATCGGTGCATCGCATAGCTTGTCTTTGAGAAGTTGTAAGGCTTCTTCCTGCTTTTCTCCCCAATCATACTTCTTGTCTTTCTGTGTGAGGGAAGTTAGCGGTTGGGGAATCTTAGAGAAATTCTCAGTAAATCTTCGGTAATAGCCCGCTAATCCCAAAAACTATCGCACTTCAGTCGGTGTCTTGGGAGCTTCCCAATTTTTTATCGCTTCAATCTTCGCGGGATCTACATGGATACCATTCTCATTTACCACATGGCCAAGGAACTGTACCTCGCGAATCCAAAATTCGCACTTTGAGAACTTTGCATAAAGCTTCTCTTTCCTTAGCAGTTCCAGAATGGTTCTTAGGTGTTGCTCGTGTTCTTCCTTCGTTCATGAATAGATCAGAATATCATCGATAAATAAAATCACAAATTTATCGAGATATGGCTTGCATACACGATTCATCAGATCCATAAATATAGCCGGTGCTTTCGTCAGTCCAAACGGCATCACAAGGGACTCATAGTGCCCATAGCGAGTTCTGAACGCAGTCTTTGGTATGCTTTCCTCCTGAATCCACAACTGATGATAGCCCGATCGAAGGTCAATCTTGGAGTAATAGCTCGATCCTAGCAACTGGTTGAATAAGTCGTTAATCCTCGGTAGTGGATATCGATTCTTAACAGTGAGCTTATTCAACTCCCGATAATCAATACACATCCGCAGGGTTCCATCCTTCTTCTTCACGAACAATACTTGAGCTCCCCAAGGCGAGAAGCTCGGCCTTATGAATCCTTCATCCAAGAACTCCTGGAGTTGTGTAGATAATTCTTGCATCTCGGATGGTGCAAGTCGATATGGTGCCTTGGCCACAGGAGCGGCGCCTGGAACCAAGTCAATATGGAACTCGACTTGTCTTTGTGAGGTGATCCTGGTAAGTATTCAGGAAAGACCGCAGGGAATTTCTTTACCACGGGAATGTCTTCAAGCATTGGCTCTTCAACCTTCTTATCTATCACGTGTGCCAGGAAGGCAATACATCCTTTTCGTAAGCATTTCTGTGCTTCATAAAGTTGATGATTCGAAGGGGCGTGTCTCTTTTCTCTCCATGCACTATGAGTGTCTCATCATTCACAAGGGGAATACGAATGATCTTTTCATGACAAATGACTTCGGCACTATTTTTGGATAGCCAGTCCATACCGACTACAACATTAAAGCTACCCAACTGGACAGGCAAAAGATCGATACTAAATCTTCGTTCACTAAGTTCCAATGTACATCCTCTAACAACTTTGCCCGATTCACCAAGTTTACCATCGGCTAGTTCTATGGAATAAGGAATATCTAATCTACTAGATTCTATCCCAAGCATCCGTTTAAATTCCACAGACATGAAACTATAATCGGCACCAGTGTCAAATAATATGGATGCAAAGTGATTGTTAACGATAAACGTACCGGTGACCACATTAGGGTCCTCGCGGACGTTCCTTGCTCCTATCACAAATGCTCGAGCTTGAGCGTTGTTTTCCTTTGGGCAATCTTTCTTGAAGTGCTCTTTGCTACCACAACCAAAGCATCCTTGGTTTTGCCCATTTCCATTTCTATTACCGGTACCATTGCCATTTCCATTACCCTTCCCATTACCAGTGCCATTTCGGTCTCCATTCCCATTCCTATTTCCACTTCCACCTCTTTTTCCACAACAATCATCGGCACGGTGACCCAATTTTCCACACTTATCGCATTTTTAAATGCGACAAGCTCCATCATGGTGACGCTTGCACTTGTTACATCTGGGCATGGTGCCCTCGTATCCTCTAGTAGCAGTGTCATTCGCTGCTACAAAGGTTTTTGTCTCCTTGGGTGGATTGGGGTCACGCTTCTTGTTCATGGAACCCTTGTTGCTGTTACGTGTTGCTTGATTCAAACTCGAATGTTTCCTTTTCTTATCACCAGATGACTCAGCATGCGTCTTGGTTTTCTCAGTAGCCTTCAACGATAACTTTTTCATACGAACAATATCTTCAGTAAGGCTGACAGCCAGAGTTACAGCCTGAGTGATCGTTGTGGTTTCTGTCGTAGTCACCAAACTACGAAACTCTAGAGCCAATCCCCAGATGTAGCGCTCAATGCGCTTAAATTCAGGAGTCACCTGGTAGGGGATCACTCTCGAGAGATCATGGAATCTTTGAGTATAGCCAACAATGTCCGCACCCACCATGGACAGAATCCAAAACTCCGTCTCCAGTTTTTGAAGTTCAGCGCAAGAAATACTTCTCCCTCATTCTTTCCTTCAACTCATCCCATGACATACCGTAAGCGGCATCATCACCCAGAGTTTGGACTTGTAAATTTCACCAAGTCAAAGTTCATCGATGAACAATCAAGTAACAAAAGTGACTTGCTGGTCCATGGTGCACTTGCCTATGCAGATCGTGGAATCAGTTTTCTTCGTCCAGCGGACGAAAGCCACTACACCTCCAGTTCTGACGTAATTCAGTGGCTTGCAGTCGAGAAACTTCTTGTAGGTGCAGCCTGGTATTTATTCAACCAATTCACACGTGAGCAACAATGACACAATGAAACAAAGACCGTTCATAAGTTACATCAAATTATAGCGAATCAACTTAAGGTTACCTTGGGTAGGGTTTCCTCTAGATGAATCTCCATGTCCATTGCGTTTGGTGCCTCCTGAGCGGCCACTGTGCTCAGCACGGTTCACCTCGTACTGGGCGGTAGCGTCAGAGATCCCTGCTCATTCGAAGGTACTGGACGTCTAGCATCGACCTCATTCTCCAGCTCATAGACCCTAAGACAGAGGATCTCAACCTGAAGCTGGAGTAATAGAAGGAGATCATTTCTGGTGTAACCAGAGTGACGAGAAGGATGATACAGATCAGACAACGGCATAGTATATGGAGGGAATAATCGAGGTGACTGAAGACATGGACTTGACTCGGGTGAGGGTATATGTGGATGACCTGAGGGCTCTCCCCCATGAGTAGGAGGGGTACGTGGAAAAGCTGAAGTGTAACGGATGCTACGTGACCAACTAGAATAGTCCACTGGGACAGGTGGCTGTGAAGAGCTGTCACTGGTAGCTCAAACGAGGGTATGAGGAGGGGTACCGGTAATTGTAGGTATAACAACCCTCCAAAATGATTTTCGACACCCTAATATATTTAAAATGCCCTTATATGTCTTAAAATACACCCCTTATGCGAAAACCAAGCCCAAAATACCTTACATAATTAAAAATTTAATAAAAACAAATTCTGTGGAGCTCTCGCAGGCCACGAAGGCCTTGCCTTCAGGCTACGCGGGGCGCGGCAGCCAGTCACAAGGGCGACACCCTGAGCTGCCACGTGGCAGTGACGTGTTGGAGCTAGGGGTGAATCAGACAAGCTAGGGCCTACCCTAGTTTCCCTCGCGGGACGTGTAGACCCTTGCTGAATCCTTCGCATGCCGCGATAAGGTGGTCGATCAGGACTATAAATAGATGCATTCGGCCTTCTATCCCAACTCGCACCACAATTTCTTTCTCTCTCGAAATTTTACATAGTATAAGCTATTCTCGGGCATAATACCCCTCTAAATAACGAAGTTCTACCCCGTTGTAAGTATCATAACCCCGGTTACGTATTAGATACGCTGCCCGATTAATCCAGGGTTCCGTAACGGCTGTCGTGGTTCTGCCCGACGTAGTCGTTGGAATGCCGTCTCGGGGAAGGTATTACTAATGTAAATATTGGGTTATTATACTAACACGTGTGCATTTGTGTAATTAATAGATAATCACCAGGAAATCTAAAAGGAAAACCCTAAGACAACAACGTGAGTTTATCCTCCTTTTGTAAATCCTTTTTGTGAGTAATCTCCTTTTTGTAAACTGTTTTTACAAAACTTTAAATAATTTACAATGTGATTAGCAGTGATTGAGTCTTTGTAGTTCTTCAATTACTGCCGGTATGTTGGGGTTTTGTATACAAAATGTGGAACACGTTACCATTGGACAAAGAGTTAGCCAATGTGTAATATGACCCACCAGTCAGGATTGACAGTACTGAATGAGTAATTATGTAGAAATAGACATTGTAATCGCTCTCAATACTGTTAAAGGATAAAACTCTTCTTGATTAAACTGGGATTCACTCACCAGTATTTCCCACTGATAAAATGTTTTTAAACGCGTTTCAGGTAACAAAATGTGAAAGCCCGATAGAAGCCAGCTGGACAGTACTGAAGGCTTGGAAAAGTGGCTATAAAAGTTACCTAAAGAAAGAGATGTTTTTATTAAATAAAATAGGGTTTATCCCTATAAATTTGTGTACTTAAAACTTGGGAATTTCCCACGTGTTTAATATTGTCAAAGTGGTATTTTACTATGATAAAATATTTCCTAACTACGTTCCTGATGTAATTTCCGCCGCCGAAATGATAAACACCGATACCACTAAATCTGGTCTCGCGGCCGCCCGTTCCCAGGACATATAGGGGACGGGGGTTACGACAGAAAGTGGTATCAGAGCTAAGCCACTGATTTAGCCACAGAAGTGTTCTACTGACACCAAGATATTATTTAAAATGTTAGGAAATTATCTACAAAAATACGTGTATATCTGTATTTTATTATTGTGTGTTATTTGACTATTTGTTAGTTTACAGTATGAGCGACCAAGGACCTTCCGACGCCTATCGTCAGTTGTCCAGCTCACCTAGAAGCGAAGGCACCTCTTCACAGCCTACTCTCTCAGGGTATTCAGCTGACAATGAAGATGGGATATTCGTGTTTAAGGCTCAGTCTGAAGAGCCATTCCCTCCTAAAAAGAGAGGATGGTTCAGTAGGGGAGCGCATGAACGTAGGAAGAGGATGAAAAAGTTACAACAACAGCGAGTTCTAGCAGCCGCTAAGAGAGAAACAGATGCTCACACCCAAGATATGCTCAATAGGAGTTTAGCATATTTCCATATCTTAACAACCACAGTTGTCGACCCAAACTTGGAACAACTCATAGCACCCCAACCTTTACCCTTGTTTCCCACACAACCAATGGAGATTGAAGTCAACTCAGAAAACCAAATCCCAGCACCAGCCTTTGACCCAACTGAGATACCTAGAGTACCAGCACCCAATCCCTTAGAACCAGACTACGATCCCTGGTTTGACGACCATAGTGATTATCAGCAACGTTACCCAATATCAGAGGAACCCATGCCAAACCTAGCAGCTTACCCAGGTCTGGACCCTCTAGATCCCTATTATGATAATGATGAATACATTAGGGAAATCCTAGAGAATCCATATCCTCAGGAAGAACCCATGCCACAGTACCCAGATCCCATACCAGCACCTGCACCCCCAATGAGCACAGAAAATGTGCAAGAACTCCAAACCTTTGGTGAGGAGATTTTAGAAGAGAGCGAAAGGATGAGACAAATAGGAGAACGACTCGTCTGGAAGTATAACGAGCGTAATATGGAGTTCTTGATGAACCCATATCAGTGATGGTGATAGTAGGAATAATAATAATAAAATAATAATAATAATAATAATAATAATAATAATATATAATATGTGTGTATGTTTGAAAAAAAATGATAATATATATGTTGTAGTATAGACCACCTAGTGGTTAGTGACGCATAGTAGTATTGTATTTTTATTACAGTTGTATTGTAATAATTATAGATGCATATTATAAAATAGAGTAAGTCGCAATGCTCAACGATTTTGATCAACATGCTTGCCGTGTGATTTTTATTGGATATTGTCCTATGATATTAATATTTGGTAATTGTTTAAAATCCAGATGGCCGACGCTGCAAATCCAGAAAACCAGAATAATGAAAATCAAATGAATAATATTGAAATTCGACACCTTGTAACCCAAGGAATTAGAGATGCCATGCCAGCTATTATCCAAAATGTTAGGGATGCAGAAAATAATGATAAAAGTGGTAATGGAAGTAAACGAACCCATACAGAACCTAGTCACATCGTGCACAATGGACCCATACTTCAAGTGTCCATTCCAAAAACAAGAAGGACCATGTCTTATGGTTGTTCTTACAAAGAATTCTGGTCTTGTAAACCAATAGAATTCTCGGGCAACGAAGGGGCCATTGCAGCTTTATAAAGACTGAGGCAGTCTTAAAAATAAGCAAGTGCGCAGAAGAAGATAAGATAATGTTTACCTCCAATCTGTTTAAAAACTCAGCCTTAGAATGGTGGAACACTATCCTCCAGTCTAGGGGAAGTGACAGGGTTTACAATATGGAATGGGAGGAATTTAAGAATATGGTAGAAAGGAAATTCTACCCTCCCAATGAAAAGGAACAGATAGCAAATAAGTTCCTAAACCTTAGGATGACTGGAGTGGATAGTAAGGGGTACACTACTTTATTCTTTGAATATGCTAGAATAGTGCCAACCCTTACATCACCTGAACCAGTATTAATCTCCCGCTACATCTGGGGATTAATTAGTGAGATAAGGCATGTAGTCAAGGCGGCTAGACCTCAAACTATAGAAGAAGTTGTAGAACTAGCAAACACCTTGACTGATGAATTAGTGCGTACACGGGAAGAGGATCAGAGGAGAAACCTAGCTCAAAAGCTTACCCAAGAATTCCGTTATGGAAATTTCAACCGTGGGAAAAATGTAGGTTCTACCTCTGCACCTTACTGCAAGGCTTACAAGAAGAAGCATTCAGGAAGATGCTCCACTTACTGCAATTTCTACAAGATACCAGGACACAAGGAAAAAGATTGTAGGAAGAAACCAAATAATGGAATGTGCTTCAACTGTGGAGAAAAAGGTCATATCAAGCCGAACTATCTGAAACTAGCTCCAGCCATGAAAAACAAGACTACTAAAAATGCTAGAGCATTTGTTCTGACTGCAGAAGAAGCAAAGATGATCCCGGATGTGATCGCCGGTACGTTTTTAGTTAATGATGTTTTTGCTAAAGTATTATTTGACTCTGGTGCAAACCAAAGTTTTATTCATACTTCATTTTGCAAACTTCTCAATCGACCATCAACTAAACTCCCACAAGATCGTTTAGTAGAGACAGCAAATGGAGAAACCATTAAGATTTCTGAAATCTTGCAGGGAGCAAGAATAGAATATTTAGATCAAAAATTTATTGCAAACCTTTACCCAATGAATCTGGCAGGATTTGATGTTGTATTAGGAATGGATTGGTTAATAGCCAATAAAGCCAGTATTTTATGTGATCAAAACTCAATCCAAGTAAATTCACCAAGGGGTGAAAAGATCACAATTAAAGGAGATAAGCCCTCTAGATCCACAAAATTCATCTCTGTAATGAAAACAACCAGTTATGTAAGAAAAGGATCATTAGTGTATTTGATTTCTATAATCATTAACACTAATGGAAAAGAATTGAAAGATATTCAAGTAGTATCCCAATTTTCAGATGTATTTCTAGAAGAATTACCAGGACTACCACCAGATAGAGAAGTCGAGTTCAGAATCCACCTGCTACCAGGAACAGCACCAATTGCTAAAGCACCTTATCGTTTGGCACCTGCAGAAATGCAGGAACTGAAGAAACAGTTAGACGAATTGTTGGAAAAAGGATTCATACAGCCAAGCTCATCACCATGGGGAGCACCGATCTTATTCGTCAAGAAGAAGGATGGATCAATGCGTATGTGCATTGACTACCGTGAATTGAACAAAGTCACGATCAAAAATTGGTATCCATTACCGAGAATCAATGATTTGTTTGATCAATTGCAAGGAGCTCGATTTTTCTCTAAAATCGATTTACGATTAGGATATCATCAATTAAAGGTACAGGAAGAGGACATTCCTAAGACCGCTTTTAGAACAAGGTATGGCCATTATGAATTTACTGTCATGCCATTTGGTGTAACCAATGCCCCAGCCGCATTTATGGACATGATGAACCGAATATGTAAGCTATATTTGGATAAATTCATAATTGTCTTTATAGATGATATTCTCATTTACTCTAAAAGCAAAGAGGAACATGCAAAGCATTTGCACGCACTTCTAAGTCTATTCAGGAAAGAGAAGCTTTATGCAAAGTTTTTGAAGTGTGAATTTTGGTTAGAACATGTATAGTTTCTTGGGCATTTAGTCAATCATGAAGGAATTCATGTGGATCCCACCAAGATCGAGGCGATTACTAAATGGAAAACCCCTGAGTCACCAACCGAGGTTAGAAGTTTCTTAGGATTGGGCGGTTATTATAGATGATTTATTCGAGATTTTTCTAGAATAGTCATTCCCTTAACTAAGCTAACCTGTAAATCTGTTAAGTTTGAATGGGGACCAAAACAAGAAGAAGCTTTTAGAATTCTTAAGCAAAGACTAACCAACGCACCCATATTAGCGTTACCAAAAGGAACTGAAGACTTTATAGTCTAGTGTAATGCTTCTAAGTTAGGTTATGGATGTGTGTTGATGCAACGTCAAAAGGTTATAGCTTATGCATCTAGACAACTTAAGAATCATGAAGAGAATTATTCAACCCATGATTTAGAATTAGGAGATATAATTTTTGCCCTTAAAATTTGGAGACATTACCTTTATGGTAGTAGGTTTACCGTTTTCACTGATCATAAGAGTTTAAGGTATGTTTTCGGGAAAAAAGAATTGAATATGAGACAAAGACGCTGGATGGAAATACTTAGTGATTATGATTTTAATTTCCAGTACCATGCAGGAAAGGCAAACGTAGTAGCCGATTCTTTAAGTCGAAAATATCACGAAAAAACAAAAAGAGTGTGTTCTCTTAAGTTAAACCTGCAGGTAGATTTAAATGAATGAAGGGGTAAGGTCCCAAAAACCTCATAATAAGGACTTGGGACCATACCACAACCTTGCCTTTTAACTTTTTAACCTTGCGCGACTGCGCACTGGTCTTACAAGAGGAAAAAATAGTCAGCAGTCTATAGTCGCGCGCCCAAAGGAAATCATAAATCCTTACGCCTCTTCCCATTAGCAAAGGTTGAAAATCCTAAAATAAACACTTCCGCTTAAATATCCAGACCTGGATATTGCTTACCCAGACTTGGGATTTTTTTATACCTGTCTCCACACGATAAAGTGACACACCAGATTACAGCAGTAATCTTCTAGAAGAAATACAATCGTGCACCACCAAGACGGTTATAACCGTCTGGACACGTGTCATTACCACAGGCATCCCTGAAATCACAACGAAGGCATGCAATTGGAAAGTAATCTCCACTTGATCACTTTACACGTTGCAAATCCCCAGCCTTCGATCTAAACCACAATCCGTGTACCCTCACGTCGGATCAAAGAACTTAAACAGAAGGAAATGTAACCGCTTACGGGGTTAGCATCTTCCGTTAACTTTTCACTAAACGGGTTTCCCGCCTAAACGACTCCCGGCTATAAATATGAGAAAGAACCCAGGTGTTTTGGTCAAAAATTACCGAAGCAATTAAGTGATCAAATTAGTAAAGTGAGGTAGTGTGCTAGAAATATGTATGAAAAATGTGTTAACAAAATTAGATATGAAAACAGTTTCAGGATACAGCTCAGGATATAGAGCTGTATCTATGATCAAACAATGAGCAAAGGTAAAGTAAATGACACGAGATGTACGAGGAAAGCCCTTGATCAATCTAGATCGCCGGCATAAAACCTCGGGAGCTGACAATCGCAGCTGCCTTGTTCTTCAATTGCTTCAAAAGTCAGGATACAGTGCAGGATGTGGTACGGATCGACTAAGTGTTACAATGAAAATGAAATACAAGTGTGATGTTTTCTATCAGCTAGAGAGTGATTGTGTTCGAGAGTGTAAGTGTGAAATGATGTGTGTTCTAAGTTGATCCGACCTCATCTATTTATAGTAAAGATAAAATAACTAACTACCCTAAACTCGTGGGATTCACCGAATATTCCTTCTTGGAACGTTGCAGACCTGGTCTTTCGGGCTCAACGTCTCTTTCTCAACAAATTCGTCCGAGTCTTGAGGAGAAGAAGTCCTTGTGACCGTTAGCAAGCTTCTGCCCTTAATCTGCACGTGATTAATTCAATAAGCTTCAGGATATCGCCCAAGATGTCAGCAATATCCTCTTCCAGCATCCTGATTATAAATAACCAAACAAAGGCAGGATATTGGTCAGGATACATCTGTTAAGAAAATGACCCCTAATAATTGTCCCCAAATATATCAGTTGGGATACCAATCCAACGGATATATTTCAAAAACCTTATCCCACAACTCAAGGCATTTAAAATGAAGCGACGGTCAAGATCACATCATAACTTCCAACGCGTTTTTTACTCCATGGAGATCCACAATGCCCCTATATCTTCTCTTTTCTTGTTTGAAAAGCAGATATCATCAACAGTCCCTTCAGGTAATTCTCCATTCTCGACTTTCTTCCTGTCAATTTACTTCACCTTTCTAGCAATGGCCGCCGAGACCTTCACCCAGCAGAATCTTCTCAAAAATCCCGAAAAGGAGATCTGCGCCTTTGACAACGCAGATATTGCAGCTTTAAGAGCCTCCGGCGCTTTCCCTGATAGCACAATCTTCAAGCCATTTGATCGGTCAATCCGATCGGATGTTAGTTCTACCGAATGGATCTGTTTTCCAGCATATCCCTTTTCACTAGGCCTTCGATACCCCTTCCCAGAATTCATGATGCAATTCTTTCGTATCACTGGCATCTCTTTTGCTCAAACCATGCCCATGGTTTGGAGAGTATTAATTGTACTCAACCAAATCAAAAACCTCCACTGTTCTGACCTCTGCATCGAGGATCTACCTATTACTTATCGCCTCCGATCCCACGGCTCTAGCCGATTTTTGCTTTTTTCAACCTCCAGCAAACCCCTGATCCTCAAAGCCACCAAAAATGAAGACGGATGGCAACGCAAATTCTTCTTTGTCAAACGAGATTCCATTGCTGAGGGTGCTAACCTTCCGGTGGAGTGGTTAACCACCGGTAGGATCATAAATATCCTCATAGACGATTTGATTGTTATCCTCTCTTAATATTCTTCTTTTTGATCTTTATGCAGTGAACTTCAAGGAAGTTGCTCCTCCTACCGCTGAGTCAGAAGAGAGAATCAACACCGTTTACCGGTTACCTGCAACAGACAGGACTTTTACCACACACGTTCCGAGTTCAAGTCAGTACTCGTCGTCCGAGATGTCTGGTAAGAATTCCTCTCAGAATAATTAGTCAAAAAAATATAATGATAAAGAATTAAACTTTTCCCTTTACGCAGCACCAGCCAAGATCCCCGAAGTCTTTGATCTTGACGAACTGGATAGCTATTCTGACCAGATCCAGGTCAAGAAAGAATCCGGCTCCAAGACCACTGCTACATCCAAACCCAGCAGCTCCAGAGCCATAATCATTCCTAAACCTTCACCGGCTACAAAGCCCCGTAGTTAAAGTTCCCGCAAAAGGAAAGAACCCGATTCCCCTGTTATTTCTGACACCTTTCCTTATGAAAAGCACGGATTCATTGAAGCCAGTGGTTTTATGACTTCTTTTCTCAACCAGGTTAGTATCTTTACATCATATCCTGCAATTTAAACTATTTTCAAAGACTTAACAATATTGATCCCTGTCCTTTTACCTTTGTAGGGTCTTGAGCGTTTGGTCCACTTATATCAAGAATCCTGCAAGCTTAACAAAACACTTGAATCTAAGCTAAAGGAAGCAGAAATCACAATCTCTGACCAAGGCATGATTGCGGCCGCCAAGTCTCGTCATTACGAGGAGAAATACAAAGCTATGACCCAAGAACACCAAGTTGCCCTCAACAAAGCTACTCTTCAAGCCCAGGCCGATCTGGAAGCTGCCCATGTGCAGTACGAATGGGATATGGTCAGTTACCGAGAAAGTCTCAAAATTTCCGTCGTCATTTCCCTTCTCCAGGCTAGGTTGAAGATGGCTCATGAAGCCAAAACATTAGGCTTCGAATGCCCTTCTTGGGACGTTAGTGCTTGGGAGACCAAGCTGAAGAATCTTGGCGGTACCTCTTCCAAATCTGCCGATGAACCTTCTAAAACAGTTGAAAAGGCAGTCGATGCTGACAAGGATGCTGAGGCGGATCCCAAGATGGATGTTGCTGAAACCGCTTTGGACCAAGAAGGCGCTACCCCCTAGGGCTTATCTTTATTCGAACAATTTTATGTTTTTATGAACAATTTTCATTTCTATTTCTAAACACTTTGATAACCGAAGGCGGATGGGTCCTAGGTTTTAGGATGAAACCTTCGGTCATCAACCAGTATTGATCGCTTTAAGAATAATTTCATCTTTTGACTTATTCTTCTGTTGCTTTGCATTATTTAGTGTAAGTTTTTGCAAAAATTTCATACTGTTATTTCACAAAATATCCTGATTAGTATGCTCAGAAACATACTGCAAAAGCCTTTTGTTAAATAAATCTTCCAGATATTCCTTCATCTTTATAAAAAGTTTTCCTAGAAAGTAAAAAATAGCTTATCTCTTCAAAACCAAGTTTTGATGATGATCAAAATTCCAAACCAATACTAGTTTCAAACATTCCAGCCAAATATCCTTAAAAGGACTTTGAGGATATGTGTCAAGATATTTAACATGATGTTACTAAAAATTTAAATGAGGCTCACAAAGGAAAAATCATACCAGACATAGGATATAAACCTATTACCGA
The DNA here is from genome assembly GCA_030545235.1 of Helianthus tuberosus. Lineage (NCBI taxonomy): Eukaryota > Viridiplantae > Streptophyta > Magnoliopsida > Asterales > Asteraceae > Helianthus > Helianthus tuberosus. The sequence continues at coordinate 177,010,370 of CM060351.1, forward strand.
ACTCCAATCCCTTTGCAACTCTTCCAACAAAGATGTCCCCAGTGCAGGGTACTTAATGCATTAGTCACAAACTTCATTAGTTTTATAGTATCATCTTGTCAAAGATGTCCCCTGTGTACAATGTCTTCAAGTATCTTAGAAATCTATTTAATGTCAGTTTGCATTGCATAAGCAATATTTTACGTCTCAAGGGTAGAACCCAAGGATGTACTGGAGATAAATCCTTTGTAACCTGGGGAAAATCCCAATTTTTCATGCGCTACAGGCGGGAGTGTATAAACTCCAAGACTTAGAAAGGTGAAAACCTTTAAACCTTAGAGAGTATGAAAATACCCTTTCGTGAGAGAGGGTGATCAATCCTCATATACCTTAAGGATCCAGGGTATAGCCAACAGTAACGAAATTGTCAGCCACTTTTACATGAACTGGTCCCGCCACCTTGAACTATCCCTGGATAACTTGCGCTCCAGGCGGGGTGTTTAAACCCAATTCGTGAGAAAGGTGAATACCTTTAAACCTGTGAAGGGATCAGGATCCCTTAAACGTGAGAGAGGGGGCCAATCCTCTAATCTTTCGAAGTATCCTGAGTGCATATCCTGGAGCTATATCCCGAGGCATATACTGCAAAACAACCTTAAACTAAAGTGGGTGTTAGCCTGGCTAGCACCTCTCTGATGCTTAAGTCAGTATTGGGTTCAAATAAAATAGAATTATATTTAAAAGAGATAGAATTCATACCATCCCGAGTTAGAAATTAAATTCTAAACTCACTTGAAATAGGCTTTGAGATGTATAGCATTCTAGGATCTTGGTAGTATATCCCCCTCCATATTCTTAAGCCGGTATGCTCCTTTTCCGGATTCCGATTCAATCTCATAAGGTCCTTCCCACTTAGGAGCTAACTTTCCATTAGCAGGATTAATAGTATTCTGAAAAGCCTTCCTTAGTACCCAATTTCTAACTTGAAACATTCTAGTCCTTAGATTCTTGTTATATGCTCTGGGTATCCTCTGTTGATATGTTGCCATCCTTAGCTTCGCTGCATCTCTTGTTTCACCCACAGTGTCTAACTCTTGGCACATAGCTTCAGGATTCTGCTCAGGATCCCGGAGGTTAGATCTTGCTGTAGGTATTATCATCTCTGTTGGGATTACCGCCTCTGCTCCAAATACTAAGGAGAAAGGGGTTTGGCCAGTTGCACTCTTTATTTTTGTTCTATCAGCCCACAAAACAAAAGGTAGTTCTTCTGCCCATCTTCCGTTTTTAGCTCCTAGTCTCTTTTTCAGGTTGTTGACTATTATCTTGTTTGAGGATTCTGCTTGCCCATTTGCTTGAGGATGCACCGGAGTAGATGTGATCATTTTGATTCCCCAACTCTTGCAAAAGTCAGTAGTCCTCTTACTTATGAACTGAGAACCATTGTCATAGATTATCTCAGCTGGTACTCCAAACCTGGTCATGATATTTCTCTTTATGAAGGATACTACTTCTTGGTCTCTAACTTGAACAAATGCTTCAGCTTCAACCCATTTAGAAAAATAGTCAGTCATTGCTAGCATAAAAACTCTTCCTCCCGGAGCTTTCGACAACTTTCCTACTATGTCCATTCCCCATTTCATGAATGGCAAAGGGGAAGCTATAATGGTTCAGCCGGTTGGTGCAATATGTTGCTATGCCTCTAACATGCATCACATCTTCGAGCATATTCTGCAGCATCTTTCTTCATTGTCGGCCAATAGTATCTTGTTCTCAATACCTTCGAGAATAAAGATCTGCCCCCAGATTGATTACCACAATCCCCTTCATGTATATCCTGAAGTACTTCTTTGGCTTCAGGATCCTCCAAGCACCTCAAATACGGTCCTGCAAGAGATTTCTTATATAAAATATTATTTATAATAGTGAATCGTGACACCTTCATCCTAAATGCCTTAGGATTTTGATCTCCGAGGATGTGTCCTTCCTTGAGATATCTTATGATTGGAGCCGTCCAGGATATAGGATCCGGTTCAGGATATTCTGCTCCAGGATCCTGAATACCCACTACTTCTTTATCCTGAGGATCCGTTGCAGGATATAAGATATGTAATATCGGTATTTGGGTCCCTTCTGGTATCCTGATCGATGATTCCAGATTTGCTAAGGCATCTGCTTCAGCATTATCCTCCCTTGGTACCTGTTCAAGTGTAAAAACATCGAAATATCCTGCTAGTTTTTTGAGAATATCGAGGTATTCGATTAACTTCTCACCTTTAACTGCATAGGACCCATTAAAATGGTTGGTAATTAACAAAGAGTCAACATATACTTGCAAATTTTTAATACTCATGCTCTTAGCCAATTCTAATCCTGCAATTAAAGCCTCATATTCTGCTTCATTATTAGTAGCAGGGAACTCACACCTAATAGCCTGGGGTAATATGTCCCCCTGTGGCGATTTTAGTAGTATTCCCAATCCTACTCCTCTAATATTAGATGCACCGTCAGTATATAATGTCCAGAATCCTGAGGATTCTCCTAATTGTTGGACTTCTAGGTCTACCTCATCCTGAATGTCACTACTGAAATCAGCCACAAAGTCAGCTAAAGCCTGAGATTTTATGGCATTTCTAAGTTCATATACTAAATCATAGGCACTTAATTTTACTGACCACTTAGCCATCCTGCCTGACATCTCTGGTTTCCTAAGCACATTTCTAACAGGATAATTTATCTTAACATGAATCCTATGTGTCTCAAAGTAATGTCTAAGCTTCGTTAATGCCATAACTAATGCTAGTATCAATTTTTCTAAATGAGAATACCTAGTTTCAGCATTTAACAAACTTTTACTAACGTAATAAACAGGATATTGCTGACCTTCATGGTCCTTTACAAGGACGGCACTTACAGCATTCCCTGATACCGCGAGGTATAGGGATAGTGGTTCGCCATTCTCAGGCTTCATCAGTAGAGGTGCACTTGAAAGATATTTCTTCAAATCCTGCAAGGCTACTTCATGCTTCTCACCCCATTCGAATTTCTTGTTCTTCTTCAGGATATCATAAAACTCCTTGCATTTCTCTGAGGATCTTGAAATAAATCTGTTAAATGCTGCCACTCGCCCTGTTAAACGTTGAACATCCTTCATATTCGAAGGTGATTTGATATCCAAGATGGCTTTAATCTGCTCCGGGCTCGCCTCTATCCCTCTTTTGGTCACCATATATCCTAGAAACTTTCCTGCCCCCACTCCGAAATGACATTTAGCAGGATTTAGCTTCATGTTATACTGATCCAGGATATCAAATGCTCCTTTAATATCCTGGAGGTGATCCTCAGCTTTTCTTAATTTTACCACCATATCATCAATGTATACCTCCATAGTGTCCCCCAGTTTGTCTTTGAACATCATGTTTACCAATCTTTGGCATGTTGCACCTGCATTTTTCAAACCAAAAGGCATAGCTGTATAACAATAAATACCTGTTGGTGTCATGAAGGCAGTATCCTCCTGGTCAGAAGGTTCCATTTGGATCTGCTGAAATCCTGTCATGTCTTCGTGTTTTCATGCAAACGTGGATATCCCGCATTTCAAAAAGTTAGTAAGTTGTTCCTCAATATTCTGAGGGATATTGGTTCCACCAAGATATCTGGATTATCCTGGTCCAGGATAATTTTCTTAACATCCTGCTCTGAACACTCCGCGATATCCTGGGCTCGTATCTTTAATTGCTATGTTGCATTGGGCTTGGTTGAGGATTTCATCGAGGATGAGTAACACTCATTCGCCTCCTGCTAATCACTATCAACTTTGACAACCCCCCAAGGGGTAGGGATCTTGATGCGCTGATGATAAGTCGATGGCACAGCCTTCATGTCATGGATCCATGGCCTACCCAATATAATATTGTAGCAGGATAAGGAGTCCATGACACAGAAGCGTTGCATTGAGTTGACCCCTTCAACTTACACATGCAACTTTATTTCTCCCATGGTACTCCTGGCTTCTCTACTGAACCCAACAAGCACAGTGGATTTTGATGTAATATCCATCGGGGATACATTTATCCTCCTCAGTGTTTCCAGCTGAATTATGTTGGCGGAGCTGCCATTATTCACCAGTATCCTGCGCACAAAATCATTAGCAACATATAAAGTTATTACCAAAGCATCATGGTGAGGATCCTGGACAGTATCCCTGTCATCACTGCCGAACGTGATCACTTTATCAGTTGTGAGGGTTGACATCCTGGTTGGCTTAGCTCCCCTTTCTGCCTTAGCCTCTTTTGCATGTATTTTTTGCTGCAGAATAAGAGGTCCCACAGATATCGGATCCTCCTGAAATAAAGTTAATTATCTTGGTATCTGCAGGAGGTGATGCTGCTCGTTCAGGATCCTTCCCAGTATCCTGACCCTTATTCTTCTTTCTTCCCAGGATATCCTTCAGATATCCTTTGCTCAGCAGATAGCTTACTTCTTTCTTCAGGGCAATGGAATCATCTGTCATATGCCCAAAGTCTTCATGGAAGGCACATCATTTAGATTTATCCTTCCAACCTGTATTCCTTGGATTCTTTTTAGGCCACCTAGCTTTGTCCCCTAGTCCTTGCATAGCATACATTAACTCAGGAACATTTACAGAAAAACAATACTCTGGGATTTCAGGATATTCTTCAGGATCCTCGTCTTCAACAGCATTCACTTTCTTATTATCGTTCTTAGCATATGGCTTTGAACAATACTGTTTGTAGGAAGATTCCGACTTCCTATTCGTCAATTCATATGTTGAAGATGTGTTCATCCTCCCATGCATTTTCTTATCATCTTCAAGCCTTATGTATCTCAAAGCCCTATTCCGAGCTTCATCTGAATTCCTGCAAGGATTCATTACAAGATCCTGATAAAATTGACAATCCTTCCGTAACCCCATTTTGAACGCTTGTACTGCCGTAGCAATATCAAGGTTCGGGATATCCAGGGATTCTCTACTAAATGTGTTAGCATAATCCCTTAGGGATTTTTGTGATCCTTGTGTTATCCTGTAAAGATCACTTGTTAGTATCTCAAAGCTCCTGCTACAAGAAAATTGACTGATAAACAAATTAACTAAATGAGAAAATGATGTAATTGAATAAGGTGGAACATTTAAAAGCCATTTTAAGGCCGATCCTGTTAAAGTTGAACCGAAGCCTTTGTATAAGCATGCTTCCTTAAGTTCTGGTAGGATTGGATTTATTTCCATACTATCCCTATTCTGGGCAATATACCCCTCAGGATCTGTCATCCCATCATACAACTTCATGCTGGGAGTCTGAAATCTTTTTGGAATTCCAGCATCACAAATTGGATGAGCAAATCAGGATACCCTGTGACTATCCTGAGATACTTCCGGTATAGGCTGCACTACTCCAGGAATGCTTGATATCATATCCTTCAACTTTTGAAGTTCCCTGGTCAATGCTGGTGTTACACCTATATCCTGCAAAGAATCACCATTATTAGTAGCATGAATATTATTATTTGACATGTTACCAGTCTGAGGATTCTGGCCATATCCTGAAGCATATCCTGAGCTCCTCAAAGTTGACATCCTGATCGAGGAGGATATTTCAGGAGTATGATTCTGGGAATGGTTAGGCATAATATTCCCCCTATTATCTTCAGTATACATAGCCGAACTGCTCGAGCCAGACTTCAGGAGTGACGATATCCTCAGCAGATCTGCTCGAGCCAGACTTCAGGAGTTGCATTTCCTTCAACAACATTTGGTTTGTTTCCTGTTGCTGCCTCATTTGTTCCTACACACTTCCAAACATGGTTAGAATTTCATCATTAGAAGCTAAAATGGGAGCAGATTCTTGAACACTCCGAGTAGGGATAACATCTTGAGTAAATGAAGAAGCTGGAATCCTTGGAGGAGGTGGTAGAAGCACCGAGCCAATAGTTGCGGAAGTTGTAGCCGACACAGTGGAAGAGCTCATGTTTGATCTAGAGGCCATTGTAAATGATGTGGCAAAAAGTTTTGAAAACAAAAAAACCGATTAACGATTTCACAAAAAATTTTAGTAAAGAGAGCACCACTTGCCCCACGGTGGGCGCCAAATTGTTTTGGTCAAAAATTACCGAAGCAATTAAGTGATCAAATTAGTAAAGTAAGGTAGTGTGCTAGAAATATGTATGAAAAATGTGTTAACAAAATTAGATATGAAAACAGTTTCAGGATACAGCTCAGGATATAGAGCTGTATCTATGATCAAACAATGAGCAAAGGTAAAGTAAATGACACGAGATGTACGAGGAAAGCCCTTGATCAATCTAGATCGCCGGCATAAAACCTCGGGAGCTGACAATCGCAGCTGCCTTGTTCTTCAATTGCTTCAAAAGTCAGGATACAGTGCAGGATGTGGTACGGATCGACTAAGTGTTACAATGAAAATGAAATACAAGTGTGATGTTTTCTATCAGCTAGAGAGTGATTGTGTTCGAGAGTGTAAGTGTGAAATGATGTGTGTTCTAAGTTGATCCGACCTCATCTATTTATAGTAAAGATAAAATAACTAACTACCCTAAACTCGTGGGATTCACCGAATATTCCTTCTTGGAACGTTGCAGACCTGGTCTTTCGGGCTCAACGTCTCTTTCTCAACAAATTCGTCCGAGTCTTGAGGAGAAGAAGTCCTTGTGACCGTTAGCAAGCTTCTGCCCTTAATCTGCACGTGATTAATTCAATAAGCTTCAGGATATCGCCCAAAATGTCAGCAATATCCTCTTCCAGCATCCTGATTATAAATAACCAAACAAAGGCAGGATATTGGTCAGGATACATCTGTTAAGAAAATGACCCCTAACACCAGGTATGAATTCAAGTTACACACACTTCTCAAATACTTCTTCTTCTTCATAACCAATACTTATTCTCACACCGGAGTCGGGTCAAGGAGAGAACCCTCTTCTCCCCTTGGCGAGGCTAACGGTGCTCTTTTTTGCAGAGTTATCGGAGAAGTAGATCAATTGGACCTGAATCAATCGAGAGGAAACTAACCCTTTTTTATGTGGATTCAAACCCCCTAGATATCTCGGTTCCGACCATTTATCTAGTGTTTCTTCAATGAACATATTAGAAAAGCACAAGAATCAGCAATCAAGGATGATACTGAAAAGTTGAAATGGATGATTAAGGAACTAGAACAAGGAACAGATGGAATTTGGAGATTCCATAAGAAAAGAATGTGGATACCTAAATTACGAAACCTACGCCACCATATATTAGAAGAAGCCCATAAGTCTAAGTATACGATGCATCCTGGAAGTGATAAGATGTATCAGGATTTAAGGAAAAAATTCTGGTGGATAGGTGTAACATCCCGAAAACGCAAATTCTTAAATTTTGCAATTAGGTTGCAAATAAATTAGTAAAATAAATTAACCAGGAATGACACTAACCTAGTTAGTTGATCACTTATGAGTAGTTAAGAGTTAAAATAAATAAGGAATGAAATATGAGGGACTAAAAGTGTCTAAATGAAAACTATCTTTCACAAAATAATAAAATTAAACTCAAAACACACTTGCTAGTGTGTTGTTGTGATCGACCAGAAGCAGGGGCGACATCAAGCTCCCCCAAAACCCTAGTTCATCACAAAACTCACAAATTGAGGGCTCAACCAAGTTAAATCCGAAAATCAAGAATAGATTACTAATCCCCATTGCAAGGGGGTTGTAAGGTATGTAAAATTTGATGTTAATTCTCTACTTGAAATTCTCATGAACATAGAGAATTTGAAATCTGGTTATGCATGTGTGATATATAGATGAATTAGAAGCATTGTAGTGTCTAGGAGTAAACCCTAGACAAATACATGTTGAAATCATGAGTAATTTTGCTAAAATCCATGAACACCTTTGTAGGTGGTTAGTGGATTATGTAGGATTTGATAAACACTAGGAAATTGGATGTTGTTCTAGTGTAATTTGACAATTGTAAAGTGAATTCAGAATTATAGAAGCTAACATTTAGGTAAAACGGTTTGATTGATGTAAATCCGGGCTAAATGATAGGCTAGGGACTTGCTATGTAAACATGTAAAAATCTTCCCTTAAAGTGTTTGATGAAATGCCTCAAAGAAGGCTCGAAACTGGAATTTTGAAGTTAAAACGCTTAATTGTGGTATTTTGGAAATTATGCGATATGTGATTAAAAAGAGTTCTAAACGCGGTATAATTGAACTCTATAGGAAAGGATACCGGAGAGTCGAGCGGACAAGCCGGTGGTGATTTGCGGTTGAAGGGTGTGCACTAAAGGTATGTAACTTGACCCGTTACATTAAGTGATTTGTGGTTATATTATGTATAGTTGCATTTTAGAATAGAAATTGTGTTGATTTTGCGACTATGATCGCTACTTGAATTAATAGAGTTAAAATTAATAAGGAACCGTTTGGTAGTCATCACATTGGAGGATTTCCACAAGATGAGCCAACGGGTCAAACAATAGTGTAAATTGTTGTATTGGTATTCTAATTAGTTATCATTGGCGATAAAATCACAAGAGCGTTAAACCATGGAATTGGTAAAGAAGTGAAAGTGATGCTAAGCCCCGGATGATGGGTATAAGGCGCCATAGGGTTACTAGTGTAATGTAGTAAAATAGAAAAAATTAGAATGGGTCGAATGATAGAATAGTGGCTTTTAGCCGTATTAATCGGTGAGTCAAATTTTGGTATGATAGTCGTAAGGAACATGTCCTTAATAAATTTACAAATATACAGGAAAAGAATCGCCTAAAACGATGTGTGGAATAGGGTGAAATTATCAAAAATAGTCAAATGGCATAGTTGCAGAGTCCACCGTAAATTACGGTCTCCAACGTAATTTACGGTGGAAAACAAAAGTCTTACGGTGGTTTTCTACTGATTTACGGTAGACCGGAAAGTTCAAGGGACTACCGTAACTTACGGTAGATACCGTAAGTTACGGTAGAGTCCTGGAATTTCTATAAGTTTTTGCATATTATAGTTAATCGAATCCGTTTTGATTGTAGTTTCGATTATGTAATATTTATAAGAACTCTAACACTAAGATTTGTTAAAAATCTTCAGTTTTCAGGTTTTGCAAGTATGTGGACGATGATCAAGCATGTTTTGAAGAACCGAACACGAACTTTTGAAGCTTCCGCGTTATCTAACTTTAATAGACAATGTTTTTGAAAATGTAGACTATTTGCTAAACAACTTATGAATGTTTGAATTAGTCGTTAGTTGACTAATGTTTTGCTACTTATGAACTTTATCCATGGAACTTATATTATAAGTTGGACATCTTTTATATAAAATTGTATGAATTATTATTAAATTCAAGTAGTAATTAGTAGGGTGTTACAAGTTGGTAATCAGAGCTTAAGGTTGTCAACAAAGTGTTCGGTTCAAGCTTGATCGATCCTCCGGTAAGAATTAATTTAGTATTTTAATAGATTATATCTTATGTAAGAAATGAGATATGAATTGATGTGCATGGAAAGAGTGTGTTAACTCACTCAAACCCGGAAAGTGCACCAAAAATGAACGGTTAAAGCAAGTTAGGAACTTGGCTAAACCGAAGCAAATAAAGCTATGTTGTAAATGAAATGTTTAACGTTTAATGCAAACATCTCAGTTAAAAGATGTCGGAAAGAAATGATAATGATACGGTGCCGAAGGTCACCGAACAGATGAAAGAAATGTCCAGTGTAACCGAGAGCGAATTAGCATCTCAATTAACTGAAGAGATGGAAGCTAAAATTTCTGAAGAAGTCGGAAAGGCAATAGAAGCCAGTCTACCGCAGTTCGCCGAGAGACTACAAACCATAATTTTGCTAGCAGTAGAGGATATGATAACTGAATTAAAAGATAGTCTCTCACAAGAAAAAGATGACGGGAGTGAGTCGGATGTGGACCCAAGACCCGTAAAGAAATCAAAGCCTGATACCCCGAAAGAGAGGACAAGGTCTTCCCACACGACAGCCGCGGAGGCTAAAGTTGAACCTGATGTTGTTCCAGGTATGCTTATTACAAATTTAATTCCATTATAAATTTTATTCAATACTAGTGTGAACAATAGTTGCATAGGGGCATACATGAGTAGTCAAACGGGCGAATTATGTGAAAGAAATATATATGCATAAGAAAATAAACAATGGTGACTTGGTGAGCATGTGAAACCAAGGCAAAAGTAATCACGGTCAATATTGTCATGGGAAGGAGTGCGCGTACACTCGAACCCGGGAACTTAATAAAGTGAATAACTGACGTATTGGGAAGGAGTGTAATAACACCCGAACCCAGAAATTTGCAACAAAATAGATGACAAGGACAAGGTTATAGACTTGGCCAAACCAAATAAAAACATGTCGAAACATCGTTCATATTGATCAACGATGAGGGTAAATTCCATACAACGACATGGAATGATAAAATGAAATGAAATGATTTCTATTATTATTACAATAATATGGCGTCAACCATAGTTGGCGACAATACGGTATCCCTCATGACTGAGGAGATACGCGAAGAGATCTATGGGAAAGTCGGAAAGGCTATTGAAGTTGTTTAATCCAGAATAATGAAAAGGCTACAAGTCAAACAAGATAAATAAAAGAATAAACTATGCTATTGAATAAAGGCGATGGATTTCGCGAATACGACCAAATAAATCTAAGAAGTCTAAATGCATGCCGAAGTGGTTACTTTGATAACGGTGTCAGTAAAATGCCCGATGGATGGGTATGATTTCAGATATATGCGTAAACAAAGAGACGGGAACGCGGATTAAAAAGACGAAAGACTCGAATTTAGAGTTGTGACTAAAAGACAATAAAATTTCGCAAAACATAAATTTTGAAAGTTATGTTCAACTATTTCAATGTTGATAGGGCTGAATAAAGTATAATACTTGATATTCCAAGTAAGCGCAAACCGAATAGTGAAAGTGCGAAATATTACTGAATCTATGTGATAGGTCGTAAAAGCGTATGGAAAGGAAAATGCAAACCAATGAAACCGAAGTGTTAAAAATAGTAAGATAAAGAACCCGGGTAACGGGTTGAAAGGAAAGTATGGGCACAAACCAAACAACGGAACGAGTGGGATAAACAGTCGTGAATACGACATAAGAGGTCAAAGAGTCGGAAAGATAATCCGAAAGAAAATGAGTGTAGCCTTAGACTATGGTTAAGGTCAAATGAATTTCAAAAGTGAAAATAAATTATTCTAAACATAAAAGGGGCGCCTTGACGCCATATGTATATATATACAATTAAATAAAGACACAAGTAGAAAGTGATCTACGGGATCACTATAACCTTCGGGTCATAAACAATATAAAGGTCTACGGGATCAAAGTGACCCTAGGGTCACAAATACGAAGAAACAAACTATAGGGTCCCACCTTAAAAAGGTGAAGATCTAATAAAATAGACTACGAGGCAAAGTGAAGGAATCTACGGGTCACTTGGGATTAAGCATGAGGATTGGTTACGATTTCCCGCTCAATATAATAATGGAAAAGAATAAATTCTTGCCGTCAATTCCTGGATATGAGTAATTGACATAAGTAAAATAGATAGACGTTAAACTAAAATTCAGTTTTTGTAAGAAGTGGCGTTTAACAAATATGAATGTTATAGAGAAATTAGAACATAGCTAATATTAATGAATGTAGATCTCAACACCGATAGGTGTGAGACACTATGTTCGAAAGAAGATTCATGATAATGAAGAGCTAATGAAAACTTAGACATGATGTGATGCGATGCGATCATAGTCACAAAAGTGACATAGAAATACAGAATATAATCATGTCGTAACGCGAGTTACGGGATAGGAAATCATAAACTCATGTGAGACCGAATATGACAATATGGAAGACCCGAATTACGGGGCATAAAATGACAGTGATTAATCAATCTAGCCGACAAGACCATCCAGAGTCAAAAAAAAAAAAATAGTGACGTGATTTATACAAAACACTTGTCAATATAAGATTAGTATGGGGCGAACATGTTGATGAACTCATACTATTGAGTGGTCAATTGACAATTGGGTCAAATAGGTGACAAAATAAGAAATACAAGATAAAAGTTACAGTCCATGAGGACTTACTCGTGAAAGACACATGCGTATGATAACTTTTGACTAGAAGAAACAATGACTTAAAAATGAAACTAAGCTAGTTGGGTCCAAACCAAAGGACTACTTAAGGAAGGTTGTCAGAAGTATATACTAATGAAATAGTGGTGCGTCACGGAGTACCGGTATCCATTGTGTCCGACAGAGATACTCGGTTTACTTCAAACTTTTGGCGCGAATTCTAAGAACAAATGGGGACTAAGTTGTTCATTAGCACCGCGTACCATCCACAAACGGATGGACAAAGCGAAAGAACGATACAGACGTTAGAAGATATGTTACGGGTGTGCATTATCGATTTCGGGGGTAGTTGGGATGTCTATCTACCATTGGTCAAATTTTCATATAATAACAGTTACCACGCAAGCATCGGTATGGCTCCGTATGAGATGCTTTACGGTAGAAAGTGCCAAACCCCGGTGTGTTGGGGAGAAGTGGGTCCACGTCAACTAGCTCATACTGATATAATCCGAATTACGAATGAGAAAATCGACTTGGTCCGAACTCACTTAAAAGCAGCTCAGGATCGACAAAAGTCGTATGCGGATAAACGAAGGAGGCCAATTGAATTTCAATTGGGTGACATGGTTATGTTGAAGGTTTCTCCATGGAAGGGCGTTATTAGATTCAGAAAAAGAGGGAAACTAAGCCCGAGATTTATCGGGCCATTTAAAATCATCGAGCAGGTTGGCAAGGTGGCTTATCGCCTCGAGCTACCGAAAGAGTTGAGTGGAATACATGGCACATTTCACGTGTCGCAATTACGGAAATGTCTGGTGGAGGAGACTGCCTATGTCCATTACGACGATATTGAGGTGAATAATAGCCTGAATTATGCGGTAAGACCATTGGAGATTCTAGATCGAAAGGTCAAGCACTTGCGAAACAAACAAATCAAGCAAGTCAAGACCAAGTGGGAGCATAGGAAAGGTTCGGACACTACGTGGGAGTCCGAAGAGGAGATGCGACGTCTCTACCCTACATTATTTGGTACGTACTTTGGTTTCGGGGACGACACCCTTTTAAGGGGGGTGGACTTGTAACATCCCGAAAACGTAAATTCTTAAATTTTGCAATTAGGTTGCAAATAAATTAGTAAAATAAATTAACCAGGAATGACACTAACCTAGTTAGTTGATCACTTATGAGTAGTTAAGAGTTAAAACAAATAAGGAATGAAAGATGAGGGACTAAAAGTGTCTATATGAAAATTATCTTTAACAAAATAATAAAATTAAACTCAAAACACACTTGCTAGTGTGTTGTTGTGATCGACCAGAAGCAGGGGCGACATCAAGCTCCCCCAAAACCCTAGTTCATCACAAAACTCACAAATTGAGGGCTCAAACCAAGTTAAATCCAAAAATCGAGCATAGATTACTAATCCCTATTGCAAGGGGGTTGTAAGGTATGTAAAATTTGATGTTAATTCTCTACTTGAAATTCTCATGAACATAGAGAATCTGAAATCTGGTTATGCATGTGTGATATATAGATGAATTAGAAGCATTGTAGTGTTTAGGAGTAAACCCTAGACAAATACATGTTGAAATCATGAGTAATTTTGCTAAAATACGTGAACACCTTTGTAGGTGGTTAGTGGATTATGTAGGATTTGATAAACACTAGGAAATTGGATGTTGTTCTAGTGTAATTTGACAATTGTAAAGTGAATTCAGAATTATAGAAGCTAACAATTAGGTAAAACGGTTTGATTGATGTAAATCCGGGCTATATGATAAGCTAGGGACTTGCTATGTAAACATGTAAAAATCTGCCCTTAAAGTGTTTGATGAAATGCCTCAAAGAAGGCTCGAAACTGGAATTTTAAAGTTAAAACGCTTAATTGTGGTATTTTGGCAATTATGCGATATGTGATTAAAAAGAGTTCTAAACGCGGTATAATTGAACTCTATAGGAAAGGAAACCGGAGAGTCGAGCGGACAAGCCGGTGGTGATTTGCGGTTGAAGGGTGTGCACTAAAGGTATGTAACTTGACCCGTTACATTAAGTGATTTGTGGTTATATTATATATAGTTGCATTTTAGAATAGAAATTGTGTTGATTTTGCGACTATGATCGCTACTTGAATTAATAGAGTTAAAATTAATAAGGAACCGTTTGGTAGTCATCACATTGGAGGATTTCCACAAGATGAGCCAACGGGTCAAACAATAGTGTAAATTGTAGTATTGGTGTTCTAATTAGTTAGCATTGGCGATAAAATCACAAGAGCGTTAAACCATGGAATTGGTAAAGAAGTGCAAGTGATGCTAAGCCCCGGATGATGGGTATAAGGCGCCATAGGCTTACTAGTGTAATGTAGTAAAATAGAAAAAATTAGAATGGGTCGAATGATAGAATAGTGGCTTTTAGCCGTATTAATCGGTGAGTCAAATTTTGGTAAGATAGTCGTAAGGAACATGTCCTTAATAAATTTACAAATATACAGGAAAAGAATCGCCTAAAACAATGTGTGGAATAGGGTGAAATTAACAAAAATAGTCAAATGGCATAGTTGCATAGTCCACCGTAAATTACGGTCTCCACCGTAATTTACGGTGGAAAACAAAAGTCTTACGGTGGTTTTCTACTGATTTACGGTAGACCAGAAAGTTCATGGGACTACCGTAACTTACGGTAGATACCGTAAGTTACGGTAGAGTCCTGGAATTTCTATAAGTTTTTGCATATTATAGTTAATCGAATCCGTTTTGATTGTAGTTTCGATTATGTAATATTTATAAGAACTCTAACACTAAGATTTGTTAAAAATCTTCAGTTTTCAGGTTTTGCAAGTATGTAGACAATGATCAAGCATGTTTTGAAGAACCGAACACGAACTTTTGAAGCTTCCGCGTTATCTAACTTTAATAGACAATGTTTTTGAAAATGTGACTATTTGCTAAACAACTTATGAATGTTTGAATTAGTCGTTAGTTGACTAATGTTTTTGTTAGTGCATTACGTCTATTAACTTCGTCTTGAATCATGTAATAGGATAGGTTAGGATTATCAGTGTCCGAGTTGCAAGAAACTATTATTAGAAAGTTTAGAAGGCTGTTAGCTTGAACATGCATGATAGCTTGAACATGCATGGTAGCTTGAACAGGCCTGGTAGCTTGAACAGGCCTGGTCATTTCAAGCTAACTAGACACACTATAAATAGGGCACTTGTTGATTCATTCGGAAACGCTTCAGGATTTGTAACGAAGTGCTGCCGAAATCTGTTCAGGTTGTAATTAGTGTTATAATCAATCAAAGTGACAGATTTAATAGTATCAAGCTGTTTCCACATCCGTTTCACTGATTCCGCCTTTGAATCGGATATAAAGCTCTTCTGAACGACTCGTTTGGGTTCAACAATGATCCTACAAGTGGTATCAGAGCTCAGGAGGAAGAGATCTTGCCAAAACAGCTTGTTTTAGTCACTTTTTCTGATTTCTACACCTTCTTTCTTCAATTGAACGAGATTTCACGGTCCGAATTGGTTCAAAGTTTCACAGTGCACTCGGAATTGGACATAGACAAACCCTTGAAAGTTTTATGGTCAAATTCGGACTAAAAATGACAAAAACAGGCCTAAAACTTGTGTTCGCTTGAACGGATATTGTCTGTTCGCTTGAAAATATAGCTTAGTTCGCTTCAATTTTCCTGTTCGCTTGAAAATATAGTTATGTTAGCTTCAAACAGCCTGTTCGCTTGAAAGTGTCAAGACATGACAGCTTGAAACCGTCTGACCGCTTGAAACCGTCTGACAGCTTGAAACGACACACCACTTGAAACGACACACCACTTGAAAACATCTGATCATTTGAAAGTGGTTATTCAAGGAGATAACATCATGGCTAAAACGTTTGATGAACAGGAAAACGAGAATCTTAAAGATTTAAATGTTTGGACTTCTAGATCTTGGATTGATAAAAAGAATAAGAAGGATGTTTAGATTAAAAGATTCGAAAATTTCTTGTGCATGAAACATGAATCTTTGGAACAATTGGATAGACGGTTTGATGATTTGATTGATAAGTTAGAAAGATATGAGATAAGGGTTTCAAATGCTGAAAAATTTTCAAAATTTGCTGATGCATTATCTTTAGAGTGGGATAAATTTTTAAGTGAACTAAAAAGGGATGCTAGTTTCTCAAAGCTTCATTTTAGAGAATTCATCAATAAGCTTAGTTCACATAAGTTTGATAAAGAAAAAAGAAAAGAAGAGTTGATGAATGAAATGAAAAGGGACTTAGAGAAGATAAATTTGGATGTGATCATTGAAATGAGAAAAAAGATTCTCTGTATGTCTTGCTGCAAAAAATGTCATGAAATATGATATTAAGAGAGGTTGTTTTGTTGATGAATATGCAAACCCTCTTGATTTTGTTAAAATTTTTTGTGCAGGAACATTCAAGATGGAAACAAAGAAAGAAGCTGATTCTGGAAAGATGAATGAAAAATGCTCAAAATGTGATGAATCAGGAGCAGACAATGTAAAATTCTTGAAAGATATGGAGAATTTGACATTGGAAAACAAAGCTTTGAAAGTTGAAGATGAACAGATTTTGGAGTTGCGTTTGAACTGCGAAAAACTAAAATTTGAAAATGACAAACTTTTGAAGAATATTGAGAGTTTGTCATTAGAAAACAAAAGTTTTAAAAAATTAGAAAAAGATTTTCAAAGTCAAATGAAGGTTTTAGAAGATGAAAAATCTGTTATTTTTAAAAATAATCTTGAAAAACAGATTGAGATAAATTCTCATCTTCAGAAAATCATTCGGCTTGAAAACGTAGCTGAAATTGCTCGGAATAAAATTAATGAGCTTGAGAATAAAGTGAAAGGTTTTGTGAATTCTACATCATATGTTTGTCCAAAACCGATCAATTCTATTCCAATAAGTGACAATGTCACAAATTTTGACAAAGTCAAAATTGAAGATTGTGATGACAAAGCTGATGATGAAAAAGAAAAGAAAAGAAAAATATTTTTAGATTTACAAGAAAAATTTAAAAATACTGTTTTGCAATCTACTGAAACAGGTGAATGTTCTAAGCAAAAATCTGTTAAGAAGAGTGTAGAACAGAAACAAAAAGTTAAAAATTTGAAAAATTTTCAAAATGAAAATAAAAGCTCACCAGTTCAGTCATCCAATCATTATAAAAAACCACAAAAATTTAAAAACCAAAACTCACAAAATGTTGGTAATTAGTGGTGCAGGTTTGACCACAGTGCTCAAAAGACAAATCTAGCATTGAAGAGGAGAAATGATTATCACCAAGCCAAACAATGTTATGATCTGAAGGTTTGGACTGACAGAAGTGGATGGTACGATAACAGAGTGTGCTATACCTGTGGTGTTAGAGGACACATTGCTGTTAACTGCCGGAATTGGAATTTTGAAACACGAAGATGCTATAATTGCCATATCAGAGGACATATTGCCAGAGATTGCCCAAGGAGATCGATGGGAAGATCAAGGGTTGAATCTCAGAGAACGATAAAGAAACCAGTCAATGTCAAGCCCAAAGAACAGAAGGTTCTAGAACAGAAAGTGAAGCTTTCGCAGGGGCAAAAAGACAGACTGAGGAAAAAGAGGAAGAAGGCGAGAGAGTATTTGGAGAAGATTTTGTCTTCAGGTTCACCAGTTGGTTCGAATAAAAGTTCTGATGAATTAATTCACTCGACGGCAAAGTCAAGCAAATCGAATTCTTCAGATGCAAATCTGAGGACAAACAAGAAGAAAAAGAAAGTTATTGGCGATGAATATGGCTCATCCAAGTCAGACAAGCCAAGTTCGGGCAATGAATCTGATTCCACAAAATCAGATGAGCCACAAGTTGAGGTAAAAAAGGAAGAAACAGTTCCTTTAATGAATGATGAGAAATTTCCACCATTACAAGCTGCAAACCTAAAATCAAAAGGTGTTGATGCTGAAAAAATGTTTAATAGTAATGTTAAACATATTTTTAGTAAGATGGCTGATGGTAAGGAAAAAGGGGTAAAAGAATTTTATAAAGAAAAGAGAAAAGCTCAAAATACACCCAAGGACAGTCAGGCTTGGGTGAAACTTTTCAAATAGAAAAATCTGACTTGCCGGAGCTTCCAGGTTGGTAAGTGTGAAGCAGGTATCGGCATCATTCTTGAGAAATTCACAGGATGGCAACTGTGATATTTCGTCTTACAAGTGGTTAATCAAGGACATTAAGTTGTACTTGATTTTCTACAAGTGATTGTGATGTTTGATCTTATATTATTATAATTTTACAAAATGATTAAAAGAGAACAAGGTGATGAGATGACCCCGAACCCAGAAGTGATGGGTAAACAAACTAATTTTTCCAGAAAAACCATTCTAATTAAAACAAACTTAAGTGTTTTGAAATCATTATGGGAAAATAGTTTGTTGTAAGGGGGAGTTCTGATTGAATACGCCGAAACCCTCACGGCTGAACAAACATGATTAATTTCACAAGATTGAAAAACGGTTTTCAAACTGTAAAATATCAATGTGTTGTAAATCATGGGGGTACATTATTTTTCTGCAAATCAGTGCATGAAAAGCAGAAAATGGATAGCGAGACAAAGCTATCAGTATTGGTTGTCAAATTTTCTTTAAATGATTTTGCATTTTAGGGGGAGTAATATTGTTAGAAAATACAAAAACATTTGAAAATTTGAAAAAGTTAAAAACATGATAAAATTCAAAAATTGAGTTTTTGTTTAAAAAGAGGAAATGATAGTACATCAGTAGACAGTTACAGTATGCTAAATAATTGGAAAGTTAAAATGTGTTAAACGATCTCACCGTGGATGTGTCGGTAGATTTTTATACATTTAGTAAACTTTTTCGGGATATAAACATAAATTCAAATTTGCTTATTTCGTGGGGAACACTACTTTGATATATAGGTAGCCCCTGAAATCTCGTTTGAAGGACCCCTCTTTCTGAGATACTAGGTCTTTATACTCAGTTATATCTGGGGTATTATCCCGGGACTTCTGATTTTGCGGAAGCAATGGCCTAGTCCCCGGAGAATACTTCCCGCATTGCTTGAAACATAGCGCCGCCCTCAGCAAATTGATGAAACAATAAAATTGATAGTCATTGCTGTTGTAATACAAAAGATCCTCTAAAGGGGACACACCAAAAGTCGAGTCGTCATCTCTCTGCTGAACGGAAGTTCTGACCTGAGCTCTCACGGTTTCGTACTATAATTTATTCCCCTTACAGATATCATCTAGGTATACTCACCTGTAAGACTGAATATTGGGATCTGGATATGGGAGTATATTCAAGAGGTGGGACACATGAATTGGTTTAAGTTCTTAAAACACCTAATTCGTATCCTGAATCAGTTGAAGTTTGTATGAAAATTTAAGTGGATCAGTATATCGACAATCTAAGTGAATTGTTTAATTCTTAATGTGTAACTAAGCTCAACGGTACTTGTGACTTGTCAAAAACTGATATGATCCTCTGACGCATACTCAAACAAAAATATTGTCTGTAAATATGTTTGTACATATTTTTTTACTGCGTTATATTTTCAGAAAATACAAAAAGATTTTTGATTCTGCTTTATTTTCGACAACTGATGTCTGAGATGCTGAGTTTCAAAATCTAAGTAAGCTAATTGTGTTTCTGAAAATAAAACAAGTTCATTAATTTGAAACTTGAATTAAAAATTAAAAATTTCAAAAACAGTTTGTGATATCGCCAAGGTCATTAAATTGGACTTGGATGATTAACTGTGGGGGATTTTGGATACTTAACACTGCCAAATCTGTTAAGATTGTTGATAGGGGGAGTGATTTAGAAAGTTGAATAGAGCCAGATTACGATGTCTGGAATATTGAATGTTCAAAATGTTGTTACTTATAAACGTATGAGTGATTGCAGAGAGTCTAGATTACGATCCCGAGAGCAGAGTCTAAGGGGGAGTCTGAAGACAAGCTTGAAGCAAGAGGAGCTTGTAGATGGAAAGCTAGGTGTCGATCCCAAAGCACAGAAGCTTGACGAAAGGGGGAGCCTGAAGCTGATAGAAGAGAAAGATTGATGGATGCTTATAATGTTACAATTTGAATGAGAAGGCAGAATGATCAAGACTGAAGATGTGTCATACTGAAGACTAGACACTGAAGACTTCGTCAATATCTGAGGGGGAGTCTGTTAGTGCATTACGTCTATTGACTTCGTCTTGAATCATGTATTAGGATAGGTTAGGATTATCAGTGTCCGAGTTGCAAGAAACTGTTATTAGAAAGTTTAGAAGGCTGTTAGCTTGAACATGCATGATAGCTTGAACATGCATGGTAGCTTGAACAGGCCTGGTAGCTTGAACAAGCCTGGTAGCTTGAACATGCCTGGTCATTTCAAGCTAACTAGACACACTATAAATAGGGCACTTGTTGATTCATTTGGAAACGCTTCAGGATTTGTAACGAAGTGCTGCCGAAATCTGTTCAGGTTGTAATTAGTGTTATAATCAATCAAAGTGACAGATTTAATAGTATCAAGCTGTTTCCACGCCCGTTTCACTGATTCCGCCTTTGAATCGGATATAAAGCTCTTCTGAACGACTCGTTTGGGTTCAACAACGATCCTACAGTTTTGCTACTTATGAACTTTATCCATGGAACTTATATTATAAGTTGGACATCTTTTATATAAAATTGTATGAATTATTATTAAATTCAAGTAGTAAGTAATTAGTAGGGTGTTACAATAGGAATGAAAAAGGATATAGAAGCTTATGTTTCTAAATGTTTAACCTGTTCACAAGTTAAAGCTGAACATCAGAAACCCTCAGGTTTATTGCAACAATTAGAAATCCCAGTTTGGAAATGGGAATTAATAACAATGGATTTTGTTACTAAATTACCCAAAACAAGAAAAAGGTAATGATACAATCTGGGTGATTGTAGACCGGCTAACTAAGTCAGCTCATTTCCTACCAATGAAGGAAACTTTTAGTATGGAACAATTAGCTAAACTATATGTCAATGAAATAGTTTCATTACATAGAATTCCTTTATCAATTGTTTCTGATAGAGATAGCCATTTTACCTCTCATTTTTGGACAAGTTTCCAAAAAGCAATGGGAACCAAGCTAAATCTAAGCACAGCTTACCATCCTCAAATGGACGGACAAAGCGAAAGAACAATTCAGACAATGGAGGACATGCTTAGAACTTGTGTAATTGATTTCGGAGGTAATTGGGACGATCACCTACCATTAATAGAATTTTCTTAAAATAACAGCTATCACACAAGTATCAACGTTGCACCATTCGAAGCACTTTATGGACGAAAGTGCCGAACTCCAGTCTATTGGGCAGAAATTGGAGAAAAGCAACTATCCGGACCCGAGATAGTACAAGAAACAACATACAAGATCATTCAAGTCAAGGAACGATTGAAAGCAGCACGTGATTGACATAAGAGTTATGCAGATAACAGACGAAAGCCATTGGAATTTCAGGTAGGAGACAAAGTGTAATTAAAAGTTTCTCCTTGGAAAGGAGTGGTAAGATTCATCAAAAGAGGAAAGCTAAGCCCCAGGTATGTTGGACCTTTTGAGATTATTAAAAGAATAGGATCTGTAGCCTATCAGCTTCAACTGGCAGAGGAAATGGTAGGAATACATGATGTATTTCATGTATCTAATCTCAAGAAATGCTTAGCTGATGAATCACTGATAGTACCTCTTAAGGATATAGAGGTAAATGAGCATTTAAAATTTGTGGAACAGCCTCTACAAATTGAAGACAGGAAGGTCAAGAACCTCAAGCACAAGAGATTAGTTCTGGTCAAAGTGAAATGAGACTCCAGGAGAGGACCAGAGTATACATGGGAGCTTGAATCAGAGATGCAAAGGAAATATCCACACTTATTCCAGTAGACCTCGAGGACGAGTTCTAAAACAAGGTGGGGAGGATATAACAACCCTCCAAAATGATTTTCGACACCCTAATATATTTAAAATTCCCCTATATGTCTTAAAATACACCCCTTATGCGAAAACCAAGCCCAAAATACCTTACATAATTAAAAATTTAATAAAAACAAATTCTGTGGAGCTCTCATGGACCGCGAAGGCCTTGCCTTCAGGCTACGCGGGGCGCGACAGCCAGTCACCAGGGCGACTCCATGAGCTGCCACGTGGCAGCGACGTGTTGGAGCTAGGGGTGAATCGGACAAGCTAGGGCCTACCCTAGTTGCCCTCGCGGGCCGCGTAGACCCTTGCTGAATCCTTCGCGGGCTGCGACAAGGTGGTCGATCAGGACTATAAATAGATGCATTCGGCCTTCAGTCCCAACTCACACCACAATTTCTTTCTCTCTCGAAATTTTACATAGTATAAGTTATTCTCGGGCATAATACCCCTCTAAATAATGAAGTTCTGCCCCGTTGTTAGTATCATAACCCCGGTTACATATTAGATACGCTGCTCGATTAATCCAGGGTTCCGTAACGGCTATCGTGGTTCTGCCCGACGTAGTCGTTTGAATGCCGTCTCGCGGAGGGTATTACTAATGTAAATATTAGGTTATTAGACTAACGCGTGTGCATTTGTGTAATTAATAGATAATCACCAGGAAATCTAAAAGGAAAACCCTAAGACAACAATGTGAGTTTATCCTCTTTTTGTAAATCCTTTTTGTGAGTAATCTCCTTTTCGTAAACTGTTTTTACAAAACCTTAAATAATTTACAATGTGATTAGAAGTGATCGAGTCTTTGTAGTTCTTCAATTACTGCCGGTATGTTGGGGTTTTGTATACAAAATGTGGAACACGTTACCATTGGACAAAGAGTTAGCCAATGTGTAATATGACCCACCAATCAGGATTGACAGTACTGAATGAGTAATTGTGTAGAATTAAACATTGTAATCGCTCTCAATACTGTTAAAGGATAAAACTCTTCTTGATTAAACTGGGATTCACTCACCAGTATTTCCCACTGACAAAATGTTTTTAAACGCGTTTCAGGTAACAAAATGTGAAAGCCAGATAGAAGCCAGCTGGACAGCACTGAAGGCTTGGAAAAGTGGCTATAAAAGTTACCTAAATAAAGAGATGTTTTTATTAAATAAAACAGGGTTTATCCCTATAAATGTGTGTACTGAAAACTTGGGAGTTTCCCACATGTTTAATATTGTAAAAGTGGTATTTTACTCTGATAAAATATTTCCTAACTACGGTCCTGATGTAATTTCCGCTGCCAAAATGATAAACACCGATACCACTAAATCTGGTCTCGCGGCCGCCCGTTCCCGGGACAGATAAGGGACGGGGGTTGCGACAGTAGGAACATGAACGGGAGTAGCTGGTGCAACAGAAACAGCATCATCATCATCAGTGCGGTAAGCCTCTAATCCAGCGGCTCGAAGGGCAGAGGAAGTCACTGACTCAAAGGAATCGGCGTCAGACTCAAGATCAGAATCAGAAGAAATATCGATGACAGATACAACAGGAGATGCTACGTCTAGGATAGCGATGTCGAACGCTTCGCCATCGCCAAGATCGCAGGGTGCTCCACCTCAATAACGGGGACATCAACATCATCATCCAAATCAACAATGAAAGGCCAATCTTCAGCAGGGATGCCACCAAGGGGAATAGCATGAATCGGAATAAGCTCAACAAGATGCTCACTATCGGGATGTCCGATGATCGACATCAGACATCATCTCCGGGTCACTCTCGGAGTCAGACGTGAAGATCTCGGGGACGTGTGCTACCTCATCATCGGAGACGATAGCCATAGGATCGTGCTCATCAGATAAACCACTGCTCTCAGAAGATGACATGAGTACCTGTAACATAAAATCATGGTATATGTACATATATTAATTATTACTACTTAATTAATATATATAGTTACATTTTCATCTTATAAAGTTTGGTTTCTTAGATAGTGTGACTTGTACATAACATGAACCAAAATAGTGTTTAGAAGGCTTACTACTAGCTCTATTGGCTAGGGAAATGACACAAGAAGGAAGATGATGAAGAATGAAGAAGATGAGAGATTAATAACTCCTCCAAATGGTCCTTCAACTTCTATTGCTTCACACCTTCATGGATCATCTTCTTACACCTTAAGATCACTTTGGAATGGCTTGATTGATGAAGAAAATGGGTGATATATGGTGGTATGTGGTCGGGCGAGAGCAAGGGAGGAAGGAGGGAAGAAGAAAGAAGATGAAAATTTGGAAGTGAAATGATAAGAGTTCAACTTCACTAACTAGTTCCTTTAAACCTCCATCACATCTTTAATCATAAGGTTTTGTGCTCAATATCTAGCTAACAAAGGGTTTATTATATTCAAAAGGTGGGGTGGGCCCTTGGGGCCGGTTATACATGGTGGGGGGGGGGGTAAAATGTAAATTGTTAGAAGATGAAGGTTATAAATGTAAACTAGAAGGTTTAAGTAAGTTTAAGTGTGTTTAGGTGTTTTTATGATTTTTAAGGTGTTTTATCACCAATACTAGCTTTATATCTTAAAAACAATGCTTCTAGTCTAGTTTTGATGTTTTAGGTAGTGTCCGGTTATTCGTTCGGTTAACGGTTCGTTAAAATGCTAAATTGCGCAGTTTTACTAGGTATGAAGCACCTTTTGTGACAGTTTTAATTCCCGACACTTTACTAGTTATTCTGGACACTAAAACATCAATTATGCATGATATTTTGGTGTTTAATTGCTGTTTTGCTGTTTTTCTACTGAATTTTGCAGAATTCAGCATTTATAGTGAGTTTCGAGTGTCTTTTAGTGCTTGTTTTAGCTTCCGAAAAGTGTATATGTTAACCCTTGTATCCACACTTGGGTTTTAATGTGTTTTTGACGTTGGACCTACTCCTAGGCCCTAAATCTATTGTCTGACTGCTTTCTGCGGAAGTGCTGACACAACATGTCTTACCGGTGAGTTTACTAGTCTTTCTGACGCAATGCTTAATGTAATGCACAATGCAATATTTGAAGTATAAAACATGCATGAATTCATATGTAAAGCAAGTAAGCACATAATGTTGACATTTAAGCACATAATTGTAGATAATAAATAATTAATAAAATAGTACGGAAATTACCGGTTTTGTGCCAGTTGTCACAACATCTAGGTAGCCAAAGGCGCACAAGGCACAAAGGATCACTATGTTGTCTAGGAGCCAGGCGGTTGAAAAGCATGGGCCCGAGATAAACAAGGCGGAAAGTATAAACATGCCACTTTTAGTTATGCTTTTACAAAATTTGGCCTGAATTTTTACTTGTGACCCTTGATAGACGTGAGGCACTTTTGTTGCGCCTCGGCACATCGCCTTTGTTTAGGTACACACACTCCTATTTTAATCATTTGTTTTACGAATAAAAGAAATTTGTCGATGATTATGCTGCATAGTTATTTTATGTTTGTGGTTAGGTCCGGCTGTTGCTTTCAGGCATTTCCTCTTCAATTTGGTTACATTTTTAATGTTACTTGGAAGGAACTTCTTTGATTGTGTTAATCTGGATATTAGAGGTGGGATGATGGAGAGATCGGGTAATGGGTCAAGAAAAACAATACTATCACAATAATAATCTGAATGTATGCATAGAAAGAAATTAGGAAGTTGTATGTTAAGCCGAAAGATAACATAGCACAATAGCATTAATGGGACCGACCAATGGTATCACCACGCAGCCCAATGAATTTTACTTGATTACACTAATCTAGCTCAAGCTTAGAACTTAACTCTTTTTCAATGCTTATTTCCAACATATACAAACACAAGTTGGAATCTGTCGGCGGAAATAGGGAAACCAAATGATTGGCCAAAATGGCGGCTAGCTTTAATTTTTTTTTTTTCTGCTATTGGTTCAAATGGGCGGTCGTCTCTCTCTCATTAGACCAACTAGTTTATTATTTTATACACTCTTTAAAATTACGTTTTTGCCCTGCAATAATGTCTTTCTCCCATTGGTTCAAATGAGCGGCAAGCAATACCTATTGGTAGGGCTGTAAACGAACCAAACGTTCGGTGAACAATTCGTGAACCGTTCGGCGGGAAGTTCGTTTGTGTTCGTTCGTTTATTAAACAAACGAACACGAACAAAAAATTTCGTTCGTTTAGTTAAATGAACAAACATGAACAGAGGTCGTGTTCGTTCGTTTATGTTCGTGAACGTTCGGTAACGTGTTCGTTTGTGTTCGATAGTTCATTAGTGGTTTTAGTTTTTATATTTATTTAAATACTTCAAAATTCCGACAAATTAAATATCTAATAAGTGTCGATGTATTATATATTATATTCATGAACGATTTTTTGTGTCTGTTTGTTTCCATTTATGTTCATGAACATTAGTTTGTGCTCATTTGTGTTCGTTAACGTTCGTTTTTTTCATTGCCTAAAATTAACAAACAAACACAAACGAACATGAACAAGTTCATTTCCTTAACAAACGAACACGAACATAAAATCTCGTTCGATAAGTGTCCGTGAACGGTTCGCGAACACATATATTTCTTAACAAACGAACATGAACATAGTCTTGTTCGTGTTCGTTTGGTTCGTTTACAGCCCTACCTATTGGACCACCCAGTTTATTATTTTATAACCACTTTAAAATTACGTTTTTGCCCCCAGTTAAAAAATACGGTTTCTCTCAACTTCAAAATACATTTACCCTTTTGCCCCGAGCTAAAAAATACGATTTCGCCATCGGGAAAAAAATTACGCTTTTACCCTCAGCCAAAATTACGTTTTCGCCCCAGTTCAAAATAAAATTTTCTTTTTCCCCAGACTTAAAATTACGAATTTACACCAGTTTATTATTTTATACATACTTTAACATTACGTTTTTTTCCAACAGTTTAAAATTACGTATTTGCCCCCAGTTAAAAATAAATTAATGCTTTCGCCCCCAGCTAAAGTTTACGAATTTCCCCTCGGTTCAAAATTACAATATCACCCTCAATTCAAAATTACGTTTTTGCCCCCAGTGCAAAATAAAAGTATGGTTTTCCCCTAGCTAAAAATTAGGATTTTACCCTCGGGAAAAAAATTTGATTTTTCCCCCAAGTAAAAATAAAAATATGACTTTGCTCGCAGCTAAAAATCGTGTCAAAGAACTGCCTAACACTCTTTTTACTTTTTATTTCTAGCAAAACTACAGTACTGTTTTTTTTAATTGGCTTAGAATTATTCGGCCATCGCCCCGGAACGCGGGCGGGGCATCACCTAGTTTACTATAAAAACGTAGAATGTTGTCCACCTGATTTTAATATATCTTATACTTGTCTTTTTTGATAAAAATACCATTCATGAAAACTTTTATTGTTGGAAGCTAGCTGGTGACAATGGGTTAGAACCAGGTGGCTGGGGAAAAGGGCAATGGGATTGTAAGTTAGGATAATAGTTTATGGGATGAGCCAGCAGGGGGAATGCCTGAGACTGAAGCATGCGTGACCTTTTCCCTGAAGACCCATCAATCGAGCCATAACTCCTGATGAGTGTCTAGGTGGCAATGTTTTGGGATTGCAGTGGTGGATTTGGGCCTCCAAATGAAATTTAAATTTGAGACTGGTGATATGGCATTTTCATGGAAACCAAGTAGAGATAGATGAAATCAAGGACTGCTAGGTTTCTGGGAATGGGCTGCAATAGGCAAGGGAGATAAAGAAACTAGAAAGCACATTTTTTTTCTCTTTTGAAATAGGACGTGCCTCAACAGCATCATAGTGTTTCCTTGGTAAATGTTGGAACAGAATAGAAGTCGCCCAAAGTCTGTTTTATAAATTATATGTTGTTTGATAGACTTATGGAGTAATTTTGATGCACTTGTGAAGTAATTTCGATCATTACCCTACAAGATCATTGTACAAAATTATCCTACAAGATCAAAATTACTTTACAAGATCATCTATAGAGTACTTTTGATAACTACCCTACGAATAAATAGCTACGAAAATGCAACCGCGATTTTTTTTTTTTTACTTTTTCATACCTTTCGTATGTTTTGTACATTAAGCGTATTTGTACGCGAACTTGACTCTAAATTTATTTGTACGCGAACTTGACTCTAAATTTGTGGGCTACGCGAACTTGACTCTAAATTTGTGGGCTATGGTGAATTAGTTATATGAAACTGGGCATTTACGCATTTGGGGTTTTAATTTAGATAATTCTACAGAATTAAAATTACCCTACAAGATTATTTAGAGTAATTATGATATTCTACAAAATTTTCCTACAAGATCAAAATTACCCATCATTTTAAAAAATTACCCTACAAGATCATTTTGTAAAGTAATTACGAGTAAAATAATTACGATATTCGAATTTTTTCAGGAAAACTTTTAGTTCGTACGTTTTGTACGTTAAAGATATTTGTATTTGATTTTTTGTCTATAAATTTATAAGATTTATAAACATGTGGAATTTGCATCGGTTTGGAATTTATATGTTTCCGAATCCAAACTAAATATTATTGATAAATGGTTGTTGGATTTTCGAGACTTACGTTTTACAAATTTGAAGATTCACAATGCTCACTATGGGTTATGTGATGACGTGAGCAAACAAGAGAGTTTGAAACGTCAACATTGTGAAGGGAACCAAACAAACATGTAACTGGATTCGGAAGTACAACCTCCCAATCCATCGTCATTTCAGCATCACACGGTTTCCTATAGTTATTTAATTTAATATATATTAAATTGTCTTTAATTCCCTTAACTTTTGCAAAACTACATATATAGCCCTTACACTTTTATCTTCTTTCAACTTTCAAATAACCATCAAGAGTTACAATTCTAACCCTTATACTTTAAATTCTTTCATGAGTAAACTGCCATTTTGGTCCCTGTGGTTTGGGCACTTTTGCTATTTTAGTCCAAATCTCAAACTTTTTACATCTGGGTCCCTGTGGTTTGCATTTTGTTGCCATTTTAGTCCAAATTTCACATAACTCAAAGCTGTTAAATCGGCAGTGAAGAAACCGACAATCAAATCGGCTTCAAAATCTCCGACAATCAAACGGAGACAATCAAACCGACAATCTCACCTTCTTTCTTTACTCCGAGTCACACAAAACCCAAACCCTAATTTTTGCATCAAACCCATTAACCCACATGAAACTGGACCTTTGATATGCGGCGGCGTTGATGAACATCATCCCCCAGATCGCCGCAAACAAAACCTGCAACTTGTGTTCTTCTTCGTTGCAACAGCAAACAACAATCTGCAATAATCGAACCTGTAAACTAGCCGCCGGAGCCGGTGCCGGAGTTTCCAGAAGCTCTATAGTCACCGATGAGAATGATATCGAGTTCGGAAACCCTATGTGGTTCGTTTACGACGGAGTTTCGTGTGTTTTGGTACTGTTTGCAGGATTTATGTCCGGTTTGACGTTAGGGTTGATGTCTCTAGGACTTGTTGAGCTTGAGATTCTTCACCGGAGTGGTTCAAATAGAGAGAAGAAACAAGCAGGTAGTTGTTTTTGCAATTATGTGTTCAGTTTTCTTTCATGGATTTGAATATTTAATTCGTATTGTTGAGATGTTGTAGTAGGAAATGTTACTGTGTGTGTGTTTGATTGTTATTTGTTAGTAGTGAATCGG
This sequence comes from Helianthus tuberosus, assembly GCA_030545235.1. Taxonomy (NCBI): domain Eukaryota; kingdom Viridiplantae; phylum Streptophyta; class Magnoliopsida; order Asterales; family Asteraceae; genus Helianthus; species Helianthus tuberosus. Next base: position 177,040,110 of record CM060351.1, read on the forward strand.
AGAATGTGATTCATGAGGTGGAGGATTGTGTGGTTGAAGTGAGGGAGAAGGAACCTTCAGTTACGAAACCGGTGGTTTTCGGTGGAAATGGTGGTGGTGTTGTGGCTGGGATATTGGTATGGTTTGTTGTAGGATGATGTGGGAAGATGGGTTTTGCAGAGGAAGAATGATGGATTGTGTTGAAGATATGGATGCAGGGGAAGATCTTGTTAGAAGAAAAAGGGGAAATAGAGAAGAAAAAGGAGAGAGAGGGGTGGGGTGGGTAGGTGGGCAAAATGACCAAAATGCCCCTGCACTAAAGAACAAAATAATCAGTTTTCAACAGTAAAAAATCAGGGATTTTGAGTTTTGGACTAAAATGGCAACAAAATGCAAACCACTGGGACCCAGATGTAAAAAGTTTGAGATTTGAACTAAAATGGCAAAAGTGCCCAAACCACAAGGACCAAAATGGCAGTTTACTCTTCTTTCATTTCATACTCTCAAACTAAGTAAGTTACACATTTATTTCCATCTTTGGTAATTGATAACTTTGATCAACCAACTTTTTGTACTTAGTAACTTGACGTCTCATTTTACTACGAATTGTTTTTACGACTTTAGATCATAGCATCACACATTAATATACTTTTTTTATCTATGTATAACCATGTTAATGTCTAAATTACTTTTACAACTTTACACGGTTATCTAAAATAGTGTTACAACTTTACACCATAATGAGCGATTCATACTCTTTTTTATCCATATCTAATGACGTTAATGTCAAGAACGTACTGTATATAACAAAATCAAACACGTGTAATGTCACGTGCAGGCATCACACGTTAATGTCATCACCGTATACTGTAACCGCAATGCTTATATTATACAGAGTTAGATAGGATATGTCAAAACATGTGTTTTTATATGGTTAACGAATCATATAATGTGCCGCCGACTATAAACAACTAAGGTGTCGCCACCGTAATGCGCGGCGTATGGCAGTTTTAACGTATCTGTCATTTTAAATTCACGTTTCAACGTAAACGACTCACGTTTTGACATACTTTTTTCTCTCAAACGAGTCTGGTAAAAAATAATACGTTTTTATACTTATTTTGTGTACGTTCGTAAACTGTGTTCGAAAGCAAGTCGGGTCAAATATAATGCGTGTTCATTCGACGAAGACGTAAATTTTTTTTTTTGGATAAAGAGTCAAGTCAAATATACACTATAAATGCAAGTTATTATAACTTTCGACGCCGCCGCAACGTGCGGCAGGTCAAGATCCTAGTATAAAATATATACTAATCATATATATCACATTAATGAAATGAAATAATTAAAAAAAAAAGACGAATAAAAGGTTTGAGGGCCGGCCCAAACTTAACTCGGCCCGCATTTAAGAAAAACTAACTTGACCATGTTAAGATTTATAAAATTTAAAAAACAAAACGCTGGCCACAAATCAGTTTATATTTTTTATACTCTTAGAAGTACTTTGACTTGTAATCCAACCCGCTCATTATGCAACCTCTATCTTTGAGACAGATGGGATGTCCTCACGCTTCGCGGTGGGTTTCGGTTCGATGTAGTACTGGTATGGTAATGGCACTCGAATTTTATACCTCTAATGCCAAAAAATACTTTATTGCAAATACATCTCTGTGTTCAACGAATTTTATACCTTCACGCCGAGAAAACGATAAAAACGACTACGCTATCGGTACTAATGCTGTATGGTTGGTATATGCTCGGTTTGTGATGATAAAAAATAAATTTACTATATTTGATATGATTGAATAGAATTTTAATCGAATCGTAGATAATTGTTTAGTTATGCCAAAAGATATAAAAAAATATGTGCAAAAGGGAAATGATAGAGGAATTAAAATTCTAGATTAAAAGAAAAGACTAAAACCCATGGCATTATAGCCTAGTGGTATCTTGGTGGTGGGATAAGGCTTATGACCATTATGTCATGAGTTCGATTCTCACAAGGGGGGTTTTTCCCAGATTTATTGGGTTTCCTCCTGAATTGGTGTAGGGCATTATTGCCTAGTGGAGATGGATATGATCGGGTGGGTCTGCTGGTGGCACGATGATATCCAGTGGTCCGTCAGTGATCTAAATTTGCCGTTCAAAAAAAAAAAAAAAAGACTAAAATTTAGTTAGGTGCTCGTTTTTATCACATACTTCTCTTTGATTAGGCATTTGTATAAAGAAAATATAACTTTAAGCTTTTAATTTTTATTTAAAATCTTTATTAAATTTCATAAAAATTAACCAAACTTACAAATATAATATACCGGAGCATTGGCTCATGAAAATGTATGTCTAAATATGTCATTGCACCAGAAAATTCTAGTTAAACCATTTATTTGAAGGGCAAAAGTGCACAACAAAAAAAGTTTAATGATAATAACCCAAAGCCACAAAGCTTAATAGTAAAAATTTAAAAGTCACAAAAGTGAATGGTGCTAACCACTTCATCAATTATATATACTAGTAAGGGACATGTGTGATGTGACGAGGACGACAATTTATATCGCTGTACCCGTTCTTTCTTAGTTTATCAATCCATGATGAGAAGTTCGTTTTTGGATTTAACTGGTCAAATGGGTCTAGTTATCAAAAGGTATATACAAATATCTTTATTGGATTTAAACAAAAATATGATTAACATAAACTTAAAAATACCTTGTAGCCACTATACAAGATTTCAAGCTTTCTTGGCTACCATATTAATAGGGATGTCATTTAGTTTTTTTTAAGGATCATCAAATTATAACAAACCAAAAGAGTCCCCTCCTAGCAAGCTGCTAAGAAAGACCAGGGAGCATACAAAAAAAACAATGCATCTCATTACACGAAAATTACAATTACTGCTGCATGACAAACAAGTTGTATCCAAAGTTCCTGCTTCATTCTTCCTGATCCATGTTCCTCCATTTTGATCTCTCTTGAACCCACGAAAACGATGTTGAGCCTATTCTTGAAGTTGGTTTTACACAATCAAAGGCACGTTATTCCCTTTTCATATTTCATACTAAAGACATTTTTTGCAGCTCTTATATATGTTGACGATATAATCATCGTAGGAAATGTAGGAATTAGGTTCACCTTTTGTAAAATATAATTACAAAATATATCATAACGAGACTCTCGTTATTCGTAGGAAATATCATAGTACAATACCGGTTGCAATAACTAAATAAAAAGAATATAAATATAATTATATATACCAATCTTGATTCAAGCCGCATCTCTGGTGGGTCCTTCACGCGCACTTGATAGCATCCTAGACTCGAGTATTCATCATCTTGAGTCTTGAAAAATACTCCTTGACTGCAACAAAGAGCACACTAAAACGTTGACGATTTTGGTTGAGGCACGTGTTCAACACGCTTCCCTTAAAACAGATTTCGCGCATCTACTAAAGACGACGCGTCTGTCTCCCAGGGTACAACAGCCAAAGCAGTCTGTACTGCCGGATATGGCTCACCGGCCCAAGGTTACATCCGGTAATTGTAGTGTTTGAACTCATGTGGTGGAAAAACAAGTAGAGAATACCCATCTCTCTAGTTGGTCTTCAAGTGTTTTTCCTACTTCTAGTATTCTTCATGTATAAAACAATACCCTATTATCTTGTCACAAAAGAAAGCACATAGCCATCTATATGTACAAGACTAGTGAAAAGTTTCACTTAATTAGTCACTTAATTAGAGACTTAAAAACTCTAATAAAACTAATTAAATACTCAAGAGTTACTCTTTAACTTACCACATGAATATTCTAATTAATATTTATAATTTCATTAAATTATAAATATATTTAATATCCATTCACCAAAATTCCAACAATCCCCCACATGAATGGAGATCATTCAAAACACTTAAAATTTCCAATGTAACCTCGACAGTTGAGTTTTGCATACGATAGGTAGGTGTTACCCTTTGAACCTTCGCTCATGAAATGCACTTAGCCCACTAGCTCTGAGTAGATCTCGTTGTCTTTGAACTCGTCTGCCGTTTGTGTAGACGACAATACACTTCACACAAGACTCTCCCTAGCCGGGTCATCTCCTCATAGTCGTGTCCAATAATGGTCGTGGAACACTTTCCTGGTTCTGCGAGAGCTCTAGGAATTGTGCCCTCAATTCCATTCGAAGCGACCCCACTTCTCTCTAACATAGGTGAATCTCCTTAGATCATTAAAAGCATTGTGGTTATCGTGATCTATCCAAATCATTTACCACATATTATGCTTAGCCTTATACTTGTCACTTTTAGGAATGGACTAGGAAGTTTATTAATCTTTATAATAAACTACCTTATTAAATGCGTAGGGTTATTCCCCCACAGTGACCTTGCTTATTCATACAATTAGGTTTTCCTATTGAACTCAATTCTTGGGATCTCCAGTCTACTTAGTTAGGTTTCCATCATATGAACTTCATTTTTCAAGGTCTTCAGTCCCATTCCACAACTTGATCTCTAATAAACCCTCAGGTTGTTGGATCCATAACATTAGCAAATAACTTTGCGTATTTGAGATCAGTTATCATGATGTGTTCTTAACTCGTAAGTTAATTTTGCCTATTGTCAACTTCTAAGACTATAACCTCAGTGGCCATCTGAATCTGGTTATAACATATGTCTTCGTAAGATATGTGTATCATTTAAGGCAAACACATCTCCATTATGCACTACGACCTTTGTGTCCTCCACTTAGTCGTCTATTTGCAATGTTAGATTGGATTACAAAATCCTTATTGCTAAAAACAAATGCAAGACACCCCCACATTTAAGTGTTATTGGATAACATTTAGATGTGTTAATGAGAACCATTTCTACATACCCTTATAGGGTTGTTTCTTAATGGTTCATCCTCCACATTTCTTGCCATTTGATCAACATTTCCGTAAAACCACTTATGGCGACATTTATACACATATGATTGAACAAGACCAACCTTATTATATCAGTGAATTCAACTCATATTGCATTAGCTTACACAAGCTTCCGAGCTGACCAAAGCAACACATTCCATTGTCACAAGTTTGTCACCAACTTAGAATAATTCTAATTTAACATCTAGAATAAGCTTAAACAATGAGTTCTCCTCATTAGCTTTTCAAACAAACTTTTAAAAGTTACATGTCATTTCCTTATAATGAATGAAAATTCTCTCTCAACTTTGTCCATACACAAATTCTTTTTGTGTTCATACAAATTTGAATGTTTAGAGTTAATTAGTCTCCGTCAAGACCTATAATTAACTAAGTACAAGTCTAGCATGCTTTAGACTACAATACTTTAGCTTGTGAACAGAAGATGCATCATTCTGATTCTTCCCAGCCCTAAGGATATCATAATATCACTTTGCAACATTCATCCCTTGTTAAGACAAAATAATGAGACTTATTCATAATCCTAAAACATCAATATTTAGGAAGGTCTCACAAAGCTAAATTTCATCATTCATTTAAGGAACATAACTTGTTTACCTTTGATCTCCAACGATCTACCATTGACTCATAAGTACTTAAACATAAGCCTTAATCCAAGTCACTTGGTGAACACATTCATCACCAACAAGATGAATTTCTCATCTACAATCACTATTATGTGTGAGATAGAGTCAACTAGATTGACACTCAACAACATGTCATTCATAATTTTTCCATAAGTGATTTGCACACATCTATTGTTATTCATTAGGAGACATGTATATTTAGGATGCTCTCCCAAATGAAGGTAAAATCTCCATATAGATCTAACAATAATCAAGTGGTAGACGCATCTACTTATAAATCTCGCAAGATTTATTAAAGGTATACAATAACATATAGTACTTTTACTTTCATATGTTAGAATTCACACTTGTGAATTTTTCAATGACTTCTAATGAAGTATGCGACATGAATGTCGTTAGTGTATTTCATCTCAATACACTCACTACGTTCTTTCATTACTCATTCATGATGTGGTTATACATTTGATGTTTCGTCTTTGACTTTTAGTCAATGTAACAACTCTCAAGTTGTTTATGTCCAAGTATTTTCATGTACTATCCGTTTAAAACCATACTAGGTTATCACCCGGGTGGCAACCCGGGTAGGAAAATTTAAATTACATTAATCATAAGTGTATCGATAAAAGTAATGCAAATAAAGTGACATTACATAAAATATTAACAAAGTTTTCTTTATAAGTCGTGTACAAAAACATCAAGAAAAAGACAAATATCATTTATGTATACAACTTAGGAATTATACATGTTTGGTACCACTTGGACTAAAGGCTTGTGAATCGCTCTTGACCATCTTTTGACACAAGTAAGAATAGTTTCCTTGACATGCCGAGCAAAATGTTTGATTGTTGTTTCCAACCTAACCAACCACAAATTATACACATTAAGTACACAAAATTATAATCACCAAACAAATGCCACAGAATCTTTGGCTCTGCGATTCTCCCTTTAACTAAAAAGAAAGATACGACATCTAGTGAGGTAGCCATATTCAACTACAAAGCATACTAAACATATGATTAACACTCCATTATCCGCAAAAAATAGATAACAAAATGAGATGTATTTTTTTAGTTTTATCACATGAAGCACATACCCACTTGTTTGATAAACATAGGAACATGCTTAAAGTGTTCTTTTAACTTTCAACATTGGTTATCCTCTCTCTTTGACTTCATTTTGTGGTTTATTAATTCTATCTTCTTTTCCTATTCATAAAAGAAAAAAATATAGTAAAAAACACTTATTGAACCATAAATTAAATTCATCTGATTCACTTTACCATTGGTACCACTGCAAAAAGAACAAACAAACCAATCTGTCAAAATTAAAACTAATAAACGATATAGAAGATTAGAGCAATCATTTACCATACATATTATTTTATAAGGTTCATACCAAATATCCCAAAAGAAACTAACTGCTCACTGGTGTAGTAATGCCAAAAAATAGTACAGTTTGTTTTCACTTGGAGCTAAGCTTGGTAGCTGGTAGCCTCGTTTAACTTATCTTCCTGAAACGAATTGAACAAATACGTAAGAAAATAGTCATCTTCGTATTATACCCGAACAATACATAATGGCATAATAATCAACAACCGGATCAGAGTTGGTAAGTATATGAAACGAAAAGTACATGGATTCATATTAGTGGAAGACGGTCTGGGAACCAAGTAGCTGAATTAAAATCCCTAACAATATAGATAATCAGTCAGGCGGCGAAATTACAAAGATTGAGAAGAGAATTAAAGAGCATACCACTTCCTGCCTACATTAATAGTGCTTGTTCACAAGCATCCAAGCTTTCAGAAGAACTAAACCTCATCAAGGACTCGGTTGTCGGAACCGATGGCATTGTTTTTGAACACAAAGACATTCATATTTAAAAGTTAATATATGATCAATGCAACATGTTGGCATAACCATCGATCAACATTATTTGCTTTAAATAAAACTAAAAGTAACATGAACGTTGTAATAACGTAATGTCATCAATATTATCATCAAATTCAATAAAGAAGCCTTAATGATACCCTATTACCTCATGTTTTACAAACCGATCATCAATAGTTTTTTTGCAATTTTTGACCCATTTCACATACTCTGCTCATTGACATGTTTATTAATATACCCGTTTGACCTTTTAGATATAAAACATAACCTACACCGATCATGTACAAGTAAACCGGTCAAATTTGCTAAAATCGAAGGTCAAATCATGATGGATCATGTAAAATGTCGAAAGTAAAAACATTGATTTTGAGAATAAAGCGCTTACTGTTATGGAATGGTGCATAGAAGAGCCTTTCACCCTTCCAATATTCCAGGGGTTTTGTTTTAATTCTATTACTTCTTCGTACACCAGTAAAAACATTGATATGTCTCGGCTGTCACATTCTTCTTTTCTGTAGTGGTTGCTACTGGCCAATTATCCTTTGTGTGAAAGTTTCTATAAGACCTGTACCATGAAGATGGATTTATAGAAACTATTATTTCATACTTTTAGAAAAATCCATGATCAAAGTTAAGGATTGTGAGGCAAATTCTTTTAACATAATTAAACAGTGAGCCAATGAAATCTTTCCGCCTAGCAAAGGAAATGCATCCACTCACATAAGAATAACATGGTCTTAAATTTCAGAAGCATCTTTTGTAGAAATGGTCACATAATCAGAACTCAAAAGCACAACCATTTCACTAAGTTCAGAGTATAGAAAAGATGAGGACATAAGGGTAAAGTTTATAAACAAACCATGTAACTTTGTTCACAGTACTTTAATGTATAAACTTTAAACCTTTGTACACTAACTCTTGTCACCCCTCCTGAACACTAATGATGATAAGGAAAAATAGATATAATAGCTTGAAACAATACTGAATTTTAATCATATAGTGAATAATTAAATAAAAACGCTTTAAAAAAGACTTATAGTGTAAGAAGAACAAAGCATGTGTTGTTCTTAAATTTGGAGAAAGTCCTTCTACAGTGATGGAATCAAAATTCATCGGGGACTAAAAGAATTTGCGGAAAACAATCTATTTGTAAAAAAAATGAGCATGTCCATAGAATGCATAACAATCCAATCAAATGAGACCACCCGTTTCCATTTAAATAAATCTTTAGCTTTACTCTTTATAGCATAATACAATATAACAGAGTAGTGAGTAGGGATGAGCCAATGTCATCGGGTACCGGTACCGAATATCCGAACTGACTCGATTTTCGGAAACAAATCGGTTCGACATTCAATGGTTCGGTACCGGTATTTACCGGTTTTTTTACCTTCAAATACCAGTCCGAACTGGTACCCATTTTTTGAGATTTTCGGTACCGGTTGGTACCGAGCTCATCCCTATTAGTGCGTTCAGATTACCTGCTTTCTACCACCTTAGTTGTTTGGCGTGCATATATAACCAATTGTATTCAACATGGCCACACCATAAGCTGCAGCATAACTTAATGTTAGAAATATAGTTTATATTTATGTTTTAAGGAATTGATTCTTTCTTAATAAAGTGAAAGTAATATAAAAACACATCCCTGCATTGTAGAGCCTTGATACTTCAGCCTTAGCATGACAAACAAAATCCTCTGTGTTTCCTTTCAGCAACCATGGAGACAATTTTAAAGTAAATTGCTTAATTCCAATTTGAAAACAAACAAATGTCATGAAACAATTTTCGTAAAACTCCAATCAACACCAGTACTGAAACAAATAATAAAACGGATTACACAATTAAGGAATTACTTAGTCTCTACAACAAATAACATCCATTATACATAAAATTACACCTACAAATCAAGAAAAAAAACACTTAAACTACAAATCATACACGTATTGAAAGCATATTTTGCAGCGGAAGCTGATTATTCTTCAAGCCAGTGACGAATCCGAAAAAACATTTCATTTAAATATGAACACATAGTAATAATGTAAAGATCATCGATACATGTCACTGCAAAGATAACTCTTATTTTGGAACCCTAGCTTTCTACAAACTGAATTCTAATCACAAAACAATTGTAGAATCACTCAATTTCTACAACAAATAGCATCTATTTTGAACAAATTAACCTATAAATCAAGCCGTAATACATAACAAAATTCATTGTCAAAATAATGTAATATTATAATTATCAAATGCACATATAATAGTCACAAAATTATTACTGTTACCCGTTTGATAATATATGTATTCCATCCAAAGGTGCATAGTTAGATGGTGTGAGTTTGCAACCTCGTTGAGCACATCTGAAGCACCGGTTATGGTAAAATTATTTCTTCATGGTTACCTATGAATCGATCAGTATAATTTACTGATCTACTAAACCCCCAAAATTCAATATTCAATATTTTGAGAAAAATGACAATTAAAAGTAAAGATGAGAACACGGGATCAACAACTTAAGAACCCTAATTTGATTTGGACAAAAAGGAACAACAATTTACCGATACTGGCCAAAACCACAACTGGTCAGATTTATGTGCTGCTGGAACCCTAGCCGTTGACCTTTCGTTGTGGCGTTAAACCACCACCTTCATAAGACCAAGACAAACCCTAAAACTTACATTGATTTTTGATGAAACATACTTGTAATTTTTGATGAAACATACTTGTAATGACTCATATTGATTTTCGATGAAACATACCTGGTGATTCGGATTTTCACCATAACTCAGATCCGGTTTGCCGGAGATTCGGTTTTCGCCGGAGTTCGATTTCTGGAATTTCTCTCACTACAAATTGTTACTTTCACTCTCTAAAACAAAAGGCGGTGATGAAAAGACGAAGATTATGATGAATTTTGATGTTAATTTCTATTTCTCTATTCAAATAAACTTTGAAACAAATAAGGATTCTCAAACAAACTTTAAAAGAAATCAAGATTAACGATAGGACATTGATACCTACAGTTTGTATGGAGTGGTTCAAGTAGCAGTGAAGGATCCATTAGGGTTTTGGTAGATGACGGCAGAAAAATGGAAGAACAGAGACACGATTGTGGGAATTTAGGTTTTTAGAACATTTATATACTCGGGTCGAAGACCAAGTATGGGTACCGCGTCTCGCCCATATACAAAGACCCATTATTTTCCCGCCCAAATAGTTGTGAGATTGCACCACAAGCTGACACGTGTCCCAAATTTTTTTCATTTATTATATATAATAGATTCTTTTAAACAATGTATAACCGACGTTATAATTATTTTCCACAAAAATAATTTATACGTCACAACCATTAGTGATTTATTTCTTTGTAAAAAATTGCATGTGTTATCCGAAGATATTGAACACAAAACAATAAAATACATTGGAAACTAAATCATAAGTGCCAATCACTTTTGAAATTTAAACGGAAGCATAGACAATATGTAGACATCAAATAGCAAAGTGCTTTTATCTTCAACACTTTATAATCTGACCGAAATCTTCTCAACAATATTGTCCCATGGCGTGTCTTGAGGTACTCCCTCAATAAGACTCCATGCACTTGTAAGTACAAGTTTCCCATTTCATCTTGAAACTTTAAACTTGGACAATTATGCTCAAAACAACATCAAGTTGTTACAAATACTACATTTAAGTAGTAAACTTGAACAATTAAATTTGTTCACAACAACACCAAGTTGTTTTCACTAAATAACTTTTTTTAACACACATGTTGGGAAAAAAAGTTATAACAAGCACATTATAGAATCGAACGTTTACATAAAAGGTTTTCCAAAGATATAGTTTATAAAATAAACTGTTTCTCATCAGTTTTAATGCACACATAGGCAATTAAATGTTTACATAAAACATTTATGTCCATTATGAACAATCTCTAACCTCGTATTCGTGATACACATTTTCTAACACACATGTTAGAAAACTTTAAGTCATTTTATCTATATATATAACATGACCAAATTAAAGCATCAAATGTCATCACTAAAACTCTATTCAAGAGTTTCACCATATGAAGAGTTAAGAGTCTCAATAATTATAGACTTAAACTCTAATAAAACTCATCAAATGTTATCATTAAAACTCTACTCAAGAGTTTCACTTATGAAGAGTTAAGAGTCTCAATAATTATATATTTAAACTCTAATAAAACTCTTTAAATGTCACAATTAAAACTCTACTCAAGAGTTTCACATATGAAGAGTTAAGAGTCTCAATAATTATATATTTAAACTCCAATAAAACTCATCAAATGTCACCATTAAAACTCTACTCAAAAGTTTCACATATGAAGAGTTAAGAGTCTCAATAATTATATATTTAAACTCTAATAAAACTCATCAAATGTCACAATTAAAACTCTACTCAAGAGTTTCACATATGAAGAGTTAAGAGTCTCAATAATTATATATTTAAACTCTAATAAAACTCATCAAATGTCACCATTAAAACTCTACTCAAGAGTTTCACATATGAAGAGTTAAGAGTCTCAATAATTATATATTTAAACTCTAATAAAACTCATCAAATGTCACCATTAAAACTCTACTCAAGAGTTTCACATATGAAGAGTTTAATTGGTAATTAAACTTTCACTCAAATTGATTTAGAAATCACAAATTAAAGTTGGTGATGAATCCCACACAACTACACTATCACTTTATTGTGATTTATTTTTGAAGCCAATCAAACATCAACTTCAATGTATGACCTTTTATTTCTAAATCATACAAAGCATTAAAATCAATGCTACAACAAATTACTTATATAAAATGTTTACATAAAACATTTCAAAGCATTTGTATTTTAACCATTTTTAACAATCATGTTAAAATGAAAGAAATTCTAACGCGCACGTTAGAAATATTAACATTTTCACAAAATATTAATTTGACTTGCTAAAAGCACATATATGGTTCAAATAAATAAGTCATTTCTAATACACACGTTAGAAACTAAACAATTAAAAATTGCTTCCAAACTAACGCGTTTCATGAACGTTTCTAACACACATGTTAGAAGACAAATGATTACAAAATCATTATAAGACTTATTTGTTCATATCAATCCATGGGTGGATGAAAAGTCTACTTTAAATAGAGACTTAATTAGATACATAAAACTCTAATCAAGTAACATAAAACTCTTATTTAAAGACATAAAAAACTCTACTTAAGAGAATTTAACGTTTACAAAAAACGTATGGTTTACACCAATAATTCCGGTCTAACACACATGTTAGAGAATTTAACGTTTACAAAAAACGTATGGTTTACACTAATAAACCCGATCTAACACAAAAGTTAGAAAAATTAACGATTCCCAAAATCGTTTTAAAACCAAATGTTGGAACCAAAACTATTCGTTTTGTAACACGGTATAGGATTTAAGATTGTATCTCAATCTCAAAAAATTCAAACACAACAAGTTGTACTACATACATATTTCCAAAAATAATATTTATAAGATCATAACATCTAACAATATTTTTTTTTAATTCTATTATAAATCCTTTCGAAAACCCAAAATCCTTATAAATAAGGTTTTTAAGATTGTACCAACAATCTCATGAAATTCTGTTTTAAGTTTGTAGGAATTAGGTTCACCTTTTGTAAAATATAATTACAAAATATATCATAACGAGACTCTCGTTATTCGTAGGAAATATCATAGTACAATACCGGTTGCAATAACTAAATAAAAAGAATATAAATATAATTATATATACCAATCTTGATTCAAGCCGCATCTCTGGTGGGTCCTTCACGCGCACTTGATAGCATCCTAGACTCGAGTATTCATCATCTTGAGTCTTGAAAAATACTCCTTGACTGCAACAAAGAGCACACTAAAACGTTGACGATTTTGGTTGAGGCACGTGTTCAACACGCTTCCCTTAAAACAGATTTCGCGCCTCTACTAAAGACGACGCGTCTGTCTCCCAGGGTACAACAGCCGAAGCAGTCTGTACTGCCGGAGATGGCTCACCGGCCCAAGGTTACATCCGGTAATTGTAGTGTTTGAACTCATGTGGTGGAAAAACAAGTAGAGAATACCCATCTCTCTAGTTGGTCTTCAAGTGTTTTTCCTACTTCTAGTATTCTTCATGTATAAAACAATACCCTATTATCCTGTCACAAAAGAAAGCACATAGCCTTCTATATGTACAAGACTAGTGAAAAGTTTCACTTAATTAGTCACTTAATTAGAGACTTAAAAACTCTAATAAAACTAATTAAATACTCAAGAGTTACTCTTTAACTTACCACATGAATATTCTAATTAATATTTATAATTTCATTAAATTATAAATATATTTAATATCCATTCACCAAAATTCCAACAGGAAATAATGCCACCAAGATCATGAGACAAAAGCTTTCCGCAACACCAGGTTTAGCATAAAAGATCTTGGCATTCTGAAATACTTTTTGGGCATTGAAGTGGCTCAAACTCGAGACGGATTAGTACTCAGTTAGAGGAAGTACACTTTTGACATTCTGGAAGACAGTAGGATGCTAGGTTGTCGGCCTAGTGCATTTCCCATGGAATAAATTTTAAAGCTCAGCAACTTTGATGAAGAAGAATGGATTGATGCTAGCCAACACTGTCGTCTTGTAGGACGGCTACTTTATCTTCAAGCAACTAGACCGGATATTGCTCACTCTTTGAATGTTTTAAGTCAATTTTTGTTGATCCTCGACAATCTCGTATGGATGTCGTCACAAGAGTTTTACGGTACTTGAAAGAAACTCCAAGGCAAGGTATTCTACTTCCCAAGTCTGGGGGAACTGATCTTGTTGCATACTCAAATTTCGACTGGATCGGGTGTCCCGACACCAGAAGATCTCGGGCTAGTTATTTGTTGCTCCTTAGTGCGGCCCCAGTTTCATGGAAATCCAAGAAGCAATATGTAGTGTCACGATCTTCTGTTGAGGCTGAATATAGAGCTATGGCAAGTACGGTGAGTGAAATTCTATGGAGGCATTGGCTATTAAAAGACCTTGGGTTTTCATAAAACTGTTGATACACTTTGTGGATGCGGCTTGGTTCGGTTTGGCTCGGTTCTGTCGGAAAGTAAAGAATGTGTCGCAGTGTAGGGGCTAATTGTGTAACTTGGTGTTCTATATAAACACCTCTTTGTAACCCTAAATTTTAAGAAAATACAATTCAAACCCCAAATAAGTTCATTCTTGTTAGACCCTAATACGTATTTGATAAAAAGTCGCAGCGGAATTTCATGCCATAAAATTTCTTTCATTTCAAACGTCTTGACTGACTTGAAAGTTCGTTTGAATGTATATCTTCTACAAAAAAATAAGGTATAAGTCCTGTTTACTAAAGTACATACTCAATTATTCCCGTACAATCTATCTTGTGACTCGATCTTCGATCTCTATTCCTCGTGATAACCGCTCGTGTTACGTACAACCTGCACTCACCACATACATTCATAACGTTAGTACAAAATACATAAATAAGGTTCAATCTCGTACACTTTCCATTCCATTATTTTTCTAACTTTAAGCATTTCATCTGCGTATCCATATCCTGGTGAGGCTTCAATAATGTACCTGCATTACTTATCATTCTCAAGGCGCACTATTAATAACGTATTACACGACGTATCTAAATCGCGCATACATACATCCTTACATGCATACATACGCATCTACAAACGTACATGCCTTCCTATATCTCTACATACATGCATACACTCATATGTACCTTCATATGTACCAAATACACATCTACATGTACACATACATTACTACGTCTCTACATACGTACATATACACTTACGCATCTTCGCATATACATAAATACATATCTACATACTTACATACATTACTACCTACTCATATACATACTTACATACTTCCATCCACATATATACGTTCATACATACACACGTGGATACCTTCATACTTAATTACATAATGCTCATGCTCATACATAACGACTTGCGTACATACATACACCGATACCTACATATAAACATACATGCATACATAACTACATACTTACATACATTCATAAAATGAATGTAGCTATACACATACATACTTTCACTCACACGTACATATACTTACGTAATTACCTAATTACATTCATACATACATATTAACTCATACATACCACTTACTGATGCGTGGTTAAAAACCGATGCTCGAAATCATGTAACTTTATGTTTTTGTATGAGTTTCAATCTTGAATGGCCTACTCTTAATTAAATTTGTGTTTATGCAAATTTAATGAAGTTAAAGAGCCTTTCGGGAGCGTTACGGGTCACCGGGTCGAAAACTGGAGCACCAGGACGCGTTACGGGTCAACCGGGAATGCATGACGCGAAAAATGGAGAAAACAAGTTGGACAAGCCGTCGGCGACGGGTATGAACCCGTCCCCGACGGGTTCGGGAAATACCCGTAAGCACATCAGCCCGTAGGCAGGAATCTAAGGCGTCGGATGAAGGCATCATCATACGAACCCGTCGGCGACGGGTCTATACCCGTTGGTGACGCCCTCTCTAAAACCCCTTTTTCTGCAGATTCGTTTCGTCGTCCGAATGCACTAAAACGTGCATAACTTTTGAACCGTTTACCCGTTTAACCTCCCGTTTCTTCCTACATGCTTGTAAATTAACATTCTACCATATGAACTTAAAATCCAACATCCGATTTAAGGAAAATATTAACTTAATCTCTCGGCTTTAAATAGCCTTTTTCACTTGTTCGATCCGTTCATGTTTTAAATCAACGAACTTGTGTGATTACTATACATTTCGTACTAGCTTCATAACCATGAATGTTCCCTAATACACGGACCTTAATCATGAAGTTTATGTGCCCGTTATCAATTTCTACGTGTAAACGTATTGTTATCCGCTAAAGGATTCAAACACTTTAAACTTAAATTTTTGCTTTCCTTTCCTTACATCTTATGACCACATTATCATATCCAACTTTCATTCTACACAGCCATATATGTAAAACCTTACTTGAATTCAATTATCATGTTGATATACTAATACATAACTTTACTTAAATAACATGAGAAGTGATTCCAAAATCACTTACCTTATGCGTCCATGCTCGCATCCGCTTCCTTGCTTCTTCTTGACCCGTTGACACCTCGTGCTTGAGTCCGTCTCGACGTGATTCCTTTACTTCCATTTCATCAAAATCACGCCCTTATTAGCATACTCATTTGTACATGTTAACTATCATATAAATCGCATATTTCACACTAAACTTGCATTAGTCATTTCTAACAAACATATGACATATAATCCAATTCATATCCTTTCAAACTCATGAAATTCATCATGTAATCACAAATAACGCATATTAACGTAACATGTACCATACTACTTCCTATGATCCTACTTTTACGACAACAAACCAAATCATGCTTTTTATGTGTATAGTTGACTTTCAAAAGTCAATAATTCATCGTATGAGCTTTCGGCTTACCATTATATATATAAATCCGTAATATTCCAATAAGCTATACGAACGAAACTATATACGTCAAGCCATTTCACATAATGTCACCTCCTAACTTCATTTAGACATTTCATCATACACTTGGTGGGCTTACTACTAACGAAGCATATTGTACAAGCATTCTTTGCATATCCTTACTAGTTTATATCAAGATCATCAAATTCCACTAACCTCACATAACTTTCATCCTAAATCAAGGTTATTAACAATAATCCACCATATCCAACTTCATATATATCAAAACTACACTCTATCTAGCATAAGCAACATCATCATCTTCATGACATTACTTCCATAAGTGGGTTTTTATTAAAACATCAAAATAATCAGAAATTCGAGCATGATTCATGTTTCATGAGATGATTCTACTTCATTATCATTCTAATTTCACATAAGTTCACGGATTGAACACAACCCATTTCATACAACTTTACCAAATTGGATTCTACAACTTACCACATGTATAACAAGTCAAGATGAACAAGGATTCAAGTTCATGCATGAGTTTTAGCTTGAATCCACCTTCAATTTGGGCATAAAGGGCTGAATTGAAGGTTTCTTCTTTTCTTTCTTGTGGGTGTCGACCACACCTCCAAAACACACACTCACACTACTGAACTTTCTAGTTAAATCAAACTTTAACTCAATTTCCCACTTTTAGTCCTTCTAGTTTATTATTTTGTCTCCAAAACACTAAGTTTCATTCTCTTGTTACATAACTAACTATTTAACTAAGTTAGTTAGCTTGGTTATTACATTTTTATGTCATCACATAATGAAACATACTAGTCCATTCAAGTTTGTGGATTTGGGGCGTTACAAGTCTACACCCCTTAAAGGAGGTTTCGTCCCCGAAACCTTTCTCATTCTTAGTAGACCAATACTACTCTTACTTTTTCATCTATCCATTTTCGATGCTCAATACTACATAAATACATTTAGGATCTTTGCAAAAGTCTTATTCATGAATAAATATAATCATACCATCACATTATCGTACTAGAACTAAAGTGGGCAAACTAGAAGCAAACCCAAGGGTTTACTACCATGACTTACATAAAAGCAAAACGAAGTTCATATGAACTTGCTACCACATTCACCGTTAGTATTAGTTCTAATAATTTCATATATACTTGGAGTTTTACTTCTACCTTCTTACTCATACATGCACTGTCTACTACTTAACCCAGATTTAAGACTCATTCTTAGTCCACTTTTAAAAGTCAACCCTGCCTTATCATATCACATCTTGCGTTACCACTGGTTCGTGCGGAAGTACTTATGAAATTCATAACTTTATACTTAAATTCACATATTAAACAATTCACTAACCTTACTATTTTGGCATAATGCCTCGACCCGCGAAAGCAAACCGACCACTTCATTACAAATCCAAACCATCTCAGGATTGATCTCCTTCATCCGTGTAATGAGCTTCCGCTCATGAGAATTCTTTCACTGATCCTGATAGGTTTATCACACTATGATATCTGACGGAAAGAGATTCCATTGATTCGTCATCCTTATCTTACGGTGATCATTCCTTTCCGATTGGTGAAATTGCGTGTCCATTCATCAAGCTCACCTATGAGTACAAAACTTAACATATCAAAACATTAACTAACGAGTTCAAATGGCAATCGCCATCTGACCCGTATGACCCATTTATCCTTTCGACCATTCTTACATGCAACGCATTTGCATAAATATATTCATATATATATATATATACATGAAAATTTAAGCATAATTTGAATCATATCACTTAAGAAATATTTACCTATCTGGTCCGTATTTACTTACACATTCGGATATTTTCATTCCTATTATTCCTTTGTTCATTTGCTTTACATTTGCTTATATAACTTGTTTGATGCATACATGGTCAAGCTATCGACTTCTTCTTATGTAGACTAGTTCCGTCTTTTATATCATAAATCTGTTTCGCGGATTCGAACCCATTATTCATACCTTTCATGCCTTCTATGTTTTGAATCCGTCTCGCGGATTCAAACATTGCATTCACATCTTTCATTCTTTGAATCTGTCTCTCGGATTCAAACATTGCATTTACGCCTTTCATCCCTTAAATCCGTCTCGCGGATTCAAGCATTGCATTCATATCTTTCATTCTTTGAATCCGTCTTGCGGATTCATACATTGCATTTACGCTTTTCATCCCTTGAATCCGTCTCGCGGATTCAAGTATTGCATTCATATCTTTCATTCTTTGAATCTGTCTCGCGGATTCAAACATTGCATTTACACTTTTCATTCTTACGTAGTACTCTCAATCTCCTGATAGTCTTACTACCCATTTCACCCACACGCCCACCTGCTACCCAATTCTAACGGACACACCTGTAACAATTACCACGGGCTCACGAACGTCATATGTTTCTTGTGTACTGGCCAGGTACACAATCCACATACTAGTTTCGTGTCTTCGTGTAATTGTCACCTTATGTCCGAAGAATTAGGTTTCGGCACGTGTAACATTTCCAAAACTTCATTACCATTCTTATCATTATTTTTCATTTAAAATTTTCCTTTCATTGTTAGGTTTTACCATCACATGTACTTACATATATTAAATATATGTACTTGGGTCAATATGTCATATTACATACCTTGGTGCCGGTGCTAGACCGCATCCACAAATCATTCTTTCCAAGCAACCATGCTTTCCTTACACATAACATATTGTTAGTTATCTTCCAATACATACTTAAGCACATACTTACCTTGGCTTTTACCCTTAGATCTTGATCGAGTCTTGGATTGTACGGGTTCTTGGTCACGAGAGCACACGAGTTTGAGTTCAAGTATTTACCTCCTCATACTTGATTCTCTCAAACCAGGGCTCGGATACCAACTTGTTAGTGTTGGTGCACTTGTGTCTGTTCTTTGTCTATATTTCGTCATGATACAAAACGATGTCTTATGTTAGTCTGGGTTACGTCTTAGTTTGTTACAATGTGCGTTCAATGTAAGTTTGACCAAGTCAACCATCCTCCTGGTTTGACTTGGCCAAACAGTTAGCACATTGGTTGAAAGATGGTTGAGTCGAAGGATGGTCATCGAAGGATTGTTTTATATCCTTCGATGATGAGCTCGAAAGATGGACCTCGAAAGATGAGTTCGAAACATAACCTTCGATGGATGAACTCGAAGGATAGACCACGAAGGATATCATCCTTCGTGGTCGACAGATGATCTTTCGATGGCGTTCTGGTCGACAGATGATCTGTCGATCAATCTGTCTGATCCTTCGACCAGACCTGCTGTGTCGGGTATAAATACCCATGTGTTGTGTTCAGTTTTCTGAGTGAGACAGAGCAGACGAGAGAGAAAGACAGGAGAGCACACACACACTGTGAGAGTTTATAGAACATATCTGTAAACATTGAGCTTGTAACCGGACCTTTCATACGCATTAATACAAGTGGTGTTAATCGTTGAATGTTGTGTGTTGTGTTTGTGCTTGTTCTCGTATACATTCTCGGTTGCATGCTAGCTTGGATTCCGCACTCGCTAGCGTGTTTGATATAACAAGGAAAAGGTTTTAATCTCATCCTCGAGAGGGACCTACAAGTGGTATCAGAGCTTTGGCTCTTCTCCTTGTTAAAACCGAGTGTTTTCGGGTGTTTTTCGGGTTTTTAAAGCTTATATTTTTCTGAAAAACTTGTTAAATCGGGTTTCGGATTGTTGTCGGTTTGCAGAAATATTCATATTTCTGGGTTTGTTCTTCTTATCTTCAACCGATATTCATAGTGTTCTTGGTATTTTACACTTTTGATCTTAAAAAGTTTAAATTTCAAAGTGTTTGTGTGTTGGGAAGAGTATTTTGATTAAAATATTGGACCTTACCTAGTTGGTGAAAAACCTGCATGTTCAGACCTGAAAGATATGGTCTGAACATACTTTCTGCCGAAAGTTCTCACCAACCCGTCAACTTTTTCACCAACTTGTCACCGATTGTCAACTGTGTCAGAGCTGTTCGAAAGATATCCTTCGAAGTCGAAAGATCATCTTTCGACCAAAGGAGGTTCGACAGATAGTCATCCTTCGAGCATCCTTCGAAGTGTGAGATTTATCTTTCGGTCCAAGGAATATTTCGAAACATATATCTTTCGGTTTGCTGCTCTTTCTCAAAAGACAAGGATCCTTCGACTGGGGAGTCTTTCGAAGTCTTTCGAAGTCATCGTTCGACATTCATCAGTGTTCATCTTTCGGTCTACAGTACATTTTCGAAGGATAAGGATCCTTCGTTGGAGAATCTTTCGAAAACATTGTTCGAAACTCAACAGTGATCTTTCGAATCCTGTTGATCTTTCGAACAGGTGTTGATCTTTCGATCCTTGTTTGTTTAAGCCTAACAGTTTGTGTTTTTCAGGTCTTTCGATCAAAGATCCTTCGGCTGTTTGTTATCCTTCGATAGTCTAACATAGTTTGTGAAAATTAATTTTTAAAAAGGAGAAAATTGTTTTTCAAATTTTAAATCTATTTTCACTTAATATATTTTTATAAAATGGGAACAAACGGTCAGTGGGATCCATCCGCGTGGACTCTAACTCCACAATCATCAGCTACGCAATCATCCGCTACGCAATCTGCGTCAGATTTTAGCAAAGCATGGATGCAGGCTATTGTCCCACCTCAAGCTGCAATGATAACTGCAAATCAATGGGCATTGGTCACAAATCAAAGCAACAGCATTCAATCAATGATGCAGAACGATAGTGAGACTGGTACAAGCACAAAGCCGCCAAAACTAAATCATATTAATGATTGGGGATGGTGGAAAGAAAGGCTGAGAACTTATGTTCAGGGGCAAGGTCAAGATCTATGGATGTGCTTCTTCACCGCATTTGACCATGATTTGGAAGTTGCAGGATCTAATCCAGAAACTTACAGCACAATGTCTGATGATGATAAGAAGAAGTTTGAATTAGAAAAGAAGGCATTCATGATTCTCACACAAGCCCTTCACAAAGACATTTACCACCAGTTTGTTTACTGCACGACTACTAAAAGCTTGTGGGATATGCTCACGTTACGTTGTGAAGGAAATGCTCAATCTAGAAAGATCAAGCAAGAATTACTGAAGAAAGAGTTTGAAGGTTTCACGTGTATGGAGAATGAGACTTTGGCAGAGTTATCTACAAGGTTTCATCACTTGTTGAGCGAGATGTTTGGTTTTAGAGTCACTGCCACTCCACAAGAAATGGTGAAGAGATTCGCTGATAGCTTACCAGCAAAGTGGAGCAGTTATCTTGAAATTCTCAAAGAAAATGGTGTTCTAGACACAATCAACGTTTATGAGTTGATTCAAAAATTGGAGAATAAGGATGTAGAAGAAAAGCTGAAGGCAAAAAGAACACAAACTCCTCAGAATCCAGAAATGTACTTTGGGATTGCAGGAGGTATCAGTGGAGAAAGACCAGTCTCTCAACACGCGAAGCTTCAAACAGCCTTCGTCTCTAACACCGGACCTTCAACAACAGATCAGTTTGATCCTTCAGCTTACATGATGTCTTCAAGACCGAATGTGCAGCCGACAGCTCAGCAGCAAAAACCGCAACAGCAAGGGTTTTATGGAAGCTCGTCAAACTTTCAAGCCACTTCCAATCCGAACACTGTCAGATTAGATACTTCCAACTTTTCCAAAGTCAGTGTCGAAGTAGCCAAGGAGCATATGGAGATGTTGAATACCTTGGTTAGTGCTTATAGTGGATTAGTTGCAGGTCAGATTGGGAATATCAATCTAACCAATGAAGATTATCAGCAAGTGGATAAAGAAGAGTTTGAAATGATGGATATAAAATGGGCTCTTGCTAGTGCAATTCGAAGAGCTAAGGAGTTTATGGAAAGAACGGGGAGAACCAACTTGGAAAGCAAGAAAGATACCAAGTATGGGTTCGACAAGCAAGCTGTAACATGCTTTAACTGTGGTGAACGGGGTCATTTCAAAAGGGAATGCACAAGACCAGCTCAGCATGGAAACCAAAACCCCTTCAGAAATCAAGGCAACCAGCAGAACCAGAGCAGGAACAATGTTCGTACGATGATACCTGTCAACAACCAAGGCCAAGCAGGGTCATCAAATACCAACCGGGGGCTGTTGGTTCAAATAGATGAGGGTTGTGATTGGTCGCTTCAGCTTGGAGAAGGAGGAAATGGTGGAACAGCATGTTTTGCTGAAGTCGTAAAGGATTTAAAGCACGCCAGTGGTGGAGAATCTTCCACCAATGGTGTTGCATCTTCTGGAGATGAAGACAGTTCTGGTTATAGTGGAAGCTCAGATGAAGAATCCTCCACTTCAGGAAATGATCATGTGGATGTGACATCAAGTGCGTCAGTCGATGCAGATATTGATGAGCTTTTGAAAGAAGCTGCAGCAGGAACTGAAAGAAGATCTAAATTGATGGATCAAGCTGCTTACTCTTCGTCTTCTCTCCATTCAGCCTTTATGGCTAATGTCGACAGTTCATCAGGTCAGGTATGTGTCGATGAACCCACTGTAGTTAGCTGTGAAAATTGTGATAGTTTAAATGTTAAATATGCTGAACAGGAAGGTCAGATTGAAATCCTATCCAAACACAATCAAGAATTGATTGTAAACCTTTCTAAAGCAGCTGAAGCTAACGTGTTCTTAACCAGAAATGAAAAGGAATTTAAAACCACAATTGGGTCATTAAGACATGATGTTACAGAATTACAAAAAGCTGTTTTGCGAAAACAACATGCTAACAATGATCTTATAGACACAATTGAAAAGCAGATGGTAGAATTGGCCACCGCTCGATGTGAATGTGAAACAATCAAGCAGAAATTGGAAAGTTATTCCAATTCCCGCTATGTATTGGATCACATTATTGATGTTCAAAAGAAAAAGGGGGATAAGAAGTGTATGGGATTCAAATCATGTCCTCCCCCAATGAATCACAATTACTCCAAATTGCCTGATGACGAGGATATGCCCCGTTTTGAACCTACTGTGCCACTCGGTCTAGATGACTTTGCAGCAGGCCTCGGGTTCACAACTGGTACATCATCCTCAGGTCAATCTGAATCTGAATCTGAGAATGTGACAGATTCATCATGTGTTAAGGAACAGAGTCCTCCCACTGTTGAGGATGCTGATTCTTCGGATGATGAATCTGATGTAATTGTGAACCAACAGTCTAACTCGGTTACACCAGATATTCCAATCGAGAATCACATCCTGTGTGATCCACCAGTGAAACCGAGTGAGACTGAAATGTCAAAAGAAATGGAGTCGAGTGTATCAAGTGTTGAAGGGAGTAACTTGTTGTACACGCTCAAAGGAGATGACAAAATTTACTCTAACAAAGATTTTCCAATTAAAAATGTAAATCAAGATTTAATTGAGCAAATTTTTGAAGGATGTACTGACAAGTTTTTGGGAAACAAAAGTGGCAAAGTTACCGTCACTCAATGTGATCCAATTCCGTGTGAACAAATTAGAAAACAATACGGAAACCAAAAACCAACAGTTGAGCGAAAACAACAAGTCAACTCCGGAAAGGGTAAGGGACAGGGAAAGAAGGCTCAGAACAAGAATGTTCAAGCACCTAAGGTTCAACAACAATGGGTGCAAAACAAAAGAGCTCCTGTTAAGAAAAGAGAACCGAAAGTGAACTTTGTTGGATCCACGGGTTCAGACAAACTTGAAACATTTCAGGATAAATCTAACCTTGATTTTATAAAACAAGTTAGAATTTTGAAACGAAATGAACAGAATAATTACACCCAACACACCAACGGATGTGATTTAGGTCCAAGCACGTCTAGATCACAAAGTTCATGGTCTGGTTCTTCGTCTGGTCATCAACATGTTTCTCCGAGGTTTGTAGAGCGGAGAATGTGTTTTGAGTGTGGCACCATTGGGCATATTGGAAGATACTGCCCATACCTGCAAAAGTTGAAGCCAAAAACAAGTGCTCCCCAAGAAGCCAATTACCAAAAACGTTCATTTTCCCCGAAACAAGACCTACGTGTCTTGAAAGAAAGGGAAAAGAAGTTAAAACAAAAGAATCAAAAGGTAATTGAAAAGGCCTTAAAATCTGAGGTCAAAGAAGAAAAACCTGTTCAAGCAAAACCTAAAACTGTAAAACCAGTAAATGCTAAAACAATTAATGCAAATACTGGTAAAGAACAAACAGCTTGGAAACAAAAACAGGTAATTCAGTCAGGGGGAGCACCACAGGTCCTTTTTCCTAATCATCGAGTGATTGAAATCACTTACCTTGATGATCAAGGACGACCCAAGTCCACGAAGGCTTGGGTCCCTCTCTCCAACTAATTTTTGAGTGAGTGTGTAGGATATTCCAGGAGGAACTTTCGATAGTCGTAAGATTGTTGATAGTGGAGCATCCTTGCACAAGATAGGCGACAGAAGAAATTGTTGCCTTTGATGGAGAGGAAGAGAAAAAGGAAAAAGAAATGGCTGATGAAAGAAATTGAAAAGCTTCGACAAAATGAAAATCTTTTCAAAATGTGAATGTTCAAGGCTTTGATCGGGTCCCCGGGATAGATTCAAATCAAAATGTACGCACCTGCAGCACGTCTGAAGATCAACAATCTACAAGATGAACGTGCAGTGTACATTTCTTCGTGGTGTGATTGAAGAAAATGTGTTTGTTGATGAAACCAACCAGGTGTGCGGACGCCTTGGCATGGGTTGAACAACCGCACACTACTTCTGAAAGAGAAAGACAAAGACCTTCGCTGGTGGAATGTGGACGACCAGCCGGACCAAAGGTTTCTGATCTTGTTGATGTCAAGAGATTTCTAAGTAGCTGCAAAGAATCGACTTTGAAATCCACACCGGGTGGATATCCAGTTTGGGAGAGCACTCAGTTTCCTGTCAATGCATGAAGCAGTTGAAGGATACGGTTTTAAATTTCTAATCTCTCTTTTAATTGTCGATTATTAAGCTGCTTTGTGAATTACTATCTCGCACAGCACTCTTTGGCCAGACAATGTTGTCATGGTCCGCACCGCTTACCGACATGCCAACTGATTTTTCCAAAATTCGCTAAATCATTTCTGATTAAAACTTAATTTTGGTAAACGGCATTGAGGTAAAACATGAGTTAACCATCATCGGAAATTTTTTTTTTTTTTTTGTAAATACCTTTGTGTTTTTAAATTTGTTTTAGTTTATTGATTTTAGGGGGAGTAAATCCAAAATTTGAAAAATCCAAAAACATCGAAAAATTTCAAAAACACAAAAACAATAGAAAAACAAAAAAAATGAGTTTCCTGGCGAAAAAAAAAAAGAAAATGATAGTACATCAGTGGTCTGTCTAAACCTCTTTAAACCCAAAATGAAAAACGATAAGCAGCTCTATATAAGATGTATCGGTAGGCTCACAATCATTTTAAAGTGTGCAGGGTGATATAAACTTAAATCGACTGAGGACTGGGTGGGAACCATTCATTGGCATATGGTCTTAGTACCGAAATTTCGTTTGAGAGATTGCCGAGGTTCTGAGATATTCGGTCTTTATGCTGCTTATCATCTGGGTATCATGGTTGTATCTTTTACCGAAAAATAACGGGGACGCAAGTCTAGATCTTCCATGATACCATACATACGTGTACATATTGCATTCGACCTCAATAAGTGATAAACAATCACATGTCCAAACAAATAAGTGATAAAATATCACATTCATCCGGGAGTCAAGTTCGTCTCTCTGCTGTACGAAAGTACTGACCTGTTCACGGACTTGCTCCTGTGCCTTCATGCATCGAAAATCAAGTTCCTCATCAATAAGTGATTCTATCACATAGGGCTTGTTTTCAATCAAAATAAGTGAGAATCTCACATCATATACGGTCAAACAGATGATAATCGGTATACTCACCGGTAAGATGAATCCTCGTGCATACCTTGATACGGGAATGTGTCGTGATGTGGATGAACACCGGTCGGTAAGTATAAATTATACCTTAACGTATCCCCTCGCCATGATTACAAATGATAAGTTGAGCTTATGTGGACAACAATACTGATAATCGTTATAGGATGCTTATCTTAATGTTATCTAATTGAACAACAAGAGTGTTTTGGCATGACCGTACACTGATATGATTCTCTTACCCTCGAAACTCGCAAAAAGAATGTCTGTAAATATTTATTTAATGTTTCCTGCTTATGTATCTTTGTATATATTTATTTATTGTTTTCCGTCTTTACTTTGAAAAATGAAAATTTCAAAAAGATTTTAGGTGTGTTTTAATATAAACTTTATAAAATCCAAAAAGATTTTTCTTCTAGTTTATTTTTGATTGACCGATGTTGGAACTCGAGTCTATCCTACCCAAAATCCTGATCGTAAGCTGGAAAACAATTGCGTCTTCATAAACAGTCGAAGTTAACGAGTTTTGAAAGTTAAAGGATTAAAATGAATATTTTTCTAAACTTTCAAACTGCTGTCGGTTGGTGTTTGATTGAGATTTGATCTCATATGTGTCGTTAGTTTAAATGTTAACTATATTCCAGGCGGTTGTTCTCATTATGCGTTTAGCTTTCTTGCATGTGCAGATGCTAAAGGCGAGGAGAACATGTTCGATGAAAAGCTTTGGAATGAAGACACGAAGTGGAGGCACTCAAAGGATAAAATGATCGAGTTGCCGCTGTCCCTTCACCAACACCACAAGGATCTGAAGAATTGACAAGTCAAAAGATTCACGAGAATGACTCAATGGAGAGTTCAATCTAAGGGGGAGTTTGTCAACACACTTTCTACATGAAACGGGGAGTTTGTTGATACACTTTCTGCTTACGACGCGTGAAGACTTTGAAGATCCTCCGACATGAAAGAAATAGAAGACGAACCATCACGAGTAGCATCCAAGGGGGAGTTTGTTGATGCACTTTGTGTGGACGCGACTCGGCTTGGTTCGACTCGGCCTTGAAGACTTGAAGACACGAAGATCGAGACAAAGCTACAGCCAAGGGGGAGTTTGTTGGTGCACTTGTGTCTGTTCTTTGTCTATATTTCGTCATGATACAAAACGATGTCTTATGTTAGTCTGGGTTACGTCTTAGTTTGTTACAATGTGCGTTCAATGTAAGTTTGACCAAGTCAACCATCCTCCTGGTTTGACTTGGCCAAACAGTTAGCACATTGGTTGAAAGATGGTTGAGTCGAAGGATGGTCATCGAAGGATTGTTTTATATCCTTCGATGATGAGCTCGAAAGATGGACCTCGAAAGATGAGTTCGAAACATAACCTTCGATGGATGAACTCGAAGGATAGACCACGAAGGATATCATCCTTCGTGGTCGACAGATGATCTTTCGATGGCGTTCTGGTCGACAGATGATCTGTCGATCAATCTGTCTGATCCTTCGACCAGACCTGCTGTGTCGGGTATAAATACCCATGTGTTGTGTTCAGTTTTCTGAGTGAGACAGAGCAGACGAGAGAGAAAGACAGGAGAGCACACACACACTGTGAGAGTTTATAGAACATATCTGTAAACATTGAGCTTGTAACCGGACCTTTCATACGCATTAATACAAGTGGTGTTAATCGTTGAATGTTGTGTGTTGTGTTTGTGCTTGTTCTCGTATACATTCTCGGTTGCATGCTAGCTTGGATTCCGCACTCGCTAGCGTGTTTGATATAACAAGGAAAAGGTTTTAATCTCATCCTCGAGAGGGACCTACAGTTAGACCCTAATACGTATTTGACAAAAAGTCGCAGCGGAATTTCATGCCATAAAATTTCTTTCATTTCAAACGTCTTGACTGACTTGAAAGTTTGTTTGAATGTATATCTTCTACAAAAAAATAAGGTATAAGTCCTGTTTACTAAAGTACATACTCAATTATTCCCGTACAATCTATCTTGTAACTCGATCTTCGATCTCTATTCCTCGTGATAACCGCTCGTGTTACGTACAACCTGCACTCACCACATACATTCATAACGTTAGTACAAAATACATAAACAAGGTTCAATCTCGTACACTTTCCATTCCATTATTTTTCTAACTTTAAGCATTTCATCTGCGTATCCATATCCTGGTGAGGCTTCAATAATGTACCTGCATTACTTATCATTCTCAAGGCGCACTATTAATAACGTATTACACGACGTATGTAAATCACGCATACATACATCCTTAAATGCATACATACGCATCTACAAACGTACATGCCTTCCTATATCTCTACATACATGCATACACTCATATGTACCTTCATATGTACCAAATACACATCTACATGTACACATACATTACTACGTCTCTACATACGTACATATACACTTACGCATCTTCGCATATACATAAATACATATCTACATACTTACATACATTACTACCTACTCATATACATACTTACATACTTCCATCCACATATATACGTTCACACATACACACGTGGATACCTTCATACTTAATTACATAATGCTCATGCTCATACATAACGACTTGCGTACATAAATACACCGATACCTACATATAAACATACAAGCATACATAACTACATACTTACATACATTCATAAAATGAATGTAGCTATACACATACATACTTTTACTCACACGTACATATACTTACGTAATTACCTAATTACATTCATACATACATATTAACTCATACATACCACTTACTGATGCGTGGTTAAAAACCGATGCTCGAAATCATGTAACTTTATGTTTTTATATGAGTTTCATTCTTGAATGGCCTACTCTTAATTAAATTTGTGTTTATGCAAATTTAACGAAGTTAAGGAGCCTTTCGGGAGCGTTACGGGTCACCGGGTCGAAAACTGGAGCACCAGGACGCGTTACGGGTCAACCGGGAATGCATGACGCGAAAAATGGAGAAAACAAGTTGGACAAGCCGTCGGCGACGGGTATGAACCCGTCCCCGACGGGTTCGGGAAATACCCGTAAGCATATCAGCCCGTAGGCAGGAATCTAAGGCGTCGGATGAAGGCATCATCATACAAACCCATCGGCGACGGGTCTATACCCGTCGGCGACGCCCTCTCTAAAACCCCTTTTTTCTGCAGATTCGTTTCGTTGTCCGAACGCACTAAAACGCGCATTACTTTTGAACCGTTTACCCGTTTAACCTCCCGTTTCTTCCTACATGCTTGTAAATTCACATTCTACCATATGAACTTAAAATCCAACATCCGATTTAAGGAAAATATTAACTTAATCTCTCGGCTTTAAATAGCCTTTTTCACTTGTTCGACCCGTTCATGTTTTAAATCAACGAACTTGTGTGATTACTATACATTTCGTACTAGCTTCATAACCATGAATGTTCCCTAATACACGGACCTTAATCATGAAGTTTATGTGCCCGTTATCAATTTCTACGTGTAAACGTATTGTAATCCGCTAAAGGATTCAAACACTTTAAACTTAATTTTTTGCTTTCCTTTCCTTACATCTTATGACCACATTATCATATCCAACTTTCATTCTACACAACCATATATGTAAAACCTTACTTGAATTCAATTATCATGTTGATATACTAATACTTAACTTTACTTAAATAACATGAGAAGTGATTCCAAAATCACTTACCTTATGCGTCCATGCTCGCATCCGCTTCCTTGCTTCTTCTTGACCCGTTGACACCTCGTGCTTGAGTCCGTCTCGACGTGATTCCTTTACTTCCATTTCATCAAAATCACGCCCTTATTAGCATACTCATTTGTACATGTTAACTATCATATAAATCGCATATTTCACACTAAACTTGCATTAGTCATTTCTAACAAACATATGACATATAATCCAATTCATATCCTTTCAAACTCATGAAATTCATCATGTAATCACAAATAACGCATATTAACGTAACATGTACCATACTACTTCCTATGATCCTACTTTTACGACAACAAACCAAATCATGCTTTTTATGTGTATAGTTGACTTTCAGAAGTCAATAATTCATCGTATGAGCTTTCGGCTTACCTTTATATATATAAATCCGTAATATTCCAATAAGCTATACGAACGACACTATATACGTCAAGCCGTTTCACATAATGTCACCTCCTAACTTCATTTAGACATTTCATCATACACTTGGTGGGCGTACTACTAACGAAGCATATTGTACAAGCATTCTTTGCATATCCTTACTAGTTCATATCAAGATCATCAAATTCCACTAACCTCACATAACTTTCATCCTAAATCAAGGTTATTAACAATAATCCACCTTATCCAACTTCATATATATCAAAACTACACTCTATCTAGCATAAGCAACATCATCATCTTCATGACATTACTTCCATAAGTGGGTTTTTATTAAAACATCAAAATAATCAGAAATTCGAGCATGATTCATGTTTCATGAGATGATTCTACTTCATTATCATTCTAATTTCACATAAATTCACGGATTGAACACAACCCATTTCATACAACTTTACCAAATTGGATTCTACAACTTACCACATGTATAACAAGTCTAGATGAACAAGGATTCAAGTTCATGCATGAGTTTTAGCTTGAATCCACCTTCAATTTGGGCATAAAGGGCTGAATTGAAGGTTTCTTCTTTTCTTTCTTGTGGGTGTCGACCACACCTCCAAAACACACACTCACACTACTGAACTTTCTAGTTAAATCAAACTTTAACTCAATTTCCCACTTTTAGTCCTTCTAGTTTATTATTTTGTCTCCAAAACACTAAGTTTCATTCTCTTGTTACATAACTAACTATTTAACTAAGTTAGTTAGCTTGGTTATTACATTTTTATGTCATCACATAAAGAAACATACGAGTCCATTCAAGTTTGTGGATTTGGGGCGTTACAATTCTCTATACCAAACAACATGGTATCAGAGCAGTGTTTCTGATTCTTGAACACTCTACTCATCATCTACAACCAATCCCAAACCAGAGAAACCCGACAACAAAATCAAACTCGAAAAATACTAGAAATCAGTTCCGGCGGATCAACCACAGTTCCGGCGAATCAAACCCCAAAAATCTGTCGTCGGCGAATCAGTATTTAAACCCCAAAATTTGCCGCCGTTTGTTTGTGTCATGTTTACTATCTTTTCCTTTTGTTTGAAATAATTTCTTTTCCGTAAAAAAAAAGGGTGCCGTCGTTGGTTTTTCCGTCAAAATCAGTGAATCAGTATTTATCTTTTTCCTTTTTTTTGAAACTAGTAATAAGACTCGCGCGCGTTGCGGCGCGGGTATATCGAAAACGTCGAACGGATTAGTCCAAGCGTTATGTGATGTGTTAATCATATAATAATGTGCGTTTCGAAGTATCCGACTGAACTCAATGTAACCTATAGATGTGTTGTAATTGGATTAAAATGTAAAGCAAATCGAGTTTATAGTGTACAGTCATAACGTATTATATGCGACTTGACTAACTCCAATTCATACCATCAAGTCAAAACGTATTATATGTGACCCGATTCATATGTAGGAAACATACAAAATAAAGGCCGAAAACGTATACCAAATTTAAGTCAAAATGTAAAAAGAAAAGTTTAAAAGTTGAGGGGTCGGTATAAAACATATGTGAAAAAAAAGTAAATTACCAAAGTATAGGTAAAAAATGCAAGTTACAAAAGTAGAGAGTAAATAAAAGGAAAATTCTATATGCAAAAAAATAAGAATTACAAAACTATAAGCTAAAATTGGAAATTTTGGAAGTCAAAGAGGGGTGGTTTCATAGACTTTGTACTTTAAGTAATACATAAATTAGTAAAAAGCTAAGGGCTAAAAATGCCAATTACTAAAGTAGAAGAATAGTAAAGTTAGATAAGGGACTAAAATTGATTACTCTAAAAGTGGAGGGGTCGTAGCAAAGCCAAGGGGCTTGAAATGAAATATTGAAAAAGTTTAGGAGAGTAGCAAAGCTGAGGGGTTTAAAACGCAAAATAGAAAAAGTTTAGGGGGTGTAAGGCAACGCCGGTGGGTCACCCCACCGACATAGCCTTTTAAGTTATAGTAGAATAACCTCTTTCCACCGATTTTCCACATAGTTATCCTTTCTTTTTTATTCAATTGGTATTGTATGGAAAATTGTTTGGAAAAATCACTAGACATGATTATTCCTTCCTTTTTTTTCATAATTCTTTCATAAATACGCTAGTTATTTGGT
This sequence comes from Helianthus tuberosus, assembly GCA_030545235.1. Classification (NCBI taxonomy): domain Eukaryota; kingdom Viridiplantae; phylum Streptophyta; class Magnoliopsida; order Asterales; family Asteraceae; genus Helianthus; species Helianthus tuberosus. Next base: position 177,073,240 of record CM060351.1, read on the forward strand.
AAAGCCACCGACATATTTTCCAACAATTACGCCTAAATCCGCTGCACCTGTCACATACTTTTGTCTCAAATCCACTGAATACTCAAATCTTGAACGCGAGTTCAAGTTGCCGGTGTATTTAATAAATACGCCGGTAAGATAACTTCGCTACCGAGCGACGGTATTTCGAACGAAAATCTTGAACGCGAGTTCAAGTATCCGGCATATTTGATAAATACGCCGGGTCAGTTGCTTGCTTAATAGCGGAACCTAGACAACGTATCTCTTACTTTTGGCATACTTAACTGTTTATCAACTACGCTTGGTTGGTAAGCGTCTGGTATCGTTATTGTAAACAAACCTCCAAAAAAAAATGAAAATCAATCATGGAAAAAACAGTTCTTGGATATTCGATTCTGGTGCCACTGACACCATGACGTTTGAACCGTTAGACATACGGTCAATGTCCAATCCTCAAAAAACTCAAATTCTTTCCGCAAACAACGGAACGATGAAAGTGAAAGGAGGAGGCACAATTGAAATTTCACCAACTATGAAATTTTCAAATTGTCTTTATGTTCCATCATTATCGCACAAACTGCTCTCAGTCAGCCATATTACCAAAGAGCTAAATCGCACGGTACTAATGCATCCTACTTTCTGCCTTCTACTGGATATCAGGACGGGTGTGATTATTGGACGTGGTACTGAGCGCCAAGGATTGTACTACGTGGATGAAGTGGCTCAACAGGGTACTGTGATGTTGGCACATGGAACCGAAAATCGGGAAGCCTGGCTATGGCATAGACGTTTGGGATACCCATCCATTGGTTATTCTCACCTTTTGTTTCCAAAACTCTTCCCTTCAAATGGGAAAATAGATTGTGAAACCTGTTTTCGTGCTAAAAGCCATCGACAACCATTCAAACCTAGCAATACGAAAGTTGCTTCACCTTTTTCACTAATTCATTCTGATGTGTGGGGTCCTGCTCCTGTGATGGGAGGGCAGGGTCTTCGGTATTTTCTACTATTCGTGGATGATTGCACTCGCATGACATGTGTATATTTTTTAAAAACCAAAGCCGAAGTTTACGAGAAATTCATCACGTTTTATGCTATGATTCACACTCAATTCCAAACCCAAATCCAAATCCTTCGATCCGATAATGGGGGGAATTTGTCATTACTTCCATGAAACAATTCTTTAAAACCAAAGGATTAATTCATCAAACCTCTTGTTCTCAAACCCCCGAACAAAACGGTGTTTCCGAACGGAAAAACCGTATTATTCTTGAAATGACTCGAGCTCTTTTAATTGAATCTCAGGTACCTAAATCTTTCTGGCCGGAGGCAGTTGCAACCTCCGTGTATCTCCTAAATCGGCTCCCCACCAAAGCTCTTAAGTTTAAGACTCCCTTAGATTGTCTATCTAAGTCTGCTAGTATTCCCCATCCTCTTACACTTGAACCTCGAGTCTTCGGGTCTACAACATTTGTTCACATACCCAAAACCAACCGAAACAAGCTTGGCCCGTGTGCTGAGAAATGTGTATTTGTCGGCTATGGGATCGATCAGATAGGTTACCAGTGTTATAATCCAAAAACTCATCACATGTTCACCACAATGAATGTTGACTTTCTTGAAACGAAATACTTTTATGATACCCAACTTAGTGGTCAGGGGGAGAATGAAAGTATAGACACTCTGAGTTGGCTAACTCAACTTCCCTCATCTGAAGTTCCCTCATTTGAAGAAGTAACAACAGAAAACCATCACAGTACTTCGAGTCCTTCAAACACAGCCACACAATCTGCGGAGCACTGTACCACTAAAGAAAGTCCATCCAACGTGATACCAGAGGTAAGAAATACTGAGAACTCTGAATGTACTAAGTCTTATAACTATGAGACAACAGGGGAACACACAGAACCGACAACAACAGAACCTACAGAACATGTTGAACCAAATGCTGAACAGGTTGAACCAGTTGTTGAAGAAGTGGAACCACTTGTTGAACATGTTGAACCAGGTGCAACAGAGACAACCGGAAGATACTCTCTCCCACCAAGAGAAAATAGATGAGTTCCTCCTAAGAGATACTCTCCAGAAAAGGTGGCTCCAAAGTCCAGGTATCCTGTGGTAAACATTGCCACTAGAAATTTGTCTAAGGAAGCTAAAGCATTTGCTCCTGCCTTGTGCTCTGAACAAATGCCATCTACAACACAGGAAGCATTGAAATCTGAAGAATGGAAGAAGGCCATGGAAACCGAAATGGAAGCACTCAAGAAGAATAACACGTGGGAGAAATGCACTCTTCCACCAGGAAAAAAACCAGTGGGTGTTTTCAGTCAAACACAGGCCTGATGGCACAATTGAAAGATACAAAGCAAGGCTGGTTGCAAAGGGTTATACTCAGACTTATGGAATTGACTACTCTGAAACCTTCTCCCCAGTAGCCAAAATCGATACAATCAGAGTTCTTTTCTCAATAGCCGCCAATAAAGGTTGGCCTCTTCATCAATTTGATGTAAAAAATGCCTTCCTTCACGGAGAACTAAACGAGGAGGTCTATATGGATGCTCCACCGGGATTCAATGAGAATTTCAAGGCGGGAGAAATATGTCGGTTAAAGAAATCTCTGTATGGCCTTAAGCAATCTCCTAGAGCTTGGTTTGGAAGGTTTACCCTTGTTATGAAGAAATATGGCTTCAAACAAAGCAACTCTGACCATACCCTTTTTTTGAAACGTAGGGGCAATCTTGTGACATGCTTAATTATCTACGTTGATGACATGATACTTACGGGAAACGATGAAGAGGAAATGTCAATGTTGAGAAGTAAACTTTTTAAGGAGTTCGAGATGAAAGACCTGGGAAGGTTGAAGTATTTTCTTGGGATTGAAGTTCTGAGATCTAAACAAGGGATTTTTATCTGTCAGAAGAAATATATCCTTGATCTGCTAGCCGAAACGGGAATGATTAAGTGCAAACCAGCGGAAACCCCAATGGTGGTTAATCACGACCTTCACATGGAAGATGGAGCAGAACTAGCAGATAAGGAGAGGTATCAACGAATGGTGGGAAAACTGATATACCTTTCCCACACTCATCCAGATATAGCTTATGCAGTAGGAGTGGTGAGTCAGTTTATGCACCAGCCCCAAGCGAGCCACATGGAAGCAGTATTAAGAATCATCAGGTATCTCAAGGGAACAACAGGTCATGGTATACTGTTCAAATCAAATGGGCACTTAGAAATCCAAGCTTATACAGATGCCGACTGGGCAAGGGATAAAGGAATGAGAAGGTCAACCTCAGGATACTTCACCATGGTCGGAGGAAATCTAGTTACCTGGAGGAGTAAAAAACAAAAGGTAGTCGCTCTATCTAGTACAGAAGCCGAATTCCGAGGGGTAGCTCGTGGCCTAGCAGAGATTATGTGGCTTCGCAAGCTCCTGACTGAAATTGGCTTCCTTCCTACTACAGCAACCAAAATCATGTGCGACAATAAAGCAGCTATACAGATCTCAGAAAATCCAGTCCAACATGATCGAACAAAACATGTGGAGGTAGACCGACACTTCATTAAGGAGAAATTGGAGGAAGGTATCATAGAGCTCCCATATGTACCGTCAAAAGATCAACACGCAGATATTCTTACAAAAGCGGTTAACGGGAACGTGTTTTGTAGCTGCTTGAGCAAGTTAAGTATTGGTGATCCCACTACTCAACTTGAGGGGGAGTGTCGGAAAGTAAAGAATGTGTCGTAGTGTAGGGGCTAATTGTGTAACTTGGTGTTCTATATAAACACCTCTTGGTAACCCTAAATTTTAAGAAAATACAATTCAATACAATTCAAACACCAAATCAGTTCATTCTCTATACCAAACAACAGGTTCGATTCGGCTCAAGACCATCGTCGCGACATTCCTCCGTCGTGCACCCCAGAGATCGACACACGAAGCACGAAGAGCTGCGAACCGTCATCAGCCGCCACATAACCATGATGATGATGTCATGTGAATAGATTATCTTTTCATGCTCGTATGTACATCACGAAGAGCTGCATGCATGTCTAAATGTGCAATAATGTTGGAGTTCAACCATTATGGGTGTTCACTAAAAAACATTAGTCAACAAAAATCCTTGTTGTACATGAATGGTAGTCAACGAAGAACATCATGTGACGAAGAAACTTCTTTATGGCATTACTATTCGCTGATAATGGACCTGACGAAGAATGAATACTTCGTGTGATTTGGGCTTCATTTGTGGCCCAGTGACATCTTTCGTAGTGTTGCTGGGTCTTGGCCTATATAAATAGAACTTGCAGAACACAGTTAGATAAGAGAGCACACAGTAGAGTTTTGGATAGCATTTTCTTGTATTATCTTTGTACTAAACTCTGCTGGATTTAATACAAGTGAGCGTTAAACTTTGAATCTTGTTCTTGTATTTTGTGTTCTTTGCTTGGTTTCATACCCTTTTGGATTCCGCACTTGTGGGTGTGTTTCGACAACAAGGAAGTAGGTAAACTTGATCCTCCGAGTGGACCTACAAGTGGTATCAAAGTCGTGGCTCTCTTCCTTGTTAAAACCAAGTTTTGCGTTGTGTTTTCGAGTAAATTTCTGAAAGTTTCTTGGACATTAAACAAGGTTTTTCAAGTTTTTGAAACAAAATGGGTTAAAAGTTTAAGAAAACTCGTTGTTTTGCAAAAAAATTTCACAAAAACCGTGTGTAAACACATGGAGACATGTTAAAATTCGTTTTTTCTTAAAAATTTTGCAAAAAATCTTGTTTCTCCAATTTTTCCGGTGAGGTGTTTGGTCAGAAAAGTGACTGGAGTTTCATTGTTTGAGAAGAAGATAAGGTTCATAATTTTCTGAAAAGTTTGAAATCTGTTAACCAAATCTAGATAAACACCTACCCTCTTTTCAAAGTCAGAAACAATATTCCTTTTTAAAAGGAAAGTTCTCACCAACCGTTTACGAAAAACCATATCTGCAAAAATCTTTTACGAAAAGCCTTGTACCACGAAATATCATTCTTCGTCGAAAAACTGAACACTAAATACAATTGGACTTCTTGTTATCATTTTGTCAAGCCCAAGTACAACACACAGCAGCTTATTCTTCGTGGGTTTAAAAAAAATACTTTAAGTCAACGAAGAACATTTTAAGTCAAAGAAAAAGCAAGTGTTTTGTCCTATTCTAATCATTTTTCATGGACAAGTGTTTCATCAGGTTTTGGAATTTTTAAATCTTTCACTTTTGTCTTTTGTGGACTTTAAAATTGACACTTTGTAGACTCTTCGTGACACTTAGGTGGTGTTTGTTTTTTGGCCAGAAGTACTTCTGGCCACTTATGTCTGCGTCGCGCAGACGCGCGCAGACGTTTGATGTCTGCAGCTTGTTTGTTTTCTCGCAGACCTTTCATTAAAAAAGGTCTGCGAGACCTCTTCTTGGAGCAGACATGCACCCAAGTCTTCTTGGTGCAGAGGTTTACCTCTTCTTGGCATCACCTCCACCTCTGACACCACTGCTCCGCCACCACCTCCACTCCGCCACCACCTCCACCTCCGACACCCCTGCAATACGTCTGACCCACTACAATACATCTGACCCACCAACACTTTCATACTCGTGTCACCGGCTTTAGCCTCCTTAAGGGTATCTTGAAACCACCGTCTCGAGCACTCCAGCACCACCTCCGCCAACGGAATCCGGCGGTTCATCGAAACCTTGAAGCTTTGCTGAAGATGGAATACATCTGACCCACCACCATCGAAACCCCTGCTCCACCTCCGCCGACAAACACCCCTGCTCCACCTCCGCCGACACCCATCGAAACCCTAAATCGAAACCCAAATCAAAACCCTAATCGCGACGGCGGCGGTGAACGTGGTGGTTCTCGTTTCAGTTCAGGACGGCGGCGGCGAACGTGGTGGTAGTCTCGGTGATGATGATTGATGACGGTGGTGGCAGTGGGCTCAAGCGAAATCGCCTTCATCTGTGTTGGTTAGGTGGTGGTAGTTGTCTGAGAAGTAAGACGGTGGGGGTGGTGTTGGTGGGTTTCCGGTGACGGTGGTGGTGGTCGTTGCGACGGTGGAGGAGGTGGTGGTGGTCGTCTGAGGTGGTGGTGGTGGTGGTAAATCAGTAGAGAGAGAGAGAAGTGTGGTGAGTTGTGTGTGTTGTGTATGTTAGAAGAGGTTTTGTAGAAAAAAAAAACAAACCATCTTCCTCTTGCAGACTGCAGACATTTGGCCCACCTCTTCTACTGCAGATGCCTGCAGATGTGGTCCGCAGACTGCAGACCTTTTCTCGCAGAAAAAACAAACAGCACCTTAGTATTCGTGGAGGTATTGTTCGTAGACACATCTCTACGAATACTTGATGAAGATTAGTGGGCACTGTAGTCAACGAACAGTCAATTACTAGTCTTAGTGGATTTCTTTTGTTTTGGGCTTACGAAAATTTTTGTGAGTCTTCGACCAACTATAAAGTCTTCGTGGTCTTTTTAAGTCTTCGTAGTGAACCTTCAGTCTTCGTGAACATTGTTGGTGAACATAACAAGTCTTCGTGGCACATAGTGTTCGTGGACAAAGACTTGTATTTTTCACAGAAGGTTTATAATTTTTTTCAAAACTTAAAATTTGTGTATTAGCTTAAATTGTCTCTTTATAAAACTTCAAAATGAGTTCAAATCCTTGGAGTTAGAGTGAAAACCCAAGTACACCACAAGATCCTTCATGATAGGTGAAAGGATTGATCCCGAAAAAGGAAATTACCGAACACCAATGGGCATGCGTCGCGAATCAAAACACTAGCATTCAAAATCTTCTCTTAACCTATAGTGAAACGGGAAGCAACAATCGTCCACCAAAATTGAATCACATGAACGATTATCCAACATGGAAAGGTCGTTTTCATACGTATGTTCTAGGGCAAAATACCGAATTATGGACATGCTTTATCACACCATACAATGAAGCTCTCGAAGAAGTAGGTTCCAATGCACAAGCTTTGGCGGGATTGAGCGAAAATGATAAAAAGGATTACGATCTCGAGAAGAAAGCATTAGCTATCCTTACTCAAGCACTTCATAAGGATATCTATCATCAATTTGCGTATTGTACAAGTACAAAGAACTTGTGGGACGTCTTGGAAGCGAGAGGAGAAGGAAATGCTGCAATGAGAAAGATTCATCATAATTTGTTGAAGAAGGAGTTCGAAGCATTTCGGTTCATGGAAAATGAAACACTCTAAGAGATGGCTACTCGGTATTATCACTTGATTAGTGAGATGCACTCATGCATGGTTCAGGCTGCAGAACAAGAAATGGTTATGCGTTTTCCTGAGGCTTTGCCACCTAAGTGGAGTCAGTTCATCGACTTGTTGAAACATACTGGTGTTTTGGATACGGTTAGCATTTATGAAATCGTCCAAAAGCTCGAGAACAAGGATGAAGAAGAAATTCGAAAGGCTAAACGACTTCCAGTTCCACAAAATCCCGAGATATACTATGGAGGTATTAATATGGGGGTTAGTACCAGCCAACAACAACCGACGCTTCAAACCGCATTTGTATCAAATACAAATCCTTATGGTCTACAACTACCTTGTCAACCATCTCCTCAACAACAACCCTCTTCATTCACACAATATACCCTACAACTACCTTGTCAACCATCTCCTCAACAACAACCCTCTCCATTCACACAATCTACCCTACAACTACCTTGTCAACCATCTCCTCAACAAGCCTTTTATGGGAACAACAACACTCAATCTTCAAACCCCTACACTGTCAGATTCGATACCTCAAACTTCACCAAAGTAAGTGTGGAAGGTGCTCGGGAACATATAGAGCTTTCAAACACAATGGTGAGTGCCTATTGTGGATTAGTCGCTGGTCAAATTGGGAACATTAATTTGACAGATGAAGACTATCAGCAAATAGACAGGGAGGAAATGGAACTGATGGATATTAAGTGGGCGTTTGCAAGTGCAGTGAGGAGAGCTAAGGACTACATGAGAAGAACGGGTAGAACAAGTTTGGAAAGAAAAAGGGATACTAAGTATGTATTTGATAAGGATACAGTTACGTGCTTCAATTGTGGTCGGAAGGGCCATTTCAAACGGGAATGCACTCGACCGAGCAGACAAGGAAATCAAAATCCTTTCAGAAACCAGTCAAGCTCATCAAATTCCAGTCAAGTGAGCAATGAAAGGGGCATTGTAGCAGCTAATAATCCGGGTAACTCAAACCAGTCGGGGCCTTCCAATTCAAACAGGGCCTTAGTAGTTCATGCAGATGAAAGATGAGACTGGTCAGTTCAACTGGGTAATCAGGGAATGGAAGGAAATGGAGGAACTGCTTGTTATGCTAAGATCATCAAGTATATCAAGCATGTTCACACTGAGGAGTTCTCTGTGGATGATGACAGTTCTGGTTACAGTGGTAGCTCGGATGAGGAAAGCTCCAATGCGGGTGGTTATGGTTCAGAATCGGAAGTAAAGGAAACTCTTGATGCTGAGGTTGACAGTCTGCTTAAGGAAGCTGAGGAATTGACAGAAGTAGAAGAACTTAAAAGGCAGAAATCAGTGTTGGTAAGGAAAGCTGAAGCCGCCTCCAACGAAATGGAAAAGTTCATCACTGAGGATGGATCTTTCTCTTATCAGACTTCCTTTATGGTAACTGCTGCAGCCACGCTAGTAAGGTAAACACTGAAACTCCTAATGTATGCAATGATTGTGTAGAATTGAAACGTAAGCTAGAAGTAGTAACTAGTCACAATCAGGGTTTGGTAGTTGACCTTTCGAAATGCAAGGAGGCAACCATGGCTTTAACTCACAATAAAAAAGATTTCAAATCTGTCATTGAAAAGCTTAAGAAAAGTGTATCTGAATTAACAAAAACAATTTTGAACAAGAAAACGGGTATTAATAACTATATTAATATCATTGGGGAATTAAAGAAAGAGTTAGCCATTGCCAAATGCGAGCATAATGCGATCAAGCTCAAATTGGAGAGTTATTCTAACTCCCGATATGTGCTTGATCATATCATCAAGGTTCAGAAGCTGAAAGGGGATGTTAAGTGCATTGGGTATAAATCGTGTCCACCTGCACTGAGACACAATTATACCAAGTTGCCTGATGAAGAAGAAATGCCACGGTTTGAACCATCTGTACCTCTTAATCCCGAAGAGTTTGCAGCAGGTTTAGGGTTCAAACTGGATGATTCATCAAAGGAATCAGAAAAGACAGAAAATGTGTCTTGTGTTGTGGAACAATGTCCTCCAATAATTGAGGACTATGTTTCATCAGATGATGAATCGGATGAATCAGATTCGAGTTATGAGGATCAATCTCTTGATAAGAAGAAAGGAGTAGAAATTCCAGCTGAGAATCATATCTTGTGTGATCCTCCTACTCCAGCTGCATCTGTTGTGCAATCAATTGAAAAACAAGAGATTGATTCAATGATATCTGTGGAGAAATCTGTGTCTACATTTGAGGGCGATAATGTGTTGTATATTTTGGTTGGTGATGATAACATTTACTCAAACAAGGATTTCCCAATTAAAAATGTTAATCTATCAATTATTGAAAGAGTTTTGGAAGATTCTACCAGTAAGTTTTTGGGTACGGCGATCCCGAGAGTTACAGTAACTCAGTGTGATCCTATTCCAAAATCTGAAGTTAGAAAACAATACGGAAATAAAAAATTACCAACTAAGAAACAACCAATCGCCCATAAAGGTAAACAACAGGAAAAACGAGCTCAACAACCTAAGTTTGAACCAAAGGGAGCTCGAAACAAGAAAAAGGGAAGGGATATTAAATTTGTGGCCTCAAGAGGTACTGACAAAATTGAGACTTTTGAAAACAAATCTAATACTGCTTTTGTCCAACAAGTCAAAATTTTGAAATGTAACAGTGATAACAATTACACTCAACATACAAATGGGTGTGATAATGAAGCTAGTACCTCAAGGCATGCAAGTTCAACATCGGGACATCGATCAAAATCTCCTAAATTTGTTGAAAGGAGAACATGTTTTAAGTGTGGGGAATTTGGGCATATAATTAAAAATTGTACAAACCCACCAAAACCAAGGTTTGTTGAAAAGGCCCCTCCTGAAAAGGATTACCAACGTCGTCCTGTGTCACCTAAACAAGACAAACGGATTGTTGAGGAACAAGAAGCAAAACAACGACGTAAAAATGTTAAGGTAATTGAAAAGGCTTTAAAACCAGATGTTGTTGAAAAGGGACCAAGTTCATCAAATTCGTCAAAACCAGAAGTGTCTAAATCTATAAATAACAATCAATCTGGTAAACGGCAACAATCTTGGAAACCTAAAACCGGTACAATTTCAGGGGGAGGCACACTATTTCCAAATCATTAAGAAATCGAAATAACATTTCTTGATGATAAGGGTCGACCCAAGACCACTAAGGCTTGGGTCCCCATCTTGAACTGATCGTTTAGTGTGTTGTGCAGGGTGTTCCAGGAGGAACTGTGAATAGTCTTTGGATTGTTGACAGTGGAGCATCCCGGCACATGACAGACGACTTAAGGCTCCTGTACAATGTGAAAAGCATTAGGGGAGGTTATGTTGCTTTTGCTGGAGATAAAGGCGGATACATCACTGGAGAAGGAATGATTTCCAACAGTGTTGTTAGTTTCGACAAGATCAATTATGTGCGTCAAATTGATCACAATCTTCTTAGTGTTTTGCAAATCTGTGACAAGAAGTTCACGGTACATTTTGATGATACCGGTTGTTATGTGCTGAAACCCGGTTTCAAGATTCCCAAAGAATGGATTCTGTTGACGGCTCCAAGAATTAATGACTTGTATATTCTTGATATGATCCAAGCTATTACCACGTCTGCACAAGTTACATGTTTTGTCTCAAAGGCCACTGAAAAGGAGTCTATATCTTGGCACAGACGTATGGGTCACATTCACTTGGGAAAATAAACCATCTAGTGAGAAATAATCTTGTGAATGGTGTTCCAGTCAAGAGTTTTCATTTGCAAGACGTCTATGTATCGTGCCGAAAAGGAAAGCAAACGAAGAAGTCCCGTCCAATCAAGAAAGTCAACACCGTCAACATGCCTCTTGAGCGTCTTCATATGGACCTCTTTGGACCTATGAGGCACAAGACTACGTTTGGAGATGCTTATTGTTTGGTAGTTACTGATGACTATTCAAGATTCTCATGGGTATCGATGATGGAACACAAAAGTGAGACTCCAGGAATCCTGCTCACCTTACTCGAGAATTTGTACACGTTGAGGGTAAAGCGAATCAGAAGTGACAACGGCACGGAATTCAAGAATCAGGTTATGGACGAGTTTTGTGATTCTAAGGGAATTCTACATGAGTACAGTTCTCGTTACACTCCTTAACAATATGGTGTCGCTGAGAGGAAGAATAGAACGCTTATCGAGACGGCACGAACTATGTTAGTGGAGTCGGAGCTTCCTGTTCAGTTTTGGGGGGAGGCTGTGGCTACTGCTTGTTATACTTTGAACAGAGTTCTTACTGTTAAAAGGCACGGGAAAACATGTTTCGAATTGTTGCACAGAAGGAAACCAAATGTATCTTACTTAGAACCTTTTGGCGCTCCATGCACTATGATTGACCCACATGGAAAGTTTGGTCCAAAGGCTATTGAAGGCTTCTTTCTTGGGTTTGCTACTCCGAACTTTAGGGTGTGGAATCTGACAACTAAAAAGATTGAAGAATGGGGTGAAGTCAGGGTTCAAAGGTACACTGAATGTGTGAGAGCTCCGGTTGCTCCTTGGATATTTGTGTGACACCTGTGTCACTGCGACCATCAAACAAATACCAAACCAATGAAATATTGTATTTCATACTTTGGACTTGTATAAATATGTGTATCTTTTGCACATATCAACTCTTGTTCGATTTCAAGCTCTAAATCGCTTTCTGGAAGGTTATACGCGCACTGATGCGTAAATATAACCAGTTTAATGCAACAAACACTCCGGAATAGTGACATATACTTAACATACCTTAAATAACCTTTACATAACTTAGAAATAAGTTTTGAAGGCTTTGGTATGGCAAAAACAAGTTAATTCGCTTACAGGGACTAAACTTGACAAACTGCGAAAGTATGCCAATTTGAACTGTAACGAACATTCCGGAACATGACCATAAGTTAAACATACCATAAATATCCTTTACATAGCTTAGAAATAGGCTTTGAGGTGTTCGGTAAGCTAAAATAAACTTTTGGGTCATTCAGGGACTAAAAGCGTCAAAAAGTGCACAAGTTTGCACTTTCGCGCATAACTTACGTTCTGAATACCTCCGGACATCCAAAAATTTATGTAAGCACTAAAATATTTTATTTTAGTGTTTGGCATAAGAAAAATCCATTCGTCGCGCAATTTGGATCGTTTTTCACGCTTATGCGCATTCCGTCGTAATTAACCGAACATCGCGATCGTACGACCAAACGAACCGAAATCCGAGATAGTTTTGAGCATGTTTTGAGTTCCCTATACTTTAACTTCATTTTAGAGCCTTGAAATGAGGTTAACGGGGTTTAAACACATCGAAAATAGCTTAAACGGGCTGCAGGGACCATTTCTGCCATTTTTGAAACATTTCTAAATCAGGTGCATGGTGGCGTAGCGCGAGCCCTAAGGCTCTTACCGTCGCGCTACGCGACTGCCTAACCAGATCAGATAAGATCGATTAGTCAGCAGATCACAGCTGTTTAACTCACAACCACAAACCCACACTTGCCCTTTCAGCTCATTAGGGGCCATTTTTAGTCACCACAACATTCCAACAAGTGTACGCACGAGATTCGATCACGTTATTCAAGAAACGATCTTAACGGTTTGGGAAATACTATAAATACCCCACCCCCATTTGCTTCAAACTCACAAGAATCTGATCTAATGTGCTCTAAGTTGATACCTTTGTTTCATACCTGAGCTATTTTGATCTAGATTAGCATTCGGGGACCCTTCGTAAGTATTCCTTCGTTCTTTTATTGCTTTTCGAGTCCGAAAGTCAAACTTTGTTTGACTTTCTGCGTTGACCAGTTTATGGTCAATGTGAAGTTCGCTTGAACTTCGCAACGTGATTGTAATCACGATGGTTATAGTCCCTTATGGCTATGCCTACTGATTACCACGTTGTCTAGGGTCGTAAGGGTAAGCGATCTAATAAATCGCTTATACCTTCGAACCCGACCCATTTGGTCGATCATTAGGATCCGACCAAACACATTAGGTGACCATAGTATATAGGGAATAACCTTCCGAGGTTATACCTTATGGTCGCTTCGTTTAAGTAGTTGTATGTTAGGTAGTTTATATGCCTTAGGTAAATTACCAAAATACCCCTTTGATGCCAAAATTCATTATAAACACATGTGACATAACTTTTGACATCTAAACTGATTTGGAAACAATATTAGGCATGTTAAGGCATATTCTACTTGTCATAGGACTAGTTAGGCGGTCCGAACGCGTTTCACGCGAACGACGCGTTAAAGTAGCATAAGCTACCTAAACAGGTCGTAATGGGTCACAAGCACTTAGGTTAGGTTTCATTTAGTATGTAGGCTTTGATAAACCATATGACACGAGTCTCCATACTCGTTTGGTTTACGAACCCTCATTCTATCTAAATCCTCCGATTTAGATCCGGTTTATTAACATAGTTACCTATATTAGGTGCCGTTTGATATCCGTGATCTCTAGCATTGTTTGGTTGTTACTCAAGGACTTCTGAGCAATTTCAAGTGAGTACATAGACCCCTCTTTTACTGTTTTCCAAACATTTTGGGGTGGAACACATGTGCCTACTTGTTACTTTCGTGCTTTCCTGTTTTCACATCATATACCTGCTATGTTTCGTTAGTACATTATAGTACATGATTTCATTACATTTCATGCTATGTATGCCCATTGTGTGCATACTTAGTACATCACTTTACAATACATTTCATGCTATGTACGCCCATTGTGTGCATACTTAGTACATCACTTTACAATACATTTCATGCTATGTACGCCCATTGTGTGCATACTTAGTACATCGTTCTACATTACATTTCATGCTATGTATGTCCATTGTGTGCATACTTAGTACATTATTTTACATTACACTTATGCTATGTATGTCCATTACGTGCATACTTAATACATTGTTTTACATTGCATTTCTGTTGCATATGCTCATCCAGCATATGAACACATTATACTACTTTTTGAACCGTTGTAACCATTTGACTATGTGAACCGTCGTAACCCTTTGATTTTATGAACCGTTTGTAACTATTGAACCGTGTGAACCAGTTTTATCTGTTGACATGATTTACATTTGACAATAGACATTTGACTATATATAAACATTTCTACAATTGTTAAACATTTCATCTTGATGGTTTGGTTTGAGTAAGTGATTTAAGTAACGAGGCGTATGTAATATGATACAAGCACGGTGGATACGCCGCTGGTACTTCCTATATATAAGTGTTTGTATGGTGTCACATATTGTAGCGTTATTTGAATCATTTCAATTTGAGACATATAAAATTTTATACAAATAACATATTTTTCACAAGACATTGTTTTACAAACAACTTATCTTATACAAACTCATTTTACATGGTTATTCGTTTAACCTTGCATTATTCTCTTATTTATACATATCATCTGATCTTATCGTTTTTGAAATGATTTACAAGACAAAGCAAATTACAAGGTTCATGACTAAACATTTTCTCAAACATAAGTCATGAATTCTGTTTTCACAAAACCTATGTATCTCACAGGCATTTTTATGCTGACGTACCTATTTTCACATGTGTTTTCAGGAGATGATGCATAGGACTTATCAAGACATACTTAAGCGGGCCTGTGCCTTAGTGACTTAAAACGAGACAAGAACTAGTTAATTTATGTTATGTACTCTTTGTTTCTTATTTTAAGACAATGTAACTCGCTTGTTTGATGAATAAAACGAAACTTTAATTTCCATGGTTGTGAAACTTTAATTTCTTATTTTATGACGATTGTTGATACATACTACACTTAGGATGGACCTGTGCCTTAGCGACTTTAAAATTTGAAAGACAATATTTGTATTTATCTGATTTGTAATAGAACAAAGATTTCAATGATTCAATAAAACAAAATTATTTGATCCATGGTTGTGAAACAATGATTCTGTTACAACACTCCCCGACGTTTCCGCCACGTTTGGTTGTTCCACGTGGTCGGGGTGTGACAATTTGATTATGATGGACTATTTGATTCCTTTAATATGCTAACTTTTGATGAGGCGTCTGCAGCAGCACAAATGTTGCTTAAAGGTGATGCAGCAGTTGATTCATCATTAGTCCGACCAATTATCGTTAACCGACAAGAGTTTGATTCGGTTAATAATGTTGTTCAAAATGAGGAATTTGAAGATGCAGCGGATTATAATGTTCCGTCGGAAGATGAGAAGTTTCATGATGCTACTGAAGCAACTCCAGCTCATGTCCAAGCTCCTGTTCAAGGTGTTTCTGAAGCAACTTCTCAGGTGCAGGTTCAAGACAATGCTGAAGAGAATGCACCCACATCTAACGCGTCTCCAGGCATCGATTTAGTTGTTGATTTGAATTTCAATAACTTGGGTATTAATGCTCGAGTTCCCGATGTTCCAGAAACTCGAATTCATGATACTCATCCTCGTCAGAATATTATAGGAGATGTCCAAAGTGGGGTGAAGACACGTAATCAGCTTCAAAACAACCAGAATGCTGGGTTGTATTTGGCAATTAGAGAATCAGGGGAACAGAATGATTGGTCTTTCGCCTGCTATGTTTGTCAGGTAGAGCCAAAGTCATGGAAAGAGGCGATGAAAGACGATTCATGGGTTGAAGAAATGCAGGAAGAACTTCAGCAGTTTTAGAAATTGGGGGTGTGGAAATTGGTTGACAGGCCTCCGAACTATAAGAAGATTGGTACTCGATGGGTTTACAAGTGCAAAAGGGATGACTGAGGTGTCGTTGTGGGAAATAAAGCGAGATTGGTTGTCCAGGGCTTTAATCAGGTAGAAGGCATTGATTATAATCAAGTTTATGCACCAGTGGCACGTCTTGAGGCGATAAGGATTTTCTTGGCTTATGCGTCCTACAAGAAGTTCACTGTTTATCAGATGGATGTGAAAAGTGCATTTCTTCATGGTGTGGTTGAGGAAGAAGTATACATTGAGCAACCGCCTGGTTTTCAAGATCCAATTCATCCTGACAGAGTTTGGCTTCTAAACAAGGCACTTTATGGTCTTCATCAAGCTCCGAGGGCTTGGTATGAAACGTTGTCTACCTATCTGTTGCAGAATGGTTTTCGACGTTGTTTGATCGACTGTACTCTCTTCATCAAGGAAAGAAACGAGGATTTGTTGCTGGTTCAAGTGTATGTGGATGACATCATTTTCGGGTCTACAAATGATGAAATGTGCAAGGAATTTGAGCGGGTGATGCAAGAGAAGTTCGAGATGAGTGCTATGGGAGAAATGAATTTCTTTTTGGGTTTGCAGGTTCATCGGTCTGAGAAAGGGATCTTTATTCAACAGACAAAGTACGTTGTGGATATCTTAAAGCGATTTCAAATGGAAGACTCGAAGCCTGCGGGAACTCCTCTGGCTCAGAATCATGGAATTACTCCTGACGGAACCGGTGAACATGTGGAAACCTCTCTCTATCGTGCTATGATCGGATCTCTCATGTATCTTACCGCTTCAAGGCCCGATATTATGTATCCAACATGTCTTCTTGCTCGTTACCAGTGTAATCCAAAGGTTTCTCATATGATGGCTGTTAAGAGGATTTTTCGTTATCTGATGGGTTGTCAAGACACCGGTCTATGGTATCCTAAGGATGATAACTTCGATTTAATTGCATTCAGTGATTCTGATCATGGCGGCTGCAAGATTGATGCAAAGTCAACATCAGCGGGATGTCAGTTTTTGGGGAATCGTCTAGTCACGTGGCAATGTAAAAAGCAGACCTGTGTAGCTACTTCAACCTGTGAAGCTGAGTACATTGCTGCCTCAAGTTGTTGCTCCGAAGTTCTGTGGATTCAACAGCAAATGCGCGACTACAGTTTTGAATTCCTAACTACTCCTATTTATGTTGACAATTCAGCTGCTTTACAGATCACTCGTAATCCTGTACAACACTCAAAGACAAAACACATCGAGATAAAGTATCATTTCATACGAGACTGTTATGAAAAGAAACTTATCGATGTTGTGAAAATCCACACCGATGACCAACGTGCCGACCTTTTTATCAAACCTTTTGACAAATCACGATTTAACTATTTACTAATGGTAAACAACATTAAGGTCAAGCCAGAGTAAAACTAACATCGGAAAATCATTTTTGTAAATATTTATTTGTGTTTTCTAATTTTTCCTACTTTTTGCATTTTAGGGGGAGTAAAAACGAAAAATACAAAAACATTGAAAAATTTAAAAAAATACAAAAACATCGAAAAACTTCAAAAACACAAAAACAATAGAAAAACAAAAATGAGTTTCCTGGCGAGAAAAGGAGAAAATGATAGTACATCAGTGGTCTGTTGAAACCTCTTTGAACCTAAAATGAAAAACGATAAGCAACTCTATATAAGATGTATCGGTAGGCTCACAATCATTTTAAAGTGTGCATGGAATATAAACCTAAATTGACTGAAGACTGTGTGGGAACCGCTCATTGGCATACGGTCTTGGTACCGAAATTTCGTTTGATAGATTGACGAGGTTCTGAGATAAGTGGTCTTTATGCTATTTATCATCTAGGTATCATGGTTGTTTCTTTTAACCGGAATACAACGGGGACGCAAGTCTATATCTTCCATGATACCATACATACATGTAAATATCATACAAACATGTATATAATACATGATGCATTCGATCTCAATAAGTGATAAACAATCACATGTCCCAATCAATAAGTGATAAAATATCACAGTTTATCCGGGAGTCAAGTTCGTCTCTTTTTCGGTACGATGGTACTAACCTGTTCACGGACTTGCTCCTGTGCCCTCATGCATCGAATATCAAGTTCCTCATCAATACGTGATTTAATCACATAGGGCTTGTATTCATAAAAAATAAGTGAGTATCTCACATCTTATACGTTGAAAACATATGATAAATGGCATACTCACCAGTAAGATGAACTCTCGTGCATACCTTGATACGGGAATGTGTCGTGTGTGGATGAACACCGGTCGGTAAGTATAAATCATACCTTAACGTATCCCCTAACCGCGATTACATCTGATAAGTTGAGCTTAAGTGGACAACAATACCGATAATCGTTATAGGATGCTTATCTTAATGCTAAATAATTGAACAACAAGAGTGTTTTTTATGTGACCGTACACTGATATGATTCTCTTACCCTCGAAACTCGCAAAAAGAATGTCTGTATATATTTATTTACTGCTTTCCGTCTTTAAATTTGAAATATTCAAAAATACCAAAAAGATTTTAGGTGTGTTTTAATATAAACTTTAGAAAAACCAAAAAGATTTTATTTCTATCTTATTTTTTATTGTTCGATGTTGGATCTCATGTCTTTTCCCACCTGAAACATGATCGAAACCTAAATCAACTGCATCTTCATAAACGGTCAAAATTTGTTGAAAGTTAAAATCTAATATTGATCAAATTTTTATAACTTTCAAACTGTTGTCAGACGGTGATTGATTGAGAGTTGGTCATATGTGTGTCGTTGTTTCTGTTGACTATGTTCCAAGGGGTTGTTATCATTACGCGTTTAGCTTTCTTGTGTGTGCAGGTGCGACATTCAAACCAGCTAAAGGTGAAGAGAACGTGTTAGATGACAAGCTGTGGAATGAAGACACGACATGGACACAATCAACGAATCAAGATGATCAATTCATAGCTGACCTCTCATAACACCACTAGGATCTAAAATTTGAAGATCAACGTCTCATGAGCAATGTTCAAGGGGGAGTTTGCTGATACACTCCCTGTTCGTAACATGTGAAGACTTTAAAGATCCGATGACATCGTGAAGAATGAACCTCACGAGCAGCATCCAAGGGGGAGTTTGTTGATACACATTGTGGATGCGGCTTGGTTCGGTTCGACTCGGTTTGATTCGACTCAAGACCATCGTCGCGACATTCATCCGTCGTGCGCCCCAGAGATCGACACACAAAGCACGAAGAGCTGCGAACCGTCATCAGCCACCACATCACCATGATGATGATGTCATGTGAATAGATTATCTTTGCATGCTCTTATGAACTGCATGCATGTCTAAATGTCCAATAATGTTGGAGTTCAACCATTATGGGTGTTCACTAAAAAACACTAGTCAACAAAAATCCTTGTTGTACATGAATGGTAGTCAACGAAGAACATCATGTGACGAAGAACCTTCTTTATGGCATTACTATTCGCTGATAATGGACCTGACGAAGAATGAATACTTCGTGGGAGTTGGGCTTCCTTTGTGGCCCAGTGACATCTTTCGTAGTGTTGCTGGGTCTTGGCCTATATAAACAGAACTTGCAGAACACAGTTAGATAAGAGAGCACATAATAGAGTTTTGGATAGCATTTTCTTGTATTATCTTTGTACTAAAACTCTGCTGGATTTAATACAAGTGAGCGTTAAACTTTGAATCTTGTTCTTGTATTTTGTGTTCTTTGCTTGGTTGCATACCCATTTGGATTCCGCACTTGTGGGTGTGTTTCGAAAACAAGGAAGTAGGTAAACTTGATCCTCCGAGTGGACCTACAAAAACCGTCCAACTACTCTATTTTGTGACAATCTTGCACTCAAGCACATTGCTCATTACCCGGCTTTGCATAAATGTACCAAACACGTAGAAGTGGATTGTTACTTTGTTCGAGAACGAGCCGAATCATTTGAAATCAACCTGGTCCATATCAACTCCGATATGCAAATAGTAGATCTGTTTACTAAAGCTTTGGGCTCCAAACTGTTGCAACTTCTACTTGGCAAGTTGGGCATTTGTGACCTTCATGCTCCAACTTGGGCATTTGCAATTTCTTTCATATTGGGATTGTGTATTTTCCATTTTTATTTTTCTTCTTGAAACCTTATTTATACTTGTAATTTTCTTTTGGTCTAAAAGAAGAAATAAGAAACAAAAGCCGATATCGTTTTCTTCACATCTAAGTAATAGAGCCCATATTTTTATATGATTGATTCTGTCAATATTGTATTTCATATTGTGATTATTATCTCCAAAATTAGGAGATCTCATTGTATCTTTATATACATTGTTTTGTAATTGAAAGAGGCAACTTGGAATTTCAATATTCTACATGGTATCAAGCCTCAAACCCTAACCCTCCTCCCCCTCTTGTGCCGTCGCTGCTTCCCCACCCTTAATTCCCTTTCTGTTCTTTCTGCCGACAGCTGCTAGCGCAGTCGCCACCAACCCCATGGCCGATTCAAAGCTTCATCCGGCTGTTACCGTTACCAACATCAAGGCTGCCATTCCCATCATCCTGGATAACGAAGCAGCCGACTACAATACGTGGTCCGAGCTGTTTCGCATTCACTGCACCGCCTTCCTAGTCTCGGATCACCTCTCCAAACGACCCGAAACCACTGAAAAATCCTCTACCTCTGACAAACAGCCAGCTGCTCCTCCCGCTGCCAACTCATGGGAGCGCCTGGACGCCATCGTCCTCCAATGGATATATGGCACTATCTCTCCCGGCCTCCTCAAAACTGTCATAAAAAACAAAACCACTACGTATGATGCCTGGAAGGCCATTGAAGCCTTATTCCAAGATAACAAAGCTACCTGCGCTCTCTACCTCAAACAGAAATTTTCTAATACTCGGTTAGAAAATTTTTCGTCTATGCACGAATACTGTCAACAACTCAAAGTGCTCGCGGATCAACTTGAAAGTGTAGACGCTCCGGTCGATGAATCGGACCTCGTTCTTCAAACTTTGGCTGGACTTACTAAGCAATACGAGACCGTCCAAACAGTCATCCAAAACACCAAGCCTCTCCCTTCGTTTCTGGAGGTTAGATCTCAACTGTGCATGAGTGAAACCACCAAGGCCAACCAAGCTTTGCATTCGTCCACCCAAGCTGCCACGGCTCTTCATACACAAAGCCGCACTGCTACTTCTTCAGCCACTCATCCCTCGCCACCTCCTGACTCTCGGTCAGAATACTCTCGAGGTCGTGGCCGGTCACGCGGCCGTGGGCGTGGCTCGACCAACCAGAACACCAGCCGAAGCCGGAACACCAACTACTCATACTCGCCTGCTCCTCAACATCCCTACATCATTTTTCCTCAAAACTGGACGTCAGCCCAATGGGCCTCTATTCTGAATCAGGCCCAGCAACTTAGCCCGCAAATCACATCTTCTCCACCATGTCCCTATCCTTCTACACCGCGACCTACAAACGGTCAGGGGATACTTGGGCCTCGACCCGATCAGGCCCACATGGCATCTTACAGCCCAACACCCACTGACATCGCGCAGGCACTCTACACTCTCTCGCTGAATCAGCAGACTGAACCGGTTGGGTTTATGGACACGGGAGCTACCGGACATATGCAATTACCAGGTAATCATTCCCCGTATATTTTTAATCCTTGCACTAACAAACAAATTATAGTTGGTAATGGTATGACCATCCCGGTAATTGGACAAGGCAATCAAACCCTACCGCCACCTTTGCCACCGTTCAAATTAAATAATATCCTATATGCTCCCAACCTTCTTAAAAATCTCATATCGGTTCGTCGCTTAACAACCGATAATTTACTTTCTATTGAATTTGACCCTTTTGGTTTTTTTGTGAAGGATCTCAAGACCAAAGCTCCTATCCTACGATGCAATAGCTCAGGCGACCTCTATCCACTGACTACCAACTTCATCAAGCCTTCTACCTCACCTACTGCTCTTGCTGCTATCACTCAAGAACGTTGGCATCAGCGTCTTGGGCACCCGGGCACCAATATATTGCATTCGTTGAAGTCGTCTTCTTTTATTTCCTTTAGTAATCAAAATCATAAACTTTGTCAGTCTTGTGTTTTTGGCAAAAGCGTCAAGCTTCCATTTTCTGATTCTATTAATAAAACTTCTTTACCGTTTGATATAATTCATAGTGACTTGTGGACTTCACCGGTATTAAGCACCGGTGGTCATCGTTATTATATATTATTTTTAGACGACTTAACTGATTTTCTTTGGACATATCCTCTCTCAAATAAATCTACAGTTTTCTCTACCTTTACTCAATTCTACAACCTCATTAACACTCAGTTTGAAAGGAAAATAAAACAATTCCAATGTGACAACGGAACCGAATACACTAATAATAACTTCAAACATTTTTGTCATCTTAATGGCATGCAATTTCGTTTTTCGTGTCCTCATACCTCCTCTCAAAATGGTAAAGCGGAACGTAAAATCCGCACCATTAATAACATGATTCGCACCCTCTTATCTCAAGCCTCCCTACCCCCCTCATTTTGGCATTACGCTCTCGAAACTGCCACATACTTACTCAACATTCTACCAAAGAAATCTCACAAACTTCTCTCCCCCACCACACTTCTTTATAACGTTATACCCACCTACGAGCACCTTCGTGTGTTCGGGTGTCTATGCTACCCCATTCTACCCTCTACCACCATCCACAAACTCGCTAATCGCTCACAACCTTGTGTTTTCTTAGGCTACCCATCCCACCATCGTGGCTACACTTGTTTCGATATTAATACCAAACAAGTTTTTACCTCTCGTCATGTCCTCTTCGAGGAATCTATCTACCCTTTTTCCATCCAACATCCCTCCTCAACTCAAAACTATGACTTCCTACAACCCCCTCTCAATCCACTGGTATGGGATTCTTTACACCACCCCAGCCCACACGTTCACCCTTCCCCTCAATCTCCTGTCCCAAACGGCCCACAAGACACTGGCCCACCTTTTACCTCTAATTCCAACCCTTTACATTCACCATCCTTCTCTGACCCAACCATCACAGGCCCAACCGCCTCTTCTAGCCCAGCCGACATCACCGGCCCAAACCCCCCTTCTGGCCCAAACGCCACTTACAGCCCTTTCACACCTTCTAGCCCACTCGGCTCCCCACCTTCTCCTCATACGACTTCCGACCCACACCCTCATCCACCCATCCCCACTGTTTTCACTGACCTACCAACTCAATCCGTTCCACAGGCCCAACCGACCCCCCCCCCCCCCACACTCACTCCTACTACTACCATCTCTCAGCCCACACCTCCCGTCTCCACGAATCCACCTCGCACCATGCGCACTCGTGCCATGGATGGTATCGTCAAACCAAAACAATTTCTCAATCTTCACACCACTACCATTGTTCCCATTCCTAAATCACCTCAGATTGCCTTATCCACACCGGAATGTTTTAACGCCATGACCACTGAGTTTAGTGCATTGATTAAAAATGAGACTTGGGAGTTGGTTCCTCGTCGTCCTGACATGAATATTATCCGTTGTATGTGGTTATACAAGCACAAGTTTCGGTCTGATGGCACCCTGGAACCGTATAAAGCTCGGTTGGTATGTGATGGACGGAGTCAACAGGTTGGTGTTGATTGTGGTGAGACCTTTAGTCCAGTGGTTAAGCCCACTACTATACGGACTGTTCTCACTTTGGTAGTTTCTCAGTCGTGGCCCATTCACCAGTTGGATGTGACTAATGCTTTTATACCCGGCAGTTACATGAGACAGTTTTTATGCATCAACCACTGGGTTTTCGACATCGTGATTATCCGGATCATGTTTGTCGCTTGAAGAAGTCCCTCTACGGTCTCAAACAGGCTCCCCGCGCTTGGTATCAACGGTTCACTGACTTTGTTGTTCAACAAGGTTTTTCTCAGTGCAAGACAGACAATTCCTTATTTATTTATCATCATGGCCGTGACATCGCTTATCTTCTCATTTATGTCGACGATATCATCCTTACTACATCGACTGACTGTCTACGACAACGGTTCATGTCTGTCCTCGCCGGCGAATTCGCCATGAAAGATTTGGGCCCGCTTACGTATTTTCTAGGTATTTCTGTATCTCGCACAGGCAATTCTCTTTTCTTATCTCAGCAGGCATACGCCAAGGATATTCTTCATCGTGCGGGCATGGATTCTTGCAAACCCGCTGTCACCCCCGTTGACACGCAAACCAAGCTGAGTAGTGAACCTGGCCCAGTGTTCGACGACCCCTCTACATATCGCAGTTTGGCTGGTGCCTTGCAGTATCTTACTTTCACCAGGCCTGACATCACATATGCGGTACAACAGGTTTGTATGCACATGCACGCTCCATGCCTGGCTCACTGGAACGCTCTCAAGCGCATTCTTCGTTACATTCAAGGCACTTCAGAGTATGGTCTTCACCTTAGCTCCTCTTCTTCTTTATCCATCCGTGCATATACGGATGCTGATTGGGCCGGGTGCCCTGATACCCGGCGCTCTACATCTGGCTACTGTGTCTATCTCGGTGGCAAGTTGGTCTCCTGGTCTTCTAAACGTCAGTCCACCATTGCTCGATCCAGTGCTGAAGCCGAGTATCGCGGGGTTGCTAATGTTGTTGCTGAGATCTGTTGGCTACGTAATCTTTTACTTGAACTACACCGCCCGTTGTCTACAGCATCCCTAGTGTAGTGTGATAATGTCAGTGCCATCTACCTTTCAGGTAACCCGGTCCAACATCAACGTACCAAGCACATTGAGTTAGACATCCATTTTGTTCGGGAACATGTTCAGAAAGGTCTGGTTCGGGTTCTTCATGTCCCATCTCGATTTCAAGTTGCAGATATATTCACCAAAGGCCTACCTCGGGTCCTTTTCGATGATTTTCGATCCAGTCTAAGCAACCGTTCGCCTCCCGCTTCGACTGCGGGGGTGTAATAGAGCCCATATTTTTATATGATTGATTCTGTCAATATTGTATTTCATATTGTGATTATTATCTCCAAAATTAGGAGATCTCATTGTATCTTTATATACATTGTTTTGTAATTGAAAGAGGCAACTTGGAATTTCAATATTCTACACTAAGGATATTAAAATATTCATAGTTCGATATCATGAACGGATTCTCTAACACAGGTATTATTGCATCCACTTAACGAAGCGTTTTGGAAACAAGTATTGATTTAATGTATTAATTTTTAGCTCAAGTTCAACAATGTTATTAAATTTTTTTATGTTGTGTAGATGTTCATAAAACCAGTTGATGAGTACACAAAAACTGGCATAAGGTAGTTGTATTATTATATCCTACCCTAAATCTTTTTCCTTCTCTGAATTTCTAGAAATCTAGCTTAAATGTAACCTCTATTATTCATTTGGCATGCATAATGTGGTGTCGTCGTGTATAGTTTAAGGTAAAATACCTGACTTTTAAGCATTAGGTATTAGTTAATAACAAAATGTTAATTTGGTTTTGTAAACAGTAAACCCATTTAAAGACTATCGCTACGTTAACATTCCATTTCGAAATTTTGGGACAGTATCTTAACTAAACGATGAAATTATTTAAATAATTTACAAAGAATTTATATAAATATGTGTTACAAAATTTTTATAATTGTATACATTTCAGTGTATTTACATCAAAAGTGGCACAACTTACATTAGACCAAATATCTACTTTGTGAACGATGTTAAATATCTATGCAATATGCAAATAGAAGGACAATTTTAAATAATATATGAAGATAAGACTTGAATAGGCTGAAAATCAAGTTTCCAAGCCAGCAAAACCACCCGCTTTCATCATTTGTTTAAACTCTTTGTAGTTAACCATTCCATCACCATCTTCATCGACCTTTTTTATCATGAGCCTACACTCCTCAACCGATCGACCCTGCCTTAACCCAAGCGAGCCCAACACGGACCTCAACTCTTCCACTGTGATGAACCCGTCCCTATTTTGGTCAAACACATTGAACGCCTCTCTCATATCTTCTTCCTCGTCCCTCTCGCCCAATATTGTCTGATAAAGTTCACCAAACTCCTCCATGTCCACAAAGCCGTCTTTATTGACATCTATCTTCTCGATCATTTGGGCAAGGTCATCATCCGGTATGTATATTCCAAGGTTCTCTAAAGACTTTGCAAGCTCTTGTTTTGTGATCTTGCCATCACCATTGCGATCAAACATCTGAAAAACACGACGTAGCTCTGCTGGATCCATAATGTATAAAAATAACACTTATGTTAATCAAAATGAATCAAAAGTTTAGAAGTTTTTCGGTACGATAGAAAGGAAATGAAAATGATCAATTATAAAGATGAGCCGGTTACGAAGAACATAGGTATAACATCATGATTGAATGCATAATGAATAAGAAAAGGAAATATGCAAAATTGGTTACAAAGATAAAATGGAGGGTTTATTGAAGAGGAAGTGGTGTAATTAAGGGGGTTTGTGGTTTAGAGAAAAAGAAGGAGAAGATATATGAGGGGCTATATTTGTGGACAACCTGTAATTCCGTAAATTGTCAATTTGTTTGCTTGGTTGATATTGTACATATTACTTTTGAAGGTGAATAACAATTTTAAAACATAATAATAGTAATAGTTCAAGTTTTTAAATATAAAATAAAAAAGCTATAAGTGTTTGAATTTCAAGCCATGAGACCATGACCTGTTAGTTTTTTTTAATTAAATTTTAAAATTTTACTCACTTGATATGTTATAAAAAGAGAATATTGTAACTTTAAATTGGAAGGAACTCTAACTAAGGAAATTTCACAACATTATTCCAATTTCAGTTTTCATCGTCCATGACCTTTGCTATCTTATTTACCCTTCACACCAATTTATTCTCAAAATACACAAGTACAAACTACGCCGCAAACATCATGTTAACTAGATGGATGAGATTCTTATATATTCTTTCCCTCCAACCAACGACTGTAAAACGCCAATGCTTCTTTAGGTTTATACTCTGGAACTGTATGGCCCGATCCCTACATCAAAATTAATGTAAAATCAAATTCAAATAAACACACTGCAAGATAGTGAAAGGTGTTATAGCCTAGTCCATAGGTTTAAGTATATGTGTGGGTACATTGACATGTAACATATTTTTAAGTAAAGAACCATGAGAACCAGATGTATACTTCTACGTAGTAGTGCTGACTATATATCATGGAAGAGAGAGAGTATCACATTTTAAGCAATATGTATATATATTTATGCGGTTTCGACAGCTCTTTACTTAAAATTTATACTATATTAACCTTGCTTCATTGTTTTAAATGGTTCCCACATTCTTGGACAAAACAATGATTTAATTAAAACAGAAATTAAAAGCCTCTTAAAAATACTTGTCAATCTGATGTATGTATGACAAACCTTAATAGTGAGAAACGTGAGACCGTTGTCGTATCCTTGTATAAATCTGCAAACACAAGAAACATGTCTCCATATATACAGATATCTTAATAATAAGTAACCCTTTTAATAAATATAAAAGCCTACCCCGCGACTTGGTCATCAACCCACCACCTCCTCCACTCGTCAATAACTTGGTAACCTAATGATTGTGTCCACGCTTCACTTCCAGTGAAAGGAACACACAGATCATGATCCCCGCTGCGAGAACATACAAATTAATGTTACTATCGTTTAAATTTGGTTGTCTTGATTAAATAGACCGGGCAGGTTAGGTAACGGGACAATCGTACAATTTTACTTGTTGAAAGTTGAAACGCAACGTTAAAGTTGATCTGATACACTTTTTGTTTATTTCTTTCCCAATTACATAAAAAAAGAATATCATTACAAATTTGGGTGTCTTTTGACCCGGTTTGACATGTTATGTTTTAACTAGTTTCTTTTAACTACTTGGCCTGTTATAGATGTTATCAACCCAATTAATAAGTAAACAGGTTTACATTGCCACCTTTATTGCAATTGTTTAGGTTTAAAAATCTGTATAAACACGAGTGTTTAAAATTAATCATGTGACGGTACCTGTAAATTAGAGCACGATAACCACGAGCAGCGAGGATTTTATGGTAAGGGATCATGCTTCCAGCATCACTATAGTATGCTATCTTAGCAGTACATATCACCCAATCGCCCGCCACATTAATCTGAAGAATCATTTTGATTATTATTTTTTTGCCTAGAATTCATTTAGTGTATAATTTTACAAAAAATAGAAATGTATTATATCTTACCGGATCAGCATGAATCGCCTTCCGGACTTCTTCATTGTTTAGCCATATGGTTGCTACTACATCATCCTACAAAAATATATGTGCGGAAATAAGATTGATTTATAATTTTTTTTTCCGTTTTGTAACTTTATACAATAGTGACCAAGCTTCCTAAGTGTTAAACTATAGTGATTCAAAGTTTTTTTTTCCTCTGGTCATTTAACATCCATTAGGTGTGCAAAGCATGTACAACTTTTTTATATATGTAAAAAAAAGCAAGAATTAAGTGAGACGAATAAAAGATATACGATTGGTAACTATGTGATTCACTTTTTTTTCGAAATTCACTTAAATTAAACAATTACACAACTTCGTAATGATTTAGCGAATTTTTGCTTCACTATTATCTTTTACTACAAGTTAATTGGAAAAAAAAAATATCCCTTATTAGTAACAAGACAGGAATAACTAAAGAAAGTTGTGTAACTTTAGAGAAAACTTTAGTGAAACAAAAAAAATTGAATATAGTTTGTAAATACTAAAGCTTGAATATAGTTTCAGTGACATTTAAACCTTTTGACTTGTTTTCTTAAACTAGTTTTTCTAGTTTTACCCATTTGGCCCGTCATCAATATAACACAATCCAGATTGACGTAACTTTGCATAAATGACTTACGGTGCATGGGACAGCTGGTGCACCATTGAGAAGCTCAGGCCAAGAAGGCACGTAACCAGGCTTAACCGGGGCTCTAAAAGGCCAAGCCCGCCCAAACATCCTGGTTCGAACCGGAAGGGGTCTTTCAGTCTCACCCAATTTCCTGAAGCTAGCTGGCAAGTTTGACTTTCCAAGGCTAATTTTACTTGATATATCACCATGATAACATGCTTCTAAAATGTTGTACATGTTTATACCATCAACATCCTGAATTTACAAGTTCAAATCCAAGATAAGCAAGGATGTTATACAATTCACTAGAATTATATATATGAAAAAATAATGATAATTCAAAAATAAGTTTACTTCGTCAACTTTCGAAAGCGCTCTTTGACAATCGGGTTTTGTAGAATTGTAATACTTCCCTTCACACACTTTGACAACTTCCTGCATGTGTTTAAGGTCAACCTCTGTTCATAAAGATACAGTTTGACTTTCCAAGTCAAAGAGACAAAAATTATCAAAATTGTGTACCAAATTTTAACTTTATGACAAAATTTTACAAATATCATTGTGGGTTTGAAATTTATAAGAAAATCCTTTTTGGAATTAGAAGGTTGATGATAAATTATTTAACCTCTAAAGTTAAAGTCTACCTCATAAAGTTCATCTGAAATGAGGCCCATCCCATGTGCAAATGGAACAATAGCATTCCCATCAAACACTTCATCTGCAACTCCATTTCCTACCATGTATCCCTGCATTTTTATTAATTAAATCCCGGAAATTAGTAATGTATATTGGGTGCTTGAATAATGACAATCGATAATCATTATGTCAGTTTACTTCTTTTTATGAGGATGTACCTTAAAGTTAATAGTGGGTATAACACCAGCATCAAGTCCTGAAAAATATCAAAATGGGTAAATAATTTTCTCAAACTTATGCTACTTCGGATTTATAATAGATGATTTACCTTTCACTACTTCATAAGACAACATAGGGACGTAAACTCCAGCATATGATTCACCAGAAATGAAAAATGGATTTGAAAGATATTCAGGATATATCTTGAACCACTAGAATCACAAAAACCAAAACGTAAATATATATATATTTTTTTAGTGTGGGTGGGGGTGGGGGTGGGGGTGGGAGGGGCTCCATTTCCAAACCAAGGTAGTCCGGTGGAACAAACAGGCAGTGGCGAAGCATAGAAGGGGCGGGGAGGGGCGTCCGACCCCCCGAACTTTTAGCTCAGTAGTGTTATATATGTAGTTTTCGTATTTTTTTTGGTATATACGTTTTCGACCCCCGGTTCTATAGAATCTTTTTGGTATATACGTTTTCAACCCCCCCCCCCCCACCCGTCATTCGGGTCAAGCTTCGCCACTGCAAACAGGACCACCAAGGTCAAACCTCCACAACAGAGGGATGGTCCGAATAAGGGGGCTTGCTTTCGGACAGTCGCATATCAATTTAGTCATGTTTGCATGTAGTCGATCAATTTCATCATACAATCAATTTGCACACCGCTAATAACAATTTAGTCATGTTTGCATGTAATCAACTATTCCATCATCTAGTTTAAGTTATAAAAAGATAATATTGCAAAAGGATTATGATCTATAAGAACATAAATTTCGTACTTATCGCATTTAATTTGTTTTCTTTATTTTGTTCCTATTTTTTTCCGAAATACCTCAAGGAGAAATTTGTGTGAGTCTAAAGCTGTTGCTATATCCCCTGTGATATAGTCGGTTTTATTCTCGGAATATGACAATCCAACTCCAGCCGGAGAGTCCAAATATATCACGTTCGAAACCTAATCACATATGAATAAAAACCATAACAAAGATTACAATTCTTGCTAATGATCAAATTTATGTAGTGATTAGTGGCATATCATACTGGTTTTCACCACTCAAAAACATGATAATATATTGTTGATACATATTTATGGACGCGACTCGACGCGACGTGATTCGATTAGTGGACGCGACTCGACGCGACTCAGCACGGCTTATATTGTGACGACTTTCCTCCGTCGTGTACAAGACTTCAAGCCATCAAAGGAGACAGACAAGGACTGGGCTCAACATTACAGTCCTTGGGCTAATAGATGATGGCGAAACACAGTTTGGGCCTCAACTGATTGGACCGAAGCCCACTATCGACGAATCAGCCCAGAAGTCGACGAAACACATCTGTTTCGTCGACCATGATCTATTTCGTCGCCTGTCTTTCTGTTTCGTCATATGTAGTGTGTCTGTTAGTATAAATAGCATGTTATGTTTCTGTCTCGGGGTGTAGAACAGAGAGAACACACAGACTTTCAGAGAGAGAGAACAGAGCACACACACACACACTAGAGAGAGTTTACAAAGAGCATTGTAAACATTGGATTGTAACCGAACCCTTTTATCGTTATAATACAGTGGTGTTTAACGGTGATATCTGCGTGTCGTGTTTTTACGTGTTCCATCTCGGTTTGCTTTCCCGGTTGGATTCCGCACAACCGGGTTGGTTTGTACACAAGGATTAGGCGACTAGATCCTCCCCTAGCCGGACCTACAAGTGGTATCAGAGCCTTGGCTCTTATCCTTGTTAAAACCGAGGAGTTCTTGCTGATTTTCGGATTTAGAGTTCATAATTTTCTGGAAAAATCTCTTAAAATCGGCTGTAATCTTGTTGTTTTGCATTATGTTTGCTTAAAAAACCTTGTTAAAATAAAGTTCACATATTATTTGTTGGTTTTTATTAAACATTTTTGCAAAATTCAGCTTTCGGAAATTTATCGGGTCACCGGAAAACTCATAGTTTACCGGAAAATTCATTGTGTTCTTGAACATCTTCAAAGTGTTCTTCACCAAGACCCACTTTTTGATCTTAAAATTTTTTAAATTAAAAAGTGTTTGTGAATTGGAAATTGAAATAGATTATTAAAATTGGACACCTTACCGGGTTAGTAATCTTACCATACCAGTTGTTTGAAAAAGAGTGTTGTGTCTGACAGATCTCACCCACCCAGCTACTTCTTCGACGAATCAAACATCAGACGAAACAGGTCTCATTCGTCAAGCCCCTCCTCGACGAAACAGACCTTCTGTTTCGTCGATATTACTTGTTGTTGGGCCTCTGTTTCGTGGACTGTGTTGTGGAATCGGGCTAACAATTTGGGCTTCTGTTTCGTAGTACATCTTGGGTCTCTGTTTCGTCGAGTGGCAGCCCAAACACAAGTGGGCTTGTTTCTTCGACACATTTAGCCCAATTGCTCAATATCAGTTTCGTCGAATACCTTTGTTTCGTCATACATCTGTTTCGTGGGTCTGCATTTCGTCAAAACACTTATCAGCTTATAACAGAGGGTTTGCAAGTGTGTCTTAACAGTTTGTTTTGAGTGTGTTTCACAGGTACTTGTCATCCTAGGTCAAAAATGAATCCAAGGTGGAATACTCTGGTAAATACCGATATGTATTTTGGTACTCCGTCATCTTCTGCCCCAGTATCTTCTCAAGCTAATGCAATTTCTACCGGTCAATGGGCATTTGTATCAAATCAAGTTCCAAGTGTTCAAAGCATTCTTTTAAGCGAAAGCGAAACTGGAAGTTTGAATAGACCTCCAAAGTTGATGCATTTATATGAATATCCAGGATGGATTGATAGATTTCATACATACGTTCTTGGTCAGAATACAGAGTTGTGGTTGCGGTTCATCACAGATTTTGATCAAACAATAGAAGTTGCTGCATCATCTGCCGCTACATTTGCAGATCTGACGGAAGATCAGAAGAAGGTCTATGACTTGGAAAAGAAAGCATATGCCATTCTTACTCAGGCGTTGAGTAAAGATATTTATCATCAGTTTGTTAGTCACAAGACGACAAAAAGGTTGTGGGATGCGTTGAAGACAAGGGGCGTGGGAAATGAAGCGACACGTCAATTAAGAAAAGAACTGCTGAAGAAAGAGTTTGATGGTTTTACTTGTATGGAGAATGAGTCGTTAGGTGATTTGACAAGTCGATTTAATCATTTGTTGACTGAATTGACAAATTTTGGGGTAGTTACAACTCCTGCAGAGATTGTGAAAAGGTTTGCAGATTCGTTGCCACCTCAATGGAACACCTTCTTGGAAATCATGAAGTACAATGGTACTTTAGCTACAACGAGCTTCAACGACTTTGTTCAAATCCTGGAAAACAAGAATCAGGAAGAAACTCTGAAGGCAAAAAGAATTCCTGTGCCTCAAAATCCTGAAATGTATTTTGGAACGTCTAGCAGTTCTACAAAACCGTCTTCACATGCTCCAATTCAAACAGCCTTTGTGACTAGCACAGACATGTATGGCAATACTATCCAAGTTCCGGTGCCTCCAAAGACAGACATGTATGGAAATCTACTGGAACCAGTTCCTCAACAGCAACAGCAAAGCCAACGACCTCCCAGACCAACTGATATGTTCGGAAATCCTTTACCAACAACAGACATGTATGGAAATCTGCTTGATCCAGTTCCTCAATCAGCACCACAACAGCAACGACCTCTCAGACCAACTGATATGTTCGGAAATCCTTTACCAACAACAGACATGTACGGGAATCCGCTTCCTCCTCAACAGCAAGCATGTTATGGAAGCACATCATCTGCTGGTCAGCAATCAAAGCCAAATACAGTACGGCTCGACACCTCAAGCTTTTCTAAAGTCAGTGTGGAAGTAGCTAAGGAACACATGGAGCTGCTAAACACTGTGGTGAGCGCATACTGTGGATTAGTGGAAGGTCAGATTGGTAATATTAATCTGACACAAGAAGACTATCAGCAGATTGATAAAGAGGAGATGGAGATGATGGACATCAAGTGGGCCCTTGCCAGTGCTGTTAGGCGAGCAAAGGATTTCATGGAAAGAACTGGCAGAACCAGCTTGGAAGGCAAGAAAGACACCAAGTATGGGTTTGATAAACAGGCCGTTAGATGCTTCAATTGTGGTGAACGTGGTCATTTCAAGCGTGAGTGTACGAGGCCATCTCAACATGGAAACCAGAATCCTTTTAGAGGCCAAGGCAACCAACAGAACCAGAACAGGAACAATGTTCGCACATTGGTGCCTGTCAACAACCAGACTCAAGCAGGACCATCAAATGCCAACCAGGCACTTGTGGTTCAAGTAGATGAAGGCTGTGATTGGTCAATCCAGTTGGGAAATGATGCTCCGGATGGAACAGCATGTTTTGCTGAGATTGTCAAAGATCTAAATCACGCCAGTGGTGGAGAATCTTCCGCCAATGGTGGTGAATCTTCTGAGGATGAAAACAGCTCAGGTTATAGTGGTAGTTCGGATGAAGAATCCTCGGGTTCAGGGAATGATCAGGAAGATGACACATCAAGTGTGTCAGTCGATGCAGTTATTGATGAACTATTGGATGAAGCTGCAGCAGGAATTGAAAGAAGATCTATTCTGGTGGATCAAGCTGCTTATTCTTTGTCTTCTCTCCATTCAGCCTTTATGGCTAATGTCGACTGTTCATCAAGTCAGGTATGTGTCGACGAACCCACTTCTGTTAGCTGTAATAACTGTGATAGTTTGCATGCTAGATGTGCTGAGATGGAAGCAAACATGTCTGAGTTGCAAGGCAAACACGATGCTTTACAAGCGAGTTTGTTTGAATTGCAAGACAAACATGTTTCTGTGAATGATAGGTGGTGTGAATTGCAAAGCAAACACGAGGCTTTGCAAGAGAAATATGATGTGACATTCATTCACAATCAGAAATTAACAGTGGATCTTTCAAAGTGCACTGAAGCCAACATGTTTTATGAAAACCATGAAAAGGAATTTAAAAGGATGATTGAAACATTAAAGAAAGATAAAACAGAACTGACAAAAATGGTTTCCAGAAAACAAACTGACATTAATTTGTATATATCTCGTCTTGAGGTGATGCAAAAAGAAATGGCTTGTGTTAAAACAGAAAGTGAGGCGATCCGACTTAAGTTAGACAGTTATTTGAGTTCTAGCTATGTGTTGGATCACATCATTGATGTTCAAAAAGAGAAAAAGGATGTCACATGCATAGGTTATAAGAAATGTCCACCACCCGTGAGAAACAACTATGATGCACTGCCTGATGAGGAGTATAGAACTCATTTTGAACCATCTGTCCCTCTAGATGTTAAGGAATTTGCAACAGAATTTGCAGCTGGACTCGGATACAAGAAAGAGGAATCATCAGATTCAGATGTGTCAGCAGATACATGTGTGTCATCTGCTGAACTGAAACAGAATCCTCCAGTTGTGATATACAGTGAGGCTTCTGATTCTTCTGATGATGAGTCCGATGATTCTGATTCGGAAAAGTCTGATGCGATAATCAAAGAAGAGGACATACCTCTTGAGAATCATATTTTATGTGATCCTCCCGTAAAACCTGCTAAGACTGTTCCAACCGAGTCCACATCAGCTAAAGAGTCGGAGAGTGTGGATTTGCTGTACACTCTTGTTGGTGATGATAAAGTCTATTCAGACAAAGATTTTCCTATTAAAAATGTTAATCAATCTTTAATCAGTAAAGTCTTTGAAAATTCTACAAGTAAGTTTTTGGGAAAGACAGGACCACATGTTACAGTCACACAATGTCCTCCTATCCCAAAGGCTGAAGTTAGAAAACAATTTGGGAACAAGAAATTACCAACAGTGGAAAAACAGCAAAATCATGCCAAACCCAAAGGTAAAGCACCGACTCAGAATCAAAAGAAGCCGAATCAGAAGAAGAAGAAGAATGTGAACTTTGTGAAATCGAAGGGAACGGACAAAATTGCAAAGTTTGAAAATCAATCTAATTTAGATTTTGTCCAAAAAGCAACTGTAATGAAAAGGAACGAATCAAGTAGTTCAAAACCTAGTACCTCGGGATCACAAAGTTCATCATCGGCAAGACGACCACATGATACTTCGGGGTTTGTTGAACGAAGATCATGTTTTGAATGTGGTACAATTGGGCATATCGTTCGAAATTGCCCGTATCTTCATAAACAAAAAGGCATAGTTGATGTTCCCCGTGACCACATTGACCGCAAGCGATCTGTTTCATCAAAACAAGATCCCCGACTCATAAGAGAAAGGGAAAAGAAACAGAAACGCCAACAGGTCAAGAAAATTGAAAAGGCAATTAAAACCGATGTGATTCATAAACCATCTGTTTCAGTTAAACCAGATAATTCAAAGTTTTCAAAAACTTCAAACAATCAAACTGGTAAAACTCAACAGACCTGGAAACCAAAAACGGTTACTGAGTCAGGGGGACCATCTCAATTCTCGAATCATCAAAGAATAGAGGTTATTGTGATTGATGAAAATGGAAGACCCAAGACCACAATGGCTTGGGTCCCCATCTCCAACTAATTGTGTGAGTTCATGTGCAGGGTGTTCCAGGAGGAACTATCAGTAGTCATTGGATTGTTGATAGTGGGGCATCCAGGCACATGACAGGCGACATGAAGCTTCTCTACGACGTCAAATCTATTAGAGGAGGTTATGTTGCTTTTGCTGGAGATAAGGGCGGATACATTACGGGTGAAGGAATGATTTCCAACGGGGTTGTTAGCTTTGATAAGATCAACTTTGTGCAACAACTTGATCACAATCTTCTTAGTGTTTCTCAAATTTGTGACAAGCAGTTCTCAGTACACTTTGATGCTAATGGATGTTATGTGCTGAAACCCGGCTTCAAAATCCCAAAAGAATGGATTCTCTTGTCGGCTCCAAGGATAAATGATCTGTATGTCCTTGATATGAGCCAAGCTATCACAACGTCTGCACAAGCAACTTGTTTCGTTTCCAAAGCCACAGAAAAAGACACAATCTCTTGGCACAGACGAATGGGTCACATTCACTTACGCAAAATGAATCATTTGGTATCAAATGAATTAGTGAATGGTGTTCCTCTTAAAAATTTCCATCTTCAAGACGTCTGTGTTTCGTGCCAGAAAGGAAAACAAACGAAGAAGCGACATCCTATAAAGAAAGTCAACACGGTGGCTGTTCCTCTTGAACGTTTGCACATGGATTTGTTCGGTCCTGTCAAACACAAAAGTATTCGGAATGATCAATATTGCCTCGTGATTACTGATGATTATTCAAGATTTTCTTGGGTGGCGTTCATGGCACACAAGAGTGAAACCTTCGGTATTATCAAAAACTTGATCATTCAGATTGAGAATCTTTACAACTTGAAGGTTAGGCGGATACGCAGCGACAATGGTACTGAATTCAAAAATCATGCCATGGCGGAGTTTTGCACTTCAAAAGGTATTCTTCACGAATTTAGTGCAGCTTATACTCCTCAACAGAATGGCGTCGCTGAACGTAAGAACCGCACATTGATCGAGACTGCTAGGACTATGTTGGTAGAGTCGCAGCTGCCCATTCCATTCTGGACTGAAGCTGTGTCTTCTGCATGCTACACGTTGAACCGAGTCCTTACAGTCAAAAGGCACAACAAGACCTGCTTTGAGCTTATTAACAAACGGAAACCAGACTTGTCTTATCTCGAACCGTTTGGAGCTCCTTGCACAATTATCAATCCTAATGGAAAGTTTGGGGCTAGAGCAATTGAAGGATACTTTCTTGGGTATTCCACCCCGAACTTAAGAGTCTGGAATCTAGAGACTAAAAGGGTCGAGGAATGGTCTGAAGTCAGAGTACAAAGGCACACTTTACCAGTTAGAAATCCTGGTCAACCTTGGATGTTTGAGTACGATGACTTTTTCAATTCGATCAATGTTGAAGCAGTTGAAGAAAATGCTGCGGCAATGATGTTTTTCGAGAGTGACAATGCAACAGATTCACCGTTGGTTCGTCCCATTATTGTCAATCAAGAACCATCTTCAGTGAACAATAATGCTCTCGACAATGAGGATTTTCAAGATGCTTCCGAATTGAACGAATCTTCAGAGGATGACGAATTTCTCGATGCAGATCAAGGACCAACAGCAGCAGTACATGGTACTTCAGAAGGTACACCTCCGGTGGATGTCCCTAGAACAGCTGAAGCAACTGCATCATCCTCTTCGTCAATTCCGGGCCTTGAATTGGTTGTTGACCTCAATCTCAACAACCTGGGTATTAATGTTCCTGTACCAGATAATCCAGAAACTAGGATTCACAATACCCATCCTCAACAAAACATCATCGGAAATGTACAGAGTGGCGTTCAAACAAGAAACATGTTGCGAAACAACAACAATGCAGGCTTGTATGCAACTATCCGAGAATCTGGTCAACAGAATGATTGGTCTTTCGCGTGTTATGTCTCACAGGAAGAACCAAGAACTTGGAAAGATGCTTTGAAAGATAGCGCATGGGTTGAGGCAATGCAGGAAGAACTGCAACAATTCCAGAAGCTTGGTGTCTGGAAACTCGTAGAGAAACCTGCTGGTTATAAGAAGATTGGTACCCGTTGGGTGTTTAAATGCAAGAAGGATGACCGTGGAATCGTTATCCGGAACAAAGCAAGGCTAGTCGTTCAAGGTTTTCGTCAGATTGAAGGAATCGACTACAACGAAGTCTATGCACCTGTTGCACGTCTAGAAGCAATTCGGATCTTTCTGGCTTATGCCTCATTCAAAGGTTTCAAGGTATACCAGATGGACGTGAAAAGTGCATTCTTACATGGTGTGGTGGAAGAAGAGGTGTATGTCGAACAACCTCCAGGTTTTGAAGATCCTATTCATCCCGATCGGGTTTGGTTGCTCAACAAAGCTCTCTATGGTCTTCATCAAGCACCGCGAGCTTGGTATGCAACCTTATCTAATTATCTGCTGGAGAATGGTTTTCGAAGAGGTCTTATCGATTGTACTCTTTTCATCAAAGAACAAGATGGAGATCTTCTACTGGTACAGGTATACGTTGATGATATTATTTTTGGTTCTACTAATGATGTTTTGTGTAGGGATTTCGAGCGTGTTATGCAGGATAAATTCGAGATGAGTGCTATGGGGGAAATGACTTTCTTTTTGGGCCTACAAGTACAACAAACGGAGTCTGGGATATTCATCCATCAGACTAAATATGTTGGTGACATCTTGAGCCGGTTCCAGATGTCTGATGCAACGCCCATTGGTACCCCATTGCCGCAAAATCACGGAATTACTCCAGACCTGAAGGGACAAGATACTAGCCCCTCATACTACCGCGCGATGATCGGATCTCTTATGTACCTCACAGCATCAAGACCAGATATAATGTACCCAACGTGCCTGCTTGCCAGATATCAAGTGAATCCGAAGGCCTCACATCTTGCAGCTGTAAAAAGGATTTTTCGTTATTTGAAGGGTTACCCTGACACCGGTCTATGGTACCCTAGGGAAAATAACTTTGACTTGATCGCATTCAGTGATTCTGATTTTGGCGGATGCAAAATCGACGGCAAATCCACAACGGCTGGATGTCAGTTTTTGGGAAATCGCCTAGTCACATGGCAGTGCAAGAAGCAGACGTGCGTCGCTACATCAACATGCGAAGCTGAATACATTGCTGCCTCAAGTTGTTGCTCCCAAGTCCTATGGATCCAACAACAAATGCGTGATTACGGTTTTG
The DNA here is from genome assembly GCA_030545235.1 of Helianthus tuberosus. Taxonomy (NCBI): domain Eukaryota; kingdom Viridiplantae; phylum Streptophyta; class Magnoliopsida; order Asterales; family Asteraceae; genus Helianthus; species Helianthus tuberosus. The sequence goes on from CM060351.1 coordinate 177,112,724, forward strand.
AATTCCTAACTACTCCTATTTACGTTGATAATTCTGCCGCCTTACAGATCACTAAAAATCTTGTGCAGCATTCAAAGACTAAGCACATCGACATTAAGTATCACTTCATACGTGATTGCTTTGAGAAAAGGCTAATCGATGTTGCTTACGTCCACACCGATGACCAACGTGCCGACCTTTTTACCAAAGCTTTTGACAAATCAAGATTTGACTACTTATTATTGGTAAACGGCATTAAGGTCAAGCAAGAGTAAAACCAACATCGGAAAATCATTTTTGTAAATACCTTTGTGTTTTTAAATCTGTCTTAGTTTATTGATTTTAGGGGGAGTAAATCCAAAAATTTGAAAATCCAAAAACATTGAAAAATTTCAAAAACTCAAAAACAATAGAAAAACAAAAATGAGTTTCCTGGCGAGCAAAAGAGAAAATGATAGTACATCAGTGGTCTGTCCAAACCTCTTTAAACCTAAACTGAAAAACGATAAGCAGCTCTATATAAGATGTATCGGTAGGCTCACAATCATTTTAAAGTGTGCAGGGTGATATAAACTTAAATCGACTAAAGACCAGGTGGGAACCATTCATTGGCATATGGTCTTAGTACCGAAATTTCGTTTGAGAGATTGCCGAGGTTCTGAGATATTCGGTCTTTATGCTGCTTATCATCTGGGTATCATGGTTGTATCTTTTACCGAAAAATAACGGGGACGCAAGTCTAGATCTTCCATGATACTATACATACGTGTACATATTGCATTCAACCTCAATAAGTGATCAACAATCACATGTCCCTCAAAATAAGTGATAATATATCACAAATTCTTTCCGGGTGTCAAGTTCGTCTCTCTGCTGTACGAAAGTACTGACCTGTTCACGGACTTGCTCCTGTGCCCTCATGCATCGAAAATCAAGTTCCTCATCAATAAGTGATTCTATCACATAGGGCTTGTTTTCAAATCAAAATAAGTGAGAATCTCACATCATATACGGTCAAACAGATGATAATCGGTATACTCACCGGTAAGATGAACCCTCGTGCATACCTTGATACGGGAATGTGTCGTGATGTGGATGAACACCGGTCGGTAAGTATAAATCATACCTTAACGTATCCTCTCGCCATGATTACATCTGATAAGTTGAGCTTATGTGGACAACAATACCGATAATCGTTATAGGATGCTTATCTTAATGTTAACTAAATGAACAACAAGAGCGTTTTGGCATGACCGTAAACTGATATGATTCTCTTACCCTCGAAACTCACAAAAAGAATGTTTGTATATATTTATTTACTGCTTTCAGTCTTTACATTTGAAATATTCAAAAATACCAAAAAGATTTTAAGTTTGTTTTAATATAAACTTTATAAAATCCAAAAAGATTTTATTTCTATTTTATTTTCGATCGTACGATGTTGGAACTCGAGTCTTCGTTACCTGAAACCTGAACGAAAACCGAAAATGACTAAATCTTCATAAACGGTCGAAATTTGCAAAGTTTTGAAAGTTAAAATTGAAATTGATAAAATACTTTAAACTTTCAAACTGTCGGACGGCGTTTGCTTGAACAATGGTCTCACGTGTGTCGGTTGGTTATGTTATGATATTCCAAGCGGTTGTTCTCATTACGCGTTTAGATTTCTTGCATGTGCAGATTCTAAAGGCTAGGAGAACATGGTCGATGACAAGCTTCGGAATGAAGACACGACGTGAAGGCACTCAAAAGACAAAGATGATGGAGTTGCCGCTGACCTTCAACACCACAAGGATCTCACTTCATAAAGATAAAGACTTTCACGAGCATAACTCAAGGGGGAGCTTATGTTAAGGGGGAGTTTGTCAACACACTTCTTACATGAAACAAGGAGTTTGTTGATACACTTTCTGCCTACAAGACGTGAAGACTTTGAAGATCCTCCGACATAGAAGAAATGAGAAGAGAATCTCTCGAGTAGCGTCCAAGGGGGAGTTTGTTGATACATATTTATGGACGCGACTCGACGCGACGTGATTCGATTAGTGGACGCGACTCGACGCGACTCAGCACGGCTTATATTGTGACGACTTTCCTCCGTCGTGTACAAGACTTCAAGCCATCAAAGGAGACAGACAAGGACTGGGCTCAACATTACAGTCCTTGGGCTAATAGATGATGGCGAAACACAGTTTGGGCCTCAACTGATTGGACCGAAGCCCACTATCGACGAATCAGCCCAGAAGTCGACGAAACACATCTGTTTCGTCGACCATGATCTATTTCGTCGCCTGTCTTTCTGTTTCGTCATATGTAGTGTGTCTGTTAGTATAAATAGCATGTTATGTTTCTGTCTCGGGGTGTAGAACAGAGAGAACACACAGACTTTCAGAGAGAGAGAACAGAGCACACACACACACACTAGAGAGAGTTTACAAAGAGCATTGTAAACATTGGATTGTAACCGAACCCTTTTATCGTTATAATACAGTGGTGTTTAACGGTGATATCTGCGTGTCGTGTTTTTACGTGTTCCGTCTCGGTTTGCTTTCCCGGTTGGATTCCGCACAACCGGGTTGGTTTGTACACAAGGATTAGGCGACTAGATCCTCCCCTAGCCGGACCTACATATATAAATTACCTTTGTCCATGCATATGGATTAAGATGAAGTTTGGGCAAGCCTCCAGTTTTTTCAAAATTAAATGGACCTGCGATAACAACATTGGCTTTATTCTTACACCAACTAAATGATCCAAGAACACTCCTATGCAAATACCCTACATATAAAGACCACTAATCCTTGATGATTACTAATTAAAAGTGAGCTTGATTTCACATGCCAAAGCTTGAATATGCTCGTGAGCTTAATTGAGGATGTTACTTGTAAAATATAATTAATTTTATTTAATGTAATAATTATTATACGTAAAAAGATGATTAAAGTAAACCTATGTTGTCAAAGACGCAAGGCGCAGGCGAGGCACATCGGCCTCGCCAGAGCCTAGGCGCAAGGCGCAAAAAAAGCGTGGACTTTTTTAAGAAAAGCGCACATAGAGAAAAAAAATATAAAAAATATGTTATGCTTTGTAAATAAATAAGATTCCACATATAAAATTAAAAAAAAAAACTATTATATATGCCATTTAATATCATGTAGCTAATAGTTAGTAGCAAAAGTTTAGGACTTATATGTTGTAAGTTTTTGGTGTGTGAATAAAAGTCTCAAAAGGTGGTAAATACTTTGTCCCACATTGGTGTGGGAACAATGTGAGTGGTTGTTTATAAGGTAAAGCCTTTACTACTCTATTGTAGCTTTATGACATGTTTTACCACAAGTCCTACTCGCGCGTAGGGGGGGTGCAAAAATGAGTTTCTGAGCTGGAATTTGGTTGAACTCGTGCGTGCCCACATGAATGCAGCTCCGAAAACCCGGGCCCCGCGTGCACGCGCTCGGTTTCTTTTTTTTGTGCGTTACCTTTTGTTTCCTGCTTATGCTGCGCCTCAGCACACCGTTTTTGCACCTAGGCGCACGCTTTTTGGCGCCTCAGCAACGTTTTTTTTTCAAAAAAAGCCCATTTTTCCGCATAGGCTACCACCAGGCGCTATAGGTGCGCCTCGCTGTGCCCCGACGCTTAGGCGCGCGCTTTTTGCGCTTTTGACAACATAGAAGTAAACTAGATAATAAATTTTGATATACTAAGACCGGAAGGTATGGAGTGGGGAGGATAGGCCGCCACGTCACCGGGAGTGAGGATGGGCCTAAAGGGGATGGAACAAGGGGGTGGAAGATGGGTCTAAATATATATATATATATATATATATATATATATATATATATATATATATATATATATATATGTATTTATGTATAGGTATGTGTGTGAAGAGGTGGCCCGGCTTGGGCGTCGGCTGGAGGACGGGGAAGACGGGATGGACCACAGGGGCCGGAGGCGGTGTGGGGGTGCGGCGCTGGGCCTCGCTGGGCCAAGGTCTGCCCCCATACCCTCCAGTCTAATACAATTATAATTTAATTTAAGTGATCCGTGCAGCACAACTCTAGCTTTGAAAACTATAAGCGAGCCAAGCTCAAGCTTGAGTATTCTTAAATTAAACGAGTCTGACTTGACTTAGCCGGGCTCATGCTTGTCTCAACTTGTTTATATATATAAACTTTTTTTACATCAATTGGCTACAAATCCTTTTATCAATTCAAGATTAGACCCATGTTCCCTGTGTTATTTGGTACCAAAAACAAACAAATTTAGGAGAATTTATATAAAAATATTCAAATAAAACGGTACACAAAAGTAAAGTATACCGTGTTCATAAACAAACCCATCAAAACTAGAGCAACCAGGGCCACCATTGAGCCAAAGGACCACCGGATCTTCAGAAGGATTTCTTTCTGATAGCACGTAATAATAATACAATTTCTTGCCATGGTTTTCATCTATTGTCACATACCTGCAAACCCATTGAAGATTACACAAAATAAAGACCAACCCATCAATGAAAACATCAACACGTTAACTTAAGAAAGTAAAGATCAAGAGTACCCAGCATAGTGTTTGGAAGGAAGAGTTCCATCAAACCCAGGAATTTGAGAAATCGCAGCATTTTCAGGTGCGGAATGTGCCAAGAAAAAGAAAAAGGTAAATGTTATACAAATTGAAAATATTAGTATCTTGTTCATGTTTGAGAATAAAATTATTTAGGGGTTTCAAGAAACATAAATGTGTGAAAGACTCTTGGATTTGCTTGGATTTATAGTGGGAGTGCATGCTGAGTATAGAACCGTCTATGGTGTTCGCTTACAAAACAAAGTAAATGATAAAGGGGACCAGTGAAGAGTTTTTGTATCTACTCAAATGGAGCCACTCTTTTTGGGACCAGATTCATAATAACATTTAAACATGTGACACAAGAGGAGGGCCTTCTTCCCTCCTCTACCTTCATGGCATCCTTGCAAAAGGATTTCTGGCCGTCTCTCTACCACATCCTCCCTGCCCGTTATTCTTTCTTCCACATTGGTATTATTTATTGAATCTGAGCTTTAGAATTTTAGAGTTGAAATCCCAATATTAGTTAAAACCAACACCCAATTAACCCATGTAAAACAATTTTAATATTTATTATTGTAGATGCATATTCACAAGAATAATATAGTGTACACATGTATCTTTATCCCTTTTTGTATGTAAACACGTACTAATTGCTAAAAGTGCATCTTTGAACTCGTCTTTGCATTTACGGTTTAAAATTTATGATTTTTGTCATTACTATTTAGTCTTTTAGCTCTTATCATCATAGGGAGACAAAGGGATATTTGCATACGGTGTTCATTGACTTTGAATAAGCTTGTGATGGTGTGTCTCATCTAGTGATCTTGGATAATCTTGAGGTGACCGGGATCCCTTGGAGGTATATAAAGATAGTTAGGGAAATGTATGTTAATGTTAAAACAAGTGTTTGTGCATTAGTGAAAAATACAAACTTCGTCATGAGGTGGGCCTTCACCAAAGATCTGCATTGAGTTCGTTCATTTTTGTAGTAGTCTTGGATGGCAAGCAACGTTAAAGAGAAAAGGTCTAGGGATAAATCGTTTCTACATAGACTACCTGTGACAACTGGCACAAAACCGGTAATTTCCGTACTATTTTAATTATTATTTATTATCTGCAATTATGTGCTTAAACGTCAACATTGTCTGATTACTTGCTATACATATGAATTCATGCATGTTTTATACTTCAAATATTGTTTTGAGCATTAATTTAAGCGTTGCGTCAGAAAGACTAGTAAACTCACCAGTAAGACACACTGTGTCAGCACTTCCGCAGAAAACAATCAAACAATAGATTTAGGGCCTAGGAGTAGGTCCAACGTCTAAAATACATTAAAACCCAAGTGTGGATACAAGGGTTAACATATAAACTTTCCGGAAGCTAAAATATGCATTAAAAGACACCTGGAACTCAATGTAAAAGCTGAATTTTGCAGAATTCAGCTATAATTCAGCTAAAAACAGCAATATAACACTAAAATATTATGCAGAATTTATGTTTTAGTGTCCAGACTAACTTACAAATTGTCGGGAATTGAAACTGTCACAAAAGGTGCTTCATACTTAGTGAAACTGCGCAATTTAGCACTTTAACGAACCGTAACCAACCGGACAACCAGACACTACCCGAAACACCAAATTTTCACTAGAAACATTGTTTTAGCGTTATGAAGCTAGTCTTGAACATCAAACACCATATTACATCCTATAAACCCTAAACAATTAAAACACTAACTAATCACCTTACTTTTCAACTAGATTATCTAACTTGTAATTGAAACACAACTAACAACCCTCCCCCCCCCCCCCCTTTACAGTTCATCAAGGGGTCCCACCCCCTTGATTTTCTTTTAATATTTTATTAGATATGTTTAGTAAACTTGTGACATATTATCCAATATACATTTTGTTGTTGGAAGACTTATTTAAAAACCACAAGTTCTTCATTTCATCATCTACAACACACCAACACCTCTCTTCCTTCCTCCCTCATTCTCAGCTCAACCCACACACAAACACACCTCCATTTTCACTCCATTCTCAAGCTTTCTAAGGGTTCCCTAAGGTGTAAGAAGCACAACTAAGAAGCTTGGAAGCATTGGAAGTGGAAGGACCTTCTCCTAGAGCTTTTATCCACCTCATTCTTCATCATCTTCATACTTGTTTCTTCCCTAGCCTTAGAGCTAGTAGTAAGCTCCTTACATCTTGTTATTACTTCTAATTTTAGTGGTTAAAGTGTTATGTAATTTGTGGAACTAAAGAATCTCAAAGAAACATAAGCATGAACACTAACATAAAGCTTAAAAACAAGAAGATTATTAAAGATGTTTAAGTGTATGTAGTATACTTGTTTGATGATTTTTTGTGTTTATGATGTAGATCATCATATGAGACTTGCTAGATGATGATTAAACACATGATCTAGCGAGTATAAGGATGGATCTTGAGAAAATCATGATGATCATCCTTTATATTAAAGATGAAGTTGTAGGTGAACTAGTTTTAGTGTATGATGATTATTTATACAAGTTATATGTCTTGAGAATAAAAGATTTCAAAGATAATATTTTCAAGAAACCAAAGTTTATTACAAGATTTAACATGATCATGGTTTTTAAAGAAAGTGATCATGTATTAAGGGTTAAATCAAAGCTACAAAAGTGTTGGTAACAAGAAAAACACAAGAAGATTTATTTTTGAAAAATCATTAAAATTCACAAGAATGAGTTTTATAAACTAAAAACCATTTTTTAAGAAAATGATATGTTGTTAAAATTCACAAAAATGAGTTTTATAAACTAAACTTACTAAACAACATGTGAAATTACTACAATTTTTTACAAACTTTCAAGTTTATGACATGTTAAAATGCATATTTTTGGCTCTTGGTAAGTAATGTGTAAATTGTTGATGAATTTCTAAAAGAAAATGATATGGTTTTAAGTATGGAAACCTCCATTTTTAAGGGGAAACTATGGCAAAATTTTTGTAGAAATTAAACACTTAGAAAAATATTTTTAAACAAGTGTTTACAAGTAAATTTTGATCATTGTTTTCATAAAAAAAAATTGCCATAGTTTTTGTTACAAAAATTACAAATATTGGAGGTTGATTTTTGATAATTAAAATGACTAAGTATATATTTAAGAAAATATATATTTAGATGTCACAAATTGTGTGCTATTTGTATATTGATTGTATTAGTTATATTATTTTAGGAGCTTGAAAATAATATAACACACCAAAATACCAAAATTTGAAATATAAAATACTACCAAAATTCCAAGAAAATAAATATATAATTTATACCCGGATATTGGACAATCGGACAAACGGACTTATAGACTATAAGTATATATATTCCAGAAATAAATCCGTAACTTAACAAATGTGACGAACGGTTTTTTTTTTTTTTTTTGAAACCAAGGAAATGGCAAGATATGAATTTTTACAAGTATTACAAAATATGTCATATTTTTGTCAAATAGAAAATATATTATTTTGGGTGGAGAAAAATATATATTTTCTTAAACAAGTTAAAAATATATTATTTTGGGTGAAAACTAGAAATATATATTTTCTAAAGCTAATCTTCAAAGTATATATTATTTTTGAGATTTATATGGAAATGTACTTATTTTTGCCAAATAAATTTATATATATTTTTCTATAAAAACCCTCTCAAAATATGTATATTTTGAGAATATAAATTGGTGACTTTTAGTTGTCTAAAAATAATGTTCTGGAAAAATAATCACAAATTTAAGTATACAAGACTTTTATACGTATAAATGCATACCGGAATACACCACCAATACTTGGCAAAATACACAAATACAAGTATACCCATGCTTGGGAAAATATACATGTGTAGAAATATATAATAAACCAAGTTAAAAATACATTACTTTAACAATATTTCAAATAATTGGATAAATATAATTTAAGTTAAAATATTATTAGTTTAACTAATAATTATATCCTTTGGAATTATATAATGTACATCAAAGATGTAACTCAAAGTATACCATGGATTTCAAAATAAGTCTTAATAAACAACTAAGACTAAGAGTCGTTACATGGATTTCAAAATAAGTCTTAATAAACAACTAAGACTAAGAGTCGTTACACGACCTAAACGACTAATAAAACTTAGCACGTGTGTAGGTGATAGTACGGCTTAAGGAAACATACTTTGGGTACACAAGAGACATGACGCAAATCAGTGAGTTCATGTCCCCATTTTCAAACCTTTACTTGTTTTCTAAACTTGGGGAAAATACATGTACAATGGTATGTAGAACAGAAAACTAAGGAATGACACATAGATCATGTGACAAATAGGGTACCATAAGCACCATTAATCAACGTATACATTTAGACCGGGGAACAGAAAGGTTAGATCTAATGGGTTTCAGGCAACCTCATTGTTGGCCTACTTCTACCAATGAGTGCTTTTGTGTCTCAATCGATCTTGTTAAGATCGGAGGCTCTCATGATTGTGTTTGTTTGTATGTTTAGAATGATTTGTAAACATGAAAACATGTAAAGTGCAGCGGAAATGAAAACAAACTTTGTAAACACAATCAAATGGAGAAAATAGTTTGATAAACAATTGCTTCTCATAGAGTCAAAAGATTTACAAATCAAAGCAAAAGATTACAGATATGCTTACAAACTAAACTCCCCCTCAGCTTGATGCCCCAAGATTGGTTGCACACAAGATGAAAGGATTAGACATGAGGAGAAGAACTCGCTCAGTCAATCAAATGTAACAGTACAGGGTACTGATACATTTATAGGCAAACCAAACCACTGAGGTATCTCAGCTGACGTCACCATGAAAGCGACGTCTAACAGCCTAACAACCTGTATCTACTGTACTTACACAAACACTGCTAACCTAACCACTGACTATACATGAAACAAACAATTTACTAAACAGCTGCTCTCCCTTTATGTCAGTGCTTTACTCAAGGTTGATCAGTCCTTGACTGGGCAGTGCTTTATCATCAGTAGATAGGACCAGCAGTGTTGGATACTTCAGGGTTTTGATCAGCAGTTGAAAGACCAGCAATAGTTGTGTCTGAACAGCGGATAAAGACCATCAGTTGTTATAAATCACTTTCAAGGGGAAAGCTTAATGTAAACTGCTGCTTATTATGAATCCACTGTTGTGACCTGGTTTTGGCTTTACATTATCTGTTCCTCTGGTAGGGTTCAATCCCAACAGATCTCGACAAAAATGCCTAGGTTTGGTGGCTTCCTATGTCGTGACATATGTTAATGTCCTCACGAAACATTAGCGATCTCGTATTCCTTACATTTACACACACTGCACATATACGTTTTACATATTGCATACCATGTTTTCATACAAGTATATAAACATTCTATACAAAAATTGCATGAATTCACACCAACTTTTGTTGACGATTTTCCAAAACTTACATGTATTTCAGGTAACTAAAGTGGATGTACGTGCGGTTTCACTCTTGCTCAAGGATGATGTTTATGTTTTTAGTTATATCGTGTCAAGACTCCAATACCTCTTTTGTGGGATTTGTTCGTTGTATTCCACCTCATGTGGTGATATAATGATCAAAATATTGATGTTTGTCTTTGAAATAAGTTCTAAACTTTTCAAACAATTATCTATCGTGTGATGTAAACACTTAACTTAAATTATGTTTTGAATATTTAATGTCAATGGCATATTGGAGTTTGTTTTATGATCATGTAGTATGTTTACCGTTCGTATGCAATGAGAACCTTTCAGGATCACACCTCGTGCTTCTGCCTTAGAAAGGGGTGTGACAGATTGATATCAGAGTTGCGATTGTAGTGAACCAGGATTCCTTCTCGAGTCTAGACTACAATCTTTAGGATCCTCTCACAAAAATAATTTTCCAAAAGTTTTCATTGCATAAAACTTTCCGCAACATCGACTACCTGAACTTGTTTTTCAAAATTCAAGTAAGGACACTACGAGACTGAGTGTGCACCGGGATATCACTTGTCTTTAACTAGGAATTACTTGCAACAATGTGTATAATTATTTATATATTAATTATGTAGTAGTAGTTAATATATACATATACCATGGATAATATGATACAGGTACACATGTCTTCGTCTGAAAGCAGCAACCTATCTGAAGAACGTGACCCGATGATGATTGTCTCTGACGACGAGATTGATTCAGCTCCGGAGGTTTTCGCGTCTAACTCCGAGACTGACCCTGAGATAATATCAGATGATGAGGATCCCGACGATTTTCAGCCTTTCGCCCTACCAGACTTTGGTGACGATGTCCCTTTCATTGATGACGTCTTAGCTTCACCCTTACCCTTCCATGACCAGCTGATCATCATACATCCCGATGGTGAGCACCTCGTTGAGCCTATTCCCATTCATGCTATTCCTTTTGCCGCCATCCCTGTTGAGGACTGGCCATTCGTTGATGATCAGGATAATGATGTTGACGTCCCCGTGATTGAGGTGGAGCATGTGACAACCCGAGATTTCTAGGTCTTTCCTCTACGCACCACTTGTTTCACAATATTGTTTTCACAATTCATTTTACGTTGTATCTTGTGCATGATATCTGAATGATTAAAGTATTGTTATGGTTGGGTGTTACATGATAATTGTGTAGTGTTTAGGCATAGCATAACATCACACTTGGTTCACACTTGATTCACGAAAAACCCATGCCGACGAAGAATGGTTCTTCGTCACAATCACTCCTCGACGAAGGAGGGTTCTTCGTCGTCAACACCCTTGACGAAGTATGGTTCTTCGTCAAGAGGTCCTTCGCCGAGAGAGTTCTTCGCCAAAACACTCCACGACGAAGAAGGTTCTTCGTCGAGGGAGTTGTTCGCCAAAAGGGCCCTCGACCCAGGTTATTCAAGGCCCAGAATGTAAACTTCTTGTTTAACTTTTTGTATAACGTAACCGCAAATCACACAAAAACCCTAAGGCTCTCTCTCTCTCTTTCCTGTGCGACGGCAATCCTCTCCTCAAGCTTTCTTTCTTTCTCTGTTCAAACACCTAGGCGCACACACATAAATCTTCGTTAGTATACTTATCGTTGCTTATGATTAATCCCGTGTACGCATACAAACTGTTAAGTGATTGATGTGGTTGTTAATAAGGATTTTTGATAAATTGTTTATCCTTGATGAATCTGAAAGTCTTGTTTCATAATTGGAACAACGGTTTTGTGATTTCATGAAATAGGGTTGTTAGGGTTCATGTGTTAATAAACTATGAGTTATGATGTTAGCATCAAGACATGAATTCGGTAGGATAATAACTGTTGATGAGTTGGAACATTGTGTGAAATAAGAATTGTTATGATGTGCGATGATTTCTTATGTAGTACGCTGAATTGATTTATGTATGCGTAAATGTTAAATGTGTTCATGATAATCGATGCGAATGATGGTTATTAGTGTGATAGCGAATGAAACTGCCATGATTGGGGTTTATAGGAAACCCTAACTATCTGTTGAAGTGCAGCGGCGAAGGATGTCCCACGAAGAACCCAGGTCGACGAAGAATATAGTCCTTCGTCGACTGGTGTTTGACGAACCTATATGGTTCTTCGCTGTACTCAACCCCGACGAATGATAGTCCTTCGCTAGAAGATTCTTCGCCAAGGGAGCATTCCACGAAGAATAGATTCTTCGTGGAGATACTGCATGTTTGTAAACACACAGAAAAGTTTATGATGTATATGATGATGGATGTTTGTGTTGATAAGATCTATTTGTTGCATAGATGAGAAATCTGGGTTGACTTGTGAGAGTAGTAAACTCCTCTGTTATATGTTGTTATGTGACATTCACATGGGATGTGGACTTGTATGAGAATTGGGTATGTGCTATATGTTGTACATTGATCTTTGGGATGAATGCAATATGCGATAAATATGTGACTTAGTCGACTATGAAACTGACTTGATTGGTAACCACGGTAGGTTTTGGTTGACCGACTGGGAACGGGTAACTTAACATACCGAGCAAAACTAAGGTGAGTTCATTTCTCTTGAGCATGCGTCCCGGTGGGTGGGACAATCAAATGGGTATTCCTAAGAGGAATAAGTCTTTTGGGTAAAAACTGGGATGTTAGACAATACACTCATTTCCTATCACTTTAAGTCCCATGTTATACCGAATTAGTTACCTGAGAGGTAACGGGGTATTAGTTGATAGCGCTATTAGGCTTGGCACCGTGCCTGAGAGGATGGGTGTGAACTAATGACCTTAATCATGACCAATGCTTAGATAGGGGCATTGGGGACGGGAAAAACAATCTGGAAGCCATCTTGTACGGTACTCGAGTTATTATCAACATTACTTTCAATAAACTGAACTAAACACTTGGCAATTAATGTTTTTTGTAAAACTACGAACTCACCAGCATTGTCTGATACACTTGTTGCATGCTCGCAGGTTGTTAGATGCTATGGACGAGGAACTTGCTCTCTGGGATTGCTGGAGTGGTCATGGGTCGGGTCTTTTGAGAACACATAGCAATACATTTAGTTTTCATCTATTTGGTTTTAAAACATTGAATGATGACTTATCTTATGCTTCCGCTGAACATGTTAAACTTAGATTATATTTATGAATGTTTTATCATTATTAATGGAAACTTTGTTTAAATATCTTGATATTAGTTCAATGTGATTGGTGGCTAGATCCTGGTACGTCACACGCCTAGCGGGGTTTCCGCATGTGGTATTTTGGGGGTGTGACAGAGCACCTCGATGACGATCTTGGCGATGGAGAGGTGTACGACCTAACTATCCTAGAGTTAGTGTCTCCTATTGTGTCTGTTATCGATATCCCTTCTGACTCTGACCTTGAGTCTGATGCCGATTCCTTCGATTCATTGACATCTTCGGCCCTTTTTGCTGCTGGGCTGAGAGTTTACCCGACTGGTGGTGACGATGACGCTATGTCTGTTGCGCCATCTTCCCCTGTTCATGTCTCTACACCCACTCATACACCTCCCCACACTCCTACTCAGGTCAGCTCCCTCATCCGTCGAATTCATGAGCTTGAGGATGAAGTGGCTCATCTTCGTAGTTTGATCTTCCCTATACCCCCACCATCTCCACCAGCCCATTAGGTTTTCTCTGCAGGTACTTTGATGGAGCAGTATTTTTGGGTATGAAGACTACAACCGAGTTTTGGGTACGACTTGAAGACAAGGACCGCCAATGTGAAGAAAGATATTCTGTCTTTTATATGTATTAAACTTGTACTATGGGGTGATGTAACCCTTATGTATTTTGTTTTCTTCGCAAACAATGATGTAACAAGTTGTCCTGGTATGTATAAAAACTTGGTGAGTATCTTATGGCACATCAGTATTTATCCGTTTATGCATGCTTGTTGCTGTATGAATTGATTTATATGTTTGGCGGATTGTTTGATGTTACTTTTGTGGGTATATGCATGTGTATATATACTACTACTATCTTGTATGATGGTATCAAACAAATGTCTAACCTTGTTGTGTTGTGTTTTGAAAGAATATGGCACCTAGGAGTGCTATGAAGACTCGTGATTCTGATCAACCCTCTCCTCCTCCAATGCCGAGGACTACTTAGGAATTGAACTCTCTGCTGGAAGAAAGGATTTCCGAAGCTATCGCCCAGTATGAGGTGAACCGTGCTGAGAACAACGGAGGATCAGGCGGTACTAGACGAAATGGACATGGAGATTCATCTGGAGGAAACACAACTCAAGGTAACCTTAAGCTGATTTGCTAAAACATGATGAAATTTATGAACGGTCTTTGTTTCATTGTTTCATTGATTGCTCATTTGTGAATTGGTTGGATGAATTCCAGGATGCACCTTCAAGCAGTTTCTCGATTGCAAGCCACTGAATTACGATGGCACTGGAGGTGCAGTGGCTTTTGTGTGCTGGACGGAGAAAACTGATTCCACAATCCGCATGAGCAAGTGCACTGCGGACCAGCAAGTCACTTTTGTTACTGGGTTATTCGTTGATGAAGCTTTGACTTGGTGGAATTTACAAGTCCAAACTCTGGGTGATGATGCTGCGTATGGAATGACTTGGGATGAGTTGAAGGAAAGAATGAGGGAAAGGTATTGCTCACGTGCTGAACTCCAAAGGCTTGAGACTGAGTTTTGGAACCTGTCCATGGTTGGTGCGGACATTGTTGGATATACTCAGAGGTTCCATGATCTGTCAAGAGTGATCCCCTATCTGGTGACTCCCGAATTTGAGCGCATTGAGCGCTACATCTGGGGATTGCCACCGGAATTTCGCAGCTTGGTGACTGCGGCGGAACCAGCAACGATCACTCAGGCTGTATCTCTGGCTGTCAGCCTTACTGAAGATGTTGTCCGTATGAAGCAGTTATCACTGAAAACTATTGAGAAAACAGAGACGCATGTTAAGTCGTCTGGTGAAAAGAAAAGGAAGCATTTGAATCTGAGCCAAGTGACCCGCAGCAACAACAAGGGCTTAAACAATAAGAAACGTGATACTAAACCGCCTAAGGAGGCGAAAACATTCGCAGCTGCAAATGACACTGGGGCTTAGAAGTATTAGGGTACTCTGCCCAAATGTGACCGATGCAAATTTCATCACGTGGGAAATTGTCGCAATGGGAGATGCGAGAACTGCGGAAAATCGGGTCACCGTACTGAGGATTGCTGGGGAAAAGGGATTGGAGGCCGTAATGGTAATGGAAATAGTAATGGGAATGGGTGCTGGCAACGGATCTGGTAATCGCAATAACAACGACGCTGGCAATCGAAATGGAAATGGAAATGAGCAAAACCAAGGATACTTTGGTTGTGGTAGCAAGGAACACTTCAAGAAAGGCTGCCCGAAAGAGAACACCGCTCAAGCTCGAGCATTTGTGATAGGAACAAGAAACGCACGCGAGGACCCTAATGTGGTCACCGGTACGTTTCTCGTTAACAATCACTTTGCATCCACACTATTTGACACTGGTGCCGATTATAGTTTCATGTCTATGGAATTTAAATATATACTTGGAATAGAATCTAGTAGATTAGTCATTCTGTATTCCATAGAACTAGCTAATGGCAAACTGGTTGGATCGGGCGAAGTTGTTAGGGGATGTACATTGGAACTTGGTGAGCGTAGGTTTAGTATCGACCTCTTGCCGGTCCAATTGGGTAGCTTCGATGCGGTAGTCGGAATGGACTGGATTTCCAAGAATAAAGCCGAAGTTGTTTGTCACGAGAAAATCATTAGCATCCCTGTTGCGAATGATGAAACGCTCATAGCGCATGGAGAGAAAAGAGACACACCCTTGTGAATCATCAACTGTATGAAGACGCAGAAATGCTTGCGAAAAGGATGTGTTGCATTCTTGGCGCACGTAGTAGATAAGAAGGCCTAGGAGCCGAAACTCGAAGACATTCCTATGGTAAAGGAATTTCCCAATGTTTTTCCCGAAGATTTACTAGGATTACCTCCGCAAAGACAAGTCGAATTCCATATTGACTTGGCTCCAGGCGCCACTCCTGTAGCCAAGGCACCCTATTGACTTGCGCCATCCGAGATGCAAGAATTATCTACACAACTCAAGGAGTTGTTGGATAAATGATTCATTAGGCCGAGCTTCTCGCCTTGGGGAGCTCCAATATTGTTCGGAACCTTGCGGATGTGTATCGATTACAGAGAGTTGAATAAGCTCACTGTTAAGAATCGGTATCCATTACCGAGGATTGACGACTTATTCGACCAATTGCAAGGATCGAGCTACTACTCCAAGATTGACCTTCGGTCTGGCTATCATCAGTTGAGAATTCAAGAGGAGAGCATACCGAAGACTGCATTCAGGACTCTTTATGGGCACTACGAGTTCCTTGTGATGCCATTTGGATTGACGAACGCGCCAGCAGTTTTTATGGATCTGATGAATCGTGTTTGCAAACCATATCTCGATAAATTTGTGATTGTATTTATCGATGATATTCTGATTTATTCATGAACGAAAGAAGAGCACGAGCAACACCTCAGAATCATTCTAGAACTACTAAAGAAAGAGAAGCTTTTTGCAAAGTTCTTAAAGTGCGAATTTTGGATTCGCGAAGTACAGTTCCTTGGTCACGTGGCAAACAAGGATGGTATCCATGTAGATCCAGCGGGAATTGAAGCAATAAAGAATTGGGAAGCTCCCAAGACACCAACTGAAGTTCGAAAATTTTTGGGATTAGCGGGCTATTACCGCAGATTCATCGAGAACTTCTCCAAAGTTGCACAACCGCTAACTTCCCTTACTCAAAAGGACAAGAAGTACGACTGGGGAGACAAGCAGGAAGAAGCCTTCCAACTACTCAAAAATAAGCTATGCGATGCACCGATACTATCTCTACCCGAAGGCACGGAAGACTTCGTGGTGTACTACGATGCTTCACGTCAAGAATTGGGTTGCGTGCTCATGCAACGCCAAAAAGTCATCGCTTACGCTTCAAGACAATTGAAAGTACATGAGAAGAATTATACCACCCATGACCTACATCTAGGCGCGGTGGTATATGCCTTGAAAATTTGACGACATTATTTGTATGGTACACGATGTACTATCTTCACATATCAAAAGAGTCTGCAGCACATATTTGATCAGAAGGAATTAAGTATGCATCAGTGACGATGGGTTAAGTTGCTGAAGGATTACGATTGTGAGATTAAGTACAATCCTGGAAAGACAAATGTGGTAGCAGACGCATTAAGTCAAAAAGAAAGGGTTAAGACCCTAAGGGTTCGAGCATTGGAAATGACTATTCGAACGAATCTCACTACACGCATACATGACGCCCAACAAGAAGCCCTTAAGAAGGAAAATCTTAAAGCTGAATATCTCCGGGGTATGGAGAAGAAATTGGTGCCAAATGAAGAGGGAACCTTATACTTTATGGGACGCATTTGGGTTCCGCTCTATGGCGGTATTCGAGAAGTTATCTTTGATGAAGCTCACAAGTCGAGGTACTCGATCCACCCAGGATCGGACAAAATGTATCAAGACTTGAAAGAATACTATTGGTGGCCAAAACTCAAAAGCGACGTTGCGGTCTATGTTGGTAAATGCCTAACCTGTGCTAAGGTCAAGGCCGAATATCAGAAACCGTCTGGTCTACTGCAACAACCTGAGATACCCATGTGGAAGTGGGAGCAAATTTTGATGGACTTCATAACGAAATTACCCAGGACCTAGAGAGGGCACGATATGATATGGGTGATAGTCAATCGATTAACGAAATCTATACATTTCCTACCAATCCGAGAGAAAGATAGCACTGGAAAGCTTGCTAAGATGTATCTTAAAGAAATTGTGGCACGTCATGGAGTGCCTATTTCGATTATTTCAGACAAAGATGGCCGTTTCATATCAAGGATCTGACAATCCTTCCAGGAGGCCTTTGGATCTCAACTAGATCTAAGCACTGCCTTCCATCCGCAAACAGACAGTTAGAGTGAACGGACCATGCAAACACTGGAAGATATGCTTCGCTCATGTGTTATGGATATAGGCGGCAGCTGGGATACTCATCTACCTTTAGTCGAGTTTTCCTATAATAACAGCTACCATACGAGCATAAAAGTCGCACCATTCGAAGCTCTATATGGCCGCAAGTGCCGCTCACCGTTGTGTTGGGCAGACGCTGGAGACAAACAGTTGATTGGTCCTGAACTTGTACAAGAGACAACCGACAAGATCATGCAGATCCGAGAACGCATCAAGGCGGCTCGTGATCGACAAAAGAGCTACGCTGATCGAAGACGGAAACCTATAGATTTCGAGGTGGGAAACAAAGTTTTGTTGAAGGTCTCACCTTGGAAGGGTGTAGCAAGGTTCGGAAAACGTGGAAAGTTGAATCCACGATACATCGGACCATTGAAGATCTTGGAAAAGATTGGTACCGTGGCGTACAAATTGGAGTTACCTGAAGAACTTAATGGTGTACATGATACGTTCCATGTGTCAAACCTTAAAAAGAGTCCAACCAATGAAACGGTTATCATCCCTGCGGATGAGGTGCATATCGATGACAATCTCCGATTTACTGAACAGCCTGTTGAGGTAATGGATTGGAAGATCCAGAAAACAAACTTGTCAAAGTATGTTGGAACTCTAAGCACAGGCCTGAGTACACGTGGGAACACGAAGACCAGTTTAAAGCCAAGTACCCCCATCTGTTTGAGAAGGCTCTCGCGGGAGATAACTCAACCTGAATTTCGGGACGAAATTCTATTAACAGGGGGAGACTGTCACAACTAACACAAAACCGGTAATTTCCGTACTATTTTAATTATTATTTATTATCTGCAATTTTGTGCTAAAACGTCAACATTGTCTGATTACTTGCTATACATATGAATTCATGCATGTTTTATACTTCACATATTGCTTTGAGCATTACTTTAAGCGTTGCGTTAGAAAGACTAGTAAACTCACCGGTAAGACACACTGTGTCAACACTTCCGCAGAAAACAGTCAAACAATAGATTTAGGGCCTAGGAGTAGGTCCAACATCTAAAATACATTAAACCCAAGTGTGGATACAAGGGTTAACATATAAACTTTCCGGAAGCTAAAATATGCATTAAAAGACACCCGAAACTCACTATAAAAGCTTAGTTTTGCAGAATTCAGCTATAATTCCGCTAAAAACAGCAATATAACACTAAAATATTATGCATAATTTATGTTTTAGTGTCCAGAATAACTTACAAAGTGTCGGGAATTGAAACTGTCACAAAAGGTGCTTCATACTTAGTGAAACTGCGTAATTTAGCACTTTAACGAACCGTAACCAACCGAACAACCGGACACTACCCGAAACACCAAATTTTCACTAGAAACATTGTTTTAGTGTTATGAAGCTAGTCTTGAACATCAAACACCATATTACATCCTATAAACCCTAAACACTTAAAACACTAACTAATCACCTTACTTTTCAACTAGATTATCTAACTTGTAATTGAAACACAACTAACACCCCCCCCCCCCATTTACGGTTCATCAAGGGGTCCCACCCCCTTGATTTTCTTTTAATATTTTATTAGATATGTTTAGTAAACTTGTGACATATTATCCAATATACATTTTGTTGTTGTAATACTTATTTAAAAACCACAAGTTCTTCATTTCATCATCTACAACACACCAACACCTCTCTTCCTTCCTCCCTCATTCTCGGCTCAACCCACACACAAACACACCTCCATTTTCACTCCATTCTCAAGCTTTCTAGGGGTTCCCTAAGGTGTAAGAAGCACAACTAAGAAGCTTGGAAGCATTGGAAGTGGAAGGACCTTCTCCTAGAGCTTTTATCCACCTCATTCTTCATCATCTTCATACTTGTTTCTTCCCTAGCCTTAGAGTTAGTAGTAAGCTCCTTACATCTTGTTATTAATCTAATTTTAGTGGTTAAAGTGTTATGTAATTTGTGGAACTAAAGAATCTCAAAGAAACGTAAGCATGAACACTAACATAAAGTTTAAAAACAAGAAGATTCACTACAAAAAAATGCCATCTAGTGGCATGCAAAATGTGCCACAGAAAAACAAGAAAGTGCCGGTAAAGAAGCTTGTTAGAATGGGTGGCACACAAAAAAAGTGTCACAAGAAGCGCTGACGCTAAAGCCTTTTACTTGTTTTCTAAACTTGGGGAAAATACATGTACAATGGTATGTAGAACACAACACTAAGGAATGACACATAGATCATGTGACGAATAGGGTACCATAAGCACCATTAATCAACGTATACTTTTAGACCGGGGAACAGAAAGGTTAGATCTAATGGGTTTCAGGAAACCTCACTCTTGGCCTACTTCTCCCAATGAGTGCTTTTGTGTCTCAGTCGATCTCGACAAAAATGCCTAGGTTTGGTGGCTTCATATGTCGTGACATATGTTAATGTCCTCGCGAAAAATTAGCGATCTCGTATTCCTTACATTTACAGACACAACACAGATACGTTTTACATATTACATACCATGTTTTCATACAAGTATATAAACATTCTATACAAAAATTGCATGAATTCACACCAACTTTTGTTGACGATTTTCCAAAACTTACATATATTTCAGGTAACTAAAGTGGATGTACGTGTGGTTTCACTCTTGCTCAAGTATGATGTTTATGTTTTTAGTTATGTCGTGTCAAGACTCCAATGCCTATTTTGTGGGATTTGTTCGTTATATTCCACCTCATGTGGTGATATAATGATCAAAACCTTGATGTTTGTCTTTGAAATAAGTTGTAAACTTTTCAAACAATTATCTATCGTGTGATGTAAACCCTTAACTTATATTATGTTTTGAATATTTAATGTCATTGGCATATTGGAGTTTGTTTTATGATCATGTAGTATGTTTACCGTTCGTATGCAATGAGAACCTTTCAGGATCACACCTCGTGCTTCCGCCTTAGAAAGGGGTGTGACAGTACCTTTAATGTAAGTTTAGTGGTCCCTACAAGGATACCCAAATCACTATTGATAAGTCATTCCGCAGACAACCAAGATCAAGTATCTAGGGTTCTTTATACAGAGTGACGAGGATATTAACAGTCACATAGCTTAGCGCATTCAGGAGGGTTGATGCAAGTGAAGAGCAATCACATAATATTGTGTGAAAATAGATTCCAAATAAGAATGGAGTGGAAATTCTATAGTTATGTACTTTACGCTAAGTTATACCAAACCAGTTGTCGGGTGATCAAGAAGAAATAGGCGAGAAAGCTGGATGTCATAGAAATTAGGATTATGAGGTTGGTTTGTGAGCACACAAGATTGGACAATATAAGAAATGAAGTATTGCGGGGAAAAATGAGGTGGCATTCATTTCCATGTAAGATAAGGGAGAGAAGATTTAGATGATTTAGGCATCTGTAGAAGAGACAGGTAATAACACTATTAAGAACCTTGGAAACAATCACATTTGATGGAAAGAGGAACAAAGGAGACCAAAAATGACATAGGATGAGCAAATTAGGCATGATGTGCTAGATTTGCACCTCTCTAAGGAAAAGATTTATGATTTCTTGGAAAAGGAAGATAAAGCTATGGATGTTTAGGGGAATGTAAAGATTTTTCCTAACTTTGTCTTTAGTGTCCTATCTTTTTGCCACGTCTCTCTTGTGTGCCTTTTATTTAGTTTTGTCTTAGCAGTACATTTCTTGGGGAAGTGTATAGATATTTCATATGTTTCAATTATTATTTTTATTAGTAGTTGTACACTTATAAGTGAAGCAGTGGATATGGTAGTGTATCCATCTTCAGAAAGTCAAGGCATAGTGCCTCAAATGTGCAACTGGCTAAACAGAGAGACCCAACCTTGTATCGCTCTAATGGGTCTATAGTTGTATTCCACCACAACATCGATTCCCCAACAAAATCCCTTAAATGCTTTAAGGCTGCTATTCCTGGCAAGGAATAGAGTAAGGGCTTTAACGGTCTTGTGTGTTAAAATATTATAAAATTTTAGTAAATGTACTAACCAAATTTAAATATTAAATGCAGTATTTCAAAAATAATTTATTTAAATTGTAAACATAATTATAGCATATATAAACTAAAACACTAAGGTAGTGTTCATTTCCCAGAATGAAATGGACTCTGAATGGAATTTGAATGTATATTTCATTTCTTATGTTGTTCGTTTCAATAAAAGGAAAGTATGTCATTTACAAATTTTACATTTCACAGAATGAAAAATTATAACCTATCGTCTGTTTCAACAAAAGGTAAGTATGTCATTTACAAATTTTACATTTTACACTTCAGAGAGTGAAAAATTATAACCTATTGTCCGGATCACATCTTTTTTTATGGATACAAGGTAAGTATGTCATTTACAAATTTTCCATTTCAATTCCATTGATAATTATAGCAACCAAACACATTATGGATTCAAATGAATTCTTTAAAATCCAATTCCATTTCCAATTTCAATTTCATTACATTCCACGAAATGAACACTATCTAAGCGCAGAACAAAATAAGGCATTAGATCTTTGTTGTACCCGTCCAGTCGGTTGAACACAGGAAGATGTATACTTTAAAAATATTAAAGGTGTATATACTAAAAAAACAGTTAGGATAAGCATGAAAGCTATACATGAAAATGTGAATAATAATAATATATATTTAAACAATATTTGATTTATTAGGGTAAAAGGGGAACCTTCGACAAAGGTACCCCGATCGGGTATTTTGGGTACTTTGGAAACACCGTTGCACAAGGACTGGGTAGTATATCAATAGTGAAAGAAATTTTGATTTGTAAACTTGATATGTTTGGCGAAGGATGGTGTTGGGTAATGGCTTTATAATAATGAATCGGGTTCCTCGGATACAGTACTATCAACCGCTAATCGTTTTTGTTATTAAACAATATATATTAAATCGGATTATTGTATTATGAATGACATTTAGCCTGTTACAATACCCAAACCAAGGGGTTATATACTATATCCCAAGTTTTGATAAAAAGATGTTAAAAAGCATTTACCTGTCCTAACGTAGAACACAGCTTATTCAATTCGTAGTATAGCCGAACTCAAAGTTTATTGTCTATGGTATGTAGGGCTGTTCACGAGCCGATCCGAACAAAGCGTACCTTTGCTCGTGCTTGGCTCCCGAGCGAAATCCGAACGAGCATATTCGAGCGTGTAATTTTTCAAGCGAGCGGCGAGCAAGAAGCGAGCGACGAGTAAATTGGACAACCATAGATTTTGCATGTTTCCTTCGATGTCTCTGCTATCGGGTCACGACTAAGGTCCAACTGTCCGAGGATGACACTAAGATTGAGGTTGGATCGTCTGAGGACGAGGCTCTGGTTGAGGCAGGTGAGGCGGTGAATATACAACAAAGAACAATTGTCGTGTTGTGGCATATGATGAGAGCGAGAGACGATTGACGACTGATGATTGATGAGAGAAAGATGTCAAATATTATCGCTTCATGACTTAGAATTTTAGTTTTAAATTTGGTGTTAAATTTTTTATTGGTTTGATTAGGCTTGTATGGATAAATAAAATTGTATATTTGAGTATAGTGGTCCAAATCTAATAGAACGGTACGTATAAAATATGAATATACATGTAATTTGTGTGTGCATATATAATTATATATGCAGGGTGGAGATATAATAGAAAGTTAATTTGGCTTGGAAGGCTAGGAAGTGATCTTGACCATCCATTTAGTTAATCAAGTGCTAAGATTAAATCAGGGAAATTGAAAAGAAGAAAAGAGGCGTGTGAGTTTGTTTAGGGCATTCTAGTCAATCCAAGCCAATAGTTTCTCTCTCCTCCAATTCCCCCCCATTTTTTAAACGTTAATAACTCTTTCATACGACATCATTTTTTTATAAAAAATTGCACCAAAAAAACGAGCGTTTTTATCTTTAAAACGAGTATACTATTTCTATATTTAAAAAAAAAATTAAACCCAGTTGCGTAAAACGCAATAGAAAAACCCCCAGTTACGTAAAACGCAATGAAAAAAAAAACCTAAAAATGACATTTTTCTAAAACGCAATGCACCAAAAACACAAATAAATGACTTATTTGTAAAACGCAATAGCCTAAAAACTCAAAAGAAAATGTACTTTCTAAAACGCAATGGACTAAAAACACATAAAAATGTGTTTTACCTAAAACGCAATGCACCAAAAACACAAAGAAATGTCTTATTTGTAAAACGCAATGGCCAGAAAACACCTAAAATGTCTGTTTTCTAAAACGCAAATAGACTGAAAACACATAAAAAAGTGTTTTACCTAAAACGCAATGCACAAAAAACACAAAGAAATGTCTTATTTGTAAAACGCAATGGCCAGAAAACACTTAAAAATAACTCATTCTAAAACGCAATTGCCTAAAAAACAAAAGAAGGTGTTCTCTGTAAAACGCAATGGACGGAAAACACCTAAAAAAGTGTTTTACCTAAAACGCAATGCACCAAAAACACTTCAAGAATGTGTTTTTCTAAAACGCAATGGCCAGAAAACACCAAAGAAAGTGAATTGTCTGTCCTGTGAACTGTCTGGACCAATGCAGTTTCCAGAGGCAATTTACAGAAAATTAATTTTTCTGATGCATTTTTATTACAGCAATTTAATCAAAAAAAAAATTTCCAGAGGCAGCTCCACCCCAGCCAGGGGCTCTGCCCCTTGAACCCCGCCAGGGGCTGCCGCCCCTGGGACCCCGCTACCAGGGGCGCTGCCCCCGGACCCCCGCAAAGATCGTAAAACGCAATGATTAAATCAAAAACCCATATCGTAAAAATGAAATTAAAGAATTTCTTACATGGATCGAAGTGATTTCTTCAACAATTGACGATTTTTGAATGATTGAAACACTTATCAGCGCTCGAATCGAACGGATCGAGTGATTATCTTTAAAATCACCGGGAAAAACAAGATTTTGTATGAAATTAAACTGGGTTTTCTTAAAAAAAAACCTGAAGAACACGTTGATCGGGTGTTTGAATCATTGATTGGTGATGAAAATCGCAATATAATGTAGTGATTATTGAGATAGAAAGTGAAGAAATGGTTGAAGATAGTGGGTTTTGAAAATGGTGGGTTTTGAAGTTACTGGGTTTTGAAAAAGAAGAAGAAAATGGTTGGATTGACTAAAATACCCTTTTTCTTTATTTTAAATGTTGCCACATGTCCTAATCCTATTGCTTCCTAGCCAAAATAAACTTCCTATTTGATTGTTTCCCTATATATGTAATAAATTAATAAAAATTAATTCGAGCCGAACCGAGCCTAGCGTACATTTGCTCATGCTTGGCTCGTTTGCCAACCGAACCAAACTGAGCGAGCATATTCCGAGCATTTTCCGAGCGATCGGCGAGCGACGAGCGATTTGAACAGCCCTAATGGTGTGATTAGGGTTCTATAGTCCAGAGTGAATGGAAATAATATCCATGAGAATTGTTTAGGTGTCACAACAAAAATGCAGCTTCGGACCGCAAAGGGTTTCCATACGGTCCTCAAGGTTCTCAGCAAAACAAAGTTTTGGATTTTGGCAGTTTTTTCCCCTTAACTTCATTCTTTGCCCTTTTGGCAGTTCTAATCCCCCAACTTTAACCAAGTTAAGTGTGGGATGATTTCTAGACCGCAAAGGGTTTTGTATAAATTATTCCTATAAAATGGATGCAGATATTATAAAGGGTCTTTAACAACCGTTCATTACCAAAAAGATTTAGCAAATATGTTATACACTTTGACGTTACATTTTTTCGTGTAACATTACCATGATATTACATTAACTGTATGTTACATTAACATATTAACTCATAATGTATGTGAAAAATTGTTGCATGAACAATACATATTATATCGTGTAACATTGATTGATTAAAAAGCTATCGCTTGTTACATGAATATTGTTAGAAAGGGTTTATGTAACAATGTGTTGCATATATCTCATTGAATTTTTTAGTGTTACGTTGTTGTTTGTAGGGTTTGAGGGATATGTTTGATAGTTGAACCAAAAAGTACAACCATATCTTTTGAGGCCATACTTTGAGACATACAATCCATTGGGTAAAAGAGAGAAGTGAATTATCTAAATGTTTCACTACACCCAACTTTTAATTTTCTTGATACAAAAAAAGTTGATTGACATTTGATAAACTTTTGGCATGATAACACTAGTACACATGAACTAATGAAAAACAAAATGTTACATAGATAGTGATACATGTTACCTACCGAAAATTATGTTACATTCACATTGTTAATAAAAATGTTTACAAATACAACGTGTTACATTGAATCACGTGAACTGTTTACTTGTAAGTTATTAAAATCTCTTGTACGTATTATATATAGACAAAAGAAAGGTAAATGTAGATGTTTGTGCTCTGATACATTGGGACCCGCAGGTACAACAACTATTTCCTTTGGAGTGGATGTTTTTAGACATAAAAACCATTAAATAAAACCTAAAGAAAGAAAAGTCAACTATAATCATGTTTCAATGCATCCTCACAATTATTATTTCACTGAAACATTAAAAATAATAAACATACTCTAAATAATAAACAATATTCAGACAAAAAAAAGGGAATAAAAAACGTAACTAAAAAGGGACCTACTACTTTAACCATAGATGTACCTTACATATGTAGATCATTCACTACCCTATGTCACTGTTGCTTTTCACATTTTATGACACATCTAAAAAAAGGCGGTACACCTATTTAATGGATATAAAAAAATATAAAATATAAAATATAATAGTACACCTATTTAATACAATACATGATGTATTGCATATATTGCCAAACCAACCCTCCATATCAAATTTGCCGTGGGATAAAAGGATCGAAAAGATGAACTTGTCAGTCAGCTTTCCTCTTACATTCAGCATGTGTCAAAAGTAAAGTTACGAAACTACCCTTTATATAGAATGTTACAAAGCACACGTGGCTTAACCTTTTCCACATAAAGAGTTTCTCAAGTTTTCTTAACTGAGGTGAGTTTTCTTATTATAATTAGCCTATATATATATATATATATATATATATATATATATATAATTAGCATTAGTGATATTAAAGACTTTAAGTTTGATCATCAACATTCTTTTGATATTCAAAATGGAGAACAAGTATGTGACTAACATACTTTCGTACTTTTGTCGAAAGGGTTTGACTTGGTCGTTTTTCATATCTCAAATCTATCTCTATTATTAAAGCAAAATAATTGTGCCACATCACCTGCTGATGTGGCATACCTACTTAGGCTGATAATTGTGTGTTTGAGCGGCAAAATGAATTTCCTCTATTCTCCTACACTTTTGTGAGCGACAATAAGTTCCTCCATTCTCCTTCATTCATTTGTGAAACAACTGTGTTCTTGGTATGGAAAGTCCAATAAATCATCAATCACTTTAAAATCTTCTACAAAATTATGAATACGTTTCAATTATTATCCTAATTTCTTCTCAATCAATTCCAATCATCTCCAAAATAATGAAATTGTTCCCTTATCAATTGTAAATCCTAGATGTATAACAGATTCTGCAATTGCAAAAATAACAAGGCCTCTTCATCTGTTGCGGTGGTTTGATGGTGGTCGTGGTTACGGTGGTTGTGCCTTCCGAAGCTAGGGTTTCTTAATCTTCCGTCTTTCTGTTTCTCTCTCCCCATTGCCATTGAAGATTTCTCCATCTCTCTCCTATGCTCCAATCTCCAGTCCACCGCTCTCCGTTCACTTGACTAGGTTACTTTGGATTATGCTTTTACGAGTATGTGTATTTGTTTTATCTTTCTTCATCGCATTTTTGTGAATGTTTATTTCAGGTTACGGATTACTCCCTTTTGTTCATCGCATTTTTCGTGAATGTTTTTTCAGGTTACGGATTACTCTCTTCAATCGGTGTGTTATCTCTGAGCTTTCAGATCTACACACGTATGCTTCATATTTTTTACTTTATTTTTCAATTTGTTTGTCTCTGTCAGCCGATTTTAGGGTTTTTAAGGCTTATTGTTTACGTTTCCTTATTCTTTTGAAGATGTGTTGTAAGCTTTTATGTTATGAGACCATTACTGAAATGTTGTGCAGATTTGGGATGGATCTAGACCTGTATGAACCCTTATTTCTCTGAATATGTGAATAAGGGGAAAATCCCCCAATTTCGAAAGTTTTTAGGCATGAAAGTGAATATCTATCTAGAGTAAATTTTAAAAGCTCTTATATATGGCTATTTTGATCTTTGAAATTCTAAACGCGCTGATTATTTCTATTATAAGATGCTATATTTTTTTTTCTTTTTGATTGCATATAAATATATCTATCATAATTTGAAAGTTGGTTAAGGAGATTGAGTTTATTTAGGTCGATGCGTAAATAACATGGGTTCTTCCCTTCCTGAAGCTGTGGTTGAGACTGGTCAGGGGTAAAATGAGTTTAGGTGAAAATGGGTTTGGAGCAAACTGAGTTCGGGTCAAAACAGGTTTGAAGCAAAATGAGGCAGGGCCAAAATGGATCATTTAAAAAAACTATTTTAAATAGCATATTCTATTCAAGCTGATTTTAACCCGTTTAGGTAAATTCATTAGATGTGGTATGTTGTTTATTGATCTCTCTTTGATTGATCAAAGGATGCTTTTCAGTAATCAAAAGATCTGATTAATTGATTGATCGATTACTTTTCATTTGTTGAATCTCCAGGTATGTGATTATGATCTTATTATTATTATTATTATTATTATTATTATTATTATTATTATTATTATTATTATTATTATTATTATTAGGGTTCATCGATTTATGTAAAGTAAATTGTTGACCGCATTTGGTTTTTGTTTTTTGTAGAATATTTAATAAAAAGATACTCAAGTTTTTGACTTTGCTATATTTTCAGATAAAAAAGGTTACTGTTGCTTATAACAAAGGTTTAGACCCATCAAAGTTGAACTTCGGTTCAGATGCTTATAGACATGAGGTAAGTGATTGTGGTTGTGTTCGTGATTGGTTGATTAAGAGTTATTTAATTGTGCTTGATTCGTGATTATGCAAATTAATTTGTTTTTGTTGATGATAGGAAGGGAAACCTCCGGTTCTCAATGTTGTAGAGAGGCAGAACAAAAGCTTTTCGATGACCTGTTACATAACTTATTCTTATACCTATAATTTGATTCGAATTTGTTGATCTTCAGTTGGAACTGATTAAGTAAATTATCTTACAGTTTAACTGAGGAATCTGTAATTTTGTTGTGATTTGGATTCATTTTTGTTGAATTTGTTTATTGTATGTAGAAAAGAATGGATGATACTGACCGTCAGCGATTCCTTACCCGGCTGTTCCGGCAGAGATTTAAGGCCACCAGTCTCCTCAAAACATTATGTGAATAATAGCAACAAAGGTAGGTGTATGATCGTTGATATGAATTAATTGGCGTTTTTAGTTGGTTATTGGGTTTTTATACAAGGCATTTGCATTTAAAAAAAAAAGAAGCATCTACTTAAGTTGACCTTGCTTTCTCATTTAAGTTGATTACATGGGATAAGCAAATCAGAAATTTGAGAGAATTGAAAGATCTATAGTTATGTTAAGCGGACAGAAGTTGAGCTCCATTGATTCGTAAAATTAGGTTTTTTAGGTGTTTAATATGCGGATTGGTGAAGCATTTGAGGTTGATCATCTCGACTCTACAGTTCCTAGGTATGCTTTATTGACGTTTTCGTTTGATTTTGGAAATGATTGTAGGTTTTGCTACATCAAGCGGTGTTTTCATTTGAACTTTGATATTCACTATTTTTTGTAGCTTAAGGAAGTATATTGTTATTGAACATATCGGTTAATTCTTATATATATAGGCGAGCTCTAGCGGGTTAGTTAGGTTTGATTTATGCCATTGCTTGTCGGTGTGTGAAGAAAGGTTGTGAAGAGCGGCCGCTGATGGCTGAGATTGTAAAAGAACTTGAGTTTTCACACAAGCAACAAGTAATCTTAATTTCTTATTGTTTTCTGAAAGCTTCCAATTCTTGAATGTTAATTGAATGAAGAAAAGATAAAACTTTTTTACAGGAGATGCGATTGGATTTTCCAGAACACTTTATTTAAATGACGTTTTGCTCCAAGTGAGGCATCAGATGATTCATTCATTTGCAAGTTTAAAAACTGGCAGAAGAGTGATTTTCTTGGCCGTGGTGTGTTTTGCAATGTTTACAAAGGTTATAACAAGTAAGTGAGGCTTTTAAGCTCACATAATTAATGATAATTTGTCTTCTAATTGCTGATGCCTTTCTCCTTTTGTCAGGTTTATAATAAATATGTCTTAATTAATGTAAAGGTTAAGAGTGAGTTCGCTAGGTATTATGCCTGAATTACTTAAAGTAGTCGGTGTTTCTTGATAGACACTTATCGTTTCATGCCACCTGCACCATTGGTGTCTTTCTATAACTATAAAAATCATAGAAAGGAATTGACTAACAGTGATAAGTGGAAGTAAATAAGATTTAATAATAGAATTAGGTAAGTAGTGCAGTCTTCAGAATCTAGCCCATATGCTTATTTGTGTAAAGTTTCCATATAATGAGGATCTGACCTTAATAGGGTTTAGAACTATTTGTTGTGGCTTTGTTTGTGGTTATTGTACTCTTTAACATACACTATGGTACCATACGCATCATTTTCCTCATTTTCTTATATATGGGCTCTCATTCTATTATTTGACTTATTCTTTTATTTGTAGAACTGGGTTTGTTTTCATTCTGAAGGAGTTTCCTTTGATTGACCAAGGAAGCAAGGGAAGGCAGACTATTATTCAACTTTAACAGGTGGTTTATAAATCTTCATCATTTCTTATCATTATATGAATAGGCTTATATCCATCAAATCCTATAGGAAAGTGATAGAAGGTATTATGAAATTTGTAATATCACATGTTCTTTCATGTGTTCAATGTCATTTCCAGTAAAATAATGTTACACTAAAATTGGATATTACATTTGTATATGTTATCAGGGCCTACCTGTTTAAACATACTCAAAGGGAGCTCCACCAGAAGACGTCACCATCAATTGGTTAGTGCTTGCATCTCTGTTTCATCTATCTTTTTTTAATATAAATTGAGCAAGGCAAACCGAGTAATATTGGGTGACTGGTAAAAACGGGTG
Source organism: Helianthus tuberosus (assembly GCA_030545235.1). NCBI lineage: Eukaryota > Viridiplantae > Streptophyta > Magnoliopsida > Asterales > Asteraceae > Helianthus > Helianthus tuberosus. Next base: position 177,143,950 of record CM060351.1, read on the forward strand.
TGAGTGCATAATGGGTTCGGGTCAAAACGGGTTGTTTTAAAATCCACGAGCATGGTTTTCACTAAAAGCGTCCGGGCCTAAATGAATTATTTTCTTAGTGAATGACTATTTGTTTTTGTCCTGCATGCGTCAATCCCACTGGCTATATTTTTTATTTTATTTTAAAATTGTAACTTTACACATATTCATTTTGCTGCTACTAAGGATAGTCTTTCTCAGAACTTCAACCAGTTTCATTGTAGGAATGCTTTAGATTAGTTTATTAGTCAAAAGAATTAGCGACACAAACATTGATATTTGAGGCGTAGTTTTTTGGGAAGAAGACACAGTGTCCTAATCACCGATTCTGGTAAGTTTGCCCAGTTGGGTACTTGAACAGATCCAGCCTAGGCCATTAGTTGGGTACTTGAAGTAATAACCATGAGGTATTTAATTTTACTAAACTTTTTCTTCTTATAATTATATTTAATCCGCTTCTTCTACCTAACATGCGGTTTATGTACAGGGGCAAAGTATTGGTCGTGTTGAAATGGCTCGGGTCAAATTTTGTTAGAATATTAATTTAATCCAGGCAAACTGAGGAGGCTCAAAGACTTTCTAACGATGAGGCCAGTCGGGTATATTGTGTCATTAACAACTTAATCTTAATTTTCCTCGTAACTTTGTTATTTTCCATTAACAACTTTGGTATGTTTTGGTAAAAACAATGACAATTGTTTTTGTTGTGCTAATAAAATATGGTTGATTATATATGTAGGCTTGATTTATGCAGCTGGATAAAGGTTGTTGATGCAAGTGTTACCAATACAGAGTTACTTCTTTTTGTAACTTACTCTTTTTTACTACTATACCAGCTATAGTGTTCCTTTTTGTTATTGAGCTACTATAGTATAGGTTCCCCAGTTTGGAAATTTGGATTTATTAATGTTTGAAGGCTTATCTATCATGTTAGTTTATTTTGATAAGTTTGGATTTATTGATGTGTGAAGGCTTAGCTATCATGTTAGTTTATTTTGATAATGCTTGCTAATAAATAAGTTACAAATATGCAGTTTCTAAATCGAGGTAAAGTAGATTATATTACCAAGCTGTCTCAATTTAGCTGATTATTGATGTAGGTTTTGTTTATGTGCTTATTGGTTGTTGATGTTATTTTATTCTTTAATTAATGCCTCTACCATGTATTTTTTGTGGTACCATTTTGAAACATATATAAGTATATAGTTATGGTTTATATGATATCTTTAGAATGTTTTATGTGTATAGTTGGTGTTAAGCCACCCGCGATACTCGCGGGTTCTTAGACTAGTGGGCTGTATAAAATAGTTAGGTGCATGGGGTTTGTGGTGGCAATTTCAACTCACTTGCTTGCAAATGGGTTGATCTGGGCTATGTTTTAAACTAGTAAGATTAACTGTGCTACGCTGCTGGGTTTCGGTCGATATCTATTTTGGTTCAGTATAGCAACCGAAAAAAATATGCTTAAATCCATATTAACACATGTTATACATCGATCGAAAACCATAAAATAAATTTAAATTGGACAGCGGGACGAGCTGATTTTAAATAATTGTAAATGAAAACGTAAACACTATCTTAAATATAACTTTAATGTTAATGGAACCTAAAACTAAAACACTAAACATAAAGAAAAGAGTAAATTGCCAAAATGGTCCCTAAGGTTTGGTCACTTTTGTCACCTGCGGTTTCAATTTTGTTGCCATTTTCATCCAAAAGCAAAATCCGTCCAGATTTTTCTGTTAACGTCTAGCTTTTTTGTCTTTTCCTCCATTTTAATGAAGGGAAGAATGGTCTTTTAATGTTTTATTATAACAAATTAAAAATATCTGACAATTTTGACCTTCATTAAAATGAAGGAAAAGGATAAAAAGTTGGATGTTAACTGAAAAATCTGACCAGATTTTGCTTTTATATGAAAATGGCAACAAAATTGAAACCAAAGGGACCCAGATTCAAAAGATTTGAATTTTGGACTAAAGTGGCAATAGTGACCAAATCTGAGGGACCATTTTGGTAGTTCACTCTAAAGAAAAAATAATAATAAAGTTTAGAAAGAAAAAAACTTAAGAAAGAAATAAAAAACCAATAAGATGAAAACACTATTCACACAACTTGTTAATTGTAATTTACGTCAAAATGTAGACCATCTGGAAACGTACATAAAAATAAGCAAGAAAACGTATAATATTTGAGCTGACATATTCCCGAAGAAAATTTATGTCAAAACATAGAGTGACTTAAATGTATACCGTCTAATAAAAACTTATTATATTTGACCCGACTCGTTTTCAGAGAAAATTTACCTCAAAACGTAGACCAACAAAAAATGTACATAAAAATAAGAATCAAAGCGTAATATATATATGACCCAACTTATTTCTGGGAAAAATTAAAATTTACGTCAAAACGTAGATCAACTGAAAGTACATAATAATAAGCATAAGAACATTTATATTGAGCCAACTCATTTCCAGGGAAAAATTGTTTCAAAACGTAAATCAACTTGAATTTATACTAAAACGTAGATAGAAATAAACACATAAAACTCGATTACAAAGTCTCTAAAAAGTTCAAATGTTGTAAGTGTCAATACTCAAAATTGAAGGGTAAAAGTATTAAAAAAAGATAAAAAAAAATAGAAAAAAATGTCAAATGAAAGTTACTGTTCATATAACTTGCAAATGTATGTATGTATAATATAATATAATATAATGGGTTTAATAAAAAAAAAAAAAAAAGTTGCCAAAAAGGTTACTACATCCTGAATCTGACACATTATCCAACTCCACCTTTCAACATTTGGTGGAGCATCCTAAGAAGTTTGAGAAATTTAGCATGTCACAATTGAAAGGTGTTCTTTTCAATGGTCTATCCGGATGTGGGAGAACACTGCTAGCAAAAGCTATTGCAAATGAATGCCAAGCAAGTTTCATTATTAACAAAGGACCTGAATTACTAATCTATTTGACCTTGAAAGTCAAATTGTATTGATGTTGATTAAATTAGATTGGAGATGGTAGCAGAGATTCTCACGGTTGGCAAAGCCCATAAGATGTGAATCATAAGGAGATGCTAACACTGATCATATTCAAAACATTAATTACATGGTGCACTTTTGGGAGTCAATACTACAAGGTTTTTCAATAATCTAAGAGGTTTGTATTGTTCACGATTGCAACACAAACACATAACTTGCAGCAGCTTTTTTTAGTAAATGAGTTTTTTTTGTCTACATTCTTTTTCTTTTATGAGGTCAACAAACTTTTTTTTGGTGTCTTTAATATTCAATACGTTTTACGGAGTCAACTTGAAGGTCATGATGTTGTTTTGATTAATCGAATTGGTTCTGTTACCAATAGTAGCCTTTAATATACACTACCCATTATGTTTAAGCGTCCTTCTGTTTTAACAAATTGTAGTCTTGTTGACCAGTTATCAACATATATGTTTTACAGTATTCGGATAGTATCTAAACTACCATTCAATTTGGATCACATAACTTGTATTATGAGTTGTGAATATTTTGGGTTGTAGTGAAATTGTGACCATGTAGGCGTCAATTGTTATTTCAATGCCTTTTCTGCGTCTCAGCTGCCATGTCAGATATATTGGATTTGCAGTAAACAACAGAATGAATATTCGAAGGAATTGTAACTTGTGTTCTTCATTGAATTGGTAAAGAACGAATTGTACAGAACATTACATATATATATATATATATATATATATAGGGCAAGGCTACATAGGAAACTCTATCTATATGAAAAACCCTAGAAAACCCAACCTCCCGACATTTTTTTTTTTGAAAAAATTAACACATGTAATATACATGTTTTTAAGAGTTTTGGGCCAAAAAAATAAAAAAAGCGCCGAAGGGATCTTTTTAAAAAAAAAAAAAAATTTAGCATTTTCTGTCTTTGTTGCCTAACACATGTTAGGCACTGAAATTTGTTTATTTTTTTTTTAAAAAATCCCTTCGGCGCTTTTTTGTTTTTTTTGGCCCAAAACACTTTAAAACATGTATATTACATGTGTTATTTTTTTCGAAAAAAAAAATGTCGGGAGGTTGGGTAAAAATGGGTGGAGATTTGAGTTTTCAGAGTTTTCTATGTAAATAGGGTTTTCTGTCTATCTTTATCCTATATATATATATATATATATATATATATATTAGGGTTAATATGTAAATAACCGCTAATACTTAGGTTATAACTTTAAAAAATAATAATGCTACATAAAACTATACTTTATAACTAATCTAATTTATTCTATTCTAGCTTAATATCATTCTCTAATACCCTCCCGTAAGCTAGAATGCAGCGACATTCAGGGATCCTTCATATGTGCAAAATCTTTCGGTTGAAGAGCCTTGGTAAGTATATCTGCTATCTGATGTTTTGTTGGACAAAATAGGATTTCCACTTCACTGTTCTTAACCAGATCTCGGATGAAATGATATTTAGCTCTTATGTGCTTGCTCTTTCCATTATATACCGGATATTTGGCTAAGCATATAGTTGATTTATTGTCACAGTAAACTTTGAGGGGATAATCAACATTTTCTTGCAACTCATTCAGAATTCCTTTGAGCCAAAGAGCTTGATATTCGGCCATGGAAAGTGCAATATATTTAGCTTCTGTTGAAGACAACGCCACTACCTTTTGTTTCTTTGATTTCCATGCTATAGCTCCTGATCCTAAGTGAAATAGATACCCAGATGTACTCTTGCTATCATCAATGCTTCCTACATAGTCGCTATCACTGAAACCGATTAAAGTCCATTTCCTTCCTTTAGAGTATACAAGCCCATGATTTAAAGTTCCTTTTATGTATCTTAAAACTTTTTTCCCGGCTTCCCTGTGCCTTTTTTTTGGTTGTTCCATAAACTAACTTATTTTGTTGACGGCAAACATAATATCAGGTCTTGTGTTTGTCAAATACATGAGACTTCCAACCAAGCTTCTGTAGACGTTCGAATCCATTTCTTCTTCTGGATCTTGTTTGGATAAACGTAAGCCGTATTCCATTGGAGTTGAAACAGCTTTGCAATTCATCAATTTGAATTTATCGAGTAGACTTCTTGCATATTTCTGTTGTGACAGCATTATGTTTCCATTGCTGTATGACACTTCCGTTCCAAGGAAATAGTGTAGGACACCCATATCGGTCATATCAAATTCTCTCTTCATGGACTCCTTGAATTTAAGGATCATGTTTAAATAATTGCTGGCTATAATGAGGCCATCCACATATAGACAAATTGTTATTTTCACATACTTGAAAATCTTAGTAAACAAAGTATGCTCATGAGCACACTTCTTGAAACCACATGATGTGAAGTACCCTTCTATTCTACTATACCATACCCTCGGGGCTTGCTTCAAACCGTATAAAGCTTTCTTGAGCCGACATACCTTCTTTTCTTTCCCTTTTATAATATACCCCTCTGGTTGCTCGGCAAACACTTGTTCCGTTAATGTGCCATTAAGAAAAGCTGTCTACACATCCATTTGATGTAAATGCCAGCCATAATGTGCAGCCAAAGCTAAGATGAGTCTAACTGTATCAAACCTTATTACTGGAGCAAATACATCTTGATAATCGACTCCATATTTCCGCTTATAACCTTTTACTACCAGACGTGCCTTGTATTGACTTATGTTTCCGTGCTCGTCATATTTTGTCTTGTATATCCACTTCATGCCGATTGGAGTTTGATTCTTTGGAGGATCCACTAATTCCCAGGTGTCATTTTTAAGTATCGACTCCATTTCCATATCCATGGCTTCTTTCCATTTTGTTTCTTTGCATGCTTCCATGTATGAGGTGGGATCTGCATTTGTGAAAAGAACGAAGTGGGATGAATTTCTGAAATTGAGTTGATCCTTTTTATAGAGTTCTTCAACTTGTGCCTCCGTTAGAGCTTGTGAACTTTGATACACGTCGGCAATATTTCGGGTCTTCAATACTTCATTCTCGAATGATGATGATGATTCTGAGTCTTCGTGATTATTAGTGATTTCTTCATCATCGTCTTCACTGTATTGATTATCACTTTGATTACTTAACTCCGGCGCTACTGAATCGTTTTGATCGCTCACATCTACATGTTGATTATCTTGAACTTCTTCTGCTACAGGTTGATTTTCATGATCATCTACGGCTATAGGTGATATGTCATCACCATCATTCCTGATTTCGATGTATGATAAAGTTCCTTTACCCTCCTTGATTGCACCCCAATGTTGATCTTCGTTAAATATTACATCCCTGCTTATGATCATTTTGTTTGATGTCGGGTTGTATAGTTTATATTCTTTATTGTTCTCGCTATAACGCACAAATATGGCCTTCTCCGTTTTGTCATCTAGTTTACTTCTATGCTGTTTAGGGACATGAACATATGCAACACATCCGAAAACCTTGAGATGCTCCACATTAGGCTTTCTTCCGCTCCATGCTTCTTGAGGTGTTATTTTAGGCACACTCTTGGTAATAGCCCGATTTAATAAATACGTTGCACATGCAACAGCTTCAGCCGAGTATGAATGTGATAGGTTCTTCATCTTCAGCATGCTTCTACTTAGTTCCATGAGCGTCCTATTTTTCCTTTCGGCTACCCCATTTTGTTGAGGAGTGTAACTTGTAGTAAGTTGATGTTGTATCCCATTTTCTTTGAGAAAATTCTGAAATTCATGACCACAATACTCGCCTCCTCTATCTAATCGTATGCTCTTTATCTTGTGATCAACTTGGTTTTCTACGAGGCTTTTAAATGTTTTAAATCGGCTCAATGCATCTGACTTGAGCTTTAGGAAATATACCCATGTTTTTCTTGAGAAATCATCTATGAATGTAATGAAGTACTTGCACCCCCTATAGATTGAATCCTCGTAGGACCGCATATATCTGTATGTACGAGTTGAAGTGGCTTACTCGCATGCCATATAGCCTGTTTTGAGAACGGCTTCCTTGCATGCTTACCAAAAATGCATCCCTCACACACATTATGTGTTCTAGCAAGCTTCGGCAAGCCTTTTACAGTTTCATTCATCCCCATATCATACAAAGTGTCTAGATTTAAATGCCCAAACCGTCGATGCCACAATGTAGATGGATCAGTCATCGTTACATTACATACTCGGGGTGTTATATCTTGGTTCAGATCTAATGGAAACATTTTGTTTCCTGTCATCTTAACTGTTCCAATATAAGCCCTGGTTGGATCTTTACTCATGCAGCCTTGATTGTTGAATTTTACTTCATAATCCTTCTGAACTAATTGTCTAACACTTAATAAATTGTGTTTTAAACCTGCTACATAAAACACATTCGGAACCCGCTTTTCTTGACCTTTAACCTTGATGGTTACATCTCTGCAACCCAATACTTCGAGTCGTTTATCGTCTCCGGTTCTCACTTCTCTTCTCTCTGATTCGTTTAGATTAACGAATAGGTTCTTATTTCCTGTCATGTGATTACTACACCCGCTATCCAGGTATCAACAGTCATTCTTGGTTACTTCCTCCACACTGAAAATCATAAACATAGTTTCATCATTCTCTTATTTTGTATCATCTTTGTGCATTAGTGCACTATTCATCCTTTCATTATCATCTTTCTTGTTGCAAAACCTTGCCGTATGCCCTAGTTTTTGACAGTTGTAACATCGGATGGAGCCATTATATCTTCCTCGTCCCCTGCCGCGTCCTCTACCAGTGTATTCTGACCGAGATTGCCTAGATCTTTCGTAATTGTTTCCTTGAATTTGAAAAGCTTGTTCGGTTGGCACATCATCATATTGTTTTAAGCTAAGTTCATGTGATTGAAGAATGCCCAGCAGTTCTTCCGTAGAGATCATACGTAAATCTTTGGATTCTTCTATGGCCACTACTACCGCTTCATACTTACGTGTTAAACTTCATAAGATCTTTTCAACAATTCGTTGTTCTTCTATTTTCTCTTCATTTAATCTTAATTGATTGACTATTATAGTTGTTCGGTTAACATAATCTTCTATCGATTCATTCTCTTTCATTCTCAACGAATCAAATTCACAACGTAGGGTTTGAAGTTTTACCGTTTTGACTCTATTTTCTCCCATGTAGGCTTTGTGAAGAACATCCCATGCATCCTTAGATGTCTTGCATGTGGCGATTCATTCAAATACTGTTTCATTCACTGCTTGAAAGATGATGTGTAAGGCCTTTTTATCCCTCTTGATTTTTTCTTTGTAAATATTCAGATCATTCTCTGATGCATTGGGGGCGATTTCTGCATAACCTTCTTCGACAATTGACCATAAATCTTGTGATTCCAATAACACCTTCATTTGTATATGCCAGTGATAGTAATTTTGTCCCAGAAGTTTTGGAATCTGGGTTTGAATTCCTCCATTGGTCGTCATCGGAAAGCATTTTAGGAATTACGAATTTGTAAAGAATTGTTCGGATAAGTTTGATTTGTATTTTGCGGATCGGTGGTTCTTATACCACCTTATTGGATTTGCAGTAAACAACATAATGAATATTCAAAGGAATTGTAACTTGTGTTCTTGATTGAATTGGTGAAGAACGAATTGTACAGAACATTACATATATATATATATATATATATATATATATATATATATATATATATATATATATATATGTATATATTAGGGTTAATATATAGATAACCGCTAATACTTAGGTTATAACTTTAAAAAATAATAATGCTACATAAAACTATACTTTATAACTAATCTAATTTATTCTATTCTAGCTTAATATCATTCTCTAATAAGATAATTTCGTGGGTCACTAGCGTGACAAGTTTGAAACCAATCGCACCTGATATTTCCTCCCTGGAGGACATAATTGGTACTTCCTTTTTTATAACAACTTGTACATTCCCATACACTATTGCTAACACACTGATTATTTTTAAGAAATGCAAGCTGCCTTTTGGTACTGGAACAACAAGGACTCAAAATATACTGGAACAGAAGGGACCTAAAATATGTGATCACAACATCTCTAGGTTACATGAGAAATCTTTAAAGAAGAGTTCTGGGGTAAAGCAACCTATGGTGAAGGTATGTTTATATGTCTTTTTCAAGTTTTTATATCAATATATATTTGTATGTGCAGGTGCAAAATAGGCTGGCCGGACCGCGTTCGGTAACGGGTCAAACAGTAATTTTGATAGGGGTTGTAATGGTGTTAGTTAGGTTGACCTAAAACACTTTTTATGCGGATATGATCATAAATGGTTAGATATTATTCTATCAAATGTGATTTGCAAAAATATGATTACCCATTTATATTCTATTAAACATACCCATTTATATCCTGTTAAACAAGTTCTATAAGCTTACTTAGCTTTTGTTTGATTTTTTTAATTAATTTTTGATTTTGTGTCAAAATCTAAAATGTGTTTTTAAATTATTTTGAACGGCAAAATTTAATTGGTGTATCAAAGCCACTACCAACGCCTCTGCCATCGGAAAGCCAAAATGAAGCATTTAGAATCAGAAGCATCAAAGGCACTACCAACGCCTCTGCCACCGGATCTGGATCTGACAAATTGTTATCCTGTTAAAGTCTATGGATCAAACCGCACACCGAAGGCTAGACGCGGGTTTGGAACCAAAGGTAGGAGGATCTCTCTATTGGCCAACCATTTTTATTGTGAAATTGAGCACCAATGGTGACCACTTCTATCAACTATGATTACGATGTCTCCCATATATATAGGAGAAGGTTCATTGGGGAACACTAAAAAAGTGGGGAACAGCGAGGAACCGGCTCAAACGAACTCCGATTGGACTCATTCCAGCGGCGTTGGAACCGGCTCGTCGAACCCTAACAAATATCTCTTAACCCTAAACCCTAAATCCAAACTCCTAAACTCTAAACCCTAAAGCTAAAAAATAAGGCTAAAACCTAATCTAAACTGTAAAATCTAAACTATAAACCCTAAAAGCTAAACCCTAAAGGCTAAACCTAAAGTTAAACCCTATAGCTAAACCAAAAAGCTAAACCCTAAACCCTAAACCCTAAAGCTAAACCCTAAAGCTAAACCCTAAGGCTAAACCCTAAAGCTAAACCCTAAGATTCAAACCCTAATATATTTATGGTTTAGGAGTTATGATTTAGGGTTTAGGGTTAAGAGATCCTAGTTACGGTTCGACGAGACGGTTCCAACGCCGCTGGAATGAGTCCAATCGGAGTTCGTTTGAGTCGGTTCCCCACTTTTTTAGTGTTCCCCAATGAACCATATATATATATATATATATAGGGTAAGGATATATAGAAAAACACATTTATTGAGAAAACCCGGGAAACTCAAAGCTCCCGATAAATTTTTTTTTTTAAAAACTAACACATGTAACATACATGTTTTTAAGACTTTTGGGCCAAAAAAAACAAAAAAGCGCCGAAGGGATTTTTTTTTTAAAAATAAACAAGTTTCAGCATTTTTTGCCTAACACGTGTTACACAGCAAAGTTGCTGAAATTTGTTTAATTTTTTTCTAAATAATCCTTCGGCGCTTTTTCGATTTTTTTGCCCAAAACTCTTAAAAACATGTATATTACGTGTGGTAATTTTTTCAAAAAAAAAAAATCGGGAGCTTAGAGTTTCCCGGGTTTTCTCAATAAAAGTGGTTTTCTATTTATCTTTAGCCTATATATATATATATATATATATATATATATATATATATAGGGGATCGCTAGAATGAGAACCACCAGGAGTTATGAGAACCACGAGAACCGCGCCCCGCGGGTGGCCGTCGGCGACGAAATTTTTTTTACACCTAGATCCGTATATTTTAGTGGGGGGTTTAAATTTTCGGTTCAAACGGCGCGCCCGAGGGGGTAGTTTTTTACGCCCAAAGTTTGGGTTTTTTTAATTTTTTTAATTTTTCTTTTTTTTTACCAAACTTTGGGCGTAAAAAACTACCCCCTCGGGCGCGCCGTTTGAACCGAAAATTTAAACCCCCCACTAAAATATACGGATCTAGGTGTAAAAAAAATTTCGTCGCCGACGGCCACCCGCGGGGCGCGGTTCTCGTGGTTCTCATAACTCGTGGTGGTTCTCATTCTAGCGGATCCCTATATATATATATATATATATAGGGGACCTCTAAAATGAAAACCACCACCAGTAGTAAGAACCACGAGAACCATTTTCTGACCATTAGATCAAGAATATGGATGGATGAGATTAAAAGTAGTTAAAATTAATATTAAAAACTTTTTTTCTTATTATGTTTTTAATATTTTATTGTTAAAGGGTATATAAGTAACATTGTTTTTTTTTTTTTTTTTGTCTTTTAATATATATTATTTTTAATTGCCTTTTTTTCCTATTCATTAATTACTTTTTGTCTTAATTATTATTTATTAAGAAACTGATTTTTTTGTTAAAGAATTTTTTCAAATCAGATTTTTATAATATTTTTTTTAAGATTTGTTTAAAAAACGTTTTGAAGAGCCGTTTTTTTACGCCCCGTTTTTATGCCCGGCTTTTTCAGGCGTCGTTTTTTAAAGCGCCGTACGTTAAAAACTTTACGTTTTGCGTTAACGTTTTTGTTTTAAAAAATTTACGTTTTCCGTTTTTACGTCCGGCTTTTTCACGCATCGTTTTTTAACTGGTCGTTTTTGCACGCCGTTTTTTACGCTCGGCATTTTCAAGCGTCTTTTTTTAACGCGCCGTTTTTTACGTCCCGTTTTATTGCGGCTTTTTTGACGTCCCGTTTTTTTTCGCGGCGTTTTTATGCGCCGCATTCACGCCCCTTGTTTAGGCGTCGTTTTATCACACGATTTTTTACGTTTTTCAATTTACGTAGAAAAAGGTTTTACGTTTTACGTTTTACGTAAAACTTTTTACGTTAAAATTTTTACGTTTTACGTTAAACTTTTTACGTTTTACGTTAAACTTTTTACGTTTTAGGTTTTACGTTAAAAATTTTAAACTTTTTACGTTTTACGTTAAACTTTTTACGTTTTACGATTTACGTAAAACTTTTTTCGTTTTACGTTAAACTTTTTACGTTTTACGTTAAACTTTTTACGTTTTACGTTTAACTTTTTACGTTTTACGTTTTACGTTAAACTTTTTACATTTTACGGTAAACTTTTTACGTTTTACGTTAAAAAGTTTACGTTTACGTTAAAAAGTTTACGTTTTACCTTTTACGTTAAAAAGTTTACATTTTACGTTAAAAAATTTACGTTTTACTTTGTGAAATGAAACGATTCTTTGAACAAAATCTGTTGAACTTACCTACTTTATCAAATGCTAATATAGTATAATATCTTTGATTGAAATAGCATAATCAACTCAAGCAACCAGTATCGTTTCTTTTTCATCGAAAATAAAAATAAAAAAAAACATCATGGAAATTTCAAATCTATTTTTAGTCTTCTTCTGTCGCTTACCAAAATAATCATAGATATGATAAACCAACACCCCTTTCTCTTCAACCCATTCCTGTCGATCACTAATTCATGGAAATTTCAAAGGGAAAATAGCCAAAATGGCCTTGACCCGGTCAACTTTTCCAATATAGCCAATCCAGACGTCTTGTGGAGACGTCTCCACACACCCGTAACATCTTAAGAATTCACCAATTAAATGGCTCCACGTTTCCGACAACCTGGTGACGTCTCTTAAAACGTCTTAGCCGAGACGTCTGAAGGTGGCTTGAGACGTTAGCTTGGCTCCAAAAGCTTTTCACGTTCATTCACCGTCGTCATCACCGGAACCTGCAACTAGCTTTCACATTCATTTTCCGACACTTTCTGACACACCTGTAATTCCTTCATCTTCTCCGACGAGTCCTCCGGCCACCATCACCTTCGTCGTCATTTTCCGACACTTTCTGACACACCCGTAATTCCTTCATCTTCTCCGACGAGTCCTCCGGCCACCATCACCTTCGTCGTCCAACCCCTCCACCACCTCCGTTAACCTGCAACTCCTCTCCGACGACACCTCTTCTTCTACGACGACTAACGTCACCACCACTTTGTTTCTTCTTCATCGTTCCTGCAACATCTGTTCTTCACCATCTCCGTTGATCTTCGAAACATCCACCTTGAGCTAACGTCTCGCGCCATCTTCGAAACATCTCAGCTGAGAGGCTTGAGGTCGGCTGAACCCGTGAGAAGCCAGCTCAAGGTGGAAGTCGTGGGTAACGTCTCAAGCCACCTTCAGACGTCTCGGCTAAGACGTTTTAAGAGACGTCACCAGGTTGTCGGAAACGTGGAGCCATTTAATTGGTGAATTCTTAAGACGTTACGGGTGTGTGGAGACGTCTCCACAAGACGTCTGGATTGGCTATATTGGAAAAGTTGACCGGGTCAAGGCCATTTTGGCTATTTTCCCAATTTCAAATCTATTTTTAGACACTCTCTCTAACCCATGAACAATCTCTCTTTCTCTCTTACAAATTCCCATACGCACAAATGCACGCACTCCGATAATGCATGTTATTCCATAACCTGTTGTTACAACAATCCCGACCACATTGTTTTCACTCACCCATTTACAATAAAACCCATATTGAATCTTTAAATAATTCCGTCTAAAAATCCTATTTACAGAAGATCAGTGTTTCATGGCGTAGGAAAATATAAATTGATGCTCAATGTCTTAGAATCCACCAAAGAATTCTTCATCATCACCGCTACTCAAAGACTCGATTAACTCATCCTCGTCATCCTCACCATCATCGTCATCCTCCCCTTCACTCACAATCTCAAATATCCCCCCACCGCCGCCGCCAAAGTTGACACCATCCATCACAAAATCACCATCTTCATCATCATCGTGATCATCAAGATCACTTAAACTGTCTTCATCGTTACTCATATCATCACCGTCTTCATCGTTTCCCAACAACGCTTCGTTGTCAATGTCCTGGTCTTCCTCCTCGCTTTCAGCATCATCGGGATCAGAATCATCATCTGTAGGTTTTTGCCGCCCGATTTCATACACTCGAGCTGAGGAATACATTTCGTCTTGATCGTCCATCGTTACCAGCCCAACAAAGGAGTCTGTTGAAAGAGATGAAAGAAGAATAGCAGGGATTCAAACTAGAGGAGAGAGGAGAGAGGTATTTAAAGTTGGTGACTTTAATGAAGAGAGAGGGGGTGATTTGACATTTGAGGTAAATGACTAAAATACCCTTTAGGTTGGCATAATTTGATTGGTTGAGAGTGGTTCTCATGGTTCTTACAACTGATGGTGGTTTTCATTTTAGCAGCTCCCTATATATATATATATATATATATATATATATAGAGAGAGAGAGAGAGAGAAACGGGATCAGGAGAAAACGCTCAAAAGTGTGAGAACGGTGAGAACGCTTCCTGGCCTAACACGTGTCACGCGGTATAGAGAAGGGTGGAGGGGCTTTTTTATCCTTTCATATTTTCTTTTTTTAAACGCGTGTCACATCCCGTTTCCATTTTTTGGCGTTTAATAAATACACCGCGTTTTATTGTTTGTAGATCAGGATCATATTTAATATTTTGGCGTTTTAATTATGTTTTGCCGTTTCAGGATGCATGTCTATGATGTAAAAAACATCAGTAAATTTCTTGATGTTTATTATATCAAGTAGGATACAGGTCTATAATTTGACAGACAATTATGGCATTTTGAAAAGATAAATAAATTCAGTTTTCCATGTAGTGGTTTTTAATATAATAAATGTTTGGCAATAATGTTACCGTCTCTTCCTTTTACTGTTTAGCATTTACTTTTTCGTTCATTTTCATCGGTGAATTAGCGTTGATTTTTCAATAATACCTTGTTTGGCGTTTTTGGCGTTTTATAGCAAACATCATGCTTTGCTAGCATCCGTTCTCTCAGTTTTCAGACTATCAGTCGTTTTGGTGTTTTTGGCGTTTTATATTAATTTTTTTAGTAGAGAATTAGATAATAAAATCAGAGAATTAGATAACAAACAATAGAAATTGAAAAAACAATTATAATCTAATTTCTCTTCCAAATCTTCACTGTCATCAGCCTCTTTTACTTTAACATTTTTGGCGTTTTGAACCTGTTTTGAATACGTTATATAGATCCTTTTTTTCCTTCATAACGCCCGTCTTCATTAAGGGGTAAAAGTCTTTTTTTCTTCGTTTTTTCATGAAAATTTGTCCATCTCATTCAGGAAAAGCTTATAGATATACCCACCTCAGAGTAGAATCCATTCAGTGAAATTTCATTGAGAACAATACTCAATAAAGAAGAAATGGCGTTCTGCATCTGTGGCTTTTTTAAGTATCTTTTTCGGCGTTTTAATGTGAATGGTTTGTTGGAAAGATAACGTTTATTTTTTTGGTGGTGTGATCAGTTGATTGTGCAGAGACGTCTCCCTTATTGGATGTTTTGGCGTGTAATTTAGGCGGGATTTTTATTTATAATAAATGATATTAATAAAGTAGTCTTCTTTTCAGTTACTTATTGTATGTATTTTTTACTGATTTTGTTCAGGTTTTTATGAGTTTTTATGAGTTTTTATGAGTTTTTATGGTCTTAGACATTCCATCTTCCAAGTTTGGCGTTTTTTAATGGCTTTAAGTAGTTTTTGGCGTTTGTTTCCATTTTTAGCTTTTAATAATTCTTCCCTAAATTACTTTTATTATAGGTTGGGAGTTTTTGGCGTTTTACTTCATTATGGCGTTTCACAATAATTATGACTTTTGGCGTTTTATTAATATAATGTTATTTTTTTATTCTAAGTTGAAAAATACATAACAAACAACATAAAAAGAAAATTAAAAAAATAAAAATAGAAACAATTCATCTTTTCAAATCTTCACTGTCGTCAGTCTCTTTCTTTTTTGAAACATGTTCACTGGCGGTTTGGCTTTGTCATGCTTGTGTTTTTTTGGCCGTTTGGAAAGACAATATGACATGAGTTTTTTGTTTGAATATGTATCTTCAAACCACTCATCAGTGTCATTCGTCTAATTCATGCCATTATAATATTCATCAATAACAAAACACAAAAACTGACATAAGTCTGACCCCAGTATCTTTTTCTTGAAGTTTTGTCCATCTCATTCAGCAAAATGTTATTTGAGTCGCGGCACCTCAGGAAAGAATGCATTTTTCCGAAACTTCGCGTAGAACAATATTGAATATACAAGAAACCATTTTTGGCATTATTGGCGTTTTTCTGAGGGAATAGTGTATCTGAAAGAAAAGTCCATTTTTTGAAAATTTTTGATATTTGAGAGATTTTGGCGTTTTCTAAGATGATTGATATGTTTTGGATTTTTTGGCGTTGTAAGATGAATGTTATATAGTAGAAATATGGCGTTTTCAGGTTAGGGGAGGTGTGTTCTTATGTATGAGAATGTTTTCTTTATATAGGGATGCGTTTTGGGCAGTAATGACGTTTTATTCATTAGTTGGTGTTTTGGTTTAGAAGTGTAAAGACCTTTTTACCCTTAATGAAGCGTGTCGACTCAATAGAATTCGTGTTATTTACGAAAACGTCACCGCGCAAATCTAGTCCATAGATTGTTTTGATCGTACGATCGATAAGCGTTCTCACCGTTCTCACACTTTTCATCGTTCTCTAAATCCTGACCCTATATATATAGTTTGTACACTCAGAGACCGAATGTTTAAACCCTCTTTGTCAACCATCACATTTCTCAAACTACCAAGTTCATGTTTTGCTTTGCTTTGCTTTTTACAAATGCAACTTTAAGTCCATGGGCTTTTTGTGTCACTAAGTTAGGTAGCTCTAACTTTTGGAATCTGCATGTGTACACAAAAACGTGTACCATCTTTGATTTCTGCAATTTCATAACTAAATATAAAGCATTGTGTATACAAAATTATGAAAGTATATTTTAGTACTAGAGGGTAAAATTGTATTTTATTTAGGTTGGTTTGGTAGGGCTCACCTGAAACACTTTTAACTTCTTTCTTATATAGTTGTTGAATATGATATAAGAAGGTTTTATGCTTTAGACATACATTAGAGTCAATGTTTGACATATTTAGTCTATTTACATTTGAACTAGATTTTTTATTTGAAATATTAAAATAAGACCAAAATTACTAACTCATGAAAAAGTTATATTTAGCGATTTTCAAAAGAGCCTTGGTTATTGTTGTTTATTATGCCAGTTTTTTTTGTTTATGCTCATTTGCTCTTCATGAATTAATACATTAATTGTATTAGCAAATTGGTTTTAAATATAAATTACGTGAAACTTTTCATGCAACGTGCGGCAAAAAAAACATATAAACCCGCGACAACGCGCGGACATTCTCACTAACCCAAATGAGATTGAGATGATTGCACAATTATTTGAGTCATAAAAGGCCAAAAGTGGCACAAAAGAATGCAATATTATACATATAATCACAATTACTAACATATCGATTACCATAGTCCTATACATTGTAAGATGCTGCTATTGGGCGTCCGAAGAAGTAACTAGCACATTCTTCCCATGGATTACGTTGCCCAATTTCTGGAGTACTCATTTGGGAGTTATTAACAACGCCCATTTGTTGCTTTCTAATCCGAGCCAAACAAGGCCAGCTTCCAAAAATGCTTTCACAAAAGTCCACAACTTCTGGACTGTATTCACATGGAGGAATTTGAACCACTTGTTTCCCATATCCATAATCGTACCCCGCTCCAATCGCATGTGCATTGTCATATTCTGGCCAGGGATAATCATATCCATAGCCAGGATAATTGTATTCTTTCTTTTCCCTTTCTCCAACCTCATTCAACTCTAATGGCTCAGGCACAGGAACCAAAGCATGCACAGGCTCGGGCTCAGGCTCAGGCTTGGGCTTAGGCTCGGGCTTGAGAAGAGGGACAGGAGTAGCAATAGGCATATGTTTAGGCTCAAGCTCAGGCTCAGGCTTAGGACTAGCCTTGGTGTTAGGTAGAGACTCAGAGTTAGGTGTGGGCGTAGGCGCAATAGAGTTAGGTGTGGGCCTAGGCGCACCAGGTTTGGGTTTGGAACGTGGATAACATGTTTTATCCGAGGGTGGAAGGGGCTTTCCATACGCACTTATAATATCATATCCACCGTCATATGGGGTCGGATCGTACTCCTCAAATTCAGGTTCGTTAAACCCCGGATCCACTTTTGAGTACGATATCGAATGTTGTGTATGATACGAGACATAGCCCGGATCACACTCAACCGGTTCGTATGCAATTAACTTAGGCTCCATATAGTTATGTGCCAAGTAATTGATGTCAGGATTAGGAGATGAATACCAATCATGACAATCACCATAATCATAACCCTTATCATAATCATAAATATCATTATAACTATAATCATATTCATAACCATGATCTATGGATTTTGGCTCACTAAACACACAAACATTGGATGCATCATAATTAGTATCTACATAACCATAAGTTTCATAATTAGAAAAACTTACTGGATCTTGGTGAGCTACATGAAAAAAAGTGGTGTGTTCTTGAGCCCAAATGTACCCATCATCATAGTAAGCCATGCTTAGAAAGATCAAACAATAAAACTATGAATTTAGAGAAAATATTTTGGTTTTGATTGTTTGATAAAGAGGGTATCTACCGTGTTTGTGAGCATAAAAGAAGATATTATTTTTTTCCAGAGGTTTAATTACTAGATCTAGGTTATTCATTTATTAGGAACTTGTACATCCAGTTGTGAAATATGTATACTGTTTTGGGTTTTGGATTTTGTGAGAAAAAAAGAGACAAAGGTAGTGATCGGTGATGTGATATTGTTGTTGTGGAATTTAAGTTTCAGCGAACCACTTGATGCTTATCTGGTGAGAAAAGGATAATTGGACACACTGACCCACTTTCCAATGCCCATGTACTATTAATGTTTTTTTTTTCTAAAAGGAAAATGAGTTAAATGCATATAATGATAACTGAGTTTGATTAAATCCTAACTGTGTTAATGGAATTTTAACTGGGGATCAAAAATATATTTTATATTTAAAAATATAAAATATATGTATTAATAGCCTATTGTTTGCTTAGACCCGCCGGCCCAATTGTTTGCTTAGACCCGCCGGCCCGACCGCCGGTTCCCGGCCCGATCGGCGGCCCAATGTTGGTAGCGGCTATACATGTGAACCGGCTCGGATAAGCTTACGGTTCCCGGCCGGACCGGTCCGACCGGCCGGCCCGGTCCGGTTTTCAAAACATTGTTAATAGGACTGCCGCACGTTGCCGTGGGTTTTTATGCTTTTTTTCCCGCACGTTGCATGAAGAGTTTCACGTTATTGATTTTTAAAACCAATTTGCTAATACAACTAATGTATTAATTCATGAAGAGCAAATGAGTATAAACAAAATAATTGGCATAAAAACAACAATCACCAAGCCTCTTTTGAAGATCGCTAAACATAAGTTCTAACCATATTTTCATGAGTTAGTAGTTTTTGGACTTTTCTTAATATTTCAAATAAAAAATTTAGTTCAAATGTAAATAGATTAAATATGTGAAATTGACTCTAGGTATGTCTAAAGCATAAAACCTTCTGATATCATATTAAGTTTTTAATTTTGTTTTGTTTATTATACAATTATATTTAAGGGTAAATTACTTTTTGAGTCCCTGTGTTTTATGGGTTTTAACTACTTGAGTCCAAAAGCAAAAAAGTTTAGCGACCTGAGTCCCCATAAGCATTTTCTTTAACCATTTGAGTCCAAATTTCTAACTCCATCCACCAAGTCTGTTAACTATGGGGGTAATTTGGTCATTTAAACACAAAGTACAAATCTTATATGCACATAAGTAAAAGGAACAAGTCTTTAATGCATAAACTTTCAATAATATATATATAGGGTCGGGATTTAGAGAAAACGGTAGAAAGTGCGAGAACGGTGAGAACGCTATGGATCGTCCGATTAAAACAATCTATGGACTAGATTGACGCGGTGGCGTTTTCGTAAATAACATCAATTTTATTACGTGGACGCGCCTCATTAAGGGTAAAAAGGTCTTTATACTTCTATACCAAAACGCCATACTAATGAATAAAACGTCATTACGGACCAAAACACATCCCTATATAAACAAAAAATCTCAGACATAAAAACACACCCCCAGAACCTGAAACGCCATATTTTCTATTATATACCATTCATCTTACAAACGCCAAAATCCCCAAAACATCAAACACACCTACTCAAAAAACGTCATATTTTACTATATATCATTCATATTAGAAAACGCCAAAACACTCAAACATCAAAGATTCCAAAAAAAATCGACGGTTCTTTCTGATACACTATTTCCTCAGTAAAACGCCAAAAATTGCAAATATCGTTTCTTGTATATTCAAATATTGTTCTACGCCAAAGTTTCGGAGAATGCATTCTTCCCTGAGGTGCTGTGACTCAAATAACATTTTGCTGCATGAGATGGACAAATCATAAACAAAAAGATGCTGGTGTCAGACTTATGTCATTTTTTGTGTTTTGTTATTGATGAATATTATAATGGCATGAAAAGACGAATGACACTGATGAGTTGTTTGAAGATACATATTCCAAAAAAACTCATGTCATTTTGTCTTTCCAAATGGCCACAAAAACACAAGCATGGCTAAGCCAAACCGCCAGCGAACATGATTCAAAGAAGAAAGAGACTGATGACAGTGAAGATTTGGAAGATGAATTGTTTCTATTTTTATTTTTTTTAATTTTCTTTTTCTGTTGTTTGTTATGTATTTTTCAACTTAGAATAAAAAAAATACATTATATTAATAAAAAGCCAAACAGTCATAATGCATGTGAAACGCCATAATGCAGTAAAAACGCCAAAAACTCCCAAACTATAGTGAAAGTAGTTTGCAGAAGTATTAATAAAAGCTAAAAATGGAAAAAACACGCCAAAACTACTTAAAGCCATTAAAAAACGTCAACCTTGGGAGATGAAAAGTCTACGACCCTAAAAACTCATAAAAAGCTGAACAAAAAACAGTAAAAATACACAGTAACTGAAAAGACGGCTACTTTATTAATATCATTTATTATAAATAAAATCCCGCCTAAATTACGCGCCAAAAACATCCTATAAGAGAGACGTCTCTGCACAATCAACTGATCACAAACCAAAAACAAACGCCATATTTCCTAGAAACCATTCACTTTAAAACGCCAAAAATAATAGTTAAAAAGCCACAGATGCAGAACCTCGATTCTTCTATATTGAGTATTGATCTGAATGAAGTTTCACTGAATGGATTCTTCTCTGAGTTTGGTATCTCTATAATCTTTTGCTAAATGAGATAGACAACTATTCAAGAAAAAGAGACTGATGACACTGATATGACATCATGTCACTTTGTTCTTGATAGATGTATTAATGGCATGAAGGGATCAATACATTAGAGCAGGCGTTGGTCTTCAACATGTCATCAAACAAGTATATATCCACCCACAATAAAGGATGCCACAAAAATAAGCATCTTCTAAAGACGGGCGTTATGTAGGAAAATAAGGATCTACATAAGGTATTCAAAAACAAGTTTAAAACGCCAAAAAGGTTAAAGTAGAAGAGGCTGATGATAGTGAAGATTTGGAGGAGAAATTAGATTTTAATTTTTTTTTTTTTTTCATTTTCTATTGTTTGTTATCTAATTCTCTGTTGTTTATTATCTAATTATCCACTAATTTAAAAAATTGAGTATAAAACGCCAAAAACTACAAACACCAAAACGCCTGATAGTGTGAAAAACTGTGAGAACGCATGCTGGCAAAGCACGATGTTGCTATATAAAACGCCAAAAAACACAAACAAAGTATTACTTGAAAAATCAACACTAATTGACAGATAAAAATTGAAAGTAACAGTAATTGCTAAGACAGTAAAATGAAGAGACGGTATCATTATTGCGAAACATTTATTATATTATAAGCCACTACATGGAAAATTGAATTTATTTATCTTTTCAAAACGCCATAATTGCCTGTCACATTATAGGTCAGTATCCTACATGGCACAACACTTGATATAATAAAATCAAGAAAATTACTGATGTTTTTTACATTAAAGGCCTGCATCCTGATCTAAAAAACAATAAAAACGCCAAAACAATACTTAAAACGCCAAAATATTTACTATGATCCAGATCTAAAAACAATAAAAACGCCGCGTATTTATTAAACGCCAAAAAATAGAAAGATGAAGTGACACGCGTTTAAAAAAAGAAATATGAAAGGACAAAAAGCCCCTCCGCCCTTCTCTAAGCGGCGTGACACGTGTTGGGCCAGGAAGCGTTCTCACACTTTTGAGCGTTTTCTCCTGATCCTGTTTCATATATATATATATATATATATATATATATATATATATATATATAGGATAATGCTAGGGAGAAAACCCTCTATTTTAAGAAAACCTTGGAAACCCATCACAAGGCCTACAATGAGCCACGTATACACAGACAACTTGACTATGCTTTTTGCTTTTGAGGGTATAATTATAACTTTACATTTAACCTCCCAACCCAAAAGATCTTATCCCCATTTGATTTGACAACTCTAATTAATGCATCTCACATCATTGTACAACCACCATTTCTTTTAGCTTATTTATTTTAAAAGGGAAATTTTTCAAATCCTCTTCATCTTCTTAAACAAGATCTTTAGTACGAGATCCACCATTAATGTACCGTGGAGCCTCCACCAACAATGCTTGAATTAATGTTACCAGAGTTTGGCATCGAGTTTGACAACGACAATGAAGAAAATGTTTCAGGTTTGTACAACGATTATGCCGTTGATGTTGTTATTTTCATAAAAGAAATCAAAGAATCAAGATGCTGTCAAAATATTTTCATTTTGGTTTTAGTTTCCTTTCAATAATAAGTTGTTTTTGAGAATTAATTGCCATTTACTTTGATTTTCGTTCTTCACAATTGGTTTTATTTTTTCCAGAATTAAGAATGCTGCCAAAAGATTTTTAATTTTCAATACCATTGATTTTTGTTTCAAAACAAAGAAGGACGTTTATAGGTAATAATATTTCAATGCTATTGATTTTAGTTTGGTTTTCATTCTTCTGTGTTGATTTATGTCTCCAACAATCAATAATGGTGTTTATAAATTTTAATTTTGATCCATGGATTACTTGTTTTGGTTTCAAACTTTTTGATTTTGATCCATGGATTAATTATTTTTGTGTTAAAATCATTTTTATGTTAAAAAATTATGTTTGGTTTGGTTGCTTGTTTGGGGATTTTGATCTGAATAGTAACTGTTTTTTTGTTGGCTTGGTTGCTTGTTTGGGGATTTTGATCTAAATAGTAATTGTTTTTTGTTGGTTAGGTTGCTTTGTTTTGGGCTTTTGATCTGAATAGTAACTGTTTTTGTGTGTTATAATACAGATGCATACCCATAACATGTGTTAAGCCCCTGTAAGAATGATATATAACGTGTGTTGATTTACAGAAACAGACCCATAAAGATATTCAATTGACAAGCTGGATGGATGTAGGCGATGTTAATGCGGGGACATGTGTTAAAAAAAGATATTGAATAAGTCACATTTTTTGGGAAAGAACTCTTCGTTCATTTATAACATGTGTTAGTGGTAATGCTGTAACAGAACACCATGATGTAACCTGACATGTGTTCATGTATAACATGTGTTAAGCCCCTGTTAGAATGATATATAACGTGTGTTAACATAGATATTACTTGGAACATGTAGTTGCTTAACATGTGATAAGGCTGAAAACAGTCGACGGAGGCGATGGGTTTAATGGTGGGCTTAGTTAATATTGTAATCTTGTTGTAACCCGACTTGTATACATATGATAACATGTGTTAAGAATCCATTGTAATCTTTGTTGTAACCCGACTTGTATTAATGTATATGAAAGTGGTTTGCAAAACACTATGATGTGCGTATACTGATCGTAACACTATGATGTGAATATACTGTTGTAACATGTGTTACACTTCGGGGTAAGAAGTGTTACATTGTTGAATGTAGGGCATGATCTACTTTGTCTTATATGTTGTAACATGTGTTACACTTCGGGGTAATATATCTTGCATACAGGGTGATATTCAATAGCTCATACGTTTAATAGTAGTTTATTATTTTTCATTAAATACATTACATATATGACAACCATTGTTACATATGTAACGACCATTGTTACATATGTAACGTTTCCTTTTTAACGTATGTAACACATGTGTACCAAAGGAATGGAGTGACCAACATTTACAAATGTTAATTAAAACAAAAGTCACTTGTCATCATGGGTTGTTAGTAATTGCACGCATTACAATCATACTTAAAGGTAACAAAAATGTTTATACAAACTTAAATATATAAAGATGATCCAAAAACTATCATAAAGGATAAAAAATCTAGGTACGCTTTGCGTCTTGATAACCATCTTTATTTTGAACATAGACATCCATTCACCTATGAACAAAACAAGTGCATCGGTGTTATGGCCCTAAAGTAAAACTTATTAACACAAATGTAACTACATGTACATCAGTGTTAAGGCCCTAAAGTTAAACTTACAAAAAGATTATAATAGAGGCTTACACATGTTATATATTCCAAAATGTGCACAACAAATGACCCGTTTTATATTATATATTCCAAAATTACCGGTACATGTGTTACCATAAATGGCTCGTTTAATATTACACGTTACATACTAATTTGTACATGTAATACTTGTACAAGTGTTACGCTCGGTATCCATATTATCGGATATTTTAAACATCAGTAAAAATAAAATAGATATTTCTTGTTTTTTTTTAAATTAACAAAGGTTAACATACGTTATATATCCTTCTATCGGGGGCTTAACACATGTTATACTACATGTCAGGTTACATTATGGTGTTCTGTTACAGCATGAACCACTAACACATGTTATAAACGAACGAATAGTTCTTTCCCAAAAGATGTGACTTATTCAATGTCCCCACATTAACGTCGCCTACATCCATCCAGCTTGTCAATTGAATATCTTTATGGATCTGTTTCTGTAAATCAACACACGTTATATAACATTCTAACAGGTGCTTAACACATGTTATGGATCTGTTTCTGTAAATCAAACAACCCAACAAAAAAAAAACACTTACTGTTCAGATCAAAAGCCCAAACTATGAACTAAACCAACAAAAAATAACAATTATTGTTAAGATTACAATCCCCAAACAAGTAACCAAACCAACAAAAAAAAACTGTTCAAACTCTCATCCTAAAGTTTTCGATTTATTTAAAATACATGAACATTAACCATTACTAGAACACTTTCAGCCCATAAAAACATATTAACAACCATTTAAACAAAAAATCAAGTGTGAAATGATATTTCAAGAACATTTACTGGATCTAGAACCGTCCGATGAACACGAAGAAGATCTTCAAACCTTCTTCTCTCACACACACTTGTGCGTGTGTCTTTGTGATAAAGATTGTTGTTTCTCTATCTAAAACATCAACTTTCTCTCTCTAAAAACATTCATCGTGCCATCGTTCTCTCTCTAAAACAACAACTTCAAACTTTTTCTCTCTCACACACTTGTATGTGTGTTCTTGGTGTTATAGATGAACATGATGAAGATTGTTGTTTCTCTCTCTAAAAACCTTCATCCTGCAGTCGTTCTCTCTCTAAAACAACAATCTTCAAACATTTTCTCTTTTCACACGATGTAGATCTGAACTTGAAGATCTAAACTTGTGTTTGGTGTTCATCATGATCTTGATTGAAGACAGAGGAGAGAGAGATAACATGTGTGTGTAACAGAAATAAAGTTGATGTGTGTGAGAGAATAGTCATATTTTCAATACCTTAAATGCCCTTCTCCTTTACTTGTGTATAATTTATGGTTTTATTTAAATGTAAAAGACACCAAAAAAAGCTCAACCATTGATCTAATTGGATGAAACAAAATCAATGGATGAGGTTGGGTTTCCAAGGTTTTCTCAAAAAGATGGGGTTTTCCATATAACCCAACCCTATATATATAATTACATGTCTAGTAAAACACACATTGCACACACACACTCTCTTATCTTTGCACACACTTTCTCTCTCTGTAAACACCACCGCGCATAGCCACCATCCCCACCACTGCCCCAAGGTCATCCCCACCACTGCCACCACAAAAACATGTCATCTCTCTTTCTCTCTCATCTCTCTCTTTCCATCAACACCCACCTCCTTCATAACCACCACTACGTAGCCACCATCACCATCAACCCCCACTTCTGCCCAAATCTTCACAACTGTATCAACACAACCACACATAATATCCATACACTATGAAAATCGATGAAAAATTGAAGGATTTCACGAACCAGAAACCCTAGAATTGAGGGATTTCACGAACCAAAAAAATTGAGGGATTTCACAACTGTATAAACACCACCGGTAACCTTCAACAGCCATGAAAACGCATCAAACCCTACACAGATGCAGTTTACTGGTCTGGTTCCTGACAAAATTGGAGCATGTGCATTGTTGAGGTCAGTTGATTTGAGCGAGAACTCGTTTTCCGGGAGTCTTCCGAGCTCGTTGCAGAAACTTTCTTTGTGTAGTGATCTGAATTTTCGTAGTAATGGCCAGAAGCGCTTCATCAAACGAGACCGAGTCTCCTGCCACTGTCTGAACATCCGCAGGCGACGATTCAACATCCATAGGCACAGTATCACTCGGTGGTTCTTGTGAGACCTCTGAATCACCAGAAATTAACTTCTCCACAGAGTTAGGATTCGCCACATCTGGAATTGTTGTGTTGACGCTCAAATTGGAGAGAGAGCTTCTTCCTTTCTCTTCTCTCGATTGCTTGTGGATACCCATACTATTTGGAATCGTAGCTCTAGAGGAGTATTTCGCAACCGGAGATAGAGCTTGGACAGGTGGGTTTTGATGGTGATGATGGCGTCGAAGGGGCATTTATTATTTTATTTTTTTAATTATAAGGGTATTTTAGTCATTTAACAATACTTAGCCAAAAAAATTCTAACAGTGTTAGAAATTTTAACTCAAATGGTTAAAGAAAATGCTTATGGGGACTCAGGTCGTTATACTTTTTGCTTTTGGACTCAACTAGTTAAAACCAATAAAAAACAATGACTCAAAAAGTAATTTACCCTATATTTAATTAATATGGTAAAAAGAACTAAACTACCCTTATGTAGGGTCGTTCGAATCGCTCGACGCTTGCTCGAAAATTCCTCGCAAAATCCTCGTTCGATTTGACGCTCGGTTGTAAACGAGCCGCTCTGCTCGGTTCGGTTTGTAAACGAACCAAGCATGAGTAAAGGTTTGCTCAGCTTGAATTATTATTTTTAATTAGTATATATATACATATACATATACATATATATAAACATGTGGTTACACATATAAATACACAAATATAAATTATACATATATACACACAGCTACATATATATACACACATTACACATACATATATAGTTAAATATAAATTAAATTTATAATTTTATATATACAGCTCTAGTAGATTTTGGTCCTCTATATATAAATTTACAACTATATTCATACGTACTAGCCCAATCACGCCAATAAAAAAATAATATCAAATCTAAAAATTAAACCCTAAACCAATAAACAACAGTCTACTCATCGTCTCAATGCTTTGTGTCGTTACCCTAAGTCGAACGTCTCCTACTCTCAACGTTATTGTTCGTGAAATATGATCATCGCCTCGTCGGCCACAACATTGTTATTCATAAGAAAAATATTATGCCATGAAATATGCCTGTTTTTAAATACATAAAACTTGAGACCAAACATTGTCACTATTTCTCTCAGCAAATTTAAATCAGGCGACACGAATGTCCAAATCGCTCGAACTTTGCTCAATGCTCGCTCAAAATATTTACTGCTCGGAAAATGTTCGCTTCATTTGAGGCTCGGTTTTAAATGAGCCGCTCCGCTCAGTTCGGTTTGGTTTGTAAACGAGCCAAACACGAGCAAAGGTCCGCTCGGTTCGGCTCGGCTCGACTCGTGAACAGCCTACCAATTTTAACTAAGTATATTCATTGGTAGTTTAACAATAAGGTCAAGAATATCTTGAGTGGTCATATTTGCATATATAAACTTAGGGTATAAGGAGTGGTTAATCACTTGAGTGTGGTAAAGTAAAAAATCAATCAATCAGAGTGTGTCACGTCAATCAGTGAAAAGTGTTTAAACTATGTTGAAAAGTGTTGTCAATGGTTAGACACTTGCTGAAGTGGTAAACTTTTTTTTTATTTTTTGTAAACTAGTATATTTAATATTTAAATTAATAAATGTAGAATAAATTAACAATAACATTACATTAAATTAAAAACATTGAAATTACATTAATTAAAAAACAATAAAATTACATTAACTTGAAATAAATTAAACTAGTCTTCGTCAGAATTGACCAAAAGGTGGGGTAAATCCTGACTTGCAAGATGATTTATGAGATCGTGTTTTAGTCTCCAATGCTTGACTTCATCCATCAACTCGCCCAACACCGTATCGTCTAGAGCGGGCTCGATCGGAGGATCCCGAATGTGTACCGGTGCTATCGCGTTTCCATCCTCTTTCATGTGCCCGTGTCTTGAAGTTCGGCGTCTTCGATGAGATTTTGGAAAAAAAAAAAGAATGTTACTATCGGATGAATGGTCGCTACTATCGGGTGGGAACCATAACGGGAGTTCATCCGCCATTTTGTTTTGTAAATGTTTGGGAAGAATTGGTGGTATTTTTTGGTTTGGTTGGGGTATAAATTTAAGGTATTTGGGTATGGTTTGGTTTGGTATTTATAGTTTAACTTTTAAAAGAAAATATAATTTTTGTTTTTGATTTTAAACGGCTATAAAGCCGTTACACATGCCAACGGTCAAATTTTTTGGGTTTTGTCGATCGGTGACCAAACGCCGAAGAACCAACTTCACCGCATGGCAAACTAGGTTGACGGCGGTGTTCCCGAACGGCAAACACCTTTGCCGCACCAGTTTGCCGCCCCACTCCGTATCCCCTTAGATAGTGCTTTAGATTCAATTGCTTTTAGGACGGTACTAATCCCATCAACACATTTTTCCATGTCTTCTGGTTCTTTGAAATAGTTGAATTTAACATCCGGAAAATCAGTCGGATTTGAACTTCTAAGCTTTAGGGGCTGTTTGGTAGCCTCTTAATGACCATTCAGATGCTACCTCTTAATGGTTTAAAACCTCTGAATGAATAAGAGGTAACCTCAAGTCTAAATGGTTAAGAGTTAACCTCTGAATGGTAAATCATCACATGTCACATTAAGAGGTAGCCTCTTAATGACCCGTAGAAATGGGGCATCCACCTATCTACAATAGAATCTACCTATCTACAATAACATCAATATTCGGTATCTACAAGCATCTAGGAACAATACAATATCATAATATTATTTGATATAGAGGGTGTATATACCACAAAAGAAAACCCTTTATAATCTGAAGGGCTTCCAAGAACAAAGTTAATGTTGCTAACTAGAAGGAATACCCGCGCTACGCTGCGGAGTTTCGGTCGATATCTATTTTGGTTCAGTATACCAATCAAAAGAAATATGCTCAAAAGAATATCGACACATGGTTTACATCGACCAAAAACCATAAAAATAAATTTCAATTGGACAGCAGGACGAATTGATTTTAAATTAATTGTAAATGGAAACGTAAATGTTATCTTAAATATAGTTTTAATGAAAACAAACCTAAAACTAAAACACTAAACATAAGAAAACTAAAAAATAAAAATAATAAAGTCCAGAAAAAAATCAAGAAAGAAACAAAAAAGTTAATAGGATAAAAGCACTATCCACATAATTTGCTAATTGGAATTTGCGTTAAAGTGTAGACCAACTGAAAACATACATAAAAATAAGCATGAAATCGAATTATATTTGACACATATTTCTGAAGAAAATTTACGTCGAATCATAAACCAACTTAAATTTATACCGACGTGTGCATAAAAATAAACACGTAAGAAAATAGTTACGGCGTGTTGTGGCGTGTCGAAACGTAGAGTGACTCGAATTTATAGCATTTAATGAAAACGTATTATATTTTACTCGACGTGTTTCCGAACAAAATTTACGTCAAAACGTAAACCATTTGAACACGTACATAAAAATAAGCATGAAAACATATTATATTTTAACCGGCTCATTTATAGAAAAAAATTACATCAAAACATAAACAAACAGAAAATGTACATAATAATAAGCATAAGGAATATATTATATTTGACCTAACTTATTAACGGGAAAAATATACGTCTAAACGTAAATCAATTTAAATTTATAGAAACGTGTACATAAAAATAAATACGTAAAACTTGATTACAAAATTTTTAGAAAGTTAAGAGGTTGAAATTGTTAACATTGAAAGTTAAGGGGTAAAAGTTTAAAGAGAAATAATAAAGACAAAAAAGAAAAAGTCAAAAAGTAAAAAAAAAACTAATACTACTATACATCCCTTTGAATTTGTAAGGTTATAGAATTTGCTCTAGTTAAGAAAGAAGAATTCGATGAGTGTTGTTGTGAATGGATAATTCACAACTAAACAATAATTCAAACACAAATGGAATCTAGTAGATCTATATTAATATGTGGTTGATTATATATAAGAAACTGAATGTAGTACAAGATAGTGAAGGAAAGGGAATGTAGTACAAGATAGTGGTTGATTAACAATAATCATTCATGCCCTATCTCTCAATCTCTTCAGCTTATATCTTTCCTTCACATTTCCACAGACTTGTTCTCTTAGTGGGCTTATGGAATGGGCTGCTAAACTGGGCCATGGTGGTCTAGTCGCTTCACAACAGTTGTCGAGTTTATTATTCAATATTGTTTTTGTTCTTTGATTTATCGTTAGTTTAAAGTTTCTTTATTCATTACTAGGTTATTGCCCCGTATAATACACGGGGTTAATCATAATTATAATGTGAAATAAAAAAAATATATATTCATAATATGATCTAAGTATATATAATATAGAGTAATATGCAGACCAAATACGAAATAAATATTAAAGTTTGTATAGCCATTCATAATAAATAATATGATCTGTTATTTGTTTTATGATTTGTCATAGGAACTTAAAATTTTGTACCACTACTAATATTTATTGTGACATTTTCTTGTTCAAATGTAACATGTCTGATTTTATCTAATAATAGATTATTCTGACGGTTAATATTGGCATAATATTATATTTTCTACCATCCAAATATAATTTCCTCACTTTCGCTATCATTAACATTAATATAAGGTATGCTCGTATTCAAAGCTATAAACCAATATGAATTGTACGAAATAATTACTTTCATCACAATTAGCAAGGAAACCAATAAAAACTATTGATAATGTAATATGTCCCATACCATTTGAAAGGTCTGAAAAGGGACTTATAGACAGATAAAAGTAATGTAAATCAATAGACAAAAATTGAATCAATAAAACCAGTTAACTATAGTTGAGAAAATACTATGTATAGTGTAATACTTTACATGTACAATTGAACCAATGAAACATATATATAGTGAAAAAATAAAAATAAAGACATGAGACACCATACGACAACTAAGTAAATCTAAATTTAAAAAAAAAAGTTATGACATTTCGAATGTGAAGAATTTAAAACACATTTTAGACTTTAGATTTACAATCAAAATAAACTTCTAATATAATATTTAAATCTTTTTAATTTAAAATTTAAAATTTATCAATAAATTATTGATGGCCTCGTTGAATGACATGTGTCCCAAATCAGGTTCTTTTATTATATAGTAGTTAGATAGATAGATAGATAGATAGATAGATAGATAGATAGATGTGATTATTAATTTAGTTATTTAGTTATGTTAATAAATTCTTGGTAAGATATATATGGAACACGAATTACTTTTTTTATGGAATAATTATTTTTTTAGTTATGTTAATAAATTCTTGGTAAGGTAATAAATTCTAACGCAATGTGATTTCTCCCCAGTGCTCTGAATGTCAAAGTGAAGAAATTCAACCTAGCACGGGTAAACGGCGGGAGTAACTATGACTCTCTAAAGGTAGCCAAATGCCTCGTCATCTAATTAGACACCATCTTGACACCGAGTCCCAAACCGCCTGAGCAAGACCGCATGACACGAACAAATGGTCCATAGTCTCTTCATTTTGCCCACATATACGACACAATAAAGAACCAGTATTTATGTTCCTTTTTTGCAATTCTACCAATGTAGGGATCCGATTAAGAAACTCTCTCCAACACATGAACCTTACCTTTAAAGGAACCCATGTATGCCAAATAAACCCACCTTCCTGCACCGGTTAGATTGTGTTCTGCATTTCAGTCCTCAGACTCCGAATTGAGTATACCCCTGATTGGTCCGCTTTCCATTCCCATTTATCCATACCGGACCCAAGATTCACGTCACCGATAATAAATAGCAATCCCTCGAGTTCCAGCAACTCATCCGAAGACCCCGGTTCCCTAACCCTCTCGAAGCTAAGAATCGTTATCCCTCCCTCCATGCGCACCTGATTGGCCACTAAAGAGTTTTTAACTCTTTCTAACCTGAACAAATTAGAAAAAAAAAACAAGCTACAAGGGTTTTTCCAACGCCCACCCGTCCTTCCAAAAAAGTATATTCGTACCAGAGCCAAGAATCCCTTTGAACAAACTTGGTAGGTCCACCTCCATATCCCACAAATCCTTCGAAATTCCAGTCACTTGTTTCCAAATGCCCAGAGCCGAAAGTCTAACCGGAATATCACACCATTGCCTTGAGCTACTATGTAAGTTCCAAATTACGCTTCTCCATAGGCACGGGCCGTCAACCTTAAACCTCCACCACCACTTGGCTAGTAAGACGATGTTAGCTTCTTTCAACGACCCAATACCAGCTCCTCCCACATCTATTAGAGCCATAATCTTCTGCCACGCAACCCACGACATCTTCCCATGCTCCGGATCCGACCCCCATAAAAGATCCTTACGAAGACGCTCTAGTTATTTTACGACCTGCATAGGCGCCTTATAAAGAGAAAAGTAATAAGTCGGTAAGGAAGTGAGTACCGACTTAATAAGTGTAATTCGTCCGCCATACGATAGGGTGTTCGCTTTCAACACCGAGAGGCGCTTCTTAAAAATATCCACCATAGGTTTCCAGTTTTTAACCAAATTCATGTTTGCGCCTATTTGGAGTCCCAAATGTTTAAACGGGAATGAGCCCGTTTTACACCTCAGAATACTTGCCAACACTTGGACCTCCCCCTCATTTACGCCCACTCCATAAATAGAGCTCTTGGCTAAGTTCACCTTAAGCCCCGAAACTAAAAAGAAGCACCGTAGTATCCTATTCAAATTTTGAGCGTTTAGGGTGGACCACTCCCCAATAAAAATTACGTCGTCTGCATACATAAAGTGAGATAGAATCGGCCCATCAGCTTCATATCTAATACCGTCAAATAGTCCAATATCGCACGCCCGTTTGACAAAACACGACAAAGCTTCCATTGCGATGATAAACAGGAACGGAGACAACGGATCCCCTTGTGTAAGTCCCCTGAAGCACGGGAACTCTTGAGTCGGGGAGCCATTTACCAACACCGAAGCCCGTGCACACGTCACCGTAGCCATGATCCATTTTCGCCACCTAATCGGAAACTTCATTTGCTCCATAACCGAGTCTAAAAATTTCTAGTTTAGTGAATCATATGCTTTTTCGATGTCTACCTTAAAAAACATCCCGGTCCTCTTCTTCCTCTTCAGCCACGGTATAATTTCATTTAAAATTAGAGGACCATCCATAATGCTCCTACCGGTTAGAAAGGCTGTTTGTTCTTCTGAGATAAGCTTATGTATGACGGTCTTTAATCGGTTCACCAAAACCTTGGATATCACTTTATTTATACAACCGATTAGACTAATCGGTCTATAGTCCGAGAGGTTCACCGGATCGCTGCACTCAGGAATCAATGCAAGAAACGAAGAATTACAACCCTCATTGATACTCCCCCGATCATAGAATTCTACAAAAATTATGAAAAAAATCTGAATGAAACACACCCCAAAACCTCTTTAGAAAAGAAAAATTAATCCCGTCGGGTCCCGGGGCCTTATCTCCGTCGCACTCCCATACCGCGTTTTTAATCTCTTCCATGGTAAACTGTAACACCCGTTCTTATAATTCAAGGTTTAACGTATATTTTACGAAAATAATCATGTAATTAAGATTACATATACATCGGAAATACGGGTTTATTAAATCATTTACAAATCATAAGATATTTAACATAATGTGATCAGGTCCGTCATTTAAAATTTATGACGAGGCAATGTGCGGAAGCATGAAACTTTATAGTGTTCGGTTCTTCGATTTGGGCTTGATTTCCCCTTTCAATTTGGTGAATTCTTGGAATTTAGGGTTTGAGCTCTAGAATGCTCTGTGGAGATCGCAGGAACACACGTACGTGTGTGTTTTTGTTGAGTTAGTTTTGATTTAATCAAAACTTTATTACATTTGCCCATGTTTAGTCCCTCTAGTTCCATAGTTTATCAAAGGGTTATCTATTTCATGTTTCTTTTATTGTTTTTACAACACTTAACTAACTAGGTTGATATTCCTAGTTACTTAGTGGGTTCGGGCAAGTCATAACCCGTTTTATTTTAAGTCCCGTTAACTCAGGCTCTTATAAACTTAATTCCTTAAAACTTTGATTCGTTTTTATTTAATATTAGGATTTCTTATTTCAATCCAAATATTTGCCGGATTATTTTTACTAATAACGGTACGTTACCCGTCTATTAGTATTAACATAGTTTAATTACCAAGCCCGTTTTCGGGGTGTTACAAGTCTACCCCCCTTAAAGAGGTTTCGTCCTCGAAACCTTGCTTACATAGTTCATTGAGTTCTAAACTCAATGCGTTTGACCTGAGTAATCTCTTAAGCATTATTCATACTTTAACCAATTGTTAGTATTACCAGAAAAATTATGGTAATATCTTTTTGGTTACAGAACCCCTACGTACCTCATACGACATAATGTAACTTGAAACAACGTAGTTCCGTTGTTTCTACTAGTTTAGTTAACTTAGCGAATTCCATCGCTTTTATATATTATCGAACTCTTGGTGAATCCGTTACCTTGACCCGTTTAAAGGTCTTTAGTGAAATATTTCACTTTTTGCAATAATCTCTTTTGTTTTCAGATTTATTTATTCGGTTCAGTTATGCCGAATCCACCGCTTACAAGCAAACCAATTTTTATTGATTTGAATTACTGGCCTTATCCGGTCTTACTAACTAGACTTATTAGTCCCGTTACTTTTCACCGCTCGCTTGGTTATAATGTGATTTTACTTCACCTTACATTTCCTAACCGTGATCGTGTCACATCGTGTTTAGTTTGTGTCAACCTTTCATTTTCGAAAATATCACTTTTCGAATATATCGTCTTGCGCCTATCAGTGTCAAGACTTGAACCTTTCATGCTTACTATTCAAATTCCTATCAAAATTTATGTTTGTAAAAACGTTATTTCTTACTAAAACCGAAGTTGTAGTTTTAGGATCTTCTCTTTAACTTTTGTCAATTATCCATACCAGGATATTGACAGTCCATAATTTATTCTTTTACAGTCTTAGTTTTATGCGGGGATTCTCAACCGATTCCCTCGCTTTATCTAATTAACCCGTAGGTTTTTATCACTTAGCCTTATGGGCTATTTTGATTAGACTTTCACCTCTTTAGGGCGAAGTCCTTATAACTTCTTTCTAATCATGACCCGTGGGTCGTTTTAGTCCCGTAGATCTTTCATTTGTTTATAACCCTAAAGTTTATGTTGATCCCGTAGATCACTCCTTACTCATGTCATTCTTAAAATACATGTTTGGTGTCAAGGCACCCAGTTTTTGTTCGAAGAATCATTTGGTTTCAAGCCTAGGTCCCGTTAACCTTAATTGTAGTTTCATGGCTATAATTGTTTTCTTTCGGAAAATTTTCCGATTTTATGACTTCTCACGTCATTTATGCGTCAGTTCTTCTTATGCTTACTGTTATTTGATTTGCATATATTCTTATTTGGTTATATCCCATTACCGGGCTCATTATTCTCTTGCATTTAACGCTACTTTTATCTGGCTAGTGCTCATTTGTGCCATTCGACGTTATATTGTATTCAACCTGTTTGACCTATTAACGTGAAATCCATCACTTATAAACAATCAACTTTATTCTTTATTCAACCCATTCGACTTCGAATAGTTGAATATATTTACTCATAATTTCTATATACGAGATTTTATAGTCATAACTAGTAATCCAAGTCCTTTGATTTTTTTTTATTTTTTTAACCCGCGTTCACGTCTCTTGGTTTACGCATGTGTTTAATTCTTACCCATCAGCCGGGTGTTTTACCGAAGTCGTTCTTATTGCAACCCTCCCGGTATGCATTAAGACCTCGCTTCATTTTTATATTCCGACTTTGTCCTTAAGTTTGATGTTTTACAAAAACGACCCGTTAAGGGACATATTTGCATTTTCCGGGTTCGAGTGTAAGTACACCCCTTCCCAATACTTGTCTAAATCATTTTACATTTTTGCGTTTTTTTTTCCGGGTTCGAGTGTAAGTACACTCCCTTCCAAATTCTTGTCTAAATCATTTTACATGCTTGCGTTTTCTGGGTTCGAGTGTAAGTACACTCCCTCCCAATACTTGTCTAAATCATTTTACATGCTTACGTTTTCTGGGTTCGAGTGTAAGTACACTCCCTCCCAATGCATATCTTGATTGTTTTACATGTTTCTATTCTTCAGGTTCGAGTGTAAGTACACCCCCTCCCAATACATGCTTGCATCATTTTACATGCTTCTTTGTCCCTTCACTCGGGCTCATTATCCTAATGTAATACGCTTCCGTCACTCGGTTGTGCTTTTACATTATTATCAAATATTTTGCTTATCTGATTCATTTGGGTACTTTTTAATTAGTCCCATTCACCCCGCCCTTACTACATTGGATGTAAACGTGTCCGCCATAAGAAGTTCATGGTATCATATGCCACTACTTACTTGGCCAGAGTAAGCGATTAACACATGACACGCGTGACCTTTTTATAGTTTTCACATCACGCCCTATGTAAGTAATGCCTCTATTTGTTTCTCTTGGAAACAATATCCCGAACATATTTTCTATTCGGGTTTTTCCAAGTTTTTAATCTACATATGCAGCTTTCAATTTCTACATATTTGTTGCATATTACTATTTGTGCAATTATATTTAAAATGTGCACCTGGTAATGCTTGCCTTAACGGGCTTTCTTGCCATTACTTATTTGCGATCATTACGCGATTCAGGTCCTTGATGAGTATGCTCTTCTTGTCATATCTCGGACCGTTCCATCATCATATCCACAATTCGTTTGACTCTCGTCGTCTTCAAACGCGAGTGTCCTTCGATTAAAACATTCACAAAGGTTAGTAATGTCAACTTCAATAATCGCCCGTATTATAATACAAGGATTTTTCTACTATACGCGTCAACGCGCGTATTTTCATCAACTACATCAATCATTTTAATTGGGGTATCGTGTATCACACGATAGCCCTATGTGTTGTTTACAACACTTTAGCATGCTAAACTATTAACATACATGTACTTACCGGATTTGCGATCAAGCCTCGAACCGAACACTAATCTTTATCAAGAGCATAAGGTTTAAGTCCAAGCATAGTTTTCCCACCATACTTGAATCTCTTAAACCAAGGCTCTGATACCAACTTGTAACACCCGTTCTTATAATTCAAGGTTTAACGTATATTTTACGAAATAATCATGTAATTAAGATTACATATACATCGGAAATACGGGTTTATTAAATCATTTACAAATCATAAGATATTTAACATAATGTGATCAGATCCGTCATTTAAAATTTATGACGAGGCAATGTGCGGAAGCATGAAACTTTATAGTGTTCGGTTCTTCGATGAGCTTGATCGTCTTCCGGCATCCACAAAGTACCTACATTTCATAAAAACATGAAATGCTTTAGTTATACGGGTTAAAATGTGTCTAGACAAATCCGGTAATGATAATGGAAGGAAAAAGAATCCCAACGTTAAACTCTTGATCTCAAAACAAAGATTTTCAACTGGCCTCCACCGTAACTTACGGTGGCACCGTAAGTTACGGTGGCCCCTGTGTGACATGCCCCTACCGTAAATCAGTAGGGGGCTACCGTAAAGCTTTCAGCTCCACCGTAACTTACGGTGGCACCGTAAGTTACGGTGGCCCCTGCATTCCAGCTTTCCATTTTTGTCGTTTATTGACAGGAAAACTTTCGTATCTTTCAATCCGCTTATCCGTTTGACCTACCGTTTCTTCCTACATGATTGTAATTTGATCCTTCATCATATGGAGTTAAAATCCAACATCCGGATTAACAAAATTTAAGACTTTTAAGTCTTCGGCTTATTACCATTTTTACCAAATTTTGACCCGTTCGCGATTTTATCAAACAAACATGTTTACTTGATCTATAAACTCATGAGAATCATAAATTCAATATTTCCTATCAAATTAGGTTCAAATGACGAGTTTTTTATGTAATTAAACCCGTTTACTCTCAAGTGCTTATTTTGACCCGTTAGGGGTATTTAAGCACTTCCAAGCTTAAAATTGTTCTCGATTGCTTCTAACGTTACACTACCACATTTCTTATCATATAATTTACCCCCACTACTGAATTTATAATGGGTTTACTATGATAACCTATAATAACCGAGTTTCACCCCTAAAATCATTATTTTACGGCCAGGACTCAAATAGAGCCATTTGACTATCATATTACATCTTTCAACTTCTATACTTGTCCTAAGTATTTATCTAATCAAGAAACTTGTTTCCGAACCACCTTTAAAGGTCGTTCGTTCAAATTAGCCTATAAGGGAAATTTGGTCAATTTTCATCCTTCTTTTATTACAAGGAACTTTTAAATATTTGTTTGACTCAAAATCCGAACTTTTAACTATAATTCTTGTTTGTAAACCCATGTGCTTCTAAAACATTATGATCATAACTCCATTTATTCGGCTTACCTAAAAGATAGCCGAATATCTATATTTTAACCTTCTCTAACTCTTATAGAACTCCAAATTCTACATGATGAGTTGAATCATTATACATACCTGGCTCGGATCAATATTTTGACCCGTTTCAATACCTTGACTTATTAGCCGCTAAGCAATAGCGATGTGCGTATCCATTTGATATTTATTCCTATACACATGTAACTCGAGAAACCATTAGTCGATATTGTCAAAGGGTGATAATTTCACCTTTTGACCCGTTTATTTACCTAGGGATCTTCGTCACTTCAACAAATTTTCAATTCCAAGTATTATGCTAATTTAAAGTCTACTAGCGAAAATACAAAATCAAGCATAACGTAATGGAATCGTAGTTACGTACCTTTTAAGCACTCCTTTTAAACGCGTGTCTCCACCGGCTTGTCCACTTTGACGATCCGGATTCCTTGCCTAAAGAGTTCAACCCACATTGTTTAGAACTCCTTTCATAACATATCACGCATAATTTGCCGTATAGTTCAAACATGCGTTTTTATCCCAATTTTCACTATGTTAGCTTTCTCTTAAGCGTTTAACAAACACCTTAAGGGCATAATTTTACATATTTATAATCAAGTTCATAACTTGTTATTTTTACCAAGATTTTAACATCTTTTACAAGACAGTCATCTAATTTATAGTTCAATATCAAAATTAACCTCATAGAATTCAAATAACATTAATTTACTCATCATGGTTCTAGTGTTCACCTTGTTTCTACAAAACCCACTACACACACATGGTGGATGATTCAAGAATTTCATAGTTTAAACATTAATTCAACAAACTAATGACTAGGGTTTACTCCTAGACATGATTTCATTACTATTTCACCCAAATAACGATCATGCAAGCTCAAATCTCAAATCTCATGTGTTCATCAAAATTTGAGATGGAACCAAATTGGGAATTTTGACATACCTTATGATCCCTTTACTGAGGTGATCACTAATCTATGCTCGGATTTCAATTTGGGCTTGATTTCCCCTTTCAATTTGGTGAATTCTTGGAATTTAGGGTTTGAGCTCTAGAATGCTCTGTGGAGATCGCAGGAACACACGTACGTGTGTGTTTTTGTTGAGTTAGTTTTGATTTAATCAAAACTTTATTACATTTGCCCATGTTTAGTCCCTCTAGTTCCATAGTTTATCAAAGGGTTATCTATTTCATGTTTCTTTTATTGTTTTTACAACACTTAACTAACTAGGTTGATATTCCTAGTTACTTAGTGGGTTCGAGCAAGTCATAACCCGTTTTATTTTAAGTCCCGTTAACTCAGGC
The DNA here is from genome assembly GCA_030545235.1 of Helianthus tuberosus. Classification (NCBI taxonomy): domain Eukaryota; kingdom Viridiplantae; phylum Streptophyta; class Magnoliopsida; order Asterales; family Asteraceae; genus Helianthus; species Helianthus tuberosus. The sequence continues at coordinate 177,184,418 of CM060351.1, forward strand.
TCTTATAAACTTAATTCCTTAAAACTTTGATTCGTTTTTATTTAATATTAGGATTTCTTATTTAAATCCAAATATTTGCCGGGTTATTTTTAATAATAACGGTACGTTACCCGTCTATTAGTATTAACAGAGTTTAATTACCAAGCCCGTTTTCGGGGTGTTACATAAACGGAACCGACAATCCCTCTGCCTCTAAATTTGAAATACACTTCATGTTTGGACACACGAGAGATGGTCTCACTTCCATAGGTTCTTGAAATTTATTGGAAAAAAACGCACACACGTTGTCTTTTACCAGGATAGGAGACGTCACCCACGTAGCATCCACCCATAGGCCATTATGCCCGATTATTGCTAGTGTTTGAGTTCACGACCCCATGAAAATATGTTGTATTCTCGTCTCCTTCAACCGCCCACCGGACCCTAGACTTTTGCCTTAGGTCCATCGATTTTAACCTATCCGCTTCCTGAATAAAACTTCTACACTCGGCCCGAGTTGCAAGTTCGATATCCGAGAGTGTTCTTGTTTCAGCAGTGACCTCAAATTCTTCCAGTTTGTTCAGCTTCTCTTTATACTCCCCCTCCATAATCGTCTTATAATTATGCATCCAATCTTTCACCTTCCGTTTGACCCATTTTAACTTCATGGCTAAGCCTAAGTCTACTGGCCCCGAAAAACTAAACCCGATGCATAGAGATTCCACATAATCACAAAACCCAGGGATTTCCATCCATGAATTGAAAACCCTGGATGGAATTGGACCATAATCCACTGGGAACGTTGTCAACAAGATAGGACAATGATCCGATACAACATTGGAGAGCGCCACAAAGGACGCCATAGGCCATGAATTCATGAAACCATGACATACCAAGAACCGATCCAACTTGCTCAGCTTTTTTCCGTCATCAGAATGATATGTGTACTTTCTTCCACACATTTCATATTCGGTCAGACCTGCACTATTGATGAACTCGTTAAAATAAAAGGCATTTAACCCAACGAATTCAGAATTTACCCGTTCCGTCGGGTCCCGCACATTATTGAAATCCCCCAAGAACACCCACAAACCCGACAGTGAGTTCTTGGCCAGGAGTAGATCCCTCCATAACCCCCTTCGTGCAATCGAGTCGTTTTGGGCGTATACATTGACAACGTTTACTATTTTGCCCTTCGCCACCAGGTACCCACTAGTTATCAAAAAATGCCTATTCTTTACCACACCCGTCTTGCAAAAGACTGCAGGGTTCCACATCGATAGCAGACCCCCAGGCCTACCATTCGCCCCACTAACATCATACCCAAAACTGGTTCAATCCCAAAATCGATTATACTGAAACCTTGCATTCTCCTTCAACTTAGTTTCCTGAATTACTAGAAAGTGAACCCCATGTGTCGTTTTTAACCCTCTAACCTAATCCACCTTCCTTGAGTCCCTGACCCCCCTTAAATTTACAGCTAAAAAATTCATTGGTTCACCTGTAGTTCGCCCTCACCCAATACCATCTTACTAACCTCGTTATGAAAACCCACCGATGCCCCTACTGCCACTGTTATCGATGCCTCTTTTTCCATAGTGTTTCCTTGTGGTATCGACACATCTCCATCCAGAGGGTTCTGTTCTGCCGAACGATTTTCGGTATTAACGGCATCAAAAAGTCCCCTTGTGCGACCACAAACCCCATCTTCTTGATCCTGTGGATCCATTCTTGTTTTGGAGACCCTGGGTTGTGATATTACCGATGTGTTTAAATCCAGCGACTATGTTTCGCTTATCTCCACACAATTCCCATGTTCAGTGTTTACTTGGTCCACATTATTGGGCCCCTTTGGACTACGGGTACACCTCGGTCTCTTGCGAGACCTACAACTTACATCTAGGCCTACTTCATCATTTAAGCCCACCTTAAAAGCCATCCCACTCTTATCCAGACCCACCCACAAATTATTATTCCCAGGCGCGTGAACTTCCATCCTAGGGCACTGTTCCCCATCTTCAGCCACATCCACTTCCCCATCCAGGTTATTGGAGTTCTCTTGCACGCAATGATCATGTTCCGCCCATTCGTTTCCCTCCATCCCTACCAACGTTTCCTCTTCTACCCGGTTAGCGTTCTTCGGCGATACAACCCCGTCGTCCCGAATTTCCCCTTCCTCCTTATCTCTATCTTCCTGAGCAACCGACTCTGATGAGTTAACCTGATCCCCCGTATCCACCGAAGATAAGCATTGCAACAACGTTTAGAACTCATGCTTCTCTATTTCAGTTACCCATGTTTTGTAGGTTTTCCCCTGCCAAACCACATCAACATATTCGCCGATCCGCCTTGCATCTTTGAACACTATCCCTACTAACCCGCAGGAGTTATCAGCATCCTGCCAAGTAAACTTCGAATTTTCAACGACTTTCCCGAAGGTTTCTCCAATTCGATCATAGATTAAATTATCCCTAAGATGAATCGGAACCCCTAGGACTTTTAACCATACCAACCGCTCAAAACCCATCTCCTGTCCTTCCCATAGTACAACAGACGAACACAAGTCGGCCCAGACCTCATCCTTTCTCCTGATAAAATCCAATGTCACCCTCTTCTCCTTGAAGACTATTAGTAGCCTTAGTCCCCCAACATAACTTACCGGACTTTCACCAAAACCTGCTTCAAGCAGCATCGGGTTTATCCTTTCCATTGCCTGGATATCCATAACGTCCACAAGAACCGACCTCATCATACAATGGTTCGGGTACATTGGTAAGTTATCCTTTGCAACTACTGACTTAGTACCCGATGAACTGACCACCATATCTCTATACGTTCTCTGGTTATTAACAAACCCCATTTTCCTCCCGTCCTACACTGGTGCAACGTAAGGAGCAACCTGGGGCTCCATTCTCCTGTAAACCTTGTTTTGCGACCTGTACTCCCCCTTTAGCCGGCTGAGGGTTTCCCTTCTGGTGGTCCTTTTAGAATCTAGCTGTAGATACAGACAACTTGGCTTCGTAAATTGTCACCGTGTTCATCTTCTTTAGAACCTTCCCCACGTCGAACTCACCTTCATATCGGATAAAACCGAAAAATTTTCCTCTTACGTCACGTTTCTTTGCAACGTACGCATCTTTAACCCTCCCATGTGGCATGAATGCCTTCCAAAGCAACGACTTTGACACACCTCCTGGCAGGTTTGTTACGAAGAATGTAGTTAGTTTCCGGTTGGTTCTCGTCCGGTAGTGGACGTCCCTCCATTCTTGCCCCCACATTACGACCAATGTAGAAAGTGACCCTTCGATTAGTAGCGTGGTTTCTTCATACTCAAACTCGACGAGTGCAAAGAGACAGATAGACGATAGCAGCGAAGAAGTGGATATGGACCACGATGAATTCGATGGAGGTGCGAGAAAGAAACTTAGACTTACAAAAGAACAATCTTTTGTGTTGGAAGAAAGCTTCAAACGTTTTGTGTTTTTATTACATTACGATTTAGAAAAAAACACATTTCTTTGTATTTTTAGTCCATTACTTTTAAAAAAGACTTTCTTATTGTTTTTAGTCTATTGCGTTTTAGAAAAAATACATTTATTTGTGTTTTTAGTCAATTGTGTTTTAGAAAGAAAAAAATACATTTTTTGTGTGTCTGGCCATTGCGGTTTATAAAAAAGATATTTTTTGTGTTTTCTGACCATTATGTTTTAGAAAAAAAAAAACATTTCTTTGTGTTTTCTGGTCATTGCGTTTTAGGAAAAAAAAATATTTTTTTTGTATTTTCTGGCTATTTCGTTTTAGAAAAAAGACATTTCTTTTGTGTTTTCTGGCCATTGCGTTTTAGAAATAAGACATTTATTTGTGTTTTTAGGTCATTGCGTTTTACCAAAAAAAAACATTTCTTTGTGTTTTTCAACAATTGGGTTTTAGAAATAACACACTTCTTTTGTGTTTTTTATCTATTGCGTTTTAGAAAAACAAGGCATTTCTTTGTGTATTTTGTCAATTGCGTTTTAGAAAAAAAAAGTTATTTTTTTATGTTTTTGTCCATTGCGTTTTACGGATCTGGGTTTCCGAAAAGATTTTTTAAAAAATATAGCAATACTTTACTCGTTTTAAAGATAAAAAAACGTTCGTTTTTTTTGTGCAATTTTTATAAAAAAAATGTCTGATGAAAGAGTTGTTAACGTTTAAAAAAACGGAGAGGAATTGGAGGAGAGAAACTATTGCTTTAGATTGACTAGAATACCCTTTCACAAATACACGTGCCTCCTCCCATTTAATCTAAGCCTTTGATTAATTAATTGATAGTCAAGGTTACTTCCTAGTCTTCCTAATAAAAATAAACTTTTTGAAATTATCTATATAAAGAGATTTCTTTAAGACCAAGCGTAGTGGTGCAAAAAGTAGACGTTTTTTTGCCCAATCTCGCCCAACAACGCCCCGACGTCAGCCCCTTGGGCGTTTTTGTTCGAAATTTTTTAATGGCGTTCTAAATACAACGCTCGAGCCCCTTGTGTGTTGACCAATCACCTTTTTGATGGTTTTTTGTTCAATAGAATTTTTTGATTGTTTTTTTTATTTAATTTTATTATTAAACCCCTTTTAACATAATGCCCCATCTTCCCACTACACCCATTTATAAAAAACTTCTCATTACTGACTGGACTGCCAAATAGTGTAAAACGTCTTAGGATAAGGAAATATTCATGTGTACACTATGTAAGTTATTCAATACACTATAAAATAGTATTTATGGTTCTTTTGAATTTTTATGGATCAGAACATCATTGCGTCTGAGAACTTGACCACTATGTTTTATTGTTCGATTTCTTTTATTTTTAATCAAACACAAACTTTAATTAAAAAAAAACAAGACACAAACTCTAAATTTAATAGTGGAACATTATTCTAAAGCATCCAGAAAATTAATCCGATGAGAGAATACAAAAGAATGAATCACGAAAGTGATGCTAATATCATCAAGGTTTCTCATTTTCAAACTACGCATTACCCAAAATGTCTAGCTTGAGATCATATGTAGCCATGTTTTTCGTTATCTTTTATAATATTAGTAAATGTCTAGCTTGAGATCATATATAGCCATGTTTTTTATCTTTTATATTATTATAATTTGTCATTTACCATTAAGTTTGTTTATTGATTGGTATTTTAAGTATTGAAACAATTATTAATATTTTATCATTATAAAATTAACTAGTATGTTAGCTAATTTGTAATTATTCCTTTTATGGTAATATCTCTATATAAATAGATCTTAGTTATTCATTACAAAGAATACTATCAATTATTGGGTTTCCTCCTGAATTGGTGTATAGGCATTATTGCCTAGTGGAGATGGATATGATCGGGTGGTTCTGCTGGTGGCACGATGATACTCCAGTGGTCCGTCAGTATCCTAATTTGCCGTTCAAAAAAAAAATTACCAAGACACTTTGAGAGGCATCCCCAAGCATTTAAATGCCCTGTCTGAGCCATTAAAAAAATATGCCCCTTAGATGCATATTTTTAAACTATTTTTTAAAGACAATTATAAATATAAATATAAAAATAATTAGCAAAATTATAGCATTAAATGGACCTAGTTTAAATTGTTCAGTCTTGAATGAATTGTCTAAGGGTTTTCTTTAAAAAAAAATACATATATAATATTTATAGGAATTATTTTTTTAAATGTACCCCCGAAAAAACAGGTCACTGGCCATGAGTATTGAGTCCTCCCTAGACACCCCATCATCATTGCCCCAGAGTTTTTTTAGTTCTTTTGAATTCTTTGTGAGAAAAGTGTAAAAAGAATTAACACAACAACTGTGTTTTACATACCTTTGGTTGGAAATAAGACTTTGCCAACAGTTGCATGTAGATAAACAGACAGCCCCAAAGGATTTGCAAACTGTAACAAGTCCGTTGCGCTATGCCTGGCCCATTTTCATTGAAAGTTGTACCACCAACTTTAGTCCCAGTGACATAATCATAAGAAAAACCTTTGTATGGACTTACTCCAGCTTCTAAAAGTGCATCTTTCCATGCTTATTGCCCTTCCCCACGACAGGCTCAAACACCATAACCTTTTCCACAAATTCATATGATGCATGATCAAATCATGGAATTGTATTATTCAAGGCTCTCACTATCTAGACACTCGCTTTGCCTATCTGCACACTTAGGGTTTATATACGCTGCGTATTGACCAATACGCAGCGTATAGGGTTAACCCTATATGCTGCGTATTGGTCAATACGCAGCGTATATAGACCATAGATCTCAGTGCCTGATTACCAATCATTGCAAAGAAAACAAAGTTTCTATACGCTGCGTATTGGTCAATACGCAGCGTATATAAAACTGATGCAAATTTGGGGTCATTTAGGTAGGTTTGAAGTGTAATTTTTTTCCCAGGTTTATATAAGCTGCGTATTGAGCAATACGTAGCTTATAAACAGGGACCATTTTTGTAAATTTATGAAACTTCAGGGACCATATTTGTCAGTTTTCGAAACTTTAGGGACCTTTTTGTAAATTTTCGAAAAACCAGGGACCATTTGTATAAATTTACGAAATCTCAGGGACCATTTTTGTAAAAATATCAAAAAAGAGGTAAAAGGGGGTCTTCATTTAAGAACCGGCCCTTGCAAGACTCGAACCCATGACCTCTCGTTTAGAACCGCAACGCCTTAACCAGTTTATCCTCTGTCCAGAGCTGTTAGAATATGAAACTTAATTACATATATACACTAGTTAGGTTATACGCTGCGTATTGATCAATACGCAGCGTATGTTAATGGTAGGGACACAACCAGACAGTCAAACCTAGTACCATGGTCAAATCAGTCTGACATAGGGTCCGTAGTGATCAATACGCATCGTATAGATGTAACCCTATACGCTGCGTAGTGGTCAATACGCAGCGTATGTCAGACTGATTTGACATCGATACGTTGTTGTCCAGGCACGTGAATAAAGTAATACGGGGAGTAGAGGGCAATACGCTGCCTATTGAACTGTCACGTGAATGTCTATTTATCCATCTGTTCACAATTCGAATTCACTGCCTACTGCTTTCTTTTTCATCTTCTTCTTCAGTAAGCAATTTACACACCATTTGTTCCGTTTTTTGTTCAATCTTGTTAAAATGTCATCATTTTGGACCGATAATTATTTCGGTAAGCGCTATTCTAACGACACATGGGGAGCAAATGCTGCCAAGGAGGAGGAGGAGGAGGTTGTGTCTGGAGTCCCCGTTGATCAAAAAACACAGTTGCCAGACTTGAACAAGACTCCCACTCCACCTGTTGATGAACCAAATTACCCGGCGCATCAAGTGTATCCAGATTACGGATACGGGTATGAATCTCCGTACGTGCAACAAAGTGGATACGGTGCTGAGAATGCACCTGTTGATGAAACATATTACCCGACGCAGCAATCGTATCCGGGTTACGGGGTATACGGGGATGAAGGTGGATACGGGGGTGAAGGTGGTTACAGTGGATACGATAGATATGGGGGTGAAGGTGGTTACAGTGGATACGGGGGTGAGGGTGGATACGGGAGTGAAGGTGGTTACAGTGGATACGGGGGTGAGGGTGGTTACAGTGGATACGATAGATATGGGGGTGAAGGTGGTTACAGTGGATACGTGGGTGAAGGTGGATACAGTGGATACGATAGATATGGGGGTGAAGGTGGTTACAGTGGATACGTGGGTGAAGGTGGATACAGTGGATACGATACATCACTTTATGAACCATCTACCCCGGGCAATCCGTTTCAAATAAATGAGGTATCACATTATTATTGTTATTATTATTATTATTGTTATTATTATTATTATTGTTATTATTATTATTATTGTTATTATTGTTAATATTGTTAATGTTATTATTGTTATTATTGTTAATATTATTATTGTTATTATTATTATTGTTATTATTATTATTATTATTGTTATTATTGTTATTATTATTGTTATTATTATTATTGTTATTGTTATTATTATTATTATTGTTATTATTATTATTGTTATTATTGTTATTATTGTTATTATTTTTATTATTATTATTATTGTTATTGTTATTATTATTATTATTATTATTATTGTTATTATTGTTAATATTGTTATTGTTATTATTGTTATTATTATTATTGTTATTATTGTTATTATTATTATTGTTATTGTTATTATTGTTATTATTGTTATTATTGTTATTATTATTATTATTGTTATTATTGTTATTATTGTTATTATTGTTATTATTATTATTAACGTAACTTTTTTTAGCGTTTCATGTCTCTAACTGATTTGAAGAATTGGGTACAAGAAACGGGAAAGAAGTATGGTTACGTAATTGTTACCCGCCGATCAAAAAATTTTGGCGGTACTACTGGGATGGTATGGCTTGTGTGCGACCGTAGTGGTGAGCACCGTAGTAAAGCAACAGTTAGGAAAGCAGGTAGCAAAAAAATCGGTTGCCCATTTTCATTACTCGCCATCCGGGACGTGACGAATGACACGTGGGAGTTAAAAGTGGACTGTGCGAACCATAACCATGAACCTACGACGAGTCTGTTGGGCCACGCTTTTGTGCGAAGATTTACTAAAGCCGAATACAAGCTAGTGGAGCAGCTAACTGCTCAAAACATGGAGCCACGTATCATATTTCAAACCCTAAGAAAGCAGTTCCCCGACAGCCTGCACGTTCAGAAAGACGTGCAAAATGCGGTACAAAAAATTAGAGCGACAATAGCGGACGGAAAGAATCCTATTCAGGCACTGGAAAGCCTTACGGACGACGTCGACTAAATAATTTAACGACGATCTTAGTCGATGTCGTCTGATTATTATTTACTGACTGGTTTCCTTTTGTGCAGGTATTTACACAAAATGATTTCCACTTCGATCACTGCTCGAAACAAAAGCAAGGAGTGGTGCACCAGTGGCGATTTATTTTTCTTATATTGCCTCTTATACAAGAGGCCGTGCGCTCTCGTCCACGGGTTGGCGCAATACTTCGCCTCCGCGCATCATCGACAGGAGCGCGGATTGTTATTCGGCGGAGCCTACGTGACTAGGATAGCCCTTTCGTTGGGGTATCATCCGGAGACTGACCGCGACAATGTAGGTCCGCCGGCACAGCCGAAGCGGATGGCGAAGAATGTTATATCCGGAATGCACGTTACCAAAGACTTCCCAGACGGGAAGCGGTTTAAGAACAAGGACGGCACGCAATATCAGCTTCAACAGCTGGCGGCGGAGTTCCCTCCGTATTATCCCCCGCACGATCCGGAGCCGCCGGAGCCGTATGAGCCGGCCGTCATCATTCCGCAGCCACCACCGCCGCGTGGACCACCAGGGGCGCCTCAGTTCCCATGCCATGTTTGGCCCGGTGCTGACCCATCATATCAGCGGCAGCTTCGGTTATCTGAAAGAAACAATTATCTGTTGGAGTGGGTGGCTGCGGCGCTGCAGCAGCAGCGACAGCATGATGGGTTACCTCCACTACCCTTCATTACGGATGCGGAATGGGATCAGCATCAGCATCAGCAGCAGCAGGAGCAGCAGCAGCAGCAGGAGCAGCAGTAGTAGTATTTTATGATTTTGTTATGTATTCACAAACTTTTATTGTATATATCAAACTCTTGTATATATCATTTTGTTATGTATGCACAAACTTTTATATTGTGGTGTACATATAAAATTATGGCAGGTTATATAACATGTTTTGTTGTATCGATATGGTTCTGGAATATATCAGGTTATTTAACAGGTTCTGGAATATAACAGGTTATTTAACAGGTTCTGTCTGCAATTAAAATTCAGAAGGTTATATACGCTGCGTATTGACCTATACGCAGCGTATATAACTGTTCATACCGGCTGCGTATTGACCTATACGCATCGTATATAAAGTGTTCATATACGCTGCGTATAGGTCACTACGCAGCGTATAGTATACCTACTACATATAAAAATTAAGTTTCTTATTCTAATAGCTCTGGACAGAGGATAAACTGGTTAAGGCGTTGCGGTTCTAAACGAGAGGTCATGAGTTCGAGTCTTGCAAGGGCCGGTTCTTAAATGAAGACCCCCTTTTTCCCCTTTTTTATATATTTACAAAAATGGTCCCTGAGATTTCGTAAATTTACACAAATGGTCCCTGCTTTTTTGACATATTTACAAAAATGGTCCCTGATATTTCGTAAATTTACACAAATGGTCCCTGGTTTTTCGAAAATTTACAAAAAGGTCCCTAAGTTTTTGAAATCTGACAAATATGGTCCCTGAAGTTTCCTAAATTTACAAAAAAGGTCCCTGGTTATACGCTACGTATTGCTCAATACGCAGCGTATACAAACCTGGCAAAAACTTGACACTTCAAACCTACCAAAATGACCCCAAATTTGCATCAGTTTTATATATGCTGCGTATTGACCAATACGCAGCGTATGGGACATTGTTTTCTGTGCAATGATTGGTAATCAGGCACTGAGATCTATGGACTATCTACGCTCCGTATTGGTCAATACGCAGCGTATAAGGGTAACCCTATACGCTGCGTATTGACCAATACGCAGCGTAGATAAACCCTAATTTTGCTAGGGTTTGGTGTGCCAATAGGCACTTTAGTGTGCCAATAGGCACACTCTTATTCAATTATAGGTCCTGATTACAATAGTTTATATAGATGACTAAATTGTTGGTTCAGGTCCCTCACTCACAATTATATAAATATAAATATGAATATGCAGAAGAAAGAATGAAAAGCTTATGTTTCGATTATTATCAAAAGAGGTACAAGGAATACATAAACAATCTAATGCATATTTATAATAACAAAATAAAACCACATGCTAAATAAACTGTTGGGGAATTTTCAGAAAACGGATAATCAGAGAGGCGTGTAATCACTCTCAGATCAAATTATTTCGGTGGTTCACCTGAATAATTCAATCGGATACAACTCTGATTTCGAGAAATTGAACCTGAGTATGTGTTTTGCGTGAATTGATTGAACCAGAGAAGTGTGACCAAAATCTGAAAAACGAATTTTGGGCTTTGCTTGCAGATAACTGCCTCTGGCAGATAACTGCCTCGACCCCAGCCAGGGGCTCTGCCCCTTGGACCCCGCCAGGGGCTGCCGCCCCTTGGACCCTGCTCCCAGGGGCGCTGCCCCCGCACCCCCGCCAAGGGGGCGCTGCCCCCTTGGAACCCCCGTAGGGTACGGGCTCCGCCCGTACACTCCGAATAATAATAACTCAAACAAGCGTGCACTCCCGCACCTCCTAACTTGCTTGATGTGTATTATTATTCGCTTTGATCACCAAGTCAATCCCCCGATTACACTAAAATATCTAACATTCATCCCCCATTTTAGCGTAATCCTTGATTAACTTGAACAAATTCACAACAATCAAACTTATGCATAAATGAAATATCGCGACGATTGAATTTCACATTAGTATATTACACATTCCAAATATTCGAATATAGGGGTGTCGCTAAGGATTGAACCCTTTCTATTCAGTGAATACATGAAGATAATATACACACAAGTTTACATACTCTAATGTTCTTTCTTGACACTATTTTTACTAGCCTGTGTCCCATCCTTCAATGAACATATCAAAGCCAAGTCCTAGCTTCTTGAAGCGGCTAAACTTCATGCTCATATAGGTAGTTCTTTATTCTTGCACCTACATATGCAATTTTTAAAAGAACTATTAAGAAGTAAACCTTCAACCTCCTTTAACTTGCAAGTCTGAACACATACCTTGGGATGATGCTACTAATGTGTTCCAATTTCTAGATGTTAAGCTTTCCACATTGAATTCAGCACCTAACGTCATATTAGGTGGGAATTGGGTATCTTAACACGAGAAATCTCAGGTGGACTTTAATCCCATCCCTACAGCCGCCTTGTGCACAAGATCTCTACATAACTCTTTGGTTAAGTGGTCGGCTAAATTCTGTTGAGTTCTCACAAACTCCACCGATATCACCCCTTGCGTGATGAGCTCACGAATCATGCTGTGTCTAACACCTAAGTGTCTAGACTTCCCATTATACACTTGGCTATATGCCTTAGCCAAGGTAGCAGCACTATCACATCTAATAGATATAGGTGATATAGGTTTAGGCCACAATGGAATTTCATAAATCAAGTTTCTTAGCCACTCAGCTTCTTTGCCAGCTGCGGCTAATGCTACAAACTCAGACTCCATTGTTGAATCAGTTATGCAAGTCTGTTTCTTAGATGCCCAAGATATGGCACCTCCTCCGAGCAGAAAAGTCCATCCACTCGTGGAAGAATGATCTTCCTTGTTTTTAATCCAGCTTGCATCCGAATAACCTTCTAAAACCGAAGGAAATCCAGTATACGTCAAACCATATTTCATGGTTCCTTTCAAGTACCTAAATACTCGATTCATTGCTTGCCAATGACTTGCACCTGGATTGCTAGTATACCTACTAAGCTTTCCAACAGCATAAGCCATATCCGGTCTAGTGCTAATCATGGCGTACATGAGAGATCCAATGGCCCTTGAATATTCAAGTTCGCTTACAGCTACACCTTCATTAGGTGAGAGCTTAAAAGCAAGATCCATTGGAGTGCTAACCGGAGAACTATCATGAAAATTGAACTTTTTCAATATCTTCTCAATATAATGAGATTGAGAGATAGATATGCCATTGTTCTCCCTTTTGATCCTTATACCAAGGATCACTTCCGCCTCCCCCAAGTCTTTCATATCAAAACAAGATGACAAAAATTTCTTTGTTTTATCAACTTGATCCTGGTCAGTACCGAAGATCAACATGTCATCTACATATAGACAAATTATGACTCCTTTCCTAGAATCATCAAATTTTCTATATACACACTTGTCTGCTTGGTTTAATACAAAACCATTAGACAAAACCACTTCATCAAACTTTTGATGCCACTGTTTTGGTGCTTGCTTTAAGCCATATAATGACTTAACTAGCTTACACACCTTATGCTCATTGCCAGGCATAACAAAACCCTCTGGTTGTTTCATATATATCTCCTCATCCAAATCACCATTCAAGAAAGCGGTTTTCACATCCATTTGGTGAATTACAAGATTGTGTATTGCAGCCAAGGCAAGCAACAATCTAATAGTGGATATTCTTGCTACAGGAGCATATGTATCAAAGTAGTCAATTCCTTCCTTTTGTCTAAAGCCTTGGATAACCAATCGGGCTTTAAACTTTTCAATTGAACCATCTACTTTCATCTTCTTCTTGAAGATCCATTTACAACCAAGTGGTTTACACCCAGGGGGTAGATCAGACAGTTTCCAAGTGTTATTCTGCATAATAGAGTCCATCTCATCATTTATAGCATCTTTCCAGAAAGCTACATCTCGAGATGCCATGGCTTCACTATAGGTTTTAGGATCTTCCTCAATATTGAAGCAATATTGATATTGAATTTTAATTTCATCTCTAGATCCTTCAACCAAATATAGCTGAAAATCATCACCAAATGATTTAGCTTTTCTTGCTCTACCACTCCTCCTAAGTTCCGGAGGAGTATCAATCACTTGATCAGCCACGTGAGAGTTACTAGAGCTTGGAACCATGTCTCTAGGCCTAGGCATTGAATAGAATCTATTCTCATCATACTCTGCAGTTCTTACCTCAATAACCGTATGCACTGACACGTAGTCATTTGGTTCTTTAACATAGAACCTATGAGCAAATGAATGCTCCGCATACCCAATGAAAATGCAGTCTATACCTCTTTCCCCTATGTTCCTTATCTTAGGATCAGTGAGCCTCACCACGGCTTTACAACCCCAAACTCTCAGCTTATACAGCTCAGGTGGTTTTTTATTCCAAAGCTCAAAAGGGGTAGTCTTGTTCCTTTTATTTGGAACCCTATTTAGCAAATAGCAGGCTGTCAACATAGCCTCACCCAAAAGCCCTCACTTAGGCCCGAATAGGACAACATGGTATTAACCATTTCCTTTAAAGTCCTATTTTTCCTTTCCGCCACACCATTTTGTTCCGGTGTGTAAGGAGCTGTGGTATGGTGTATTATTCCAGTAGATTGGAAATACCCCGGATCAAAATACTCACCACCTCTGTCCGTATGTAGGGATGGCAAAAAAGCCCAAGCCCGACGGGTCTACCCGAAACCCGAAACATACGGGCCGGGTATACCCGAAGCCCGATGGGTATGGGTCGGGTATGGGCTTAAGAAGGGAAAAAATCGGGTACGGGTACGGGTATGGGATTTAGTGATACCCGCCCGATACCCGGCCCGATATTTGACCCATTTACCCGAATAATCTCGAAAGTATCATATTATAAATTTCCATATATATGAACTTAGTACATGCACTTATTAACTTCCCTATAGTACTAACGTCTAGTCTTCTCTTTACCGGTAGTCATCTCTTTAAAATTATATTGGATATGGAAGCTACTACTTCATATGGATATGGAAGTACTAGCTTATTTTTAAGCATGTATAAGCTTACTAAGTGAACAAATAAGTTATTTTTGAGCATGTATTTTGGATATGGAAGCTAGCACCTTTTATTATGTGGATGTTTATGCAATTAGGTGGTTCTAATACAATTAATTAAGTAAGTAATCGTTTTGATTTAGTTTGGTATATGTGGTTTGAATATGATAAGAAAGTATATAATCATATTTTCATTTGTTATAGTTATTAAAATTGTAAATTATATAAACATCAAAGTAAAAAATGCACATTTGTCCCAACGGGTATTTTTAAGAAATTAACGGGTATACCCGATACCCGCGGGTAAGCCCGATACCCGACGGGTAATTACCCGACAAATACCCGACGGGTAATGGGCCGGGTATGGGCCAAATAATTAGAACCGGGTACGCGCCTGGGATTACCAATACCCGGCCCAAACCCGGCCCATTGCCATTCCTATCCGTATGTAGGGTTTTGATCAACCCACTCCGATGAAGCTCTACTTCTTGTTTATAAATCTTAAACTTTTTAAGAGTTTCATCCTTAGCATGCAACAAATAAACGTAACAAAATCTAGTAGCATCATCTATAAATGTTACTACATATTTTTTATTACCTAGAGATGGTGTAGCATGAAAATCACATAGATCACTATGTATCAAATCTAACACTTTAGTTTCCCTATGAACATGTTGCATGAAAGGCTTTTTGGTTATCTTATTCAACTTGCAAACATGGCATTTATCATTGTTTATGTTAATAGGCGGAATTAAGCTCATTTTAGACATTTCTTTAACTCTTTTATAATGTACATGTCCTAGTCTAGCATGCCATAATTCCGATTCTGTCAAGTTGTTTCTACTACTAGTTGAAGCTATGCAGTTTGCATTACTAGTTGAAGGTACATCATTAACATTACTAGTTGAAGCAACACAAACAGATTCATTCATAAACGAGACATCAACATTCAACATAAACATACCATTACATAGATAACCAAAACCAACAAAGGTACCATGTCTTGACAAGATATACTTGTCACTTTCCAATACTTGTTTGTACCCACAATTATTCAACACAATGCCACTTAACAGATTCTTTCGAATTCCGGGCACATACAAAACATTGTTCGAAAGTAAACATTTTCCAGAAGTAAAAACAAGATTCACAGTTCCTATTCCCTTGATTAGTTCAGTTGCAACGTTCCCCATCTTGATGATAGATCCGTCTTCGATTGGTTGAAAGTCTTTAAACCAACGAAGATCCTTGCATACATGACTCGTTGCACCCGAATCAACCCACCAAGCAATGTCATCATCCTGCACATAAAATGCCTCAGAAATTAGTGACACATAATTCTGAACCGAATTATTAAGTTGTACTAAATTCTGACCTTGCTTGCCCGGGTCCTTGGACCCGCCAGAACCATCCTCATTCTTGTTCTTTGAACCAGACTTCTTGTTATTCTTCATCATTTTACAGTCCCTCTTAAAGTGACCAACCTTACCACATTTCCAGCAAGGGTAATTCGGCTTTTTGTTTGAACCCGAATTGTTGTTTCCTTGAAACTTGCGTTTCCCTTTGAACTTACTGTTTCCTTTGGATGATTCACCCATTTCAACCATGTTTACAGAACTTGATCCAGCCCGTTTCTTATCATTATTGACCAACACATTTTCCTGTGCTCTCAAGCCTTCTTCAATTCTGAAGTGGCTTCCAAGTTCAACCAAAGTTAACTCTCCTTTCTGATGTTTCAGATTATGTTTAACATCTCTCCAGGAAGGAGGTAACTTGTCAATGATACTCGAAACAGAGATGGATTCATCCATCTTCATATCATGTTGGGCAAACTGCCCCAGAATTCGTAACAATTCATGATATTGTTCCATCACAGGCCGTTCATCAACCATTCTGTAATTATTGAAATTACTGACAAGAAACTTCTTACTAGAAGAATCTTCTGCCATGTATTTGGCTTCCAACGTGTCCCACAGTAACTTTGCAGTTTCAACATTTTGATAAACATCAAATAAGGGATCAGACATACCATTCAGGATGTGGCCAAGACAGATATAATTATCGTTCTCCCACTTCGACCTCTTCCTGATTTGCTCCAGATTTCCCTCCTCCTGTATCTCCGGGATTGGAGTAGTCAACACGTACACAACCTTCAACGAAGTCAGAAGAAAATGCATCTTCTTCTGCCATCTTCGGAAGTCCACCCCTTCGAACTTCTCAAGTTTGTTCTCCTTGATTGTCATATCCTTCATCGATCCGCTTGCCATCTTCACAGAAATTAATTTGATCTTTGTTGGGGAATTTTCAGATAACGGATGATCAGAGAGGAGTGTAATCACTCTCAGATCAAATTATTCGGGTGGTTCACCCGAATAATTCAATCGGATACAACTCTGATTTCGAGAAATTGAACCTGAGTATGTGTTTTGCGTGAATTGATTGAACCAGAGAATTGTAACCAAAATCTGAAAAACGAATTTTGGGGTTTGCTTGCAGATAACTGCCTCTAGCAGTTATTTTCGAATTTTTAATAAAATTGCAATAAAAACTGCCTTGAATTTTTGTCTAAAAATTCATCATAAATTTTCGACCCCAGCCAGGGGCTCTGCCCCTTGGACCCCGCCAGGGGCTGCCGCCCCTTGGACCCTGCTCCCAGGGGCGCTGCCCCCTTGGAACCCCCGTAGGGTACGGGCTCCGCCCGTACACTCCGAATAATAATAACTCAAACAAGCGTGCACTCCCGCACCTCCTAACTTGCTTGATGTGTATTATTATTCGTTTTGATCACCAAGTCAATCCCCCGATTACACTAAAATATCTAACATAAACTTGGTCATCCACTTCTTCCTGATCTAACGCAACAACTCCAACGTTCACATGATCTCATCCACATTTTTCCCACTTTAATCGGTCATCCATTACTAGGTCAAACCGATACCCGTAACCCATCTTTATCGGTGACCCGGTTCAGCTCCGTAACCCGTATTTCAGACCAGTAACTGTCCCGAAATAACCCGCAACATCAAGATTACCCAACATTCACCCCTGTAATCTTGATCTATATCGGTCTTGCTACACGAACCACGCAGGCCCGTCTTCCCCTTTCTCTTTCTAGCGTGAACCCTTTTCGGTCTTCGGCTCACGACTCGGTCTAACGTGAACTCTCGGTCTTTATTCACAATCACGGTCTTTCTCAGGTGAATCTTCGGCCTCCCGTCACCTGTGTCGGTCTATTGTGAATCCTCCGGTCTCAAATGGGTTCACAAATTTCGGTCTACGTTCTTTCTGCAGCAACCGCTCGGTCTCGGTCTACCTTGGTGCGATACTCCGGTCATTATCGCACCTACGGTCTCGGTCTTTACTTCCGGTGAAGAGAACAGATTCGGTCTCGGTCATGCCGTTCGATCTCTCACGGCTTCAATCCTTCTTCTCCGGAAACGGTCTTTCTTACGCCGGTATCTCCTTTCAGACGACGGTCTCTTTCGGTCTTTGTCTTTCTTGTCTCCGGCGAGTTCTTCGGACTTTCTTTCATACCGGCACAACACCGGTTCTTTCTTGCGATCCAATGAAATCGCGATTTCTTTCTGCTTCTTTCTTCTTTCTTGGCCTGCTCTCTTTCCTCTTTGATCAGCGGCTTCTTTCTTTCTTTCTGGACGTCACCATCTTCTTACTTTCTTGCTGATTTCATTCGACCAGCATTTTCCCTGCTTTTTGTTCCAGTCCTACAGCCAAAGGGCTGCACTCATTCTCGCCACCGACTCTCAAAACGGCACTCTTTCTCACCCGCTCTTATACCAAATGTTGGTTCAGGTCCCTCACTCACACTCACAATTATATAGATATAAATATGAATATGCAGAAGAAAGAATGAAAAGCTTTTGTTTCGATTATTATCAAAAGAGGTACAAGGAATACATAAACAATCTAATGCCTATTTATAATAACAAAATAAAACCACATGCTAAATAAACTTGGTCATCCGCTTCTTCCTGATCTAACGCAACAACTCCAACGCTCACATGATCTCATCCACATTTTTCCCACTTTAATCGGTCATCCATTACTAGGTCAAACCGATACCCGTAACCCATCTTTATCGGTGACCCGGTTCAGCTCCGTAACCCGTATTTCAGACCCGTAACTGACCCGAAATAACCCACAACATCAAGATTACCCAACGACTAAATTACATTACCCTTTATTGTAAACTAATTATATCTAGACCACTAGTCTAATATTCCCTCGCAAGTTGAGGGCCATGAACTTGACATTTAACTTACCTTGAGCAACTTGTTCACGGACAAAATGAAAATCAACTTCAACATGTTTAGTACATGTGTGGAATACCAGATTCGCAGAAAGATACGTTGCACCAAGATTGTCACACCAAAGTGTAGGCGACCGATTCACTATTTTTAAGCTCTTGAACAAGAGATTATATCAACTATACTAGTTCTACAATAGCATCAACAATTGCTTTGTATTCTAACTTCGTGGAAGATCGAGACATTCGTTATTGTGCAGTCCATGAAATAAGATTAGATCCCAAGTATACAGCAAATCCCCGGTGGATCGACGATCAACAAGGCAACCATCCCAATCCGAATCTGAGTAAGCCATTACATCTTGATGCCAATGGGAGCCAGAAAAAGCATGTAGTTTAGAGCTAGAGTCGCGACTGAAAGTAAGCCAAGTCGAGCCATGCCTTGAAGATATCGCTAGATACGTTTAACCGTGGCCCAGTGATTTTCGCTAGGTGCATGCATGAATTGACACACTTTATTTACGGCAAAAGCAATGTCCAGGCGAGATAAGGTAGCATATTGAAGTGCACCAACAACCTAACGATACCATGATGGATCATTAGAAAGAGGACTATCGTCAAGGAGTAAAACATGAGAGGTAACCATAGGAGTGGTGATTGGTTTGCATTAAGAAAGACCTGCTTGATGTATGTCATCCAAAATATATTTTTCGTTGCAAAAGAATCAAGTTGTACTACTTCAATACCCAAGAAATAATGTGGCATGTCAAGATCTTTAACTACAAAATAATGAACTAAGCCGATTGATGATATTAGTAACAACTTGTGATTGATTATCATGGTCCTCACAACTCGTAGTGGTTATTAATTGAACTCAATCTTCATAACATTTTTCACGCATTCTTTATTGATCATGTGAGCGTGTGTCACATTTCTCAAATAAATAATAACTTTTAAATTTCCCATGCTTCTTTTTAATATATTTTGGTATTCAAACAAAAGTTAAAGTAACCATTACAAAAAAAAAAAAAAGGTATGCTGCCCCACAATCATGACATGTGGGTAAAAAAATAGAATATATGTTTTTTTCATAAAATAAAAAGAATTTTAAAAGATAGAATATATGTTTTTTTTCATAAAATAAAAAGAATTTTAAAAGATATGCTATGTAACAATCATAAGCGTGTGTAATGAGACACTATGATAATGCTTTCTTTTTTGGGTATTTTTCACAAGGGTTTTTCATTTTCTTTTTCTGCAATGGCATTATTCAGTGTATGAAGAAAATAATAAAAGAAAGTTCACATTTTTTTAATGGATAATCCTTTTTGATCAAGATTTTATGTTTGCATAATGCAGGAATTCTCTTGTGTAAATTTTAGACAAAATGGGTATTATGAAAGGTGAAGTTTAAAAGTGGTATAATGGTATAATAATTATCTAATTATTTATTTTTAATTTCTTTTCTTATTTTTAGAAAATACATCAAATAATATTACACTAAATTCAAAAAAATACATTAATATTATACCACGGCCAATGACGACAATCTAAACTCCCAATCATGCATGGTAAACCATGTTCTTGTGAATGCACCTCGTAAATTTGTTGCAGATCATACCAAGTGGGTTTTCTCAGATAACACGCACCGTACAAATTTATTATTCCTTTATAAAAACAATATATACTATTAAACTAACTAAAAATATATTATGATTAAATAAAACATAAAACATAATTTTTAAAAAATTGTAGTATACCGTGACAAAATTACTCCAAGGTATCGCGTGCTGTTTTCTTAGCCATCTCGTCATTGATATCGGTCGTGTTTCCGTAGGCAAGCACGCGTAGCGCTGAAGTACACTTTTGAATAGCGGGTAAATTCAAGCGTCCTTGTGGTATCCAGTTTTTGCTTAAAGTAATCAAACCTGTTTTCCAAGTCCCCGGTTATGCGTAGAAATAAACGTTTAGTCACCCGGAAACGACGCCTAAAAACTTTTGGGTTTTGGTATGTTGGCGCTTCGCCAAAGTAATTTTTCATCAAACGAGTGTTCGCCATAAGTTGGCCTCGTTCCGTATACTCTTTTTACAAAATTGGGCGTGGAAGACGACTAAGTGAGAGAGTGTTTAAACATAAATTTTATCAATAACTATTTCATAGATCATGTAATCTATCATAAATTTCACAATTTATGTATGTTATAAAAATTTAGAAAACAAGTTAATGAGTTATTTTATATTTTAAGAAAAACCAAGTTTTATACATTAAAAACACAATCGTCCCAAAATCGTTAATCATGTTACACCAATTCAACATAACATATTATATGTCACGTGGTATTCAACATAATATTTTATATGTCACGTGGTATACATATGTAATGCTAACTTGGCTCCATAAAGATTTTATCCTATGGTAACTGGGGGCAAGCTTGCAGCGAAAAGTCATGGTTGTCACATTGATATTGTTTTCTCTTGTTAAATAATGTATTAGGTGTTTGCTTTGGTCCAATCCCTAAAGTTTGTTTGAATACACTTTTGTCTGGATCAAATCCATTCTTCCAAACTGGAGATTATCTTATCTGTATGCACCTCTAGATGTTTTTGAAACCTGCAAAAGATGAGCTCTATGTTGCCTTTCATACTATGCTCACTAGTTTTTTCTAACATACAAACCACGCTTTCGACAAACACCTTGATACCTCACCAAAGTTTTGTTGATGGCTTCACATTAATTTCCTCCAACCAAAGATTTGAATTTGGCTTCTTCAGTCTTGGCAATAGTTCGTCTCGCAATCTTTATCTGGGAATTTGGTATTACAATCTGCCTCTCACGGTGGTTTGGGTGGCCAACAGAAACAACCCGATTCGCGATTCATTTGGAGAAATATCTTTAAAAGAAAATGGAACTTTAATCCTTTATGATCGCTCAAAGGGTATTGTATGGTCCACTGATAATATAACCATCACGAGTAACTTCACTCCTGTTCTACAGTTATTAGATTCGGGTAATCTTGTAATTAGAGATGATGGTAGCAACAAAACCATCTTCTGGCAAAGCTTTGACTTTCCAACTGATACACTTTTACCAGATTTGAAACTGGATGTTGGATTGCATAGGTTCCTTAGATCATGGAAGAGCAGTGAGGATCCTTCGGATGGTGCGTATTTGTTTAGTCTGGAACCACCCGAAGCACCACAGTTGGTTCTAAGAAGTGGTTCGCGAAAGTTGTTCCGTTGGGGTCCTTTTGATGGGACCATGTTTAGTGGTGGCACTAGCCTAACATCAAGTCCATTGTTCCAAACTATTTATGCTTCCAATTCTGAAGGGTTCTACTTCAAATATGAATTGTTGGATGAGTCCATTTTGTCTAGATTGGTAATCTCACCCACAGGTTTGCTTCAGTATTTTACTTGGAGGGTTAACAACAGTAAAGAATGGAATCTATTGTTAACATTCAACAGTGATCCTTGTGATAACTATGCAAGATGTGGACCTTATGGGAGTTGTTATTCACTAAGTAGTTGCAAATGTTTAAGTGGGTTCACGCCGGATTCACCTCGCGATTGGGGTTTATTTAGTTATTCAGGTGGCTGCAAGAGGAAGCACGAACTTAGTTGCGGTCATAGAGATGGATTTGTGAAATACAGCGCGTTGAAATATCCTGATAATCCGGTTGTTTGGGGGAACTACTCCAATCATGATTGTGAAGCAAAATGTCTAAAGAATTGTAGCTGTATGGCATATGCTAATGTCAATGTTTACGGAAATGGCAGTCGATGTGTGGGTTGGATTGGTGATTTGCTTGATTTGAAGTACATTTCGATCAATGGTGGGGAGGAGATTTACATCCGAATGGCCCATGCTGAGATAAGTATGTCGTCGTAACTACTCTTTAGCTGCATATTGTTCCATTTGGCATTCATGCACTACTTTTAAGATATATAAATCCATTGTCTGGTTTGTTGATATCTCAGAATCCATTGCTGATGCTAAGAGGAAACGCTTAACGGTAAAGATTGTCAGTGTAGTCACAGTTATCGTCGTACTACTTTTATCGGGTGGTGTTATATGGTACCTCAGTTGGATTATCCGGCATAGGAGAAAAGACCAAATAGGTCGGAGCTCTAAAGGTACTATTTCAATCAATGCATTCCTATAGGCTCCCACTGTTCTCACATCCCTATATCTTATTTTCACATCATTTTTTGCTCTATCTCTCTCTCTCTATATATATATATATATAAATATCTATGTATACATAGAAAGAGATATATATATAGAGAGAGATAGAGTGAAAAAAGGATGTGAAAATAAGATTTAATGATGTGAGAATAGTGTAAGCATTATTGTGATCACCTTTACCATAACTAAAACACATGATTTTGTTAGTTTTTCTTTGTTAGTATTAATGTTGTTTCATTCATATATACACATATGATCTAAAAGTACTATTCCAATCAACGCATTCTTATTACTATTAGATAGGAGATAGTGCGTATTTATTATAATTACCTATAACCATAACTAAAACACATGATTTTATTAGGTTTTATCTAACTAGAAAACAATACAAAGTCTTTATTTCAAGCAGATCATCTTCCACATATTTTTCTTTATTTCATTATTAATTGTCTCACACCTGCTTATTGTGCTTCTTCATTTGAAGCAGCTCAACAAAGTGGGAGTTTTCAGTACGTGGATGATAATCAAGACTCGGGATTTCAGTTACCTCTTTATGATCTTGAAACCATTTTGCTTGCGTGTAACAACTTTTCTGAAAGAAACAAAATTGGGCAAGGCGGTTTTGGTTCTGTTTATAAGGTATATTCTTTATGAAGCACTTACATGTAAGGTGAAATGTGGTACAAATAAAGGTTAACGTAAGAATCGTACGAATAACTAGAGTAATTATACTTGAATTATACTTGAAATAGGGTGAATTTGCAAATGGACAAGAAATAGCAGTTAAAAGGCTGGTAGAAAAGTCGACGCAAGGCATTGAAGAATTAAAGAATGAGATTATTTTAATTGCGAAGTTACAACATCGAAACCTTGTCAAGCTTTTGGGTTGCTGCATTGAAGGGGAAGAAACTATGCTGGTCTATGAGTATTTGCCTAACAAAAGCCTAAACAACTTCATATATGGTACATAAAATTCCCTCGTCCTCACAATTTTGTTATTATGCTATCAGGTAATTATAATTATCCTTCAATAAATATACATAATGGTAGGCTTGTAGACCATAATTAAAAAAAAACCATTATTGATTTGTACAATCACATCCAGACAATGTTTAGGGTTTTTTTAGTTATACTACTAGAAAATCTGAAACTTCTTACACCAGTTTTCCTAGGAAATGCGTAATAAAACTGGCCTTCTACGCATTTATGACAAACACTTGATGTAGGAAAACAGTTTGTAGGAAACCTGTTTTCAACGTATTTCCTACACAACTTCCTACACATTTTCTACGAAACTAGTACGTCGCAAATTGCTACGAATCTCCTACAATATATTTAATTATTATCTTTTAGGATTTATTTTTTTGCTACACATTTCCGACCAAAATAAAAAAAACAAAAAAAATAACAAATTTTAATACAACAATATTTGTGACCCACTTCCTACAAAAAGTAGAAGTGTTGTTACAAATTTTCTAGGAAATTGAGTATTTTTTGTGACCCACTTCCTACAAATAAATTAGAAGTGTTGTTACAAATTTCTGAGGAAACTGAGTATTTTTTGTGACCCATTTTCTACAAATAAATTGGAAGCGTTGTTACAAATTTCCGAGGAAACTGAGTATTTTTTGTGACTCATTTCCAACAAATAAATAAGAAGTGTTGTTACAAATTTCCTACAAAAACTGAGTATTTTTGTGACACAATTCCGACAAATAAATAAGAAGTGTTGTTACAAATTTCTGAGGAAATAAGTATTGTTTCTAACGGTTTTTCGACGAAACTGAGTATGTTTTGTGACAAATTTCTGACAAAATAAAGGAAAAAGGTCTACTATTTTTGACCGTTTTGCGACAAAAGCTATTTATGTTGTGACACATTTCCAACCACCAAATTTATTAAATAAAAAAACTGCAAAAATAAATAATATTTCTGCATATTTCTGGCGAAAAATTTCAGAAACAATCTGCAATACCAAAACCTGTGTATCATTTAGGCCAAATTTTAAAATTATATCATTTTCCTAGTAGTGTTAACTGTCATTTACGTCTCTGTGGGTTGTCCACTTTAGCAATTTTAGGCCAAATTTTAAAATTGTATCATTTTCCTCCCTGACGTTCTCGAAACGTGTCATTTCAGTCCAAAAAACTAACTCTAGTTAAAAAACACAGTTGGCTCAGGGGTAAAATATTGGTCATTTTAGATAGTGGTTCAAAGTGATTTGGAGGGGTTCGGAGGTTTTACATACCCTCCACCAACCTCGGAACCACTATGTAAAATGACCATTTTACCCCTGCTTTAATTGAGTTTTTTAACTGGGGTTAGTTTTTTGGACTGAAATGGCAAGTTTCGAGAATGTTATGGAGGAAAATGGTACAATTTTAAAATTTAGCCTGAAATCGCAAAAGTGGACAAAGCATAGAGACATAAATGAAAATTAACTCTTTTTTTTAGTTGTGTGAATAATGTTGCAATCGGCACATAAACATCAATTTTAGTGGAATGATGGATGATAGAGGAAGAAATAAACAAGAAATTAGTTCCAGAAAACATGAAGTAAGACTTTTGTTCTAAACCCAACATCATTTTATGAAGAAAAAAAAAGAGAGAGAACAATTAGTACTCTTACTATTTAGATGACATGATTCTTTAAATTACACTTTTAGAGATTATATTCATCGTTATTTGTTGACTTTGCTTTACACCATTTGTGACTTAAGGAATATTAAAGGTGTGTGAGTATTCGGAGTTGAAGGATTTATAAGAGGTACCCTTTATTAGCAGAGTTTCTTGTGTGTTAGACCTAGAGCTTATTACATAATTTATTTTTATCCGGTACACCATAATGTAACACATTGTTGTACGTGTGTGTCTAGAAATTAACTGTGTTGGTAGTTAAGTACACTATTCACACGAGAATGACACAATCTTTTTTCTTAATAGATTTATTTTTATACACAGATAAACCTACACGAAAATTATTGACATGGAGAAAACGCTACCATATCATTAAGGGTATTGCACGAGGGTTACTTTATCTACATCAAGACTCGAGGTTAAGAATCATTCACCGAGATCTCAAAAGTAGTAACATCTTACTTGATGGCGAGTTAAACCCGAAAATTTCAGACTTTGGCATCGCTCGTATATTTGGAACAGATCAAATACAAGAAATGACCAAAAGAATTATTGGAACCTAGTAAGTCACCTTGCATAAAAATATGAATTTGACTGTACCTCACTATTTCAGCTTTGCAAAAAAGGTAGGTAAACAAATAAATATATATAACCTGTTATAGGTTTCAAAATGACAAAATGGGTGGGCTTGAACCCATTGGACAATAACTCAAAACAAACATTTTCTCTAAATTTCACCAATCATAATATCAAATATAATTTCAAAAAATAGTCACTATAAATACAGTTTGAGGTTGCAACTTGCAAACACTTGAAATGCCCATTATGGTGTGGACCTGTTTTTTCTTCATCTTCTTTTTTTTTTTTTTTTTTTTTTGTTATTAGTTATTAATTACTTTTTTAGCCGTTAGCAAATGGTGTGGACCTATTTTTTCTTCTTCTTTTTGTTATTAGTTTATTAATTACTTTTTTAGCCGTTAGCAATAAAAAAAAGTAACCCAGTTTTGCCTTTCTCACATAATAATTAAAATTTCTTCCACCTGGTTAATAAGTAATACTCCATGTGGCATGTCCAATAATTTCACTATTCCACCTGTTTAATAAGTAATACTCCATGCAACATGTGCAACAATTTCACTATATCAATAGTTTTAATTTAGCGTTCTATAGAGTTAGCAACAATTTCTTTCTTTAATGGTTTTAATGTTAGGTAATGATCCCTTAGGTAGCATTCGTTTCAGAAATGAAATAGAATTTAATTTTTTTTAATTGGAATTAAACAATAACATAAGAAAGAGAATCTACATTCCAATATCAAGATCTCATTCCATGAAACAAACACACATAAACTCTAAATGAAATTTCAATTCTCGCGCGAATTCTAATTTTAATTACATTACAATCCATGAAACGAACGCTACCTTAATATTTGTTGCAAGAAGTGTTTTATGATGTGTTTTTGGGTTAACAAGTTTACATTAACACAAAAATTGGAAGAAATACATTTGACTAAGTGTTCATATACAATATATTTTTTCAAGAAAAGGGGATATTATATAGAACGGACTAATGTCAAAATGCCACTTTAGTTATTTATCAACACCAATTGCTGCCATTTTTATGTAGAATAACTCTTTTTGTTGCAGTGGCTATATGTCTCCAGAATATGCAATGAATGGCCATTATTCTGTAAAATCGGATGTTTACAGCTTCGGCGTTATCGTGTTGGAAATTATAAGCGGCCAGAAGAATTGGGCATTTCATCATCCTGATCATGATCTAAACCTTTTAGGACACGTAAGTTACAAAACTACCCTATTTACGTACGCTTTTCCATGTTCACTTGTTAGCCGTTATTTATAACATAAGATTACATGGTCTCATATTTACCACCGTAAATGCACATGTTATTGTTTAAGAATTTAGTTAAAAATTGTGAATGTAGTTAGGAGTGTCGCCTGAGAGTATCAGCAGCACAACGTTTTATTTCTGGTCTACGATGCCAAGAAATTTATGGC
This sequence comes from Helianthus tuberosus, assembly GCA_030545235.1. Taxonomy (NCBI): domain Eukaryota; kingdom Viridiplantae; phylum Streptophyta; class Magnoliopsida; order Asterales; family Asteraceae; genus Helianthus; species Helianthus tuberosus. The sequence continues at coordinate 177,212,021 of CM060351.1, forward strand.
TTTTAAAGCACTTGAACTTGTGTTCAAGATTTAAGTGTTGTTAGAGAGTGTCGACAGTACAACGTTTTATCTCTGATCTACGATGCCAAGCAATTTATGGCTTTTAACACACTTGAACTTGCGTTCAAGATTTAAGTGTCTACGGGAGTCTTGCTAGAGAGTGCCTCCAACGCACTTGTTGTGAGCGTTTGTGAGAGTTGTCAACGCAGTTGTTGTGAGTGTCCCTTGGTGGTTAGACAATGGTGGCGAAGCTGAGATGGTGGCTTGGCTCTAATACCAATTAAAACACCTTTCTATGCATGAAATTTTAATTCTACTGAAAGATACGTCTAAAATTTACATAATTAAACACTATCCATAATTACTTTGTTGTCTAATAGTCCTTTATTATGAGAACTATAGTTTAGTTCATGACTTAAAACATTAGTCTTTAACACTATAAGGAAACGTGTTTAGATGAGATATAACTTCTTCGAAAATTGGTAAATGATGGTACATTACTATTAGTGTTTAACATAAAACTTAGGATATGATACGTTAGACCACTCACAGTGGAGTCGCTATTCACTTCCTGATACTCATACATTGGAGCCTCATCCGTATACCCTATACCACAGGTTATTTTGAAAACTAAAGTAATGCCACAACCCCCGATCCCACCCTGGGAGCGAGAGCCGTGAGTCGTCAAGTGGCACTGGTGGTTATTTTAAAAATATTGCAGCGGAAATTTTCATCAGGGCCGTGAGTTAAGAAAATACCAGAGTTTAGAAACACCGGATTTTATTTACTAAACACATGGGGATAAACCCATGTTTTGCAAAGGTAGCTTTAATATGGGATAAACCCGAATACATAAAACCATTTTTCTTAATTTAATTTAATTGATAAAATAAGCCACTTCTGTAAGCCTTTGGGTGCCGTATCACAACTCTTATTCCAATCTATTGTAATCACCTGAAACGCGTTTTAAAAACATTCGGTCAGTAGGAAATACTGGCGAGTACATTCAATTTGTACAAAAGACACATTGTTATAATTTACAGTATCAAGAGCGATTACAATGTTTATATCAACCAATTACCCCAAATCGGTATTTGTCACTCGACCGGATCTGTGACTATGGTCATATCACACATCGGCTAACATGTTGTCCAATGGTGAAGATTATTAAGTAATGTATACAAAACCCCACAAACCGGAAGTAATTGCAGAATACAAAGACTTATTCACTGTAATTACAACTTTGAAAAACAAGTAGGGTTTTGAAAGCAATTTGATAAAAATAGAATGACTCAACTTGTAGGTCTTATAGTCTTGATTTAACAAGCCTCCTGATTCTAAGTCTTCTGATAATTAAGCATCTACTGTGATTGTGAGTTTATAGTTCGGAGTTTTCTGATAGTTAAACATATAGTTTAACAGAGTGGAATACGTATTAGTGTTAAACCAAATCAAACCTAACGATGGTCACGAGATCAGAAACTTAACGATATTCAACAAAGTATAGTCTTAGTTAGACAGCACTGTGGCATTACTTAGTTGGTTCTTGGATCGATCGGATAGAATATCGTATCGGTGATTATTGGTTAGAACACCAACGTATAGAGAGAAGAAGAAAAGAAATGAGCAAGGAAGAATGAAATCCTAGGCTCCTATTTATAGGTAAGAAACATGCATTTCCAAGAAGTTTCCTTTATACTTTCTATGAAATTACATATACTTTTCTAGGAAGTTAGCTACACATTTTCTAGGAAGCTTCATATATACTTACTTAGAAAGTTTCATATACATATTTCATGGATACTTCCTACCCATATATATCCTCCTTACACCTTCCTTGCACTTTCCTTAGATAATTCCTATCCATATACACTTTCCTTACATTTTATTATCTACCTATTTTGTATATCTATTTAGATGTTAAGTTATTACACTTACTTAACCGTTTTGTTGTTAAACTTAGTTGTTTAACTAATTAATTTTTCTTAACTGTGTAATTAAGTAACCTACTTAACTGATTAATTAACTTACTTAGTTTATTAATTAACTTACTTAGCTGTTAAGTTTACTTTGCTATTAAGTTTCCTTAGCTATTAAGTTTTCTTAATCGCTAAGTTTTCTTGACAGCTAAGTTTTACTTTAAACACTAAGTTTACTTAACCACTAAGTTTATTTAATCATTAAGTTTTTTTAGCCACTAAGTTTATTTAACTATTAAGTTTACTTAATCGCTAAGTATTCTGGTTTAGCAGCCTCCGGGTTATGAGTTCTAATTTCTAGATACAATGGAACTCATATTAGCGTATTAACCCAGTTCAACTTTAACGATAATCACGAGATTAAGACCCACAACGAATGGAAAAGTATAGCCTAGTACCAGCAGCACTTAAATATCCATCGGATCAGTTTTAATCAATCGGATATAGTATCGTAGCAGTGATCGAGTCATTACCCTGATATTGCTGCAGAATTTCGAGGTTTCGATTGTAATTATGAAAGAACAGACGAATGATATGTGAAACGAACGTATTTTTTTCGTCGTAATATGCAAACTATTCAAGTGCCAAACCCTGGGGTTTATATCTGAATTTTGGCCTCCCTCGCGTGTCGCACCAGTTGCACCTGGTCCTGTCGTGTGGCGCGACAATGACCCTTTTAGGCTAGGGTAGCCTGGTGTTGATTATAGCCTTGAAAGTTGTCAAACTCGAATAATACGTGTTCTAAATTAGTTTCGCGAGGCACAACTCGTTTAGGGGATCCCCCCCCCCCTTGAGTTTTAGGGGGCCCTGTTGCTGGTTTCGTCTGTTTTTTCCATTTCGGGTCGCACCGCACTGCTTTAGGGTTTCCATTTAGGGTTTCTTAGTGTGCCTTTTAAGAACAGATAACGGAAAATTTGTGAGGTTGTTACAAGTAAACCACCATATTTCGGGGTTCATTATCCATCCTTATCCTATACATTTTAATGATTATGAGTGAAAAATGTATTATTTAGATGATTAGGAATATGAGGAATCCAATGTGAGGGCGTGACGTGATGCGGTGTGCTTATAAAAGGATGATTATTTTTAGTTGTTTTATGCACTAGGTCAAGTTTTAATATTTATAAGAACACAATATAATACAATCACACTACACTTCATGTTGGGTAAGTGCACCCATCGTTGGCGTGATATAGTGATGGTAAGATACCAAGGTCGTCCAATGATACAAGGAGTTTTAGTACTCGTATCTTCGTTAGCGTCTACTCAAACCCAAAAATAAAAGTTTTAAAATGGATCAAAAGAAAAATGAAGAAGAAAATAAAAAGGTAGTAATCAATTATACGAAAAAGGGTGTTTAGGATCAACATGCCTCTTGATGCTTCGTTAACTAGCTCTTACCATGGGGTGACAAGGGCTTGATTGTCAGACGACGAACTAGGTGTATTAATACGTAATGTTGTGCAGTGTCTGGGTCGGAATCCTAATACACTCGAACCTGTCTCTTTGAATCAGCAAGGAAATGCCACTCGAGGCTAGAGTCAAACCATAATGGTACCGCCCTATCAGCAAGGAATGTAAAAATTTGGGTTAGGTTGAGTTCATGAGATTAAACCATTTCCTTGGGGTGAGGTGGAGTGAAATAGGGAAAAATGGATGGTATGACCAATAGGTGGAATTGAGGATGATTAAAATATACCTTAAAGCCTAATCGAGAATAGTACAGATTAATTGATTAAATAAATCTATAGTTCGGTTTCTATATATAATATGTGTGGTGAAAACTAAAAACTATTACCCGAAGTATTTTACTAGCTTAACATTCCAAAGAGGAAATATCATAAAAAAAACCAACATACTTTCTTATTTTTCTCATAAAAGTCCTTCAACAATTTTTAGTATATGAAAAACTAACATACTTTTTGTTTTGTCTCAGAAAAGTCCCTCTTTTTTTAACATTAAAGTCGCTAAGCATGTTAAATTTGAACAAAATTACAGCAAAAATAATTTAAACTTGGAACCTACAACTTTGAAACTTTAGAGGTGTCCATTGGTTCTTTTCCGTTTATTGGAATATTTGGTTCCTTTCATTCGGTTTGAAATTTTTCGGGTTAAACCAAAAACTGAACCAAACTAAACGAAATCTAAGTACTTAAAAATTGAATCACAAACCGCATTCGAATTTGGTTTGGTTTTTTATTTCAACCGAATACAACGAATTCATATAATTGAATTTATTCGACTAAATATAAAGTATGATTTACTTTAGTTACTCGGTCTATTGGCTTACATATAAACCGAATTCATTTTATTCGGTTTAGGTTTAATCTCTTTTTGTTAGATTTTCGTCTTAACTGTTTTCGGCTCTGTAGCAATGACCTATGTATTTTCAAACATATCTTAGGTTGAAACATAACATTATGTAGCAAGTTTAAAAAAATGTCATAATTTTGTTTAAATTGTTTATCATTTATGTTTAAACATAAGGGAAAACATGTAAATAATACCTGGTACAACAGAACAGGCCAACAGAGAATCCAGATGAAGATGCAACAATAGAGTTTGACATGATTATCAGCTTGATCTGGTTCCTCCTTAGGGTGCAAACTAATGATGGTGATGAAGAACCGAAAAGGGTATTTCGGTTATGAGAGAGGGAGGCCGATTGATGTTATTGAGTAATTAGGTTGTCTTGAAGTCTAACCCTTTAACCTCTACATTAGTCTCCTTATATATGCACCCAAGAGGAAACCTAATTAGTTAATAAGGGTAATATGGTCCATCAACAATTACCAACTAATTATTTAATAGGTTGTTATATATATATATATATATATATATATATATATATATATATATATATTGATCTATAGAATGTAAATGATTATAATGGCTACTGGATTAAATACAACACCATAACGTATTTAATCTTACATTCTCCCACTTAGCCGAGTAATCTTTAACTATGAGTATTAGATAAGCCTGATCAGGAGTTAACACTCATTTTAGCCTTAAACCAAGAACTGTAGCAGAGAAATACAGCCGTTGAATCATTATGGGACTCAGGACCCCCATTAGTCATACTACAGCCTCAATTTAAAACCTAATTGTTACGATCAAAATAACTATATGCCCTTTGTTTGATTTGTAACTCTATTTGTCTATATGTCATTATACTGGTTGAGTATATTCTTAGAGACATACAAAATAAAACTGATGTGGAAAAATAACTAATAGTTAGTCATTCATAGTATGATATGCAGTTGCGCACGACCATCAATTAAAATCTGTCTCTTTTAAAAGTTCTCTTAATAAGACTTATTGGTAACAGCATTTCAGTTATAGGATCCTTAAGCTTATCATGAATGTATTTGATACAAAGATTTAGCTTCCTCAATTAGTTCATAAACGAATAATTAATTGTGTATCGAAATTTAATGCAGCACCTCTCGAACTGTTACTGTTCAAGGAGACATGGTAGTTGACTTTATCACAATAAGTCTTTAATATATTAATTATATAGAGTTAATAAACTTATGAGTCCACTAATAAATTTCCAACAACATTTAATGACTATATTATGTCATTATAAATTAGGTTGTTGATAGATAGTATAATAACCCAATATTTACATTAGTTATACCCTCCCCGAGACAGAACTCCAACGACTACGTCGGGCAGAACCTCGACAGCCGTTACGGAGCACTAGATCAATCGGGCAGCGTATCTAATACGTAACCGGGGGTTAAAATACTTACAACGAGGCAAAGCTTCGCTAATTTAGTGGGAATAATGCCCGGTATAACTTCTACACTATAGAAATTGAGAGAGAATAATTGATTTTGAACGACTGAAATGAACTGCCAAGCGTTCCAATTATAGGGCTGGAAATCGAGTTTGTCGCGCCCCGCGTAAGCCAAAGGCAAAGCCTTCATGGCCCGCGACGTAGGGTGTGTAGGGTCTAGCTTGGTCTGGTCACAAGTGTAGAGTTGACACGATGCTGCCACGTGGTAGCTCAGGGTGTCGCCCTGATCTAGAGCTGTCGCGCCCCGCGTAACCCGAAGACAAGGTCTTCGCGGCCCGCAAGCGCTCCTCAGAAATTGTTTTTTATTTTATTTTTGTAAAAATAAAGGTATTTAGGACCGGTTTTCGTATACAGGGTGTATTTTAGGACGTATAGGGATGTTCTAAATATTTTAGGGGTGTCGGAAATATTTTAGGAGGGTTGTTATATCCTCCCCTCCTTGTTTTAGAACTCGTCCTCGAGGTCTACTGGAATAGGTGTGGATATTTCCTCTGCATCTCTGATTCAAGCTCCCAAGTGCACTCTGGTCCTCTTTTGGAATCCCATTTTACTTTGACTAGAACTAGTATTTTGTGTTCGAGATTCTTGACTTTCCTGTCTTCAATTTGTAGAGGCTTTTCTACGAACTTGAGCTTCTCATTTACCTCTATATCCTTAAGAGGTACCACTAATGTTTCATTGGCTAAACACTTTTTGAGATTACATACATGAAATACATCATGTATTCCTGCCATTTCTTCTGACAGTTGTAGCTGATAAGCTACTTGTCCTATTCTTTTAATAATCTCAAAGGGTCCAACATACCTGGGGCTTAGCTTTCCTCTTTTAATGAATCTCACCACTCCTTTCCAAGGAGAAACCTTTAATAATACCTTGTCTCCTACTTGAAATTCCAATGGCTTTCGTCGGTTATCAGCATAACTCTTTTGTCGGTCGTGTGTTGTTTTTAGTCGTTCCTTGACTTGAATAATCTTGTCTGTTGTCTCTTGTACTATCTCGGGTCCAGATAATTGCTTTTCTCTAATTTCTGCCCAACAGACTGGAGTTTGGCACTTTCGTCCATAAAGTGCTTCGAATGGTGCAGCATTAATACTTGTATGATAGTTGTTATTATAAGAAAATTCTATTAATGGTAAATGATCATCCCAATTTCCTCCGAAATCAATTACACAAGCTCTAAGCATATCTTCCATTGTTTGTATCGTCCTTTCGCTTTGTCCATCCGTTTGAGGATGATAAGTGGTGCTTAGATTTAGCTTGGTTCCCATTACTTTTTGGAAACTTGTCCAAAAATGAGAAGTAAAACGGTTATCTCTATCAGACACAATAGATAAAGGAATTCCATGTAATGAAACTATTTCATTTACATACAACTTGGCCAACTGTTCCATACTGAAAGTTTCCTTCATTGGTAAGAAATGAGCAGATTTAGTTAACCTATCTACAATCACCCAGATTGTATCATTACCTTTTCGTGTCTTGGGTAATTTGGTAACAAAGTCCATTGTTATCAATTCCCATTTCCATACAGGCATTTCCAATTGCTGCAACAAACCTGAGGGTTTCTGGTGTTCAGCTTTGACCTGTGAACAAGTTAGACACTTGGCTATATAAGCTGCTATATCCTTTTTCATTCCTATCCACCAGAAATTCTTTCTTAAATCTTGATACATTTTATCACTTCCAGGATGTATCGTGTATTTAGACTTATGGGTTTCTTCTAATATTTGGTGGCGTAGATTTCCTAGTTTAGGTATCCAAATCCTTTTCGTATGGAATCTCCAAATTCCATCTGTTCCTTGTTCTAATTCCTTAATCATTCCTTTCAATTTTTCAGTATCATTCTTGATTACTGATTCTTGTACTTCTCTAATTTGCTCGTTTAAATCTATCTGCATATTTAATTTAAGAGAACGTACTCTTTTTGGCTTTTCGTGATATTTTCGACTTAAAGCATCGGCAACTACATTAGCTTTTCCTGCATGATACTAGATACTACAATCATAATCACTAAGAATTTCCATCCAGCGTCTCTGTCTCATATTTAACTCATTTTGCCCAAAGACATATCTTAAACTCTTATGATCGGTGAAAATGGTAAACTTACTACCGTAAAGGTAATGTCTCCAAATTTTCAGGGCAAAAATTATGGCTCCTAATTCTAAATCATGGGTTGTATAATTCTCTTCATGATTCTTAAGTTGTCTAGAGACATAGGCTATAACCTTCTGACGTTGCATCAACACACATCCATAACCTAACTTAGACACAATAGACTACAAAGTCTTCAGTTCTTTCTGGTAATGCTAGTATAAGTGTGTTGGTTATTTTTTTCTTAAGAATTCTAAAGTTTTCTTCTTGTTTTAATTCACGGTAAACCTCCTATAATAACCGGCATCCTAGAAAACTTCTAACCTCCGTTGGTGATTCAGGGACTTTCCATTTAGTAATCGCCTCAATCTTTGTGGGATCCACATGAATTCCTTCATGATTAACTAAATGTCCAAGAAATTGCACTACTTCTAACCAGAATTCGCATTTCGAAAATTTAGCGTAAAGCTTTTCTTTTCTCAGCAAATTTAGGAGTGCATGCAGATGCGCTGCATGTTCCTCTTTGCTTTTAGTGTAATGAGAATATCATCTATAAAGACAATTATGAATTTATCCAAATATGGCTTACATATTCGGTTCATCATGTCCATAAATGCGGCTGGGGCATTGGTTAAACCAAATGGTATGACAGTAAATTCATAATGGCCATACCTTGTTCTGAAAGCGATCTTAGGAATGTCCACTTCCTGTACCTTTAATTGATGATATCCTGAGCGTAAATCGATTTTAGAAAAGAATCGAGCTCCTTGTAATTGATCAAACAAATCATCGATTCTCGGTAATGGGTACCGATTTTTAATCGTGTCTTTATTTAATTCACGGTAATTAATGCACATTCGCATTGACCCGTCTTTCTTTTTGACGAATAGGATCGGTGGTCCCCACGGCGATGAACTTGGCTGTATAAATCTTTTCTCCAACAGTTCGTCTAATTGTTTCTTTAGTTCTTGCATCTCTGTTGGTGCTAATCGGTAAGGTGCCTTGGCAATTGGTGCTGTTCCTGGTAGCAGATGAATTTTGAATTCGACTTCTCTGTCCGGCGGTAATCCTGGTAATTCTTCTGGAAATACATCTGAAAATTGAGATACTACGGGGATATCTTTTAATTCCTTTCCTTTAGTGTTAATGATTATGAAAATCATATACACTAGTGATCCTTTTCTTGCACAGCTTGCAGTTTTCATCACAGAGATGAATTTCGTGGATCTAGTTGGCTTATCTCCTTTAATTGTGATATTTTCACCTTTTGGTGAATTTACTTGTATTGACTTTTGATCACATAGAATACTGCCTTTATTGGCTATTAACTAATCCATTCCTAATACAATATCAAATCCTGCCAGATTCATTGGGTAAAGATTTACAATAAACTTTTGTTTTAAAAATTCTATTCTTGCTCCCTGCAAGATTTCAGTAATCTTAATGGATTCTCCATTTGTTGTTTCTATTAGACATTCTTGTTGGAGTTTAGTTAATGGTTGATTGAGAAGTTTGTAAAATGAAGTATTAATAAAACTTTGGTTCGCACCAGAGTCAAATAATACTTTGGAAAAAACATCATTAACTAAAAACGTACCGGCAATCACGTCCGGAATCATTTTTGCTTCTTCGGCTGTCAGAACAAATGCTTTAGCATTCTTAGTAGTCTTGTTGTTCGTGGCTGGAGCTAGTTTCGGACAATTCGGCTTGATATGCCCTTTTTCTCCACAGCTGAAGCACACTCCATTATTGGGTTTCTTCCTACAATCTTCTTCTTTATGTCCCAGTATCTTGCAGTAGTTGTAGTATGTGGAGCATCTTCCTGAATGCTTCTTCTTGCAGACTTTATAGTAAGGTGTAGAGGTAGAACCTATATTTTTCCCACGGTTGGAATTATCGTAGCGAAATTCCTGGGTAAGCTTTTCAGCTATGTTCTTTCTTTGGTTTTCTTCTTGGATACGCACTAATTCATCAGTCAAGGTATTTGCTAGTTCTACAGCTTCTTCTATGGTTGTTGGTCTAGCTGCCTTGACTACATATCTAATTTCACTGATTAATCCCCAGATGTAACGGGAGATTAACATTGGTTCTGGCGATGGTAGGGTTGGCACTATTCTAGCATATTCAAAGTGTAACCGTTACTGTCTACTTCAGTCATTCTAAGGTTTAAGAATTTATTAGCTATCTGTTCCTTTTCATTGGGATGACAGAATTTTCTTTCCACCATGTTCTTAAACTCATTCAATTCCATATTATAGACCATGTCACTTCCCCTAGACTAGAGAATAGTGTTCCACCATTCTAGAGCTGAATTCTTAAATAAATTGGAAGCAAACATGATCTTATCTTCTTCTGTGCACTTGCTTATTTTTAAGACTACCTCAGTCTTTTCTATCCAGCGTAGAGCTGCAATGGCCCCTTCATTGCCATAGAATTTTATTGGTTTGCAGGACCAGAATTCTTTGTAAGAACAACCATAAGACATGGTTCTTCTTCTTTTTGGAATTGGCATTTGAAGAAATGGTCCATTGTTCACGATGTGACTAAGTTCAGTATGTGTTCGCTTACTTCCACCATTACTATTATTATTTTCCGCTTCTTTAACATTTTGGATGATATATGGCATAGCATCTCTAATTCCTTGGTTTATAATGTGTCGAATTGCACTGTTATTTATTTGATTATCATTATTTTGGTTTTCCTGATTTGCTGCGTTGTCCATTTGGATTATAAACATTTACCAAGTATTAATATCGCAAAACAATATTAAATGCAAACAATCTCACAACACAAACAGATTGGTCAAAACCGTCGTACATTGCGACTTTTACTCTATTTTATATATATGCGTCTAGTACAAACCACAACTGGAATTTAAAATACAATACTAGTAGGCATCAGTAACTATAAGATTATCTATACATATTTTTTTCACGTCACACACACACACACACACACACATATATATATATATATATATATATATATATATATATGGTAAGGATAGTGTAAAAAGGGCCTAAAGTGTGAGAAGTGTATTATAACACTATATATAATACTATATAACACTATATAAACACCGTATAACAATATGTAACACCATATAATACCATATAACACTATGTAACACTATATATCATTATATAACAAATATAACACTATACATCTATCATAGACATGCTATCAGACAACCTATAGTGTTATATTTGTTATATAATGATATATAGTGTTACATAGTGTTATATGGTATTATATGGTGTTACATATTGTTATACGGTGTTTATATGGTATTATATAGTATGATATATAGTGTTATAATACACTTCTCACACTTTGAGCACTTTTTACAGGATCCTCTACCTATATATATATATATATATATATATATATATATATTATTACTACTTAGTGGGGGGTCCATCCAATACTGCATGTTACGCTCGTCATACTTCCAAACGAGCCTCTCGCCTATATGTCTTATCCTTTCACTTTCATCTAACAACTCCTCACCAAACGTTCGGAGTTCCTGTATGTTCTCAGTACTCATGGGTGGTGCGGGTGCTGGTATTGGTTCAGGGTATTGTGGCATCGGTTCCTCCTGTGGGTATGGTTTCTCTAGAATCTCCCTGATATATTGGTCATTATCAAAATATGGGTCTAGAGGGTCCAAGTTTGGGTAAGGTGCTACTGGGTTTTCCATGGATTCCTCTATTGGGTAAAGTTGTTGGTAATCCCTGTGGTCGTCAATCCATGGGTCATAATCTGGAGGATGGGGTGCTGGGACTCTAGGAATTTCGGCTGGATCAAAAGCAGGTACTGGAGGCTGGTCTACTGGGTTTAGTTCGATTTCCATGGGTTGTGTGGGAAATAGTGGTAACGGCTGGGGTGCAATAAGTTGTTCTAGATTAGGGTCGGTAGCTGTGGTAGCTAATATGCGAAAATTAGCTAGTCTCCTATTAAGTATATCCTGGGTTTGAGCATTCATTTCTCTATTGGCCGCTGATAAGGCCCGCTGCTGCTGAAATTTTCACATCCTTTTTCTACGCTCGTGAGCTCCTCTGCTGAACCATCCTCTCTTCTTGGGAGGGAATTGTTCTTCAAATTGTGCTTTGAATACGAAAATCCCTTCTTCGGTGTCAGTCGAATACCCTGAGGGGGTAGACTTGGAAGAAGTTCCTTCGTCCTTAGGTGAACTGGACAGTTGACGGTAAGCGTCCAAAGGGGTCCTTGATCACTCATACTTTAAACTAACAAATTGTCAAATAACACAAAATAATAATCTACACGTATGCACATAGTCTCATTGATTATTTCCTAACAAAATTGACAATTTTAATGTCAGCAGAACACTTCTTTGGCTAAAATTAGTGGTTGTAGCTCTGATACCACCTTCTGTCGCAAGCCCCAACCCCTGCCTCGGGAGGCGGACGGTCGCGGCCTACTCAGAGATGGTGGTATCGGTGTTTATCATTATTTGGCAGCGAAAATTTCATCAGGATAGTAGTTAGGAAATATTTTATCAGAGTAAAATACCACATTTTCATAATAGTAAACACATAGGAAATTCCCAAGTTTCTTTTACAAACATGTTTATAGGGATAAACCCTAATTTATTGAATAAAACATCTTTCTTTATTTAGGTAACTTTTATAGCCACATTTTTCCAAGCCTTCAGTGCTCTCCAGCTGGCTTCTATTTTGGCTTTCACATTTTATTACCTGAAACGCGTTTTAAAACATTTGTCAGTGGGAAATACTGGTGAGTGAATCCCAATTTAATCAAAACAGATTTTATCCTTGTACAGTATTGAGGGCAATCAGCAATTACATTTGTTTATTATTCTACCTTAATTACCACCCACGGTACTGTCAACCCGACTTGTGGTCATGTTACTACTCACAGTGTAGTAACAAATTTTGTATACAAAACCCCAATATACCGACGATAATTGTAGAATTACAAATACTCAATCACTGTTAATTATAATGTAAAACAATTGAGGTTTTGTAAAAAACGGTTTGCAAAAAGGTTTACAAAAAGGAGATTACTCACATTGCTATTTTAGACTTTTTCCTGTGGTTTCCTAGTTATAATTTAATAAATTAAACAATGCACACGCGTTAGTATAATAACCCAATATTTACATTAATTATACCCTCCCCAAGACAGAACTCCAACGACTACGTCAGGCAGAACCTCGAAAGCCGTTACGGAGCACTAGATCAATCGGGCAGCGTATCTAATACGTAACTGGGGGTTAAAATACTTACAACGAGGCAATGCTTCGCTAATTTAGTGGGTATAATGCCCGGTATAACTTCTACGCTATAGAAATTGAGAGAGAATTATTGATTTTGAACGACGGAAATGAACTGCCGATCGTTCCAATTTATAGGGCTGGAAATCGAGTTTGTCGCGCCCCGCGTAAGCCGAAGGCAAAGCCTTCACGGCCCGCAACGTAGGGTGTCTAGGGTCAGCTTGGTCTGGTCACAAGTGTAGAGTTGACACGATGCTGCCACATGGCAGCTCAGGGTGTCGCCCTGATCTAGAGCTGTCGCGCCCCGCGTAACCCGAAGATAAGGTCTTCGCGACCCGCAAGCGCTCCTCAGAAATTGTTTTTATTTTATTTTTGTAAAAATAAAGGCATTTAGGACTGGTTTTTGTATACGGGGTGTATTTTAGGACGTATAGGGATGTTCTAAATAGTTTAGGGGTGTCGGAAATATTTTAGGAGGGTTGTTATAATGAACATGTAAATGTGTCAGCCGGTTGTTAGGGAAAATTGTTTTGATGTTCTTCTAATGTAGCTCAAAACTATTATAAGCCACCAGAACAATGATGATCCTTAAAGAAATCTTTTGTAAGATAGGTAAGAAAGACTCTTTGATAATTTATCTCTTCCTGAGTATAACTTTTGACAATCAATCATGCTTCTTCGTGTCCTAACGCTTATATCATGATTTGGTTTAGTTATGAACATTCTTAGGTAATTCAATCAAATCCCAAACTTTATACGAACACATAAAATTAGTTTTACTAGAAAATGTTTTATTCCATTTAGAAGATTGATTGACGCTAATGGCTTAATTGGAAGAGATTGGATCAGTGAACTTTTCCAAAATCCATTTCAAGTTCAATTAGGGAGGTTATGTACTCATCAAAGTTAGTAGGCTTTTAAACCTAGATGACCTCCTGAGTTGATTATTAGGTTTTATTAAAAGTTTTAGTTTTATGGATCAGCTCTTGGTTAAGTTGCTATCGTTTTCAGTATTCTAAGTGTGTAAGAGTTGATGAAGTATGGTGTACAAGAGGTGTAATCGGAGTTAAATTCGGAGTAAATTTTAATAACTCTCTTCCCCCCGCCTCTTATATTCCTTGCAAATCAAGATAAAGACTTTGAATGCTCCCACTGACCTTAGAAATCTTTAGAAACTCAGCAAGCTTAGGGTCAATATTTAATGACCAACTAATTCTAATAGAGAAAAAAAAATTAATGACGTTAGTCGTTGTAGTTTCTCTTGTTGATGATTATGTTAGTTTATGTAAGAAATCTAAGTGTGCCCACAATTAAGCAACAATGAAACTTTTGTAAGTGTAGCATTATATTTTAAGGAGACAAGTTTTGATAGAACAGTGTCTTGTACAAGAGGTGTAAATTGAAGTAATATGAAGTTTTTACTCCCCTACATCTTGCAACTATTGCAAGTTATTATTAAGACACTTAGTGCTTCCACTGATCTTTGATATCTCTAGAAATGCTACAAGAGAAGTTTCAATGAGGTACGTGACGTGGGAACCTATCATATATATGTTAGACTTTATTTGAATTCCTTATTGTCCAAATGTCATAAGAAACTTAGGGACATATTTAATAGAAATCTTATTAAGTATATATACGAATAGATTTCTTTTAAGACTGTGGGCCATATGCGACAAAATTTAGATACAAGTAGATTGTCTTTAATTGATAAATGAATTATGTCTAAATATTCCATTTGGAATAAGTTCCACGAATATATGATGGACCCATACTTATTCCTTAACCCAAGTAATATTTAGGGCTTTAATGTCATGATTTAAAATTACTTAGAATGAGATTAGATAAAAAAATCTTCCTCATTAACCATGCCTTGATTTCTCATGAATTTCGGTTATAATGGATGAAATTTATAGGTCTCATTTTCCTTTTGTCAAATTCTCATTTGCATGATAACAAAAGTTGTGAAAGTGTAAGGTATCATCTAGTTTCATCTTAGTAATGTTTCTATCCAGATATTGAGAACAAATAATATGAGAGTTTAAGGTAAGTGTGACTTTATGTTGACTATGCAAACCTCACAACCTTCATAACATAGCCTAAGTATTGATATTGTATTCTGATTAATCTTCAGAATATGTAAGGTATCGAAAAGCTTTGTTAGAAGACTGCTTATTATGGTTCTTATAGCCTTAACATTTAATTTTGTCACTAACTCTCATTTTAGTTATTTGTTGAGTTCTGGTAAGAAAACGTTTAGAACTAGAGTCAACTAATCATGTGTTAATTGGAATATTGAAATTATCAGACTTAAATATCATTAGTAAGTGACTACCTAATTAACTTATCCAACTGTTCTTTTGAATAATGGATAGCCTCGTTGCTTATGCCTAGTCTAATGGCATAATTATGCAGTGAGATTCTCCCTTGAAGAACCTTAGAGTTGGAATTTTGTACTTGTATTTTGAATATGGAGCTTCGAACTATCCTCTTTTAATGTTTCAGTGGTTGTAAGGTGAATAGCATCTTATTTTCCAGTTTCAAACATTTATTTCTTTGTACATATGTTCCTTATCAACACACTCATTTTCCTTTGGTACTTTTGAGTGTTATAGTTGATTTATAAGGCATCAAATTGTACAAGTGAAAATCTTAGTATGTAATGTACTGGAAAATGTACTTATTTCTAGGCATAAGCCCTTAATTTTATAGGTCATGGTACTATACATTATGATGTATTCAGGAATGCCACTTAACCTTATAGCTTAGTATTTTAAATGAAGGCATGCATCTTATGAGTTCTTGTGATTATTCCACAGATAATATATTAGTCTTAGGAAAAACTTAATCTGGAATAACCTTTCAGTGACAGCAATTATGTTAGAGAGTTCTTGATTATCATAAGAGACATCATGTTTGATTTATCCTATTCATCATGCTCTAATTTTATTTTGTAGTACTTTTATCAGAAAAGAGCAATACGATTATCGTGTCTTAAGAGATAATCAAGGATTTAATTTATAATAGCTAATCTTATAGAAACTTTAAATAAAGCAAACATATTAGGTTTAGGAATTAGAGTGGATGAGATACTGATTTATAAAAGAAAAATACAATGAGTAAAGTTATGGGTACTTAAAAAATTAAGGCAGACAAAAATGATCGTAAGATTAATGAAGGATCACTTTAGTTATGCACTTGTTAAGTATGTTATGCATGAATGAATTAAATCAGCTTTGGCCAGATACTAAGATATTCATGTTTGTAATGTATACTCAACATGGCTTTTATAATACTTGAACAATAAATAGATGTATCAAATCAGCTTTGGCCAGAAGTGATACATCAAAAAACTCATTCAAGTTAAGTCATTTTGGTTTTGTAAAACATTATCTGATTCTAATTAACTAAGTATTTAGAAAACCAATTATTTAATAACAGTTGATAAATTAATGAGATTTCGAGTTCAACTTAGATTTCGAGTGGGATCTCGGCTCAGTTATGAAATCTCAACTTAACTTGAGATTTCGAGTGAGATCTCGAGTTAGGTTTCGAGTAAGCTTTCGACTCATTATGAGTCCCTTTATGATTTCGAGTGGCCCTTTAATCTCGAAACTGTGATGAGATTTCGAGTCCCTTAATGATGTCGAGATCTTATGAGATTTCGACTTCTAAGTGGGGTCTCGAGATCTCTGGTGATTTCGAGTCACTAATACCAGTCGCTACCTCACTCGAAATATCGAGGTTTCGAGTGATGAAGATTAATTCCATAATGAGATTCCAAGTTCATTATAAGGTTTAGAGTCGCAACAACCTAATTACGAGTCGAAATCTAGTCGCAATCTCAGTTCTTCTCGAATTTTAGTGAGATTTTGAGTCCATTATGAGGTTTCGAGTCGGAATCTTAGTCGGAACCTTAGTCGAAACCATCTAATCTCGAAACTTATTCTCCAAGTCTCGAATCTACTTATCAACAGCTGTGATTGGAGATAATATTGAAAATTCATATTTTTAGGGATTATGATAGAGTGTCCTGTTTTAATACTGATCTAGTTTTATCAAAATATTTTGAAAATATCATTTGTTTATCCTTTTAACAGTTTTCAAAGATTATTAGAAGATAAAATTAGATCAAAAACAGTAAAAACACCTAATAATCCAAATTACATTCCAAAACATAAAAGAATTTTGAATTTTCCTAAGAACACATGACGAACACTAAAAAATAAAACCATAATTTCTGGAACCCGAAACCTGAATTTTAATGCTTTGCAAATAGATTTCGGACATAAAGTTTACCAATTCTGATTTCGAGTGAACAATTAACTATCCTTTTTTTCCGAAAACAGTGATTTCGGGATTTTTTTTTATAGGACTCGAAACAGGGCTTCGAATAATTATTAGGATTTCAAAATTTTGTTTTCTAGATTTTAATTCCAGAATGATGGATACGAAAACAGAAATGATTTATCAACATACGCTCTGATACCACATGTTGATCAATTCTGTTTAAACATAAGGGAAAACATGTAAATAATACCTTGTACAGCAGAACAGGCCTGCAGAGAATCCAAATGAAGACGCAACAATAGAGTTTGACATGATTGTCAGCTTAATCTGGTTCCTCCTTGGGGTGCAAACTAATAATGGTGATGAAGAACCGAAAATGGTATTTCGGTCATGGGAAACGGAGGCCGATTGATGTTATTGAGTAATTAGGTTTTCTTGAAGTCTAACTCTTTAACCTCTACATTAGTCTCCTTATATATGCACCCAAGAGGAAACATAATTAGTTAATAAGGGTAATATGGTCCATCAACCATCACCAACTAATTATTTAATAGGTTGTTATATATTTTGATCTGTATAATATAAATGATTATAATGACTACTAGATTAAATACAACACCATAACGTATTTAATCTTACATAAATTTATCATATGAAGAAACTTTAATGTTCAAAAAAGTTGTTGTGTGACTTTTGTTTAAACAAAACAGAAAGTTTGTTGGTTTTTTACTCTGATTTATTGGAACTCTTGGCTTAGGCATGGATGCTTTGGAACAAAAGACGACCATCAGAGATATTAGACCCGACTGTCGTAGAGCCATCTTACGGGGATCAAATGATAAGATGTATTCACGTTGCTCTTTTGTGCGTCCAACAATATCCTGAAGATAGGCCAAAAATGTCTACGGTATACGCTATGTTAAGTTATGAGAACATGGATCTACCCGAACCTAAGGAACCTGGTTTCTGCAGGGAAAGTCACAAGAAGTTTGACACATCCGCTAGTGATTCAAGTACAGTTAATGATGTTACAATGACGACCTTGGGTGGACGTTAAAGGTCACTGTATGCATGCATGCATGCTTTTGTTTACTTGTACCATAATTTCTTGATCTAATTTGCAGTATGAAATTATTTTTTGGTCAGGTTAATAAAATAGGTTACATTATACATTAATAATAAATGAATTAATGGAGTAGGCTTATCGTATTTTTCTTTTCTTATTTTCTATTTGATTTGTTATGGTTGCGTGTTGGGTTTTGTGGAAAGCTAGAAACGAGAAAAGATTCGCTAATAAAGAATTGGGTAAATTACACTTTTCGTCTTTTATATTTGTACCGGATTGCAACGGATAGCCTTTAACTTCAATAATTATAGTCACAATCTTTTATTTGCAAAACTCATTACACTGTACGTCCTTTAGCACTAACCTGGTTAATTTCTTTTTTGTTAAGTTTATTCACTTAAAAGTATTATGGTCAATTCATATTTTTATTTAAATGTTTAATAAACAAAAAAATGCATATAGACATCATCTTCTGTTGATACATATTTATGGACGCGACTCGACGCGACTTGATTCGAGATTGTGGACGCGACTTTGCTCGGCTTATTTTGTGACGACTTTCCTCCGTTGTTTACAAGACTTCAAGCCGACACAAGAGACAAGACAAGGACTGGACTCAACATCACAGTCCTTGGGCTAAGACAAGTTGACGAAACAAGACTTGGGCTTATCTGCTTTGGGCCGAAGCCCATCATTGGCGAAACAGCCCAGAAGTCGACGAAACAGGTGTGTTTCGTCGACCATGATGCTGATTCGTCGCCTGTTTTCTGTTTCGTCGAGTATGTATGTGTCTGTAGTATAAATAGAGCTCTGTTGTTCTGTTTCGGCAGACACTTGAACAGAGGAACACAGAGAGAACAGAGCACACACACACACACTAGAGAGAGTTTACAAAGAGCATTGTAAACATTGGATTGTAACCGAACCCTTTTATCGTTATAATACAGAGGTGTTTAACGGTGATATCTGCGTGTCGTGTTTTTACGTGTTCCGTCTCGGTTTGCTATTCCGGTTGGATTCCGCACAACCGGGTTGGTTTGTACACAAGGATTAGGCGACTAGATCCTCCCCTAGCCGGACCTACAAGTGGTATCAGAGCCTTGGCTCTTCTCCTTGTTAAAACCGAGGTGTTTTCGGGTTTGAAAAGTTGAACTTTCTGGAAAATTATCTTAAAATCGGATTAAGTGTTGTTGTTTTTGCTTTATGTTTTGTTAAAAACCTTGTAAAATTAATGTTCACAGATTAGTTATTGGTTTTTATTAAACATTTTGGCAAAGTTGGGTTTCGGAAAGTTGTCGTTTTACCGGAAAATTCATATTTTCTGGGTTGTGTTCTTCATATCTTCAAAATATATTCAAAGTGTTCTTGTTGTTTGAACTTTTAGATCTTTAAAAATTTAAATTATAAAGTGTTTGTGAATTGGGAATTGAAATTTGATTAAAATAATTCACACCTTACCGGGTTAGTGGTCTCACCATGTTGGTTGTTTGAAAAAGTTGTACCGTGTCAGACAGATTTCACCAACCCCTGTTACTTCTTCGACGAATCAGACATCAGACGAATCAAGTCCCTTTCGTCAAACACCTTCTTGACGAAACATAACATTTGTTTCGCCGACTTTGTTTTTGGACTGGGCCTCATTCTTCTTCGTCGACAGTATAAGCCCAAAAAGGAGTTTTTGTTTCGTGGACTGCAAGCCCAAAATTCAGTTTCGTCAATCTATTGGGCTAGGACATTGGACTTCTGTTTCGTCGACTTGGCAGCCCAAAACATAAGTGGGCTGTTTCGTCAACACTCATACAGTCTAAACCTGTTTCGTAAACATTTGTAAACTATTTGGTTTCGTCACACATCTGTTTCGTGAATCTGTGTTTCGTCTAAACACTTGTCAGTTTTTAACAGAAGGATTACAATTGTGTTTTCACTGTTTGTTTTGAGTGTGATTTTCAGGTACTTGTCATCCTATATCAAACATGAATCCAAGGTGGAATAGACCGGCTGTAAATTCTGATATATATTTTGGTACTCCGTCTTCCGAACCGAAACGACCTATCAGAGCAACTGATATGTTCGGAAACCCCTTACCTGTTTGAAATACCGAAGCAACTGATATGTTCGGAAATCCATTACCTGTTCGATCTACCGGACCAACTGATATGTTCGGAAATCCATTACCTGTTCGATCTACCGGATCAACAGACATGTATGGCAATCCTATCCAAGTTCCGGTTCCTCCAAAAACAGACATGTACGGAAATCCGCTTCAACCAGTTCCTCAACCGGTGCCTCAACAGCAAACCCAAAGGCCTCCTGTGACAACTGATCTACATGGCAATCCCATTCAAGTTCCTGTTAAGCCAGCTCAGCATGGGAACCAGAACCCTTTCAGAAATGAAGGAGACCAGCAGAATCAGAACAGGAACGATGAGCGTACGTTGATACCTGTCAACAACCAAAGCCAAGCAGGACCATCAAATACTAACCAGGCACTTGTGGTTCAAATAGGCGAAGGTGGTGATTGGTCAATCAAGTTGAGTAGTGATGCTTCAGTTGGAACAGCTTGTTTTGCTGAGGTTGTCAAGGATTTAAATCACGCCAGTGGTGGAGAATCTTCCGCCAATGGTGATGAGTCTTCTGAAGACGAAGACAGTTCTGGTTACAGCAGAAGTTCAGATGAAGAAACCTCAACTTCAGGCAATGATCATTTGGATGACACGTCAAGTGTGCCAGTTGAAGCAGAGGTTGATGAGGTATTGGGAGACACTGCAGCAGAAAATCATAGGAGATCTATATTGGTGGATCAAGCTGCTTATTCTTCGTCTTCTCTCCATTCAGCCTTTATGGCTAATGTCGACAGTTCATCAAGTCAGGTATGTGTAGATGAATCCACTGCTGTTAATTGTGATAATTGTGCTAGATTAAGTGTTAAATGTGATGATTTAGAGGCAAACATGTCTGAGTTGCAAGGCAAACATGATGCTTTACAAGCTAGTTTGTTTGACTTGCAAGACAAACATGTTTCATTGAATGATAAGTGGTGTGAGTTGCAAAGCAAACACGAGGCTTTGCAAGACAAGTATGATGTGACATTCATTCATAACCAGAAGTTGACCGTGGATCTTTCTAAATGCACTGAAGCCAACATGTTTTATGAAAACCATGAAAAGGACTTTAAGTCGATGATTGAAAAATTAAAGAAAGATAAAACCGAGCTGATAAAAATGGTTTCCAGAAAACAAACTGACATAAATTTGTATATCACTCGTCTTGAAATAATGCAAAAAGAGATGGCTTGTGTTAAAACTGAAAGTGAGGCGATCCGACTCAAGTTAGACAGTTATTTGAGCTCTAGCTATGTGTTGGATCACATCATTGATGTTCAGAAAGAGAAACGGGATGTCACATGCATTGGATATAAGCAGTGTCCACCACCTGTCAGACACAATTATGATGCACTGCCCGATGAGGAGTATAGAACTCATTTTGAACCATCTGTTCCTCTAGATGTTAAGGAATTTGCAGCAGAATGTGCAACAGGTCTCGGATACAAGAAAGAAGTATCATCAGATTCAGATGTGTCAGCAGATACATGTGTGTCCTCTGCTGAACAGAATCAGGATCCTCCAGTTGTGATTGAGGATACTGATTCTTCTGATGATGAGTCTGATGACACTGATTCAGCAAAGTCTGATGCGGTGATCAAAGAAGAGGACATACCTCTTGAGAATCATATTCTCTGTGATCCTCCTGCAAAACCCGCTAAGACTGTTGCAACTGAGTCCTCTTCTGAGAAAGAGTCGGAGAGTGTGGATTTGCTGTACACTCTTGTTGGTGATGATAAGATCTATTCAGACAAAGATTTTCCTATTAAAAATGTTAATCAATCTTTAATCAGTAAAGTCTTTGAAAATTCTACAAGTAAGTTTTTGGGAAAGACAGGACCACATGTTACAGTCACACAGTGTCCTCCTATCCCAAAGGCTGAAGTCAGAAAACAATTTGGGAACAAGAAATTACCGACAGTGAAAACCCAGCAAAATCATACCAAATTGAAAGGTAAGACACCGACTCAGAGTCAAAAGAAGCCGAATCAGAAGAAGAAGAAGAATGTGAACTTTGTGAAATCGAAGGGAACGGACAAAATTGAGAAGTTTGCAAATCAATCTAACTTAGATTTTGTCCAGAAAGTAACAGTGATGAAAAGGAATGAACCAAATAGTTCAAAACCTAGTACCTCGAGATCACAAAGTTCATCATCGGCTAGGCAATCACATGATGCTCCGAGGTTTGTAGAGCGGAGAATGTGTTTTGAATGTGGTACTATTGGACACATAATTCGAAATTGTCCATATCTTCATAAGTTGAAAGCAAAAGTTGATGCCCCCCATGGTAACAATTACCATAAAAGATTTGTTTCACCAAAACAAGACCCTCGTCTTGTTAAACAACAAGAAGTGAAACAGAGAAAGAAACAACGGAAAAATGTTGAAAAGGTTTTAAAACCGGAGGTTGCCCAAACAAAATCTGTTAAATCAAATGTTAAACATGAAGAACAAAAACAGATTTGGAAACCAAAATTGGAAATTGTTTCAGGGGGAGTTACATCTATTCCAAATCATCGGGAAATGGATGTTACAATTCTCGATGATGACGGACGACCCAAGTCTGTGAAGGCTTGGGTCCCCCTCTCCAACTAATCTCTGAATGAGTGTGTAGGATGTTCCAGGAGGAACTATTGATAGTCTTAGGATTGTTGATAGTGGAGCGTCCATGCACAAGATCGGCGACATAAGGCTCCGAAATATTGTTACATATAGGAGAATGTTGTTGCCTTTGATGGAGAGAGGAGGAAAGAAGACAAAAATGTCTGATGAAAGAAGAATGATGATGAAAGAATTTGAAAAATTCGACCAGTTGAAATATGTGCCAAAATTGGTTGTTATGGTTTTTGATCGGGTCAACATGGAAGATTCGAATGAAAAGTACGCACCTGCAGCACGTTTGAAGTTCAAAATCAACAAGATGAACGTGCAGTGTATTTTTCTCCACGGTGTGAATGAAGAAAATGTGTTTGTTGATCAAACCAAACCGGGTGTGCGGATGCCTTGGCGTGGATTGAACAACCGCACACTTCTTCTCAAGAGAAAGATAAAGACCTTCGCTGGTACATTGTGGAAGACCAGCCGGACCCAGAGGTTTTTGATCTTGTTGCTGTCAAGAGACTTCTCAGTAGCTACAAAGAATCGACTTTGAAGTCCACACCGGGTGGATATCCAATTTGGAGAGAACTCAGATTCCTGGCAATGCACGAAGCAGTTGCAGGATACGGTTTTAAATTTTCTAATCTCTCCTATACTTGTCGATATTTAAGCTGCTTTATGATTTATTATCCTCTCATACAGCACTCTTTGACCAGACACGTTGATCTCGAATATCACCTCACACGTGATTGTTTCAATATGAAACTCGTTAATGTTGTCATGGTCCACACCGATGACCAACGTGCCGACCTTTTTACCAAAGCATTTGACAAATCAAGATTTGACTATTTATTATTGGTAAACGGCATTAAGGTCAAGCAAGAGTAACCAACATCGGAAAATCATTTTTGTAAATACCTTTGTGTTTTAAACTTTATCTTAGTTTGTTGATTTTAGGGGGAGTAAATCCAAAAACATTGAAAAAATTTCAAAAACACAAAAACAATAGAAAAGCAAAAATGAGTTTCCTGGCGAGCAAAAGAGAAAATGATAGTACATCAGTGGTCTGTTTAAATCTCTTTAAACCTTAAATGCAAAATATGTTAAGCAGCTCTATATAAGATGTATCGGTAGGCTCACAATCATTTTAAAGTGTGCAGGGTGATATAAACTTAAATCGACTGAAGACCAGGTGGGAACCATTCATTGGCATATGGTCTTGGCACCGAAATTTCGTTTGAGAGATTGCCGAGGTTCTGAGATATTCGGTCTTTATGCTGCTTATCATCTGGGTATCATGGTTGTATCTTTTACCGAAAAATAACGGGGACGCAAGTCTAGATCTTCCATGATACTATACATACGTGTACATATTGCATTCAACCTCAATAAGTGATCAACAATCACATGTCCCTCAAAATAAGTGATAATATATCACAAATTCTTTCCGGGTGTCAAGTTCGTCTCTCTGCTGTACGAAAGTACTGACCTGTTCACGGACTTGCTCCTGTGCCCTCATGCATCGAAAATCAAGTTCCTCATCAATAAGTGATTCTATCACATAGGGCTTGTTTTCAAATCAAAATAAGTGAGAATCTCACATCATATACGGTCAAACAGATGATAATCGGTATACTCACCGGTAAGATGAACCCTCGTGCATACCTTGATACGGGAATGTGTCGTGATGTGGATGAACACCGGTCGGTAAGTATAAATCATACCTTAACGTATCCCCTCGCCATGATTACAAGTGATAAGTTGAGCTTAAGTGGACAACAATACCGATAATTGTTATAGGATGCTTATCTTAATGTTAACTAATAGAACAAAGAGAGCGTTTTGGCATGACCGTACACTGATATGATTCTCTTACCCTCGAAACTCACAAAAAGATTGTCTGTAAATATTTATTTAATGCTTTCAGTTTCTGCATCTCTGTATATATTTATTTACTGCTTTCAGTCTTTAAATTTGAAATATTCAAAAATACCAAAAAGATTTTAGGTGTGTTTTAACATAAACTTGATAAAAGCCAAAAAGATTTTATTTCTATTTTATTTTCGATCGTACGATGTTGGAGCTCGAGTCTTCGTTACCTGAAACCTGAACGAAAACCGAAACGACTAAATCTTCATAAACGGTCGAAATTTGCAAGTTTTGAAAGTTAAAAACCTAAAATTGATAAATTTATTAAACTTTCAAACTGTCGGACGGTGTTTATTTAAACAATGGTCACATGTGTGTCGCTTTCTTATGATATTCCAGGCAGTTGTTCTCATTACGCGTTTAGATTTCTTGCATGTGCAGATTCTAAAGGCAAGGAGAACATGGTCGATGACAAGCTTCGGAATGAAGACACGACGTGAAGGCACTCAAATGATGAAGATGATCGAGTTGCCGCTGACCATCATCAATACCACAAGGATCTCACTTCATAAAGAACAAGTATTTCACGAGCATAACTCAAGGAGGAGCTTATGTTAAGGGGGAGTTTGGCAACACACTTCCTACATGAAACGGGGAGTTTGTTGGTACACTTTCTGCTTTCAAGACGTGAAGACTTTGAAGATCCTCCGACATAGAAGATATGAGAAGAGAATCTCGCGAGTAGCGTCCAAGGGGGAGTTTGTTGATACATATTTATGGACGCGACTCGACGCGACTTGATTCGAGATTGTGGACGCGACTTTGCTCGGCTTATTTTGTGACGACTTTCCTCCGTTGTTTACAAGACTTCAAGCCGACACAAGAGACAAGACAAGGACTGGACTCAACATCACAGTCCTTGGGCTAAGACAAGTTGACGAAACAAGACTTGGGCTTATCTGCTTTGGGCCGAAGCCCATCATTGGCGAAACAGCCCAGAAGTCGACGAAACAGGTGTGTTTCGTCGACCATGATGCTGATTCGTCGCCTGTTTTCTGTTTCGTCGAGTATGTATGTGTCTGTAGTATAAATAGAGCTCTGTTGTTCTGTTTCGGCAGACACTTGAACAGAGGAACACAGAGAGAACAGAGCACACACACACACACTAGAGAGAGTTTACAAAGAGCATTGTAAACATTGGATTGTAACCGAACCCTTTTATCGTTATAATACAGAGGTGTTTAACGGTGATATCTGCGTGTCGTGTTTTTACGTGTTCCGTCTCGGTTTGCTATTCCGGTTGGATTCCGCACAACCGGGTTGGTTTGTACACAAGGATTAGGCGACTAGATCCTCCCCTAGCCGGACCTACAACTTCCCCCAATTTTCTAACCCTAAAACCCTAACCACCATATCTTGCCACCACCTCATCTGTTACCGCCGCCACCACCTCATCTATTGCTGCCGCCACCACCTCATCCCGCCGCCACCACCACCTCATCCTGCCCCCAACCACTGTATCCGGTACAAACATAAAGAACGAAAAGTGTAATTTACCCTAAAGAATTTAAATAGAGATAAACTTGGAGGATCTAAGTATAAGTCGGTTTCATGGGATAATTGGTGTAAATTTAATTTTGTGTACTACGTTGTAGTCGGTTACATGGGTTAATTGGTGTAAATTTAATTTTGTATACTATGTTGTAGGTTTTTTTTTTTTTTTTGGCCAGCAAAGCGGATAATCCCCAAGACGGCTACAACCGCCACCCGAGTTCGATCCCCGCCCCCCCCCCCCCCTAAGGTCCAGCCCCTCATTTCAGAATAACCCTACTCTGGGTGGGATTCAAACCGGCGCCCCCGAGCGGGAACCCCACTAAAGTGGGTAAACCCTCTCACCTCCGACCAGCTGGGCTGGCGATCATTGGCTGTATACTATGTTGTAGTTGGTGTGTTGTTGCCCTGTTTTGGGGAATTATGAATGAAGTTCTCCTCAAAAAAATATATATGGGTAACGCATTTTTTAAACTCATAAAAACTCATTTTTACGTCTAAAAAAATTTTTACCGAATTTTTTTTCGAGGTAGCATATACATATGTAGAAGTTGTTTTAATATAAAAAAACAAAAAACAGTTTAAAAATCAGTTTAAAAAGGTAAAAGTATATATATTCACCAAGATTGGTTTTTTTTATATGAAGCTTTTGCATTTGTTTATTTGTAAAAGCTTCAAAAAAAGTTTTATAACAATGAGGTAAAGAATCCTGTAAAAAAGGTCCAAAGTGTGAGAAAGGTAAGAAAGAATCTCAGCCATTAGATCTTTTGATCTAATGGTTGAGATCAATAGAGACCAAATTGTAAAATATTTTTGTTAACTTGGACTGAATTGAAACATCTAGGGGCAATTGTGTCTTTTTATCTCTTTTTTGTAAATCAAAATCCCTGCATTTTCGTTCTCTCTCTCATACGCTCCCAATTTCTCTCTTTCTCTCTCTTTCTTCTTCCATATTTCAATCAACTTAGGGTTTCGATCAATGAATGTAGTTCCAGTTGTTCGTGTTTCTGGATCTGGTTACGGTTTCGATCGATGAGTATATTCATGTTTCAGGATTTGTTCCTATTTGATTTGTTTGACTTGTATCAGATGTTCCTATTTGATCTAGTTGCGGTTTCGCTATCAATATGCTTCTAGTTGTTCATGTTTCTCTCGATCCGTCATTTGATTTGTCATGACTTTTATCAAATGATAGTCTAAATAGGGGTTCTCGATGAATATGTTTCTAGTTGTTCATGTTTCCGGATTGTTCCAATTTGATTTGTCCGACTTTTATCAAATAATTACCTATATAAGTCAAAGTAGCAGTCTAATTAAGGTTTCGATCAATGAATTATGAATATACTTCTAGATGTTCACTGGATGGTGTTTTTTGTTTACTGGATGGTGTTTTTTGTTTCTGAATGGTGTTATTTTTTGTTTACTGGATGGTGTTTTTTTGTTTCTGAATGGTGTTATTTTGTTTCTGAATGGTGTTATTTTTTTGTTCACTGGATGGTGTTTTTTGTTTACTGGATGGTGTTTTTGTTTCTGAATGGTGTTATTTTTTGTTTACTGGATGGTGTTTTTTGTTTCTGGATGGTGTTTTTTGTTTCTGAATGGTGTTATTTTTTGTTTACTTGATGGTGTTATTTTTTTCTGAATGGTGTTATTTTGTTTCTGAATGGTGTTGTTTTTTTGTTTACTGAATGGTGTTATATCTTGTACTGAAT
Organism: Helianthus tuberosus; assembly: GCA_030545235.1. Classification (NCBI taxonomy): domain Eukaryota; kingdom Viridiplantae; phylum Streptophyta; class Magnoliopsida; order Asterales; family Asteraceae; genus Helianthus; species Helianthus tuberosus. The sequence goes on from CM060351.1 coordinate 177,240,341, forward strand.
GGTGTTATTTTGTGTACTGAATGGTGTTATATTTTTTGTTTACTGAATGGTATTATATTATTTTGTAAAAACACCATGAATTGAACTATGAATTTTTTTAAAACACCATGTCATGAACATGCTCTGATTCTGTGAATGATGAAAAAAAATTAAAATGAATGATGTTATGGACGGTTATAATTCCTGAAATCAAGGATTTTCTCTCTCTAAATCCTTAAATCAAGGATTACCATATTTGAATTTGTTAATGCATTTACAATTATACCCTTTTCAATTAATTTAGATCTAATGGTTGAGATTCTTTCTTACCTTTCTTACACTTTTGGTCTTTTTTACAATAACTTCACCCATAGCAATGATTCTTTTTTATAAACACAAATATTTTTTAATGAGTAACAAGATTATAATAATTCAAAGTCATGGGCGTTTGAATTTCAATTCATGGCCCATTATTATGTTTATAACTAAACTTATAAATTCTACTCATTTCATATGCTATAAAAATTAAAAATAGAATATGTAACTTGAAATTGTAACCAAACACCAACAATCTATATGTCACAACATAATCCCCTATTTCAGTTTTCATCATCAATTACATTTCTTTTTTATTTTTCCCCTAACACCATATTATTCTTATATTAAAAGGTTCGTAATACGTTACAAGCATGTTAAACCGGTTGACAAGATTTCCTTATATACTCTTTCCCTCCAACCAACGACTATAAAACGCCAACGCTTCCTTAGGTTTGTACTCTGGTACCGTGTGACCCGATCCCTACATCAAAATTAACATAAAATTAAATTCAAATAAACACACGACAAGATACCTTAAACGGTATCATAGTCTAATCCACAGGTTAAGGCATAGATAGGGGTGCGTTCAAACCAGAACCACGAGAACCACACCTAAGCACTTCTAGATAATGTTGACCAGATATTGCGGGAGAGACAGAAGTGCTTATATAACACACCTTATTATGTATCACATTTAAAGCAATATGTACACGAGGTCATGGTGTTTAAAAGCAAAATGTACATGTGTTTATGCAATTTTAGCAGTTCTTTACTTAAAATCGATTCTGTATTGACACCCCCCACCCCCACCGTGATGCTCGTTGATTATAAAGATATATACAAAAAATGCTCTGAAACAAGCACTTTATATGGTTCCCACATTCTTGGAAATTCTTTTCCAAAAGAATGTTTTAAAACACAAATTAAAAGCCACTTAAGAGTGCATATCTTAAAGCATCAATCCGATGTATGTATGACAAACCTTAACAGTTAGAAACGTGAGGTGGTTGTCGTATCCTTGTATGAATCTGCAAACGCAAGAAACATATCTGCATGAATACCTTTATTTAAATAAAAAAAGTAACCTTTTTATATTTTTTTATAAAAAGTAAAAAAACATACCCGGAGACTTGACCGTCGACGTACCATTTCCTCCACTCATCGATAACTTTGTAACCTAATGAGCGTGTCCACGCTTCAGTTCCAGTGAAAGGAACACACATATCATGATCCCCGCTGCACGAGCATACAAAAATTATTATAAAATTAATTTCTTAGAAAATTAATAGAATACTTGTAGTCTCATTATACGATATAAGATGTAAATAAATTCATGAAATTCATTTGTTGTAATGTTTTTATCAGAAAATTAAGTTGACTTGAAACACTTTTTGCTACTTTTTTTGTTAAATTCGATTACGAATAAAATATTAGTACAATAGTAATTAATTATACTAACGAAGTGATTTAGTATGTTTTGCATGCACCGATAACAAATGTGGCCATCTTTTGAGCCCAGTTTGACCCGTTTTCTTTTTAACAAGCTGTTTTTTACATGTTTGACCCGTTACAAAATTATTACCTGAATCAAACCTGTTATAAGTAAACGGGTCGAAAATGCCATCTCTACTACAAGTGTTTAATTATTAATGTTGATGTGAACTACGATTACATAAGAGATGGATATACCTGAAAATAAGAGCACGGTAACCTCGAGCAGTGAGATTTTTATGGTAAGGGATCATGCTTCCAGCATCATGATAGTATCGTATGTTATCAGTACATAGCTCCCAATTGCCCACGACACTAATCTGAAGAGTCATTTTAATTTAATTTTTGCCAAGAAGTTAGTAGGAGTAATTTACCAAATATTAAAAATATATTATGTCTTACCGGGTCCGCATGAATCGCCTTCCGGACTGCTTCATTGTTTAGCCATATGGTTGCTACTTCATCATCCTACAAAGATATATTTAAAGCAATTTATGAGGTTGTACATACTAATAGGGGTGTGCACGGTTCGGTTCGGTATTCAGTTTTTGAAAACCGACTAGTTACGATTTTTCGGTTTTAGCAATGGTTCCGTTCGGATTCTGGTTTTTGGAACAAATTACGTAAGATTCAAAAATAAAAAGTACGCTCCAAGATTTAAGGATCTTTCTTATATGTTTACATTTAAGTTAATATATTTAACCTTTTTAAATTAATATTCTTCACATAAACCATACCTTCTAATCTATATTTATGTTTCTCCAAAAATTTTATTAAGACATTTTCTTTTATAAAACTTTAAAAATCATTTAATTTTTATGTTAAAGTTTGTTATTTCTTGTAAGCAATGGATAAATCATTTCAAAGATAAATAACATGTTAATGTTCTTATTATAAATACTTCACATTCAAGAAAAAAAATTAATAATTCCTAAGTCAATAAATATAATAAACATAAAAAAAATGAACTTTTAGGTTGTTCGGTTCGGTTTTTATAAGATGCAAAACTGTAACCGAACCATAAATTTCGGTTTGGTTAAATCGGTTTTCTGCTCACCCCTACTTACTAAAGCTTGAGTATATTTTCAATGACCTTTAAACTGTTTGACCCGTTATCAATAAAACAAAATTCAGATTGAGATAACTTTACATATATGACTTACAGTACATGGGACATTTTCCGCACTGTTGAGAAGCTCGGGCCAAGAAGGAACATAACCAGCCTTAACCGGGGCTCTAAAAGGCCAAGCGCGTCCAAACATTCTGGTTCGAACCGGAAGCGGTCTTTCGGTCTCACCTAATTTCCGGAAGCTAGCTGGAAGGTTCGATGTTCCAAGTCTAATTTTACTTGAACTATCACCATGATAACACGGTTCTAGAATGTCGTAAATGTTTATACCATCAATATCCTGAATTCAGAATAACAAATTCAAGATAACCAAGGATGTTATTACAGTTAATGTGAAGTTTAGGAAAAATAATGAACGGTAGGGAAAAAATTACTTCGTCAACTTTTGAAAGCTTGCTTTCACAATCGTCATTTGCAGGATTGTAATAGTTCCCTTGACATTCTGTGGTAACTTCCTGCATGTGTTTATGGTCAACCTTTGTTCATAAAGATACACTTTGACTTTTCAAGTCAAACAGAAAACAATCCTCAAAATCTTGTACCACTTTAAGCCCTTTAGGTTTGGGCTTTTTATTATATTTATAATCATTTTTAGTTAAAGGTAAAGAAGAAAAATAAAAAAATAAGTGCGTATATATATAAATGTCTATGTGTATATTTATTATATTTATAATTATTTTTATTGTTTTTTATTTAAAGATAAAATATAAATTTGGAAAATAAAAAACAAAAGAATAAATGGGTTAATTGCCAAAATCATCGCTGAGGTTTGGGAATTGCCAAAATCGTGCATGCGTTAACGATACATTTTAACTGAGTAAGTGATTTGGATGGAAATGGCAACAAAAATGAAACGTCGGGGGTCCAGTTACAAAAAAAAAAAAAAAAAAATCTTATATTAGATGAAACAGGCAAAAGTGCCCAAACCTTAGGGACGATTTTGGCATTTTACTCAAAATATATACAAAAATCATTGTGGGTGTTGACCTTTTACCGTTGACCTTTTAAGTCAAAGGTCCAACGCATAACAATTTTCTAACCATGTCATGCTCTATAACATTTTATTACAATCATTGTGGGAGTTGACCTTTACCGTTGACCTTTTAAGTCAAACAGACTGGATTTTAACTTCAGATATGATACAAAAATTCGAAAACTATGAACGATGGATGCCAACTTTGTAAGTAACAATACTAATATGAAATGTTGACCTTTTACCATTGACCTTAAAAGTCAAAGTGTACCTGATAAAGTTCATCTGAAATGAGGCCCATCCCATGTGCAAACGGAACAAGAGCATTGCCATCAAACACGTCATCGGTAACTCCGTTTCCGACTATGTATCCCTATAATTTTATTAATAAAACTTAGGCAAATAGTGTTTGAAGTTGTAATAATCAGATAATCGTTATTGTGGTTCTTTTAATGAGGATGTACCTTAAAGTTAAGAGTGGGTTTATCACCAGCATCGAGTCCTGAAACACACAAACAAGGGTATTATAGTAAATTTTTCAAGCTTGTGTTGCTTCGGGTTTAATAAGAGATATTTATTTACCTTTCACCACTTCATAAGACAATGTAGGGACGTAAACTCCAGCGTACGATTCACCAGCAATGAAAAATGGATTTGAAAGGTATTCCGGATATATCTTAAACCACTAAAATTAAAAAAAAAAAACAAAAAAAAAATGTAAGTATGTTTATTGATTTAGAGTTTTTTGAACAAATTAGAGATTGTATGCATAACGTCACATTTCGGCATTTTAATATGTTTTCTTTGTATATTCCTGTTTTTCAAGAATACCTCAAGGAGAAATTTGTGCGAGTCTGAAGCCGTTTTTGTATCCCTGGTGATATAGTCGGTTTTATTAGCGGAATATGACATTCCAACACCAGCCGGAGAGTCCAAATATATCACGTTCGAAACCTAAACAAATTTGAATAAAAATGGTAACCAAGATTGTGATTCTTGCTAATGATCAAATTTATCTAACTAGTAATATATCATACTGGTTTTAACAACTCAAAAACATGAACAAAGATAAACCTTGGTCCATGTATATGGATTGAGGTGGAGCTTGGGCATGCCTCCGGTTTTTTCAAAATTAAAGGGACCTGCGAAACAACATTAACATGTTCTTAGAACAACTACATAATCCAAGTATCACACATATGCAAATACCCAATATATATAAACCCCTAAGTGTTGTAAAATTCTTATTTATATCGGTTTTGTAATTGATTAGGGTCAAATAATCAAATTTGGATAACAGGCTTGTTAACTAACTAGATTATTGAGATAAATGTAAATTATCTACCTAATCCATTTTAGTCAAGTGATTATCTTATATTATCTTATTCTGATTCTTGAAATATCAAATTATCAATAGTCATTTTCAAAAGGCACATCCAAATACCCCTAAATTCAACAAGTTGTTACGAGTTGAATCAAGTTGACCAAAGTCAACTTTGTACATTTATTTGCTGCAAAGCTATGCAGTTAATGACGGTGATATATCGGTTATCGGTCCCCATGTAAAATATCGGTCAGAATATCAGTACCGATATTATCGGCGATATTGACCTCACCGATTTTCCCAATATCAGTACCTTTCTTCTTAGTTCTACCATTCGTTTTCTTCTTATTGTTGCTATTAGTGTTTTAAGTCTTAATCAGTTCCAACTTGCTACAATTATTAGTGTTTTGCCAGTTACAAAAGGTTAATTTGTTAATCGTAGGAGAGTACACTAGTTTGTTAGTGTTAAATTGCAAAATATAAAATTCTGTGTGATATTAAAATAACCAATAACTTATATCTCAAATATCGGTCCTTGACCGATATCCGATTTTTTTACCGCGTTAACTGCATAGCTGCAAAGTCCTATATCAATTCAAGATTACAAGCAAGCACCCTTTCTTATTTACTTACTTGAGTATTTGGTACTAACTAACACTAAATAAAGAGAGAATTCATATGAAAAAAAAAGAAAAAAAAAACAGGTGATTCAAATAAAACAGTAAAGAAAAGTAAAGTATTACCATGTTCATAAACAAACCCATCAAAACTAGAGCAACCAGGGCCACCATTGAGCCAAAGGACCACAGGATCTTCAGAAGGGTTTCTTTCAGATAACACATAATAATAATACAATTTCTTGCCATGATTCTCATCTATTGTCACATACCTACGAACCCATTAAAGATCACACAAAATAAAAACAAACCCATCAATAAAAATCAAATCTTTTCACTAAAACATCATCAAGAAAGTCAACAAAGTCAAGATCAAGAGTACCCAGCATAGTGTTTGGAAGGTAGAGTTCCATTAAACCCAGGAATTTGAGAAATTGCAGCATTTTCAGGGGCGGAGTGTGCCAAGAAAATGGTCAATGATATACAAATTGAAAGAATTATTATGTTCATGTTTGGGAATAATAAGTTGGGGGGTTTCAAGGAGAGAAATGGGTGAAAAGATTCTTGATTCTGTGTGGATTTGTTGTGGGAGTGTGTGCTGAATATATATACATGTATATGGGAGTATAGAACAGACTGAAGTTTGTCTCTTGTTTGGAGTTTGCTTATAAGGCAAGTGAAAGATAAAAGAGGACTAGTGGAGGAATGGGTTCCAACGGAGCAATCAACAATGAAGACTTTTTTATTTACTCAAAGATAGGCCCTACTTTTAGGGCCCAAATTCACAAGTGGGTCCCACTTGTTGTGGCTGCGACAATGACACGGTGGCAGTGGTGGATCCATGATTTTTTTTCACTGGATTCACTTTTTAGGTGCTCTAATTTCCATCGACTTGACGTTACAATTTCCGTCCGGGTCGGGTCGAATCGGGTCATGCTTTATCACTAAAGTCACTTTTTTTCGTATGATAGTTTAAAACTTTCACATGAACGTCAAGTTATGATATTAGCATTTAAACATACATTAATTATGCAAAAGCCCCATACATAGAATCACAGTAAACAATTATCAAGATTAAAATAGAGTTTGCCAGAAATTTATTTGAATTAAAGAGCACACGCCATTCAATGCATATCACATGAACATCAAGTTAATGGCAGTTAATAGTACTACCATCACCTCTATTGAGCTCCACCCCAACTAATAATTGGAAAAAAGGAAAAAAAATCGGAAAAAAAACACATGAAAATGGCTGATCCAGGATTTGAACTCGGGGTGTCAAGGTAAAGGGGTGCACAATTAACCAGTGCACCACTAGAGCATTTATGTTATGGGTTCCCCCAATATTTTATTTATGGGTTCCTTTTCAGTTTGTCTTGTACATTTATGCGAAAAATTAAAAACCGAATGGGTTCCTGGGAACCCGATGTTGATACATAAGTCCACCCATGCACGGTGGTGCCGGCTGCGCCATAGTGGAAATGGTGGGGTGGTGACGGTGAGGAAGAGTCGAGGAATAGATGGTGACGATAATTAATGACGATGGGGGTGGTGCGGGGGTGGTGCTGATCCAATAAGACCTGTTATAAGTTAATAAGTTCTAATTAAGTGGCTAGTTTTGATAAGTTGATCTGACCTAAATTGACTCATATATAAAGATAATAATACCTTGAACGAACAAACAAACAAATGTAGTCAGTAAAATTTTACTTATAGCAGAGCTATTAGTAGGGTCGAGAGAAGGTGCGATGAGGGCAATCATGTTTTCTATCCAAGGAGATAAAAAGATGCTTCCACCGAGACACCCGATGCTAAAAAATAAGTAATCCAAATAATATAAAATGTGTCTTAAGGGAATTAATATATAATGCGACAACAAAACAATTGGTACTAATATTAATAGTACTAAACTACCAATAATAGAAAGTAGCGAGAAACTATAGTTTTAACAGATAAAAGAGCACATAAGCAACTAAAAAAGTAGCAAGAACCCTCTTGAAAGTATCTATACGTCAAAACAACGCTAGGGTTAAGGCCAACAAAAATGTAGGAAAAATAAAGGTCGCAAGACAAAGCTAAGATAGCCTATACACTCCTCTATAAGACTATAATACATTTTGAATGTGTAATTGATAATTTTCTTTTATGCTACGAAAGTGGTTGAAAGTAGTAACGTTATTGACCTCATGATACCTGAATCGTTACAAATAATTGATTGTGAGTGGGGGGCGTCTTTTAGCATCCTTAAGGTATGATAGACCTAGCAGACATCCTTAAGAACCACACGCAAGCACTTATCAGCTTTAAAGACAAAAGATCAACCACCAAAGTTGTGCTTAAAGCCTCATTGTAAATGTCGTATTCACCCTTATTTACCTCTTATATGGTGGTTGTATCATTTGTAATTTTGTACCTTGAAGTTATATTAATAACATTTATATTCTATTTTGAAATTGTATAAATAACTTCTATGTTAACTATGGCTGTAGTATTTATTTTACAATAATATATAAGTGTGTGTTCTATATAGCATTGTTTTCAAAACATAAAGAAATTATTGTTTTGTTTGTTTAATCATATTGTAAGATATTTTTGTACAAAAGTAGGATACATGGTGGGTTTTTATTCTTAGCTCATAGCTTACTAAGGCCCTGTTTGGTAGCCTCTTAATCCATTCAGAGGCTGCCTCTTAATGAAATCATTTGTGGCCTTTATGTCTGAATGAAGAAGAGATAACCTTATGTCTGACTGAATAAGAGGTAACATCTGAATGGTAAACCATCACATGTCACATTCTTCTACATTATCTTTGTTAAACTCTTAAATGATTTCATTAAGAGGTAGCCTCTTAATGTCATTCAGATGCTATCAAACAGCCCCTAAGCCTAATATCTAATTGAGTTTTTATTCAAAATTCAAGACTAAACACTTAGGCTTTTATGACACATTCTAGGCAGTTTTGTAGGCTGATTTTTGGAACTTTGGATCGTAATATATAAGTATTAATTGCGCGTCTTTCTTGCCGTTACTCTAGAAGTTTAAATTTATGTTTTTTTGTCATTCGGTTATAATCATAGAAAATTAGAATATTAAAATTATATCCTTGCCCTTAAAATAGAAAATCAGAATATTAAAATTATATCCTTGCCCTTAAATAAAGCTTAAAGACACCGGATCCATTACTTGTACTATGTTTGACAACAAACTCCCTATATATTGATAATAGTTATTCACACGTTTTACCTAAAAATATATTAAAACTATATTTTTTAAACAGCAAAGAACCTCATGTGTAAACTCACCCTACTCGGGGCTATTTTCAAGATCAACTCCTCGACCGCCATGAGATCGTACCCCCTATACGCAAGAATCGGATGGAATCCGTAAACTCTCGCCCCCCCCCCCGGTCATGTTCGAATCCGGGATTAAAGCCCCGATTCGTCCATTCATCCAGATGTCCATCGAAAATAGCCTAAGCAGGAATCGAACCTACGTCTCCACTAAAGAGAGCAGGTTAATTAACCGCTGAACCAAATTATCAAGGTTGGTTATTTAAGTTACTCTGTTCTGTTGATTATTGTTAGGTCGTTAAGTAGTTAGGTTTGTTAGTAAACGTTTTCCGTCAGATAGTTAGGTTTCCATTATTCTATTTAGTCTTGTATATAAAAGGAGCTGAATTGAATACAATACAATACAATACAATACAATACAATACAATACGATACTTTTTCCCCAATTTCTTTTCTTCCAAATCAACATGGTATCAGAGCAAAACTTCTTGCTCGAACCTTGATTTCAATCGTTTCATTTGTTCATTCTCCATACAATTCGATTCTTCAATCTGTTCTTCTTTCGATTCGTTTCTTCACTCTTTAAAAAAATGGTGAATAATCAAACAAATTCAATCGGAACTTCAATCGATGCATCAAATCCTCTGTATCTTCATCCATCTGATCATCCAGGAATGATTTTGGTATCAAAACAGTTCGATGGAATAGGAGTTGGATCCTGGAAGAGAGCTATGACGATTGCTCTTTCTACCAAGAACAAATTAGGTTTTGTTACTGGAACAGTTATATAGTCTTCAAATCCAGATCTCTAGCAGCGTTGCAACGATATGGTAATTTCATGGATCATAAACACTTTAGCAAGAGAAATTAGTGAGAGTGTTCTGTATGTGCAAACAGTTTCTCAACTGTGGAAGGAATTAAATGATCGATATGGACAAGCCAATGGTGCTAAATTCTATCAATTACAAAAGAATCTCTGTGAAATTTCACAAGGTAATGGTGATATAGCCTCCTATTTTACCAGAATTAGGTGTATTTGGGATGAAATTAGTTCTTTGTACACTATTTCTCCTTGTTCTTGTGGAACTCATCAAGAAATGTTCAAAAAAGAGGAAGAACAAAGGCTAATTCAGTTCTTATGGGACTGAATCCTGCTTATGACACAATTAGAGGAAACATACTAATGATGCAGCCCTTACCTTCAATTAATCAAGCATATGCTTTATTAATTCAAGACGAGAAGCAAAGGGAAATTCATCCTACTACTCAATCTTTTTCAGAAACCGCAGCAATGCATGTTCAAACTCAATTTCAAGGCAATTTTAATCAGAAATCAGGAGATTCAAATAAGCTGGTATGTGATCATTGTAAGAAATCTGGTCATGCAGTGAACAAATGTTATAGGTTGATAGGTTTTCCAAAGGATTTTAAGTTTACAAAACCTAAACGTTTCGCTGCAAGTGCTATGAGTGAGCAAGTAAATGATTCTGGTGTTCATGCCATGAGTTCTGGGACAAGTTTGACAGTTGATCAATGTCAACAATTAATTCAGTTCTTACAGAATACTCATCTCACTAATACAAGTTCTGGAAATTCTTCTCAAGCACCTGATTTCACCACAATTAGATCTGCCAATTTTGCAGGTATAATGGAATGTTCTTCTTTATCCAATTGTCTTTCTAAATGGATAGTAGATACGGGTGCAAATAATCATATGTGTTTTGATGAAAACTCATTCACAATCATAGAAATTCTCACTACACCAATCCATATATCACTTCCAAATGGAAGTATTATCACAGCAACTAAAATTGGCACAATTCATTTGTTACCAGATTTAGTCTTGCATAATGTTTTGTTTGTTCCACAATTCAAACATAATCTTTTATTTGTGCCAAGACTTTGCAATGATACAAATGGATTGGTTTCTTTTTCTAATAAAGCTTGTGTTTTACAGGGCCCTTCTCTGAAGAGGCCACTGGTTCTTGGTAGCTTGGTGGATGGACTTTACATTCTCAAGACAAATCAAATAGTTTACAAAAATGTTTCTCCTATTTCAAAAATAAACTCTTCCAGTTGTAATGTTGTTGTTACTGGAAAGATTTGGCATAATAGATTTGGCATAATAGACTTGGGCATTTGCCTTTGTATAAACTTAAACATTTATCTGTTTTTACAAATGATCATATTAGTCAAATAGAATGTTGTTGTCACACCCCGGATTCCAGCTGTCACCGGTGGGCCCGGTGGGGAGTATCGTGACGTGGTTGGCAACATAATAGTCAAACAACACAATATTTAATATGCACAGCGGAAACAAATTTTAAGATATAATTCAACCGAATATAATATTGTAATATCAAATATCACAACTGTCGATTGTTTATCCACAGACGGATCGAAAATAAAATGGAAACAGTAGTTCAACAGACGATAGGCATCTTAAGCTTGCGAGACTTCTATTGATGCTAAGGAGAAATCCCAGCCAATTACGCTTAGTACCTGCATTTAATCTTTTTGGGAAAATACGTCAGTTTACACTGGTAAATACAATCAACTGACTCATTTTAAAAATGATTAAAAATTGATTTGGATGCACATGGCATAAACATTTTATAACTTGGGAGAATTATTTAATGAGTTAACTGCCATTTTCGTCCATGTGGTTTGGTCACTTTGGCCATTTCAGTCCATTTTTCAAAAATGCGCCATTTTCCTCCCCGACGTTCTAGAAAGGTGCCATTTCAGTCCAAAAATCATAACCCAGTTAAGTCGGTTAGTAAATAAGGACTGATTGTGTAAATTTGTAACATAAAGGACTGATTGTGTAAATTTGTAACACCACCACTAGCCCTGCCACCACCACCACCACCACCACCACCGCCACCACCACCACTCCCCTGCCACCACCACCACCACCACCGCCACCACAGCCACCACCGCCACCACAGCCACTGCCACCACCACCACTCTCTCCCGCCTCCTTCTCTCTCTCTCTCTCTCTCGTCGTTATCTCTCTCTCTCCGACTGTGATGATGATTGATGAAGATGAGTTGCAGGTTGTCGGTTTTACAGCGGTGAACGGAGGTGATGACAGAAGTGAACGGTGGTTTACGGTGAAGTGGTGGTGGGTTATGGTGATGGTGCAGCGGTGAGGAGACGGTGGTGTTAATGGTTGTCGGAGGTGACTGCGGTGTTCGGATTGTGCGGTGATGAGGAGCGTGTCGGAGTAATGACTGCTAGTTGTTTGTTTGTTACCAAACTTTAAGCCTATTGATTCTTCATTGAGTTTGTATTACGTGTACGGATTCTGAACTGCTCGACGGATTTTGATTTCCGTTGATAAACTGTGTATTGATTTCCATATTCAAAGGCGTTAGAATCGGCAAATGAAATCGAAGTGTGGAAATATTGAAATTAATTAAATTAAAATTTATTATCTGTTAATCTAATGCTGTGAAATATTAGGATGTAAACGAGTGTTTGAAATAAATGAAATAGTATTAAATATTTAGGTTTTATTATTAGTATTGTTTTTTTTTTAACCTTTTTGAATTAGAAAATAGAATACTTAAGAGTGAAACACGACCGTGACACGTGACGCAACCGATTATTATTTACTATGTATAGATTTTTTGCTCCGTTTTTCATCCATTGTATGTTTTTTCAAGTTATGTAGTTGGGATGTTAATTCCTCTTATGGAGATTTATTTGCTATAATTAGTGACACTGCCTCAGGTTTTAATGCTCATACTATGTATATAACATTCACTGTATTTATATTTATACAAGAAGGTGATTAGCATTAAATAGATGATTATAATATGATTTTTTTCTTAATTTGTCATTCCCTTTTAAAGATTTAACATATAACGATTTGGTTAATTTGTAGATATACGCTACTGTATGAAAAAGGATATATGTACTTGCTGTCATCACCTCTGTTCACCACCACCACTTCTGTCATCACCTCCGTTCACCGCTGTAAAACCGACAACCTGCAACTCATCTTCATCAATCATCATCACAGTCGGAGAGAGAGAGATAACGACGAGAGAGAGAGAGAGAAGGAGGCGGGAGAGAGTGGTGGTGGTGGCAGTGGCTGTGGTGGCGGTGGTGGCTGTGGTGGCGGTGGTGGTGGTGGTGGCAGCGGAGTGGTGGTGGTGGCAGTGGTGGCAGCGGAGTGGTGGTGGTGGCAGGGCTAGTGGTGGTGGTGTTACAAATTTACACAATCAGTCCTTTATGTTACAAATTTACACAATCAGTCCTTATTTACTAACCGACTTAACTGGGTTATGATTTTTGGACTGAAATGGCACCTTTCCAGAACGTCGGGGAGGAAAATGGCGCATTTTTGAAAAATGGACTGAAATGGCCAAAGTGACCAAACCACAGGGACGAAAATGGCAGTTAACTCATTATTTAAATATATAATCTTGTGAATGAATTACATGTTCCTTATGCGTTTAGTAGCCCGGATCGTGTCCGGGTTAAAGATCAATAGACACACCACATTATTCTTTTGTGCACTGACGGGTGTACGCCTACACCCCGCGCTTAAGTCGTGGCCATTTCGTAAAATGATGACAGGGATATCGGGGACATGGTCATTAACCCCCCAAAGGCTTTAAGTAAACAAGACGATTTAAACGGGCCGATCAAATTATTCAATTAACCACCAAACGATGGAAGATTTGATGCCCGACCAAGCGGTATTTTATATACCGTAACCCAAGCCCGTATAGGGAAAATAAGTTAAAAGTATTTACCTGAGCAAAGTAATAATCACAATAAGCAAATGCAAGTAGCTTTTACTGGTTCTCCTAATCTGGAACGAAGGTTTATAATAACCTATTAGAATCCTAACGGGTCTTTAGTTAAGCTTAAGCTTAGACCGGTTAGTTTCAATGATACGGTTCGTACGCACTATTAAGCGAAGACCGGATAGAATGTGATTTAGACCCGATAAGTTCAGAGACTTGCTTAATATGGGTATTTCATACACACTCTGTATTTTGAGATAAAACCGATAAGGTTTGACCCGTTTCGGCGAATTTATGTAAACTTGTTACATAAACCCAACCGAACGCGTAATAAGCGTAACGGGTATCCGTAAGAGCCATATACAGGTTTCCTAAGTTAATATGCTTCAAATATGTTGTGACATCAGTAATATGTCTTTTATTATGCCCGAAACGAATTTAGACACAAACTATGCCCCGTAGGGGTAGTTTGGTCATTTAAAAGGTTATAAAAGAGTTTAAGTATTTACCTGAGTTACTGGTCTGATATAATCAGCAAAAATACTTATTTTACTAAGTTATAACAGTATGGTAAAATATATATGTGAAATTTATCAACTATAACCAAACTATGCACCGTAGGGGCATTTTGGTAATTTCACATAAGTCGTAAAGCTCAAAACTGAAGTCTGAGTTAAACAACTTTTTCCTACTGTTAAAACATTATAATTTATCTCAAATATCAGTAGGTATCAACCTTTGTATGTTTAAAACAGTTCTAGTACATACTATGCGTTAAAAACGCTTAATTAGGCGATTAGAAGCCGTTTCCGGGTTCTATATAGAAATCTGATATTTTTATTATTCCATCAGGCTTAAAATAATTTATTTATCATATCTAATCAGTAGCAAAAGGTTTGGAGTCGATTAGATATGTAAAACTCATTTTATAGCCCGTAAGGGCAAAACCGACAATTACCGGATTAAGCCTATGACTATTAGTTATGCTCAGCCTAAAATTAATTAAAAATCTTCAAAAATCCCAAAATAATATATTACATCAGTGGGTAATAATTTTGATATTAAAAAGTAGGCTTAACTAGGCTATACGCTAATTACGCCGTTTAATTAACAAAAAGCTTTCAATTTACGCTAATGAGCATAACTCTCAATCTACACCTCAAACTGATGTCAAATTTTGGGTGCAAGTTTATATATCAGTAACTAAAGTTTCTACTCTTTTACATTTGCAAAAATCACGTTTTAAGATGAAAAGGGCATAATGGTCAACATATGAGCAATTAACGAAATCATGCATATTAATTGGATAACTAATGAACCAAGGTGTATAATCACATAGGGTTATACTAGCATGTAACCTAGTCCAATTAAAGCTCTGGGGCATTTCTAAAACATGCCTAAACGGGTCAGAACTGAAGTCAAAGCAAAAGTCAAAGCTTTGCGACTTTCGGTTCCGAACCGGGTCTAAACAGGAAATTGTCGGGTTGAACATGTTTAGACATGTTCTTACACTAATTACCAAGTTATATTAATGATCAAACAGGTTGTATGTGTTCTACATTGCTAATCATGCATAAATTAGAAACTAAGTATCATGTTGACTTTTTATTAACTAGTTTGACCCGACATTTGACCTAGTTAGAGTGGGAACCAGGGGGAACCCTTTTAAGGGTTTATTACCCACATAATTACCAACTTATAACTACTTTTGATTCGACTAATCACTGGACCATTAGTGATTAATCTTAAAGTCAACCGTTAATTACGACGGTTTGACTTTTAAGCTATAACTAAGCAAAAACTTAACTAAGAAAGGTTAAGCAAACTTACAAGAGTCCTATGAACGACCAGAGATCACTTGAGAGAAGTCTTGAGCTCCAGAAATGATCAGGAATGCAAAAGAAGGTGTGAAGAACTTGGTTGCAACTTAGTGGCTTTATATAGTGTTTAAATCACCATAGATTGTTGACATCTAAGTCTACCACTGACCACAATTCATCCACAAGTGTCCCTAAGTGTCTAGGACTGTTTAGGGGTCACCCACAATGTGAAAATATCTGTTTTGGGTCGATTAAGCGCGAATACAGGCTGTTGTCTACGTATTATGCATCTGATGGTCTGACGCGGCCCGCGTAAGACCTTAAGGTCTCTTACGCGGCCCGCCTGAGTCTTGTAAACAGATTTCACATTTTCTAGTTTCCGCATCTTTGTCCCTTGGCTCTTCGAAAGGTCAACTAGCTTATTTTTGCACTTTGGCCCCTTCTTATTTACCTACAAGGGCTTTAAGACTTGTACCCACTTTGACAAGTCCCTGGACATTTCTGGTTAACCCGAAAAATCATAACTTTCAACGTTGACGCTTTAACCCTTCGCATACGAATTTGATCATAACTTTCTCATACTATAACGAAACTTTATGGAATTTTTATCGTGCATTCTAGTGAGCATAATTAACCGTTACAAAGCTTCGGGTTTGTCAAAAGGTCACTCAGAGGTATAACATAAACATGTTGACACATTTAACCCCTGTAGTTGTAATCTCTCACTTTCATATTTAGTTTCGTATGATCCATGATTTATTCGTTTGAAGGTATGAGCATCATGTAGGGTTAATGTACAATATATTTATTCACTGTTGACATTTAGAACTCGTATTTTCATATACTTTTCATGTTTGTCAACTTTAGTCCTTTCAGAACATTCTTTCACACGTTCAAACATATGACACGTGTCAACACATTATAGGACGTGAATTTTCGAGGTGTTACAGTTGTGATATTTGTCCTCAAGCTAGACAACAAGGGTTGCCATTTCCTCGTAACAAAAGAGAAACACAAAAGATTTTTGATCTTATTCATGTGGATGTGTGGGGACCTTATAACACATTTACTTATAATGGTTACAAGTATTTCTTGACAATAGTGGATGACTTCAGTAGAGCCACATGGACACATCTTTTGACTACAAAGAGCAATGCCTTTCCTGTCCTTCAAAATTTTATTCAGATGGTTAAGACTCAATTCTTAACCAAGATTAAATGTATAAGATCAGATAATGCATTTGAACTAGGAACAGCAAATCATCATGCTCAATATTTTCTTAGTAAAGGGATCTTGCATCAAACCTCTTGTGTTGCTACACCACAGCATAATGGAGTGGTGGAAAGGAAGCACAAACACCTTTTAGAAACTGCTAGGGCACTTTTGTTTCAGTCTAAATTGCCACTCAAGTTTTGGGGCGATTGTGCCTTAACTGCTACCCATTTAATCAATTTGTTTCCCACAACATTGCTTCAAAATAAGACCCCTTATGAAATTTTGTTTAAGAAACCTCCTTCTTATGACAATTTAGAAGTTTTTGGGTGCTTATGTTATGCTTCTACTCCCAAACAAGGTAGAGACAAGTTTCAGCCACGTGCAGTCCCATGTTTGTTCATTGGATATCCTATGGGTAAAAAGGGTTATAAACTCTTTAATCTCATTTCTCATCAACCATTTGTTTCTAGAGATGTTTTTTTCAAACATCTTTTCCCATCGCTTCCTAAAGATAAGTCTCTCAATTTTTTCCCCACTATTGATGTTAGTGCTGACTTCTTTGATCCCGTTTCATATTCTACTCATATATCTTCTTCACATTCACCTTCATTATCTTCTTCTTCTTCTACTCTTCCACCTGAAACATTAAGAAGATCTGATCGACAACGAAATACACCTTCATATCTTGCTGATTACATTTGTAATACAGCTATGAGTGAATCTTCTTCATCCATTTGTCCTCATACTATCACTACGACTTTTTCTGTAGTCAACCATTTTCAAGTCTCTGATATACCTCCTTTCAATAAGACTCTTTTCCAAAACCTTACTCAAATAAAGGAGCCTATTTGTTACAAAGAAGTTGTTCTTTATCCTGAATGGCAAACTGCCATGCAGAAAGAATTTGATGTATTAGAAGCTAATCACACTTGGAAAATCACTTCTCTTCCTGTTGGTAAAAAGCCTATCAAGAGCAAATGGGTTTATAAGGTCAAGTATAGGGCAGATGGCACAGTGGAACATTGTAAAGCTAGACTTGTGGTGAGAGGCGGCACCCAGCAGGCTGGGATTGATTATACTGAAACTTTCTCACCGGTAGTTAAAATGACAACTATATGAAGCCTGATTGCTACTGCTACTAAGATGCAATGGTCTTTACATCAGTTGGATGTAAACAATGCATTCTTACACGGAAATCTTGATGAAGAAATTTATATGCAACCACCTTCTGGAATGATTCTTGATGATCCTTCTAAAGTCCTTAAACTTCAGAAATCCTAGTATGGTCTTAAGCAGGCATCTAGGCAATGGTATGGAAATTTATCTGATGTTTTAAAATCCAAAGGATATATTCGATCTTCTAATGACCATTCTTTGTTTTCTAAACAAATGGGAGATTCCATTTCAAATCTTTCCTGCATTCTACTTTTCAAATCAAAGATCTTGGATCTCTCAATTATTTTTTGGGCGTTGAAATTTTAAAAGTTTCCAATGGCATCATTATGACTCACCGAAAATTTGCACATGATCTTCTTAAAGAATTTAAAGATTTTGATTCTTCTGCAACTCTTTGTCCTTTACCTCCCAATTTGCAGCTTTTACAGGATACTGGTCCTTTATTTCATGATCCTCTTCAGTATCGGCGTTTAGTTGGCAAACTAAACTATTTTACTCATACACGGCCGGATCTGGCTTTTGCTGTACAGTTCTTGAGACAGTTTATGAAGGAACCACATATACCTCATTGGGAGGCTGCTTTACATACTTTGCATTATGTTAAAGGCACTTCTACTCAAGGATTATTTTTTAATAACTCACCAGATTTTAAGCTAGAGGCTTTCTGTGATTCAGACAGGGCTGCGTGTCCCAATACACGAAAATCAGTCACTGGATGTTTCATTTTGTTTGGCGGAAGTCCTATTTCATGGAAGTCTAAGAAACAAGCCATTGTTTCTCTAAGTTCAGCAGAAGCCGAGTATAGATCGATGAGACGAGTCACTGCTGAACTCACATGGCTTACTAGATTACTCCATGAATTTTCAGCTCCTTCAATTCTTCCTATTCCTTTGAAATGTGACAGCCAGGCTGCTATTCATATTGCAAAGAATCATGTGTATCATGAACGTACCAAGCACATTGAGTTGGACTATCATTTTGTTCGGGAGAAACTTCAAGAGGGCCTGATTCATTTATCACATATTGCAACTCATGATCAACCAGCAGATTTGTTCACAAAGAGTCTTTCAAGTACAAAACATAATCTTTTGCTGTCCAAGTTGGGGGTTTCTTACCCTCCAACTTGAGGGGGGTGTTGATTATTTAAGTTACTCTGTTCTGCTGATTATTGTTAGGTCGTTAAGTAGTTAGGTTTGTTAGTAAACGTTTTCCGTTAGATAGTTAGGTTTCCGTTATTCTGTTTAATCTTGTATATAAAAGGAACTAAATTGAATACAATACGATACTTTTTCCCCAATTTCTTTTCCTCCAAATCAACAGGAATATATTAAAACTATTGATTGTGAGTAGTGAGGCCCAACTTTTTCGTTTTTTAGTATCATTAGAAAAACATGAACCCAAATATAAACATCCTTAAGAACCACAATCAACCGTTCATCCTTAAAAAAGGACACAATGCTCACCTAATTTGTATTTGAAACCTCATCGTGGATCTTGTATTAACCCGTATTTAACCCGATACTAGTTGTATCATTAGTATTTTGAAAAGATACAGATGTATCATGATTTAAAAAGTTTTGTAATTTATGATAATTTGTGTTTAGTTTTGTGTAAATTGAATCTTTAACTCAAAAATAGATATTTTGTGACAGCAGTAATATACTTGGTGGATATTTTATTCTTAGCTCATAACCCTAACATCTATTTGAGTTTTTATTCAAATTCAACCCTAAACAATTGGGCATTTATGGCACATTCTACTCTATATGGTAGTTTTTGTAGGCTGACTTTTGGAATTTTAGCTCGTAATATATAAGATGCGTGCACTCTAACAAAATATTTGCTTGATTATTCACACCTTGTGTACGTACGTACATGTATATGTGTTACACCTATAAGATTGACCATCTAAAGTCTATACACTTGTAGTTTGTAACAAACTAGTTTTATGCCCGTTCGCATTGCGGGACGTTGGGCTGAATATTTCTCAACCAATTAAAAAAATACTCATAGTTTGGCTAGGAAAAAAGGCTAAAACGATAACAAGACCGTAATTTTGAGCTAGAGCAAAGCTGAATTTATCAGGACCAAGGACCAATGAGCGAGTGCTCGGCAGTTGGCAGACACAAATAATAATTACATCAGGTCAACCAATTAAAAAAACACTTCCATTGCAAAAAAAAAAAACTAAAACAATAGCAAGACTGTAAATTTGAACTGAGAGGCAAAAATGTAATTTCGTACCGGGGGTAAAACCATAATTTGTCAAAAGCTAAAACGATGATAATATGGTAATTTTTAACATGAGTCATATTCGTAATTTTAAAGAAGTAGGGGTAAAATTGTATTTTATTCAAGCAAACAGAGGAGTGTCAGACAATATCCTGACACTATTTCATGACATGGAGAATGTAGTGTATATAAATATAAATAAATGTATAGAGTATATTAGACCATCTAAAGTATAAACACTTGAATGTTGTGACGAATAAATTGGATAGAGTATGTTAGCAAAAATGCGTCCCCTATAAAACATGTACATCTATAGAATTTTAGCACAACTTATATAAAAAATATGTTTAATAATTAGTAAACAAATATTAACATATACCTAAACACGAATGCTTTTATTCATCATCTATAAACATAAATATGTGTAACATTTCCACACGTGTATGTAATATAAACATTAAACAAAAATACACCCATGTCAATGTGAATTGAACAATATTCTTCACATGTGTATGACCAAAGATATGTGTGTACATAAAATATTAGCAGAATCAATAAATAACTAGATCGGATATGGTAATTGCTTAGGGGGAAAATAAAGAATTAAATAATTTACATACGACGGAGGATTAAATAAATTAGCTGTTAAAAAAATGTACACTAATAATTATATTTCTATAATTGAAGTGTAAGGCCGCTCGTAGTGGGGCGTGTTTTTTTTAAAAAATTTCAAAAAAAAACGCCCTATAACGTCCCGGTAACCACTACACCCGGCGTTACCGGGCGTTATTTTCGAAAAAAATTTGGTTCGGCGTTTTAATTAAAACGCTTGAAATGAGGGGGGCCCACTTTTTTTACCGTTGACAAACGGTCATATTATTTATTTATTTTTTTTTAATTTAAAATATTACCCCACTATATATATATCACCCCACATTCTCACATTTTTTATAAAAAACCCACTTTATCTCCTACTTTCTCTCCCAGTTTTCTTCTATTTTTTATAAAAAAACACCTACTTTCTCCTACATTTTTATACAATCATGCATCCATTTCGACCCCCTTTTGGTGTCCCCGCAAGACCCACGAACCCGAACACAACTCAACCGCAAAACCCGTATAACCTTCAAGACATGGACCCGAGCTTTTTAACGTACGCGGCTTACTTGAGTGGCGCCACTCCGTTTGTGCCTCCCACCTTCGGCTATGGTCAAGCCGGCGGGTCTCAACCGTCACAACCCGAATCCGAACCCGATGTCGAAGTCGTGCCGGAGACGCAACCCGAACCGGTGCAAGAACCATCGAAACGCGGCAAAAGGTCGCATAAGAAGAAAGAAAAAGACGCACCACTAGAACCCCTGAGTTTAATAAAGTTACAACTTTTTGAGGTTTTAACAAATTTCCTGTTGCGACTTTATGATTTTTTTTAATGGCATTGTCTTTTTTTATATATAAACTTTCGAATAATATTAAAGCCCTCGTCGCAACGCCTCCTCCCAACTTGGTTTATGTCAACATTTCGTTTTTCATAACGATAAAGATTTGAACACCCTCCGCCAATGTGCGAGTTTGTGTTAACATTTCGACGTTACTTTTTTTTCACGATTTAACTCCCTAACTGCAACGCACAGCCTGCTTGTCGATGGAAGGTTGGAAGGTCCGACCGAAGATTGTTCGTAAGATGTAAGATCAGCTTTTTAAGTTACAATTGATATATAATTTCAAATCTAATATTATTTCAACCATCATTATTGTTACTAGATTATTAATTGTACCCAATATAACTTCTTTAGTTTATTATTTCTTTTGTAACTTCTTTTGTAACGTGGGTTTTGTTATCGTTTTAACTTAGTTATTTTTTTATAATAACGTTTATGTAACATTTCACACCACACGTACGTTGTTTAACGTTTCTACGTCTAACCTTTTTTGGTTCAACGGTCCCGCTCCGTAGTTCCTAAAAACTCTTACTATATTAACTATAAAACACTTTAGGAGTTGTTGGATCTTATTCGTCCACTTGCTTATCCTCCATCTCTGTGTCAGAATTCTATCTCATGCTAATGGTCTTCTACAAAAGGACATATCGAATATCCTAGAAAAAAAAACCTACCTTGGAAAACAGTATAGAAAAAAAAAAAACCTAGTGAATACCACATGATATCCACTGTTTAGGTGGCCGTCTTTGTTCACCAATAGCAAACAATCACTATTCCCAACAGCTATTAATAAAGTAATAGTAATCATAATGATAATTGGTAATGGTATATGTTGAAAAATTAAATTAATCAATAATAATTAATATAACTTTATTAATTACCGAGTTATCAGCCAAACCAGTTTGTTCCAACTTGAGCAAACTGATTAAAGAAAGGTAGAAGAAGACTGTCCCGTTGTCGGACGAATTTAAAGAACACTTAAATTAAAAACCAACCTGGCGATTACGGAATAATAATCTTCGAACTGCACGGATGATTCCTGTCCTTAAAGGATTTTACGCGCTCGTATTGCTGTGAGCTGCAGCGTAAACTCCCAGGATTTAATGTAAAATTGATCTGGTATTCCAACAGCAATGGAAACCAGAAAACGCAGAAGCTGGAACGAAAACTCGAACACACAGATGGGAGGAGAGAAGGCTGCGAAAATCAGAGTATGGAATGGGTAGCAAGAGGCTTTTATTTATAGGTTGTGATCCTACCAGAGAATGAGAAAAACGGGGAGAGAGATAACCATCCATAACCAATTCGAATTACTGAATACATATCCCATACGAATTCAGTTGCTGGATATATATCTCATATGAATTCGAATGCTAGAGATAATGGGATAACCCCCACTAATTTCGAACTCATCTCTATCACCCTATCTCATTCGATCCACAGATCTGACCCACCTGATCAGACCTTAGCTAAAAATACGTGCGAAGTGCAAAGTGCGCCTCAAATGCGCCCATTCGCGCCTCAAACGCGACCATTCGCGAGCTCGCGGCTCGGCTCGGCCCGCGTGTGGGCTTCACCCACTTCTCAACCCATTTAACACTATGGAGGCCCATAAGGGGTAATCCCTTATAAACCACTCAAACTCCACTCACTCCATTGATGTGGGATGGAGGAAACATACCAACTTGTATGTTCCTCTTTAATATTTCCAACAATCCCCCACCAAGTTGGAATGTTTCCTTTCACTTAGACTAATGATGTCACTAGGTGTCACGAAGATTAAACCCAGTTTATGTTGATAAACAAGAAGAGACAGATTAGATGGTGTCCTATGGAATTAAACCATTAACCTGATAGCCCCCTTCGGTTTACCCCCACACATCACCAGCTGACTTTGCGTTCTCACTGAGCGCGAATATGGTCACGCGCTGTAAATCCTTTTCATGACCCTTTAGAAGAAAAAACCACTAATCTTCACTCGAGGCGGCACCACCCCTAGATCATATAGGCAAAGTTTACATCACCCACGTTGCTTGGATGCCTCCAAAACTTTGTTAAGAGCAAAACTTTGTTCTCGGCAACGACGTACTATTGATGTGTGTAAAATGCAACATATAAATTACATCAAATGAGGCATAAAACTAACCCTTTTTTAGTACTAATATTGGAAAAAGAGTGTTTTTGTCTTCCTTTTGTATTTTCAGGATTAAATGAGCTCAAAAACGCAAAAGAAGCAAAAAGACAGCTAAATCCAACATAAATACAAGAAAAGGAACATTAGTGGATTGCCCGAACCCTCAACGGCACCTTCCAAAGCAAAATAGAGAAAACAGAAGGCTGAACACGCCCCGTGCTCAGCCAGCACGGGGTCGTGCCCAAGAAGCAGCAGAAAAGACAAACCTATAGAAGCTTCTATTGCCCACCACGGGCCGTGCTCAGCGGACACGGGGGGCGTGCCGAAAGTACTGCAGGCGCATTAATTGTAATTGCGAATTACAATTAATGAAGAGAGAGAGTGTCAGACAGGCACGGGGCCGTGCCCAGCGGACACGGGGCCGTGCCCAGGCCTCTGTTCAGCCTATAAATAGGAGTGCTTGGTTTCATTGCAACTCATCCCTTGGCACACCACCTCTCTCACACTTCATCCACCACCCACCACCATCACAACACCATCATCCACCACCATCATCCATTGTCCATCATAGAGTGTGTGAGTCGTCTCGGGATCCAAGATTGATCGTAAGAGTTCTTGACAATCAAGGCCATGTTTGCCTAAGTCTCTTACATCACTTGGTGAAGACAAAGTGTCTAGTATAATACTTTTTATTTCTAATCTTTTGCACTTTTTATTTGGTTTTGTATTAATGACTTTAATAACTAGTTACTTATGTTGAAGGTGATCTTTCCTTATCGTTTGTCCGTGGTGTCTTGGCATTATTTTACTGTCTATATAAAATAAAGGATTTTCACCATTCATATCTCCACGGTCTATATGGAGGTATGTTGGCTACCTGGTAGGGGGTTAAGGGAACGGTTTGGTAAAGGTCTTGCCATTGTTCAGCGTTTAGAGGTCCTGCAATGGACCTGGGTCAAATTTAGTAGGACCTCCTTCAATACTTCACGGTATTGGATGGCGGGGGTCCAAACTCTTTGATCCTCTCATAAGTTAACTACTATTAATACTATAACCCGGCTATTTAGGACTGTATCCCTGCTGACTCAGACTACTTAGTCGAGGGTAACGTCACCGCCAAAAGCGGGGCCTACCACAATACTGCATTAATAACTTAATTCATTATCTTCCAATAATCCACCCCTTTAGGATTGTATCCCTGCTGACTCAAACTACTGGGGTGAGGGTAACGTCACCTTCAAAAGAGGGGCCTACTACAATAACTAAGATAATCTCTTAATTATGTGCAAAAGTGCGGAAATAATCAAAGGTTATACTAGATACGAGTCGGAACCAAGTGATTCATCTTGTCTATCTGTTTTTTATTTTATTTTTATTTTCAGCATTTTAGTTAGTTTTTATTTTTCTTAGTTTAAAACATTTTTCCAACTTTTTATTTTGGTTAGACGTTGAGGATAAACCGGTACTAAAAGCTCTTGTGTCCTTGGACGACCTCGGTATCTTACCAACGCTATACTACACTCAACGATGGGTGCACTTGCCCATATGTGTGTTTAGTGTTAGTGAAATATCGTGTTTTATAAATTTAAAACTTGGCTAAAATAAGTGTTAAAAAGGGCTTAAAATATATACCTAAAATATACGACACTTAAACGCGCATCAAGTTTTTGGCGCCGTTGCCGGGGACACAAGGATTTTAAGAAAGTTAGGAATCAACGGCCTAATCATCTTCTATTTTTCTTTTTATTTTTTTTTAGGATTTTTCTTAGTTTTTCAGCTTCTGCAGAGCTCAGCACGGGCCGTGCCCGGTCAGACACGGGCCGTGCCCAGCATCATCACTGGCAGTTTTTATTTTCTGAGTTACAGAGAGCTGAACACGGGGCCGTGTCGGTGCAACACGGGGTCGTGTCCAACTCCCAGTAACTGGGAATCCAGAAAACAATTACTGTATCTCTCAACACGGGCCGTGCTCACTGAGCACGGGGCCGTGGTAAACATTCTGACCAGTGTTCTTTTCTGTTTTTGTTGCAGGACTCGGAACCCAGGCGCCACATTTGAACCTCCTACGTAGTGCATGAGCTCCAGTTCTAGTAGAGACATAAAAGAACCCCTAGAAGAACCCGAGCGCTTTCTCAGAAAAAGACTAAAAGCTAAAAATCAAGAGAAAGCTTCGGGGGACCCACTTCCAATGGCGGACCAACGTACCCTCATGGATTACCTACGGCCTACCGTAGGCAATCTTGGCGCTGCTATCAATGCACCGAATGTCGAGGCCAACAACTTCGAACTTCGGCCGCATTTGATACAAATGCTCCAAAACTCCGCAACCTTCCACGGGCTTGCGGACGAGGATCCCCATCTACATATTACTAACTTTTTAGAAATATGTGATACCTTTCGGATCAATGGAGCATCAAATGACGCCATCCGCCTTCGAATGTTTCCTTTCTCACTGAAAGACCGAGCCAAGGCTTGGCTTAACACCCTCCCAGTTGGATCGGTAAACACCTGGGATGAACTCGCCCAAAAGTTTTTGTATAAGTATTTCCCTCCTGGTAAAACGGCTAAATTAATGACTGAAATTAATACATACTCACAAGAGGATGGGGAATCCTTATATGAAACTTGGGAAAGGTTCAAGGAGCTTCTAAGAAAGTGTCCTCACCATGGTCTAGCGGTATGGCAACAAGTATCCACTTTCTACAATGGATTGTTGCCACACACAAGACAAACACTTGATTCAAGCTCCGGGGGACTCTTAGGTAATCGTCGCCCAAATGAAATATATAACCAAATTGAGGAAATTGCTCAAACCAATTTTCAATGGCACACTCCCCGAGGTAATAAATCTATTGCCCCGGGCGCCCATAAGGTTGATGAAAGCACCTCTTTACAAGCCCAAATCGAGGCCCTCTCTTCGAAAATCAAAAGGCTAGAAATGACAAAAACGGCCTCGGTTATGGCTTGTGAAGGGTGTGGTGGGTCACATGAAAATTGGAGTTGTATGAAAGAAGTAGATGAACAAACTGAAACGGTAAACTACATGGATAATAGACCTAGGCCGTCGGGTCCTCCAACGGGTACCTACAACCAAGGATGGCGTAACCACCCAAATCTTGGTTGGAGAGATCCCGGCAATAGTAGTAACCAACAAAATCAACGAACTAATTTTCAACAACCGCAAAATTTTCCTCAACAACAAGGTGGAAGAGAAAGGCTTGAAGATACTGTATCTCGCCTCATCTCTGACACTGAAAAGAAAAACGCGGATCGATTTCAACAATTGGAATCAAATTTCAGAAATCAACAAGCTAGCATTCAAAACGTTGAAAAACAATTAAATCAGCTAGCTCAAAATTTCTCCGAGAGACCGCAAGGCGCATTACCCAGTAATACCGAAACGAACCCAAAGGCACAAGTACATCTCATCACATTAAGAAATCGAACCGTGGGTCCCGAGGATGCTCCGTTGACGCCAAGTGAAAGAAGCCATTCTAGTCAGCCTGTAACTCCTCCTGCACCAGAAAAAGCTTCTTCACCAAATCAAGGGCCCACCAAGACTCCTCCAATCCCGTACCCCGGTAGGTTAAATCGTCAAAAGACCGATGAGCAATTCGCAAAGTTCGAAAGCTTACTAAAACAATTGCATGTCAATATTCCTTTTATTGAGGTCCTAACCCAAATGCCTAAATATGCAAAATTCATGAGGGATTTCCTCACTCACAAAAAGAAAATTGAATCATTGCAATTAGTTAACTTAGGCGAAGAATGCTCAGCTCTAGTACTCAACAAACTTCCACAAAAGAAAATCGATCCCGGGAGCTTCACAATCCCTTGTTCGATTGGGAAGTCCCCCGTCCGAAATGCTTTAGCCGATCTTGGAGCTAGCATCAACCTCATGCCCACATCAATGTTCAAGCGACTCGGCCTAGGAACAACAAGCCCCACAAAGATGAGCATACAACTCGCCGACAGGTCCGTCAAATTCCCACATGGTGTCGCCGAAAATCTGTTAGTCAAGGTTGACAAATTCGTCTTTCCAACCGACTTTGTCATCCTAGACATGGAAGAAGACACCGAGGTCCCCCTCATCCTCGGGAGGCCATTCCTAGCCACCGCCCAAGCATTGGTGGATATGAATGAGGGAACTCTAACATTGAAGTTTGGGAATGAGGAGGTGAAATTTGAATGTGGAAGGCGAGTAGAGGAAGAAGATCCGGTCAACTACATGAAGGTCATAGACTCAAGTTTGGATGACGCTCTCCGACGGTGTAATATGGGATGCAACACATCCCACTTGGGAAGCATATGACCAGGCTTTGGGTCTAGCCAAGGACCCTTATAAACGTGGCGCACCATGGAGGCATTCCACGGAACTATCCTTAGTTTAATTTAGATTAATTTTTATGTTTTCTAGTTAGTTTAATTTTCAGGAATAAAACACACTCATGGTGGTAAAGGATGAAAAGGGGAACGAGAAAAATGATCCCATGCACAAGAACAAGGCAACCCGACAATTTTCTTCCCTTCAGAAGGTTCACCACGGGCCGTGCCCAACCAACACGGCCCCGTGTTGAACCACCTGCAGAAAACGCCCAGTACAGGTAACTGGACACGGGCCGTGTTCACCCAACACGCCCCCGTGTCCAGACTTCTGTTTCTCTTATTTCAATTTTGTTACTGGCACTTGAACACGGGGCCGTGCCCGGATAACACGGGGCCGTGCTCAGTGCCCAGTAACACAAATTTTTGCTTTTTAAACACTATTTTACACATCTAATCAACCTAAAAATTTATTTTTGGGACACATTGAGGACAATGTGTAATTTAAGTGTGGGGGGATGCTAAAACCTTGAATTTTGCAAGTCCTAAATACAAGCCTTACACAAAACTCTATTGGAACCGCTAATCACCCCAAATTTTTTTCAAAAATTTCATTTTTTTTACTTGTCTAGGTTTAACTCGGGAAATTCAAGCTCTCAAAAAGGTTATATTTTTACAAATTTACAACCGATAGCGTAGTGATAAAAAGAACCAACATAAGAAAATTATGAAAAGGCATGACAAACTTATTTAAAATTTGATTATATATACTTGATCACATAAAAACCCATTCCCACAAAAGTGAGTTTTGAGCCTTTATTGAGCACTAAATTTCATACCATTTGACTAAATGCTCATTTTTCGTTTCTTGTGTGAATAGCCGCTTGGTTCTTACGACTCTAGAACTTGCCATGACAATACATTCCCGGTCCTTATCAACTTAAACCCGAGTAAGTAAATGATAGAGGCATTAGGACTAACCTTTTTCATTTCCACACCATTATTTTTCTTTTTCTTTTACCACCTACCCAAAAATCCCCCTAGTTAGCCCCTTTGAGCCTAAACCTTTTCGTTTCATCACCCAAAACAAAAACCATTTCACCCACCAAAACCTTTTTCATTTTTTACCCTTTATTTTAGTAACAAGTTCGGTTCTTCGTTAAAAAAAAAAAAAAAAAAAAAAAAAAAAAAAAATGTGAAGCAAAAAGAAAATAAACAAACAAAGTAATCAAAAATAACTTTGTTTGAATAAAAGCTTCATCAAAATAAAAGGTTGCAAAAATACGAAAACCGACACTTGTTACGCTTTTTAGCCCTTTTTCTACTAACCACTAACCCAACCACCTACCTTTAACCCTAGCCAACCCTTAACCCACAAAGTCCTCTTGATATCTACAAAGGTATAAAAGTTAAAAAGGAGGAGGATTGATTTCTTGGCAAGCCTATGGTAGGAGTAAGTTCCATGCCGCTCTCGAGTGATTCACTAAAAATACACCTTCGGCCGAGTGTGAGT
The DNA here is from genome assembly GCA_030545235.1 of Helianthus tuberosus. NCBI lineage: Eukaryota > Viridiplantae > Streptophyta > Magnoliopsida > Asterales > Asteraceae > Helianthus > Helianthus tuberosus. The sequence continues at coordinate 177,270,077 of CM060351.1, forward strand.
GATTTCCCCGCGAGGTATGTGAACTTGTATATAAATAGAATTTTAAAAAGGCATGTTATGCCCAAATAAGTAATTTCTTTTATGAACAGTTCTAAATAAATCATTACGAATAGGAGTGTAAATAAATAAAAATAAAACCCTAAAAAGATCTTGGAAATCCCGACACTCTATGACAAGCCCAAAACCTTCTCTTCTACCTATTCCATTTGGGAGTGTAAGCCAAATATTAAAGAGTTTTGCTTTAGGACAAGCAAAAGTTCAAGTGTGGGGGTATTTGATGTGTGTAAAATGCAACATATAAATTACATCAAATGAGGCATAAAACTAACCCTTTTTTAGTACTAATATTGGAAAAAGAGTGTTTTTGTCTTCCTTTTGTATTTTCAGGATTAAATGAGCTCAAAAACGCAAAAGAAGCAAAAAGACAGCTAAATCCAACATAAATACAAGAAAAGGAACATTAGTGGATTGCCCGAACCCTCAACGGCACCTTCCAAAGCAAAATAGAGAAAACAGAAGGCTGAACACGCCCCGTGCTCAGCCAGCACGGGGTCGTGCCCAAGAAGCAGCAGAAAAGACAAACCTATAGAAGCTTCTATTGCCCACCACGGGCCGTGCTCAGCGGACACGGGGGGCGTGCCGAAAGTACTGCAGGCGCATTAATTGTAATTGCGAATTACAATTAATGAAGAGAGAGAGTGTCAGACAGGCACGGGGCCGTGCCCAGCGGACACGGGGCCGTGCCCAGGCCTCTGTTCAGCCTATAAATAGGAGTGCTTGGTTTCATTGCAACTCATCCCTTGGCACACCACCTCTCTCACACTTCATCCACCACCCACCACCATCACAACACCATCATCCACCACCATCATCCATTGTCCATCATAGAGTGTGTGAGTCGTCTCGGGATCCAAGATTGATCGTAAGAGTTCTTGACAATCAAGGCCATGTTTGCCTAAGTCTCTTACATCACTTGGTGAAGACAAAGTGTCTAGTATAATACTTTTTATTTCTAATCTTTTGCACTTTTTATTTGGTTTTGTATTAATGACTTTAATAACTAGTTACTTATGTTGAAGGTGATCTTTCCTTATCGTTTGTCCGTGGTGTCTTGGCATTATTTTACTGTCTATATAAAATAAAGGATTTTCACCATTCATATCTCCACGGTCTATATGGAGGTATGTTGGCTACCTGGTAGGGGGTTAAGGGAACGGTTTGGTAAAGGTCTTGCCATTGTTCAGCGTTTAGAGGTCCTGCAATGGACCTGGGTCAAATTTAGTAGGACCTCCTTCAATACTTCACGGTATTGGATGGCGGGGGTCCAAACTCTTTGATCCCCTCATAAGTTAACTACTATTAATACTATAACCCGGCTATTTAGGACTGTATCCCTGCTGACTCAGACTACTTAGTCGAGGGTAACGTCACCGCCAAAAGCGGGGCCTACCACAATACTGCATTAATAACTTAATTCATTATCTTCCAATAATCCACCCCTTTAGGATTGTATCCCTGCTGACTCAAACTACTGGGGTGAGGGTAACGTCACCTTCAAAAGAGGGGCCTACTACAATAACTAAGATAATCTCTTAATTATGTGCAAAAGTGCGGAAATAATCAAAGGTTATACTAGATACGAGTCGGAACCAAGTGATTCATCTTGTCTATCTGTTTTTTATTTTATTTTTATTTTCAGCATTTTAGTTAGTTTTTATTTTTCTTAGTTTAAAACATTTTTCCAACTTTTTATTTTGGTTAGACGTTGAGGATAAACCGGTACTAAAAGCTCTTGTGTCCTTGGACGACCTCGGTATCTTACCAACGCTATACTACACTCAACGATGGGTGCACTTGCCCATATGTGTGTTTAGTGTTAGTGAAATATCGTGTTTTATAAATTTAAAACTTGGCTAAAATAAGTGTTAAAAAGGGCTTAAAATATATACCTAAAATATACGACACTTAAACGCGCATCAACTATCATACCTCACATGGACCTATCAAATTTGATAGTACCTTCTATCGTTAAGTGACTTCGTTTTTACACATTAAACTTGAGAAATAGGAGCACTAAGTTCAAGTTGGGTTTCCATCACTAACAATTCTATTGTGGTTTTAGACCCATGTCTCTTGCGGTATTCACAACCAAATCTCTCGTCAGAGGTTTAGTAAACGGATCTGCCAAGTTCTTACTTGTCTTGACATAGACAACCTTGATGGTACCACTTTCAAGCAGTTGTCTCACATAATTGTGCCTAAGACCTATGTGTCTTGACCTCCCATTATACACTGCGTTGTATACTTTAGATAGTGTGGCCTCACTATCACAATACATGGGAATAGACGGCATTGGAACATCCCACAGACGGATGTCAATAAGTAGATCTCTAATCCACTCCGCTTCCTTGCCAGCCGCAACTAGCGCTATGAACTCAGCTTCCATAGTTGAGTGGGCAATACACGTCTGTTTCTTGCTCGCCCAAGAAATTGCTCCTCCTGCTAGAGTGTAAATCCACCCACTTGTAGATTTTGAATCATTGGTGCGATCAATCCAGCTTGCATCAGAATAACCTTCAAGTATTCTGGAAGAAGACGTGTATGTCAGTTCTAAGTTACTGGTCCTTTTCAGGTATCCAAGTACTCTGCCCACTGCCTTCCAGTGTTCTGTCCCTGGATTAACAGTATACTGACTCAGTTTGCTTACAGCAAAAGCAATGTCAGGACGAGTGCAATGCGTTGCATACATCATACTTCCAATAGCACTCGCATACTCCAGTTGAGCCACTGCTCTTCCATAGTTCACATTAAGTTTCACACTTGGATCAAACGAAGTATTAAACTCTTTAATATTTAAGTGTTGAAACTTAGTCAGAATTTTCTCTATGTAATGAGATTGACTAAGAGAAATCTGACTTCTAGTTCTCTTCACCTTGATCCCAAGAATGGTATCAACTTCTCCTAGATCTTTCGTCTTAAAGTTCGAGGACAAATATTTCTTAGTTTCAGAAATACCTTCAAGGTGAGTGCTAATGATCTACATATCATCAACATAAAGACAAATCACGACTGTATAACCGGGTTCGCATTTAGTATAAATACATCTGTCAGCACTATTGTGTCGAAACCCGAAAGCAGTCACAGTGGTGTCAAATCTCTCATGCCACTGTTTAGGAGCCTGCTTCAAACCATATAGAGATTTAATAAGTCTACACACTTTGTTCTCTTGTCCAGGCATCACAAACCCTTCTGGTTGCTCCAAATAAATCTCCTCATTTAGATACCCATTTAGAAATGTTGTCTTTACATCCATTTGATGAATGTACAGCCCTTTCAAAGCAGACACCGCTATTAGAGTTCTAATAGAACTTATTCTAGCCACAGGTGCATAGGTATCAAAATAGTCGATCCCTTCTCTCTGCCTATACCCTTTAGCAACTAATCTCGCTTTATAGGCAGAGATGGATCCATCTGGATGATACTTCCTTTTGAAAATCCATTTGGATCCAATAGGTTTCTTTCCCTTGGGTAGATCAGCTAACTCCCAAGTTCCATTTCCCATAATGGAATCCATTTCATCATTAACTGCCTCCTTCCACAAAGGGGCATCTCTTGATGACATTGTTTCGCTGAAAGTTTTAGGATCATCATCCAAATTTGCAGCGAAAATGACCTCTCTTGTCACTTTCTTTTGAGTTCCTTCAACCAGGTAAGAAAAGAAATCATCTCCATAACTTTTCTCTTTTCTAACTCTAGTACTTTTCCTTGGTTCTTCAACTATTGGTGAGGGTTGAACCCTTTTTTCAGAAGTACTAGAAGTTGTGGTGCTATTTGAGTTTTCAGCATCTCTAGAAAACTTGTTCTCAAAGAATTCCACATCTCTGGATTCTACAACTATACCTGATTCGTCATCCAACAATCGGTAAGATTTACTATGCGAAGCATATCCAATGAATACACTCTTGAAAGCTCGTTCTCCCAGTTTGAGTGTCTTTGGATCAGGTACGCGATAGTAGGCAAGACACCCCCAAACCCTCAAATGCTCTAGGTTTGGTTTTCTTCCTTTCCACAACTCATATGGACTCGTAGGTATCACACGACTAGTGATCCTATTGTGAACATAACATACGGTTAACACAGCTTCCCCCCACATATTACGAGGTAGACCCGATTGATTTAACATACAGTTAGCCATATCTACCAAGGTTCGGTTCTTTCTCTCAGCCAAACCATTTTGTTGGGGAGTATAAGGTGCAGTTCTCTCATGTATGATGCCTTCTTCTTCGCAGAATGCATCAAACTTTCGGTTAAAGTATTCTCCGCCTCTGTCCGAGCAAAGAATTTTAATGTGTTTCTCCTTTTGTTTTTCAACCTCAGCCTTATATATTTTAAATGCCTCAAAAGCTTCGTCTTTTGAATGCAATAAATAAACATATAAGTATCGGCTCGAGTCATCGCAGAAAGTGATAAAATATCTCTTACCCCCACGAGTAAGAACTCCATTCAGTTCACAAATATCTGAATGAATTAGTTCTAGTAGTGATGTATTGCGTTTATGGACACTTGGAAAAGGTTTCTTTGTGAATTTTGATTTAACACATGTTTCGCATTTTTCAAAGTCTTTATCTTTTAATTTTAATAAACCTTTAGTTTGCATTTTTTCAATGTTTTTAATATTTGTATGAGCTAAACGTTTATGCCATAAAGAAATTGAACAAGCGATATAATCAGAAGACATAATTTCATTCAAATCAAAACCAATTGCATTACATTCACCAATACTAGTACTATCACTACCACCACTATCACTATCACTTTCATTCCCAAACCCATCAATCACAGAAACGCCCCCTTCATCTGAATCTTCTTCTTCATCAATCCCATCTTCAGCCAAGTCAAGACGATACATTCCACCCGTGTTCTTTGCTTGACCCACATAGATGTCATTTAGAGAAAACTTCACACGAAGATTCTTGATAACCAGCTTGTAACCATTCCGATCGAACTTATCAGCAGAAACCAGACCCTTGGTGATACCAGGAACATGCAACACGTCCTGAAGGGTAACCACTTGATCATCTCTAAAGTTTAGTCGCACAGTGCCTTTACCATGTACTTCTACACGATGTCCATCAGCACACACCACCACTGTTCCTTGAGGAACAGGAACATAAGTAATAAACGAGCCACGATTCCCACAAACATGAACAGTGGCTCCAGAATCCAAGAACCATCCTCTACATGCTACAATGCGTGTATATTGAGAAAGCATATTAACTTCACCAAGACCCACACTGGCCACTAGATTGGTGACTTTCTCAACATCAACAGCACTTGTAGAACCAACCGTAGATCCAAATTTCCTTTGAGAGCACTCTCGTGCATAATGCCCTATTTCTCCACAAACATGGCATTTACCAGACCTCTTTGGTTGATGGTTGTTAGTGTGTTGTGACTTCTTGAATTCTTTTTTCTTTGGTGCTGTAAACTTCTTATTCTTTGATGATGCCCCTTTTCCCTTTTGACCAGATCCTCCAACTACATGATTCACACTTGATCCGACTTTACCTCTTTTGTCCCTGTTGCGCGTTTCCTCCTCAATTCGAAGGTGCTTCAACAATTCATCCAAAGAGTAGTCCTCAGACTTGTGCATCATTCTCTTTGAGAAATCTTTCCAATTAGGAGGCAATTTTGCAATAATGACCCTTACTTGAAATATTTCTGGCAGTGGAATAGAAAGTGCAGTCAATTTGTTAACAAGAACTTGGAGTTCATGCACTTGCTCCAGGATTGACTTGTCATCGACCATTTGGAAGTCTAAGTACTTTGCAATAAGGTATTTGTTAGTACCTTCTTCATGAGCCTTATACTTATCTTCCAAAGCTTTCCACAATTCTCTAGCACTTTTTACCAGCACGTACAAGTCATAGAGACGATCCGAAAGAGAATTTTTTATGTGGCCCAGGCAAAGATCTTCAGCTTCCTTACGGACAAGTCTTTGCTTTGCCAAATCTGCATCTGGGAGCTCTCCTGCCTCACGAGGAGGGTCATCGGGGATTGCAGGCAAATCAGGATCAAGGATATAGTAGAGTTTCAGCACAACTAGCATGAACTTAACCTTGTCCGCCCAACGGGTATAGTTCTGACCATCGAATCTGTCCAACTTGACAAACTCTTTATTCATGAATCTCAGATTGGCTGTTGGTAGTTCAGAGTCCATTTGTTCTGTTGATTAAACACAAGAATAAAATCCTTTAAGATTGTTGAAAAATTAAATTAATCAACAATAATTAATATAACTTTATTAATTACCGAGTTATCAGCCAAACCAGTTTGTTCCAACTTGAGCAAACTGATTAAAGAAAGGTAGAAGAAGACTGTCCCGTTGTCGGACGAATTTAAAGAACACTTAAATTATAAACCAACCTGGCGATTACGGAATAATAATCTTCGAACTGCACGGATGATTCCTGTCCTTAAAGGATTTTACGCGCTCGTATTGCTGTGAGCTGCAGCGTAAACTCCCAGGATTTAATGCAGAATTGATCTGGTATTCCAACAGCAATGGAAACCAGAAAACGCAGAAGCTGGAACGAAAACTCGAACACACAGATGGGAGGAGAGAAGGCTGCGAAAATCAGAGTGTGGAATGGGTAGCAAGAGGCTTTTATTTATAGGTTGTGATCCTACCAGAGAATGAGAAAAACGGGGAGAGAGATAACCATCCATAACCAATTCGAATTACTGAATACATATCCCATACGAATTCAGTTGCTGGATATATATCTCATATGAATTCGAATGCTAGAGATAATGGGATAACCCCCACTGATTTCGAACTCATCTCTATCACCCTATCTCATTCGATCCACAGATCAGACCTTAGCTAAAAATAAAAGCTCCTTGCGACGATGCGTACGTGCAAAGTGCGCCCATTCGCAAGCTCACGGCTTGGCTCGGCTCGGCGCGCGTGTGGGCTACACCTACTTCTCAACCCATTTAACACTATGGAGGCCCATAAGGGGTAATCCCTTATAAACCACTCAAACTTCACTCACTCCATCGATGTGGGATGGAGGGAACATAGATGAAACATACCAAGTTGTATGTTCCTCTTTAATATTTCCAACAGTGTATATATATAGGTAATTTCATATAGCACAAACAACAGAAAGTGGTGACACAATTCAATTCACGCTGCCACGTTTACCTTCTAGAAAAAAAAGGGTAAAATATTCGTTTACCACTTATTTAATAAAACATTTACAACTTTTCCTCTTCACTTAGACTTATTCTTTAACCAACTTTAACTTTCATTAATTTATTTATATCATTTTTGTATTAATTTCACTATAAACTCATACAAGTTATAACTAATACTGGACTACAAGATTTGTAAATTATCATGACAGAACATCTACTTTTTGCGGGGTCATTTTTGGACATAGTTTTGTACAAACAACAAGATTTTGTAAATATTTATTGGTGATAAAATATGGCTTTATCATGAAAGAATATCAATTTTTTGGGGGGCACTTTTACATTTGTACAATCACCAGGATTTTATAAACATAGACCGATGAAAAATCATAGCAAACACTCTGATGTTGGATTGCAGATGTAACATGTTTGGGCCGGTCCTAGAATTTTGCGGGCCCAAAGCGCATTAAAAATTGGAGGCCCTTTTTTAATTTTTTAGTCTTGTAATTTCGGTTTGTATCTAATATTAAATATATTAGGAAGAAACTTATAAAGCACTTAATCACTATATAAACTAGATGATTTCCCTAATCATATAATGTTGGGATCTAATACATAAATCAAATCTAAGTTGGTCAAAAGAGTTTAACCTAACAAATAACAACTTACATTATGTGTGAAAGGAATTAAAACATGCTATTTATTTTAAGTATACTATTGTTATTAGTTAGAAACGATTTTTTTAAATACAATTTTACATGGACGTATCATGTTAAAAATTGTGTGGACAAAATATTTTAGCTTATTAAATTAAGAGATGTGATTAAAAAAGATGTATTTATAACCCTTTAATAAAGAGTGAATGAGGTGATTAATAATTTTGAAATGGGTAGTAGGTGGGATACGAACCCAGCCCTCTACGAAAACCAATTTTTTTTTCTTACCAGCATACTACACTTGTATTAATGTTAACAAATATTACCGTAAATATAATATTCTTTTTTTATAAATATAGATTTATTTATTTTTAATTTTGGAGGCCATATTTTTTCGGAGGCCCTAGGCCGTCGCCTAGCCCAATTACACTAACGGGCCGGCCCTGTAAAGAAGTTGGTAATTTTGCTATCTACAGTGTTGCCATATTTGATGGTTTTATCCTCCGCCACAACTAGGGGTGTAAACAA